>OZ022517.1:4472191-7340829 GCA_963989415.1 Cerceris ruficornis
CAGGAAGGGACAGAGAGAGAGAGAGAGAGAGACTCACAATGAGACAGAGTGGAAGCGAAAAAAAGAGAGAGAGGGAGAACGTAAAGTTACAGAGAGACAGAGAGAGAGGTAGGACGTAAAGTGACAGAGAGACAGAGAGAGAGAGAGAGACAGAAAGAGCGTGTGAAGACAGGGAGGAAGGGAGAGAGAGAGGGAGAGGAAAATACTGGCAGATAATTAGAGAGATAGTTAACTAGCTTTCTGTGTTGATTCGTAAAAAAAGAGGGAGAATAAGATGGATATTAAGATAGCTAGTTAAATCGTGAGATAATTAAATAGATAAAAAGCAGATAGTTTGATAGATGTAGATGGCTAGATAGGTAGCTGTATACCTATAAAACGAGAGGATGAAAAGAAGGTTGGGAAAAGGGAGAGCCAAAGAGATGTAGGAAGATAGAAAGATATTGAATAGTTGTATAATTAAATAGATATAAAGTGGAAAAGAGAACAGGAAACGTAAAAGAGGTGGTTAGATAAATAGTTAGATTATTAAATGGATATAAAATGCCAGTTAGTTTTATTAGCATCGAATAGCAAAACGGTCAGACATATTGAAATAAAAGTGGAGACTGCGCATGACGGTCCCATCAGGAAGAACACGTAGAAAATCACTTAGCTAGATAGGTAACACAGATAGATTGTAACAGGACACATAATTAATTAAATAGACAGATTATTAAGTACTTTAATAAACAGGAGTTCAAATTGCGTTATAATAAGTAGCAAAGATGAACGGCAAACGAACAAAAAAGAATCAAGGCACAAAGAGTCATAGAATCTTTGCCACTTTACCTGAACGACATGTTCATCGATTCCATCGAAATATTAAGGGAACCGGAAAGTATTGTCGTTTTCTCAGATTAAATTCAAACAAATAAAGTACCACATTTTTGTTTTTAACGAATCATGTAACCACCCTCGTTATCAACAACCTTTTGTCATCTAGTTTGCAATTTTTCAATGCCGGATCGATAAAAATCAGTTGGTTCTTGAGCAAAATGTCTTTAGAAACGACATTACTTTCCGATCCCCGTAATACATTGACCTCAAAAATTAGCAAGATGCATACAAATATGAACGATATCAAATCAGGTTAAACATTCAACCAACCATCTCAAATCTGCTATATCTCAACAATTTTATGATCAACCTATTCAATATCCCTTTTGTCCTAACCCTAACCTAAAAAAAATCGTTTCCCTCCACAAAAAGACGAAGAATGTTGTTTTCACAATTTTTTCGCCCGGAACCATGAAACCCAGGATGGACGTCGATATCGTTTCGTCGGTGAACTGACACGGGTTTACTTTAAACTGAAATCCCATATGGTTGGCGCCTGGGCCATAAGTATGTCGCTACGAGAAGTGAGTTTCGCTCGTACATCACGCGGAAGTGGATGACGAGTGCTCGGCTTTCCGAAACCATGTGTTGTCATTATTCGAAAATAAAGCAACGCGAGGATACTTGCTTTTTTTTCTGTTCTCGGAAACTGCCACGGTTCTTGCTGTCTTTTTGCCGAACGATAATATTCTGAGTTGGTAATGGACACATGGCGCAATTAGTTCTGGACGTTTCGATTTCGTTTTGTTTTATAACGTTCTGTTGCGGCGTTGCGTAATATTTGTAGGTAAATGCCGAGGTATTTAATGTTATATATTTTAGGAATAAAGAATTTATAATTAAAAGGAAGTTTGTAAGATCGGCAGGCACTGGTTGTCCCTCTTTTCGATTAAAGGTTAGTTGATGCTTGCTTAGTTTGTGCAAATTGATAATTATTGTAACTATAGCTACAATCTTCTGGGTAAAAACTGTTTTAATTTGGCTGTAATTACCTATCTTGATTTTTAGCATGATTACATGCAATAATAGTTATTAAATACAACTAAAAAATGTTACAATCGTTGGTATGATGAATGGCAAGCAATGTGTCGGTCAATGCCACGGATTTACATCACTGAAGGTCGAATAATCTGCGTGAAATAAAAACACTTCTACCATGAATTTTCTTTGGTAATTAAGATCGCTTAAGATCTTCGGTTATAATTATTTCCGGATCACCAAAACTATGATATATTAAATAATAATTTAAGAAAAATGTCTTACAATTGGAGATAACAGGGATTTGAACTCGTGTCTACAAATTAGGAGTTCTACCCTTTAACCCTTTACAATCGAAATTATTTTTAAAATTTCTCGTCAAATTCTACCATTGATTATTTATTTTTACTTAATAACAGGAACGACTACAGGTACTAAGAAATATTTATATGAAATTCCCGGATCATTACTAAAATCCAAAGTCGAAATTTAATAGGTCAAATGTTAATTACACCAGAAATCTTTGTGCATTGCAGCTCGACGTAGGACTTCAAAAGGTTAACACCATATCCACCATAACCTCCAAGGAGTTAAAAATCCCATAAGACTTGTGAAGCAAATAAATATTTACACTATCAAATCAAACTGATTCCACTCTTTTTCGCGTTTTTTTCGGTGAAAGTATCTTTTCGAATTTAGAGTACCCTCTCTGCAGATCGCTATCGTTTCTTCGCGGCCGTTTAAAGTCTCATAGATTCCAATTGATCATGGTCCGTCGGACTCTAATGATTTTACGATGTAATGCAATTTGGTTCCACGGACGAGCGGGAAGCAGGCAACGTCGGAGAGAAGTCTGAGACACGATCAGCTTATTCCACTCTGCTGGACGACCAAGTAACACTGATGTGATTAAGACCCTTGGCAAATTATGCCATTACACATTGGATAAACGTCTGTTTGGCTTTGCCTCTTGCCACTGCACGTCCTACGATGTACTTAATGTCGAATTAAACCTACGGATTGATTCGGCCCGCGACAAGTTTCCAGAATTGGGATTCCAGGGGCGTACTGTTTTGAAGGGTGTACCACGATAGGTTGATACTCAGTGGAAAGAAAGAATGAGAGTGGGAAAAGAGATTTTTGAAAAGAGAGAGAGGAGAATAAAATTTGTTTAGGTTTTAATTATGTATCAGAATTTATTGTTTCGGAATTGGGGTTTTAGAATGGGCCCTAGAATTTTGTAGGGTGTACCATGATACTTTGATACCGATCGATAAGCCAGGATGAGAGTAGGAAAAGAGATTTTTGAAAAGAGAAAGGAGAATGAAATTTGTTTAGGTTTAAATTATGTATCAAAATTTATTAATTCGGAATTGGGGTTTTAGAATGGGCCGTAGAATTTTTTAAGTTGTACCATGATACTTTGACACCGATTGATAAGCCAGAATGAGATTAGGAAAAGAAATTTGAAGAGTGTTCGTAGGAAATTCTGTGAGTGAAAACTGCCGAATTTTTTGAGAGGAGAAAACAATTTCTTTAGGTTTAATTTATTTTTAAAAATTATTTGTTTCGGAATTGGGGTTTCTGAATGGGTTTTTATAATTTTGTAAGTTGTACCATGATACTTTGACACCGATTGATAAACTAGAATGAGAGTAGGAAATGAGATTTGAAGAGTGTTCTTTGAAAACACCCTCTCCCTGAGATAATTTTGACTTTTCATGTGAACGTCGATGTTTTCAAACAGTATAAGATATTTAATACTCCCTCAAATTATTATAATAAATGTATTATACCAAGTTCTGCTATTTCTTCGTCACGAGTACACTCTTTTTCGATTTTACGTTAGTTTCCGTGGAATGCTAATCGGTGCAACAGACCCTCAAATAAAGCAGAGGACATCTGCTTTGCATGTGTTCCGGCTTATACGAGACGGGTAATTAATCTGTGGCGGTAAACTATCTTTCATTTATTTTTAACTGAGCTAAACAACGTTACAATTGTTTTGTCATGTTAAAAAAGCGATTATATACGCTCTGCCATTGTGATATAGGGAGCAAATAATAGCAACAGCTACTAATTATGTTTGTAATCGAAACTTGAGGTAATTAGAAACTGTTAACATTTACTTCTTCTTAAAATAATAAGCTTAAACATTTAATTAATACTAGAAATACCAAAGCAGTCAGAAAGACTAGTTTCTCATTTTTTATAAAAATTCTCGAAAAGGTGTCATAGAGTAGATATTCTATATCCATTTTATAAAACATAAATTACTGAATTAATTATCTTTTTCACATTTTGATTCCCCTTTCTCCAAATTAGTACTTTAATATATTTAAATATAATAGACCGGTTGTTCTAGTGTTATTCCTCTTGTAATTAGTCATCTTTTCTAAAGAAGTCACAAACAATATATATTTTAAATTAGATGTTTTCAATTTTCTTCTAAAGATGATTCAATTTCATTAACGACAGCTATATGAATTTATCAAAATAGTTGCTTTGCAACCACTAAATACAAAATTTTATATTACAAACCCATAAATTCTGGTTAAATATTTCTAATCATCGAAACAATAATCTTAAAACAGTTAACTTTCAACTTGCTTCCCTTCTTAATACTAGAACTTAACAGTCGAGGTTCTTTATCATAAAAATTTTCCCCGAATAATTAAAATTTCCTAGTATAAAATTATAATTTTTAATATTCTACGTAAGTTCTCATACTATGTTATAAAAACCAATTTAGTTTGAAACTCTGTATTTACTTTCTCTATTACTGGATTTATTTTTATATATGAATAAAGTTATTATTATTATTAACACTAGAACTACCAAGGCAGTCAAAATGACTGGTTCCTAATTTTTTATAAACATTTTTTAGTAATTCAATGTTTTCCAAAGTATATACACGTTTTCAAACTAAATAGTTTTTGTAACATAGAAGGAGAACTTGCATTAGAATCTTAAAGACTTTAGTCTTATTCTAGGAATAGTATTAATTCGAGGAAAAGATTATGACAAATAAACCCCGACTGTTAACAATTAGATATATAGTCAGCAGGACTTTACCTTTTATTATCCTTTATTACAAAAAAAAATAATATTATTGTACAGTGAAAATTCAGTCCATAAGTAATAAAATAGCGTATTGGTGAACCGTGTTATTTCGAAATAGTGTAAAAAAAGGCCGTGTATGAAAAAGAGTTGGGTGTACGTTTCTTTGTTAATGACAAAGCAAGATTTTCAATTTTCCACAAATGTGTACTCGCACCGTGTAAATAGTTCTGGAGTAGCTGGTAGCTCATACTAAAAATTACTCGGAGTTCAAAGGGTTAATAATCAATAATTCCAACACAATTCCAATATAACAAAACGGTCCTCAACATAAAACTCCACCTTCAAAAAGCACCTTCTTCCCTGACATGTATTTACTTTCTCCATTACTTGATTTATTTTTATATATGAATAAAGTTATTATTATTATTAACACTAAAACTACCAAGGCAGTCAAAATGACCGGTTCCTAATTTTTTATAAACATTTTCTAGATTTACAAAGGAACAGTATAGTAATTCAATGTTTTCCAAAGTTTTTACTTAACCTGTTAACCGGGTATGACGAAATATTTCGTCATACCAGGAAGACAACTTTAATGCGTATGACGATGTTTTTCGTCGTGGCAATTTTTAAATATGGTATGTTGAACGCATTACGTTTTACGTTATTCTTTTCCATTAAATTCTAGCGTGGTACTTTAGGTGCGATAATATTATTTCTCACTGAGAAGAAAAAAGTCTCCAGTTTGAAACGAGTTGGACATAAGTTAATTCCCCGGTTAACAGGTTAATATATTTAAATATAACAGATTTACCGCCGGTAGTTCTAGCGTTAATTCCTCTCTACAATTCTCCAGGTCAACTAACCGTTCAAATAATCTGAAAACCTGACTTTTTATCGAATCCATTAATAAACCCTCGTTAACCACAAAACGACACCTCCTCCCGTGCAATATCACTCTCGATTTTTTCCGAAACAGCGCGCCATAAGCGTCGCGGGTTTAATCAAAGTCAGAACGCTCGATCATCGCGAAGGATTCGATTGCAGAACGATCAAACGTTCGTCACGAGTACAATTAATTCTCGCAAGTCCCAGCTCTGCGTTCAGACGAGAAGTTATTGGGTTCTGCTAACGAGAAAACGATATCGACGAAATGCCGCAGAAATTCTCGGAGAATCGTCGTTGACGGTGATCCCTGGAGTAATGATTCTCTTGGGCAATCAACCGGAAGTGTAATCGGGATGTTTCTTTGTTTTTGCTCTTTGGATGCGATTCCTACGGCTCACTTTGTCGAGATTAGAAGTCTTCGGTGAATTCTGAAAATGTGCGTTTATGGTAATAATGAGCTTTTGAAATTCTGGACTTTTGAATTCTGGTAATCATTTGGAGACTTGGGAGTTTTTCATTTTGGAAATGGGCTCGACAAGTGGGAATTTAAGGTTATTTTTTTCTGCTATGAGCTTTAGACTTCGATACTTCGTCTGTCGTTTTGTCATCTGAATGACTTTCCTCATTTTTCTTCGGTAAAGTGAAACTAATTTTGGAAATATTTCTCACCGTTGAATACTCAATTTTAATCGATTACAGCGCTAATTGCAGACACTGAAGGATATTTAGGAGAAGGTACAAAATTCTTGTGCAACTCCAAACTCAAATAAAGCTTTTTCTATTAAAAACACATCTTTACAAACCAGAAACCCTAAAGACACAATTAAATATAATAATAATAATAATAACTTTATTATTAGGATTATTGTCAGCAGGACTTTACCTTCTTAACGTTAACAATTCAATAGTTAATGCATTAGAAAATTCGTAAATATTATAATTTAAAAATCATATGAAAGGGTCTCGCAGGATAAGGGGGCAAAAGAGTTCCAAAATTCTATTTTTTTTCGTTTTTGATTTTTTGCGCGTAGCACTTACAACGCAAAAATCTGAAAAAAATGCTTAACGTGTGCAATCATGTTTAGAACGTGTCAGAATTTTTTCGACATTTTTACACATCATTAACTGGGGAATACGAGGCAAAAACTTTTTTTTCGAATTTATCCCATAACTACCCACCCGGTCGAGGTAACGGATTGAAAATTTGTGTACAATGGTTTTTTATGGTTACCTATCGAATTACCCATCGTCGAATAAAATATCTTCAAGGGCACATTTGACCCCGTTAACCTGCTAGACCCTTTCATTGAATTCAATAGCGCCGGTCACCGATGACCCTGCCGTTCAAAGTGTTAACACTTTGTTATCGGCAGTTTACGTGTACTTATTCCTTTCGGGTTCGGTTGTTAGAGTTAATGTGTTGATATTTAACTGAACAGAATGCGTTTTGTTAATAAAAGATTTATTAGATTATAAAGTTGCACGTTTTCTCTGATACTCTCTCTACTCAGCAGCTTTCTTCTCCATCTAGTAGGAGGAGTCCCAATCACACATAGGTGACGCTTCATAGCGGGCGCGGATTACAAAAATAGTTACCCAACATCGGTCATTCAAATATTTCTGAAATAACGATAGTACAGTACCAAAGGATACGCAGTATATTGTCAGTTTAATATTGGAAACATGAGAAACAACAGTCTTTAGTTATTAACTGTTGAATATACCGCCATAAAAACAAATGCGACACGCGTTACCTACATGCCATCTATGTACATTTCAATTCCGTTGTAACGTTTTACCTCGTGCATTATGAATAAAAAGTGTATGCTCTTCAATTAGTGCATTAATAGTTATTTAAGAGCAAACCCCATAAATAACCACATTAACCTAAAAATAGCGTCGAACAGACCATTTGATTGTGCAACATTTAAACGTATGGTTACTGTTAAATATTATGGTTATTTTGTTTAGAACAGTTATCAAATGACGATAATATTTATCCGAAATATATCCAGCAGATTGTCAATTTAATATTGGACACGACGGAAAAAACAGTCTTTACATAATAATGCAAAAATTACAAATTTGAATTCCTTTCAGCCGGTTATTTGACTGTGCATAGTATCGTTACTGTTAAATGCCATTATTATTTTGTTTAGAACAGTTATCAAATGACGATATTTTTCTGTGTAAATAGTCCTGGAGTAACTGGTAGCTCATAGTAAAAATTACTCGGAGTGCAAAGGATTAATAATCAATAATTCCAGCACAATTCCAATATAACAAAACGGTTCTCAACATCAAAATTCCACCTTCAAAAAGCACCTTCTTCCCCGACTTTTCCCTCCCGGCCCGTTTCCGCCTCCTCGAATCACTTGTCTCCCTACTTTTTTTCAATTTCCCGCTAAAGTCGGTGATTTTCGCGAGGAAGCTGCCATCATAGATCGCCGGCGGTGATTTCCAGCTTCTGATCGTCCGTCTGACAACTATATTCCGCGAAGAGTAACGATCAATCGCGGCCTCGAAGGACGCCGTGGAGGAAGAGAGACCCGGGGCCAGGGTAACTCGTCTAAATTGGCTACTTGGACGATCACCGCCTATTCTCGGTTCCTGCAATTTCGTGTTAACGCACGCGAACGTTACGTACGTGCAACCGGAGAGATAAATAACGCGTGCAATTTGAGAGGAGGAACGGGACGGAGGTTGCAGCCCTCGCGGACGAATGAGACCGGTGTCGTTTCCCATGATTCGTCAGGGGTGGAAAGTGAATTTAGGGGGTGGATAGTTCGATGTCTTGAGAGGTTTCGCACCTTTTGGGTGGGTTTGGGATTTTTGGATTGGGGGAGAATGTTTGGTGGAAGTGGGTTAGTAATCATTTTTAGGTTAGGTTTAGGTTACATTGCAGTTATTAAGAATTCTAACTCTTAAATATCTTCACGGGTAATGAATTGAGATAAGGAATACTTAGAGGGGCAATATGGAACAAATTAGCTGCATTGATGCATAAATAAAATTTGTAGGCTTCCGTGTTGGTGGAGGTAGTTATTTTATGGTGTGATTTTTGCAATGTGCAATTCCTGAAAGAAAATCTTTGACTCTTAATTTTCAAGCCCTTTCACTCACAGCTGAGGTTTTCGCTCAGTCACCAATTTAATACTAAAACTGTTAAGACGGTTAAAGTGACCGGTTGGTATTTTTTTTGAAAAGATCATTTATAGGTGACGATGATTCAAACTTTGGTGAAGTAATTAGATGTTAGAGCCTCCATGCCTACTAGAAACTCCGGAATAACAGAAATACCGATGAGTAATTCAATATATTAGCAAATATTAAATAAGCTCATTAGAAAGAAATTATGAATGGATGAGAATTTTCTAGAAATTGATCAGTAGAATTATTATATTTGCATTTCTATAACACGCATTTTTATGGCCGAACTGACTAAAATTGTAAATTGATTGAAGTTGTTTCATAAAATTTTATTTGCATATAACGGATTAATATATTACATTAACATTACGAACTTAAATAAACCAGAACCAAGAAATTTCGTTTTTAAAATCGAAGCTCGTAATTTTCGAGTTTTGAGGGACAAAGCGCAATGGGATACTTCGAAATCATAATGCATTATAACTCATCGAATTATTTAATTCTTTCGATATCATTCGGATGGTCGAGCGTGAAATCGTGCGCGCTAGCTCGGATAAATGAAAGCTGAAAATTCAATCGAACAGCAATTTGAATATTCAGTGGGAATATTTACGCGTTGGCCTCAAAAAGGCAAAGTCCTGCTGTCTATATATCTTTTTGTGTCCTTAAAGTTTCTGCTGTGTAAAGATGTGATTTTAATAGAAAAAGTTTCACTTCAGTGCAAATGAAGAAACTAGCGAAACACCGCTGGCACTCAACGTGTTAACCTGTTAACCGGGTAGGACGTAATATTACGTCATACCAGGAAGACAACTCTAATGCGTATGACGATGTTTTTCGTCGTGGCAATTTTTAAATATGGTATGATGAACGCATTACGTTTTACGTTATTCTTTTCCATTAAATTCTAGCGTGGTACTTTAGGTTTGATAATATTATTTCTCACTGCGAAGAAAAAAGTCTCCAGTTTGAAACGAGTTGAACAGAAGTTAATTCCCCGTTTAACAGGTTAAGGACTTCGTCACCCCAACATCCACCTCAACAGCACAGCAGCAAAGCAAAATCACAATTTTCCCGATCACCATTCACATTTCCAGATTCTACCCTAACCCATCGCGACCACGAAGCCAAAACGCGATCCCATGGCACCGTCGAAAGGAGGGTTATCCAACGACCAACCGGCCAGGCGCAAATCCACGTGGATCGACGTGTCAACGCGTTCGTCGATTCTCCCCGTGGAGGTTACGCGCTGCGAGGTCTGCGGTTGACGTCGATTAATCAAACGGTGGTTCGGTTACGTGCGTGTTTGTCCGTGTTTGCAGCAGGGCATGAGCGTGTGTGCGCGCGCATGCTGCGGGCAACGACGTCTCGGTGACTTGCAACAACGCTCGCCGCCTATCATATTAACGGGTAATTGAAAGATATCCGCCCGGAAAGCGGCACCGTGATTTTTTGTAATGTCACTACGAACGACGCCCGGTGCTGCGTCCAATGATCGCGGGGTGACTTGCACCAGGGCGGATCGGGACGGTCGCCTACCTCGAGGCTGCATCGGGGACTTGGACTCTTGGCTGCTCGATCTTCGGTGATGGGATTGCGTGAGGTTATTGTTTGTTGCTGGTGTAGAGGATTTTTCTAAGTTGGAAGAGAGGAAGGTTTAACTCTTTGAGGCACGGCGGTATTAAATGTGGGTGGGATATATTGTGCACCACTTCGGAAATTTATATTATTTTATAACCCTGTTAACACTAGAACTAACGCCGCGGCGTTAAATCTATCATATTTAAAAATATTAATAAGCATTTTGAAAAAAGGGGAATTAAGAGGTGGAATATATGATCGATTCGGTAATTTATGTTTTACAAGATGGACGTAGAATATGTATTCTATGACTCTCCTAGAAACTCGGAGAATTTTTGGAAAAAATTGTGTACCAGTCATTTTGACTGGTTTGGTAGGTCTAGTTTTAATGAAAAATAAAAAAACTTTCTTCATTTGAAAAATATATATATGACTGTGGAACATGGGTCATTTTATTTTGTGAATTTACGTGCCTCAAAGTGTTAAATTGAGGGGAAAGGAGTCTCGTTTGTTTTGTTGAACAGTAACGATAAGGGTATTTGTGGAAATTTGTACAGCCAACGAACGCTAAATGAGTGGTTGACATTGTTAAACTGTAGTAACTATAGGTTATAGGGACTTTTACTGCGTGATGATGTTGCGACTGGCCAATCAGAGCTCACAATGCTTGGTTTCCCGCGGGATTAGCTCAGGTAACTTCACTTGCCAGAGATAATCCAGAGAGAAAGTACAAAGAGCTAAACCTGACGTAATCGTTAACGAATTTACTCATCGTTCCAACTGTGGCTCTGGAAATTAAATTCCTGGGAGCAGTGATGGAACTGAATATTTGGGAAAGATATTGCAGCTGTCCGCATTAGCGGCGTTATCAAATACGCGCCGCATATTTACAAATATTTACAAGTATTAACAAATGTGTACGGGAATTGGCAACTAGTAGCGAACTTCGACTGCATAGATACAACTTGCGACAACTAAAGACTGCTTCAATGCGCAACTTAAAACTGCTTTACGATTGACAATTAAAGTCTCGAACGACACGCAACTAAAGGCTTTCAAAACGTATAATTACGCAGTAATTGCGTAATGTCAAAGAACATCACCTAAATTTTCTGTAACAGAAATAATCTATTGAAAAATTCTCTGTATTGCAATTTAGAACCTACTAAAATCCGCTAAAATTTCAGCAGAAACATCTTTCCACCGAATCACCAAAAGTGCCTAGCGCCAATTGCAAGATGTAGCACACTAGTATCTCTTAGTACTCATTGCATCGAAATTCATTATCTTAATTTTCCGAATAGCAAAAAATGTAAAAAATTTCTCTGCATTGTTATTTATAGCAAAACTATAGTCGCGTTATCTTTCGTCAGAGACACCTTTCCACCAGACCGCCGAAACTGTCGCTAATTGCAACATGTAGGACAATAGCATCTCTCAGTACTCATTGCATCAAAATTCATTATCTTAATTTTCCGAATAGAAAAAATGTAAAAAAATTCTCTGCATTGCTATTTATAGCAAATTATAGTCTCGTTATCTTTCGTTGGAAACATCTTTCCACCGGACCGCCAAAAGTGTCATTAACTGTAAGATGTAGCACAGTAGCACCTTTCAATACTCATTGCATCAAAAATCCTTACTGTAATTTTCTGTAAAACTAATAATCTCCTCAAAATCTTTATATTGTTATTTATAGGAAACCATAAGTCCGTTAACTTTGGCCAGAGACACCTTTCCACCAGATCATCGAAAGTGCCCAGGACTAATTGCAAGATGCGCAGACACTCATTGCGCAGACATCCGAAACATGCGAAACTATTTGCAGCGAAAGGATGAGCCCTCTAAACCGCCGATTGCTTTCAATCGCGAAACAACCTCTCGTCACGTCGACGGCGTGCAATTTCGACGGCCCACGTCGTCGGGTGTTTCTGAACGACGAGCGTAAAAGGCCGCGACATCGTAAACAAAGCGGCTCCTCGCGTTATTAATAATAACCGGGGATTTCGGTGGTGGGGGCCCCCTGCGTTTTCAGCGTTTAAGTTGGCCAACGTCGGCGCGACTCCCGGTCGTGCGAAAACATTCCTCGTCGATTTACTTTCGGGAATTCGCGCGTAAACGTTCACGTCCATATTTAAGGGAGGCTGTAAACCATCTATTTCGGTGTCCCGCCGGGAATAATCGCCACCGGTTGCGGATAATCGTTCCTTCGACGAAAGTCTGCCGCAAATTCGACGTCGATCTTCGGAGACTACTTTGAGTGACCTTGAATGACGTTGGGGGCTTAGGTTTGAGAGGTTATGGTATACTTTGGTCTTTCATTGTTATTGCAAGGAATTGATGATTCGTTTATTGAAGACTGCAAGCTGTAACGAGCCCATGGTGGGAATGAAGTTAAAGGTTGGGAGTCCTGATTCGTGTGGTCGAGTTCCAAGCCACGTTATTTTTGGAAATGTTTTTATAAGTTGTTGCTAAGATCTACATTTTGAAATATTCAGATCGTAATCAGTTTAGTAATAAGTTATTAGTATTTCACTTGTTAGTTAGTTAACAAATTATTAGTCCTTAACATTTTAGTTAAGTAAAAACTTAATAGTCCTTAATTTGTTAGTTAACTAATAACTTATTTGTCCTTCACTTATTAGTCCTTAACTTGTTAGATAACTAATAACTTATTAGTCCTTAATGTTTTAGATAACTAAAAACTTATTAGTTCTTAACTTGTTAGATAACTAATAACTTATTAGTTCTTAACTTATTAGGTTACTAGTAACTTATTAGTCCTTAACTTGTTAGTTAACTAATAACTTATTAGTCCTTAATTGTTAGTTAACTAATAACATATCAGTCCTTAACATGTTAGTTAATGAATAACTTATTAATTCTTCACTTATTAGTCCTTAACTTGTTAGATAACTAATAACTTATTAGTCGTTAACGTTTTAGATAATTAATAACTTATTAGTTCTTAACTTATTAGGTTACTAGTAACTCATTAGTCTTTGAGTTATTAGTTTACTAATCCCTCATTAGTCCTTAACTTATTAGTTAACTAACAACTCAGTAGTCCTTAACTTGTTAGTTAACTAATAACTTTTGAGTCCTCAATTTGTTAGTGAACTAATAACTTATTAGTCCTTTACTTATTAGTCCTTAACATATTAGTTAGCTAATAACTTATTAGCCCCTAACTTGTTAATTAACTAATAACATATTAGTCTTCAACTTATTAGTTAACTAACAACTTATTAGTCCTTTACTTATTAGTCCTTAACTTGTTAGTTAACTAATAACATATTAGACCTCAACTTATTAGTTAACTAATAACTTATTAGTCCTTTACTTATTAGTCCTTAACTTGTTAATTAACTAATAACTTAGTAGTCCTTGACATATTAGTTAACAGATTATAGTCTGACTGTCTTGAAAACCCAACTGTAAATTCTAACCAAATTCCATAACAGATAAGTGAAAAAACACAAGAAGAGAAACGAAAGAAAAAAATATATTTAGTAATTCCTATTGACGTAAGAAAGATGAAATCAAGAAGATGTACGCTGTTAGATGTTGGCGCACTATCTGTAAGCTGAAACTGCGCAGATGAAAGGAGTAATCCTACTTTTTGCCTCTTAACGACCAATGTTGCACAATGGACTTTTACGAGTGCCTGACAGACGACAATAAGAATTCATATAACTTATGCGCTCCTTCGATATCAGAACAATTCGAATTTGCATATATTATTAACAGATCGAACATCAAATGCTACTCCTTTCAATCGTTAAATATCAACGTCAAAGGGTAGCCAATCGCCAGCGATCTTAAAACGTTCTCCCTCCAACCAAAATGAATCTCTCCAGCAATTAACCTCTCCCTTTAACCTGATCACATCAAACCATTCGAAATCGCCAGATCACTTTGCCACGTCCTCGTATCAACGATCATTTCCGATCACCCTAACCCCATCTCATACTCCACACGAAGCAATGTCAACGTGAGAAACCGCACGGAGCGAATCCTCCATAGAATTCCCATCCACCGTTCGCAGACTCCTCACCGCTACTTTTTTCCATCCTCCGTAGAAAGGCGCGTCAAGGTCAGACAGGACTAAAATTTTATCTAACCAAGATATTCGTCCTCGTCTTACAGGGCTGCCGGGTATATCGGAATTGCTATCGCTCGCAGAAGATGAGTGGGAAGAGGAGGGGTGGAGAGGGGGTGAGTGCCTCGTCGTCGGTTAGATTTGCTGGTTGAACGGCGGTACGACAAGGAGTTATGATATCGGCACCGATCGCCGCGCCAAGTGAAAACACGGTGGCGTGAGTAATATACAACCATAGGGCGATCTTTTATAGTGCAGGGACCCCGCAACGGAATGATCCGCGGCCACGTCCACGGAGATAGGATCGTTCTAACCCCCGCGAGAAACGGAGGATAGGGTCAAGGAGAGGAGCGAACCCGGAGCAGTCAGCGATTCTAGCCGTAAATAAAATCGTGCTTGCTACCAGTGCCAATCCGGTCAGATCGAGGCCGGTATTTCTGAGAGGTCGGAGCACCTTGGATGGGCGAGTTCGCGGTGGAGAAGCTCGTGTTGTTTGGAATAGGGAGGTTTTGAAGTAGAGTATTTTTTTGGCGGGGATTGGGCATTTTAATCGTTCCGAATGAGAAATTGGAAGTTTGTGGGAAGTTTCAAAAAGGTCTTGAGGTAAAGCGGGTGATTTAAAATTTGAAAAGTTGAAAATTCTGGTTGTTTTGTTGATGGATCGAAAGGTGTATTAATTGATTTGAAGATGGGAGGTTCAATTCTCGCGCCATTTCAGTGAAAGGTAAAAATTTAAATCAGATGATTCTGAAGAGAAAATAATATAAATCTCCGCTATTTCATCAAAAGAGAATGATCCAAATCTCAAATTCTAAACAGAACATATTTAAGTCTCTCGCCATTTCACTAAAAGACCAAAAAGGTTTAATGATTCCGTATGAAAAATTCGAAATTTCTGGCAATTTTCAAAAAGGTTAAGAGGTAAATCGGGTGATTTTAAATTTAAAAAGTTTAAAATTCCGGTTATTCTGCTGATAGATTGAAATGTGTATTCACTGATTTGAAACTGGGAATGTTCAAATCGCGCGCCATTTCACTAAAAGACCAAAAAAATTTAATGATTCCGAATAAAAAAATTGAAATTTCTGGCAATGTTCAAAAAGGTCAAAAGGTAAATCGAGTGAATTCAAATTTGTAGAGGTTAAAAATTCCAGTTCATCTGCTGATGAATCGAAAGGTGTATTAATTGATTTGAAGATGGAAGATTCAAATCTCGCGGCATTTCAGTGAAATATCAAAATTTAAATCAGATGATTCCGAAGAGAAAATAATATAAATCTCCGCTATTCCATCAAAAGAGAATGATCCAAATCCCCTAAGTTGGAATACAAAATATTCAAATCACCCGCCACTCTATTAAAACATAAAAACTTAAATCAGATGAATCCAAACAGAAAATAACATAAACCCCCACTATTCCATCAAAAGAACAAGGTCCAAATCCCTAATTCTGAATAGAAGATGTTCGGGTCTCTCGCCACTTCACTAAAAGACCAAAAAATTGTAATGATATCAAATGAAAATTTGAAATTTCTGACAATTTTCAAAAAGGTCAAGAGGTAAATCGGGTGATTTCAAATTTGAAAAGGTGAAAATTCCGGTTGTTCTGCTGGTAGATCGAAAGGTGTTTTAATTGATTTGAAACTCGGAAGGTTCAAATCTCGCGCCATTTCACTGAAAGACCAAAAAGTGAACCAGGCAATTACAACAGAAAATATTTCCCTCCCCAACGTTCCACTACAGGTCCAAAAAGTGAATCAGATAATTCCAACATTCAGATCTTCCACGATTTCACAATAATAACAAAACCCAAACCCCTTGACCACAAAAAATATCCAAATCTACCACCTTTCCTTAACCAAAAAACATCGAACCCTGTTGACTCGTTGGATAATTAAGTCGTCGGAATCTATTTCTCTTTAGCTTCTCTCGAAAATAAATTTGACACTCCGCCAGTTAGGTATGTTTGTTTATTGTAACGATATGAACGAGTATCTGTACAGAACAAACAAGAAACTTAACAAAATATAACAAATAACAAAAATAAACAAGCGAAGCATACAACAAAGTATAACAAAACCTGGTAGAAATGTGTAGTGTTAAAAAGTAAGGTTTGTACTTGTAATTAAAAATATGTAATGCGCGGTCGGAACGCGTTTTTGGTCTCTTCATCAATTTCCCAAAACCCCCAAGAAAAAGGACACCCCCGAAGGATAAGGAACACTCGTAGCAGCTGTGCAGCAAGCATCGGTAAGTCACGTGTCTTCGTTCGGTCCAATGGCCCGGTAATCAACCACGGTAATCTACTATTAGCGTGAAGCATTATTGCTATGGAAGCCGAGACCGAAAGCGAAAGAGAGCCCGTGCGTACACGGCGATTAGGACGGCTGCGATTTGAATGATTAGATGGGCTCGATGATTCGGAAATCTCTCGCCGCGGACGGTCAAATAACAGCCTCCGGGGAAGAAAGCCACGTGATGTTCGTGACCGGTGAGCACGCACTTCGCGGGTTGATAGTTCGTATGTACGAGATTCAGGAAGGAAATAGAGGGATACGAAGATTTAGAGTTTTTTGGAGGCGGGTTGAGAGAAGGTAGCGGCTGACTACTGAGTGAGGATGGTGTGGTTGGAAACATTTTTCAGAGAAAAGCAACGTGTAATCATCGGCTGATACACCATGCGTATCAGAATTCTGACGATTAAAAATTCGTTGACAGAAAGTATATCTTAATCGATATTACTTTAAAACAGAGGAGTATAAGCAACACCATCGTAATTTAGGTAGAAAGATACAGCTGGCAGGTTGTGACAAATATTTTTGAAACACTCTGTACATAACGAAAAATACTAAACTGTCCACTTTACTAACAAAATAAATTGTTGACTTTGAAAATTAATATTTAACCCTAATAATCAAACTTAGGGTTATGACAATTAACAATCTACCATCACAAAGCAAACTAACAAAAACCCTCAATCTCACAACAAATGCCATTAACCCCATTAAGCCTCAATTAACCCCTTGCCGTACGATTTCTTTGCAACTGTCTCCGTAATAATTCAGAAGTAAATTAGCAAAATAAAAATTGATCAGTCATTCTTGATATATCGTATAACTTAACAGTAAAACTTCCAAGGCAGTCAAAATGACCGGCTCCTAACTTTTTAGAAAAATTCTCCTAACCTATAGAAGAGTCATACAGTAAATATTCCACATCCATCATATAAAACATAAATTACCGAATTGATAATCTTTTTTACCCCTTGATTCCTTTTTCGCTAAAGTACTTATTAAACATAATTGTGTATAAGTAGGGTAGTTCTAGTGTTAAATTATACGATATATCAAGAACGACTGATCAACTTTTCTTTTACTAACATTATTATAAAAGTAATATTCATATTATAGAAATAATTTAAGATAAAAGAAATATTAATATTATAGAAATAATTTAATATAAAAGTAATATTAATATTATAGAAATAATTTAATATAAAAGTAATATTAATATTATAGAAATAATTTAATATAAAAGTAATATTAATATTATAGAAATAATTTAATACAAAAGTAATGTTAATATTATAGAAATAATTTAAGATAAAAGAAATATTAATATCATAGAAATAATTTAATATAAAAGTAATATTAATATTATAGAAATAATTTAATATAAAAGTAATATTAATATTATAGAAATAATTTAATATAAAAGTAATGTTAATATTATAGAAATAATTTAATATAAAAGTAATATTAATATTATAGAAATAATTTAATATAAAAGTAATATTAATATTATAGAAATAATTTAATATGTCAGGGATATGCGTAAAAACGTAATGGCTGCTCTTTTCACTAAACTCTTATTAACATCGCTTCAAGAAACTCACAAGCGGGGCCTCATGTCCCTGTACTACTCACACTATACACCGGAAGTGATCTTCATCTTTTCGCGCGCGAATTGCACACAAAAAAAACATACCTCTAACATAATACAAAAGTAATATTAATATTATAGAAATAATTTAATATAAAGGTCATATTAATATTATAGAAATAATTTCATCGCGTCTCATCTAACTGACATTGTTAATTCGATTGATTTTGCAAAGTTTGAAAATTTCCGATTTAATTTCACGTATCACGAGTGCCACTCGTTATTGCACGGCAAGGGGTGAACCCATAAGTACGAACAGCATAACGCAATGTCCAAGAATGCACATTGTCCGATCAACGCCCGAATCCGCGTTCTCCTCTCTTTCTGCACCTCCTCCTCCTTCCACCTCATCCTCGACAGGTGTGCATCGGTCCCGGATTAATACTCGAGGATCGAAAAAGCTCTTAAGGCGTGCTAACCACGCCGTGTACGGCAATTTCGTCGATGGCAGGTCTGCTTCTTCAGAAACTGCTGTATCTGCTCTTAATCGCGAGCGCTTATGGGAACCGGGAATGATTTCAGGAAGTGGGCAGTGGAAGACTCACCTGCAGGGGTCTAGCGGATGAATTGTATGTCGATGGGGCTACTCTGGATGGTGGGGAATTATGAAATAATAACGGGAATAACTTTTAGGAATTTTACTACTAGAGCTACAAGTATGCAGGGTATTTCACCTAACTTGACCACCTTAAATGTGAGCCGTTCAGTGCACAAATCGATTAACTCCACTTTTTGAACTTTTTTAAATTTAAGTCCCAAAGCACTTGATTGGATCCTAACTTTTTATGTTTAGTTAAATTTTCGTAATAATAACGATTAACACCAATAAATGACGAAGTTTGTTCGGCCATCGAATAATAAATAATTGAATTCAGAAGTCAATCTAATTAATTCCAAGGCTATTCCACCTTATTCGTTTTGTACTTCGTTACAGGAAAGCTAAATGCGATTATATATTCTACAATACTTATTTGTATTTATATTTCGAAGGGAATTTTGAAAAGGAGTGTATACTATTTCATCACGTTTCTCCACAGGTTTAATGGAGTTAATCGATTTGTCCACTGAACGGCTCAAAAAAAATACGAAAACCTTGAAATCTCGAAAGAAATGACCTTGAGAAAAAAATTCGGCCTATCATCGTATTAGCGCCATCAAATAGAATATTTTCTACCTCTGACATTTTTTCTATCACACAAAATAAGGGACATATTTAAGGTGGTAAAGTTAGGTGAAATACCCTGTATTTGTAAAATTTCATCATATAAATAAAGAATATTGTTCAATTGCATTTTCCATTTCAAGATTATATGACTTACTAAATACAAAAGTGCTTGTCCCGAATAAACCTACATAATGGAGACAAACGAATTACATATCTGAATTCAGCACAAAAAACACAGTTAGAATTGCATATTAAAGCTTTTGTGCCGAAAGAAATATTTTATTTCTTTTCTAGTACTTTTCGTTAACCCGTTGCGGTCGTATTTCATCAAAAACGAAATGTGTAATCGCACTTAAAACAAAACTAGTATAATCTTGGTAAGAATTATGTATACCTCAGAAACTTGTTGATTCTTTGCTTTGGTGAAAGTGCTTTGCAACGGTGAAAGTGCTTTGGCAGCTGAGGGCAGACGTACGACCGCTAAGGGTTGATATCACTGTCGAGATGAATTACCAAGTAGCTCAGAAAAAGAGAAGTATTTGGTGATTCTGAAATACACGCACTAACAGGTGAAAATGCTGGATCACGGAGCACTGATTACTCGTCGGCTGTCGAGGGCAAACTGATAGCAAGGCGAACATCGAAACGACTTGTTATTGTTAGAGGACCAACGAGACGAACACACCTGCAAGATGCGACCTCCGAGAACCGCCGAGTATGTTTTGACAATACGCAGTAATCGTCGCACTGGTGAGTCAGTCAAGTGGAAATAATTGCTCTCGCTGCTCGTATAGTTAATCTTGATATTGTGAATGCAATTGAACAATATCGTTTATTTATATGACTAACTGTTAAAAATATAATACTTTGTTTAATGTAGCGTGATTGCAAGAAAGTAATTCATACATGTTGTAACTAAATCTGTATTTATTATGATATAAATCAACTTAAGATATTCGCACTCGCGTAACTGGTTATTATTTAACAAAAGAACAAGAAAGAAAAATAACTACAATATTAGAACTAAAATAAGTGGACATTAGACTGATGTGAGCGGATATATTCGCAAAGAAAATAAAACGATGTCTGATCACTTACGGAACTACCGAGAGAATGAACCGGAAGAGAAACTAATTAGGCGAATAATCACACTTTCCGCGATAGCGCCACACTTGCGAATCTTCCGGCACCGCGCAATTTTAAACCCTGAACAATAAACAATAAATGTATTTGTAAGTACTGCAAGCAACATATAGCGCGGGTGAAACGGCTCCGCTGAGAATCACTGGCAGTACCTTGTGTCTTGCTGATATTCTAATTTCTTAGCCGAAAATAAAACTCGTGTTGCAAATTTCAGTTAAGGTTTCCCCAAAGAAAATGCCTGCCCTATTGCCTCCTGCTATTAGAATTCCTTCTGGGCGTCTGGTTTTTAAGATAAATAGGAAAATATCCACAAAGGTTGAGGCATTTTGGGCGCCGTTTTCGCTTTGAGTATTGTTTGAACATGTTTAAATGTTTATAACATTAAAGTAATACACATCGTTATATTCGGGAGGGTTTATCGAGCCATTCTATACCAAAAAAAATTTAATAAATCTTATGGTTGAAATATAAAAAATTAAAAGTTGAAAATTTGCATTTCTCTTCAAAACTGATATTCTCAAAAATGGATTCGTGTTCAGTGCCACAAAATCAATAAGAATCAGAATGAATATTCTCCGGGCAAAAAATTTCAATTTTGCAGACCAGTGTCATTTTTGGAAACCTTTGAAATTGCCTATTCCATTTATCGCGTCACGAGTGTTACTCGTTATCGTACGGTAAAGGGTTAAAATGTGCATCAGGAGGCACTGTGGTTATCGAATTAAAAACTCGAATTGGTAATTATTAGGCTACAGTTGAAATTTCTCTCACTTCTGGCAGATTTTTTCTAAATTGTTGCTTACTGTGTCATTGCCTGGGTGGTTTAGAAAATTCACTAATTCAATAATGTTAATAACTATAAATATTAAGGAATATTTAGGCAGTAAACTTGTTTTTAACACAGTCAGACTTAATTATGAGGTAATTCAATGAAAAATTACAAAGCACTAATCACGACTGCTTATATTGAACAGAATAAATGCAGCAGGTAATTGCAGAAAAAAGTAATAACCTTACCTCGGATGAAGTTGACTGTCAGGCAAATGGTGTTTCGATGAGGTTAACCTGACCAATCAAAAAGAATTTGATTAGTTTGTATTAACTTTCAGTGCCACTTCGAATTCATTCAGTTAATTTCAGATTGTTATTTCAGGTCCGTATAAAATCAAACTAATTTCGATGGCATTTTCTAAAATGAAATAAGCAAAAACGACTGACCTTGAGTTGACTGCCAAGCGGATGGCCTCTCGACGTGGTTAACCTGAACAATCAAAATGATTCTGGCTTTAATTGTGTGGATTCCTTGCAATCTTTCGAACTTTGTTAATTAATTCGAGATAAATAAATTATATGGATATTAAATAAATATGAATTCAATGGTATTTCCGTGATGATCAAATGATTGCAAGAAATTAATTACCGTGTCTGGAAAGACGTGCAATCAACGAGACGCGCGCGCGTTGACTGAAAACAAACTTCAGTGAATAGTTGAAAATGGTGTTTCTATCATTATTTGACTCTCTAAAATCTGTATCATTTGTCCGAATGCCAAATTGTATTTTATCTGAAAATTAGTTACGCCATAGCACATGAAAAAAATATATATTTTTAGATAATATATCTAACTTGATTCGCGAGCGTTTAATTGCAAAGAAATTTTGTGAGTATTAAAATGAAATTACAAAAATTCACGAAATTGAAATAATAACGGCCAGAAATAAAAACAGACGTCATTACTATCAAGTATTTACACAAATACTTGGCAATTAAAGTGTCAAGTATTTATACAGGGTTAACAGAAGCTCTACCAATATGGTAAAAGAGACTTGCTCCGAATTTTTGTAAATTTTTATGAAATTTCTAGGGCTGTTTCGTTTTTAATTTCTATGTCTATCTTGGAAACTGTAAACGGTAAATTTTTTGCCTTCTACATATTTTTTATCTTATTTATTTAGTATTTATAAGTACACTAGTGAAATTAATTCTGGACTTTGTGAATAAAAATATTCCTTATTTCACATTTGTGCAGAAAAAAAATTAAATCGATACTGTAATATTTTTATTGTAATCTATAATGTTTAGATTTAATATTTTCACATGATTTGGTCTGTAAATGTCTTAAAATTTTAACTTCGAAAAATCCAAATTGTGCTGTTACTTTTTATCTGCGACGCCTGGGGTATTCGATGCCCAGATGAATCGAACCTGTTCTAAAAAACAAAAGATAACCAACGAAATCCTAATTTTTTTACATCAAAGGATGCACCTTTAATGGTATGAAAATGTAATTTTTATTGTATATGAAAACTATGGCTGTAAATGGTCTTTTTACTGATTATTTATCTAAGCGACGTCCTAAAATTAGGAAACAATGATTAGAATATAAGATGTGAATGATTATATATTAAATAATTTAAATAAATTCGAAATTTATGTAAAAATTTAAAAGTGTCCGCAATTAATTCCGCCATTGTTTACTGAACTGATTGTTGAAAAGGTATGAGAGTATTTCGATTAACTGTTTCCTAATATGAGTATTTGAAGCTGATACTTCTGAATGTAGAATCTAGAATTTAGAATGTAGACCAGATATAGTCAGAATGCAACAGTGATAGGAGGACAAGTAGGTGGATTATGTTTTGATTTATTTTACAAGAATATCAATAAATCTCGCAACTAGACGTCTTCATATATTTCAAACTGGTGGCTGTAGGTGCAGCAAGTCCCAGTTATGATTTATTTTGCATGATTAGCTGTAGATATCATAATTAGCGGATCTGATTTATTTTCTAAGAATAACAGTAGATTTTACAGCTACGAGCGTCCATTTATTCTGAAATATTGACTTATTTAAGAGGTTAACCACAAATATTACAATCAACAGGTTTGATTAACTTTATTTTAATATTAATAAGTTTTAAAATTAGCGAATTAAGGTTTTTATTTAATTTGAAAAACCAGATACAGCTATTGACAGATTCACATTTCGATGTTATTTATCACTGTGGTCACAAATACCACGATTTTTTTTTTCTTTTCATTCGAATTTGTTTATTTGTCTTTCGAAGCACAAGAATTACTTGACAGGACATTTAATAATAATTTTGTGCCATAAAGAACCACGTGGACGTTCATTTTTAACGCGACTCAATTTGATTTTACATTCTTTTTGGATTTATTTGCTAAACTGACGAAGTTTATCGATACTTCGATTCCGCGCCCGATTTTGACTTGATTTGCAAATTTTTCATGTTTTCTCGACGGAGATAGACATAATTTTTCTGCTCGTAAATTTTCTCCGCCTCCTCTTTTGTAATCGCTGCAAAAGTAACGGGATGAAACAGTTAAATTTTCATATAATTAACCAAATTGTAATGTATAATATTTTGAAAGTTACATTGACTAAGAAAACTAAGTTTCTTTAAATAACTAGCAACGTTCAATTAATTAACTGACTGTCAATTATTATGAATTAGAATTCCAAAATATTTTTTACAAATACTTTGAAAATTTCATTGAATGAGATAAATGAATTTTTAAAATGCCTACCAAGACTTAAATAATTAATAAATTTACTCTCAAATATTGTCCATTAAAAGTGCGAAATATTTTTAATAAATACAAAAATTTATAAAACCCGAACGGCAAATGTTTGTCTTGCAAATATATCGGTCCCACTTTTGAAACTAACATTTTTATTATTGGCGCCATTTTTAATAATGCAATATATTATTTGACAATTGAAATGTCACAATTATTATTTTAACTTATATTTATCATTATTGCATCTACGTTTACATACAAGACAGCTGTTCCATTCTAACATTGTAAACATCCTCTTCAACCACTTCCGGTGCACCTTCTACATCAGAGTTTTCCTTCAACTTAGGTTTCTGAATTAATTTACTCCCCTCTGGAAATCAACAAATGCATCGTCTAAATAATATTTCAACCGTCATATTATAACGAACTTCTATTAAAATATGATAAAGTGTATGTACTATTCTTCTGCATGTTTTCAGCGGCGTTTGTGTCGCCAGCTTTGGAAGGATTCATTTCCGGTTGAATTGTTTCAACGCGCGTTAAAGCTTCTTCGTCAGAATCGCCGAGATGTCGTTGTTTATCTTCTAATTTTTCCAGGCCATTGACAGTGGGCAAAGACCACGAACGACCTTCAGTTTCCAAATGTTTCTGATCTTCCGTCGAATCTTCGGAAACTCCGGTTTTTGGAATTTCTATCGTTTTTCATTTTGTTAATTTGGAATACGAAAGAATCATTTCTCTTCGTTTTCCGATAGAACGAGAATTTCGAGTTTGTAAATAGTTTTAAAATTAAAATTCGAGTGTTATTTACAGAATCTTCGAGATTTTGGAGAACCAAAAGCTTCGAGAGATTTTCTTAAGTTTGTGTGTCAAGGTTTAGTGTGATTTTAATTCAATTTTTGAGCTTTTAATTGCTTTCTATCTCAAAGCTTCTTTGCAACATTTCAAAATATTAAAGAGAAATGCGAAGAATCTGGTTAATTTTATAAGAAAGTTTTATTTCATCAAATTTTGCATTTAGGTATTTTCAATTAAGGGGTTTACACGGGTATTTATACATCGTAATACAAAATTAAATTTTCGAAATCCGACAGCTTTAATTAAACCATTGAATTGTTTCCGAATTGATTAACGGTAAGAAAAAGAGTGTTTCAAATAAAGGTTACAGCTTTCCAGTGTAATTAAAGTCACCTAATTACCCTCAAACCACCAGCTGTAACACCCACACCATAATAAATCCGCGATTATCCCACCATCTCACAGACAACGAATTTTCAACTACAAGTTTGCAAAATTACCACGCAGAACTATTTCAGACACTGACATTTAAAACCAAAGGCCTTCGATCGCAGACATTCACTCGGAAACACGATATCACAATTCCCACCGAAGCTAGAACAACTCATCACGACGGATGCATCGCTGATATCTCACAATTTCATTTCCACGCTCTTGCGATCCCACATCTTCTACATCCTTTTCAAAATTCCCGCCATTCCTGCTAACAAATCTCCTCGTTTCTTCCACAATCTCACCTCGAAGGCAATCAGGCACCAATCTCTGATGCAAAGAAGAAGAAGAAAATCTGGTCCTCCTCTTTCTCGAAAGAGTTCTTCGTCCTCTTCTGCCCTCATCCTCCATGTTCATGCTTTTAGCATAGTGCGACATCTCCCGGACATTTGAACCTCTGTCGCTGCTCGCAGAGTCCTTCAAACTGCGACTTTTAGCTGGCGAACAACTAAGAACACTGCTTAACTTCGCCTCTTCCTTCGGCAATCGCCATTTGTAGAAATGTTCTCGACTATACGGATAAGGATCTCCAGGCACACGGATATAATCTCCATCCAAAACGTAATTCACTGTGCCATCTTTGTTGCGCGGTATGTTAAGATCCAATTCTTCCTTTTTATCCTCCAACTTCGCATCGTCCTCTGACACTGATTGTTCGTCCCTTTTTCTCTCTCTGAACGATTCCTGAGCCGCTGCTTCCACCTTTGTGGATTCATAGCCGGAATAAAAATCATTCTCGTACGGTCCGGCATAATTGAAGTTGTTCTTAGCTTCTTCATCTCTCAGAGAGTCCTCGAGGTCTGATCTTTGAGAAGCGTTGCCGGGAATATTGGAAAGCGGCTGGGTTTCTTGATGGGTGTTATTTAAAGATACTTCCAACTCCTTATCAGCGATTGTGCTGAGACCCTCGGCGAAATCCGTGTCTGGTTCTACACGGCTATTTTCACTGGGAGTTCGATACGTGTGAGGCTGTGCCGTTGGCAGCACTGTTCGATGATCGTGTAAGTTTCTTCCCGTGGCTTCTTTCACGGCAGAGGAGAATTGATTAGTTTCTTTCAAGTCGACAGGTTTCCGAGTTTTGTCAGAGTTGCTGGAATAATTAACCGATTTTCTCATTATGCTGGAATCGTGAGACTTTGAAGAATGTCCTGCGTGATCGTGCTTTGTTATGGCGATGTACTGTACGCCAGTGTGTAGCTTCTTGATGTCCATTTTCTGGTAGTCCGCCGTACCATGCTTCAATTCTAGGGACTTTATGGGTTTGTAGTCGGCCTTGGGCAGGTCATGGTCGTCCTCGTCGTCTATGGGGCTCTCGCTAGATGGAATTGCTTGGACATCTAGCTTTGGTTGAGGAGGCTCTGGACGGATTGACAGCATGTCCAGGCGAGCGTTGGCGTCCACGGGGATGGTTTCTTCTTCCGGGGGTGGCAGGGGTACCTTTGAGGAGGGATGGGATCAAGTTTAATGGGAAGGAATCATTGGCTGTTAAACTGTATATGGGATTTTATATGGCTTTGTGACACTAGAGGAACGATTTGTTTATATTGAACGAAGGGAAACTCATTAGAAATTGCAACAGTCGGAGGAACGACAATTATTGTTTTTCATTAGCTGGATTGTCGATTTGAGATTAGCATTTGAGAACCAGGTTGGAGGATTTTAAATGTAAAATTTTGTGAAGTAGTATCAGGAGTTCCAGATTGAATTTTTTTAACATAATTTCTGGGACTTTGCAGACGGAGACTTTTTTGACTATTGAGAAAGAATCATTTATTTGGCGATGAAAAACAGTGACTCTATGAACCGTGGAATATTTCGATAAAAACACAAAATAGCCGCTAATTTAAAAACTCAGAATAACCAGCTGTTACTAATTCTAAGGTTCGAATTTTTTATTAGTGGGACCGAGTTTAAATTTTCATAACCTGTGGGAGATTTGTTCTAAATTATTATTTAATGTATCATAGCCTTAGCAGTTTGGAACTCATGAATCTGTATTTTAGCTAAAAAATGCGCAGCAATTGAAATCAGAAATGAAAAAAAAATGTTGCTCAATCTCCAAGCTACAATTAATACTATGCCGTCCGCGCAATAAATCACGAATTCGTCTAAATCTCTTCGCTTCTCGTCGGCGCTTTTCGAATTTGTCGAGAAATCATTAAACGTCACGTTTTACTAATCACAATAACTTATAAATCTGTCCCGCAATTTTCACGAAATTTCTAGGTTATGTAGTGTATTGCAGCCTGTACAGAATACAAGCGGTACTTTGCAACAATTTGTGTTTGCGAGATAGCCGCGACGACTTTGCGATACAATAAGCAACGGTCTTAAAATTTTCGCGTGACACCAACGAGTTATCATCGGCATTTGTTCGCATATTTTCGCATGAAACCCAGGGACGACAAGCTGTAATGGGCTAAGCTGTTTCTAGTTACACAGCGAGTCACCACCAGGTGGCGATAGTGACGTTACTACTAATCCATGCACATTGAATCGGTGAATTTCAACACACTAGCAAAAGAGAATCGGTGTGGTTATAGGAGACATAGGAGACCATTCCAGACGAAAACGAGCAGCCAAAAGAACTTGAGACATAATTATTATTTATTTCGCAGTTATTATAATTCCTATGATTTTTAAAATATTGTTTTAATTGAAGCTCTTTTCCTTTTCTAGATATGAAGCAAAGAAAGAAATGTTCGGTTATTTCCTTCGGGGAAAATAGAGGTTGGAAAATATTCTTATTGTAAATGTATATCTATTCCCATGTATATCTATGTATATTATGATTTTTTTTTAGTATGAATATTAATAAAAAAGAATTGACTGAAACAATGTTATTATTTCCATTTTAAAAGAAAATATAAAGGCAAGAATTAGAATACAACCATTGAGTATATATTAACACATCTTAAGCGGGGGTTTACTCGTCAAATTTTCACCATATAGCTGACGACTTTTTGCATTTCGCGTGAAAAATTGCTTCTGTATAAAATAGCCATTATTTTTGAACCATGGGTTAATTATTATTAAAATTTTCAATCTTTTTTATTAAAATAATTTCTTTATTTAGTTTGCTTTGTAAGCTCCAGCGCTTAAATAATATGCGCGAAACGAGTTTAGACGTTTCCCACTTAAGATGTGTTAAGATAGATGGGCGTGCTCTACATGAATTTATGCCCCTAACTCGTGCCCGTCACCACTAGCGGCGCTGTTTTGCGTTTTTTTCTTAACACGGCAGTTTATCTACCCTGATGAAACCAACATGGTGTCACCGGACAGCATAGTGTTAAAATTACCCGAAACAACTTCACCATTTTTCCACTACGCGCAATAAACTTGATCCCAATCCCTACCTTCGATCTCAAAACCAGATCCTTCCAAGCAGATATCTCCGCGTCGTACGACAATTCCGACGGAATATTATAATCCTCATCAATCTCGGCCGTTTCTTTCGTCGATGTCGGCGCAGTTTCCAGCATCTTCTTCAACGACTCTATATTCCCTATATCCTCAGAACCTCCAATCCCCTTCGAATCCGCGGTATCTATTAATTTTGCCATCGAATCCACCAACTCCCCTTTGTTCGCCTCCTTCTTTTCACTTCGACTCGGCGAACTCACACCAAACTGCGTACCTTTCGTTGATTCTAGGTTAGAATCGTCAACCGCTGACATTTGAAAGTCAACCGGATAATTATCATGAAAATTCCCCCTGTCCATCGAAGTGATTCTCGAACTTCCACCCCACATTGAATTCTCGTTCTTCCGATCGTCCTCATTTTCACTCGTCACATTCCTCAGCCCCCACGGATAGTGAATATTCTTCTCGGTATTTTTCCTGTCCTCTTCTTTCGCCGACATTTCGTTGCTGCTATTGTGCTCCCTAGAATCGCCATCGGTTCGAATCACCGGGGTTTTTTGCTTCTTCTCTTTCTTCTCATCCTTCTTATCACGTTTCTCAGGCATATTAGGCTCCCTGATCGGCGGTTTGATGTCTCTAGGCGCGCAACTGACGATCGTGCGAATCGGTTTGTCGATTTCACTCGTAAAACTGGAAGGATATCGAGGAGGACATAGGTCGATTCCTGACCAGGAACGATAAGTTGGCTTCCAGTTTGCATAATTCACGGCGTGAACGCCGAAATCGATTTTTCTGAGTGGATGATCGTCGCTGTGAAGTTTTCTTCTGCGATTGAACTTCATTTTAGGAATTCGCTTCGATGAAGAGGTGAGATGATCGGTAAGCTTGACGGCGGTTGTCGAGGATGAATAATTGTGGAGTTTTCTTTGAATTGGTGTTCGTGAATTCTTTATGGCTTCCGCGTTTTCATGCGGATAGAGATTTGAGATTTTAACGTATGCGTTAATTAGTCGACGATTGTTCACGTTGCTGAGAAAATTGCTGGTGTCGTTTGGTTGATCTTGGCATCGTATTTCGGAGGTATCGAGGGCGCTTCTTGCCTCGTGATCGATGTTCTTATGCTCTACAAAGCGTTACATTAGCAGTGTTTTGTCTTATCGATAGCCTCGATTTACTGCTCTGATCTTCGTCAAATGTCGGATTAAGAGAAACAGGTAACAAAATTGCTGTCTAGTTTAAAAAAAAGTAGCTGAAGTAATCATAGAAGTCTGTCATCTAATAATCAAAACAACTATATTCGAAAGAAAAGTTTCTCATTGATTGAAAAATGGCGTGAAAGTCCGAGATTGCCCGAATTTCTAAGCTTTTTTTACATTTTCTGCACCGTGAATGCCACTCGTTATCGTGAGTTACCGAAAAGTTAACTTGAATTAGGCTGCGGATGTTTATGCAAATTCAAATTTTATATCGACATAATGAAAAAATGTAATATATGCAAAAATTCCTTTTATTTGTTAAATATGGTGACAAGTGTTGTAATTTCTATACTTCGTGTAGACTTTTACGTTATATGCATTTTCTGCAAATTTTTACGTACCTAAGTAAGGAAATATAACGAGAAAATATAATCAGAAATCTGTTGCACTCAGACTGTACTTCAGACTTTTCTACTATGTACTTGTTTACATATAAGTAAGAAAGTTTAATATTTTAAATATATTAACACTTTAATGGTACATGTGTGTGATAGCCGGAATAACTGTTAGTGGTAGTGTTAGTTAATTGTTATTAAAAATGTACGTGTTTGCACATGCGCTATTATTTCGAAGAGAAGCTCAATTTATCGCATACATGCAATTAAAAAATTAAAACAGTTTTGCTATGTTGCAAAATTTGATTGATGGGTGCCTCATCAGCTTAAGGAAATCCTTTCTTATATAAAATACGCAGTCACTTAGTTGCCAACCCAATAAAAGTTACTCTGGAGTACAAAGGGTGAAGTATAACAGATTTAACGGCCGTAAATCTAGCGTTATTAACATAATATCCATAAATCAGCCTCTCTATCCAATTACTGCACTATAAATTACTGCACTATACATTTTAAAAATTCGAATTTCTTTAATATCATATAAATTCTGTTTACTCTCGTATTACTTAATTTCCCATAACTGCACAAAAAGCCGCAGCCCAATTGAGTCTCATGTTTCTCGCGAATGGCGTAAAAAGTCGATGAAAATCATTAAAATTCCAGTTGGCACTATGTCAATGAATTATTCTCACCGGTTTTGACAAAAATGTCTTTCAGCAAAGAGAGGATCCCGTCTCGTTTCCTTCCATCCTTCTCGTTCGCGTATCTCGTGGGTGCTGTGCAAACAGAACACTCTCATTAAGAGTCTCACCTTGACACGTATGAAACGAGCGATCGTTACTTTACACGAGGATCCCGATGACATCAAGAACAGACGTGTACTCGACCATGTGAAACAGGATGATTCGAAGCATTCGGAATTTACTTTTCATCCGTACGCTTTATCACCTGTCTCATGCTTATTAATATGTTAATTTATGTCTCCGTACGTTCACCGTGACATTTCAGATCGCGGACTGCCGGAGATTTCACGGAATTTTAATTGGTCGCACGAAATTGCAGGTTATGTTTGTATTTTATTGTATAATTTTACGGATCCTTTTTTTGGCCTGAGTTGACTTACGTTGGATTTGAAGGAAATTCGCAGATGATTGTGGTGAATTGTTATATTTTTTGTGATGGGATTTATAAGTGGAAATTTGTCAAGAGTGGTAAATTTGGGAATTTCGCAGATGATTGTGGTGAATTGCTGTATTTTTAGTGATGGGATTTAGAAATGGAAATTTGTCAAGAGCGATAAATTTGAGAATTTCGTAAATGATTGTGGCAAATTGTTGTATATTTTGTAATGAGCTTTGTAAGTGAATATTTGCAAAGAGTAATAAAGAGAATTTCGTAGATGATTATGGTGAATTGTTATATTTTTTTATGGGACTTGTAAGTGAAAATTTGTCAAGAGTGATAAAGAGAATTTCGTAGATGGTTATGGTAAATTGTTATATTTTTTGTGATGGGATTTGTAACTGAAAATTTGGCAAGAGTGATAACAAGAATTTCGTAGATGATTACGGTAAATTGTTATATTTTTTGTGATGGGGTCAATAGGTGAAAATAAGTCAAGAGTGATAAATTTGAAGATGGTAAATTTTTAGAAATTAGTGTTATTGTTGTTAACGGTCAATATTAATTATTGAATGCATAAAATCAAAAATTATGAATTATTGTAATGGAATTCAATGTTTTCGTGAAAAATCCTCGGTTTCGTTTACTTCTTTGTGATTATTTAGGTTATGTAGATAATTAACATGAGAAGATTAATTGTTGGAAATTATATCAAACATAATTTAATTCTGTGTTAGCATCAGCGTGTATGAACTTGCGAAAATTTTATTGTGATCATCAGTTTGATACGATAATTTTGTTTATTTAGATTTATAAATGTGTAATGTAAAATCTGTGCGACACAGTTACGATTGACAGCTCTAAACAATTAATTAAAAATTTTATTACCATCCACCGTATTAACTTATTGTCATTTCCTAACAAGTTTCTATATCTCTAAAAATTCTACAATTTTTGAAATACAGAATTAAATTGTACCACACTTTTTAATTAATTTCTTCCAGTTGTAAATCAAAATTTAAATAAATAACAAAATTTAATAAAAGACAAAATGATCATATCAAACTAATTATTATAATTAAATTTCAGCAAATTTATTTCATATGACACCAATTCTTCAACGTGAAACTAACCTTCAAATTCATTTGCATATTATACACCAGTCGATGCAACGACTTTCTAGATAATACACTTCATAAAATGCAACCTTGAAAAATCTCAAAAATTAAAATTGCAAAAAGAAAAGGGCATCTCACCTGCGGATAAATTTCTCCGGGAGAAAGGCTTGAGAAATCTTATGATCTCAATGGAACCGTGTTGTCCTTGCAGCATAATTTTTCTTGTGAAATACAGATCGAATGATTCTAAAGACTACATGTAATTCAACCGGCAGAATTTGTCAAATTTTTCTGTGATTTCTCTTTGAAACTTTTCTGTATAAATACGTCAGATTGTCTGCTTTTCCGAGTCCGTTTCTCCGCTTTCTTTCTTTTCTCCCCGCTCGTTTTTTCCATTTGCTCATCGGAATGAGCGAAAACGCTATTGCATTGACTTCCTAACCCCTTGACCTACGCTTCCTATTTTGACTGCGTGCGCAATAATTCAGAATTAATTCGACAAATCAAAATTTCTCTCTATTTTCTTAAATTTGATATAACTGAACGCAATAATAAAACAATATATGCAAGAAGTTCTCAATATTGTAAAACAAGTTTTTCGTTAGAAATCATTTATTTTTTGAAGGAATATTACGAATGCATGAGTTTCAAATAATTCATCATCAATAAATCATCATCGCCACTGTCGATTTCAATTCAATCATTATCTCAATAACATTTTCCAACAACATTTTCTCCTTCTGTATTATTTTGTTCTTCATTTGAATTCTGTATAGGTATAGCAACTTTTCTTTTCTTTGAACGTAATAAGGAATCAGTGCTAATCCCATTACTAGAATCAAAAACACTTTCAGAATTTTTTTCGAAGGAAACTGCCACTATCACTATCCAAACCTATAAAATTTTCTTTCTTCATTTTTTGGAGCCAAAATATTAAAATTTTATTAAGAAAATCGAAGTATTTCTCAATACGCGGATAAAACAATCAATTTTAATAATATTTTATTTCACCGATTTGTTGCAATTCAAATTTGTTAATTCTACATGTCAACGATTAAAATCTATTGTTTTGAGTGCGACCGCGATAATTGGGCTTCCATATTTCATGTGGCTCAGTGGAATCAGTTTCCGGATGTTCTTCCATCCTGTCCTCGTCTGCGCGAGCATCCTTTGACTTTGACAGGTCTTCCGCTAAATATAAATATTTATTTTTTATTACTTTTACGTCAAGGTTTTACAAAATTTAAATAATACCAAATTTACTGCTGGAATTGACTTTCGAGTCAAAGTTTAATTAAACTTTCCGAATGTATCGCGCAAACGGAGAATTATTTGTATTTCATGTACAGAATTTTCTTTTATTTTACTATTTAAAAGATGATTAACTTTACGATAAAAAATTTCAAACGAATAGAGAAGTCCAAAATTCTATTTTCAACCCCTCTCATGATAAGGGTGGCTGCTGTCATCCGCCAGTGGGTCATATTTTAATATAAAAAACGATGGCAGTCGTCTATTACAATTTTTTATGAAAAAAGAGAATTTACTTATCTTTGGGTGCAATAAAATAATTACACTGCAGACGTTTATGCAAATTTCAAGTTTCATAAACTCTCCCAATAAAGAAGAATCCAAGTAGAGGATTCTTTTACTCGCTAAATATTACAACAAATGTCGTATCTTGGATATTTCAAATTTTTTTGATATTACATATTTTGTACGTATTTTAGCAGTGTTAAATTTGTCATAACTGCATAAAAATCTGCAGTCTAATAATGATTCTTCAGTCTCACCGAAGCTTTAACAAATTATTTCTGAAATCTCAGTAATTTCTTAACACTAAATTGATAGTGTTTATATGACAATATTTACTGCTGAGATCTATGCTACCCCAGCTGAAAATCTGAAAACTCCTGAAATAAAAAAAAATATATTTCATTCCCAGTCGTATTTTTATTGCATTTCCTGCGTCACAAAATATACACAGCTAAAAATTAGTCATTTTCTGAAGAAATAAAAATCAGTGTTGAAAGGGTTAAGGGTTAATTATTAAACTAACCTTCGGATTTCTTGCGAAACCTATTCTTCATCTGGTTCCAAAGTTTCTTGTACGTGCGACTCTGCTTGTAAAAAGTATCTGAAACAGAATTGCAAAAAAATACGCCATTCGACACACTTAAATCCTACTAACCCTTTGTCAAACCATAACCCTGCAATCTGCTCTTCGCAATTTCCGTTAAAAGAGCATTCCTCACGAGCAGCTCTTGCCTGAACATTCTCGTCGATAATTAGAAACTTTAAATTACAAAATTCCACTCGACTACAAAACGTGTATCAATTTTAATAAAAAAATAAAACGCCAGAATTTGGGCCGACAAATGTCAAGAAACATTTACGAGCGAACGTGCAAGATGGAGCTCTCGGAGGAAACTGAATTTGGCCGTAGAAGTCGGCGTAAATTGGTCATACATAAACAGAAGAGAAAGTTACTCGCGAAGAGAAGTTGGCACGATGGTGTAATTATTCTTAACAAATCAACCGAAGCGAGTTCCATCGACTCATCGAAGCCACTGGCCGGAGTCCGGTTAATCATTGCCAAAACTTTTCTCCCCATGAGACCCGAGACCCTCTGGCACGCTTAATGCCATAATGGACACTTCTCCTTTCTCTTCTCTCGACTGCCACCCCCTATTGATCCGAAACCACTAAACTCCGATGTAGTTCGTTGAGAGTCGATGCTCGGATTGTTTCGTTTTAGTTTCGAGCTTCTTTCTGCGAAGACTTCACAGAGGCATTGATGCAATCTTTGACGAACGTAGGAGGATCATCGTTGCTGTTTTCTTTTCCGTTTTAACTCTTGACACTTCTATGTCGAGTGTGGCTCGACATTACATTTCTTACGCCAACCACGTCGAGCTAGACTCGACTTTATACAATGTAATTTCTATTAGGTTGGTAGGAAATTAATGTCGATTTTCAAAATTTATCTTTAAATACACCTGTTGAGAATGAGAATAACATTTTTTAATCAAAATAAGTTCCATTACAATTTACTCATATTTCCAACGAGAAACAAATTTTTTATTAAATTTTCTTTTCTAAAATGATATAAGAAGACAAACCGATTAAAATAAACGGCTATCTCAAAATTAAGCGATAAAGTTTCAAAACTCGAAAACCGACATTAATTTCTTACCAACCTAATAAAATGATAGTAACAATAATGATAATGTAATAATAAGAATTTCTTTTGCAATACAATTTTTTACTGAGGCCCACTTTTTTATACATTTTGCAAATTAATTAAGGAGTTGTTGGCTGGTAACAAAAAATTAAGAAGTGCAAAGGGTTAACACGTTGAATGCCATGGGGGTCACTGGTGACCGGCGCTATTGAATTCAATGAAGTTTCATGTGACTTTTAAATTGGAATATTTACGAATTTTCTAATGCATTAAATATTGCATTATTGATATTAAGAAGGTAAAGTCTTGTTGTCTATATATCTCTTTTTGTCTTTAACGTTTCTGCTTTGTAAAGATGTGATTTTAATAGAACAAGTTTCACTTCGACAGAAATGAAGAAACTAGCGAAATACCGGTGGCATTCGACGCGTTAACACTTTGAATTCCGTTGATGACTAAACTGAGATTTTGCAAAATAATTTGAACCGTTAAATTCGTCATAAAAAGGCACAAATTTCGCCAATTTACGCCATTACAAGGGGGTTTTCACCCTCTTAACATGAACCACAGTCGATACAAAAAAATAGGTATCAAATATTTTTATGAAAACTGCAATATATGTGAGTTTCATCAAAATCGGTAATTGATAAACCCCAGGTCTGGTCCTCCCCTTTTTAGACAAGCCCCCCACCATCCAATAATATACTACTAGGGGCTCCTGAAATGTAATTAGCATCAGGCCCCAAATAGTCAACATCCGCCACTGACATCAACCAAAGTCCGATTCTTCCGCAAGTTGGCAGTGAGCATTAAACATTCAATGCCGCTTCAGGCCCCAAAAAGTCATCATCCGCCACTGACATCGACCAAAGTCCGATTTTTCCGCAAGTTCGCAGTGATCAAAAAACGTTGAAAGCCGCATCAGGCCCCAAAAAGTCACCATCCGCCACTGACATCGACCAAAGTCCGATTCTTCCGCAATTTCGCAGTGATCAATAAACGTTGAAAGCCGCATCAGGCCCCAAAAATTCACCGTCCGCCTCTGACATCGACCAAAGTTCAATGCTTCTGCAAGTTCGCAATGATCAATAAACGTTGAAAGCTGCATCAGGCCCCAAAAAGTCACCATCCGCCACTGACATCGATCAAAGTCGTATTCTTCTGCAAGTTCGCAGTGAGCATTAAACATTGAAAGCCGCATCAGGCCCAAAAAGTCACCATCCGCCTCTGACATCGACCAAAGTTCAATGCTTCTGCAATTTCGCAATGATTAATAAACGTTGAAAGCCGCATGAGGCCCCAAAAAGTCACCATCCGCCACTGACATCGACCAAAGTCCAATGCTTCCGCAAGTTCGCAATGATCAATAAACATTGAAAGCCGCATCAGGCCCAAAAAGTCACCATCCGCCTCTGACATCGACCAAAGTTCAATGCTTCTGCAATTTCGCAATGATTAATAAACGTTGAAAGCCGCATGAGGCCCCAAAAAGTCACCATCCGCCACTGACATCGACCAAAGTCCAATGCTTCTGCAAGTTCGCAGTGAGCAATAAACGTTGAAAGCCGCATCCGGCTCTTCCGCGAGGATCGAACACCGTTCGTGATGTCGCATTCGAATGGCCATGGCAATTCGTGCCACGTAGCAGGGCAACCGTTAATAAAAGCTTAAAGGACATTATCGTAAGCATTCGTCGGGACATTAAAAAGCGCACGTGCCTCTAACGGTAGGCCTTCGATGCAATTTTAAACAGCTATTTCCGGCCCCTGCCACCTATCGTCTTGGGTGACACATGTCCCCGATGCTGTTACACGAATCCAGGGGATCTACCCGGCTGAATACCAATCGGTAGGAAGGGCGGATAAGGGTGAACTCCAAGCTTGAGATGTGCCCTTCGTGCAATCAAAACGAACGTCCTTTTTGTCCTGTAATATCAATCCTGCGGACCCTTCACGGGGGATGCAATTTTAGCTCGGAGATGACGAAGTGGATGCGGAGGAATTAGAGTCGTGAGTGGTGGAATTAATGAAGAGTGTTAGTTAGTGTATTGTTTGACTTCTTTGCTTTCTATGGAACGGTGACGAGAGATTGATGTGCTTGGGTTTGGCGAGGGAGAGGGGTGAAGTTTGCTGGGGTGTTCTTTAAGTTGTCATTTATTTATGAAGATTTGGGGACTGGTGCTTTTTTTTCTTCTTTTAGGATACTTTTGTGAAGGTAGGGTTAAGGGTGTTTTTGGTGAAATTAATTTGGGTTGGGATTTTGAATATTGAATTGGAGAAATTGGCGGATTTTCAAATTGGAAGTTATTTTCTCTCAATAGAAGGGAAAATAGTTCATACCTGTAACACTGAAGCTATCAAGGCAGTTAAAATTACTGGTTTTCAATTTGTTTTAAAATTACCCAAATTTACAGGGGAGCCGTACAGTTAATAATCAATTTCCATATGATAAAACTTAAGTTACTTAATTTATCAAATTTTTCATGTTAGTTATTTCTCTTTTTTCAAGCTACTTATTTGGTATATTCAACACTAAACTACCAAGGCAGTCAAAATTACTGGTTTTCAATTTGTTCGAAAATTACCCAAATTGACAGGGGAGCCGTACAGTAAACAGTCCATTTCCATATTCTAACACTTAAGTTATTTAATTTATCAAAATTTTCACGAGTTATTTCTCTTTTTCAAGCTACTTATTCAGTATATTTAACACTAAAACTACCTAGGCAGCCAAAATAGCCGGTTGTCAATTTTTTCTAAAAATTCCTTAAATTGATAGGGGAGTTACGCAGTAAATATTCGAGTTCTATCGTCTAAAGCGTAAATTACTTAATTGATCATTTCTTTTACCTCTTGATTTTTCTTTTTACAAAGTACTTATTCAGTATACATAAATGTAATAGATATAATATCGGTAGGTTTATTGTTAAAACGATAGAGTACACGAATACGCTACTATATTCAATATTTAATTGCTGCTTCTAAAAAATATTACTGCTATTATAAAAAAAATTACTTCTTTCACCTCTTGATTTTTCTTTTTACAAAGTACTTATTCAGTATACATAAATGTAATAGATATAATGTCGCTGGGTTTAGTGTTAAAACGATAGAATAATAGTAAAGTACTGCCTAATATACAACTATTGTTACCTTTAACATTTTCGTTCTATAAAGATACTATTTTAATACAAAAAGTCTCACTTCAGTAAAAACAGCGAAACTAGCGAAATACGGGTGGCATTCAACGTGTTAAATTATCATTAATAATCATAACCTCAAAAATTAGAAAATTTCCCCACCTAAATCTACTCTAACCGGAAAAATTTCCGTGAGATGACGGAGAATTTGACCTCGATCCTACTAATTAGAAATTCAAACCTTCAATTAATTACCCAATATAGAATTTCTGCCACGTTCTCACAAATACCTCGAAATAACTTTTCGACTTATAATTGCAAGAATGTCCGATTGAAGTACTACGAGGAATCATTCATTGAATAATTACTCCTTCCTCGATATCCGTCTTAACATCCTACGGCGTCCAGGTCCGTTTGAAGGATACGGCAAGCCAGGAGTCTCGACGTGCCATCATTCCCGGCCGGAAATAGCGGTTATTTTTTTCACGGTCCAACAGAGACATACGGAGAGGTCTGGCAAACGGAGGAGATCGCGGGAGGATGATCGGAGAGAGAGAGAGAGAAAGGGACATTAGCCATAAATTCGTGGGTCCCCAGTGGCGAATAGCGGTGCCGCCATGCCAATTGTATAAATTGGCTATGACAAACTTATCGTACCCGATGGCACGCGTACACGGAGAGTCGCGCACGTACGAATACTCTCGGCTCGGCTCGGCACGTTTCCGTCCTAGGAGAGAAAGTCGAGGGTGAGAGGGAGAGGAGCGGAGGGGAGTTTCCGGGTAAGAAAATACGGAGGGGTAGAGGGAAAAGTGTAATGGGAGGGAGAAAGTCAAAAAAGAGGGAGATATGGAGAGGTTTTGGAAGAAAGAGGTCGCAAAATGTAGAAGGGTTGAAGGGAGGGGGGAGAGTGTAAGGGAAAACTAGAGATTGTATAGAGAGAGAGAGAGAGAGAGAGTGAGCCAAGGAGGGAGAAAAAAAATGTGCAGAGGAGAGAGAAAGTCAAAAAAAAGGGAGATATGGAGAGGTTTTGGAAGAAAGAGGGTGCAAAAGGTAGAAGGGTTGAAAGGACAGGGGAGAGTGTAAGGGAAAACTGGAGATTGTATGGAGAGAGAGAGCCAAGGAGGGAGAAAAAGAATGTGCAGAGAAGAGAGAAAGTCAAAAAGAGGGTGATGAGGTGAGGTTTTGGAAGAAAGAGGGTGCAAAAGCGAGAAGGATTGAAAGAAAAAGGGAAAGGGGGAGAGAAGGTTGGAGGTTGTAGAAAGAAGACCAAAGAAAAAAAGAATGGTATGTGAATGTGGGAGGGAAATTTAAAAATGAGAGAAAGTAGAAGAGTTTCTAGAAAAAAGAGGGTGCTAAAGTGAGAAGGGTTAAAAGGAAGAGGGAAAGGAAGAGAGAAAATTGGAGTTTGTAAAAAGAAGACCAAAGAGACAGAAAGGAATGTGAATGTGGGAGAGGAAGTCAAAAATGAGAGAAAGGAGAAGAGCTTCTGGAAAGAAGAGGGTGTAAAAGCGAGAAGGATCGAAAGGGAAAGGGGGGGGGGGAGGAGGAGGAGAAAATTGGAGTTTATAGAACTGGGACCACAGATAAAGTAACAAGTGTGAATGCAAGAACGAATGTCAAAGAGAAGAATCAAAGAGAATTTCCATTTCCGGAAAATAACGAGTGAAAGAGCGAGAAGGGTTGAAAAGGAAAAGGCAAAGGTGTAAAACGAAGCCAAAGATTACAGAAAGTAGTCCACAGGAAGAAAGTACAAGTCGCTGAATCCGTTGAGAAAAAGCATCCAAAGGAAAGTCAAAACATAAAATGTCAAAAATAACAAGATCAAGGGGGAAAAAATTGAAAAAGTGTCAAAAAATAGAAAGTACAGAGTGAGCTAGAAACGCCAAAACCAGGTATTACCAAGCCACAGAAAAAAAACACAAAAACGTATGACAGAACAGAATATGGACCACAAAAATCTATGACAGAACAGAAAATAGAACACAAAAATGTGTCATTGAACAGAAAATGGACCACAAAAATGTGTGACTAAACCGAAAATCGACCACGAAAATGTACGGCTGAGCACAAAATGTAACACAAAAATCTGTGGCTGAACAGACAATGTACCACAAGAATGTATGACTGAACACAAAATGGAACACAAAAATGTCTGACTGAACAGAAAATGGACCACAAAAATGCATGACAGAACAGAAAAATGGAACACAAAATTGTGTCACTGAACAGAAAATGGACCACAAAAATGTACGGCTGAACACAAAATGGAACACAAAAATGTGTGTCTGAACAGAAAATGGAGCACGAAACTGAAAAACTCAAATGAAAGAAGCACAGTTGAAAAGAAGAAATGAAAGATGATTTCAGAAGAGCTAAGGAGGAAAAGGAAAGATACTCGATGGGACATGGAGGCAGTGGAATTCGGTGCAGGTGCGTTTCCCTCGTGGTCGTTTGAGACATCGTTCCCCGGAGGTCCCGGGGAGAACGTGACGTTCCACCTTCGGCCACTCACGTACAAACCGGGTTTTGTCGTGCGATTCGTCGCGTATGACGTTTCTTACGCTTTACCGCCCCTAAATCGTTCTCTTCCTCTTATTCTCCGGACACTTTAGCGGACTTTACGGGAAAGCCGTGAATCGTTGGACCGAGAGTCTCACTGGGGGTAAATTGCGTTTAGGGTGGAATACAGGTTGTGGTAATTTTCAGAATATCAGAGCCATAAGCGTTGAAGCAATATGATAAATATTGAGCATTATTTTTTATTGGAATAGATTTAAATGTATTTCGAAGTACGAAGAGGGTGCAGATTTTGGTGTTTTTGAAAATGCATGGCATAGGGTAGCTTAGAAGATACGTATTGTTAAAGCGCTTCTATCTGACACAGTTTGCTTATCATTTTTTTCATTATTTAGCCACTTTCTGAGTCTATTAAACCTCCTTCGACATGACAACTTGAAAGGCTGCCTTTTATACAAAAATTAGCTGAATTTTAATCAGAAACCATCAGAATACCACCCGTATTTCGCTAGTTACACTGTTTCTACTGAAGTGAGACTTTTTCTATTAAAACCGTATCTTTACAGAGCAAAAATGTTAAAGATAACTATAGTTTATATTAGGCAATACTTTACTTTTTTAATAGCAGCAGTTAAATATTGAATATAGTAGCGAATTCGTGAATTCTGCCGTTTTAAAGTCGTAAGAAACTAAGATATTGTACATTTTTATTAAATCATAGCACGTCAAAGAAGCGCCTGATAATTATGCACCCACCCAATATTATTATATTATTAAAGTGGTGCAGCATAATATGACGAATATGAGTATGATTATCAACACGCATTTTTATAACCTAAAAGTAGAAGAATATTTTCATTCATAAATTTATAAAATATTGTACATTTTTATTAAAATAAAGCACGTCAAAGAAGCGCCTGATAATTCTGCACCAACCCAATATTATTATATTATTAAAGTGGTACAGCATAATATGACGAACATGAATGTGATTATCAACACGCATTTTTATAACCTACAAGTAGAAGAATATTTTCATTCATTTTATAAAATATTGTACATTTTTATTAAAATATAACACGTCAAAGAAGCTCCTGATAATTATGCACCAACCCAATATTATTATATTATTAAAGTGGTACAGCATAATATGACGAACATGAATGTGATTATCAACACGCATTTTTATAACCTAAAAGTAGAAGAATATTTTCATTCATAAATTTATAAAATATTGTACATTTTTATTAAAATACAACACGTCAACGAAGCGCCTGATAATTATGCACCAACCCAATATTATTAAATCACCATAAATTCCCAATCGTCACCTCACCCTCAACCAGCAATTCCATAAACATCCACCAAAAAATCCTCCCCTCCCGTCAAACACCAAAATACTCAACAGAAAAAGCATCGTAGCCAAAACAACCCCGAAAATTTCACCCGAACCCTCAGAAACCTCCGACAACACCTAGTGATCACCTTAAAAACAATTACAAGGGTTGGCTCTCGTCGATTCCACAGATCGGAATCACGACGATTAATTCGAGGTCTGTCGTCGACAATCGTTTAAGTTGGAAAACGATTTACACCGCGCGGCTCAGCCACGGCGGAAAGGCCGAAGCGTGTCGGAGGTAGAGAAGGGTGCGTTTACATTCAGGGGGCAACGCGTGGGGGTGAAACCGCTCGTTTATCAGTAACCGACTCTAGTGAAAGCGACACCGAGGCTCTACGCCACACGAATAACAATCCGCCAACCCCCCCACGGAGACCGATGTGAAAAGTATTGCCCCCATTGAGCAAAAGTCCAACGTCCTTTCGCGTTGGACATCCTTTCTACCGGCGAGTGCTTCCTTCCTCTTCCTTCTTTCTTTTTATTTTCAATTCACTTAGAAGCCAACGAGGAATTTCCTGGCTTTTAAACCACCGATCCTTCCTCTCGTTCTCCAAATCACTTCGGATAGCCGCGAAGTTCGGGACGTCTGTTCTGATTATTGGTGATTTTAAGAGGGTGAGTCGGTGGGGGGTGATAAATGGTGAGGGCTCTAAGTGGGCCGGCTTTTTTGAGGTGGGTGGAAATGGGGGAAGTTTGGTGGGTGGAGTTTTTGAAGGTGTATGTGGAATTTTAATTTTTGTGTTGATTGGAGTTTTTTGGAGGAAGTTTCCAAGTTTTTTGGGGTGATTGTTGGTGATGGGGTGGGTCTATGGTAGTAGGAATATTTCTATGGTTGCTTTCTGTGGTGATAGGAAGATTTCGGTGATAGGTGGTGCGAATTTGGAAAGGAGGTAATGAGAGATGTTTTTTTAATGAGGAGAAAATATTGAGAGGTGTGTGAATCTTCATAAGAGCTGTATTATGGGGGCTATGGTGGGTATGGCGGTACAGATTCAGATTTTTTATCAGTGGACCTGAATTAGAGCCCCTCATCACTTCTAAAAAAATTTAACTCCTTGTGAACCTCTTTTTCGTGAAAAAAATGTTTTTTTGAACAAATTGGGTAACAAAGCAAACCTAAATAATGTTGTAAAATATATTTTTTAATTTCTTTTGATAAAAATTGATAATTACGATGTATTCCACATATGAGGTATACATACTTTTTGCAAAATGCAAAGGATTATTGGCAAAAAGTTAGGCATATTTACTGTGCCAAACACTTTTTACATGATATGTACACACTTTGCGCATTTCTTAATGTACAAAAAGTGCACAAATTACAAGTGAAAACTACTTCTTAAAACAACAATACCCAATTTTTCAGTTTCAAAAAACAACGTTAGATATCCTGTCTCATTAACCCCTTGCCTTACAATTTCTATTTTGACGGCGTGCGTAATAACCCAAAATTAATTCCAGAAACAGAAGTTTCTCTCTGATTCTTAACATTTTGAATAATCGACTGCAATAATAACATTATAGAAATAATTTGACCGTCTCGGGGCCGACTGATGTTTATAATTCAATAGTTATTGGAAAACTTCCAAATTTTGTATTCCAGTTATCGTATCACGTGTGTTAGCATTATAGGTTAAGGGGTTAATAAATGTGATGACTATTCCAATATTACTTCTATTCTGAATTTTTGTTATAACTTTTTAATAAAGCTCTATGTGACCTGTGTTTACATAACATTTTTTTCTTATTTAGTGCCATAAAATATACTGACAAAGTTTCAACATTAAAACCTGGGACACCCTGTATATATTGAGTAAATATGGAAGAAATAAAATACAGAGTAAAATTTTAAATAACTAAGTAATCAAAGGTATCTAATGGTGTCTAAAAAAAATGTGTGTCTAACTGGGTCTCCCAAATAAATCTACCTGGAACTTTGCGTCGCGAAAACTAACTCTTGAGATGACGATCTCCCCCACTTATTTCTTACGTCAAGCATCTCTATGGGGGGGACGTCTCTCTATTTATTATGACACATATGCGATATATACACCATAGCCTCGGTGGTTGATCACCCACCTAAAATTGTAAGCCTGGGCGAACTTACATAGCAGCTGAAACTAAAATAAAACAAAACACAAAAAGAAAAACAGCAAAAGCTACACTTACTGTTCTTCCATCTCTAATATGTAACACGTTGAATGCCATGGGGGTCACCGGTGACCGGCACTGTTGAATTCGACGAAATTTCTTATGATTTTTAAATTGCGATATTCACGAACATACTAATATATTTAATATTAAAATATTGCTGTTGCAAAACTGAAGTATTACTGTGTACATAACTATTCTTTATTTTAACATTTCTATTCGACAAAGATGCGATTTTAATAGAAATACAGTCCCTGGTCATCGAATTAGGACCACGTACAAAAATTTCACTTTTATGGTTATAATTGTTGAGTTTACAATGTAAGATGCGACTAATGTTTTGCAAACGGGCCTAGCTCATCATGTGCCGAACTGCGTCGCCACTGTTTTGTTTATGTCGCGGATCCGACTTTGCCGTGCCACGAGGCAGGCAGTTGAACCCTGTCGCTGGCGAAGGCTACATCGTCTGTATTTAAAATATACTTATTTCTTTCATACAATTCCTATCATTTACCCGCAACCTATCCTCCAATAATAATGTTATATCATATATGGAAAATTGTCTTTGGTCATTCAAATTATTACTAAATACGTTGATAACAAAGTATACATAGCTTTAGATTTGTTACTGTTGTGATAATAATAGAGTTGTGTGGACAATTCTCTCGACTTGAATGCCATAGAAAATGTTTGGAGCCTACTCAAAAGACTTGTTTACAACTCTCCAAGCACCACATTATCTGAGTTGAAAACAAAAATTACAGATATTTCGGAAAATAACGAAGATATAAAGCATATGATAAAGCAATGTATACAAAGTATGCTGGAAAGGATACAAGCTATCATCGAGGCAAAGGGTGGAAATACGAGATATTAACATGCGTTCTTAGTGTTATGTGCAGTAGTAGTGTATTGTGTTATTAGTTAATAAACTATATCATTACAATTTGAACAGGCCTTTTAATTTTACGAAAAACATGAAAAATGCTGAAAATTTGGAGTGATCCTAATTCGATGACCGATACTCCGATAGTTCCGATTCAGTGGCATTTAACATATTAAATCTGATAATAATAATAACTTTATACACATAAATACAAATGCCCTCACGCACGAGAGTATATATATGTACATGTTTTCAATCACAATGATTATATAACATAGTAGTGCCGCTTTAACTCATACTTAAGGTAAACAACTCATTTGGGCCAGTTTTGTCTCGAGGAAAAAAATTTTGAAAAATAAACCTCGACCAATAAATTAAATTTGATATTAAACATCCAATGTTTAGGATTTTCCTAATATTTAGTCTATTATGCTTTCCTCTTTGAATTCTTTTTCTCTCACCAACTAAACTCCTTTCAATAACAACACAAAATTCTCCCCTCATTTCCCTGAAGAAACACACCCCCACGGAAGCTCTAAAAAATCCTACAAAACCCTGCACCTTTTGCAAAAACACCATTAAATCCTCTCCTCATCCACACAGCCGATTAATTCAGCATGACCGATAACCAAAGTGGGGTAGCAGGTATCGCCTCTGGCATAGAATCGTTCCGCCTGTCGACGGGGTGGATTGACTCGAACGATTTCGTTTCGAATCTCATCCGCAGAAGCGCCGGCATGAAATTCAAACCGAACGAACGGGGGCAGGCATCTTCTTGTCGACCCATTTTGCAAGTGTCGTCGTAGCGGCGGGCTAATTTGTCAGTTGTCGAGTTAGCGTCCTCCCGGGGATTCCCCTTCCGAGGCCACCCCATCGGGACGGTAATCAACCGGTGAATATCTGAACTGTAGCTTCCAAACTCGTCCCGTCCTCCTTCCCCTTTCTCCCTTCGCCACTTCCATCCCCCTTCGTTCCTCTCATTTATAAAGAACAGGCTATCCCCGAACGGGGAGGTGCGATTGATCCACCCTTGAAATCGTGCACCGTGCTACCCGCTTCGGTTTATCCTTCAATGTCGATTTCTTCGCTCGCCGATATGGTTCTTGCAGTTTGCGGAGTTTCGGTTTGCAGATGGAAAAGGGGAGCAAAGATATTTTTTTTAGCGGTAAACTTATTGCAGGAATTTGGAAGTTATTTTTAAGAAATTAAAAGTGGGATATTGTTGATGTTTGCTTCTCAGGCATAATTGTTGTTGTAGATATTGTTACGCATGGAACACTCAGTAGAACATGAATTGTTGAAGAATAGTAATTGTTATAAATATTAGAAGAAAGAGATTCTACGGTTAGACGTCTTATATAGTAGACGTTGGGTATTTTATAAAAGAGCGTCGATTTCTTCACTCGGCGATGTGATTCCTGCAGTTTTGCAAAGTTTCGGTTTACAGATGGAGAAGGGGAGCAAAGATGTTATTTTTTTAGCGTGAAACTTATTGCGGGAATTTGGATGTTATTTTTAAGAAATTAAAAATGGAATATTGTTGAAGTTTGCTTCTCAGGCATAACTGTTGTTGTAGATATTCTACGGATGGAACACTCAGTAGAACATGAATTGTTGAAGAATATTAATTGTTATAAATATTAGAAGAAAGAGATTCTATGGTCGGACGTCTTATATAGTAAACGTTAAATATTTTATAAAAGAGTGTCGATTTCTTCGCTTGGTTCTTGCACTTTCCAAGGTTTGGGTTTGTAACAGTATTAGCAAGTCCTATCGATTGTGTCCTCTGTCCTCCTTGCTGAGAAATACCAAGAAATTGGCAATGGGGTCATTCGAGAAGGCACGGCGAAAACGACGACGAAAAAGAACACAACAAAACACGTAGAGATAAGGAATTGTGGCAACACCGCGCTTCTACGCACCCGGGAACGACTGAACACTTGGCTGTTAGACACGGAATCGGCAGAAACTCTGTAACTTTGTACCACGAGAAAGTCACTAATAAATACAATAACTGATTTGTCCGATTTCCGTGCTATTCTTTCGGCGCAACCAGGGTTTGCAGATGGAAAAGGGGAGAAGGATGTTTGTTTTAGCGCGGAGCTTATTGCGGAGAATTTGGATGTTATTTTTAAGATATAAAAAATGTTAACATTTGCTTCCGAGGCATAATTCTTGTTATGCATATTGTTACGCTTAGAACACTCGGTAGAACTAATGTTACTGGGTTACGGGATAGATAAATTGTTATAAATATTAGAAGAAAGAGATTCTAAGGAGGTTAAATATTTTATAAAAGAGTGTCGATATATTTGAAATTTCGAAAAGCGCCTCACGCACGCGGTCGACGCTCAACAATATTATGTAAAGCGAAAAGAAATGTCGTTTTTCTTTATTTGTCGATTATTAAAACTTTGGCAATTTATTACAGCCGAGGTGCACTGTGCGCGATAAGAAGAAATAAACATTATATATTTTTTTTGTAAATCAACATTTTCACTTTGTATAAAATGATATTTAATTTTGCTTTAATTAATAGTTACTAATTTTGAGGATTGCTGGGTTCGAAGTAAGCATTTTACGGGGTCTTAATTAGGTGTAAGAGGTTGTGTTATGCTTTGCAGTTTCAATAACTTTTCTAATCTGTTCTTACTTACAATTGTTAATCGAAATTAAATTCATAGTATGTTCTAGTGTTGCATATTCATTTCTCATCGAGAATGGCGGTAAATATGTATATTGCAAGACGCCGCGGCCAAATATAAACAATTATTATTAAGTTTTAAATTCGAAGTTACTTTAAAAAATGATAGTAACGGTAGAGTAGTAGCTATATTAGTTTTTTAGTTATATTGATTATATTACATATATTAGTTATATTAGTTACTATATCCCTATTAAAGCGTTTTAAGTATAATATATTATACATCATTAATCACATTATTGTTAATATTGTGGATTATCATGATTTAATAATATATATAATTCAATACTACAATTTTACACCATCATAAAAAGTAGTACACATCCGCAAAGAATGAATAAAGAATGTTTATCAAACCCATAATTTTCCACCAATACCACATTAACCATTCGCGCAAAAGAATCCTGGCGCCAATGGAAACTTACAATTAGAGAGGTATCAGGCACAAGGTCTCGGAAAAAACCTCCGCCCGTGAAAAGTAGAATAGTAAGAGGAAGAAGATCCGAAAAGTGGCAGCTAATGTTTCGCGACGTGGCAGGTGGATTGGCTCGGTTGTCACGAGAGAGTCTCTCTTTCTCTCCCCGCTTTCTACGTAGCGGATTTCGAGGCTTTGTAGTCATCCATTTCCAGCCTTGCCTCTCCCCCTCGGTGTGTCTCTGTGCATTATTTAAATAAACAAGAAGGCAGGGGTAAGGCAGATTGGCTCGTGTCTCCCTCCCTCCTCTTCTAGCTCTGTCTTTCGCACCCTCTTCCTAGCTTTGCTTTTCTCTCTTTCTTCATCTCTTCGCATTTCTCTTGTTGTCCTTCTCTCTCACTGGCTGTCTACCTTGTCGCTTACACTCTTTCTGCCTTTCTCTATCTTTCTCTTTTTCTCTATCCACTTCTCTTACTCTGTCTTTCTATATCTTTCTCTGTTTCTCTAACCACCTCTCTTCCTTTCTTACTTTATATTTCTATATCTTTCTTTGTTTCTCTATCCACCTTTCTTCCTCTCTTCGTCTATCTTTCTATCACACTGTCTCTATTTATCTTTCCCTCTTATTCTCTGCTTCTAACCTCTCTCTTTCGCTATCTGTCTCTCTTTTGCTCTTCTCTTTCTTTCCCTCGTTGTCTACCTTACTTTCTGACTGTCTCTCTCTCTCTCTCTCTCTCTCTCTCTCTCTCTCTGTTCCTCTCTCTCGCTCCAGCTCGTGTCTCTTGAGCAGAGTTTCAGTGACGAACAATTATCCCCTCCAACAGGGCGTAACGCAGAACTGCGAACCCGGTCGAAGTGACAGGCAAGGGGGTGCCGACGTAATAGTAGTACCCCGCGCCTTCTAATGAATTTTAAATTGCCTCGCATTCATAATGCAGCCCCGTTGACAGTCAGGATGAGCCGGAGATGACAAAGTAAAACGGCCGACTTAATATTTCCGGGCGCGTGCAACGCCGAGATCCACCGTAGACGTCGTACACGAAAATTGGCACGGTGTTCCGTGAGTTTTTCCTAACGCCACTGTTTCAAAGGTGTTTCCTCGGCATCGAATACTGAAAATAATTCTATTTTGTGAGTTCTATAACTGTTTTAGCATTTCAATTTTTTAAAACTACAAAAATCTTCCTTCAAACTGCAATTTTTAGATGTGTTTTGGAATATGTTCTAACTGGTTCTCCAAAGTACAGTTGCGGAGAAAAGTTTCCGAACGATTTAATCGATGGTCCTTTATTATCAATAACAGTTTGGAATCTTGCAGAAGCATAATACAGAAAAAGCGCTGTGAAATTTGATGGGGGCAATATAATCGATTCCTGAACTAAAGGATGAAATTATTCGTGTCATTGGCGAGATAGAACCACAATTATGTCTACACGTGAAAATTGAAATTATTGAAAATTTTAACAAAAGAGTGGACATCTGTGCATCTGCAAGAGGTGGTCATTTGGCAGACATTGTTTTTCGTACATAAATGGCATAACTGATACTTAACTTATCACTAAAAAGTATCCAGAAACCAAAGCAAATTGTGTGTTTTATTAAAGATTTAAAAAAGCCGCGCAATCTGAAAGACCCTATACCATCAGTTTAATAAAAATATATTGCCACCAATCCTGCCAACCGCCCAAAAAACTATAAGAACACAATCGTAAACTTCCTCTCTTTCGAGGATAAATTGCAACGTATAGATGCTACGCAAAAAAAATGGAGAAATTAACAATGTCGATGCAAGTGTACATCACACTGCCGTCAGAAGCTACAACAGCACCGCCACCGCACAGGCCGCGGACGTAATTGCAAGCAAGCAAACGAGTTATCCCTCGATAGATAGGTAGCCATTTCGAGACCGCAATTTCCCAAAAATTCTCCGGTTGCAGGTTTACCGTCTACGTCGTAGCGTAAATTACTGCTAGTACCGTGGAAGCATCGAAGGTGCAGCTTGACGCGCGTAAACCACCGACAATTCGCCGGATAACTCGGGATACTGGCCGAGTCTCTGGCCAAGTGCCGCCTTGGGAGCTCTGTGCAGTCGTTGCACATGCAGCTGCACTCGGTCCCGCGAGTCGGATCAGCCCAATTGCTGCGGCGAAGGAGAATTCGCTGGAATCCAGGACGAGAGGCGTGTTTATTGTTCGCCAACTGGAACCATCGTGTTCTTCGGTGGATGTTGGCGGGTGCAAGGCGTGTAGAATGTGGTCCGGAGGTCGCTGGACGTTTGTAAGTTTAGGACGGGAATGGAGAACGTTTAGCTGAGAGAGGGTCGTGTTGAATTTTGCCGCCTTCGATGAGAATGTATGGGTTAGGTATTGCAGAGAGCACGAAAGATGTCGGCATGAAGGTGTGTAGGTCTATGTTGTTGTTGCGCACAATTTCAGCTTTAAGTGCAATGATCATTTGGACTGCGAATAGTTTTAGAACGAGAATAGAGAGCATTTAGTTGAGAAAGGGTTGTGTTCAATTTTCTACTTTCGATGAGGATGTATAGGTTAGGTATGTACCGAGCACGAAAGATGTCAGCTTGGAGGATAGTAGTTCTGTGTTGTTACTCTGTATTACAGCTTTAAGTACCGTATTTTTCGGACTATAAGGCGCGCTTTTTTACAAAGAAAACTGGACTCAAATTTTGGGTGCGTCTTATGGTCTGAAGGTAACATTAAAATATTTTTTCTGATAAGCCATTTCTAAATTTGAGGTACTCCTTATAGTCCGGAAAATATGGTACGCAACTGAAGGTAAGTACGACGTAAGTTATATGACGTCAGATAAAAATTATCTTGCAAATTTGAAGTGCGTCTTATAGTCCGAAAAATACGGTACTTATCTAGGCACCGGCACAATAATAAAAATAGTGAAGAAGTATCCAACAATATCCATCCTCGCCAAAGCATTCGACATCCCAAGCAGTATTGTCCTCTCGCGATTTACCTCTTAAACACGGCTGAACTTTACGCGGTGCTGTTTCTCTGTACGGCAGAGTTCGACGCGAATTACGCGTAAACGATACAGCACTGCAATGTGCGACATACAATGCTATTCTCTACGCTAATGCCTTGGAATGAAGTTTTTCATGATTGAATTATAATTTTTTCCAAAGATATGATACATATACTTTAACTTTGATAATTTACTTTAATAATTAATAACACAATTGAGGGTGATATATTTTAAAATACCCCAGACAGCCTGGAATATTGCAGCAATATTGCAAATCTTGCACAATATTGCAGCAATATTGCTGTGGCAACATTGAAGTGTAAATATTACATTAATATTCATATTACTTAACTTTATAATATTCATATTAATGAATATTATAAAACAAACAAGTGAAGATTAAAATGTGATACTAAGAATGAAAATTAAATTTATTCATAAACACATTTACTGCCTTCATAACATAGCATTATTAACATAAATGAACATTTTATTCAAACAATATATGACATAATCCCATAACAAAGTATTCCCTCCGCTACTTCGGTATTACCCACATTTTATGAATAACGTCCGACTTGAGAAATGTCGTCGGTGCATGATGCTTATCTTTAACTATCACAAACATAGATAACATAGCCGAAGAACATGGCAATATTGCTGCAACATTCACAATATTCCCGCAATATTGCTGCAACAATCACAATATTCCCGCAATATTGCCGCAACACTCACAATATTCCCGCAATATTGCTGCAACATCCACGGCAATATTGTCACAATATTCCTGCAAGCTACAAAGAGGCGGACATAGGAATATTGCAGCAATATTGTTGCTGCAATATTCCCAGCAAGTTTTAACCACTTGTGCTGGCAAAACATTCACCGACGCGTGTACCAGAACGGTCCATGCACGTCGTTTTTGTTTCTGTGATAATCGCATGACGACGTGCATACCACGTCGTTGGCGATTCTGCGACAAAAGCATTACGACGTGTATAGGACGTCTTTCCAGCGCAAGTGGTTAATATTGCAAAGTAATATTGCTGCAATATTCCAGGCTGTCTGGGACGGTACGTCACATAGGCCCTCGTCGCAATTTTCACACTCATAGCGCGATCTTCTTCTTGCATCGTTCTTTGCACGTACGACACAATTTCGTAACGCTTTTTAGGTTATTTGCACTTACAAGTGAGCAAGTAGCTCAGTAGAGTGAGCCACTATAGTGGTGCATCGTAATATAAGATGACATTCGCGAGAGCAAATATACTGGCGCATCGTGCTTAAGAGGTTAACCCTCTGCGGTCTGAATTATTTTCTCAAGTTTATAGCGAGCTAAATGAAATTAACTGCACATTTTCTGTCGTTGGTGATCCACTTTTTTAATGATAGCAACAACTATAGATACCGGCGGATATTTAGGTGATATTACAAAGTCATTATGAAGTGAAAGGTCGATATTAAATCGTTAGAAAATGAAATGAAGTGAAAAGATATGTCGAGTGTAGCTCGACATAGGACTGCAAAGGGTTAAACAGAGGTCAGTTAAAAAGGACAGAAACGATCGAGCACTCGAAGAGACAAGAGATTTACTGTAGCACCCTGGCCATGTAGACGAAGGCAGAAAAGACGGGACAGGTAGCCATTTGAGAAGTGCACAACGAAAATAGACGGCCCGCCATCTGGGCAACGTCCTCGACTTACCGATAAACAGCAAACACTCAAACCCCGGAGCCACGAAAAGCTCACGGTATCTTTCCTCCCTCTTTGATCTTCCTCTCGCGACTCGAAAGAAGAGGAAGAGAGGATGGGAGATTCCTTCTTGCCCCTTCGTTCTCTCTATCGTCGATCAAAGGACTCTGCACTCACGGATAATCCTTTGCGTACTTCTTTTTCGCTGTCAGAGGCAGGTATCGATAATTCGATCAGCTCCACTCGGTAAATGGACTCCTTGTTCGCTCGTGAGAGAAGTCACGTTCCAATTGACGTTATTAGCAGATCCGATACGCGATTTAATTTCGCGCTGCCTTACCTCGTGTGCCATTGTCTTCGGGAATTCGAGAGCCGACGAAGCGAGGAGCTTCTGCTCTCTTAACGGCGAGAATTTTTCTTGCTCTGAGAAGTTTTCGTTGGAGAGAACCATTTTTTGGTGGAATTGTTTGCGATGATTATTTTCGAGTGTTGTATTTCGTTAAGAAATTATAACACTTTATTTTTCAAGAAACTACTTTCGCGTTTGGAGGTTTTACAACTTAAGGATAACGTTGTCGCAAGATACCGACTGTCAACGATTCTAGAAAATTCATTATAGTTTGAAATGAGACCGAGGTTTAACTAGTTAACTGTTTCGACCTTGGAAAATGTCCCCTACGTGCATCGTACAAATTAAGCGATGACGAATATATTCGTCAAACGCAGAGTATGTTTGATATGAAATTAGGTTACAATGAAATGACTTTAATATTTTTATTTCGTTATTTATCTCATGTACATTTATTCATTTATTTAAGGTTTTTCATGACGAATACCTTCGTCATAAACAGTTAACTGGTTAAAGGGCTCTGAGACAGCGTGGTGGCCGATTTTCCTGTCACTTCTGTCAACTAAAGGTCTTCAAAAAATGTTTTGCAGGGAAAGCGATGACAAAAATAGAAAATAAATAAGATTTCCCGTTTGGACCCTGAATCACGTTTGGAAATATTTGGTGTTTTATCTTATAGAATTAGGTCGATATCCAACACGAGAATTGGAGGGTCGATCGAGTGAGATTTTGCGGAAAATATTCGCAGAGAGAAGAGTGGTTTTGAAGAATTTTAATGAGAAAGAATAAGTTTTAGATGGTGTTAATTATGACGAATGAGTAAATTTATTTACACGGTTATTCCGTGTTTATAGAACCAAGATGTTTAACACGTTGAATGCCCTGGGGGTCATTGGTGACCGGCGCTATTGAATTCAATGAAATTTCATGTGACTTTTAAATTGCAATATTTACGAATTCTGTAATATATTCAGTATTTAAATATTGGCGTTCAAATGATAAAGTTCTACTGAATGTATATCAATCTGTGTCTTTGAAGTTTCTGATTTATAAAGATGTGATTTCAATAGAAAATGTTTCACTTCAGAGAAATGAAGGAACTAGCGAAATACCGTTGGTATTCAACGTGTTAAAAAGCATACTTTACATCAGTTCGAAAAAAAACGATGACCTCTTTCCCTCGATAATAATTTAAATCTTGCCTGTCAATAAATCAAAATTAAAAACCCATTTCAGGGACAGGTAATCGGTAAAAGGCCTCTGACATTTGATTCGGAAGTCTTTTAGTGCACAGAGAGTTCAGCAAGTCATCCGACTATGCCGTCCATCCAATCAATTATCTCTCGCATGAACCCTTGGAAAATATCGTCGATTTTTCGCCTGTATAAACCGTACTTCATTGTTCTCTCAATTATCCGCAATTAGTCGATACACTTTTGTACACTCTCTTTTTCAACTTGTCCGGAATAAGTTTGCAGATGCACTTTCGAGTTTATCGTTACGCTCAATTTCCTCTTTGGATTGCAAACGTGAGTTATCTTGAGATAGAGGATCCACTGATGAACTTTATAAAGCTATAAAAACAATTTGTCACGAGAAAGAAAGGAAGAAATTCTGTTTGAATCTCTCCAACACTAAAACTACCAACGTTGCATCTATTACATTTAGGTATTTTGAATAAGTGCTTTGGAAAAAGATAAATCAAGAGGTGGAAAAGATGATCAATTAAGTAATTAAGGTTTTATAAGATGCAAATGACATAGTTACGACATGGCTCCCCTATCAGTTTGTGGAATTTTTAAAAGAAATTGGGAAGCTGTCATTTTGACAACGTTGGTGATTTTAGTATTGGAAGGTGATGGAATACTTTGTAAAAAGAAGAATCAAAGGGTGAAAAAGATGATCAATTAGGTAATTTAGGTTTTAAAAGAAAGAAATGGAATATTCGCTGCATTGCTCTACTATCAGTTTAGGGAATTTTTTGAAAAAATTGGCAACCGGTCATTTTGACCGTCTTTATAGTTTCAGCGTTAAGTATACTAAATAAATACTTTGAGAAAAGAGAAATCAAGAGGTGAAAAAGATGATCAATTAAGAAATTTAGGTTCTATAAGATAGAACTGGAATATTTAATGCGTGACTCCCCTACCAATTTAGGGAACTTTTCGAAAAATTGACAACCGGTCATTTTGACCGGCTTGGTAGTTTCAAGGTTAGCTACACTAAATAAGTAATTTGAAAAAGAGGAATCACGAGATGAAAATGGCGGTCAATGAAGTAACTTAAGTTTTATAAGATAAAACTGGAATAGTTGCTTCCTGGCTCCCCCAGTAATTTGAGTAATTTTTGGAAACAATTGAAAACCGGTCATTTTCACCGGCTCGGCAGGTTTAGTAACAGCCAGACATTGCAATTTATTTATTAATTGACTTACACGAATTATATTTCTATAATGAAAGCATATCAATGGTCTACAACAAAAATAGTCAACGAATCCACAGTGCCCTAAACAAAAGAAATATCAACATATCCTCTGCAGAGAAGGCTTACAAGGTTATCTTCCACCCCACAAGATCCTCCGTCAAAAAACCTACGCACATCTCAAATTCCCACATTTCTTCAAACCCCTCCCCCAGTCTGACCTTTACGATCTGCGGCTGTACGCATCGTCCCACGGACGATCGAGCATCCCCTCGGCGTCTCTGTATCCATTCAGCGAAGGGGATGATGTTAGGTCGGGTGGTTTTCGCAGCGAGTTCGCAAGCCCGTATCTGCGGCTGGATGTTGCGCCAGTGATACTACCGGAAGGTACTTCGCACCCCCGGGCCATTTCGAGTCTGTAAGTTAGCCACGTACAATTACCATACATCTCGGTGCAGCCAACTCGCTGCCGTTGTTACAACGTTTAGACGGGCGTTATGGATGGATACCCGACGGTTACTCGACATCTCCGAATACGTTTCTACGGCTTCCAGACCGGCCTGGAAATATGGAGGGAGTCGTAAAAATCTGTTCTCTTGGTGGATCATTTTGTTGCTTCTTTTTGTCCTCTTTTTTTGCCTGAGTTAGGTATCATGGGGTTCATATCTCCTTCAATGTTGAAAACGGACACGAAAATGAATTATAAGCTATCTCTGCTTAGATATGTCTAACAAGGAGAGCGCAAGGCATTTTTTCCGGGTCACCGATTTGGTTGAATCTTTGCATACTTGTAGGGAAAAGTCGTCCTAATTATGATGAATATATAACCCCACTCCCCCCTATTATAGGGGCAAACACTCAATGGTTTTTAAGATATTAACAATTAAAAGAAGTTTCATATGGCCCAATTTCTTCAATCCACCCACGGCGGGGATTCGAACCCTAGTCTTTTCTGTGCGAACCTAGAACGTTGCCGCTGCGCCACGGCAGCTCTTGATATTACGTTCTACAGTTCTACTTAAGTACGGCAATGAAACTTTGCTCCTATAATAGGGTATATTCATAATCAGGACAAAGTAATCAATGACGTAAATATTCCTCACTTTTCTCCATATCAATCGGTTAGATTATTATTTAAAACAAAATATTAACGCAGAGAAATTGTTAAACAGCAAACGTCTTCACTGAACGAAGACAGAATTACAATTAATAAAACAAAATAAAACAAAATTACTTATTGAACGACATAAAATAACGTTCGATTATATAAAATTGAAGAAGAATATGAATTTATTAAATAGATAACCGATTTGTATTTATCTTGAGGTGTAATTGACAAACACGTCATTTTAGAAATGTGAAAACCGTTAATATTAGAAAAATTCTAATATTATTCCAAATTGAAAAAAAAAATAATACCAACAATTTCTAGGTTGAAAAGGGACGGTATTCCGTATGAAGTCGTCTTCCGGCAGAGAGGTTTCGTCGGCGAAAAGTTGGCAGGTTGTCATAAAAAGCAGTCGTAGCCGACGCTCGGAACTTTTCAAATAACCGGTTTGATTATACATTTCGAGGGTGATTCGTGACTTCTCGCGCCGACTGGTAGACGATAATTGCTCTACAAATGGCCATCGTGGACTGCGCTTCCGTTTTACGTGAAATCGATGATTCCTTCTTATGTGGGTCAGCCATTTAAATCGACCGGGGGATTTCTTTGTGAAAAGTGTCCTCTTTTAAGAAATATGGAAGAATATGGGGAAAGAAGTCAGTGATTTTGGAATTTTCAATGTCGACGAACCGAGAAGACGTGTTTTCCGAATCAAAATTCTAAAGTTTTTTGTATTTTGCGAAAAAAGCGAAATGTAGGGCTATGGCGAATGTGATGTTGAAGGAGTGGCCACCAAATTAGATTTTTTTTACGTTTTAAACTAATTTTAGGATTAAAAATTCAGGAAAGATTTTAATTATAGCGAATAACTGTTGTGTATGCAGAATGGAAAAAGAAAATTGAAATTGAAGTTAATCATTTAAAGTATGACGTAAATAATAAAAAAAGTAGAGGAAGAAAAGTACGAGGCCTGACTCAAAAATTAATATTTCGTGTCGATTTATGTAGCTTCGAAAATAACAAAAGACGTCTCTCTAATTTTTTATCGCTTTTGGTACAAGTAACCTTGTATTTCGCAACTAAATTTCGTGATTCCTCCCAAAAGAGTCCCTTTTCACGGAAACGTAACAAAAGGAATCCAACAAATACCTATTTAACAAATTCTTAAGCCTTAATAATTCTTAATCCTTCTTAAAAAGATTAACTCGACAGGTACAAAAGTTAACTTTAAATAAACAAGTAACCCTTTCTAATAATTAACATTTCGCAATTTTAATCGCACAATTTTTCCTCAATTCTTCTCCTGTGACAGAAACAAAGCAGAAGAAATCCAAAAAAGACCTATTCAATAAATTCTTAAGTAACTTCCTCCTTAAAAAAGACAATTCAACAAAAGAACTCCAAAGGTATGACACTTAATACATTATTAAATCAACAAGTAACCCTTTCCAACAATTAATATTTCGCAACTATAACCTCACATTTCCTTCTCAAATCTTCCCCCGCCATAGAAACGTAGCACAAAAATTACCAAAAAATATTATTTAATAAATTTTTAAGTAACTACCTTCTCAAAAAGGATAACACAACAAAAAAACTCAAAAAGTATGAAAATTAATATTAAACCAACAAGTAACCCTTTCCAACAATTAATATTTCGGAACTATAACCTCACATTTCCTTCTCAAATAGTCCCACGCCATAGAAACGTAGCAGAAAAAATCCAAAAAAGACCTATTCAATAAATTCTTAAGTAACTTCCTCCTTAAACAGGATAACTCAGCAAAAGAACTCAAAAGGTATGAAACTTAATATTAAATCAACAAGTAACCCTTTCCAACAATTAATATTTCGCAACTATAACCTCACATTTCCTTCTCAAATCTTCCCCCGCCATAGAAACGTAGCACAAAAATTACCAAAAAATATTACTTAATAAATTCTTAAGTAACTCCCTGCTTAAAAAGGATAACTCAACAAAAGAACGCACAATTCCTCCTCAAATCTTCCCCCGTCATAGAAACGTAGCACAAAAATTACCAAAATATATTATTTAGTAAATTTTTAAGTAAATACCTTGTTAAAAAGGATAACACAACAAAAGAACTCAAAAAATATGAAACTTAATATTAAACCACCAAGTAACCCTTTCCAGCAATTAATATTTCGCAACCATAACCTCACAATTCCTTCTCAAATCTTCCCCGCCATAGAAACGTAGCAGAAGAAATCCAAGAAAGGTCTATTTAACAAATTGTTAATTAACTCCCTCCCGAAGAATGACTCAACAACAAAATTCAGCCCTAACCGAACAAGTACCCCTCTCCAACAATGAATATTTCCCAAACAACAACCTCACAACTCCTCAAATCTTCCCCCATCGCAAAGCACAACACAGAAGATGAAGAAGAAGAAGAAAAATCTCTCCAATAAATCCTTAAGTAAGTTCCTCGTTAAGAAGAAAAATCCAGGAAAACCATCCAAAGGAAAAAAATCCGATCTAAACGTTCTCGCGACGCAGGACAGAACCCTTTTGCGGGAGCTTATAAATGTCAGTAGAGCCGGCGAATCTGTCACCCTGACGGCCTGCGGTTTTTTCCACCCCCGGCTCAACTGCCGAGGGAACGACTCTTCCTCCCCTTCGCGGGGTGAGATTTAAAACAATTACAAGGAGCCGAGGCAGCGAGCGAACGAGCAGCTAAACGGAAGAGGAAAGAAGAGGACGAAGAAGCCGAGGAAGGAGGGGAGCTAATCTTGAGGGCGGTTTAATTAAAAGTGGTACCAACTGACGGGTGGCCATCGATCAACACCATCGCGTCCTCGACTGACGTTTACACCGGCATTCCGTATTATTCTATGACAGTCTCCCAGCTTGCCCGTTCTCCCGAACGAGCTCTACTTTCGCTGGTAATAACTTCCAGTCACGGACCGTCTGCCGACCGGAAGTCGATGGAATTTATCGTCGGAATTTTCGCGGACGTTAAACGCGTGTCGCTCTCTCGCGGTGGATCGATCGCAATCTAGCTCGTTTAGCGATTCCACTGGGTTCCTTTGGGGGTGCGAGTAACGGTGTTGTGATACTGTGATAAGTTATTTTATGGAGTGGCTGTTGAAAGGGTGGAGAAGTGGGGGGTTGAGGGGGATTTCTTTGGTTGTGGGATTTATTTGTGTAGGAATTAAGAGTCGCTTTGAAATTTAGAGTGAAAGGTGGATTTTTTGGGGTTGATGTCGCGTTTGGAAAAAGGGAGGGGGAAAGTGTTGGGACTGAGGTTTGATAACAAGTGTCTCTCGTTTTGGGTTAGTGTCGTAGAATTAAACTAAAATAATGCAGACAGTGAAAAAGTTTTGAATTACTTAAAATAGCTCAGGCAGTTCGAAAATCTGAAATTGACTGTAGTAGCTCACACAACTAACTTGCAAATTAACTAAAGTAGCTCACACGGTTAAAAAATTGTGAAATAACTAAGGTATCTCACACAGTTACAAAATTTCAAATTAACTGAAATAGCTCATAGAGTTAGAAAATTTCAAAATAACTGTAGTAGCTCACGTAACTAATACCTTGCAAATAAACTAAGGTAGCTCACACAGTTAGAAAATATCAAAAGAATTAAAACAGCTGAGACAGATAGAAAATTTCAAATTAACTAAAGTAGCTCAGAAAGTTTAAAAATTTCAATACAAATGTAGTAGCTCACGCAACTAATAACTTGCAAATTAACTGAAGTAGCTCACACGATTAGAAAATATCAAAACAACTAAAATAGCTGGGACAGATAAAAAATGCAAATTAACTGAAATAGCTCACACAGTTAGAAAATTTCAAAATAACTGTAGTAGCTCACGTAACTAATAACTTGCAAATTAACTAAAGTAGCTCAAACGGTTAGAACATATCAAAACAACTAAAATAGCTGAGACAGATAGAAAAATGCAAATTAACTGAAGTAGCTCACAAAGTTATGAAATTCAAATTAACTGAAGTAGCTCACAAAGTTATGAAATTCAAATTAGCTGTAGTAGCTCACGCAGCTAATAACGTGCAAATTAACTAAGGTAGCTCACACGGTTAGAAAATATCAAAAGAATTGAAATAGCTGGGACAGATAGAAAATTGCAAATTGACTGAAGTAGCTCACACAGTTAGAAAATATCAAAATAACTGTAGTAGCTCACGTAACTAATAATGTGGAAATTAACTAAAGTAGCTTACACGATTAGAAAATATCAAAACAACTAAAATAGCTGGGACAGATAGAAAATTGTAAATTGACTGAAGTAGCTCACAAAGTTATGAAATTCAAATTAGCTGTAGTAGCTCACGCAGCTAATAACTTGAAAATAAACTAAGGTAGCTCACACTGTTAGAAAATATCAAAATGAATTTAAATAGCTGCGACAGATGGAAAATTTCAAATCAACTAAAGTAGCTCACACCGTTAGAAAATTTCAAATTACCTGAAGTAGCTCACCGAGCTACTAAATTGCAAATTATCTAAGGTTTTCATATTATCAATATGGGACTCACAGACTTTCCACGTCAAAATGAAGGAAGAAACCCCCTGCAACCTCTCGACGGAAATCTAGGAAAGAGAAAGGACATCCGTCCAGTCATCAAATTCTAGAAACATCAAGAATCTCTATGGCAGCTCTGTGAAAAAAAAAATAAAACACTTTATATACTCAAAAAATTCCCAATTATCAAAATGAGACTGAACAATTCTACACGACAAGGTAAAAAAAATCCTTACCTCTTGTCGACCTCCGTTCAAAGATTTCGCAATCAGCGAGGAAGTCCAACGAAGAGAAAGGACATCCGACTGACGAACCTGACAGTGGGACGGGCATCTTGGAATCTGAGACATGTCCGAAGCAAAGGCCACGAGAGATCCTCCTTGGTATTTCGGATCCGATCGGTATGTGTCGAGAATGTCCACCGGGTGACGTTCTAACGCCATGTCACCCTGTCGACCTCTGCGTGCCGAAGAAACCCTCGGAGACATTCCTCGAGAAGCTTCTCGATCTTGAGGACGTATGTCTTTCGTATTAATTGCGTTAGGAAGAAAGGAGCCTCGTTAACGTCCCTTTCTACAGTAACGAACTTGGAGGTAGTCATCGAGCTGCAATTGCATGGAACTTTGGGGCTGACGAGGTTGAAAAAGTTTGGGGATAATATTTTCATTGAGTTTCATTTAATATTTAATATCAGACGTACTTTGAGAATGTTTATATACCGGAAACTTGGAGGATTGGTAAGACTTGGACAAGTAAAGAGAAATTGATAACTGTTATTAAATTGAATATAAAGTGCTTGAAAACAATTAAAAAACAATTAAAAAATTTCAAATTAATTAAAATAGCTGACGCAGTTGAAAAATTGCAAATTAATTAAGGTAGCTTACACAGTTAGGAAATTGCGAATTAACTAAAGTGGTTAACAAAATTAGAAAATTTCAGGTTAACTAAAATAGCTCACAAAGTTAGAAAATTTCAACTTAACGAATATAGCTCAGGCAGGTAGCAAATTTTTAATTAACTAAAATAGCTCAGAGAGGTAGAAAATTTGAAATTAACTAAAATAGCTGGCAAAGTTAGAAATTTTCAAATTAATTAAAATAGCTCACACAGTTGAAAAATTGCAAATTAATTAAGATAGCTTACACATTTATAAACTTGTGAATTAACCAAACCAGCTCATACAGTTATAAAATATCTAATTAACTAAAATATCTGGCACAGTTAAAAATTGCAAATTAATTAAGGTAGCTAACACAGTTAGGAAATTGCGAATTACCTAAAGTAGCTCACACAGTTATAAAATTTCTGATTACCTAAAGTAGCTCGCACAGTTATAAAATTTCTAATTAACTAAAATAGCTCGCAAGGTTAGAAAATTTCAAAATTAATTGATAGAGCTCACACAGTTAAAAAATTGCGAAATAACTAAAGTAGCTCACACAGTTATAAAATTTCTGATTACCTAAAGTAGCTCGCACAGTTATAAAATTTCTAATTAACTAAAATAGCTCGCAAAGTTATAAAATTTCAAATTAACTGATAGAGCTCACACAGTTAAAAAATTGCGAACAAACTAAAGTAGCTCACACAGTTATAAAACTTCTAATTAACTAAAGTAGCTCGCAGAGTTACAAAATTTCTAATTAACTAAAATAGCTCGCACAGTTAAAAATTGCAAATTAATTAAGTGAGCTAACACAGTTAAAAAATTCCGAATTAACTAAAGTAGCTCACACAGTTATAAAATTTCTAATTAACTAAAGTAGCTCGCACAGTTATAAAATTTCTAATTAACTAAAATAGCTCGCACAGTTAAAAATTACAAATTAATTAAGGTAGCTTACACAGTTGAAAGATTGTGAATTGACTAAAGTAACTCACGCAGTTATAAAATCCCTAATTAACGAAAATAGCTAGGAGAATTAGAAAATTTCTAATTAACTAAAATAGTTCGCAAAAGAAAACTTCAAATTAACTGATACAGCTCACACCGTTAAAAAAAATGCGAATTAACTAAAGTAGCTCGCACAGTCAGAAAATTTCAAATTAACTAACAATAAGATACTTTAAGAAGTTAAAAAATTTTCGGTTCGAAGTGCCTGCACCGAATCAACTCTCCTCATCACCCTCTCCAAAATCTCTCTCAAGCCGAGCTCAAAAACTTACCGGTTTCCAGGAGGACCCGAAGGTGGATAAGGAGGAAGCCCCGGCAGATAGGAGACTCCAGGAGGGTGAATCAGGGGTCGGGAAGGAGGTAGAGGATGATGGGACCTCGCGTGCACCGCGGTCATCCCTCGTCGTCTCCGAGAATTTATGCTGGTTGTCCCTACACGATCCTAGGCCAGTCCACCCACTTACTCACCGACCTAAGGAACTTGCGACGGGGCTTCGTACGGGGGCGGACCACCCCTTAAAATATCACCTCTCTGCCCTCGGCCCGACTTTATCAGGGCGAACGAACGCTCGGCTTCTCTTCTTCTTGCCGTTGCTTCTTTTTCCTTTTTTCTATCCACTTCTCTCTCTCTCTCTCTTTTTCCTCTTTCGAGAGCGTGCAATCTCACCTAGGACGAATCTCATCTGCGGATACGCGAGGAGGAGAGAGGAGGGCATTTACATACAGGTTTTATCGGCGAGAACGAAACTCCCCTTTCTGTAGCTCCTGGAACGCCGCTTAGAGATTAGCTTTCGAATTTAGTGCCTTCGATCGGGGCGCAATACTTTCGAACACCATGCGAGCGTTCTCGTGGAATTTTTAGATGTGTTGCGGTGCAGGGAGGAACGTATGGGGTGGGTTTCTGGTGGTGATCCTTTGGGATAGTTGGTTTTGGGGACGTTTAGGTTTGAGACGATGCTCGGGGTGGTTAGTTGGTTATTTGGAAATGTAGGTGAGTGCTGTGGGGGTGAATTTGGGAAAATGTTTTTATGGAGGAGTGGGGAATTGAGGGGGATTTATTTGTGCAGAAATTAAGAATCGCTTTGAAATGTAGAGTGGATGGTGGAATTTTGGGGGTTGATGTCGCGTTTGGAAAAAAGGTAGGGGGAAAGCGTTGTGATTGAGGTTTGATAAAAAGTGTTTCTCGTTTTGGGTTAGTGTTCTCATGGAATTTTTAGATGTGTTGCGTTGCAGGGAGGAACGTATGGGGTGGGTTTCTGGTGGTGATCCTTTGGGATAGTTGGTTTTGGGGACGTTTAGGTTTGAGACGATGGTCGGGGTGGTTAGTTGGTTATTTGGAAATGTAGGTGAGTGCTGTGGGGGTAAATTTGGGAAAATGTTTTTATTGCATGCATTAACACTAGAACTACCATACCAGTCAAAATGACTGCTACCAGATTTTTTCAAAAAATTATCCAAGTTTACACGAGAGTCATAGAATAAACATTCTATGTCCATCTCAAAAAACACAAATCACCGAGTCGATCATCTGTTCCGCCTCCTGATTCCTCTCTTTTCAAAGTACTTATTTAATCTAACAAAATCCAATGGATTTAACGCTGGTAGTTCTAGTGTTAAATGTGTGTTACTTGTTTAAGCAGAGATGGAATTTGAAGATTCACTGTGCTGGGTGGGAATATTTCAAGTTCAGTGCCCTCGGTTGTGGGGATTTTGGATTGAATCTTTGTTAACCTGTGCATGGGCTGTTGGATTAAAATATTGGAGTAAATTTACTGCGATTAGAAAGTAGAAATTTATATTATCGAAAAATTCAGTTAATAAGAAGATAAGTTTTTACGAATATCGACAGGTCAATGAACTTATTGCTGATGATTGTACTTGGACTGCTAATAATCACGGTACTCGGTATTAAATTCAAACTGTAAGTAGAATTTACTCTAAAAAGGGAAATTTCAATTAATATGTTAAGTAACCTGAATATTCTAGAAGCTTAGTTGACAATAGACTGCCTTTTCAGCAATACTTGAACTATAATGTGGTTATCAGCGTGCAATGCAAATTGAACATGCAGCATATAAAATAAACAAACCAAAAATATCCTCGTTAAAGAAGACTAACATTGAAATATTCTCCAAATTCAATCAACTGTAATTAAATTTGCAAAAAATACCTCCGCTGCAATGTCGTCATCACAGCCACCCCACTATATCCAGTAAAACAAATAAACCCAAAATTTCCCTCAGATAAATTCTTTATAAAATAACTTTGATTAAATTTTTCAAAAAATACCTCCGCTGCAATGTTCTAATCACCGCCACCCTTCTAAATCCAGTAAAAGAAATAAACCAAGAAATTCCATCGAATAAATTCTCACGCGAAAGGAGACCTACATTGAAATATTTTCCAAATTCAACTAACTGTAATTAAATTTTTCCAAAAATACGTCCGCTGCAATGTTCTAATCACCCCTCTAAATTCAGAAAAATAAGTAAACCAAAAATTTTCCCTCGGGTAAATTCCCCCGCAAAAGAAGACCAACATTGAAATATTGTCCAAATTCGACCGACTATAATTAAAATTTTCAAAAGTACCTAAACTGCAACGTTCTCATCAGCGCGTAATTCCGATAAAAGACTAACATTCAAATATTCCTCAAATTCAATCAACTGTAATTACATTTTTCAAAAAATACCTCCGCTGAAATGTCCTAATCACCCTTCTAAATCCAGTAAAATAAATAAACCAAAAACTTCCCTCAGATCAATTCCCTCGCAAAAGAAGACCAATATTGAAATATTCTCCAAATTCGACCGACTATAACTAAATTTTTCAAAAAATGCCTCCGCTGCAATATCCTCATCAGCGCGCAATTTCAATAGAAGACATTCAAATATTCTCCAAATTCAACTAACTGTAATTCAATTTTTCAAAAAATACCTCCGCTGCAATGTCCTAATCGCCCCTCTAAATCAAGTAAAACAATTAAACCAAAAACTTCCCTCAGATCAATTCCCTCACAAAAGAAGACCAATATTGAAATATTCGCCAAATTCGACCGACTATAACTAAATTTTTCAAAAAATGCTTCCGCTGCAATGTTCTAATCACCGCCACCCTTCTAAATCCAGTAAAAGAAATAAACCAAGAAATTCCATCGAATAAATTCCCTCGCGAAAGGAGACCAACATTGAAATATTCTCTAAATTCGACCAACAACAATTAAATTTTTCAAAAAATACCTCCGCTGCAATGTCCTAATCGCCCTTCTAAATCCAGTAAAATAAATGAACCAAAAATTTCCCTCAGATCAATTTCCTCGCAAAAGAAGACCAATATTCAAATATTCTCCAAATTCAACCAACTGTAATTAAATTTTTCAAAAAATGCCTCCGCTGCAATGTCCTCATCAGCGCGTAATTCCGATAAAAGACTAACATTCAAATATTCTTCAAATTCAACCAACTGTAATTCAAGTTTTAAAAAAGCACCCCCGCTGCAATGTCCTAATCACCCCTCTAAAACCAATAAAACAAATAAACCAAAATTTCCTTTAATAAATTTCCTCGCAAAAGGAGACCAACATTGAAATATTCTCCAACTTCGAACGACCATAATTAAATTTTTCAAAAAACACCTCCGTTGCAATGTCCTCATTAGCGTGCAATTCTGACAGAAGACTAACATTCAAATATTCTTCAAATTCAACCAACTGTAATTAAATTTTTGAAAAATACCGAAACTGCAATGTCATCAGCGCGTAATTCCGATAGAAGACATTCAAGTACTCTCTAAATTCAACCAACTGTAATTAAATATTTAAAAAGTACCTAACCTGCAATGTCCTCATTAGCGCGTAATTCCGATAGAATACTAACATTCAAATATTCTTCAAATTGAACCAACTGTAATTCAATTTTTCAAAAATACCTAAACTGCAATGTCCTCATCAGCGCGTAATTCCGATAGAACCCCCGCTATCTCGTATACCCGTTGTTACATTAAGGAGAACAAGATTGCACGACTCAGTCCGTTCCCTAATATCGTGGGTGCTTTAACCGAATAGCTCGTACAACGGAGCTACCCTTACCGGCCAGCCGTTATACGCGCCCCTCCGGTTTAACGAACCGCAAATGCGTTGTTTTAACGACGTCATTAATATTTGACCAAATATCTGGCCACTATCTTGCGTGACCCGAGGCCATGGCACCGCGACGCCGTCGCTCCGTGCTGCTTAATGCGCGATTTACCTAATTCCCTTGGATTATAGTCGGATTAAAATTTGATTTGCTATCCTCTGTCAACGGCGTTCGTTTAGTTCCGTTTATTAATTCATTAAACGCCTCCGTAATTGCACGCTCGCCGGAATCTAGTCGCGTCGGTTTGCTATTACGGTTTTCTTGAGTTTACTACCGTGCTGCATCGTTTTCCGGGGTTTGAACCGATGCGGCGGAGGTTTGGGCTGAAATATAATATTCTACAAAGTTTCTTCTTCGACGTTATATTTTTTAAAGATAGTACAAAAAGCTTGGCGAGTCTTTGCTCTTGATGGTATTTTTTCTATCTTTTTCAGCTGAGAATGAGTAAAGTTTAACTAATTAAATTTATTATTATTTTATTTTATTAAATATTTTATTAAAAATAAAAGAGGATGATTTCTCGGTCTGATTATGATCGCCTCGAGACTACTTAGAATTCAACTCTGGACTTTAACACTAGAACTACCGGCGTTAAATCGATGATATTTAAATATATTAACCCTTTAGGAACGACGGACGCATATATGCGGCTTGAGAAAAAATCTGATTATAGTTTATCGGTGTATGTATACACGGTTAGAGTTGAAAAATTGAAATATAACTGCTGAAATATGATCACCCAAATAGTAATTTATAATTTCTATACATCAACACTCTGACTTTCTGATAAAAAGGTAGTTTTTTAACGCTAACAAATGATTATTTCTCAATATTCAAAAAAGTCTCCGTCCGCAAAGGGTTAAATAATTCCTTTAGAAAACGAGGACGCAAAAGGTGGAAAAGGCGGTTACTTCAGTATTTTTTGTTTCATAAAGTAGACGTAGAATATCTGTTACTGCGAACTTGGAGAATTTTTGTAAAAAATGAGGAACCAGTCATTTTGGCTGCCTTGGTAGTTCTAGTGTTAAATAACTTTTCTACTTTTCCCGAGTGAAGCGAACTTAGTTCCGTTTGTTATTCAGTTTTATCTGTTTTATTTATTTTAATTTTATCTATTATATAATAGATATTATAATAATAGATGCAAACAGTGAAAGTCACTTGGCTGAAAATTCGAATTACTTTTCAATTTCAATGTCAAAATTGAGCCCACAGAAAATAAAGAAAAATCTCGCGGCAAAATTCCGGGTCAAAATGAAGGAAGGAACCCCCTGCAATCTCTCGAAGAAAATCTAGCAAACAGTAAGGACATCCATCCAATCATCAAATTTTGGAGACATCAAAAATCTTTATAGCAGCTCTGTTAAAAAAACTAAAATACTTTACTTAAAAAATTCGAAATTATAAAAATGAGGCTTAAAAATTTTGCCCGACAAATTAAGAAAAACCCTTCTTCTCGACCTCCGTTCAAAGAGCCCACAGAAAATAAACCAAAATCGTAAAATTATATCAAGCCTGAGTTGATATATGACCTCAGAGTAAAATTGCAATATGAAAACTACCCTTATCATTGAATTCCAAGTCCTCTCCCTTCAGAGGCGTTTCTGTCAATTGTGCTGAGAAAATTGCAAAACAAAAGTCATTAAAAGAAAGTAATGGCACGTATCGATAAAAAGTGCTATCAGCAATATCAGGCCACTTTCAATGGCACACGTTCTCCGAGAGTCTTCCAAGACGTGTCCGGTACGCTGTTGGAATTCCCTCGAAGGCCGTGGCTCTTAGCCGGGTCCTTTAATTGCGCCTATTTATGCCCCTTTGCTTCCGTTCCGGCGAAAAGAAGTACGTGACATGTATATAGAGAGAAAGTAAGAGGCAGGAGCGACTAAGAGAGACGGATTGCCCGAACCACTAATGCCCTATGCCCTCGATCAACCTATCGCACTCGACCATTCTCTCTTGATTTTCTTCTCTCTCTGTAATCTTTCTCCCCTTCGCGCTCTCTGTCTTCTGCTCTTGTGCTCGACTTCTCTCATTCCTCTGCCCTTTGACTACCCTTTTTTCTTTTGCAATCCTTCTCTGTTTTCTATCCTCTCACTTTTTCCCTTTCCTACGCTGTCTCTCCCTCTTTCTTCTTCTGTCTGTCTACAATTTTCTTCCTCAGGTAGCCTCTCTCTCACCTTTTCCTGTTTCTCTTTTCTTCGGCATCCTGCACCCTCTCTCTCTCTCTCTCTCTCTCAATCTTCTCTCGCGTGCTGTCTCTCTCTTTGTCTCTGTATAGTTTTCTTCTTCAGGCAGCCAATTTGTCACCTTTTTCTATTTCTCTCGTCTCCGTCACGCAGAACGCTCTCTCTCTCTCTCTCTTTCGCTCGCTCTCTCTCTCTTTCTCTCCACAATTTTCTTCTTCAGACACCCACTATGTCACCTTTTTCAAATTCTCTCGTCTCCGTCATGCAGAACGCTCTCTCGCTCTCTCTCTCTCTCTCTCTCTCTCTCTCTCTCTCTCTCGGTCTCTCTCTCTTTCTCTCCACAATTTTCTTCTTCAGACAGCCACTATGTCACCTTTTTCAAATTCTCTCGCTCTCTCTCTCTCTCTCTCGGTCTCTCTGTCTTTCTCTCCACAATTTTCTTCTTCAGACAGCCACTATGTCACCTTTTTCTATTTCGCTCGTCTCCGTCATGCAGAACGCTCTCTCTCTCTCTCTCTCTCTCTCTCTCTCTCTCTCTCTCTCTCTCAATCCTCTCTCGCCTTCTGTCTCTGTATAGTTTTCTTCTTCAGGCAGCTTCTCTGTCACCTTTTCCTATTACTCTCCTCTTCGTCATGCAGCACCTCCTCTCTCTCTCTCTCTCTCTCTCTCTCTCTCTCTTTCTCTCCACAATTTTGTTCTTCAGGCAGCCACTCTGTCACCTTTTTCTATTTCTCTCGTCTCCAACATGCAGAACGCTCTCTCTTTCTCTCTCTCTCTCTCTCTCTCTCACTCTCTCTCAATCTTCTCTCGCCTCCTGTGTCTGTACAATTGTCTTCTTCAGGCAGCTTCTCTGTCACCTTTTCCTATTTCTCTCCTCTTCGTCATGTAGCACCTTCTCCCTCTCTCTCTCTCTCTCTCTCACTCTCTCTCAATCTTCTCTCGCCTCCTGTGTCTGTACAATTGTCTTCTTCAGGCAGCTTCTCTGTCACCTTTTCCTATTTCTCCCCTCTCCGTCATGTAACACCTTCTCTCTCTCTCTCTCCCTCTCTCTCTCTCTCTTGCTCTCTCTTTCTCTCCACAATTTTCTTCTTCAGACTGCCGCTATGTCACCTTTCTCTATTTCTCTCGTCTCCTTCATGCAGCACGCTCTCTCTCTCTCTCTCTCTCTCTCTCTCGCTCTCTCAATCTTCTCTCTCTCTCTTTCTCTCCACAATTTTCTTCTTCAGGCAGCCTCTGTCACCTTTTTCTATTTCTCTCCTCTCCGTCATCCAGGACCCTCTCTCTCCCACCTTCCCTGTCATCGTTCTCCATTTCTCTTACCTCCGTTCCATCTTTCTCGTCTCTCATCCTCCTCTCGCTCCCAGCAGCAGCCCTGTGTCTCAGGAGCGTATTGATCTTTGGGGGCGCTTTGATCTAGCAAAGGGTCTGCCACCCCTCGACCTTCCACCCCTCTGTCTCTCGTCTCACCCTTCGGTTTCACGGGACCACTCACCCCAGTCCTCGCAGGAGCTCCCGACGACTCGCCCACGCTCCTGCACGTCCGATCTCACCTAAGTTCATCGCAGACCTCGCTCACTCCTCTCCTCGATTCTTCCACCGCGACAGAAGTGGCCGCGTAATTAGAAAAATGAGTTAGCACTCGAAGCGCTCTAGTTAGCGACCTCGAAATCCCACGATCTTTCTTCTTTGAGCTGGCGATGGTATATAAATCCTTGGAGCTTGATCAGGCAGTTGGACGAAGACTGAGAGATCGTTTTTGATAGTTGGATGTTGGCTTTCGTGGGTGGGAGCTTGTATCGTGTTGACCGAATACTATTTTTTTTCATTTACCGAATTTACCGAAATTGCTGAGTTTTATGTAGGCCTAAAGTTTTTAACTCTTTGCGGACGGAGACTTTTTTGAGTGGTAAGAGGTAATTTTTTATTTGGCGATCAGAAAGTACTTTTTTATCAGAAAGTTCTATGTCTATCGGAATTTGAGTCCCATAAACTACGCCAAACTTCAGCGATAAAATCGTGTATTCGTTCTCAGCGGAACAAACGGAATCGTGGATAGGAGTGGGATATTTTCGGCTGGAAATTGCTCTTACTCGCGATGCTTCAGCCTTTTCGTTTGACGATCTAATGCGATGGAATTGCATCGAACGGTTTTACAGGGCATTCGGAGTTCGAGATTCGCCGGAGTGTTGAATGACCCGAACTGGTTAAACTTTTCGACCCGGGGAATGTGATTGCAGGCCTGAACGTCGAGTATTTGGTTACTCGGAATTTCGAGGGATTTTTCAAATATTCGGTTACTCGTGTTGTTTGATCGTGCTCCCTGTTGCGTGCACACAATTTAATTCACTGTACTTTTAGCAGTTTTAACTTCATTAGCGATCGCGAGGCTGCACCCCTGATTTTCTTCGTTTCGGTTCTCCACTCGTAATAAATATTTATTTGCTGGAACATTTGTAGTTCGTTTAAAAACAATACTGTTATTGCCTCGTTATATAGGCATTTTGTAATGTTTCTTCGTTACTGTTTTTTGGATTCGAATTAAAAAAATTTTTAAAACAGCTTTTATGATGAAATATCAGATTGCAGGCTGAATGGCCCTACTTTAAGACCATACATGTTTCCGTTGTAATAGAAAATTTGGAAAAATACTTTTTTTTACCGAAATTGCTGAGTTTTATGGAGGCCTAAAGTTTTTAAGGTGATCGAGTTTAATGAGACGCCACGTAAAATAATATTTTATGGAATAAGTTGCATTATACGAGAAAAGTGTTATATTTCTTTTGGTGCTAGTTATTGTCGTCGAATCTTTAACCTCTCCTACCAGTATTTTTAATTAATGATTAACAGCATGTAATTGAAAAAAATTTGTTAATTTATGTTACGAACCAACCCAACCATTTTAATATTTTATAGAGAGAAACGGAAATTCCAGTATGTGCGGGAAATTTTGTTTCTTTCCCTAATCAAATACATTTTTTAACAATCTTATTCAATTTATTATTGTCTAAAGGGTGTTAAACTCTTATAACAAAGTTTCCTCTTTTTTTTTGGCTCATAATGTTTCAGCATTAAAATTACTAACGCGGTCAAAGTGACCGGTTTCCAATTTTTGAAAAATTCCCCAAAATGGTAGGAGTGCCGTGTAGTGAATATTCCACTTCTACCTTAAGAACCGTAAATTACTTAATTAATCAACCTTCTCACCTCTTAATTTCACTTTTTTTAAAGTACTTATGCAGCATATTTAACACTAAAACTACCAAGCCGGTCAAACTGACCAGTTATCAACTTGTTTGAAAAATTCCCCAAATTGATAGGAGCGCCATGCAGTGAATATTCAATTTCTCTCTTATAAAACCTAAATTACTTAATTAATCAACCTTTTCACCGCTTATTTCCTCTTTTTTTAAAGTATTTATGCAGCATATTTAATACTAAAACTACCAAGGCTGTCAAACTGACCAGTTTCCATTTTTTTTTTAAAATTTCCCAATTTGATAGGAGCGCCATGCAGTGAATATTCAATTTCTCTCTTATAAACCCTAATTACTTAATTAATCTACCTTTTCACCTCTTCATTTACAGTTCTTCAAAGTACTTATTCAATATGTTTAAATAGAATAAATATAACGCCAATAGTTCTAATGTTAAAACTGCAGTGCAAATTCAACCGCCTCATCAACTCCACCTTCCCCCAAGCACAAAAATTACAAAACAATACGAATGCATAGAAATTTTCGCCAATTTGCAAAAGAATCAGACAGCGTCCACCCTCATGCAGAAGGAAGCCAAAAATCGGAAAAAGGGGTAAGTTAAGGACGTACCAGGAGCGCAATAATTGGCAACCACAGCGGCAATTGCTCGTATCCCTGAAAAATGGCGATTCAAAGTAATTTAGCACGGTTCTCAGTGGCCTATAGATCACGAAGGTTTCGGTGTGAGAATATTTAGGGGTCTAATTGCCGATATATTTTATTAGAATTGCACGAGCAGCACGGCCGTCTCGTAAATTCCTTTCGCCGGATGTCCCTGCATTTTAACTTTTCGCCGTGCTTATCTCCCCTACTCCGCCACTCTCTCCAACCCCCATCCACCGTTTCCACCCCCCTCTTTCGCCCATCTCGTGTTTCTAATTAAACACTCCAGCATTCATCTGCCAAAAACTCCAAACTACTGCCGGCAAATGAGAGGAACGCTAACTCGCCGCGTTCGTTTTAACGAAATTCGTTCGTTCCATCTACGATTCCGGCCGTTTAATGGCCTCGCGATTAATTGGAGGGAGACCGAGATGCTGATGGAGGATGAACGGATGTTGTGAATTTTTTAGAAAAAAATCGGGAGCTTTGTCGATGATGATTTGCGAGAAAAGTGTCTCTTTAAGTTTACAGACGATACAATTGGCATTTTCAGCGGTTTCTTTGTTTTTTCGTACTTTTTTCTTCCTTATTTTATAGAGCGAAACGGAAATTTTATTTGTTTCCGTCATCAAATACATTTTTTAACAATCTTTTTCAATTTTTTATTGCCTAAGGGGTGTTAAACTCTTCTAACAAAGTTTCCTCTTTCTATTCAGATAATTATTTTAATAATCAGATATTGAATTATTAAATAATTGTAGAAGATATTGAATAATCAGATAATAATCTGAGGAGATAAGGGTGATAAAGAACTTCTAGATCTCCAGATTTACGCAAGGTTTTGAATTATGTTTTGCAAACATCCCTTTCTATCCATTAACTCGAAAAAAATGTTTTACAACTTATAATTATTATAGATTTGATAACATTTAATTCTCGACATTATTTTCAATTATATTTCATTGTTGATGAATTATAAAATTTTTTAAAGCTCTATATTTACGCAAAGTTCGAAATTCTGTTAGGTAAACTTCACTAACTCGAAGAAAATTGTCTGCAACTTGTAATTATTATTTATTAGTTACACGTATAATTCTTTAATCAACAAATTCTTGGTAGGCTTCTTTTACATTTTCTGATAAACATTCTCAACTTGGCGCAAAATCTGCCAAGCTAGTCAACGTGTCAAATTCTTAATTTCTAAAAAAAAATAATTCTCTGGAGAGATAAGGGTAATAAAGAAACGATTTTTCCCTTTCAGAAGTCAATTCCATAACTGAAAAAATCTCCCCAAACAAATCTTAACACTTAATATTACTCCAAATACTTACAAACACTATAAAATGCTCAACAATTTTACTATTCATACTGCGAAAAAATAAAAATCATTATATTCATAACCTTCATAACACTTTTGAAATTTTAAAAAAAGGTTGTCGAAACATTGAAGTCCAACTTTGAAAAAATCCACGTGGTCAAATTAAAAGCAACATAAAAATTAAGACACAGATAACAACCTTGCCAAGCAAGGGGACGATTTTCCACGGTGAAAAAAAATGCTACGCTATTAATTTCAGGAACAAAGATTTCACGGGTGAGCGGCTGCGTTCCTAAAAGACGGCCAGCAGCTGGAACAGATTCCGTTCTTCGTTCGTGACTGACATTAGTAACTCTTTTTTTCCTCTGGCGCCGCCACTTTTCCCTTCCATCGTTGGTCTTTTGTAGGAACACGGCCCTTGTCGCTGTCGTCCCTTCGCGCAGAAAGCTTTGCTTCTCTCTTACAACGGCTTTTAGGATTTGTTTGCTTTGTTCCTTCTTCGAATCACGAGTTTTTGGAGAAATCGGTGCAGTTCTTTTAGGAGAAGAGTATCTCCGAGGAAAAGTAGGCAATTGTTTAGTTAGACAAACAGTGCATGGTAAGGCGAAGCACCCTTGTAATTTGTCAATCGATTTATTAATCTGCGAATTCAAATCAGTCTGTTGTTGTTGAACTCCACCGGTATTTCGCCAGTTTCATTATTTTTACTAAAATGAAAGTTTTTCTCTCAAAATCACATCTTTACGAAGCAGAAACCTTAACCCTTTGCCGTACAATAGCGAGTGACACTCGTGATGCGGTAATCTCGATTGAAAAAACTGGGATTTGAAATTGGCGGGCGAAGACGTTCTGGAATATTGAGAAATAATTATTTATTTGCTGATCGAAGGCCACCTTTTTATCATAAATTAGAAGGCTGGGCTGCGAAAGTTATAAAATATAACAATAATAATTATAAACATGGTATTTCACCTAACTTGATCACCTTAAATATATCGCTTATTTTGTATGATAGAAAAAAATGTCAAAGGTAGAAAATATTCCGTTTGATGGCGCCAATACTTCTAACTTACTTCTAACACCAAAGAATAATTCAACAGCGACCAAACCAATGCGAAATCTCAAAGAAAGTGAAGAAAAAGTGCAAGACGTACGATTGAATCGGAACGATACGACCGTTCTCGTTATCCCGCTAATTAAACTCCGCAAGACTCGACGACACAGCCCGAAGGGATCCTCTCAAGTTCACGTTTGTAGGAGCTAAATGCGTTTGACAACGGAAGCTTGTGTCTCCCCTTGCCGCCTGTCTTAGCCCTGAGCGATGTGTTCCGAGGTCGGAGGATAATCGCGGTTACGTTTACGCAAGAACAGACTCTTGTTAATTTCAGCGGCGAGCACCGGCGATAATGCATCGTGCTAATATCCTCTTTGTATTTTATTCGTTTGCTCTGCGCATTAACCTTCCCGCGGCTTCGGACGCGCTTTCGTCGAGTAAATTGAGAATGGCCTCGTTTGGAACTGCCGTGGAGATCGGTGTCAATTATGAATCGAAGGTGAGTTTGTTCTTCGCCTTTTTACTTTTCGTGGATGTTTAATGAGTTGTACCTTCTGGGGGTCATTACTGAACGGTGTTCGATCTATTTGGGTCTTTAACGCGTTGAATGCCACCGGTATTTTGCTAGTTTCATCACTTCCACTGAATCGAAACTGTTTCTATTAAAATTATTTTATTAAAATCGCATCTTTAAAGAATAGAAATGTTAAAAGTAAGAATAGTTATGTACTCACAAGGGAACACCCCGAGGTGCCGATCACCGATTCTGATGAAACTCAAGTATGATGTAATACTCGTAAAAATATTCGATACCTATTTTTTTTTAGCGGCAATCGTTCAGATTAAAAGGGTGAAAACCGCCCCCAAAGTTAGGGTGGTAAATTAGATTTCGTTGTATATCTCGGAAACTATGAGAGATAGAGTATTTTCGTAAATTGCCGAAATTAGCGTCTTTTTGTGACGAATTTGACGGTAAAAATTTTTTTGCAAAATCTCCATTTGTTTAAAAAATATGCCAATAAATAACATATTTTTGGCAGTTTTATCTATTTAATTTTAATAAATCTTCTTGAGTATTTTTTTATAAAACGTACATATTTACTACCAAATTACGGATAAATAGGAAATCCGATTTTTCCGCGAATACGGCTCACAATATGCAACAACTTGCTCTCACGGCTCGATATTGACGCCTTTATAATCCTGATCTGTCTTCATCTTTTTACCATCAATTTTTATCGTTATCAAATTTCATTGCCAATACAAATTTTAAAAACGATGCCGAGCTCGAAACGGCAATTAATTTGTTTCTTTCGAATAAAATCCCCGATTTTTACGAGTAAGGGCTGCATAAGCTTGTAGGGCGTTGTAAAAGTTCATAAAAGTCAATTGTGACAACATTGCAAAATAAAACTATTTTTTCGAAAAGATAGGAGTGCTTAAATCTGGAATTACAAATCCGCACGAACTTTTTCCGATACCTAATAATTTTAACCCTTAACGAACGAGCACATTTTTCTAGAACAATGACCAGTGGATCGACGGAATTCTAACAAATTAATTGCTTTATTACTAGAGTGAGAAAAAGTGCGTAATTAATATCGCTTTTATTGGATTTTATGGTAATTTTCAGCAATAATAAGTAGCGTAGAAACAGATAAAAAGATACTGAAGTGAAAATTACAGAAAAATAATTGGGGCTGATCTAAAATCTTAAAATCTTTATTTTAGAAGGTGTTAATAATGATAACAATAAAATAAAGATTTAACTTAAGACTGTTTCAATGAAATTGAAATTCATTCATTTACCGCCTCCGAACGCGTACTGAAGTTATTGACAAACATTTCATAATTTTCTCGCTAAAGGTCACGTGAAGGTCATCATATTGCACCTAGTTGGATTCGTTTTTTTATAAGCTATAAGACTATTGCAATGAAAATATGCAGTCCCACATAAAAAAAATACGATGACCTTGAAATCTCGAAAAAAATGACCTTGAGAAAAAATTATTTACCGTCATCAAATTCGCCCCTTGAAACAGTACAACTTTATTCTGTGGAGATTTTTTGTACGACTAATAATAACCGAGATATTTAGCTGTTCCCATTTAAATGTCCCACCCTGTATATATCATATTCATATTCGCGACATTATAAATATTCCAAGAAAATTGAATGCCGCCACACAGGCGGCATGTCGTGATGTGTGTGTGTGTGTGTGTGTGTGTGTCATATTCATATTTGCGACATTATAAATATTCCAAGAAAATTGAATGCCGCCACACAGGCGGCATGACGTGATATGTGTGTGTGTGTGTGTATTTATATTTGCGACATTCGATCGCGAAGGGTTAATAGAAAGAGCTTCACATGAGGAAACATTTTGAAACCAGCGAAATATCGGTGTGATTTAACGTGTTAATCATATTCACAATTGTTCGTAGTTCGTCAAAATTGCCATCTCCGCGAGTAAAATTCAAGCAAACCCACCCAACGCAGCAACTCGACCAAAGAATACCCTTCACCCTCCCTCAAAGCCCCTCAACCCTCTCCAAGCCTCCTTCAAACATCTTTATAATCCAAGCAGGCGCATAAACACCCCAAAACAGAATACAAATCCACCTCCAGCCAATCAATCCTTCAAACAATCATCAATCTCTCGATCTTCCTCGACCTTTGACCCGTCAATACCTCCCGACGACCCGTACCGGCCCGGCAGCTTGACCATGCCAAGTGTCACGCGTTTGCGAAAGGGTTTCCATGGTCAAATCCCCCTGGGAAATTCCTGGCAAATAAAGGAAAGCCGGACAACGAGCTCCGCCCTCTCGGAGCTCACGGTTTGCCCCTAATATTAATTTAATAACGCGAAACGTGAACAATTGACAGGCAATAACAGCCGGGCAATCAGCCGTCGTCCGCCCCAACAGTTAAGAACCCTTTCGACCTCGAAGAACGTCCGAAGAAACGGGACGGAGAGAAGGAAAGAGGGTGAAAGGAAGGAAAAGGACGAAGAGGTACGGCAACCCTTTCACGAATGTCACTCGAAGGCACAACGAGTGCCTTTGCCCGCTCGTACAATGGTGGTTGTTGTTCTTGTTGATTTCATCGCACGTCCATCGAGCCCTTCGGGAATCGAGAAGGGGTTGGAAGGACGTAAGGATTTAAGGGGTGGCTCTGAACGCTCCTATTATTCCGGGGAGAAAGCCACCGGTGGAATTTCGGCCCTCGAGGGTGAGCCTCGATCACGTATAGGCCATTGTAAACAGAAAAACGCAGACGGCACGCTGATTCGATTCTCTCTTCATTGAGAACGTTGACGAGCACTTGAAATTGTTACGCGAACTTCCGTCCGGGAAATACTGTTTTTATTGGGCGCGATACGAGGTAAGAGGATTGCCGGAGGATTTTAGAAGGTTTCTTTTTCTTTTTTTTGGTTGGAGAGAGTCGATTGTCGGGGTTCGGTGATTTATGTTTGAGGCTGCGAAATTTGGAATTACCGGGGAGAATGTGGAGGGGGTTGGTAAGCGCCTTGTTGGAGTTGTTGTTTGGAAATATTGGTCTTTTATTGATCACTGGTTGAGGGGTTTGTAGAAGTTTTGCTAAGTTCTAGTATATTTTTGATAAAATGTTTAAAAACTGTGGCAAAAAGAAAATTTGTACCTTTAACCCTTTGCGAGCGGAGACTTTTTGGAATATTGAGAAATAATTATTCGTTTGGCGATTAAAAACCACCTATCCATCAGAAAATTAGAATTTTAATTGTAAAAGTTATAATTTACCATTTTCGTAAGCATTTTCAACGTTTCTATTTCAATTTTTCAATTCTGTGTGGGTATTCATGCGCTGATAAACAATAATCAGATTTTTTCTCAGATCACATATGAAACGTTCACAGCACAAAGTGATTACTTCCACTTTTTGAATTCTTTTAAATTTAAGTCTCAACGCGCTTGATTGAATCCCAACTTTTTATGTTTGGAATTAATTTTTGTAATAATAACGATTAACACTATTAAATGACGAAGTTTGTTTGGCCATCGAATAATAAATAATTGAATTGAGAAGTCAATCTAATTAATTCCGAGGCTATTCCACCTTATTCATTTTATACTTCGTTAGAGGAAAGTTACATGCGATTATACATTTTGCAATACTTATTAGCATTTATATTTTTAAGAATATTTTGAAGAGGAGTGTATACTATTTCATCACGTTTCTCCACTTTAGGTTTTATGCGCCGTACATGCATCCGTCGTACTCAAAGGGCTAAAGCTTCAGCTCTACAGAGACGTGAATTTAAGAGAAAAAAAATCATTTCATTGGAAAATACGAAGCTTTCAAAATTTCGATGTCACTCAAGGTGTTAAAAAATGAAAAATTACCCCACTTACAATATTTTAGAATTCTTTCCAAAGAAAGAGTCGTCCTCAAAGGGTTAAAGCTTCTGTTCTACAGAAACTTGAATATAACAGACAAAAATTTACTTCATTGGAAATTACGAATCTTCCAAAATTCCGACGTCATTCAACGTGTTAAAAAAATGAGAAATTACCCCAATTGCAATATTTTGCAATATTTTAGAATTCTTTCCAGAGAAAGTGTCGTCCTCAAAGGGTTAAAGCTCCTGCTCTACAGAGACGTGAACATAACAGACAAAAATTTATTTCATTGGAAATTACGAAGCTTTGAAAATTCCGATGTCACCCAAGGTGTTAAAAACTGAAAAATTACACCACTTGCAATATTTTACAATTCTTTCCAGAGAAGGAGTCGTCCTCAAAGGGTTAAAGCTTCTGCTCTACAGAGATCTGATTTTGTTATATAAAAAAAATCATTTCAATATAAATGCGAAAGCTTTCAAAATGCCGAGTTCATTCAACGTGATAAAAAAAATGAAAAATGACCCCACTCGCATTATTTTACAATTCTTTCCAGAGAATTTTCCATAATACGTCTACAAACATATTCCTAAACAAGAGCTTTCCCGAAAAAAAGGTGTGTTTGTCGATCATCTTGGAGCTTTTTTTCGTAGCTGAAAAAAGCGTGTAGGCTGATCGTCCCGGGGCTTTTTTCGTGGTCGGAAAAAGCATGTTCGTCGATCATCTCGAAGCCATCGTCGCGTTAACGTTCAGCTGGCAGATTTCGTTATCGATACGCGATGCTTCGTGTTAAAAGCAGACAGAGAGGTTTATGTCGCGATGTTACTTTAGAGATTCTGTGGCAGAAGTATCTCAGTTGGGTCGTAGCGAGCTATCTACGGTCGTGGGATATTTCTGGCAAAGTGAGCGGACGTTGGTTATCGGCAACGAGCGGTCGCGAGGCTGACGCGTGTCTGCAAACTCTTCTTCAGGGCCTCGAGCTACGCGTTCTTTTTTTTTCAACCGCGGCTATGGCTGACGTAGGAGCACGAGAACATAGTATTTTAAGTGCGGTTGCTGTTTCTTCTTTATTCTTAATTTTAAGTGCATGCGAATCTTAGAAAGTCACTTGGCAACTATACTTACAGTGGGTAACAAAATAAGTAAACACTCACATTTTCCATAATGAAATCACGATAACAGTAATATTTATTCACTTACAAAAATGAACAATTTGATTACATATTTAGTGGTTATGTTGAAAATAAAAATTATTACGGTTATCACAGTGAACTGAAGTTCTTTCAAGATATTGCATTTTATATACTAACAAGGGAACATCCCGAAGTGTAAATTACCGAGTTTTATGAAATTTTAGTATGATGATGTAATTAATAATATAATAAGTGTATTATATTATTTGCACTATGAAGTCAACTCTGGCGTGACAAAACTATTTTTCCCTAACACTCTTAAGTCAACTCTGGCGTGACAAAACTATTTTTCCCTAGAAATCTTAAGTCACCTCTGTCGCGACAGAACTATTTTTCCTTAGAAATCTTAAGCCACCTCTGGCGTGACAAAACTATTTTCCCCTAGAACTCCTAAGTCAACTCTGGCGTGACAAAACTATTTTCCCCTAGAACTCCTAAGTCAACTCTGGCGTGACAAAACTATTTTTCCCTAGAACTCTTAAGTCACCTTTGTCGCGACAAAACTATTTTTCCCTAGAACTCTTAAGTCATCTCTGGCGTGACACTTCATACATAAAACAAATGAGTGGACAGCAATTTCATTTAAAAAATGCTTTGAAATTATGGGTATGTACATAAAAGTCTTGTATTATACACTTCTCAGCATAATAATATTAGTATTCCTTATCAAATGTTCAAATGCAATGGCAGCGAATTGCGTCTAAAACTTATGTCTATGAACATCCCAGTTGTTTGATAGAATCAAACAACATCAACATCAGACCACGAAAATCGATTAGATGGTAAATTACATATACTAATGGCAGATCCTCAAGGCAAATATAATGATTGCCTAGTATGTTCAAATCGAAAAATAAAAGGCAGAGGCGAACAACAGTCTACTTTTGTGAAACTTGCGACAGGAACCATTTTTACATGTACTACGGTGTTTTAAAAAGTACCATACTTTAAAAAAATATAAATAACAATTAACTAAATATTCGCAATTTGATATTACACATTTTTTCTGAACAATCGTTTTGTTAATATAACATTAAATTTTAAATAACTGCAAGAAATTACTTCATACCTAACATGTGATATCAAAACCATAAAAATTAAATCAGAGTTGGCTGAGAACAAAGTAGGAAAACAATTATAGTGCAAAGGGTTAATAATATGTGAAGAAATACAATTTTTTCAGTTAAATGTCAATCCATTTTCTTGAATATTTATTTGTACAAAGTATACAGTCAAAAACGAAATACGGATAAATTGGAAACTCGATGTTTGTGTCACAAAAGAAGTTATTGTATTTTCGATTATATTTTTTAACATAGTATTTAAACAAACGGATCTTTTTAAAAAATGTTTACACAATCGGATTCGCCATCAAAAGTAGTTAATTTTCACTCTGCACAAAATTTCCGTATTTCTAATAGTTTCCGAGATATTCGATAAATAGGTTTCGCAACCCCAAGTTTGAGGACAGTTTTTACCCCTTTAACGTGGCCGATTGTCGATAAACAAAAATAGGTGTCGAATATTTTCACGAAAACTATGTCATACTAAAATTTCATCAAAATCGGTGATTTACAGTTCGGGATGTTCCCTTGTTAAACCATCCTTTTATCCCCTAGCACTACCATTACTTTTGCGACTGTGCGTGCAATAATTCAGAATTTAATTGCTAAAATGAAAATTTATCAGTGATTCCTGATATATCTTACAATTTAACGCAACATTAATAACATAGAAATAATTTTACTTTGTTGTATTCCGCTGATATTTTCAACTTCATCATTTTTGGGAAGGTTCAAAATTTCCTATTCCATCTATCGCATCACGAGTGCCACTCGTTGTTATAGGCCAAGGGGTTAACCTCTTAGGCATGATGCACCACTATAGTGTTTTTCGCGACTGTCATCTTATACTGCGACGTGCCACTATAGTAGCTCACTCTGCTGAGGTACTCACTCACTTGTAAGTGCAACAAACTTAAAAAAGTGTTACGAAATTGCATCGTATGTGCAAAGAACGATGCAAGAAGGAGATCGCGCTACGAGTGTGAAGATTGTGACGAGGGCCTTGTGCCGTACCGTGTTTTATAATATATCATACTCAATTGCATTATTAATTATTAAAGTAAATTATCAAAGTTGAAGTATATGTATCATATCTTTGGGAAAAATTATAATTGTCATCAAAAACTTCACTCCATTGTACTAGCGTAGAGAATAGCATTGTCCGTTACACATATTAGCGCTGTATCGTTTACGTGTAATTCGCTTCGAACTCTGCCGACAGAGAAACAGTCCCGCGTAGAGTTCAGTTTTGCCTGAGAGGTTAAGGACTCTAAATAGCGTGGTGGAAGGTTAGGAAACTCTGACCTTTCTGCCTCAGATTCCGAAAGGGCGGATGTTACTTCTATAACATCTCTTGATAAGTTCGGACTATTTAGGAATAGCGATAAATGACCGAAAATAAGCAGTGCGTCCTGTTTGAGATCAGAGTCACTTCGGAATGCCTCTTACAAAAATATTACAGATGAGTCGGTATCCAACAGTTTCAAAGCCACCTAAATCTTACCAAAAACTGCAGAACCCACCCGAAACAACCACAGCACTAAAAACTAAAAAGAAAACACCCAAAAAATTCAGCTCCATCCTCTCGTCGAACAACGCCCTCTGACGTCACGTCGGCTTTCATGAAGTGGTCTGCCCCTGGATATAGGATCAACCGTTTCTCCGCGTCGCTCGAGAGATTGACAGGCTTCGAGAAGACACCAGGCCAAAAGAAGAAGGCGCGTAGCAATGCCGAGGAAGAAGAGAGCGCAGAAAGAAGAGTGCAAGGAGATGCGAGTAAATCGAGCAACCGCAAGAACGGCGAAGAAGAGGGACAGGAGAGGTAAAGAGGTCAGATAGCGAGAGTATTAGGCCGGTTGGAAACGAGGCGGCAGAAGAGCGGACGCTCGGTCTGATAGGAGCCAGAAGCCGGGTATGCTTACTTGGAAGCGCTTTATCATCTCGTCTTAATTCGGGACTTTAAATATTTATACCGTCGACGGGGTGACCTCACGACACGGTCTCCTGATGGGTTCTATTTTTTCCGGCGCGCCCCAAACCGACGATCGACTGATTTATGCCGGCTGCACTTTTTTTTTTAAAACGTCCCACACGATCGAAGACGATACTCACTTTTTCCTTGGGCTCCCGGCCTTTTGGGCGTGGCGGGAGTGGTGATTTTGGAAATGGCGTTGGTGGACGTGGATTTTTGCAGAGCTTTTTTAACGGGAGGGCGAGAGATCGAGTGTGAAGGAAATGTGTGTTGGAGTGGAAGGAAAGTTGGTTTTAAAGTATTTACAGTTTGGAGACGATGATCTATTTTGGAATGTGAGGAGATAATTAGCCGTTTGTTGATGCATACTCGCTTTTTCGCTGGGCTGCAGACATTTTAACATGGCGGCAGTGGTGATTTCGGTAATTGCGTTGGTGGACGTGGATTTTTGGAGATTTTTTATTGAACGGGAGAGCGAAAGTTCGAATGTGAGAGGAAATCGTGCTGCAGTGATGGTAGAGTTGGTTTTAAAGTATTTAAAGTTTGGAGACGATGATATTTTTTGGAATGTGAGGAGATAATTAGCCGTTTGTTGATGCATACTCGCTTTTTCGTTGGGCACCAGACTTTTTAACATGGCGGCAGTGGTGATTTCGGTCATTGCGTTGGTGGACGTGGATTTTTGGGGATTTTTTATTGAACGAGAGAGCGAGAAGTCGAGTGTGAAAGAAATGTATGTTGGAGCGATGGGAGAATTGGTTTTAAGGGATTTACAGTTTGGAGATAATCATCTTTTTTGGAATGTGAGGAGATAATTAGCCCTTTGCTGGTACATACTCGCTTTTTCGCTGGGCTGCAGACTTTTTAACATGACGGCAATGGTGATTTCGGTAATTGCGTTGGTGGACGTGGATTTTTGGGGATTTTTTATTGAACGAGAGAGCGAGAAGTCGAGTGTGAAAGAAATGTATGTTGGAGCGATGGGAGAATTGGTTTTAAAGTACTTACAGTTTAGAGACGATGATATTTTTTGGAATGTGAGGAGATAATGAGCCGTTTGTTGAGGCATTATGGTTTTTCGCTGGGCACCAGACGTTTTGGCACGACGGCAGTGGTGATTTTGGAAATTGCGTTGGTGGACGTGGATTTTTGGGGATTTTTTTTTAACGAGAGATCGAGTGAAAGAGGAGATTGTGCTGCAGTGATGGTAGAGTTGGTTTTAAAGTATTTAAAGTTCACATTTTAGCAAAGGTTTAACTCTATTCGCATGTATGTTATATAACAAAATATTTTTAAGCACGCACTTATAATAAAAGTATTTATATATGCAGCTCTTAACCCCTTGCCGTACCATTTCTTTCGTGACTGAATGCGCAATAACTCTGAATTAATTGCTGAAATAACAATCTATCCATGATTTCTGATATGGCGTATGTCTTAACGCAGTATTAATTCGCGTAGAATTAATTTTATCTTATCCGGACCCACTGATATTTTTAATTTTATAATTTTTGGAACACTTCAAAATTGACTATTCCATTTATCGCGTCACGAGTATCACACGTTATTGTCCGGCAAGGGGTTAATATAACGGCAATGTAACTGGGTAAGTTTCTTATAAGTACACGGGACTTTTTTAAATTTTCTTTAACAGTTACTGATAGAATAAAGAAACTAAAATTTTATTTTTATTACGGAATTCAAGACTTTGGTTTTAAAAAGGTGTGAAAATATTTTTATGAAAACTGTTCTTGACAGAAGTATAAGACATACGGAGAAAAATCTGTGGTCACTTCCATAAGGTGATAAGATTGATATTATCTTTCGCAATATTCATTAATTGAATATTAAACAGAGAGAAGAGGTACAACTCGTATATTCTATCGACGAATGTCGTTTTATCCCTCCACATTATTTCAATTTAAAATTTATTAGCTCTCCACACACCGACTGAATAACAATTTTTCAAAACTTAACCGAAGAAAAGCGACACTACAGAATTTCCTTCAAATTTTGTATTTCAAATTTTTCAAGCAGTTCTAATGTACCCATCTCGCGTCTTACAATTTAATTCCTACGTTCCTTCCATTGACGAAGCTAAAAAATCTGCATCTTCATCGCAACTATCTTAATTGCATCGAAATCTTCAACAAGAACAATAAAGTTGAGATTAATCCGGAGGATAATAAATCCCGATCGAGAATCCGAGAGGAATACCGGTGCTCCGTCAAAGGTAGTCGATCCAGGTCTTCGGCATGGAGTACAGAGTCTCTATTTACGTATCACTGAATCGAAGAGCAATCCGAAGAGGAGCAGAAGGAATCTAGAAGGTAGGAACAAAGGTGGAAGTGAATTGCTACACTGTTAGCAATTGCGTACTCTCGTTGGATGCACGAGGAAATCATAAGTGGAGTTTGGTCGAGTATTTGTTCCATTTGTCCGTGAGCCTTCACTTATTTCTCGACAAAGCCGTTCAAGACTGCGCATTGAGAGTTGAAGTTCGGAATAAAATTGTATCAGACAACTAACATCATGTATCACCTGCCAGAATTTCACAAAGTAGCTGCACCAGCTGCCATAACGCAACAAAATTAGACAAAGCATCTGCACAGTTTCCTGTCATCTTCTAAAATCCCACAAAGCATTTCTCCCAACTCCTATCACCTACTAAACTCAGAAAGTATGGCTATTATCTCCAGCCTACCCAATATCCCACAAACAGCACATTCCTCCAGCTATCATCTGCTGCCACCTCCTGAAATTCAACAAAGCATTTCCGCCAGCCCCTGTGACCTTCCAATATCATTCACAAAACATGTTTATTTAATTCTAGCATCCCAAAACGTTCCACAAACAGCACATTCATCCACCTTTAATCTCTCATTACCTACTGAAATCCCACAAAGCATTCTTCCCAGTACCTATCATCTACCAAACTTTCAAAATATGTTTATCGAATCCAGCCTCCTGAAAAAGCCCACAAACAGCACATTTCTCCACTTGTAGTCTGTTATCAGCTCCTGAAATCCCACAAATCGTTTCTCCCAGCTCCTGTTACCTACCAAACTCATTCACGAAACATGTCTATCAACTCCAACGCCCCCAAAAATCCCACAGACAGCACATTGTTCCACCTATCATCTCCTATCACTTCCTGAGATCCCACAAAGCATTACTCCCAGCTCCTGTCACCTGCCAAACTCATTCACGAAACATGTCTATCAACTTCAACGTCCCAAAAAATCCCACAGACAGCACATTGTTCCACCTATCATTTCCTATCACTTCCTGAGATCCCACAAAGCATTCCTCCCAGCTCTTGTCACCTGCTAAACTCATTCACGAAACATGTCTATTGAACTCTAACGTCCCAAAAAGTCCCACAAACATCCCATTCCTCCACCTATCATCTCCTATCACGTCCTGAAATCCCACAAAGCATTTCTTCCAGCATCTATCATGTATCAAGCGCATGCAACATGCCCACCGACTCCAGTCTCCTGAAAAATCCCACAAACAGCACATTCCTCCACCTATCATCTCCTATCACCCCCTGAAACCCCACAAAATATTTCTCCCTGTACCTATCACCTACCAAACTCTCAAAATATCTTTATCAAATCCAGCCTCCTGCAAAATCCCACAAACATCCCATTCCTTCACCTATAGTCTCCTATCACGTCCTGAAATCCCACAAAGCATTTCTTCCAGCATCTATCATATATCAAGCGCATGAAACATGCCCACCAACTCGTCTCCTGAAAAATCCCACAAACAGCACATTCCTGCACCTATTATCACCTATGACGTCCTGAAATCCCACAAAGCATTTCTTCCAGCACCTATCATATATCAAGTGCATGAAACATGCCCACCGACTCCAGTCTCCTGAAAAATCCCACAAACAGCACATTCCTCCACGTATCATCACCTATCAACAATTCCCCTCCTGCAACCCCCATACCTCCCATCCAACCAAACCATCTGATTCTTCCTCTCCCCACTCACCCCGTCACAGCTACCTCAATGCATTCACCACCCCCAATTCCCCAAATCCCACCCGAATCTCTATGACACCTCCTCAATCTCCAGCTCGCTTTCCTGCATCGATCGACGAAGCAGCATAGGCCAAGTGGAAATGGCATCCTCCAGAGGCGGGTGCCATTAACGATTTTCTGTGTACGTCTTGTGCAGTACGTAGAGCAGGTAGCAGGACGGTGAGATCGTTCGAGCCGCAATCCAGTAGGACGTGCCTTGATGCGCCGTGGTGGCTCGAGATACGTGCGCGAAGATGCTACTTCTTCCGTGCAACTAGCCGGGGTAATGCTCGGGACCGGCCACCGCGGCAAGTGCATCGAGAGCACGCTGCAGCCGACGCGGCCCCGAGAGATAATTTGCCCTCCAGAAAATAACAGGGTGGCGCAGGGACGCCGACGTGGAACGACCTGCACCGTACCGGCTCCTCGACGTTTCTACGTACCTACTTACATACCTATGTCGACGGAGTGATGGGAGAAACGAGGAGATAGAGGGAACGGCCACGTTGCGACTCATTCGTGCCGTCTTTACGGAGAGCGGTGCGTGATTTTATGAAGGAGATTCGTGGATGGGAGGACGATTTCGAGTAGGACCTATTGTTTGAGGTGGATTGGGAGCCAGCGAGGTTATAATATACTGGTTGTGACGGAATAACGTGTACTAGACACAAAATGTCTTCTGAAAAATAAGAACGAAGTTTAGAATGAAATTTGTTAACCGACTGACGTACCATTTGTTTTGTAACTGAATGCGCGATAACCGAATCAATTGCTGAGATAACAATCTATCCCTGATTTCTGATATAGCGTATGATTTAACGCAATATTAACACATTGCGGACCAGGCATTTTATTGGTAGCATTACTCAGTGGCTGGGTATTTTTTTGCTTCAAATATTTTTAAATTAGTGATGATTTGTTAGTAGTTAAAAATCATTGTCGCGTGAAATATTTATTTTCAGCAACAACTTTAAAAATGAATGATTCTTTAATACTTTTCAATAAGTAAAAATTTGTACAAACTAAAAATTAAATGATCATTTATCTCAGACTCAGAAACACTTGAAATTAACACCTTCCTTCTTCTGGCCCCCATAGCAGTCTCTTTGTCTGCACTTTCATCGCCATCAGAATTGCAATTATTCTCACTGTCTCTGTCAATATTCATATTCATTAAAACCCTTTCCCGTTTTTTTCCAGGAATCACAACTTCAGTAATATCCTGAAAGTCGTCATTGTCTGACCGCAAATATTTCTGCAATATTATTATTCGTTTTGTCGCTATCCATATTTCAGGGTTTCAAATAATTAATTCGCAATGCAAATTACGAAAAACTGCCCTTGACAATCACGTAGCAACTGTGCGATATACCGCCACCGGCCCCTAACGACGAAATAGAGATATAAAATAGAGAGAAATAGAGAGAAAAAGACGAGATATCTCGTCATCCGTCCGCAATGTGTTAACCTGTTAACCGGATAGGACGTAATATTTCGTCATACCAAGAAGACAACTCTAATGCGTATGACGATGTTTTTCGTCGTGGCAATTTTTAAATATGGTATGTTGAACGCATTACGTTTTACGTTATTCTTTTCCATTAAATTCTAGCGTGGTACTTTAGATGTGATAATATTATTTCTCACTGCGAAGAAAAAAGTCTCCAGTTTGAAACGAGTTGAACAAAAGTTAATTCCCCGATTAACAAGTTAACACTAAGCGTACCATGCGCGGTCAAATGACCGGTTCAACAAAACGGAAATACGTAACTTTTTGCATTATTCACTAAAGGCAGTTTAATACGAGTCGGTCAGAAGCCAATGCGGTTAGGTCAATTCTTTTTATATTTTCTGATTTTTGTAAATTTTACTGTATTTTAATTTTAAAAATAACCTTCATTCTATTAAAATTTACAAAAATCAGAAAATATACAAAAAATGGACTTCGCATTGGCTTCTGAGCGACTCATATGTTGCTTCCTGTTTTAAGTTGAGTCTTCTGCGTTCCTTGCAGAAAGGTATCATCGACACTTCACAACCGGTCAAAAGATCTGCCACGGTAGAAATAAATACCCAGAAAGTATCGGTACGGTTAGTGTTAAATAGCATAGAATTAATTTTATTTTATCCCAATCCACTGATTTTTTAATTTAATAATTTTTTGGAACACTTCAAAATTGACTATTCCATTTATCGCGTCACGAGTGTCACTCGTTATTATACGGCAAGGGGTTAATTTAGATAAACTGGTAAATGAGACACTTCAATCGGTAAGTATAATTCGTGGTCAAATTAAACATTAATTTGGGTCATTTCTGACCCATGGTTCCTGTCAGACAATTTACCTACGCAACGAGACGAATGCGATGAGCCAATAAATAAAATTTCACCTTAATTTACAACCCTTTCGCGCATTTTGCGGCTCGTTTATTCTTTGCAAATGTCCGCCGATCCGAAGGTGCAGAACAACGCCTTGTAGGTTATGGCAAATCTTTTTGAAGTATCCTGCATATATTACACAAGAAAAAGTTGTAATTTCTCAGAGGTGACGAGGTTTTGAACCCGGGTTCACTGATTTCGAGTCCAAGCCTTTATCTCCTAATCCATCATAACTTATATGAGCTTTATTCTCGAATGTAAACATTTTACCTTTGTCATTTATTACTAGGTAATTTATCATCGAACTTCAAAAAGAATTTTATACCGAGAAGGTTAATAAAAGCAGCAGGAATTATTTTCCTTGGAGTTGTTTCGATGGTTTCGTTAAAGTCCGTTCCGTCGATAGAATTTTTTAAAGGTATCTCTGTGATTCTTCGTTTCGAGGTGATTTCTTCTTTGGAAATATATGTTTTTTTGCCGCGAAAGTTTGCGGCAAGATCCGCCGAAGAATGGTTTTGTTTTTTCGCGGAAAACTTCAGCCGATGGGTGGAAATGAATTTCCTAAGTTCTTGGAGTTTTTAGTTTTCTAATTTTAATTAGCCGATGTTTAATGGGCGATTATTTTTTGCATGTGGTTTGCATTATAGCTATGTGGAGGAGGAAGGAAATTATCAACTTTTAACACGTTCGCGGACAGTAAAAATTTCAGCGAGCTACAAAAATAGACAGTTAAGTGTTACACTTTTAACTTACACTTCTAACTACACAGAGAAAAAATAAAATGGCATGAAAATACTCAATGTACCACTTGGCCATCACTTTAAACTGCATAATAATTACAAAAAATTAAGGTTATATAAAATGAAATGAATTATAATTGGCTTTATCACTTCATTTAATTTTATATAACCTCAATTTTTAGGTTAGAAGTGTAATACTTGACTGTTTGTTTTTGCAGCTGACTGAAATTTTTACTGTCCGCGAACGTGTTAAAACGTCGGTTTCGTTTCCAAAATGGAAATAATTGTCTAGAATCGCTAACCGTCGGTACCTTGCGACGTCGTTATCCAAAGTTTGTAAACTTCGGAACACGGAAATAGTTTCTTCAAAAATAAAGTGTCGTAAACTATTCACTGAATACAACAAATTGACAGTAGATTGCACGAATTATTCACACCTGCAAGATTTAAAATTGTAAGTGCTCAAAATTCAATCAAATCTGCCGGAAATCTTAATTATTTGAAATGCTGTTTCAGATTGAAATAAAAACACAGGAATCACTTTTGCGTTGTAAACTTTTGTTACTTGGACCTTGATATGTTCAGGAGTAACAAAGAGGGTTTATATTAATTCTTAATCGAGTAGAAAGTTAACGATTCACTCTCGAATTTCGTTCTTGCAGCATTGTTGCTAAATTTAAACATTCTCGTACGTTGAACACTCAAGAAGGATTAGATACCTTTTTCCTTTGAAGTTGCTCCAGATGCTCGAACCTGTTTGAGATTTATGGAACGAGATGGACAGAATTAATTCACCGATATTATTTTTGCTGGATGAATCCTATAGTATTTATTTTGAAGAGCGTAACAAAGATTCGACATTGTAAAAATAAAATATTTCATATCGAAAAATTTCGCCGCAAGAATTTGCCACTTTCAAATGTATATTAATCTCTTCCAACGACAAAAGAATACATTTTTTCTTTAAATAGATCCTGACGCCAAAATTAATTTTAACGGAATTCTATTGGACCTCTGGAAAAAATAATAAAGGATGCATGGGAATTTACATACTTTTCACTCCAACTACCTATTATATTTATTAAAATTAAATAAACTAAATAAGTACATTGGGAAAAGAGCAATCAATAGCTGAGAAAGATGATCAATTAACTAAATTTTTATTTTACAAGATGTAAAAAATATCTACAGTATCGCTCTCCTATCAATTTCGAAATTCTTTTGATAAAATTGGTAACTGGTCATTTTGACTGGCTTGGTAGTCTTAATATTAATAAAGGGCAATATTCAATATCTTTCTGTGGTCATGAACTGATCAAACACCGCATTACTGTTTTTCTTACCGATGTAATACGAAGTAGCAGGATATTCAAATTATTCCTCTCAGCATTTAATATACGAAACATGTAGTTTTTTAAAAAAATAAGCCAGACAACGGCAAAAACCATCGGCAAAAGATGCACCCTCCAGTTTCGCTGAAAAGAAAGCTACATAAAATCCCCGAAAAAAAGCAAACAGTCCCTCCCATCAGCGTAATCGCACACCTGTTAAGTAACAATCCCGTCGATGAAGTGAGGTACAACAAAATATGTATAACTCCCTACCGGCGAAACTCTTATCGATAATGTTTCACGTCCCGTACAACGTAACACTCGGTCATTTGGTCCTCGGTAAAAAAGAAATCTCACCTGAAACCTCCACTTAAGACAACATTTAACAATCTTAATGCACTCTAAAACGTTACAAAAGTGGACCTCGTAATTAATGAGAAATCCAATTGACCGTTCAAGTATAAGTCCCGTCGAATTCGAAGGGACATTATCGTAACGTTAATGTGCCAACTAGTTTGCAAATTATGCGCATCCCGTTCACATTTCGTTGCGTGCCGTGGATCCAGACGAGATAAAGGAAACGTAAAAGCAGAGACACGTTAAAAAGTATCCATCGTCTCGCGAATGAACGACGTCGGCGATCGGGTGCCATTTCTTCATTCGCGAGATCGTCTGTTACGTCTTTCAGAAGATGACTCCACGGCGATCGTAGATATTAGATGAAAGTGACATCTATCGATCGCTGCTTGCCATCAGCCACGATGATGCAAAGGCATGAACCACTTAACGTTCGAGTCCGTGACGTTCATGGGCACGGCAAAGGCGGAATTTGTGCATGCCGTGTCGTTCACAGTCATATACCTTAATTTCATTTAGCTCTCTACAAAATTGAACAAATAATTCGGACCGCAAAGGTTTAGATTATTATTACATCTGGAAATTATTCTTAGAGTTGCATCATAAGTTTGATTGTTTGGGGAACATAAACTGTAGGTCATAGGCAAAATACACATTGTTTGCTGATAAACCTCGAGTGTCGCTCGCATTGCCTATCCCCACCGTGTCGGACCTGGAAACCTGAGATCGACGAGTGACAACCGAAATGAAACACTTCTTTCCTCGTTCCCATGACGACGCACAGTGTGTAATTTGGCAGATCTAGCTGGACAAAAGTCCATATAAACAGAAAATGTGAAAATTATTCCAAAAAATAATTTGCAATAAATAATTAACAGCCCTTAATGTTGCACTTTCCGTACATTGATTGTTGACAATTGTTACGTAACGGTAGGTGAGAATGGTATTTGTTGGTATATATTGTTATCTTCACTTATTTGGGATATGTTTACAATTTTTTATTTTTCCAAACAACCTTTTATTACCGTTTTCATCCCCTCTAACAATTAACATGTAATTTAAGTTTTGTTCCGAAAAGTATGCAGACTTTTAACTTAGATTACTATTTATTACACTTTTGCTATTTTGTTGTGTGTTCAAAGCTGAATGTGTAAACAATTGAAAATGCGAAGAGCAATTGCAGATAAATGACGACACCTATTTTTTTTTTATTATTTTATGCCGCGCGGCTCGGCATTTCGGTTCCGTTTTGGGAAAGTCATTTAAGTTTTGACACAGTGTGCTGTTTATTACAGTTTTGCAATTTTGTGTGTTCAAAGCTGAAGGTATAAAAAATTCAAAATGCGAAGAGCTATTGCAGACAAATGACGATAGCTATCTTTTTTTTATTTTGTTCCGTCCTTAACGGACTTCTTCTAGCTGCGGGGAAAGAGTATTGTCTTGGCTCTTGAGTCTTGTGAGCGGACGAAACTAAATGTCTTGCGGAACTATTTTAATTTCTCAGCCGAAAACAAAATTTTTGTTGCAACTTTTTTTTATGCTTTCCCCAAGAAAAACGTCTGCCCTATCGCCCCCTGCTATTAAATTTTTCCCTGGACGTTTAGTTTTTAGGGTATACTGGAAAATATTCATAAAATTGGGCGCATTCTGGGCGTTGCTCCGCTTCGAACATTGTTAAACATATTTAAATCTTTATAACATTAAAATAATATACATCGTTGTATTTGCAGTAGTTTATAGAATCATTTTGAGCAGGAAAAATTTAAATAACTATTACCGTTGAAGTAGAAAAAATTGTTAAAGTTGAGAGTTTCTTATTTTACGTATAAATATTAAATAATTATTAAAATATATATTGTTATTAACACTAAGAATAAGATTATGTTTCGTATTAGTAGAAAAGTCAATAAAATTAATGAAAACCGCAATTTCTTTCAAAAAATAGTTTTGTCCAGCTAGATCGGCCAAATTACGCACGTGCGACGCAACGAATGTGCTGCTCTTTCGGCCAATAGCGCGTTAGAATCTCAAATGACGTCAGAACGAGACAATAAACCACAGGCCAGAGGACTTACTGCAAATACTAAAAAAATACTACAAAATAATAAAGCTATTGCAATATGCGCTATTTTTTATGAGACACACCGGTACGAATACTTTTGTGGTCTGTTATTATGTACTATGCAGACTAAAATTAATATACTTTTATTATTAATGACTCAGTTTTATTGAAATTTCGTATAAATAAATTTTATACGTGTGTTCATCCGTAATAAAAAACTTACTGCAAAATATTACATGTATCACTTGATTTCAAGACATTTCTTTTATATGCAATGAGGGAACGAATACTTATGGGACTCACTGTATCTATTTCAGCGAGTTATAACATTCGCACAACCTGAAACATCCCGCCACGCGATAACAATAAAGCAGACTTGTCAGAATAACCCACATTCCAATTAAAATATTAAAGCTGGAGAATTGAAAACAATAGCAATATCTAATTTCCAATCGAATCCTCACAAATGCCAAACAAAGCCGGCCCTTTGACTCTAGCGCAAACGAGAACAACGAACTCGCAGTTTTCCCTGCCTGCTCCTTCTCCACGTTTGGGTGGCCATCTTCCTTCTCTCTTCTTCCCGGCGCAGGATGGCAAAGGCTGACAAAGCCTGGCAAAAGCCGACGTGGAGTCATTCGTTACGAGGCCGCGAACAAGAGCAATAAACGTGTCGGAGTGCAGTAACGGGTGATACGTACGACGTGGACCCCGGCCCCCTCGACCTTCGCTTTATAGGTCTACTTCGGCACGACCCCCCCGAGACTCGATTTGTCAACTCGTTAGTGGAACTCGTTTAACCCCGGGGCCACGTTTCGTGCCGTGGGCGCTGACCGTTCTGCCTCTTTCTGCTTTTCTCATTCTCTCTCTGTCTTCGCTTCATGTCGATTTTCTACGTCTGCGATGGTAGCTTTCCGACTTGGTGCGTTTAGCTCTTTGCACTCCGTAGGCGCCGCTATTGCGCCATCTGTTATCAGTTTACTAACTCCGAAGGCGCCGCTACTGCGTCACTGATTATTCGGAGAAAAACTGCAAAACGGTTACAAAGTGAAGTTTCCTGTTCAATGAAATTACTTCATATAATGCCAAGAGGTACAAAAAAGGACTGTGTAGAACGTTCTAAGCGGAAAAGTAATTCCGGAAGACGTGAAACAACCGAATATTGCGACACATGTCCAAATAAGCCGCGGATGCATATGGGAGATTGTTTCTACAAATATCACACTATTGTGAATTACAAAAAATAATTTCAAATTCCATTTATTTTATCACAAACTAAATTAATCAAATAAATGCATTAATAATAGCATTAAGATCTTTTTTATTAGTACAACAGAAGTTCATTTTTCACATGCTCCAAAGTAAAAATGTCTCGGAGTTGCTGCACTCATAAGTAAAATACACTCGGAGTGCAAAGGGTTACGGTATTTCTATGGATTTTTTCTTTTTCTTTTGGATTGCTATTTGTTGGAGAGTTGAATCTGGCGCGAAACGACAAGAGAAGCGAGGCACTGAAATATTGTAGTAGGACTTGTCTGTGATGTTTTTGTTATATAAAATCAGTAATCTTCGTTTCCTTATGTTGTTCATCAAATATATTTAAAATACCGTTTTACATGTTTAATTCCGTTTAAGTGTATACTTTATTTATCTACTCACGCCAAGATATTTATACGGATCTCTACACTATTTTTATACATCTTCGAATTTATGTTTGGAGTGATGATTATATAGGCTGCAATTAACAATTTGACTGTGGCGCGATCTCGGAGTAATCCACCAATAGGGACGGCGCGTTATGCGCACGTCAGTCGCTGCGCTGCGCAATCCAATGACCAGTGACCAAAACAGTACCCGCAAATTTGATACCATTCTTAGGATTTAAAAAATAATAATTGCAAATAAATTGAAAATATCAATTTTTTATTTATTTTAAGAAGCTTTTTAAGTTGTTTTAATTTACTTAACTCAATTTGCAGATTCCTTCAATAATAATGGGTAATTAAATATAAAGGAAAAAATCCGAAATTGATAATGAGGAATTTCTACAACTTCTGCTTAAATGTGTGTCTGTATATATAAAATAAAATAAATTAATAAAACATTTCTCCTCTTCTGTCCTGGCAAATTGATTTTGTTCCCGAGATCATTTATTTATAAAAAGAATCATCGAAGAAAAATAAAAAATAAAAGATAACAAATTTTTTATATATATATATATATATATATATATATATATATATATATATTTCTTATGTTTCACATATATATAAAATATAAAAAATATATAAATATATATAAAAAATTTGTTATCTTTTATTTTTTATTTTTCTTTGAGGATTCTTTTATATATATATATATATATATATATATATATATATATCTGCATCGCTTTATTCGTTATTTATTCATCTGTAACGCTTTATAATTTCCATCCTGTATATATATATATATATATATATATACAGGATGGAAATTATAAAGCGTTACAGATGAATAAATAACGAATAAAGCGATGCAGATTACATTTGTTTACTTTTCTTATTTTTTCTACTAAACTGGCAAGTTAAATTGTAATATGTTCCCATAAAAATGTTTTCATTTTGATCGAATATGAAAAACATTCGGAGTTGATTGGTAGCCTTCTCAAATATAAATACGAGCGCAAAGGGTCAACTGTTGCCCCGTCGTACAGCGTGTAATTTGGCCGATTTAGCTGGACAAAAGTATTTTTTGAAAGAAATTACGCTTTTCATTAATTTTACTGACTTTTCTACTGATACAAAACATAATCTTATTCTTAGTGTTAATAACAATATATATTTTAATAATTATTTAACAATTATTCGTAAAATAAGAAACTCTCAGCTTTAACAATTTTTTGTACTTCAACGGTAATAGTTATTTACATTTTTTCTACGCAAAATGATTCTGTAAACTCCCGCGAATACAGCGCCGTATATTATTTTAATGTTATATAGATTGAAATATGTTTAAACAATATTCAAAGCGGAGCACAGTGGGAAAAAGCGACGTTTCGGCCGCCAGAAATCCATAACATTCGAACAAATCAAGATAAACATACATTTCATTTTATTCCGTCAAGTGAGGTCTGTAGTAATTTTAGTAATTTATTTTTTTTAAGAAAATAGAGTTAGTAATTGCACATAAAAAATTCTAACTATTTTATATGCTACAAGAAGCAGCAGCAGGCTGCCATTCAACATACTCTACTTATTCTTATTTACCCGCCGTTTATCCGGCCAATCATTTCACTTTCCTCATAACCTCAAAACCAACGAGCTCTCTAAAAACCAGTAAGAATCCACCGCAAGCGCGATAAACCTACAAATTCAACCTTACATATCATCAGATCCCTCTCTCACCCCCTCGATGACACATCAACGCAAAAGCAACCCAACCCCTTCACCTCCCACCCAAGCAACAAAAAGCGGAAATCATGAAAACCTCCAATTCCCTTGAAACCCCTCTACTTCTTTCTTCCACCAGGACTCACCAAAGTCTCAATACGCCGTTGAAACGTATTCATCCACCCTTCCCAACGTCCCCCGCGTTCACCATCGGGTCTCCTCGACACGAAAGGATGCCCTCTGTCGCTGTAGAATGTTCGGTGGCCAGGAGGCCCATAAGAGCACAGAGGCTGTTCCAGTTATAACGGGTCGGCAGGGTGGCACGGTGACGGATGTCGGACCGTACCCCATTACACGGAATAGAGAGCCATTGGTCACTCCGGCAGAACGTAGCTCAAATTGACGAATGGTAATGAGTTCGCCTTGTTAAAGCGACTACGCGCCACTCCTCCTCTTTCCTGCCACCCCGTGCTCTTTCTACGTCCCCCCGGCTCGCTTCTTCCCTCCTTCGCCCTTCGCCCGCCGCCCCGTTCGACCTCACGCTCCTCGGGGTCGTTTCTGCCGGAATTAAACTTCGATACGCGGCGCGCCGCACCTGCCGATCGAGGCCGAACCGGGAACGGATGCAATGACGATGAATCGTCGATGCAGAGATTAACGAGGGTGTCGGGGGGAGATTGAAGGTGGTTGTTGGATTTTTTGGGGATGTAGGGGGTTGCGGGGGTGGGTGATTGTAGGGATGGTAAGGGTTTTTTTGGGGGTGCACCCTCGATTAGGAAGTACCAGGATTTGTTTAAGGTAGCGGGCAATTATTAGAAAATTTCATTGGTATTAGGAAGAACGAAGACTTCTTAAACGTCAGGTTTATTACTCAAGTCTTTGAGGAATGGGAATTCAACAAGTAAAATAATCCATGTTGCACAGACATTTTTTTTTAATTGAACAAAGTTCGTTTACTTTTATTAACACTAGATTTACGGGCGTGAAATCTGTTAAATTGCAGTATATTAAATAAGGACTTTAAAAAAAGAGGGATCAAGCGGCAAAGATGGTAATTCGTTAAGTTATTATTGTATTACAAAGTATACGTGAAATGTCTACTGTACAGCGTCTCTGTAAATTTAAGAAATAATTATAAGACAAGTAGGAACCCGTCAATTTGACGGCTTCCGTAAATCTAGTGTCAAGAAAGTTGTACAATAATATAAATTTTCGAGGTGGGACAAAAAGTATCCCGTCGTGCAAATTCTCGCATGAAAAAGGTAGGACACTTTTAACACATTGTTGACCGCTCACGAGTTAACTCGTGTTTGCCCTTGCATTAGCTATTTCAATTTCACCACACCAGAAAGATTTATAAAATATATAATATGTATAAACTATAATATATAGCAGATATGTACGAAGTTTTATTTAAATTCATTATGTATAAATAAAGTATACTGAAGTTTATTTAGATTCTTTCAATTTCATACTCGATTACGAAAAAAATAGCCGGTGACACGAGTTAACTTCTACGTAAAATTGCCGGTCAATAATGTGTTAATATCGCCGTGCTTCAAGGAGTTAATTGCTGTTATTGTTAGCTTGCGAGGAAAGAGGAACGATCTGCGTAATCTGGGTGGAAGAGAATCATATTCCGCGCGGTGCACGGCTCACTTAAAAATTGAATGACTAAAAAGTGCCGAAAGGTAGCGGGTTGAAACTTCCCAGGTATATTCCTTAAACTATATAGATGAAATTACCGCAAAGATTTCGTACGTCTATTTGTGCTCTTCTTTGTTATACCTGCCGAAAGTTAGCGAGACAGTCCGACGGTCGACTCTCAATGGGGCACTCAGTTCACTTAAAAATTGAATAACTAAAAAGTGCAGAAAAGTAGCGGGTTGAAACTTCCCAGATATGTTCCTTAGACTATATAGAAGTAATTACCGCAAAGATTTCGTAAAAGATTTGCTAATCTGGCTACTTTTAGCAGTTAACTATCCACGAATGTAAGAGTTTAATTTACAAACATCAAACAACTGGAACTAATTAACAAAGAATCCTAAAAACGTTGCTTTAAGAACAATAACTTTCACAGTAAACTAAAATTCCTTTTGTGCTATAACGAAAAAAAGGAGGTATAAAGAAAACAGATAATAATCCTGCAATTGCCGAAGACAAAATACCACCACATCCTCTTTAAGTCCTCGAAGCAGTACACGTAACTTAACCCCCGGCAGACAAGAACGATTTACGCTCAAAGGATGTCATTTAGCTCGAGACGAACAGCTTAAAGGTACAATAAAACCGCCAAAACTACGGCGTAGGTATCGCACAGAATAATGACAGAATCGACGGTGAAATCGACACCGAACCTTCCGCGTAGGAGTGCCGGCTTCTAGTCGTTCGAACACCATAGTTTCCCAAGTGACACTGTTTCTCGGTGAAAGTGAACCACCGTTTCTCCATTTGCGTAAAAACATTCCTGCCGTCGAACAAAAAGAAATCACGCATTAACCGATGTTAACGCAATTGCATCGTACGATGTAACGATGCCATATTATCCGTTCTCATAATCAAATGGCAATAAATGATGTAACGTTAACCTGTTAACCGGGCGAGACGAAGAATTTCACCATACTAGGAAGACAACTTCAATGAACATGGCGAAATTTTTCGTCAGGAAAATTTGTAAACGTAATACAGTAAAACCTTGATAAATACACAGATTGCGGGGACAAAGCAGTGATCTCATCGAGTACCGGTGTCGAATATGTGTTTACATTAGGGCTCGAGCCGAGCGCGAACTTAGAAAAAGACAGAAGAGACAGAGAGAGCAAGCAAAAAAAGTGCAAGTGCTAATGCAGCAATAAACTTGTTTATTTATTACTTTTTCTAAATGTAACCTTCCCGAGTGTATTTTTGAGATTCTTCTGATTAAAATGACACCAAACACGATATCGTTTGAATTACGTAAATAGTAAGTAAATTTATGAAATGTTAAGTAAATATAATTCAAACTATATCGTGTTTGGTATCGTTTTAATCAGAAAAACCTCACAAATACGTTAGCAGAGGTTTCAAAAAGAAAATCAAATATGAAAACGATCGACCATTCGATTAGTATTGCCTCACCAATACATTCGGGTGGTACCATGTTACACTCGTCGAGCGTCGAGGTTCTCCAAGGGGAATCCCCCTATGCGGAGGGGATAGTCATGATGCATTTATCGAGGGAAACTTCTGATGCCTTTATCGAGATTTTACTGTATATTGAAAGTGTAATGTACCGACCCTTCGACGTTAAAATTATTAATATTGTAGGAACGGAATTTTTGTACCCGTAAATAGTATTAATTTTTAGAATTAGCGAGTGTCGATGAGATGCTTAGAGTGCGTGATTTTGAAGGTGACGAATGACAGGGCTAGCATGAATGTTTAGTCTATGGATAAGGAGAAAATGAGTGAGTGCAACGGAGAATGCATGCTGTGAGGAAGAGTATCGAGGGTGGATACGAGCGTGAATTTGGGAAGAAAGTCAGTTAAGAATCAGGGTCGACAAGCTGTAATGGGCCAAGTTGTTTCTAGTTACGCGGCACGTCACCACCAGGTGGCGATAGTGATGATACTACTAAACATGCACACTGAATCGGTGAATTTCAACTACACTAGCCAAGAGAATCGGTGTGATTCTATTCCGCCAAGACTCAACTGTCAATTCTGTTCTGGACCGCCATTATGGATGATTGGAGACCGTTCAAGACGAAAACGAGCAGCCAAAAGAACTTGAGACATAATTATTATTTATTTCATAATTATTATAATTGCTATAATTATTAAAATATTGTTATAATTGAAGCTGTTTTCTTTTTCTAGATATGAAGCAAAGGAAGAAATGTTCGGTTATTTCCTGCAAGGAAAAGAGAGGTTAGAAAATATTTGTATTGCAAATGTATATCTATTCCTATGTATATGTATGTATATTATGATTCTTTTTTAATATGAATATTAATAAAAAGAAATTAACTGAAACATAATGTTGTTATTTCCATTTTAAAGTAAAATTGAAAGGAAATATAAAGGCAAGCATTAGAATACAACCATTGAGTATATATTAAGATAGATGGGCATGCTCTACATGAATTTATGCCTGTAACTCGTGCACGTCACCATTCACGGCGCTATTTTGAGTCTTTTTTTTAACACGGCAGCTTGTCTACCCTGTTAAGAATATGCAGTTGAGTTGAGAGTTCAGAGAGCGAAAGACATAGCGTGAAAGGAGAGAGCTTCCTAATTATCTTCGCAGCCAAACCGCTGAGACCAACCCCACTCCCAAGCCAACAATTACAAATCAACCAGCAACGTCAAACGTTTCAATTTCACCGAGAATTCGATCGTCATCCCAAAAGACATCGTGATAAATTATCAAAGGAGAACCGAAGCGAGGACTCGCGATGCGATCGATAGGTTTTAAAGCACGCCTCTTCTGGATCCCCTTGCGGGCCGGCACGGCCGCAATACCTAACGGAGTTTATTCGACATTGTTGAATGGCGGCAGTTGTAAAAATGATAACGGATGACCCATGGAGGCTCCAGGGCCCTCCCGGATAATGAAGTACGGTCAGTGCCGGCCTGCCCCTTCGCCGAATGCCGGAGCATCTCCTAGAACACCTTACCCTCGGACGACGGCCACGCGGATTTACAGGCCGTGTCGGATGCTCGTCACTTTTCGCGCTCCTTCGAGACGACGAGGCTTTCTGGAGGCTTTATATGAGAGCTTTGGGTGGATGTGTTGGCTCGGGGATGAAGGGAATTTTTAAAGTGAGGTTTCGCTGTTTCTAACTTTGGGGAGGTTGGGTTTATTGAGAATTGTGGGGTTTTTTGGATTCAGGGGTAGCTGGGGTGATTAGGGTTTTTTGGGAGAATTTGATCCGTGAAGATATTTGAGATTGTTGGAAGGAGAGATTGGGATTGATTTTCTTCTTGGAAGGGGAAATAAAGGATTTTGAAATTTAATTGGCTATTAAGAATTTTGAATTTGTCTATTTTTGTGGGTGAGGTTATTGTTTGTCCGTTTTGACGAATAAAAATTTTTGACAAGGAAAATGTTGGGTCTGCTTTGTTTCTTTCTTCGTTTTAACCCCTTGCAGTACAATAGTGACACTCGTGATGCGATAATTTGCACAGGAAATTTGGAAGTTTTGCAAAACGTAAATATCAGTGAGACGCGATGCGATATAATTCCCTCGGAAGTGGAATTCCAGCATAAAAGTGTCAGAAGTGGCATTCCAACATGAAATTGGTATCAGAAGTGAGGTTCCAAATAAAATTGGTGTCAGAAATTGTATTCCAACATAGAATTGGTGACAGAAGTGGGATCCCAACATGAAATTAGTGATAAAAACTGCATTTCACCATTGAATTGGTGTCACAAATGGGATTCCCACATAAAATTGGTGTCAAAAATTTCATTCCAACATAGAATTGGTGTCTGAAGTGGGATTCCAGCATAAAATTGGTGTCTTAAGTGGATTTTCAACATAAAATTGGTGTCAAAATTGCGAAACTCACATGCAATTGGTGTCAGAAATTGCATTCCAACATAAAATTGGTGTCAGAAGTGGCAAACCAACATGATATTGGTGCCAAAAGTGGAATTCCAACATGAAATTGGTGATAAAAATTGCATTTAAACATAGAATTGGTGCCAGAAGTGGAATTCCAACATAAAATTTGTGTCTGAAGTGGGATTTCAACATGAAATTGGTGTCAGAAATTGCATTACGACATAAAATTGGTGTCGGAAGTGGCAAACCAACATGATATTGGTGTCAAAAGTGGGATTCCAACATGAAATTGGTGATAGAAATTGCATTCCAACATAGAATTTGTGTCAAAAGTGGCAAACCAACATGAAATTGTAGTCAGAAGTGGGATTTCAGCATGAAATTGGTGTCAGAAGTGGGATTTCAGCACGAACTTGGTGTCAGAAGTGGGATTCCAACATAGCATTAATGAAACAAATGAAATAATGAAATTACAAAAAAATGTTGACAAACACTGCAACACCATTCACCAGCAACTCCCATAGCATTTAACGTGCTAACAACATCGCAGTCCCCTTCGAAAAGCTATGAGCAGAAAAATCGGGAACGGTTCCCATGACGGAAGACATCGGAGAAACGAGGATGAGATACGTCACAGGGAAGGATCGTAGGACGAAACGATACGCATTGCAGCCACCATAAAATTCCTCAATGTTACCGGGAAACACGACGCAGCCTGTAATTAGCACTTGACGATGCATTAGTACCGTGCGGTCTCCCTCGTTCTCGACGGAGAACGCCCTTGCAATAAAGTTGAAATGACCGGCCGTGCCGTCGTTAGCCACGACCACCGCGCTTGGAAAACTCAACAGGACCCTTGCGATGCACTGTAGAAAGACCTTCCGGCTGATGATTCTTTCGTTATCGTGCCTTCGGATCGTCAAAATGTCCGTAGCCGTTGGTAGATTCGCTCTAGTCGCTGTTACTTGTTCGGAATTCCACTTGTTAAGGAACAACTTGACAGTAACACAAATATCAGATTTTACATTGATCCGCATTTTGTATTTGACTACATCGTTTTTATAAACAAATACTCAAGAAAATGGATTGAAATTTGACTGAAGAAATGATTAAAATTTGTGTTTTTTTATATTATTTAACACGTTGAGCGCCATGTCGGTCACCGGTGACTGACAGTATAGTTTTCGTTGGCCGCGTTGGTCGTTCTTGACTAATAATTTGTCAAGGAACAACTTGACAGTAACGCAAATATCAAATTTTTCATTGATCCGCATTTTGTATCTGACTATTTGAAAAATAAATATTTATGGTATTTAAAAAGTATCCAATTAGAAAATGTAATCTAATAAATAATTCTTCGTGAAATTTTGACGGGTGACTGAGTCACCGCTAGTACGCAGCCAGTGTCAGGCGGCGCAAATGGCCCATTTCGTCGAAATGCTAACCAAAACCTCAAAACGTACTTCGATTTAGACAAAAATTTACACATGAGGATTATTTCGGTGGCTGATTATAAATCTGAAGTCAAAATTTCCAAAAACAAAGTGGTGAATACAATATGGCGGACACGTGTATAAAAAAATCGATGGTTCCGCATCAAAATTAGTATTCTGATATTTTTTGGGTCGCTGATTACGAATCTGAAGTAAAAATTTCCAAAAACAAAATGGCGGATTCAGCTTGGCGGACACATGTATAAAAACATCGATGGTTTCGCGCCAAAATTAATATTCTGATATTTTTTGGGTCGCTGATCACGAATCAGAAGTAAAAATTTCCAAAAACAAAATGGTGGATTCAACATGTCGGACTATAGCCACATCGGAAGACTATAGTCACCAGTAGTATCGAAAGGGTTAAAAACCGTGTAAAAGCGAAATCGTGTGATTAAAGAGCCGTGTAAATCGGAGGATAGATGTATTTTAAAAATAGTGTAAAAAAAGTACCGTCCAAATCGGGAAATAGGTGTATTTCTTTCACTCAATATAAACACAGGAATTACTAACATCATTAACCGTTTTAGTGCCAAGCTGATTGCTCTATGGAATAGATGACACTTTTTGCACGAACAATAAAAGTAGGTCAGCAATATATTCTGATTACAACAGTATAAGTACAGCATAAACAATATTTTTAACTGACAAACAAAACCACAATATTTACTACTCATAAGCAGAAAGACATCGAAATATTACTTTGTTACATTCATCGATGCCAAATGAACGGAGCGCGATTTCGCTGCTTGGCACTTTTCGACCAGGTTTTTGCAAAGAGCTCTGCCATTAACCCTTTGCACTCCGAATTATACTACTAACTTTCCGTCGGATAAGCAAATATAATCTCGAAAAAATGTCTACCGTTGATTATTCATTTTTACTTAATACCAGGAACAATTGTAGATACCATGAGATATTTATGTTAGGATGCAAAGTTATTGTTTATTTCGAAAAGTCGATAATTAGTAAATAAAATGCTAAACGCCATAGAAATCTGTGTCGAGTGAAGCTCGACATAGGAGTGCAAAGGGTTAAAGCGGTTAACACTAGAACTACCAGTGTTAAATCTGTTATATTTAAATATATTAAATAAGTACTTTGAAAAAAGGGGAATTCAGAGGTGGAAAATATGATCTATTCGATAATTTATGTTTTATGAAATGGACGTAGAATATCTATTCTATGACTCTCCTATAATCTTGGAGAATTTTTGGAAAAAATTGTGTACCAGTCATTTTGACTGGTTTGGCAGTTCTCGTGTTAAGAAGCACACAGAGACCTCTCCAAATCCTTCGAGACCTTCCTAAAACGGTCATCCCTAACTTTCACAAACGTTTCAAAAAAAAGCACCTTCGCAATTTCGATCTGAGCATCTCCAAAAGGAACGATCAGGTCGAGCTCCAAGTCATGCGAACGGTCGCCGCATCGATTCCTCCGAAGTGAAAGAGAAATCTTGGCAAGGATCCCGAGCGCGCACGTAGAACGTAGCAATTTGCGATCGCGTGGCTTTCACCTCCGTCTCTGCTGGCCGGACTTTTCGCGATCTCTTTCCTTTCGACTGGGACGAGAAGAAAAAGAAAAAAATTGTTTCCACGTATGTACGAGTATTAGCTGCGAATTCTACACTTTCTGCGCTGTATCAATTTCACAGACGAATCGTTCCTTTCCTCGCAACTCGCGTTTATCCTGCAACGTGTAATTCTATCGCGGACTTGCAACCCCGTGAAAAGAGAATCCACGGGCATTATTCGACACGCGAGCCGATTCTGCGATTGGTACATTCGATTGGTGCTATTGTTTCTCTTATTTGTGAACGGCACTTAACGGATTTTTAACGGTTCGAAGTCGATCGTGGCTGGATTCTTGCATATTTATGGGAAAAATGTAAATTGTGGGCATTTTGAAGCAGCGTTTTCCAAAGTGCGGTCCGCGCCAAGTTCCGATTAGCTAAAAAAGTTAAAAACTTTTTTTGCACTATATACTGTCGCACTAAGGTATGTAAAACATATCTTAACAAACAAAATTAAAAAACATTTTTTGTTCTTAAATTAGTATCATTATTAAAAATTAGTCAAATTTAAATTTAAATGTGTAATTTTTCGAGGTTAAGAAAGCCTATTTAAAATAAATAACCCGATTATTTATTAACCCATTTATCAAAAATTAAAATTAGCAGTTTAAGTAATGTGATATAGGTATGGTTTTGACATAAAATTGTTTCGCGAAGAAATTTTATAAAAAATACTGCTCCACGTTCGAAATAGCTTGGGAAATGCTAAGGTATTATATAGTTTATAATTGGACTACAAACTGTTGCAAATTATTGATTAAAACTGAAGAAAGTTTTTGTACGTGGTAGATTTATGTAAAAGATGTCTGTGTCACCAAACCCTAATTAATCTGCTTAAAATAAAAATACTTCTGCTAGGAATTTTGTATTTTTACTGATATGCGTATCTTTAATGCAATTAGCTGCAGATATAAGATCTTCCCTATTTCTTGATAAAATTAAAAATTTCCGAAACACAGTACAAAAACTCCGTAAGTATTAAAATAAGGGGAAAAATTCAGAAGTTAACCAAGGCATTTACCAAGGCGGTCAAAATAATTCAATTGTTTCTAAAAAATTTTTAAATTGATAAAAGAGCCATGCAGTAAATATTCCACGTCTCGTCGAAGATTCTACGTCCTATAAAATAAAAAGTATTCAACGGATCATCTTTTCCACCTCTTCGTTCCTCTTTCTCCAAAGTATTTATTTAGTAAACTTAAACATAATTCGTATAAAGCCAGTCGTTTTAATGTTAACACTAGAACTACCAAACCAGTCAAAATGACTGGTACACAATTTTTTCCAAAAATTCTCCAAGATTGTAGGAGGGTCATAGAATAGGTATTCTACGCCCATCCCATAAAACATAAATTACCGAATCGATCATCTTTCCCAACTCTGAATTCCCCTTTTTTCAAAGTACTTGTTTAATATATTTAAATATAACAGATTTAACGTCGGTAGTTCTAGTGTTAAATATCCCTAAAGCCCTAAATCTTCCAAAGCTCATTAGCAAAATTCACAAAATCTTCCTAAATCCGTCAATTCCTTCCAATTCAGAATTCCACTGTTACCAACATAAAACACGCACTCCCTGCGTTCAGCACTGTCATCCAGCTCCATTAACATAACCCAAAATCCCATCCACACATAATTAAACATCTCAGTATCCACAGGGCCCAAAAAGAAGTCGAAAAAGATACTATTTTTTCCAACCGTAAAATTACACCCGCTATACGGCGATCCCTCTCGAAGGAGCACATATATTTTTCGATAGTTAATCCTAAATTACGACCGTTAGCGACCCGAAGCGAAGTAAAACGACGGTGGACTAAGCGAGGATAATGAAACGCGGGTATCTTGTTCGACAAGCACTCGGAGGTCCTGAAAATTGCATCGCGCGGACGTGCAGAATTGACTGCCGGTGCAGCACTGTACTCCGAGTACACTTTGCCTCGTAAAGGATCCTCCGAGTAACGGTTTGCACGCGACTTCCATCGTTGCACTTTTAACGGTGGAATTTTTCATTGGTTTTAATATTGTTATTAACTCCTCGGATGCAATTAAGGCGAGTCTTCGGATATTGCAAATATTTTCTTGCGGGGAATATGACCGGGGGATGAGAGAAATACGTGGATGGAGCTGTGGATGTAATTTGCCTTAGATCTAGGGATTTTTGAGAAGTCTATGTGGCTTTGTGATATTCGGAATGTGAGTCATTAGGGTGGATTAGAAAATTGTTGTTTTGGTTGTATTTATCTAACGTTGTTTAGATGTTTTGGGTAATTTCCGAGGTGGAAAGTTGTAAACTATTATGTAAATTGATGAGTGCAATGCATTTGTAATTTTTTTTGTCTATATTGCGTTAATTAGTTGTGTTTGTTATTCGTTTGTTTAAGTTATTTAGCTTATGATTAGTTTTTTCAATTAGTTTGCTATGTGTAGGAATTCTGACTTTGTAAATCAGTCTGTGTCAATGATTCTTTCTTCTTAAGGAGTATAGTAAATTAACTTTCACACGCTGTTGATGTAGCTTCATAATTGTATAGAAACTTGAACACTGGTATACTATTAATATTTTGGATAATGTGGAAAGTTAATTTAGGGTGAAACATGGCGTTGTAAGGGATGGAAAGACACCCTGTACATTTTGATATTCAGTCCAACCCCATAGGACATCACACATTTTATGTCTAGAGAGACTGATGTGAGAGAGATATCTAGAGACTTTCTTATCTTACAGTTAGTGATTGTTTCAAGTTTAGTGTGATTACTAAACTTACGCAGAAACAAGTTCAAAATCCCGCGCATCAATCATTCTTCCCACATGAGTTTATGTCTGCTGCAGTGACAAACTTCTTGCGTCTAAGTTTCACGTCTCCGACAAGTATTTAAAAGACTATCACGAGCACTAATTACTTCCTTATCTTAGTTATTCTTCGGCGATTTCAAAATCTGCAGAACTGCAAAACTTACATGCGCAAAAGCCCGAAAAAGAACCCTTCATTACTTTCTCACCCTCCATTCAGCACACATTCCACGTCTACGATCGCGAACACCTAAACGACAATCACATTCCTTAACATTTCCAAAATTAAATACTCTCTATATAGAACAACTATAAAACTTAAGTACATCGATACATCCGAAGAAGTTCTCATCCTTACCCCCTCCTTCTCCATTTCAGATTCCAAATCTCTGAGCATGCCACCCAAACGACTACCACATTCCTTAACAATTCCAAAATCAAATACTTTCTATATTGACCAACTACAAAACTTAAGTATATCGATACATCCGAAGAAGTTCTCATCCCTATCCCCTCCCTCTTCATTTAGCAATCATTCCAAATCTCTGAGCATGACACTCAAGTGACTATCACATTCCTGAACAATTCCAAAGTCAAATACTCTCTATACCGACCAACTACAAAACTTAAGTATATCGATACATCCGAAGAAGTTCTCATTCTTTCTCCCTCCTTCTCCATTTAGAAATCATTCCAAATCTCTGAGCATGACAACCAAACAACTATCACATTCCTTAATAATTCCAAAGTAAAATGCTCTCTATATCGACCAACTATAAAACTTAAATATATCGTTACATCCGAAGAAGATTTCATCATTACCTTCTCCATTCAGCAATCATTCCAAATCTCTGAGCATGACACCCAAACTACTTTCACATTCTCCAACAATTCCAACAAAACTTCAAATACTCTCCACATCCAACACCTACAAAACTGTCATCAATATATCGGAGAAAACCTCTCATCGTTGCTCCCTCCCCCTCCACACAGCACACATTCCATGTCTCTGACTCAACAACCGTCACACAGCCCGCAATATATTTTTCTCAATTATTCCCCAATAATTCCGAAATCAAATACTCCCAGTATCGCACACCTACAAAACTCCGATCGATACATCCGAGAAGAACCTCTTATCATTTCTCCCTCCATATTTGTTCAGCAATCATTCCAAATCTCTGAGTATGACACCCAAACTACTTTCACATTCCCCAACAATTTCAAAACAATTCCAAATACTCTCCACATCCAACATCTACAAAACTGCCATCGAAAAATCCGAGAACAACCTCTCATCATTGTTCCCTCCCCCTCCACGCGGCGCACATTCCACGTTTCCGGCCCACACAACCTTCACATGCCACCGTAATTTCTTTTTCTCAATTATTCCCTAATAATTCCAAAATCAAATAATCTCAGTATCGAACACCTACAAAACTGCCATCAATAAATCCAAGAACAACCTCTCATCATTGCTCCCCCGTCCTCCAACCAGCACACATTCCACGTTTCGGACCCAACAACCGTCACATGCCGCCGCAATATCTTTTTCTCAATTATTCCCCAATAATTCCGAAATCAAATGCTCCCAGTATCGAACACCTACAAAACTTCCATCGATACATCCGAAAACAACCTCTCATCATTGCCCCCTCCCCCTCCACACAGAACACATTCCATGTTTCTGGCCCACATGCCGCCGCAATATCTTTTTCTCAATTATTCCCCAATAATTCCGAAATCAAATACTCCCAGTATCGAACACCTACAAAACTCCCATCGATACATCCGAAAACAACCTCTCATCATTGCCCCCTCCCCCTCCACACAGAACACATTCCATGTTTCTGGCCCACATGCCGCCGCAATATCTTTTTCTCAATTATTCCCCAATAATTCCGAAATCAAATGCTCCCAGTATCGAACACCTACAAAACTCCCATCGATACATCCGAGAACAACCTCTCATCATTGCTCCCCCCTCCACCAACCAGCACGCATTCCACGTCTCGGACCAAGGTCGCCCAAACGAGCATCGCATCCATGCCTGACCCTCCGCCATGCGCATCATCGCCCGCACCCGTCAGGGGAATGACAGCCGTCCGAAGGAACGGCCGCTCGCACGGCACACTCTTCTTACGTACTTTCAGACGTATCGGCCTCTCTCTCTAGGCGAAGACGCAAAAACGCGAAAATGTTATGGCATTACGGTGTCGTTGTGTACGTAGGATAGGGGCCGGTGCAATTGAGCGAGCGCCGGTGGGCGCGGCCGCTCTCTCGAGAGAGGCCGAGAGGTCGTCCGGAGCCGCTGGGAACCGGCGATTGTCGCGACTCCGCTTCGAGGAGCACGCACTCGCCGCGCCAGCCATCGCTGCCGGTACTCTCCCTGCAACCTGCGATTACCGAACGATTTTCAGATCGGTAGCGGCCGACCGCCTTTGGATTTTTTCGCACGCTGCACGATCGTCCGGCCGCGTTTCTCGGGACACGTTCCTTCGCTTGCGCGGACGGACGGTCTACCTAGGATCCTACCTGCTCGGATCACTCGAGTCTCGCTGCAATTACTTCGTGTGTCGGGATCTTGTATTGTGTGCTCGAACGAGGGGTCGGGGATTCTTTTCTGGTTAAGTTCTAAGCAGCGATAATCGACCAGGGGTCATTGAGGGTTTGCGATAATTGGGAAAGGTTTGGTGTTTCGTGGGGATTTTTTATTTTGGATTTGTGGCGCAATGGAAGAGGGGGTATTTGGTATGGGATTTGGAAATGGAGAAGTTTGTTTGAAGTGGGTTTGAGGAGTGTTCTTTGAAGTGGATGGAATATATTGTAGAATTGTTCTGTAAGTGGGTAAGTTTATCTTTAGACGCACTGTAAAAAAATTAGAGTAAAGTCCCTAAGATTTTTTATGACCTGTAGCCTGTCATTTATTTTAAAAAAAGTAAGATTTTTGTTGACTGTTTCTTTGTAATCGTTTTATTAACCCTTTCGGCCCCATAGGGACATATAAATCGGAACGCATTATCAAATATATCCATCTAGCCTTATATATTTTATTCAAAATTTACTGTATTTGTTTTTATTCTGAATAAATTACTTTGCCATAGTATGAAAAAAATGAAAAATGTAAATCCGCGCGCCTTTCAGTATGACATTTAGATTGACGAATTGTTTTGGCGCGTCCAAAGAAGTCCGTGAAACTTAGGAGTGAAGATAAAATTAAATTTTTTTGAGATTTATTCTTGCTTATCCTTATTTATTCATAATAACCAGTAGGTAAATATATGCATATTTTTTTCTTAGCAATTAAATGATATTATTTGTGTTTGTACTGCATGCTGTATCATTCTTGAAAAACTTCATTCTTAAAAAAATATTAAAATCTACATACTAATTTAGATTTTTTGTATTTTTGCATAAACCTATATAATAATTTACATATAATAGATTTTCTTCGGTCAAAATTGAAAAATCATACATTTAAGTGTTAACCCTTTCGTCCCGAAAGCGACATATGTATACATCCCAACGCATACTCAAATATATCCATCTAGCCGTATATATTTTACTCAAAAATTTACTGTATTTGTTTTTATTCTGAATAAATTACTTTTATTGTATAATACACAAAACCTTTAGTTTGTCATTGGGACATTTATATCCCAGTTAAAAATCCCGCTGGGATATATCTGTCCCATCTCTATTTTTTTCAGAAATGTGATTTGTTTTATTTTTTCAAAATATTTTACCATATTTAATGTTAAAAACTCATATCTATCTCGAGTAACCTCAGAACACGAAAAAACAAAATTGTGTCCCAAAGGGTTAAGGATAATATGATTTAGGATTTAGGTCAAATTAAATCTCGATTTTGGTCAAACAGGTCAAGGGGGTGGATGAAGGTTAATTTGAGGGGAAGTTTTTGAGTTGAAGTGAATGTCAGTTGAAAAGTACCCTGAAGTCAGACGTAGCCAAAGTAGCGAAAGCTAAAAGAAGAAGAACAGACGATCTCAAGGATCTTGGTCAGTGAGGATATTGAGGAATTTAATTAAAAATTTCTATCAACATTGCTAAAATCTTATTCCATGCAAAATTTCTAAATCAACACTTAGTAGTATATTCCAGCCTCAATGATTCGAAATTACATGCGCTAAACGTAATGACTATAGCAGCCAAAACAAAAAACACCGAAAACAACAAGAAGTTTACATAATACTTATAATGATCAAAACAATTCATGTAAACTCCACAACAATCGCTTCTGTATTATCATTACAATTACCACATTCTTGCAATAACACTAGAAAACAAATGAAGTTCTATTACAAAATTATAAATACTAGGCTAAACCACTATATCGACAACTTAAAAAACATATATAAATAATATAAAGCCCCCAACTACAATGAGAAAAATTATATTCCAAACAAAATTTCACCCCATCCTAATAATCATCACACCAGCTCAACCTCACCCCGAATTACAACCGCTACATCCTCGCAATCGTGATATTCACCAAAACGCCAGTCAACAAATTAAGTTTCATTTTAAAACTAAATGTTTTATACTAAATAAATATACCAACAACTAAAGATACTCAAATAAATAATCTAACGCCTTCGACAACCATCACAAAAATACTATTCCCATCAAAATTTCACCCCATCCTCATAATCATCAAAACAGTTCAACCTAACCCTCAACTACAATTGTTACACCCTCGCAATCGTGATATTCTCCCAAACGCCAGTCAACAAATAAAGTTCCATTGTAAAACTGCAAATTCTAAGCCAAATAATTACAGCAACAACTTAAAATGCGCAAATAAATAATCTAACGCCTCCGACAACCATCACAAAAATCCTATTCCCATGAAAATTTCACGCTATCCTAATAATCATCAAACCTGCTCAACCTCACCCTCAATTACAACTGCTACACCCTCGCAATTGTGATAATCTCCCAAACGCCAGTCAATAAATAAAATTCCATTGTAAAACTGCATATTCTATGCCAAATAATTACATCAACAATTAAAAATACTCAAATAAATAATGTAACGCCCCCAACAACCATCACAAAAGTCCTATTCCAACCAAAATTTAACCCCATTTTTATAATCATCAAACCAGTTTAATCACACCCCCAATTACAACTGGTACACCCTCGCAATGATGATACTCCCCCAAAGGCCGATCAACAAATGAAGTTCAATTCTGAAACTACAAGTTCTATGTCACATAAATACACCAAAAATTTAAAATATACAAATAAATAATCTAACGCTCCCAACAACCATCACAAAAATTATATTTCAACCAAAACTTCACCCCATCCTCATGATCATCAAACCGGCTCAACCTCACCCCCAATTATGATAGCACCACCGTCACAATCGTAATATTCTCCCAAAAGCCGGCCAACAAATAAAATTCCATTGTAAAACTGCAAGTTCTAAGCCAAATAATTACAGCAACAACTTAAAATGCTCAAATAAATCGTCCCGAACAACCATCACAAAAATGCTATTAAAACCAAACTTTAACCCCGTCCTAATAATCACCAAACCAGCTCAACCTCACCCCCAATTACGGTAGCACCACCTTCACAATCGCACCATCCCAACAAAGCCATCCAACAAGCAAAAATTCCGCTTCCCCCGCAACAATCGCGAAAGTACCTCAATTGCATCGCACGCCAAGTAAATCTCGCCGAAGAAAAGACAGAAAAAGAGAAAGAATTGCCAGCTACGCGACGAAAAAAAAACAAGAAGAAGTCAGTAGAAGATTCAGGGTCGACTGTGGAAGCGATCGAAGCTAGTGGGGGTAGTATCAATCGTATCTCTCTCACTCGGAGGTTGCGTGCTTGAGGTCACGGAGATGGATGGGAATAAGGCGATCGGCCCTCCCACAAAAAGCGAAGAAAATCGAAGCAGGTGCAATTGGTGCTCGCCAGGCGGAGGAATCGCTCGAAACAATTACAGAGGCTGCCGGGACGGGGTGTGCGGTATGCAATTCCGTCAGGAGCTACCGTACTTATAATTGCTTCCGAAGCAATAACGTCCTCCGGCGGAAAAATTCCGTCTCGAACGAAGGACGGATCGCGTGCATGCCCGCTCCTCTGACTACTACCTCTGACTACTACACTCCCTTTCTATCGACGTGCTCGCAATGTCGATGGATTTTTACGACTTCCGTCTCTCGATTTTGTAGTATCATGTGTTCGTGCGAACGTGGAAATCGATGGGGAGAGGCGGAGGTGCGAAACTGCCTTTTGCTTTTGTTTCCGACGAAGGAATCCTGGGGTATTTATTGTTACGAGCGGGGAGGGAACTTGAGTATGCGGGGAATTCTGGAATTGACGTTGTGGTTGTACGGTTGATGGCGCTGGTTGAAACTTGTCCTTGAAATTGTATAATCAATGATACCGTATGGAAAAAATAACACTAACTGAAACGATGATAAACACGTCACGTTGAGATGTAATTTAATTTTTTATGAAATTATCTAACTCTGGGGTGTCTATGCGTATTGATCGAAAACGAATTGAATATTTTAACCCTTTGCACTATAATTGTTTTCCGAGTTTTTTCTGGGCCATCTCTGATTTAATTTTTGTGGTTTTGATATCACATGTTGGGTATGAAGTAATTGCTTGCAGTTATTTAAAGTTTAATATTATATTAACAAAACCATTGTACAAAAAAAATAAACAAAAAGAATCACACACGTGGCACAAATTAAACAAAACTAGAGTATATATATTTGGGGATAATTATATGTAGTAATAAGAGTAATAGTAATAATGGTAATAATAATAATAGTAATAATGGTAATAATAGTAATAAGGGCACGACATCCGTCTCACTAAGTTGGTCGAATCAGACTGCGTAAAAATGCTACGCATTGGCGTTTGTCGCTAGGCAGATAACACGTGGGTACGGGCTGTTCAGGCCCGTACCTACGAAATCCCTTCATCCATACAGTTTTTTTTTTAAAGGGGGCACTATAATGTAATTATTATTTTTTGTATCGTTCAAATCTCTAAGTATCCATGTGAAATAAAGTTTGGCAAAAGTGAAGTTTGGCAAAGCTGAATAGCGAAGCTGCGAATATTTCATTTACAACAAGTTACACAAGATTTGAAAATTTTGTTGTCACTTTGTTTTTAGCAGAATATTAGTGCGGAACTCTACTAAATATTTTAGTGCAAATAGATAATATGAAACGCCAACAAATAATGGAAAAAAATGTTAAACTTTTAGACAGACTGTTTGGATGTAGTGAAGTAAAATGAACGAAGAATATTAAAACGTTGAACGCCATGGGGCGCTATTGAATTCAATGAAACTTCATATGACTTTTGAATTGCAATATTTACGAATTTCCTAATACACTCCATATCTAAATATTGACATTAAAAAGGTAAAGTCCTGCTGACTATACACCTATTTGTCTTCAAAGTTTCTGTTTTCTAAAGTTGCGATTTTAACAGAAAAAGTTTCACTTTACTAAAAATGGTGGAACTAGCGAACTACCGGTAGCGTTCAACGTTTTAATTAATTCCAAATTTCACAAATACTCAGTTGGTGGTATTTCCATCCCAGAAATTCAGAAGCTTGTCAACACAAAAGGTATGTTCACACGTTCTTTTTTTTAAATATATCAGAAAAACGTCCATTAGAATACCTCTGCGCTGCCCGCGAAATTACATTTAACGTTGGAAGAAACGCATCGCGTTGATCGGCGCATTCAAACGAGCGAGTAATTATCCTTTGATCGAGGATCGAATCAATTACATTCGAAGGTATCGCTGCCTCGCTCGCGGATGTTCTTGAAAATTTATGCACGCTAAGGTTAATTGAGTCGCCGCAATTCCATGACTCACGAGCGTGGAATGCGTAGCCCGAGTTTATTCCCGCACGGAATCGGAGTAAATTCGAATGAATTGCATCGTAACGACGGCGAATAATTAGAAAACCCGTGGAAATCCCGTTACATCGTCGACGTTGACCATTTTTTTCCAGACGAGCGGGGAAAAGTGAACGCTCGAGCGTCTCTCGTTTCAGCGCAACAGGCTTTTTTATTGGCGATCGTTAAATCGCGCGGGGTTTCCTGAAATTATCTTTGGGTGTCTTTGAAATTTTATTGCGCCGATTACGCAATCCATTTTGGAATTAGTGTACGGTGAAATTGTATTCGAGAAATGTCTAAAGTATTCGATGTAACGGAAGGATATAATTGGCGGAGACAAACTTAAAACGTTTTCGCTATTTTGATAAGTACGTGCTCTTATCATTTATGCGTAGTTTTTGTGTATATTTTGCACGTTTTTTGGATCCAAAGTACATAATAAAATATAAATGATACCTTCCGCATTATTGTTATGCATAAACTGATATTTCAAATTTGAAAATTGACCAATTGAAATAAAAATCTCCTGCAGAGTATTACACCGCTACCCGCACTACCGGGGTAGTTGCAGGGTGAAACGCATTTTCCAGTTCAAGCGCGATTTCTCTTCTTCCGGTTTATAGATAATTATGAAAAAAATCAGGGATACTACACCCAGTGGGGTGCATATTCGTGAATTTTTTCAGATTTCTTAGTTGTAAAATCGATTTTTAAACAAAGTTTCTTGAAGTGTTGTTTTACTGAGATAAGTTGCTTGGACCTGTTTCTTGTATTAGTATCTTGTTATAAATATTAACACTAGATTACCAAGCTAAACAAAATGAATGGTTCCCAATTTTCTCAAAAAATTCTCTAAATTTAGAGCAGGGCTATAGATTAGATATTCTACTTCTATTTCATTAACACTAGAACTACTGGCGTTAAATCTATCAAATTTCCGTATATTAAATAAGTACTTTGAAAAAGGAGGAATCAAGAGCCGGAAACGATGATCGATTCGACGATTTATGTTTTTTAAGATAAACGTAGAATATTTCTACTATGATTCTTCTATAAACTTGGAGAATTTTTGGAAAAAGTATCTAGTCATTTTGACTGGTTTGGTAGTTCTAGTGTTAAACACAAATTACGGAATCGATCATCTTCTCCTATTGATTTCCCTTTTGGCAAAGTACTTATTTAATATATTTCAATATAACAAATTTAACGCCGATAGTCCTAGAAAAATTCTCCTTTAAAGGGGTGCTATACAGTAAATATTCCACATCCACTTTAGAAAACTTAAATTACTTGATTGCTGGTCTTTTTCAACTCTTGATTTGCCTTTTTCCAAAGTACTTATTTAATATATTTCAATATAACAAATTTAACGCCGGAAGTCCTAGAAAAATTCTCCTTTATAGGGGTGCTATACAGTAAATATTCCACATCCACTTTAGAAAACTTAAATTACTTGATTGCTGGTCTTTTTCAATTTTTGATTTATCTTTTTTCAAAGTATTTATTTACTATTTTTAACACTAAACTACTAAGGCCGTCAGAATTACCGCTTGCCAACTGTTCCAAAAGTTCCCAAAATTGACAGGGAAGCCATGCAGCAACTATTAAATTCTATCTTATAAAACCGGAATTACTTAATTGATCATCTTTTTCACCTCTTCATTCCTCTTTGTCCAAAGTACTTATTTCATATATTAAAATATAGTATATTTAACGCCGATAGTTGTATTATTAACGTGTCAGTTCAAAATAAACGGCCCATATAACAACCCCCAACAAAACCAACCTCCACACCAGCCAAAACCCTCCCTCCAAAACCGTCTCACCAATCGAGCCGAAGAACCCAATAAAATTCCACCGATCTCCCGATCGTTTCAGCGAATCGTTCAAGAGCCGGTGAAATTTCCCCGCTGGAACTTTCTATCCAACGTCCACCGTAGGCTCACCGCAGAGGACCTAGAAGCCGATGCACAGGGTTCTCAGGGGGTGAGAGGCAACCGATCGCGATTCGTGAGGACGTCAGGGATAATTCCACGTCTTCGAAAGTAACGACTTCCGAGTAGCGGTCATAAAACATCGATACTTTTACCGAAAGCCACGAACTCTCGCCGTAGTAATATAAATTTGTCGGGCGTGTTTGCGATATCGGTATGGCCTCCTCTGCTCTCCTTCCCTCGGCGATCGTGTGCCGGTCTCTCGCGAGGCACCGGTTCCCTCTCTTCGGTCATTATCCTTTTATTACCGGCGCGTTATTTAGAGAGCCGATCCTTGGGAGAGCACGCTCGTACTCGCGGCCGATCGCTGGACTGGAAAACGAGCCGTACGGCCACGGTGCATCATCGTTCCGCAACGCCCGGCGCTGCTGCATCTCGTAAATAAAATACCGTTCGATCGTGCGCGCCTCTCTGCCTTCTCTCCTACCCACCGTCAACATCGCCACCACCCTGCCTCTCCTCGAGCACCGATTTCCTCCCCTTCGAGAGCGCCGCCGCACCGAGAGTCGCGCTATTCGCGATTTACGACCTCTCGGTCCTCCCGGCTCTTCTGCGCAGTCTAACGACACACGTAGATACATATATAGTTTACTGCGCCGGCTAGTGCGCAGACTCCGTGCGTCGCTGATGCTACTGCTGATTCGCTCCTGGTCGGATTGTTGCCGATGACATCGCCGAGACTTGCAAAGTGTGGCGACGGTGTTTGGGTCGTAGGATAGATTCTGCATAGAGTAGACTTTCAGCACGTTTCACATTATGGAAAATCGCGTTACACTAAAAGCTGGATAAATGCGACACAGTGCGGGGCTCAAGCACTTACTTCTCTTATGAAGTGGTGGTGTCGAATTCTTGTTGACATCACGGCTACAGCCAAGCGCGAACAAAGAAAAGGACAGACAGTAGAAGATACAGAGGTCCAAGCTGTAGGGGGAGCGGCCCGAACGTATTGGTGACGCAGTACTAATTGGAGGATCGGCCGTTTTCATTTTCGATTTTTTTGAAACCCTTGCTAACGTATTTGTGAGAGTTTTCTGATTGAAATGATACCAAACACGATATGTTTGAATTATGTTAAATAGTAAGTAAATATATATTAAATAGTAAGCAAATATATTAAATATTAAGGAAATATAATTTAAACTATGTCGTGTTTGGTATCATTTTAATCAGAAAAATCTCACAAATACATTATCAAAGGTTTCAAAAAAAGAAACACCAATGGATTTTTATTAGGTTGGTAGGAAATTAATGTCGGTTTTCAAACTTTATCTGTAAATACCCATGTTGAGAATGGGAATAGGTTTTTTTAATCAAAATAAATTCCATTACAATTTACACATTTTTCCCAACCAGAAACAAGTTTTTTAATAACATTTTTTTTTTCTAAAATGATATAAGAAGACAAACAGATTCAAATGAGCGGCTATCTTAAAATTAAGCGCCAAAGTTTGAAACCTCGAAAACTGACATTAATTTCTTACCAACCTAATATCAATCCACCATTGCAAATTTGCACACTAGATGACAAAAGGTTGATTTAGATTGATTAGACGATAAAAACTTTTTACAAATTTATTTGTTTGAATTTAATGTAAAAAAAACGACATTACCTCCCGTTTCCCCTAATATAAAAAAGAAAAAAAATAACATTTACTGCTTCCTCTGCCATTAATTGTCAACCTCAATTTTTGAAATTAATCCAAGCTACTTTCCTCAGAGATCCGTACGACACTTACGACCATAGATAGCGAAGATCATCAGCCCCAAACGCGCAGAAAATTTCTCCAAAAAGCGGAAAGCACCGTTCAAAGGAATACAGTCAGTTCGTAATTTGGCTTTCCTCTCCGGCCGGCTTCCGGCTCGGCTTCTTAATGAATAGTGATTAATTGCCGGTACTCTGAGACCGACTCACGGCCATTAAGCCCGTCAGAGCCGATTCCGTCGAAATAATTACCGGCACTCTCGGCGCACGCACGCGCTCGCGCACACAACTCGACAAATCGCTATGCAACCGCTATTCCTATTCCTTACCGAGCGTGGCTAATTTTTTAATTGCACCGCCGGTACGGTGGATGTGCCGTAGGAGAACGCTCGTGCGAACACAGCGACGAACGGCCATCTCGATCGCTAGTCCAACAATGTGCGCCGTTTAAGACACACGCAGACGGCATTGTTGCGAGAATCCGCGAGGGGGATTATTGTCGGACGAAGCGCAAAAAAAGACGCTCGCAAGGGAAAATGCTTCCGCGTTTCGCTGTCATGTTGGTCGGAGTTCCTCCTGATTTCAATTATCCTCATCTTTTTGATCGTTCTATTCGTTCTTGTTACAGTGCTGCATTCTGGGAATAATTTATGACACTTGATTTTCGAAGGATCAACTTTTGCGTTCGGTTTAGAAGCTTGGGATAAACGTCGTCGCAAGGTACAGCTGCCCAATTAACACTAGAACTACGAAACCAGTCAAAATGACTGGTACACAACTTTTTCCAAAAATTCTTTTTCCGTTAAATTTGATATATTGAAATATATGAAATAAATACTTTGGAAAAAGGCAAATCAAGAGTTGAAAAAGACCAGCAATCAAGTAATTTAAGTTTTCTAAAGTGGATGTGGAATATTTACGCTATAGCACCCCTATAAAGGAGAATTTTTCTAGGATTACCGGCGTTAAATTTGTTATATTGAAATATATTAAATAAGTACTTTGCCAAAAGGGAAATCAACAGGAGAAGATGATCGATTCCGTAATTTGTGTTTAACACTAGAACTACCAAACCAGTCAAAATGACTAGTATACTTTTTCCAAAAATTCTCCAAGTTTATAGAAGAGTCAGAGAATAAATATTCTACGTCCATCTAAAAAAACATATATCGTCGAATCGATCATCGATTCCGGTTCTTGATTCCTCCTTTTTCAAAGTAATTATTTAATATATTGAAATATGATAGATTTAACGCCGGTAGTTCTAGTGTTAGAAACTATTGGCGTGCTCACCGTTCCGCATATCCGCAGATCGATCACAACCACCGACGCACAAGAATCAAAACGAAAACGATACAATTACTGTCACTGTAATCCTCTAAATGTTCTGAGTGCACCAAGTTTATAGGGTGGGTGCGATTTGAATATCTAAAAATCAACTGTTTGCAGCTAGTAGTAAATTGACTCGGAATTGCTGCAAAGTCCTATTCACAGTGCGATCACTGTGCGTCGTCAGAACCATAGTTTCAGAGGAATTTGAGGTTAACGCGTTCGCGGACAGTGAAAATTTCAGTGAGCTGCAAAAATAGTCAGTCAAGTATTACACTTGTAACTAGACAGAGAAGAAATGAAATAGTATGAAAATACTCAATGAATCACTTGGCCATCACTTTAACCCATTGCGGTCCGAATTGTTTTCTCAATTTTGTAGTGAGCTAAATGAAGAGCATTGAGGACAATTGACGGTGCGATACCGATTGTCGAAGTCGCGCGCTCAGATTTACTGATGCAAGTACATCACACAGCTCCTTTGAATGTAAATAGTGCATTTTACAATAGGTAGAATAATACTATAATAATGCAATAATACATTACAAAATGAAAATTTTTATTTCATTGTTATCTTCTCGATCATTTTAATCGAACAAAACTTGAAATATTTATAAATTTTACAGTATGCATATGTAATAATACATATGCATTTTATAAAATAACGAATTACAAATTAACAATATTTTTGCGTTATGAACGAACAATTTAAATGGAGAGTAACACTTATAAGTCGTAACGTCGGTGTTTATCAAAACATATTGGATGAATTCCTTTTGTAAATCGCACGCAAATTAAATGTGATATTTTTATTGCATTTTTGGTGCTGCAGACTACGCATTGTCGATATAAAATAAACAAAGCGCTATCGCGCCGCTTGGTATTTCTCGACATAAAATAAAACAAGCGCTATCGCGCTCCTTGGGTCTTTTCGTACTCATATAGAGAAACCGCGGTTGCGCTGTTTGGGATTCTTCGACAGTGTTTTTTCAATACCCCTGGGACTCAAACGGTTAATAAGCGCCCTCCAAGGATGGCACCAAATAGATGAACTAACTGAACAACGACAATTAATCTTCTTTTTTTCCTTTCACCAAAATTCCATCAACAAATTCTACTGCCTTTAGCTTCGCTCGAGCGCAAAGAGCTAATTCGCACTCGCAACGCGTTTTCCTTTTCGTGGATCAACGTATTCTACCTGAAGTTGCAGAGACTACATTCTCCTTCTAAAAACGACAACTTCGATCGTCTATTTTCGAATAACCCTCTACCCGTAATTCCACGACCATCCGAATCCAATAGCCGGTTAAAGTTTGCAAACGCCGAAGGCAAAGTGGTACGACGATCTCGAGCGAGTATATAAATATACTATCGCATAGTTGGCTGTACTCGTTCCATCGAAAGGCACGCTCAGCCACTTCCGGTTTCGCCCTCTCGAGCGTCGAAATATCCGGCCTGCTTTAGATCGCCGGTGAATCAATCTGGGATCTCTTAAGAGGGTCTCCGTCGAGTGGGATCGCGATAGCAATTAGCGTCGAGGATGCAACTTCACGAACGTATCGAGGAAACGTGGAAATCTTAATACCTCGCCACTTCGTCTCTATGATAAGCCCTCCAGGATTTTACTCGCGTCTTCGACATCGATCGTGAACTATTTTGAGGTTCTGGGTTGAAGGTTGGAATATTGTATTGAATTGAGAAGAAATAAGGGAGGATATTGATAGGGGGTCTAGGTAAATTCACGGCACGCAATTCACCGCCAGCAATTCAGCGCCAGCAATTCAGCGCCAGCAATTCAGCGCCAGGAGTTCACCGCCAGCAATTCAGCGCCAGCAGTTCACTGCTACAGCAATTCACTGACACAGTAGTTCATCGCCACACAAGTCCAACGTCACAGTAGTTCCCCGCCATAGCAATTCACCGTCATAGTAGTTCACCGTCACAGTAGTTCACCGCCACAGTAGTTCACCGTCATAGTATCAACGTCACAGCAGTTCTCCGCCCGCAATTCAGCGTTAGGAGTTCACTCCCACAGCAATTCACCGTCACAGTAGTTCACTGCCCGCAATTCACCGCCAGAAACTCAACGCCAGCAGTAGTTCACCGTTATAGTAGTTCTCCGTCACAGTAGTTCACCTCCACAGCATTTCACCGTCACAGTAGTTCACCGCCACAACAATTCACCGGCACAGTAGTTCACCGGCACAGTAGTTCACCGTCACAGTAGTTCACCGTCACTGTACTTCTCCGTCACAGTACTTCACCGTCACAGTACTTCACCGTCACAGTACTTCACCGTCATAGTACTTCACCGTCACAGTACTTCACCGCCACAATAGTTCACCGCCACTGTACTTCACCGCCACAATACTTCACCGCCACTGTACTTCACCGCCACAACAATTCACCGGCACAGTAGTTCACCGGCACAGTAGTTCACCGTCACAGTAGTTCACCGTCACTGTACTTCTCCGTCACAGTACTTCACCGTCACAGTACTTCACCGTCACAGTAGTTCACCGGCAGCAGTTCACCGCCCGCAATTCACCGACAACAATTTAGCGCCACAATAGTTCATGGCCACTGTAGTTCACCGTCACAATAGTTCACCGCCGCAGTAGTTCACCATCACAGTAGTTTACTATCACAGTACTTCACCGTCACAGTACTTCACCGTCACAGTAGTTCACCGGCAGCAGTTCACCGCCCGCAATTCACCGACAACAATTTAGCGCCACAATAGTTCATGGCCACTGTAGTTCACCGTCACAATAGTTCACCGCCGCAGTAGTTCACCATCACAGTAGTTTACTATCACAGTACTTCACCGCCACAATACTTCACCGCCACTGTACTTCACCGCCACTGTACTTCACCGTCACAGTACTTCACCGTCACAGTACTTCACCGTCACAGTACTTCAGCGTCACAGTACTTCACCGTCATAGTACTTCACCGTCACAGTACTTCACCGTCACAGTACTTCACCGCCACAATAGTTCACCGCCACTGTACTTCACCGTCACAGTACTTCACCGTCATAGCAGTTGACCGCCACAGCAATTCACCGCTACAGTAGTTCACCGTCACAGCAGTCCACCGCCACAGCAATTCAGCGTCACAGCAGTTCACCGTTTGTTTATTGTTAGTCGGACCACCTGACGGCGGCCCTCATTTAAAACTATGCCCAACCACCACTAATTTATCTTTTTGTTGCATACACCTAATTTAAACCAGACCCTCCGGGGACAGCCACTCGGGGTGAAATGTGCATAGCATTTGAAAATCATAATCCTTTCAACATATCCAAAAATCATTGAAATCGGTGATGTGAAACCTTTCCTATATAATTATTGAAATCTATTTTTAATTAATAAATTACTCATTCAGCGCAGGGAATTTATTAATAATAATGAATTACAAATCATCGTAGTACAAATTAATTTTCGTGTATTTTTTCCATTGTATTATTTAATCATCCTAAATAAGTAATGAATGTATGGCGGTAGCGATCATTTGTAAGGTATAAAATTTATACAATTTATAAAACAATTTAGTTGTTTATGCGCTAAAGTGACGCGGCGGTAAATTAATGACGGTGAACTTCTGTCGCGGTGAATTGCTGGCGGTGAACTACCGTGGCGGTAAATTGCTTGTGGGGGTGAATTGCGGGCGGTGAATTTTCCAGATGCCGTACCGCACCCTTATAAATTCAGAGAATGTTTTTAAAAATCTAGGAATCAGTCAGCTCGACTCCCTTGGAAGTTCTAGCGTTAATTGACAGAATTGACATCCAAATAGATTTCTGCAACTGATAAACCTTCTTTATTTTCAATTAATGTTCCCCCAGGGGCATTATCCCCTAGGGTGGTACATACACACATTCCGCGCCCCATTTTTGCGCAAGTAAATCAGTATATTTTACATATTTTATTTTAAAATAAAATATATAAATTATTTTTTTAATTTATTATATTTTTGATTACTCTTATATTGTGTATGGCGCTGGTTATTTTTCGTGGCAGATAAAACAATGTATAAATAATAAATATAATAAATAAATAAATATAAATACATAACAAATTAAAATCTCGAAGTAAGCACAGCTACCACACCATAACAGAGTAAAAAATAAAATATCTGTAAAACGAGCATTAAAATGAGGCCACACCACCGAATAAGACGAAAACGACTGCAATGATTAAAATATAGTACATTAGAGAATAATAAAATAAAATAAAATAAATAGAGTAGTTAATAAATTAAATTGAAACAATTTTATACTAATGGAAGAAAATCATACCACACAGAACAAGCGTAGAATCATTTGTGAAGTAGATTTCATTAGGAATGTTCGATATCGAGTGAATGAGTGACACGGAAAAAGATAAGAGTGACACCCAGAAATGAGAGTAGAAAGTGTGAATAACGGATGAGTGCTTGTTGATTAATGGCCTGTGAATGAGCCGTTAATCTTATAATTAATTAATTAACACGTTAAGCGCCACGCCGGTTCCTAGGGACCGGTATTACACTTTCGGTCTAGGCCCTTTATCAGGAAAGGTATCTTTCTGTTTGTTTTAATAAACTATATTAATTTTTGATAAAATTGTATATTTCTTACCTAAAACCACTAATTATGAATCATTCACGCTTGACAGCGTAGCTCAGGTAAAAAACCAACAGTCGGTTTTCATTAATCAGCGTTAACATAAACGAAAAATCAACGTCCGGTCCCTAGTGACCGGCGTGGCGCTTAACATGTTAATATTATTACATGATTTCAACAAATCAAAGTCCATCAAAATAAACTTTCCGATAGAAACAACCGTGATACACACCTTAAACAACCATCAAAGTAATTACGTTTACATTTTCCGGTTTCGCCGAGGAATAAGATTGAGTTTAAAATTAAGTTCCATAAAAAAAAGGATTCCTCCACCGAGGCTCCGACTGCCGAAGAATTTTAAATGGTACTGCGATGCTGATGTGGCCGTAATTTTTGTAAAGTTTGCGAATCTGGTTAAAAACTTGCTGCCAGAGAGCGCACATTCATCTGCAATGCTGATGACGTGCCGGCTACACCGAAGTTCCGAAGGATTGAAGAACGAGGATGAGCCGCTTCGAGCGGAAGTAAACTTGAATCTCGTTTCGCTTAAACATGATAACAGACCAGGGAAAAACCGGCGAGAAAGTAACGCAGAAAGCGTGGCGAAAAATTCCTATTTATGAAAACTATTTTGCAATTAATTAGGAGACTCGCGCACTTCTTTGCGCGGCCGAAAGAAAATTGGTAATTCTGCTTTTTCCACATTTTGTATCATGTTACTGTCTGACATAACCTAAATAAGGTGACTTTATTCAGTGTTCTGTATTTTTCGGCTTAACCCATTCACTGCCAGGAAAACTAAGCAAATATTACCTTTGCTTGTTAAAATTTGAGAAGATGACAGAAAGTTTTTATTAGGTTGGTAAGAAATTAATGTCGGTTTTCGAATTTTCAAACTTTGGCGCTTTATTTTGAGACAGCCGTTCATTTTAATTTGTTTGTCTTCTTATATCGTTTTAGAAAAAAAATGTTATTAAAAAACTTGTTTCTCGTTGGGAAAAATGTGTAAATTGTGATGGAACTTATTATTTGCAACTTTATAAAAATTGAAAACCGATATTAATTTCCTACCAACCTAATAGAACATTGGTTTCATTAATCAAAAATATAATCTCGACATTTGTAATGATACGAAGAATATTTTTGTTCCAAAATTTCTATACATGCGCGGCCATTATTGTTAACTTATTAATTGAAACTCATAGTGCAGCTACGAGATATCTCGCAGTTGGCAGTCAATGGGTTAACTGTGACGGTTGTTTCGCCTAAGTGATGCTTTTTTAGGTGACTTTTGACACAAGTGCTAATTTAGGGTAAGTAGTAGCTCAACCGCGCATTTTTTTGCATTTATGAGAAATTTAACTCGGCTAAAATACACAAAAAGTATGCGATATAAAAAGATATGTGAAATATTTAATATATGACATTTGTTTTAACATTTGGCGACTGAAAAAAAAACTCCACTGGTGATTTTCTTTCTTAATTGCCCTTATCAAACTTAAAATTTGCATAAACGGGTGCGGTGTGGTGGTAACTATCATTTCGACCGCTAATTTAGGAAAATTGATAAATAAATGAGAAATTTAATCCTGTTAAAATACACAAAAAGTATATGTCAAAAAAAATTATGTGAAATACCTAATATATGATATTTGTTTTAACGTTTGGCGACTGAAAGAAACCTCCACATGGGATTTGCTTTGTTAATTGAGCTTATCAAACTTAAAATTTGCATAAACGGGTGCGGTGTGGTGGTAATTATCATTTAGAGTGGTAATTTAGGAAAAGTGATAAATAAATGAGAAATTTAACCCTAGTACAATACACAAAGAGTATATAATAAAAAAAATATGTGAAATATCTTATATATGACATTTGTTCTAACATTTTGCTACTGAAAAAATACCTCCACTGGGGACCTTATTTTTTAATTACGCATATCAAACTTAAAATTTGCATAAACGGATGCGGCGTGGTGGTAACTATCATTTAGATTGCTAATTTAGGAAAAGTGATAAATAAATAACAAATTTAGCCCTGGTACAATACACAAAGAGTGCATAATATAAAAGAATATGTGAAATATCGAACATATGGCATTCATTTTAACATTTTGCAATTGAGAGAAATTTCTACTTGTCTACTATCTCTCCAAAATTCAAAAGTCAATAAATTCCCCATCAATCTCACGCGTCCAAAAGTTGTTTCTCTCGAAAAAAAGATCCCAAAGAAGCTACATTCCATCGATGAAATCGAAACGCGACGTTTATCGGTAGAGTATCGTAGATCGAAGACATCTCGTCGCCCAAAGTGTCGGGGTTTCCCCAAAGGCATCGGTTTGCTAGGTCCGCATAAGTCGAAGGGGATCTCGAACCCTCCTTCCGAACGCTTTAAACAATTTTAAGGCTCATTTCCCCCCTTAAAGCGAATATCCTGAGCGCGAGGGTCCGGCAGGAGGAAGAGGGAGATCGTGGGGTCGAAAGACGAGATGTAAGACAAACGGAGAGGGAGAGAAGAAGAAAGAGGGTGGAAGAGAAATGGACAGAGAGAGAGATAGAGAGATAAATATATAGTTGGATAAGGTAGGTAAATGAAAAAGTAGAAAAATTGATAATGAAACAGATAGACAGAGAGAAAGGCGCAGCGAGAGAAATATATGTGGCCATAATTATGAAAGTGGTCTAAGTCAAAATTTTAAAAAATATGAGTTTATCAGTCATTTCACATCACGTTATTTTAAACTAAATTAATTCAATGTAATTTTCACGATATTGTCAAAAATGAACCATTAGATAGTGGCTGTTATTTCAACATTATATGGAATTCATTTACTGTTAATTATGAAAATGGTCTAAGTCAAAATTTCAAAAAAATGAGTTTATCAGTCATTTCATATCACATTATTTTAAACTAAGTTAATTCAATGTAATTTTCACGATATTATCAGAAATGAACCATTAGATAGTGGCTGTTATTTCAACATTAGATGGAAATCATTTAGTGTTAATTATGAAAGTGGTCAAATTCAAAATTTAAAACAATGCGTTTATCAGTTATTCTAAGTCTAAGTCAATTCAAGCTTCGAAAACAACATTTTCGTATGAGATTCACAAAAAATTTCACATTCATAATACATTGTCATTAATCAAGACTAATAAAATTCTAAATTAATATGTAGCATAACATAAAAATTTTTTTTAACTTATTCAAATGTAATCCATTAAATATCTCGAAACAAGAAATATATCACTTAGACCACTTTCATAATTAGAAAATGATAAAGAAGTAGAGGAAAAGACAAATAGAAAGAGAGAGAGGCAGAGTGAGGGAGAGAAGTATATAGATGGACGAAATAGATGGAGATAAGGATAGAGAAAAAGATAAAGAAATATATATATGGATAAAATAGGTAAATATAAAGGTAGAAAAATTGATAAAGAAATAGATAGACAGACAGAGAGGCAGAGGCAGCGAGAGAGAAATATACAGATGGATAAAATAGCTACAGGTAAAAATACAGAAAAAGATAAATAACTAGATAGATACACACACACAGAGAGAGAGAGAGAGAGAGAGAGAGAGAGAGAGAAATTTAGATGAATAGGTGAGAAATGAGAAAGAGACAAAAAATCACAGAGAAATATGAGCCGTCCAGTGTACAAATCGATTAAATCCACTTTTTGATTTTTTTAATATTTAAGTCTCAAAGCACTCGATTGAATCCTAACTTTTTAGGTTTAGAACAAATTTTCATAATAATAACGATTAACACCATTAAATGACGAAGTTTGTTTGGCCATCGAATAATAAATAATTGAATTCAGAAGTCAGTCCAATTAATTCCAAGGCTATTCCACCTTATTCATTTTGTACTTCGTTAGGGGAAAGCTAAATGCGATTATATAAACTACAATACTTATTTGTATTTATATTATGAAGGGAATTTTAAAAAGGAGTGTATACTATTTCATCACGTTTCTCCACTTTAGGTTTTATGGAGTTAATCGATTTATGCACTGAACGGCTCATATATCAGTATCTAAACTACGCACAAACAGATGCCCAGAGAAAGAGAGCCAAATAAATACATATCTAAAGGAGAAAACGACAAAGACAGAAAGTATCAGAGGAGGACAGAGAGAGAAAGAGGGGAGATAACCCAAGGTAGGAAGCCGCGAGGCATCTTACCGGTAGTAGTCATCCGGCAGGCAACCCCTTGGTGAAAACTGGAAGGTAACCCTCGTATTTACCAATTACCTAAGTAATCTGCGGCCGCCAGGCTCCGTCTCTGTCCTCGTGTCTTGCCGCAGACCTCCCTCCATGGAACCGGGTCCCTCGTGGAGTCAACTTCGAGTAGCCCACGGCGAAGTAGTCCTCGCTTTCTCGTCTTTGACTCTCGGAAACACGAGACATTACATCTTGGATGCACTTTAAACGAGGCGAGCATCTGTCATGGCAAGGAACTGATATTGGTTGTAATATGTAAGGGGGACCATGTCTTAAGAGGTACGGTTTAGTATTATGCTATGGTATAATACTACGTTTGATGGTTAAGGGTGATGGAGTTGATGCTGAGGTAAATAAATGAACTCTGTTGCAGATGATGCGTAATGTTGGTATTATTTCATCATTAACCCCTTGTCCTGTAATAACGAGTGGCACTCGTGACGTGGTAGATGGAAATTTTGCAGTTTTGCAAAATCTATCAAATTGGAAGTATCAATGAGAGTCGAGACGGTAAAATTATTTGTATAATGTTAATGTTGCGTTAAATTATACGATATATCAGGAATCACCGATGAATTTTTATTTTAGGAAATTTATTCTCAATTAATGTGAAGGCTGTCACGAAAGAAATTGTAGGGCGGGGGTTAATGGATTTTTAGATATTCAAATCGCGCGCTTCTTATAAACTTGGCGCAATTAGATTATTTAGAGGATTATAGTGATACTAATTGTATCGTTTTGATTCTTTGTGCAAGTTAACCCTTTGCACTCGGGGCAATTTTTAATGTGACTTTGCAGCAATTCCGAGTCAATTTACTATTAGCTGCAAACAGTTGATGTTTAGATATTCAAATCGCACCCATTTTATAAACTTGGTGCAATCAGAACATTTAGATGATTATAATGACAGTAATTGTATCGTTTTCTTTTTTTATTCATTGTGCAAGTTAACCCTTTGCACTCGGGGCAATTTTTAATGTGACCTTTCAGCAATTCCGAGTCAATTTACTATTAGTTGCAAACAGTTGATTTTTAGATATTCAAATCGCACCCATTTTATAAACTCGGTGCAATCAGAACATTTAGAGTGTTATAGTCACAGTAATTGTATCGTTTTCTTTTTGATTCTTTGTGCAAGTTAATCCTTTGTACTCGGGACAATTTTTAATGTGACCTTTCAGCAATTCCGAGTTAATTTACTATGAGCAACAAACAGTTGATTTTTAGATACTCAAATCGCACCCATCTTATAAACTTGGTGCAATCAGAACATTTAGAGTGTTATAGTCACAGTAATTGTAAAGTTTTCTTTTTGATTCTTTGTGCAATTTAACCCTTTGCACTCGGGGCAATTTTTAATGTGACTTTGCAGCAATTCCGAGTCAATTTAATATGAGCTACCTGCCTTTCGAGGACTATTTATTTAACTTTTGAGGCACGGGATTACAGAAAATAAAATAACCCATGTTGCACAGACATTTCTTTTTGATTGAATAAAGTTGGTTTACATTTATTAACAAAGTTATATAATAATATGAAGATTGAAAATTTTGCTTCATCATTAAAAAAAAAGCATTTAAAAATATAAATGTGTTTGTAAAAATACAAAGTCCTTTCTAGATATCGCCACTGCGGCGACAACGGAGTGCATAGGTAAATTAGGTTAAGGGGAATTTTGAAATTAATATTGAAAAGTTTTGAAGCAAAGATCTTCAGGGTTCATTTTCTGCGAATGAATCTTCAAGGCAAGCATGCAACTCTTGATGTCTGGCGATTCAATTACAGACACCTTGAGAATTGCCTTGGTAAAATCGATGCTTTAGTCGGAATAAACTCTACTCTCAACGCCTGAGGTCGTCGCAGGTCGTTGCGAATCTTCCTTCGCAGAATCCATCGGGGAGAATTTGCGAATAAGTGCCTCCGCGTATCGTCACGGTGGAAATGGGCGTGCAAAGGAACTTGAGAACGAAGAAGAAAGAGAGACGGTGCGTCGCCTGTGGTTTCTTTCGAGTAATCTATTTTCTTCGCTGTATAGATTACTGAAAATTCTCAAAATCAATATGTAGGAATCGGTTATGGCGATATTGCCGATTGTACTTTAAATGGGACTGCATATTTTCACTACAACAGTCTTATAGCTTATAAAAAACGAATCCAACTAGGTGAAATATGTTGACCTTCACGTGACCTTTAGTGAGGATATACAGGGTATTTCACCTAACTTGACAACCTTAAATATATCGCTTATTTTGTATGATAGAAAAAATGTCAGAGGTAAAATATATTCTGTTTGATGGCGCCAATACAGTGATGGACCAATTTTTTTTCTCAAGGTCATTTTTTCGATATTTCAAGGTCATCGTATTTTTCTTAAATGGGACTGCATATTTTCACTACAGCAGTCTTATAGCTTATAAAAAAACGAATACAACTAGGTGAAATATGTTGACCTTCGCGTGACCTTTAGCGAGAAAATTATCGCTTTGTTAATAATGTGTATCGACATAGCGAAGCCTTTGTAAACGTTACATTGTAGCCGCGTGCCGCTGTAACATCCCGATAGAGGATCCGGCGAATAGCAACGACGAACGCGCCAAAAATGCTTCTAAACATACTTCAACCGATGAAAGGAGAATACAAATGTCTGCTTACAAGCAACAGGGACAATTACGCGGTACACTGTTTCAATGAAGTTGAAATTCATTCATTGACCGTCCCCGAACGCGTACTGAAATTACTGACAAACATTTCATAATTTTCTCGCTAAAGGTCACGCGAAGGTCAACATATTGCACCTAGTTGGATTCGTTTTTTTATAAGCTATAAGGCCGTTGTAGTGAAAATGTGCAGTCCCATTTAAAAAAATACGATGACCTTGAAATCTCGAAAAAAATGACCTTGAGAAAAAATTCGACCCATCACCCTATTGGCGCCATCAAACAGAATATTTTCTACCTCTGACATCTTTTCTATCGTACAAAGTAAGCGATATATTTAAGGTGGTGAAGTTAGGTGAAATATCTTGTATATCCTCGCTAAAGGTCACGTGAAGGTCAACACATTGCACCTAGTTGGATTCGTTTTTTTATAAGCTATAAGGCCGTTGTAGTGAAAATGTGTAGTCCCATTTAAAGAAAATACGATGATCTTGAAAGCTCGAAAAAAATGACCTTGAGAAAAAAATTCGGCCCGTCACCTTATTGGCGCCTTCAAACCGAATATTTGCTGCCTCTGACATCTTTTCTATCGCACAAAATAAGCGATATATTTAAGGTGCCCAAGTTAGGTGAAATACCCTGTATGTAATATTATATTGTTAATAATAATTCAACAAGAATCATCTTCTCGCACGAAAGAACACGGTTAACCCTCGGGGTCGACCCGCTCCCGTCCGCGGGTCGACGTGCGGTAGAATTCTACGGTGTAAAGATGGCCGCCGCCGTCGCTGCCGCCGCTGTTGGTGATTATTGCGTAATCAAGGCTAATTATCGTGCCATCGCGGTACGCTTTCCGCAGGAATGGATTGTGGAAGCGCGTGTGTATACGAGTTCTACGTTCGCGAACCGAGGGCGCAGCTCGGTAGAAGTAGAAGGAAGAGAATCCTGCGGATGAAGAGAAGGAAGAATGGGGTCTAAACGGTGGGAGGAAGAGGACGAGCGACGAGTTGTGGGTACACGCGCGAAAGAGACATAATGGCAGCACGGCAATCTGCATATATTACCTCTACGTATACACTCCCGCTCATAAGTCTTGGGACAGACGGGGTTTGCGTCGAGGAAAATAGTTTTACATGCGGCTTATAAAACTAATGCGCTGTACAACAATTGTGTTGGCATATTAACACTAGAACTACCAAACCAGTCAAAATGACTAGTATACAACTTTTTCCAAAAATTCTCCAAACTTATAGAAGAATCAGAGAATAAATACTTTGCGTTTATCTGAAAAAACATAAATCGTCGAATCGATCATCGTTTCCCGCTCTTGATTCCTCCTTTTACAAAGTACTTATTTAATATACTGAAATATGATAGATTTAAGCCGGTAGTTCTAGTGTTAACCAACATCTACTGAGTTTTCAGTCGATTAACGCTAGATTTACGGAAGCCGTCAAATTGACGGGTTTTTACTTGTTTTTATAAATATTTCTCAAATTTAAAGAGAAGCTGCAACGTAGATATTTCACGTGTATTTTATAATGCAATAATGACTTATCGAATTACCATCTTTACCGCTTCATCCCTCTTTTTCCAAAGTCCTTATTTAATATATTGCAATGTAGCAGATTTCATGCCCGTAAATCTAGTGTTAATAACTTTATGATTAGTGATACAGTTTAGCTAAATACTAAAATGTTTAATAGGAATATAGTGTATAAATTGCAAAATAATAATGTGCACAATTGCATTCCAGGCGACGTTTCGTTCAACCCCTTGCCGTACGATTTCTTTTGTGGCTGAATTTGCAACAATTCAGAATTAAAACGGTACAATAAAATTGATCTGTGATTCTTGATATATCGTACAATTCAACCTAATATTAATATTATAGAAATGTATTGCTTCTCGCTAAATTAAAAATTATCTCTCGCCTTGAGGAACGAAATGTAGCATATTCTACTAACTTAAGGTCGCGTTTAAATTCTTTGAAAGCCCTCGCACCTTCACGCTTACAAATATAAATTACTTTCCCTCGATATCACGTACCACACTGGAAAATATGAAAGAGACTATTAATAATATTCAATAAACATTCAAAATTTCTCACCACCCATACAACCCGTGGAACGGCACTCGCAATATTTTTCTCGCTTTGTATAAACTCGGGATTTACGAGATTCTACTGCAGATACTAATAATTTGATAGTCCTAATATTTAAGGACAAATATTCCGTGAACAGTGCGAAGTACAAGTCCAATAAGCCGAGTAACAATCGCGCAGAGTCATCTCCTTCTCTCTTCCTCGAGTCTTCTCGTTCTCCTGATTCCGATTCCTCCGCTTCTCCGACCCTCTCGCCGTCGGTTTCTTCAGCGACGAGAGAATACCTTGTCCTCGGTCTTTCTCACGGAAGCTGACTCGAGACGCATGACGGTCCCAAGGTCTCATTGAATAACCCACCTCGAGAATCGGAGGCTCGCTGTTTACTTACGTATCGTCTACGTATCACGGATACCGAATGGCTGCCATGCCGATTCCACCGGAGCCATCCGGTTTCCGGTGTCATTTACCCGGGAAAGTTGAACGGTTGATGGTCAACGTATTTTTGATTTCATCCGATCGCTGATAGGATTTGTCCATGGAGTGTAATTTTGGGCTGAAATACGAGCCGTTATGTCTGAAAATGTTACAAGTGCCTTTTTTCTTATGTTATATACTATAATATATGTATATACTATATAGTACTATTTATATATTATACTATATTATGTAATATATTTATATTTGTAATTGTATTTGTAATTGTATTTGCAATTGTATTTGCAATTGTATTTGCAATTGTATTTGCAATTGTATTTACATTTGAATTTGTATTTGTATTTGTATTTGTATTTGTATTTGTATTTATATTTATATACTATAATAGTGTTTCTGGAGTCTGAGGTGTTCTAGGAGACCGCGAAGGACTGTGCTACTTATTTGTAAATTTGAGAAAAGTTTTAAAAAAAGTAGAATCCCGTCAATTTGACGGCTTCTGCAAATCTAGTGTTGAACGGTTGGCAACGTATTAGAAGTCGGTATTTTTGAAAGTGGTGCAAGTAACTTTCTTGTTATGTTGAGACAGTTGAGATTTTGGGAAAAGCTTCCATGCTATAGCATGTAACAGTTGAAACTTTTTGGGTTTATTTCGAGTTGAGAAATTATGACACATCTACATGTATCTGACCTTCAAGGCCATCAAAAAATGTTTGGCAAACTGACAATAGTGATTAAGTAATAATGAAGGAGCTGCGATGAGGATGAACTTAAAGGTTCGAACTTCCAAGTATATTAGTGGGCCTCACTTCACCTAAATTATTACTAATTGTGATGATAGCCGTTATATTTGAAAGTGGCACAAGTCCCTTTCTTCTCATATTGAAATATTTCAAAGTTTGTACAAAAGCTTTCATGTTGCAACAGTGTTTCTCAAACTGGAGTCAGAGGTCTTCAATGGGTCCGCGAAGGGGTCACTTAAAATTTTTGACTGGTTCAGAGATTTTCTATTTTCTGAATAAATAATTGCTTATTCAAATTTAAAGTTAAATTTAAAGCTAAATTTAATTATAATTAAGTTAAACACACTTTTCTCGAAAATGGACTTGTACCATTTTCAAAAATAACGGTTCATAGCAAAAGCTGCTACCAGTTATATCGATGGAGGAATTTTAAACTAATTGTAAGTCTGATCAATAATATGTGAAAAATGTAATAACGGCGGCAAGTTATTCCGAGATTTATTTCTTTTTACTCAGAGTGCATCGATTTTAGAAATCATTTTAAAACATCGGAAAACCATTATTACAATTATGTTTTAAATGATGCAATGTAAACCTTTTTAATTTTCTTCCGTATAATCGCATAATACATCGGAACAAATTACACCTGGAATTTATAGAAACTTATTTCTATATAACAGAAGCATTAATATTTATTTCTCCTCGTGAATCAAACTTGCAGCGAGATGTGTACTACTGATTCTCGTGTCACGGAATAGTCATTAATCTGAAGATTTGCAGCGCACGGAAGATAACGTCGGTAAATGACAGAATAATTAAAAGAGAAAATGCAAAGCAGAGTGTTGCGAAACAAGATAAAACTTACATTTGAAATTATCCACTGGGGGAATGGTTACCGAGAATCGCGGGAGAATTTTAAATCAGAAGTTTACAAGGAGATTACGTTCCTTCCGACGCGATTCGAATATATAAATACATTTTTTACTATGTTCACATGTAATAAAAGCGTAGCTTCCATTCAAGGTATCATCAGATTATTGCACGATTCTCGATCCTATCTGTTTTGCCGGTGAATTTATGTTTATAGCGGAGTGCAAGGATGTAACTGTATTTTGATAAAGTTTCCATTTATTCTTCCGAGTAGTAGTTATTCTTCCGAATGTACTCTGGTGTAGCTCCGAGACAAAGTGATCCTAACAGCTGAACCCTAAATACGCAACATACCCAAACCGTCGCCAATCAAACTTCGCTTTTCCTTCAAAAACAACCTCCTAACACATTGCACGCCGCACAGTGGTCAATTTCGTTGAAATCCTGGCCAAAACTTCAGAACGTACTTCGATTCAGACGAAAATCTACAGATTAGGATTATTTGGGTCGCTGATTATGAATTTGAAGTTGCAATTTCCAAAAACAGAATGGCGGATTCAATATGGTGGACACGTTTATCAAAAAATCGATGGTTGCAAGCCGAAATCAGTATTCTGATATTTTTCGGTCGCTGATTATAAATTTGAAGTTACAATTTCCAAAAACAAAATGGCGGATTCAACATGGCGGACGCGTGTATAAAAAAATCGATGATTCCGCGTCGAAATCAGTGTTCTGATATGTTTTGGGTCGCTGATTACGAATCTGAAGACAAAATTTCCAAAAACAAAATGTCAAATTCAAAGTGGCCAACAGGTGTATCAAAAAATCGATGGTTCCACACCAAAATCAGTGTTCTGACATTTGTTGGGTCGCTGATTAAGAATCTAAAGTCAAAATTTCCAAAAACAAAATGGCGCATTCAACATGGCGGACATATGTATCAAAAAATCGATTGTTCCGCGCAAAAATTAATATTCTGATATGTTTTGCTATCAATTAATATTAAATAAAAAAATGAAACCAAGATATTTATAAATTTAAAGGATGACAGAAAGCTGTCAATGCTGAAAAAGGGGATCGTACTTTGATGTCACATCGAAAACGCATTTTCAATTCCGATGTAAAAACGTTGCATTATTCAAGTGTCAACTTTGAGATCGCTTATCTCTAAGACTATCGCGCAATAAAAAATATTATTAGTGGAAAAGGATGCTCTGATGTGTTACAAATCAAACGCAATTGCTATATTTTGAAAATCCCGAAAAATATTTTTGGGGTTTTGGCCAGCATTTCGGCGAAGTCGATCACTGAAAGCCTGAATGCCGGGCTGAATCTCACATTTCACAACGTTCCCATTAAAGTCAATATAAAATTTAACTCCATTAATTAATACACAATTTAAATGAAATAACACTGCCTTTCCTCCACTCTACCGTTTTCCTCAAGACAGAATAATATAATCGATATTGATCGCCCTTTACGATCATATTGTTACGGAATTATTGAGTAACGAAACTGTCTCCCCTCTATATGTCATCGATTGCTAGATCAACAACAACAAGATGCCAATGTTTATAATAATATATCAGCCACTTGCCTGTAAGCTGTGAGATTGGCCGGACCTGTTCAAATAGAATCGCTACTTTTATAAACGATTACTTCTTTTATTATGTCGCACCGCAACAATACATTTGAAATCCCGCATTATCGCGGGACCACCGTGCAATTGACCAACTATTAGGTTGGAAAGAAATTAATCTCGGTTTTCGAATTTCCAAACTTCGGCGCTTCATTTCGAGATAGCCGTTCATTTTAATGTTTGTCTTCTTATATCATTTAAGAAAAAAAATATATTAAAAAACTTGTTTCTCTTTGGGAAAAACGTGTAAATTTTAATGGAACTTATTTTGATTAAAAAAAATTATTCCCATTCTCAACATGTGTATTTAAAGATAAAGTTTGAAAACCGACATTAATTTCCTACCAACCTAATACAGTAAAACCTCTTTTTGTGCGGTCCTTTTTTATGCGATTTTCTTTTTGTGCGATTTGTTTTGTGCGATTTTATTTTTGTGCGATTTTTTTGTATGCGGTATATGAATCTCAGCGGTGTTGGCGCCAGTTTAATGTTTCCTATCAGTGTACATATACATGTGTGGACGAACCCTGCCTACGCGGCTCCTTGACGACAATGTATTTGTACTTCGCGACGCTCTGTTCATTTGTTTTGATCCAATTCATCGCAAGAAGATGCGCGTTTTGGATTACGACGAGTAGCAGTGAATTATTTAATGTGCATTTTGAAAGCTTCTCCATGTATACAATGAAAAATTAAATGTTTTTCAAATATTTCCAGGTCTAATTTAATTTGTTTGAAATCATTTTCTCATCTATTTCGTAAATAATTGATGTATTTTCTAAGTGCGACTTTTTTTATGCGGTCCCTGTCCACCGCATAAAAAAAAAAAAAGGTGGTATATCGTACAAAGTTGTTTATTATATGTAAGTATTTATAAAATTCCCGGATATTTTTTTGTACGATTTCTTTTATGCGGTTGCACACGGTTGCGGTTGTGTTTGCTGTAAGAAAAAGTATCGAGGGTGGATGCGAAGGGGGAATTTTGGAAGAGAGTCAGTTGAGTTGAGAGTTTAGAGAGTGATGTACGAAGCGTGAGTGGAGAGAGATTTTGCGAGGTTTATAATATTCTAGAGTTAGTTCATGTTAATGAGTTTTGTTATTTTATAATTATATATCTAATAAAGTTAGTCACCTTGTTTTAATTACACGCGTTCAGTAAAATTTCTAGCTACGATATCATTAGTTAATTTAAGGGAAACTATTCGCTTTTTTTCTAAGACGATTTTTCTATTCTTTGGAGGCTTCTCCGGGATTAAATTAGAGTAGGACCCTATAATTTTATTTGCACTTGAGGGCCAACAGTTTTTATATTTATATATTTTCTGTACAATTGTGAAATTTTAACAGAAAATAATTTTACCAAGTACAACTTACTTGAACGTCGACCGATTGGAAAAAAATCGGATCTTCTTAACATGTCGAACGCCACTGGTATTTCGCTATTTTCATCATTTCTACCGAAGTGAAACTTTTTCTATTAAAATCACATCTTTATAAAGCAGAAACGTCAAAGACACAGATGGATATACATTCAGTAGAATTTTATCTTTTTAACGCGTAATATTTAAATATTGAATATATTACAAAATTCGTAAATATTGAAATTTAAAGGTCATATGCACAAAAAGAGGTTTTACTGTAATTATTACACCTCGCTCAGATTCATCCGCTCGACGCAACTCCCACCGACTTCTCTCAAAACCAACTCCTCAAACCTCATCCCCACCCCTGCAACCCTCCCACATCCCAATCACACAAGAATCCCCGCAACTATACCTCCATCGCCACCCAACCATCGAGAAAATATCCAACGGTCGCGTTCCACGTCGCAGCAAATGTTTACTGGCTCCGCGGAAGGTCGGCATAGCGGGAGCTGATTAATTAATAGTTACCAGGTAGTCCACCGGCTCTCACGGACGTCCCCGTCTGACATTTCGAGTGACAAGGCAGTGTTAGTCGGGTAGCGTGACCGGCCATGTCCCGCGCATTTATTATTCAACTCTCCGATAGGTTACCGTCGTTCCGGCGCTCTCCTCGGAGAAGACACGCTTCGTGCCGGCACGTCACGCGTCGTATTAAACGTTCGAGCTAAATTGACGCTCGGCTTAGGCCATTTCGACGCGCGGAAAACGCGCGCCCGCTTCTACGACCGGTGGAAATTAATGCATCATTTCGCGCGCGAATTTTATACACGGTAGGCGATCCGCCGAGGTCCGTGGGATTCTGCCGTACGTTTGACCTCTCTCGCTGCAGCCATACAACGCTCCACGGCCAATCAGGATTTAGATTGGAGCTATACACGACCGGATTACGTCAAGCACGTAACCCGCGATTACACGCGGAAGATTACGTAACGGAGAGTTCGCTTGTGGGAGAGATAAGAAGGGCTTTTTTGAGTCGAGGTTCCAGAGAATGTTGGATGCGGGGGAAATTTGAAAGGGTGGAGGGGTGGAGGTTGTCGAAGTCACAGTGGAAAAGAGAGCGAGTCGTTTTTGATGTCATTATGGGGACAGTTTCTAGGGGTGGTCGACTGGAGAGCGGAGGAGGGTGCGATGTAAGAAATGAGGTTGCGTTAACCCATTCACTGCAGGAAAAGTAAGCAAATATTACCATTGCTTGTTAAAATTTGAGAAGATGACAGGAAGTTTTTAGAACATTGATTTCATTAATCAAAAATATAATCTCGACATTTGTAATATAGGGGACTATTCTGATTTAATCTCAGGCGAGCAACCAAAGACTATCGGTACTGGTCTTCGAATAAACGGAACAATACCGTAGCCTAGAAACTTAACTGAACGCGCGTAATTAAAACAAATGACTAACTTTATTAAATAGATAAAAATACAAGACTCTTAAATAATACTAAAATAACTCTAAAGATCTCTCCACTCACGCTATAACTCTCACTCTGTAAAACTCTCCACTCAACTCCGTATTCTCAACTCAACTCGACTCCACTAACTGACTCTTCCAAAAATCCACGCTTGCATCCACCCTCGATACTCTTTCTCACAGCATGCATTCTTCGTCTTTCTCACAGCATGCGTTCTCTGTTGCACTCACGCAATTTCTCTTTATTTGCAGACTAACATTCATGCTAGACCTGACATCCATCGCCTTTCAAATCACGTACTCTAAACATCCACTCTCGCTTATATACTGTAGTAAGGTATTAAATATGTAAGTAAGGTAATAAATAAATGAATGGAAAGACACACACAGCACAAATTAATCAAAGAAACTAGAGTATATATTTGATGATAATGATATGTAGTAATAAGGGTAATAGTAATAAGGTTAATAATAATAATAATAATAACGGTAATAAGAGTATTAAAGGCACGACATCCGTCTCACTAAGATGGTCGAATCAGACTGCGTAAAAAGCTACGCATCGGCGTTTGTCGCTAGGCAGACGACACGTGGGTACGGGCTATTCAGGCCCGTAACCAACGAAAACGAAAATAATACAATCTTTTTCTTTTTTGGTTGAAAGGGGCACTATAATGCAAACCATCCACACTCACTTATTCCAAAAATTAATACTATTTACGCGTAGGAAAAATTCCGTTCCTACAGTAATGATACGAAGAACATTAGTGTTCCAAAATTTCTATACACGGTCGGCGATTATTGTTAACTTATTAATTCAAACTTATAGTGCAGCTACGAGATATCTCATAGTTGGCAGTCAATGGTTTAACCCCTTCAAAATAATATAGCAGCGGAGGAATTAACCTCTTGCACTCGTTTATCGCCGTACAGGCGACATCATACGTTTTACCGTAGCACTCGTATCTCACCATATAGTTGTCATCCTCCATTTTATTAATATATATATATTTATATTAGTATTTCATTCTAGGGACCCTTGCTACAATGTTTTCTTTTGGTTTCTCCTTAAATGTATATGTATAGATAAAATAAAATAAATTAATAAAAGATAAAAGATTCTTCCTCTTTTGTCCTGGCTAATTGGTTTCGTTCCTGGGATCATTCATTTATAAAGAAAATTATCAAAGAAAAATAAAAGATAAATAACATTTTTTTATGGTTATATACACCGACAGGGATCTATATATATTGTTACGAATTATGACGAGCAACGAAAGTGTCTCCCCTCCATGTGTTATCAATTGTTAGAGCGGTAGCAACGAGATGTGAATGTTTATAATAATATGTCAGAGAGTTGTCTGTGAGCCGCCAGATTCGCCAGACATGTTCAAATAGAATCGCTATTTTTATAAACAATTAGTTCTTTTATTATATCGCGCCGCAACACTCGCCGCACCAGTAGACAGGGATATATACAGGGTGGAAATTATCACGAGGGGGTGAGATGCAGATTAAATTTCTGTATTTTCCTAATTTTATCTTCTCAACCGGCAAGTTAAATTGTAATGTTACCACAAAAATGCTTTCATTTTGATCAAATATGAAAAAAAAATTCCTAGTTGATTGGTAGCCTTCTCAAATATAAATATGAGTTCGAAGGGTTAAGATCTTAATACGATGGATCTTTATACGTGGCTGCAACACATATATCACATATTCACAATACCCCCAGCATAACAATCACCACAAAATTACCCCTAAGTATCAGAATCCTCCGAGAAATAAGCCCAGAACTTCCCTTCCCCTCTCGAACAATCAAAACTCACCCTTAATCTCCTCTCCCAGATACCAAACTCCCCCAAAACCGTGCCAGCCTCCCGTCAATCCCCATCTCCATAAAACTATCCAAAAACACTTGACAATCTCCAACACTCCATCGCTCTGGAATCGCGAGTGACACGAGAAAACCGCTCGTAAAAATCCATCGTCGTGTAGGCAAATGTTCTGCACGGTGTAGACCGAGGGAGAGAATCGGTCCCACCGGTGGCAAATCTCGTAACGAGGGCTCGTATCTCGGTGGATCTTTATCGCCGGCAATTACGTCGGGTTCCGGTGCCTCGGGGTTCCGGAAAAACGCTGGAAAAGAGCACGTGAAAAGAGCGAGGATCCGGCTTGCCGTTGGAAATTATATAAAGATGAAAAGTTAATGCCCCAAGACGGCTGCCGGCCGGCTAGACGGCCCATATCGGCCCTCTGCCCCTTAACCCTCAATCACTGAGGGCTCTTATGACCGTCCGCCACGATCCACCCGGGGAAAATTCTGCCGATCGTGGAGCATGCGACATCAAATATGCAGACGGCTCGAATCTACGGTTATGTACCGGGGAGAAGATGCTCTCTGGAAAACGCCGCTTTATGGGACACCGTGCGTCAAGTGGGATGGCACGACGCGTATGGTGTCGCTGTGGCTTTCGAGGGGGCCTTCGAGACGAGGCGCGATGTCGTTCGATGTAAACGGCATTCGATGGGAATGATTCTTGGGGTGCGTATATAGAAAATAACGCGACGCATGTTCTTTCTGCGTCGTAGGGAGACGCTGAGTTATCTAAAACATAACCTCACAAATCTTTCGGTGGCGGAATAGGCGCTGCGATCGAGAGGCTCCGCCGCGGCCTTTTACCTAACCCTTCCAACACTACTGGGATATTTTATATCCCAAACATGTTATTATTGTTTTCATGTTATTATTGTACAATTTATTTCCATATATTATTTTGTTTATATGACAATATTTACTACTGGGATCCCAGCTGAAGATCTGAAAACTGCTGAAATAAAAAAATATATATTTCATTCTCAGTCGTATTTTTATTCCATTTCCTGTGTTGCAAAATATACACTGCTAAAAATTAGTCATTTTCTGAAGAAATAAAATTCAGTGTTGAAAGGGTTAAAAACCTAAAACGGTTTTTTCTAATTATCCTCCCTCTTGGCAAAAATAACAAAATGTAGAGGGAGGTTTTCCTAATCAATCATTTGCATAAACTAATATTTTGTAAAAGGGAAAAGCTCCTGTAACTTAGCTCCGCCTTGTGACACTCCGCCTGACTTTTGAATCCGCTAGTTTGTTTTTGGAAATTTTGAGAACGGATTTGTAATCAGCGACTCAAAAAACATAAGAATACTAATTTTTGCGCGAAATCATTAACTTTTCGGTACACCTGCCCGCTATATTTAATCCCCCATTTTTGTTTTGGAAATTTTGAGACCGGATTCGAAATCAGCGACTCAAAAGACATAAGAATACTAATTTTCGCGCGAAATCATTAATTTTTCGATACACCTGCTCGCTATATTGAATCCGCCATTTTTTTTTGGAAATTTTGAGACCGGATTCGAAATCAGCGACTCAAAAAACATAAGAATACTCATTTTTGTGGGGAATCATTAACTTTTCGATACACCTGCCCGCTATATTTAATCTGCCATTTCGGTTTTGGAAATTTTGAGATCGGATTTGTAATCAGCGACTCAAAAGACATAAGAATACTAATTTTCGCGCGAAATCATTAATTTTTCGATACACCTGCTCGCTATATTGAATCTGCCATTTTTTTTTGGAAATTTTGAAACCGGATTCGAAATCAGCGACTTAAAAAACATAAGAATACTAATTTTTGTGGGGAATCATTAACTTTTCGATACACCTGCTCGCTATATTGAATCCGCCATTTTTTTTTTGGAAATTTTGAGACCGGATTCGAAATCAGCGACTCAAAAAACATAAGAATACTAATTTTTGTGGGGAATTATTAATTTTTCGATACACCTGTCCTATATATTTAATCCGCCATTTCGGTTTTGGAAATTTTTAGATAGGATTTGTAATCAGCGACACAAAAAACATAAGAATACTAATTTTTGCGCGAAATCATTAATTACCACCATGCAAGCGACATGCCGTAACATTTGTACTAAAAAACCTGGTATACACATAGGGAACTTTTGGGCGAAGTGCCACTCCCAAAAATATATACGTAATTGTTTACTTTTTAGCTTACATTTTCTATTTGGTATAAATACATTGTAAATCAATCAAAAATAAATTTATAAATGTATACAAATTTATACATTACGTACATACAGATACTCGTTTATTTCAACCCCCATTATTTTTCTGTAATTTTCACTTCAGTATCTTTTTGCACGGACATATCTGTTCATATACTACCTATTATTACTGAAAATTTCCATAAAATCCAATAAAAGCGCTCCGTACTTTTTCTCGCTCTAGCAATAAAGCAATTAATTTGTTAAATTTCCGCCCATCTACTGGTCATTGTTCTAGAAAAATGCGCTCGTTCGTTAAGGGTTAACACAAAATCCCACAAATATAATACTTTCTGGGACCTCGACACAGTAAAACCTCGATAAGTGCGCAGATTTGTGGAGCAAAGCAGTGCTCTTATCGAGTACCGTTGTCGAATCTGTCGCAATCAGAGCGCAAACTTAGAAGAAGACAGACAGTAGAAGAGACAGAGAGAGCAAGCGAATAAAGTGAACTACTCGGAATTATCTGCGAGGCATTGCTAATGAAACAATAAGCTTCTTTATTTATTAATTTTTTAATTACTAATTTTTATAAATCAGTTGGTATTGATATTATTATAAATCCCCTAAGGGGGACCGGAAAGTAATGTCGTTTCTCCAGATAAATGCTGAAAAACCAATTGATTATTATCGATCCTTCATTGAAAGTTTGCACATTAGATGACAAAAGGTTGCTGATAACGAGGGTGATTACATCATTCATTAAAAATAAAAACTTCTTACAAATTTATTTGTTTCAATTTAACACTAGATTTACCATACCAGTCAAAATGACTGGTTTCTCATTTTTTACAAAAATTCTCTAAATTTACCGGCGCACCATAGAGCAGATGTTCTACGCTCATCTTATAAAACATAAATTGCCGAATCAATCAAGTTTTCCACCTCTTAATTCCCCTTTTTTCAAAATACCTATTTAATATTTTTAAATATGATAGATTTAACGCCGGTAGTTCTAGTGTTAATGTAAAAAAACGACATTACTTTCCGGCCCCCCTAATATAAATATTATAAATATGTTTACTATACTCAGAAGAGAATCATAGGGCAAGGGGTTAATCGTCTCCGTTTGTCCCCATATACAGAGAAGCTCAACAAGAAACAGTTTGAGAAGACATCTCGCTAGACGTTTCTTATCCGGGACTATCGATTCCCGGTCTCCCAACGGGAACCCTCGGCTGGTGGCGGTAAGAAGGGTAAAGCCATGGCTGGAGGGCGAGAAGAAGGGTGTTCTTAGCAGGGGCGGTGTGTATCGCGAGGCATTACTTTTATTCCGTGTCATTTGAGCCCACACTCGGACCCGGCTGCTTCCAGCACGACCCACGGATGCAATAGATTTCTCCCAAAGTGCTTCTTGGCCCGATGCACGACGACGTGGAAAGTCCTCCGGCGAGTCGTATCTTTCACCCCCGTCGAACCAAGGACCCCGCTCCTTTTATCCTCCTTTGTTCTCCTACATTCAAACGAATCCCCATGACCAGACTGTTAATCGATTTTCGGTAATTCTGCCGGACGTGCTGGGTGGAGAATGTTCGGTGGTTGTTGCTTGGCGAGACGATGGCGAAAGAACGAGAGGATGATACGTATATTTCTTTTTATGGCGATTCTCTTTATTCTCAAAGAGAATGACTTTTTTTAATATTTTATTTTGTAGGATTTTTTATGTTAACACTTAACGGACATTCGGATCTGCTCTGCCTTTCGCGGTTTCCGGGCAGTTTTTAGAAGAATTAAATAAATCTGTATGTATGGTTTTAAAGCGTTGTAGTGTTATTAACACGTTGGCTGCCATGGGGGTCACCGGTGACCGGCGCTATTGAATTCAATGAAATATCATGTGACTTTAAAATTGCAATATTTACGAATTTTGTAATATATTTAATATATAAATATTGGCGATAAAAAGATACAGTTCTGCTGAATATATATCCACCTGTGTCTTTGAAGTTTCTACTTTATAAAGATGTGATTTTAACACTAGAACTACCGGCGTTAAATCAATGATGTTTCGATATATTAAATAAGAACTTTGAAAAAAGAGGAGTCCAAAAGGCGGAAAAGGTGATCGATTCGGTGGTTAATGTTCTTTGAGATGGACGTCAAATATTTATTCTATGACTTTCATATGAACTTGGAGAATTTTTGGAAAAAATTGTGTACCAGTCATTTTGACTGGTTTGGTAGTTCTAGTGTTAATAGAAAAGTTTCACTTCGGTAGAAATGATAAAACTAGCGAAATACCGGTGGCGTTCAACGTGTTACATCAACGATATTTCTTACAGTAGTTTACGCCTACGCAAAAATATTCCTCGGTATCTGCTCTCATTCCTCCTATTAAATAAAGATGAACGATCAACAGTAAAATATTTCCCGCAATTATTTTCCTTAGCCGATGAACAGTTGGACAAATAATTTGAATTTACATCGACACTTTGAAACGTGACATTTCACGTAGATAATGCAGCTTTTATCCTATCAATAGAATTATTCAAAACACCCTAATTGAGCCCTTTTCAAACCCTTCAAACCTACATCCCACGTATTACTGCCGATCTAATAAATACCCTGGCGAAGATCGCGTGTCAGAATCCTGAAGCACAAGACAGGATCTTATCACAGTCCAGCAGGGCGATCAACTTGTTAATCCTCGGATGAAAAATAGCACCGGTAGCGTGACCGCTCGTTCATCCTCGCGATCGACAAAGACGATTGTCGTCTTCGACGTGGGAGAGTGCTACCGAGTTCAAGGTTGCAGCTCGACTCAAGGAGACAGGTCGATGCTTGTCTGATTGAGCTTGTCTCATTGTTTCTGAATTCCTTGAACGCTTGGATTCCGTCGAAGATGATGGAAACGAGGTGATAGCGCCGATTGTTGGACGTATACAGGGTATTTCACCTAACTTGACCACCTTAAATATATCGCTTATTTTATACGATAGAAAAAATGTCAGAGGTGGAAAATATTCTGTTTTGTGGCGCCAATACGGTGATGGGCCGTATTTTGTTCTGAAGGTCATATTTCCGAGATTTCAAGGTCATCGTATTTTCTTTAAATGGGACTGCATGTTTTCATTACAACAGTCTTGTAGCTTATAAAAAAACGAATCCAACTAGGTGCAATATGTTGACCTTCGCGTGACCTTTAGCGAGAAAATTATCGCTTTGATAGTAATGTTTATCGGCATAGCAATTACACGGTGCACTGTTTCAATGAAGTTGAAATTCATTCATTTATCGTCCCCGAACGCGTACTGAGGTTACTGGCAAACATTTCATAATTTTCTCGCTAAAGGTCACGTGAAGGTCAACATATTGCACCTAGTTGGATTCGTTTTTTTATAAACTGTGAGACTGCTGTAGTGAAAATATGCAGTCTCATTTAAAGAAAATACGATGACCTTGGAATCTCGAAAAAAATGACCTTGAGAAAAGAATTCGGCCCATCACCCTATCGGCGCCTTCAAACAGAACATTTTCTACCTCTGACATTTTTCTATCATACAAAATAAGCGATATATTGAAGTGGTCAAGTTAGGTGAAATACCCTGTATACACAGTTAAAATTGAAAAATTGAAATACAACCGTTTAAATATGATTAAACAAATAGTAATTTATAATGATTGTACATTAATACGTTGAATGCCATGGGGGTCACCAGTGACCGGCGCGATTGAATTCAATGAAATTTCATATGACTTTGAAATTGTAATATTTACGAACTTTCTAATACATTCCATATTTAAATATTGATAAATATTGATAAAGCAGGTAAAATGTTGCTGGCTATACATCTCTTGGTGTCTGTAACCCCTTGCCCTACAATAACGAGTGACACCCCCGATGCGTTAAATGAGATAGGAAATTTGCAAGTTTTGCAAAATCTGTACAATTGAAAATATTAATGCGACGCAACGCTATAAAATTATATCTATAATACTAATATTACGTTAAATTATACGATATATGAAGAATTACTGATCAATTTTTAATTTAGCAATTTGAAGGTGAATTATTGCAGATGCAGTTGTAAAATAAGTCGTAGGGCAAGGGGTTAAAGCTTCTATTTTGCAAAGATGTGATTTTAATAGAAAAGTTTCACTTCCGTAGAAGGTGTTAACAACCTAACTTTCTGATTAAAAGGTGCTTTTGAATTGCCAAATAAATAGTTATCTCTCAATATTCAAAAATGTCCCCGTCCGCAAAGTGTTAATTAATATATTTAGTAATTATAAATAAATATACGCGATTAAAGGTAAAAACCTGCTGACTATACATCTATTTGTGTCTTTAAAATTTCTGTTTTGTAAAGATGTTATTTTAATAGAAAAAGTGTCAATTTAGTAAAAATGATGAAATTAGCGAAATACCGGTGGCGTTCAACGTGTTAACAGCCTAACTTTCTGATTAAAAGGTGCTTTTGGATTGCCAAATAAATATTTAAAAATACCCCCGTCTGCAAAGGGTTAATTAATATATTTAGTAATTACGAATAAATATACTAGATTAATCGCCGGTATTTCTAGTGTTAAAACGTTTTTGGAAGCCGATAATATCGACAGCCTTGGTAGTTTAGTGTTAATCAGAGGACAAGGTTGAAGAAGAAACGCAACCTTGCAAGGAACTTTCGATTTTCCTCGGCATCGTTGATGCGTGTTTCCGTGGCAGAATGGGGGAGCAGGAGAGGAATGGTCAATTAGGGTGAACTATATTTCGAAAATTGGCATACTGACCTACTGAAGGGGATATGTGTCTATGACGTCACTCTGCTTTCCTACGTAGGGGTAATTCAGAACCGTGGGGTATGCTCCACCGTGGGATCGATATTTTGCTCCATGGGGTTACTCGACGTTAAAGAGGAGAACACGTCTAGAGATGAAACTTAACGATAACCTAAAGACCACCCTGTAATTTAATCGTAGAAGAAAGAAACTTCCGACGACTTAGATAGCAATTTTACCTAATTAATTTTTCTACACTTTCAAATTCTATATTATTGTCAAAATTGTTGGTACACATATTGTATCTGGTATCGTGATGTTTCGCTGGAAAACAAGAGGTTTTAATGTTATTTAATGTTGCTAAAATTACTATTTAACTGTAAAAATACTAAGAACATCAAAATGATCGGCTCTCAATTTTTTCAAAAAAATCCACAAAGTGATAGGAGAGCCATCCAGTAAATATCCCACTTCTGTCTTATAAAAGCTAAGTTACTCAATTGTTCATATTTTCAACGTCCAGATTTCTCTTTTCCCAAAATTTTCTATCGTTTTCTAACACTAAAACTACCAAAGCGGTCAGAATTACCGGTTTCCAATATTTTTGAAAAATTACACAAATTAATAGGAAAGCGATGCAGTGAATATTCCACTTCTATCTTATAAAACCTCAGTTACATAATTGTTCAAATTTTCAACGTCCTGATTTCACTTTTCACAAAATGTTCTATCCTTTTCTAACACTCAAACTACCAAAGCGTTCAAAATGACAAGTTCGCAATATTTTCGAAAAATTCCATGGATTGATAAGACAGCTACAAACTACATATTCCACTTCCATCTTATAAAACCTAAATTACCTAAGTGACCATCCTTTTCACCTCTTGATTCCTTTTTCTCCAAATTACCTATTCGGTATAATTAATTATAATATATATAGTGCCGGTAACTCTATTGTTAAACTTTTAGCTTGAAATATGTTATCAAATTTGATATTCTGAACAATTTTTCACTAATCGTATTATATATATTATAGTAATATTGATGATATTATATATCATTGCTCTCCATATTATTGTCAAAAATTTATGTGAATAATGAACTAATTCTTCGACAAAAAGAGCTACGTACAATACTTTCGCGTCTAACAGGAAAGGTTTCGGAGTACAGGCTCCAAGGAAATTGCTAACTTCCGGTCTGACTTCCAGTAATGTAGTAAAGCAACCCTATGGTAACTCTCCCCCAAAAGTGTCTATAGAGCGATATTTGATTGCTGGATGAAATACTACATTCCAATGCATCGCACGTCGCAATCAGGACTCTCATTATCGCGCCCTTTGAACAATAACCAATCAACTCCATCGAGAGAATTTTTTCTGATTTTGTCACAAAGAAGTCGATTCGGAACAAGAACTTAATTGGATACAGGGAACATATAAGAAATATAGAGCTCTAATTACCACAGTACTTAATATACAGTTTATAACTAAATTCAGCACTTTAAAAATTTCTTTGCAACTTTCACCATGGAAATTTGTTGCAAATGCAAATCGAAAAAATTACTATCATTGTACTGTAGCCTCCGCAAAGCTGTACAAATTTTGCAAGATACAACTTTTCGAATTTTGTATTACGACGGAAACTTTTAAGCTAATAAAATTAGGCAGTACATCTCGCAAACTGGTATTTTATCATAAACAGTGATAAAGGGTGATATATCCTCGATAAGGGATGTTAATTTTCAAAGCTATTATATATGGGGTGTTATGTAACTGGCGGTACAACCGGATAAGGGTTGATTCTATGGCAAAAAGTAAATCGAAAATATAAAATAGAAGAAAAGTTTCTCATTTGAGACTTCGTGTTTGAAAAATCAACTTTCAATATCTGCTATGTACGATTTATTTGTTATTACTACGTTTATTATATTTATTAGGCTTATATTAATTATAAATATTAATATTAAAACTTTAACTATGTGCACTTTCTTTCATCTTATGCTCTCGGTATTCGTGTTATCTTTAATATAAAAATATTAAGAATCATCATTAATTATTATAAATGACTGAGGACGGACATTAAATGATTAAGTACGTTCTACAGTGCTGTTCGCTGATTTGCGACTTACAATCAGTAAAGAATGCTGAGTAAATTTTTAAAGTCGTTTTTTTCGGAAATCGAAGCCTCAAATGAAAAACTTTTATGCTATACAGTCAATTTATTTTTTAACACAGAAACAACTCCTCCCTGATTGTATTGCTAGTTACGCGACACCCTGTATAAATATTTTTATTAAGCTCTGTCAAACAGAAAATTGATATCTGCTGGCAAATAATTGTTAAAAAGGACAGTTTTTCAGTTTATTTCCACCGTTCAAGCAACGGATCGAAGAAGCAAGCAGCAAAATGGCACTTTGTCATCGCAAGAGGGAGCTCCGAAAATCAAATGAAAAACTTTTGTTCCATACTGTCAACTTACTTCTTGACACAGAAATAGTTCCGCCTAATTCTACTACGAGTTACACGACACCCTGTATATGTATTTTTACCCAGATCTGTCAAACAGAAAATTGATATCTGCTTGCAAATAATTGTATAAAGGACAGTAATTGTTTCACTTTTCTTTCCACCGTTCAGGCAACGGATCGAAGCTAGCAGCAAAATGGCACTTCGTCATCGCAAGAGGAAGCTCCGAAAATCGAATGAAAAACTTTTATTCTATACTGTTAACTTATTTCTTGACACAGAAATAGCTCCCCCTAATTCTACTACGAGTTACGCGACACCCTGTATAAATATTTTTCCCAAGCTCTGTCAAACAGAAAATTGATATCTGCTTGCAAATAATTATTAAAAAGGACAGTAATTGTTTCAGATTCCTTGCCACCGTTCAAGCAACTGGTCGAAGAAGCTAGAAGCAAAATGGCACTTCGTCATCGCAAGAGGAAGCCTCGAAAATCGAATGAAAAACTTTTATTCTATACAGTCAACTTATTTCTTGACAGAGAAACAACTCCTCCCCGATTGTATTGCTAGTTACGCGACACCCTGTATAAATATTTTTCCCAAGCTCTGTCAAACAGAAAATTGATATCTGCTTGCAAATAATTGTATAAAGGACAGTAAATGTTTCACTTTTCTTTCCACCGTTCAAGCAACGGATCGAAGAAGCTAGCAGCAAAATGGCACTTCGTCATCGGAAGAGGAAGCTCCGAAAAACCCCGTCGGGCAACGAGCGTCGATTAAAACTTCTGTAAGCCGCCGACGGGTCATTGGCTGTCTTGGCAAATAAAAGTGACAGACTTCCGTATCCAGCTTTTTGTCCGGCAGCTTTTTCTCGCGGATTCGCGCTAAGCCGATAGTGGAATTGCCTTGCAGCGTTCGTCCAGTTGGCTTCCTATTGTTTCTTCCTAAGTTCGACGCTTTTTTTTCCCACGTGCAGGAAATATTTCTGTAATCGATCCTGACGCGTCGCCTCGACATTCTGATTCATCCGAGAAACGACGGTGGCCTTGGTGTTGGAATTAACAGGGGTCTTTTCACTTATCTTCTTCTATCAGTTGACGACGACGTTTTTTTCCTAGTACGACTTAGGGACCTTTGGATTTGGAAGGCGAACGCGAGATGGAGACTTTTACAATCAGTTGTTAATTAATTATTGTTGCTGCGCGTATTTGGTCTCGCTGCTGATGCGGACGGGCTGGAATATTTTCTGGACGATACACAGCGTCGTCTCTGCTGGACAACTTAAGACGTTGAGCGCTACGTCAGTCCCTGGGGACTGACAGTGAATTTGCCGTTCAGGTGGCGTCAGTCCCCGGGGACTGACAGTACACTTTTTGTTTTGACGACATTGGTGTATGGGACCGGTATGCACTATTATTAAGGTTATAAAATAAATGTTGTAATTTAGCTTGAAAATTGACTAAACATGTCGTTACCTTCTGTAATCTGTGTAAATCTAAGCCACATCTTTGCCTAGAATGTTTTACTAAATTTCATTATAATTACATTATTGTATAACCTTGATAATGGTGCATACCGGCCCCATGCGCCAATGTCGTTAAAACAGAAATTTTTTTCATCAACGCCGCCCAAAAGAAAAATTCGCTGTCAGTCCCCAGGGACTGACGTCGCACTCAACGTGTTAATGATCACAGCCACGGCCGTTTGGATGGATTGATTCGTTGACGATGATGATTTTTAGATATATTTTTTTGGTGTGTACAACGTGTCGGCCGGTTCAGGCTGGTCTCATTGTCTAAAACTACATTCGCCAGAAACTCCCCATAGCTAGCGCTTATTGGTCGATCGCTACGGCAAAAATCTGTACGGGCTAAAAGTCCCTATACTCGATGGTTACATAAGTTGGTATCAGCCGCACATTTAATATTCGGTGGCACAGCCCTCAACAATTATTGTAAAGAGGAATTTTGGAGTTGGAGTTTGAGGTGATTGCTGTTGGCAGAAAAGTTTAACACTAGAACTACCAAAGCAGTCAAAATGACTGGTACACAATTTTTTCCAAAAATTCTCCAAGCTCATAGAAAATTCATAGAATAAATATTCTACGTCTATGTCAAAAAACATAAATCAATGAATCGATCATTTTTTTCGTCTCTCGATTCTTCTTTTTTCAAAGTACTTAGTTAATATATTGGACTGTAATAGATTTAACGTCGGTAGTTCTAGTGTTAAAATTGGTAATTAGTGGCGTAATATGTTTTTATTTAGCAATGGTTTATGCAATGCTATTTGATTACTGTTATTTTGTAATAGATTGTAAATAAACAAGGGCAGCAAAGTAGAATTAATAATTATTCACAAATTAATTGGTTAATTTACATTTAAAACATACATAAGCAAAATAATTCGGAGCATAAAGGGTTAACCCTTTCGAGACGGATTTTTATATTTAATTTCAAATAGGGTGTAACAAGTTTTTATTAATATTTTGGATGTATGAGAACTTTGTTAAACACGGCAATTATATGTTGCTGTTGAAAATTATTTAAATTTAGAAATTTGGAACTGGGACATATCCCATCAGCTTTTTATATTGCGATTATATAACCCAGCAGTTCTCAAAACTAATCAAATAAATATATTTTCAATTAATATTACATACTATTACATATTGATATTGTTACTCGTGATAGAACGTAAAGCAGTAATTACAAATACCAGTTTCACAAATAGAACAAACAGTTGTAGATTTCTTCTCCACACTACTTTTTTTTTTCTTAAATTCGAGAAAATATTTTCCCGAAGTTTAAACGACCATTAGTTTGCGATATATTGTCCCATTAGTCTCGAAAGGGTTAAACCAGCAAATGATTAATTGTCGAGCAATATAATATTCTGTTTGGCAAGAAAAAATCGAAATTCTCCAGAAGGAATCCCGAGATCAATCAATGGCTAAAAAGCCCAATTAATGTGAGAATAAGATCATAAAAAAATCCAGGAAGCTCGGAGGAAATTTAAATTTCAGAGATTATGTTATAAAAAGACAGAGAGACGGCACCAATTTCGCTCAAAGTATCGGAAGTCGACGGAAGTCGCCTTTTGGAAATTGAAGGAGATTATATGTCCAGGCCGGAAGAGGGCGGTCTTCCACGAAAAGGTAATAATTTGCAAGGCGAACCACCGGTCAAGTAGGCAGCCGTAACAATGTAATTAGCATCAATATTCGCGATCGAATTGCGATTTCAGCGGCGTCAAAAATATCCCATAGGATGCAATTACCTTGCACTCCTTCAGAGTCGTCTTCATGAATTATTCGGCAAACGGATCTCGTTTGCATCCGAAGTAAAGCTTAATCTTTTCAGCGTTGAATCTTTTTGATTTTTAACTTATCTATGAAATCATTACTCCATTATCTATGGAGTTATGGCTGTTGTGGAGTTAACCGTCTCAGGTCTCTATTAATTCTCTAATTTTTCGTCAACTTAGCAAATTAATAGAAAATAAGAAATTATTGTCAAATTCAGAAATCAAAAGGAAAACGGTAGAATGTATTAATTGCGGTAGAAGAATATGTCCAGAAGGTTATGGTGGATGGTAATTAGAGGTTCGGACTCCTGATCAGTGGTTTCAAGTTCAATTCCCCATCATCTCTGGGAAATTTTGTAATATATAAATGTTATAAATAAATTTGATGTACATGTAGGTTCTGGACAAAATAAGAGTAACAGTCAAAAATGAAATAGAGAACAATAAAGTTAACTGCACTGATTCCATAACCTATAATAAGTTTGGAGCAAAAGTGTAGGACTCCCAATTAGTTAGCTCAAGTCCAAATCCCCATCATCCCTGGTGGTCCATTTTTCCGAAATGATCATTTAAAACGTCATACCCTCTGCCGTTTGCAAAATCCTCTAATCCAAAATTCTATTTATAACTCCCAGGACAAACAACCTTACTTACTTATATCCGAAATATAGAATATATATAATTAAGTAAGGTCGCAGGTCCTCATTATCTCCAGTGGTACACTTTTCTTGGACGATCATTTAATACATCATAGTATCTGCCGTTTGTAAAATGCTCTAATCCAAAATTCTATTTATAACTCCCGCGACAAAAAACCGCGCTACTTATATCCGAAATATAGAATATATATAATTAAGTAAGGTCACAGGTCCTCGTTATCTCTGGTGCCACATTTTTCCTAACTGATCATTTAAAACATCGTAGCCTCTGTCGCTTGTAACATTTCCTAATCCAATATTCTAATGATAATTCCTGGGACTAACAACCAGACTACTTAAGTCTCAAATATAAAATCTATCTAATTAATTAAGGTCACATTTCCTCATTATCTGCAGTGGTACACTTTTCCTAAACGATCATTTCATACATCGCAGGCCCTGCCGCTTGTAATCTTCCCTAACCTAAAATTCTAACCTAAAATTCCAATTACTAACAATCGTCCTACTTAAATTTGAAATATAGAATACACAAAGTATACTCAATTAACAAAGGTCAATCAAGACAAGGTTTACAAAACGACATCAGTTACGAAACTACAGGACAATTAATCCCATCGTTATCTCTAGTGCTACATTTTTCCTAACTGATCATTTAAAACATCGTAGCCTCTGTCGTTTGTAACATTTCCTAATCCAATATTCTAATGATAATTCCTGGAACAAATAACCAGACTATAACTCTCAAATATAAAATCTATCTAATTAATTAAGGTCACAGTTCCTCGTTATCTGCAGTGGTACACTTTTCCTAGATGATCATTTCATACATCGCAGTCCCTGCCGTTTGTAATCTTCCCTAACCTAAAATTCCAAAGACTAACAATCGTCCTACTTAAACTTGAAATATAGAATACAAAAAGTATATTCAATTAACAAAGGTCAATCAAGACAAGGCTTACAAAACGACATCAGTTACGAAACTACAGGACAATTAATCCCATCGTTATCCAGGACGCCGCGGAGCGACGCGATTGCGCGTGCGCATGCCCGCGCTAGCACGACGTCCGGTCTGCAATCTACCTAACGATCTCTCGAGCTCGGATTAATAATCACGGTCGTTCCAAGTCCTACGAAACAGTCCGGCGGAATCTTATTTAAAAATAATTGCGTAGCCAGTTGCGATGGTTTCCTGTGTGCTTGATTACGGCTAATTGTTCGGAATTTACAAGTATAATGGCGCGTTTAACGCGTCGACCACGTAACGGCCGTGACTGCACTCCGAAGACCGTCCTGTCGTCTTGCAGGCAACTGCAATTCCTGTCGGAGGGAAGGAAGAGGAGAGAGAGGAAAAAAAAAGAGGTTATAACTCGTGACGCGAATCGACCTCCTTCCGCGTTTCCACGGGGGATCCCCTTCGCGGAACGGAAAAGGGAAATGGATCACCTCGCCGGGAATACGCTTCGCGCCAACGTTCTTCCTCGACTTCAATTTTTCATCCTCGCGGGTCTCTCTGTCTCTCCTTCGATGGGAAGATGTCGTCGGGGCTTCGTTCCTTTCAATTACGTTGGGAAATTAATCAACGGATCGAGCACCGTGGCGGTCTACTTGTTAGTCTCGGTTAGCTCTGGCGAGTTTAACGTTGAATTATTGTTCCTTACTCTTGACATTGTGTTTATTTGTGTTCAAAGTCTGATAGATGTTTGTACAGGGTGTTTCACTTGAATACTACTTTTAACCAGTTAACTGAGGAATTTAGTTTTAAAAAGACTTTACGGGATGCGGAATTAAAATCGAGAAATGACTTGTATACAAGTCGAGCGCTGGGAAAATGCTCCTGGTATACATTTTATGAAAAGAGAGAAACACAATGTGGAAGGCTGACATTTTTAGTTGATGAGGAATTGACAATTCAGTGTTGAAAAGGTTACTGCAGTAGAGCTTTGGATTGACGTGTATACACGTCGAACGCAGTTAACCGGTTAATCATTTTCATATAATAGGTCGTTCGCTAAGTAAAAGCGTTTTTTTAGCGTTTACTTTTGGTGACACATTCACGGTGTGGTCCACTTTGAACTGCTAAATCCCAACGAATCCATTACAGCAGCAGTCTACTGTCAATAGATGGATCGATTGAATGCAGAATTACACCGTAAAAGACCAGTACACTCAATTCTGTTTTTGCACGAACTTCTGTTATACGATTTTGATTTAACCCCTTCGGACCCTCTGCACATTGTAATGTACATAATACTTTTCGTGTTGCATTTTATTACGTATAGGTTTAAACTTAGTTTCACTTAGTTTTTTTATACAAATATTTCTCAGGATCTCCTTAATGTTACATATTTTGCGTAAGCACCATATTTCCATTACAATGTACATTTACAAATTATAAATAAAAATTATAATTATAATTATATTAAATTATAATTTAAAAATTCGGGTCTGAAGGGGTTAACACGAATTAGAAAAAAAAATGTAATTCTCTTTTCGCACGGCTTATTTTGATTTAACACGAAAGTGGCGTAAGTCCATTTATGCTCGAATCGAGATATTAAAGGGTTTGCGTTGGACTAAATTTAAAAATATGTGTAACAGATAACATAGTAGAATAATGTTTTTGAGTTTCTAAGCGTGTCAAATTTATCATCCCAATTAGCTTAATCAACATTATTTAAGATATAATATGTTTATGATGGCTATCAAAATCAACGTCAAAATCAATGAAATGACGTTTTGAATTCTTAAGAAAGCACAAGTCCATAGAAACAGTAAATTTCCCTCGAAATAAAAATAAATGTATGCACTTTTATGTTAAAAAAATATTCAACTTTTACTCTTTGTTAAATAATTTCGACATTAAAATTAATATTGTTTTCTTAATTATTACTTAGCCTTTTCGTATGAATCCGTTAGCGGATCGAAAGTGAAAATTGAAATTAAATTGTTTGTAACAAAGTTATTGCACATTGATACTTCAACTGCTACTTTGATAATGAAACATAAAGATGCAATCTCATAAAATTTTATAACATAATGTTTTCCATATCCATTTGAAACTCTCACAGTGGGACTTACGCCACTTTCGAAATAAACTTTTTAATCACTTCATTAACCAACAAATTTTCGTGCTACAAAATCTCTAACTCGATTTTTTTGGAAAATGGACTTACGCCACTGTCAAATTAAGCTTTTCCATCGCTTCATTAACCAACAAATTTTCGTGTTACAAAATCTCAATGATTTTAAATATATTAATAACAAGTTGCTTTAGAATGAAAAGTTCGTGCAAAAATGTAACTATTAATGTAGCTAAATCGATTTTTTTGGCAAATTGACTTACGCCACTATCAAAATAAACGGCTCAATTGTTTCTAACACCAAATCTACAAAAATAATCAGAATACCTTATACTCAATTTTTTGAAAAACTCTTAAAACCTGTCGTTATCTTTCTCCACCTTTCTACGTCCATCTTGCATAATAAGACCAATCAAATCACTTAAACCATATCCCATTTCATTCCTCATTCCTACATCCTCCATTCAATATGCTTAATTACACCAAATCAATCACTAATAGCTCCTACATGAAAATATTCCCAACAGAAGAAACCAAGCCATCGAAAATCCCTTCGTAAATTACAGAAGAAGACGTCCCTTTGAATTTTAGAATATTTCGTGCTCCGTCATCAACGATAAGTAATATATTCACCACTAATTATTTCTAACACTAAATCTACAAAAATAGTCAAAATACCTTATACTCAATTTTTTGAAAAACGCTTAAAACCTGTCATTATCTTTCTCCAACTTTCTACGTACATCTTGCACAATAAGACCAATCAAATCACCTAAACCCTATCTCATTTCATTCCTACATCCTCCATTCAATATGCTTAATTACCCTAAATCAATCACTAATAGCTCCTACATGAAAATATTCCCAACAGAAGTATCCAAGCCATCTAAAATCCGTTCGTAAATTACAGAAGAAAATTCCAGTCGCTCCGAGCATCGAGGCAAACATTCATCGTGTTTTGCCGACAGTCCAATTAATTGGCGAGATCGATGAATTACCAAAGTCAACGGGAGCGGCATTCGAGCGGCTAGAGTCATTGATTTAAAACCAGCCGAAAGGGCGTCCCTTGTTCCATCGCCCTCTCGAGCGGTCGCAGCGTGCAGACACGCCAAAACGTCTTTATGCGGCCACGCTACGTTTGGACATTTTCGCTATCGGTTTCAGCTATCAGCGAAATGACCATTCGCGAGCGAGCAAGCGCGAGAGAGAGAGAGATAGATAAACACACACAGAGACACACGAAGAGAGAGAGAGATAGATAAACATACACAGAGCACATGAAGAGAGAAAGAGAGATAGATAAACGTACACAGAGTCACATGAAGAGAGAAAGAGAGATAGATAAACATACACAGAGACACACGAAGAGAGAAAGAGAGATAGATAAACATACACAGAGACACACGAAGAGAGAAAGAGAGAAGCGGAGAATCGGCCACCGCCAATCTGTCGCTGGCTGCATTAGCCCAGGGGGTTGCCTTTTGAAAAGGCCCCGTTTGATGAAGCGCTCTCTCGGCGCGCTCGGATACTTTTAAAGTAAATTAGCTTTTTAGTTTTCTGTGCCTAAAACCCGGGGAATATAACATGTATAAAAGGAAGGGCTGCTCGACCGCCGTGCTGCCGGAGGGTTCAACTGCCTCAATGCCTGAATGGTCCACCTATTTCTCTCTCCATCTCTCTCTCCCGATTCTCCTTTCTTTCTTCATCCCTCGACGAGCCCTTGGCGCCACCCTCGGCACCCCGTGCCTCTTCCTGGCGGCGTGTGTGGCTGCCTAAGTCAGCCGCGGTCTGCTCTCGCGTCTGCGTTACATCTGAATGCCTAAAAACAAAATACAGTTGCATCCGAGAGCTTTCCCTCTGCTTCTCACCAGCTCTGTCTCTTTCTCTTACCATCTATCTCTCGCTCGTTTCTTCCTCCTTTCTCTTTCTCTACTCTTCCATCCTGTCTCTTTCACTCACATGTCGTTTGCCGTCTCTCTTCCTCTTCCTCTTTTCGACCGGCGCGCCGATTCACCTGAAAGAGTCCACCGGAAGGAGGGAGGAAGCCGTCGGCGCCCCCTTGCGATCGAAGCGTGCTTTACGCTGTACGTTGACTCTTTGCCGGCTGGGAAAAAGAAGAAGAAGAAGCTGGAATTCTTCGAGAGGAGATCCGCGGCTCCGTCGGCCGCAAAATGGAAAAAACGTCGGAATTCTGTCTGAGGGCTGCGCGGATTTTTTCGTCAAAAGGCTTGCCCCGGTTGCAGCGCTCTTTTCAACGTGATCCTGGAAGAAAGTAGGCGCACAGACGCCGGCAAGTGGTTTTTACGGGAGAACGTACGGGGCCTTTTGTGAAAGTGGCGTCGGAAATGCTGGTTCTATTATCGGACTGGTGATTTTCTGCCCTGCATTTGGCAAAGAACGCGAGGGGGTGGGTTGCGGAGGAACAACCGCGAATGTTGGTTAATTCGGGCGCTGCCGATGGCGGGTTGTTTTTGACCTATCTTTCAAATATGTCTCGTGAGTTGATTTATACAATTTTAGAGCGTTGAGCCGTTTGCATTAATCGAAAAAGTGAAAATTGAAGTTTTATCGTCGAAATTTTTAAAAATTATGTTAGGGTGAATATAATCAAAGGGATACGAATAATGAGACTTTTCTTCCAATATCTTTAACATTAGAACTACCAACCGGACAAAATGGCCGGTACACAATTTTTTTCCAAAAACTCTCCAAGTTTATAGAAAACTCATAGAATAAATATTCTACGTCCATGTCAAAGAACATAAATCACCGAATCGATCACCTTTTCCGCCTTTCGATTCCTCTTTTTTTAAAGTACTTATTTAATATGATAGACTATAATAGATTTAACGTCGGTAGTTCTAGTGTTAGTCAGCATACATATCTATATATTTAGGCGTTAATTTTCGATAATTCTACTGCTAATTGCACTGGTGTGCAAAATTTGACTTCTTTTTGCCCAAAGAATATTTAGGCCGATTTTTATAAATTTTGTGGCGCTGAACACAAATTTGAAGTCTGTTTGTGTCCATTTTTGGGAATTTCCAACTTTCAGAATTTTTTGTATTTTAACCGTAAAAGTTATTTAAGTTTTTTTTGCATAAAATGATTCTACAAACCCTCCCAAATATAAGGATGCGTATTACTTTAATGTTGTAAACATTTAAACATGTTTAAACAATGGTCAAACGGTACTCAAATTACACGACTTCGCTTTTACACGATTTTTAAATCACAACAAAAAATTTTTTTTGGTCTTATTCTGATAGTTTTGCATTATGCCATTTATCAGTATCATGCTTCTCGTTTTACACGGTTTCGTTTTGTACGATTTTGCTAAGAACGTATCTACCGTGTAAATCGAGGGATGAGTGTATATATATATATATATATATATATATATATATATATATATATACATATATGTATGTACCTCAGAAACGTGTTGATTCTTTGCTTTGGTGGCTGAGAGTAGACATTCGATGGCAACGGTGAAAGTCCTTTGGCGGCTCCAAGCAGACAAACGACCGCTAACTGAGGGTTAACGCCACTGTAAAGATGTACTACCAAGTAGCCCACAAAAAGAGAGGTGTTTGGTGATTCTGAATCTCGTCTTCGAAAGCATTGAACACGCATTAATAGGTGAAAATGCTTGAACCCGATCACGGAGCACTGATTACTCGTTGGCTGTCGAGGGCAAACTGATAGCGAGGCGACATCGAAGCGACTTGTTATTGTTAGAGGACGAACTAGACAAACACATGCAAGGTGCGACCTCCGAGGACCGCTGAGAATGTTTTGACAACACGCGGCAGTCGCACTCGTCGGTCAGAGAAGTGGAAATAATTGTTCTCGCTGCTCGTATAGTTGATCTTGATATTATAAATGTAATTGAACAATACTGTTTATTTATATGGCCATATATTAAAAATATAATACTTTGATTAATGTAGCGCTATTGTCAGAAAGTAACTGATAAACAATATATGTATTTGTAATTACTGCAAGCTGCATATAATACTAGCGCGGGTTAAACGGCTGCGCTGAGAATCACTTACAGTACCTTGTGTCTTGCTGAGATATTTTAATTTCTTACCCGAAAACAAAACTCGTGTGGTAAATTTCAGTTAAGGTTTCCTCAAGAAAAATGTCTGCTCTATCGCCTCCTGCTATTAGAATTCCTTTTGGGCGTCTGGTTTTTAAGATGAATAGGAAAATATCGACAAAAGTTAAGGCATTATATTAGAATGAAAATAATTTTAATAGTGATACAAAAATTAAGACCTTTGTTCCATTATCTTTAATTAGCACACACATTGTAATATTTAGTGTCAATTTTCGATAATTCTACTGCTAATTATTATAATGTTATAGACAACCATTGTGCATTTTTGTCACATTTCTCATTAAAAAATTATTACATATATTAGAACAAAGGGAATGAAAGAAGCAGCAGAGGTTGATCGAGTCATCGTTTAAAAGTCTGAAAAATAATCGCAAAAGATTGGTGGAATTACGAAGTTATAAATTAATAATATTTTTTTTAAATTCAAAATTCTACTGCTAATTATTATAATGTTATAGACAACCATTGTGCATTTTTGTCACATTTCTCATTAAAAAATTATTAAATATATTGGAACAAAGGGAATGAAAGAAGCAGCAAAGGTTGATCGAGTCATCGTTTAAAAGTTTGTAAAATAATCGCAAAAGATTTGTGGAATTACGAAGTTATAAATTAATATTTTTTTTAAATTCAAATAACATTGACGCCGCAGAAGTACGCGCGAAAACAAATCTAGTAACCAATAACAAACTCTTTTCTCGATACACCGTGCACTGTCATTGGTTATATGAAAAAAAAATAACAGCCCAACGTAAATCTAATAAATCCGTCCCCGGTGCGTCGGAATATTAAACGTGAAAATTCGTACAACGGCAAATAGAAATGCGAATACACGGTTTTCGAGAAAAAAACAAACATAATATTCCACGCGCAAAGTAAATAAAAAAAAACGGACGAAAAATTGTACGATTCAATATTTACAATAAACGAGTCGTTGACGTTCAACTGGCAGATCGTCGATGAATGCAGACGCCAGCGTTTTCAATTTTGTTTCACTCACAATGCGATACATCTCGAACAAAATAGAACAGTTAGAATGTTTATCGGTAAAAGCAGGTAACTTCATATAAATATATTCATTCGATGTAATATCAGTCCGTAAAATCCTATTGTTTCTCATTTATCACAATCTAAAGTTTCTCGATCTTGCCTTAACGGCATTAGAATCTAGTTACGCAATGTCTATTTTAGCAAATAGCCATTTTTCATTAACCTTCAACCGACCTTGGGCTGTTCTTTAGCCAAAATCGTGATTTTATTTGATTCAATTCGCGATAAATTGTAAATAGCAAATGCGTATCATTTTTAATACAGTCATTATAAAAAAAAAATAAAAAAAAGTCTTGTTCCCTTGTAATAGAAGGTAGAAAAGATCCTAGGGACTTTTTGTCAAGAACCGAATGAAGGTTACATTTATCTGGTGACTTCTACGAAGAGCTAATAAACAGTCAAACAGCCCAATATTAATTTATATATTGAGCCCAAATTATTTAGAATAAAATGCAATTATTGTAGTTAGGCCGAAGTGACAACGATTTTAAATGAAAGAGCCGCTTAATTTTCGACCCTCCGCCGCACATACCGCCATTGCAACAGCACTTATCCCAGAAAATAACAAATTTCAACTATCACTCCCATCGTATTATCGATCAACGTACAACCTCGTTCCTAATATCACCACTTAGAATTTCCTTCAAACCATTCACCTTTCAGTCATCAATATCACCATATTTTCAAAAGCAGAAACGCAACGCAACAACAGAACCATTCCTCCTTCGAACACCCATCCACGAACCCATCGCTCGCAACCCAGTCGGCATCCTCAGAAACCCGACCAGCCAACAAATCAGTCCACCATCAAAACGAGCATGGATCCATCATCGCGAGTCATTCTAGATCCTCGGCATCGATCAAGACATTCTGCGTATCGAGGTATCTCATTAGCACCGTATTCCGTTCGATCTAGAAAGCAAGGAAGCATAATCCAGATTCCAACCTGGCACGCACACCAACCTCCCAGTGATAAATAATCCTACGCGCTTCGAGATCTCATAGAATAAACAGAGATCGACTGGGAAAAAAGCAATGGGAAACCGGCGAATGGAGGAGGATAGACGGTACGAGGAGAAATAGGAGAAAGAAAGAAGAGAAAGAGCGGTGATGGGAGGGGAGGGGGAGAGAAAAAAAAGAACATTTAAAGGCAAATACTCGCGGACTCCCCGCGAGGCGACCCCGGCTGAACTTCTAGCCGAGATTGCGGGGGGTCTTCTAACGAGCCGTGCAATTAACATTTTTATTAGACGGTTCTTAGCCAGCGCCGATCCTCGGCCTGCTCCACATGTGTACCAACAGACCCGTCGATACTTTCGACGCGACACGGAACGGCTTCCACCCCCGGACGCGAAATTCGTTTGACCCTACGACCTCGAGGGTTTCGGAGCCGAATGCGGGACGAAGATTCTTACGACCGGCGGGTTAGGTAATTATTGTAAAGAGGAATTTTGAGGTTAGAGTTTGAGGTGATTGCTGTTGGCAGAAGTGTTTGGCGATGGGAAGCGTGCGGGGAGAATTGTGGGATGTTGGACTGTGTTTTGGAAGCTTTGGTAATTGAAATCGAAATGCGAAAGCAGCGTGAACAGTATTGGGGGGATCTGGAATGAGTTTTTTTTAATTGGTGGGGAGATAGATGTTTGCGTTGATAGTTGCTTTTGGGAAAGGTGCAGAGGGCGTTGGTGGGACTGGAAACTTTTATTGTCTTCGATGTTGGCACTGGTGTTTATTAGGCCTTAATACATATCTGTCTGGATGACGAACATTCGTCATTTCACAGTCAACAACCAGTAGACAAATGACGAAAATTTGTCATTTTTGCATTGCAGTAAATAATTGATTCTTGTTTTTAGCAATCCAAGTAAATTAAAACGAAATTCTTACCAAACAGGAGTATTGAATGTTTGCGTTGATAGTTGGTTTTAATTATATTCCGGACGTTTCGTTTAATCTTCTTCCGATCCATAGAAAAATGTTACTCTAAATTCCCTAGGGTCTTTCCTGACTCTAGTCGATTTCTTACCTTTACTTTGCAATAACTTCATTGAGAACAATACATAGGAGCAATTTGTCTCGATTTGGGAAGAATAAGACTCCATGGACTGATAAAGGTTAACTGAAAATGATAGAACATCTTACGACGAATTCAACCTACGAAAAATGTCTCTTAACAAACATTATTTGATTTAAACAGAAACAACATACAGCGTAAATTACAATGTAAATGACAGGTTTTTAGAGTGCCTAAAAATTCAGTCGAGTTGGAAACCTATACAACAAATATTCTTAACCCCTTGCCCTATAATAACGAGCGACACTCATAATGATGTAAATGGGATAGGAAATTTTCAAGTTTTGCAAAACTGATCAAACTGAAAATGTTATTTGGACGCAACGCGATAATATTACTTCTATAATATTAATGTTACGTTAAATTATGCGATATATCAAGAATCTCTGATCCATTTTTATTTTAGCAACTAAATTCTCAATTACAGTGGAGGCAGTCACAAAACACATCGTAGGGCAAGGGGTTAACACGTTGAATGCCATGGGGGTTCCCGGTGACCGGTGCTATTGAATTCAATGAAATTTCATAAGACCTTTAAATTATAATATTTACGAATTTTCTAACACCTTCAATATTTAAATATCGGCATTAAAAATCGAAACTCTTGCTGACTATACACCTATTTGTGTCTTTAAGGTTTCTGTTTTGTAATGATGCGATTTTAATAGAAAAAGTTTCGCTTTAGAATTTACTTTCACTTTAAAAATGATGAAACTAGCAAAATCGCGGTCGAATTCAACGTGTTAACATTCCAGATAACACAGCCCTTCATGATTACTGCGCTGATAATAAAAATATTCCGTCTTTCTTCGTACATTCGACTACCATGGCAGCAAGAATAGTACAGGTTCCATAAAATACGTCAAATTGACTTTTACTCAAAAAAATCGATTTAAATGCACCACAGTGAGATCGGACGAAGGAGGTAGCATACGTTTGAAGTTCCTCTTCCCGCCAAACACAGAGGAGTCGAGGGATCGCGCATACATCCGCAGCTAGATGATCGTCAGACAACAGTAATTCCCCGGACATCATCGTACACTTAGGTCCCGTAAAATACTTAACGAAACAAACCGAACAAAAGGAAGATTATCGCCTCGAACCGAGGCGAACACGAGTTACAGCTCCGGAAGAGTCACGGTTCAGTGCCTCGTACGAATCCGCTGGAAAAACTTCCGCGAGCCTCTCTTCCTCCCTCTCTTCTTCTTTCTTTCTCTCTGTCTTTAGTGCTGGTTCTTCGCTCTCTCTCCTTCCTTCTCTGCTTATCTCTTTCACTCTGTTCAACGCTGGTTCTGCCCTCTTGCGATAGTCCTCGCGCCTGAGATTATGATTATAAAGATCCTTCGGAGGAAAAACAAACAGAGGTTATCACGGACGGGGGAGAGAATCGAGTATCTAGGATACCTTCGATGGCTTTGGCTTGGGAGAATTGAAGAGGAGAAAAAGAAACAGACGCTATTCCCCGCAAAGACAAGAGAAGTCCTCTAGCCTCTGGTTTGTTCTGATTCGCCTGACGGATAGAGACAACCCTCGTTCTGACGTCATTTTCGATTCTAACGCGTGACTGGCTGCTAAAGCCGCACATTCGGTGCGTCGTCATGGGAACGACGAAAGAATTGGTTTGTTTTCGGTTGTCATTGGTCGATCACAGGTTTCAAGGGTCGATATGGTGGGGATAGGCGATGCAAGCGACACTCTCCCCTCACCGTGTGCCTAATACCGCGAGACTTCTCTATTTTTGCGAGGTATATAATAGCCAAACTTGAAAGGAGGCGTCTGACCAATAGTGAAATACCTCGTTCTGACGTCACTATCGATTCCAACGCGTGAGTGGCAGATAAAGTCGCCCATTCGGTGCGTCGTCATGGGAACGACGAAAGAATTGGTTTGTTTTCGGTTGTCATTGGTCGATCACAGGTCTCAAGGACCGATATGGTGGGGGTAGGAGGTGCAAGCGTCACTCTTCCCTTATCCTGTGTCACCGCGCGCCTTCTTTCCCTTTTGGCTACGATAAAGGGACCGAAAACACGTCCCTACAAGGCATTATATATTTTTCATATTCCAAGTACAAACCTTATTTTAACACTACAGTTTTCGTCATACTTCGTTGTATGCTCGCTTGTTTATGATTTGTTATTGTTATATTTTGTTAAGTTTCTCATTTGTTCCGTGTATATACTCGTCCACTAACGTTATAAATAAACAAACACACCAAAATTACAGGGTGTCAGGTTTATTTTCGAGGGGAGCTAAAGAGAACGAGGTTCCGACTACTTAACTCTTTGAGGCATGGAAATTCAGAAAATAAAATGACCCATGCTACACAGACATTTTTTTTAAATTGAACAAAGTTGGTTCATTTTTATTAACAATGTTATAAAATAGTATAAATTTTCGAGGTGGGACAAAAAATATCCTACCATGCATATTCCGCATCGAAACTTTACATTATTTTATAACTTTGTTAATAAAAATACACCAACTTTGTTCAATTAAAAAGAAAAAAAAATGTCTGTGCAGCGTGAGTCACTTTTAATCCCGCCGTGCCTCAAAGAGTTAATTGTCCGACGAGTCACTACCTAACAATAGGATAAAAGTGAAAAAGCGATGGAACAGTCAGAAGAAGCAAAAAATTGTCAGTGAAACAGAAATAAGGAAGAAAACACGAAAATACATAATATGCACGTAATTGAAGAAAATCAATATCGAAGGGAGCAGCAGCAAGGCGATACGACAAACGAAGCAGAACAACAGAAGTGAGATCCGCACAAAAAGGAAAGAACAGGTGGAGAAAGTCAAGTACAATGCCAAGAAAAACATGTCGAAAGAGGATGTTCAAGACGATAACCCAGAAAGACCCAAAAGTGAGAGGAAGATAGATCGCAGAGAGGGTGCAGGGAGGGAAGGGACGAAGAAAAAGAGTGAGAGAGAGGGTGGTGCATAGAGCGGCGCCTCGGCGTTGCATCGAGCATTGTTCGGCATTCGATGTGCATCGGTGTGCCTACGTGCCGTACGGTGATTTGGCTAACCACACGTTGTTGAGCCATCGGCGGCATCCAGCATTGTTTGCTCGCTTTGATGAGGCCAATTCGCGTTTCGCTTTTGCGTTGCGTTTCGTATGGGATGCGCGCATGATTCCGGACTGCTCGCTCGGTATCTATTTGCCCGTGTATCTCTCCCAGATATATCGGTACACGTCCTGCCACGGGCTCCTTCCTCTAGAGGATTCTTCAGGGGCGGAGGGCTGTCGGGGCGACTTGGAGTTCCGGTGATTTTGGGCGATCTTCATCGATCGGTCTGTTAACCCCTTCAGACCCGAATTCTTTTCTTTCGCCTAAGAAACATTATTTTTATTTTGAGGTTAAGTTGATCCATATACACACGGAACAAACAGATGGCGTTGCAGACGTTATTTGTTCATATTAGACGATCACTGGTAGATACATTAGATCCTGAAACTAATTGTAAGTTTAAACCTGTACGTAATAAGATACAGCACGACAATTATTATGTACATTACAATGTGCACAGGGTTTGAAGGGGTTAACACTAACCGTACCATAGACGGTCAAAAGACCGGTTCAATGAAATGAAAATATTGTTACGGGTTGACCGCGCACGCAAAGTCCTTTTGGACATAGTTAACACTAGAACTACCAAACCAGTCAAAATGACTGGTACACAATTTTTTCCAAAAATTCTCCAAGTTTATAGGAGAGTCATAGAATAGATATTCTGCGTCAATCTCATAAAACATAAATTGCCGAATCGATCATCTTTTCCACCTTTTAATTCCCCCTTTTTCAAAATACTTATTTAATATTTTTAAATATGATAGATTTAACGCCGATAGTTCTAGTGTTAAATGATTAACACAGTTTTATAGAAAAGTAAGAACGTTTTATTTTAAACACACGTCCGTCAACGAGGAGCTCTGACCATAGAATCACTTATTTATTTACAAACAACTGACATGTCCTGTAAGCCAGTAACATTAATACTACTGGGGGTTGCGTAAATACATGGGGCGTCGCGTAACAATATGAACATTTTGTAAATTTTTTTTCTCACTTTGGTTCACACCATAATTACAGTGCCAATGAAGAATCAGCGGCGTTTTTCATTTCAGATAAGTAGAATGATCAGCCAGTAGGACACTTTTTTTAAAGGAGCTTTGTTCAATGGCATGCAATTAGAGTCAGTTTTGGTTAATTTCACTTGAAAAAAATTCTGAAGTCCAATCGCATCTATTTATTCAAACTCAGAAGAAAAGTTGAAAAATACTGAAGAGCCGCGTAGTTTGGTAATACTGAAATATTATTACACTCGTCGTCCAATCGCATCTATTTATCCAAACTCAGAAGAAAAGTTGAAAAATGCTGAAGAGCCGCGTAGTTTGGTAATACTGAAATATTATTACACTCGTCGTCCAATCGCATTTACTTATCCAAACTGATTGTGAGAAGAAAAGTTGAAAAATACTGAAGAGCCGCGTAGTTCGGTAATACTGAAATATTATTACACTCGTCATCCAATCGCATCTATTTATGCCAACTGAGAAGAAAAGTTGAAAAATACTTAAGAGCCTCGTAGTTTGATAGTACTGAAATATTATTACACTCGTCGTCCAATCGCATCTATTTATGCCAACTGTGAAGAAAAGTTGAAAAATACTTAAGAGCCGCGTATTTTGATAGTACTGAAATATTCTTACACTCGACGTCCAATCGCATCTATTATTATTACACTCGTCGTCCAATCGCATTTACTGATCCAAAGTGAGAAGAAAAGTTGAAAAATACTGAAGAGCCGCGTAGTTTGAAGGGCGCTGTAGCAGGCGTGTGCGGCCGTTGAGGCGTGCGTGCACGGGGCTGCGTATGTCATTAGTGACCCCGGGGGTGACCCCGGGATTCGCTCTCACCATACCGGGCTATCAACACCGACCACCGTGCGCACCGAGAGAGGCTCCATTACGCCTTTTCTAACGACCCTGCTTGCACGACACTCTGTCGCGGATTATGGTTACTTATTGCACCACGGCCAGGCCGATTGCCTTTTGTCACGTTTACCGGAGATTATTGTTTCTTTGTCGCTGCTGCAAAACGCTGCGTCCGGTGCTGTTTGCGTGGAGGAAAGTATGAGGTTGGATAGGTGCTCTTGAGGTTCTTGGCGAAGTTGAGGGGTGCTTAATGTTTTTGTCGTGTAAATGATACAGTGCTTACAAAAATGAGGGGATATTTTAAAAGTACTGGAAGATCTACAAGATCCTTGTTGTTGAAAGTGCATATGCTGCAATTTCTCCATCGTCAGGGTGTTTTGGCAGTCTTGGTTGACTGTACACGCTACTGAATAGTCAATGTGTGACATTTTCGTTCAGTTTGACGTAACTCTTTTTGACCTTGCCAATATGTCACTTGTTACTCAATCGCGATAATTGAGTTTGCATCTCGTTTGCATAATCGAACAATTTTCTTTGACTTGTCGTTTGCTTTTCTGATGTTCCTGTTTGATTAAAAAAATTCTGTTTCTGTTTTTATCGCTTCGTATTCATGTTGGGATATTTTCTCACTTTTGTGAGCAGTATATCTACTTGTGCCGGTATATTTGAAATGGTGCAACTTAATAGTACATTTTTTTACGAAATCCTCAGTTTATTTTGTTCCATTCACTTTGTCATTTCGAATACCGAATGAAGACAGCTAGGTTTAGGTGAAACTAGCTTAAACAGACTTTTCCTTTATCTTATAGATAACTATGGACAGCTACTGCAAACAACTTTGATGGAATTTGTAGACGATAACTTCAGATAACATTTGTAACCGACGTTTCTTAATAACAGCCACGAACAACAACCACGGATAGCAATTACATCTGGCAATTCTGGTTGACAATTCTTATCCTCGTCATCGCACTATAGTTAAGCCTTTTGCTACGATTCACAAACGACGGACGACTATAGTCGCCTCTCCATAGAATACCAGTCACATACAGCTATAGTCGCCGTCCACAAAGTACCATTCAAATACGTATTGCGAATATAGTTGTTCTCCACAAAATGCCATTCACATATAATGGACGAATATAGTCGCCCTTCCTAATCTACTATCCACATAGGACTGGCGATTGCAGCCTGTTTCCATAAAATAATATTCACTTACGACAAGCGAATATAGTCGCCCCACAACATACCATTCATATACAACGGCCGACTGTAGGCGCCGTTCATATACGATGAACGACTATAGTCGCTTTCCATAAAATACCATTCACATATGACGGGTGATTACAGTCACTCTCCACAAAATACCATAAACAAACAACGGCCATCAATAGTTGCTATCTATATACCACGAGCGACTGTAGTCGTTTTCCATAAAATACCATTCCCATATGACGACCGATTATAATCGCTTTCCACAAAATACTACTGACATACAAAGGCCAACTATAGTCCCTCTCCGTAAAATACCATTTATATATGACGAACGACTATATTCGCACTCCATGAAATAGCATTCGTATACAACAGGTGACTATAGTCACCCTTCGTGAAATACCATTCACGTACGACAAGCGAGAATAGTCGCTCTCCACAAATTATCATTCACATACAACGGCCGACAATAGTCGCGGTCCATATACGACGAGCGACTATAGTCGCTCCCCATAAAATACCAGTCACATATGACGATCCATTATAATCACTCTCCACAAAATACCACTAACATACAAACGCCGACTATAGACGCTCTCCATAAAATACCATTCATACACGACGAACGACTATAGTCGCCCTTCGTGAAATACCATTCACGTACGACAAGCGACAATAGTCGCTCTCCACAAAATAACATTCATACACGACGAACGATTATAGTCGCTGTCCATATACGACGAGCGACTATAGTCGCCCCCGATAAATACCATTCACATATGCCGACCGATTATAATCGCTCTCCACAAAATACCACTGACATACAAACGCCGACTATAGACGCTCTCCATAAAATACCATTCATGCACGATGAACGACTATAGTCGCCCTTTTGAAATACCATTCACATACGACAAGCGACAATAGTCGCTCTCCACAAAATAACATTCATGCACGACGAACGACTATAGTCGCTGTCCATATACGACGAGCAACTATAGTCGCCCCCCTTAAATACCATTCACACATGCCGACCGATTATAATCGCTCTCCACAAAATACCACTTAAATACGAACGTCGACTATAGACGCTCTCCATAAAATGCCATTCATACAGACGAACGACTATAGTCGTTCTCTATTTCGCACACTGCGCATCTCTCTCTGGACTTGCAGTTTCAATGTTTTGTTTTCTGTCGTTAACTTCCACCGAACGAGGTAGCTCGGTACAGTTCGCTCACCGGAAGTGTCACGACGGACAGGATGTTCGTAGCGAAAGGGTTGAAACGAAGTTTGGCAAGCCTGTCGCGACTTTTCGACGTGAATGTACATACGTATGCACGAATATAACGTACGTACGTATATAAGCGAAAAGTTCACCTGCAACGATACCACTCGTCGTCGTCCTGGCTCTCGACTCCGCCGAACTGGTAAGTAACTGCTGCCGCCGCTATTAAATGCAGACACGAGCGAGCACCTCCCGGAAATTGCCTAATTTCCTGAGTGCGCACGCCGATCCGTCAACCTGACGTGACGGAGACGTAGTTGCGCACGAATACCGTGACTTTTAATGTCAAGTGTCGAAAGAAAGGCGGTAGACGTGGATGCTTGGACCGACCGTCCCGCGAAGGTGAATTTCGAGCACTCGATACACGCAGGTTTGTAGTTGTAAAAGGCGAACATTGTGCCTGCAGGGGTTTAATGTGATGCGAAAGAAATAGGAATAATTCTTTGCAAAGGGTTCGGTATAATTGCGCAATTACCTGCGAGAATGTCAGTGATGACGATAGAGCTACGGTGCGCTTGGAGTTTCAGGGCTGAACTTTCAATTAGAGGCACAGAGTTCAAGTTTCTGACACTTCTGGAAGATTTTTGCTAAATTGTCGTATTACGTATCGGAGCTTTGGTGATTTGGAAGTTAACTAGAGCTAAGTTAAAACTGTAAATCCTAGGCGAAATTACTTCAGCAATTAGCTGATATATTACACTTTAGGGCTATGAGACTTCTAAAGAGTAAAAATAATCTTAAATAAGTTAACTAACTTTGATACAAACACTAAAGTACTTCAAAGAGAAAAAAAAATTCTTAAATTAGTTAACTAACTTTGATACAAACACTAAAGTACTTCAAAGAGAAAAAATATTCTTAAATAAGTTAATTAACTTTGATACAAACACTGCAGTTCTCGAAAGAGTAAAAATAATCTTAAATAAGTTAACTAACCTTGATATAAAGATTGCAGTACTCCAAAAAGAAAAAATATTCTTAAATGAGTTAATTAACTCTGATACAAACACTGCAGTTCTTCAAAGAGAAAAAATGTTCTTAAATAAGTTAATTAACTCTGATACAAACACTGCAGTTCTCCAAAGAGAACAAATATTTTTAAGTAAATTAATTAACTTTGATACAAATACTGCAGTTATCCAAAGAGGAAAAATATTCTGAAATAAGTTAACTAACTTTGGTACAAACAATGAAACATCCAAAGGGAAATATCCCAAAAGATAATCTTAACAAAGTTAACTAACCTTGATATAAATATTGCAGTGCTTCAAAGAGAAAAAATGCTCTTAAATAAGTTAACTGATTTATATACAAAGATTGAAGTACTCCAAAGAGAAAAGTATTCTTAAATAAGTCAACTAACTTAATCTAACTAACAATCTTACAAAAATGGGCCCATTTTGATACAAAGATTAAGGTTCTTCTTGACCTAACCCTGCAAAATCTCGATCATCTCAACTCCATCAATATTTCTACCACCCATTCCAATCATTTCCTTCCTCTTCTATCCTACTCCTGCAAAACTAACCCTTACCTTGAAAACAGTCCAACAGCTAAACCTCTAAAAACCACCCTAAAAAGTCCACCCACAAAACCGCAATTATAAACTACCACCTCTACATCCAAACTTCGAACCTAACCTCAACAAAATGTTTCAAAAGTAACGGAATGTATCGCAGAATCGCGTCGGTCGATACAATGTCGACTCTCGTCCTTTCCTTTTCTCCCTGCAAAGAGTGGCTATCGAGGGTGAGATTAGGCGTTCGACGTGGGTCGTTGGTGATAGAGAGACTAATCCTAGGGTCTTAGCTCTGCCGGCGGGAAAGAAGGGGATAGGGTGACAGTAGATAAGAGAAAAGCCACAATTAAGAGACGTCAATCGCTCGAGAGACGCCTATCCCGTCGCATTAACGCTCTCGGACCTTCTGCTCGCAATGAACGATCGAGGAGAGGCTGGAATTGTTTCTTCGATAGGAAACACTTCGCCGATCCTCTTCGTAAATACGACGTCGATTAACCCCTCGATACATCGTGTCGAAAGAACCTGGTGGATTTGACATTTGAATGAGAAGTTTCTGTCTTTCTCTATGAAATTTTATCTGTATTAGAATTGAATTTTAAATTGTTAATTAATACACTAGGGTATTTCCTACTGTTGGGCTGTGAAAAAAAAAGAAGTTTTTATATGGTTCTTATTAATTCCTAAGTAACGTTATAAGTGGGCGAGAGGATTTATCAGAGTACTATATGTTTGTTTGCTTGATCAGTAATTGTATGCGTTATCTGGCCAGAAGGACTACGGGTTCGGCGCTATCTTTTATATGTATTTTTTTTCTACCAAAAAAGAAAAAAAAATAATTTTATTCGGAAATTTTCGACAATGTTTCTTCAATGACCTCTGCGACTGGAACGGTTAACCTCTTAACTTATGATTTAAATTCCAACAGCGTGAGCCCGAAATGTAAACAAAATCGCCCAGCCTTCGAGCCATTCCACGGTTCGGCAAATCGCACAGTAGTACAGATCGATAGATTAGTCGTGCTTTTGCAAAAAAATCAATTTTCTCATATCGGTTTTTTTACTTTTATATCGATTCCTAAATGTTTATGGATTTCAGAAATGGCAAAATTGACGCAATTCCATCCGTAAGCGGAATATTCCGCGGCTGATAATAGTCGACGATTTTTATCGGCGGAATATTCCGCTTCTGCGCGCAGCAGTTTAACATTGTACAGAGCGGAATATTCCGCGGATGAAAATCGTCGATTAACACCAGCCGCGGAATATTCCGCCCTGTACAATGTTAAACTGCTGCGCGCAGAAGTGCTTGGTACTACGGGTCTTCTGCCGCATATAGAGCTATGATGCAAATGGGTTAATGAAATTTGACAAAAATTGTAGTTAGAACAAACGCTTAAAGTTGGAACTTTTTCTTAAGCCCAATTTCTATGGAAAAAAACATATTGTCTTCTTCGTGACATTCCGACGAATCTATCTTATATTTTCTAATGATATCTTTCCCTAATTGATATAATATTTGAAAAATTGGCTTTGAAGAATAAAAGCTTAGATTTCTCTTGTATTGCTTCAAACTTACAAGGGCCCCATAGAGGGTTAAGGGGTTAAAAATTCCTCGAAGTGCAAAGAGTTAAAAGTTCCGCGATTACCATACTTCCGCGAGTCCCCCGGAAAGACAATAAGATCATTTCCTTCTCCGTAGCATCGTCCGCAACCGACGTTGAACCTTCCAGGATATCGTTCAATCCCCATAAAAAATGCAGGTATGCGTCATTTTCCCCGGTAGAATTTTACGACGGCTCATGGATTTTTCAAAGGCCAGCAGCACGGCGGAATTCTTTGTCTTTCTCGCGCACTGCTCTCCGAGCGAACGGTCATTTTGTTCGAGCAGACACGTCCGTGGTCACGATCCATGACGAAGAAGAGGCCCCGTAAGGAAATTTATGCGCATAGCCGAGCTATCCTACGAGCTACCGAGTAGAAACACCGCTGCTGCTCGGCCTGCGTGCGAGCCTACCGCCAGATATTCCGCAACCGGCTCGCCGTTCGCATATAAAGCTGATGCTTTTGACGCACGAAAGGAGATCAATGCGAATCCCGGTCGGCGAGGTGGCCGAAGATGTCGACCGATAAACGAAGAATTGACCCTTTGTACTTTTCCGTGTGTTTACGTTGGATTTGTTGTGAAATTTTCACTCGTTCAACGCTATTCACTCGGTGTTTTGGAAAGATTTATTGGTTAGGATGCTGAACCCCTTGACAAACAAATAAAACAGAATATGATGCGCTCGAAAAATACTATTTAAATTAGTTTACGTGAACTGTTATGTACGCGCTCAAAAACAGAAATTTGACTTTGAGGTTGGATAAGACGTGTTTGTGATTATGTGCTTTTAGCCTCCTGACGCTCTTGGCCACATATGTGGAAATTTAGATTTTTATAAGTATAAATACTGTCATTAATGAAAAGAACAAAAATTTGATAATAAATTATTCAGTCCACAGTCTCTCAACAAGAAGAACTTACTTGTGCCGTATTTAGTGCTCTGATGCAAATGGATTAAGGTGTACAGAAATGGGTAGATATCGTATTGCAAAGACGTTTTAACTTTGAGAGAGGTCGCGATGTTTGTTTACCGCAAGCACGAAAGGTGACGCTGTATAGAAGTAGGATCTAAGTTAATTCCACCTATAGAGAAACTAATAGTTTCTAGAATTAATAATTAACGTTAAACTAATATGTTATTTCCGTTGATAAAGCGTAGAAATTGTAATAACAAAAGTGACGACGTATAGAAGTAGAATCTAAGTTAATTCCTCCAATAGAGAAATTAATATTTTCTAGAATTAATAATTAACATAAAACTAATGTGTTATTGCTGTTGACAATGCGTAGAAATCGCAATAACGAAAATGACACTGTATAGAAGTAGATTCTAAGTTAATTCCATCAGCAGAGAAACTAATAGTTTCTAGAATTAATAATTAACGTAAAACTAATATGTTATTGCCGTTGATAAAGCGTAGAAATTGTAATAACAAAAGTGACGATGTATAGAAGTAGAATCTAAGTTAATTCCATTAGCAGAGAAACTAACAGTTTCTAGCATTAATAATTAACGTAAAACTAATATGTTATTTCCGTTGATAAAGCGTAGAAATGGCACTAACAAAAGTGACACTGTGTAGAAGTAAAATCTAAGTTAATTCCATCAATAGAGAAACTATGAGTTTCTAAAATTAATAATTAACGTAAAACTAATACGTTATTGCCATTGATAAAGTGTAGAAATGGCAATAACAAAGGGCCCGATGATATGTATTTCGTCAATGATATACAATGAAAAATTCGCACCTGTACTTGCAAAGAGTACTGCACCGTTTACATCAGATCACAGCATTCAAATTCGATACAATACCGTTTTCTCCCTCAATAACTTATCACCTGCTTAACATTTCTCCACGACAAATGTAATAACATCTACTACGACAAATATGGTCAGTCTAATCGCTAAAGTATTTACCACTAACCGTTATTCCATGCCTAACAAACCTTATTTTACAATGAAAACAAAATTTACCTCCAAACAACGATCACACTCGACGAACGTTCCAGTAGCTCTGCAGGAACAAACAGAGTAATCCCTCAACTTCCAGATAATCCATACGTTCAAAATATACCTCCGCCCTGAACGTTCAGCGAACAAAACATCAAGCCTGTCTCCGACGTGCAAGTGATATCCTGAAAACTACACGATCGATCGTTCTCCTCGAAGCTCTAAACCAACAATTCCCCTATCTTCTCTATTACAACCGACAAGAGACATCACCTGTCTGTTTTCTAGCAAACAGACCTCGATAACGTCTCATCGCAACGCCTGCCCCAATCCCTATACAAGTATCAACGCAAAGGTCAAACGCAATCATCCGCTTCTGCGAGCCAAGACGCACAACGTGTCCGCTCGCGACACACGCATCGAACGCAGCAGCGCAAGCCAACGCAGCTCAGAAGCGTTCCCCTCTCGTTCTGCGTCTGCCGCGAGAACTCGGTCGGTCGCGCGTACGCGCACGAAGTCGCACGAACGTCACATGCGCGACGTGCAGCGCGCATGCGCGACTCTTCCCCCACCGCCGGGCCAATGGGCGTGCACAAGCGTCCCCACTCCGCTCTCGCCTTCCCCTACGACCCCTCCGGCGCTCTCCCCACTACCGCAGCGACCGACTTGTCGTGCGTGTGCACTCACACAGTGACCGCGCGACTGGAATGAGCTGTAGAGGGACAGAGGGACGGTTCGTGTCGCAAGAGTCCCCTTCTTTGCGCTGCGCTGTCCGCTCGCTGTCCTCTCTCGCCGACATCCACGCCTTCCCACCTTCCCATTGGCTCGATCTGTCCCCAGGCACACTCTGGTGACACCCGCCCATTCGTGATCGAGAATTACTGGAGTCCTACTCGCGCAACTCCTCCGGAGAATTCTGGGAGTGTCTTCTTTAGCGGTACACTTTTTTTACTTGGGACACTACATTTATGGTGGTATGTTATGGGTATTGTAATTGTTGCTGGTCGAGGTAAATGGGTTATTGGATGTTACGATGGATGAGATGAATGTTGCGGAGTGACAGGGAAATGTGTAATTGCAGGTTATTGTAATGTCAGCGTAGGGCGGTAACTTATCGTTAGAAGAAAGAATTGGTAAAGTACGCTCGGTTTAATGGGTGGTTTTAATTACTTTCGATATTTTGGCAGTTCATACGCTAAGTAGCGCGCCACTATTGCATTAATTTCCGTTCGGCCGCATATTTGTTTTAATAACTTGTATTAGTTTTTGATAAAATTTTATATTTCCTACTTAGAACCGTTAATTATGACTCGAGAGGCCAACTGCCGGTTTCCACTGATCCGCGCTAACGTAAACGAAACGTTAACCGCCGGTCCTTGGGGACCGGTGTGGCTTAAACGGAAAACGTTGTATATCGACCTGGCGTTTAACGTCTTAAGAAAAATTAATTTTGAATGTTTTACTGCTAGCAGTTAACTATAAGAACAACGATAATTAGTGATATTGTGAGATATTTAGAGGAAGATACAATGTCCTTGAACTCTGAAGCCTGAATTAAGTCAATTGAAAGTTAATTACAATGAAATCTATGTTGATAGTAGTACGAGAATTAATTCCAACGGCTTAATATAATTAAAAATTCAAGTTTTTATAATCTAACGAACATTGTAGTGATACTTAAAGTCAAGGTTTAGGAACACAGCGATTCGTCCATCTTCTTTAAGATCCTTCAACCAGCAGGCGGAATAATCTTCCTAAATAATTGAACGCACGCACTTCAAATTACACGGTAAGTAGTTCTTTATCTTTTGCTACACGATACCCTAAAATTAGCGATTAATTAACTTCGGATCACTTCCGTCCTCCGCTGCGAAATTAATCGACCGTAATAATTCCAATAGTAAACGCAGCATTATCGAAAGTCCCCAACGGTAATCACGCTAAAACGACTGAAACAACGTAATCTTTAAGTGACACTGTCAACTAGGTGTTGCAGCCTCACAACTTTCCAATTACCTGAAAGTGCCTCTTTCCTCTATCGCGACAGAAAGTGAGTGTAATAAACGAAGGCTCTTTTTCCTCGTCAAATCGGCGATCGATTTGTTCGGTGCATCCGCTTTCGCGCAATTTAAAGTAGATATTGCAACTTGCTGTTTCTTTTGCAACTTACTTCGTTCTGGAATATTTTTAACGCTGCAACTACCGGCGTTATATCTGTTACATTTAACACGTTGAATGCCGCCGGTATTTCGCTAGTTTCTTCATTTCTACTGAAGTGAAACTTTTTCTATTAAAATCACATCTTTACAAAGCAGAAACGTTGAAGACAAAAAGAGATATATAAACAGCAGGACTTTACCTTTTGACACCGGCGCGTAAATATTGACCGAATTAACAAATTCGTAAATATTATAATTTAAAAGTCATATGAAATTTCATTGAATTCAATAGCAGGGGTCACCGGTGACCCCCATGGCATTCGACGTCTTAACACCAGAATCGCCGGCGTCACATTTATTATATTTAAATTTCTATTTTAGAATATTTAAATATTCTGAATAAGTTCGTTGGGCAAATAGAAATCAAGAGGTGAAAATGATGAATAATTAGCTCTTTGCGGACGGAGACATTTTTGAATATTGAGAAATAATCATTTATTTGGCGATCAAAAACCATCTTTTTATCAAAAAGTCAGAGTGTTACTATATAGAAGTTATAAATTGCTATTTGTGTAATCACATTTCAACGATTATATTTTCGTTTTTCAACTCTAACGGCGTATAAATGCGCCGATAAACTATAATCAAATTTTTTCTCCAACCGCATATATGCGTCTGTCGTCCTGAAAGGGTTAAGTAATTGAAGTTTTAGAAGAGTGCCGTGGAATATTTATCAATAGTGTACAGAGATAATGCGAGCGGAAGGAATGCGTGTTTGATTTATAAGATGGCAAAAGTCGTGCCTCCGCTTCCACGTATTTTCAATTCGAACGCGGCACTTACAAAAGACTTACACAATCTGTAGCGGTTCTAGGAGACGAGCAGTCTGTCCTTCGTTCGCCTTACTCAGCGAAATCAAAATAAAAACGACGTAATATTTTGTTTGACGCTTAGGCGGAAATACCAAGGAAGCGCAGAGGTCACGGGACAACGTCGAACGGACGGAAACAGACGAAGACGCGATAACGATAACGCAAAACGGCAACAATGACCTCTACGCGCCCGCAGATGACACAGACGCTTTGCAGCTGGACAATGAACACGATAGAACGCAACTGAACACTGATCACGACAGAACGGTTATAACCTACAATTATTTTGGACGAATACAATCGTGTATATACCCGGCGCACGGTTTTTTTTCGAATACTTACCGATTCGAAGGTGCAGAACAACACATGGTAGGTCATGGAAAATTTTCATACGCCGTGACAGATTACTGAGCTGAGGTTTTCTTCGACACGAACACATTTAAGCCTTTCACTGCTACAGGCGACTATAGTCGCTCTCGATAAAATGCCACTGACGACTTTAGTCGCTCTCCATAAAATGCCACTGCCATACTATGGGCGACTATAGTCGCTCTCCGTATAATGCCACTGCTATACTACGGGCGACTATAGTCGCTCTCCATAAAATGCCACTAACGACTTTAGTCGCTCCCCATGAAATGCCACTGACATACTTCGGGCGACTATAGTCGTTCTCCATAAAATGCCACTGACATACTACGGTCAAATATATTCGCTCTCCATAAAATGCTACAGACAAACTCCGGGCGATTATAGTCGCCCTCCACAAAATGCTACTGACATACTCCTGGCGACTATAGTCGCACTCCATGAAATGCCGCTGTCATACTACGGGCAACTATAGTCGCTCTCCATAAAATGCCACTGACATACTACGGGCGACTATAGTCGCTGTCCATAAAATGCCACTGACATACCACGGGCGGCTTTAGTCGATCTCCACAAAATACTACTGATATACTCCTGGCGACTATAGTCGCACTCCATGAAATGCCGCTGTCATACTACGGGCGACTGTAGTCGCTCTCCATAAAATGCCACTAACGACTTTAGTCGCTCCCCATGAAATGCCACTGACATACTTCGGGCGACTATAGTCGTTCTCCATAAAATGCCACTGACATACTACGGTCAAATATATTCGCTCTCCATAAAATGCTACAGACAAACTCCGGGCGATTATAGTCGCCCTCCACAAAATGCTACTGACATACTCCTGGCGACTATAGTCGCACTCCATGAAATGCCGCTGTCATACTACGGGCAACTATAGTCGCTCTCCATAAAATGCCACTGACATACTACGGGCGACTATAGTCGCTGTCCATAAAATGCCACTGACATACCACGGGCGGCTTTAGTCGATCTCCACAAAATACTACTGATATACTCCTGGCGACTATAGTCGCACTCCATGAAATGCCGCTGTCATACTACGGGCGACTGTAGTCGCTCTCCATAAAATGCTACTGACATACTACGGGCGACTATAATCGCTCTCAAAAAATGCCACTGACATACTACGGTCTAATATAGTCGCTCTCCATAAAACACTAGTGACAAACTACGTCGACTATAGTCGCCCTCCATAAAATACAACTGACAAACTACGGGCGACTATAGTCGCTCTCCACAAAATGCCACTGACATACTACGAGCGACTACAGTCGCTCACCAAGAAATGTCACTGACATACTACGGGCGACTATAGTCGCTCTCCATAAAATGCCACTGACATACGACGGGCGACTATAGTCGCTCTCCATAAAGTGCAGCGTATTGTATATGCGACGAGTGATTGGAGTCATTGCGCATCCAATATCTTACTCTGGACATGTAGCATTAGAAGGAAAGATCTTTTCTTCCAAAAACACCGTCAAAGCAACTCTGTTGCAATAAAGTGTAAATGCCGTCGCTGTCGATCTTTTTCGCGCACCGTGCACACTTTCGGCGCGGCGCGCCGCGGCGGCCCGTTCAGCAGGAATACCGCGCCGGGAAAGGCGCCCTTAGCGAAAGGGTTAAATTGGATTAAATAACGAAGAGAGGGAATGAGTCGTATCGGAGTACCGTAAGTGACAGAACTCGAAGTGAACGACGAAAGTCGAAGCATTGGCGAATGCACTCGGTGTCGAATATTATTATCGACTGTGTAAATGTTCTATGACTGTGTAATCCTGGGGTAATCGATCTGGTCCCTACCGTCCAGTATTGGGTTATTGAAGCTTTCCTGATGGGCGGTAGGATTGAGTTTGTTTCTCAATTAAATAAAAGGTACATTTAACTATATATTTTTACTAAATTTCCGCTCAAAAATGATGAATACTTTGCGATTGCGCTGAATTAAGTTACTGCGGTATTAGTGGACGGGAAACGCTACTACTTGCGAAGTGATTTGATTGGAGGCTAAGCTTAAGGATTCCTGGAACGACAGGGCAGAAATATGCATGGCCGACGAGGGAGTCCTTTGGCCATGTGCCGTATTGATACACTTCTCTAGTATTTGCATCTGTATATGCGTAACTATTGTATTCAACACTTGAACTATCATTATTATATCTATTATAATTAAATAGGCTAAATAAGTAATTCGGGAAAGAGAAATGGAAAGGTTGAAAAGACGATCAATCAAGTAATTCGGGTTTTATTTTTTATTTTTATTTTTTTTATTTTAGAAAAAAATTGGTCACATTGACCGCCTTGTTATTTCAGTGTTAAATATACCGAATCAGTACTTTGAAAAAGGAGAAATCAAGAAGCGAAAAAGACGATCAATCGAGTAATTTAGGTTTTTTAAGATAGAAGTGAATTATTTACTATATGGCACTCTTGTTGATTTAGGGATTTTCTCGAAAAAATTAGTCACATTGACCGTCTTGTTGTTTCAGTACTAAACATACCGAATAAGTCGTTTGAAAAAAGAGAAATCAAGAAGCAAAAAAGACGATCAATCGAGTAATTTAGGTTTTTTAAGATGAAAGTGAATTATTTACGATATGGCACTCTTGTCGATCTAGGGATTTTCTCGAAAAAATTGGTCACATTAACCGCCTTGTTATTTCAGTGTTAAATGTACCGAACAAGTACTGTAAAAGAAGAGAAATCAAGAAGCACAAAAGACGATCAACCGAGTAATTTAGGTTTTGTAAGATAGAAGTGAAATATTCTCTATCAATTTGGGGAATTTTTCGAAAAAATTGGTAAAATTGACGGCCTTGGGAGTTTTAGTGCTGAAAACTGTCAACTTGATTGAGTCTCGCGAGATTAACGCGTCTCGGCGAATTAGCGATTCCTGGTTGCGAGTAGCTCTTTTGTTTTTACACGACTTCCGCGATAATTCTCCGTAATGGGATTACGGATTATGCAACGTCGCCGGTGAAGGTCAGGAACGCGGTAGAATCGCAAGTCGTTTTAATTGGGAGGCAAACGTAATTGTTATGTATATTGCAGATAGAGACTTTTTTTTCGTTTTGCAATATTGCATTGTATCGGGAAGATAATAAGTAGGTTGTTCTGTTTTTGCGGAATCTGTTAGTCGTCAACGGCTGATACCGATCAGGTTCTTCCTTTCGGAAGTGCTGTTTGTCAACAAATTATATAACCAACTCCGTTTAATTGATTGGTGGAAAATGTTACTTTTAAGACGATTTTTTTCCGATGAAGTTAAGCGGATTATTGGAACTACTGTGTGTGGTAATGATTTTATAATATCGAATATTCTGAGATAATTTTTGAAATTAAAAAACGTTGAAATTAAGCTGATAGTAGTATTTATTTTGTGGAATAGTGTTATTTATTTAAACACTGATACATGAGTCACACAGAAGCCAATGCGGTTGAGCCCATTTTCTGATATTTTCTAATCGTTGTAAATTTTAATAGAATAAATTTCATTCCATAAAAATTTACAAAAATTAGAAAATGTCAAAAAATGGACTCAGTCGCATTGGCTTTTGAGCGACTCAATTATAACGGTGAAAATACGACATATTATTAATTTATAATTCATAATAAGTATTTAGTATCATACAGTTTTCGCAAAAAGTCTGCTCCCGGAAAAATCATTTGATAATGAAAGAGCATCTACGATGGAATTTGATTAGCACCTCCTTCCGTTCCAATTTAATTGCCAGAACACATCATTTCATTCTTTCTAGTTTCACAAAACAGAAGTTTATTAATTTATTTATTTCTGAGTGATCTCTTTGACACAAACATTACAAGAATAGCATTAATAAAGAGCAACAATTCCATAAGTAGCTGCTGAAATTCCATTTTCCAATTACACCCAATTCTGTTTTTACACGGTTTTGATTTAACACGGTCTAGAAAAAAAAATTGATTCCGTTTTTACACGATTTCATTCGATTTAGCCCGATTAAAAAATCTAAAAGATTCTTAAAATAAATTTTTTAATAAATTTGTTTTAACTATTTTTTACAAGGGTTGAAGGATTTTTTACACGGTTTTGTCTGAAACGTATCTACCGTCTAAAAATAGAATTAGGTGTATTTCTTTCCGTTTTCATCAGTTCGTACCGATCGAAATTTATATATCTGCAATGAATATAAATTTTTAATATTAAGTTTTGATATTTTTAACATTTTTAATACTAACCTTTGCACTTCAAATTGTAAGTCCCACTATTCTATCACTCATTTACTACACTACTAATAGTATTATTCCATGGGGTCCAATCTAAATATAATTGCTGAAGGACATTTAAATAAAGGCACAAAATCAATATCGAATTCCAAAACTGACATTAAATCGATAGAATATTAATTACAGTATTAAGCAATGTCAGGTATGGCACGAATTAAGAGTGAAAAGGGTTATTGTTACATTTCAATTTTCCTTTTAAACAGCCATCATGAACTTCACGAGTGACGTAACAATTATATCCTAACACATGAAAATGTTGGTCGAAGTCATTGAAAGATTCGTTTATTGACGTACTTTCAATCGCCGCTTAATCCAATACCGAAACGCAAGCTGAATATAATCGATCGGACGGTTATCAAGCATTCGGGTAATTGAAACTCCGATTAATAGATATTCTGATAACTGAAAGTTCGGTTAACGTATTTTCACTTAATCGTGGCTCTAATTGTAAATATCGACGTCGTTGCTTACATAGTTGATATTAAGTGCTATAATAGGCCACACTTCTCTACTTTTGGAGGAATGAAGTCATTTTGTAATCATCTTCAAACATTAACACTTTGAACCTTACAATTATGTCAAGAATCACCGATCAATTTTCATTTTACAAATTTAATTCGGAATTATTGCAGAGCCAGTTACAAAAGAAATCGTATGGCAAGGGATTATTTATAAAAAGCTTGATCGTACCTTGCTACAGACCACGTAGTACAAAGCATAAATTGTGAATTTTCAATTATTTGTAATAAAGTTACTAATATCATGTGAAGAAATTAAATAATAATCCAATAGTGTGCGTCGTCAGGAATGTTTTTAACACTAGAACTACCGGCGTTAAATCTATTATATTCAAATATATTAAATAAGTACTTTGAAAAAGTAGAATTAAGAGGTGGAAAAGATACTCGATTCGGTAGTTTATATCTTATGAGATGGACGTAAAATATCTACTCTATGAATCTCCTATAAACTTGGAGAATTTTTGGAAAAAATTGTGTACCAGTCATTTTGACTCCTTTGGTAGTTCTAGTGTTAACATTAAAACGACTGGCTTTATAGGAATTATGTTTAAGTTTACTAACACTAGAACTACCGGCGGCAAATCTATCAAATTTGAATATATGAAATAAACACTTTAGAAAAAGAGAAATCTCAAGGTGAAAGGGAGGATTAATTCAGTAATTTGTGTTTTATATAATGAACATATAATATCTATTTTAAATGTAGCACCACTATAAATTTGGAGAACTAGAAAAAATAAGGTACCAGTTATTTTGACTGCCTTGGTAGTTCTAGTGCTAAATAAATACTTTGGAGAAAGAGGAACGAAGAGGTGGAAAAGATGATCCGTCGAATACTTTTTATTTTATAGGACGTAGAATCTTCGACGAGACGTGGAATATTTACTGCATGGCTCCTTTATCAATTTAGAGAATTTTTGGAAACAATTAAATCATTTTGACCGCCTTGGTAAATTTCTACTGTTCTACTGTTAATTTAACCTTAAAAGTTCTCACGTTTACTGCATGGCTCCTTTATCAATTTAGAGAATTTTTAGAAACAATTAAATCATTTTGACCGCCTTGGTAAATTTCTACTGTTCTACTGTTAATTTAATCTTAAAAGTTCTACTGTTAATTTAACCTTAAAAGGGTTAACACTAGAACTACCAAACCAGTCAAAACGACAGGTACACAATTTTTTCCAAAAATCCTCCAAGATTATAGGAGAGTCATGGTATAGATATTCTACGTCCATCTCATAAAACATAAATTACCAAATCGATCATCTTTTCCACCTCTAAATTCCCCTTTTTTCAAAGTACTTATTTAATATATTTAAATATAATAGATTTAACGCCGGTAGTTCTAGTGTTAAAAAATCGATGGGTTCTCCAAACCCATAACATCGCCAAACCATCGTTCTCCACCATCGACCAGAATTTCCACCAATACAATCATCCCCTTCTGGTTTGCGCCACGAATTACGGTCCCACTTTGTATTTTTTACGACTCGGGGCACACGGCCCTCGTTGCGTTACGCAATCGCGCCACGCTTCCCAGCTGTCCGATCGTGGCTTCGTGAAAAGAGGAAGGGAGCGAAGGGCCGTGCACGTATATCGAAGGGCTAAGAAAAACATGCCCGGCAACTCCGAGGCGTATACATCGATTATTAGCTTGTTTAGATTGCACGCTGATAGGGCTCCTCGGTAACGGAGATCCGACGAAAATTGGCCCCGTTTCCGGGCATCAACGAATTACCGAATCTAATTGGGGCATTAATGTAACCGGTCACTTTCCATTCGGCTTAGGAACCGGCGATCGTGCCGTTCGTATGATCGGGATAATTAAGAATGGAGTTGAAGTTGCTGGTTTTTAATTGCTTTGAAAAATTTGACAAAGGGCCTAGGCGGATAAGGATGGAAAAAGTGCCCCCAAAGATAATTAATCGTGAGGCATACCATTCGATAGGGCTCTTTGGAAAAACCCTTTCTACAAAGAATGAGCTCGGTACCCCTACCGTAGGGGTAGTTACAGGGTGAAACGTATTTTACAGTTTATGCTCGATATCTCCCGTTTGGCTTGATAGAAAATTCTGAAAAAAATCACAAACATTATACCCAGTGGTGTACATGCTTTAGAATTTTTTCAGATTTTTTGGTTCGAAAATCGATTTTTGAAAAATTAAAAAAGATTATAAACATTAATTTTTTATTGAAAATATAAAGTGACCACTTTTATATTTTTCCAGTAACATGCATAGCACCTTGATTATGAATGTGTAATTTTTTCAGATTTTTACAAGTTTTTCGAAACAAAACAAAAATCAAAAACCAACACTTGTTTATATTTGTAGCTATATTATTGATGTGACCACGTTTATATTTTCACAGTATCTCAAGTTTGCTATAAATAATTAACTGTAATTTTTTCAGATTTTTTTCAAAAGTGCTTCATACCACAAAAGAATTAAATACTTACGTCCAATACCCAAAGGGGTATAGACTTGGACGATCGAAGTACTTAATTTCTTGCGCATACATTATTCGTAACATCCACTATTTCACAAGGAATAAGTTAATGTACTTAATTTTGATTCTCCTTATATGTCATATGTGAAAATTCTTGTTTAATTGCATTTATTAACAATGATGACCTTCGGTTGATCTTCAGGCGTTGTTCTGCTGTATAAAGAAACCTTAACAAAACCATTTATTTCATTAACACTTTATCTACAGTTTATTCTTCTGAACATTATGCACGAGTGTATGTTCCTACTTGCAAAGCTCTATAACATTAAAATTGAAACATGAAAAAATACTCATCATGTCGTTTTAATGTCAGTTGTTCCGAAGCAACCATAACTTTATTTTATTATCATCTGTAATAACTGATTAATAGACTGTCGGCCAATGAGTACTGATAAACAAAAAGCCTATTAATAGGCTTCCGGTAGATTAATTGTTAATATTATAAAAACAATGTTATCGTGTCTCGTTTCACTGATATTTTCAAATTTACAGGTTTTGCGAAACTTGAAAATCTCCTATCCAATTTTCACGAGTGTCACTCGTTATTGTACGACAGGGGGTTAAGTCGCAAATTTAAAATCTCCCGCCATAAGATGCGAATGGTATAATATCATTATCACATGTAAACGAAAGAATGAACATATTAATGAAAAAATTTGTATCATTGGCTCAAACTGTTTGCATATCGAGTACCAAAGGCTGTAATATATTTGAAAATTTTAACAGCAAAGAATGTAGCGAAGCATGTATTTCTTCCAAAAGATGCGAACCGCCGACAAAAGCGCCTCAAACTTCGAAACATCGTCGACGAGGAGAAAGCGAACTTTTGACCGCAACTGCCAGCCGAGGAGGTAAAAATCTCCCTGCCGATAATCGTGAAACTTCGAAGCCTCCGATATCCAGCAGACAGTGACATATCGGGACCGAAAAATCCGGAACGAGGAGATTGGCCGCGACCTTTAAGCGTGGATGTCGATTTTTCAGCCGCGATTCCGCGTCAGTCGCGCGATAACGGTCCTCCTTGCCCGATAAGAAAGCGTCGGGCGAAGCGTACCGCATCGAAACGAAAGATCGCGCAGGTTTGAAGGGAGAGAAGTTGGACGTAGTTTTTATTTATGGTACAATTTTATTACTGTTTACTTTTTCTATTACTTATTATTGTTGATAACGATTCTCATTGCTCTTCGTCTACTTTATTATAAGTTTTTCTTTCACTTAGGTATTTTCGTTTATTTTGTAAAAGGTCGTTAAACTTCTAATCATCAATACAGCCTTTTTTTAGAAAGTGGTGTAAGTCCATTTTATAAACAGTTCCAAAAGAAAAGAATCCTTCAAAATTGTCATCATTTTGTCAATATAAATTTACATAGTTACTGATATTACAAATATAATTAGTTTGAAAGTGGTGTCAGTCCACTTTCCGCAAAAACATAATATTTAGTTGATAAATTCTACTACGTAATTTCTCTACTTCACCTTTAACTAATACTTTAAAATCGATCACATTATAAATTTAAATCAACGTATTACTTAAGAAACATAAAATATAATAAAAATACACATAAATAAAAAAAAATGAAAATAACATAAAAAACAAAATAAAACATGCGTATTATATATATATCAATATTTGTCAAACCATTTAAACACATACCCTTAAATGTCAGCATATAATATAAAACGGACTTATACCACTTTCGAAGAAAGCGGCTCATATTTCAACGCCACAAAAATCACTGAAGACCCTATATTCAATAAAACGATCACATTATAAACTTAAGTCAATTTAATATTAGAAAACATAAAGCGTATTACATATACCAATATTTTTCAAACCATTCAAATACAAACCCTTAAATGTCTCCAAATAATATAAAATGCCACTTTCAAAGAAAACGAATGAATCGCCAATCAGAGATCAAAATCGGGCACTGGCTGTAAATTAAAATAAGTAAATGACTGAATATTGAGGCAGCGATATTTAATATTACTGTTTAATTGGATTAACTGAGCCGTTTATTTGGAAATTGGCATAAGTCACGACTACAGTAAGATTATAAATCAGTAAAGATTAACCTTTAACTTTCCGTCATTTCTTCGGCGACAGGTGTTACTACTATTTTTTCTTCTTTTTTGTGTTGCTTTCGATTTTAACGCTAAAACTACCAACGCTGTTAAAATGACCGCTTCCCAATTTCTTCTAAAAATTCCATAAACCGATAGGGGAGCTATGTAGTACCTATTTCATTTGTATCTTACAAAACCTGAATTACTTAATTGAAAATCTTTTCCACGTGTTGATTCCTCTTTTTTCAAATTATTCTATGCTCTACCAGCACGAAAACTACAAAGGCTGTCAAAATAACCGCTTTCCAATTTCTTCTAAAAATTCCATAAACCGATAGGGGAGCCATGTAGTAACTATTTCATTTGCATCTTATAAAACCTGAATTGAACACTAAAACTGCCGGTCTCAATTTCTTCAAAGAATTCACTAAATGGATATGAGAGCGACGCAACAAAAACTTCATTTCTATCTTACAAAACCTAAACTAATTAACACGTTGAATGACACCCATATTTCGCTAGGTTCACTGTTTCTACTAAAGTGAGGATTCTTCTATTAAAACCGTATCTTTATAGAGCAAAAATGTTAAAGGTAACAGTAGCTGTATATCAGGCAGTACTTTACTTTTTTAATAGCAGCAGTTAAATATTGAATATAGTAGCGACTTCGAGAATTCGATCGTTTTACAGTCGTAAGAAATTTCATTGAATTGAATAGCCCGGTCACCGGTTACCCCCGTGGCAGTTAACGTATTAACTGGTCGTCTTCCCGATTTCTCTTTTTCCAAAGTACTTCTTTAATACATTTCAATATACCACATTTAACACCGGTAGTATTAACTGCTACAGTCATTTTTCTACGCCACACAGTTTTAGGCGAATTAAAGCACCGAAGCCATGCCAAACAATGATTTAAAAATAGCTCGACAAACTGAAACGCCACGCGCCATCCGACGGGCCACCGAGCGAGAGCAGCCGACTAATTTCGCAAGACGAAGGACAAAAAAAGTCGGCCGCTGCGACTGCGGCTTAATTAAAAACGTGCATGTGACAACTGGCGAGGTTACGGCTCCTCGTGTAGCCACGAAACGCGAACTTCCATAAAGTGCAACGTAACCTCCCTCCGGGTTAATCGATTCCTCGAACGGCGTAATCGGGTCTATTAAGTTTTTTACGAGGGAACGCGTACAACCGAGAGTTCTTTCGTTTGACGCAAAAGTCTCGGCGAACAAAGAGGAACTCGAGCAAAACGATCCGCGCGACCCTTTCGTCCTCGTATTTTCCCGTGTATGCACTCCTGTGCGCACACGTGTGCGTGCACGCTGATTTTTTCTGGGCGATGAGATTGCTTCTCGAATTTAATCGTACGGATACCACCGAGGGACGACTACGAAATTCCACGTGAAATTAACCGAGATGGTAATCGAAATATGGGACTTGGATTCGTATGGTTTGCAGAGGTAATCGAGTACAAGGACTCCGTATACGGTAAAGCCTCGGTAAAGGCATCAGAAGTTTGCCTCGATAAATGCATCGTGACTATCCCCTCCACGTAGGGGGATCCGCCTTGGAGAACGTCGACTTTCGACGAGGAAGCAGTGTAGCATGAGAACAACCGAATTTATTGCTGAGACAATACTAATTGAGCCGTTCAATGCACAAATCGATTAACTCCACTTTTTGAATTTTTTTAAATTTAACTCTCAAAGCAGTTGATTGAATCCTAAGTTTTTGTGTTCAGAATAAATTTCCGTAATAATAACGATTAGCATCATTAAATGGCGAAGTTTGTTTGGTCATCGAATAGTAAATAATTGAATTCAGAAGTCAATCTAATTAATTCCAAGGCTATTCCACCTTATCCATTTTATACTTCGTTAGAGGAAAGCTACATGCGATTATATATTCTACAGTACTTATTTGTATTTATATTTTGAAGGGAATTTTGGAAAGGAGTGTATACTATTTTATCACGTTTCTCCACTTTAGGTTTTATGGAGTTAATCGATTTGACAACTGAATGGCTCAATTGGGGGGACGGCCGTTTTCATTTTCCATTTTATTTTAAACCTTTGCTAACGTATTTGTGAGATCTTTCTGATTACAATGATGCCAAACACGTTATAGTTTGAATTATATTTTTTTAATATATAATAAATTTACTTACTATTTACATAATTCAAACTATATCGTGTTTGGTATCATTGTAATCAGAAGAATCTCAAAAATACATTGGGAAAAGTTACATTTAGAAAAATTAATAAATAAACAAGTTTATTGCTGCATTAGCCATGCGTCGCCGATGCTTTCTGGCAGCTCACTTTGTTTGCTTGCTAATGCAACAATAAACTTGTTTATTTATTAATTTTTCTAAATGTAACTTTTTCAAACGTATTTTTGAGATTCCTCTAATTAAAATGATGCCAAACACGATATAGTTTGAATTATATTTACTTAATATTTCATAAATTTACTTACTATTTACATAATTCAAACTATATCGTGTTTGGTATCATTTTAATCAGAAGAATCTCAAAAATACATTCGGAAAAGTTACATTTAGAAAAATTAATAAATAAACAAGTTTATTGTTGCATTAGCAATGTCTCGCCGATACTTTCGAGCAGCTCACTTTGTTTGCTTGCTTTCTCTGTCTCTTCTACTGTCTGTCTTTTTCTAAGCTCGCGCTCGGCTCGAGCCCTAATGTAAACACAGATTCGACAATGGTACGCGATAAGAGCACTGTTTGGCCCACGAAATCTGCGCATCTGTCGAGGTTTTACTGAATCGAGGTCCCAGAAAGTATTATATTAGGTAAAGCGGTAAGAAACGTCGTTTTTTTGTTTTACAAAGTGAAAAGATTCATTTAGAAGACAGAATACGTAATCTTCATTCCTTCTAATTGCACACAGTAATTCTCGGCTGTGACGATTGGACCAAGTTTCAACCCCTTGCCTTACACTCACATTCAATATTAACCCTTTGCCCTACAACGAGTGACAATCATGATGCGTTTGATGAAACAGGACATTTTGGAGCTTTTCAAAAATCATCAAATTGAAAATATCAGTGGAACACGACACGATAAAATTATTTCTATGTTATTAACACGTTGAGTTCCACCTATATTTCGCTGGTTTCTTCATTTCTACTGAAGTGAAAGTTTTTCTATTAAAATCACATCTTTACAAAGCAGAAACTTTAAAGACACAAACAGATATATAGGCAGCAGGACTTTCATTAATATTTCCAATTTGATAGGTTTTGCAAAACTTGAAAATTTCCTATCCCATTTACCTTATCACGAGTGTCACTCGTTATTGTAGGGCAAGGGGTTAACGAACTGTTGACCCTCTATAATCCGAATTTTCTGTGGCGTCTGAAGATCAGTTGCACTAAGCGCATTAGAAAATAATAAAAATACTATTATAAATAATAGATTTAACTTGATTTTGAAACATTGAATTGTAAAGAATTTCATGATTTTTACGAATTGCATTATAACATTTGGCAATCTTAAAAAATTGACTTCAAAGAGTAAGAGCTTAGATTTGTCTTCTGCTACTTCAAAGTTACACGTTGCGTTAAATTCTAAGATACACCAGGAATCACTGACAAATTTTTATTTTAACAATTGAATTTTCAATTATTACGGTGGCAGTCACAACAGAAATCGTAGGACACGGTGTAAACGAATTTTTAAACCACTCAATTTACTCTTTCCGCCTGACCTCGAACGACCTTGCCAAGGTCATCGAACTCCCACAATAAGCATCGTTCCAAAGCTGAATTACCTCGTCCTATCAGACAACTTTCATTGACCCAAAGAATAGCTGTTCACCAAACACCTAAAATAACTCGATACAACCCAAAGACCCTCCCACACCTCATCAGCAAAGACAAAATTTCTTCTCTCAAGATGTACTTCTCGCGTGAATTTTTCCTTCGGCCTCAAATTTGAGAGATAATCGCATCGGTCACTTCATAAAAATCAAGTCGAATGTTTGTGTGCGCAGACGCGCATGCGTGTGGGGCCCCGGGATTCGATGTCCGGAGCGAGAAAAAAGGAGGAACGAGCGAGGCGAGTGGAAGATGGAGGCACGATAACGACGGTGGAAATTGAATTCTCTCACCAGTCATCCCGCTGCGAAAGTGCACACACTTACGTGGAGATACGTACGTACGTATGATCGTGCACGTAGACGCGCGTGCACGCATCTCCGGCCGATCCGCTTCGCGAGTCCTGGCCGGCTATCGACGCCGGACGAGAAAAGGGGAGACGGAGGTTAGCTATCCTTTTGTCTCGAGAACACGGCGCAGGTTGGTGCACGTAGGTCGCGATCTGCGTGCATCTGCGCGATTTGTTGATGAGACTACTCTTTCTTGCTTTTCTTTTCTGAAAACATAGGGTTTTTGCATCGGTCGCGTACGTTATTCGTGATAATTTTGATCTTTCTTATAAGTAACCCATTTGCATCATAGCTCTGAATACAGCAGAGGTCACACAGTACCCTGCATTTCCGCGCGCAGCAGTTTGACCGGTTAACTGCGTTCGACGTGTATACACGTCAATTCGAAGCTCTACTGCGGTAATTTATTCAACACTGAATTGTCAATTCTTTATCAACTAAAAATATAATCCTTGCACGTTTTGTTTCCCTCTTGTCATAAAATTTAGACCAGAAACATTTGCCCAGCGCTCGACGTGTATACCAGTCATTTCTCGATTTTAATTCCGCATCCTGGGAAGGATTTTTAAAACTAAATTACGCAGTTAACTTGGTAACATTGTACGGGGCGGAATATTCCGCGGTTGGTGGATAAAAGACGATCGTCATCCACGGAATATTCTGGTTACGGATGAAACTAGGTTAACCAAGTCGTCGATGAAATACTGGCGATAATTTCATGAAAAGGGCCAGAACGACGTGTTACGTTAAAAAATTGAAAGTCCCTAGTAATATGGTCGCAGTGCAGAAGATAGAAAACAATTTTTTAGATATTCTGCAACCATACAAATGGGGCTGAAATGGGTAAATCGGTAAAGGCTCGGACTCACGATCAAGGGGGCCTGAGTTCAAATCCCCCGTCACCTGTGGGAAATTTTTAATTTTCCCCATGTGATATATATATCATAGTTTCGGAGATTCGGAAGCCACCTAAAACTATAGATCTAGGCAAAAGACCATAGTATTCAAAACTGGACTCGAATACAAATTCCCCGCCACCTCTAGAAAATTAAAAAAATTTCCTATGTGATATATATACTATATACTCGGTGGTACGATAACCACCTAAAACAGTAGCTTCTAGGTGAAATATCCATAGTGCCCAAAATTGAGCCAGAGTTCAAATACCCTGTCACCTCTGGCAAGAGGTGGCACATCTTTTCCCCACATGATATGTATACCATAGCTTCGATGGCTCGAAGCCGTCCCAAAATTGCTGCTTCTGGCGAAAGAACCACAGCCGTCGAAACCTACGCAAAACGATCATTCGAGTCTCCACCGAAACCCCAACAGATGTCGCATCCCAAGGCATTCAACGACACGTACCGTGCGGGTATAGTCAGCTGATGTCACAATGCAATTACATACCTCTCGTGGTCTTCTGCAAGATCGGTTGTAATTCTCGCGCGCAGTCACAGTATTCGCTTGAAGTTTTCAATTAGTATTTCGCTGTTTTCTCATGGTAAACCTTCAGAAGTTTCTGAGGACGGATATACAGGGATTATATCCGTGCTTAATTAACATACGTACCGTGCGACGAAGTCTTGGCGTCTATCGTGACGGCGGAGCATGTCACTCGCACAGCCTATTCCTGCAATTTGTATGGGTCTCTTAGCGAATAGCGCGTCAGAACCGAAAGTGGCATAAGTGTTACATGTAGGTGGATGCATAACCTTCGTCACATAACGAATCAGACCCGCGTTCGTTTTCCTAACCATCACTGCGTCGTCGGAAAGTAAGTCCAATGATTCGTGAGACGCAGGAACGCAAGCGAGAGTCGAATCACCGAAGCACGGCCGTAGCTTCTTTGTTCGGTTGCGCAACCATGCACTCTTACGTCCGTTTAGCGTACTCGCTAATCTCCATCGAGCGATCCCCGGTGATCCAGTTAGCGAAATCGGAATTGAAAGCGTGACCGTTCGACATTACGATAATTTATCACTCGAATAAATGTTCCGTCGGTGTTGGAGCGTGTACAAGTATCAATTTACATGACGCAACGGATATGTAATCTGATATATCGTGTAACGGCGCGCACAGAATCGCGAATGAAGGTTCTCATCGGGCCGCGAGGGTAGCGCGGAATCGGGAATGATAAATTCCCTCTTTTGCCGCGAACAATACCGAATACCTTTTCTCCTTGTCGACGTTGATGGAGGCGCTGGAAGGCTTTTTCGGCGATGCTTCGAGCAAATTTGCATGCCGGCATACACGTATGGTGGTATTGTTTGCAATTAATCGAATGACTTGAAAGAAACATATCTGGCAATTTAGTATTTGTGTCGGTGATTAGGTTAACAAAAAATTATTGCATACATCACTACCGTTAAATTTCATAGTACTAATGTTCATCCCATTTTCATAATCCATTCTCTGCCAAATTTTTCTTGGTTTGATTGTTTCTGGAAGACGTATTGTCGTAATGTAAAAATAAAAATAATTTAAGAGTATTGCTACTTAACACATTACCCTACGATTTGTTTTGTGACTACCTCCGCAGTAATTTAAATGCTAAAATAAAAATTGATCAGGGATTCTTGATACATCATATAATTTAACGTAATATTAATATTAGAGGAATGATAATATCGCGTCGCGTCTGAATAATATTTCTAATTTGATAGGTTTTGCAAAATTTGAAAGTTTCTTGTCCCATTTACCTCATCACGAGTGTCACTCGTAATCAAAGGGCAACGGGTTAACACATTGCATGCGGATATATTTCGCCGTGGACTCCTGCGCATTGTGGGCGTTTTTTCAAAAATTTGGCGGGAATTTAGTCATTCAGTAAAACTGGAATAAATCGAAAACTACTTCGCTTATCTTAATGAAACTTTTTTCATTTTACACATAAATAGGTGCTCTATGATTAAAAAAATAAACGACACGTTTTTAATAGGTAATGTTCGTTCTATTTAAACGATGCACTTTCTCCAGCACAAATCTACGTACTTTTTGGTGGCCAGTGCTCCAGTGACAGACTATCAATGACGTAAAAGTACGTTTTCCGCATGCGATGTGTTAAGAGTACACCTAAAACAGAGTGTCTTGAACACATTTAATCTCAGACAAACCTCAAATATCTAAATTGAACGTTAACACTCTATGGGCCCCTGTAACTTTGAAGTAACACAAGACAAAACTAAGATTTTATTCTTCAAAGTCAATTTTTGACATTGTCAAATATTACAATTTAGTTCTTAAAGATCGTGAAATTCTCTACGATTCAATGTTTCGAAATCAAGTTAAATATATCATTTATAACAGCAGTTTTATCATTTTCTAGTGTGCTATCGTGCAACTTATCTTCAGATCCCACAGAAAATTCTTAGAAAATTACTTAGAAAATGAATAAATCCCTAAATGGGAATCATGGAAGATAAGGGGATAATATTTACTACATTTTTAATATACACCCAATTCTGTTTTTACACGGTCTTTTTTTACACAATTTTGATTTAACACGGCCTAGAAAAAAAAATTGATTCCGTTTTTACACGATTTCATTCGATTTAGCTCGATTAAAAAATCTAAAATATTCTTAAAATAAATTTTGTAATAAATTTATTTTAACTATTTTTTACAGGGTTGAAGGATATGGAACTAATCGCCTTTTTTCTATGTATGTACTTCATGTCTTTTTTTACACGGTTTGTCTGGAACGTATCTACCGTGTAAAAACAGAATTAGGTGTAATTCTTTATCTTTATTAACTATTCTTGGCTGACAGCCGGCAAATGCGAAATATCTCGTCAACGGCTTCCAACAGCGCCATCTGAATTACAAGATGTCTCGTCATCCGTCCGTTATGCGTAAAAATTCGAATTTCAGAGTTGACGGAGAATTCAAACTCGGTCTCATTTGCTTGACGCAGATCCAAAAATTGTTTATAACAATTATATTACAGGAACGACAGTGCTTCGAGTCTCGGCAAGCGGCGGAGAAACTCAGTCGACGTTTTCTCGGCGCGAATAGCAATTCGGAAAGGTCTGGCCGGTGGAATTCGATAAACAAAGCGGCGGGAATACGGCGAGAAGAGCGGCGAGTATACATCGCAGGAAGAAGTAATAAGCATGACTAAAAATACGCCGATAGGCACCGACAAAAGGTGAATTCGCTAAGTGTGTACGCCGACTATTATTTATTTCCTTCGTCGGTCGGTTTTAAGCGCGCAACCGTACGTGATATGCGAGCGAAATCACTTTCGAAAGATTCTCCTGCAAGTTTCATTTTGGATTCGATTTTAAACGTTGAAACTTTTCAATGAAAATGGAAGTCTGCGCCTAGATAATCGTAAATAGTCATTTTTGAATTTTTACATTCTTTGACTCTTAAAAATTTGCAGAATTGAAAATTGGTAAAATAGTTTTTAGTTTTAATAGATTATTTAGATTAGTAATTGGAGGGATAACAGGAAATTGCCGAAATAGGAGATCGTAGAAGAAATTATCGCAACAGTTAAGACGTTAATATTAAAGTTACCAAGGCCGTAAAATTGACCAATTTTTACGAAAAATTCCCCAAATTGGTAGGCGGGCCATGCAGGAAATATTACACTTTTATCTAATAAAACCTAAATTACTCAATTTATCGTCTTTTTCGCTTCTAATTTCTCTTTTTTCAAAGTCCTTATTCAGTACATCAAGCACTAAAATGCCAAGATGACCAAAGTGACCAAATTTTTCGAAAAGAAACCCAAATTGTAAGCGGGGCATGCAGTAAATCTTCCACTTCTGTATTGTAAAACCTAAATAATTTAGTTTATCGTCTTTTTCGCTTCTTAATTTCTCTTTCTTCGACGAACACATTCAGTATATTTAAATATAGTAGCCATAACGCCGATAGCTCTACCGTTAAGAGCCACGCCGTGCCGGTCCCTAAGGACCGGTACTGTAAAGAAAATAAGCTAACATTTTTTTAATTAACCATTTTTTAACTTACACCGCTTTCGTAATTATAGGCACAAACATCTCGAAACTAAGAATTAATTGCTTAAACTACTGTCGCAATTGCCGGCGCACTTAGACTTTTTGCTTTATAATCTGTTAAGTGCCTGTTACTTCCGCTGTACCTATACGTGGATTCGTTAAAATTTGTTCCAATTACACTCTTTGCAATTCGAGAATTTGGAAATTTATTAACTGCGAAATAATATCGCAGTCCAACTTTTTATAATTTCTATAAGGAATTTCCTCCATATTGCAACTTGTGCACATTTGCGTAACAACAATAAAAAAATGAGCGATTTGTCCAATTTTTCGACTTCCATAATCAACGGGAAAATAGCGCGTTTTACTATCTAGTGATAAAAATCCCCTAGCGATTTCCAGCAAATGTAAAAGGGATTCATTCGTTGCGTTTCGATTTCTCCTCGCGAGCGGCGTGGCGCTCGATGTTGAAAATGGTGTAAAAATCGGTCGATAAAATGGACGAGCAACGATTCGCTCCGTGAGAAGAAAGGGAAAGAGAGGGAGAGGAAAGAACCGAGAACCAACAGAGTCCATTTCTCGCAGAGATGGACACCATTTTGATGGAATAAAATAACGGACAAAATAAAGAACATTTCTGATCTTTGTGATCTTGATTGACGGGTAAATTTTTATTCCCGCGTAACTGTATCCGCGAAAATAATTTCCTTTAAAATCAATCCTTTCCTTCGGCGCTACATCGCTCATTAATGTTTGAAATTCGTGCATATAACTGGAGCAAATGAAATCACTCCAAATCCTCAAAGTTCTCATAATCCTAAAAACCCTAGTTAACCTTAAACCAACCGAGGCCGTTTGCCAATTTTTTATAAAAATTCCCTAAATTGATACGAGAGTGACGCATTAAATATTCCACTTCTATTTTCCAAAGCCTAAATTACTTAATCGATCATCTTTTTCACCTCTTCATCTCTCTCTCTTTCCAAAGTATTTACTCAGTTTACCTAAATACAATAGTTACAACGTCGGTACTTTTAGTGTTCACTATTTTACAAATGTTGATCTAAAAAGCACAGTTTTTTTAAAATATTATCTCTACTAAATCCTCTGCATCTAAATGACTCAAAAATTCCAACAACACTCCCCCTAAATCCGTCGAAAAAACAGCTAGAAACTGATCTCACCACTTGTTATCCGTCTCGATTTAGGTAAATGGCGCAACGAGCCTCGCAACGTAAGTAAATACCGCCAGCCGTGGGATGTTTCCAGCTAAATAAAAATTTCTCTCAATAATATGAAGCTCCGATATCTCGAAGGGTATCCCCGAGGCCGTTAAACGGTCGAAAACACGGTAAGCAGAGCGCGCGCGTACAGACATGAGCCGGTAGATAGTAGTGAGCCAGTGAATAGAGGTACGCCGGTACGATCGGACAAAAAGGTGAACCCACAAAGTGGGTCTGGCCGTGTAAGTCCACGGAAGGCGGGAGGCAGCTCCGTATACAGCGCCGGAGTCGAACCGTAGGAGATATATCGGAGTTCGGGTGTGTTCGGGCAAGCTCGTGCGTTCCCGCCGGCTGGTGGTGGCCGCGCACCTCCGCCAAGAGTTTCACGCTGCGTGGAACGAAACTCGTACGCGAGTATCGGCTCTGCCGAGGCAATCCGGTAATATATCCTTACGTGTATTGGCCGCTGCGTTTCTCGCCGTAATATCGTGTGCTCTCATTGTCCCCGTTCCGTTTGGGACATCTCGTGTAAACGCGGAGGGTGCGAGGGGATCACCGTGCCCGGAATCCTCGAGGTTCGACGCGTACCCCGTCGTACATACCCGAAGATGGATTCTTCTCGGGGCAGTGTACCGTGAAAAAAAAAAAGTTCACGGAAGAAACGGTGAAAACTATTCGCGCTTCATGCTCCTCGGTTAACGCGAGAGGTGGGAGAAAGCGGTCAGATTCGCAGCGCACGGTGTGACACTGTTGTTCGTTCGCGTAGAGCAGCTGGAAGTGACAACCCTCCGAAGAGGAGAAGCCCCTCTCTTCGTCTCGCACGTTCATTCGTTTCCCGTCCACCGTCCGTCTCGTTCTCACCCACGGTCGCTGCTCTCGCTCCGTACGAGCGACAGTCGACGAATGACGAGGTGGAAAGGGCCCCCGACAGGGCCAGGTAACGATCCGACGGGAAAATCGGAGTCGTAGGCGGGGCCTAAGGTCGGGGACACGTGACACGGAAACTGTCACGCCGCCCTTGCCCTCCCCTCCTTCAGCCCCTCCACTCGGCCGAAAAGCGCCGAGTCGGCCGTACGAGCGCCGTTTCCTACCAACCGACAGCGTGCCGCCGAATGCTTCTGGCCTGCCTTCTCTGGAATGTAATGCTTCGATGAACTCTGCTTCTCGCCGAGTGACACTCCATGCTTTTTCTTCGGTGTTCAACGCCGAACTGATGGGAATATGCATAGATAATTCAGGTATTTAAGGAGCCGTTGCGAGATCGACGCGCAATTGTTTCCGCCAGGGAAGAAATTGGAGATGCTTCGTTGGGAAACGATTTCTTTGCGAGTGCGACACCGTGTTGTTTAGGTGGTCGATGTCGCTGAGTGTCAGGGCGGAGATGAATAATTACAGTGGAACTTTCAATGTTAGAATTTATTTGATCAGGTAACAGGATAATTCGGTTGGAAGACGTACGTCGAATTTTCTCCGGGAGTTTGCAGACTGAATGTTTTCCGGCGTTTCTTCTTGCTTCGTCGTCGATGCTCTCATGCAGTGATTGATATTTCTGTTGCTTTGACATTAAACACGGATCATTTGACAATGATTTATATGACGTTGACTTGACACTTATCCTGGACTTGTGTAGGTTAGCAGAATAGATAGTTTTCGCGAGAGACCCGGTCGATTTTTGTGCTCGCGACGCACCACTTTGCTTCGACGTCTGACACTGCAGACGACGAGAATCCAAGTCGAATAATATACGTAGTTGATCGTTAACGCGAGTGACGCACTATTCGATAAGAATATTCGACGCAAACGGCTCAGGAACAGCCAAGGACAACAACAGTGCCCGAGAGTTGCTCGACCGACGCGTCTTCTCCGCGGACGTTCGCAATGGAGAGAAAAACGTGAATCGTTTTACTTACAATTTCCTCGGAAGTTTGCAGATAAGGGAGGTCACTCGAGCCACGTTTAATTTCGCACGTTCACAGTTCACCGAAAGAGTGTTCATCGCTGGATCTTCATCGTCGAATAATGTGCGTTCGTTTGAAGCTCAAGGGACTGGTGTTCGTTATTTCCATTGCGTTTCTCCTCTCGTCGAGCGTCTCGATCGAATTCCTCCGGAAATCTGTTTGACAGGATCGCGTTTGCTTTTTATTTCGCTATGACCTCGTCGAGAGAACGCCACGTGTGAATTTCTCGGTGATGCAACAAGGCAGTGTGGGTAATCGCGCCGGTGACACTATCGCCGGTGTCCCGCGCGCCACATCGCCGGAAACGGTCGCGGTTAAAAGTGAAATTACCATAGATCGAAATAAGAACGATGCCGATGGCAAGGTAAAAGTCAAAGTCGAGAAATCCGAGTCCGAGAGCTTCGCGATGAAAAGTGAGGTTGTTAACGACAGAAGCACGAACGACGCCGACGGCAAGGTAAAAGTGAAACTAGAGATGCCCGAGTCCGCGGATAATTTTGAGGTGAAACGTGAGCCGCGGGACGAGTTCCATTCTTCGCGGCATCACGATTATCCGTACGAAAGAAAAGCCATGATGATGACGAAATTCGATGGGAATCCGGAGATTCCGAGTAATTGTCACATGCAGCAGCAACAGGCTTATCGTCCTATGACGCCGAGTCTCGCGAATTCCTTCAGATTTCCGCCGTTCTTCGGTCCGCCGGCGATGTTACATCCACATTTTCCGAACAGTCGAGCCCCCTCGGATCGGTCGATAGGGAAGATCGATGAACGCGAGCACGAGACGCAAGATCGGTATCGCGGAAGTGTGGCAGGTGTCGTTGGTGACAGTTTTTTTCTCGATCATCATCAACACCATCGTTACGAGGTCGATTATCAGCATGCGAAGCCGACCGGCTATCCTGGCATGCCGTACGCATCTTTTCGGCCGTCGATGCAGCAGCGTTCGCCGTATGGCAATCATCAGAACAATAGCGGCTATAGAAGCGCGCACTATCAGAACAGACAGCGCAAGTGGAGCGGCGCTGCGCTTCGTGGCTTACATCCGCCGATGCCGGTGAGTTTTTCTAGGCGTTTTTTCACAGGGTTGTAATGCTCTCTTCGTGTTGGAGAGTTCTGCTTCTGTTGAACGACGGAAGATGACGGAGAATAATCGCTTGTTATTTTAATATTGATGGACACTTGTGACGGAAGGGTCCGTTGGTTCTCGCTTGTGGGCGTGTGTTTAACCCTTTGCAGTTCTATGTCGAACTATACTCGTCATAGCTTTTCACTTCAATTTATTTTCTAACGATTTAATATCGACTTTCCAATTTCATGATGATTTTGTAATATCACCTAAATATCCGTCAGTATCTATAGTTATTGTTATAATTAAAAGAAAATGAAGAACCAATGATAGAAAATGTGAAATTAATTTCATTTACTAATTTCATTTCACTACAAAATTGAGAAAATAATTCGGAGCGCAACGGGTTTCACTATTATCACCTCTGAAAAATTATTCTTAGGTTTTCATCATTATTTTGATTGTTAGTGGAACCTAAAACTTGAAGTCGTAGGCAAAATATGCATTGTTTGCTGATAAATCTAGGAAATGTAAAGAAGTTTCGCGATATGAGGTACGGGGTAAGGGGAGAGTGTCGCTTGCACCGCCTATCCCCACCGTATCGGCTCTGGAAACTTGAGATCGACGAATGACAACCGAAAACAAAACACTTCTTTCGTCGTTCCCATGACGACGCAACGAATGTGCGGCTTCATCCGCCAATCACGCTTTAGAATCGAATATGACATCAGAACGAGGGATGTCTCTGTCCGTCAGGCGAATCAGAACAAACAACAGGCCAAAGGGCTTATTTACTTTTGCGAGGTTTACATTTTAATCTTAACACTTTACCGGCAAGTAGCGATTCAACATCCTACGAATTTCTCACCGGCCACTCAGCCGCAGATCTTTCGGCTTTGACAAATTTAATAAATTCCTTTATTTCCATGATAACAATGCTAAGCAATATTTATTTTATCTATTACAATCTTTTTCAGTTTAAGATTTGTATAACATACTATAATCCATATAACGATATTTTTCAAATAAGAAATCGCTTAATATTTTTTTAAATTATGATACCGCTCAAAACCGTCACCTTTGTGTAGTGGAACATTACAACATTTACGGATAAAACAGGTTCTACTTCTTGTTTTTTTTAATTGTACAAACTCTGTATTGTCTTACGGGTTTTGCACTTCGACCGCCGGTCAGTATATTTATAAGTTTATGCTTTCCGAAATTTGACAGTCTTCCGGGATTCAAAATTGTTGGAGAGTTGAATCTGGCGCGAAACGACAAAAGAAGCTAGGCACTGAAATATTGTAGTAGGCCTTGTCTGTGATGTTTTTGTTATGTATTAAAATCAATAATCTTCGTTTCCTTATGTTGTTCACAAAATATATTTAAAATACAGTTTTACATGTTTTTTTGAGTTCAAGTGTATACTTTATTTATCTATTCACGCTAAGATATATATACGGACTTCTACAAAAATAGTTAACGCTAAGTTTTCAAAATGGTAAAAAAATATGCGAGCTTACAGAAAAAATCAACTAGTGCCCCAACATCGAATAACAAATGATTGCCGATTGCCATCGCAATCGATTAATCGGCTACCGATTAGTGAGCGTTATGGACAAAAAGCTGTTTAATCGACTACCGGTCGGTAAAGTGTTACCACCATAGCTCGTACAGCTGTCGTTACCATATGACAATTAGATTATTTTCCAATCCGAGAAATGCACGTCGCACTTCCCAGACGGGAAAAGGAAGCGCAAGAAACGCCACGTTTCCTAAGCACGCCAAACACCATCGTAAGATACCGCGCGGTTGGAGGCTATTGAGCCATTTTTACGTTAAAATACGTAACGTGACAGTAATTGATTATACACCGTGCTTCTTTATTGAAAATCACATCAATCAAAAGAGTTTCCAACTCCTAAACAGTATCCTCTTACGAGCTTCTCGATCCAACGACTCCCCCTCTCCATCCATCGGCGACCTTACTTGCCCCCACCGCGCCCGTCGCTCTCATTCGCTAAGAGAGTTTCATTTAGCCCGGCACCCAGTGATTTACGGTCATCGAGGCGTAAAGAATCCGCGGTAAATGAAAAAATGCCGTGTAACTCGGGGTACTGGAGAATCGTTCGGTCACGACGGGTTATCGTCGCACGACCCGCACACTGCCCGGGGTTCCTCGTGGCATTAATGAAATCGAATGAAACGTCGCGATCGGCTGCTCAAAAATTACGTCTCTACGCGGCCGAAATTACAGTGATTACACGCACCGTGTCGGTTTGGACCCTCCGGGGAGGACTCCGCGCTTCTCTTTCTCCCCGTTTCTCTCTTCCTCCCCTTTCTCACCCTCTCCCTCTTCTTCTCTTGCCCACCCTTTCTCTCTCTCCCTCTCTTTCTCTGTTCGTCTCTCTCTAGGTCTCCCTTTCTTCCATTCTCGCTTTGTTTCTCTTTCTTCCCCTTTTTCTATTTCTCGCCTTCTCTGTATTTCGTGTCCCTTCCGCCTTTCTCTCTCACTCTCCCTTTCTCACTCTTTCTTTCTCACTCTTTCTTTCTGATCTGTCTATTGCTTTTGCTTTCTCTCACTTTCTGTATCCCTCTTTATCTCTTGCTCTCTCTTTCTCTCTTCCTCTCTAATTCCCTCTTGCTCTCTATTTCTCTCTTGCTCTCTATTTCTCTCTTGCTCTCTCTTTCTCTCTTGCCCTCTCTTACGCTCTCTTTCTCTCTCTTTCTTTCTAGCTCTCTATTTCTCTCTTGTCCTCTCTTTCTCTCTTGATCTCTCTTTCTCTCTTGATCTCTCTTTCTCTCTTGATCTCTCTTTCTCTCTTGATCTCTCTTTCTCTCTAGCTCTCTCTTTCTCTATTGCTCTCTCGTTCTCTATTGATCTCTCTTTCTCTATTGCTCTCTCGTTCTCTTTTGATCTCTCTTTCTCTCTAGCTCTCTCTTTCTCTATTGCTCTCTCTTTCTCTCCCCTTCTCACTTGGTGTCTCTCTCTCTCTCCCTTGCTCTATCTTCTCTCTTGCTCTCTCTCTCGCTGTTCCTCTTCACTCTCTTTTTCTCTCCCTTTTCTGTCTCTAGCCTCATGACTCCCTCAAACTTTCCTGCTTTCTGCGTCTCTTTATCTTTCTCCTTCTCTTTCACCGCCGAGGAAAGAAAGAGCAATATAAAAGTACCGCAGGCGATACCAGTCGTTCATTTGTCGTTGCTGCTTCGGTCCGATTAAGCCGGAAAATGGCCAACGTGGAACGGTTTGCTCAACGATTATTATAATATCCGTGTATTAAAATAGATGCGCGTGCTCGGCGTTGCTTATGACGCGACTTCTGGCTACCGTGATGCTCTGTCGGGACGATCGCCTCAATGGAGAACGTTATAGAATTCGAATTATCGATCTCGGAGAACCTGCGTGGGATTCGAGAGCGGCTCGTGGGAAGAATCGATTTGTACTTTGTTTGCGTAACATTGTGCTCTAACCCCTTTGATTCTGGGGGATGTTTACGGCACGTGGAATGTTTTTAAATTGTTTGTGTAAATTCTACAGCTTTGGAGGATACATTTAACACTAATGGTAGCAATGGCGGTCAGATATCGGGCTCGATGCAATGAAAATACGTAATTTTTATTAATACAGAATGTGTAATTTTGTATTTTTAACCCTTTGCACTCGAAACCTGTTTGTATGATATGATTTATACAATGATTCTTTATTCAATTTTGTCCAAATTGTTATTTAACAATTCATAGTTAACCCTTTGCGGACGGAGACTTTTTTGCATATTGAGAGATAATCATTTACTTGGTGTTCAAAAACTACCTTTTTATCAGAAAGTCAGAGTGTTGATGTATAGAAGTTATAAATTACTATTTGTGTAATCATATTTCAAAGGTTATATTTCAATTTTTCAACTCTAACCGTGTATACATGCACCGATAAACTATAATCAGATTTTTTCTCAGGCCGCATATATGCGTCCGTCGTCCTCAAAGGGTTAATTGTGCAGTGATTTACCAAGTATGGCGGAAATATATTAACCATTTGCAGAAAAATGTTTCAATTCTTCCTAACAGGAAAAGAACGAATCAGTTAAAAAAATTAAAAAGTTCCTGGAAACCTGCTACATCAACGGTACATCCGGAATTACTCGGTGTCCGCGGATATCCCGGTGTTAGAACCATTTCCGGCGTCCTTCGCGGCTTTCCTTTGTTTCTCCTCCTACTCTGTCGTCTCGATTCGCTGAAGAGGAGAGACACGCTGCTTAGAATTAATACATTAATAATTCATTGTACGATGAGCGACACTAATGCCAGGTTTCCTTGTGAACTCTAGAGTGACTTAGGCAGCGTCTAACCTCGCTTCTTTGCCCGTCTTCAATGTTGAACTAGGAAACAGTTATATAGGAGGTTACATCGTAGTTTTAGCTGTGGAAGGCATTGTACTCATTCATATGCAGGGTGTTTCAAAATGTTTTGTCACGAACTATATACCAGACGACGTCCTACTCCTCCGGATCGGCGGACATTTGCAACAAAAATGAGTCGCAATATTCGGGTTAGGGTTACAAATTAAGGTCAAACTTTTTTATTGGATTCATCTCTGCAATTTTTTATTGGATTCACCACAGTAAACTAAAGCGAACAGAAATGTTTTTCTTTATCGCTGCGAAAAAATTGTCAATCTGAGCCATAACACCTTATTTTCACCCTTTGCGCTCCGTTGTCGCCGCAGCGGCGACATTGTAATAGAGGCTGATAATTCCGTTGTCAGTTAAATCCGACGTATTTTTATATTTTTTTATATTGTGAAACAATTTTACAATTTATAAGCTTCTTTTTGAATGACAATGCAGATGTGCACTCGCACAATTGTAAATTGTCCTGGAGTAGCTGATAGCTCATAGTAAAAATGACTCGGAGTGCAAAGGGTTCAAAATGTCCACGCAACCTCCTTGCTCCTTTGCACAAATGCCGCTCCTTTCTTCTTTTGAAAATACCAAATGACGATAAACCAACCTAACCCAATTCTCCCGCTTCAAACAAACTCATTATCTCCATTTCCATTTTCGTCAACCACCGCCAAGTTAAACCTCCAAACTTCACTTTCGCCACTTCAGAGACATCGTCTGAACCAAAGCAGGCAGCATCGAAACCTAACCTCCTTACAGAATCTCGGCTCTCTTCTAATCGTTAACAGATATTGCGTCAAAACGATCTATAACGCTCGATTTTAAAAGTGTGCACTGCACCTCGCTGCACCTTTGCACAAATGCCGCACCTTTCTCCTTTTGAAAATACCAAATGACGATAATTTAATCTGAAATAATCCTCTCGCTACAAACAAACCAATCACCTCCATTTCCATTTTCGCCAACCACCACCCCAGCTTAACCTCCAAACCCCACTTTCACTACTCCAGAGACATTGTCTGAACCAAAACAGCTAACATCGAAGCCAAACCTCCTTACAAAATCTCAGCTTCCTTCTAATCGTTAACAGATATTGCGTCAAAACGATGTATAACGCCCGATTTTAAAAGTGTGCACTGCACCTCGCTGCTCCTTTGCACAAATGCCGCACCTTTCTCCTTTTGAAAATACCAAATGACGATAAAGTCATCTGTACTAATCCTCTAACTACAAACCAATCACTTTCGTTTCCATATTCGCCAACAACCACTTCACCTAACCTCCAAACTCCACATTCACCGCTCCAAAAACATCGTCTCAACCAAAGCAGGCAACATCGAAACCTAACCTCCTTACAGAATCTCGGCTTCCTTCTAATCGTTAACAGGTATCGCGCCAAAACAGGCTCGTAGGCGCGACTCGGATGCCGAGTCCGCATCGAGGACGCGCTTCCGCGCCGAAAGTGTCCGGAGCGCATCGTTCCACGTAGTCTCTCATCTGCATACCGTTTCCTCTCTCTAACGACCGTTCATCTTCCGCTGCACGACGTACGCACCTGTATCGAGATAACGCGCGCCGCGTAACGTATACCCTCGTCGAATAAGGGCATTGAATCGACGCCGGTCCCTTAGGTCGGCTCTCCTCGAGGCTAGATCCGCTCCCGAAGAGCCGAGCATCGCGGAGGCAACCTCCAGGCGCGAATCAGTCTATAAATTTCGCGTTGGGAAAGCGAGACGCGCACCTGCGCTCGGCCCGGATAGCCGAATCGATTCCGATCGTGCCGGAACTCGACGGCACGGCGGGCAAACACTCGCTCGTTTCACGCCGAGAACGTGCAACCGGAAGAAGCGCGCCCTTTTAAAGGGAACCGCGCGATTCCTGCATCCGACGCTGCGCCGCTCGTTATCCTGCTGGCTGAGAGATCGTCTTTGGACTTTTCGCGATTCTGCGAGGATTCCATGAGCATGAGGATTCTTGTGCTGTTTTTAGTCAATGAGCTGCTGAGGTTTTTTGTTACTGTAAACTTCTTTCTCTAATTTAACCCTTAGCGGTCGTATGGTTACTCTGAGTCACCAAAGTGTCCGAGTATAAATGAAATATGACCGCAAAGGGTTAATTCTAAGTAATGGGAAAGAAAGATTTTTAACGCTAGATTTGCGGGCGTTAAATCGGTCACACTTAAATATATTAACCCTTTGACTACGGCAGACTTTGAAACGCACCGGTCGTACCATACGGTAGGAATTCAGTTGCGACGTACACCGAGAACAGCGAAGTTTTTCGTTAGGCATGCGTTTCTGACCAAGTACAGGTAACCCTCCTATAACACGGTAGATAGGTTCCTAGAAAATGCCGTGTTGTGTGAAACCGTGTTGTATGAGACCCAGAGCCAGTACAAAAAGGGGGGTTACGTTCCAAAAACTTATTAAAAACAAATATTTTTTTAAATTCTACATAAACAACTTAGTTTTTATTAAAAATATAAATGTATGTACAACACAAAACGAAAAAGAACAAACAAAAAATATTATTTTAATTTAACGCAACTTTAATTTAATAAATTTCTTCGTCGTCACTGCTCAGTATAATCAACCGAGAACGTTTTTTCGGTGGAATGATATCGCCTTCACTTTCAGAACTTTTTTCTTCATTTAAAGTTTTTGCATCTTGTTCCTTCTTAAAAAAATTTGTAATTTTACTTTGCTTGCTGGTTCTTACCAGGTCATTGCAAATTTCTCGGTATGGAGCTAGATAGTTTTGCAACTCCTCGATTTCCTTATCGTGTTAGAGCGAAACCGTGTTATAGGATGCCGTGTTGTAGGAGGGTTCCCGCAATTTATGAATCGTGTTATAGCGAAACCGTGTTATAAGATGCCGTGTTGTAGGAGGGCTACCTGTATATTAAAATAATCAAAATACTGAATTCCTACATTACCACTATAGGCGCCTACATTACCATAAGAGCAATTATAAAATTATAAAACGGCAATCAGTCGCGAAACAGGCAAAATTTGACCCGGACGCTTATTGGCGCCTACCGTACCAGTGGACCAAAGTAAGTCAAGCGCCCATTGGCGCCTACACGAGCCAAAGGGTTAAATAAGTGACTTTGAAAAAAGAGGGATCAACGGGTAAAGAGGAAGATCGGTTAAGTAATTTGTATATTATACGATACAAGTGAAATATTGACTGTACCACGTTTCTATAAATTTGGAAACCGTTTTTAAAAAGTAGGAATCCGTCAATTTGAAGGCTTCCGTAAATCTAGCGTTAATCTTCCACAGAGTGAGAACTCGTACAGTTACAAATAGTTCTCTAGTAGCTGGTGGTTCATAGTAAAAATGACCATATTTATGCGCATCGATTGCATACGTAACAATAAATAAACTGTTCGACGTTACAAATGAATCGACACTATTTTAGAAAATATTAGGGGGGGTCGGAAAGTAATGTCGTTTTTTTTACATTAAATTCAAAGAAATAAATTTGTAACAAGTTTTTATTTCCATTGAATGCTGCAATCACCCTCGTTATCAATAACTTTTTGTCATCTAGTGTGCAAATTTTCAATGCCGGATTTATTAAATATCAATTGCTTTTTGAGCCAAATATCTGGAGAAGCGACATTACTTTCCGGTCCCCCTAATATATTGAGCTCAGATCTACTATTGTGAAATTGATTAAAATTTATAAAATTTCACAATAGCAAAACTGAGCTCAACATGCTTTTGCGCTATTCCAAAGTTTGAAAGCAATAATGCTACTATATATCTATATATATAGCATAGTGTGCTATATATATAATTAACAGTTTCAACTCACGGGTTCCACGCTAGACGGCAGCACTTATACACCCAATTCCGTTTTTACACGATTTCGTTCGACTTAGCACGATTAAAAAATCTAAAATATGCTTAAAATAAATTTTATAGTAAATTTATTTTACCTATTGTTTACAGAGTTGAAGGATATGGAACTAATCCCCTTTTTCTTCTATGTATGTACTTCCTGTTTTTTTTACACGGTTTTCTCTGGAACGTATCTACCGTGTAAAACCAGAATTAGGTGTATTGTCAAAATTTTTTAACATGAGACTTTATCCCCTCTGATTAACACTAAAGAGAACTTTCAAACCTTCATTTCCAAAGTCAAAACCCCAGAAAAATTGCCAGGAGCAATTTACAAAATTGATACCAACCCGTCAACGACCATCCAGCAATTTAATCGAAAACGAGCCGTCAACCGTGATGAATTATCGGCCCAAATCCTGTTGAGCACAGAGCAAAAAAGGATAGGGAGGAGGACGAAGCAGGACGAAACAACAATCGCGAAGCTAATGGATCCGTTGTAATCCGACAGACATCCAACGGCGTCAATCGATACGCATTATCAGCACAGGTATTAATTAGTCGTAGAAAGAGGAGGAGAGTGAGAAAAGGGAACGCACGAGGCTCGGGGCTTTGTGCGATGCCCTTGGTACGATGCCCTTGGTGCGATACCCTTGCAGCGTCGCTCGCGCCGCGACTACGGGAATGTCTGATGTGAGTACTCGCCTTAAGCTTTTTCTCATCGCCGCTGCACCGCGGGAAGAGACGTTATCGCGGTAAGTGGTAGGTATTTGAATTTTCGATGAGTGACACAATTGAAACTGCCGGAAGGTAAATGCCAGAGGGCTTTCTGAAGTCCTTGGGTTTTGCGGGATGTAATTGGAAATTGTAAAGAATTTCATGATCTTTAAGAACTAAATTGTAATATTTGGCAAAGTTACAAAATTAACTTTGAAGAGTAAGCTTAGATTTGTCTTGTGTTACTTCAAAGTTGCACGGGGCCCATAGAGGGTTATACCATATAGTGCTGCTCGGAAAAATTGATTAACTGAAGGGGGGCAGTCCCTTTACAATTTTCAAAAAATCAATTTTTCTTTTTGCATATTTGGAAAGTATAATATGTTGAGAGTATACCATATGAAGGAGAAATAAAAATTCGAAATATTAACAAAGTTATAGCGCATAATCGGGAGCGCGGCACCGCATGCTGTAAAGTAGGGACCCAGGTAATCCGAGCGGTTCGGTTGAAACTTCAAACGCGATTATCTCGAAACTGTATTTTCAAAAACTGCTCGTGTTGTAGCTCGAAAAGTTATCAATCGATTTGGCTGACATTTTTCCACGTTTTTTACTACAACATTACCGGAAGGATGTACCTAAAATTTTTAAGTTATCGCGTAAATAAATATATTTTAAGGGGTAAAAACTGTCGAGGAAATGGTCAAAAAATTACCTTTTTATTAAAACGCCGACATAACTATCAATTTTATACTTTTTTATATTTTTTTAGGTTTATCCTTCCCCTACACTTGTCTATAATCGGAAAATATTTTCGTTTTTTACTTGAGATCAATATCAAAAATCCTACAGGTGCAGCAATTTGCGGTGTCTTGCGAAAGGCGCCGATAGAAAAAATTCGGAACGCCGCCATTTTGTAAAAACAGAAAAAAGAAAAAATGTTTTCTAAAACTAGACATATGCAATAAAATGATATACAAATTTCAAAAGGATTCGATAATTTTATCACCTTCAAAAAAATTCATAAAGAAAGACTAATTTCCTTGCGTTTAAAGGGACTGCCCCCCTTAATGACAACCGTAGTTGCGAGTAAAAGGAATTGTCATTTTATCATAGTTTCATGTAGGACATGTAATACAAAGGATGAATTGTGAATTTTCGATGAGAGACATGGAATCTGAAAAGCACTATCGCGTCGCTTGAGACTCAAATGGTTAACACGTTGAATGCGAAACGTATTCCGCTAGTTTCACTCTTTGTACTGAAGTGAAGGTACTTAAATTGATAGGGTAGCAATGAAGTAAATATTCCACTTTTTAGTTAATTAGTTAATTAATCATCTTTTTCTCTTTTTCCAAAGTACTTATTCAGTATATCTAAATTTCAGTAGTTAGAACGTCGGAAGTTTTATTGTTAGAATCGAAAACACTTTCAGAATTGTCTTCAAAGAATTCACTGGCACTATCACTATCCAAATTCATCAAATATTCTTTGCTCATTTTTTGGCACCAAAATATTAAGATTTGATTGACAAAGGCACTCGGTATCACTGAACATGTTAATCTGAATAATAGAATTTCCCGTGAAAAATTTGAAAATGTCATTCTTAGAAGCGCGCAGAATGTCTCGGAAATATCAGACTTTCTCTTCTACGATTTTTCCAAGCAACGTAATAATTTATATATTCTACTATATTTATTTCTTTTCACCTTTGCCTTTCACCGTTAGACGAGCCTGGCGTACGTTCAATAAAACCTTCTATCCGCGGCAGCGATGCCAAGCCAATGACACCTTTCGAATTTTTGTTTCGCTCGACTCTCCCTTTTAATTACATCTGTAATATCGTTCTATTTTATATTACTCCTTCTCTGTTTCATTGTGCAATTTGAATGTGTTTCGCTTCAGCTATTACATTCTTAGTTTCGGCATTTCTTCATTCACGTTAGTGTCTTTGACTACCGCTAACCCGTTCTCCAAAATGGCGTCACCAGCCAAAATGACACCATACCTAATAGTGTGATCGTAGCAACAACCCCATACAGGAAATTGTTAAATTTTACTTTAATTAATTGCGACTTAATATTCAGAGCACAGTATTTGGCTCATTGGCAAATTAGAATTCTTTGTGGAAGTTATCACATAAATTTACTAGTAAAAGAATGCCGATCCCTAGCGTAGTTCAAAACATTGGAGGTTATGGTGGGTCATAATGTCACCTTTAGGAAATTTCTTCTATGTGATATGTATAGTATATTGTATAATATATATATAAAAAAAACTGTAGGCCCTAGCGAAATGACCGTAGGAGGTACTTAAAATTAGAAAATGCAAAAGGAAGAAGTGGGGGGCCTTCGTGGACATGGAGGAAAATCCTTCTTTGCCACTTCTGTCGCATTTTCCTCAAATTTCGATTTCATATATAGCAACGTCGATAATATGGGGCCCATTTCAAACAGTGGGTCCTGGGAAAAATGACGAAATTAGTTAAATTATTATTTAATATAGAATAACCTCGGTGGCTCGGAGTCAACTATAAACAGTAGGTAAGAAAGGTGCTTATGTTCACTAGGGAGGTAAATTCCTCTTCGTCACCTCCAAACAATTTTCACTAAATTATTATTTATCACTAAAGGTACCGACGCTGAATCTGTTACATTTCAATTTATTAAATAAGTACTTCCGAAAGAAAGGAATCGAGAGGCAGAAAATATGACCGATTCGGTAATTTATGCTTTATGAAATTCACATAAGATATGTATCTACTGTATGACTCTCCTATAATCTTGGAAAATTTCCGGAAAAAACGGTGTACCAGTCATTTTGACTGGTTTGGTAGTTCAACTGTTAATAAATCACATCCTCAGTGGGTAAACAGTGGGTCCTAGGCGAAATAACTGCAGCAATTAAGCTTAAAAGCTTCAAAGCAAAGAAAGCACCGAACCACGTAAAATTCCTCAAAAAATCCTAACCTCCTAAACCCTGCCACCTGCAGGCCAAGTCCTCTGTATCGAGGTTGTGAAAACGCGGGCTTATTTGAATGCCTGAAGGCACCATGGAGAGACAAGTTCCAGAGTCAATTGGCATCGATCTGCTAGTCGATGAGCATTACCGTTGTTCTCCATCGATCCCGTTACGGGGCATAATACGCCCACTTAATAATTTCGTTACGGAAGAGAACCGCTATTACATTCAATCTCAACTATTCTCTCGTCAATAACGAACATCATGGTGTATACTTACGGTGTGTATGGTAACCATGCATACAGGGTGTGCGAAAAAGTGGTGAAACTGTCCGAGGGAATGGAATAAAGAAATATTAGATGGTAAGTGGTAGTTGTTGCTGTCTTCGAATTCAAATTAATATTCAGGCGCGTGGAGAATTTTAATTAGCGGCGTGATATTGGACGGGTTAATTGGATCGTAAAGGGCCGAAGACTTTTCTTTGGATTGCTTTAGGGGCTTGGAGGTAGGCGTTAAATGTAGCTGGGAGTTTGAAAGAGCGCATGCCGTGTAGATTGTATTGTGTTGTTACGTTTTTGCGGTTCATTTTTTATTATAATTTAATATCTTAGAACGAGTACGAAAAAATAGAAAATACGCTGTTATCAGTACATATTTTTATTAATTTAAATATGAGTGTTTAATTATAAGCTACTTTTATAGAACATACTACAATTTCCGTTGGAAGTTTGTTGACAAAAATTGGAAAAATTGTGGCGAATATGTATTAATAATTTTAAAATAATATATTTAGACATTTTTAACAGTACTCAATGTTGCAACGACATAAAAGACGACTCTTTTCAAATTGGAAATTTCAAATTTAAACCCCATCACTTCCGACAAATTTTTCCTAAATTCAGGTTCCTAAATTTGTCGGATTACAAAAAAAAGAAATGAAACAAGGTGATTTTTCGAACGCAATTCATCAAGATCTTTTTACTTGAAATGTTTTCCATAATTTCTGCATACTCGTGCACACAGTAGCGAAGCCACGACAGTGTACCTTTCCTCTGACTCGTTGATCCGCCTAATTTCCATAATCGACTGCAATTAATTACGAGTAACCGTAAACACTCGTCGGGCGCGTTTGAAATCGAAGTTGTTACACGCGCGATAAACTGCCGCTTTCATTGTTGAATCACGTCGGCGCATAATTTTCGCGCGATTTCGAGTTACCTCGAGGCGGCCTGGTTATAAGCCGATCGATTAAAAAGACCGCTCTGAACGCCTTAAATTGTTTGCCATTTTTGTATACAACGAACAAAAGACAGATTTTTGCGACATTAAAATGTTGAATCTTATGGTGTTATCATTTTGCATTTCTTCTTTCGAATGTTTTAACTACTATAAACCTGCAAACTCCTCTATGAACTTCCAGAATTATTATAAAAAATTAGGAACTGGTTATTTCGACTGCTCAATATTTATGAATCAGTAATATAGTTAATATTTACATGTAATTATAACATATTTTAATTATTAAGTATACTTTGTTGTCAGCTTATCGTTGAAGATTTTAAAGCGATGTGTCGTACAGGGTCACTCAAGGTCATCGACGTCGAAAGAAGACTCCTCAGTGGAGGAAGTCACGTAAAAGTGCAGTTTCAAGGGTTATTTTAAAACGGAGATGAGTCTATAGAATTATGATCGATATCTAAATATAGACATCTGTTTATCAGGCTATATGTGATATCTGCAGAAGTACTATGGCAGAATTAACTCCGTCTAGGTTTGGTTTTCTTTGAAACTTATTTACTCTTCTCTAACATGAAATGCAGCTGACACGGAGCAACATTTTTTTTGTCGATTTCAATCCAATCATCATCTGAATCACCAACATTTTCTTCTTTACTTGAATAACTGCTAGTCTCATTATTATCACTAAACCTACCGGTCAAAATGACTGATCCGCAATTTTTTCGAAAAGGTACTTAAATTGATAGGGGAGCCATAGAATAAATATTCCACTTCTGTCTTGTAAAACCCAAATTAGTTAATTAATCATCTTTTTCACCTCTTGATTTCTCTTTTTCCAAAGTACTTATTCAGTATATCTAAATTTCAGTAGATTCGGTAATTTCAGACGTCGGTAGTTTTAAGGTTAGAATCGAAAGCTCTTTTAGAATTGCTTTCAAAGAATTCACTGCCACTATCGTTATCCAAATTCATGAAATTTTCTTTGTTCATTTTTTGACACAAAAATATTAAAATTGGATTAAAAAAGACTCCGTTATATCACTGAACATGTTAATCACTCCGTTGATAAGGCAATTGTTCACAGAATCCACAAACAGCGAGTTTAGACTGGATTCATTTTGTCACCTCACACGTGCCAAACGACCGCAAAGTTCTTTCGTCACGTCAGAGGTGACTTACTCTAATTTTAAACATTATTATGATTATAGGTCATTAGAAACAGTAATTTGACAAATTATTCACTTAAAGGGTAATTCGAGAATGTTGGAAAAAGGTTATGTTAAAACCCCGAATATACTCGTTGCTTTTAAAGAATAACTCCACATAGAATCAAATTATCTTAGGACCGAATATTTTATTTGAATATCTATCAAAACTCTTTTTAGTTTTTTTGATAAACAATAACAATTAGAATAATACACTTACGAGTAGCATTATTGTGCTCTGTTGTGGCCACATTTGTAACTAACTAGACGTAACGAATTTCTCCGGGATTTAAAATTCTAAACAGAATATTGTCAAGATAGACGAGTATTCCCGGACTTTAAGTTTATGTAAAAATTAAAATCCCGAGTATTCTCTGACTCTTAAGTTCAGAGGTTAATAATCCTTAGCCGTTTGTTAGTTAGTTTCATTATTGAGCTATTTAGTATTTATTCTATTTTTAATTTTATTTTCTCTCTCCCTCCCTCTCTTTGTGTGTGTGTGTGTGTATAACGAATTGCTTTGAATTAAGTTGAGTCCCTTTGGAATAATTTATTTGATTCGAATTATATTTGTTATTTAAAAATCCGCAGTCTATTTATAACAATCGTACGTGAAATCCTCGCCGCACGATTTCCTTTGTGAGTGAATGCGCAATTACTTTATTTCAATTGAAATAATTGAAATTAACACTAAAACTACCAAACCAGTCAAAATGACTGGTGCACAATTTTTCCCAAAAATTCTCCAAGTTTATAGAAGAGTCATAGAATAAATATCCTACGACTATCTTAAAAAACATAAATCACTGAATTGATTATCTTTTCCGCCTCTTGATTCCTCCTTTTTCAAAGTATTATACATATTTAATATTTCGAAATATAATAAATTTAACGCCGGTAGTTCCAATGTTAACAATAAATGTTATCCTATAACCTGTATTATTATTATTTAACATTATCATTACGTATCCTCACAACAACCACCATTATTATCATTTAAATTTATTATTTATTATTATTTAAATCCACGCCTTCACAATTAGGCATTCTATTCCGTTTATCGAGTCCAACTATAAAGATAAACTATAGATACTGTGCCACCCGGTATATCAAGCGCTAAATAACGATGCAGAATAGAGATTCGTGGAATAGAGATATATACTCCACTATTGTAAGCTATAGCCATTACACGTGCCTACTAACCGTACCAAAAGAATGACGTCAAAATCATCGCAACTGTCGCATCGTCAAAGCTGTCAGCAGACGAGATTTCGGTGATCATAAGCGACCCGATAAGTACAACCTGTCGAGCGTCGTTTTTAACGTGAAACGACGACGATTTACAAACAGCAGCGTAGAAAGGCATAAAGAAGGAAAATAAAGGAGCACGTTAGCACGCCTACGGGGCCCAACTCGCGGGATTCCGCTCGCCAGATGCGTTTATACGCCCGGGCCCTCGGACGCGTTTTTCTACCTGAAGGGCGTCCAATTGAGCGCAACACATGGCGCTCTGCTCTCCTCGAGGAACCGATTCGTCTCGTTTCGTATCCACCGAGAAAACGAGACGTGTTCCATGGCCGTGGAAATATGGTTTTTTAGACGATCGACTCGTTGATTTGCCGAGACGTTTTTGCGAGCCGGTGAGAACTTGTTGAAGGTGGTGATTCGCGGAGGAGAAGATGGGGTATCAGGTGAGAATGCAAATATTGTTTGAGTGGTGCGTGGCGCTTGAAGGGTGTGAATTATCTTCGTGTATGGTAGTTTACAGTTTGATGTTCTTATGCGTGGCTGGAGGAAGGGTGTATCTATATTTTGTAATGTGCTTTTAAGATGTTAATTTAACACTACAACTACCGGCGTTAAATTTGCTATATTTAAACATATTAACTGAGTGCTTTAAACTCAGCTAATTTTACGATATTTACATGACACGTCGATATAAAGATATAAAGTGAAATCTAACGAACCTAATAGTTAAAGGAAGAAGAATCTTGCAAATAATTGACCCTTGGTTCATCGAAGGATTAAATTGGAAACTGAACGACACTAAAAGCTAAATCATATTGCAATTAATAAAATACTTCTGTGTATAATACTCAGCCGGCATCGTTAAAATATTAACAAACATTACAAGTTTCAGTGACAATATTTCTAACAATCTCTTAAACACAAGTATTATTTCAGATGTATTTTAAGATTATTATATGAACAATTATCTTTCAAAATACAACAACATCTAACAGTTGAACCTTTTTGGATGAAACCGAGAGGATATTTCATTTTATTTGCTTTGCCATTTGAAATGCAAACACCTATGCTTAGCTAGAAGTAAATTAAACACATTTTTTCGAAAGTAGACTTCCGCCACTTTCAAAAATAACGATTCATATTAAAGTAATCACTGTAAGAATCTAGACTTTAGATGTATAGTGCCCCCTTTCAAAAAAAGATTGTATTAGATGAAGGGATTTCGTAGGTACGGGCCTGAATAGCATGTAACCACGTGTTATTTGCCTAGCGACAAACGCCGATGCGTAGCACTTTTACGCAGTCTGATTCGCGACCATCTTACTGAGACGGATGTGCCCTTATTACTATTATTACCGTTATTACCATTATTATGATTAAAATTATTACCATTACTCTTATTACTACATATAATTATCACCAAATATATATACTCTAGTTTTGTTTAATTTGTGCTACGTGTGTGTTTCCATTTATTTAATGCCTTACTACATATTTAATACCTTACTACAGATAAAATATTTCGTAATTAGCACGGATATTTTCCACTCTATAGTGCATACTTTGCCTTACAATTTCAATAGATAATCATTTGAAATACCTGCAACGTTTACATAGAACCAATAGGTATAGCATAAAATGAGATTGACTCGGTTTCTTTCCGCCTCTTCTAATTTCTCTTTCATAGAAGCTTCTATTATACATTGATCGTGTTGTAGCGGCTGGTAACAAGGTCTGCACGCTTTTCATCGCCTACAAAAACCTAGACAACAATGTCTGACCGCTGCTACTCTCAGGTTAGGGTCCTTTGATGTTTCCAACGACAGTTGGAGGATTCTCAAATTGGGCTGTTCGAGTGCCGTGAATCGTGGTTTCTGACACATTGTGGTCTAGCCTTATTTTCTCTCTTTTGTCTATTTTATTTCCGCGAACTTTTTTTTCTATCCGTATCACATAATCGTCGAATACAAAAATGAAAGTTTTAGTCGGTTTTCTTTGCTGTGATGGAAAGAAATATTGTTTCAAGGTGCGCCAAACGTTACGTTTAGAAATATTGATCGCGTAAGCATTAAGTCGTAAAGTTAATGGAATTCATTTATGGAGGAGGAAATAAATGCGGAAAAATAACATTTTATGGCTGTAAATCGGAGACTTTGCGAAACGTTAGCAAACATATTTCTTGCAAGTCAATTTACTTAATACTTTAATGGCCACTTCTATCCGCGTATTATTATTTGATGCTAAATATTATTTAATTGAAAATACTAATTGATTGACATGTAAGTATTTTATTTTCTTTTACTATTCGAATTTATCTCTTTTATAATAATACATTGTAATTTGTTTCACTGAGTTTCTATTTAAGTATTCTTATTTATTTTACTGAGTTTTTCGCAGAAATACTAAAATTCTTAGAGATAAATCATCTTGCATAATTAAATTTTATGTCACTTTTTTGATCACTTGCAGTCCAATGTCCAGGTGGACAGCTTTCTGGCAATTAATATTTTTCCTATTAAATTTCGACTTTGACCTTGCACCTTCACGTAAATATTCCCGAGTACTTGTAGTTACTCCTATTATCAAATAAAAATGAATAATTAGCAGCAGAAATTATTTCTGCTTAGCTGTCGACAAATTGCAAATATAATTTAGATCGCAAGTGCAAGTCAACAAAGCGATCATTTCGTAAAACTTTTATTTCTTTGTAATACTAATGAGTTACAATTTCCCCCGTTTTGAGCTGCTAATAAGAAATACACTTCGCATCATCAAATTTAAAAAAATACAATTTTCAATAAAAGGTTATGTCAGTATATCCATAGCAATTTATTAGATTCATCAGACTAATTTAATATTTCACTAATTCTACCAGTGCACTATATTCCCTAAACTTTCCAATATCACTTTCCGTCAGACGCTAAACAAAAAATTCCCTAGAAATTCCCTCGCCAAATGTCATTTCTCCTTGACAATCCTATAATTTTCCCCGCGAGACAAAATGAAAATTATAGCACAAAATGAATTATATTTTTCAAAATATATTTCCGCATTCCGTGCGTGTAAAAGTTGGAAATCATCAGCCGTATTTGTTTATCGTGCAGGGAATTGAAAACGGCAGCCGTAGAAATTGAATTTCGCTCTTAAGAACTATCAATCTTGCGGAATAATAACTGACAATCGGCATACGCGTTATTGCCTACTCCGTATTAACTCCGGCATTAAGAGATAATGACGACATTCGAAGAGATTAAACTTTACGCCGGGGAAACAAGCGGAGGTAAATAAGCGTGCACTTTATAGCTGCAGTTCGATGCCTATTACCGTAACTAGCTCGAGCTTGTCGTTTATACTCTTAGGATTTTATTAAATCGTTGCACCGGAAAAATTTCAACGGCTCAAATCATAGACTTGATTTCCTTAAACGGTTGAATTGTTATGGTTTAATGTTGATTTAGTGCAGTAACTGCTCCTACTGTCTGCTTTGTTTGGAATTTAGCAGAACATTTAACTGATTTTGTTAGAATTTTGAAACATTGCATTTTTGCAGGCTCCTTACAAATTTTTCTATATATGCAGTGATCAAATTGGAAACAATTTTGATGGTTGTAGTTGAAACAAATTGGTTTGAATTAAGTTGGGTGTTTTTGGAATAATTTATTTGATTCGAATTATATTTGTTATTTAAAAATCCGTAGTCTATTTGTGAAAATCGTATGTGAAGTACTTGCTGTACTATTTCCTTTGTGAGTGAATGTGCAATAACTTAGAATTAATTGCGGAAATAACAATCTCTCCCTGATTTCTGATAAAACGTATTACTTCATCCCTTCCGTATGATTTCTTTTGTAACTGCCTCCGCAATAAGTCAGAATTAATTGGTAAAATAAATATTGATCAGTGATTCTTGATATATCATGTAATTTAATAGTAATAGCATAGAAATAATTTGACCGTGTCGCATCTCACTGATATTTTCAGTTTCATAGGTTTTTGCAAAACTTGAAAAGGGTCTAGCAGGGTAAAGATGGAAAAAGTGCCGCCAAAGCAAATTAATCTTGGGGCATAACATTCGATAGGTCTCTCAAAAACACCCCTTTTTGTAGAGTATGAATCTGGCACCCCTACTGTAGGGGTAGTTACAGGGTGAGACGTATTTTACAGTTTTTGTCCGATTACTCCTGTTTGGCTTCATAGAAAATACTGAAAAAATTACAGATATTTTACCCAGTGGTGTACACACTTCTGAATTTTTTTAGATTTTTCGGTCGGCAAATCAATTTTTAAAAAATTAAAAATTTTAAAAACATTTATCTTTTATTGAAAATATGAAATGACCACTTTTATATTTTTACAGTATTTGCATCACACCGTAAGTACTGATGTGTAATTTTTTCGGATTTTTAGAAGTGGTGGAACGCAGTTAAAAAAATTTAAAATCAACAATTGTTTATGTTATTGGCTTAATTATTCATGTGATCGCATTCATATTTTTACAGTTTCCAATTTACCGCATCACGAGTGTCACTCGTTTTTAATTTAACACTTTAATCCCTTATCCTATGATTTCTTTTGTGACTGACCCCGCAATAATTGACGCCGGCAATATTTTTAAAGAACTAAATTAAAAAAACTTTATATAAATGCACGGAATAATTGAACATGTGCGAACAAACACATTTTTAATAAGAAACCAATAACAATTAACTAACACTACCACCAACAGTCGTTCCGTCTGTCACACAGATGTTATATGAGCGGCCATTAAAGTGTTAATAATTTTTGAAAAACTCCAAAAATTTCCCATATATCGCGTCACAATTGTCACTTCTTATTATACAGCAAGGGGTTAACAGCGACCGTAAGCAATAAGCAAACATAACCTCAACATCAATGCAACGATTCCCTCCAAATGATCAGTAACACAACGATTCAGCGTAAATCGTCAAGATCGAAAGGAGCATTCGCTATCATAAAAGCCTAATACCTCATCGGATCGCTGCATGTAAACACCCCTTGAATACACTGTCCGCGCGGGACTTCCCCTCGTTTATGCGCGCATAATCACGCAGCACCGTGTGTCACTTGCTGCCGGATGAATAATTAATCGCGCACGTCTGTCCCCGTCCTTCCAATGCCGCGCGATTGCCGCCTCTTTTTTTCCCGCGCTTTGCCTCTCTGATTTCAATCCGTGCGCGATCGACCGTCGCGCTTCCGGTCGAACAAAAAAGGATGTCGTGCGCTACACGCCTCATTGCGTCCGCGCGAATTGTTGCGATTACGCTGCTGTTATTAAACGCGATTGCAGGTCGATTCGCTTTCCTTTGATGTGCCGTAGGTGGGATTGGTTTTGATGGTACGATGAGACGATTTTGGGATTGGTTTTTATGATTTGAAAATGGCACTTTTTGCGTTTTGGTGGTTTTGTGGGAGGTCGAGGGTGTGGGTGTTGGAGGTAAATTGTGCGACATGTGCGGAGTTGAGGGTTTGGGTTTCTAATTAGTGAGGTTGAATTTGATCTACTTGAAAAGTGTTTTGTTTTTTGATACGATTTGTATACCTTAACCGTAACACTGAACCTACCGGCTTTATATCTGTTATATTGAAATAATCGAAATAAGTACATTGAAAATAGAGATTCAAAGAGGTGAAGAAGATGATCAGTTAAGTAATTCTTGTTTTATACGATAGACCTAAAATATTTACTGAATTGCTGTCCAATCAATTAGGGGAATTTTTTGAAAAAATCAGAAAGCGGTCATTTGACCGCCACGGTAGGTTTAGTGCTAAACTAACGATTGTGGACTGAAAATAAATTCTGGACAAGAGATGACGGACTTTCTCGATTTACTTTCTCATTTTTGAAATCGTAGTTTCGCAAAAAACAGAAATTTAGTAAACATAAAACTGGAACAGAGAGAAAATGACTGAAAATTCTGGTTAAATCTGCCTCTAGGTCTCATGTTATATAAATAGAGAAATCCAAGCCGGCTGAAAATTGAAAAAATTACTAAATCTATCCAAAAAAATTCCTAAATTGCCATAGCTGCCATAATTTTCCAGGTACTAATTAAACATAATTTATAGTTTCTCAAACGTTTCTCTCTGTTCAATAATGAAGATTGATTTTTGAGATTCCTTAATTAGAAAGCAGTGTAGGGTGTCTAGAAGTTTCTTTTACAGCAACATAACTGGACATTATTGGATATAAGTACCCAAAATGGAATTATTACTTTCAGTCCAGCCGTATATATAGTTGCACTCGAAAAAAAAACACAAGTAGGGTACATCTCGTAGGGTAATGCGTACTGAAATAAATAAAATACCTGAAAAATTGAGAAGAAAACGTATAGCTCTGAATTATTATTTTTTAACAATAGGTAATAATAATCAACAGGAAAGTGTATACATTAGCTTTTCTAAACGAAAAATCAGAAACTATGTGAAAATGTTTAATTTACCTTGTGCGTTATATGGGACGGTTTATAGCGTTGTATGAGAACCAGTCGCAATTTTTTCGGAGCGTTGTACGGGAGTCCACTGTGTTTAAAATTCCGCATTATCGCGCGAGCGGCGTGCAATGTGTTAACCGTTTGAGTCCCAGGGGGTTTTGAAAAAACACTGTCGAAGAATCCCAAACAGCGCAACCGCGCTTTCTCTAAATGAGTACGAAAAGACCCAAGCAGCGCGATAGCGCTTGTTTTATTTTATGTCGAGAAATACCATGCGGCGCGATAGCGCTTTGTTTATTTAATATCGACAATGCGTAGTCTGCAGCACCAAAAATCCAATAAAAAGATCACATTTAATTTGCGTGCGATGTAAAAAAGGAATTCATCCAATATGTTTTGATAAACATTGACGTTACAAATTATAAGTGTTACTCTCCATTTAAATTGTTCGTTCATAACACAAAAATATTGTTAATTTGTAATTCGTTATTTTATAAAATCCATATGTATTATTACATATGCATACTGTAAAATTTATAAATATTTCAAGTTTTGGTCGATAAAAATGATTGAGAAGATAACAATGAAATAAAAATTTTCATTTTGTAATGTATTATTGCATTATTATGGTATTATTCTACCTATTGTAAAATGTACTATTTACATTGAAAGGAGATGTGTGATGTACTTGCGTCAGGAAATCTGAGTGCGCGACTTCGACAATCGGTATCGCACCGTCAGTTGTCCACAATGCTCGAAATGTGCTGGGTTTTCTCGACATAAAATCTCAACAGCGCGATCGCGCTGCTTGGGACTCAAACGGTCAATATCGCTAGCACTCTTCGAAAGACCTCAGAAGCCGAACGTTCTCGTAGCAACTGGCAGTAATCTTCCGAAAGCATCCGTTACGTTCCTTTCTTCGGTGTGCAATTCGGCGTGGCGAATGGAGGATAAAAAACGGTGGGCTGGCAGGAGGCCTCACGTTGTTATTAAAAAGAACGGGACGTCAGCAGCCGACAGCCGCAGGACAGGGCGCGTGCGCGGCGAAACCGCAGCTCGCACCACCCCGAAAGCTGCGCACGATAATTATTTATTCTTCGTTATGCCCTCCATTTCGAGAAGGAAAGTGGCACGACGATTCCCCCTCTGTCACCGGATACAATTCTACTTGGATCTTTTCGTCGGCTCTACCCTCCCTTTCCTCGTGTTTTGTTCCCGCCTTTGCGAGAACGAAAGTGATTCCTTTTGTTCCGCGTCCTTGCCTCCGAGAATTGGGTCGTCCGATGGAAATTTGAACGGTGCGCTTTAATGGGTTGAATTTGATCAGGTTTTGGTTTCAGATAGTTGACGAAATAGTTGATTATATTATGGGGTAGGATTTTTGAAAAGTTGTATGGTTGCGTATCTGTAATTCTGAAATTATAAATATTTTGTTAGAATAGTGTAGCATTTAACTATACTGTGCTACTTACATTATAGTTAATGTAAAAATCTATTAACTATTATTCTGTAATGCAACTTGTATTATGTATAGCGTTTTTCCGAGTATAGTATATTAGAATTCTTAAAAGTTACTACTGTCGTCAGTGTTTTAACAATGTGTATCGTAACATTGTAGTAAATTAGTATAGTGTACCATGCATAGTAGTAAAAAAAGTATAGTGTACTATAATATTGTACGAATGTCCAAAGGTTGTCTGGTTCAGGTGGCTATTTTTTCAGAGGGCGGGCACCTCCGAGGACTATAACATTATAGTGAATCATTACAGTCTATATATTATAGTTTATAGTGAAAATACTATACCGCATTATTATAGTGTTGCACAAGTTTCCTTTTCAACGGTATTACTCCAGAGGGCAGTTTCTATTTGATGTTACAACATTATAGTAAAACACTATAGTGTAAGTACTAGCTACTGTGTAGTACAGCGGTGTATGATATTGTTCAGATATTGCCATTCTTTTTTTAGTAAAGAAAACATTAAAAAAAATCATTTTCCAAAAAGCTGAATATTAATCTGTCAATATTAAATGTTAAATGTCAATGTTAAACTGAAGTTAAATTGAATATCCAGATATTTTAGGTGAGGGAACTGCGAGTTGCACACTCCACGTGTAGTAGAACATATCAGGTATAGTAATATTATATTAAAAACACAGAACATACTATATTTGATCTGTGTATCTTATATAATACTACTATACCCAACATATTCTACTATATTGTGCGAAATATTTTCACAGACGCCATATTCACAGAGTACTATAAAAATACTAAAGATAATCTACTATAATTAAGTTTTTGTAGATATTAATATAACATTAATATTTAAATTAATATTGCCAGCCTAATATTTAACTATTAGGTTGTTTACGAATCTTTAAAGAATTCGCAAAACAAAAAGGAAAAATGGCATGTTAGTAAAAAAAGATTACTATCCTTGTGTAACTATACTATCCTGTGCCATATCGCATTAGAATAATACTTATACTATACTATTCTACTATAATTTTGTGACCTCCAAGGGAAATTGTCCTCTGGAGGAATATAGTTGGAAAAGAAACGGTTTTTTATTAATCATACAACGCTATAGTATTTTCACTATAAACTGTACAATGTCTCCCCCAAAATAGCAGGAAGCTTTCGTGCAATCGAAGGTATATTAAAAAGCAAGATTGCCTCTATCCGTTCTCGTTTCCCCCTTCTCATTTTCAATGAACCTGACCGCAACTCTCCGATCGGTCAAGGCCGCCGTTGCGATTTAATTGCCAACCGAACGATAAAATCGATAGTGGCCATTATTTGAGCTATCGTACGTGTAATATTGTTGGCGATTTCTGCCAGTGCGACGATAACATTGCAAGTATGCAGGGTGCGCTTTTTTTTGGAATGCATGGGCATTAGTTTGAGCGCAAAGTTGCGAAAGGAGAATGCGAATGTGTCGCAAGACATTGCGAGATATCGAAAGCCTATGTGTACATACATAAATCAATTTTTTCCAGTATTTGATTTTGCTGAATTGCATTCTTACTCGGTCGCCGTAAATCACTTTAACCGTCGACAAAAGTGACGCGCGCACTTGTAAAATTTCGATGGAGTCGTTTTTGCTTCTGGAAACTTTAAGTGCAGCACTTCTCTTCGCTGAAAAGTTGCATGTTTCTTTTTAGCTTCGTGCAATGTTGCTTGCGTTTTGTAACAAATTTCTGCATGTATTGCATAGTAGTTGGAGACACTGAATTGTAGCAGTAAATCTATCCAGGTGGTGAAAATGACTTGTTCTGAATTTTTTGTAGTTGTTTCTAAAATTTCTATCCCTGTTTCTTTCTCAATTTTGTACGTTTGCCTTGTAGATGGCAAGTGATTCGATAGATTAGGTTTTTTCCTTCTTTCACTTATTTTCTTATAACGTAGTTATTTGTCATTTGGTAATATATTGGATTAATCGCTGGTACAGAGATTTCGCGTTAATAAAATTATATTTATTATTGTAGTAATAGTTGTCTGAAAGTTCAATTATCTTTCTGTTCAGTTGATCAAATATTCAGTTATTTTAACACTGGATAACTCAGCACCAGCTCTCAAATCTTTAAGTATAATTGATATAAAGCCGGCAGTTCTTGCGTTAATCCATTATGAACCCTTGTGACTGCGAGGTAACACAAGACAAATTTAAGCTTCTATTCTTCCAAGTTAATTTTCTCACTTTGCCAAATATTACAATTTAGCTCTTAAAAATCATGCGTCATTTATACTGCAAGATGACTGAAATTGAAGCGCAGTACCAACAAAATTCTGTGAGACTATTAGGGCTCCATTCATAAATATTGATGAATCCGCGAGAGCGTATATATACGCATTTCGTTCATATTGATGAATCTATCAGATGTATATATACAGCCCTCTGATATATTGATGGATTGGTGTGAGAGTGTACTTTGGTACTGTAGGTACAGAGCGTACTTATATGCCTTTTCTATATATTGATAAATCTGTGATAGCGTATATATACGCCTTCCCTAGATACTGATGAATCTGGGAAACCGTATATATCCGTCTTTCCTAGATATTTATGAATGTGTAAGAGCGTATATATACGCCTTCCCTAGATATTGATGAACCTGGGAAACCGTATATATCCGTCTTTCCCAGATGTTGATGAATGTGTAAGAGCATATATATACGCGTTCCCTAGATACTGATGAATCTGGGAAACCGTATATATCCGTCTTTCCTAGATATTTATGAATGTGTAAGAGCGTATATATACGCCTTCCCTAGATATTGATGAACCTGGGAAACCGTATATATCCGTCTTTCCCAGATGTTGATGAATGTGTAAGAGCATATATATACGCGTTCCCTAGATACTGATGAATCTGGGAAACCGTATATATCCGTCTTTCCTAGATGTTGATGAATGTGTAAGAGCGTATATATACGCCTTCCCTAGATACTGATGAATCTGGGAAGCCGTATATATCCGTCTTTCCTAGATGTTGATGAGTCATTATGTAAAATTGTATTTTTATATTTTTTTAATGTGTTATCGTGCACCTGATCTGCAGACACCACAAAAACTTCGGACTGTAGAGGATTAAACTCTTGTTCGTTGCAAAGTGTTTCAAACGTTGCGAAAATTGCGCGAAAAGACTCAAAACACGAGCGCACACTTGAGCAGGCGAAGTCGTGCGAATATTTTCGCACAGTTCGAAGCTTCGTGCCCGTCTGTCGCGGCGGTGCACATTGACGTCGCAAAACGCAACCTCCGACGAAACTTATGCGTCATACACAATTATCTGATCATGCAAATAGGTATCCCGAAGGTGCAAACTTACCTTTTGCATATTTAATTTCACATTGTTCTTTTTTTTCGATTTATTACACCCTACATTTAACATTTGACCTTGCATTGTCGTGGAATTTTTTATTTTGTCATCGTTATCATTGCAGATCTCGTTATTTGCCGGAATTAAAGAAACATTGTACATTTTTCTCGTAGAATTTTCAAGAATTCTCCTCTTTTTTTTTTGTTTTTTCGTGCTTAACCCTTTCACTCTCGACAGCGTAATAATACGTTCGGTGAAACACGTGTCCGCCATGGCGACCACGTAGATTTACGGATTACGCATAGCGTATAATCAAACGAATTTTTTTTCCAGTGATAATATTAACTTAGAATATTCAGCGGATTTAATTTCACACTCGCCTGTCGCGCTGTATTCTCAGATAACACTTGAAAGTATGATAATCATTTCATATCTGTTTCAATTAATAATAATGACACTTGTATATTGCACGATCTGCATGCATCAGCTGAGATAGGAATTTTATAAAACTTTATTCGATATTAGATGAAAATAAATTGCAAAATTTTCAGCATAGAGTGCCTTGTTTGAGGAATATTTATGCGTGTTGTCGGACGTTTTGCGCTTGTCGCGAGTCATGTTCAGGAACAACGGCGATTTATAACATGATATAGTGCGTTTTATGAATAATTAGTTACACAAGTCGACCAGTCTGTTCTGTATATATCTCGGACGGTTCTCCTTATCAGTAACGGTGTCTCTAACAACTTCATTCGTTGCTAGATATTTTACATATCAATATTACGTAAGACAATCTCTTTTAACGATATAGAAATAACATATGGGAGGTTATGGTGGATACGAAGTCGAAGGGTCAGATTCCTAATTAGTGAGAACACATTTTGGCCCCTATGACTTTTAGCAAATTTTTTCTGAATTATTATTTATTACATTGTAGCTCGGTGGTGCAGAATATTTTCTAAATTAGAACTATAGTTCTTAAATGACATTAACGAAGTAGTTAATGGCTAAATATAGAGCAGTGACAGTAACAAGAGGGCGTTACTGTGGGTGCAAACTTAAAGGCTCAACGTTTTAATTAGTGAACTCGAGTCCTAATCCCGCTCACACTTAACCAATTTTCTTTAAATTATTAATAAATATATCATAGTCTCGGTGGTTCAGACCAATTTCTAAATTAGAACTATAGTTCTTAAATGACATTAATAATGCAGTTAACGGATAAATATAGAGGAGTGACAGTAACAAGAGGGCGTTACTGTGGGTGCAATCTTAAAGGCTCAACCTTTTAATTAGTGAACTCGAGTCTTAATCACGCTCACAATTAACCAATTTTCTTTAAATTGTTATTAAATATTTCATAGCCTCGGTGGTGCAAAAAATTTTCTAAATTAGAACTATAGTTCTTAAATGACATTAACAGGGTAGTTAATGGCTAAATATAAAGCAGTGACAGTAACAAGAGGGCGTTACTGTGGGTGCCAACTTAAAGACTCAAACTTTTAATTAGCGAACTCGAGTCTTAATCCCGCTTACACTTAACAAATTTTCTCTAAATTGTTATTAAATATATCATAGCCTCGGTGGTTCAGAAAGTTTCCTAAGTTAAAGATTTTAAAAATATTCTAAAATTTTTAATTAAATTTCTAAAAATTGCAATTCCTAAGCGAAATTAACATAAGAGTCAAAGATAAAATACAGAACAGTTGCAACAACGAGAGGGTGTCACGGCGGACACGGAGTCTCAAACTTCTAATTAGTGTATAATAAAATTTATTGTATGAAGCCTCTTTGACTCGGTACAAATGTTATATATTAACCTACCTCTTTCGTATTAACCTATCATTCCGGACCAAAAATTGGACCCATCAATCTAGTTATCAAAGCAAAACTTTTTATCCCGTTGATTCCAATCAGTATGATAATTTCTTTTACAATTTACTCTCGCTACACTTCTTTACCTATATTTGATAAGAAAAGTGTCTATCCAACATCACAAATAATTATCAAATTAGAATAATTACTCAACGTTCAACCATAGGATTAATTCAACACTCAAAGTCTCACTGGAAACTCCTAAAACTGATTTCCACGTTTTTTCCCCTCGGAAACACCTCCCCCTTAAAAATGCACCCCCATGTAATTAATACGTATCGCGCATTGTCATTCTCGGCGCATTATCGATAATAAAACGACGAAGTACTTTGTAATAACAGCTCGAGCACTCCGCCGATCGAATACCTGTGTCATTAACTGCTCGAACACGGAATTCTTTTTTTCCCCCTTCTTCTAAGCAGGTTGCGCGAAAATTGCACGCTTGCTACTCGCGAGTCTGCCGCTCGTTAAATAATAAATACAATATTTCGAAATGGCAGATATCGCCAGCCGTGCTATGCTTACGATAGAGTTTTACGGTGGTCCGGGATTTTTCGTTTTGGGGAAAGCAACCGCCGTTATGCCATGCAACGCGTTAGAAATGGGAAGAGAGGATTTTTATGGAATTTTGCCGTTATATGGTAATTTATGGCGTATCTGGAAAGTTGGAATAAAAAATGGAAGGCTTAAAATCGTAAGTCGAAAGATAGCTGGAGTTGGAATATTATGCATAGGTGTAATTTGTAGGTTATGTGAAAGATTTGAAGGTGGTATCGAAGTTTGAAATTTAGTTGGTGAATTGTTTCCTAATGGTGATTGCAGGAGGAAATGTAACGAAGTGATTTCGAGAGATTTTTTATGGTGATTAGTGAAAAGTATGAAGTTTTAGAGAAAGTTTGCATTTCTGTGCTACTTGAATTAAATGATTCGAGTATTGGGAATTTTTAGGCATGCATTAATTTCTTTTATGTTGCAACTGGTGCATTAAAACAGATAGGAAATATATTGTTGGTATAAAGATAAAAATAGCTGATTCTTGCTGTTTCTGTAAAGTTTTTCGTAATGTTGAAAGTAAAAGTTGTAAATCGTGGTATTTTTACTTTCTGCACTACTTTTAACAAATAATAATATCGACTAAAAATGCTAATTGTCATCTACAGGTGTTAAATATGCAGGGTGCACCATATAATTCCGTCACATTAAAAAATCACCCTTATAACGCAAAGTTTGAAAAAAATATTTTCTAATTTTGTATTACAACGGAAAAAATTCTTTTGGAATTTGGATTAGAACAGGGAAGTTTATTCCGAATTTGAGTTAATGCGGAAGAAAGTTTTTCGAAGTGTCTATCACACCCGAAAAAAGTGGTTCGAAATTTTGAATTACAACGGAAAAAATTCTTTTGGAATTTGGATTACAACTGAAAAATTTGTTTCGAATTTGAGTTAAAGCGGACGAAAGTTTTTCGAAGTGTCTATCACTACCGAAAAAGCTGTTCTGAAATTTGTATTGCAACGGAAAAAATTCTTTTGGAATTTGGATTCCAACAGAAAAAGTTTATTCCGAATTTGGGTTAAAGTGGAAGAAAGTTTTTCGAAGTGTCTATCACAACCGAAAAAAACTGATCTGAATATGAATTACAATGGCAAAATCGTTTTGGAATTTGAATTACAACAGAAAAACTTTATTCCGAATTTGGGTTAAAGTGGAAGAAAGTTTTTCGAAGTGTATATCTCAACCAAAAAAAACTGTTCTGAAATTTTAATTAAACGGAGAAAATTCTTTCGGAATTTGGATTACAATAGAAAAAGTTTATTCCGAAATTGGGTTAAAGCGGGAAAAAGTTTTTCGAAGTGTCTATCACAACCGAAAAAAACTGTTCTGAATTTTGTATTACACGGAAAAAAGCTTTTCGGAATTGGATTACAACGGAAAAAGTTTCTATCGAATCGAAAAATTCTTTTGTATTTTGTATCACGACGGAAAAAGGATCTCGAATTCTCCATTACAACCGAAATTTTCAAAGAACAGAGTTAGGTGATACTCCCTCAGTATTTTTCCCCTTTCCACAAAAAATCACACACAATGTAAACTTTTATTTCCAAACTCTTCTCAAATTCTCTTCAAAAACCAAAAAATCCTTTCACGATCAACGATTCCTCAACGTCTCAGTATTCGAAGAAGCACATCAACAACGAAATCTCCGTATTCCACATTCCCAGTATCACAAACAACGTCCCACAATCGAGCAGGACATAAGACGCGCCCAGTAACCCCGCTCCTCTCAACCGAGCGAAATAATGAAGCGATATTACCTAAAAATAGTAATCATCGTCCGCTCGAAGGTCCGCGTTCTCCTCTTTTCCCAGGACGTGCACGATCGTCGGTCTCCGAGGCGTTAATAAATCAGCATTCCCCTCGATATTTATCTCTCCCAAGCGATTCAACTTATTTTCCATCATAATCGCGAGTCGTTTGCAAGATAATGCGCTGCGACGCGTCGATCGCCGATTGGACGTGGGATATCGGCGTTATCGTAATATGCAACCGGCGTTGTAAGGACAACCGATTACGTTACAAAGACACGTAACAGCCTCTCATTGTCCGCCACTGCGTTTTACGATCGCTGACACCTACCGACCTGCCAGCGAGCCTGCCAGCCAGTGCTCGCTGATCGCCGGCATTATGATCATGGCCATTAAAGTAATTGGTGCCATTTAGAGGAGATACGCTTCTTACGTGCCGACCTCCCTGACGTCCTAGAAAGTCGCGCGAATAATTCCGATTTAACCCTTAAACGCGTGATGTCTTCGCGGATCAAGTGGTGGATGTTTAGGACACGCTTTGAGGATGGATGGTGATTAGAGAGAGAAGAGGAGAGATCTGATGGATGTTGATATAGATAGAATTATTGTTATTTCATTTTGTCCTGGATTAACAATTTTCGATGCTCATATAAAGTTCATGTGGTAGAATTGTAGCTAGGTTTCAAAAATTGGCTATTATACCGGAGAATATTGAAAGCTCGTTCAATTTTCCCGCCAAACTGTATTTATGTCGCGCGAATAATTCCGATTTAACCCTTAAACGCGTGATGTCTTCGCGGATCAAGTGGTGGATGTTTAGGACACACTTTGAGGATGGATGGTGATTAGAGAGAGAAGAGGAGAGATCTGATGGATGTTGGTATAGATAGAATTATTGTTATTTCATTTTGTTCAGGATTAACAATTTTCCAGCCATTTTCAATGCTCATATGAAGTTCATGTGGTAGAATTGTACCTAGGTTTCAAAAATTGACTAATATACCGGAATGTATTGAAAGCTTGCTCAATTTTCCCGCCAAACTTTATTTAAGTCGCAAGAATAACTTCGATTTAATCCTTAAACGAATAATGTCTGGTCCTGTAGGTGATTAGAGATAGAAGAGAAGAGATCTGGTGGATTTTGATGTAAATGCAGTTATTGTTATTTGATTTTGTGAGGATTAAAAATTTTCCAACAATTTTCGATACTCATATAAAGTTCGTGTGGTAAAATTCTACCTAGGCTTCAAAAATTAGCTAATATGCCGGAATGTATTGAAAGCTTGTTCAATTTTCCCGCCAAACTGTGTTTAAGTCGCACGAATAATTCCGATTTAACCCTTAAACGCGTGATTCTGGTCATGCTTTTGATTAGAGAGAAAAGGAGAGACATCTGGTGGATTTTGATGTAAATGGAATTATTGTCATTTCAGTTTGTCGAGGATTAACAATTTTCCAACAAATTTCGATGTTCATATAAAATATATATGGCACAATTGTACCTGGATTTCAAAAATTGGCTGCTATATTGGAATACTTTGAATGCTTGTTCAATTTTCCCGCCCAACTATATTTATGTGTCATTAGTTGTTAACAAGGAGGTATATAAATGATGTTTGTTTAATGTCGTGGATTATTACAGTGTTAATATGGGATCTAACAATGAAGTTACGACGACTAGCTTATGGTTTTTTGAAGAATTGGTTTAATATCAAAGATAGAATCCCTTTGATTTCCTAACCTCACAAATTCTTCCAAAGGTACTTTTACCTGCTATTAGGTCGGCTGGAAAAGTAATTTCATGAGACATCGGATAATTCGGTTGATCACTTCTTTAGAAACTACTATTTTAAGTTCTTCTTTTAACAAAATTGTGAAAAAAGTAAATTTTATTGAGATTATATGCAAAGTAATTAACACTGTGTCAGGTTAATTACAGTTCTGCACCTGTAACTCCATCAAATTATACGTGTCAGCTGGAAACAATATTGGCTTATTTATTAGACTATAAAGTGGGTAATTGCGCATTTAGAATTCCAAACCGTGAGGTTCGGATTTTACATCGTTTGTCATTGAGTTATGACTAATTACGAAATTAATAGCACAATGTTGTTTCTGCTGTCGCCAACGGCGAGCCGGACGAACGATAATTTACAAACCATCAAAGTCGATATAAATCAGGCTCGATGGGATTAAATCAATTGTTTCTGCGAAGCGTTTGTCTCGATTCCTATGAAATATAGGTAGTTTTTCAATATGCCACTAGAATCGTAGGATTCTCTTTATCTCATTCCCTCCCTATCTTTCTCAGCATCACCTTTTTCCTCCTTTTCCTTCCTCTTCTCCCTTAGCTACTCAATCTACGCATTACTTCTCTCTCTTTCCTCTTTTAACCCTACAACTATCGCCGAGCAATCCAGTATATTTAGATACGATAAATATTCTAAATATGTCAAAAGAAAATGAACGACAAGGGTACAAGACTGAACAACACACTTCCTTACATTTAAAAAGATAGGCATACAGAAGTGAAAGAATAATAGACTTAGAAATCTCAACATTTTTTTAAAGACACGAAGAACCAGTCATTTTGACTGCCCTGGTAGTTCTAGTTTCAATTTGGCAGATTTCCTTAATTATTAATTGCTATAATATTCTTAATTGCTATCACAGCACTTTAAAATTTCCTTTTCTATCCCAGTACCCCAGAATCTCGTTTCTCATCTTAAAAACTTGTCGTTCCACCGCTTTTACTGTACTGTTTTCTGCATGTCTATTTCCTCTCTTTCTTTACACGCTTTCGTGTCTAAATCTTCTCCCCTTTAATATCTCTATCGCTGTCCAGCCGCACGATTCGTCCCTCTCTCTCAGTCGCTCTCAAGCCACTCTCACGTCTCTCTTTCCCCAGGACCCTACCTCAGCCCCTCTCAGTTTCTCCGTTTCTCCATAACGAGCAGACATGGTGGCTGGTCAAACACGACTCGTTGATTCTTTATGGGGCCATTAAAAGCCGGCAGAGTCATAGTCGCATAGTAAACATTATTATAATCCGACTAGCACGGCGGACCCGTGTCGATTACTCGGCAAAAGGCAACGGAACGACCGAGGGCCGCGCGATTGCGCTTTACGACCGCTGACACCTACCGACCCGAGGCTCCGACAATCCGTGACCGTGCGCAGCAGCCCCGCGCATCGTTCCGCGCATGCGCACCGACCTCGCAACGCGCGCCGACGATGCGCGCGCGAATATTGAAGTAATTGATGTCACTGTAAAACATCGAACGGCGAAACGCGTCCTCGTGTCGGCTCGCTGGTTCTCAACTTTCTCCGCGATGCTTTCTTCTCTTCGCTTTTCCTTCGGGTTAAATGTATTACTGCATTTGCATATTATTCATTTGTGTTTTAAAGGACATTTTACTAATAAATAGAGGTATACGGTTGGAGATTTGTGGGAGAATTTGAAGAATCGTAGAAATTATAGGGAAATTCCAGAGATGCTGGCTCGGAAAGCACCTAGTGTTGCAAGTTATCGATGAACTTGGTCAAGTTGTTGAAGAATATCTTTCTAAAGTGTGAATTTCCTGGCGAGATGGATAAATGGAGCTAGCTCTATTTTTTTGGGAAATTAGTCTAGAATTTTTTATTTGCAACCTTACGACGACTGTATTTAAAAGTCAATCTTTTCTTCGATGATCGTTACACGAGAGTCTACTATATATTGCACTGAAATTAAATCAAGTTGCAAAGTATTTAAAATATATAAAATATTACGTAGTACCTGGATCGGACGAAGGTTGGAACATCACTTACAGATCATCCCCATCACTGCTACTGCAAGAATATTTCTTTTATTTTCAATAAATGTTCCCCACAGGGGACAATGCCCCCTGGGGGTAATACATTTTAGGATCCGCATTAACATGCAAATAAATAAATAAGTATTAATATTTGTCACCTGGGTAGCAGCCCTGGGTGACCGCAGATCGATTATCTGTAATTATGAATTTCTTTAACGCGGATGGTGTTGGCTTAGCTGCGCTGCTTTCTATAATAATAAATAATAATAAAAATATAATATAAATATATATATAAATAATATAAACATAAATATAATAATAAATAAGAAAAATAAATAATTAGGTAAATAAATAAATAAATGTGTATAAATAAAATAGATAAAACGAGGTTCCTAGCTATGGCAGTATATGTAGTGTTAAAAATTGTAGTCTCCGCTACATACTACATTATTTTTCTTCGATTTTCAATTGTATCGTCAAGAAAGCGCAAATTGCTGGCAGTGTCCTGAGATCTTTCGTATTCTGATCTGAAGTAATTCCTCTCGTAGCAACGCGGCTACCGTTGCTATATTTAGAAGACGGATATTCCCCGAGGAGTTCATTCTTCCCATAGTGCCGAGGGGATCTTTGTTCGCATCATACATGGACGTCGATTAACCCTTAAGCACACTGGGTATAAGCCAGGGCTATAACGCGAGGGATATTCGGTTAATTCCGCGGTATTAAGCGCCGATTCTAATATTCTTTTTTCTAGAACGTAAGTATGGGAGAGAGATTTACATCGCTATCAGTCCTGAAATTATGCACTTGTTTGCAGCATTTTAATTGCATTCCAGCCTCATTTCCTTCCGCCATGTTGCATTAATTAACGTTGTGGACTGTAACGACGGAGTTTTTCATTCGTTTGTCAGATTACCGAGGAATGGTTAGCATATATTGCCAGGTGGATGAGAAGTTTGAGTTCTTCGACTAGTTTCATGATTTTATTAACCCATTGACTGCTAACTACGAGATATCTCGTAGCTGCAATATAAGTTTGAATTAATAAGTTAAGAATAATGGCCGCGCGTGTATAGAAATTTTTGAACAAAAATGTTCTTCGTATCATTACAGATGTCTAGATTATATTTTTGATTAATGAAACCAATTTTGTCAAAACTCTCTGTCATCTTCTCCAATTTTAACAAGCAAAGGTAATATTTGCTTAGTTTTCCTGGCAGTGAGTGGGTTAAACTGTTAAAATCGAACGAAGCAGTTGCAGGCTATGGTGGGTCAAAAGGTGAAGGTTCGGATTAAGAAACAATGGGTCCGAATTCTAATTCTGCATCGCCTCTGGGAAATTTTTCCTAAATTATTATTTGATCTGTTGTTGCGTCGAAGGGAAATTGGCGCACTGTTCGACTTGACTCTTTACAGAAATTAACACGTTGAACGCCATGGGGGTCCCCAGTGACCGGCGCTACTGAGTTCAATGTAATTTCATATGATTTTAAAATTGTAATATTTACAAATTTTTTAATACACTCAATATTTAAATATTGGCATTTGAAAGACAACGGCCTGCTAATTACATACCTATTTGTGTCTTTAAGGTTTGTGCTCTGTAAAGATACGATCTTAATAGAAAAAGTTTTACACATTAAAGGCACAAGTAGTTATATAGTTAGCAGGACTTTACCCTTTTAGTGCCAATATTTGAATATTGAATGCATTCGAAAATTCGCAAATATTACAATTTAAATGTCATACGAAATTTCATTGAATTTAACACTAAACCTACCATAGCGGTCAAATGGCCGCTTTCTGATTTTTTCTAAAAATTCCCCAAACTGATTGGAAAGCCATTCAGTAAATATTTTAGGTCTATCGTATAAAACAAAAATTACTTAACTGATCATATTTTTCACCTCTTCAAATCTCTTTTTCCAAAGTACTTATTTCGTATATTTCAATAAAACAGATATAAAGCCGGTAGATTTAGTGTTAATGGCGCCGGTCACCGGTGACCCACATGATATTCAACATGTTAGCCCTTAAGCTCCGACTTTTAATTGTGAATATCGACTGGCAACTCCAACTTATTGCCATCATACTTCGACTTGCAAGTTTTTAAGTGTAAGATTTTAAATGCTACAATGACGTGTAAAAAATAATATTAAAGTCATTCTAAACAATCTTTATTCATCTCAGGAGTAATATAATTTTGATTACAATACTTATATTAATTTATATTTATAAATATTTATAGTTATATTTCAAGCGGCGCTTGAAAGGCACACTTGGAGCGTTGAGGGTTGAATAACCCTGACCTTAAGGGGGTATTCCCATTTCAAACTTTGAAAAAATCGACATTTTTCACAAGTAATTGATAATTTATGTATTGACTAAAAATTTTTTTAAAAATTTATAACCAATAAATTAACCCTTTGCGGACGGAGACTTTATTGAATATTGAGAAATAATCATTTATTTGGCATTAAAAAACTACCTTTTTATCAGAAAGTCAGAGTTTTGATGTATAGAAGTTATAAATTACTATTTGTGTAATCACATTTCAACAATTATATTTTAATTTTTCAACTCTAACCGTGTATACATACACCGATAAACTATAATCCGATTTTTTCTCAGGCCGCATATATGCGTCCGTCGTCCTCAAAGGGCTAACAGTCTGATATTAGGTTGGTAAGAAATTAACCAGTTAACTGTGATTGACGAGTATACTCGTCATGGAGAAATGGCTCGATAATGGCTCGAAATAAGTAAATATTAGTAATAAAATTGTCAATTTTATAAAATAAACCCATCTTTTGATCCAATATCTTTCCAGCGCAACTTACTCTGCGATTGACGAGTATACTCGTCATGGCTCGATTCTGGCGACACAAAACGGTGCGCACTCTCAAACGAGGGCGCCACAGTTAACTGGTTAATGTCGGTTTTCGAGTTTCCAAACTTCGGCGCTTCATTTTGAGATAGCCGTTCATTTTAATCTGTTTGTCTTCTTATATCATGTAAGAAAAAAAATATATTAAAAAACTTGTTGCTCCTTGGGAAAAATGTGTAAATTTTAATGGAACTTATTTTGATTAAAAAAAATTATTCCCATTCTCAACATGTGTATTTAAAGTTTGAAAACCGACATTAATTTCCTACCAACCTAATAGAAAGGTGGTTTTGGATCGCCAAATAAATCATTATCTCACAATATTCAAAGATGTCTCCGTCCGCAAAGAGTTAAAGGTGCGTCTTCACCGCTAACCCAATTCCATCGTTCCGCCCCGTCGAGCCACGATCCCGAGAGTATCGAAAAGGAAAGCCGCGAGGCGAGAAAAAGAGAGCACATGGCGGCGCAAAAATTACACGGTCTCAGATTTAAATGGTCGATCGGCTCCTTTCGCGCTTCTCCCGTAGTATAATAATTCGTGATCCCCGCGGGGCCTTCGGTTACGGCTTCATCTCCTCCGGGGCCGGCGGTGCGTCGCGACATTGTCTACCCTACGTAGGGCAACGATGTACCCGGAGGATTTAAAGAGCGGGTGAGAGCGCGTAGGCGGCCGGCCGCGCCGGTGTAAACCGAGCTTTACGGCGCTCGCGGCCCCGTCGATCCTGAGATCCCATTAGAGAGCCCCGTCGGCGCCGAGTTTGGCTTAGGTCGAGGGTGTCGTGGGACGGAGCGAAACGACTGGACCCGATCCGCGCTGGGACAGCGGACGGAAGAGGAATGGAATTGGAGCCGATGAGGGACGCGCATCGCGGGGAAATCGAGAGAGGGAATTTATTGGTGGATGTGTTCGATTAACACTGGAACTACGAAGGCAGTGGAAACGACAGGTTCTTCAGTTTTTACAAAAATTTTGCAAATTTGAGGGAAAGGTTGCATTTGTAGGAGAGGAGACAAGGGAGTCAAAACGGCTGGGTCCTAATTTTTTTCAAAAATTCTCAAATATTGTAGGAGAGGAGACAAGGCAGTTAAAACGGCTGGGTCCTAATTTTTTTCAAAAATTCTCAAATATTGTAGGAGAGTAGACAAGGAAGTCAAAACGACTGGTTGGTAGCTTTTTCCATAAATTCTCAAAATTTGTAGGAGAGTCTACATTTGTAGCAGAGTGGACAAGGTAGTCAAAATGACTGGGTCCTAATTTTTTTTTAAAAATACTCCAATATTGTAGGAGAGTAGACAAGGAAGTCAAAACGACTGGTTGGTAGCTTTTTCCATAAATTCTCCAAATTTGTAGGAGAGTCTACATTTGTAGGAGAGTGGATAAGGCATTCAAAACGAGTGGTTCTTAATTTTTTCTAAAAATTCTCCAAATTTGTAGGAGAGTAAATATTCCATGTCTATCTTATAAGACATAAATTACAATTGTTCGTCTTTTTCAGCTCTTGATTTCTTTTTCCCTAAGCTACCTATTTAATATTGTTACGCATGCAACACTTAGAACTAATGTTACTGGGTTACGAGATACATGAATAGTTAAATATATTAAAACAAGAGATTTTACGGCCCGACGTCCTTGGCGTCGGACGTGTCACACAATTAACGTTAAATGTTTTGTAAAAGGGTGTCGATTCATTTTTAATGTCGAAAAATGTCTCTCTCTGTCTCTCTCTCTCTCTCTCTCTCGAGAGAGAGAGAGAGAGAGAGAGAGAAACATAGATGGACAAGATAGATAGAGATAAAGGTACAGAAAAAGAGTAATAGATAGATAGATAGACATTGCCAAAGAGACAGAGAAAGAGGAGCAGATAAATAAATAGGTTACTCGAGTGAAAGAGATAAAGAGAGAAAGAGGCACAAAGCAAGAGCTCCGCTGAGAATGAAAAACAGGTAAAGCAGCCGCAGAGAGAAAAAACTAAACCGAAGGGTAGCCAGCGAGAGAGAGAAACAGAAAGAAACGGCACCAGAGAGGCGGACAAACAGCAAGAAAAGCAGCCATGAACAGAAACAAACAGCACTGTAGAGAGTGAAAACAGCAATGAAAGCAGCCATGAAAAGAAAGACAGAGAAAGGAAGAGTACCGCAGAGAAAGAAAAACAGCGAGCAAAGCAGCCACGAAGAGAAAGAAGCAGAAAGAAAAACAGCAAGAAAGTCAGCCGCGGAGAGAGCCAAATGGGAAGATAGAGATCCACGGAAGAAAAGAATTAGAAAGGAAGGTAGCCGATGGGTGAAAGAAAGGGAAAGGACAGCTCCACGCTGGTGTAAAACAGCAAGAAAAGCAGCCACGAAGAGAAAAAAACAGCACTGCACAGAGTGAAAACAGCAAGAGAAGCAGCCACGAAAGGATATAAGCAGAAAGAAAGAGCGTAAAAGAGAGACAAAAGCAGCAATAAAAGCAGCCACGGAGAGAAAGAAACAGCACTGCACCGAGTGAAAACAGCAAGAAAAACAGCCACGGAGAGAAAGAACCGGAAAGAAAAACATCAAGACAGTCAGCCACGGAGGGAGAGGAATAGAAGTAAAGGGAGCCACGGGGAGATAGAAATAGAAAGAGAGTGAAAAACAGCAAGAAAAGCAGCCACGAAGAGAAAGAAACAGCACTGCACAGAGTGAAAACAGCAAGAAAAGCAGCCACGAAAGGATATAAGCAGAAAGAAAGAGCGCCAGAGAGAGACAAAAACAGCCACGAAGAGAAAGAAGGAGAAAGAAAAACATGAAGACAGTCAGCCACGGAGGGAGAGGAATAGAAGTAAAGGGAGCCACGGGGAGATAGAAATAGAAAGAGAGTGAAAAACAGCAAGAAAAGCAGCCACGAAAGGATATAAGCAGAAAGAAAGAGCTCCAGAGAGAGACAAAAACAGCCACGAAGAGAAAGAAGGAGAAAGAAAAACATGAAGACAGTCAGCCGCGGAGGGAGAGGAATAGAAGTAAAGGGAGCCACGGAGAGATAGAAATAGAAAGAAAGGAAGCCAAAGAAAGAGAGAGCGGGAGGATGTAAAGGCACATGGAAGTAACAGCGTGTAACGATGTATCAAGCTGTTGCGCCCCTGGCGTGTCCGGCAATGGTGGATCGTCGCTTTGAGCCGGACCGTGCCGCTTCGGCTGTGCATCATGCCCTTACACGCTCCCAAATGCCCAAACGAGGGACGATAATGCCTCGCTCTCGTCTTGTTCCCGCGCATAGACACTATTAATTTCGCATCCCTCGCCGCGCACACGAGCCATCTCGCCGGGTTAACACGCCGATACGGCCGAGGAGGTGGGGGCGGCCCCTCTTCGATTGACTCGTTCCTTCTCTCTACCGGGGAACCGATCTTGTCTTTTTGCCGTTCGTTTGCTAGCCTCATACTCCAAAGTGCTCGCGTTATTACCGCGCTGATCGCCATGGACATTGCAAAACGTGGACGTGTAATGCGGAGGTAATGTTGGTACCGACACACCGTGTTCGATTTAAGGGGGATGAAGATGCTTGCGATTGACTTCGGTGGTTGACGTGAGAATATTTTCATCTTGGATTAATGTTTGGTTTGATTCTTTGGGGTCTGAGTTTGGTTTTGGAGATGTGGAGTTTTGGGAATTGGTGGAAATTGGAATTTGGGGAGGTTGAAAGTAGAATTTTAGGTAGGGTTGGTTATTATTGGAAATGGGTGTTTAACTCCTTGCCTTACGACTTCTATTTTGACTGTGTGTGCAATCACTCAAAATAAATTCTTGAAATACAAATTTCTTTCTGATTTCTGATATTTCCTACAATTGAACGCGAAATTAATATTCTGGGAATAATTTGATCGTCTCGTTACTGATTGATATTCTCAATTTAATAGTTTTTGGAAAACTTCAGAATTTCCTATTTTATTTACACCGTCACGAGTGTTGCACGTTATTGTAAGGCAAAGGGTTAGAAAAATCAATATACTTTATATTAATAATACTTTTTATTGTAAGACTTTGAACGTCTTTATACTGATGGAGTTTAGAACGAACTAACTGTGGGTGCCCAAAAGACGAGCTAGGGCCCACTTAGTAATATAAACTGTTGATGTTACTCTCCCCTACACTTCAGAGAGTCTCCTGTTTAGAATAGGAATTCCTAGAACGTAGAATCGTTTTTGAACTCATTTAATATATACATAATATTATATGGTTAATAATAATTCAACAGTTATAGATGCGAGTAGATGTAGACTGGTAAGAAGAGGTTAGGTTGGAGATGGAGGTCAAGCCTTGGAAGATTAATCGGTAAGATTGAGTTGTTGCTAAATTATTATTTAATACCGTGTGTCCCAACGTGGGGCCCACTCTCCACAGGGGGACAATTCGATTGTTAACCCATTTGCATCATAGCTCTAAATACGGCAGAAGACCCACAGTACCGTGCATTTCCGCGCGCAACAGTTTACCATTGTGGAGGACGGAATATTCCGCGGCTGGTGGATAAAGGACGTTCGTCATCTGTAGAATATTCCGCTTACGGATGCAAATGGGTTAAGGGGGACAATTCGAAAATGGACTCGTCCAGAGTTTAAGTTAACCATATGGCGACTCTCAGTCGCTACTCGAGCTGGGTACACCTCCAGTATAAGTAACTTCTGTCCGTCATGTTGGTACTCGTGCTTTCATTGTTAGAGGTTAGAATTGAACTACTAGTTATACTCGATCGGCATTAACACTAGATTTACGGGCGTTAAATCGGTCACACTTAAATATATTAAATAAGTGCTTTGAAAAAAGAGGGATCAACGGGTAAAGACGAAGATCGGTTAAGTAATTTGTATATTATAAGATACAAGTGAAATATTGACTGTACCACATCTCTATAAATTTGGAAACCGTTTTTAAAAATGTAGGTATCCGTCAATTTGACGGCTTCCGTAAATCTACTGTTAAGCATTTCTTCTGAATGGCGCGCAATACTTAGTGATGTGATCACGGTTTCTGCAGTGTTTCGCAGTAACGCTCAGCATTCACTGTTGGTGTAAATTTGAAATCAGCGCCTGTTAAATTGTTGCACAAGTCTCGTTGTTTTAAAAATATATACATTGCATAAATATAAGAACATTTTAATTTTTGAATATTAAAAATTATGTATATGTTAGGGGGAAATAAGAATTTTAGAAACGCTTAGGTGGATCATGGCACAAAAAAGGTGGGGAAACACGGTTTTAATTTTTCATAACCTTGGTGATTTGCAAAATAGCTAAAACTGTAAGTCTTAGGTGGACCTCGACATTTCTCAGCAATTTGTCGCCCAATTAACCCAATCAATTCTCATCCCAGTATGATCATCGTGCCGCCATCTCTGCTTACACCCACGAAAAAGAATACTTGAAAAAACGTACTACCTCCCAAGTATCCCACACTTGAAACTCAAAACTCGATAATTAATTTTCCCAACGTGCATTATCCGTCTCCGCAGTAATATCGCGGCGCAATCTCAGCGTTCTTTAATAATTCCCAGTGGCGATGCGCATTTACATCTTGTCACTACGATTAATACGGCGCGTTCGTAGCGAGCCGGTTATTAACTTAATATAATTTCACGTGCCCTCGATGTTTAAATCAAGAGGCTTATAATTAATATCGTACAGACTCTTTTCTCTCCACCTTGTTACATTGACGTTCACCAACCGCGAGGACGACGGTGCAGTCTTGGCCAGCCTTCTCAGTCTCGCCGATAAATTCCATTAATAATGTTGCATGATATCCAACAGTGGAAAAAGTCGCTGTGGCGAGCACTGGGTAGGAGAGGCTGATAATTATAATTATAATTATAAGTGGAAAGATTGTATTCTCGCATGTGACGATAATTTCGCGGTACAGTACTTGTTTCAGGGCACGGTGTACTATTAGGAGGACCGCAAAGTAATGTCGTTCCTCCAGATGTTTTAATCAAAAACCAATTGATTTTTATCGATCCGGCATTGAAAATTTGCACACTAGATGACAAAAGGTTGTTGATACCGAGGGTGATTAAATCATTTACTAAGAATAAAAACTTGTTACAAATTTATTTGTTTGAAGTTAATGTAAAAAACGACGTTACTTTCCGGTCACCCTAATATTAACTCCTTAACCTCCAATAACGTGTGACACTCGTGACGCGGTATATTGAATAGAAAATTGTGAAGTTTCGTAATATATGGCTATAAAATTGAAAATATTAATGAGACGCGAACACGATAAAATTATTCCTGTAATATTAATATTACGGTAAATTATTCGATATATCAAGAATCACTTATCAATTTTTATATTAGCAATTTAATTCTGAATCATTGCGGAGGCAGGCACCAAAGAAGTCATAGAGCAGGGGGTTAATTTCATATTCATTAGCAGGCCTCGACTTATTAGTGCTTGCGATCGACTCGTTTGTCTTTTGGATTTGTGATTTCTTTTTTTGGTTAGTTGTAATTGTAGTGGAAGGTGAAGGGAGAAGAATTATGGGGTGCAATTTAACTTTGTTTTATGTGGTATTTGAGGTTATGGGGCCATTGGTTTGAGGCTGGGGCCTCGGTGATTTAGGAGATTTGGTGATGCAAAACTGCAGCTTCTAGGCAAAATGACTGCATCAGTGAAAGTAGGAAAAACTCGGTTAAACTCGGCCATCTCTGTTGGATTTTTCCTAAATTATTACTTAACACATCATAGTTTCAATAGCTTGGAAAATTCTGTAACCTAAAAATGTTGGTCCTAGGCAAACTGGCTGTATCAGTTAAAACCGTAATACAACAAGGAGAAACTCCGTTGGATTTTTCCCAAATTATTATTTAAGATATCGCAGTTTTAGTGGTTGAGAAAATTCCTTAACTTAAAACTGCAGGTCCTGGGCAAAATTACTACATCAGTGAAAGCCAAAATATAGTAGAAAAAGCTCGGTTAAAAATTCCCCAAATTGACAAGAAAGCTATGCCACCCTCCAAAATTTAAATTACATACTTAATCATCATTTCCACCTCTTGGCTTTTTTCCAAAGTGCTTATTTAATATATTTAAGTAAAATATATATAACGCCGGCAGGTTTAGTGTTGAGCAAACACATGGTATTTCCGTATTTGCATCTTCCACTAAAATTTTTGTAACTCTTACAACTACAATAATTTCAACTGAAAAGTTATAAATTAACTTTAACCCCTTGCCCTACGATTTCTCTTGTGACTGCCTCCGCAATAATTGAAAATTAAATTGCTAAAATAAAAGTCTGATAGTGATTTCTAATATATTTCAGAAATTAACGCAATATTAATAACATAGAAATAATATTATCGTGTCGCGTTCCACTGATATTTTCAATTTCATCATTTTTGTGAAGCTTCAAAATTTCCTGTTCCATCAACCGCATCACGAGTGTCACTCGTTGTAAGGCAAAGGGTTAAAAGCAAATATTTCTCTATTAAAATAATCCATTACGCCAAGTACTATTATCAACCTTACTTTCGTTCTCCAATTTTCCATCGCGCAACTAATTTTCAAACGCCACAGAAAGTGCCAGACACAGAGGGTAAACTTTCCTCTATCTAGTTATTATGCGTCATTATTATTATAGTCACATAATGTCCACTCTTCAATGGCACATGTGTACTCGGCCTAACACCTCAAGAGACTGGCAACTGCCTTATTCGATTCTCGATTGACCGTTCGCCCGCCAGTCGCTTTACGTCTTCCTCCGGCTGTCTCAATAACCCTCGATAGTTCGCTCTCGTCGAGTAACTTAATCTTTATTGCGTTTGCGTCGAACCGGACTGTGAGTTTCTAACGATCTTCTTGCTGCGCGTCGATCAGTTACGGAAGGTTCTTTCGACGTTTTTCGATATTACTCGACAGACTTGTCTTTTTCACTGTTTCAACGCTGGTTCTACCGCGCAGTCAATCTGACTGGTTCTTAATATCTTTGAAAAATTCCTCGAGTTTCTACCGATCAAAATTTGTCATTTTTCTATATCCATTTTGTTAACACTAGAACTACCAAAGCAGTCAAAATGACTGGTACACATTTTCTTCCAAAAATTCTCCAAGTTTATAGGAGAGTCATAGAATAGATATTCTACGTCCATCTTATAAAACATAAATTACCGAATCGATCATATTTTCCACCGCTTTTTTCAAAATACTTATTTAATATTTTTAAATATGATTTATTTAACGCCGGTAGTTCTAGTGTTAAATCTAAGCAATTCTATCGTTCAATAATTTTTCCTCCGTTATTCCTTTCCTTTTAACATTTTTATTAATTATCTTTAAATGTACTGCATTAACCCTTTGAGGACGACGGTCGCATATATGTGGCCTGAGAAAAAATCTGATTATATCGGGCTGGCAAGAAAGTAATTTCGGTTTTGTAATATTAAATGAAACTCAACTTTTTTTTAACAAAGAATGAACTTTAATCAATGATACATTTTCCATTTTGTTCAATGACCTTTTGCCAGCTTTTAGACCAATTCATGATTCCGCTCTGATAGAAATTCTGATCTTTAGCAGCAAAAAAACTGAACCAGGTGCGATTTTAGGGTATCATGCACAATTTTTTACAAAAAATTTTTTAAAAAAACACTTTTTTACGTGACCATCATACAATGTGTCAAAAAAAACTCGTGCAACATGGCCCACCACCGCATGATCACACACGAAACCCCTTCGTCCCAACAACACCCCATTCAGCCTCCCTCCACCGCCGCACCGGAGGGTGAATTCGGCGTAGCCCGCAAAATTTCCGCGAATAGATAACTCCTCTGTTCATCGCCGGTGTAACATGACGCGGGGAATACCCAGACCCGAGACAGGAAGGCAAGCAACCCTTTGCAGTCGCGGCAGAAGGTGGTGGAGGACGAGGAAGGTGGAGAAAGGGTCCATGAGACAGAAGCCCCGGGAAAGGGTATCTGTTGTCATGGTCCCTGATGCTCCATTATTGATTAAAGATGGCTGGCAGGGTGGCTCGATGGATGGATGGATGGATGGCGTAGTCGTGACGCCATTTTAATATGCGCAATTATAATGTGTACCCGCCGGTGGGAGGGCGAAGAGGGGGTTGGGAGAGTACGAAGAAGAGGAAGAGACAGGCTGCGGATGTTGCCGGTGACCCTGCTTCGAGAATCTGCCTCGACTTCTTTGTTTGCTCGAAATCAGAGGGGAACCGTGTAATTGAGGAGTTAATTAGGACGCGTTCGGTGCTTTAATTGGCTACCCCCCTCGAACTACCCCCTTTGAGCGATGCTCGGTGAATCTACCCTCGCGGAGGACCGCGGGTCTTCTCAACAGGTTGCTCGGTTTTAGGAGAGGACATTTTCAAGCGATTATTGGTTTTTAGGGCTTTAAATAAAACAGTTTGTAACTAATGAAATAGACTACGACTTTATTCCATATTGTAAGAACGCATTCTTTTCTTTTGTTGTCTTCGAGTTGCAAGGGAATCGGTTAAGAAGGCTGCTACGCCTTGGATCGAAGTACCGACGGCGATCGTCTCTCTTTTTTCTTTCTTCTTTCTCGCATTTTTTTAATTGTATCGGTATAGTGAGGGACCAGAAACAAGGCACTTGGGACGGAAGGGGACATTGCTCTCGCACCGCCTATCCCCACCATGTCGGTCCTGGAAACCTGAGATCGACGAATGACAACCGAAAATAAAACACTCCTTTCGTTCACATGATGACGCAACGAATGTGCAGGGCTCTTGGCCAATAGTACGTCAAAATCGAAAATGCGTGAGGGAGACGGATGTCCCTATCCGTGCGGCGAATCAGAGCATATAACCTCTCAAATGCCTTGTTTCTGGTCCCTCACTATACTAGGCGTAACTGGGGCCAGTCGGAATTTTGGCAATAGATAAAACAGCTCGTTTCGGTCTGACAAGCGCTCATATTTTGATTCTCTTTGATTTATTAATAAAACAAAGTTCCTTTCCTTTTTGAAACAAAGTGTAATAATAACTGTTACCCCTACAATATGTATATATGAAGAGGGTGCGTCTTCTCTGTACGAGTGAAAGTCACAAACTGAGGATCTGAAAGAATTCAACGATCGTCTAAGGAACATTTTCGGCTTTAACATAAAGTAGCCTGCATGGCTGCAACCTTTTAACACGTCGCGGACGGATGACGAGATATCTCGTCTTTCCTATTTCGTCGTTAGAGGCCGTTGACGAGATATATCGTCATGCATATTTCGTCGTTCGGTGCCGGTGACGAAATATCGCACAGTTGCTACGTGATTGTTAACCAGTTAAGTGTGTTTGACGACTATATCCGTCATGGAGATGTGGCAGAATTTTGTGTCATGACGACTATATCTGTCATGCGTAAAATTTTGTTAAGATTTGATATTTACATTGTAATTTGGGCGAAAACTAAATTATATTTGTAAATTTTAATAAGTGTTTAAAATGTTTAGAGGTCAAGACGAGATGAAATAAACAAATAAAAATTATAAATAACTTGAGTTGGATTCATAACTTCCTGAGAGCTAACTCGTAAGCAGTGATTATCGCGACACACACTGACGCGCGCTTTGCAAAGAGATCGCCACACTTAACTGGTTAAGGGCAGTTTTTCGTAATTTGCATTGCGAATTAATTATTTGCAACCCTGAAATATGGATAGCGACAAACCGATTAACAATACTACAGAAATATTTGCGGACAGTTTATTGGTTGCATCAAGTGATGAAAATATGAATATTTGTGAGGACGATGATCACTTTCAAGATATTACTGATATTGCTACGTTTGCAAGCTTTGTGGTGTTCCACTTCACTTAGTTTCATATTTTACTAAATATCATGCTTTGAAAAATATTTAGGTTGTACAAATTTGTACTTACAGAAAAATATTAAAAAATCATTCATTTTTAAAGTTGTTGTTGGAAATAAATATTTCACGTGACAATGACTTTTAACTACTAACATATCATCACTAATTTAAAAATATTTGACACAAAAAATACCCAGCCACTGACTACTGTTACCAATAAAATGTCTGGTCCGCAATGTGTTAAGCATTCCAAGAAGAAATATAGCAGTTAATTTTTGTATATTCAAATGCACTATATTCGTAAAATAGAAAACCAACAGCGATTTTATATTGCAGTGAATAGAAGAAATAGAAAGAAATCTGTCGCTCCTCCTCTCTTCCTCTTTCGCCATTACCCCTTCGCCATGCTTTCTCTTCCTCCCACCCTCTCTTCATCAATGTCTCCCTCCCTCTTTCCCTCTCGTCGCGCGCGTACAAACGGCCGTCGTTCATTCGTCTAAAAAATGTCAGGCATGCTCGTCCTTCGAGTTCGATTAATTGTACGGACGAATTATATACGCGGACAATACTATCGAGGATCTCGCGCGCTCCCCCGGGGGGTACAGCCAAGCGACCACACACAACACGCATTAATTCTCCTATTACGGGCATTGTGGTACACGTACGGGGCATTATTGGCATTGTACCTACGCCATCAACGCCCACGGTCCGCCGTTATCGGCTAACGGACGTCGCGGCGTCACTGCAACCCCACCGCGCCTCGCTAACGAGCTGTCGTCGTCGTTATCTCTACGCGAGTCTCCCTGCATGTACCCACCTGCGATCGTTACCCCTCCGAATGGACTTCGTAACGTGAGAAATCCTTCAGAGTAGTGGTATTGTCGCTTTCCTGATAGTTGGGTTTGATCCTGGGGCGTTTTTGATTGGACGACTGGAGATAGAGATGTGGGGGTGGAGGGGAGGTGGGCGAAGTAGGGAGAGGGGAAGTTAGAGAGAAGGAAGGAGGGAGAGTGAGAAGTAGCGAGAGGATAGGAAGTTGTGAAGTTAGAAATAGAGGGGGATGGAGAGATGTAGTGTCAGAGGTAAGGAATGGTATAATGCTGGAACGCTTACTTGGCAGCTGAGGGGTAATTTGCTCTGATTCGCCCGACGGATAGTGACCATCCCTCTCCCTCACGCATTTTCGATTTTGACGCGCTATTGGCCGAGAGACCCGTACATTCGTTGCGTCGTCATGTGAACGAGGAAAGGAGTGTTTTATTTTCGATTGTCATTCGTCGATCTCAGGTTTCCAAGACCGACATGGCGGAGACAGGCGGTGCGAGAGCAATCTCCCCTTACGTCTCAGCTGCCTTCTTTCCGTTTCTCCACTTTAAGGAGTCATACCACGGTGAGGAGAGAGACACAGTCAGATTTTCAGAAGTGGAGGGGTTTCACAATTATGATATTGGAAACTAGAATAAGATAGGAGCACAAGGTTGAGTATAGAGAGTGGTGGAGAGGTGTTGTGTTCCAAGCATGGAATGATCGGAAGTCAGGCCACGGTCAGGAGAGACACATTCAGATTTTCAAAAGTGAGGGAATTTCACATTTTTAATATTTGAACTAGAATAAGATAGGAAAGCACAAAGTTAGTTATAGAGGGTGCTATAGGGGTGTATAGTGTTCCAGCAAGGAAGGGTAGGGGAGTCTGGACACGGCCAGTAGAGAGATACACAACAGTTAGATTTCCAGAAGTGGAGGGTGTTTCACAATTATGATATTGAAACTACAGTAAGATAGGATATCACAAAGTTAGATACAGGGGGCGCATAGTGTTCCAAGCATGGAATAATCGGGAGTCAGGCCGCGGTCAGTAGAGAGGCACTCAGATTTTCAGAAGTGGAGGGAGTTTCATATTTATAATATTTGAACTAGAATAAGATAGGAAACCACAAAGTTAGATATAGAGAGAGTGATATAGGGATGTATAGTGTTCCAGCGAGGAATGATAAGGGAGTCAGGACACGGCCAGTAGAGAGATGCACAACAGTTAGATTTCCAGAAGTGAAGGGTGTTTCACAATTATAATACTGGAACTAGAGTAAGATAGGATATCACACAGTTAGATATAGTGGGTGCATAGAGTGTTTCCCAGCAAGGAATGATCGGAAGCCAGGCCGCGGTCAGTAGAGACACACAGTCTGATTTTCAGATGAAGAGGTGGAGTTTCACAATTATAATATTTGAACTAGAATAAGATAGGAAAGCACAAAGTTGTGATATAGGGGTGTATAGGGTTCCAGCAAGGAATGATAGGGGGAGTCAGGACACGGTCTCAGTAGAGAGAGACATAGTCTGATTTTCAGAAGTAGAGGGGGAAAAGTTTTACTACTATATTGCAATTAGAGTAAGATACGAAAGCACAAAGTTAGATATATAGGGTTGTATGTAATGTTCCAAGCAAGGAATTCAAGGGACCCCCCGAGCTTGGGGCATCGGCCGCGCAAAGTTCCTGAGAGATGGGTTCTCATCATCAATCCACACCCAGTTGAGAGGACATTTACAGTGCGATCAAGTGTGCTCTCGGCTGTGGCTGCCGGTCCAACTGTTGTCGTTCTGTTCTTAGGAAAGTTAGCTGACAAAGTTAGCGCGCTGCGTTTCGTCCTGGGGCCTCTTTTCGTGGACTCGTTAATAGGACTGACCGAACAGGCCATGCCCCGATTGGGACGATATTCAGTGCTGGTCGGTGGTATATGTAGGAACCGGGTGTCCGTGAACAACTCGTGAGAGCGCTCCCTCGGAGAACACGCGCACTAGCGGCAGATCGGTAAACTAGCGCAAAGTTAGGTGTAGAGAATGATGGAAAGGTGTAGTGTTCCAAGCAAGAAATGATAGCAAACTAGACGACGGTCAGTAGAGAGACACAGTTAGATTTTTAAAACTGGAGGGAGCTTCACAATTATAACATCGGAACTAGAATAAGGTAGGATATGACAAAGTGAGATGTAGAGACTTAGAGAGTGACGTAGAGCTGTATTGCCAGACGGAAGGATAGAAAGCCAGAGAACGATCGGCAGAGAGAGAAACAGAGTCTTTCAGAAGTGCAGGAAGATTCACATTTATAAGGTTGAGATCAGAGTGAGCTAGGAAATCACAAGATTAGGAATAGAGCATGGTGCAGCGCCACGGTGTACATAAAAACAAAGATAGACAGTCAGGTGGCAATAATTTCTCAAATAGAGAAAAAAGCTGTGTCAGATGATCACAAACGAAAATTGGCTCGTCGTATCCAAAGCACAGAGAGATAGAAAACCGGAAAAAGTGGGACAAAAAGTAACAACTTCGACTCCGCAAAAATATCGAATGCAGAGAGAAACTTAAGCTGCGAGTCAGACGCAATCCAGGAATTAAATAGAAACTCGAAAGTAATGGAAGGAAAAGAAAAAAATGAATGTCAGAATAGGCAAAGAAATAAAGATTGTTGCGTGTGAAACTATACATTCGATCTGGCTAAATGTTAAGCTTCCGTAATCGCAGCCAAAGTCGTAAAATACTAATCCGAATAACGTTTCCTGGATTCCGAACGAATGAAGTTTCTTCACGTGCTCGATGGAGCGATATTTTCCGGGTGTGCAGGAAAAATGATAGAAATGAAAAGCTTCGTTTTCAATTTCGCGAACTGAAATGGAGAACCCGATACGTTCTGCAAGGCAGTTGCATCGCGAAATGCGTGGAACTTAATAGAATCCGTTCGATGTCTGGGTTAGCCTTCCTCGCAAGAATATAATCGCACCGATAAATAAAACCGTCCTATTCTTTTTCACATCTTATATCGCACCAGCAAGAGCATTTTCATACAATACTCTTTTTTCAGTTTGACAGAAACCTTAGTTTGCAAATGTTCGAATCGCTCGAAGCAGAGAACATTGTTTAGCTGAACAATTTCTTTTTACCCTTTCAAATTCGTTTTACAATCCGTACGTCATGATTCGCCGTCTGAAAGAAATATTTCTTCGGTAAAACTTCCTGTGATTTTTCTTATTCGTATTCTTTCAAACTGAATTGATATATAGAACAAGAAAAATAAGAAAGCTCGATTTTTTATGGGTCGTTGGTGCTATAGCGAATTTTCGAAGATTGTATTATCTATCAATATTTCTATGTTTATCGATATTGTTAATTAACTTTTTGGACTACCTATTCCCATGATTTGAGGCAAAGTGTTTCCAATTAACACTGTAGCTCACGATTTAAAATTTGAATAACCTATTTCCTGCTATGATCCCCATTTGAGGATTAATTCATTTTCTAAGTCCAGCAGTACCCAATTTAGAAACTTCATATATTTTGAGGTTAAAAGTAAAGCAAAGATGACAAGAAAAATTTTGCAGATAATGGGGTAACGAAATTTTAAAAGTCCTCAGTTTCAAGTAACAGTATGCCAGTTAATTGAAAAGAAAATGTGCTCCTTTTGAAATAAGCTACGCCTTTTTCTCCTTAAAAAGCCATTTCCAAAAATCTAATTAAACTTCTGTGTTTAACCTCCTGTTATATCAATTGCACAAAAAGGCAATATTTCACATCTCGTCTATTTCTCCTCTAACCTCCTTAAAAAAATTTAAATCTACATACCAACTACCACAGTTTTAATTAAATTAAACAGTAACTCGCCCCTAATCAAACGAACCGCATTGTTTCCTCCTCAAAACGCCCCTCTTCCCTCCCCAAAAAAGAATCATTAACCCTTAATCCTTTGCGGTCCGAATTATTTTGTCAAGTTTGTAGCGATCTAAATGAAATTAAGTGCACATTTTCTGTCGTTGGCTATTAATCTTTTTTTAATGATAGCAATAACTGTAGGCACTGATTAATATTTACGTGATATTACAAAATCATTATGACTTTCAAAAGTAGATATAAAATCGTTAGAAAATGAAATGAAGTGAAAAGCTGTGTCGATTACAGCTCGACAATTTTTTTTAATCCGGATGGTTTTGGATGAATTGAACTAAAGGCAGTTCTCTAATTAATTTCTTTATTGCCACTAAAAGATAGGTTAAAAGTGTGTTACATACTAGCGCCACGAGAGGCGCTACCTCGAGAGAAAACAACAAACAAAAAACGCCGACACATTCTTCTCATCTACTGAACATATTGAACAAGTTGTCTGGAGGAGGGAAAACAACGGCATATTATTGTGAAATTGTGCAATAGAAAATCATTGCTAAATACTGGTGATTGTTTTCAAAGATATCATACAATGAAAACTTAACCTCTCAGGCACGATGCGCTACTAATAATGGCTTTCGCTGATGTCATCTTTCTGTTCCATCGTTCTATAAGATTGTCATCTTATATTACGACGCACCACTATAGTGGCTCACTCTACTGCGTTACTCGATCCCTTGTAAGTGCAAAAAACCTAAAAAAGCATTACGAAATTGTATCGTGTATGCAAAGAACGATGCAAGAAGAAGATCGCGCTGCAAGTGTGAAGATTGTGACGAAGGCCTATGTGCCGTACCGTGTTTTAAAACATATCATACCCAATTGTATTGTTAATTATTAAAGTAAATTCTCAAAGCTAAAGTATACGTATCATATCTTTGGGAAAAATTATATTTCAATCATGAAAAATTTCATTCCAATGCACTCGCGTAGAGAATAGCATTGTCCGTCACACATTGCAGTGTTGTATCTCTGCCGTACCGAGAAACGTCCTCGCGTAAAGTTCAGCCTTGCCTAAGAGGTTAACATTAGAACTACCAAACCAGTCAAAATGACTGGTACACAATTTTTTCCAAAAATTCTCCAAGTTTATAGAAGAGACTTAGAATAAATATTCTGTGGCAATCTTTGAAAAAGGAGGGACCAAGAGGCGGAAAAGCTAATCGATTCGATGATTTATGTTTATTAAGATTTAATATTTTAATATTAAATAAATTAAAAATATTAAATAAGTACTTATTTAATATTTTGAAATATAATAGATTTAACGCCGGTAGTTCTAGTGTTAAAAATAGTTATTTGAATCTCATCAATTTGTAATACTGCTTCCAAAAATGAATAATTCCTAACCTAAATGTTCTTAGAATATTCAGAATCTTTCGCATATTTAGTGAAAACAACTACAACCTAGTGAGAATCATGTATACAGAGCTAGCGTCCGATAAGGGTTAAATCTTCCCTTCAGTCCCCATTCCCACCCCTAACCCCGCCACCTTCTCAGAAGTCATTTACCTCCAAGAAACAGTAAAATTGAAAATTCTCCATTCCCATGTTGAGCAAGAGGAGAAGCCACCTTCGAAGTAACAACCCATGGAAACACCCCGTGGAAATCCACCCGCCCCTGCAAGTGCGCGCGTATTCTCGCGTGCACGCGCGCAAGAAAAGAATAATGAATAAAATGGTAAATAACGACGTGAATGCACGCTCGAGACTCGAGGGGGAAGAGGAACGCCGATGTCCGGATCGGTGTTTTCCTCCTTCTCCCTTCCTCAACTACCCCTTCGTCCACCCTTTCCGGTGCTTCCTTCGACGGCATTATCGCATTTCTTATTTAAGCCCGACGTCTGCGTGTCTGATGGGGTGGAATTCACGCAACGACTACGAATCCACCTTTCTGGCGATAGGTCGCCGATAGGAGTATCTCGACGTGAGCTTCCCTTCCCGTTCTCCATGGGGATAATGACCGTCCTACCTGTGTTACGTGGAGAACCGGTGGAATTCGCTATGACGGTGAATCGAGAATTGTAGAAATGGCTGGGGTGGTTTGGGTTTTTTTTTTTTTAAATTTAATAGCACTGAGGTATTTTTTTTATTTTGCTTTATATTTTCAGTCTCGACAGACATTTTGCGTAGGTGCAATGTCTTAGGAGTTAAATGACTAACCTCTCTTTTACTGTCGATCGTGGAATAATGGCCGCCCTACCTGTGTTACGTGGAGAACCGGTGAAATTCGCTATGATGGTGAATCGAGAATTGTGGAAATGGCTGGGGTGGTTTGGGGTTTTTTAAACTTAATAGCACTGAGGTCTCTTTTTTATTTTGCTTTATATTTTCAGTCTTGACAGCCATTTTGCGTAGGTGCAAGACTTAGGAGTTAGATGACTAACCTCTCAATTAGGGGCCGGTCGTGGAATAATGACCGTTCTACCTGTGATATTTACAGAACCGATGGAATTCGATATAACATTGCATCGAGAATTTTAGAAACGGCTAAGGTGGTCTGGAGTTTTTCAGTTTAATAATTCTGAGGTCTATCTTGTATTTTGTTTTATATTTTTGGTCTCATCTCCCATTTTCTTTTATTTTGATTTATATTTTTGGTCTCATCAGCTATTTTGCGTAGGAGGTAATGTCTTGGGAGTCAACCCTTTGCGGATAGAGACTTTTCTGAGTATTGAGAGATAATCATTTATTTGGCTATCAAAAACCACCTTTTTATCAGAAAGTCACAGTGTGAATGTATCGAAGTTATAAATTACTATTTGCGTAATCATATTTCAATTTTTCAACTCTAACCGTGTATACATGCACCGATATATTATAATCAGATTTTTTCTCAGACCGCATATATGCGTCCGTAGTCCTCAAAGGGTTAAATGACTGGTCTCTGGATTAATGGCGACCGTGGAGTAATGACCGTCCTACCTGTGTTACGTGGAGAACCGGTAGAATTCGCCATGACATTGGATTGAGAATTGTAGAAACGGTTGTTGACATGGTTTGGGTTTTTGAGTTTAATAGTGCCAAAGTCTTTTTTTATTTCCTATTTTTGGTCTCGACAGCCATTTTGCGTAGGGGCAATGTCAGGAATTAAATTACTGCTCTCTCAGTTAGTGTTGATCCTGGGATAATGATCGTCCTACCTGTGTTATTTGGAGAACTGGAGGAATTCGCTATGATGGTGGACTGAGAATTGTAAAAACGGTTGTTCAGGTGGTTTGGGGTTTTTGAGTTTAATAGTGCTCAGGTCTTTTTTTATTTTGTTTTATATTTTTGGTTTCGACAGCCATTTTGCGTGGGGGTAATTTCTTACGAGTTAAATGACTGGTCTCTCAATTAGTACAATTTACCAATGGCAGACATTTTTTCCTCACTGCAATTTTCATAACTTAATGGAATAATTGCAATGTCTTCAAGGCACCCCTTCAAATACCACCAAGTTGCAGTGCAAGGGATGATGCATGGCGGATCTTTGGTGCATGTGGAATTTCTCATCGAATGGAAACGGAGGAGGTGTCGTTTTTTATGATCTCTGCACGCCAATGGATTGAATCCAATTATCGATTAGCGATGTAGTTGATTAAACAGCTTAATTTGCACCTGATCCCTCGGGCGAGGAAGGGCTTCCTCCATTGCGAAAACGGAACAGGAAGAATTGTTTCTTTTATTAAACAATTTCATCACGCTTCCTCTCATGCTTTTACAGAGCACTTCTGTTAAAAGCAGGAATAAAATAATGAAGCTTTAAATGCCGTGCGCGGGTCTTCGATGAATTATTAACGCCATACACTCAGTTTTACCGAGTGAAATTGGCAATGGCTGTCTACGCACATTTATAGGAAACTACTTCCAAGATGCCGATAAAATATCGTTAGACTTATATAAATAAAAAGATACTACTCTTAAGCAGTAATATGTGAACCGTTAATTCGACAGAAGCATAAGTCACTTTATTTTTTAATCGCGATATTTAAGGGTCTGCGTTTTAATTAACCTAAAAATGTTGCTGCCAATTTTCCAGAATATTTACTTGTACTTGTTATCGCGAATACTTATATTGTTCTTAATATAAATAACTTTGTATAACCATTGCAAAATCACTATTTTTCATTAAGCTAAAGTGATTTATACCACGTTGGGTGAAAAACGGAGCAAGACAATACAAAAACAAAGAAATGACCACAAAAACGCAGAGAAACGAACAAAAACTACAAGATACAGCAATAAATGAAGAAAGACCCATAAAAAACACAAAGGCCCATCAGAATGCACAGACCACTCGAAAAAACACTTAACGATCTCCAACGATCTAAAAGATAAGAAAGAGCGACGAGAACTAAGAGCCCATCGAAATTTATTATTGACGTGAAAACCACCTACCCTAATTTCACCAAGAAACGCCCCCTTGCACCCTCAACTTAGCCCACTCACAATTAAAATTGCCATTCCTCCTCGAATCCAATCTCTCAAAATATACCAAGTTCTCTAAAAACGGCCCAAAATTCCACCAATTCCCACAAATCGCCGATGTCATTCACTTTGCACAGCTATCACACTTCTCGAAACTGGTAATGGCAACTCTCCTTCCATCGTTAAACACCCAGATGCATTTCACTCTTATTGTTGACGTGAAAACCTACCCTAATTTCACCAAGAAACGCCCCCTTCATCCTCAACTTAGCCCACTCACAATTAAAATTGCCACTCCTCCTCGATTCCAATCTCTCAAAATATTTGAAATTCTCCAAAACCCGCCGGAAACCTCTGGAAAATTTCACCAATTCCCACACATCCCACAAATACCCCGATGTCATTCACTTTGCACAGCTATCACACTTCTCGAAACCGGTAATGGTAATTCTCCTTCCATCGTTAAACACCCAGATGCATTTCACTCCGCAATCCCTCTACTTATCTCAATCCCCTTTCCGCTTGCCGCAAAGTCAACGAATTCCATACGTTCCTGCGTCGGAAAAGAGCTGAAAAGTAAAAGAAGAAAAACACCACTCTCTCTCTCCGGTGTCATTTGGCATTTTGCATAAACAGTTATTTATACGCTCGAAGCCCGATAATGGCCACGGCCGGTCCGACTGGCCGGCTAATGGCCAATAACGTATCCTCGCAAGGAACATTCTCGTTGGGCGAGTCATTAACGCGCCGCACAAAGTAATCGAGCCGTTCCTTCCGCGGCGAGGCTTCGAAAGCAACGAAACAAACCATGACTCACGTCCACCCGATTGATTACGTTCGCAGGTGACGAGCCGAGGCGAAGTCGACGCTGGCGCTTGAATTTTCCCATACGTCTCGCGAGAAAGATAATAATTATGTTCCGCGTCGGGAAACGTCAATCTTTTCCTCCTTGCTTCTCCACGCTTCTCCGAGTACTTCGTCGTCGCTGTTTCTCTGGCATTTGGATCCTTGGAGATCGTTATACGCGTTGTTTCGAGTGGTCTGTGCGTTGTGCTGAGCCCTCGTGTTTTTTTGTCGGTTTCTTTCCACATTTTCGTTCGTTTTTCTGCTGTTTTTTGGTTACGTATTTGTTTTTGTATCGTCTTGCTCCTTGTTTTCTGAGTTTTGTGTCTTTGTGCTTTTTGTTTTGCCTGTGCGTCTTCTCTTATGTGTGCATATAGTTTTCTTCTTGTGCCACTTGCTCCATCTGTGTGTATACTTCTTTTGCCTTCTTCTAATTTTTTGTCCTTTGTAAACTTTCTGTGTTCCTTCTATCTCCTTTTTCCTTCTTATATATAATACAACATATATTTGGGATTGTTTCCGCTTGTTTGTACCTCTCTTTTCTCTACCTCTCCTCCTTCACTCCCTTTTCGATTCGACAAATCTTCCGTCTTTTTTGTCGTCTCTTTTGTCACAATTTTCCGGTTTCTTCTGTCGTTTTCTTGTTTTGTATGTCGTAATTGTATTTAATAGGCAGGTCCTACACTATTTTTAAATGGGTGAGGAGGAAAACTCTGAGGCTGTAAGATACATATCGCACAGAAAAAATTTCAATTTCCCAGATGTGGATTTGAACACGGGCCCACCAAGTATGAGTCCGAGACTTTACCTTCTTACCCACCATAGTCCTTTGTCTTCTACTTATTTTTTCTTCTTCTTTGTGTCTACTTCTACGTCCTCGGCTCTGTTTATGTTTACATTTGCATCTGCGTCCCCTCCTTCTGTCTTCTACGTCCTTCAAACATTCAATAAGACTGCATTTATCCGAACGAACGACAGCCAAGAAGCTGTCGCGAATTATCGCGATTCGTTTTATCAGGAAGCTCATTTGCATGGTCGCTCATTTGCAGCTTCGGTGTTGCATGTCTTAATTGCTCTCCGATCGGAAAGGCTAATTCAGTTTTTGCTACGTCGTTTGCGGTGCGATAATTGTGTCGTAATATCATCAGTTGCTGGATTATCGTCGATTGATATTACACTGTTTATCGACAGCACACGTTTTTGCGATGTTTTTTTAAAGTCGTATTACGATACGTATCGGTGGAACTGCGAAGGCAGGAAATAGAATTGCTTGAGGTATTTCCAGATTAACTGCGCAGTCGAAGGTGGGTTTTTTTATTATTTATGCATAAGTGCAATGAAAGTTTATATTTGTATAAAGGAATGTCTTGAAAAACAGTCTGCCAGTCAACCAGTTACTTTAAATATAGAAAGGGTCAATTTAAAATGCGAAACAAGCAAATCTTGTCCACTGCATTACGCTGACCGCCTGACGTATATATACGTCGTTACCACTTTACTGGTTAATTCCTTAACACTGGATTTACGGAAGTCGTCAAATTGACGGGTTCCTCATTGTCTTATGAACATTTCTCAAATTTACAGAGACGCTGTACAGTAGATATTTCACGTTTATTTTACAATACAATAACGACTTAACGAATTACCATCTTTACCGCTTGATCCGCCTTTATCCAAAGTCCTTTGCGAACGGAGATATTTTTGAATATTTTTTAGCAGCAAGTTAGGCTGTTAATGCATATACATTACAAATTACTATTTGTTTAATCATATTTCAACGGTGCTATCTGAGTTTTTCAACTCTAACTGTGCATACTAGCAGCGATAACCTATAATTAAATTTGTTCTCACACCGCATATATGCGTCGCTTGTCCCAAAGGGTTAATATATTGCAATTTAACAGATTTCACGTGTGCAAATCTAGTGTTAATTTCCTTGCGAACGACTGTAACGGCTCAAACAAGTGACTAATGAAAAGCCGTTCGAATAAAACTTCACACCGACCAACAGAGTTTCTAATAGGATTTAAGCGACGTTTCTCCTCAAAAACCGAAGTGCAACATTCAAATCCAACGATCGCACCGTGCCGAACCATTCACCGTTTTCCCGATCGCTATCCACCATGATATCATAACTCTCGGTAATTTGCCCACCGACAAAATTCCCTTCCCGCCTTCACTCGAAAACCAGCCGCCCATATCACGAACCATGATCGCCCTAATCTCGATCAGCGTCCGTAAAATTCGCGATTTTTAGCGACACCCCTTTTATCGCGGGCACGCGATGCAAATTAATTGGCCGTTGTCCTCGGTAAGGTCGGTGCGCGCGTCGTCGCGCCGCCCGGAGAGAACAGCCGGGCGTTTTGTCGTCACGTTACGCCGGGACTCCGGTCGTTTTGTCGCCGGCAATTACGGGACACGAAGTGGGCGGCACGTAGCGTGTCGCACGCGCGGCCAATTTCCAGCGGGATTGCGCGAGCCTCGAGTGCCCCGCAACGCCCAACTTACGAACGGATTTTGCGCGCGCCGATGTCGCGCGCAGCGACGTAGTCACGAGACTGTGACGCGCGCTGTCACACGACACGGTGAGATTCCATCGGGTAAGCGGTCATTATATGGATGGGTAATTTTTCTTTACTGAAAGATTTATGAGATCTGAGAATTCGAGGAGATGAAGTTTTGGTCGTTTTTCCGAATATGTGCTAAAGGAAGAGTACAGTAAAACCTCTTTTTGTGCGGTGGATAGGGACCGCATAAAAGAAATGGTACAAAAAAATATTCGGAAATTTTATAAATACTTACATATAATAAACAACTTTGTACGATATACCACCTAAAATTTTTTTTATGCGGTGGACAGGGACCGCATAAAAAAAGTCGCACTTAGAAAATACATCAATTATTTACGAAATAGATGAGAAAATGCTTTCAAACAAATTAAATTAGACCTGGAAATATTTTAAAAACATTTAATTTTTTATTGTATACATGGAGAAGCTTTCAAAATGCACATTAAATAATTCACTGCTACGCGTCGTAATCCAAAACGCGCATCTTCTTGCGATGAATTGGTTCAAAACAAATGAACAGAGCGTCGCGAAGTGCACATACATTGTCGTCAAGGAGTCCACGTAGTCAGGGTACGTCCACACATGTATATGTATACTGATAGGAAACATTAAACTGGCGCCAACACCGCTGAGATTCATATACCGCATAAAAAAAAATCGCACGAAAAAAATCGCACGAAAATAAAATCGCACAAAACAAATCGCACAAAACGAAAATCGCATAAAAAAGGACCGCACAAAAAGAGGTTTCACTGTACACTTAATTCTTTTTTTACACGATAGATACGTTCCTGAAGAATACGTGTAAAAAAAATTTGTGCAAAAAAATATACTGCATCTATGGAAAAATAGAAGATTGGTTCCAGTCATAAGAAATCGGTAAAAATAATGCAGTAAACCATGAGTTTTCATGTGAGGATCTTAAAAATATTGTTTTATAAAAATTGCACATGTACCATACAAAGTAAATTATCATTTGGAAAGGAAAAAAATATGTCACTAATTCATGAACACAAAAATTAGGCAAAATAATATAGGTTACACGTAAAAAAATTTTATTCGTTATCACTTTCTGACAATAAACGCATACGTTTGCGTAAGACTGCAATTTTACTGATATCACTAGAAATGCCTTGGTTATCGTCTTCGTGCTCCATTGGTGAAATTTTTTCTGTAATCTCTTCAACAAAATTAAGACTAGCCTCCTGTGGTCCCGATGTTTTAGTGGATTTAAGAACGAATTCAGCAATTAATCGCTGTGTTTGTGTTTTGGCTAGACCACAGTAAAGCAAAATTTTCTTCTTAGTATTTGGGCCGATCGTGTTAAATCAAAATAAGCCGTATAAAAAGAGAATTACATTTTTTTCTAATTCGTGTTAAATCAAAATCGCGTAAAAGCAGAATTGAGTGAACTAAATGAATGCGGTATGCGTTTTCTGTTTTATTTCGATCGTCTCGATATCGACTGAACTGAGGCCCTTTGGGTCCTTAGCTCTCGGTGACACGTGCAATCGGCGAAACGATAAGCAGATCTGCTTACAAGGTCGCCACAAAGTGCTTAATAAAAATTGTAAATCGGAAAAATTCGATAGAGATACTGGGTTAGCGATAGATTTCTGGAGAAATTTGCGTGCAACGTCTTACTTACGAACAGATTGGAGGTTACGTTGGGCAAGGAGGTACAGGCTTGGACTTGTGATCGGTGAAATCTCCCACTAATGAGAAATTTTATACTTTTGCTATGTGATATGGGTAGTTTAGCCTAGATAGTCCGGAAACCACCTAAAATTATGGGTTCTAGGCAAAATGGCTGTTACTGTCAGAGCCAAAACAGAAAGCAAGGAACAGATTTTACGCGCGCCGATGTCGCTGCAGCGACGGAGTCACGTGGCTGTGACGCGCGCTGTCACACGACACGGCCAGATTGCATCGGGTAAGCGGTGATTAAATGGATGGGTAATTTTGGCTGTTGGGTGATTTATGAGAGCTGGAAGTTTAAAAATATGAGTCAGTTATAATCTATTGTTATAATCACAGAATTATGGTAATATAGTTGAAGCTGCTATAATGCGGGACGTACGTTTCCAGTTATACGATTTTCGTGTGAAAAAAATATTTCGTTGTAAATGTAAAAATTGAATGTAAAATTTCTTGAAATATGGCAAAAAATAGGTCCTTTGCTTAACTTTAACCCCTTGGCGTACAATAACGAGTGACACTCGTGAAGCGATAAATGGAATAGTTAATTTTGAAGTGCTCCAAAAATTATTAAATTAAAAATATCAGTGGGTCAGGATAAAACAAAATTAATTCTATGCTATTTAATATTGCGTTAAATTATACGCTATATAAGAAATCGGGGAAAATTATTAAGTTAAAAATATCAGTGGGTCAGGGTGAAAAAAAATTAATTCTGTGCTATTTAATATTGCGTTAAATTATACGCTATATAAGAAATCAGGGAAAATTATTAAGTTAAAAATATCAGTGGGTCAGGATGAAAAAAAATTAATTCTGTGCTATTTAATATTGCGTTAAATTATACGCTATATAAGAAATCAGGGAAAATTATTAAGTTAAAAATATCAGTGGGTCAGGATAAAATAAAATTAATTCTATGCTATTTAATATTGCGTTAAATTATGCGCTATATAAGAAATCGGAGTAGATCGTTATTTCAGCAAATACTTCAGAGTTATTGCGATTCAGTCACAAAAGAAATGGTACGGCAAGGGGTTAAAATAATAAATTACAAAATCTTTTCCGTGTTATGTATAACGACGCAGCTTCCGGAATACTGTTATGCGCAATACTTATTGTGCATAACAAATACGTTAGGGCCTAAAATGAAAAGGTAGTTAGGCTAAAATTGTTAGAGTCACATAACCTCTTGCTCTACGGTTTGTTTTGCAACAGTGTCCGCATTAATTCGGAATTTAATTGCTAAAATAAAAATTGATCAGTGATTCTTGATATATCGTATAATTTAATGTAATATTACAGGAATAATATTATCGCGTCGCGTCTCATTAATATTTTTAATTTCATAGGTTTTGCAAAACTTGAAAATTTCCTGTCCCGTTTTCCTCATCACGAGAGTCACTCGTTATTATAGAGCAAGGGTTTAAGGTCCATCAAAATTGTTTCTCAACCTGTAACCAACACTAATGAATTTTACAAAATTAATTCCCTTCGCATAAGAAAGATTAAAAAATTAATCCAAATTAACATGAGTTTCTTTATAGTGTTGGTATCGAGAATTGATCGTATCGGCAGACATTTTCCCCACGTTACATCAGTTACGTTGAGACTATCGTAAGCTCGTCAATTGTTTTTCGCGGCAGGTGAGATTAACGTTTCCCGTCATCGACAATGTATTAATGACGGCCGATGATGGAGCGCAGCAATGATCCTCAACGTACTTACATGCACCTTGGCTGATTTTCTGTCCGCTGTGCGCCGTAGATGGCTCGTGGACTAATTATCACAGCTGTCGGAGGCACGGCTTCCAGATCTCCGTGATAGCCGCGGCCATCCAGGGCTATCCGATCGAGAAAAGCGAAAGGCATCGCCTGGCAGATTCATTCCGTGGAGACAGTATCATTTGTGGAATTAGCTTTTACCCTTTCGAGACTAACGGGACAATATGTCCCAAAGTAATGTTCATTTAACCCTTTGAGCACTACGGACGCATATATGCGGTCGGAAAAAAATTCTGATTATACTTTGTAGATGCAGGTAAAGTGAGGGACCAGAAATAAGGCACTTGGGACGGAAGGAGAGATTGCTCTCTCACCGCCTATCTCTGAGATGTCGGTCCTGGAAATCTGAAATCGACGAATGTAAACCGACAACTGAAAATAAAAAACTCCTTTCGTCGTTCAAATGGCGACGCAACGAATGTGCGGGTCTCTCTGGCCAATAGCGCGTCAAAATGGAAAATGCGTAAGGGAGAGGGATGTCCCTATCCGTTGGGCGAATCAGAGCAAATTACCCCTGAAGTGCCTTGTTTCTGGTCGCTCAGTATATATGCGGTTAGAGTTAAAAAATTGTAATATAACCGTTGCAGTATGATTACGCAAATAGTAATTTGTAACGTCTATACATTAATACTATGATCTTCTGATATAATGGTGGTTTTTGATCGCCAAAGAAGTACTTATTTCTCAATATTCAAAAAAGCCTCCGTACGCAAAGGGTTACACTGCTGGGACATATCTTCCCAATTAGGGAATTATTGACTGTGCGGTGTTCAATAGAATAGCTGATCGCAGAATCCACATTTAACCCTTTGGCTACTGTGGGCGCATATACACGCTTAGAAATTTTGCTTCTGTGACACGGAGAGCGCATATAAACGTTCAACACAGTTTGCTTCTGTGACACGGAGAGCGCATATAAGCGCTCAACACAGTTTGGTTTTTTGACACGGACAGCGCATATAAGCGCTCTGAATAATTTATCTATAATTATCTATAATTTATCTATGATTATTGAAATGTTTTCAAAAAACGCCTCTTTACCCAAAACTTGCCGTTCTCGGCGGACATTGTAAATGAATTCCTACCCGTGTGGTACGACCGGTGCGTCTTAAAGTCTGCCGTAGTCAAAGGGTTAAGTATCAGCTTGTTTTAGTCTTCTCAATGTATTTAACACTAAACTGACTGGTACACAATTTTTTTTAAAAATTACTTAAACTGGTAGGGGAGCCATGAAGTAAATATTCTACTTGTATCTTATAAAACCTAAATTAATGCATTAATTATCGTTTTCACTTCTTGATGTCTCTTTTTCCAAAGCACTTATTCAGTATATTTAAATTTCAGTAAATGTAACGTCGGTAGTTTTAGTGTTAATCCTTTGAGGACGACGGACGCATATATGCGGTCGCAGAAAAAAATCTGATTATAGGTTATCGGTGCATGTATACAGGGTTAACATTGAAAAATTGAAATATAAACGTTGAAATATGATTACGCAAATAGTAATTTATAACTTCTATACAGTAACACTCTGACTTTCTTATAAAAAGGTGGTTTTTGACCGTCAAATAAATGATTATTTCTCAATATTCAAAAAGGTCTCCGCCCGCAAAGTGTTAAATACCAAAGAAATTTTGGCTTTGAGAAACTGTTTCGGCGGTGAGCTGGCGTTTGTTGAACGTATGCAACGAAATGGTGAAAAAAGTGCAGTATGCTGTCCAGAAGTGATTACCTTTTATAATAAATACAAGGGCGGTGTGGATCTTACAGATCAATTGGCAGGTCTCTATTTGTGTGACAGAAAATCAACAAAATGGCGGAAAAAAACATTTTATAAACTCTTGATGATAGCTGCAGTAAATTCTTTTATAGTTCATAGTGAACTACGACGAAAAAAGTCGTCATTTTTTGAGTTTGTGATGGTACTGACAGAGCAACTATTTGAAAATGTCAAGCAAAACGCAATTGTGAAGAAACGATCAATATCAGGAGGACCTTCGAAACTTCCAAATTTCTAAATTTTCATAATTTTCAACAGTAAAATGTAATTATAATTCAATAATTCAGGAGCACAATCAACAATCAAAATCAGCGATCAAAATTTAATATTCAGCGTTTTGAAATTTCCATCCACAAATAGTGAAGCTAAACTTCTGTTTTGCAACAAGCGGGCCGATTTGTTGGTCAATAATAGATTTCTATTTTGTCAGCGGCGATGGATTCCAGCTTAAAAGCGTCGCAGAGGGTCCAGTGATTAATTACAACGCAAATATTTTCCCTCGGCTCGATAAGAGCCATACGAAGCATTTAGCGGAGCCACAGCAAGGCGTTCGGTGATTCGTGGGGATGGAATTTGAAAAATTCCGTGCCACGTTTCCCCTTAACTCGTACAAAAATAGTCTCCCGATATTGCACGTGGCGTTTGAATTCCTGTGTTACAACTATTTCCATTGCAACCTAGAAAGCCAATTAGAATTTTCCAAACGTTGCAGCATACAACACTCAAGGGAAATTCTTTCGTTGCTGTTTTCCGCTCGTCGAGCTAAATCTTTGGATTGAAACTTTTTTTACGACAGCTTTCTTTGCAGATTGATTATTTCAAGTGATTGTTGTATTGATGTTAACACTAGAACTACCAAACCAGTCAAAATGACTGGAATTTTTTCTAAAAATTCTCCAAGAATATAGAAGAGTCTTAGAATAAATATTGTGTGGCAATGTTGAAAAACATAAATCATTGAATCGATTAGCTTTTTCGCCTCTTGGTCTCCTTTTTCAAAGTACTTATTTAATATTTTGAAATATAATAGATTTAACGCCGGTAGTTCTAGTGTTAAAAATAGTTATTTGAACCTCATCAATTTGTAATACTGCTTCCAAAAATTTCCACTTCTGAATTCCCCTTTTTTCAAAGTGCTTATTTAATATATTTAAATATAACAGATTTAACGCCGGTAGTTCTAGTGTTAACCCTTTGCAGTCCTATGTCGAGCTATACTTGACATAGCTTTTCACTTCATTTTATTTTCTATCGAATTAATATCGACTTTTTAAATTCATAATGATTTTTTATAATATTACATAAATATCCGTCGGTACCTATAGTTATTGCTATCATTAAAAAAAATGAATAAGCAACGACAGAATATGTTGTGCAAGTAATTTCTTTTAGCTCGCTACAAACTTGACAAAATAATTAGGACTGCAAAGGGTTAAATTTCTTACTGACACTATTTGGATATAAATTAAAACTGTGACACTCGTGAAGCGTTGGATAGAATACGAATTTTGTAAGCTCAGCAAAAATTATCAAATTAAAAATATCAGTGGAACACGACACGATAATATTATCCCTATGTTGTTAATATTTCTTTAAATTCTATGATATATCAAGAATCACTTATTTTAGCAATTTAATTTTTTTTAGCAATTTAATTCTCAACTATTGCAGAGGCAGTCATGAAAAAACTTGTAGGGCAAGGGGTTAAAAGAAGTGGAATATGGTTAAATTGTTGATGAAATAAAGTATAGCAGTAACCAAAATAAAAATGTAGACCTCCGGTACTACCATAGTCTGCCATAATCTGTCCTATGAGAAGAATCGAGTACACATAAAAAAACACGTGTTCAACGCGTGAAGGGTAAAGGGCTGACGCACAGATCCAGAATTCCTGCGAATTAGGAAATATACGAATCATAGATAAACGCTACCAGTTCGGTGGCTGTTGACCTGTTCAGTTTGACCTGTTAGGATTGACAGGTGACGTTCGACTGACAGCCGATCGAGTTTGCGAGCGTTTTGCTTTTTCTCTGCTGCCTCGCCTCGTTTGACAGACTATGAAACTACTGGAATTATCTATTATATGAATTTTAATCTATTTTATGTTTCACCTACATCAAAATAATGAAGACGCAGAATGGTAAATGAGAGACAGTTGAATATATTTATCATTCTTTGCATCTTTTATAGTGACGTTCTTTCTAAAGGCGGACTGACAACACTGGTATAAAAAATTGAACTTTTTTCTTGCCCAAAGAATATTTATGCTGAGTTTTATAGATTTTGTAACGCTGAACGCGAATCTGAAGCCCGTTTGTCTCCATCAGACTCCATTTCAGAAAAGAAAATGCAAATTTCCAACTTTCAGAATTTTTTTTATTTTAACCATATAAGTTATTGAAAATTTTTTGGTATAGAATGATATTATAGACCCTCCCGAATATAAAGATGCGTAGTACTTTAATGTTATAAACATTTAAACATGTTTAAACAAAGCTCAAAGCGAAAACGGCGCCCATAATGCCCTAGTTTTCATGGATATTTCCCTAATTATCATAAAAACTAGAGGTCCACGAGAAATTCTAACGACAGGAGATGATAGAGCAGACATTTTTCTTGAGAAAACCATAATTGAAAGGTCCAACACAAGTTTGGTTTCCGACTGAGAAATCAAAATGTTTCCGTAAGACGCAGGGTACCGCCAGTGATTCTCAACGCAGCCGTTTCAACCGCGCTAGACTTATAATTTGCTTTACAAGTATACATTTATTCTTCATGATTTATTTTATGACTTTACGAGTTATTATATGTAGCTCGCAGTACTTACAAATACATTTTATTCCTATCAGTTACTTTTCGACAATAACGCCACACTAAACAATGTAATATATTTTTAACATGTGATTATATAAATAAACATCATTGATCAATTGCATTTACAATTTTAAAATTAATTCTACGAGCAACGGGAGCAATCATTTCCACTTCACTGGCAAAGAAGTACGACGACCTTCTCGTGTTGTCAAAACATGCTCGACGGGACTCGGCGACCATAACCTACAGGTGTCCGTCGCACGGGCCCACTGACAATAAGTCGTTTCGATGTTCGCCTCGCTATCAGTTTGTCCTCGACGGCCGACGAGTAATCAGTGCTCCGTGATCGAGTTCAAGCATTTTCAGCGATTAGTGCGTGTATAATACTTTCGAAGACGAGACTCTGTATCACCAAATACCTCTCTTCTTCTGCACTACTTGGTAGTTCATCCTTAACACGTTGAACGCCACCGGCATTTCACTAGTTTCATCATTTCTACAGAAGTGAAACTTTTTCAATTAAAATCACAACTTTATAAAGCAGCAACTTCAAAGACACAGATGGATATATATTCAGCAGAACTTTATCTTTTTAACGTGAATATTTAAATATTGAATATATTACAAAATTCGTACATATTGCAATTTAAAAGTCTCATAGAAATTTCATTGAATTCAATAGCGCCGGTCACCGGTGACCCCCATGGCAGACAACGTGTTAAAGTAGTATTAACCTTTAGTAGTCGAACGTCTGCTCTCAGCCACCAAAGCACATTCACCGTTGTCATCGTATATCTACTCTCAGCCAGCAAAGCAAAGAATCAACACGTTTCTGAGGTATATATGATTTTTACTAAGATTTTAGGAATATTTCTGTAAGTGCGATTATACATTTTGTTTTCAATTAAATACGACCGCAAAGGATTAACACTAGAACTACCAAACCAGTCAAAATGACTGGTACACAATTTTTCCCAAAAATTCTCTAAGCTTATAGGAGAGTCATAGAACAGATATTCTACGTCAATCTCGTAAAACATAAATTACCGAATCGATCATCTTCTCCACCACTTGATTCCCATTTTTTCAAAGTACTTATTTAATATATTTAAATAAAATAGATTCATCGCCGGTAGTTCTAGTGTTAATGGAATGGTACTAGAAGGGAAATAAAATATTTCTTTTGGCACAAAAGCTTTAATATTTAATTCTAAAAGTGTTTTTTTGCTGAATTCAGGTATATAATCCGTTTGCCTCCGTTGTGTAGGGTTTTTTTTGTGATAAGCAGTGTTATATTTAATAAGATTTATAATCTTGAAATTGAGACTGAAGTTGAACAATATTCCTTATTTATATGATGAAATTGTTCAAATATATTTGTTTGTTTAATGTATCATTATTGTCGTAAAATAACTCATAAATAGTAAATGCACTTGTAAAGCAAGCTATATAAAATACTAACGCAGGTGAAACGGCTGCGCTGAGAATCACTGACAGTAGATTGTGTCTTGCGGAGCTATTTTAATTTCTCACTCGAAAACAAAACTTGTCTTGCAACTTTCAATTATGGTTTCCTCAAGAAAAATATCTGCTCTACTGCCTCCTTCTATAAGAATTCCTCCTGGGCATCTAGTTTTTAAGATAAATAGGAAAATATCCCCAGATGTTTGGGCATTTTGGGCGCCGCTTTCCCATTGACCATTGTTTAAACATGTTTAAATGTTTATAACATTCAAGTAATTTGCATCGTTATATTCGAGAGGGTTTTTAGAATCTTCCTATGCATACAAAATTCAAATAATTCTTACGATTAAAATACAAAAAATTCTGAAATTTGAAAATTTGAATTTTTTGTCAAAAAATGGAGTCTGATGGAGACAAACGGGTTTCAGGTTCATGTTCAGCGTCAGAAAATCTGTAAGAATCAGCATAAATATTCTCTGGACAAAAAGAAATGTTCAATTTTGTAGACCAGCGTAATTATTCCGATATATCCATCAATATTTCCATATTATTCCAACGCCATAACACCAACACCGCAAATATTACCCAAATAAACCATTTTCAAAGATTCATCGACCTTATTCAAGTACATCCCAACTACCTTGTTATATATATATATGGTAACTGTAATGTTCTTCATATCGATAAGGTAGGAACTGCCGTAGTAACGACATCTGTACAATTATACCTTTTATATTGACACGCGTCCGACTGTACTAGTCAGATGTACAACGATCATTGAGAAATATACATGTTTTCCACAAAGTAATACCACTGTGCAGTAATTTCTATAACATACCTGCTCTACGATCTACCTAAAATCAAAATGACCCAAAAAAATTGACCATCCCGTGGCCAGATAAGAATTAAAAAGTACAGAAGCCCCGTTCAGAAATAACCAAGTACGTGAAATGTCAGCGAAATTACATTCGACCGATCTTTTCCGAATGGCGTTCACGAAGGTCGGGGCAAATGTTTCCTGTTAGACGTTACATCTATAGTAAACTGTTTCCCGTTGTACAGAATGGCCACGGTAAACAGAAAATATCCGAGCGTCGAAACCACGGGCGAAGTAGCGTTAACTCACGAAGTTTAGGAGTTTGTTATTTCGGTTTTGGCGTTAACTCCCGCAAACCAACGACAAGAGACATTCGCCAGACCACCCCGAAAGTGCTTTCCCTGTCCTTCCCTCCTCCCTCTGCCAGCCTCGGCCGCTGACTTTCGTTCGTCACGTCGTGACCAATCGAGCCACCTCCTTCTCCGGGTCTGCGTGATCCAAAATAACTGAAACGCCCGCGTTATTGCGGCACTCGGTGACGTAAGGCTCTCGCGGCACGAAACGCGCCTGAGATTTTACACGTTCGACGCCACGGGGGGCGTCGGTGACCGGCGTTACTATATTTGATGGAATTGCCTCGAGGATTTAAACAATAACATGGACGAATTTCCTTATGCATGGGCGGCAAAAATAGAATTTCAGGGTGCGGGGCACTGGTGCACTTTTGTATTTCGAATTTGGCGGGGTTATTGGCAAATGGTGATATTATATTTTATGCAATTAGGTACTTGGTGGATTTAACCTTCATTCGCTCCTCAAAAATTGAAGACAAGAATTTTTCTCGATTTAGGCCAAAATAGAGGGCAAGGGCGGATGAAGGTTAAATAAAAACATTGACGGATTTTCTCAAATATGTGGGGTAAAAATAGAATTTTAGAACATGGGGCGCTGGTGCACTTTTAAATTTCGAATTTGGCGGGGTTATTGGCAAATTGTGTTACTATATTTTAAGCAATTAGGTACTTGGTGGATTTAACCTTCATTCGCTCCTCAAAAATTGAAGACAAGAATTTTTCTCGATTTAGGCCAAAATAGAGGGCAAGGGCGGATGAAGGTTAAATGAAAACATTGACGGATTTTCTCAAATATGTGGGTAAAATTAGACTTTCAGGGTGCGGGGCACTGGTACACTTTTGTATTTCGAATTTGGCGGGGTATTGGCAAGTGGAGATATTATATTTTATGCAATTAGGTACTTGGTGGATTTAACCTTCATTCGCTCCTCAAAAATTGAAGACAAGAATTTTTCTCGATTTAAGTTAAAATGGGCACCAAAGGCGGATGAAGGTTAAACAATAACTTTGACGAATTTTCTCAAATATGTGGGGTAAAAATAGAATTTCAGAACATGGGACGCTGGTGCACTTTTCAATTTCGAATTTGGCGGGATTATTGGCAAGTGGAGATATTATATTTTATGCAATTAGGTACTTGGTGGATTTAACCTTCAATCGCTCCTCGAAAATTGAAGACAAGAATTTTTCTCGATTTAAGTTAAAATGGGCACCAAGGGCGGATGAAGGTTAAACAATAACTTTGACGAATTTTCTCAAATATGTGGGGTAAAAATAGAATTTTAGAACATGGGGCGCTGGTGCACTTTTGAATTTTGAATTTGGCGGGATTATTGGCAAATTGTGTTATTATATTTTATGCAATTAGGTACAGGATGGATTTAATCTTCATTCGCTCCTCAAAAATGGAAGGCAAGAATTTCCCTCCATTTAGGTCAAAATAGGTTCTAAGCGCGGATGAAGGTTAAACAATAACATTGGCGAATATTCCCAAAAATGTATTGCAAAAATAGAATTGCAGGACATAGACTACTGGTGCATTTTTGAATTTTGAATTTGGCGGCGTTATTGGCAAATTATGTTATTACATTTAATACAATTAGGTACTTGATGGATTTAACACTCATTAGCTATTAAAAAATGGTAAATCAAGAATTTCCCTCGATTTCGGAAAAAATGGGGTTCAAGGCCGGATTTTCTCGATTCAGGTCAAAACATTTTCTTATACATGTGGGACAAAATCAGAATTTCGGGGCATCGGACCCTGCTGCACTTTTATATTTCGAATTTGGCGGGATTATTGGCAAATGGTGTTATTATATTTTATGCAATTAGTTGGAGGATTTAAACAACACTATGGAAGATTTAGCTGATACATATTCATTATGAAAATAGAGATCTGTAGCCCAGAATATAGTTGAACATCAGTATGTTAGCCACCATGTTGGTCACTGGTACCTCTGACCTTTATTAGTTTAGTTAATTTCCGAGCTCAGAATCTACATTTCTTTCACAGAAAATTTAAAAAAAAGGTGCATCTCAAATAAAGTACAACATTACTTGCGGTCTATGTTGGCTAATGAGGTAAAAGCTCGGACTCATGATCAGTGGGCCCAAATTCAATTCCTCTCCCACCACCTCTGAGTAATTTTCCTATTAGATATTTATACCGTAGCCTCAGTACTTGGAAATACACCTAAAACATTATGCCCTTAACCAGCGGTCGCCAAAGTGGTGGTCCGCGAGAAAATTCCGCTGGTCCCCAGAAAAATGTGGAATATACTTACTCATCACGTTAAGTTATGTTTTAAGATGCATTGAAACATAATTCAATTCATAAAAATACGTGAAAAGTTATAAAAACGCTACTTCATAGAATAACGCCACGGTAAATAAGTTGTACTGCTGTAGCTGCATTGTTTTAGCTACATATTTTGTCTCGTTTTGTAAAATTATGGTTTTTTAATAAAGCTTTCATAATTTGGTTACAATTAATAGTTTCATTTTATTAACTAGATACATTTTATGTGTTCTTAGATCACAATTTTTCTTATAAATATATTTAACACTTAAAAAATCCTATTATTGGTCCGCGGGATTTAAATTATGAATTTACTGGTCCGTGAGGTCAAAAAGTTTGGCGACCGCTGCCCTTGACGACATAACCATATCACATGAAGCCGAAAAATGTAAGACAAACATCAATTTTAAAAGTCAAAATACGCGCCAAAACACAAACGTTACCACCACAAAAAAAATCAGCCTCCCACCGATTCTCTCGTTACCTAACCTCATTAAAGTTAAAAATATGAGTCCCAAGATAATTCTCAAGAAGCTCCATGGAAATGCTAAGTTACCAAAGCATCCTTCCAATCGGGAACACTCGGGCACATTGTGCCGGAAGAAAAGTTATTGGAGATCGGTCTAATCAGGCGTTTTAACGAACATTACACTTACGACGGTGCAATTTGGCGACAGGTATCAATTTCCCGGAGACACGCTACCGCGGCCGACACGTATTTTACACGTTAGAGGATCGCTGAGCAACAGCAACACGAGTCTAAAAGCGTCGAGGTTCAGGCTCGTGCTCGACCTATGCAAATCCAACGCGTACGCTTATGTACGCTCATCTTCGACCTCCGGCGCGAGCTAAACATCGAAACCTCGATCGATCCTTTAGACCGATATCGTCTTCTCGTGATACCCGAACGTGCCGAAAGGATGCTCAAACATTTTCGAGAGAGAGAGACGGGATTCTGATCGTGATACAGGAATGAACTCCTTTTTCGTCGCTTTTCATCGTGAAACACGTGTTTGAGATTCTAAGGTGGTTTTAGAGCAGATATGGCGAACCTTCTCGATTGACTGAGTCGTTTTAGATGCCTCTATTTAGAAAAAAACAGATGTAATGGATTTAGTAACTATTTTACGTTAATCAGCTAGTTCATTAATTTTTTACAGTGGCGTAACTGGATATTATTGGACAATGGTTTTGAATTTTCGAGGTTAGGCCGCATTGAGTGCTTTAAAACATCCGATGTTTTGCTAGCATTGCAGCTGGCTTCAGCAGGGTGATCTGATACCGATGGATATTATTGAATATAAAAATCTAAAAGAGAAGTGGGTCATTGAATTGTGTGTAGTGGGTCACTAAATTGCGTGGGGAGGGTCACTTTGCGACCCGTGGGTCAGTGGTTCGCCATCCGTAGCATAGATCGTACTGTCTTATTGTTAGATGGGTTTTGAACCACCAAGACTTTGATATGTTAATTAATAATTTAGGAAAAATCGCTCAAATGTAACGAGGAATTCGAGTTTGCGCCTACTAATTGGGAGTCCAAGCCTGTAAATCCACATTCCTAACCTCCAAACTGCGATTTCTCTACTTCTGTTGCTGCCGCTTCAAGAACCTCCAATTTCAATTACAATATCAACCGACAAAATACATTTTCCAACCTAATATTAATAATAATGCCAGATCTAACACTTTAGCGCAAACTTCGATTTTACTTTTGAATTTTTTTCGGCTCTAACTGCTATAATTCTTCAGCCTAGATCCTCTTATCTTAATTAGGTTCACAGCCACCGAGGCTACGATATATTAACAGTCAAATTCAATATTCAAACCTAACGATAACAATGCCAGATGAAACACTTTAGCACAAACATCAATTTTACTTTGACGTTAATTCATTTGTATCTTTTTTAGCTTTATTTGCTATTGTTATTTTGCCCAAATTCTCTTATTTTAATTAGGTGCACAGCCATCAAGGTTACGATTAATTAACCGTAAAAATATATGCTTAATAATAATATATAACTTAATAATATTAGTACGAAATCAAACCCTTTAGCACAAACATCAATTTTACTTTGAGGTTAATTCATTTGTATTTTCTTTTTGGCTTTATCTGCTATGGTTATTTTTCCCAAATTTCCTTATCTTAATTAGGTTCACAGCCACCGCAGTTACGATATATCAACAGTGAAATTCAATACTCAAACCTAACAGTACAAATTTAAATATAAACACTTAAAATACAAACTATAAATATAACCATTAAAAACACTTAAATCCCAACGCTCTTTCAACCTCAACATCTCCAAAGAAATTCTCCACGAGCGTACTCACCCACGGGCATTCCACCCCACGTGCTCAACCAGAAGAGGTTGAATTTCTGCCGCGGATGGTTTTCAAGAAAGCATAAATTCGTTAGTCGCCCATCTGCGCTGCGGCCTTTTAACGACGTCGACGACGACCAGGGCGATTACGTGCACGATGTCTCTCGCAGAGGGTTGGTCGCACGGAAGAGAAGCGCGTAAATACGTGCAAGCTGTTCCTCGCCGTGTGTACGGACACACGCGGTCTTCTTTCTTCGACGCCGCTCGTTAATGAAGTAGTTTGACTCGCGTTTATCTCGTTGGACCATCCTCACTTTGTCATTACGCGAGGGGGTTGAGGCACTTTCGTCACGTTCATCCGCCAGCTGCTGTGTCCTCGGACTGGATACTCCCGATTTGGAGGAATTGTTAATCCAAAGTGATTTGTGGATGGTGATAATTCATTTTTGGATTGACGTGGTGATTTTTTGGGAATTTTTGAGTATGCAATGCACGGGGGATGTGGAAACGCTGTCCAGTATTGTAGATGTGCTGTTTTAACCTTCATTCGTCTTTTTTAACAAAAGAGGGATTTAATTTTACCGTAATTGAGACATTATACACAGTGAATACGTATTGTACTCGATAAAATATCGCTTATTTTGTATGATAGAAAAAATGTCAGAGGTAGAAAATATTCTGAGTGCGGCGCGATCTCGGAGTAGACCAACAATAGGGACGGCGCAGTACACGCGCGTCAGTCGCTGCTGTGCGCAGGTCAGTGACTAGTGACCAAAACAGTACCCGGAAATCTGATACCATTTTTAGGATTTAAAAAACAGTAATTGCAAATAAATTAAAAATACCCATTTTTTATTTATGTCAAGTTTCTTTTTAAGCTATTTTAATTTACTTAACTCAGTTTGCAGATTCCTTCAACAGTAATGGGTAATTAAATATAAAGGAAAAAATCCGAAATCGATAATGAGTAACGAATTCATTTTAACATAACAACGACAAACAATTTTAACTTAATGAACGGATAAAGATAATGAAAGCGTAACAGAAACAATTTAATAATTAATTTCCACGTGATATATCATAAATTATGGAGCAACGAATAGACCTACATCACATTCGTTGAATTTATATCTACTTTCTCGACGAATTTTATGTTTACTACACACTGCACACTTTCACGTTTGATTTTTTCTTTTTTTTTTTCGATGACGGATTAAAATATGTGCTTGGAAACGAGAGAGGGCGTATATTTACGCCTCTCGTATATATTGAAAGACTTGCGAGGACGTATATATACGTCTTTCGTAGTCAAAGGGTTAAAACAAAATCGCCACTTCGGGTCAAGGAGCCGTGGAAAACACCAGGGTTAAATCCTACCCATTCTAATTATCCCCACAAACACCGGAAATGTTCGAATGAACATTCCGCCTGTCGTTGCGCAGTTGCAATGTCCGTGGTTCATTGTGGGCGCATTACGAATTACAAATTACGTCGCGTGTCAGGGTGCAGTTGCATCGGACACGTAGCGTTTAGTCAGGGTGCACCGTCAATGGGATTGCCATGAGATTTCGTGTCGTTCGAGAGCGATCAAAAGGTCCTTACGAAGCCCAGGATGAACGGGACACCGAGGACTTCTTTTCATCCACTCTCCTGGCTTCTTCTGTAGGGACTTGCACAATGGACCACACACGCACGACGACCTCGAAGCGAGTGCGCTCCTTGGAGGGTCAGGGACTCGTGTCATCTATCTTAGAGAGAGGCTCATATTCACTCGGTGACACTAATGCCTCGTCTCGCCGCCAGGAGAAACTTTTATCCGCGTCCTGGCGCATCGGAGAGCCGACGGAACGAGATCCGTTTGGAAAAGTCAAACGACGACGTACGGAATGTACGAAAATTATTTATCACGATCTACCAGGCATTTTTCTACACCATAGGGTCCCATGTTTCTTTGGTGTATTACCACCTTCACGAAAAAAATACTCGCGGACCTTTTTTAGAAAAAAGCAGACCGACTCCCGTTCTTGAAATCAATAATGTAACCCAGAATTTTTCAACTATTTAGTGTCGTAGGTCACGTCAACCGACGACGTACAGAATGTGCGAAAATTATTTATCACGATCTACCAGATATTTTTCTACACCGTAGGGCCCCAAATTTCTTTGGTGTACCTCCACCTTCTCGAAAAAAATACTCCCGGCCCTTTTTCAGAAAAAAGCACACCGACTCCCGTTCTTGAAATCAATAATGTGACCTGATAAAATAATGTAAACCATGCTTTTATTTATATTAGGCTTAATTAATCTCTTATTACACTCTTACTACTGGATGCTTCTGGATACACACCGCTCACTTTTCTACCTCAAAGACGACTACTCGTCATCTTTTTCTTTCTTATGTCATTCTCCATAGATGTCACCTCGTTTACTTACTGGAAGTAGATGACATCTTAAATTTACTTATTTCAACATAACCTATAGCTTTTCAACTTTTTAGGGTCGTAGGCTACGTCAACCGACGACGTACAGAATGTGCGAAAATTATTTGTCACGATCTACCAGGTATTTTTCTACACCATAGAGTCCCAAATTTCTTTGGTGAACCGCCATATTCTCGAAAAAAAAATTCACTGCCTGCTTTTCAGGAAAAAGCAGACCGACTCCCATTGTTGAAATTAATAATGTAACCCATAGTTTTTCAACTTTTTACGTTAGTTTTCTAATTGTTTTGGGCCGTAGGCCACTTTTTCAAACAGTGAACCAATGGCGCCCTTTTAGGTGAAGTACACTGTATTTCTACTGAAGTGAAACTTTTTGTATTAAAATTACAGCTATATATTGCAAAAACATCAAAGACACCGCCAGTTTAACGGGAATATTTAAATATTGATAATGTTAGAAAATTCGTAAATATTGCAATTAAAGTCATATGAAATTTCATTGAACTCAATAGCGCCGGTCAGCGATGACCCCCATGGCAATCAACGTGTTAAATAATTCCGTTGAAAGAATGAAAATGAGGAAACTTGATTATTTAATCGCTTCTACTTTTTAAGACAGATATAAAAAAAAGGGCGGAATTGCATTTATCAAAATTACAATGGAATAGAAATCCATCATTTTAATATAATATACATAGTACTTTTAATTAATATAATATAATATTTGAATATTAATATATATAGTGTGTAATATAGTGGATTTTGCGCAAATTTTCACCGATCTACATCGAACACTGATCATCCGTCGATCGTCTAAAAGCGAAGGACTTGCAACGTTACAATGCCATACTACTTACAACACCGATCAATTTTGGCGGCTTTGTAATGCAGATATTGCGAAATTTGAGCATCTATGCGCTCGAACGTGCCATATAAAATGAACTCATTTGCATAGAAAACCATAAATAGTATTGTAACCGATGTCTCGTTTCTTGCAGTGGCCAACGTGGTTCTTCCGCCCGGAGTTTCCTGTGGGCCAACTTCCAACGACTCATGTCTCCAGTTCCAGCAATGTTTCGACTGTTTTGTCGTCCAGAACACATCCGGAAGTGCCCAAAGGGTTGGAGGCAATCGACAGCAGCAAAGTGCATGGACAGACACCAACGATATGCACGGTAAGCGCATGTTCACGATTTTCCCGATATTTCTATGGGGACTGATTATGTTTTTAGCAATTCAACAAATGATATTTTGCGATTTACGTGAAGAAAACTTGACAATTGAAAGTTTTGGAGAAATTGAAAAAAGAGGCAGTGCTGATAACTAGAATTTTTTTACGGAACAATAGAGTTAGGAGTGAGAAAACTACTTTTCTTTGAACAAATCTGGAGTTTTTAATATATCGTAAGTATTTAATATTTTACCGATCAATATTGTTGAACATTCTGCCCACTTCACAGGGTCCGTTTCGGCTTAGAATTCGACGTAGACTGCCTAAGGAAAATTGCAATCTCTTTGAAAATTACAAATACTCCTAATCAGCTTCTTAATACAGTTCCATATAACACGTTGCACGCCACCGGTATTTTGCTAGTTGTATCATTTTTACTAAAGTGGAACGTTTTCCATTAAAATCTCATCTTTACAGTGCAGAAACCTTAAAGGCACAAATAGATGTATACCTAGTTCGCAGGACTTTACCTTTTTAATGTCAATATTGACATTTTTAATGTATTAGAATATTCATAAATATTACAATTTAAAAATCATATGAAATTTCACTGAATTCAATGGCGCGGGTCACCGGTGACCCCCATGACGTTCAACGTGTTAATTTGTCCACGAGCAATTTTCAGCTGCAAATTTTGAGCTGTTTGAAAAATTTTAAAAATACTGTGATGCAAGAAACTCCCAAAAGTTTGAGAACCACTGCTCTAAAATACTAACCTCTACTGTAAACATGACATAACAATGCCTCTAATCAATCGCAACTAAAGTCACCGAACTTCAATCCACCTTCCGTACAGATATACAAATTTCATTGAATTCAATACTATTAATTTGTCCGCGTGGAATTTATAAAATTTTAAAAAGGCCGTCACGCAAGAAATTCCCCAAAGTTTGAGAACCACTGCTCTAAAAGAAAAACCTCAACTGCAAATATGACATAATAATCCTCCTAATCAATCGCAAACAAGTGACCCAACTTCAATCTACCTTCTGCACAGATATAAAAGAAAGATTTGTCTTTTTTCCTCCAACAACCAAAAACGAGTTAACTATTTGAGGCATGGGAATTCAGAAAATAAAATGACCCATGTTGCACAGACAATTTTTTTCTGATTGATTTAAGTTGGTTTAGTATTTTATTAACAAAAGTTATATAATGTTATAAATTTTAGAGGTGGGACAAAAAACATCCCACAATGCATCTTCATGCATCAAAGAATGTGGGACGCTTTTAATTCCACCATGCCTCAGAGAGTTAAAAGCGCAGAGAACTAAGAAAGCAAATTCGCCAAGTCGTTGAATTCGGCGCAAAAGAAGGCGGGATTCGTGCCGTGAGAAACTGACATCGCGGATTTCCAATGATTGACGCGCTCTTCTGCGCGTGCCAGGAACATCTGTAGAAAGTTCCGCGGCCGATGGAAATGTCGATAGAAAATAGAAGTGGCTCGCGATAGACAAACCGCAAGCGCAAACGCGCCCGATATACATTTCATCCTTGACACGTGAAAGGCAATACCGGCAGCGGAGCTTGATGAGTTTATAATGCAAGTACCGCCGGCATAATATTCGCGATGGCCAACGGGAATCGTCGGATCGATCGCAAGCTGCTCGGCAATCAGTGCGAGCAATCGTCGACCGGTCGCAATTTGCTGGATTGCACGTGGAATTTTATCGCGATTGCGCCTCGACAGGTGACATCGAGGAAGTTTCTCGGCGACGCGGAAGACCCTGTGCCTTTTACGTCGAAAGAAGCGGATAATGCCGCGTTCACACGGAGAAAAATGTACTGCGGGCAGTGCCGGATTTAGATGAAAAGAGGCCCTAGGCTTTTCCGCATACGGTGCCCTTTCACCTCTCATTTTTTGTAAATTACATGAGAGATAATAAAATACATCGTTGTAGGAACGGAATTTTTCCGACGCGTAAATAGTATTAATTTCTGGAATTAGTGAGTGTGGATGGATTGTATACAAGCGAGAGGGGATGTTTAGAGTGCGTGATTTGAAAAGTGACAAATGTTAGGGCTAGTGTGAATGTTTAGTCTATGGATGAGGAGAAAATGAGTGAGTGCAACAGAGAACGCACGCTGTGAGAAAGACAAAGAATGCATGCTGTGAGAAAGAGTATCGAGGGTGGATGCGAGCGTGAATTTTGGGGAAGAGTCAGTTAGTGCAGTCGAATTGAGTTGAGAATACGGAGTTGAGTGGAGATTGCAGACAGTGAGAGTTATAGCGTGAGTGGAGAGAGTTAGAGTAATTTTAGTATTGCTAAGAGTATTCTATTTCTATTTAGTTAATGAAGTTAATCATTTGTTTTAATTACACGCGTTCAGTTAAGTTTCTAGGTTACGATATCGTTAATTAATTCTAAGGGAATCTGTTCGGTTTCTTCGAAGACGAGTACCGATAGTCTTTGGTCGCTCGTCTGAGATCAAATTAGAATAGGACCCTATATCATGACTGTGATATATATCAATATATTAAATGAAGCATGTTGTTATTGGTACTAACCTATATATATTCAATACATTGAAGATTAAACATTTTTATGTTTGTTTATTAGTCATATGCGTAGAATTTCTCCTTATTTTCGGTCCAGTGTTTTAGTGTTCACTGTTTTTAAAATAGTGTAATTTTAATTTTGCTAACAATTTGACTGTAGGCCCCTCTTGATCTTGAGGCCCTAGGCTGAAGCATAGTTAGCCTATAGGAAAATTCGGCCCTGACTGTGGGCACGTAACAAGATGGGTGGCTAAGGCAAGCCGATTTAATTGGATTTCGAAAGTCCAGTTTATATGAAATTACATTGCATGCGGGTTACTTTCTTGGGCTTTATTTCAATATCAATGTACAAGATGCCCAACGCGCAAGCTGGTTGGCAATCAATGCGAGCCCATATGGGTGTACTACCTAATTTGTCACGTTAAAACTTTCGGTTGTGACAGAAATTTCGAGAAATGTTTCCCGCATAGATTGTTTTAAGGTGTAATTTTGTAATTCACGGGTATTATTAAACTGAACCTAAATGTTAGGAAACTTATAATTGTAATTTATTTGATGACAGTTTTTGCATCGTTTGAATTTTCTGACTCACTGTTACCAGACTAACTCTTTTTCTAGGAGACCAATCATTGCCGTTACAATTTCAAATCTAATCTGCTACCCGTATTATCCCTATTGGGTCAATCTGAATCCTTGAGTCGAACTGAATGCAGAATTCTAATGTCAGTATAGAAAGATGGCTAGCGAGCAGCGGAGTCTCTCGTTTTCAACCGCCTATTCCCGCCATTTTGTTTTTGGAAACTACAAATTCAACCTTCTAAAGTAAACGACTATGCAGAATGTTTACCTCAGGAGATTTTGATTCGGAATTTCAAAAACGCAATGGCGGAAATAGGCGTTTGAAAACGAGAGGTTCCGTCGCTTCTAGCATCTTTCAGTTGTCGGACTGCATGTGTCACCAAAAAATAGAAAGTGGAGATTACATCAGCGTTAGAACTGGGATAAGGTCATGCAATCTTGGACTCTCATTGCAGAGTCATCTCCTATTGCACTTATGCATTTTTGTACTCGTGTACTATTGCTTGAAAGAAGTCGTACCGGATAATATACTGTCAAGCATCAGAAAGATGATCGCCTGCGTACAGCAAGCACATACAGGGTGTTTCAAAATGATGTGTCGTAACCTACCCGGCGTTCTTCTGCAGATTTGGATCGGTGGACATTTGTAAAAGAAACGTACCATTGCTTGAAAGAAGTATCACCGGATAAAGTACTGTCAAGCACCAGAAAGATGATCGTCGGCGTGCACCAAATATATACAGGGTGTTTCAAATCTCCTATTGCGCTTATGTATTATTGTACTCATGTACTATTGCTTGAAAGAAGTGGTACCGGATAAAGTACTATCAAGCATCAGAAAGATGATTGACTGCGTGCAGAAAATATATACAGGGTGTTTCAAAATTATGTATCGTTACCAACTCTGCGTTCTTCTAGACTTTTGGATCGGTAGACATTTGTAAAAGAAACGTACCATTGCTTGAAAGAAGTATCACCGGATAAAGTACTGTCAAGCACCAGAAAGATGATCGTCGGCGTGCACCAAATATATACAGGGTGTTTCAAATCTCCTATTGCGCTTATGTATTATTGTACTCATGTACTATTGCTTGAAAGAAGTGGTACCGGATAAAATACTGTCAAGCATCAGAAAGATGATTGACTGCGTGCAGAAAATATATACAGGGTGTTTCAAAATTATGTGTCGCTACCTACTCTGCGTTCTTCTAGACTTTTGGATCGGTGGATAATTATAAAAGAAACCTACTATTACTCACGTACTATTGCTGGAAAGAAGTGGTACCGGATAAAATACTGTCAAGCATCAGAAAGATAATCGTCTGTGTGCAGAAAATATATACAGCGTGTTTCAAAATTATGTGTCGCGATCTACCCGGCGTTCTTCTACACCCTTGAATCGGTGGGCATTTGCAAAAAAAACAGCGGCGAAATCCGAGAAAGGGTTTTAAGTGATTCGGTAATTTCTGCTAATAAAATGCATACAAAAAATTCTCGAAAGAATCAACGTTCTCGCTTGTCGCGTCCCGTGTTCTTAGTAATCGATTACAACTACGTCGAAATTAGCAAGCTGTCGAGTAACCACGTGGACGAGGCATTAAGCGCGTGCTTAGCTATCGTAACATCGTCCTTTCCAAATGGGTCTCAAGGACACGCGCCTCCTTAAACCGTTCACTTCATTTCGATGGCTACTTTTTGTTTTTTCATACGAGCGGTAAAATGCAGTCGTGATTATTTGTGTAATAAGAGACACCGACTGACAAATTAAGCTGTCGAGGATAATTCGGAGAATTCGGTTTAAAGTGTTGCTGTTAGATCTTATCGCGATATCTGCGGCGTGCTAATGAAAGTGTCAAATAAGATCGCGCTTGTTCCCTGTCCCCTCAAATTGGCTATCTGATGTGTTTCCGTGACGCGTATTGGTTTCGTATTAATTTTGAATTACATGGAGGGACATGATCACGAAATGGGAACGACTTTGGAATGATTATTGGTACTTCGTTATCGGTGTATCTTTTTACGGCCTGAAGGTGCGCGCTCGTATTAAGAACAGTTTATTTTAGGAGTATTAACACATTACGTGCCGGAAGCTTGTTAATAGGCTTTCCGTTTGTCAACGATTGACAGATAGCCTGGAAGCGGTTGTTCCGTGTGATGTATTATGATTTTGTATTAATTTATTTGAATGTTTCATTTATAGCTTCAACGTAACGGGAGTTTCTGAGGTAGTTAGGCGAAGTGGATATAATATATTATCTTTAGAAGTGTCATGGAGGATAGAGAATCGTTCTTTTCCTTTAATCGCACCCTTCAACAAATTTTGCTTTTACATTCTTAACACTTTATGTTAACACTTTGTATCCATTATGTTATAATCATTATATATTAATGGATTATATCCATTATATTTGGATATATTGAATATTGGATATACTGGATATATTGATATATTGAATAAGCTTTGGATGTATTGAATATATTGAATAATTCCAATTGAATTGGAAAAAGAGAAATGAAGATGTGAAAAAGACGATCAATTAAGTAGTTTAGCGTTTATAAGATAAATGTGAAATATTTAATGCCTGGCTTCTCTACAAGTTGTAACAATTTTTCGAAAGAATTCTTTTCCACCTTTTGATTCCTCTTCTTCTATTAAATACAGTTAAATATAATAGATTTAACGCCACTAGTTCTACGGACACAACCAATCAGGTGTCCCGGATTCAAATTCCCTTCATCTCTTCCAATTTTTTATCATTTAATATGTGATATTTGCAGTTACTTCAAGTTAATTTAAAGTCCTACCACTTAGGAAAAATGATTACAGTAGTTTAATTAATAAAATGCGAAAGAAAAAGTATAAATTAACGAGCTCTCGATCTTTTCCACCTTTTAATTCCTCTTCTTCTATTAAACATATTTAAATATAATCGATTTACCGCCGGTAGTTCTACGGACACAACCAATCAGGTGTCCCGGATTCAAATTCCCCTCATCTCTGTCAATTTTTTATCATTTAATATTTGATATTTGCAGTTATTTCAAACTAATTTAAAATTCTACCACTTAGAAAAAATAATTACAGTAGTTGAATTCATAAAATGCGAAAGAAATAGTATAAACTAACAAGCTCCCGATCTTTTCCACCTTTTAATTCCTCTTCTTCTATTAAACATATTTAAATATAATCGATTTACCGCCGGTAGTTCTACGGACACAACCAATCAGGTGTCCCGGATTCAAATTCCCCTCATCTCAGCCAATTTTTTATCATTTAATATTTGATATTTGCAGTTATTTCAAACTAATTTAAAATTCTACCACTTAGAAAAAATAATTACAGTAGTTGAATTCATAAAATGCGAAAGAAATAGTATAAACTAACAAGCTCCCGATTCATGGTAAGAATCACAATCCACCCTCACGTTGAAACTCATTTTCGAAGTGCTGGAAGAGAAAAAGAGAAGCCGATGAATCGCGAGGGTGGTTTAATGGGCAACGACATGGCACAGAAACGTGCAACCGATCGATATTCAATTTACAGTTTTGTCACAATGGCAGTGCAGTTCGTGGAAGAGACGGTGGTCCCTCGCCATGGGCCACCCATAGTCATTCGTCAAGATCGAACGATGGCTTTACCGTGAAACGATAAAACCGCGTGGGCGTGAGCGGCTCGTTAGGCCGCTGTCGTGGCCCTCGTTAGCGGCGATCTATCGCTAGCAAATGATTTAAATATAATGCTTAATAATGCAATGTGCGTCCTGATTCCCGCGCGATGCTGCATCTATAGGGTGGCCCGGAAATACGTCTGACGTTCAACGGGCTATTCTACTTGAAAGTGTAGATGTTGAGGATGCGGAATGTTTTGCAATTTATAGAGGTCACTGGATCAAAGTTTTGGAAAGCACTTTGTTTGGCACTAGGTTCTGGAAGTTCTTTTACAACGCGGTTGGAAAAATGCGGAAGTTTTTCTACAACGCCGAAATTGTATTATTAACACGTTGAATGTTACCGGTAGTTCGTTAGTTTCTTCATTTCTACTGAAGTGAAACTTTTTCTATTAAAATCACATGTTTACAAAGCAAAAACTTTAAAGACTTAACACTGAATTAACAAATTCGTAAGTATTACAATTTAAAAGTCATATGTTTCATTGAATTCAATAGCGCCGGTCACCGGTGACCCCAATGGCGTTCAACGTGTTAATATATTTTTACGTATTGTGGTAGTCTTCTAGTTGGATTTTTTTTCAATTTTATGTCTGTCAAGTGCATTTTATTTCGTAAGAATTTCAATTGTTGGTAGCTTATGTAAATTTCAACATAGCGATAACTATTAATATTGAAATATCCTTCCAGATTAAAATAAAAAGTCACTGTGGAATTGCAAAGGTGAAATTACGCTGACAGAATTCTATGTCGAGTACGACTTGAATGATAAATATTATAGATTAAAAATTGGCGAATTAAGATATATTGCAGTGTAGTGCAGATAAGTGGAATATTTAGCGTAGGAACGAATTTTTTCATTGAATTATTTATTATCTGGACTTTGACCATTCATCCGTGCACTATGATCTGAAAAAATGCAAGAACGACTGGCAGGTTCGTGGGAGGTCGATCGGTTTATCTAGTCGACATGCCGATTGTACTGTCAGTCTTCTTGTATCGTTGTTCCACTGTCTGTTTCTAAACGAAAGGAATAATTGTAGTAATAGTGTCTTTCAGGTTGCTAGACGTTTACAGGATTGTATTTTACGATAAAAAATAATATTTTTACATTGTAACAGTGAGGTGCTCTTGTATCTTTGATTCTCGTTGATCGTTGTGACTTTTAGCTGAAACATGATTTTAATTTGTAGTCAAAGTACAATTGATTTTACAATTAAAATGCAGTAATTGTAAAAATCTACGGAAATATTCTTCTTCTCTCGTAATTTGCACATCATAACAATATAACTACGTTAATATATCAAATGCATCAAAGAATCAATGTTCCAGGACAGTGATGAGCAAACTTTTTTAGGAGGGTGCCAAAGAAAGCAGAAAAAGTTTTGGCAGGTCAGGATAATTTATTACAAAATTCAATAAAGCCTCAAAAAAATATTATTTTGAAAATACTTCAATATGAAAAAATACCTTATAATCTGGAAACTATTATTTTAAAATCCGCGGAGGGCCAGGTAGAACCTCTAAGTGGGTCGCATCTGACCCATTATTGTCCTAGGCAGAGTAAAACCATAATAGGACTGTGGTGGGAAAGCAGATACTACTGACTCGCCTTCGAATACCCCGTAAAAATTGGGGTAAAACCTCCGGGAAATTTGTCCTAAATTATTATTTAATGTGGCATAACCTCAGTAGTTCGAAAGCCACATAAAACAGTAGGCTGCAGAATAAATGCCCATAACAATTAATAACGCCTACGGTGAATAAGGAGCTATAGGCTCAGATTTGCAATTATTGGGCCCGAGTTCAAAAACACCGCCACCTCTGGGAAATATAACCTGAAAATAAAAACCCAAGTACAGGCAAGCCAACAAAACCAAATTCGAATCTGGTACGATCAAAGTTCAGGGTGTTTCAAAATTATGTGTCACGACCTAACAGGCGTTATTCTACACCTTTTGATCGATGGACATTTGCAACAGAACCAGACAAATGTCCAACGATCACAAATTTTAACTTTTTCAAAACCTCAAATCATTGGGACAATTGTAAAAGAAATTCACTTGAAAATTAAAATCATTACATTCCTATTTATTCCAATTAACACTGACTAAAATCAATTATCCCATATCCTTTGAATTCAACTTCCCAATAACTCATAGCAATTTTTGAATATTCCATCTCGCGACTAAATCAACATAAAAATTTCTCTCAGATTCGTATTTTCCCAAAACCTCAAATCATTAGGACAATTGTAAAAAAATCACTTCAAAATTAATATCATTCTATTCCTATTTATTGTAATTAACACTGACTAAAATCAATTAACATACATTCTTTAAAATTCGACGTCTCGGATAACTCATAACAATTTTTGAATATGTAAACTCGCGACTAAATCAACATAAAAATTCTCTCTCAAATTTTTACTATCCCAAAACCTCGAATCATTAGGACAATTGTAAAAGAAATTCACTTCAAAATTAATATCATTCTATTGTATTTCTATTTATTTCCATTTAGTCAATTAACATTGACTAAAATCAATCCATATCCTTTGAATTCAACTTCTCAAATAACTCATAGCAGTTTTTAAATATTTAAACTCGCGACTAAATCAACATAAAAAATTTCTCTCAAATTTTTACTTTCTCAAAACCTCAAATCCTTAGAACATTTGTCCGGTTCTTTCGAAAATTTCCATTTATCAGAAGGTGCAGAACAACGCCTGGTATGTCGTGACACATGCTTTTGAAACGCCCTGTACAAGTTCACATTCCAAGTTCCCACATCATAACAATATCACAAGGTGAATAGTGCAAAACCCACCTCACCATTCTAAACAAATAAAGCGCAGTGACAATCTTCCAACTGATCGCGATGCAACATCTCCAACCAACTTTAAATCCAACACCGTCAGCTTTCGCACACCCCGTACATCTACACCTTTATCCGAGCGTGCTGATCACTTTTTGTTTACTCGATTATTATCTCGCGGCGTAAATCGCGCAACGCTATATATTAATGGCGAGTACGAGGCGAGCGGTCCTGGCGACGATCAATCTCGTTGTCACAATTAAACGCGGCTCTCGAGCCCGGGCCGAAGAATAATTTATGCCGGCTACCCACGTGAACGTTGAAACCTTAGGGAATATCTCGCGAACACGATCGGCAACGCCGATACGAAACCGCGGTACGAGGGAAAGGAAAACTCTGCAAGATTGATGCAGAAAATCGTCGCCTGTGATATCGAGCGTTTATTTTACCGCTGACGGCTAAACGAATGATTGTCGTGAATAATTTTCATTGATATTGTTCAACCGTGCCGCGGTGGGACCGTTGGAGATTTTGTTCCGTTAGATAGGAGATTGTGGAATAATTAGCGATTTTTAACCCTTTGCGGGCGGAGACTTTCTTGGATATTGAGAAATAATCATTTATTTGGCGATTGAAAATCATCTTTTTATCAGAAAGTCAGAATGTTAATGTATAGAAGTTATAAATTAGAATTTGCGTAACCATATTTCAGCGGTTATACTTCAATTTTTCAAGTCTAACCGTGTATACATGCACCGATAAACCATAATCAGATTCTTTCTCAGGCCGCATATATGCGTCCGTCGACTTCAAAGGGTTAAATTGTTATTTGAAATTTGGAATTTTGGTTTGCTGTTCTGTGTTCTGGATTTAGTGGGAGGTATAATTCATTTATTAGTTGTATAATTCATTTATTTGTATTAGTTATACCTCATATAAATAATTTTAGGGGTAGAATCAGCGAGATGTGATCTTCTCGATAATTTAACCCCTTGGCCTATAATAACGAGTGACTCTCGTGACGCGGTAGGTGGGGTAGGAAATTTTGAAGCTTCTCAAAAATGATGAAAGTGAAAATATCAGTGGAACACAATACAGTAAAATTATTTCTATGTTATTAATATTGCGTTAAATTGTAAGATATATCAGGAATCACTGATAAATTTTCATTTTAGCAATTTAATTCTGAATTATTGCACGCATAGTCGCAAAAGTAATCGTAGTGCAAGGGGTTAAGAAGATTGCCCTACGATGGAGAATTGAACCCGGTTGTAGCAATTAGAAGTCTAAGTTTTTAATTCCACTCCCATCATAGATCCTTTAATCTGTGCTTGGATGATAACTTGGGAAGTCTGCCGCGACTAACAATAAGAGTCTTTGGACATAATTAATCACTTTTCTAATTAGAAATTTGAATGTTTAATTCAAGAACTACTATAGCTCCTTTAACCTATGCTTCGATGATGTTCTTGCTCTGGAAGTCTGATGACCTTGGGCATAATTTTAAGTTTTTGGATCCTATGTTACAGGGGATACAAATTTTTCGTAATTTGCTATTATAGTCATTTCAGTTCTGGGTCCTATGGGTGATCAGCGATATAAAATTGGTTTTCTAAATTAGAAGTCTGAGTTTTTAATTCTTTAATCTATCTTGTAGTGATATCCCAACTTGGGAAATTTGATGCCTTTTGCGGTGTTTCGATATTACTGAACCCTTTGGGACCGTATTTTATAGTAGACCGAAATTTTAACTAATTTGCCATTACAGTAATTTCAGTTTTGGGTCCTATAGGTGGCCGGCGATTTTTTAATTAGAAGTCTATGTTTTTATTTCTTTAACCTACCCTCCGATGAGGTCCCAACTTGGGAAATTTGATGTCTTTTGCGGTCTATGGACATAATTTTACCCTTTAGTATCCTATTTTATAGTAGATAGACATTTTAGCTAATTTGCCATTACAGTAATTGCAGATTTGGGTCCGCCAAGTGGTCGGCGATTTTCTAATTAGAATTTTAAGTTTTTTTTTGTTTAACCTACCCTCCGATGATGTCCCAACATGGGAAGTTTGATGTCTTTTGTGGTCTTTGGACATAATTTAACCATTTAGTATCCTATTTTATATTAGATAGAAATTTTAGCTAATTTGCCACTACAGTAATTTCTGTTTTGGGTCCTACAGGCGGCCGGCTATTTTCTAATTGGTGTTTAGAATTTTAAGTTTTTATTTCTTTAACCTACCCTCGGATGAGGTCCCAACTTAGAAAATTTGATGTCTTTTGCGGTCTTTGGATATAACTTAATCCTTTGGGACCCTATTTTAAAGTAGACAGAAATTTCTGCTAATTTGCTGCTACAGTAATTTCAGTTTTGGGCCCTACCGGCGGCCGGCTATTTTCTAATTAAAAGTCTAAGTTTTTATTTCTTTAACCTACCCTCGGATGAGGTCCCAACTTAGAAAATTTGATGTCTTTTGCGGTCTTTGGACATAACTTAACCCTTTGGGACCCTATTTTACAGTAGACAGAAATTTTAGCTATTTTGCCACTGCAGTAATTTCAGTTTTGGGTCCTACAGGCGGCCGGCTATTTTCTAATTAAAAGTCTGAGTTTTTATTTCTTTAACCTACCCTTTGATGATGTTCCAACTTAGAAAATTTGATGTCTTTTGCGGTCTTTGAACATAACTTAACCCTTTGGGACCCTATTTTACAGTGAACAGAAATTTCTGCTAATTTGCTACTACGGTAATTTCAGTTTTGGGTCACCCAGCATCAAATTATCACAACTTTCTCAACGATGCATCACCGTCTGCGCCTGGACAAACCTGGCCAATCTCACGTCGTAACTCGCTCGAATGATAGACTTCCTCGGTTTCTTCATTCAGGAAGAAAGATTCGTTGCACGACTCACGATACTTCGGAGGCCGTACACGTGTCGTGGCATGTGTTTATCCCAGTTTTATATCCTCGCCGTCCGTGCGTTTACGAGACTAGCTCGACCAGCTGGAATGCTCGGGGGTTACTATTTTTATTTTTTTCCACATAATCCATCCAGTTGCATCTATGCATGCGCCGTTGCAGCCGTTTATTAGCGAGCACATAAGACGAATTACGGTGAAAATGCGCGCACGAAGTCCCGCGAATTCCATTCGCACCGAGTTCGAACGTTGGATGGTTTTATGGACATATCGGTTCTTCTTCGAAGCATTAAGATAATTCGTGGCCTTCTTTTTTTTTTAATGTTTCCTGTTTGCAAATTTGTGAGTCGTGCTTGCGAGTTTCTCTGTTTTGTGCGATGCTAATTTTTTAGGGTTTTATTGGCTGCGAAGAGCGAAGTTTGAAATTGATTTTTTAAGGTGATTGTTGCTTCTGCGAGAAAGTGAGTGACGATCTTTGAGTTATTTTTAACTGTCGACCGAGTTTTAATATTTGTACGCTTAACTTGATTCAATTTCAGTGAAATATAGTATATTAGAGTGTGAGTAACATTAATTAGAGCGCAAAGTGAAAGTGGGAAAAATATCCAAAGCCAAATGAAGGTGCCAGAAATAGTGTAACTATTTTTGAGAAATATGGGGGTTGAAAAAAATTACTCCGAAGTTCTTGGGTTTCTGACTAATGTTTAGTCTATTTTCTGGTAAAACACAACATTTTCGTTACTTTTTATTTATATGAACTTCATTTAATACATATTTTTTTATTCTAATAATATTTTTTTTATGTTTTTATTTTTCTTTAATTCTTTAATTCGTTCTTTAATTAGAAAAATCTTTAATTTTTCTTTAATCTAAGGAGAATGACATTAACGTTGTAGAAGTTTAATGTTTCATGACTTAAGGTATTTAAAAATTAGAAAATTTAGGACTGTAGAGATCTATAAATCCGAAAATCAAAAAAACTACAAATTTAACACCTTCCTGATTTCTTTCGCGACTGCCTCTGCAATAATTCAGAATTAAATTGGTAAAATAAAAATTGATCAGTAATTCTTGATATATCTTATAGTTTAACGGAATATTAATATTATAGAAGTAATTTTATCGTGTCGCGTCTCAGTGATATTTTCAATTTCATAGGTTTTGCAAAACTTGAGGAGTGTGACTCGTTATTTTACGGCGAGGGGTTAATGTCTCGGAATTGAAAATTCTAAGGGTTGAAGTTTAGGAAAGGTATTTATACGGTATGGAGTAAAAATAGAATTTCCTCCTGTATTTTCTACTTACCTACTTTTTAACCAGCTTCGTTTAAACGCCGTTAAAATTGCCTTTACACGATGACAATTGCAATTTCATGGGAGACCGTTTTATCACTCCACGCATCCAGAGAAGTTCGTTGTCGTCGTTAGGTACGTCGAAATCTTTTAATAGAGTTTAAATGCGTTGACACCGAAACTCTGGCTTTAATTTATTAATTGATCATTGACTCTGTGCCATTAAAAAGAAATTGCTCGAAGAATAAATCATCCGCTAATTGCAGCGATAATTTACAATAATTTGCAATTCTTAGAGTACTTTTTCCAGTTAAGTTGCTTTTATATTATGTATCACGTCTAAAAACATATATAGGATATTAGATTTTAATTAGTATTAATATAAATACTCTTCTTATTAACGATTATCAGGTTTTCTTTAGTAATACATTTAAATATTCACACAATTAACGGGGAATGTTAGTCGAATTATTTTTTCTGGGACAGGGATCATACTTTAGTAGAAATATTTAATTATTCATTAGTAGGCATATTTAATTATTTGAGCCATTTTTCTCCGATTTGTGGAAATCTTACTTTCACAGTTTATTTCAGCTTTTTACAGTTGCATGCACTAGATGCAGCCTAAGTACATTAAAATTTCACTAATTATCGCAACAGAACAACGCTTTTTTTAATTACTTGCAATATTTTAATTATATTTTATAATATAAATGACGATATTATTTCTCTCAAATTTTTAGTTTGTCAAAACCTCGAATCATTAGGACAGTTGGAAAAGAAATTCACTTCAAAATTAAAATCATCCTATTCCTATTTCTTCTAATTAACACTGACTAAAAGCAATTAACACACATTCGTTAAAATTCGACGTCCCAGATAAGTCATAACAATTTTCGAATATTTCAACTCGCGATTAAAAAACATAAGAAATTTCATCTCAGACTTTTAGTTTCTCAAAACCTTAAATCAGTACGACAATTGTAAAAGAAATTCGCTTCAAAATTAAAATCATCCTATTCCTATTTCTTCTAATTAACACTGACTAAAATCAATTAATCCATATCCTTTGAATTCAACTTCCCAAATAACTCATAGCAATTGTTGAATATTTCAACTCGCTGTTAAAAAACAAAAAATCTCGTCTCAAATATTACCTACCAGAGTCCCCTCAATAATTTACGTTACAGGATTTCGATATGTTTTTACTACGGCGCTATGGGACGTTCGGTATGTTAATTGGACGTGCGTTTTCTTCGTGAAGTCAGCGTGCGGTACGACAATCTTCTTGTCAAGTCACAACACGCGGCTTGTATGTTCTTTTTGACAAGAAGATGACTCGTGAAGATGCCGTTAGAACGGTAGTTTTATTCGGAGCGTTTGATACCATATCTTCCTCTTTTTGAATTTCGACGACGACCATGCTCCCGCGGCCTGAAAAACCCCGTTTCAAACGAATCCCGTGTCATCGTGACTGTCCCCGCGTTGCCTGCAACAGTCCCATGGATGATTCTTTGATTTTTAACGGGACACATTTTTTAACCCATTTTTAACGCATTAATGCCTAACCTGCTGTTGGTAGGTTTCTTCGAAAACTGGCGGGACATTTTTTTAAAATTTTAGGCGTTTTTTAGTCAAAGAAATTTCTTTGGTTGCCTGTTTTATCCTGATTTAATTGAACTGTTAAAATGGGTTTCAATTTAGTGTAATTACAAATTTAATTTATGAGATTTTCACCTGATGCGGCAAATTAAACCTAATTAACCGTTTAATCACCAACGCTAATGATTGTAGCGACACGATAGATTTTTTTCAGACCTAAACTTGTAAAATTTTCTGAAATTTGTTTAACGTATCACAAAGTAATTGCAAACATTTTTCTTATCGTACACCCAATTGTTATTTCTCTCTGAATGAAATGATACATCTACTTGGAAGTTCTGTCGGTTATTTAATAAAAAAAAAACAGCACATTTATACAAATATATAAATGTAATAGGTTTATACACAGTATATATAATAAATATTAATAAATGTATTTTCAGTCCTATCATATTCATTACTTCAGTATTTTTATTTCAAATTGAATTCAATCTAATTCTACTCATCGAATAGTATTAATAATTCAGTAGCACTCAATTGTACTATTACTTTATCATTGATAATTTCAATACAATATGCTTTTTTCATGTACTATTTCCTTTCGATTCAAAAACGGATAAAACTTTCCGGTAGACCTGATATTTATTATATTTATTACATGGCATATATAAAATAATATTTTGTATTATAAATTACACATAAAAAAATAATGTTGAATATAAAAAAAATTATATTTAGTACTTCAGTACTCTTATTTTAAGATTAAGTTCATTCTAATTCTAATTCAGTAACACTCAATTAAATACTATTAGTTTATCATTGATAATTTCAATATAATATGCTATTTTCATGTACCATTTCCTTTCGATTCAAAAACGGATAAAACTTTCCGGTAGACCTGATATTTATTATATTTATTACACGGCATATATAAAATAATATTTTGTATTATAAATTGCACATAAAAAAATAATGTTGAATGTCAAAAAAATTATATTTATTACATCAGTACTCTTATTTCAAGATTAAATTCATTCTAATTCTACGCATCGAATAGTATTTATAATACAATAGCGCTCAATTGAAAAATATTACTTTACCATGGATAATTTCAATATAATATGCTATTTTCAAGTACTATTTTCTTATGATTAAAAAACGGACAGAACTTTTCGGTAGATCTAATATTTATTATATTTATTACACAACATACATAAAATAATATTGTGCATTATAAATTGTATATAAGAGAAATAATGTTTGATATAAAATTCGTCCATTAATTTCAAAATTACACGACCCGCACGAACTTAGCTCACGGAAACTTTCAAAGCCGTCATTATCACCCGATGCGTGTCTTCGATTCGTTATACTTTAGACGTCGTCGGTCGATGGAATTAATAACATAGTTTTTTATTCGCACGATAATAACCTAACGCGTTTCTTGTTTCTAATGGAAGTAATAACTGCTATTCCGCGACTTCTGCTTTCCATAAAACAACCGTCGCCGTGAACATTTCGCACGTATTACACCTCCATCGGAACCTGTTTGATAATGACAAGCGTGATTCCGCTAGGCGTCTCTTCAGCAGCACTGTTTACTCTTGCGAAACGGCGAGCACCAATTGGAACGTTCCTCGGTATTTTTTAATTGAGTCATTATCTGCCTGCCAGGAGCTAATGATAATAATACAACTGGCGGGAAGACGGGATCGGAGAAATTACTTTTCATCGCGATCATTTAGTTCTATTCATCGTCTGGCGGATAGGCTGATCTTTGTTTTTATAGTATTCGTTACGGGCAGATTTTCCTATTTGCTGGATTTTATTCTGGACAAGAATCATCGGAGGGACAGGTTGGTGTTTCTTTTAAATAGTAAATATTTATTGTCAGGCCATTTAGCTATTTGCTGGTTTTAACGCTAAATCTACCAAGCTGGTTAAATTGACCGGTTTTCGATTGCTTCTAAAAATTACCTAAATTGATAGGGGAGCCACGAAGTAATTATTCCACTTCTGACTTATAAAACCTAAATTAGTTTATTAATCGTCTTGATTTCTCTTTTTCCAAAGTACTTGTTCGGTATGTCTAAATTTTAGTAGATATAACGTCGGTAGTTTTAGTGTTAATTATGAGTATGAATCGTAAGAAGGTTAGGTTGACCTTTTGTTTAAATGGTACATAGTTATTATGATGAGATTTTGCTATTTGCTGGTTTTATTTATGAATGAGAATCGTCAGGAGGTTAGGTTTTTCTTTTTAAATGGAATACATTTATTATGACGAGATTTTGTCATTTGCTGGTTTTAATTATGAAAGAGACTCAGAAAGAAGTTGGTCGATCTTTTTTTTAATAGTGCATATTTATTATGACGAGGTTTTGTCATTTGCTGATTTTAATTATGAATGAGAATCATCAAGAGGTTATCTTTTTTAAATAGAATATTTTTATTATGACGAAATTTTGCAATGTGCTGGTTTTAGTTATGAATGAGAATCATCAGGAGGTTAGGTTTTTCTTTTTAAATAGAATATATTTATTATGACGAAATGTTGCTATTTGCTGGTTTTATTTATGAATGAGAATCATCAGAAGGGTAGGTTATTTTTTTTTTAAATAGAATATATTTATTATGACGAGATTTTGTCATTTGCTGGTTTTAATTATGAATAACAATCATCAGGAAGAGTAGCTTTATAGTATTATTACCACAATGCAAAGCGCAACCATGCAAAGTAAACTTTTATGTGTTTGGTCGCTATTATTATTTTAATTAACATATCATAAATGTGAAATTTTCCAAAGCAGAAGACTCGCCAAATAAATCACCCCTTTGCGTAAAAAAGAAACGAATTTGATCGGTAAAAGATTGAATCAGATTGGCAAGGTGCAACCTATCTCTGAAAATGTGAATCAGATTTGCAAGAAAGCGAACATGATATTCAAAATAGGGAATTTGGAGTGCAGAAGCTGATAAATCTGTCCATATAAATCACCTCGAAACTTCATCAATCTCCTGATAAACCAACACGACACGACCCCATCCTAAACCACCCCAACGTATCGCACCACCTGCGTGAAACCTTCAAACCTTCAATCCCGTATCGCGAGCCGCATGGAGCTTCGTTAAATCAACCTAAAAATTCGCTCCAACCGTGGAATTTCCTTCGAAAGGGCCGAAAATAAAGCGAACTTGGTTCGGTCTCGCACGAACCGGCGCGGAGTGATATTGCAAGCGAACGCGAGGGGACTGCAATTAGCCCTCTCTCCTTCCTTATCCGAAAACGAGTGAAAAGTAGAGGCGAAGTAATTAGCTTTTCGAAAGTTTCGCGGACTGTCGTATCGCGCACCGAAATAGCACGTCGTACCGGCGAAATCTAATTGCGGAGAGGTATGGGCAGGGGGTTTAATTAGATCGTTTGCACTCGCGTCCTGCCCTTCGCATCAAACTTGGCCTGTCCTTACGATACGAATCGACCTTAATTCACCGTCTCTACGGTATTAATCGCGCCTCAGCGCCGGCCACGTTGCGAAAACGACCGCTAAAATTAGCCGCCACCGTTAATTCACCGCGTCGACTTTACGCAGCCGCAGTCGCGAAAGTCTACACGGACTGTTACGTCGATCGTTTCGTGCTATCGCGATTCTTTCTTTTCTACAGGGGGTTGCATATGGAAGAGTTTCAATTCGAGGGTTGTTTGGGAATTTCGTGGTTTCAACCCTCTGCGTTGGAAAGACGAGTCTCAGAGTCTCCACTCAACACGGATAAGTTCGACTCCTGTAGACACTCTTCTACTTTGAGCGCCGAACGATACCATTTCAAGTGTAATAACTACACTGCGGATGTTTATGCAAATTTAAAGTTTGATGAACGCAGCTAACAAAGAAGAATCCAAGTCGAGGACTCTTTCACTCGCTAAATGTTACAACGAATGCCGCATCTTGGAAATTTCAAATATTTTTTTGATTACATGCTTTTTCTGTATTTTAGATCTGTTAAATTTGTCATAAATGCATAAACATCTGCAGTCTAGTAATAACTTTCTGGAAATGAAAATATCAAAATTCCAGTTTATCCAATGTGTCTTGACACCTTTGCGCTTGAATGCATATCTTGGGAATTATTAAAAACTAATTTCTGTTTAATAATTTTCATTTTAGCAGAAAATTAACCCTTTCATTACGAGCGCCGATTATATAGCTGGCAAAAACAGTGAAGTCGCGCGGTATGAGGTACGGGGTAAGAGGAGAGTGTCGCTCGCACCGCCAATCCCCATTATATCGGTCCTGGAAATCTGAACATCGGCGAACATAGCCGAAGGTTGTCGAAGGACAGAAAGTCGCAGCGATCGAAGCCGATAAGATGCCGCTCGGAATTCACTTTAAGAACAGAGTCCGATTTACAGTAAGTCCCCGGCATCGAACGTGGTAACTACCGACATACTTTATCATTTTCTTCCCAAACGATCGGGAAAACGTGTCAAAAAAATTTCCATTCAAACTTGAATCAAGAACCAATTTAAATTCAACAGCGCCGAACATAGCCGAAGGTTGTCGAAGGACAGAAAGTCCCAGCGATCGAAGCCGATGAGATGCCGCTCGGAATTCATTTTAACACATTTGCATGATAGCTCTAAATACGGCAAAAGACCCACAGAGCCGTGCGTTTCCACGCGCAGCAGTTTAACATTGTACAGAGCGGAATATTGCGCTTGCGGATGCAAAAAAAGGACAGAGGCCGCTTTACAGTAAGTCCCCAGCATCGAACGCGGTAACTGCCGACATACTTCAATCATTTTCTTCCCAAACGATCGGGAAAACGTGTCAAAATAATTTCCATCCAAACTTGAATCAAGAAACAATTTAAGTTCTACGTCGCCGAACATAGTCGAAGGTCGTCGAAGGACAGAAAGTCCCAGCGATCGAAGCCGATGAGATGCCGCTCGGAATTCATTGTAAGGACAGAGGCCGATTTACGGTACGTCCCCGGCGAAGATTGCTTATTAGGAAGGCGCGGAGCTATGAAATAGAAAGGCCAGTGACAATTTGATAGATTGAGCTTTTTGTCGTCGCCGAGTCGTCGTTAGGGCCCCGGCACCGGGTTGAAATTATCGAGTTTTTTGCCGGCGACCGGTCGAATAACTAATAACGAGGTGCATGCCGTCTTACTCGCTACCGATGGCGGACACTGTCGCTCGTTGTGAACGTACCGTACCTACCGACCGAGATGAGTCGAAAAAGCAAATTACACGAGCGGACTCTGTCACGGGGAAAACGGATTTATTAATATATCCGATGGGACGGACGCTTTATTTGCGGCTAACGGGTCCATTAATGACGGAATACCGACAGGTCTTTCCTACCTCACGCCTGATGGAACGGTTCGTTGCTGTAACGGACTTTCGGTTGGCTTTTGGCGATATTTTTGTTTCGCGTTTGTTTGCAGTGAAAGAAAGTATAAGTGATAGAATAATGAAAAATTAAGGGGGTATTCTCAGTTGGAACTTTGGAAAAATCAGTTTTTGCATCTTCTCAAAGTAAATATCTTGGAGGTTATCTTTGTCGATGGATGCGCCGGAATTTGTAAAAATAACGAATATAGATATTTAACCACCGTACAATCACGAGTGACACTCGCGATACAGTGGATTTGATAGGATAGTTGAGTAGTTTTGTAGAAACCCTGGGTATATTATCACTACACTGCAAATGTTTATGCAAATTTCAAGTTTGACAAACGCGGCCATTAAAGAAAAACCGAAGTAGAGAACTCTTCCACTCGCTGAATTTGTGAGTGCCATATCTTGAATATTTCAGGTATCTTTTATATTACATGCTTGTCGAGGTTTTTAGAAGTGTTCATTTCCTCTGTTAAGAATTAAACTGGGCAGATTAAGAGTCTGACCTGACAAATATTGAGAAACACAACTCTATGTTTATCATAGTTCCCCGATTTTTCTACTACAGCGCATTATTTTGGAGGGATCTTGCTCGCAGATTCATGAATACGTCTGGCCAAGTAGGTCCTGCCGTACACGATGCCTACTTGCTGATTAATTAGATGAATTTGCACCAACAACTAAATGTATTGTAATACAGCTCGTAGAGAACAATATAGCCTAGTGGTCAATGCTCAAACTAACGAGGTAATGGCGGCGATCTATTGCAATGCATTGGGGCATGCAGTGGTTCGACAGTCACTTAAAAGTGTAGCTCGTAAGCCGAACGTTGATAGCAGATAAAGTCGAAATGCAAAATAACAACAGCAAGAACAATAACGACGACTATGAAGTTTCTGATGCATCCTTCCTATTAGATATGAATATTCTAACCTCGTCGTTCGGAATTAACCTAACTTATAATCTCTTCTAAATAGAAAGTTGCAAGAACTTATACTAGAAGTATAAACTTACAAGCTCTTATAAATACGTTCTACGCAACATGATAATATTAGTTAAATACGACAAGATTGTAGAAAAACCCCGCAGACCGTCGATAGCCTTCAGCCCTGTTCCCATCAGCGCACAGTACACATCCCGCGATTACTCGTCAACGTTCCGATCAAAAAAACAAACCTAATTAAAAAATTCCTCCCGCCCAATCCCAAATGAAGTTCGACCTCGCGCCATCGCTTCGAAATCCCTCGGAAAAAGTGCACTTAAACCAACAGACAGCCAACGTATCCTTCCAACAGCCGATATAAAAAAGAGGCAATTGCCGGGGACTTAAGTCCCGCGTATCGGCTCGCTCGTAAAATCGCCGATCCAAAGTAAACACTTTGCCGGAGCAATCCCGGACATTATTGAATTAACGTTCGGAATTCGCGGAGATTCCGAGACGGCCACACGCGAGCCTCGTAAAAGCCGGCCGCTCGGCGACAGAGTTCGTACGAGTCGCAATCAGGGGATATCTTCTCGCTCTACCGCGGCGATTCGGTGCGGAAAAACGCCACCGTGCGGTCGATGAGATGAAGCAAAAGTGGAGAGAGGACGAGCGGAAGCAAAAACGGCAAGTGGCTAACGATTCGCGACTACGGTACGCCTTAATGTCCGCGCTCGTAAATTCGAGCCGTTCTACTTCACGGCCGAGGACATCGCTGACTTTAAGGACCATGGACGAGGACGCGATGGAATTCTAAGGAGGATTTTATGACTTGCGAGTCGACAGTCGATGTTTTGAGGTTTCGGAGTACGGATATATTGAGAAATGTTGCGATTTTGAGGGGATTTTAACTTGATTTTGTACGGAGTTGACAGGTCTTTGAGGCGGATTTGGAGCGGAAAGGTATTCAGAAGAAGACATTGAAGAAGTTGATACAGAATATTATGACCTCAGTGTCGAAAGTCGATGTTTTGACGTTTCAGGGTATAGGAATATTGAGGAATGTTGCGCTTTTTAGGGACTTTTTAATTTGAATTTATACGGAGTTGATAGGCCTGATTTGAAAGATGTTCAGAGGAGGCATTGAAGAACTTGATGGAGGATATTATGACCTGAGAGTTGAAATTCTATGTTTTGACATTTTACAGTATAGGGATATTGAGGAATGTTGCACTTTTGAGGGAATTTTAATTTGATTTTATACGGAGTTGACAGGCATGAATTGGAAGGTGTTCAGAAGGAGACATTGAAGAACTTGGCGGAGGATATTATGACCTGAGTGTCAAAATTCGATGTTTTCACGTTTCAGAGTATAGGGATATTGAGGAATGTTGCGTTTTTGGGGGAATTTTAATTTGATTTTATACGGAGTTGACAGGCATGAATTGGAAGGTGTTCGGAAGAAGGCATCGAAGAACTTGATGGAAGATATTATGACCTGAGTGTCGAAAGTCCATATTTTGCGGTTCCAGAGTATGGAAATATTGAGGAATGTTGCACTTTTGAGGGGGTTTAATGTCGATTAATATAGAGCTGATATTTCTCTGTGGAGGGTTAGAGTGATGTTGAGAAGGCACTGGAGAATTTGGGTAAGAAATGTAAATGCGTTTTTCGGAATATTTCACCAAAATTAGTTTCAGAATTTTAGAGACAAGTGGACTGTGGCTTGGGATCCAAATTAGTTGCTCAATTTCAGAATTCCGTCATTTCTGACAGATCTTTGATACATGGTGGCTGAAAACCCATCTAAATCTACGAGAGCCTAGTGATTTAAGTCAAATGCAAATCAGCAGTACCAAAAACAATTACGGAGTTAAGTCTGACGGCCATTTAGTAGATTTGCGTGCAAATTTTTATCAGCTTTTGAACATTTAATGTACCACAGCCTCGTCGATTTGAAACTTATCTAACTCAGTATCTCTTAGATGAAGTAACAATATCAATTAACGCCGAAAAAAATAGAAGTCAGCTATAACGCTACCAACAGCGCCCATAGAAATCCCTAGAATCTAACCTAAGCACCAATTACTTCGAATCTCATTAACCGCACGGCCCAATGTAAAAAGTATTCCGCCAAATGATCACCGTCAGGCAGCGTCTCCGTTTTGTCGATCTCCGTTAAGGAAAAACGAGCGACGGCAGCAGAGCAGAGCAAAGAGAAAAAAGGCCCCAGCAAGGAGCAAAGGGAAGCGGAATATAAAATCAGGATGACTCGATGGCGCCGCGCAACGCCCCCTATCGTTTCTCGGAAATAATTAGCAAACTCCGATAAAGTGTCTCAAGTTAATGAAACGTCGTTCTGTGCTTTCCATGAAGGCAGCCGTTCATAAACGGTCGGCGACATCCAACGCCGAACTAAATGACTTATTAATAAAGACACTTTTCAGCCTGAAGAACTCGCTATGGAGTAGGCTCCACGATGTCCATGGGGTTTTTGCAGTAGCGGTTTTGAGCCTCTTCGGTAGTTGTTTCATGAAGGTTTTTGGAATTTTAACTATCGACGTTGTGATAGGTTAATAAATGGTGAAATTGACAAAGGTTGATAAGAAAGAAAATGCATCGCTTTTTTAATTTTCTACCATTTTACCTCTTAACGAACGAGCGCATTTTTCTAGAACAATGACCAGTAGATTGACGGAACTTTAAGAAATGAATTGCTTTTTACTAGATCGAGAAAAAGTGCTTTATTAATATAGCTTTAATTGGATTTTATGCAAATTTTCAATAATAATAGGTAGTATATGAATAGATGTGTCCATACAAAAAGATACTGAAGTGAAAATTACAGAAAAATAATGCGGGTTTTTATACATTTATAAATTTATTTTTTATAGATTTACAACGTATTTATGCAAAATAGAAAATGTAAGTAAACAAGTAAACAATTATTTATATATTTTTTTGGTGTGATACTTCTCCCAAAAGTCCCGTATGTGGATACCAGATTTTTAGTACAAATATCACGTTATACCAACTGTGTGGCGGCATTCGATTTTTTTGGAATATTTATAATGTCACGAACATGGCGGCATTCGTTCGTTAAGTGTTAAATGGGATCTTTATGGGATACGTTAACACGTTGAACGCCATGGGGGTCACCGGTGACCGGCGCGGTTGAATTCAATGAAACTTTAAGTTGCAATATTTATGAATTTTCTAATACATTTAATATTTAAATATACACATTGAAAAGGTAAAGTCCTACTGACTATACATCCACTTGTGTCTTTAAGGTTTCTGCATTGTGAAGGTTTGATTTTAATAGAAAAAGTTTCACTTTAATGAAAATTATAAAACTAGCGAAATACCGGTGACGTTCAACGTATTAATCTTCACCCGCTTACAAAAATCACACTAAAGTCTGTATTATCTTTTCTAAACCATAATCTATTTCCTATTAAAAAAAAACTTGCCTTCACTTACGTTTACACTAACTTTATCAAGAATAACACATATTTACTGATTCTGAGTCCAACTAGACGCGATTTGGACCAAATAAAATCTCCGTTTCGACCAAAGAAGACCATACAGGCGACTGAAGGTTAAACCTTAACGTAGAAAAATTCCCCAGAGTTGATGGGGATTTTGAACTCGAGTCCACTGATCGGCAATCCGAGCCTTTAACTCCATACCCACCATAACCTCTACCGGTCGCATTTCCGGTGCATCTCTTTAATCGCGCCTCGATCCTCTCTGATATCGGTTCCCGGCGATCTTTTCCACGTTCTCCGGTCTTTTTTTTCCTCCTCCCCATCGATGTTACCCCACGCGCCATATTATTAATGGTGTCACGTATTCCGATGCGTACACACCGTCTCATCATGGACAGTAACCCAAGGCGCAGAGATACGTTCGCCGATGGTGAGAGACTTCGCTCGCGCGAGGAGCTCTCCTTTTACGCCGATAAGCGAGCCTGGATGCAGGACCGGTTGAAATTACGGGGGTCGGGGCTAAATTTAATAAAGACCGAATTAATATATCGCTCTTAGGTAAAAACCTTTCGCTGTACGCTTTTCGCGGTCCCCGTTCTCCTTTTCTTCGGTTCTCTCTTTCTGCTGTTCTCCGCTTCTCTCTCTCGCCTGTTCTCCAGTTCTCTTTTTCGCCGGTTCTCCAGCTCTTCTTCTCTTTCGTCCTCCCTGTCGAAATTCGAAGGGATGCCACGGGTATGTTGGCTCGTTAAATTACGTAATATCCGTGGCATTATACGTACGACCTCGATAAACATAAGGAAACGTTATTAAGTAAAAGCGGCGTATTAATTCGGACCTTATCGGCGCATAAATACGGCGCACGTGAGCGCAATGTAAATGCAGGCTTTTGTCACGCGAACTGTACGAAGCTTGTCTGGTTGCCTTGGAGAGGCGAATGTGTGTATGTTTTTTTATTAGGTAAGGCGAAAGGAAATGTTTTTTTTCTTTTATGTATCTGGTAGGACATTTTGATCGTGATTCAATGAGAATTATTAAAACTTTGTTTGTTTATTGTAGCCGGGGTTTAACGCTAGAACTACCAAGAAATTTCAAGTGATTGGCCCCTTATTTTTTATAATATTCTCGAAGTTTCTAGCAGATCTATATAGTAGATATTCTACGCCCATCTGACAAAACTAAAAATACCGAGGCGATCAAAATGACAGGCTTCCAACTTTTTCGAAAAATTCCCCAAAATGATAGGGAGCCATGCAGCAAATATTGCATTTCTATCATATGATACGTAAATTACTTAATTAATCATCTTCTCCACCTCTTGCTTTCTCTTTTACCAAAATATTTATTCAGTGTACATAAATTTAATAAATACACCACCGGTAGTTTTAACGTTAAAGCTCATATGGGGGAAAAAGCTAGTAACTTTATTATCTTTCGTGTGTGTGTGCTACTTTGGTAATTTATTTGGAAGAATAGAGGAAGAATCATATATTATTTGTAGTCGAAGTATTTTTTTTCAATTTGTAAATCAATTATTAAGGTTAAGGATAGTGTATTATGGTACTCGAACTGAATAAATCCGAAAAGAAATCGAATCGCAGCGTTCAGTCAACGAAATACTTTAAAAGACCGAACAAAAATGGCGTCCTGGTAGCAACGAGGAGGAACGAAGGGAAAGAAAGGGACGCGTCGTGGGATGGTACTCTTGCGAGGGAACATCTGCGCCCTTAATTATTTTACAGATTTAGTAGATCGTTATGGCTTGAAAATTACTACCAATTTCACGGCCCTAAACTTATTTTATCCGCGCGTTAGCTGTCTATCGGTGGATCGCCGCAAAAGCTCTCGAAGGATATTGGGGCATTCTTCCTCGCTAAATTAATGGCCCCTTGTTTATGACTGCATCGGCACCGGACACGCAACGATTCCGTCGCGAATTCCCCTAAATATCTCGGCGATAATAATGCGAATTCCTCGTCTCTGCTTTGCCCGCCACTTCTTTCGTCCATCTTGTTCCTTTTCTTTTTCAATTTCGATTTTGACTTTCAGCAGCCTTTGGGCACGTTCGATCAGTCGGATTCATGAATATTTTACACTGTCGTGTAAAACGACAAATATAATAGAATGGGTCCCCTTTGACCCTCTGACCTTTTATTTTTCACTTTCGATTTTGTATTTTATAACCCTTTGGGCACGTTCGATCAGTCGGATTCATAAATCTTTTGGACTGTCGTGTAAAACGACTATATAATAGAATGGGTCCCCTGTGACCCTCCGATTTTTTATTTTTCAATTTCGATTTTGACTTTCAGTAACCTTTGGGCCCGTTGGATCAGTCGGTTTCATGAATATTTTACACTGTCGTGCAAAACGACAAATATAATAGAAAGGGTCCCCTTTGACCCTCTGACCTTTTATTTTTCACTTTCGATTTTGACTTTCATAACCCTTTGGACACGTTCGATCAGTCAAATTCATGAATCTTTTGCACCGTGGTGTAAAACGACAATATAATAGAATGGGTCCCCTGTGACCCTTCGATTTTTTATTTTTCACTTTTGATTTTGACTTTCATCAGCTTTTGAGCACGTTAGATCAGTCAGATTCATGAATTTTTTGCATCGTGCTGTAAAACGACAAATAAAACAGAATGGGTCCCCTGTGACCCTCTGATGATATTGTCACCTTGTCATAACGTTAAAGTATATATTTAGGAGCAATTAATAATTAATTTATTTTTTTACATAAATCAAGATGAAGCTTTGAATACCTTTTGAATTAAAACTGGATAATTTCAGTTAATTTTCTAAAAATAAGCATTGTGCAAAAAATTAAAGAATATGATCTAGTCTTTATGCCGCTACGAAAAAAGTCGCACTAGTTCCTTCGGACAAAAATGAGGAAAGTAGATTATGGACAAAAAAAGGCGCTAGGGAATTTACTGCGATTTTTTTAAGTGGATAATATTCTAACTCCTTCCGGTACGATTTAATCATGAAAAATTGTGCATGGAATAACCAATTAATTTTTATTTAAAAAACACGTTTCATTTTATAATTTATACATATTGTTTACTACACCATGTTTTTAACTAAATTAATTATTATCATATTTAGCAATAACTTTAGACACATGACGACTGTAGCTCGTCATTGTACGGACTGGCATGATAAACCAATGACGAATTACATTCGTCATTTCACCGCAAGGGTTTAACACTTTAGAACCTCTTGCAACATTGAGTTAACACATGTATCTATTATATAGGGTCTTTCAAATTACGCGGTTCTTTTCAATCTTTGATAAGACACACAATTTGTTTTGAATTCAAAATACTTTTTATTGATAATTAAAGTATCTGTTATGCCATTTATATACAAAAAAAAATCTGACAAATAACCACGTCTTTCACTTCCACAGATGTCCACTCTTTTGTTGAAATTTTCAACGCATGTTGGCATAATTGTGGTTCTATCTCACCAATGACACGAATAATTTCATCTTTTAGTTCAGGAATCGATCGACAATTGTTTTTATAGACTTAACTTAACACGTAATCCCAAAGAAAATAGTCCATCGGTGTCAAATCAGATGACCTTGGTGGCCAATTGACATCACCATTTCATCATTTTTCACTGAGCACCCATTTTCATAGAATGATTCAACAATTTCAATACGTTCTTCTATTGTGTACGACGCCATTTTTGTAACCGGCATAAATGTCACTTCGTAAATGAGACAAGACCTAGGCGAATTCACAACGCCATCTGTGTTTTATTAAAGATTAAAAAAACCGCGCAATTTGAAAGACCCTTTATATATATATTTCATAAAATAAACTTCCCAATATTTTCAATTATTGTAATTTCATTCCCAAATCTCACAGACGTGCTATGCGATATAACCCTTCTGTTTGTATTTTATTTATCGATTTGTTAATCGCGCCCATTTATCATTTTCAATTGCAACAAATTCGAGGGACTCTCTTCGAGAAATTCCGTATGCCTCGAACGTAGAAGCTTGTTTCCGAGCCGTCGAGGGAAATGAAATAAAAGCGGTAATTTTGCAATCACCGTGACAATGATTAAATACCACGTTGGCCCGTTCAGTGGGGGTTAATTAAAACTCTGTCACGAGCGAGTAATTTCCGCGGACTTTATTCCGGTCGACGTTTCTCATCAGCGTGTTTCAGCCACGGCAGAAGCGTAATCGCGATCTCGTAATCGAAATAGAAAATCGACGGCGAGGAACCGATCCCCGCGAATGCCGATGCGTGACTATCGGACAGAGGCCGCGGACATAAATCATAGTAATTTAATAGATTATAGGTTGCAGTCGAAATTTTCGTAGCACAAAAGCCTATAATTCACGATTCTTCCAGTTCGGAGGAGAGCCCTCGATGATTCCGATAGTTTCATATTTTAGCAGCTCATGGCGTTACGATTTATAACGCATTGTCGGTAGTTAACGAGGATATGGTTTACTATTCCTTACATACGAAGTCTTTAAGTTTGAATTTTTCGTGTATTGGACAGACTGTTCGTTGGTTTGGTAGTTAACTAGGGTATACTTTGCAGTGTTGGCAATTCGCAAAGGCATAGTTCTCTGTATTAATAGTGTTGGATTATTCTTAACCCTTTCAGCGCTGAATTGTGCGACGTTAGGCGTCTGCTGTGGGCTGCCTATTTTTTACGACGAAGCGCAAGCTGGGTTGATTGAAATTCATTGCAAAATATATCGATTGTATTGAATTGTACGCCGTAGCAACATTACACTGGCATTAGTAGCCTTTTCCTAGATGGCGCCTTAGATGGCTCCACCTTTGTTAAGAAAAGCGCACTTTCTTCCGTGAAGGGAACACATGGAGATGTCTTCTAACCTATTTTGTACTTTTGTATTGTTTTTCACTATCCTAACATACATATTAAACGTATTTATCCAGTCTGAAGAGAAGTCAATCAAAAATACAAAACTTTTGTATTGTTTTTCACTATCCTAACATTCATATTGAATGTATATATCCAGTCTGAAGAGAAGTCAATCAAAAACCCCATTCCTTCCACGCCCCAACAGACTGTAACTGAAATAATTTGAGCACCGACTGCAAAAACCTTAACAAAACCATTTATTTCATTAAGCAATGATAACGCAAAAATAGTTTTTCGACAATAGTTACAAATTTTTACTTTATTTGCACAATGCATGGTGACTTAGAACTTCAGAAATTGTCCTTGGTAGCTTGTGTCGTCATAACTTGCAACATTTTCAAGTCGCAGTAACAATTTGCACTAAAAATAGAAGAAAATTGTAATATTCAACAATGTAGCAACCCACGAAGTTATATCTGATTGTATCAATAGTTCACGCAGGAATAATTCAAAAGTATCTTTCGCAACTGCAAAATTTCAGGCAACTATAATTCACAATTCCAACCTTCCACGCTATTACACTTCGTAATCTTAATAGTTCGCTGGGTACAAGTCGATATTAACGACTCTGACGGTCAGCTCGTAGTTGCAATAATTCCAGCGACTATAATTCACAATTTTAATCGAAATCGAATACCGACTGCGTGGAAATCATGCTCGCGAATGGCGACGCGCGACTACCGGATGCCGAGAGCCGGGGCACGAATCACTGTAATTTAATAAATTGCGATAGCTGCCGTCCCGGGGCAAATTGTAGCATAATCATTCATTAGTAGGTCGTGACTTCGCCTCGGTGCGACTCGCTCCTCGTGTGTAAGTACCGGAGCTCGATACACGGCCATCGGCTTTACCTCCAGCGTCCCCGAGCTCCTCCGAAGGATAATACACCGTGCAACTCTCCCTCTTTTCTCTTTATTTCCCTTTTCGCTCTCTGTTCGTTTCTGACTCTCTCTGCCTGCGTCTTTCTTTCTGTCTCTTTGTCTCTCTGACAGTTTGTGGCGCACTCTGCCTGTTTTTTGTCTCTCTATTTCTCTGTCTATCGGTATGTCTCTGTGTCTTCCTGCTTCTCTGAATCATTGTCTGTCTGCCACCTCTGTCTCTCATCTGCCTCTCATTCTGTCTGAATTTATTTTTATCTCTCTGTCTTTCTTTCTGTCTCTTTGTCTCTCTGACAGTTTGTGGCGCACTCTGCCTGTTTTTTGTCTCTCTATTGCTCTGTCTATCGGTATGTCTCTGTGTCTTCCTGCTTCTCTGAATCATTGTCTGTCTGCCATCTTTGTTTCTTGTCTGCCTCTCATTCTGTCTGAATTTCTTCCTATCTCTCTGTCTTTCTTTCTGTCTCTTTGTCCCTCTGACAGATTGTGGCGCTCTCTGTCTGTTTTTTGTCTCTCTGTTTCTCTGTCTATCGGTATGTCTCTGTGTCTTCCTGCTTCTCTGAATCATTGTCTGCCTGCCATCTTTATTTCTTATCTGCCTCTCATTCTATCTGAATTTCTTCCTATCTCTCTGTCTTTCTTTCTGTCTCTTTGTCCCTCTGACACTTTGTGGCTCCCTCTGTATGTTTGTTGTCTCTCTGTTTCTCTGTCTATTAGTATGTCTCTGTGTCTTCCTGCTTCTCTGAGTCATTATCTGTCTGCCATCTCTGTCTCTCATCTGCCTCTCATTCTGTCTGAATTTCTTTTTATCTCTCTGTCTTTCTTTCTGTCTCTTTGTCTCTCTGACAGTTTGTGGCGCTCTCTGTCTGTTTTTTGTCTCTGTGTTCCTCTGTCTATCGATATGCCTCTGTGTCTTCCTGTTTCTCTGAGTCATTGTCTCTGCCATCTCTGTCTTTTGTCTGCCTCCCATTCTGTCTGAGTTTCTTCCTATCTCTCTATCTTTCTGTGGCTCTGTTGGTTTCTGACACTCTCTGTGTGCCTCTTTGTTTCTCTGTCCCTCTGCCTATCAATTTATCTCTCTATCTATCTGTATCTCTGGGTCTTTGTCAGTCTGCCACCTCTCTGTGTCTCTGCTGTCTCCCTATCTCTCTGACTTTCTTTCTATCGCTCTGTCTCCCCGTTTCTCTTACTTTCTTTCTGTCTACCCATCTGTCTGTTTTTTTCCGGTAAAATTGAAAATTGTCTGTAACCAAAACGTAAAGAGACTTAACCCCTTGCCCTATTTCTTCTGCGACTGTCTCCACAATAATTCTGAATTAAATTGCCAAAATAAAAATTGATCAGTGATTCTTTATTTATCGTACAATTTAACGTAATATTAATATTATAGAAATAATTTCATCATGTCGCGGTTCATAATTACATTCAATTTGATAGGTTTTGCAAAAGTTGTAAATTTCCTATCCCACTTAACACATCACGAATGTTACTTGTTATTGTAGAGCAAGAACTTAAATATGAAATATTTGCATTCACACGGCCAAAGTTCATTAAGAATACTGAAATTGATGAATAGCAATATTACTTAAAATGTAATGCAATATTTATAAATTAATAAAATTATCAAGGATAATTTTGTAAATTGTAGAATTTGCAAACACATTGTTCTATTTTTCCAACGAAAAGATCGCAAAGGAGAAGGATATCTGCCATTCTTCGATTCGCGTTATATCCTGCATGTTTGTATCTTCTTAAGCTTCAATTGTAATCACTTGGAATGAGCATTTTAGCGCCTCGACGGCAAAATCGTCCGACGTTCTCTCGTCCTTCGTTGGCGGATCGGCGCACCGGAGACTGTTCCGCGAATCTGCAATTAATCGCGTCCTTCGATCGCGCGCACCTTTGACAAATGACGAGGTGAAATACCGTTTTTGCTTAGAGTGCCGCTCGAGGGATCGGCGATCGATGCGAAGGATGATTCCGCCTCGAGAGAGATACTTTTTCGCGAATTTTTTGCGCACACCTGATTGCCCGATGGGAGTAGAAACGAAGCGACTTTTTTTGAAGGATTCATCGCGTGATTGGAGGGAGAGGTGTTGAATCGAGTGAGATCTTTAAATTGGCGATTGTTGCGGTGCTGTTTAGGATCATGTGTGTTTCTGTGGCGTACTGTTTTGTGAAGTTGCAACATAGTTTGTTGTAGTTTCACGAAAATGTACGATAGTCCCTTATAGTTTTCTGATATTATAAGGTTATGATTTATAAGGCTTGATTTATGATTTATTAAGACTTGATTAAGACTTATGATTTATAAGTTATGATTTATAAGGATTAAAAGATTTATTTTGTGAAAAATGTGATAGTTGCAGTAAGGAATGCAAGAAAAGAAATAATTTGCTTTTCGCGAATATAGAAATCACTTTCACACTGACGTTTCATCGCAGTGTTCTAAATTGGATACAAAACCCACCCCAACAAATTCTCCTCCACCTCTCCTTCATAAAAGAACGCCTATCGCTAACACTTTCCTTAACTTCATCCAACTTTTTTAAAAAAATTTCTCAAGATGATAGAGAATCAGTACAGTAAATATTTCTCGTTTATCTTATAATACACGAGTTACTTAACTGATCGTATTTTTTGCCGCTTGATCCATCTTTTTTCAAAGTAATTATTTAATATATTTAAATATACCTGATTTAGCGACCGTAGATCTAGTGTTAATAAACAATAATCTACCAACCCAAATCTTTCAGTTTCAATCCTTCCTCCACCCTTCAACCCCTGCACTACTAAAATCTGTAACCTCAACGAAAAAAAACAGCCAATAAAAAAATAATTTTCTTCGCAGTGTCGTTAATTGGATACAAAACCACCCCAAAAAGGTCTTCTGCACTAATAAAAGAACATCTATCGCTAACACCTTCCTAAGTAAATAACAATTTACTAATCCAAATCTTCCAGTTTCAATCCTCCCTTCACCCTTCAAATCTCCACTCCTACAATTTGCAACCTCAGCAATAAAAATACACAATAAAATAAATAATTCGCCAAGAGCCATCGAGGCTTCTCTCAAATGTAGAAATTCCTTTTTCGCTGAACTTTCATCGCAGTCTCGTTAATTGGATACAAAACAACCCCAAAAAATCCTCCTGCACTAATAAAAGAACACCTATCACCAACACCTTTCTAAGTAAATAACAATCTACAAATCCAAATCTTCCAATTTCAATTCTCCCTCCACCCTTCAACCCCTGCACTCCTAAAATTTACACCCTCGACAAAAATAATTCGCCAAGAGCCATCGAGGCTTCTCGCGAATGTAGAAATCACATTCTCGCTGACGTTTCATCGTAGTGTTGTTAATTTGATACAAAACAACCCCAAAAATTCTCCTCTACCAATACAAGAACACCTATCGCCAATACCTTCCTAAAAAAATAATAATCTACCAATCCAAATCTTCCAATTTCAATTCTCCTTCACCCTTCAACCCTCCACTCGTAAAATTTGCAACCTCAGCAATAAAAAAAACACAATAAAAGAAATAATTCGCCAAGAGTCATCGAGGCTTCTCTCAAATGTAGAAATCACTTTCCCGCTGATGTTTCATCGCAGTGACGTTAATTGGATACAAAACTACCCCAAAATTCTCCTCTACCAATACAAGAACACCTATCGCCAACACCTTCCTAAATAAACAACGATCTACCAATCCAAATCTTCCAATTTCAATTCTCCCTCCACCCTTCAACCCTCCACTCCTAAATTTGCAACCCCACCAAAAAAAGTCAGCCAATAAAAGAACACAATAAAAGAAAAAATTCGCCAAGAGCCGTCGAGGCTTCTCGCGCATGTAGAAATCACTTTCCCGCTGACGTTTCATCGCGGTGTCGTTAATTGGATCCCGCGGGATGTACATTTAACAACGTGGAATTGGACTCCGTTAAACGGGGAACGCGAAACAGACAGATTTTTTTTTGTCGGTCGTTGGTCCGAAATACATGGATTTTTTTTCCACGTGGACCTGTAACACGCTCCCGCACGTATCGTCCGATTGACGGAGATAGAATTCCGTAACTGTATTAACGCGCTTCGAGAGTGGACACAGTCGGTACGCGTCGAAATTGCACGCGATTGATTTGTTTTCGCGAAAATTGAGCGGCGCGAGCAATTTGCGTGCCGTTTAAATACTACACGGTACGATTCATGAAAAATATTTTGTTTCATCGTTGATCGCGAGTGAAGTTTGACGATTCGTTTCTCCGTCGGGCGATGAAATTGGAAAAGGAAGGTATTTGTTTGACGATGTTGATTGTCTCGCTTTTTCATTGTGCAGGTGAACGTTGCGTTTTCAGAAAAATAGATTTGGATTGTTGATGACGCAGGAAGATGATTTTGGTTGGTGAAGAGCGTTTTTTTGGTGTTTGTCGCAGTTATGGAATTCTAAGATGGGGATTTTTCTTGGTTTCGTGGTGTAGGATAGAGGTTGGCAAACTTTTTTTTACTAAAGTAATAACTAAACTAAAATTATACCGTGCATATTAAATTTTTACTAAAAGATATTTCTTTTTTCCTAAACTTTTGCAAAATTTTACTTTACATTTGGTGAATTCTACAAAGTGCCGTAAGAAATAAAATAGACAAATATTATATCATCAATATTAATTTCAATATTAAATTTTAACTTAATATTGAATTTAACTAAAAGAAATTGTTTTTTTTTACTAAATGTTTATAAAATTCGTAACAAACAAAATAGACAAATATTATACGTCCAATATTAATTTTGATATTAAATTTTTATTAAAAGAAATTTTTTTTTGCTAAAGTAATAACTAAAGTAAAATTATACCGTGCATATTAAATTTTTATTAAAGGAAATTTCTTTTTTCTAAACTTTTGCAAAATTTGTCCTTTACATTTAGTGAATTCTACACAGAGCCGCATGGAACAAAATAGACAAATGTTATACCTCCAATATTAATTTCAATATTAAATTTTTATAAAATTCGTCCTTTACATTTAGTGAATTCTACAAAGAACAGTAAAAAACATAATAGACAAATATTATACCGCCAATATTAATTTGAATATTAAATTTTTACTAAAAGAAATTAATTTTTTTCGCTAATGTTAACTGCGCGCAATATCAATATTGCGGGGATAATTTGATCGCCTCGGGACCGACTGATATTTTAAATTTAATAGTTTTTGAAAATACAAGGGCTGTAGAAATGTTACTTTGCACCGCTTGGAGTACTTTCGCGTAGAAAATATCGCCGAAGAAAGTGAAACAAGGCGAAGAAACCATCCCCATTCGCGTGCTCAGCCCCAAACCACCCTTCTCCGTTTTCCCTCGAAGGAGGGGTGTCTTGAAAGCGCAAACGTTTCGATAGCCCTATCTGAAAGTTTGCAAACTTCCACCTCCGGTTTCTCGAGTATCATCGATGCCCGATGGAAATCCTTTTAAATTCCTCGAAGGAGTTCGTGAAAGGAGGCACAAGTAGCGTCGAGGACCGATCGGGAGTCTTCCACGGGGGTGGAGAACGAGGCGAATACAAACGGACCGAGATTCTGGCGTCCGAATAAATAACAGCTTCGAAATCCTTGGCCTTTCGTGTTTGGACAGTTGATTACGATATTCTTGTAACATCAGTGTGGATATTTCCTGTTGAAGATTGACGGGGGATGATTTGAATAATCATTTTTATAGCGGATTGTTACAATAGAAATATACGACTTTATAAGATGAATTCTCCAAAGTGTTTTTGTGAGTACATTTGTTTAACACTGAAACAACCGGATTTATATCTATTTTAAATATTTTAATATCGTAAATAAATGTAGCGGGAAAAGAGAAATTTAACACTAGAACTGCCAAGCCAGTCCAAATGACTGGTTCCCAATTTTTTTCAAAAATTCTCCAAGTTCATAGGACAGCCACAGAGCAAATGTTCTACGTCCATCTCATAAAACATAAATTCTGGAGTCGATCATCTTTTCCATGTCTTGATTCCTCTTTTTCTAATGCACTTAATTAATATATTGAAATACGATTCATTTAACGCCGGTAGTTCTAGTGTTAAATATATCGCTTATTTGGTATGATAGAAAAAATGTTCGAGGTAGAAAATATTCTGTTTCTAAATAAGCGATGTATTTAAGGTGGTCAAGTTAGGTGAAATGCTCTGTATATGTTTCATTGAACATGATCTTTAATGATCTCGATGATTTGTCTGATGTGACACTTTTACAGTGGGAGAATGACATTAACGCACGACCCCGCAAAGCAGGTGGGTCCTAAGTCGAAAGAGGGCCTTAGTTTCAATCATTATTTGTTGAATTTCACTAAACATTCTCTACTTTAATTCTTAAAAATTCCCCAGAACCCTCAAACCGCATATCATCACCACCTGCAAGTATTCCCTCCCGATCATCTGGCACTTTGACAATCGTAACACCTGCAAATTTCAAATCTCCCGCCTCCATCCAACCCTTCCTTAAACCCTGACAATAATCTTCCAAAATCATCAAACCATATCTCGAAAGCGAACCGCGCCTAGTTTCTACCTCGATCGACAAGAAGCGCGTTAAAATCTCGATGCACTCTGATACCAGCATCTTCGTATCCGCCGATTTGCCGACGCGCTTGCGCAAAACGGTCAAAAAGAGCGGGAAACATGAAACGGGCCGTCCTACTGGTCCCTCGTCCCGCGGGGCCTTGCCAAACAATGAGCTCTGTAATTTTCTCGACGCGACGACGGTTGGTAAGGGCCTTTTCACGCGCCATCGTTGCCCTGGGCTTCCAGATTCTTTCCTTCCTTCTTTCCCTCCTTCGTCCTCTTTTCCTGGATGGACGCACGCAGGCTCCCATCGTCGACGGAATTGAGCGATCATCGATCTATCCGGTCGACGATCGAGAGATTTGTTCTCCGGGCACGGAAGAGAAGTCTCAATGGGGAAGAGGTGAGTCTTCCTTTTATTTTGCTGTGTGAAAGACGAGCCTCGATCGAGGAAAGAGGTCACAGATAGTTTCGAGGTAACGGTTAAAAGAGTTCTTGATGGATCAATGACGACGCAGAGGTCGATGTTGGTTGCAATTGTTTCGGGGTGATCTGATTTGGAAATGTACTTTTGGAGGTTATGGCGGGTATGGGGCTGGAGGCTTAAAGTCGTAGTGGGTTGAAGGTGAAATATTTCGTCACTTCTGAGATAGTTTTCCTACGTGATACGTGCTGGGTAGCCTCGATTGGTGGAAGTCCATTTGAAGCAAGCATGTCCAACCCCGCGGCTCAGTTGCCCTTTTTTATGGTCCCCATATGTCTAGAAACTATTAAATTGAGAATATAAAGCCACAGATTCTGATACCATGTAATTTAGTTTTATTTTAATTAACTTTAACTTAATATCACAATTAATATTCACGTTGCAATATTTATTTATGTTGTTTTTTATGGCTTTTTGTAGAATTCGCCAAATGTAAAGGACAAATCTTGTAAAAATTTGGTAAAGAAACTAATTTCTTTCAGAAAAAGTACCACGCTATTAATTTTACTATAATTAACTTGAATTTAGTATTCAAATTAATATTCACGGTATAGTATTTGTATTGTATTTTCTGTTTTTTATGGCTCTTTGTAGAATTCGCCAAACGTAAAGGACGAATTTGGTAAAAGTTTGTTAAACAAACCAATTTTTTTAGGAGAAATACTGTGCTCCTAATTTTAATTTAGTGATTACTTTAGTAAAAGCAATAAAACCAGCAAAAATTCCTATTTTAGAATTCCATACCTGCGACATTAATCATCCAAATAAACATTTCCATTCTACATCCTCAACAATCCAAATCTATTTTTCTCAAAACATCCAAGCAACGTTCACCTGTACAATGAAAAAGTGTACTAAAAATCTGCAACTATTAACGCTAAATCTACCATAGCAGCCAGAACCGCTTGTCCCGCATTTTATTGTAAACGTTCCTGAAGTCTCCAACGCTGCTTCTCTTTCAATTTTCTGCATGCATCTTATAAACAGCAACAAATTAATCCAATTAGGCTTTTAGTCAAAACAATTAGCCATTTTTAAATACATTGGATTAATCATGAACACATCGAGTGTTAATACCGCCAAGAGCCAGCAACCGCCCAAGTGCCGCGTATAATTTCAAAGTTACGCTCATTGGCCGATACAGTTATCCTCTGATTACACGTCTCTGCTGCCGGTATCGCAGTAACATCCTAAATATCAATTACCTGGATTTCCTTCGCATTACCTCATCGACTTCCTACAGTTCGCCTCGTCGCTCTTAACCCGCTCGGCTAATTGGCGAGACGATGCTTTTAATGAAACTCTCCCCTATCGCCGACGAATGCAAAAGGAGGGAGGGGAAAAAACGGAAACGAAGAATGTCGAATAATCCGGCGCGTTCGACACGGCCAAATAAACATCGTCGATGCGGATAACCCAGTTTAACCTGCTGATACGATTGAGGCTATCGTTACGATTGTGATTTCCTACGTGAGCGCTGTGAGAGCACGGCGAACCGGTGATCGTAGAATGTCTGGTATTCGCGGGATAACATGCGACCTGGTATACCGCGGTTAAACGTTGCAAAGGAGCAGGACGATCTTCGGGAATTCATGGGGATATTTCCGGGTTTGATATTTAATTACCGAGGAGTGCTTGGAGACTACGCGGAGGGGCTGGGAAGAATTTGTCGAGGATGTGGATACTTTGGAAGGGAAGGGATGACGAGGGAGTGTTGAGTTTTTGAAAGCTTTCGAGTGAAATCTGTAGAAGTACGTGTATTAACCTCTTAGGCACTATGCGCCACTATAGTGGCGCACTACGCTACTAGCACACTCGCTCACCGTTTAAATTAAATAATCGTTTTCACGTATTGTTTCACACTTTGCCTTCGCATCGATTGATAATTGTTTTCATATCTTTAAGAAAAATTACAACTTAATCATCAAACACTTCATTCCAATGTACTCGCGTAGAGAACAGCATTATCCGTCACACATTGCAGTGCTGTATCATTCACACGTAATGCGCGTTGAACTCTGCCGAACAGAGAAACAGCGCCGCGCAAAATTCAGCCGTGCCTAAGAGGTTAATGTGGGGTTATACTTCACAAAAATAAAGAAGTCCCCTAGCCTGTGGTTTGTTATGATTCGCCTGATGGATAGGGACATCCCTCGTTCTGACGTCACTTTCGATTCTAACGCGTTATTGGTTGAAAGAGCCGCACGCTCGTTGCGTCGTCATGTGAACGACGAGTGTTTTGTTTTCGGTTGTCATTGGTCGATCTCAGGTTTCCTGGACCGTTATGGGGGGGGGGGGGGGGGGGGATAGGCGGTGCCTGCGACAGACACTGTCCCCTTACCCCGGGCGAGACTTCTCTGTTTTTGCGAGCTTTATGGAAGAGATTAAGAAGAATTCTTTGAGGTTGTGGATGCTTTGGAAAGGGGTGCTAAGGGGATGTTGAGTTTTTGGAAAGTTCTGGGTGAAGTCTGTAGAAGTATATCAATGAAGGGTTATGGAGGGGTTAGAAGAATTCTTTAAGGTAGTGGATGCTTTGGAAAGGAGTGCTAAGGGGATGTTGTGTTTTTGGAAGCTTCTGGGTGAGGTCTGTAGAAGTACATATATTGATGAGGGGTTATGGAGGGGATAGGAAGACTTTTTTGAGGTAGTGGATGCTTTGGAAAGGAGCACTAAGGGGATGTTGAGTTTTTGGAAGGTTCTGGGTGAAGTCTGTAGATGTCGATGAAGGGTTATGGAGGGGTTAGGAAAAATTCTTTGAGGTAGTGGATGCTTTGGAAAGGAGTGCTAAGGGGATGTTGAGTTTTTGGAAAGTTCTGGGTGAAATCTGCAGAAGTACATATATTGATGAGAGGTTATGGAGGGGTTGGGAAGAATTCTTTGAGGTAGTGGATGCTTTGGAAAGGGGTGCTAATTGGATGTTGAGTTTTTGGAAACTTCTGGGTGAAGTCTGTAGAAGTATATCGATGAAGGGTTATGGAGGGGTTGGGAAAAATTCTTTAAGGTAGTGGACGCTTTGGAAAGGGGTGCTAAGGGAATGTTGAGTTTTTGGAAAGTTCTGGGTGAGGTCTGTAGAAGTATATCGATGAAGGGTTATGGAGGGGTTAGAAGAATTCTTTGAGGTAGTGGATGCTTTGGAAAGGAGTGCTAAGGGAATGTTGAGTTTTTGGAAAGTTCTGGGTGAAATCTGTAGAAGTACATTTATTGATGTGGGGTTATGGAGGAGTTGGGAAAAATTATTTAAGGTAGTGGATGCTTTGGAACGGGGTGCTAAGGGGATGTTGAGTTTTTGGAAGCTTCTGACAAAAATCTGTAGAAGTATATCAATGAAGGGTTATGGAGCGGTTCGGAAGAATTATTTACAGAGTGAACTGCTGAAAAGGTTAGAGAAAACGAAAGAGAATTCAGTTTACTTACAGGTTAATCTTATGATACAATTTAGGTAAGTACATGTAGTCATTTGATCAACCGTAGAAATATGTAACTTTCCCCTTGACATGGCTATTTATGACAGATATTTTATACAGCTTGATTCAGTCTTAGAGGATTTTCATTTTCTCAGCCCTTTACACTATGTAATTTATGTAGTGAGAAGAAATTCTTATTGTGATAATTTTAAGCGAGCTTTAATGAAAACTTGTGGTAAATACACATATGTTTTGTGTAAAAAAATATTTAAATTTAAATATTCTATTTAGAAGTGCCGTTTGACGACGCATTAGGTATAACTTACAGGTTTGCACACTAATGCGAATGAGGTGCGGTTATTACAGGAACACGACAATGAAATATCGATCTAAAGAACATCGATTTACTTAGAATTAACGTTTGAAGCTACATTATTGCAGGAATTAGATCGTATAGCTCTGGTATTTTGAGGTTAGGGTGTGTTCCAACTGTACATCGGACATTTTCTATGCATTCTGAACACCGATCATAAAGTTTCAGGGCAGAAACATTGTATAAAATACATTGAAAAAGTTATGCAGGTAAATCTTCCCCTGTCAAAAGTCTACAATTTTAAATTACAAAATTTTCTCTACCATCCAAGCTCCGATATATTAACGCTACAAGTACCGATGCGGTGAAAAAGGAGCGGCCCTAGTATTTGTATAAAAATTTTTCAAATTTCTAGAGCAGTAGTACATTACATGCTCCAAGTGTATCAGGCAATATATAAATTTTTTAACCAATCATCTTGTTCGCCGATTTATATTTCTGTCAAAATACTTATTTAATATATCGAAATAAACAGATTTAACGCCGGTAGCTCTACTACTCGATAACAATTCACAAAAAATCTCTCAAAAGTCTCTATAATCTGAATGCAGCCCCAATTCAGAATCCAAACCTTCAACACCACAATCTCAACACCCTCCCCTCAAAACTTCTCAATTTCAAAATTTTCCAAATCCAACCCCACTCTACACAAACCAAAACTCAACTCAAAATTTCCCCCTCAACATCATGCCCCAACACCCTCCCTGCAAAACTTCTCAATGTTAAAATCTTACAAATCCAAACTTACCCTACACAAACCAAAATTTCCCCCTCAACATCATACCTCCAACACCCTTAACCACTTGCGCTATAAAGACGTGCCACGCACGTCGAGATGCTTTTGTTCCAAAACCGAAAGCGACGTGTATACCACGTCGATAGGCATTTAGCGCAGAAACAAAAGCGACGTGTGTGGCACGTCGGCTAACAGTTCAACCGTTCATTATTCGTGGAGCGCGGCACAGCTACCGAAAGTTAACTCGTGGAGCGCGGCACGGCTACCGAAAGTTAAATCGTAGCGCAAGTGGTTAACTCAAAACTTCTCAATCTCAAAATTTTCCTAATCCAACCCTACCCTACACAAACCAAAATTCAACACAAAATCTCCCCCTCAACATCATGCCCCAACACCCACTTCTCAAAACTTCTCAATCTCAAAATTTTTCAAATCCAACCCTACCCTACACATACTAAAATTTCCCCGTCAACATCATACTCCAACACCCTCCCCTCAAAACTTCTCAATCTCAAAATCTTCCAAATCCAACCCTATCCTACACATACCAAAATTTCCCCTCAACATCATATATCAACACCCTTCCCTCAAAAATTCTCAAAATCAAAGTCTTCCAAATCCAACCCCACCCTACAAAAACCAAAATTTCTCCCTCAACATCATACCTCCAACACCCTTCCTTCAAAAATTCTCAATCTAAAAATCTTCCAAATCCAACCCCACCCCAAAATTTCCCCCCAACATGATACTTCCAACACCCTCCCCACAAAACTTTTTCACCTCAGAACCTCCCAAATCCAACCCTATCCTACACAACCCAAAATTCAACTCAAAATTTGCCCCTGAACATAATGCCCCAACATCCTCCCCTCAAAACGCCTCAATTCCAAAATCTTCCCAGCCTACAGGAAATTTCCGAAAGTCCAGCTTAACGGAAGGCCACGAGGTCAGCACTCGTCTACGGTAGAACGAGGTAGAAAGTCTCGGAACAATACGCAAATTAATGTTAGCGAGGTGTATCGGCCAAGCGAAAGAGCAGCACCGACCGAGGGTGGATCGTGGCAATCCATCGTTCCGCCCACGTGGAAGGAGAAAGAGAAAGAAGGCCCCGCGGGGCCAGTTCGGCGTTTGTCTTTAACGAGGTGCAGCTAAGCTCGAGCGAGGCTGCAGGTGTATCTTCTACGTGTGCACAGGGCGTGGTTCTTCTATTCGTTAAGTCCGCTACGTAGAGAAGCTAGAAGGTAAAAGAGCGAAGGGGAAAATGAACGAAAAAGAGAGGAGAGGAGGGACAAGGGGCGCTCGTGGTGAGGATGATTCTAAGTGGGTGCTTGTTAATTGTGGTTTTGATGTCGTTGGATTTTGAGAGAGGTTATGTTATAGGTTGAAAGTAGAAGCGAACTTGCAAGTTTTGCAAGTTTCCTGTATTTTCCCAATTTTTTTAACGTTAGAGTTACTGCCGATTAAATCGCAATAATTAAAAATATTGCAAACTTGCATTGGAAGAAAATGGACGAAAAAGAGAGAGCAGAGATAAGGTGCGATCGTGGTAAGGATGATTCTCGTTGGATTTTGAGAGAGGTTATGTTATAGGTTGAAGATAGAAGGGAACTTGCGGGTTTTACAAGTTTCCTCTGTATTTTTGCAATTTCTTTGACCCTTTGCCTTACAATTCCTTTTGTGATCGAAGGCGCAATAACTCAGAATTAATTATTGGAATAATAATTTATCACTGATTTCTGATATACGGTGCAACTTAACGCAATATTCATAGCGTAGAACTATTTTCAACGTATCTTGACCCACTGATATTTTCGATTGAAAGTTTCTGGAAAACTTAGAAATTTCCTATCTGATTTACCGCGTCACGAGTGCCACACGTCATTGTAGGCCAAGGGGTTAACGTTAGAGTTACTGGCGGTTAAATCGCAATAATTAAAGATATTGTAAAATTGCATTGGAAGAAACTGAACGAAAAGGGAGAGCAGAGATAAGGGGCGATCGTGATAAGGATGATTCTAAGTGGGTGCCTTTTAATTGTGGTTTTGATGTCATTCGATTTTGAGAGAGGTTATGTTATAGGTTGAAAATAGAAGGAAACTTGCGGGTTTTGCCAGTTTCCTCTGTACTTTTGCAAGTTCTTTAACGTTAGAGCTACCGAAGATTAGATTGCTGTAGTTGGAAATATTGCAAAATTGCAATGAAAGAAAATGAACGAAAAATACAGAGCAGAGACAAGGTGCGATCGTGGTGAGGATGATTCTAAGTGGGTGCTTTTTAATTGTGGTTTTGATATCATTGGCGTTGGATTGTGAGAGAGGTTATATTATAGGTTAAAAATAGAAGGGACCTTGCGGGTTTTGCAAGTTTATTCTGCATTTTTGCAATTTCTTTAACGTTAGAGCTACCGAAGACTGAATCGCTGTGCTTAAAAATATTGCAAAATTGCAACGGAAGAAAATGAACGGATTAGGCAAATAATGTAATCAATTTAATTGCTTACTGTCTATAAGATAGGCGTTGAAAATTGGAAAATTAGTAGAGTTACAAATCTTCCGAATATTTACAAAAATTTCGAAAAAGACACTCTGACCATCTTGGTAGACACAGTCTTTGCACTTTTTACTCGTTGAATGCCATAGGGCGATCGGCGCTATTAAATTCAATGAAAATTCAAATAAGCTGTCTAAAACTACATGAGGAAGTTATCTCAAGGAAAACCAAGCTCCTTTTTCGTAAATTGACTCGGCAAAATTGATTATCACTGGAACTAAGAAGGCAATCAAAGTGTTTTCTCACTTTCGTCGTCATCCTACCCTTTTCTCCTCTCCTCCGATTATCTCCACGGTCTGAAAGCTCGACGAAATCCGTGGAACACTCCCTCGCGAGCACGCACGCTGACCTTTTCGCGAGACGCGCGATAATCGACTGTGGGATCGATTTCTCGAGCGAAAATATCATAACTGGGATTTCTAATTTCCGCGGTGTCCGGGCTGCGCCCTTCTGAGCGACGATGCACAATACACGACTTGGTGCGTATTGTTCTCGCCTCGATTATTGTGAGAGTATTACCTTTTCCTACCTGCTGAGAGATTCGATTTGTTCGCCTTTCCTTCTGCAACACGATCGACGATGGGAAAAGTCGCTCAGCGATGGAAACACTGGCGAGAAACGTTCGAAAAAGAGCAATGTGGACGTTGATTTGCTTGGGGAAAGATATTTGAATGGGCGATTGATTTGATGGATTTGAGAGAGTCTTGCTGGGTTGGGATTGTGCCGATTTCCGCGAAGTTTCAACTTTCGAATGCAGGATTCGTCGATCTGCCTCGCAGGATGAAGTTTTGCGACGATATCGATAATTGAGCCACGCACTTGCAAAATCGATTAACTCCATTAAACTTAAAGTGAACAAATGTGATGAAATAGTATACAAGTTTTGGTAAAGTCTCTTTGAAATTTGGGAGTTTAACAAAAAATACTAAATTTAAAATGTCAGTGGGTCACGATACGATTAAATTATTTCTGTGTCATTAATACTGCGTTAACCCTTGCCCTGCAATAACGAGTGATACTCGTGACGCGGTGAATTCGATAGGAAATTTTCAAGTTTGGCAAAACCTATAAAATTGAAAAAAATCAGTGAGACGCGACACGATAACATTATTTTGATAATATTAATGCTTCATTAAATTATACGATATACCAAAAATCATCGAACAATTTTTATTTTAGCAATTTAAAAATATCAATGAGATATTCCTTTTGATCAATGAGATGCAACCCGGAAACATTATTACTATAATATTAATATTACGTTAAATGGTACGATATACCAAGAATCATCGATCAATTTTTATTTTAGCAATTTAATTGTGAATTATTGCAGAGGGCGTTACAAAATGAATTGTAGGGCAAGGGTGTTAATCGCCGAAAGAAATCAGTGAGATGCGACGCGGTAAAATTATTTCTATAATTTTAATGTTACGTTAAATGGTACGATATACGAAGAATCATCGAACAATTTTTATTTTAGCAACTTAATTCTGAATTATTGCAGAGGGAGTTACAAAATAAATTGTAGGGCAAGGGGGTTAATCGCCGAAATATATCAGTGAGACGCGACACAATATATCAAGAATTATTGGCGTTGAATTCTGGCATTATTGATCATTTGGAAGCAATAAGTTTATTGATATTGAGTTAATTGTTTGTTTATGGTCGCTGTTACCCCTCTTCCGTACAATAACGAAAGGTACTCGTGACGCGATTAATGGAATAGAAAATGTTGAATTTTTTTAAAAACTATTAAATGAAAAATGACACTGGGTCGCGATACGATCAAATTATTTCTATGCCATTAATGTTGCGTTAATCCTTTGCCATAGAATAACAAGTGACACTCGTGACGCGGCAAATTGGATAAGAAATTTTCAAATTTGGCAAAACCCATGAAACTGAAAACATCAATGAAACACGACACGATAACATTATTTCTATAATATCAATGTTACGTTAAATTGCACGATATACCAAGAATCAACGAACAATTTTTATTTTAGCAATATAATTCTGAATCATTGCAGAGGGAGTTACAAAATAAATCGTAGCGCAGGGGGTTAATCGTCGAAAGTAACGAAAACGTTTCTATCGAAAAGTATCAACCGAGTTCGCGGGCTTTTTGCGGAATCGTTGGGAAGATGAAGAAAAAAACGGCTAGTGTCTAACGACCAAGAAGCTCGTGGGAAAGCCACCGTCCTCGCGGAGAGTACCTCCGGCAAAATCGAAGAAGTACCAGAGGAGATTCGAAGCCCCGGGGCAAAGATACTGCAGGGTGCTTAACGAGCGACGTCAGAATTTTTTCCTCCAGCTCGACGCAATTAGACTCTGTCGTTCGAAGCCGAAGGGACGCGCGAAGAGTAATGGCGCCGTGCTAAATTGCAACGTGCTTTGACCGCTCGTCGAGCCACCATTCAGAGGACTGTCCTGTGTCCTAAGAATGATCATGGGCCTATGGTGGATAGAAGGTTAACCCTTCGCGGTCAACGGTACCTTTACAATTTTTCATTGTCTGTGTAAAATTAATTTTGAGACACTCTTCGCAATAGGTTATTCGTTGATAGTGGATGATGGGAGAAGTACAGTAGAACCTCGATGAATGCACAGATTTCTGTGCTCTTATCGAGTACTGGTGACGAATCTGTGTTTACATTAGGGCTCGAGCTGAGCGCGAACTTAGAAAAAGACAGACAGTAGAAGAGACGGAGAGAGCAAGCAAACAAAGCGAGCTGGTCGAAAGTATCGGCGAGGCATTGCTAATACAACAGTAAACTTGTTTATTTATTAATTTTTCTAAGTGTAACTTTTCCCAATGTATTTTTGAGATTTTTCTGATCAAAATGATACCAAGCACGATATAGTTTAAATTATGTAAATAGTAAGTAATTTTATTAGATATTAAGTAAATATAATTCAAACTATATCGTGTTTGGTATCATTTTAATCAGAAAAATCTCACAAATACGGTAGCAAAGTTTTCATAAAACAAAAATCGAAAATGAAAACGTCCGACTCTCCAATTAGTATTGCCTCACCGATACATTCGGGTGGTATCATGTTACACTGCTTCCTCAACGGGCGAAAGAAAATTAATCGGCTCGATCGTCTATATTTTGAAAAATGGACATAGAAAATAAAAATCATTTTATGTGTATAACTTTACAGAACCTTTTCGAAAAATTACTGAAAAAGTAATTTCCCCTGCCTTGATAGATCTAGCCTTACTCTACAGTTACTCTAAGTTAGTAGGCCTGAGTTCAGAATCTGTCATTTTCTATACATTCTTTCTAAATTAACATTTAATATATGGAAGTTTTGAGGGTTTTTCAATTTCAAAATAGGACATCACATAAAAATGCAGAACCTGGTCAACGTGAGCGTAATAGTAGTTCAAGTTGAAAATGTAGAACAAGAGGCCTATGGGAGAGTATGACCTCAACCCCACACTTCACAATTTTTTTAATAACTAGGTAATACAACAAACCCAAACAATGTTAAAAAATACACTTTTGAACCTCCTTTTGAAAAAAAAATTGATAATTCCAATGCGTCTCACATATAGCACATACATATTGTTTGCAATGAATAATTGACAAAGTACTGGGTACCAAATAAACTCCAATAAACTTTAACGTTTCACAAAGATCCACGTCAACGTGTCATTTTCTTCACAATCAGAAAGATACAAAGATAAGCGGAAAAGTGTGAACATTACGACTTCAGCGAGCGATCGTAAAAGTTATTTAATACCGCACGATGTAACCCTTGGCATTTGCATTTCACATTTTTCTATCAATCCTCGTCCGCTTGTCCCGCGATTACGTGTGCATTTTTCCGGAATCGATGAGATTACATTAAGACGACATTAAAACGTTGTATACTTAATTGCATCGTGTCGATACATCGGCAATTAAAACGTAGACGTCGCGGATCCTCGTGCTTTTCCACGTTTCGCATTTACCGCGAAGAAGTTTATGACACATCCGATTTACGGCACGTCGGATTACGAGCGATATTAATTCAAGATACGATCGTTTTGCGCGTAAACCCGAGATATCGTGGAGGACGATCTTAGAACCGGTTACAAACGATGTTCGCTCCACGATCGTCGACATTGCTGCTCGAGAAATCGCGCGCGATGCGAAACGTCATTTTCTATGAGTTTTGGTTTTGCAGGTTATGTATGTATCAACGATAAACATTGACTCCTGGGGGGCCATGGTGGATAGGGAGATAAAAGCTTGGGCTTCCAATGAGAGGGTCCGTGTTCAACTCCCCCGTCAGCTCTGAGAAATTTGTAATTTGTTTTAGGTGATATGTTTACCCAGGGCCGGATTTTCCTATAGGCTAACTAGGCTTCAGCCTACGGCCTCAAGATGAAGAGGGGCCTACATTCAAACTGTTAGCAAAAATAAAATTACACTATTCTAAAAACAGTGAACACTAAAACACTGGACCGGAAATGAGGAGAAATTCTACGTATCTGACTAATAAACAAACATGAAAATGTTTAATCTTCAATGTATTGAATATATATAGGTCAGTAACAATAACAACATGTTTCATTTAATATATTGATATATATCACACTAATGATATATTTTATTATCTCTCATGTAATTTACAAATTTAAAAATGAGAGGTGAAAGGGCCTCATGAGTGGAATAACCTAGGGCCTCTTTTCATCTAAATCCGACACTGTGTGTACCATAACCTCAGTTGTTCGTAACCCATCCAGGATATTGCGAGTTCAACACAAAATGATCATGATAATTGACGTCTTAACACTTAACGGACGGGCCCCGTAGATTTACGTTTTTCCATTCTGACTTCCTAGGACGGGCCACGTAGATCTACGTTTTTGCATGAATATTTAGTATGCTGCATTAGGGTGCCCGGAAACTAGGAAAGACAGAGCAGATTCGACCCGTCCGTTAAGTGTTAAGTTTAAAGCTCGAGAATATTCGGGAATTTAATTTTTACATAAAATTAAATGCCTGAGAGAACTCGTCTATCTTGACAATATTCTGTTTAGAAATTTAAACCGCGGAGAAATTCGTTCAGTCTAGTTAGATACCTACATACTAATTTTTTTTTGGTATTTTTGCATAAACCTATATATTAATCTACATATAATAGATTTTCCCGGGCAAAATTTAAAAAATCATGCATTTAAGGGTTACTCCCTTGCCGTTCGATAACGAGTGGCACTCCTCGTGCGGTAAATTCGGTGTCAAGTTTTCAAGATTTGCAAAACCAATGAAATTCGCAGAATCTAAGTGAAACGCTCGCAATAACATTTGAAGTTGGAATAGAAATCGAGGAGACTGCGAAGGGTACGAAACTAAGGGATTGGACTCCGAATCAGTGGGCTTCAGTGCATCTCGGCGTTACTTTTTATACAGTTTTCATAAATCATCATTGAGTATATAACCTTGACTCTATGCACTCCTATGTCGAGCTTCACTCGACTTTCTAAAACTTCCATATATTAAATAATAATTTAGAAAAAATCTGTAATGAATCACAGACTTTGAACTCAAACCTACTAATTTAGAGTAACTCTAGAGTAACAGTAGATCTATCAAGGCAGGGAAAATTACTTTTTTAGGCATTTCTACAAAAGGTTGTGTAAAGTTATAGCACCTCACGCGTCGGATGACCTCCCGATTTAATCGTGTGCGAACCAGACGGAAAAAAAATATTGTATATCCAAGAGCACTTCAATAAAAAAAAAATGAGCACAGAATTGTTATAAAGAGTTCACTTTAACCCCTTCAAACCCGAAATTTTTTTCGATTAAGAAACAATTATTTTTATACTAAAATTAACTTAATTCATGTGAATGAAAGCAACAATATACTTTTTACAAAAATATTTATTTATTTATTTATAATTTGTAAATATACATTTTAATGGACATATGGTCCGTATGCAAAATTTGTAACATTAAGGAGATCCTGAGAGATATTTTTATAAAAAAAAACTAAGTGAAACTAAGTTTAAACCTATACGTAATAAAACAGCACGAAAAGTATTATGTACATTTCAATGTGCACAGAGTCCGAAGGGGTTAAATACGATTTTTGTGGGCGCAACAGCGCGCGCAGGATATAGCTAATATGAAATATTAAGAATCAGAGAGAATGTTATCGAACTATCATCATAACCATAACAGTTCGAATGTATTTGACTCTTTGAAGGTAAATAATTACATTCAAACATATTCTCCCACAGTAGCAAAATAGTAAAACAACCTGCCAATATCAAAATTCACTCTACCAATGTCCCCTCAGAGGGGACAACCGAGTGATATCCTAGACCAGTGGTCGGCAAAGTGCGGCTCCAGAGCCGCATGTGGCTCTTTGGCTCCTTAAGGTAGTTGTCGTGCAATGGGCATAGTGTCAGAAAATTCTAAATTTTAGAATACTCATTGAGGACATTATAATACAATTATCCTTAAAATTTTAAATCGATTGACCTCCTCTAATTCGAGATAAACTTAATTAAAGTTCGGGTCATTAGCATGGAGAGTATATGCGCTATGTAGTGGTTCTACCACTTTATTAATTCTAATAAAAAAACTAACAGTCAGAAACTTTCAAAAAACTAACAATTCATAAATGTTTTTGTTCTGAATTAGACAAAAAAACAACAAATATATTGACCTTCCCGTTATTGAGTTATAATAATGCAAAAATTAAAAATCGTGGAAAAAAGCACACGCGGGCAAATCGAACAGAAACAACTTAGCAACGCTGTACTGTACATACATTGAGTCTGTATACACTGAAGCGCTGTATCCAGTAAACAAGCCCAGTATGTCCAACTGTGTGGCATAAGCGACGTTGTCAAATTGCGAGACGTGAAAATGTTTCATAGTGTTTGTGTATACATATATATGAGATTTGTATGAGTATGTTGTCATGGGTACAGTATTGAAACAAAGGTGATCGTTCATATCGCTACTCGCTCCTATACTCTTACCACGCACATGATCCAAAAACTATTGACGATATTGTACCACGACAACGTCCTTAAGTGTGGCTCTGGCACAAATATCCACGGAAGGTGCAATAATATTTTCATTTAAAAAAAAACTCGGTAAGAAAAAAATTACATCTTATTTTGATAAATTAAAATTCTTCTATAAATCGAGACCATGTATAATTTTTTGTTTAAGTTAAAAGATAGATAGGTAATTAAAATTTTATATTGTTGTAAAAATACGTAACGAACATCAAGTTTAATTTTATTAGTTTTCGTAAACGTAAACACAAACCATGTAGAAGCTACCGGCTGAAATTGTTCGTATGTTTTCGATTTTATTACACCTGCTATGTATGTTTGTGGTTCCGGTACAAAATTTGTACTCGATTTTTCGATAACTTCTATTTGTCCAAATGTTGGAAGTTTTCTTCCATTTTTGGTCATATTATCAAGAGTAAACTGAGAAGTCGTCTTATTGATGAGAACTTGGAATCATGCCTAAAATTAAAAACAACAACATACAAACCTGACTTACTCAAACTTTCCAAGGAGATGCAAGCACATTGTTCGCATTAATAAATATTTATTAAGTATGAAATTTAGCTTTATTTAGTGTACTACTTATTTAGTGTAATAAAAATTTACTAAATAAGCAGATTTGGCTCCCAATTTTTTTTAAAATTGTTGTAATGTTCATATTTGGTTCTTTGGCTAATAAGTTTGCCGACCACTGTCCTAGACTTACGACGTCCCGTCAAATGGGACATCCGAGTGCAAAGGATTAACTAAATTTCATCTCCAGAGATTCAAACAACCTCCCACTAATTACTACATCCATAATCAAAAGCCAAAGGGCAAAGTTTCTTCGACGCTTCGTCCTCCCTAATCCCAAAGAACTCCATAGAAGTCCATTCGTTCAATAGGGAGTCCCTTCGATCGAAAAAACCTCCGAGGAGCCGGTCGTCGGCGAATCACGGCGTCGGGCCTCCATAAAGAATCCAGCGCGATCCTTATCGTCGATGGTTAACCATAAGTCGAGTGCAGCGACTATTAAAGCACGTTTAAGCTAATGGTTCCCACAAGAGGTGTCAGCCTCGCCTGATTGATCGATCGAAGAAATAAGACAAAGCGGGGCTTCGAATCTTTCTTTTCTTCGATGAGGTACCAGCGCGGACGTGCATTCTCGACTGTTGCTCGAATCTCGGTGGATTCGAAAGATCCGTTTCTTCTAAGGGGTGTGCAAGGACTTTGGCTCGTCGATTTTTTTGAAACTTTTCACACTCGTAGACTCGGTCGGCCTGAACATGATTATACAGGGTGGTCCACCTAACTTGTGCACCTCGAATAACTTTTAAAGTATGCGTTGCACGAAAGAATGTTATATACAAAAGTTACATGGTTTAAAAGGGTACACTATGTAGTGTGTTAATTTTTTTTATAGGTGGAGGCGTTTCGGAGAATTGAAGGTCAACTTTGTTTTTTTAAATGAAATGATATGTTTTTTATTAACCATGAAATAGCACGTTTTCAGACGAGTTCAATGACCTATGGCTCAAGATCATTCAAGGTCAAACTTGCTTGAATATTAAGTAACTATAATTCAAAGTATGTCGTGTTTGGTATCATTTTAATCAGAAAAATCGGGAGGATCGGCCGTTTTCATTTTCGATTTTTTTTTAAACCTTTGCTAACGTATTTGTGAGATTTTTCTGATTAAAATGGTACCAAACACGACATACTTTGAATTATAGTTACTTAGTATTCAAGCAAGTTTGACCTTGAATGAACATTAAGTCATAGGTCGTTGAACTCGTCTTGAAACGTACTATTTGATGATGAATAAAAAAACATATCATTCCATTTAAAAAAACAAAGTTGACCTTCAAATCTCCGAAACGCCTCCACCTATAAAAAAAATTAACACACTACATAGTGCACCCTTTTAAACCATGTAACTTTTGTATATAACATTCTATCGTGCAACGCATACTTTCAAAGTTATTCGAGGTGCACAAGTTACGTGGACCACCCTGTGTGTAGATTAATATATAGGTTTATGCAAAAATACAAATTAAAATTAGTATGTAGGTTTTAATTTTCTTTTTTGAAAATGAAGTGTTTTAAAAATAATACACGATACAGTACGAACATAAATAATGTCGTTTAGTTGGTAAGAAAAAGGATGCATCTATTTACTTACTAATTATTATGAATAAATAAGAATAAGCAACTATAAATCTCTAGAAAATGTAATTTTATTCACTCCTGACTTTCATATTGAATGTCATTCACTTTCATCATTCATGTCATATTGAAAAGCGCGCGGATTTACTTTTTTCTTCTTTTTTCAGACTTCGTTTCAATGGACCAAGGTAATATGGCATACAGCCAAAAGTAAATCTTTCGCTACGGTTAATTAGGATTATTTAATTAGAATTATTTAATTAGGAGTTAAAAACAGTGTTTCGGTTTTGAGACACTATGCATTTAACCCTTTGACTGCGGCGCGCTCTCGGACGAATCCATCGATATGGACGGCGCGTTTTTCGCATGTCAGTCGCTGCGACTGGTTGTCGACTGACTAGTGACCAAAACAGTACCCGGAAATTTGATAGCATTTTTAGGGTTTAAAAAATAATAATGGCAAATAAATTCAAAATACCAATTTTTTTTATTTAACTTAAGTAAGTTTGTAAGCTATTTTAATTTACTTAACTTATTTCATGCATCCGTTCAATAATAATCGGTAATTAAATATAAAGGAAAAAATACAAAATTTAGAATGTAACACAGGGTATGACAACTTTAACAGGATATTTTGATATTTGTTATTTATATCTGTTATAGTAAAAAAATACAGACGGCGTATATTTACACCTTTCGTATATATTGATGGATTTGTGAGGGCGTACATATACGCCTTTCGTATATATTGATGGACTTGTGAAGGCGTATATATACGCCTTTAGCAGTCAAAGGGTTAAGGGTCAAAGGTTATGCTTATATCAGCGAGTTAATCCTTGACAATTTTAGTATCGCAAAATGAACATTTACAGGTTACGTCCTCCCAAATCATTGTAGTTTATCATTTCTAGAAAATTGTGATCCACCGACGAACCACTTATCCTAAACCGTGTAATTCAAGATCGAATTAAAGATACTTAAAAAAAACACCATAAAGTTCAGCAACCAATCTTTTTGCAAAGTCCCAAATTCTTTCGCTCACCTTCAACCCCACTCTGACCCAACATCGTAACGCAACGTTAAAAAACGCAAATTACCCCCACAACCCTACCCATCCACCGCAAGCGGGTCAACCGAACTTGCAACTCGCGCCATAGTCATTCGGGACGTGAAAAAAAATAAAAAAAAAAACGTCAAAAAGACTAAGAGACGCGTCTGGAGCATCGTCCGCGCTAATTACCGGACGTTGCGCCACTTATTCGGCCGGTGACGCGAGATGAGGTCGAAATCCAAGCGGGTCTCGACACGGTGGCGTTCTTGGATCGGTAATTACGCGATAATCACGGTAGCCGAGATGGACGCGTGTCTCATTGGCTCGAAATAATCGTCCGAGCGCCGAATAACCGGGGGATTGCTCGTACGATTTCGAGCGGGAGTACCTTTGCGCTTTAATCTTTCGAGCGATGGAAGATCGCCTTTGGAATTCTCTCGGCTCTTAAGACGCTGACTAATGTCCGGAGATCGGCTGTTAAATTGGCCGTGGCGAGCGACATCGTCGCGGGATTCTAAGTTTCACGGGATCGTTTGGAGATTGGTAGAGTGAATTTTGATATTGGGAGGTTGTTTGACTCTTATGCTAATGTGGGAGGGTATGTTTGAAGGTAATTGTTTACCTTCAAAGAGTCAAATACATTCGAGATGTTATAATTATGATAATAGGTCGATAATAGATTGATTCTTGGATTTGACTTATACGATTTACGTATAATATACGTATTAATATATAAACGTATTAACACATATTTGTCCGCTTGACGAAAATTCGTCATTTTTCAAAGAATCACCCACAGCCAAATGATGAAAATTCGTCAATTGTATATTACAGAGAATAATTGATTTTCGTTCTCTTAATTCTGAGTATATTAAGTTATAATTTTTTAGTTCAAAGTTAATATATGGAAGTTTTAGAAAGTCGAGTGTAGCTCAACATAGGAGTGCATAGAGTTAAGGTAACTATATACTCAATGATGATTTAGGAAAACTGTATAAAAAGTAACACCGAGATGAACTGAAGCCCACTGATTAGGAGTCCAATCCCTTAGTTTCATACCGTTCACAGTCTCCTCAATTTCTATTCCAACTTCAAATGTTGTTGCGAGCGTTTCACTCATACAATTTTTAACAGTAATTTTCGCGACTTCGTGTAAGTCGAACTCCGTGTTATTCGAGGGTTGTCGCAATTTTTAACCGTGCGATTCGCCACTTCGTGCAATTCAAGTACCGTGCTATTCTAAGGATGCCTGTATATTTATTAGTAACCGTAAGAGTGTGTATGTACGTTAAGTATTTTCCGTAATTTTGCGTTTCCATTCGTATTTTATATTTATGTGTATTTGTATTAAATACCCTACACTACCGTATATCAAACGATAGGTTAGAAAGAATCTGTCAGAACTGACGGAGCTTGACTTCAATTCCACCGATTAGAAGTCCAAGCCTTCGACTCAACAGCTCCCTCTATCGCCTTTCAACGTCACTCAGGCGACACTCAAGGACGCCTTCGATCGACTCTCGCAAATCCTCGATAAAAACGTCAACCCAACGCTTACATTCTCTCCGTCTATCCCGTAATTTTCGATCTCGTGTACGGTATTAATAGCCTGCATAATCAACCTGGAATTTCCCCGCTTCGTCGAAATCTCCAACGTAACGGATCGAGCCGCTCGATCCGTCTGATTTTTCACTCGATCGTGGCAAGATAAATCGAGGATCGGCACTCGGGCGTGGAGAAAGACGCGAGGGAGAAAGGATCGAAAGTACGATCGGAATCGTCCGGCTGAGAAACGGAGAAACGGTACCACCGGGATTTAATGAGCGCCGGTGTCGACCTCTGGGTCATTGTTTGGCACCGTGGGTGGAAATTAATGTGCTCTTACGTTACGCCGGTTCGCCACGATATAATAAGATGTTTGAATATGCGACTTCACACCTGCGCCCGCGGACCGGCCGTTATTCAGGGACTTTTTTCTTTTAACGCGAGCCTGCCGAGGAACAATAGGGATATCGTGACTTACCTTTTACCGTGGAAGCGGAAACGCTGATATTCTCGGCCCCCTTTTCCATGGAATTCCGCGATAGGACGCGTGACTCATTTGAACGCGTTTAAATGCTATGATTTAGCGGGAGTTTTGAAAATGCTGGTTTAACACTTTGCGCTCGACGACTCTTTCAAACCAACGATGTGGCAAGTGGAGATGTTTTTGCGCGTACAGGCGGCCCTCGACTTTCGTACAATTCGCAGATTTTTAAAAATTCAATTTTTTAATCATTTTTGTCGAGATTGCAAAAATTGTTCGCTTTCATGCAGTCGCTCCCACGGAGCGCTGTAGCTCGCTCGCTCTCACACTTTTCCTGTTAGATGTTCTCTAATATTGCAGTATTGCCTCCAGTATTGTCTGCTAGAGGTTAGAGAATCTCAAGTTTACAATGAAAACACGTGAAAGTGTTTAAACAATCCTCATTATCTTATTTATACTGCCAGCCATAAGTATTAGAAGAGCTACTTCGGATGGAATAAATGTGAAAATCTACGCACATTTTTGTGTGTTCTTAACTAATTTTGTATTATTTAGTATCATATATTTTAAGGCGCACATATATCAAGTGATACAACAGATTTATAATGCTACAAATAAAATAACGTTATATTTTGTTTTCATCGATATAATTAACTCTTTTCTGGATGACGGCTTTAACGAGCTTTGGCATTCTGGACGTTTGTTTTTGTAAGGAATCTGCTGAAACTTCATTCTAAACAGTTTTTTTTACTTTTTTTTTGAATATTTGTATAGATTTACAGAGGATCCGATGCGAGAAGCGACAAGCAGCAGAACTTGAAACTTGCTCGATAAAGACTTTTATCAAAAAACCAGTAATAAATGAGCCGTTTTCTTTGAAAGTGGTGTAAGTCCATTTTATATCATATGGAGATATTTAACACGTTGAACACCACCGATATTTTGCTAGTGTCATCATTTTTACAGAAGTGAAACTTTTTCTATTAAAATCACATCTTTACAAAGCAGATATCTTGAAGACACAAGTAGTTCTATATTCAGCAGGACTTTACCCTTTTAGTGCCAATATTGAAATATTGAATGCATCAGAAAATTCGTAAATATTACAATTTAAAAGTCATACGAAATTTCATTTAATTTAATAGCGCCGGTCACCGGTGACCTCCATGACATTCAGCGTGTTAAGGGTTTGTATTAGGTTGGTGCATATGAAATGTCGGATTAAGTCTGTACACTACATTTAGGCCATATTTTGTAAATAGGCAGCCGTAAAATTAATAATTTTACAGTTGAAACAGGTTGTTTGGTCTATATGCTCAATATTGAGATGTATTTTATTTGGAAGACACCTAATTTCTATAAAAAAATAAACTTTTTTGTGCAACGCGAATAGTAGTGAAATACGAGTAGTAAACCGATATTAATTTAAACTTGGTAATAATGATGCAGCTGCAAGTCTTAAATTAAACAGAGCATATGGGAGACAATTCTTAATAAAAAAATCGTACAATGTTGGTTCAAAAAGTTTTGTTCTGGATATAAGTATCTTCAAAATGCGCCTCGTGGTAAACCCACAACCGTATGCCATAATGCTGTCCTATCTGTACATGGAAAGCTGAACTTCCATTTTTCCAAGGCGTTGACAGCATTACTATTGACAGATACTGTAAAAAAGTTGAACAAATGTACGTAGAATTGAAAATACTGCGTTCGGTTTTAATTAATCGGCGGGGGCCTACTTTATTGCACGACAACGCAAGACCATATCCGTCAAAACTGAGCTCAAAAAAATGTCGCGAATTGAAATATGAAATTTTTCGTACCCACCTTATTCACCTGATCTTCCTGTAACGGATTATCACATTTTTAAACACTTAGGCCACTTCATTGTAGAAAAAAAATTCGATAATGAAGGTGACAATAAAAAAGTCGCCTCCAATTTCATCCTTTCTAAAAACTCAGATTTTATTAAAAATCGTATAAAAGCCCTTGTGGATCTTTGGCAGAAGTGTATTGATGTGGATGAAAATTATTTTGATTTATAAACATTCATTTTGCAAAAACTGTGGTCATTTTAATGTCGCCGTATACAATCCGACATTTCATACGCACCAACCTAATAGTATTAAGACACCTAGTGACCAACGGCACAAAGCACGTAGCACTAACAGTACTATGATCGTCCCGATGTAAATACCTGGCCGCGAGACAACGGAGATTCCGGCTCATCGCAAAACGGAACGGCTCGTTACACGAAAGTATTAAAACCTCATCAAAATCCGCTAGATCCACCGGTGGAATCCATCTTCAACGTAGCCACAGAAGACGTCCGGGTACGTCCCTCCTCTCTCTCTCTCTCAACCTCTACATTTCTCTACCACTACCTCTATCTCTTTCGCAGTTTATCTCTATCTCTCGCGCCCTCTTTCTCCTTCTTTTTCTTTCTTTCTATATACCTGATTTCCTGCTCTCGACGATCCATCCTTGCCGAGGTCAGCCGTCGATCCGAACCGAGCACGTCCGCAGGACCTACTAAAAAGAACCGGAGCCACTAGCCTCCGTGGCAATAAGACAAAACGACGCGCGGCCTCTGGAGGCTTGTTAATTGCAGTTTAGTGTTCTTGCTCGTAATTAGGTGCACTCGAGCACCTGGCCAGGCCGGCCAACCGAGCAGAGCCAGCTTCGCACGACTCCCTCCGCTCTTGGGATATAATTACCCCATCGGCATCGGTACCGTCATACGTGCTTCGTGCCGTCGGCGAGCCGGCTACTTGTACCTTGGACCGTGATTTTTGGAGATGAGGACAAGTAGAGGACTCACACGGCGAATCTGGGCAATTCATTCGGTTATTAACCCCCCCTGGTGGAAATATATCTACAGCGAACTACAGTTCTCTACAATATATTGCTACAACATTGAACAATTTTCTACAACATAACCCTATCTTCACTGTGTTTAATTTCAACAAATTTCTACAACCTAGTACGCGGATTGGGACAGTATTTTAGAATTTCGCGAATAGTTGTAAAAAGTTGTAGAATGTTGTAGTATTCTATAAGATACTACACCAAACTACGCGCTAGACTCTTGAAGGCTATTTTCCAAATTTTTAGATAGGACATTAAAAGTTGTAGAATTTTGTAGTATTCTATAAAATACTACAACAAACTACGCGAGCCGTGTTTTAATAGAGATCATTCTTTCAAGTTCCATTTGTCTTAGAGTAGCAAGTTGTAATTTGTTGTAAAAATTTGTAGTGCTCTACAACTTATTACAATTTATTACATAAGAGAATCGAGTAAGTTTAGTGAGACGTTGAATGTCGTAGAATATTGTAGTTACGAGCTACAATTTTCTACAACCACGCAAAATGTTGTAGAAAATTGTAATTTGTTGTCGAGTCGCATAAAAAGTTGTAGATATATTTCCACCAGGGCCATGCCGTACGATTTCTTTTGTGACTGTCTCCGCAGTAATTCAGAATTAACCCTACAAAAACGAGTTGCACTCGTGATGGGGTTCATTGAACAGGAAATTTTGAAGCTTCTCGAAAAGTATCAAATTAAAAATATTAGTGGAACACGACACGATAATATTATTTCTATGTTATTAATATTGCATAAAATTCTAACATATATCAGGAATCACTAACATATTTTTAGTTTAGCAATTTAATTTTCAATTATAGCGGCAGCAGTCGCGAAAGAAGTCGTAGGTCAAGAGGTTATATTGGTAAAATGAAAATTCATCGGTGGTTCTTAACACTAAACCTACCATGGCGGTCAAATGACCGCTTTCTGACTTTTTTCTAAAAATTCCCCAAATTGATTGGGCAGCCATTCAGTAAATATTTTAGGTCTATCGTATAAAACAAACATTACTTAACCGACCATCTTTTTCACCTCTTCAAATCTCATTTTCCAAAGTACATATTTCGTATATTTCAATACAGCAGATATAAAGCCGGTAGATTTAGTGTTGATATATCGTGTGATTTAATGCATTGGGTTGGCAACTAAGTGACTGCGGATTTTGCCGATAGATGGATTTAACACTTTCTTTTGCTTTGTCAGCGTGTCCGATGCACCTAACCTGTATTGTTTTCTTCTTGTTTCGACTTCCACCTTTCATTAGTAAGAAAAATCGGAGCGATTAGTTATTTAGTTTTGTTTTTATCCCAATTTGAAAACGAAAGAAGAAAACACGCATTTAAGACATATTTTATTGTATTATTTCCCAAAAGGCAGGAACGCATACAAAGCATACAAGAAGATTCGCCGTATATGGGAATGAAGTCTTGAAAGAAAGGCAATGTCAGAATTGGTTTGCCAAATTTCGTTCGGGGGATTTTTCACTCCAAAATGTGCAACTATCTGGCTGTTCAGTTACAGTTGATGAGAGCCACATCAAGGTCATTATCGATTCAGATTGTCATAGCACAACACGGGAGATTGCAGAGAAGTTCAATATATCGCAGACATGCATTCAAAAGAAATTAAAACAGCTTGGCTAAAAATATAATCTTTGCACGTTTTATTTTCCTTTTACCATAAAATTTATAATAGGAGCATTTGCCTTGCATTCGACGTCCATGCACGCCGCTATTTGATTTTAATTCCGCATCCTGTGAGAGATTATAAAATAAATTGGGCAATTAACTGGTTAAGGGGTTCAACTTTATGTGGGATCACCGGCGAAGTTGCTATCCCTCTGGTAATCGATATCATATAGACTGGACACAAATTCGTCACAATATACACCAACGACGTATATATACGCTCTCACAGGTCCATCAGTACCTAATCACGAAAGATGCTTCGACAGAACTTACACAATTTGCTAGTAAACACTTCAGTCGTAGTTTTGCTGCACTATAAATTCAAATATCGCGCCATATTTTTCCGATGGTTCTCATATGAGTGCTCCACAGTCAAATGGTTACTGCGCAGGAGAGACTTAAGCCGTAACAGTGTCCTATTCGGAATCTGAGACACTTCAAGCTGCGTTTTACAAAATATTTACCACAAGTCGACATCGAACAATACGACGCTGAAAATTCTATCACCTGAAAAAGAACTAACCTACAATTTCAAAAACTACTCCCATCGAAGAACCGTAGAAAATCTGAAACCCATGCACTTCTACGAATCCTCGCCGGTGGATTTGCAACGTATAAAACGCATCCACGGGCCGTCGATTTCTATAACGTTTACCCAGAAGAAATAAAAGGAACGGTGAGATTAGAATCGCATCGGCGATCTCTCCAGGAGTCATAATATTGCGAGTTCTACGATAGGTATATATTACATAGGTGTGTCACGCGAGCGATTACGGGTAGGCAATATAAGCCGCACCGCGGATTATTTCTCGAGTCCCGTTTTTCCTCTTTCGCGGAGCCCCGTCTAAGTACTCACTCGCGTTTCCACTTGCCGGCGATTGCTTTGAGCTCAGGCCGCTTATCTTCTCTCCTCCTCTTCTTCTCGGGGAGAAAGACTCGGGATTGTCGGTGATTTCACGCGGACTCGATGTTTGACATGGAATTTTCGAAATGAGATGAGCGAGGGTCTTCGATTTCAGCTGATGCGTTGTCCTTCTTCCTTTTTTCTTTTGTATTTTTGTTGGTGAAATTGCAGCTAGGGTGTATTAATCAATAATTTTGGGCATATTTTAACCCTTTGCAACTCCGTAGGCGCCGCTATTGCGCCATCTGTTGTCAGTTCACTAACTCCGAAGGCGCCGCTACTGCGCCACTGATTATTCGGAGTAAAACTGTAAAACGGTTACAAAGTGAAGTTTCCTGTTCAATGAAATTACTTCATGTAATGCGAAGAGATACAAAAAAGGACTGTGTAGTATGTTCTAAGCGGAAAAGTAATTCCGGAAGACGTGAAACAACCGAATATTGCGACACATGTCCAAATAAGCCGCGGATGCATATGGGAGATTGTTTCTACAAATATCACACTATTGTGAATTACAAAAAATAATTTCAAGTTCCATTTATTTTATCACAAACTAAATTAATCAAATAAATGCATTAATAATAACATTAAGATCTTTTTTATTAGTACAACAGAAGTTCATTTTTCACATGCTCCAAAGTAAAAATGTCTCGGAGTTGCTGCACTCGGAAGTAAAAAAACACTCGGAGTGCAACGGGTTAAAGGAGTGGCGGGAATTTTAATTTCGTATCTGCTCTGCTCTATACCTCTAACTCTATATCCACCATTTTTACTTTTTATTTCTCGGGTGTAATTGCTGTGGTTATTTTGTGTAGGTGGTAGTGTTTTGGGTGAGTTTCGAATCAGTGAGGCTATGGTGCATTAAAAAAAAATTCAGGGCAAATTTTAAACGAGTGGCGGGAATTTTAATTTCATATCCGCTCCACTCTATATCTCTAACTCTATATCTACCATTTTCGCTTTTTATTTCTCAGGTGTAATTGCTGTGGTTATTTTGTGTAGGTGGTACTGTTTTGGGTGAGTTTCGAATGAGTGGGGCTATACTATATTAAAAATTAAGCAAAATTTTGGCAGAAGTGACGCAGAACTTAACCTCAAATTCACCACCTTCCCCATACCTACAACCGTAATTTTATCACAGTCCTCGCAAAGTTTTTTGAATTCGCAATACGTTTAATTGGAGATGTGTCACTTTGGTTTTTTCGATGGCGTTAAAATAGAAAATATAGATTATTTATTGATTGACAAAATGAGACTTATTTTTAGAATTTTAGGATACAGAATTATCAAGTTAAGAGGGTCTGTCAATGTCGATCTTTGACTGATTCATCGGATTTGAAACAGTATGTTCGCAGCCCTTGTAATTAGTGTTTTTGTTTATAACAATAACGTTAATTTCAGAGAAAGGACGGATTCCTTTCACAGAAGAAATAGGAACAGTATTTAATAATATCACCAGGGTTGAATTAAGAATTCTTGAAAGAACTGGACTTGAATTCTGAACTGGTTTATCAGATGAGGACAGCGTTTACTTGAAAATGCCGCTATTTAGTTTTTTGTTTATGATCATAGAGCAATTATTTAATAGGAAATTGGAGATTCTTTGCTGATTGAACAAATAAAAGTATCACTTAAGCAGATCTTCAGGGTTGGACGAAGCGTTCTTAAGCCTAAGCGAGGCGGTTAACGTCAATCTCGGATTAGTTTATCAGCATCGAGCCACTATTTATCTACAAATATTGTAATTTCTGTTTTTCATTTGCGGCGATAACACTAATTTGATGGAAAATACAGATTCCTTGCATGATTCAAGAAATCAGAGTAGTTTTTAGTGAGATCGTTAAGTTTTGACGAAGAGTTTTTCAAGCAACGTAGGATATTGATGTCAATCTTGAACTGGTTTATCAGATAGGAGCATTATTTATTTGCAAATATCGCAGTTTATTCCTTTTGCGGTAATAGTGCAACTTTAACGACCAGTGCTGATCATTCTGCTGATTAAAGGAATAAGAGGCATTTTTCTTCAGTTCGTCAGGGTTGGATGAAGATTTCTTGAAATACTGAAACTATTGATGATCTTGATCTCAGACTGATTTATTAGATCTGGAAGAGTATTAAACTGCATTTAAACAGTATTATAACTGAAATCACTCCAATCGCACCTCACTCGAGCTCACGCTCACTTTTTCTACAATATTATCTGCATAGTATAGATACTCGGGAATCCAAGTTCTCCATAAACGTTTAAAAATATTTATACATTCCCATAAACGCAGAGAAATTCTCCACCGGTCGTTAAAAGCGGAAAAGTTAAATTGATATAAAATCTACAATCGCCGATCCACAACTGACCGATTCTCAATGAAACCTACAGTCGTCACTTGAATAAGGACATTTAGAACGCAGTTTGTAAACACTAAAGTAAACATCGCATGCGACGGAAGCAAGTAAGTCAATCACGACACTAGCAAATAAAAATATTTATATCTCAGAAACGGTTGACCTTTCGACCTATGTTTACTAAAGCTTTTTTACTCAGTACAGTGTCTTCTATATACCATATAAATTTTGAATTTTTTTTAACGCCCTGTACAAGCTATCGCACTACAAAACAATCGTCCTCCAAGGAATCATTACACAGTGCAATTAAAATCGATATCAAGAGCCAAAAGTCTCCTAACCGGATGACATCATTGACCTCGATCGAACGATGACGCAAGTTCTTCGATCTCAAAAGTCGCAATTTGCCAGGAAACCAGCGCGAAAAGTTGCCGATCGAATCAACGGTCTCCTTTCACGCGAATCGACCATTCGACGGGACGCGATGGACGATAATTGCCGTGGATCGAGAGAATCGGCAGAACGTTGAAGAAGGATAGAGGAAAGACGCGATATTTCCGCGGTATTTTCAGCATCTGCGCGATAACGGAAAGATAGAAAGGTGTACTGGGGAGCGAAGGCGGTAATTATGCGAACACTATGGTTAAAGCCGTCTCCCGGTGTTGTTTTAATAAATGCAAAATTCCCCATGAATATTCATGCGGATCGCGGATGATTCCTTTTGTCGTTTGTAGTTGCCGCTTTTTGCCCTCGCTCCTTGGAAAACAGCCCTCTTTTTCTTTCGGAACCTTACGAGTTCCTCGTTAAGGACGCATTTTCTGCCGGCGCTCGTGGACGGAATGTGGGGTGAAAGTTTTCTTTTATATCTACGCCATTTTATTCTTTTATTTCCGACAGTTTAAAATGTTCACTTCGTTCTTGGAGTACATGGTAATTTTGCTTGTGCTTCTGAAAAGTGTTGCAAAAGTCTATCGGTGATGGCGAATTTTTTTGTTGGTCATATTTTTTCTGTTTCTGACAATTTTAAGTGTTTACTTTGTGCGCGGAGTGCATGGTAATTTTGTTTGTTGTTCTGAAAAATGTTGCGATAGTCTATCGTTGATGGTGATTTTTTTTTAATGATTACAGTGAATGAAACTTGAGATGTAAATCTGGAACGAAAGATTTCTTTTATAATTATGCCATATTTTTTTTTTATTTCTGACAATTTTAAATGTTTAATTTGTTCGCGTAGTACATGGTAATTTTGTTTTTTCTTCTGAAAAATGTTGCAAAAGTCTATTATTGATGGCGAATTTTTTTTAATGATCATAGTGGTTGAAACTTGAGATGCAAATGTGGAATGGAAAATTTCTTTTATATTTTTGCCATATTTTTTTTTGATTTCTGACAATTTTAAGTGTTTAATTTGTTCGTGTAGTGCACGGTAATTTTGTTTGTTCTTCTGAAAAATGTTGCAAAAGTCTATCGTTGATGGCGATTTTTTTTAATGATTATAGTGGATGCAACTTGAGATGTAATTCTCAGCTGGCAGATTTCTTTTATATTTATGCCATCTCGTTTTTTTATTTCTGACAATTTTAAGTGTTTACTTTGTTCGTGTAGTGCATATTAATTTTTGTTTGTGCCTCTGAAAAATGTTGCAAAAGTCTATCGTTGACGGCGAATTTTTTTTAATGATTATAGTGGATGAAACTTGAGATGCAAATGTGGAATGGAAAATTTCTTTTATACAGGGTGGTCCACGTAACTGGTGCACCTCGAATAACTTTTAAAGTATGCGTTGCACGAAAGAATGTTATATACAAAAGTTACATGGTTCAAAGGGTTACACTATGTGGTGCGTTTGTTTTTTTTATAGGTGGAGGCGATTCGGAGATTTGAAGGTCAACTTTGTTTTTTTAAATGGAATGATATGTTTTTTTATTCATCATGAAATAGTACGTTTTCAGACGAGTTCAATGACCTATGCCTCAAGGTCATTCAAGGTCAAACTTGCTTGAATATTAAGTAACTACAATTCAAAGTATGTCGTGTATGGTATCATTTTAATCAGAAAAATCGGGAGGATCGACCGTTTTCATTTTCGATTTTTTTTTTAAACCTTTGCTAAAGTATTTGTGAGATTTTTCTGATTAAAATGATACCAAGCACGACATACTTTGAATTATAGTTACTTAATGTTCAAGCAAGTTTGACCTTGAATGAACTTGAGTCATAGGTCATTGAACTCGTCTTGAAACGTACTATTTCATGATGAATAAAAAAACATATCATTCCATTTAAAAAAACAAAGTTGACCTTCAAATCTCCGAAACGCCTCCACCTATAACAAAAATTAACACACTACATAGTGTACCCTTTTAAACCGTGTAACTTTTGCATATAACATTCTTTCGTGCAACGCATACTTTAAAAGTTATTCGAGGTGCACAAGCTACGTGGACCACTCTGTATTTTTGCCATCTAATTGTTTTGTTTCTGATAATTTTAAGTGTTTACTTTGTTCGTGCAGTGCATATTAATTTTGTTTATGCCTCTGAAAGTCGTTGCAAAAGTTTATCGCCGATAGCTAATTTGTTTATTGGTCATAGTGGATGAATCTTGACATGCAGATGATGCAGAGATGCAGATATTTTATCTTTTTATTTCTGATAGTTTCGAGTGTTTATTTTCTTCGAGAAGTGCATCTTAATTTTCTTTGTGGTTCTGAGAAACATTGCAAAAGTGTATCGATGACGAGGAATTTTTTTTATTGATCATCACCACTCCCCTCGTCATCAACTCAACCAAAAGACCCGCCACGCACCCAGCGCCATGCGCGATCGAAAGTAAGCCCGGTAATTTCCCAACGATAAATTATCCGGCAGTAAATAAAAGGTGTCATAAATGAAATAATCGTGCGTCATTAATGACTAAAATCAGGCTTAATATCGATAGAAGTCCATCTCAAGCTTACCGGACACGTTCATAAACAATATCAGGCGAACGATGGGACACCCGGTGTAATGACATAATAAATGTTTCATTAGTCATTAAGACCCGGCTCGAAATGGCCGGTGCCTCGCTTTCTATCCATAAAGAGTAGCACACTCGCGTGTTTTATTGCCAGGTATCGCTTCTATTTCGAGCCGAGAGACGGGAGGGTGTGCTGGCGAAGCGTTTATCTCTTTCGTTAGACACGTTACGTGGTTGGTCATTAAGCGAAAGATTAATTGAGTTAAAATCACACGTAACGGGCCTGCCTGCGAGAAGCAGCCTGCACGGGGCAACTCGGCTTCGTTAGACTTTCCTTGATTGTCTCGAGTCAGGGAAACCGAAGGCGGTATTTCGTTACGTTTACCATCGTTAACAATTACTTGCTTGCCGTTACGGTCGTTTTCATGTTGTTGGATTTATCGGCTGTGTTGTTTTGTAAATCTAGTGAATTATACTCTGGAAATTCAATTGAAGAAATGTATTGCATCTCAATTAACCCCTTGACGTACGATTTCTCTTGTGACTGCCTCCGCAGTAATTTAGAATTCAATTGGTATGATAGCAATCGGTCAATGATTCTTAACACTTTGCCGACCGGTAGCCTATAAATAGGCTTTTTGTCACGAACGCTTTTAGACTTTTAGTTTATTAATCGGTTCCTACGGCAATCACTAATTTGTTATTCGTTATTGTAGTGGAACTGTGTTGAGGAGTCGATGATAAGGAATTGTTATTTTCAAAGAGATCGTAATTTTCTTTAGGCAATCTAAGCTAAAATAAATCCTTTATAGTGGACAGGATGCTCAAAGAATGGCGGTCGGTAAAGTGTTAATATATCGTATAACTGATTGTGAGCGTAATGTCAATATTATAGAAATAATTTGATCGTGTCGCGTCTCGTATTTTCAGTTTCTTAGGTTTCGCAAAACTTGAAAATTTCCTGTTTAATTTATAGCATCACGAGTGTCACAAGGACAAAGGGTTAGGTTTGATTAAAAGAAGTTAGAATATCTTACATTTTCTGCCCTATTTTAAGTTAAAATCGAGAAACTCTAAATAAGGTCTCAATATTAACAGAGCCGTGCGCAGTCAAATGACCGATTCATGAAATGAAAACTGTCATTTTTGTATTATTATCAAATTATAAATGACAAATGAAATACGAATTATTGAATTTTTCCAATAACTATCAAATTGAAAATATCAGTCGGTCACGCGACGATCATATTATTTCTATAATATTAATATTGTAGTCAATTATACCAAGTGTTAAAAATCAGAGTGAAATTTTTATTTCTGCAATGAATTCTGAGTTATTTCTTACGCTATCAAAATAGAAATTGTAAGGCAAGGGTTTAAAGAAAAGCAGTTCAGCGTATCATCGTTATTTCACAACCGGTCAAAATATTTGCTGCGGTAACAATAAATAATCCGTAAATGTCGGTACGGTTAGTGTTGAAGACTCAGAATAGACAGAAGTCACCTTGCACCCATTAATTTCTCTTTAATCTTTAAGTTTAACCATCAAATTACTAGCGTTATATCTGTTACATCGAAATGTACCGAATTTGTTCTTTGGAGAACGAGAAATTATAGGTGAAAAAGATGATCAATTAAGTAATTTACGTTTTACAAGATGGAAGTGAAATATTTGCTTTATAGCTCCCCCTATCGATGTAGGAAATTGAAAAAAAAAATTCAGAATCAGCCATTTTTACCATCTCGGTAGATTGAGTGTTAAATTAGGGCGTAATGATGCGAAACTTCACATATTACGGATTTACCAATCATCAATAGTCGTTCACAAGCAAAGATTTTTACTTAATTTTCCCAATTATTTAATTTCTCATTACCACATCACAAATCTTCTATTCCGTAAACCAATTCTCCTCTAGCAACCCCACAAATATAAGATTTACCATTTATATCAAAAGGGGCACTCAATTTATGACATTTTTTGGAAAATGCAAAACCAGTTATTTTGAATGCCTTAATAGTTTGAGCGTTAACACTAGCAGTATCGATTTTTATTTGCTACATCTAAATATACCTGTTGAATTATGAGAAGCAATAACTGAAAACACTAGATATTGCCATGACACTAATAATTAATAAATGACATAGTTAATACATTACAACTGAACTGAATAAAAAATCACAGAGATAGTCTCGGTACGAATGGATAGTAAGAAGCCGGAAATAACTGTAGCACACTAATTTACTGCTGCAACTTCCTTTTGCATCTCTATCGGTATCAAATCCTACAATACCGAATAAATACTTCGTTGACAGAGGAATATGCGAAAAAGATGATCAATTAAGTAAGTTACGTTGTACAAGATAGAACTGGAATATTTGCCTCACAGCTCCCTCTATCGATGCAGAAAAAACTGAGATTCGGTGATTTTAACCGCCTTGGTAGTTTTAATGTCAATTCACATTGCATCAATTACATAACACACCACGCACTTCATAAAAAAGTATAACCTTAAACGATTCCTCACCGTCCGACATCACTTTGCTGCTTTGCCTCGAAATCTCAGCGAGAAGAACCTCCGTAAGAATTCCAGCTACTAGCCACCATGGAAGCGTATTTCGAATGGCTCTTCGACTCAATTATCCACGGTCCACCGAGCGATAATCCTGGGACTATTAAAGGGAGAACATTAAGCGGCTCCTTCCCTTTTTACGCGTCGGCCACGGAGGTCCCGAAACGGCTGTTTCGTCAGTTTGCAGAAGCGTTTAGCTCGCCTGTCCCCGAATCGTCTCCAGAAACGACGAGGCCGGCACAGAGGCAGCGCAATTAGCACCCGGCAGGTCGTTAACGTGTCTCGAGCTCCCGGGCTTTGCCTTTTCGCTCGTCTTTCTTCCTTTCTCTCACTCCCTCTCTTTTCCTCACTTTCTAGATCTCTTTCTCCGGTTTTGACTCTCTGGAAGTCTGCGTTCTTTTTTCCTTCTTTCGATCACTCCTCAGTTTTTTCACTCTAGCTACTTTTCTTTCTTTCTCTCTCCAACTCTCTCTGCTTTTTGACTATGTAACTGTTTCTCTCATTTCTTCTGCTTCGCACAGTCTCTCTTTTTTGGCTCTAGCTATTTTTCTTTTTTCACTCCAACTCTCTCAGCTTTTTGACTATGTAACTCTCTTTCTCTCTGTGCTTCTGCCTCACTCAATACCTCTTTCTCTTTTTCCTTTTCACTCTCTCCTTTCTCTAGCTGTCTCTGCATTTGACTATGTAGCTCTTTCTCCCTCTTCTTCTGCCTTTCACGACCTCTATTTCGCCTTCTTTATCTCACTCTCCTCTCTCTCTCTAGCTCCTTCTGTTTTTTGACTATGTAGCTCTTTCTCTCTCTTCTGCCTTACTCGATCTCTATTTCGCTTTCTTTATCTCGCTCTCTTCTCTTTCTACCTCCCTCTTTCTCAGTTTCTTCACTCTTTAGCCATGTTTATTTTTTTCACTCTCCAACTCTCAACTCTCCTGCTTCTGCTTCACTCAATACCTCTTTCTCTTTTTCCTTTTCGCTCTCTCCTTTCTCTAGCTGTCTCTGCATTTGACTATGTAGCTCTTTCTCTCTTTTCTTCTGCTTTACACGATCTCTACTGCATTTTCTTTACCTCTTTCTCTTCTCTCTCTTTCTATTATTGACTATGTAGCTCTTTCTCCCTTTTTTCTACTTAACTCAATCTCTGTATCCTTTCTCGCCATCTCTTTTCTGTCTAGCTTTGTCTATCTCCTTTTTCACTTTCGTTACGTCACTCTATAACTCTGTCTGTTTCTCTCTCTCTCTCTCTCTCTCTCTCTCTCTCTCTCTCTCGTGAGTCTTTCCATCTCGCCTTCCTCGAAGATTCTAAGCCGAGCGAGAGACGTTTCATTGTTACGGTGGGTTGTTTGATCGAACCGGTAGCTGCGCCCGGGCTAACCGAATCTCTGTTTGCCGACAGGCCTTTCAGGCTGCATCCACGGAATGTCATTCTCTCATTCATTATCGTGATTTCCTCGCCGGTGGGTCAACGTTTGCTCGGGTTATCGTGTTCTCGGTAAGAGCTCTCCTCTTTGTAAATTGGGAAGAGTGTCGAGCTTTTTAGCGATCCTCTGCTTTGTCGTCCACTCTTTCGTAGCCCGATGCTAAGTCCCTCTATGGGGGAGGGAACGTTGCGACGGAGTGGACGAATATGACTTGCACGAACAACGTATTCTTTCTTCCGTATAAAGATACTATTTGTTAAGTAGCATCGTTACCCCGCGTTCTTTGCAGGATACCATGAAATACAACCCAATGTCACTTATGCGTCTCTGTTTATAAAGTTGCCTCAAAATAATTCCAAAAGTTGTAAACATATTCCAAATAAGTGAAGATAACAGCACATACAAACAAATACCATTCTCACCTACCGTTAAGTAACAATTGTCGAAAATATCTGGAGCATGATACGAGCGTGTAAAAACAATGTACGGAAAGGGCAACTTTGAGGGTTGTTAATTAATTATTGCTGATTATTATTTCGAATAATTTTTACATTTTCTGTTTATATGGACATTTTACTATTGATTTACAATAAAATTGTATACATATGGACCATTACGAAAATTGAATTTTGTCCAGCTAGATTGGCCAAATTACACACTGTGCCATGCATTGTATCCAAACTCGAGGGGAAAGGTTATGTCGTTCTGTTTGCACGGGTTGGGCACCTAACCTCTAAATAGCACTTGCAAAGAATCCTCGAAAATGACATTCTATACGTTAGATAACCGAAGACAGCCCACCGTAGCTTATCGCTAACGTGACCAAGCGTAATGCACACACATCGCGAGTGCAGGCATTGTACGCGGGATCGCATTATCAGAAATGCACAGCTGCCGTCTCCCACACGGGTCCTTCGAGGCGGGAAAAACAAAACTCCAAAGCGCGATACTGGCTCGCGTGATCACACGTGTGGCATGTTAATACACAATAAGAAATTAAGAACCGTCCGCTCGCAACCAGCCGGTTTAATGCACCCTGAAAATCCTGACAACGGCCGCGATGCATTCCGTGTGGCCATCGTGGCCTCGTGCGGGGGAGCCTGCCGTTCGAACTGTTTAAACTTCCTTGAGAATGCCTGTTCTGCTTCGGTGATAAAAAAATGACTCGGGATAATTTCACAGCCTACCGTTGTGTCAATACGACAGTAGATTTGTAAACAATTTTGGTCTTTTATTTGACAGTCGGGATTTCTTTAACGATGGAACTATTAATTAAGATAATAATCAAAGTAGGTTGATTATGCAAGGTACTTTAAAAATATGAAAACGGTTTTCGAAAAATTTGTAACTTAGCTTAGATCACATTGGTAGATCTAGTGTTGAAATTATTTCTTGTTTTTGAGAAAGTGTAGAGCAGGGTAAGAGGGTCAAAAGTGCCCTTAAACCGATTTCAATGGGGGAGGTGTTATTCGATAGGGAATGCTCTGCGACCTTTGCGTACCAAATTTTAACCCTGTATGTTGGCCAGAAGGGTAGTTATGGGGTTAATTCAAAAAATAGGTTTTTGCCATGTTTTCCCTATTTATTGAGGAGCAAAAAATTCGAAAAAATTCTGTCATGTTCTACACCCGCCGATACAGGTTTGAGATTTTTTTCAGATTTTTCCATTGAAAAACCTAAGTGTCATACATGCGCGAACTCAAAAAAAGGAAAAAAGTAGATATCGTATCGAAATCTTCGAGGTAGAACTGTTTTATTTTTGCAGTAACAATCTGGTATCCATGATTGTTATCCTCAATTTTTTCGGATTTTTAAACCACCTGCGCCATAGTGAAAAAAATCAAAAACTGATTTTTGCGACGCATTTTGATGTGAAACGTAATTAGCAGCAAAAACGGTGGAAAACTTCGTTCAGAATACCTGCATTAAAAAAAAATCACATATTGTACTTATAGGAACATTTACCGATCTAAAAGTGTAGATTCTTACCGAAATAATCACCGGAAATAAAACTATCAAAGCAGTCAAAATGACTGGTTCCTGATTTTGGTAAAAATTCTCCAAATAAGTGAGCCATAGGGTACCTAAATACTATACGTTCTTCTTATAAAACATAAATTACAAAATTCATCATCTCTACCCTCTTATTTCCCTTATTTCTAAAACGCCAATTTAATATTTTTAAATATTGTCAGATTGTTTTCGGGTAGAGGCGTAAAATGAGTTGTTCGCGCACAATTTTTTGGGTTATATATTTTCACTAAAACTGACATTACATACAAGAGCATTCTTACGTTTTACTACAATCGCGTAGACATAAAACTCACGTGGTGGTTAATGTACATCCTTTTTGGTCGAAACGGTAGATGTCGCTAAATCTGCGGAAGCCATTATCGATACATATTCTAACAAATATAATAAAAATCCCTAAAAAATGAACTATGACATGTTCCAAACCTCCTTACCGATCCCTCGTTCCATCAATGACCATAATTCACCACCCTCCCCCGACGTCTCTCAAACCACCATCATCCCTTCATCCACCCTTTAACCACCCATCCTGAATTTTTCAAACTGTCTACCGCAACAATCGCCCTTCCACTATCGCCCATCCCCCGGGGGTGAATTTCTACGAGGCGGACGTCGCTCGTTCGAAGCTAGAGGCCAGAAAGAGCACATTGCAGGCGATGCAAGGCGGCATAAATGAAAGCAGGAAAAGGACGAAGGATGCGGACGAAGGAAAAAGACGAAGCGGAGAAGAAAAGGGGTTGCAGGGAGGGGGCAAACTGCGAATAAGATGGCGGCAGTGTGGGAGGACGCGGAGATTACGAGGCTGTCATCCGCGTATAAGGCGTGAAAGGAGAAGCGGCTGCACCGATGCAAATTTCCCCATAGGGCCCCGCCGTGACAGTCAGTTTCGTTGACAGTCTCATGGTCGGCCGCGTTTGAACCCTCCGAGTTGCGTTCGCCCCGATGACAGCTCGTTTAAACAGGCGAGAGGTGGGATTCGAGAAGAGGGAAACAAAATCTGCCGGATTTGCATTTCTTCCCGGACAAATCGAATGCGGAGTTTAACCCCTTTGGATTTGGGACTGATGAGAGTTTATGGTTTTTCTTGTGGCGAGGTTTTGTTGGGGTGTTGGTGTTGGATTTTCTGTCGATGTCACTTTGATTTTGAGATGTGATGACTGCAAGGGTTGGTTGAAGAATGATGAATTTTTGGCGGTATTTGTAAAATGGAAATGGGTAGGGCTCGGAGTGTGCACTTATTTTGCAGGTGTGTACTTGTTTTGTTAATACTTTGCGGACGGAGACTTTTTTGACTGTTGAGAAATACTCATTTATTTGGCGATGGAAAACAACCTTTTTGTCTGAAAGTTGGAGGGTTAATGTATACAGGGTGTTCAAAAAAACGTTCAATATTTATATGGTATATAGAATGTAGCCTGCTGCAGCAAAGAATAACTGTTAGCTTCAATTTTTCAAATTATTCTCTTACAATTAGACCACCTTCATAATTATCGTCACAATTATAAATAATCTATGGCACAACAAAGGGGCAAATTCCTCCTGCAATTTCAAATCGACCATCCGAAAACGAAACAAATACTCAAAATACAACATTCCCGAAACATTCTCACCATCCCACTTTAATTTTTCAAATTATTGTCTTACAACTAGACCACCTTAATAGTCACCGACACAATTATAAATAATCTATGGCACAGCCAAGAGACAATTTCCTCCTACAATTACAAATCTGCCGTCCGAAAACAAAACAAGTACTCAACAAACAACGTTCACCAACAATTTTGACCATCAAACTTCAATTTTTCAAATTACACCCAATTTTACACGGTTTTGTCTGGAACGTATCTACCGTGTAAAAACAGAATTAGGTGTATTCTCTTACAATTAGACCGCTTTGTTAATTACTGGTACAATTACAATCTACGGCACAGCAAAGTGACAAATTCCTCCTACAATTACAAATCTGCCATCTGAAAAAGAAACAAATGCTCAACAAACAACGTTCACCAACAATTTTTACCATCAAACTTCAATTTTTCAAATTACACCCAATTTTACACGGTTTTGTCTGGAACGTATCTACCGTGTAAAAACAGAATTAGGTGTATTCTCTTACAATTAGACCGCTTTGTTAATTACTGGTACAATTACAATCTACGGCACAGCAAAGAGACAAATTCCTCCTACAATTACAAATCTGCCATCTGAAAAAGAAACAAATGCACAACAAACAGCGTTCACGAAACATTCTTGCCATCCCACTTCTCCAGCTCCAAAGACAAAACGAGGAAAGGTCTCCCCATGAAGTTCTCTCGATCCCATCAATTCGGTGAGTGTGCCGTCGAGTTATTACGCAAGGTTATTTACATATCCGAAGGATCTCTAATGAATCGGAATTGCAATCAGTCGGCAGAAGGCGCGCCGAGGGAAGCCGCGAAGAAGCACGCGATAGCATCCTCATTAGAATCACATTTATATGGTGAAATTTATGTTTGAAAGGAATACGACAGGAGTGATCTATCACACGAGCGGAATCGTCCGCGCACCTTTTACGCACGGGATCCACGGCAGTGGGAATCGGCCGACGTCACGCGCCATTAACATCCTGGAGATCCGATCGTGCAATTAGCGACGATCGTCTATTAATTACAGCGCGATTAACGCCGATGACGCGCCACTGCTTTCGCGTTAATTCATTCCACGCTTGGAATTAGTCTCGCGGAATTTTGCGGCCGACTCTTTCTTTCCGTTTTCTCCTGTCTTTGATTGTTTTTTTTCTTGTTTCTTCTCTCCGTTCGTCTCGGTTTCAGGTGTTTTCATTCCTTTTCTTGTTTCTTCTCTCCGTTCTTCTTGGTTTCAGGTGTTTTCATTTCTTTCTTGTTTCTTCTCCCAGTTCTACTTGGTTCCAAGTGTTTTTACTTTTTTCTAGTGTATCTTTTTTTTTTAAATTCTTCTGATCGAGATATTTGTGATCTTTGCTGCACTTTTTCCTGCAGTTTTCTTAAGTTTATTTCATTTGTGGGCGTTTTTATTTTATAATTTTGCTTCTGTGCGACGTGTTACTCTCTTATGCTGCTTTTTTATTTTTTTCCTTTTTTCAAATTTGTTTACGATGTTATTCGGTTTTTATTTTTTTGTGTTCGTCTTTTTCCAGTTACTATGGCCTCTTTAAACGTTCACCTTCCATGTTGCGCTTCTTCTTGCTTCTTCGCAAGTGTTTTCCTTTATTTCTCATTTCTTAAGGTACCCCTCCCCTCGTTTTCTGTGTACTTTTTCTCGTTTCCTCTTTTCATTCCCAACTTTTTTGTTATCTTTTCGCTGTGTCCCCTCTTGCTCTTCTTCTGTCTTTTCCATTTTCTCTTTCTTTTTTCTTTTTTGGCTCTCCTCCTTCTCTTTTTCCAGTTCCTTTTTTGCTTCCACGCAGTGTTTTGTCCATCTCTTCACTTCTCTCGCGACCCTTTTTCTTTTCCATTTTCTATGTCTTTCTTCACATTTCGCTCTCCTCCTGCTCTTTCTTCAGCTCTTTTTCCTGCTTCTATGCAAGTTTCCATGTAAATTTGCATCTCATCTGTTTCTTCACGACTTTTACCACCTCTTTTCCATTCCATTTTCTCAGTATTTTTCATATTTGGCTGTGCTTCTTCTTTTTCTTGAGTTCTTCTTCCTGTTTCTATGTAAGCTTCTATGTTCATATTTCTTCACTTCTTTCACCACCCTTCCCCCCTTCCATTTTCTCTATATTCCTTCATATTTGGCTCTTAGCCTTCTCTTTCTTCAGTTCTTCTTTCTAATTCTATGCAAGTTTCCATGTAAATTTGCATCTTTTCTCTCTCATCGCCTTTCTTCCTCGTTGACCCATCTTCCTCCCCTCATTTCTTCATTCTCTTCGCCTTTCTTTAATTATTCAACCCTCCTCCTTTCCGCCGTGCAATATTCTTCCTTTCCCCTCTTCATCCTTCTTTTATTACTTCTCTCGCCACTTCTCTTCGTACAGCTTCCCTCGCAACTTCACACATTTCGTTTCTCCCTTCGTCATTCCTGCTCCCCTTTCATTCTTCGTTCCACCTTCCTCATTCTTTTTCACCTGTAGCACACTGCGCAACGGTACCTTTCTCTCGACAAATTGAATCCCTCGGACACCCGAAGCAACAATCGTGTCAGCCTTGTCGTGCCCGTTACCATCTACTTGCATACCGTCTGCATGCCGCCCGTTGCTTTGCTGCGTTCAGATTATCGCGATGTCATCGGGGCAATTTTTCTTCCTCTTTCGAAATTTCGAAGTACATCGACATCGATCGGAAGGCTAACTTCGCCACTTGTTGCGAGAAAGGCATTTGGGTTTTAAGATTGACATTTTTACTGCTATTGTAGTGTAGTCTCAAATTCATTTCAAATGAATTTGAAATTCATTCATTTACCGTCCCCGAACGCGTACTGAAGTTGCGGACAAATATTTCATAATTTTCTCGGTAAAGGTCACGTGAAGGTCATCATATTGCACCTAGTTGGATTCGTTTTTTATAAGCTATAACACTGTTGTAATAAAAATATGCAGTCCCATTTAAAAAAAATACGATGACCTTGAAGTCTCGAAAAAAATGACCTTGAGAAAAAATTATTTACCGTCATCAAATTCGCTCCTTGAAACAGTACAACTTTATTCTGTGGAGATTTTTTGTACGACTAATAATAACCGAAATATTTAGGTGTTCCCATATAAATGCACCACCCTGTATACAGGGTGGTTCAACAGAAAAATCGGGAGAATCGGCCGTTTACACTTTCGATTTTTTTTTAAGCCTTTGCTAACGTATTTGTGAGATTTTTCTGATTAAAATGATACCAAACACGACATACTTTGAATTATAGTTACTTAATATTCAAGCAAGTTTGACCTTGAATGAACTTGAGTCATAGGTCATTGAACTCGTCTGAAAACGTGCTATTTCATGGTTAATAAAAAAACATATCATTCCATTTAAAAAAATACAGTTGACCTTCAAATCTCCGAAACGCCTCCACCTATACAAAAAATAAACGCACCACATAGTGTATCCTTTTGAACCATGTAACTTTTGTATATAACATTCTTTCGTGCAACGCATACTTTAAAAGTTATTCGAGGTGCACAAGTTACGTGGACCACCCTGTATATATTTATTTATTTCATTAATTATATATATATACTTATTTAAGCTAAATTCCGACAAAATAGCGGGCGCCACGCGTATATTATTACTATAAGATAAACTTTTACGAATCTCTGCGGTCACCCTTGGTATCCACCCGGGTGACAACTACCATGGAAGAAGCTCTTATCCGCAGAAGAAGTTATCGTCCGCGGGAATTGAATGTAGCACCGCCAGAGGGTAATGTCCTCTGGAGGAACATTAATTAAAAATAAAATCAAAGTTTATGTGTTACTGTTTTTAAATTCATCGCAAAACTCCACTCAATACCGTCGTGCTGCACTATCGAAATACACGCTATACATCAAAAGCGAAAAAGTCACTTATTTGGTGAGTTCTGCAAATTGCGAAATCCGAGTTCGCATTACATGGCATTCAACGTGTTAAAAAATCTCACACAACCCCCACAAAAGCCAACTGCACTTTCTCACCATCCCTTACGAATACAAAACTTCACCCAACGTCCCAATATAATCACCCAATCACGCATTAATCGTTTAATATCAATTATCCCCTCTTCCCATCCATCTTTCGTCTCCACGCAGCCACGAGGCCGCGAAAGACGAAGAGAAGAAGCGCGAACGAAGAAAAGACGAAGAAGAAGAGCCAAAGGCTCGATCCCGAGGAGCGTCTCGTTTTTTGCAGTGTAATAAGATGCATCGTACGTCAAAAGAGACGAGGAAAGGATTCGTTACGAGGCGTCGTTGACCCAATTACACGTTGGAACAGTGTATCCACTCTTCGCGATCTGCTTTTAAGCGGCTTAATTCGATCTCCCCTTCTACCGTTCCACTCTTCTTCCTCTTCGCCACCCCGTCGTTGTCGAGCAATGGAGTTTTGCGATTTATCGGGGAATTTTGAAGATTACCTTTCGCCGAAAATGGCCACGCAGCAGATTCGAAGATCGGTACATCGATATCGAACGTACTCGGCGGTTTATCGACGATCGTTGCTGCTTTGATATCCGAGGACTCGACGTCCTCGAAGAATGTTGCAGGCTAAAACTGGGTGGTTATGGTTATTGTCTCTTCGTTTACCTCGTCTTATCGTCGAATCTCATTTTTTCCGGGGCGGTTATCGCGTGTGGTCCTTCGTTTTAGCGATTGCCGTTTGTGCTTTGCCTCCTGGGGGGTCGATTTGCCGGAGATGGAGACGACGAGCTTGTAAAAACCGTTACGTACGAGGTTTGCAAATGACGGACAATCGCCTGGTCTGTTTGGGTTCTTGGCAATGTTTTCACGTGGGAGGGCAAGGTTGAAATTTTGCTGTTGCTCTTGGTTTTACGATTTCTACTTCGACTGTGCGCAGCAATTCGGAATTAACGCTGGAACTACCGAGACAGTCAAAATGGCTATTTTCTAATTTTTAACCCTTTGCACTATGAAGTCACCTTTGGCGTGACAAAACTATTTTTCCGTAAAACTCTGAAGTCACTCTTGGCGTGACTTTTTCTGGCGTGATTTTTCTGAATAATCATTTTGTTAATATAACATTAAACTTTAAACGACTTCAAGCAATTACTTCATACCTAACATGTGATGTCAAAACCACAAAAATTAAATCAGAGTTGGCCGAGAACAAACTAGGAAAACAATTACAGTGCACAGGGTTAATAAAAATTCTCCCAGTTTATGGGAGAGTAAAGAGTAGATGTTCCAGGTGTATCTTATAAAACCGAAATTACTTAATTGATCTTCTTTTTCACCTCTACATTCCGTATTTTCCAAAGTGCTTCTTCAACGTATCTAAATATAATAAATATACAGGTAGTTTTGGTGTTAAGTAGGTATTCTAGTCTAATACTGCATTTCTTACGTCTTTTTAGGAATTTTTTCTTATAAAACTATAAATTTTTAAATATCTACATTTTACACATATGTTCATTCATGTTTTACGAATATTCCGAAATTTTTGCAAGTGAAAATAATCAAAACTGACTGAGTTACATGCCGTTAAACAAGGTTCCTTTAAAAAGTGTCCTACTGGCCTTCTCATACAAAGGTGCTTTTTAATCATCAAAGAACTGTTTATTTCTCAGTATTCAAAAAAGTATCCGCCCGAAAAGGACTAAGTGTGTCGCAATCGAAGCAAAAACTCTCCAAATTCCAATTTCCTCAACTTCCTAACCTCAAAACGATTAGAACCGTCATCCCGCGAGCGTCGTTCTAATCTTCGAAACCGGCTCGTCAGGGAGTACGACAGAAACGCCGTGGAAGGCAGGAAAAATGAGGGAACGTGTTTCACGAAGCACGATACCTTATAGAGCTCTACAATGTCGTGCACACGTAGAGGCTGAATGGTGAATGCGAGTGACGCGGCAATGATAATTAATCAAGCTGAACGCCGCGCTGGCGCCCTCCGTGCAGGGTAATAACAGCGCGAGCTGTGTGGTCCATCCTTGTCCTTCGTCCTCATCGCGGTCCGTTACGAAACGGTTCGTATGTTCGTACGGTGCGCGCTCGTTGCACGCGATTAGCTTTCTTTCTGCATCGTGACGAGTGCGGTAAATTTCTTGGAAATTTTCATCGAGGATGACGATTTTTTGGGATGTAAGATATAAACGTTTTTTAGACGTGCGCAGTGTGTACTACCTTGATTATGACTGACGCATGTATGCGCGCGAAGATCCAACTTTGCCTGTTTATCGACGCATGTAAGTGAAGATTGCTCAAGTCGTGCCCTTTAAGAAAAAAGGTATAGAAATTGTAGATTTTATTAAATAAGGGACAAAGTTTTGTTTTATTTATAGCTTCTATGAATATTGCAACTATTTATGGACACTAAACGTACTATAGGCGGTCAAATGACCGGCTCAGTGGGATGAAAATATGTAATTTTTTGCATTATTAAGTAAAAATTGTTTTCCACGGTGCACGCACGTTGCACGCGATTAACTTTGTTTCTGCATCGTGACGAGTGCGGTAAATTTCCTGGAAATTTTCATCGAGGATGACGATTTTTTGGGATGTAAGATATAATCGTTTTTTTCTTAGGTGCGCGGTGTGTGCTACTTTGAGTACTACTGACGCATGTATGCGCGCAAACATGCAATTTTGTCAGTTCGTCGACGCATGTAAGTGAAGATTGCTCAAGTTGTGAAAAAAGGTGTAAAAATTGTAGATTTTATTAAATAAGGAACAAAGTTGTGTTTTACTTATAACTTCTATGAATATTGCAACTATTTGTTAACACTAACTGTACTATGGGCGGTCAAATAACCGGTTCAGTGGAATGGAAGTATGTAATTTTTCGTATTATTAAGTAAAGACTGTTTTGTTTGTTGCTTCCTGCATTAGGTCGACGGTCTTCTGCATTTCTTTCAAAAAGGTATTTTCTTTGGTTCATAACCGGTCAAAAGGTCTGCTGTAGCAAAAATAAGTATCCATAAAGTATCGGTACGATTAGTGTTAAAAAAAATTCAAAATACGTGTACACAATCGAAGATAATTGACAAAAGTAAAATAGTAACGTTGGTGCGACTGTGGAAACAGTGTTCAAAGTCGTACCTAGGAAGGAAACGAACCAAAAATAGCTCAAGTTAATATTTCTTGCGTAAACGACTTTATGAACAGCAATAATCGTCATTAACAAGATCCACAGAAATATTTAGTACATATGCACAGTTACGGTGGAAATATTGAAATATGATTGTTGGAATATGAAGGTGCAAATAGTAATTTACAGTTTGTGAAAATGCAACTATAGACTTTTATGTATTGTTCTTAAGGTTGAACGTTTTACATATGGAAAAATAAGTATGTTGCAAAGCAACAGTATGCATTTGAGGGTTAAATATTAAATATATTAGCAAATCCGTGAATACTGCAGTTTAAGAGTCATAAGAGCATTCATCCACCTCCAATAAAAAGAAGTCCCACATTGCTGTCAAAGCACGCTCAAATGTCTCTCAAATATTCAAAATTTAATCTCTCCTCGCCAGTTCCAACGTTAGAACTACCGCGGTTAAATCTGTTACATTTAAATATATTAAACCAGTACTTTGAAAGAAGAGGAATCTAGGGAAACAGCAGATGATTAGTTGACACTAAACCTACCGCCGTTATATTTATTAAAATTTATATATAATGAGCAAGTACTTTGGAAATAGCGAAATCAATAGGTGAAAAAGATGGTTAATTAATTAATTTACGTTTTATAAGATAGAAGTAGAATATTTACTTCATGTCTCCCCTATCAATTTAGCCAAATTTTAGAAAAAATTCGGGAACCAGTCATTTTGCCTCGTAGTACCAGCGTTAACCCTTTGAGGACGCCGGACGTATATATGCGGTCGGAGAAAAAATTTGATTATAGTTTATCGGTACATGTATACACCGTTAGAGTTGAAAAATTAATATATAACCGTTGAAATATGATTACGTAAATAGTAATTTATAACTTCTATACATTAACATTCTGACTTTTTGATAAAAATGTGATTTTTGATCGTCAAATAAATGATTATTTCTCAATATTCAAAAAAGGCCTCCGTCCGCAGAGGATTAAAAATGATTAATTAATAAATTTAGGTTTCATAAGATAGAAGTGAAATATTTACTTCATGTCTCCCCTATAAATTCAGGCAATTTTTAGAAAAGTTTCGGGAACCGGTCATTTTGCCCGGCTCGGTAGGTTTAGTGTTAAGTACTTTATATTTTATGAGGTAGACCTTCAATATCTAGTCTACGGCTCCCCTACAAATCTGAAGAATATTTCTTCATTTATTAGAAAATACCAATATTATTAGAAAATTTATTAGAAAATTTATTATGTTTAATAGAAAAATTCTGAACCAGTCATTTTGCCTCGTAGTTCCAGCGTTAAGGCCGCGCAAATCTCTTCAAACTTCCAAAACCACATGGACACCCGTCATCGCCTACTTTCCCGCAGGGCTATCGTCGACCAGCCATCTTGTCCTTCAAGCGTGCGACTCGAATGACACGGATGATCTTTATTTAGGGTTACCAGAGTAAATACATGGTCCGAATGGTCGAGCATTGGCTTCCCTGCCTTTCCAAACGATCCGCCGGCTGATTCCTACGTAAATAAATAAATAAATCGGCGATTTTTCGGACGTCGCCGTACCAACCCTTCGCCGGAGGCAGCCTCTTTCTCCTCATAGAGTAATCCTCGCGGGTCAACGGGACGATTGTTGTTTTAAGGGTGTGAAACATGACAGGTGCACAATGAACGGTGATGCTGCAGGTGCGAACGGAGAGTGGGGCTAACGATGGAACCGTGAAAGTCAGGAATCCTCGACGTCGTCGCGGCGACGTCTCTTCTCGCGCACAAAACGATCCGTGTAACGCGAGACAATTTGTGCTTCCTCGTGGAACAAAGATCCCCGAGGAAACGCCGAATCATCGTCCTCGAAGGTGCTGCTTCGTGTCACGCTCCGAGAGCGGGAAAGGGAGAACGCGGAAATTTCAAGCGGATCAACGGATGATTGAATGCCGAAGGAGAAAGTGGGGACGATCGTCAGCGCTGTTGCGGTGGTTTCGTGAAGTTCTGATCTTTTATTGCTGTATTTGAGACTCTTTTACTCAATTATTCTCGAAGAGGAGTTCATACTTTTGTAAAATGTCATGTTTCTAATAATACAGGGCAAGAAACTGACTCTAAATCCCAACGTCATACGACCGCAACCTCTAAATGGGTAGCCGGTGGAATAAATGTCGTTAATTATTCGACATAATACAAAATATTGGAATAATCCTCGAAATTTATGTTTTCGGTTTCAAAGTAGGCGCCATTTGATGCGATACAGTTGTGCCGACCAGTAATCCAATCATTGAAACATCTAGGTATATATTTACTTTCCGTTTTGACCTTCACTTCTCTGCGAATTGTGTTTTATGGCTCCATGAACTCACATCGTCTTCCACAATGTGGCAATCTGAGTTTGGAGAATAAAAAAACTCATGCGGGGCCATATCCGACGAAGACGGTGCTTGCTCCGTGATATTCGCTGACTTTTTGGTTAAAAATTCACGTATATTGATCAATCTGTGGATGGCGCATTGTCGCAATGCAAAATGGAAGAATTGTTCACCCACAATTTTTGCCTTCTGCGAATATTCTCTCTCAAACGCCACATAATTCCCGAATAATATTGTTTATTAACATGTTCGCGGGCAGTAAATATTTGAGATAACTGTGAAAATAGTCAGTCAAGTATTACACTTCTAACTTATACTTCTAGTAGACAGAGAAAAAATAAAATAACATGAAAATACTCAGTGAATCACTTGGTCATCACTTTAACACTAGAAGTACCAAACCAGTCAAAATGACTGGTACACCATTTTTTCTAAAAATTCTCCAAGATTATAGGAGAGTCATAGAATAAATATTCTACGTCCATCTCATAAAACATAAATTACCGAATCGATCATCTCTTCCACCTCTGAATTCGCCTTTTTTTAAAATACTTATTTAATATATTTAAATATACCAGATTTAACGCCGGTAGTGCTAGTGTTAAGCTGCATAATAATTACAGAAAATTAAGGTTATATAGAATTAAATGAGTTATCTTTATTGTTTGCCATTGCGTGAATGCTATAGCATTCATGTCATTTTACATTACGATGAAAATGGATGTTATAGCATTCACGTCCACGAACGTGTTAACTGTTTGCCCCTTTGGAAAGAATTCCAAGTCGACAACACTACGATAATCATAAATGAACAATACTCAATACTAGACACAGTATATACTGTTGGGAATTAGAAAGATAGCCAGCGAGACGACACAAGGGCAAGAAAATCCTCTCGCTCGAACCTTCTCTCACTTAGCTTCGATGTGACCCATTGACTCTCTTCGTCATGCGATCCGATTTGCAAGTGTGAAACAGAACCGCAATGTTCGCATTCCTTCCGCCAGCCTTCTTTCTAATACCGAACCCGTTGCATTCGCTATTCAAATCCCAAGCAAAGAAACGATCTTCAATTCCAACCATCATCCAACCCACAATTCCAAACACCATCGCGACAGTCGCGAAGTACCATAACCTCTCCGTGGAATCCCGCCAAAGCAGCACAATAGAGTTTCCCAAACTTTCGTCAACGTGGAACACTTCTCAAGTTCTAACATTTGTGAGGAACGCTGGAGTAAATATTGTTTATTCTAGTCTAAAACTGGAGTAAATAGTTAAATAGATAAAAACAGACAATGTTTCGTTGCTAATGTCACTTTCATTATTGTTCGCGGAACATTTAAGACGTTCCGTGCCACGTGTATCATTTATGGGTTAGGTTGGGTCTTGCTACTTCGATACCCTATTTTTTTACAATTTCCTCGAAAAGTTTCGATCTGACTGACTTTTACAATCGCACTGATTGCAGCGCCTAGTGTACCATAACTGGTACACAATGTAATAACTACTTTACACAAGCTAATTACTTATGAATTGATGCAATGAAATATTGTGTGATAATATATCAATCTTCAGTCAAAACATCAAATGGCTTGAATGATAAGTTGGGCAAAAACGGCTTGGCACGGAACGTCTTAATACTAGATCTACGATCGCTAAATCTGGTATATTTAAATATATTAAACAACTACTTTGAAAAAAGATGAATTAAGCGGCAAAAACTACGATCAGTTAACACTTAAATCTACCGAAAGCCTGTTAATAGGCTTTCTGTTTATCAATACTCATTGGCCGACAGTCTATTAATCTGTTATTACAGATGATAATAAAATAAAGTTACGCGGCCTCGGAACAACTGAAATTAAAACGACATAATGAGTATTTCTTAACATTTTAATTTTAATGTCACAGAGCTTTGCCAGTAGGTACATACACTCGTGCATAATTTTCATCGAAATGAGCGGTAGATAAAGTGGTAAGAAATTTGTGTATTACAAGATACGCGTGAAATATCTACTGCACTGCTTCTCTATAAATTTGACAAATATTTTAAAAAAAGTAGGAACCCGTCAATTTTACGGCTGTCGTAGATCTAGAGTTAATAACTTTGCGGAACACAGTTTGGGAAACGCTGCAAAAGACCCATCGTAGACCATCGGCCACTAGATGTCTCTTCTCCGACTACGACACCGCGCAAGATGCGGATAGAAAGAGGCAAAGAGAAGAGAGAGAGATCGTCTCGAAGAGGGTTTTATTTGTCGAGCAAACAGAAAATGCGAGCGAGGCGTCGTACGAAGGTGGAAATGGCTCCTCGTCGAGGGACGAAGGGCGAAGGGGGGGAAAAAAAGGTAGTCGATCCACGTTCTCTCGAGGAGAATGAGAAGGACTGGGTTACCTCTCATTGTTTATCTTCCGACCGCAACAGAATATTCTTTCGCGAAAGGCAACCGAACCGGGCGCCCTCTTTCGCAATCGCCCTTTGACAGTCGCTGATGAGTCCATCTTGCCTGTATTTGCATCTTTACGAGCTCGCTCGCTTCTTCTTGCGTTGCCGCGCACCTGTGCGAGGAGGCGAAAGAGGTAAGAGAGACGGGCCGACGTTTCCGCTCGTACGCGTCTGTCTTCGGGCGATGATGATGCTTTTGCAATGGCAACCTTGCTCTTCTGCTCGAGCTATCCGACAACTGCGCCTTATTTTCTACGGCGTGCTCTCGTTGGACGGCCTGATGGAGGATGGATGTAGCTGCTGACGTTGCGTCCAGCATTTTTTTTTATGCTGATAATAATAGGAATGGTAATTGCTGCGTTGTTTCGAGGAGAAATGTATTAATGTCGCGGATTATTGGTGACAGATGGTACGTGGCGCTCGTGGCGTTTGTCAGCTGGAGTGTCATTCAGTTGGCGGTGGAATTGGACTGACTTTTTTGTGGTTATTTAGAATATATAGTAAAACTAGAACTACTGAGCCAGACAAAATGACTGGTTCCCAGTTCTTTCTAAAAATTATTCTACTTTGCAGCAGAGGTGCTTTGGGAATACTAGTCACGAGGGGCAGAGTTGACCTAACCTTACAATATGGTTATTTCGAGTCCTTAAAAGGATAATCTAGGGTTCGAATATACGAGAGTTTTTGGTTTCTACGAAGACTTATCGTCGGTCTGCATCTCTTATCTCGCATTCATCTGAAAATTCAGATTCTTTTCCTTTCAATAAAAATTGTTGCAACGAAATTACGGAAATATCATATTAACCCACTCGCATTATAGCTCTAAATACGGCAGAAGACGCAGAATACCGAGCATTTACGCGCGCAGCAGTTTAACATTGTACAGGGCGGAATATTCCGCGGGTGGAGGATAAAAGGCTATCGTCATCCGCGGAATATTCCGCTTACGGATATGACTGGGTTAACAGTAGAACTACCAAGCCAGTCGAAATGACCAGGTCACAAGATTTTCCAAATATTCTTCAATTTTGTTTAATTATCTTATCCACCTCTTTATTCCGTTATTTCTAAGGTACTTATTTAATATATTGAAATATAACAGATTTAACGCCGATAGTTCTAGTGTTGAAGAAGGCAGGGAAATGTTCATCGGATAACAGGAGGTGGTTTGATGTCGAAATATCAATGGAGGAGGAAGGTAAACAAGGAAAATGAGGAGTAACATTAACTTGTTGGAATTCATTTATTGCAATTTGTTTTGTGGAATATAGGTAGATAATTAATTTAGGCAGACGATTTTGCCAATCTGTTTGTCCTTGTTTTCTTCCCTTCTTTCTTCTGTCTTTATTGATCACTTAAGTCGGAGCAGCGTAAAGCAAGATAACGTATACATTGTCTCACAATTTGAATAATTTCCCCTTTAGGGTTCTGAATTTCATTTTGACCTGTACTTCTTAATTAATGGTGCTTAATTTTATTAACATTCTGAAGATTAATGATAACTGCTGTAATTTAAGCATATAGAAGTACCAAAATCGATCGATACGCTGACAGTCGATGCAATCGAAAATACAAAGAAGAGGTGAGTAAGCCAATTACAGCAAAATGGCCGTTCGACAGTTGACGTAGCAGCTGTAGTCCCTCGAAAGATTGTTGGATACCGACCTAATTCTATAAGATAAAACACCAAATATTTCCAAACGTGATTCAGGGTGCAAACGAGAATTCTTATTTATTTTCTATTTCTGTCATCGCTTTCGCTGCAAAACATATTTTGCAGACCTTTAGTGTTGACAGAAATCACAGGAAAAGCGGCCGCCCTTTCGAACCTTAACCCTTTGAGGACTAGCGACGCATATATGCGGCGTGAGAAAAAATGTAATTATAGTTTATAACCGCTTGTATATACAGTTAGAGTAGAAAAATTGATATACAACCGTTAAAATATGATTAAACAAGTAGTAATTTATAGTGTATATGAATTAACAGTATAACTTGCTGATAAGAAGGTGCTTTTGTATCGCAAAATGAATGACTATCTCTCAATATTGAAAAATGTCTCCGTCCGCAAAGGGTTAATCACGAGAAGTCGGGGTCATCTGAACCTCCCACCACGCTGTCTCAAAGCCCTTAAAATCTCGGTTTCGTTTCCAAATTATCACACAATTGTCTAGAATCGCTGACAATCCGCATCCTGCGACGACGTTATCCTAAGATTGTAAACCTCCGAAAGTAGTTTCTTCGAAAATAGTGTTGTAAACTCTTCAGGAAATACAACAAAATCGCACAATTTCCAACCAAAAAACAGCAACCACCGACGATCAGTATCATAACAAACATACAAATGCATCAACCGGAAGAACAAATCCCCCTTCGCAAGTCCAAGACGCAACCGGAACTTGTCGCGAACAAGAAACATCTCCAACCATCAGGGACCACCGACGCCCTCTACAAGCTGCGAAATATCTCAAACAAGCTCATAATCGAGCCCCTATACTTTACAAACTCGTTTTACGATTCTAAACCCGTACAATTCCCGATAACCCTCCCCATCCTACCAATAACGCCAACATCCAATTAGTATCAATTACCATAAACCGAATCCACGAGTCGCAGCGTCGTATCGGTTCCCATTTCCCTCGAATAATTAAACATGGCGTCGCCGTTCTCCACAAACAAATAAACCGTCGCAGCGAGCTTAATAGCCGCTGCCAAGCAGGAAGGACTCACCCACCATGAACAGAGAGAGAAACGCCAACCACGAATGGCACTTACCATCGAATTTTATGGGTTCCGATTGATTTACACTCGAGATTGAGGTTAGGTTAGGCTCCTATTCTGGGCTTGGAAAATCTGTCGGTTTTGCTCGTTATCGATGCCGATCCTCCTGATCGTCCGCTTCGAATGTCGTATTAACGATCGTACTGCAACGATGTCACTATCGTTGAGAGAACTGGAGAGAGAGAGAGAGGGAGAGGAGAGAGATGAGCGGAGAGGGAGAGAGGTTAGCAAGTACCGTCGAGTATCCACTTCAAAGAGCTGGGTGGGCTAATTAGCGCGTTGCCTGGCAACCGGACGACGAGTACGATCTGCACTTTACTCCGTTCCTCCTCCTCGCTCTGTCTCTCTCACTCTTATACTCTGTCTCTCCTCTCTTAGAGAGTTCCTCTTTTATCCTCTCCTGCTATGTTGCCGGCTTGTCTTTTTGTCTCACCCCTTTCAGCCGGAAGCCTACGTTTGGACGTCTTTGGTGTGTTTTCATGCGATTCTCTTCGTATTTCAGCGCGATCGTTTCGTTTTAGTACTCTACGTCTTTCTTATAAAAGTTAAATTACTTGGTTGATCGTCTTCTTTGCCGCTTGATTCCTCTCTTTTCAAAGCACTTATTTAATGTTGTTGGAATCCCACTTCTGACACCAAATTTATAATGGTGTTGCCGTGATATGTGTCCAACGATTTTATTATAAGAAACAAGAATCGAGAATTTTCGGTTATGAACGAAATAAGAGACGCAGGCCGACGGTATAAACTCGTGGCACAATTGCAAACTAAAATCTGTCTTGTCTAAGGGCCTTAGACCGTCCTTTTAACACTATTCCTACCACTACCGGTCAAATGACCGTTTTTAAAATTTCGATTAGAATTTCCTATATACAACGTAATTGAATCGCCTTTAAACTCCACGACTTTTCCTCAAATATACGTATAATACATTCACATTATAATACATTTTTCAATATTCACTTCTTTTTTTACTGTTCATTTTCTGGGAAAAAATTATCATTTGACAAATTCACAGGTTGCGGTTGGAAAAGGTATACGTGAAGTATCGGTAGGAATAGTGTTAACCAGTTAACTGTGGCGACCTTTTTTGACAGTGCGCACCTATATGTGTCGCTCCAGTTCCAGCCAGTGCATACGGTTATGCATGAATCTATCTCAAATTATTTATACTTTTTATTTCTTCGTTTTATTTCGTCTTCACCTCCTAATATTGTAAACATCTTGAAATTTACGAATATATTCTAGTTTTTGCGAAAATTATATTTTAATTAACCAATGGAAACTAAATTTCACGCGTGACGAGTATACTCGTCATGCACAAAATACGCTCATTTCGCCATGACGAGTACAGTGGACTCCCGTATAACGCGAATTCGTATAACGCTCCGAAAAAATTGCGACTAGTTCTCATACAACGCGATAAACCGTCGCGTATAACGCGCAAGATAATTTCTACATTTTCACATAGTTTTTGATTTTTTGTTTAAACTTTTCTTTAGGCCTGACGAATTAAATATAAAGCTCGCAAAAACAGAGAAGTCCCGCGGTATGAGGTACGGGGTAAGGTGAGACTGTCTCTCGCACCGTCTCTGGAAACCTCAACTAGACGAATGACAACCGAAAACAAAACACTCCGTCCGTCGTTTCCATGACGACGCACCGAATGTGCGGCACTTTCAGCCAATAACGCGTTAGAGTCGAAAATGACGTCAGAACGAGGGCTGTCTCTATCCGTCAGGCGAATCAAAACAATGCAGAGGCTACAAGCTTCTCCGTTTTGCGAGCTATACCCGCATTCCGTTGCCTAACCGTTACTGAGTTGTCGAACCGTATACGTTATTCCGCCGCACCCTGTACAGTAAAGCCTCGACAAAGACATCAAAAATTTCCCTCGATAAATGCATCATGACTATCCCCTCCACATAGCTGGATCCCCCTTGACGAACCTCGACGCTCGACGAGGGAGCAGTGTAAAATGATATCACACGAGTGTATCGGTGAGGCAATACTAATTGGAGGGTCCGCTGCCTTCATTTCCGTTTTTTTTAACCATTTCTAACGTATTTGTGAGATTTTTCTGATTAAAATGATACCAAACACGATATACTTTGAATTATATTTACTTAATATTTAATAAATTTACTTACTATTTACATAATTCAAGCTATATCGTGTTTGGTATCATTTTAATCAGAAGAATCTCAAAAATACATTCGGAAAAGTTACATTTAGTAAAATTAATAAATAAACAAGTTTATTGTTGCCTTAGCAATGCCTCGCTGATACTTTCGGGTAGCTCACTTTGTATGCTCTTTCTGTTTCTTCTATTGGCTGTCTTTTTCTAAGTTCGCATTTGGCTCGAGCCCTAATGTAAACACAGATTCGACCCCGGTACTCGACAAGAGCACTGCTTTGCCCCCGAAATCTGTGCATTTATCGAGGTTTTACTGTATATCCAACGATAACAACTTGCAGCACTCGCATGGCGCTCAACGTGCCAAGACACCGCTGCGTGACACACGTTCTCCAAAGCGCTACCATTCTCCTTCCTCAAACTCCTTTCGATCCACGATTTCTTCTAATCCCGGAAGAATCTCCCGTCCAAGTTACGAGTAGGTCTCGCAAGTTTCTCGGAGTTTTTCCGTGATCTAAGCGTATCTACCGTGTCGGTGCTCGTTAGTGGGCGTTCTCCTGGATTCCCATGGGATCGTCCGATCGATGGTAAACAGACAATGCTCGCTGGCTCGAGTTAATACCGCCATGGTTCTCGATTTACAATCGAATACCTCGATAGTTGCATCCACGACACGGCAGGGCATCATTAAGGTGATTTAGAGACGATACGATGGACGATGTCGCGTTATAAATCTTCAGCGACAAATCGTAAGAGTAATGCGCCACGATCATCGTAAGTTTCACGGGACAGTGACATTTCTTGTCGATAGGCTAATCGCTTGAGTTATGCGCCATCTATGATAATTCTCTGTGCGGTGAATCAATCACGTGTCGTTTGATGGATGCTACGTGATGGGGTATTGGAAAGAAGAGACGGCCAAGTGTGGGAATTTTTTCCATTTTACTTCGAGAGTCGTAGATAGATTCTTCTTCTTTATGAGTTCGCTGTCCTATGCGTCATCTGTGATAGAAGGTTTGTTGTTTGAATTCACCCCTTTTGAAAACGGACTTGGAATTCTTTTTTTGTATTTTCTGACTTTGATTGCTATAGTCTTTTCACCTTGGACTTATTGTCTCTGGTGGATTTCGAGGCACTGAGATAGTATCAACGCACCTGACATCTGTACAGGGTGCTTCAAAATTGTTAAATCTGATAAATAATATATTTAAATTTATTAACACTTAATCGTCCGGCAGCTCATCGATGTAAACCTGAACTAAAAGGGCAAGCAACTTAATTGTTTCTTTTTTTGTAAATAAATCTAATGAAATGTTCGTTCGCCCAAGTTAAATGTGGAAATAATGGAATTGACATATTTATAGGGTGCTTCAAAATTGTTTGTCACGAATTACCGGGCGTTGTTCTACAGCTTTGGACCGGTGGACATTTGTAAAAATACGGGGCACAGAATTCACGAAACCTTGAAAATCAAAGATTTGCTAGCCCAATTTTATTATTTCTCATACAAATTAATGCAAAGTGATTAAAACTGTCCAGCAATGCAAAGGTCTTGAATAACGTCTGCTATGTCTTGAGTTGAGGTTAAGTTACACGATATATCGGAAATCATTGATAATTCGTTATTCCAACAATTAATTCTGAGTTATTGCGCGCACATTCACAAAAGAAATTGAAGGGCAAGGGGTTAAGAACTACAGTGTGAATATTTCCAAGGGTCGGACGAAGGTCAAAGCTATCAAGAAAAAAAGAAACAATATCTCGTTCGTTCTAATAAACTCGTCAATTTCAACTGAGCATTTACGAATCTAAGCTCATCGGCAACAATCGGAAGGTAAGAGCATCAGAAATGCAAAACGAACGAGGCATTCGCAGACTTCCACTTCATTACCCTCCATTATTACGTATTCCCCAAGACGGGGTGAAAGATCGCGGCAAAATCGATCTTCTCCCGGCTCGTTAACGTACATTTTCCTAAACACTGTCAGAATCGATTCCGCGGAGCTGATTTAAACGAGCCCAGCAAGAAGTAACCGTTCCGAGTGAGCCAATGGTGAACGTTCGCGTTAACAGTCGAACGATACGTAATTCAGGAAAAGAGCGGCTATCGATTTATCCTACTTCTCGATAGTCACGAATTACTCCCGTCTTTGAGAGATCTCGAGCCGGAGAGCGAGAGGAGGCGGTCCGTCGACGAAGGAGCCGTCAATCAGCCGTACGTTTCGTCTTGACCTCCTTCGCAACTCTACGGTTAATCTTCCATTGTTACTTTATATCGCTTTTGGTAGCCCCGTTTATTCAGGCTTCTTTCTTCGTTTTTTCTCCTTATTGACGCTGTTTTTTTTTAAATGTGCGGTTTAATGCTTCGCGGGTGCAATTTTGCGATTTGGGTCAAGGTATGCGCGCCTTGCGAGGTGGATTAGATGGAAGAGTTTGATGGCGCGGGAATTTCGGTGCATCTGGTTTGAAGGACGTTTCGCGAGGATATCGATGTGGCCTGTCAGTGATTTTTTGCACATTTTGCACACTTTCGACTTTCCTTCCCTGTCAGCTGGCTGTTTGACGTCCATTACCGCTAGAACCACTGGAGTTAAATCTGTTAATAATATATTTAGATTTATTAATACTTAATCGTCCGGCAGCTCATCAATGTGAACCTAACCTAAAAGAGCAAGCAACTTAATTGTTTCTTTTTTTGTAAATAAATCTAATGAAATGTTTCTTTACACAAGTTAGACGTGGAAATAATGGAATGATATAAATTTAATATGATAATATATATGTAAGGATGTTTATGGTCGGGGGTAACAAAACTTTAAAAACACATATACTATTTATCAATTATGAAATCAAGACTAAATACTGTTACGAAACGAGCACCACTTCGTCTTTGCGAGGAAAGGTATTAACTCGCGAATACTAATAATAACAACAATAACAATATTAATAATAATAATAATAATAATAATAATAATAATAATAATAATAATAATAATAATATTATAATAGTAATGTTGACGATGATAATGGTAACGATGATGTTAATAATAACAACAACAATAATAGTGATAATGAGCGATATTATGTGGAGTTTGTCGGTTGATGTTAGGACGTAACACTATATAAAGAAACTAACTATAAAAGATAACGAAATTATAAATAAATAGAAAACATTGCAACGTTATCTTCTGATGTTTAACACGTTGAACGCAATGGGGGTCCCCGGGGACCGGCGCTGTTGAATTCAATGAAATTTTATATGACTTTTAAATTGCAATATTTACGAATTTTCTAATGCATTCAATATTTAAATATTGTTATTCAAAAAGCAAATTCCTGCTGACTATTTATCTATTTGTGTCTTTAAGCTTTCTGCTTTGTAAAGATGTGATTTTAATAGAAAAATTTCCGCTTCAGTGAAAATTATGAAACTCGTCTAAAAGCGGTGGCGTTCAACGTGTTAAAGTTTTGGTAATTTTTTGAAGAATATTATTAACCCATTTGCATCATAGCTCTAAATACGGCAGACTACCCACAGTACCGTGCATTTCCGCGCGCAGCAGATTAACATTGTACAGGGCGGAATATTCCGCGGCTGGTCGATAAACGATGATCGTCATCCGCGGAATATTCCGCTTACGGATAATAATGGATTAATGTTTGCCGATTAAGACATGATTAGAATGATGAACCATTTAAATTAGAATATCAATCAGATAAGATATGAAACTTTTCACTCATAATTGACCACGTATCTCGGCATTATTTTTTTCCAGCATATTTATTTTTTTACTCATTGAATTGTTGCCGATATAAAGTGTACACCGCGTAGTATAAAACACAATTAAAACGTTTTCTTTTCACTTTAAAAAAATCGTTTTTAACCCCTTGCCCTACGGTTTGCTTTGTAACTGCCTCCGCAATAATTCAGAATTTAACCCCTCGCCTTACGATTTCTATTTTGACAGCGTGCGTAATACCCCAGAATTAATTCCAGAAATAAAAATTTCTCTCTGATCTTTAACATTTGGCACAACTGACTGTAATATTAATATTATAGAAATCATTTTACCGTCTCGCGATCGACTGATATTTTCAATTTAATAGTTATTGGAAAACTACAAAATTTCCTATTCCATTTATCGCCTCACGTGTGTCGCAAGTTATTGTAAGCTAAGGGGTTAATTGCTAAAATAAAAATCGACCGGTGATTCTTGATATATCGTATAATTTAACATAATATTAATATTATAGGAATAACATTATCGCGTCGCTTCTCATTAATATTTTCAATTTGATAGGTTTTGCAAACTCGAAAATTTCCTATCCCATTTACATCACGAGTGTTAGGCGTTATTGTAGGGAAGGAGTTAAAGAGGTTAGAATATCAATTTCTGTGCAGTTAAATTTCTAAAATCGATCACAGTGCACCCAGGGGAGTCGCAGCAATGATTTTTGAAACACCCTGTACAAATTCCCAACTCAAGTGTTTAAAACACCGGCAACTGAAGGCGCAGCATGAAAAAAGCGCCAACTTTCCATCCTAACTCGTCCTCCAACAATGGCTTTTTAATAGCGCAAGTTTCACTCGAACGTAAACCATGAGGAGAGGCGAACAACGTCCAAGCATTGGCCGCGTTAATGATAGATGACAATCGAGAGCGCGTATCCGTGCGAGTATAGCGAGGTAGGATCGAAAGAAATAATATCGAGTTTTCTTCGTCGGCGCTTTCACCTCGAAAATCACCCTTGATTAATCGTCATCAAGAAGTCACGGCGACGGTGACGAGCAGGGCGCATAAGTGGCCGTCCCGTTCGGTGCTGCTTCTATTTCGACTGCTACAGTGGCGGAGAATAAGGTTTCCGAGGAGGCTCGCTCTCTCGTTTTCTCTATTTCTCTTTCTTTCATTCTTTCTTTCTTCCTCCTCTCTCCTTGGACTCTCCGCCGTGGCATCTGCTCGTCTGTTTTGTCGGCGCTTCAAGCTGTGAAATTGCTCCGACTTATCATTCGAGCTAACGAGTCCCTAACCGTCTTCACACTTCACACTTGGAGCTCTGTCCGTCTAGGCTGCTCTGTACCCTTCGTGCAGTGGCGTAGGACCAAGGTGAATCGCTATTTGAACCGTTTTCTTTGAAAATGGTGTAAGTCCATTTTTAAAAAAAGTTAGTTAATGATAACAATGAATACAATCTGGTATGGATTTTTTATCTATAAACAGTTTGCAAAAAAAATCTCTTCAAATTTGCATCATTTTGTCAATATAAATTTGCGTAGTTAATGAAATTACAAATATAATTACTTTGAAAGTGGCGTAAGTCCATTTTTGACAAAAAGTTATTCAACCCTTTGCAGACGGAGACTTTTTTGGGGTACTGAGAGATAATCGTTTCTTTGGCGATCAAAAGCAACGTTTTTATCAGAAAGTTAGAATATTAATGTATACGAATTATAAATTACCATTTGCAGAATCGTATTTGAACGATTATACATCAATTTTTCGATTCTAATCTTGTATACATGCTCCGATAAACTGTGATTAAATTTTTTCTCAGGCCACATATATGCGTCCGCAGTCCTCAAAGGGTTGATGATAACAATGAATGTAATCTGATATGAAGTTTTTATCTATAAACAGTTTGAAAAAAATTTACGTAGTTAATGAAATTACAAATATAATTACTTTGAAAGTGGTGTAAGACCATTTGTGGCAAAAAGTTATTTAATGATAACAATGAATGCAATCTGATATGAAGTTTTTATGTATAAACAGTTCGCAAAAAAAATCCCTTCAAATTTGCATCAGTTTGTCAATATAAATTTACGTAGTTAATGAAATTACAAATATAATTACTTTGAAAGTGGTGTAAATCCATTTTGACAAAAAGTTATTTAATGATAATAATGGATGCAATCTGGTATGAATTTTTTATCTGTAAACAGTTTGCAAAAAATCCTTGAAAATTTGCATAATTTTGTCGATATAAATTTACGTAGTTAATGAAATTACAAATATAATTACTTTGAAAGTGGTGCAAGTCCAATTTCCGCAAAGACATAATATTTAGTTCAAAAATTATACTACATAATTTCTCTACTTCATTTGTTTATTTATGGCAACACTCTTAACGACATAAAAATTTTCGTTCGTTCACTGGAATTTTGGTACTTCTCCCGTTTAAATTAAATATGGCACGTATTAATATAAAGTTGTAATTAAAGTTATTTAAAGGGCACTACCTGAAGAATAATTGAAATAAAGCCTTTTTATTTTGTTTTTCTGATATAGATATGTAATAAAAATTTCATAAAAAAAAATTGGTTTTGATTCAATTGAAATCCCATATTTTATATTTCATAAATGTATGATTTTCACATTTTGTTGAATTTGAAAGTCCATTTATGGTCATCAAAAGTATAAATTTCTTTTAACTAATACTTTAAAATCGATCACATTATAAACTTAAATCAATTTAATATTTAAAAAACATAAAATGAGCGCATTACATATACCAATATTTTTCAAACGATTCAAAAACAAACTCTCAACATGTGTTGCGAACAACCAAGGCTATCATGTAATAATAATAATAACGTTATTGATGTAAAAATAAACCACAACCTGTACAAAGTATTTGCATGTTTTCAAATATAAACAGTTTATGTAACGTTCTAGAGACATTATTTGTACGCTTTAGATTAGTATGGCATAACTTAAGATTAACTTGGTGAAAAAAGTTTATAGTTAAAAAAAAGAACTCGATTCAAGGCTATGATATATAAAGTAGGTTGTTTATGACGATTGTGAAAGATATAATTTCGAAGAATGTTGCCAGTGAATTGAATGGCGGGTGTTGAAGGATTTTTTTTGTTCGACTAATTTGTTAGTGAGCTATGCTATGGAATTTTGTGGAATAGAAAATGAAACGTTGCGTAGATGCTGCTGATTATGGGATATCAGGATGGCTAGTTGTATAAGTTTCCTTGTTAAGCTGACTTCTTGGAATACTGAAAATAAAATTTAACAAAATAGAATTTTATTTTATATTTAAGTTCTATTGATGTACTTGGCATATTTCGTTTCGACGGATTGAGAAAAAGAAATATTTTGCAGGTGTTAGAAAGTTATCGAAACGGTGCAAAAAAGTGTAATAAATAGTACTCTATTTATTAATAGCGTAGTAAATAGTGTAATAAAGTTAAAAGTCTACATACCTTTCGGAACAGAACTTAAATGAGACGTTAATTGTTAGAGGGTACTAAAACGGTGATAAAAACTCGTATGGAGAAATAAAAAATTGTAAATATATCCCAAAGAAGTGAAGATAACAATACATATACACAAATACCATTCTCACCTACCGTTACGAAACAATTGTCGAAAATGTCTAGGGCGTGATACAAGCGTGTAAAAGCAATGTACGGAAAGTGCAACTTTGAGGCCTGTTAATTAATTATTGCAGATTATTTTTTGGAAAAATGTTTACATTTTCTGTTTATATGGACATTCTACTATTGATTAAAATAAAATTTTATACTTGGACCATTATGAAAATTTACTTTCGTCTAGCTAGATCGGCCAAATTGTAAACTGTGCGGTGGATTGTGTGAATTTTTGCGTCACAGTTATTTTTCGGAATCTCATTATTTTAGTGGTATAAAGAAGCATTTAATGGTCACAGAAATTTCTTAAATATTTATTTACTTTGTTTTAGTAATTTTTATACTCTATTAATACTAATTGTATCAGCTGCTTTGTCGGGAGAATTCTTTAAAAATATTGCTTTATGAAATTTGATATTATTATTATTTTATGGAATTAAAGATTGCGCTGTTTCACGCAGAATCTGCCAGCCGTGTGAAACATAATTTTATATTGCGTTAAAGGCAAATATTTTTGCAGTATTGCAAACAGTTAGGAATAAAGCGAGGCGAAAAATTATGTCACAGCTCCGGTGAAACTATTCTTTTTGCTGTTAGTTTTCTCCCGGTATTTTTTACAATTTTAGAAAGTACAAATTCTTATCTAAATGTCCTGCCAATCAAACAGATTTCAAGAAATTAAACTATCCTGACGAGATTTCCTGCTGACATATTCTAAAACGGACAGATTAGCGTAACGAGAAGGAATTTGCACTTTCTAAAGTTACACAAAGAAAAAACTGTAGCTTAATTTCTATAACATTCCGAAGTGTTCGATTATAAGCTACTATCAATGACAATCTTATCAAGAGTAGAAATTATAACGATAGTCAAGGATCGTTAAAATTCTTTTACATATTTCAGATGCGATGATATAGTTTTTGCCACTCGAAATCCACATAGAATTGTGGGGCTGAAAAACAGCATTAACAATCAAAGCCAAAATGGTCAAAATATCTAAAAAAATAGATATTGCAGCGCGCAAAATGAAGACAAGAAGGAAGACATAGCCGATTCATAGATAACCAATGAAAATTGTGCTGATCAAAAGAATTTTTACGCTGATAAATATACAATTCTTCACTCTTAAATAACACAAACACCGATAATCTTTGTATTACCACCAAGTAATTAACGCAAGCCCTAAACATATAAACATTTCACTTACTAAAACGTAACAATCAGCATAAAAATACAGCCTTAATGCTTTCAACACTGAATTTTATTTCTTCAGAAAATGACTAATTTTTAACAGTGTATATTTTGTGACACAGGAAAAGGAATAAAAATACGACTGAGAATGAAATATATTTTTGTTTATTTCAGGAGTTTTCAGATTTTCAACTGGGATATCATAGATCCCAGTAGTATGTTACTGCTGGGATATTTTTATCCCAGCAGTAAATATTGTCATATAAATAAAATAATAAATGGAAATAAATTGTACAATAATAACATGAAAATTATATGATAATGTTTGGGATATAAAATATCCCAGTAGTGTTGTAAGGGTTAAATTTCCAAACAGTAACTCACAATCAGTATACTGCAAGGAGCTCGAAAGAAGTCCGCCAGCGACGAATTCCGGCTCCCCGAAGCAACTTTCGCGAGTAAACACATAAAAATGCATCTCAGAAATATATCTCAAAAATCCACCCAAACGGAATTACAGATAGAATTGTGAGACTGCAAAACAGTCGTACCAATCACAGCCAAAATATTCAAAATATCTACAAAAATAGATGTACAGTAAATGAAGAGATTAGAAGAAAGTCTTATAGTGAGGGACCAGAAACAAGGCACTTGGGAGGTAACTTGCTCTGATTCGCCGGACTAATAGGGACATCCCTCTCCCTCAGGCATTTTTTATTTTGACGCGTTATTGCCAAGAGAGACCTGCACATTCGTTGCGTTGTCATGTGAACGACGAAAGGAGTGTTTTATTTTCGATTGTCATTCGTCGATCTCAGGTTTCCAGCACCGACATGGCGGGGATAGGCGGTGCGAGCGAAATGCTCCCTTTCCGTCCCAAGTGCCTTGTTTCTGGTCCCTCACTATAGCCAATTCATAGATATCCCATGAAAGTCGTGCTAAACAAATGAATTTTTACGACGACTAATATGTGTATTAGCTGTAACTGTCAAGAACCATGTTTTTCCGGAGTCGTTGCAAACTAGCTACTAAACATTAACCTCTTGACGCCCTTGACCATATATGTGGATATTTAGTTTTTTATAATTACAATTACTATCATTAATAAAACGAACAAAAATTTGATAATAAATTATTCAATACAGAAGCTCTCAAGAAGAAAAATAAAAATCGTATGGTCTGACTGCACTGACAGTGTTACTTCCGGTGTATAGTTAGGGGTATGAAAATAGCTCCTATAAAAAAATCGTCCCTGAAGAGGTTAAATACAACCGGATATATTAACACTACAACCGCCAAACCAGTCAAAATGACTGGAACACAATTCTTTCCAAAAATTCTCCAAGTTTATAGAAGAGTCTTAGAATAAATTTTCCGCCTCTTGATTCCTCCTTTTTCAAAGTACTTATTTAATATTTTGAAATATGATAGATTTAACGCCGGTAGTTCTAGTCTTAATAATCTTATCTATTGACAAAATTTGTCTGCTCGACTGGCTGAGCCGCACTCACGTAGCTAAAGAGCCGCATGCGGCTCGCGAGCCGCGATTTGCCACTGGCCCAAACCCATTCGAAAAAATTCCTCCAAATCGCTCCGCACAAAAGAAAATTGCCCGAAAGGAAATCACAGCGCGGAATTTGAATACAGAAAGAATCAGATAAATTCCATTTACGTGCCACTCTTCCTGTGCTCTCCTTCGACGATCAGCTATCGACGCCACTGGCCCTGGTACCGATCGACAAAGAGGCCCAAACGGAGCAAAAGGAAGGGAGAAGGAAAGATCCTTGGCCGCGCTTGTCACCCTTCAGGAGGCCGGGTGGTTTCGAGGGATTCGCCGTGGCGGCAATCGCCTGTAATTTGTGCCTCCGCCGACGTCGATGGCATTCATTGTTGTTTCATCTCGCGTCTTTCGGGTCGTCCGGTTCTACACGCGTTTTTACACGCACGCACACGCATGCCGGACGATACGTGGACGACACGCCCTTTCGTAGCACGTCCCTTCCGAAGTGTCACGGAGAGAGGAGCCGTCTTTCTTTCGGAATTGTCGTACGTCCTTTTGAGGTGCCGGGGAATGAATGAAAGCCGCGAGAGATAAAAATTGATAGTCTCGAAATCGCTGGAGATCGAATCGCTTCGAGTGTCGCTTTTGTGAGGTTGTTAAGAGGGGAGAGTGTCTGGGATTATTGAGAGAGTGAGATAATTAAAGATGGTTATGCGAGGAGTCGAGGTGGCGAGGATGGACGGGGAGGATTTGCGAGGTGGACAAGTTTTTTGGGGTTTTTTTATTTATTTTGTCGACGGGTGGAAGGGGTTTAAGGAATTGTTGGTGTGGAAGATTTGGTTGGCTGTAACGCTTTCATGTTTAACTCTTTGAGGCACGGGAATTCGGAGAATAAAATGTCCCATGTTGCATAGACAATTTTTTTTTGATTGAATAAAGTTGGTGTATATTTATTAACAAAGTTATATAATAATATCAATTTTGGAGGTGGGACAAAAATGTCCCACCGTGCATCTTCATGCATCAAAGAGTAAAAATTTCAGTGAGCTGCAAAAATAGACAGTCAAGTATTACACTTTTAAATTGCACTTCTAACTACACAGAGAAAAAATAAAGTAGTATGAAAGTACTCAATGAATCACTGGGCCATCACTTTAAATTGCAGACTAATTACAAAAAATTAAGGTTATATAAAATTAAATGAATTATAATTGGCTTTATCATTTGGCATGGCATGAATGATATAGCATTCGATGTGAGCCGAATCAGATTTATAATTAGTGGGAAACTCAATTTTTATTTCACCTTATTTTACAAAAAAGTAGATGAAACTAGTTTGGTGTAAATGAAATTGTTTTAGGGGATCGGAAAGTAATGTCGTATCTCCAGATACTTTGCTCAAAAACGTTTACACATTAATTACAAAGGGTTGTTGATAACGAGGGTGATTACAGCATTCATTAAAAATAAAAACTTGTTGCAAATTTATTTGTTTGAATTTAATGTAGAAAAACGACATTACTTTCCGGTGCTCCTAATATCTCGGAGTACAGTTATATGAATGAGCAACACTCAAATATATTTAAAATGGTCATTATTAAGAACAATGGATATCCAACGACATCCTCAAATTTTCAACATTATCCTCACAGTGCAAAAATGAAATGTAGTAATCTCAGCGTACGAGGCGACTCGAAAGCAATCTTCAATGTTATTTAAAGTATCACCACTGTAAACAATGAACATCCTGCGGCATTCGTAAATTTTCAAAATTATCTTCAGAGTATAAAAATGAAAGTTAATTATGTCATAATCACTATACGTGGCGGCCCAAAAACAACATTCCAATTTATTTAAAATTGTCATTACTTAAAACGATGGACATCGAACAGCATTCTTACATTTTGAAAATTATCTTCACAGTGCAGTGATGAAATTTAGTAATCTCAGCGTACGAAGCTGCCCAGGAGCAACACTCAAATTTATTTAACATCTTCAGTACTTAAAACAATAGACATCCAACGACATTTATAAATTTTCAAAATTATCTTCGCAGTGCAATAATGATATTTAGTAACCTCAGTGTCCGAGGACGCCCAAAGACAACACTCTTTATTCAAAATTATCATTACTTAAAATAATGAACATCCAGTGACATTCTTAAATTTTCAAAATTATCTTCGCAATGCAATAATGAAATTTAGTAATCTCAGCGTACGAGGTGACGCAAAAACAACCATGAATTTTATTTATGGTATCATCACTTTAAATAATAGATAACCAGCGACATCCTCAAATATTCAAAATTATCTTTATACTGCTATAATGAAATTTAGTAATGTAAATAAAATAAATGCAACCTTCAATGTTGTTTAAAGTATTACAAACTTTAAGCAATGAACATCCAACAGCATTCATAAATTTTCAAAATTATCTTCAGAGTGTAAAAATGAAATTTAGTAATCTCACAATCACTGTACGTGGTGGCCCAAAAACAACACTCCAATTTATTTAAAATTGTCATTACTTAAACCGATGGACATCCAACGACATTTTTAAATTTTCAAAATTATCTTTACAGGGCAATAATGAAGCATAGGAACCTCAGTGTAGGAGGCTGCCCAAGAACAACACTCTTTACTTAAAATTGTCATTACTTAAAACAATAGACATCCAACGACATTCTTACATCTTGAAAATTATCTTCACAGCGCCATAATGAAATGTAGTAACCTCAGTGTCCGAGGACGCCTAAAGACAACACTCTTTATTTAAAATTATTATTACTTAAACTGATGGACATCCAACGACATTTTTAAATTTTCAAAAATATTTTCGCAGTGCAATAACAAAATTTAGTAACCTCAGTGTAGGAGGCTGCCCAAGAACAACACTCTTTATTTAAAATTGTCATTACTTAAACCGATGGACAACCAGCGACATTTTTAAATTTTCAAAGTTATCTTCGCGCTGTAAAAATGAAATTTGGTAATAGCATCGCACGAGGCGACGATTGGAGGCGGAGTGAAACCTGTTTCCTTCGAAATCGGTTGTTTCCGGCGATCGCACGGCTATGCGCCGTTCGTTTCTGGTTAACGACGGAATCATCGAGGATACCGTCGCGCGGTTGCAAGGAACAGTTATTGGATCAAATGGCCGATAATCGATAAGCCGCCGATTGCCGTTGTCGGCCGACTGTTTCTTGCAACGCGGCATTGCAAAAAGTCTGCCTTGTCGCGATCGTGAGCTCGCGTAATCATTAATCAACGATCTCTCTGCATTTTCGACGCCCGTCGCGTTCCAGTCGTTTTAACTGTCTGTTTAAGTAGAGGGTCTTTCAAAAGGTGTGGCTGTTTCCAAAGATTGGGTTATTTTAATGCGAAACTTACAATTCTTCGTTGACTTTGAAATAAAAATTACAAAATGGATTTTTGTAGCGGAAGTGTATGTTTCTTTTTATAATTAATGTCTTGGTAAAAGTAATTTTAGGCTTTTTAGATCATTTGGAAAGTGGAGGGAATTTTGAAAAAGTGTGGAATCTTTGTTGACTGATTCTATTACAGTAAAAATGTAGTTTCTTCGTAGTTTTATTTTTCCATTTAATTATTCTCTGTGAATATATAGATAATTATACCTGAATGATTAGAATTTTAAGGATTTTTGCTAGGATTTAAAAAAAATAATTTAATAAGTTTGATGTTTTGTGATAAATTCTACTCTTTCTAGTTTAATGCAACTCTGCATATACAAATATGGACATCGTATATTCTCAGAGACAGGGGCAAATCCAAGAAATGTGCTTTTTGAATTATCACTGTAAAGATGTTGCAGAGACGTTTCTTGATTAATTACAAATATCTTACTTAGCCTCATAATTTGATCAGGAATGAAAAATAACGTCGCCCTTTTTTAAAAGATTCTACCATCAAATCTTTATCCTTTCTCAAAATTTTCTAGCGTTTTCAGACACCTATTACGATCACTTGTCTCACTTTTTTCAGATTCAAATCATAAACAAAAAAGAAAACTTCGTCACTTCCCACATTCACAACTTTCCTTTCAAAGCTGGTTATTCAATCGAAGACATTCTCCATAAAAACATATTCTCAAGACTAGATCTACCGACGATTAATTCAATCTATTTAAAAATGTTAAATGAATACGTCAGAAACAAATGAACGAAGGAAGCGAAAAACTTGATCGATTCAATCGCCTACAGTTTACAAAATAGACGTAGAAAATTGAAAAGAAACAGCGTTAGAAAGGGTCTAGCCGGATAAGGATGGAAAAAGCGCTCTTTTTAATTTTTTTTTATATGATACACCTTTGCAAAAAATCTAAAAAAATTCTAGATTTATAATCATAGTAAGCCCCAAAAACTGTAGAATTTTGAATGCGGTGACATGAATAATTAAGGCAATAATATAAAAGCTAATTGTTGGTGTTTAATTTTTTTAACTGCATTCCGCCACTCCTAAAAATCTGAAAAAATTACACACCAACATTTACGGTATGATGCAAATACTGCACCGCAGCATCAAGAAACTATATCCCAAAAATGTCACTCAGTACCCAGTAGTACGATAACCACCTCGAAACAATGATACTTCTCGAAAGGTCGAAGTGAGCCTAACTTTGAATCAACCTGTATCCCCGCGTCCAGCAAAAGACGAGCCTCGAAGTTCCTTCACGGCTCCGTTACATTAAGAGCTTATTCATCGTACGTCGACATTGTCAACCGTTTTCATCGTGACGACTGAAAACTTCAAGGGGTTTTAATTGCGCGAAGGTCGGCACGCATGCCGCGTGGCTCAATCGTCCCCGATGACTGTCGACAATCGGCGTCACAGGGACGCGAGGCGACGTATATATACGTATATATCTCGCCCGTGGAAGCGACAGGACTGACGTAACGCACACGACACGGAGCTGAATGAAACGGAGGTGTTGCGGTTTTCGATCGTCGATCGCCAGTTTCGCGGCCGTCTTCCAGCTGACGAGGATGCCACCTTTCGAAATTGCCGATCGGTTTAACGATTTCTTATTCTCCTCTGCTCTCCGCGTCGTCTCTTCCTCTTTCTTCTTTTACTTCGCTTTCTGCTCGTGTGGTTTATGGTTGACCTTTCCGACGTTGCGGGGGAAGAGCGTCTTGTTGATGGAATTGTTGCTATTTTTCGGCGGGACGGAGATAAGGTTGTTTGAGGACAATGTGGGCATCTTATGCGGAGGAATTTAACACTAGATTTACGAGCGTGAAATCTATTACATTACAATATTTTAACCGTTTGAGTCCCAAGCAGCGCGATCGCGCTGATGAGATTTTATGTCGAGAAAACCCAGCATATTTGGAGCATTGTGGACAACTGACGGTGCGATACCGATTGTCCACGTCACGCGCTCAGATTTACTGACGCAAGTACATCACACAGCTCCTTTGAATGTAAATAGTACATTTTACAATAGGTAGAATAATACTATAATAATGCAATAAGACATTACAAAATGAAAATTTTTATTTCATTGTTATCTTCTCAATCATTTTTATCGAACAAAACTTGAAATATTTCTAAATTGTACAGTATGCATATGTAATAATACATATACATTTTATAAAATAACGAATGAAAAATTAACAATATTTTTGTGTTATGAACAAACAATTTAAATGGAGAGTAACACTTATAATTTGTAACGTCGGTGTTTATCAAAACATATTGGATGAATTCCTTTTTTACATCGCACGCAAATTAAATGTGATCTTTTTATTGCATTTTTGGTGCTGCCGTCTACGCATTGTCGATATAAAATAAACAAAGCGCTGTCGCGCCGCTTGGTGTTTCTCGACATAAAATAAAACAAGCGCTATCGCGCTGCTTGGGTCTTTTCGTACTCATTTGGAGAAAGCGCGGTTGCGCTGTTTGGGATTCTTCGACAGTGTTTTTTCAATACCCCCTGGGACTCAAACGGTTAATACTAGATTTACGAGCGTGAAATCTATTACATTACAATATATTAAATAATGACTTTGGAAAATGGGGGATGAAGCGGCAAAGATGGTAATTCGTTAAGTCATTATTTTATTGTAAAATACACGTGAAGTGTCTACTGTACAGCGTCTCTGTAAAGTTGAGAAATGTTTATAAAACAAGTAGGAACCCGTCAATTTGACGACATCCGTAAATCTAATGTTAACCCTTTGCGGTCCGATTTATTTTGTCAATTTTGTAATGAGCTAAACGAAATTAATTTCACAACATTTTCTATCGTTGATTATTCATTTTTCTTAACAATAGGAATAACTATAGGTACTGACGGATATTTAGGTGATATTACAAAAGCATTGTGAAATTGGAAAGTCGATATTAAATTGTTAGAAAATAAAATGAAGTGAAAAGTTATGTCGAGCGTAGCTCGACATAGGACTGCAAAGGGTTAAGGATGAGGAGGTCAGTTAGGGATAGATGTTATGATAGTGGTAATTAGTGGAAATGTGGTAGCAGAAATGGTTAGTAAATTGTTATCTAACGGTCCATTGGCTCTTTTGATTTGGGAGGAACGAGGTACATTTGTACTGCTATTGTTTAAAATCAGTTTGTTAGTTTTGCGAGCTATAATTATTTAATTCTTGAAGTCAACTGCTTTCGGATGAGTAAAATGTACAAAAAATAATTCAAGTTATAAATTATTTAGATTTTTAGGTATTTCAGATATATTATAATTTAGAAATTTATAATCTCTGTAATTGGTAAGATTAAAATTGTTAATAATAATAGTAAACCCTAAATTCATTTATCCCATACATCTAGAATTAATAATGGAATTAAAATTGTTAAAAATTATACTCGTAACATCATATATATTTTACATTATAAATTATCTATAAAGGAAAGATACAGTAACACCATTCATTTATTCTCATGTAAATTACTCTCACGAATACAAAATATGAAATTATGTGTCCGAATGATGAAATCATTTTCATCAAATCAATGCTTAACTGTGGCGTCGCAAACACGTAAGAAACTATACGACAAACTGTTAAATTCCCTATGAAGACAGACTTTGAATTTCTCAGGCATTTTTTTGTGCGATTAAAAATCAAGGAAGATTAATTTCATTCGGACTTTGCACCAATTAAATTCCATGCGATCGAAAACTCCGAATTTCGAAAAAATAAAAAATTTCCCACTAAAAATAATCACCCAGAACCGCCATTATTCACATTTCGTCACTTAAATTCAGCTAAAAAATTTTTCAAATCCCTTTACAACGTTCAAGTCACCCTGCAAACGGCAATCATGAAAGATCAATTTCATTCACACTTTGAACCAATTAAATTCCAGGCGATAAAAAATTCTGATTTACGTAAAAATAAAAAATTTCCCGCTGAAAATAATCACCAAGAACCGCCATTATTCACATTGCGTCACCTAAATTCAGCTAAAAAATTTTTCAAATCCCTTTACAACGTTCAAGTCACCCTGCAAACGGCAATCATGAAAGATCAATTTCATTCACACTTTGAACCAATTAAATTCCAGGCGATAAAAAATTCTGATTTACGTAAAAATAAAAAATTTCCCGCTGAAAATAATGACGAAGAACCGCCATTATTCACATTGCGTCACCTAAATTCAGCTAAAAAAATTTCCAATCCCTTTACAACGTTCAAGTCACCCTGCAGACGCCAATCATGGAAGATCAATTTCATTCACACTTTGAACCAATTAAATTCCAGGCGATAAAAAATTCTGATTTACGTAAAAATAAAAAATTTCCCGCTGAAAATAATGACGAAGAACCGCCATTATTCGCATTTCGTCACCTAAATTCAGCTAAAAAAAATTTCCAATCCCTTTACAACGTTCAAGTCACCCTGCAGACGCCAATCATGGAAGATCAATTTCATTCACACCCCACGTCAATTAACTCGTTTCGAAACTTTCTAGCCGCGTTTCATCCTCATTTAGAGTGCCATCCGACGCATACGAGAGTGAAATTTTCCAAGAACCGCCGTGCGTCTCAGAGAATCCCGTCTCATCGACAAGCCGAAGAATTCCGAGAAGATTGCACCGTCCGAAAAGGCGAAAACACGGGGATTTTGCGTGATCGTTCGCGAATCCTTCGATCGCCCGATCGATCGTCTAGGACGGTTGCCTAGGACGATTAGGTGTTCACCTCGTCGACGGTTAAAGACACCGTTTTACCTCGTACGTTTCGCTCCTTCTTTCTCGCTTCTTCTCTCTCTCTTAACGGGAGACAAGATTAGAATAATGGTCGTCGGTTTGAGCGCCGGTGGTCGTTTCGGGCACCGCTTAGAGAATAGTTTAAACTGTTTAACATAATAGCCGCGCTCCGATTCGGAGACCCAACAATTTGCCCGACTGTTCTCTAATGTCAACAGATTAGCCGTAATAGTGAAATTACACGTTCGTGTAATATCTCACATATGGAGTCACGTCGCCTTTGCCGTAATCCTCGTAATCGCGCGGATCCCCTCGTTTTTCTCTCCTGCGTCCACCCTCTCCTTATGGCCTCCCCTCTTTCCGCTCTTTGCGTCTTTCTTTTGACTTTTTTGTTATCGGGGTTGAGCCTCCCCCTTTCTGTCTCAGTTTCTTTTTGATTTGTTCTTCGCTGTTCGAAATCTTTTGGCTGTGCTTTTATTTTTTTGTTGTTGTTTTGGTGACGTTCTTTTTATTTCTTCCTGTTGGGGTAGGTTATTTTCAAATTGGTGCAATTTGATGCGTCTATGTTGCTGTACCTGTCTCTGCAATTTTTTGTTTTATTGAATTTGGTAGATTTTGGTACGTAATTCTATAATTGAATCTCTAGTTAGGTTATAGCACTTCGTGTCCTTTTGACGTCTGCGCGGGCTCGTTGCAATGTTTTACACTATCGTTATCACTCTATATATTTAACTACTTGTATTTGTTTATTTATTTAGTTATATATTTATTAGTTATTTTACTTTATCTGTGATAACGGTGTAGCGTGGCCAGCGTCATAAAAATATAGAAATCTCTACAGATAAATAATCTGCGGTCACCCAGGGTTGCTACCCGGGTGACAAATAATATAAATAAACTTTATCCGCGTATTAATGCAGACATTGAAATGTGTCACCCCCAGGGGGCATTGTCCCCCGTGGGGAACATTTATTGAAAATAAAAAAAATTTATCTGTTAAAAAAGAAATTATTTGCTGTTGACCTCACAGTGTTACGCTACTTATCTGCGACATTGCCTCTCACTCTCTATAAAAATCGTCGCCATTTTGGTATCATTCAGATTTCCCACGTTTCTGTCCTCTCCATTTTCATTTTATTGCATTTTACTATTACCTGCAGTTTATTTTACAGTGTTGCATTACCTCCCTGCAACATTGCCTCTTCTTCTAGAAAAATCATTGCCATTTTGGTACCACCCCCTTCCCTCATGTCTTCAACTCTCTCCATTTTCATTCTACTGCATTTTAATATTATCTGCAGTTGCCCTCACAGTGTTACACTACTTATCTGCAACATTGCCTCCCACTCGCTATAATAATCGTCGCCATTTTGGTATCATCCAGCTTTTCCCGCGTTTCTGTCCTCTCCATTTCGTTTTGTTGCATTTTACTATTAGGTTGGTAAGAAATTAATGTTGGTTTTCGAGTTTTCAAACTTTGGCGCTTAATTTTGAGATAGCCGTTAATTGTAATCGGTTTGTCTTCTTATATTATTTTAGAACTAAGAAACTTATTAATAAACGTGTTTCTCGTTGGGAAAAATGTGTGAATTATAATGGAACTTATTTTCATTAAAAAAAGTTATTCCCATTCTCAACATGTGTATTTAAAGATAAAGTTTGAAAACCGACATTAATTTCCTACCAACCTAATATTACCTGCAGTTGACTTCACAGTGTTGCATTACCTCTCTGCAACATCCCCTCTCACATGTCAATAATCGTCACAAATTGCTATAGTGAGGGACCAGAAACAAGGCTCTTGAGGGGTAACTTACTCTGATTCGCCCAACGAATGAGGACATCCCTCTCCTTCGCGCATTTTCGATTTTGACGCGCTATTGGCCGAGAGATCCGCACATTCGATGCATCGTCATGTGAACGACGAAAGGAGTGTTTTATTTTCGATTGTCATTCGTTGATCTCAGGTTTCCAGGGCCGAATGGCGGAGATAGGCGGCGCGAGAGCAATCTCCCCTTCCGTTCCAAGTGTCTTGTTTCTGGTCCCTCAGTATACTACCTTCCATTTTTTCCACCCTTTCCCCCCACCCCTTGTCCCATTACATTTTAACACATTGCGTACGGCGCTCTTTGCGATTTGTGCGTCCAATTATTTTGTACTCTTTCGGAAATTCGACATACATTTATTTCGCTAAGAATTTGTCATATGAATATCATAGGCTACGTTGCCATAGTAAAAATCAATTTATTCTTAATTTCTTGAGTCGTCGATATATACGTACATATAAAAAAAATGACAAACGAGATATCTCGTAAGCCGCGACGGTCGGTTTGCTATATACGAGATATCTCGTCACCCGTACGCAATGTGTTAACATTATTTACTATTGACTTCCTTCACTAAATCTCACAGTATTTCATTACCTCTCTACGACATCCTCTCTCCTTTTTCAAACCTCGTAACCATTTTGCTACCCCAGCCCATCTCTCCCCACCCACCCCTCCCTCTAACCCCAACCCGTTGCATTTTACCGCTTCTCCACCTTTCCCTCTGCGTTTCCAACTTCATCCTGTTCCATCCTGGTGCGTGTCGTACCTATCCTTTTCTCCGTCATCATCGATCCCGAGGAGGAGATTTTGGTAATGCTAGGGTTAGACATTATACTCGGGACGAGAGGTCAAACGGCTTTCCGGGGCAGATTACATGCATTATTTTTGCGCTCGACTGTTTCTCCCTCCATGGACGAACGCGACGAGGACGAAATGGCCGGGTAATTCGAGCGAGATTCGACTCCTTTCGTGTTCCAAGACGGGAAACGAGATTGCGGGGAGGAGTCGACGCCGCGAAGGACATACGTGGGGTAAGAAGATTTTGCGTTAACGATACGTTGCCGGTGAAGGTCTATTTTGCCGGAATGAATTGCCCCTCGTGAAAATTAGTATGGGCGATGGATAATGCCATGGATGTTTAGGTGCTATCGATGATTCAATGTCAGAACTACCGGCGGTGAATCTATTATATTCAAATATATCAAATAAGTATTGTAGAAAAAGGAAGAAAGGATGATTAAAGCCTTGAAGTACGATTCCTTTTGTGACTGGCACCGCAATAATTCAGAATGAAAGTGGTAAAATAAAAATTGATCGGTAGTTATTAATACTAGATTTACCTTACTTGTTTTATAATAATTTCTCAAGTTTACAGAGAAGCTGTACGGTAGATATTTCAGGTGTACTTTATAATGCAATAATGACTTAACGAATTACCATCTTTGCCGCTTGATCCCTTTTTTTTTCAAAGTCCTTATTTAATCTATTGCAATATAACAGATTTCACGCCCGTAGATCTAGTGTTAATATGAGTCGTTTTCTTTGAAAGTGGTGTAAGTACATTTTATATTATATGGAGATATTTAAGGATATGTATCTGAATGGTTTGACAAATATTGGTAAATGTAAGACGGTGATTTTATGTTTTTTAAATATTAAATTCATTTAAGTTTATAATGTGATGGTTTTTAAAGTATTAGTTAAAAGAAATTTACACTTTTGATGACCTCAAATGGACTTACATCACATTCGAAGTCAAAAAAATCTGAAAATTATACATTTATAAAATATTAAATATGGGATTTCAATTGAATCAAACCAATTTTTTTCTGAAATTTTTATTAAATACATCAAAAAACAAATTAAAAAGGCTTTATTTCAATATTTCTTCAGGTAAAGCCATTTAAGTTACTTTAATTGCAACTTTATATTAATTTGTGCTATTTTTAATTTAAACGAGGGAAGTAACAAAATTCCAGTGAGCGAACGAAAATTTTTATATCATTTACAGTGTTGTCACACATATAAAAATAAAGTAGAGAAATTATGTAGTATAATTTTTGAGCTAAATATTATGTCTTTGCGGAAAGTGAACTTACACCACTTTCAAACTAATTATATTCGTAATTTCATTAACTACGTCAATTTATTTTGACAAAATGATGCAAATTTTGAAGGATTTTTTTTCAAACTGTTTATAGATAAAAACTTTATACCAGATTGCATTCATTATTATCATTAGCTAATTGTCAAAAATGGACTTACACCACTTTCAAAGAAAACGCCTCATATATCGTATAATTCAACGTAATATTAATATTATAGAAATAATTTTATTGTGTCGCGCCTCACTGACCTTTTGAGTTTCATAGGTTTTGAGAAACTCGAAGATTTTTTATCCAATTTACCGCATTCCGAGTGTCACTTGTTATTGTAAGGCAAAGAGTTAATTTAGTAATTTATGTTTTAGAAGATTGTCGAAGAAAGTCGAAAAAAGAGAACTAAAACCACTTTTGATGCAGCAATTCGAATGACAAATAAGGCACGAGCAAAATGGCTATTTTAACTATTTTATCAATGATAGAACACAGTTGAAATCTATTAAAATTGAAAGCAGAAATTAATCCGCGATTAGGATTAAATTAGCAGAATGAATATCGACAACGGGCGAATTAAATGGGTAGAACTAATGTCGATAATACGCAAAATTCGAGAGTTAGGCGAAATTGAGTTTGACAAGGGAAAATAAAACGAGGTAGATAAAGTTTATTTGAGCGATATAGAAGCTCGAATATAGAATTACGTCGACAAAGATAATTCTGGCAGGTTCTCGAAACTCGAGGCGGCCGAAAGTTTGACGACACGCAGAAATTTCGTGAAATTTGCGGAAATAATTTGGACTGCATGCGAATATGGATAGCGGTAGATGAATTTGAAATTATCCAGCTTCATTTTTGGCACTGGATGAAATTTTCGCAGTTCAAGGAATGCTGATGCTGCCGATAGACAAATTTAGATTTTATTAAATGAAACTAATTATAAACATTGAAGGTAGAATTACCTAACTGCAGTTAATTTTGTCGATAAATCAATTTACATTTCAGACAAGTTTGAATTGCCCAAACAAAGCAAATATTGATGATAAATTCAGAACTATCTACTTGCAATTGCATTTCTCTTTCTCTTCTTCTCATTCTACAAGAATGACAAATGCAACATAATTAGAGGGAAAAAGGAAAGAAACGTCTAGCTCCAATTGCAATAATGATGCTCAACCAATTTTCAAACACACCAACAAATGCGACAAATAAAAGTTTAATCCTCCGCTCACTTCACCTCTTATTTAACCCTTTAACCTTTTGCCCTCCAATATCGCTACTCCAGCGACATCTAGAGATAACTTAGTATTTTTATGGGATTTTTTTAACGACAACACAAGATTTTAAAGCTTCCACATAGGCGCTGACACCATTGTAAATATTGCTCGACTTTTTGGTTGAGCTTTTATTCAATTCTAATTTTTCCTCTACACTTATTTCTAGATTAGATTTATTAGTCCCTACGTGCTCTCTAACGTTTGAATGTTAGACAAACCCATTGGTTTAAAACCTGTTACTATTTTTATTGTATGTGTCAACTGTATTCATTGCAACAAAGGTTTATTATTATTATTATTCCTCGACTAGCTGGTACCTAAAAATCAAATCCAAAAGGTCCAAGGCAAGATTTAATCTCAACGGTGTCCTCTCGTATTTTCTTCAATAAGAACGAAAAAGGCAGAAACTAAAATAACTTTGTATTTTTATGGGCTTTTTTTAATGACGAAGCAAGATTTTAAAGCTACCGCATAGGCGTTGACAACATTGTAAATGTTTCTAGAACAACTGGCATCTCATAATAAAAAGTACTCGGAGTTGCTCAAAGGTCACATTAAAAATACCTCAGAACATAAAAGGTTAAAAATCAAATCAGAAAGGCCCGAGACAAGTGTCAATTTCAACGTTGCCCCCTCCTCTTCTCTTCAATAAGAACGAAAAACGAAGAAACTAAAATAACTTTGTATTTTTATGGGCTCTTTTTAACGACAAAGGATGATTTTCAATCTTCCACATAGGCGTCGACACAATTGTAAAGATTCCTCGACCAACTGGTATCTCATAATAAAAAGTATTCGTAGTTGCTGAAAGGTCATATTAAAAATATCTCAGAGTACAAAAGGTTAAAATCAAATCCAAAAATGCCTCGGAGATACTGAAAGGTCATATTAAAAATACCTCGGTGTGCAAAAAGTTAAAAATCAAATCCCAAAGGTCGAAGACAAGCGTCAATCTCAACGTTGCCCTCTCCTCTTCTCTTCAATAAGAACGAAAAACGAAAAAACTAAAATAACTTTGTATTTTTATGTGCTTTTTTTTAACGACAAAGGAAGATATTCAATCTTCCACATAGGCGACGACACCATTGTAATGATTCCCCGACTAGCTGGTACCTCATAATTAAAATGACTCGGAGTTGCTCAAATGTCACATTAAAAATAACTCAGAATCTAAAAGGTTAAAAATCAAATTCAAAAATGACTCGGAGTGACTGAAAGGTCATACTAAAAATTCCTCAGTGTGCAGAATGTTAAAAATCAAATCCAAAACGTCCGAGACAAGTGTCAATTTCAATGTTGCCCCTTCCTCTTTTCTTCAGTAAGAACGAAAAACGAAGAAACTAAAATAACTTTGTATTTTAATAGACTTTTTTTTAACGACAAAGCAACATTTCCAATTTTCCACATAGGCGCCCACATCATTGTAAATATTCCTCGCCCAACTGGTACCTCATAATAAAAATGACTCGTAGTTGCTCAAAGGTCACATTAAAAATATCTCAGAATACAAAAGGTTAAAAATAAAATCCAAAAGGCCCGAGACAAGTGTCAATTTCAACGCTGCCTCCTCCTCTTTTCTTCAATAGGAACGAAAAACGGAGAAACTAAAATAACTTTGTATTTTTATGGGCTTTTTTTTAACGATGAAGCAAGATTTTAAGGTCACTTTAAAAATACCTCAGAGTGCAAAGAGTTAAAAATTAAATTCCAAAGACCCGAGACAAGTGTCAATTTCAACGCTGCCCCCTCCTCTTTTCTTCAATAAGAACGAAAAACGAAGAAACTAAAATAACTTTGTATTTTTATGGGCTTTTTTTTAACGATGAAGCAAGATTTTAAGATCACTTTAAAAGTACCTCAGAGTGAAAAAGGTTAAAAATCAAATCCAAAAGGCCCGAGACAAGTGTCAATTTCAACGCTGCCTCCTCCTCTTTTCTTCAATCAGAACGAAAAACGGAGAAACTAAAGTAACTTTATATTTTTATGGGCTTTTTTTTAACGATGAAGCAAGATTTTAAGGTCACTTTAAAAATACCTCAGAGTGCAAAGAGTTAAAAATTAAATCCCAAAGGTCCCAGACAACCTTCAATTTCGACGTCGCCCTATCCTCTTCTCTTCAACGAGAACGAAAAACGAAGAAACCCAAAGATCGGAAGTGCGGAAGGAAGGAAACGTCTCACTCCCTTTACAATAATGATCTCAGGATCGACGGATGACGTACGACGGAGTCCCGAGAGGGTGGCCACGAACGGCTGATCCATTGTTACGCTATCTCTCCTATTCTGCCTGGCAGAAGTTTAATGCATAATCTATTACGGGCTTTTAACAATGCGAACCACCTCGTCCAACCGTTGCGAAGAGAGAGGCAACTCTCTCGCTCGCCTCTTCATCCGGGGGTCCCCCGTCGAATCGATCTTCCGAATCGGGGCGCACCCTCATATTTCACGAATGTTTTGACGTTTGCTTCGTAAGCATCCGTCCTGGGGGTGAATCGGTCACGCGAACCTTTCGAGAGGACGAGGATGAGATGGAGAACGAGAGAAAAATCGTGGAGATGGAAGATCCTGGACGTTTGGACTGCTAAAGTAGGTCGATCTTGAGGAATCGCGGCGAGGACGTCGTGGGTACTTAAGAACGGCGATTTTCGGAGGGTTGGTGGAGTGGAAGGGGGATGGGGTTGAAATTGGCGAGGATTATTGAGTGTGCAAGGGGATGGGGTGGGTTGTAGTGGTTTGTTTCTAGAAATTCTTTAGTTGGGGTAGGGGAGGAACAAGGGGGTTGGGATGGTAGAGAGAAGGGTGGGGAAATGTTTGGTGAAATGGGGAGAGGGAAGTTAGAAGAATGCAGATTAAGACGTGTGGAAGAAAGAATGGCGTAGAAAAGAAAAAGGAGGGAGGAAAGGGGATGCAGAGATGGATAGACAAAGTGAAAATAGGGTGTGACGACTGTGTTATGAAGTTCGAAGTCTGAAAATAATTCTGTCTTTGTAATTTTCTTTTAAAGTTATTTTCTAGAGCTCGCTTAAAGACGCGTACATTGAGAAAATGAGGAACGTCATGACATGACGTAACTAATACAGATTTGCCTGGATAGGGGGATTATTTGATCGTCTTATCTTCTTGAGCAGTTATGAGCGTGGAATAGACGTTTGCTGATACCTAGGTAAACGCCCCCCCCCCACTCTGAAAAACTCAATTTACATACGTATAAATTAAAGACAAAGATTGTAATAGACGCAGAGTACCTGTAGAACGTGGTAAAGAATAACTCTCTGCTGCTACATCAAACTACTAATATGGAATCGTCTGTATCGCTGCACCTCTTACCTTCAAGAAAAAGAGAAGAAGGAAGATGTGGGGGAAGATTCCTCGGAAAAATGACTAGCAGTTGACGCGAAGAAGTACAAAAGTAGAAGAAGCAGAAGTAAAAGCAGAATCAGAAGAAGAGTCAGAAGCAGAGTCAGAAGAAGAGTCAGAAGAAGAAGCAGAAGAAGAGTCAGAAGAATACTCAACAGAAGAGTCAGACGAGTCAGAAGAATAGTCAGAAGAAGAGTCAGAAGAGTCAGAAGAGTCAGAAGAGTCAGAAGAAGAGCCAGAAGGGTCAGAATAGTCAGAAGAGTCAGAAGAGTCAGAAGAGTCTGAAGAATAGTCAGAAGAATAGTCAGAAGAAGAGTATGAAGAAGAGTCAGAAGGAAAGTCTGAAGAAGAGTCAGAAGGAGAGTCAGAAGAAGAATCAGAAGAAGTGTCAGAAGAAGAGTCTGAAGAATAGTCAGAAGTGGAGTCAGAAGAAGAGTCAGAAGAAGTGTTAGAAGAAGAGTCATAAGAGGAGTCAGATGAAGGCTCAGAAGAAGAGTCAGAAGAGGAGTCAGATGAAGGGTCAGAAGAGTCAGAAGAATAGTTAGAAGAAGAGTCAGAAGACTAGCCAGAAGAAGAGTCAGAAGAATAGTCAGAAGAAGAGTCAGAAGAGGAGTCAGATGAAGGGTCAGAAGAAGAGTCAGAAGAGTAGTCAGAAGAAGAGTCAGAAGAGTCGGAAGTGTCAGAAGAGTCAATAGGAGAGTCAGAAGAAGAATCAGAAGATGAATCAGAAGAAGAATCAGAAGAAGAATGAGAAGCAGAATTAGAAGAAGAATCAGAAGAAGAATGAGGAGAAGAATCAGAAGAAGAATGAGGAGAAGAATCAGAAGAAGAATGAGGAGAAGAATCAGAAGAAGAATGAGAAGAAGAAGCGAAAGCAGAAGCAGGAGAAGTATAAGAAGAATCAGAGGCAGAAGAAGAATCAGAAGTGGAAGCAGAAGACGAAGCAAAAGAAGAAGCAAACGCAAAAGCAGGAGAAGCATAAGAATAATCTGAAGAAGAAGAAGAAAAAAGCAGAAAAAGAAGCAGAAGAGGAACTAGAAGCAGTAGAAACAGAAGAGGTAGTAGAAGAAGAAGCAGAAGAATAAATAGAAGAACAACAAGAAGAAACAGAAAAAGCAGAAGAGAAACCAAAAGAAGAAGAGGCAGAAGAAAAAAGAAATACAACGTCAAACAGCAAAAGCAAAAGGCATGAAGAAATTAATTGTGCTTGAAATTCCACCAAATTTTCCCACGCATTGCCAACTGCCACCTCGCATGCCCAACCTAAAATCTCCAGATTAACCCCTGGCACGTACCAACGAGACCTACCCTACAAAAAAGAGTATCAACCACCCCATATAATTCCATGAAGCATTCCAGCAGAGTCGTACAACATAATCCGATCTCTCAATGGCGTTTCCCATCCCAGCGGAAAAAAAGCATCCCCTTCTACGTTGAAATCGCAAGAGTAACGATCTCCCTGAGCGCGGACTGCATTATACTCACCGCCAAAAAGCGGGCTCTCTTTGCAAAATGGCAACTCCTCGCAAGGTCATTCACGGAAAGTACGGTCGATCGTTGTCCCAGGATCTTTGAATGACGAGAGGCGAAGGTATACGAAGGGCTGGGAGATCGTGGAGAAGAGAAGAGACGGAAGGAAGGGCGGATCTCGTAAGAAGGGAAGAGTGATTACACGATACGTCGGAATTCCCCTCTGAAGGATGTTCCTTTCTTGATCTCCGTCTCTCTTTCACTTTATTTTCATCTTTGCGTGTTGGTAGCATCGTATCTCTTTGTATTTGGTTGCAAAATGTTCGTCCTTTATATTAGCACTAGAACTACCGGCGTTAAATCTATCATATTTAAAAATATTGAATAAGTATTTTGAAAAGAGGAGAATTAAAAGGTGGAAAAGATGATCGATTCGGCAATTTATGTTTTATAAGGTTGACGCAGAATATCTATTCTATCACTCTCCTATAAACTTGGAGAATTTTTGGAAAAAATTGTGTACTAGTCATTTTGACTGGTTTGGTAGTTCTAGTGTTAGGTTGGTAACTAAATTCCCGCCGTTTTTTTAAATTTTATATTCCGCATGTCATTAAATGTTTTTGGCATAGTGTCTTAAATCATTCAAAAGTTTTGTTCTACCGGAATCTATGTTTTGTTTTTTTGTTCAAATTAATTTTCCACCTCTTTCGATCTCTTTCAAATGATATGCGCAGAGTTTCATTTCAGATGTGGTTAATTATTCCCGAGCTCCTTTTCACTACCCTGTCAGCTGTTATAAATGATACATTTACCATGATTTTGAAACATTAAATTGTAAAGAATTTCATGATCTTGAACACGTTGACTGCCATGGGGGTCACCGGTGACCGGCGCTATTTAATTCAACGAAATTTCATATGACTTTTAAATTACAATATTTACGAATTTTGTAATATATTCAGTATTTAAATATTGGCGTTAAAACGATAAAATTCTGCTGAATATATATTTATCTGTATCTTTGAAGTTTCTGCATTATAAAGTTGTGATTTTAATAGAAAAAGTTACACTTCGGTAGAAATGATAAAACTAACTAAATACCGGTGGCGTTCAACGTGTTAAGAACTAAATTGTAATATTTGGCAAAGTTAAAAAATAGACTTTGAAGAATAACAGCTTAGATTTGTCTTCAAAGTTACACGGGTCCATAGAGGGTTAACACTTTACCGACCGCTATTGTTTCAGCATTCTACCCACCTTAAGGTAGTTATCGTGCAATGGGCATAGTGTCAGAAAATTCTAAATTTTAGAATACTCATTGAGGACATTATAATACAATTATCCTTAAAATTTTAAATCAATTGGCCTCCTCTAATTCGAGATAAACTTAATTAAAGTTCGGGTCATTAGCATGGAGAGTATATGCGCTATGTAGTGGTTCTACCACTTTATTAATTCTAATAAAAAAACTAACAGTCAGAAACTTTCAAAAAACTAACAATTCATAAATGTTTTTGTTCTGAATTAGACAAAAAAACAACAAATATATTGACCTTCCCGTTATTGAGTTATAATAATGCAAAAATTAAAAATCGTGGAAAAAAGCACACGCGGGCAAATCGAACAGAACAACTTGGCAAGGCTGTACTGTACATACATTGAGTCTGTATACACTGAAACGCTGTATCCACTGAAACGCTGTATCCAGTAAACAAGCCCAGTATGTCCAACTGTGTGGCATAAGCGACGTTGTCAAATTGCGAGACGTGAAAATGTTTCATAGTGTTTGTGTATACATATATATGAGATTTGTATGTGTATGTTGTCACGGGTACAGTACTGAAACAAAGGTGATCGTTCATATCGCTACTCGCTCCTATACTCTTACCACGCACATGATCCAAAAACTATTGACGATATTGTACCACGACAACGTCCTTAAAGGATTTGTTTCGGCTTAGATTGCCTAAAAAAAATTACAAATGCTTTTCATCGACTCCTTAACACAGTTCTACTACAATAATAAATAACAAATTAGTGATTGCCGTGGGAACCGATTAATAAACTAAACGTCTAAGCGTTGGTGACAAAAAGCCTATTAATAGGCTACCGGTCGGTAAAGTGTTAAAACAATCACTCTAGACAGTACAATAAATTGACTCCTTTCACTGCAATCACAGCCATCGTCTTCAATTCGCTCGCGTTTTATCATCGCAATTGTCTTCGTTCCGGAATAACAAATGATTCTCTCCGGTCGACGTTTCTCCCCGTTCTTCTTCCTGCTCCATTTTATTCTTCTTCGTGCCTCGGGGCTTCTGCGTCCTCGCGAAGTCATTCGACGATTCTAGCGCGTCATTTCCCGTAATGCGATCTATACCGGCGAAATCTCGAGCATCATTCCGCGGCTATTAATCTATTGGCAGGCCTCCAAGGCCAATGCACTTCCCCATATACATATTCAACGACGGAAGCGCGCCTGGAAAAGCCCGAGCATGGGTAATTGCGCGAAAAGAGGGCTTTTCCTTTTATGGCTGGATCGAGTCGACGTTTTCTCGTTGAGGAGCTGATACCAAAGGTGGTGGGACTGTTCGATGGGGATGGATAGTTTTTGTTTGGTTACTGGGGTGAAATAAAGGGGGTAAGGTACAGTTTGGGGGGATTTTTGGATGGAGATGTTTTACCTGTTTTGGAGGGATGTGGAGATTTGTTTGGGGAGGGTTGAGTGGAGAGGTGAAAAGGGATGAGGAAGGGAAAGAATTTGTTGCGAGATAAACAGACGTGATTTTGTGAAACTGGAATTAATCCTTTGCCCTGTAATACCGAGTGACACTCGTGATGTGTTTGATGGAACAGGAAATTTTTAAGCTTCTTAACACTAGATCTACGGTCGTTGTATCTGGTATATTTCAATATATCAAACAAGTACTTTGAAAAAAGGCGGATTTGGCGGTAAAAAATACGATCATTAAGTAATTTGTTTATTATCAGATACACGTGAAATATCTAGTCTACTATTTCTCTATAAATTTGAGAAATATTTTTAAAGAAGTAGGAACCCGTCAAATTGACGGCTGCCGTAGATCTAGTGTTAAAAATGATCAAATTGAAAATGATTGAAATTGACAATCTCCCGCATTTATTTTAATGATATCTTTCTCTTGTTGAGAAAATTCAATTTGGGCCTTAAAGAGTTAACACAAGAAGCTTTATGTTAATTACATTTAAATATACTAAATAAGTGCTTTGGAAAAAGAGGAATCAGGAGGTGAAAAGGATAATCAGTTGGGTAATTTAAGTTTTATAAGATAGAACTGGAATATTTACTGAATGGCTCCCCTATCATTTTGGGATTTTTTATTAAAAATTGGACACAGGTGATTTTGACCGCTTTGACAATTTGAATATATTCAAATGCGAAAAATGTTTCCTTTACTACTTAATTGCAACGATTCTCCCTGAACGCGATGCCCTTATAATGCAGATTCCATACGGTATAGTGCGAATTACCGATCTACACAATTTCCAATAACGCGGTATTTAGAAAGATTTATAGAAAAAATGTGACATTGCACCTGTGACTTTGACCGCTTTGGTAATATCAATATCACCTGTGAAAAATGTTTCCCAAATTACTACTTAATTGCAACTATCCTCCTACGAGGAAATACTCTTATAATGCAGATTCCATATAGCATGTTGCGAATTACTAATCTACAGAATTTCCTATAACGCGGTATTCAGACAAATTTGTAGAAAAAATTGGGACCGTTCATTTCGACCGTCTTGGTAGGTTCAGTGTCAAACGAAGACCCCAAGCAACTTGCACGAACCATTCCTCTCCTTCCTCTCCCCTCGCCTCGTCATCTTCCTCGATGCATCCCATCTCAAAACCTCAAAGCCGCCAAGCACTCGTTGATAGTCCATTAGAAAGCTCGTCATCGCTTCCTGAATTTCCGCCTTCCAGAATGGAGCCACCGTACGTCCATGATCGTCACTCGGCGCGACGTATCGAGTGGCGCTGGCGTCGGTACGCAATCAGGATGGAAATCGTTAGGAAGACGGGCACGCGGAAGATTAAAACGTGCTATTTAACTCGCGGCCTTTTTACAATACCGGACAACGCGCGGCTGAATGAGAATCGCGGATAATTGACAGACGCGAGAGACCTGACGGCGTACGTGCATCCGTTTTGTTTTGTGTGTCCGCCACGATTTGCACGGTTTGCATTGCCGTGCGTGCTGCTCGACCGAGGCGAAGGGAAAGGGGAGAACAGAGGAGAGGAGAAGAGAGAGAGAGGAAAAATGGAGGAGACGTAAGGAAGACATTAGAGAGGAAAGAATTCATCGGAGAGCTGGCTAGCTGCGACGTCAATTAACCTGACAGTTAAATGATCAATTACTCTTAATCGACAATAACCCGCAATCAACGGCAAATTATAATGACATCGGCGATTAGTCGTGCTTTTCCGTGCTTCGACGCTTCCAAGTTGACCGTTCCTTTTGTCCTGGTATGTCGGAGGACGTGGAGAACGTACGCTTCCTTCCTACGGCCTGTTGCGTGCGAGTTACTCGCTCGGTTCGATCGACGTCGATCGCCCTGGGGGAAGTTCCTTCGTCGGTTACCTACAACAGAGCCATTTTGTAAAATACGAGTCGATAAGCCGACTGAATTATGCCGTTACCGAGACTGAGCTTTTTCACTGTCGGGCATAACTGGGTCGGGCCTTGAGCGCGCTGGGAATAAGTTACTGTGCGAATAACTTATGTACCGTGTAACTGATCCGAGTGGGGGAACTCCCTTCTCGATTCCCACCAGGAGCGTCGTATTGAATTTCGTTCAATGCACGGTATTTGCTTTGTTTTAGAATTTTTCGGATTCAACTGCTATGGTCATTTTTTCGAGGACCTACAATTTTAGGTTTCGAATGACCAAGGCTACGGTACACATATGATCTAGGAAAGATTTTTAATTTTCCAGAGGTGATTGGGGGTGTGACCTAAAACTTTTAGGTGATTTCCGAACCATCTAAGCTGTGGTATGCGAATCACATAGGAAAAATTGAAAATTTCCGGAGGTCATGGGGGATTTGACAACTCGGGCCCACCGATTGGAACATTCTGTAGCTCTATCTCCGTGCCTATCGTAAGCCCCTGACCGTATTTGTTCGATTTGTATTTTTGTAGCATCAACTGTTATGGTGATTCCGCGTAGAATTTATAATTTTAGGTGATTTTCGAACCATTAAAGCTGTGGTATACGAACCACCTAGGAAAAATTGAAAATTTCCGAGAGGTCATGAGGGATTTGAACTCGGGCCCACCAGGACTCCTCTGTGCCTCTATCTCCTTTTGCTATTATAACACCTCACCGTATTTCTTTGTTTTGTATTTTTTCAGCTTCGACTGCTATGGTGATTTCACTTAGGGCCCATTACTTTCCGAATAATCAAGTCTATGGGTACACGTATAACGTAGGAAAAATTGAAAATTTCCCAGAGCTCATGAGGGATTTGAACTCAGGCCCACGGATTGGGACTCTGTGCCTCTATCTCCGTGCCTACCATAATGCCCCTCACCGTATTTCTTTGTTTTGTATTTTTTCGGATTCAACTGCTGTGGTGATTTTTCGCCTAGAAACCCCTAATTTTAGATGGTTTCCAATTAATGATATCTATGGTACACATATCACGTAGGAAAAATTGAAAATTTCTCAGCGATCATGGGGGATTTGAGAACTCAGGGCCCACTGATTGGAAGTCTGAGTCCTTATCTGCGTGCCTATCATAAAGCCCATTACTGTATTCGTTTGTCTTGTATTTTTTCGGCTTCAACTGCTATGGTGTATATTTTTGGTGTATGTGAGTATTTTTTTCACCTAGAATCCCTAATTTTACATGGTTTCCGATTAATGAAATGTATAGTACACATATCACGTAGGAAAAATTGAAAATTTCCCTGAGGTCATGGGGGATTTGAACTCAGGCCCACGGATTGGGACTCTGTGCCTCTATCTCCGTGCCTACCATAATGCCCCTCACCGTATTTCTTTGTTTTGTATTTTTTCGGATTCAACTGCTGTGGTGATTTTTCGCCTAGAAACCCCTAATTTTAGATGGTTTCCAATTAATGAAATCTATGGTACACATATCACGTAGGAAAAATTGAAAATTTCTCAGCGATCATGGGGGATTTGAGAACTCAGGGCCCACTTGATTGGAAGTCTGAGTCCTTATCTGCGTGCCTATCATAAAGCCCATTACTGTATTCGTTTGTCTTGTATTTTTTCGGCTTCAACTGCTATGGTGTATATTTTTGGTGTATGTGAGTATTTTTTTCACCTAGAATCCCTAATTTTACATGGTTTCCGATTAATGAAATGTATAGTACACATATCACGTAGGAAAAATTGAAAATTTCTCAGAGTCATGGGGGGGATTTGAACTCGGGCCCACTGGGTGGGAGTCTGAGCCTCTATCTCCGTGCCTATCATAGCACCTCACTGCATTCGTTTATTATATCATATATTATTTCTGCTTCAACTGCTATGATCATTTCACCGCGGCCCTGCAATTTTAAGTGAGTTCCGAACTATCGAGTTTATGATATATCCATCTCGGTTATCAACAAAAACCACATAGAAAAATTTGTTTTACGCACATCGCGCCATGTAAACAGTAACAGAACAGCCATTGAATTGAATCGATTCTTTCATCAATATATACCAGCTGTATTCCAAATCCTGAATCATTCACTCTTAACCCTTTTAACACTGAATTTTATTTCTTCAGAAAATGACTAATTTTTAGCAGTGTATATTTTGTGACACAGGAAATGGAATAAAAATACGACTGAGAAGGAAATATATATTTTTTTATTTCAGGTGTTTTCAAATTTTCAACTAAATAGCTTTTTATCCCAGCAGTAAATATTGTCATATAAACAAAATAATATATGGAAATAAATTTTACAATAATAACATAAAAATTATATGATAATGTTTGGGATATAAAATATCCCAGTAGTGTTGTAAGGGTTAAAGCCACAAATTCATTGACTTCTCTTTAAATCATACTCCTCAAAATTATCATCAACACGTTAAGCGCCACGCCGGTCGCTAGGGACCGGACGTTGATTTTTCGTTTATGTTGACGCTAAGCAATGAAACCCAACGGTTCGTTTTTTACCTAAGCTACGCTGTCGCGCCTGAACGATACATAATTAGTGGTCTTAAGTAAGGAATATATAATTTTATCAAAAATTAACACTAAACATACCGGCTTTATATCTGCTATATTGAAAAATACGAAACTTTGGAAAATGAGATTTGAAGAGGTGAAAAAGATGGTCGGTTAAGTAATGCTTGTTTTATACGATACACCTAAAATATTTACTGAATGGCTGCCCAATCAATTTGGGGAATTTTTCGAAAAAAATCAGAAAGCGATCATTCGACCGCCATGGTAGGTTTAGTGTTAATGTAGTTTGTTAAAACAAAGAGAAAGATACCTTTCCTAATAAATGGTCTAAACGGAAAGTGTAGTACCGGTCCCTAGGAATCAGCGTGGCGCTTAACACGTTAAAGCGTGAATCATGCGCCCAAACGTTTTCCACTTACTTGGCAAGAAATTGTTCGACTAACTCAGTCTCCAGTGCCCTATTCGTGATTAAAGCACCGAGGAGGTCACACCTGGCGCCTCGAGCAAAAGTCCCGAGTTAGCCTAATGGATCGGCAGATGCGGATCATCGTTCGCTCTTCCCGAATCTTCATAAATATCCGATCGATATATAAATGTGCCCACGCCCCAGGTACAAGTTAGCTTTCGTCTCCCAAGATCCTATTCTCGATCGAACACCCACTCGATTGAACCCTCAGGTCTCGATCGATCCTCTCGATCTCATGGCCCACAATTTTGTCGACTGTATCGATCGGGCGGAGGATGGATCGAAGAATGTACGGTTGGTTTCCTTCTTTTTGAGGGGAATTGTGGACGTTGGATTTAAGGTTTTCTTTTGCCCGATGTTAGGTTAGATTGGGTGGGAATTATTTTGAGGGTGATATCTGTGATATCGATATGCATTCTGGACTCTGTTTTAGGCATAATTTGAAAATGATATTAAATTAGAGGGGTACACTTTTGAGATATTGTTTAATTGCATTTTGCGATGGCTTAGAATGCGTTTGAACGGTGAAAAGTCTAATTTTAAATACTTCTGGTTGATTTATTAACAAAAGATTCTGCTGACTTATTAAAAAAATTCTTCTTACCTCCCATAATTTTTAAGTTTTTGTATTAATAATACACCTAATTCTGTTTTTAAACGGTAGATACGTTCCAGACAAAACCGCGTAAAAAAGACATGAAGTACATACATAGAAAAAAGGGGATTAGTTCCATATGCTTCAACCCTGTAAAATTAGTTAAAATAAATTTATTAAAAAATTTATTTTAAGAATATTTTAGATTTTTTAATCGTGCTAAATCGAATGAAATCATGTAAAAACGGAATTAATTTTGTATATAATTTGTGCTTCACTATTTTATCAAAGAGTTTTTCCCGTAAGTAATAATAATAATAATAATAAAAAGTGGGTTCCACTCAGTTTTCCGCGTGTAACAATATTAATCACGGTTCTTCGTTTAACTGTGACACTGATTGGTAAATTTCTCTGTTGCAATAATCTGAGAGTAGTCACATAAATAAATTCAGACGCCCAGCGATGAAATAATAGGAAGCATGCGTGTTTTAATAATAGATAAAGTAGATCCTGCAGTTAAACCTTACGCAGAAAACAAAATAATAGCCTTTTTATATATATTACTCATATTTCTAATTTTGTAATATATATTAGGGGGGCTGGAAAGTAATGTCGCTTCTACAGTTATTTTGCTCAAAAACCAATTGATTTTTATCGACCCGACATTGAAAATTTGCACATTAGGTGACGAAAGGTTGTTGATAACGAGGCTGATTACATCATTTACTAAAAATAAAAACTTGTTACTTTATCTGTTTGAATTTAATGTAAAAAAACGACATTACTTTCCGGTCCCCCTAATATATATTACAAAATTAGAAATATGAGTAATAAATATAAAAAAATATATATATATACATTTTCATATTTCTAGCTTACAAACTAATTACCTAAATAACTAATTATCTAATGACCTGGAAATTTACAGTTTCCTTTCCAGCAAGTTTTCAAATGTTACGCGTCTTCGTTCCAACACAGAAGTAACAATCCTCTAAATATCTTTACACAAATACATAAATAATTTAATTAATATAATAAATAATCACACAAAAACATAAATTCGAGCGCAAAGAGACGACAGAAACCTGAGTAGAGTCATCCCTCGCGCGCTTATAAGTCGACGACCGGTGCAGTTACGGTGGACTCCGAAATTGCAATTATAAATGCAACAACAGCACTCGGAGTCGTTCTTTCATTCGTTCAAACGGTCGATTCTCGAGGTAACGCGCGGACACGTTAACTGGAGGGTGATCGATGAGCAGATTACTCGGCGTTCCAGCAACGTTGGGAACGAGCGTTTCGCGTGAAAGAAAGAGGAAGACCAAGCACTGTGGAATGGGCAGCTGGGAGGGCGGGATATGGAGCGGGGATGAGAGCATCAGAAAAGTGGAGATGCAAGGAGAGAAGGATAGACAGAGAGAGAAAGACAGAGCGAGAACTGAGAAAAAAAGATACACCAAGAGAGACGATAGGGAAAGATGCGAAGAGTGAGCGAAGGGGGGAGAGCTGAGAGAAAAAGAGAGGGAGAAAGAGAGCTGAGCTACTGAGAGAGTGCTGAGAGAATACGGTACAAAGACAGAGCTGGGAGGGATAGGTACTGAAAGGGAGAGAGTGCTGAGAGGAAAAGATTGAAAGAAAGGGAGCTGGGAGATAAAGATACAGTGACAATACTAACTGAGAAAGAGAGAGAGCTGAGAGAGACAGACATGTAGAGATTACTGAGGTGAATGATAGAACAGGCAGGACGGACAGACAGGTTCAAACTGAATCAAACAACTTTGTAATCTTATGGAATTTTTCTTCCTTCAATCAAACCGGACCAAAGAACTTTGTAAAATTTTAGAATTTTTCTTCTTCCAATCAAACGGGATCAAACCGTGCCAAACCGGTTCAAATCGAATCAAAGAACATTGTAAAATTATAGAATTTTTCTTCTTTCAATCAGACCGGATAAAACCGGTTCGAACCGGGTCAAAGAGCTTTGTAAATCTTTGGAATTTTTCTCCCTTCAATCGAACTGGATTAAACCAGTTCAAACCGGACCAAACCGGTTCAAATCGAATCAAAGAACTTTGTAAAATTATAGAATTTTTCTTTTTTCAATCAGACCGGATAAAACCGGTTCGAACCGGGTCAAAGAGCTTTGTGAATCTTTGGAATTTTTCTCCCTTCAATCAAACCGGATTAAACCGTTTCAAACCGGCAAAAAGAACTTTGTAAAATTTTGGGATTTTTCTCCCTTTAATCAAGCCGGATAAAACACGATTAAACCGGGTAAAGGAACTTTGATAAATTTTGGAATTTTTCTTCTTGCAATCAAACGGAATGAAACCGAACCAAACCGGTTCATGTCGGATCAAAGAACGTTGTAAAATTATGGAATTTTTCTTCTTTCAATGAAACCAGATTGAACCGGTTCGAACCGAACCAAAAAGCTTTGTAAAATTATGGAATTTTTCTTCTTTCAATCAAACCGGATCAAACCGGTCCAAATCGGATCAAAGAACTTTGTAAAACTTTGGATTTTTTTTTAAATCGAACTTGTCCTATCTATTCTGTCTGTCCTCTCCGCCCTGTCTGTGATAGAGAGAGAGAGAGAGAGAGAGGGAGAGAGTACCAAGTGCAAATGATAGATAAAGTGAGAGTACTGAGAGAATAAGGTACAAAGAAAGACAGCTGAGAGAGTACGCACTGTGAGGGAAACAGAGGGAGAGCTGAAAAAAGAGCTGAGAGTGAGAGGTATTACTGAAGACCACGTGAGTAAAAGAGAACAGCAGAGGACTCGATGAGAGGAGGAGGAAACTAAACGGCTGAGTAGATGTAAACGGGGTGTTGAAAGGAGACACGCGAAAGAGAATGAAGAGAAACCAAAGGAGGAGAAGAGAAAGGCAAGAGAGAATGCGAAGGATACCAGTAAAGAGAATTCAGAATACTAAAAACTGAATATGCAAAGCCAAGTACTCAAACAACAAAGCCGTAAGGGAGAATGATCCTCAGAAAGCACTAACAGAACGGAAAAAAGCTAAGTTCGACCCATACGAATACATATACCATAAAACATACACCATAAAAATACAAAATACCGCTCACACACATCAAACTTCCAAAACTGTAAACAGAGAAATAACAACCCCCGCAAATGAGCTATTTTCATCAAGAAAACACAATAAAGATCCCACAAACCCCAGCAGCAAATCCCTACAAAGCCACGGCAAGAAAAGCCATCGAAAAATCGTCGCAAAAAGTCCAACCCGTCAGAAAATCCGTAACAGCGAAGACCAGAAAGCACAGTGTGCAATCAGAGCGAGAGAAGAGGAAGGAGGAGGGGAGGGGAAAAAAAACTTCTTTCTCATACCGGCCGATGTACGCTCGCGGCCAACGAGAGGAATTTCACCTACAACCTTTCGACGAGTCGAGGCTGCACGCCAAGGTTTGGAGAGGACCTTGTTATTAATCACGACGCTGCCATCTCCCAGAGCAGCGTTCGCTCGTTAGCCAGGGGGTTGCCGGGGGGTGGGGGCAGGGCCCCGGGGGGTGGCCATCTCTTAATTACTTCCGCGCCAATTAACACCGCCTCGAATAAAGAAGGGGGCACTCGACCACCAATGGGAGGCCGATTCTCGAATAAAAAAAACGCCAGTTGGCTTGAAAGCACTCGCGATTTAATATAGTACCTGGCGGTATAGTAAATGCGCACCGCCTCACCAGCCGACGGTTTTTTTTTTTTTTTTTTTCTTTGGCAAATCGACGGACCTGTTGTCGTCGATTTTAACGTACGGACTTCGACGCCGGTTAAATGGATGGGGAGGTTTTTTTTTGAGGGGGATGAGGGTTGCGATAGTTTTGAGGGGTGTTGATTGATAATCTTGAGCGGTGAAATGAGAGATGGCTATCTTGGCAAGGGGTTTTAACCCCTTAGCTTACAATAACGTGTGACACACGTGAGGCGATAAATGGAATACGAAATTTTGAAGTGTTCCAATAAGTATTAAATTGAAAATATCAGTCGTTCAGGAGACCGTGAAATTATTTCTATATTAATATTGCAGTCAGTTGTGCCAAATGTTAAAGATCAGAGAGAAATTTTTATTTCTGGAATTAATTCTGGGGTATTACGCACGCTGTCAAAATAGAAATCGTAAGGCAAGGGGTTAATGGGGAGGATTGAGGAAGCTGAGGATTTTTGAATTGCTGCATTTGCTTTGCCTTAATTTGCTGAGTTTTTGCAATTTATTGCGGTAGATAACCGACTCATGCGTGAGCCGTTGATTTTCAAAGTGACATAAGTAATGAAAAATGGCAATTTTTAGTGAGTATACGATGTTATTTGAACTGGCAGAAATATAAGTATTCAAGATGGCAAGATAAAAATATTTTAAAACACGTTAAAATGATATTTTAAAAATAAACAGCTCACATGAGCCATGATGGCATATATTCTAATTGTAACTTTAATTCAGGCTGGTCTATTTCGAAAGTTCCTTTTTCTCTTGGTGGTGATTAACGTCTCAAATTTTAAGTTTCTTCTTTAGTAATTTGAGATTTAATTGTATCTATTTCTACTCAAATATCATTGACCCCCATGGGATTCAACGTGTTAATATATCACCCCTTCGATAATTCTCAAGCAGAAGCTGTAAATCCCAAATTAACACATTCTATGTGGGTCACGTAAAAGTACGTTTTTCAAAAACTGTGCATACACCGTTCAAAAAAATTGTTAGTGGCATTAATCACTTAGATTTCAAAAGTTAAATGAATTTTCGAATTTTGGACAGAACGCAGTTTCCAATTTATACTAATGTTTTGTAAAAATAAAATTCGCGCAGATTTTTCAACAAGTTTCCTGCTTCAGTCTTAACCCCTGACCGTACAATTTCCTTTGCGACTGACTCGACAATAATTCAGAATTAACTTGTTAAAATAAAAATTCATCAGTGATTCCTAATATATCGTATAATATAACGTAACATTAATGCTACAAAAATAAATTTATCGTGCCGCGTCTCATTAATATTTTCAATTTGATAGGTGTTGCAAAACTTGAAAATTTCCTACCCCTTTTATCGCATCATGAGTGTCACTCCTTATTGTACAGCAAGGGGTTAATGAGAAGGCACGAAACACCCGCATACAATGTGTTAACACGTTCGCGGACGTGAATGCTATAACATCCATTTTCATCGTAACGTAGAATGACATGAATGCTATAGCATTCATGTCATGCCAAATGATAAAGCCAATTATAATTTATTTAATTTTATATAACCTTACTTTTTTGTAATTATTATGCAGTTTAAAGTGATGGCCAAGTGATTCACTGAGTATTTTCATACTATTTTATTTTTTCTCTGTGCAGTTAGAAGTGTAAGTTAGAATTGTAATACTTGACTGTCTAATTTTGCAGCTCACTGAAATTTTTACTGTCCGCGAACGTGTTAAACAGCCCCATAAATTAATCCTGAAACCCAACAAAAAGAACCGCCGCTCTTATAAACAATTCAACAATCACACCATTTTCCTCCATCTCCATCTCAACAAAAGACTCTAAACCTCGACAAACAAACGTTTCAACGCCTCTTCGGTTACCTCCACCGAAGAATCATCCCCCAGAAGAATATTGAAATCGCAAACCCCGAATCCATATCCCATAGCCATCGGCGTTCAGAGTTAGTTACGTCTCCACCATAAGCGTCCCTCGTTACATGGCATAAATGTTAAATGGACGGTATCGCGGGATCATTCTTACGAGATTTCGGTCTCCTCGTGATTTACTCGAACGACTGACATAACCTGCAAGAAGGTAAGCTAGTCACGTTCGAACGGAGTTCGACGGATTCCAAAGGGGTTGAAGAAGGGTAGGAGCAAAGGGTGAGGGGAGGGAATGAGCTGGGATAGCCAGGAGGGATCAGCTGTGTTCTTTCGAGAGCGAAGTCCCATGGGAAGTCAATCAACTGGCCTTTCTTCGTCCACTGCGAAGGGGGTGACTCGCGATTCCGATATCGAAGAAAATTCCGTTCGACCGAGCACGTCGATGCTCCTGCTCTTTGCCCTTCGGGTAATTTAGTGGATTTTCAACAGTCAGTTACGTACTTGGAGTGAGCAATGTGGAAATTGTTGAGGGTTTGGGGTGGTTTTATTGTTGAGGGGAATGTATCTTGGTGGTGGTTTGAGGTTATGGATTTAATCGCTGTGGTCATTTCGTTTAGAGGGTTAGGTTAAGTTTTAGGAAGGTTAGGATCATCGGGAATGTGACGTAGATGATGAAATGTCTGGTGCTGATTCAATTCACTTTCAGTTTGTAAATAATATGAGTGTGTTTTGAAAATTATGGTGCAGTTTAATCATTTCTTTCAGACAAGTATGGAAAATTCGTTGTGTTTTCCATTTCTGTGATTACTGAGCTGCACCAGTTGTAACATTGTCGATGCACGTTGTGAAAGGTGCGTTCATTAGCTTCGATTGAGTCAATTAAACTTTATCTAACAATAAGTCTTCTTCAATTTCCTGTCTCCTTATGAAAAAATCCCTAATCTGAAACCGTTTTAATTCCCTAGTATTTCTAGATTTAAAAATGTCCACTTTGAGCAAACCAATAAAATTACAGATCTTAATATCATCTGATTTGACTAAATTTAACCAAACTACTTCAATATTTCATTTTAGAAAAAATTTGCCAAACTTACCCCTATTTAATCTAAGGCCATTTGAGTTCCATAGCATTTTTGATTTCAAAATATCCACTTCGTGCAAAGCATTATAATTACAACTCTTGTCATCTGATTTGTCTAAATTTTACCAAACGACTTCGATATTCCATTTTTGCAAAAATTTGCCAAACTTACCCCTATTTAATCTGAATCATTTGAGTTCCATAGAAATTTTGATTTCAAAATATCCACCTCGTACAAAGCATTAAAATTACAACTCTTATTATCTGATTCGTGTAAATTTTACCAAACGATTTCGATATTTCATTTTTGAAAAAAACTTGCCAAACTCAGCCCTATTTAAAGTGAGGCCATTTGAGTTCCATAGAATTTTTTATTTCCAATTATCCACTTCGTGAAAAACATTAAAATTACAACCCCTATTATCATCTAGTTTGATTAATTTTCACCAAGCCACTTCAATTTTCCATTTTTTAAAAAAATTTGCCAAACTTACCCCCTATTTAATCTGAATCATTTGAGTTCCATAGAATTTTTGATTTCGAAATTTCCACTTCGTGCAAAGCATTAAAATTTCAACTTTTATCATCTGATTTGTCTAAATTTTACCAAACGACTTCGATATTTCATTTTTGAAAAAAACTTGCCAAACTCACCCCTATTTAATCTGAGGCCATTTGAGTTCCGTAGAATTTTTGACTTCAAAATTTCCACTTCGTTATTTTCATCCAAAAGATTTGCTAGACTTACCCCTATTTAATATTCCAAACCGTGTAAGTTACACGATTTTCACCTTATGCGTGTCCGCCATTAAAATTACATCCTTCAGCGTTGATCGAATTTATTAAACTTTCAACAAATTAGTCTCGAAGCGTATTCGAACTCCGAAACCAACTATTGCGCCGAAATTTTCGCGCATTACTTTTCGAGCCGGCGGAAAAGTTGGAGCGAGCCGAACCGTTAGTTTTTGTTCGAGAATTTTTGATAATTCGCTCCACCGCCGCATTGTCGTATTTAGTTTTCGTTGCTGCGATATTGACATGGGAATTAATAAAAACCGCGAACGAGAATGGAAGGGCTGATTATTTCGTGATTATTTCGAAGGGCGTATAATACACCCCGTGTGCCGGACTGTTTCACGGCTGTAATGAGAGTTCGTTGGTGAAAATGTTTCGAAAATTTTTAATTGGACATTTTTAACACGAGAAGTTTGGGTTGTAAATTACAGGAGGCTTCGATCGGCTGAGTGGTTCTTGCGAAAACAAGGATAGAATAGAAATTTTTAATAGAATTTTTAATACAGGATAGTCGATTTTGAATAATTCTTGATATTTTTTAATGCGTGATAATTAGTTTGTGTTTATTGAAATTTCTACCTTTTTGTATTATTAACAGGTTAGATTGCAATTAGTAGAAAGTGTCGTAATTTTTTATTTCTTGGTTAAATTTTCTAACGTTAAATTGACAATTTTTTAAATCATTGATTCTTCTTTTCATTTAGTGCATTAACATTTCTACTTTTTTATGTTACTATTACGTTAAATTGTTATGTATTAACTGTACGTTAAGTTGGTATTACAAATATCCAGATATTGGTATTTTTTTAAATTCAGTTTGACTCTTCTTTTTGTTAAGTATGTACGATAAACATATTTCATGGAATTCTTTGTGCTGTTGTTGTGGTAATGTTGCTTTTAATACGGTGCATTTTAAGTTTCGTTACATTTTATTTGTAAAATTATCGATAGCTAAACAATGGCTGAGTGGCACTTTTGACATTCCGTAAAATAATGTAAAAAAATCATTGTAAAAAAGACCTGCGATCTTTTCACTCAAATAATTAATGCTTCGATGTAACATTATGTAACACTTGTGTCTGCAATGAGGAAAAATAAATCAACTGGGAATTCGTAAATATTTCAATATTATTAATGTAAATATCACATTTTTTAATCTTTTTCAAACTTCGTTAAAATTTTTAATATAAAAATTGCATATTAATTATATTACACATAATTTATATACGTTGAACAGAACATTTCGGAAAACTTTTGGTGGAAATGCTCATTCAAGTTGATACATTAACTCAAAAAATCCATTTAATTTTCAATGTATCTACTAAAATTCCATTGCCTTTTAAATGAGAATTTAATTTTTAGGTGATTTATAGACTTATTAAATTTCTTATTGAGCATGGTTTCCGTGCATTTTTTAGGAGAATTAAATAAACATGTATGTATGGTTTTAAAGCGTTGTAGTTTTATTAAATCCACACCATTTCTTATAATATTGTACAAAGTTATTAACAGGTCTAGTATTTTTTATGAGTGTGATATTTTGTAAAATATTCACCCTTGTAAAGTGAAACCTGAAAGAATTGACATATACATCTTGTTTCCTTTATTTTTTCGAGGTGCAGACTTTGCAAGGCACCTGAATAGGCACCCTACTTTCAAATTCACTTTCTGAATACTCTGAAAACAGTAACCGCCGCAATTTTTTTTTCCTGGGAGCAACAACTTCACTTTCATCACTAGAAATGACACTTTCTTCATCATAGTTCTCTAATTTATTATTACTTGCCGTATTGGATAAATTATCCGCATAAATTTCCTTATCTTCCGCAGAAAACTCTTTGGTGCTTGCCATTTTGACTCTTACGAAAATACTTAAAAATACAACTTAAAACGCAAAACAGCGCAGTAGGATCAACAAACAGATAGTACTATAACTAATAGTGCCAAGAAAAAATATCACAATGTGTATAAAATTAAAAACTAACGTAGCTTACTAAGAATTCAAGCAAAAACGTAGATCTACGTGGCCCCTCCTAGAAAGTTACAGTGGAAAAACGTAAATTTACGTGGCCCGTCCGTTGAGTATTAACATAAACATCCCACGGTACAAACGATCGTTCCTAGCATTAACTAAAAATAAATAATCAACGGTAGACAATTTTTCGAGGCAATATTTTCTTATCTGACGAAAAGTTAGTAAAATACTAGGGTGACCGGAAAGTAATGTCGTTTCTCCAGTAATTATCTCGAAAACCAATTGATTTCCATCGACCCGGCACTGAAAATTTGCACTCAGATGACAAAAGGTTGTTGATAGCGAGGCTGATTACATCATACATTAAAAATAAAAACTTCTTACAAATTTATTTGTTCGAATTTAACACTAGATTTACGGGACTGAAATCTGTTACACTGCAATATATTAAATAAAGACTTTGGAAAAAGAGGGATCAATCGGCAAAGCTGATAATTCGTTAAATAATTATTGTATTGCAAAATACACGTGAAATATCTACTGTACTGCTTCTCTATACAGGGTGAGTCTCATAACATGACGACCTCAAATAACTCGTAAGGTATTCGTTGTACGAAAAAATGTTTCAAATAAAAGTTGCATGGTATCTAGGGGGACATACAGTGCTCTAATCTGTTTTCTATTACCTTGATTTGTTATTGAGATATTAGGGTCACCTTCAACTTTTTAAATGGAATGTCTAATATTTTTTTTCGAATTTGGATAAATTGTCAAATAATGCGTAAAGAAGTATTACACAAAGTGGGAAAAAAATATTAGACATTCCATTTAAAAAATTGAAGGTGACCCTAATACCTCAATAAAAAATCAAGGTAATAAAAAACAGATTAGAGCACTGTATGCCCCCCTAGATACCATGCAATTTCTGTTTGAAACATTTTTCCGTGCAACGAATACCTTACGAGTTATTTCAGATCGTCATGTTATGAGACTCACCCTGTATATTTGAAAAACGCTTATAAAAAAAGTATGAACCCGTCAATTTGACGGCTTCCGTAAACCTAGTGTTAATGTAAAAAAAACGACATAACTTTCCGGTCCACCTAACAATTCAAAGCGCAAAGGGTTGAAACCTCCAACGAAATAAACCCCACCATTCCCAATCGCGCCGTCCCACAGTGGTCCATTTGGCCGAAAACCTGGCCAAAACCCCAAGGAGTTTTTCAATTTAGCTGAAAATTCGTGTATTAGTATTATTTCGGTCGCTGATTAAGAATCTGAACTCAGAATTTCCAAAAACAAAATGGCGGCTTCAATATGGCGGATGCGAGTATTGAAAAATTGTCGGATCGGCACGAAAATTAGTATTCTTATGTTTCTCCGGTCGGTAATTAAGAATCTGAACTTAGAATTTCCAAAAACAAATTGGCGAACAAACATAATTAAAAAATTAAGAATTTATTTGGATATTATGATACATTTATTGATCACAGTGAATTATATTCATCTTATAAGCTTTTAATATTACAGGGAATCATAACAATTACCTTATAACGAACGTATTATAGTTAACTGACTAATTATTTTTAAATTAAATATATTTTTCTTTCACAAAGTACAAGTGATATCTACCGTGTCAGAAAACGTAGCACGGTATAAATACTTTACGGTGCTTCCACCTCTTATTTTTCATTCCAGTATTTAAAATTACGGTGGAAGGAGAAAAACGAAACTTTGCGAGAAACAAATATAGCCCTTATACCTGCAATTAGCCAGATTTTCAGCCGAAACGTCAAACATCTTACGGTTTATGACGGTAAGCGGTCGAGGTGATCGCGGCTATCTATTGTTGCTTTGGAACAAAAGGCCACCAGCTTGCTTAAAATTATTTTGATTTTTAACCCGAACGAAATAAATATAGCGTTTCGTTAATTACAAGGGTAACCTTAGTGAAGGATTAGCATTATTCGTTTGTCCAAGGCACGATAGCCTGGCCGTATGCCATAAACGTATTTCCCCGAGCATGGCGCGTGCGACAAACAAATAAGAATATCACGTAGAATCGCAAAAAGTCGCAAAATTTTACAACGGGGACTTCTTCGGGAAGCTTCAAAGTTTAATTTAAAAAAAAAGTCGCGTTGTACTTTTGCGTACTTCACAACTATTTCCTCTACAAAAGGAAAAAAAATGTATGGGTTTTGCAATCTGTGCCATAGCAGTTGTAAAATATTAAATAAAAAAATGAAACCAAGGTACTTATAATTTAAAAGTATGACGAATAGCTACAAATACTTACAAAGTTGATTGTACTATTATTTCACATTGAAAACGTATTCTGAATTTCGACGTGAATACGTTACATTATTCAAGTGCCAACTTTGACATTGCATATCTCTAAGAGCGTTGTTCAATAAAAACTTTTATTAATGGAAACCGATGCTCTGATATGTTACAAATCAAACGCAATTGCTAAATTTTGAAAATCGCGAAAAAAAATTTTGGCTTTTTGGCCAGGTTTTCGGCCAAATGAACCACTGTGCGTCCTTTGCATCCCCAACTAAACTGCACCTCGCCGAACGTAACAACCACCCCCTTCAACCACCGTCCAAAAGCACCGTCGCAAACGAGGAAACCTCTAAATGACAATACAAAAGGGAGGGTTACCGCGTGTCCATCCAATCACGAAGAATCACCGGCCACACGAAGAGACAGACTTCACAGGGGTTGGTAGCATCGAAATAGCATAATAAAGGTTAGCCGCGTCGCATACCAGAATCGAGGATGAAACAACGCGCTGCCGCAGGACGAGGGTTGCGATCAGGATATGGCGATATCACAGAGGACATGGCGGTGGAGCGTGGGGTTCAACGGGGGCGGTTCGCAGGAGACCTCTCGCAGAGCCAAGTAGAGGGTGAATTGCAGAGAGAGAGGGGAAGAGAAAGGGTGAGAGAGGGTGGGGGAGAAAGGTAGGGTGGGCCGCGCCGGTGAGCCAGCTCGAGGGGGTCGGGGTTGACGGTGGCAGGGGAAGGCTGACGGGGGTGAGGTTGGCGATTGGCATTTAATTAGCGGCCGGATGACCGCCGCCGCCACCGCCACCGCCTCTGGATCAATACGCCGCCCCCGGGGGCCAGTGTGCAGGAGGCAGCGATCCCCTTTCGACCCTCCGCCTCCTTCTCTTCTTCCCTCCTTTCTCTCCTTCTCCTCCGTCGCCCTCTTCACGTCCCTCTGTCTCTCCTGGCCGTACCTCCTCCTACTTTCAACCTCCTCCTCCTCCTCCCCCCGTTTCTCCACCCTGTCCCCCCGCCGGTTTCCTCGAAAGCGAGCAGACCGAACAGAACCGAACTCGTTTCGTCGGCGAAACCCTTTTCCACCCCACCCACCGTCGAGGGTGGACCTGCGAAAGGGGTTGGCGGGGGTGGACGAGTAGTTTCTGGTGCTCCTTAACCTAACCTCCTGACCGAGCACCACGTGCAGGGAATATCCGGAAGCACTTGGGTAAAATAAAGCGAATCGACGGTAAGTGGCGCGGATCTCCTCTCGTGGCTTGGCTTTCGTCGGCTATCGGTTACTCGTCGACTCTTCTCTCTCTCTCGTTCTGTCTCTAGTTTCATCTCCGTCTAGTAGTTCGTTTCTGATCGTTGGACTGCCCAGCGGATCTTTTTTTCTCTCTGCTTCTTTACTTCTAGTTTCTTTTGTACTCGTTTCACGATAGCGAGTATCGATGGAGTCTCGGCCCCTTTGTGCGGACGACTCGATATTATAGTTTCTCGGGCCGATAACGAGAGCGATCGTTATCGCTGGTGTAATTGCATTTTGAGAACGCGCGGAATTATAGGGAAGTCGATGGTAAAAGGCTCGCTGACCGGTCGTCGTGGAAATAGCGAGGTGAGAGTGGATCAGAGGGAGTTTTGTGGAGGTGTGCACTTTGAGAAGTGTTTTTTATATTTTTTATTTTGCGCTGTGCAACGTTACGTATATGTTGGACGACAATTTGAAATTTTAATTACAGTTTAAAGAGTTAACCCTCTCGATACTATCGGTGACTGTAGTGTAGTGCCCCTTTAATAAAGAAAAGATTTTTGGTAGACTGCTTAGGCACGGCCCTGGTATTTTAACTGTAATTACTCTAACGTATACAAATGAGGCCTAGCAACAGTTCCGAGGCAGTCAGTAAACAGTAGAGTTCGAATCGGGCATCTGAGCTATACCGAAAGCGAACTCCTTAATACGACTCTTAATACCGTTAATACATATTTTCACTATTATTATCATTATTATTATTATCTCTATTATTATACTTTATTATTACTATTCTATTATCTAAAAATATATAGCCTAATTGTTTTTGTTATTTTGTGTCTTGAGTATCGTTTTTTCTTTATTATTTAATACCCCTTACTACAGTAGTCACCCGCCGCCTGCCGCTGGCTGGGTAGTAGCGGTAACTATTGGTTTTTAGGGTTTTAAATAATAACACTTTGTTTAAAAGCTAATGGAATAGACCAAGACTTTATTCTAAGAATATATGAAGACGGTACGTCTACCCTCTAAGAGTGAAAGTCACAGAGTGAGGTCCAAAAGAATTCTGCAAGGGTCTAAGGACCCTTTTCAATTACAACGTAAAACAGACTGCATAGCTATACAGCTGTAACCTCTTAAACATTCCAGGAAGTAAAAATACCAGTTGATTTTTGTATCTGTAAAATATACTATGCTCGTAGAGACATAGAAAACCAACAGTAACTATAGTCACCCGTCAAAATGTCATAGGAAGAATTAATTTGTAGATCATATTTTGTAATTGGATATTTTTTAAATACCATAGATTTTTCGTTTTCTTGTATTATATGTGTTGAAGTACAACGATGTAACACTCAACGGCCGTATGAGGAAGCGATAACGGCGGTTTTCAAAATTGTTTGCACTGCAGCAGAGCCGCTCCTCGTTCTGTAGAACCTTCGTCCTCAGTTCCAAAGTCACGGCCGCAGCGAGCACAACATATTTTATTTTATATTCTTATTCTTGCATTTATATTTGAAACAGCTTTACTTTATCGTATCTTTACTATTTTCTCTAACACTAACCCTACCGAGCCGGTCAAAATGACCGGTTCCTAATTTTTTCTAAAAATTACCTAATTTAATAGGGAAGGCAAGAATTAAATATTCCACCTCTATCTTATAAAACCTAAATTAATTAATTCATCATCTTTTCCACCGCTTAATGTCTCTTTTTCCAAACTACTTGTTCAGTATATCCAAATTCTAGTAAATATAACGTCGCACAGTGGTTCATTTGGCCGAAAACCTGGCCAAAAAGCCAAAAATTTTTTTCGCGATTTTCAAAATTTAGCAATTTCGTTTGATTTGTAACATATCAGAGCATCGGTTTCCATTAATAAAAGTTTTTATTGAACAATGGTCTTAGAGATATGCAATGTCAAAGTTGGCACTTGAATAATGTAACGTATTCACGTCGAAATTCAGAATACGTTTTCAATGTGAAATAATAGTACAATCAACTTTGTAAATATTTGTAGCTATTCGTCATACTTTTAAATTATAAGTACCTTGGTTTCATTTTTTTATTTAATATTTTACAACTGCTATGGCACAGATTGCAAAACCCATACATTTTTTTCCTTTTGCAGAGGAAATAGTTGTGAAGTACGCAAAAGTACAACGCGAATTTTTTTTTAAATTAAACTTTGAAGCTTCCCGAAGAAGTCCCCGTTGTAAAATTTTGCGACTTTTTGCGATTCTATGAGATATTCTTATTTGTTTGTCGCACGCGCCATGCTCGGGGAAATACGTTTACGACATACGGCCAGGCTATCGTGCCTTGGACAAACGAATAATGCTAATCCCTCACTTGTTTTTGGAAATTCTGAGTTCAGATTCTTAATTAGCGACCGGAGAAACATAAGAATACTAATTTTCGTGCCGATCCGACAATTTTTCAATACTCGCATCCGCCATATTGAAGCCGCCATTTTGTTTTTGGAAATTCTGAGTTCAGATTCTTAATCAGCGACCGAAATAATACTAATACACGAATTTTCAGCTAAATTGAAAAACTCCTTGGGGTTTTGGCCAGGTTTTCGGCCAAATGAACCACTGTGCGTCGGTAGGTTTATAGAGTCATAGAATAGATATTCTACGTCCATCTTATTAAACATAAATTACCGAATCGATCATGTTTTCCACCTCTTAGTTCCCCTTTTCTCAAAACACTTATTTAATATTTTTAAATATGATAGATTTAACGCCGTTAATTCTAGTGTTAATGTATAGAAGTTGTAAATTACTATTTCGGTAATCATATTTCAACGGTTATACTTCAATTTTTCAACTCCAACCGTGTATGCATGCACCGATAAACTATAATTAGATTTTTTCTCAGACCGCATATATGCGTCTGTCGTCCTCAAAGGGTTAAGGTGCGAATGACCTTTTTCCAAAAGACTGTAAGACTCCTTTGACACCCAAATACAAGTCTCTACCTATATTACAATTTTAAGCATTCTTCGTTGAGTCATTCGGGCGATTTAAAAAGATTTCAAAAGAAAATTTAAGCTCTCTCAGCGCAGAGGTGCAAATCGATCTCCCGCAGTCTCCTCTTCTTCGTTCTCGTTCTCGTGCGAGAGTTAATCACGGTAAACAGACTTCATTGTTCCATAACACCGTGGCTAAAAGGAAGAGACGAAAAAAAAGGCGGAAAAAAAGAAGAAGCCGACTGGCTCGGACAGGCTGCTCGTGCCAAATCGGTGTTTATGCTTAAAATTATGGCGGCTCGAGTAACAGCCTTTCGAAATAATCTCCGCGGCGACCGAGGAGGTTGCCCCTTCCTTCTGATTCATCCGCGTCGCGTTCGCGTCGTCCATTTTTTTTTCGTTTTCTCTCGTGCCGCCAGAGGGAGAGGAACGTAAGACGGTCCGGAAACGAGGATGAATTGATATACCTGTCGATTATCGGTGTAATAATTTACATTGACAGAGCTATTTATATGTAAATGGCACGATCGTCCCCGTATATAGTGGCAATCGGTGTCCGATCGATCAAGAATTGTGTACATTGTGGGGTGCCTCGGTTTCCGATTGGAAATACGAACGGGTTTTCGAGGGAACACGAGTGACGATTTTTATTAACCTTTATCCGCTCCTTAACACATTCACTGCCAGGAAAACTAAGGAAATACTACCTTTGCTTGTTAAAATTTGAGAAGATGACAGAAAGTTTTTAGAACACTGTTTCATTAATTGAAAATATAATCTCGACATTTGTAATAATACGAAGGACATTTTTGTTTCAAAATTTCTATACACGCTCGACCATTATTGTTAACTTATTAATTCAAACTTATAGTGCAGCTACCAGATATCTCGTAGTTGGCAGTCAGTAGGTTAAAAAAAGCCACACTAATATTTTCTGACTCGTAGTCTGTTTTCTATTAAAAAAATGGGAATTTTTGTTCACTTTTCCTTTGTAAGAACTTTGTGGAGAATAATATGTATTCAGGGTGTACAATTTGTCGCGATTTGGGTCAAATTGAATCTCTATTGGGGTAAAAGAAAACGTAAGGGTGGATGAAGGTCGAGAGGAGGAGTGTTTAGACGATTTTTACAAATTCGAGGAGCGTCGCGGTCACTTGAAAATTATTAAGGCGTTATTGACACTAGAACTACCAAACCAGTCAAAATGACTGGTACGCAATGTTTTCCAAAAATTCTCCAAGTTTACAGGACGGTCATAGAAGAAATATTCTATGTTCACCTCAAAAAACATGAATGACCGAATTGATCACCTTTTCCGCCTCTTGATTCCTCTTTTCTCAAAGTACTTATTTAATATATTGAAATATAATAGATTCAACGCCAATAGTTCTAGGGTTAATTACGATATTTTGTCGTTTTGAAAGTATGTTGAGATATAGCGGGTACCTGATTTTATTGCAGTTAATTATTTAATGAAGTAGCTTGTATTATAATTAATTTTCTATTGTTATAAATAAATTAATATTGAATGGTGGGGAATATTTGTAAATTAAATCGAGTTATCAGAAGCAAAATTAGGAAAATTATTAGGCACACAAAGGATTACTTTTGCGACAGGACTGAAATTTTTAATTTTTTTACCCTAGACTCCTTCAATTTTTGAACTGGCTTTCAATAGAAGTTGCTCTAAGTTTGAAATTCGGCAACTGTTACCATTAATCGGAGTATCAAAGGTATAATAAATTGTTAATTGTGAGAAGTACAAATTTGCATTGTGAGATTCATCTGAAAGTTCAATTATATCATGAACAATGATAAGTAACAATGAATAGTACTTCGTTAATTGATTACAAAATTTCAAATGTCGAATTGCGAAGTTAGATTATGGAATTTCTATCGAAAACAAATTCGACATTTCACTGACACCGTTTTCACGTGTTAAAGAGAGGATTAGTATGCCGGAAATGACGTTAATTAAACTGCATCGTAATGCCAATTATCAAGTAATTAATTCAATAAATGTTGGTTCACCTCTGTAAATGGCATATTGATGTCAAAAAGGAGATTGATACGGATCCAATTAATTAGAAATTAATGCACAAACATGTACATGCGTAAACTATTCTCTAAACGTAAATTATTTGTTTAACGTATTACTATAGTAATTTATATCTAATTGGACTGGTATCAATCACCTTTTTAACATCAATACCTCATTTGCTCTTTTATACTGCAAATTTCACAGTAGTACAAAGATTATTAACATAACAAGATTATTAACGACATTTTCCGTGTTCAGAAATTAGAAACCATAAAAAGTGCAAAAAAGCATTTTTTAGGTGCGATGGCAGTTTTACGAAAGGACCATGTTTGAAATGATTTAATTTAATTATTAAATTTTTGCTGAACATTTTCAAAACCATCAAAGACAGCACTCTGGCGGGAGATTTGAATATCTGAAGTCTCAACCCTTCCCCGTGGTTTGGAATCCTCTGTTTCTATCTAATACTGCGATAGACTCTCGTGCAACGTCAATTTCTATAAAACGACAAAGATATTGCGGCTACTGTTTTCATATAACGCGATTCTCCGTAGAACGCGGCAAATGAAAAAACACAGAAATTACCCGATTTAACACTATTCCTACCACGACCGGTCAAATGACCGTTTTTAAAATTTCGATTAGAATTTCCTATATACAACGTAATTGAATCGCCTTTAAACTTCACGACTTTTCCTCAAATATACGTATAATACATTCACATTATAATACATTTTTCAATATTCACTTCTTTTTTTACTGTTCATTTTCTGGGAAAAAAGTATCATTTGACAAATTCACCGGTTGCGGTAGGAAAAGGTATACGTGAAATGTCTGTAGGAATAGTGTTAAGAATTCAATCTCCTTACTTGAGCGCTAGAATTACGTTTCGTATTTTGCATCGTCTAATTGTACGTCTATTCGTCTACTACATCTACTCGTCTAAAGTGAGGGACAAGAAACAAGACGCCTATCCCCACCATGTCGGTCCTGAAACCTGAGATCGACGAATGACAACCGAAAACAAAACACTCCTTCGTCATTCACATGACGACGCAACGAATGTGGGAGTCTCTCGACCAATAGCGCGTCAAAATCGAAAATGCGTGAGGGAGAGGGATGTCCCTATCCGTCGGGCGAATCAGAGCAAATTACCCCTCAAGTGCCTTGTTTCTGGTCCCTCAGTATACAAACGTGTCCGTCTAACGCAGTGGTCGGCAAACTTATTAACCAAAGAGCCAAATATGAACATTACAACAATTTTAAAAAAAAATGGGAGTCAAATCTGCTTGTTTAGTAAACTTTTATTACACTAAATAAGTAGTACACTAAATAAAACTAAATTTCATACTTAATAAATATTTATTAATGCGAACAATGTGCTTGCATCTCCTTGGAAAGTTTGAGTAAGTCAGGTTTGTATGTTGTTGTTGTTAATTTTAGGCATGATTCCAAGTTCTCATCAATAAGACGACTTCTCAGTTTACTCTTGATAATATGACCAAAAATCGAAGAAAACTTCCAACATTTGGACAAATAGAAGTTATCGAAAAATCGATTACAAATTTTGTACCGGAACCACAAACATACATAGCAGGTGTAATAAAATCGAAAACATACGAACAATTTCAGCCGGTAGCTTGTACATGGTTTGTGTTTACGTTTACGAAAACTAATAAAATTAAACTCGATGTTCGTTACGTATTTTTACAACAATATAAAATTTTAATTACCTATCTATCTTTTAACTTAAACAAAAAATTATACGTGTTCTCGATTTATAGAAGAATTTTAATTTATCAAAATAAGATGTAATTTTTTTCTTACCAAGTTCTTTTTTAAATGAAAATATTATTGCGCCTTCCGTGGATATTTGTGCCACAGCCGCACTTAACACTAGAACTACCAAACCAGTCAAAATGACTGGTACACAATTTTTTCCAAAAATTCTCCAAGTTTATAGGAGAGTGACATAATAAATATTCTAAGTCCAACTCAAAAAACATAAATGACCAAATTGATCATTTTTTCCGCCTCTTGATTCCTCTGTTCTCAAATTACTTATTTAATTTATTGAAATATAATAGATTTAACGCCGGTAGTTCTAGTGTTAAGGAGCCAAAGAGCCACATGCGGCTCTGGAGCCGCACTTTGCCGACCACTGGTCTAACGTGACGTTCGTCAACTCTCTCTCTCTCTCTGCGTCTTCTCAACCATGTGCAGTCTACGACCATCTTTCGTCTGCCTTTTGTCTTACGCTGGATCTCTCTAGAAGAATCTAGACAGATGCGCGCAGGTTTTATAAAACTCCCACAATAATCACTAATAAACTCGAATGTTCCCTCAGACGGAGCAACCGAGTGATATGCTAGACTTACGATGTCCCCTCAGACGGAATATCCAAGTGCAAAGGGTAAACAATTGAAAACTATCGGAAGAAATCCCAACCGAAAACATCTCAGATATTCAATGCGCTCCAGAAAGTTCAACAGCACGACAACGGAGCACCCCTGCGCAAGATTCTCCGTGGCAGCAGCCGTACTCGTTGTTTCTGCGGGAGTGTATAAAATACGGGACTTGTTAACAATGTTCGCACCTACGGATAGGTGTGCGAGGGCCGCGGCGTACATACGTCTACCTGGTCACCCATAAACGCGGTGCACCGTGGCGAGTAGGGCCCTTTCGGCGACGGCGACCTTCGCCCCGAGATCCTACGGAGATATTTTATTCCCGGGGATTTTTACGAGCCGATATATCACGCATCGAGCGGGCCCAACGGGGTTGCGGCGCTCTGCCTCACGAGGCCCCGCCGAAAAGGGACCGGGGTGCTGGCACTCCTCGCGTCGAACCTTCTAGATCGTACTTCGCCAGCCTGACATCGCGATACGACGCGGTACTCGTCTTTATTATACACGGTGTACGGGAAATAACGAGGTGGTTCAGAGAACTGTAGAGGTAGGGTCTTTTAATCCATTGCGGTTCTGTGTCGAGCTGTACTCGATGTAGCTTTCCAGCTCGTTTTAATTTCTAACGATTCAACGCTAGAATTGCCGGCGTAAAATGTATTATATGAGCCGTTTTCTTCGAAAGTGGTGATAGTGCATTTTTGAGAAAAAGATAGTTAACAGTGAACCTACCATGGCGGTCAAATGGCCGCTTTCTGATTTTTTCTAAAAATTCCGCAAAATGATTGGGCAGCCATTCAGTAAATATTTTACGTCTATCGTATAAAACAAAAATTACTTAACTAATCATATTTTTCACCTCTTCAAATCCCTTTTTAACTGCGTTCCAATACTTAGAAAAATCTGAAAAAATTACAGTTAATTATTTATAGCAAACTTGAGATACTGTGAAAATATAAACGTGGTCACATCAATAATATAGCTGAAAATATAAACAAGTGTTGGTTTTTGATTTTGGTTTTGTTTCGAAGAACTTGTAAAAATCTTAAAAAATTACACATTAATAATCAGGGTACTATGCATGTTACTGTAAAAATATGAATGTGGTCACTTTATATTTTCAATAAAAAATTAATGTTTATTATCTTTTTTAATTTTTCAAAAATCGATTTTCGAACCAAAAAATCTGAAAAAATTCTAAAGTATTTATACCGTTGGGTGTAATGTCTGTAATTTTTTTCAGAATTTTCTGTCAAGCCAAACGGGAGATATCGAGCATAAACTGTAAAATACGTTTCACCCTGTAACAACCCCTACGGTAGGGGTAGCGGGTTCATACTTTGTAGGAAGGGTTTTTCCAAAGAGCCCTATCGAATGGTATGCCTCACGATTAATTATCTTTGGGGGCACTTTTTCCATCCTTATCCGGCTAGGCCCTTTGAGGAATGTTTATAAAACAAGTAGGAACCCGTCAATTTGACGGCTTCCGTAAATCTAGTGTTAAAGCTATGAAGCGACTCGATAATCGTCAGAAATTTCGAAAAAGCGCTCATGAATTTACGCATTAATAACAGAAAAATTCCATCGTCTTGATATTTTTAACAACAGCAACAAGCACTTCCTCAAAACACTAAACAACAACGTCCCATAAACATTACCGCAACAAACCGCAATCGACGCATTCCCCATAAACCTCCAAAACACACTCGTAAACCTCGCGCCATCACTTTGGAATCACCCTGTACTCGATGAAGTCTCCACAACGGCATCTATTACCCCGGACGTACACGTCTATTACACGTGTTTATTATTCGTTCATCGCGCAGGAGAGCCAGCCGGATATCGGCGAGGTGGTTGCGCGCGCACCGACACACGCGCGCATGCGGGCCCACTCTCGTACACGCCGAGGGCGCGTAAGAAGACGTATGCGGCCCCCTCGCAGGGGCCCTTTCGCGTACGTGCGAAAGACAAGACGGCGGAACGTTCATAACTCATTTGACGGGACTCGCGAGGCCGAACACGCCGTACCAGCCGCGGAACTTATTGCGGCCGGACCGTATCCTTTAATATCCCTCGGAGATTCCGATTTATTTGAGAAAGTACGAGTCCGTTCGCGCTGAGAACGTCCAGAACGATCGACGCTCACGGTATCGAAGGCTTCGGGGAAGATGGTTCGAATTCTCGGTGTCGTGACTACGTTAAGGCCTCGCGTTTCTTCGAGAGATTCGTGTTTATGCTGGACGGACGTCTACTGCTGTGGACTTGGAAAGGAATGCAGGGAATTGTTTATTTTCATGTTGGTTAACGTCCATGCGCTATTTAAAAAAATTACTCTAAGGGCTTTAACACTTACAACGCTACTGGGATATTTTATATCCCAAACATGTTATTATTGTACAATTTATTTCCATATATTATTTTGTTTATATGACAATATTTACTGCTGGGATAAAAATATAAAAATATCCCAGCAGTAACATACTACTGGGATCTATGCTCTCCCAGCTGAAAATCTGAAAACTCCTGAAATAAAAAAAAATATATTTCATTCTCGGTCGGATTTTTATTCCATTTCCTGTGTAATTCAAAGTTATTATTGTACAATTTATTTCCATATATTATTTTGTTTATATGACAATATTTACTGCTGGGATAAAAATATCGCAGCAGTAACATACTACTGGGATCTATACTATCCCAGCTGAAAATCTGAAAACTCCTGAAATAAAAAAAAATATATTTCATTCTCGGTCGGATTTTTATTCCATTTCCTGTGTAATTCAAAGTATGTCGTGTTTGGTATCATTTTAATCAGAAAAATCGGGAGGATCGGCCGTTTTCATTTTCGATTTTTTTAAACCTTTGCTGGCGTATTTCTGAGAGTTTTCTGATTAAAATGATACCAAACGCGACATACTTTGAATTATAGTTACTTAATATTCAAACAAGTTTGACCTCGAATGAACTTGAGTCAGAGGTCATTGAACTCGTCTTGAAACGTACTATTTCATGATGAATAAAAAAACATATCATTCCATTTAAAAAAACAAAGTTGACCTTCAAATCCCCGTAATGCCTCCACCTATAAAAAAAACACACTACATAGTGTACCCTTTTAACCTGGGATATTTTTATCCCAGCAGTAAATATTGTCACATAAACAAAATAATATATAGAAATAAATTGTACAATAATAACATGAAAATTATATGATAATGTTTGGGATATAAAATATCTCAGTAGTGTTATAAGTGTTAAACCCCTCTCATTTGCAATATCACATAATACTTAATCTGCCAATAATTGCACTAATTTACATCATTACCAACTAGAACTCTACAATTAGAGTCTCAAAACTACCTTCAAGATCAACAATTTCGCCCTAATCCATTTAAAAACTTCGCACCCTCCCGCCAAAAAAATCCGCAAAAAATTCAACTCCGGTGAACCTCTTAACTCACACCGCTACAAAAATTCCCGCGAGTTCGCACGACCAAGCCAAATAACCATCATCCTCCGAAGAATTCTCCCAAGAAATTCTAATTAAAACACCTGCGAGCCCGTCCGCGCGAAACAAGAGAAATTCCCTGAAAAATTGCAACGGTCCCATTATCCTCGACACTCCGGCAGCGCCCCTGTTGCGTTAACCATTCAATACCAATCACACGCGCATGAGCGTAGGAACGATGAAATTCGGTAATTTGTCGGACAATGTATCGGCTATATTGCCCCTTCCAGGAAAGATCGCGATCGGGCCGAGGTAAGTAGTCGTTAGGAAGAAAGATAACGGCCGCTCTGCTCGACGATGAGATCGCTTAATGCGATGTTCGAGCGGATGTTTCCGGTCGAGCGGTTCGCTTGTCGATTTTCAACCAGTCGCGGGTTTCGTTTTCCTTTTGGCAACGCATTGCTGTGATCTACACCGGTTGTAACCTTATCGGTTTGCTACGATTTAACGCGCTACCTGGTACGCGCATTTTTCTGGATATCTCTGCGCAGATGTGGGATAAAGCTTTGGCGCGGAATTTGAATGTTAGGTTTTTAGCAATTTCTATTTTCATGCGGTGCTATTTACGATGGGAGTGATTTTCTGATTGTGATTTTTTTAATAGTGTTAATTTTCGTAGATATTGTCGAAGGAATTTGGAGTAGCGATTTTTCTGGATCTTTCTGTGCAGATGTGGGATAATGCTTTGGCGGGGGATTTGAATGCGAGGTTTTCAGCAGTTTCTCTTTTCATGTGGTGTTACTTATGATGGGAGTAATTTCCTGATTGTGGTTCTTTAATCGTGTTAATTTTCGTAGATCTTGTCGAAGGAATTTGGAATAGCGATTTCTGTGGAACTTTCGGCGCAGATGTAAAATAAAGCTTTGGCGCGGAATTTGAATACGAGGTTTTTAGCAATTTCTATTTTCATGTGGCGCTATTCACGATGGGAGTAATTTTCTGATTGAGATTTTTTTTAATCGTGTTACTTTTCGTAGATCTTCTCGAGGGAATTTGAAATAGCGTTGTGGCGGGAAGTTTGAATGTTTGAAGTTTGAGTATATTGAAAGTTTGTGGTGGTGTTGATTTTCGTGCGGTTTCGTTTCCGATTGAATTAACCTTATAACAGTGATTGCATGAATTACGGTAATTTTTATGAATCCTTTTGGAACGGATCTGCGATAATGCTGTGGCGGGAAATTTAAATATTTGTCAGAGTAGATTTTTATGTGGTACTGTTTTTAATAACATGGATATTTTAAAGTAAAAGAGCAATTTACCATCGCGAGTTTCTCTGTTACAAACAACTATTAATAAAGTCTTCTCCAGGTTATTTTTAATGTTAATAAAAAACCCAGCAGTCGGTGCTTCTGATCAAAAAGTTTGTTAACACTAACTGTACCGACACTTTACGTATACCTATTTTGACCGGTTTTGAAATAACAGTTATATTTTGCCAAAAAAATGTACAATATCGTCAATATAATGTAAGAAACAACGCAGAAAACAGTCTTTACTTAATAATACAAAAAATTACATATTTTCATTTCATCAAACCGGTCATTTGGCCGCGTATGGTACGGTTATTGTTAATCATCACGATTAATTTCCACCTTCCACGACTTTGTTTACAAATGTAAGATTGTTTCACTTCACATTTATTTTTTCACGACAACAAAATGCCACATTAAATGGTATGCGGAAAGGGAAATCCCCTTAAACAGCCTCGATTATTGCAAACAATCGATCGCAGCACAAAGGAGAACGGTTTGCGTCGTGACCGCGAATTCCACATCGTGCTCATGGAATTTCTGCGAGGAGAAAGGACCCGGATCGTAAGAAACGCGTGTCGATACTGGCAAATAAATAATACAATCGTGTCAATTATGAAATTCCACTATGCTGATAGAAAGCCAACGTTCTGCGTCCACGGAATTCACGCGGATGGAGCAAGGACCTCGAATAGAACGAAGGACGTGAAGCTGAGCGCTGATGCGAGAACCTTTCTGAAATTGATAGATCAAAGCTCTTGAAAGTTTGGCAATTTTGGCGGAGTGAGGATGCCATTAATTCTGCAGTGTTGGGCAACTGAATCATTAGTTTTGTAATTACACTGTTTTATAATGGGTTATTGGTAAATTTGTCGGTTTTAGAATTCGAGAGGTTGGTTATGTGCTTCCGTTAATTCTGGTGTTGACGTGTTAAGAAACTAAGCGATTAACACTAAACCTACCGGCTTAATATCTGCTTTATTGAAATATACGAAATATGTACTATGGAAAATGAGATTTGAAGAGGTGAAAAAGGTGGCCGGTTAAGTAATGTTTGTTTTATACGATAGACCTAAAATATTTACTGAATGGCTGTCCAATCAATTTGGGGAATTTTTAGAAAAAAATCAGAAAGCGGTCATTTGACCGCCATGGTAGGTTTGGTGTTAACTTTGTAATTTTTCCTTTCTACTATGGCATTATAATAAATTAGGGAATTTTGAGAGGGGAAGAATTGGCTAGTTGAATTTTTGGGAAAGCCAATGGTGCATTTTGCAAATCTATTTTTCTCGGTGGAATGACGATAAGTTATTTAATTTTAGTATTTGAGAAGATAGCTTAAAGTTACTATAAATTGTGAAATTACATATTATCATACTGTGATAAGGAAGAAGTAAAATAGTTCTGTGATTCTACATTTTAATTTTGCCAATTTGAATAGAAGAGGATTTTACTAATGTTAAGATGCAAAAATAAAGAATTCACTCACCAATTTTACAGGAGTAACAACTTTGTCAATTTTAGTATTCGAAAAGACGATTAATCTCAAAATATTTAAAAACTAGGTCTGTAAGTTTTTCATTTTATTCTCCACCATCAACTTTTTCAAATTTCCATAACAATTATAAAGGCACAAATACGACCACGTGTAACATTACATGCCATGTACAACGTTATTTTTTATTTTGCAATAAAAGTTTAAAAAACTCGCTGTAGAAACAACCACGGTAAAACTGGAAACCACTACCCCGAAATGCCAAAAATACCAGGAAACAAAGTACCATTTCCACCCTGCAAATATTAATTCCACGCTACTCCATAAAAAATTCCTTTCCCTTCCAAAACCTCCAATTGATTCCATTTACGTACATTTCGAGTTCCTTCCTCCATACGTTCACGTTTCCTCCGGAATATATTATTAGATATTGTCATCACGCCACGAGGGCGATTCCAATCTGCGTTTCGTCGATTTTGCCGAGCACTGTTCAGCCCCATCGTCGTGGCCTGATGGCTTCCTGACACGGGACATCCTTTCCTGGTAAAACGTTACTTTCCGCATTGGAAACCATGACTTCGAACCTTTCTTCACTGTGGCAACGCCCATGAGGGATGATTAGGCATCGATGAATCTTGCCAAGGACGATTCGATGACACGCTTTGACCTAGCTACGCCTGACTTTATAATTATCGGAAGACAGGCAGGACAGGCATGAGACAAGCAGGGCAGACAAGATCAAATCGGATCGAACCTAATCCAAAGAATCTATCTTTCGATCAAACCGGATACAATCGGTTCAAATCGGATTCATAGGATATGTAAAATTTTGGAATTTTCTTTCTTGTGAACAAATCGGATCTAACTAGATCCGAAGAATATGTAAAATTTTGGAATTTTCTTTCCTTCGATCAAACCGAATAAAACCGGTTCAAATTGAATCCAAAGAATATGTGAAATTTTAGAATTTTCTATCTTTCGATCAAACCGGGTAAAACCGGTTCAAATCGGATCCATAGGATGTGTAAAATTTTGGAATTTTCTTTCCTTCGATCAAACTGGATAAAACCGGTTCAAATCGAATCCAAAGAATATGTGAAATTTTAGAATTTTCTGTCTTTCGATCAAACCGGATAAAACCGGTTCAAATAGGATTCATAGGATATGTAAAATATTGGAATTTTCTTTCTTTTGATCAAACCGGATGTAACTAGATCCAAAGAATATGTAAAATTTGGGAATTTTCTATCTTTCGATCAAACCGTATAAAACCGGTTCAAATCGGATTCATAGGTTATGTAAAATTTTTGAATTTTCTTTCTTTTGATCAAACCGGATCAAACCGAATCCAAAGAACATATAAAATTTTGGAATTTTCTACCTTTTGATCAAATCGGATAAAACCAGGTCAGATCGGTTCCACAGAAAGTGTACAATTTTGGAATTTTCATTTCGTCGATCAAACCGTATAAAACCGGTTCAAATCGAATTCAAAGCACATGTAAAATTTTGGAATTTTGTTTCTTTTGATCAAACCGAATAAGACCGGTCAAAACCGGCTCCAAACAGATCTAAAGAAAATGTAAAATTTTTGAATTCTCTTTCTTTCGATCAAACCGGATAATATCGGTTCAAATCGGATCCATAGGATATGTAAAATTTTGGAAGTTTCTTTCTTGTGAACAAATCGAATCTAACTAGATCCGAAGAATATGTAAAATTTTGGAATTTTCTTTCCTTCGATCAAACCGAATAAAACCGGTTCAAATTGAATCCAAAGAATATGTGAAATTTTAGAATTTTCTATCTTTCGATCAAACCCGGTAAAACCGGTTCAAATCGGATCCATAGGATATGTAAAATTTCGGAATTTTCTTTCCTTCGATCAAACTGGATAAAACCGGTTCAAATCGAATCCAAAGAATATGTGAAATTTTAGAATTTACTGTCTTTCGATCAAACCGGATAAAACCGGTTCAAATAGGATTCATAGGATATGTAAAATATTGGAATTTTCTTTCTTTTGATCAAACCGGATCTAACTAGATCCAAAGAATATGTAAAATTTGGGAATTTTCTATCTTTCGATCAAACCGGATAAAACCGGTTCAAATCGGATTCATAGGATATGTAAAATTTTGGAATTTTCTTTCTTTTGATCAAACCGGATCAAACCGAATCCAAAGAACATATAAAATTTTGGAATTTTCTACCTTTTGATCAAATCGGATAAAACCAGGTCAGATCGGTTCCACAGAAAGTGTACAATTTTGGAATTTTCATTTCGTCGATCAAACCGTATAAAACCGGTTCAAATCGAATTCAAAGCACATGTAAAATTTTGGGATTTTGTTTCTTTTGATCAAACCGAATAAAACCGGTCAAAACCGGCTCCAAACAGATCTAAAGAAAATGTAAAATTTTTGAATTCTCTTTCTTCTGATCAAACCGGATAAAACCGGATTAAACCAGATTCAAAAAAGATGTAACATTTTGAAATTATCTTTCTTTTGATCAAACCGGATAAAACCGGTCCAAACCAGGTCTAAAGAATATGTAAAATTTTGGAATTCTCTTTCTTCTCATCAAACCGAATAAAAGCGGATTAAACCAGATCCAAAAAAGATGTAACATTTTGGAATTATCTTTCTTTTGATCAAACCGGATAAAACCAGATCCAAAAAAGATGTAACATTTTGGAATTTCCTTTCTTTTGATCAAACCTCCCCGTCTTGTCATCCGTAACAAAAAGACACTTTTATCGATTCCGAAAGATAAATAAAGTTCTTCAAAGAGAAGGGGCTGCGGAGTTCAATTTTTCAAAGAAATTTACATGCAGCTTTATAGATCTCAAGAAACGGTATAATTTTTATTTCGACATTTTTTGATATCTTTTTATTGCTTTCGACTTATAAGCACGCATATAGAAAGGGCGGTTCGGACAAAGGGATTGATATCTCCCTCAAAATGGAGGTATACAAATGTTCGAGGTGCGAGAAAAAATATGCCATGCATATTCACGCGTCAAAAAGGTGGGACACTTTTAATCCCGCCGTGCCTCGAAGAGTTAAATCCTTTCATCGAGTCACTCATCGACATCACCGACAACCCTCTCTTCAACCCCACCCTATCACTCGCCACGACGGCAATTCCTCCTGGTGTGTCTACTGGAAGGGTAAAAGGGCGACTTTCATCCACCATTACGCCATTACAGTTTATTTTCGTTTAACGAGGAACGATCGACAGAACGGCGCAAGGTGTGGCCGTGCAGGATGAAAAGTCAAGCGTCCTGGCGAGACAATAGCGATCGATCCCTCGGGGATGGCGACCCAATCGGAAATTGCCGAGGAATAGGGACAAGATAGATGGAAACATGGTCTATTAAAATGTCTAGTCACTTTTTTTCGCTGCTTTTTAACCTGCCGAAGATCGGCGATCTTGACGATTCTCGCCGGAGGCAGCTGCACCTTTCGACTTCTTAAATGGGCGCTTTTTTACTGTTTGAGAAGACGCTCGTTTTTACAACCCTTTCGAAAATGAATGCTAGGCAGTGTCATGTTGCTCTTGGCGTCGTTTTTGGAAGATTTGTTAGTGAGATATTTGCAGAGTTTGAATTTTCACTGAGGTGGGCCAGTCTTTGGGTTTTCATCCCTGTGAAAAATTAACCCCTTGGAGGGAAAAGAGGAGCGTCGACCGCAGCAGTTTAACACTAGAACTACCGCTGTTAAATTTACTATATTTAAGTATATAAACAGTAAAACTACCGGCGTTGTATCCGTTGATTTTAAATATACGGTACTTTGGAAAAAAGAGAAATCAAGAGGTGAAAAAGATGATGAATTCAGTTAGTTAGGTTTTATAAGTTAAAAGTGGAATATTTGATGACAGGCTACAAAATGATGACAGGAACAATAAATTTCGTGACAGGCTACATTCAATCCATGTCTTGCTGCAATGCTCTTTAACAAAATTCGGCATTTCTTTCCATCGGGAACTAATACATGTAGTGGTAACCAACCAGTTTAACACTAGGTTTACTGATATTTCCTGTATATTTATCTATACCGACACGAGTCAATTGTGACACTTCAAAGTTAGAAGGCTTCGAAGAAAATGAATTTCGATATGTACTTGTCTCGTTGAACGGATAAAAGTTAGTACAAGTGACAGAAAAATATATAAACGGCTTTTGCAATTTCTCTCACGTAGTTCGAAATGGGTCAAAATCTGGTAAGCCTAGTGTTAACCCTTTGCCGTACTGTTTCATTTGTTACTGAATGCGCAACTCAGAATTAATTGCTGATATAATAATTAATCCCTGATTTCTGATATAGCGTATAACTTAACGCAAATTAAATAGCATAGAAATGATTTTACCATTATCGTGACCCATTGATATTTTTAATTCAATAATTTTTGGAAAATTTCAAAATTTCCTATTCCATTTGTCGCGTCACGAGTGTCACTCGTTACTGTACGGCAAGGGGTTAAGAAACACATATTAGGTTGGTGAGAAATTAATGTCGGTGTTCGAGCTTTCAAACTTTAGCGCTTAATTTTGAGATAGCCGTTAATTGTAATCGGTTTGACTTCTTATATTATTTTAGAACAAAGAAATTTATTAAAAAAACTTGTTTCTCGTTGGGAAAAATGTGTAAATTGTAATGGAACCTATTTTGATTAAAAAAAGTTATTCCCATTCTCAACATGTGTATTTAACACTAGCTCGACAATTGAGCCGTTCGGTGCACAAATCGATTAACTCCATAAAACTTAAAGTGGAGAAACGTGATGAAATAGTATACACTCCTTTTCAAAATTTCCTTCAAAATATAAATACAAATAAGTATTGTAGAATATATAATCGCATTTAGCTTTCCTCTAACGAAGTACAAAATGAATAAGGTGGAATAGCCTCGGAATTAATTAGATTAACTTCTGAATTCAATTGTTTATTATTCGATGGCCAAACAGACTTCGTCATTTAATGGTGTTAATCGTTATTATTACGAAAATTTATTCTAAACATAAAAAGTTAGGATTCGATCAAGTGCTTTGACACTTAAATTTCAAAAAATTCAAAAAGTGGAGTTAATCGATTTGTGCACTGAACGGCTCAATTCTCCTTGTGTGATACAACCGTGAACATCTTCTAATATTGTAAGACGCTGTGAAAGATAAATCTATTGAATCCACAATTTACGTTTCTTTAACACTAGAACTATCAAACCAGTCAAAATGACTGGCACACAATTTTTTCCAAGAATTCTCCAAGTTTATAGAAAATTCATAGAATAAATATTCTACTTCTATGTCAAAGAACATAAATCACCGCATCGACCATCTTTTCCGCCTCTCGATTTTTCTTTTTTCAAAGTACTTATTTAATATATTGGACTGTAATAGATTTAACGTCGGTAGTTCCAGTGTTAAAGATAAAGTTTGAAAACCGACATTAATTTCCTACCAACCTATGTCGCGCTGCCTCAAAGTGACAAAGAACCACAGAGCGTTAACACCAACGTGGAAATAAATAGAAACACAAATGTATCTCGCGCTTTCTCAAAGTCACAAAGAATCACATAGTGTTAAAACCAAAGTGGAAAGAAATAGAAACACAAATCTGTGTCGCATTGTCTCAAAGTCACAGACAACCACAGAGCGTTAAAACCAAAGCGGAAAGGAATAGAACCACAGATGTATCTGGCGCTTTCTCAATCTCACAAAGAACCACAGCGCGTTAAAACCGATCACAAAGACAAACAACATCGTTCTCAACAGCGACATAAATCTCTCCAACGCTTAAGGTAGTTGTCGTGCGATGGGTATAGTGTCAGAAAATTCTAAATTTTAGAATACTCATTGAGGACATTATAATACAATTATCCTTAAAATTTTAAATCGATTGACCTCCTCTAATTCGAGATAAACTTAATTAAAGTTCGGGTCATTAGCATGGAGAGTATATGCGCTATTTAGTGGTTCTACCACTTTATTAATTCTAATAAAAAAACTAACAGTCAGAAACTTTCAAAAAACTAACAATTCATAAATGTTTTTGCTCTGAATTAGACAAAAAAACAACAAATATATTGACCTTCCCGTTATTGAGTTATAATAATGCAAAAATTAAAAATCGTGGAAAAAAGCACACGCGGGCAAATCGAACAGAAACAACTTAGCAACGCTGTACTGTACATACATTGAGTCTGTATACACTGAAGCGCTGTATCCAGTAAACAAGCCCAGTATGTCCAACTGTGTGGCATAAGCGACGTTGTCAAATTGCGAGACGTGAAAATGTTTCATAGTGTTTGTGTATACATATATATGAGATTTGTATGTGTTTGTTGTCATGGGTACAGTATTGAAAGAAAGGTGATCGTTCATATCGCTACTCGCTCCTATACTCTTACCACGCACATGATCCAAAAACTATTGACGATATTGTACCACGACAACGTCCTTAATTCTCTCCAAACACCCGTAACGCCCCAGCCCGACCTCTGGCGTCCCATCGTCAAATTAAAAGCCCCTGGAAGCTGAAATTACGAAGTCACAGGGTCCATTTCCGCGTTCAAACCCCTATTGCTCTTCTTATCGCATTAAAAAAGAAATCCCCGGCGCGTGGCTCGCTCGAAAATTCGCGTGCGATCGTCGTTTTACGGGCAAAGCAGAGCGCCGCCGGGGCAAAGAGGGCACGGGGGTGAGGGATTAAGTCCCCGCTCGGTTCCGGCCGTTTGGTGTGCAACCCCTGGTTATTTTTCCCATTGCCCGGTAGCTGTAATAATGAGATTTAAAAAGCACCCTCCTGCTTTCGGCCGCCTTCTGTGCTACCTGTCCGCGAAAGAGGAAACAAAAACAGAGGAAAAAAAGAAAGGTAGAATGAACGGGCAGCCAGGAGCGAGGAATTTTCGAGCGAAGCGGCGCGGCGGAGGGGAAACGTTTCCCGGGGTTTCGAATAAACCGGCAACCGCGGCCGGCTTCCACACTGATTTTACTAAATAATTGAGACTTACGAGCGACTTTTCCGACGGAAATTTTCTGGACGGTTGCATGCCGGCTTGACCGTCCGTATATCGTGCTCTCTCGCTTTTTTTCGTAGCGTTAACTCGCTCGGGGCGAAGAGGACTTTTAATCGGTCTGGTGGACCTGGAGGGGTGGGATACGGTTTTTCAGTTGGGTTCGATGTTTGGAGTTTGGTAGATGATTTTTTTTGTATTTGGTGTTTAACCCTTTGCAGTCCTGTGTCGAGCTATACTCGACATAGTTTTTCACTCCATTTCATTTTCTAACTACACCTACTTCTGTTTTTACAAGGTAGATACGTTCCAGACAAAACCGTGTAAAAAAAGACATGAAGTACAAACATAGAAAAAAGGGGATTAGTTCCATATCCTTCAACCATGTAAAAAATAGTTGAAATAAATTTATTAATAATTTATTTTAAGAGTATTTTAGATTTTTTGATCGTGCGAAATCGAATGAAATCGTGTAAAAACGGAATCAATTTTTTTTTCTGGACCGTGTTAACACTAGATTTACCATACCAGTCAAAATGACTGGTACACAATTTTTTCCATAAACTCTCCAAATTTATGAGAGTCATAGAATAGATATTCTACGTCCATCTTATAAAACATAAATTGCCGAATCAATCAAGTTTTCCACCTCTTAACTCCCCTTTCTTCAAAATACTTATTTAATATTTTTAAATATGATACATTTAACGCCGGTAGTTCTAGTGTTAAATCAAAACTGTGTAAAAACAGAGTTGGGTGTATTTAACCCTTTTAGTGCCAGACGACGATATATCGGCGTTATCAATAGCCCTGACGCCGGGCATCGTGTGATTATTATTTAGCTTTCTCACACTATATTACTAATTTTATGACAGATAATTGAAAATAAACAATTTATGCTTTATATTGCGGCTTCTATATGAAAGTATGGCCAATGGAAATTCATTTTATTAGCAACTACATTTGTCATTAATTCAATCAATTTTTTCGGTCGACACTAAAAGGGTTAAAATCGACTTTCCAATTTCATAATGATTTTGTAACATCACCTAAATATCCGTCAACTCCTATAGTTATTGCTATCATGAAAAAAAATGAATAATGAATGATAGAAAACGTTCTGAAATTAATTTCATTTAGCTCACTATGAAATTGACAAAATAATTAAACCGCAAAGGGTTAAGGGTTGTAGGGTAAGGAATTTTCTGAACACGCCGGAATATGGTACCACGTTATGCGGGCATCGATAGATTTTTGATTCTTTTGCATTTATGGAAAAGACACAGATGAAGAAACATGCAATGGAAACGACTTTTTATTTGTTGACATTCGACATTGCGACTTCGACTACCCCAATGTTGGACTAACAAGGGAACATCCCGAGGTATCAATCACCGATTTTGATGAAATTCACATATAATGTATTTCTCATAAAAATATTTGATACCTATTTTTTTTTATCGGCTATCATTCATGTTAAGAGGGTGAAAACGACCCCCAAAGTTCGGGTTGTAAAGTATAATTCGACGAATATCTCGGAAACTATAAAAGTAGGCACCAACGTTACAAATTATAAGTGTTACTCTCCATTTAAATTGTTTGTTCATAACACAAAAATATTGTTAATTTGTAATTCGTTATTTTATAAAATGCATATGTATTATTACATATGCATACTGTAAAATTTATTTCAAGTTTTGTTCGATAAAAATGATTGAGAAGATAACAATGAAATAAAAATTTTCATTTTGTAATGTATTATTGCATTATTATAGTATTATTTTACCTATTGTAAAATGTACTACTTACATTTAAAGGAGCTGTGTGATGTACTTGCGCCAGTAAGTACAGCGCCAATGTGCTGGGTTTCCTCAACATAAAATCTCAACAGCGCGATCGCGCTGCTTGGGACTCAAACGGTTAAGATAAACATCCAGCGACATTTTCACAAACACTCCTATTTCTCCACCAGCAACAATGGCCTCTAACGTTTCACGGTACACGAAACAAGAGCGGCAATCGGGGTGATATTATTTCATCGGTCGGAAATAGAGAGGGGTGGTCGGCCGTCGAGGACGTCGGGCCGAAAGTTAGCATAGCTGGTGACTTAGTGCTCCTGGGGGTGCCGTCTGTCAACCCTCCCGTAGAACCTTTCTTATTTCGCGATATTTTGTCCTCCGGACGATATTTATCGTCCACGCAGGACCGACGCCTTTGTCCGTAGACGTTTACAGTGGCGCTAGGCGTTTCGTCTTTTGTTGGACCGAGACAACGCACAATTTCTACGGACGGTTTACGTCCGTTGGCTACGTGGCTTGAATTTTTCGTTGGCAAGCATGTTTGCGAATAAATTTGCAGCAGTAGAGATGTTTTTATTTGGCGCTTTGACCTTGCGGGTCTTTGGAGTTGTCGATCCTTTTTTAATGCATTTCGGCACTGCTCAAATTACAGCACTTATTTTTCTAATATAAGTAAATATTAATTAATATAAAATATTAACACGTTGAATGCCACCCGTATTTCGCTACTTTCATTTCCACCGAACCGAAACTGTTTCTATTAAAATCGCATCTTTGTAGACTAGAAATGTTAAAAGTAAGAATAGTTATGTACTCAGTAATATTTTACTTTTGTAACAGTAATATTTTAATATTGAATATATTAGCATGTCCGTGAATATCGCAATTTCAAAATCGTAAGAAGTTTCATCGAATTCCACAGTGCCGGTCACCGGTGACCCCCATGGCATTCAACGTGTTAATATAAAAAAAATAACTTATATTACAGCACAAATCGCATTATCACTGTGATGATAAAAAGTGATTATTATGACGAGGTGTTTCGTATTTTTTCCCCTTTTTCTAGAAACTTTTTGCTAAAATTCTCTAAAATGACATGTTTTTATTAATATTTTGGATGTAGAGATAAGATGATTGAGATGATAGAGACAAGATAAGATTGTTGAACACGATAATTATATTTCACTATTGTAATTAATCAAAACTTAGAAATTTGGAAGTTGGACATATTACCCCATCATCTTTATACACTTTATCTTTATATATACTGAACGTACGTAAATGCGTCATGCCGCCTGTATAGGGGCATTCAATTTTCTTGGAATATTTATAATTTCGCGAATATGGCGGCATTTGTGCGCTAAAGGTTAATATATTAAATAAGTACTTTGGAAAAAGAGAAATCAGGAGGTGGTAAAGATGATTAATTAATTAATTTAGGCTTTTTAAGATAGAAGTGGAATATTTACTTCATGTCTCCCCTATCCATTTAGGTAATTTTCCGAAAAAATTGGGTGCCGGTCAGTTTGACCGGCTTGATAGGTTTAGTGTTAAATTCAGGAAAATACGCCTCGAAAGGGTTAAATCGTACGAAAGGGGTTAATTTTCTCAAACAACACAACTGCTGTTAACACTATTGACTGGCAATTTTACACAGAAACTATGTCATGTCACCGGCTATTATTTTGTAATTGAATATGGAAGTAAAGTAAAAGATTTTAAATAAACTCCAATAAATTTTATTTATACTGAATGAAATCAAATCGCTACATCATTTGGTGCATCACTAAATTCTACATTTACACCCGAAATGTTTGAATAATCCTCCAAGGAAGATGTAATGTCATTTTCAAACCAATTTTCAATGTCGCTTTCACTCTCAGATTCTACAACATTTCTTTTTTGCCGTTTCAGTGGTATAATGTCAGATTCATCACTTTCCGAATCACCACAATTTATTCCGAAATCACTCGGACAATCAGATAAAGTATCCGCGTATAATTCATTAAAACTTTCTTCACCGTTACGTTCCGCCATGATTGAAATTTTTGAATTTCTAAAATCGCGATAATAACCTAAATACCAAGAAAAGTATTTTCTTTATTATAAAGCGGACACGACTAAACACAATGCGCAAAGCTTTTGCAATATTCTATATCACCCTTTCATAAATTGAAGTACATAATGCAAGTGCAGTGACGAGTTAACTCGTCACCGGTCACCAACGTGTTAATTAATCTACCTACTTTAAAATGACAAAAACCGCATAATCTCCAGATCGAATCGATTCAACGCACTCCAATTCTCAATCCCTATTTTCCACCCCTTCGTTGCAACCCCCGTTTGCTCGCAGCTTCGACCAATTTCTTCGCAAGAATAGACCACGAGGCAATTGGCACCCTCTCGATCGAACCGCATAAACGCCTCCTCGTGGCAGGAAAATGCGCATATAGAGAGAGAAAAAAAGAAAGAGAGCAACGCAAGAGAAAGCGATTTCGCTCGACGCGATCCCTCTTCTCGTTACTCGTGCGCGCGTATTCGGTTGTACATCACTACGGAATAATGAAATGCTAACAGCCCCGGCTACGTTTAGCATATTGTCGCGACCACAATGGCAATTTGCGTGATATATCTGCCCGTTTACGTGGGACGCGTTCAAATGTAGCGGAATTAACTGCGAGTGGCTGCTGGAGAAGCGTTAGATTTTTCCGTGGAAAAAAAAGGACCGGGGTCAGTGAACCCCGTGAATGAATAATTGCCGGAAGACGGGGGAGCCTCTGGCTTTTCCATTTTGGCGACTAACACCACGCGTCGTATATTATTTTTATGGATTTCAGGCTGAGAATTTTTCTTAAAGAGTTCTTAGCACGTTCATACATATTATAGAGAAAAATTATTAATTTTCTAGGCGTTAACCCTAGAAACATTATTCAACGGATCACAAAAAGAAATATATGCAAGAGATCACAAAAATCCATTCCTCGGACAATCCTTCACTAGTACATCCACTATAACTACTCGATAAGCGTCTGGTGCGTCTTTGAAATCCTGATAATAGTTCACTATCATTATCACTTTCTAGTTCACTATTGTTTTCGAAATTTTCATCTTGTAATTCACTATAGTTATCATCACATTGCTCAAAGTCTTCACTTTCATTAAAATCTTCGTTATTACTTTCGTAAAATATATTACTTATTTCTGAAATTTTGGGGCAGTATATCACAAGCAAGGTTCACTGAAGCACTAGAAGTAACGTTCTCTTACAACTGTTAAATCTCACTCTTGCCAGAAATAATATTATTCATGTTTAATTTTGTTCTAATCTTCATGACGAATTATACTCGTCATCCGTTGTTTAGGCAAAGCAAGTGCATGACGACACTTAGTCGTCAAATGTACCCAAGGGGTGCATGAAGTTTACTCCATTCAAATTTACAAAAATCAGAAAATATCAAGAAATAACCGCATTGGCTTCTGAGCGACTCAAATACACTGCATACAACGTCGATACTTCTCGTAGCAACGAACCCAAAAATGATTATATTGGAATAGATGTTTTTTTTGTATGATTGAGTTTATGATTTGTTTTCTTTTAAATGACGCGCCGTTGGTGTTTTCTAGTAATCTGCAGTACCGACTGCACATCGGTACACTTTTGGTAATTAGCTTCTCTTCCGCCGTTTGTTCTAGAAGGTTCCTCGTGGTCGTCCGGTACGGTTGGTTATGTTCGGTTGGTCTGCGGTTTACAATTTTTGCTTTTATTTTATTTTTCCGTGTGTATATATAAATCTTTATTATTTCAATTATATCTTTTAAACGTTCTCAACAGAAGTGTTTTCTTTATTGCACCAGCGACCGCCCACACTAAATTTCCCAACAGATTACCTCTCAATCCACAATTTCCCCGATCGTTCTCAATCACCATCGTTTCACAGAAATCCCGCAAAAAAAAACGGCATGAAAAATCTGCAAATTACATTTCCCCGTTGATCCATCGTCCAAGTACAACAGTTCGTAAGCTGTAAGTACAGTAACGCTCCGCGGCGAAACTTTTCATCCCCAAACGGGAGGAAAACTCGGGCGTCGGTGTAGAATCCGATCGGCGAAACGCGGCGCTCGGTCGGCTTAAATCCTCGAGCTCATTAATGGTCTGCAGAGTCGACGCGCATAGCCGAGGCAACCGGCAGCTTTATACTTGAGGTTTAATTCGCGCTGCTCAAATTAATTTGCAACGATGAACGAGTTGCAAGCGGCGCTCGCGCACGCTGTTAGCGTTGCATTTCGAATTGGAGAGGGGAGATTAGCCCCGTTCATTAAACACGAACCCGCTAGATCCGCGCAACGGGAAGAGAGATTTGCGCTCGCCGATGCACCAACCCCCGGGGGTTAGCGCCCCGGATAGGGGCATCATCGTCGCCGAGTGCTGTCGAGTTTTCGGACCTTCCTGTAGCCTGCACTCGCCGATCCTGTGCCTGTAATCAACCCCAAACCGACGATTATGCGATGCCCAACGAATTTTCGCATTTATGCCATCCCTCGAGCGGGCAAAAAGTAGGACGTTTGGGGGTTGTTGCTTTTTCAGGTAGGTTTACGACTTTGAAGATTCTAGGGTGGAATTGACTTTTTTTCTGGCGCAGGTAGCCCTCCTGTAACACGGTTTCGCTCTAACACGATAGGATAAATTGCGGGAACCCTCGTACAAAATTGCAACTTACAATACTTAATCGCTCTAACACGATAAGAAAATTGCGAAAAACTTTGTACATTATATTTCTACAGCACTGGATAACATGATTTTTGTGTAACACATTCGCGACCGCTGACGTGAATTCACGTCTTTTCAAATTCTATTCCTGGTTACCGCTGACGTGATTCGCTTCATTTTAAATTCTATTCCTGATTGCCGCTGACGTGAATTCGTGTCCTGGAATTTTTGTTTCTGAATGCGGCAACATTAGGCGCTTTCGATAATAACCGCTATCTATTTTCGCCGGTACTCATTGTCAGTATTAGATGTGAAAGAAATTTGGCGGCCGCGAATGTGTTAACATATTTAACACTAAACGTACCGGCACTTTACATTTTACTTTACTATTCTTTACTATGCACTTTACTATTCTTACCATAAGGGGTCATTCGACTCTTATGAAATTGTTCGGTTCACTTCCTAGTTTTCTGTTTAAAATCCATTTAATTTCTTTGTCTTTCTCAACCTCGATTTTGCTTTCAAACGGTTGGTCCTCTACCGACGTTGTTGTGATCTCTCCATCCTTGTCTCTCCCTATCTCTATCGCGCTCCTCTGTTTATACCTATTAGAGTACAACCTCGAGAAATGCACAGATTTCGGGGGCAAAGCAGTGATCTTATCGAGTACCGGTGTCGAATCTGTGTTTACATTAGGGCTCGAGCCGAGCGCGAACTTAAAAAAAGACAGACAGTAGAAGAGACAGAGAGAGCAAGCAAACAAACTGAGCTGCTCGAAAGTATCGGCGAGGCACTGCTAATGCAACAATAAACTTGTTTATTTAGTAATTTTTCTAAATGCAACTTTTCCCAATGTATTTTTGAGATTCTTCTGATTAAAATGATACCAAACACGACATAGTTTGAATTATGTAAATAGTAAGCAAATTTATTCAATATTAAGTAAATATAATTCAAACTATATCGTGTTTGGTATCATTTTAATCAGAAAAATCTCACAAATACGTTAGCAAAGGTTTAAAAAAAATCGAAAATGAAAACAGCCGACTCTCCAATTAATATTACGTCATTGATGCATTCGGGTGGTTTCATGTTACACTGCTCCCTCGTCGAGCGTCGAGGTTCGCCAATGGGGACCTCCCTATGTGGTGGGGATAGTCATGATGCATTTATCGAGGGAAACTCATGATGCCTTTATCGAGGATTTACTGTAATTAAGAGTTTATACTCGCCATAGTTTTGATTAAAATTTCCCCATCACCGACGCCTTCTACCGCCGCACAGTGGTCGATTTCGCCGAAATCCTGGCCAAAACCTGAAAACGTACTTCGATTTAAACACAAATTTACACATTAGGATTATTTGGGTCGCTGATTATGAATCTAAAATCACAAATTCCAAAAACAAAATGGCGGATACAATATGGCGGACACGTGTATCAAAACATCGATGGTTTCGCGCGAAAATCAGTATTCTGATATTTTTTGGGTCGCTGATTGCGAATCTAACGTCAAACTTTCCAAAAACAAAATGGCGGATTCAACATAGCGGGCATGTGTATTAATAAATCGATGGTTCCGCGCCAAAATCAATATTCTAATATTTTTTGGGTCGCTGATTACGAATCTAAAGTCAAAACTTCCAAAAGAAAATGGCGGATTCAACCTGGCGGACATGTGTATCAAAAAATTGTTGCTTCCGCGCAAAAGTTAGTATTCTAATATTTCTCGGGCTGCGGTTCAGAAATGTGAATATAAAAAATTCCAAAAACAAGCTGGCGAATGCAAAATAACAATAAGTCAAATCCGACATCTCGTTCCACCGCCTGCATGATTCTTCCCGAGGAGACGCAGGAGTGGCTTCCGTATATTTTTCACAACCGTACATCTTCCGATTAGACGTCGCGTAACTTCGCTTCTGCCGCCGACGAGTTCATCAATTTGCCGTTTTTAAAATCCCCTAGTGCCAAGTGATTAATTAACTCGTCTCGGCCGCTAATGAGGCGCGTTTGTGTCCGCGGCTGCGGCGCAGGTTGAGGATGGCGGAATGCGTTTTTCGATGGCCGCGAGAAGAGAGATTCGTTGCTTTCGTCGATGGTAGATACATGCGCGTGTATCTACGTCGATCGTGAAGACAGATAGGACGGAAGTTGGAAAGAAAATTGAAGAGCGGTGCGCGCGCGCGCGCCCGCTGATGGACATCGGCGATCCGTCGAGCGATTTTATGTATGGGTATCATTGATTGCGTTGACTTAATCGATGGCCGGCAGTCATGCCAATTATGGTTTATGTTACATACCGCTTAGATGGGACGTCGATGGATGCCGAGGAGCGCGATTGATGCTTCGGCCTTTCGATACGGTTGAGCACGACCGAAAGGGGACAAAGCGAGCATATATTGAGAAGTGTTCATCCCTTGGCTTACGATTTCGTTCAGGTTTGGATGTGACATGGTTGAGTGGTAAATTGATGGAATAAAAATTTCGTAATTAGCTTCGGCTGTACTGGAAGTTTTAATGTAAGACTGGTTGTAATTCCTGGTACTTTTGTCTTTTTTTTATTGCAGTTTCGACAGATATGATTATTCCGTTGGGTAGGTTCCAAGCCACTGAACGTTTGTCGCATTTTCTACGAACCTGTGAATCGTTATTAGTACTCACATAAGATAATCACATTCAATTTCTCTCATTATACATTACGATATCAAGAATATGCAGTCATAGATCCTCACCAGGACCATACATACACTCTGAAGAACACAAAATGACAATACAGACTTCTTGTATTCTCACTCAAGTTGTGCATTTCCAATTTCCCACACTATATGGTCACATCAACCCCCAATAGTTCACCTAGCAAAATAAACTTGCTCATTTAATCTCCCCGAAGACAATTGCATTCAATTTCTCCTACTGTACATTACAAAATCAAGAATATACAATCACACATCCTTGTAAATACTATACATATACTCTGAAAAACAGAGAATGACAATCTGAACATATTATACTCCTGATTAAGGTTGCATTTTCAATTTCTCACCTTATAAGCCCACATCAACCCCAGTGAGCCACCCAGCAAAATAAACCTGCTTATCTAGCTTCACCTAAGGTAATCACATTCAATTTCTGCTACTGTACACTACGATATCAAGAATATGCAGTCATACATCTTCATAAATACTATACGTACACTCTGAAAAACAGAGAATGACAATCTAGACATATTCTACCCCTTCTTAAGCTGTGCACTTTCGATTTTCCACATTATATGTTCACATCAACCCTCAGTGAGCCACCCAGAAAAATACACCTTCTCATTTAACCTCACCTAAGATAATTACATTCAATTTCTCGCATTGTACATTACGATATCAAGAATATGCAATCATACATCTTCATAAATACTATATGTACACTCTAAAAGACACAAAATGAAAATCTAGAAATACTCTACCCTTGCTTAAGCTGCACCCTTTCAATTTTCCACATTATATGTTCACATCAACCCCCAATAATCCTCCTAGCAAAATAAATCTGCTCATTTAATCTCCCTTAAGACAATTGCATTCAATTTCTCCTACTGTACATTACAATATCAAGCATATGCAATCATACATTCTCATCAATACCATACGTACACTCTGAAAAACACAAAATATATTCAGATCAACCCCCAGTGAGCCACCCAGCAAAATAAACCTCATTTAACTTCCCCTAGGATAATTACATTCAATTTCTCCCACTGTACATTTCGATATCAAGAATATGCAGTCATACATCTTCATAAATACTATATGTACACTCTAAAAGACACAAAACGACAATCTAGAAATACTCTACTCCTGCTTAAGGTGTGCACTTTCAATTTCTCACTCTATATGTTCACATCAACCCCCAATAGTCTGGCCAGAAAAATAAACCTGCTCGTCTAATATCACGTAAGACAATTACATTCAATTTCTCACACTGTACATTACAATATCAAGCATATACAAACATACATCCTCATCAATAACATAGGTACACTCTGAAAAACACAAAATATATTCAGATCAGCCCCCAGTGAGCCACCCAGCAAAATGAACCTCATCCAACTTCCCCTAGGATAATTACATTCAATTTCTCTGACTGTACACTACGATATCAAGAATATGCAATCATAAATCCTCATAAATACTACACGTACACTCTGAAAAAACACAAAATGACAATCTAGACATACTCTACCCTTGCTTAAGCTGTACACTTTCAATTTCTCACCCTATATGTTCACATCAACCCCCAGTGCTCCAGCCAGCAGACAATAACCGACTAATAAGCAAATGTCACCACTCAACCGTTTAACAATCACGTCTCGGACTAATCGTTCAACATTCCCCGGCTCTTCTCCAGCAAATTAGTCCACGTACGAGCAATTAGCGTGGCGCAAGGTGCGGTCCTCTTTGTGTCCGCGAGTGCGTGCTCGGTCTTTTGAGGCGCGTGGCGTTACAGGCGCTTTTCATTGTGTCGCGACGCTCTCAAAAAGGCCCTCGCATGGCACGCGCGCCGGAATTGCCAGCCTGCCAGCCGGCTTTTTTGCCGACCGATGCACACCCGCTGCAAACTATCAAAAGCCGCTGCTTCCGAGCGACCTTCGCCTGTCATTGATCGCGCGTGATCGATGATCCGGGTTTTTCCTTGAGTTCATTAAAGAATCTGCCTCTCGGAGTAGCCGCGGAAGAGGAACCGTTTATGCGAAGCGTGTTTACCGAGAGCGGAGCGAATTTTGGGAAGTTAAGATGTAATTTTTGAGAGAGGAGTGGACGTTATAGTTGTGACTGCGATTTAACACGTTCCGTGCCACGTGTACCATTTATGGTGCACGGTGAACTTGACCTTTAGGCCACGTGTACCATAAATGGTACACGCAAACGTATTTATTTAACACTAGAACTACCAAACCAGTCAGAATGACTTTTTCCAAAAATTCTCAAAGTTTATAGGAGAGTCGTACGAGAAATATTCTACGTCCAATTCAAAAAACATAAATGACCGAATTTATCATCTTTTCTGCCGCTTGATTCCTCTTTTCTCAATGTACTTATTTAAGTTCTAGGTAGTTCTAGTGTTAATCTGGTGAAAACATATATTTTATGAGAAATTTAATTCTGTAAAATTTATTTCCACCAAAAGAACGAAGCGTTATAAAAAATGCAGTGTAGAACACAGCACATAAATTTGTTTAATTGTTATATATACACTGATTAATAATTACATCGAATGTTTGACATTTTTAATGCAAGAAATCTCATAAAATCGGCTTGTTCAGGCAATCGCTACAAAACGTCACTACTCTTCTAATTTTTTGTCTTGCTACTTCAGTACTGAATTTTTTAAAATTTTGTTTGAGAAGTTTCGATCCAACCGAATTTAATAATCGATCTGATTGCAGCGCCAGGTGTACCATAAATGGTGCACGATGTGATAACTACTCTAAACAAACTAATTACTTATGAATTGATGATATAAAGAAATATTCTGTGGCAATATATCAATCTTTCGTCAAAACATCAAATGGCCTCAACGACAAGTCGGGCAAAAACGGTTTGGTACGGAACGGGTTAAGTAATTTGTTGTTCGTTTTGAGATGTTGAAACTTTTGGGACCGTAATTGATGAGACAACTATCGACTTGTTTGAATGATTCGACTTTTTATCAAGTTCAGAAAGGAGTTACTTTTGAGGCTGAAGATTTTTTGGGTCGTAGAGTATAATTTGCGAAGAGCGTTTTTGCCAAATTTAGAATTTCTTTGGTTTTGTATTTTGTTTGGAGTTTTTTATAGCTTTGTTTCCAATATTGCCTGGAGGTTTGTCTGACTAGAATTTTGTTTCGGTATAATGGTTAAGATCTATGTAATGGAAACACTATCAAGTTAGTTAAACGGTCCCATTTTTTATAAGATAAATTTTTACGATAAATTTTTAAGAAAAATTGAAAGATAAATTTCAGCAACATATATTAAGTGATAATTTCAATTTTTTAAATTTTTTACTTTTAATTAGACCACGTTCATGATCATCGAGTCAGATAACTTTATGTGGTTTCATATTAAGTTATAGTGCAAATAAATTTCTGTCGCAGTTGATACTTTGTTAAAGTAATCAACGCTCGCTCAAAATTCGCAAATATTGCACTCTCTAAATATGACATTTGAACGCACTGTTTATTCAGATTACATCCCGAATGTAATCAAAGAGGGGTGTACGTTCTCGGATAACGGTACATTATTACAACGTATCAGAATGGAATAATTAATTGCGAATGTGGATTACAGAAATTATATGAACCGATATTTCCAATCGGCTATACCAACGATCGTGACGATAATTATCATCGATGCCCTATTTGCGTCAAGCCACAGTGCTTTCAGTCGCTGGAGAATTTTTGCAAAAATTACCTAGTCTTAATTGCAATCAAAATTGTATTTTTTACAATTCAACTTGAGAGTTCCAAATAAAAAAGAATTTCTTATTTTAAAGGAATTCCATATTTTAACTTACGATATCAAATTTCCATTTTAATTCGCAATTTTTCCGTGCGCTATCCAAAATCTTTTGTAAAAAATTACCTAACCTTAATTGCAATCCAAATTGTATATTTTACAATAGAACTTGAGAGTTTCAAATAAAAAAGGATTTCTTATTTTAAAGGAATTCCATATTTCGAGGTACGATGTCAGCTTTCCATCCTAATTCGCAATTTTGCCGCGCACTATCCAAAACCTTTTGTAAAAAATTACCCAATCTTAATTGCAATCAAAATTATAATTTTCACAATATAACTTCAGAGTTTTAAGTAAAAAAGGATTTCTTATTTTAAAGGAATTCCATATTTCGAGGTACGATGTCAGCTTTCCATCTTAATTCGCAATTTTGCCGCGCACTATCCAAAACCTTTTGTAAAAAATTACCCAATCTTAATTGCCACCAAAATTATAATTTTGACAATATATCTTCAGAGTTTCAAGTAAAAAAGAATTTCTTATTTTAAAGAAATACCATATTTCGAGATACTATGTCAACTTTCCATCTTAATTCGCAATTTTGGCGCGCACTATTGAAAATTTTTTGTAAAAAATTACCCACTCTTAATTGCCATCAAAATTATAATTTTCATAATATAACTTCAGAGTTTCAAGTAAAAAAGAATTTCTTATTTTAAAGAAATTCCATATTTCGAAGTACTATGTCAACTTTCCATCTTAATTCGCAATTTTGCCGCGCACTACTAAAAATCTTTTGTAAAAAATTACCCCCTCTTAATTGCCATCAAAATTATAATTTTCACAATATAACTTCAGAGATTCAAGTAAAGAAGAATTTCTTATTTTAAAGAAATTCCATATTTCAAGGTACGAAGTCAACTTTCCATCTTAATTCGCAATTATTCCGCGCCCTGTTCAAAATATTGTGCAAAAAACAAAGTAGCAAAAACGAATGCCAGTCTTAAACTGTATACCTAAATCTCCCAAACAGACGATACCTACCCTAAGAGTAAAAACGCCGTAATTCATTTTTCACCGCCCAAATATCCTATCCTTCCAACAATCCTAACCGAAAAGGTAAAAACAGCTCTGCAAAGTCACCATGCTCCTTCCCATACCTCAAATTCCCACCGCACGATCGCCCCGAGTAACTCAATTAACTGCGACACTCAATTTTCCCCGAGTTCGCGGTACAAGTATAAAAAAGAAGACGAAAGATACCAAGGGTGGTGTTTTATGCGCGCCCGAAGAAAACCCCCTTTCAGCCGCAAGGCAGCCCGCTAATATCGCAATATAATCTGTCGCCATTTCGAATAAATAACCCGCCGTGGAGCTAATAAAATTTGCCGGCTGCGAAATTTTGTCGGCCGCGGCTTCCCCGTGGCGGCGTGCTTTCGCGACAGAACATTTCCGGCGGATGCTCTTTCATGGTGGCACGGGATACTGTCTATATAAAGACACATGGCCAACTAAGGCACCGTACACGCCGCTTCATTTGTCTTTATATTAACGCCACACGCCGCTCTAAACCCATAAGGGTAGTGCCGCCAGCAACCCCCTTCGTCGTCGCGACGACACGCTAAATTCGCGAACCTACCCCTCTGGTTAGGTGTTGAATTTTCTTGCGCCTGGTTCTCTTTGTTTTTTTATGGGAGAGTCATGGGGTTGGTTTAAAGGTTGCTGCTTGGGTGTCGTGTTTCAGTTTGAGGAAGACGTCTTTATTGGGGTGTTGTGAGCTTGCAATTGCGTTTTGGCAGAGTTTTTGTTTCATATTGTATTATACTGTCTGTTTCGCAAGAGCGCGGATACGATATCTCTGTGTAACTATTAGGGGAACCGGAAAGTAATGTCGTCTTTTACTTTAAATTCAAACTAATAAATTTGTAACAAGTTTTTATTTTTAATGAATGGTGCAACCACCCTCGTTATCAACAACCTTTTGTCATCTACCGTGCAAATTTTCAATGCCGGATCGATGAAAATCAATTGGGTCTTGAGCAAAGGATCTGAAGGAACGACATTACATTCCGGTCCCCGTAGTAATTCTTTTTTGTACTTTGGTATTAGTTTTCATCCGCTCTTTAACACTAGATTTACGGAAGCCGTCAAATTGGATTTCTACTTGTCTTATAAGCATTTCTCAAATTTACAGAGACGCTGTACAATAGATATTTCACGTGTATTTTATAATACAGTAGTAACTTAACGAATTACCATCTTCGCCGCTTCATCCCTCTTTTTCCAAAGTTCATATTTAATATATTGCAATTTAACAGATTTCCCGCCCGTAAATCTAGTGTTAAAGAATTACACTAAAGTCCCTAGGGGCCCTTTTCTGCCCTATAGTGTCTTTTCAAATAAAAAATCAAGATTTTTTTTTACTTTTTCTTTATAATAATGTTATTGAGAGTAATATGTATTTACTGTGCCCAGTTTGTCCCAATTTTAGACAAATTATATATCGAGGTGGGTCAAAAAAGACCCCAGGGACGAATGAAGTTGTTAACATTGATCGTTACGGTTCTTTTCGTGTATCTATTCTTACCTTGGCTAGTTATATAGGGTCCTTGAAATTGCGCATTTTTTTTAAATCTTTGATAAAACACAGAATTTGCTTTGATTTCAAAATACTTTTTATTGATAATTAAAGTATCTGTTATGTCAATTATGTACAAAAAAGAATATCTGCCACATGACCACCTCTTGCACTTCCACAGATGTCCACTCTTTTGTTGAAATATTCAACGACATGTTGGCATAATTGTGGTTCTATCTCACCAATGACACGAATAATTTCATCCTTTTGTTGAGGAATCGATTGTGGATTGTTTTTATAGACTTGACTTTCCATGTAATCCCAAAGAAAATAGTCCATTGGTGTCAAATCACACGACCTTGGTGGCCAATTGACATCACCATTTCAGAATTTTTCAATGAACGCCCATTTTTATAGAATAATTTAACAATTTCAACACGTTGTTATATTGCGTACGACGCCATTTTTGTAAATGGCACAAATGTCACTGCGTAAATGAGACAGGACCTAGGCGAATTCACAACGCCCTCTGTGTTTTATTAAAGATTTAAAAAAACCGCGCAATTTGAAAGACCTTTTACAATAACGATGATATTTTCCCGAAAGATGCACAGGAAGTTGTCAATTTAACATTAGAAACATCGCAAAACACAGCCTTTAGTTAGAAATACAAAAAATTACAAATTGTTCCAGTGAGTCGGTCATTTGACCGTGAAAAGTACGGTTACTGTTAATTTCTGTAGCGTATTGATTATATTTTTAATTATATTTGTATGTATATTTGTATATTTGCATGTTATTTATAATTATATTTGCTACTGTACCAATATTCTCATGGTATCCATCAATTTTCACTGTTGGAAAAAAGGTTTTTAACACTAGGTTTACGTAAGCCGTCAAATTGACGGGTTCCTACTTTTTTTATAAACATTTTTCAAATTTACAGAGAAGCAGTACAGTAGATATTTCACGTGTATTTTATAATACAAAAATTACTTAACGATTTATCATCTTTGCCGCTTGATCCCTTTTTTTCCAAAGTCCTTATTTAATATATTGCAGTGTAACAGATTTCACGCCCGTAAATCAAGTGTTAAAGCAAGATTTATCTTGCACAGCGTATTACAAAATTAGAAGATGTTTACAGTTGTATCACACAAGGAGAATTGTCGAGCACATTTCGTCAAGCCTAACGCTTTTTGTAACTTTCCCCCTCCTTGCGCGCTAGGATGCGCAGTTGCTCTTATTTCCCCATTCCTTGCGATCTAGAAAGCGCTGTTGCTCTTATTCCAACATAAACCAATGCGTTTAAATTATTGACAGATCAAAAATACAATTTCAAATTTTTTAAATATCCACTCAACCTCCCTTTTCCTCCACAATTTACAAAATCAATTTAAAAATTCCCCAAAACCAAGGCAAACTCTCACATCCCGCCGACTGAAAACCACCCTGGACGTACTTTCGGACGAATTTCTCGACAAAAAGCAAAAAAATCCGGCGCGATGAAAACGGCGTTCGACGTCGTAGCCCAGCGTGCTTCTTAATCATCGGTTCCGGAAGTTTTCCTTAGTGCAAATTCGTGTTGGTTAAAGGAAAACTTCGGTACGTATGAAAGATGTAAGAGCGGAAGGAATTATCTTTCTTGGAGCGAACTACCTGAGCTATCTCGGCCAGGTACCTGTGGGTAACTCGCAGAATAAACTTTTCTGTACATAAAGCACCAGCGATCCGAGAGAACTCACCCCCTCGCGCCCCTGCGCGCCGCCTCTCCCGAGGGCAGGATTGGATGGTGGCTCCCAAGGGGTTAATTTCATGCCGAAGGGTGGAAAATATTCACGGTTCCTTAAAATCCGACTCGAGGCTCTTCGTCTCTTACGAGGCCCCTCTGGGGTGGCGTTATGCCAAACGGTCACTCAAAATACCACACCCCCGAAGCCACCCTTTTTTCCTCGACCTCCTTGCCCGTGGCAACGATCCTTTAATCCGCGCCAAACTGTCCGGGATATTTTCTCCTGGCTGGAATTTTCCGGAGAAAACTACCCCTCTGGGTGGACGTCGTCTATGGGGGAGGAAGCGGCGTCTTCGATTTGGCCGAAGGTGTTTTGTGGAATTGATCTTGGACGGAGGCGGAGTCGCGATTGGAGGGTGATTTGGATTTTTAATGAGGGCATGGCATTTATGAGGGAATTCATGGGGGTGTAGTGGACGTAATATTACGGTTTTGAGGTTTTTATGGCTTTCTTATTGATGAGAGGAAGTTAGGGAATGACTCACCTTGGTTTCTCAATGGTCAGCGTGTCGGGGGTTGTTTTCTGCTGTGTTGTTCAGTCAAGGCTTTTATTTTTATTTGGTAGGCTTTATCTTAAAATGGGGTGGTCAGTCTGTTTAATTTGGCTGACGCTGGCCAATCAAAGTAGACTGACCGCCAAATAAAATACTTGCGGAATGAAATAGCATGTAATGTCTCAGGTACCACAAAAGAATAGAAAATATTTTGATCGAATAATAAATTTAAAGAAAGAAATGCGTCAATATTTTTATCTGATAGGCTTTATCTTAAAATGGGGTGGTCAGTCTGTTTAATTTGGCTGACGCTGGTCAATCAGAGTAAACTAGCCGCCATATAAAATACTTGCGGAGTGAAATAGCATGTAATATCCCAGGTACCATAAAAGAATAGAAAATGTTTTGATCGAATAATAAATTTAAAGAACGAGATATTTATGCGGCAGTACTTCCACTGTCAGATTCAATTTCCCTGTCGGTACACTGATAGAATGTATCTCAATGTACCGCAGTACAGTAAAACCTCGATAAAGGCATTAGAATTTTCCCTCGATAAATGCATCAGAACTATCCCCTCCACATAGGGGGGTCCCCCTTGGCGAACCTCGACGCTCGACGGAGGAGCAGTGTAACATGATACTAATTGGAGAATTTAAATATTAATTGGAGAGTCGGCTGTTTTCATTCTCCATTTTTTTTAAACCTTTGCTAACGTATTTGTGAGATTTTTCTGATTAAAATGATACCAAACACGATATAGTTTGAATTATATTTACTTATATTTAATAAACTTACTTACTATTTACATAATTCAAACTATCGTATTTGGTATCATTTTAATGCATTTTTGAGATTTTTCTGATTAAAATGATACCAAACACGATATAGTTTGAATTATATTTACTTATATTTAATAAACTTACTTACTGTTTACATAATTCAAACTATCGTATTTTCTATCATTTTAATGCATTTTTGAGATTCTTCTGATTAGAATGATACCAAACACGATATAGTTTGAATTATATTTACTTAACACTAGATTTACTGGCGTTAAATCAGTCACACTTAAATATATTAAATAAGTGCTTTGAAAAAAGGGGGATCAACGGATCAAGGCCAAGATTGGTTAAGTAATTTGTATATTATAAGATACAAGTGAAATATTGACTGTACCACGTCTCTATGAATTTGGAAACGTTTTTAAAAAAGTAGGAATCCGTCAATTTGACGGCTTCCGTAAATCTAGTGTTAATATTTCATAAATTTACTTACTATTTACATAATTCAAACTATATCGTGTTTGGTATCATTTTAATCAGAAGAATCTCAAAAATACATTCGGAAAAGTTACATTTAGAAAAATTAATAAATAAACAAGTTTATTGTTGCATTAGCAATGCCTCGCCGATACTTTCGAGCAGCTCACTTTGTTTGCTTGCTCTCTCTGTCTCTTCGTCTGTCTGTCTTTTTCTAAGTTCGCGCTCGGCTTGAGCCCTAATGTAAACACAGATTCGACACCGATACTCGATAAGATCACTGCTTTGCCCCCGAAATCTGTGTATTTCTCGAGATTTTACTGCGCCACAAAAGAATAGAAAATGTTTTGATCGAATAGTAAATTTATAGAACGAGATATTTATGCGGTAGTACTTAATTCTCAGATTCAATTTCCCTGTCGGTACACTGATAGAATAAATCTCAATCTCGCAGCACTGATTAACGTCGTCTTCAGTTCCGTACAACTAGCCTATATTTATTCTGTACGATATGGCTACATTAAAATTGTTTTTAACAATTACTCAAAGTTATGTTAAACATAAAGTATCTTTTTCCATTTCAGTCAATTCGGTGCACCGTCAACGGCTGTTCCTGCGACTCCTTCACGCCAGGGAAACGACACATCCGCTACTGCGACAAGTGTCATCACGGCTGGGTCCCTCACGGTGAGTATTTAACTACTTAACTAATAGATAATTAACCTTTTAGTTGCTCAGTTGATCAGCTAAATGATTGGGCGAGCTGTGTTCCTCTTTTCCTTTATATTTATATAGCAATATAAATAGGAGTGTTGGTTAACAGGACACTTCAGTATCAGTTCACTTTGATGCACTTAGCTGCAATTCTGGCAAAATGTCAGAAGTTTCATAACTCGCAACCCTTAACCTACATTAAATTAAAAATAGCAGTCCGTCACGAGATGATTAGATTATTTCTATACTATTAACATTGAAGAAAAAATAATTATTTTCTGAGAAACCGGAACAGCCTAAATGTTGGATTTTCCTACAAAACATTTTCCGAATTTTTCGTAATTAAAAAAAAGGATACATTATATCGTCTTGCTTGGAAGTCGAACGATAAAGGGACCCTTTCTTAACCCTTTTAGTGCCGACCGGAAAAATTGATTGAATTAATGACAAATGTAGCTGCGAATAAAAAGAATTGTCATTTGGGCATAGTTTCATATAGAATACGCAATATAAAGCATAAATTGTATATTTTCAATTATCTGTTATATAATTACTAATATCCAATGAGAGAGCTAAATAATAGTATGATAGCTAAATATCGTCGTCCGGCACTAGAAGGGTTAACATAGAGTTGACATTTCGAGTTGATCAGAACAGTGTTCCGTTAAGAACTCGTTTAAAGTTCACTCTATCGCTTGCCGCCAAGTATATCACTCTGCTTTAAAAATCTATAACTTTGGAAATTCCATGAATTTCAATTTAAAATTCTGTATAGATATTCCTATAAAGTTAATGTACAAGATTCACTAAAAAGAATTATATTTTTATCCATGAAAACAGAATTATCCCCTTAATTCTGAGTTATCACGCACTCAGTCAAAATAGAAATCTTAGGGCAAGGGGTTAAATCCGTAACTACCAGACCACTGTTCAATTAACCGGCAATTACAGTCACGGAAAAAATTCAAAAATCCAAGCAAACCAATAACCATTCGCCATACGCGCTTCAAAATCCCCATAGTCCTCCCCCATAGCAGACACCCAAGATTTCCGCGAACCTTGTGGGGTCGCGTGCGCACGGTTAAACGCAAATTTTCCGACTGTCAGCATACTTCATCCGAGCGGTCCTCGGGGACGAAATTCAATTTTCCAACGATGACCAGTGCCGTCCCTTCGCGGCCGTGGCTCCACCCTTCTGCTCGCCCTTTTTCTCGTACGTGCAGGGACGTGTACGCGAAACCGATACCTACGTGCATCATACATACATATCGGGGATATAAGAGGGCATACTTTATGCGCTCGTAAGTTTTCAAAGGTATAGAACCGACGGACCGGCCATCGAGGCTACCTGAAACCGTGGAGTCGAGGAACTTCCGGATATACTGGGTGGGTGGTTCGGTGGAGTAGGCATTGAACGTTTCTTTTGTTGGTTGAAGAAAAGTGTAATGGTATTGTTGAGGGAAAATATTATTTGTTTGTTTATTTATTTAACGGATGTTACCCTTTGGTATATATAGGAGAAAGAAGAAAATCGTAGCAAAGCATGACAAAGTATGGAATATGAAAGTAAGAAATAAAAATGGAAATACAGGGAATTTCACCTAACTTGACCACTTTAAATATATCGCTTATTTTGTATGATAGAAAAAATGTCAGAGGTGGAAAATATTCTGTTTGAAGGCGCCAATAGGGTGATGGGGCGAATTTTGTTTTCAAGGTCATTTTTTCGAGATTTCAAGGTCATCGTATTTTCTTTAAATCGGACTGCATATTTTCACTACAACAGTCTTATAGCTTGTAAAAAAACGAATCCAACTAGGTGCGATATGTTGATCTTCACGTGACCTTTAGCGAGAAAATTATGAAATGTTTGTCAGTAACTACAGTACGCATTCGGGGACGGTAAATGAATGAATTTCAAATTCATTGAAACAGTGTACCGTGTAATTGTCCCTGGAGCTTGTAAGCAGACATTCGTATTCTCCTTTCATCGGTTGAAGTACGTTTAGAAGCATTTTTGGCGTGTCGTCGTTGCTATTCGCCGGATCCTCTATCGGGATGTTACAGCGGCACGCGGCTACAATGTACCGTTTACAAAGGCTTTGCTATGCCGATGCACAATATTATCAAAGCGATAATTTTCTCGCTAAAGGTCACGTGAAGGTCAACATATTGCACCTAGTTGGATCCGCTTTTTTATAAGCTATAAAGACTGTGCAGTGAACATATGCAGTCCCATTTAAAAAAAATTCGATGACCTTAAAATCTCGAAAGAAATGACCTTGAGAAAAAAATTCGGCCCATCACCCTATTGACGCCTTCAAACAGAATACTTTCTACCTCTGTCATTTTTTCTATCATGCAAAATAAGCGATATATTTAAGGTGGTCAAGTTAGATGAAATACCACGTATAAACGTAAAGATAATCAATGTAATTAATAAAAGATAATCAATATTAATATAATGAGATTAAACTGTTTTGGATATAACTGAATTGGATTGACGGTTATATCGTAACTTCTGATTTAATGTGCAGATTGATCAAGTTTTATCAATGATAAGGTTTCGAATTGTGATGGCTTAAGAGGAAATGCTGGAGAGATTGACGCTTTTGTTTCCGGTGGTTTTACTGGAAAACCACATTGCAAAGAATTTTTTAAGTGATAAGCAGGGGTGATTATATGTAACTATGGCAAATAACAATGTTTATTTTATATCCTAGTGGTTATCTAATGGAAATACCACTTTTTTCTATTTACAGGAAATATACAGCAATGGCTGCATTTAATGTTAATTTTATAGTACTATAATTAGGTAAAATAAGTGATAACTCTTTCTTGTTTAACTTTAATTTCAGTCTTAAAAAATTATTGAAGAAGGGAAGTAGCGCGAAAATGGGTAAGGGGAGGGGTGAAATTTAAGTCTGACAGTTATGGCCCTTCCGCTTTTAGTGTCTTTACCTAGAAATCTCTCTCTCAACTCATACAAATAAACAATTAGTAATATAAAATTGACGAAATTAACATCCCGACGCCAAAAAAAAATCATAAATATAGTTCCACCCCCGAAGATTGAAATTCCCAATAAAAATCGACTCTCGTCTCCTTATACTGCTATATTTCTCCAAAATGAATAACATTGTTAATGTATTTACCTAAAAATCTCTCACCCAACCCATACAAGTAAACAACTAGTAATAAAAAATTGGTAAAATTAACATCTCACCGCCAAAAAAAAATCAGAAATATAATTCCACCCCCGAAGATTGAAATTCCCAATAAAAATCGACTCTCGTCTCCTTATACTGCTATATTTCTCTAAAATGAGCCACTTTGTTAATGTATTTACTTAGAAATCTCTCATCCACCCTATACAAATAAACAACTAGTAATACAAAATTGGTAAAATTAACATCTCACCGCCAAAAAAAAATCAGAAATATAATTCCACCCCCGAAGATTGCAATTCCCAATAAAAATCGACTCTCGTCTCCTTATACTGCTATATTTCTCTAAAATGAGCCACTTTGTTAATGTATTTACCTAGAAATCTCTCATCCACCCTATACAAATAGACAACTAGTAATACAAAATTGACAATATTAACATCTCAACACCAAAATTCCACTCCCAAGATTTAAATTTCCCAATAAAAATCGACTCTCGTCTCCTTGTACTCCCACCGCTATATTTCTCCCCATAGCAATTTCGCCAAAACGAACCACTTTGCCTTTAAAATTCAACCGAGACACCCTGTATAGCCACGAAGAAGGAGGCACGGGCATATCGACGGCCAGGGGGTGAATTCGTTGTACAACGTCGATGTGTATCGCGCTTAAAATTCCGGCTGCTTGACCCGCGATAGATTGGACGCGCCATGGCACGGAATACATATCAATTTCGGGCTTCCGTCCCATGGGAACCCGGCTGCAGTTTCTTTACTGTTCCGCCTTGCCTCTTCCATTTCACGTACGAGGAAACGATGTCGCGAGAATTCCTCTCGCGAGGGGATGAAAGAAGACGGGATGGACGCGAGAGGGTTGCTGTTTTAGGGTTTTCAAATTGTGTTGGAATTTTGAGAAGAGATGGTGAAAATTCTGGTTGAGATGAATTTTTTTTAGGTTAAAGGTACTTTTATTGAATTTTTGTGTGGTTTTGAGTTCAGTGTTTTTAGTTTTGTATATTGGATTAGGGAAAAAGTAAGTATTTTTGTTAAAAAATGAAGAAAGTTAATTTCATACTTTAAATGAAGTTTAATGAAGCAAATATTTACCGTTTCGTTTGATCACCTTGCACCATTTTTAAAGACCCGATGGCGTCACTGTAAAATTTTTGTTAATTTTGGGTGAAAGAATGGTTCTGCTTTTGCGTTGAAAGCGAAGGAACTTTTTCCTAAGCCAAAAATTGCAGGGAATTGTCATGATTTTGAATTAAAAATTAGTTGTCCGCCGGGTTAATTTTGACTTTGGAGTTTGACAGAGAATTTGATAGCCAATAAGCTACAATTTTCTTGTGGAATTATCTTAGGTTTGAGTTCAGAATTTGGAATTTTATATTGAGCTGTGTAAAATATGGCTTTTCGCTGTAATTATTTGTCCGCTGAGTTAATTTTGACCTTGGAATTTGATAGTGATCCGGATAACCATTTTTCCTGGAAGCTTCAATATTTGTATGGAATCGTCATGGTTTAAAAATAAAAATTTGGGATTTTATGTTCAACTATATTCAGTGTGGAAATCTGCTGTAATTAGTTCCCCGCCAAGTTAATTTTGATTTTGGAATTTGATAATAATGACAATACTACTTTGTCAATAAACTACAATTTTAAGTGGCATCAAACTACCGCGGCTTAAAAAAGGTCAAGAAATAATAAAGGAAAATACTCTCAAAGGTGGCAAGGATTTGAACCCAGTCCCACTAATTAGCACTCCCATTCTTCAACTCCATACCATAGCCCCCTTCATTTTCAAATTATCTCCCAATTAAAATTCATGGTCAACGTTCACTTTTCCCCGCGTCACTTTCATTTCACTTACGACCGTTCTTCCTCATCTCGCTCCTCCAATTTCCTCTCCGTCCGCAATTATTCCTTCACATTTTGCCTCCAAGCGACAAACGACTTCTCTCAGCCTCTCACAAAAGTCCAAGGAACATTTTCGTAACTCCCGTTTCAACGATTCAACGTTATTCCCGCTGTCGTCGAACGTACCCCCATGGGTTTAGACGATGACGGCTCCGTCGACCCAGATCGTTCTTGTACCATTCATCAAAATCGCCCGTATAAAAGCCAATCCCCGTAATTGCTCGAAATCGGCCTCGAAAATGCCAACGGAGTCATTTCTCTTTCGACATGCTCGATCGGACGACTCAAATTAGAAATCCCGTCAGCGATTCGTCGTACGCGACTGCCTTTTGTCCCGGCAGCGACCGGTTTCCCGTTGGTTCGAGGGAAAAAAAACACCTTCATTATCGATACCCGAGTGATTAGACGCAACGATTTGTCCCGTAGACACTTTCGAGACCATTGGGACATCGAGAGCGCCCTCTGTGTTTGCCATGGTGGCTGTAAACGCTACACCATGGGACGTCGTTGTGTCTCTGATGGAGGAATTATAGGTTATTGGTAGGATTTAATATTGGGTGAAAGGAATTTCGACGGTTGGTGAAACTGTAATTGGCTGGGACGTTGTTTTGACACGGAGGTGTCAATTAGGGGATTTTACTTTTCGGAAATTGGGGTTTGATGATAATGTGGAAGTTTGAGGAGAGAAATTGGAGTGCTGGAGATTGTTTTAGTTGGATTAGACATTCTGGATGGAATTTTGGGTGTCATGAATGTTCACGATGAGTGAAAGTATGACTAAGGAATTTGTTCTCACACGAAGATAACAATTAGGAAAGTTTGAAATTTACAGATGTTGGTGTTTATAGCCACGGGTTAACGCTAGAACTACCGGCTTTATATTTATTACATTCTTGCGGCGCGACATAATAAAAAAAATCGTTTATGAAAATAGCGATTCTGCTTGAATAGGTCCGGCCAATCTTGCAGCTCACAGACACTGTCATACATATTATTATAAACATTCACAGCTCGTTGCTATCACGCTAACAACCTATACAATATGGAGGGGAGACAGTTTCGTTACTCATAATAATTCGTAACAATATTTAAATATATTAAAGAAGTACTTTGGAAAAACAACGAAAATATTTTTCCGAAAAAAATGCAAGGGATTGTCAATTTCATAACGGTCGCAACGCAGAAAATAGTCTTTAGTTAATAATACAAAAAATGATGTATTTTCAATCCATTGAACTGGCTATTTTACTGCGTACGTTATGGTTAGTGTTAAAACTAGAACTACTGGCGTTATATCTGTTATATATAAATATACTGAATAAATATCCGTGGATAAAGAAAAATCTAGAGGTGAAAAAGATGATCAATTAAGTAATTTTCGTTTTATAAGATGCACGTGGAATATTTACTGCGTGACTCCCCTATCAAAATAGGGAATTTTTAGAAAACACTGGAAAACCGGTCATTTCGACCGCCATGGTAGTTTTAATATTAAATAAAGCAAAACAGTGAAACAGTTAGAACCTTTCAAAATGCAATAAGCACAATTCACAGACAAAATTCCAATCCGTCCGCCTAAAAACCACGTCTAAACATTCCTATTAATTAATGACGTACAATCTCATTGACTTACACTAACCTCTATTCCTCCAATTCCCACACCAATCCAACAAACACTCGCAACCCAAAATCCTCCACCTCAAATCCTCTCAAAACAACACCCCAATACTCCCTCGCAACCCCTAATCAATCTTCCCATACACACATCCTCGCCCGTATAATTTGCAAACAAAGAATAAATATCTTTCCAACTATCCCAAACTAATTCGACCGTAAGCCCTCCCCCTCTTCTTCACCCGCGACATCGACTCAACGCAAGAGCAAGTGGCGAGCTCCTAAGAAATCACGAGTAGTGCACTGACAAAGGCCTTTTTAAATTGTAATGAGCTGCCAAAGAGTGAATTATGTGCCGTCCATGTGCCATCGAGTCCTCTCGACGAACCCCATCGTATAAAACTCCGCGTACATAGACACACGCATACCCATACATAACTGGCATCCCCCTGCCGCTCAGCCACCCCACGTCATGAATATATTTACATTGATCGTCCGTCTCGGCATTTTTCATTTGACCCGTCGTTGTGTCAGCCGGCGAACTGTGTCTATCCCTCGATACTTTATTTATATCGACGGGACGTGTCTGTCTTTTCGAGAGCCCGGAGCCGCTTCCATACAGTTTTCATCGGGAAGCCGCGTATGAACGATGAACCCCGTCCGCCGCTAATGATCCTTTCGTCCTTTCACGATATCCTTCTTTCTCTGCCCGTGTCCCTTTTCTTCGTTCGTGTTTTCTCTTCTCCTTGCGGCGAGGAAGTCTCCGGGGTCTCGGGGAATCTTTTTGGGTTGCGATATCCGTTATCGCATCCCTTATCGAATTTGGATTGGTTGATGGAGGTTTGGAAGATTGAGGGACGCTGGAGTGAGACGTTTGACGATAATTTTTGGCTTTCTTGAATGTATGTAACAGAATTTTTCAATTTTCGAGAGGTTTCAGGGAGTTTGCACTTTTGAGAAGCATTTTTCGAGCATCTGAGATGAATTTTTCTTTGGAATTGATCTTGGAGTTGAATTTTACAACCGTTCATTTATTTTGACTCCACTGTGGGAAGATACAATTGGTTGCTTTTGGTGACAAAGATGATAAACATCGATGCAGAACACACGTCTGGACCTTGTTTCTTTCATACTCTTTTTTTCTGTATTTCGGCTTCGATAGTTATGCTCTATGTTACAGCTATATGTAATTTTACATAGGATCTTAACTTTGTTCTATTATTACTTCCGCCGGAACCACCCAGACTATGGTATACAATACATATCACGTAGGAAAAATAATTTTAATTTTCCAAAGTTGACGGGGGATTTGAACTCGGGCCCACTTGATTGCCAGTCCGAGCATTTACCTCCTCAGCCACTATTGTTCCCATAGTTTTTTATTTTAATTGCGGTAGTTACTTCATTTAATATATACACAATTTTAGATTGGCTCTAAATCACTGACATTACGATGTACACATATCGCATTAAAAAAATATGTCAGGTTTAACGGAAATTTTAATATGGACCCTTTATTTAACCCTTTGCCTCGCAATATAATCTGACAATTTCATTGACGCTGCTGCGGCGATATCTAGAAACAATTTTATATTATTACTATGAGCTGTCAGATACTTGAAAACTGCTTACAGTGGAGCCACTGTTTATATTTTTATAGAAAAATATATATCTATAAAAATATAAGCAGTGGCGCCACTGTAAATATTTATGATATATTTTCAAATTAAGTAAAGAGTTGTTGGTAGATAAGAAACAGTTGAGGAGTGCAAAGGGTTAAGGAGCAGAACATAACACATTTAATGCAGATAGTTCCAATGATAATGTCCAAACAACATCCACCATAGTGCTCCACCTGTCTCGAATTCCCGAAACTTTCTGATTTTTGGTAATTCATAATCGTCAACCCATTCACAGAATTCCAGCACCAAAATAATTGCTGCATCCTCCACCAAGGCTCCATCCCAACCAAAATAACCGAGAACCTCACACAAACAAACTTCTCCGGTGAACGAAAACCGGAAAGATCTCGTCAAAAGACGCAACGCCCAACCGTGGCACGTGAAGCAACAAACGTAAGGAGGAAAAGTTGCAACATAACCTGCACCTAATAAATGCCTCGAACGAGCCGACGCGATTAACTGGCTGTCAAGTATACGGCAGAATTTCTTTCTGCTCCCTGCCATAACCTCGGACGAACGGATACGCATACTTTACATACCACGCCATGGCCTTCCTGGTAATACAGTACCATGAGGAGCAATTTAGCATAGCCGAAGTAAAATTTCCCCAAGTTCGCTTCCAATACTTTACGTGCCTGGAAACCAGTCATCTACGTCCACCGTCATGATCTAGACCAATTAAACGTTTTTCACCGTGTGCAGCGTCGTTTGTCCGGCATTTTGCTCGGAGAGAGTGGACTTTTTAATGCACCCTATGCATCCCGGTGGTCCCCGTAAACGTAAAAGCATCGATTATGCACTCGAACGATAATGAGCGGTGCGGATATCGCTGTTCCGGCGTATCGGTGTCTATGGCTTTTTAATACGGGGTGAAATCTCGGGGATTTTGCAGCGGCGATGGGAATCGTGTCACGGTTCGATGCTGGTTATGAGATGATTCCATGGGAGGAGAATTTATCGATGACTGAATTGGAAAATTATTTGTGTTATTTAGATTTGTAAATGAGCCGCTCAGCAGCCATTGCGGTTAGGTCCACTTACGATACTTTTTAATTTTTGTAAATTTTAATAGAATGAAGTTTATTCCATTAAAATTTACAAAAATCGGGGAATATCAAGAAGTGGAGTTAACCGCATTGACTTCTGGGCGACTCGAAATAATAATGAGCTCGAGGAAAAGTTTGTTTGTATTTTAGCGAAATGTGAAATTAGTTTCTTTTATATTTTAGGTTATTGTATTATAGGTGAAGATTATTACATCACGTGAGGTAAAATTTGTTGCCACGTTGTTTAAAATTGTCACTATAAGATTTCGGTGATTTCTGGGAAGAAAACTTCTTTCACTTCTCCACTAAAATTGATTTAAATGTCACTGAGTATGTTACCATTCATGTACGTCTTGAAATTCAGATTCGCCGGAAATTATGTTGAATACTCGACGAAGAATTTTCAGGGACACTTGGCTGATAATAATTAAGTCGATGACTTAAATAAAAATTAATTTACAATTTGCCCAGTTTCGCAACCTGGCAATCTTACGGTGTCCTCTACATGTTAATTTTCTATGAACTTCATTCTGATTTTGAAATGTTACAGAAATTTCCAACATTCATATTGTAATTCTCCCTTAATAATAAAAATAGCAAGTTTACAAGTATTTCAAAAAATTTCCCCGTGTAATATTGCGGCTCCTTTGATTTTCTATACTCATCTATCGAAACATAAGCGACTAAATTAATAACTTTTCTTTGACTGTTTCTTTTCTTCGACATATTTTTCTAGAAAATTCACACATGAGCTGTTGGAACACATGAAAAAATGGCGATTGTTCAGTGACTCCACGAAATTATTTACCCTGACAAAAATACCAGTATCCAAAATAACAAGTACAAGCAAATCTTCTCGCAGTTTGACATAATTTATAAACATGTTAAATATCTCGATTTAAAATGAAAGCAACTTATGCCACTTCCAAAATAAACGCCTCATATACTGAATTAATTGCCACTAATTATACTATTAGGGGGACCGGAAAGCAGTCGTTTTTTACAATAAATTCAAACAAATGAATTTGTAACAAGCTTTTATTTTTTATGAATGAGGTAATCACCCTCGTCATCAACAACCTTTTGTCACCTAGTGTGCAAATTTTCAATGCCGGATCGATAAAAGTCAATTGCTTTTTTAGCAAAATATCTGGAGAAACGACAATACTTTCCGGTCCCCGTAATATTAAATATACCAAAACTTTAATCACTCATACAAGTTAGTCTGTTATTATTATTATTATTATTCTTTATTGACGGGCAAATCGCCCTTTAGTATACATTGAGAGCCCAATACTTACAGTATGCAAAACAAAATATTAAATAAAATGAAATAAAATAAAATATTATATATAATAAAAAAAAATATATAAAAAAAATAATAATTGTTGAACTAAAAGCAATACTTCATCTCCAAGGATTTGAAACTTTCCCGAAAAACCATATTAGCAAAACAAGTATCCATTTCACCGTTAAATACGCGAGATTAAGATTCAATGTTTCTATATCGGTGGGCAAAAGCAGAGAGGGAGACGCACCCCCGCGGCAGAAACAAAGGCCTCGAGCGAGGGGTGAGCAACCCTCTGTATCCGCTGTAATTCACGTTTTGCCGGTGCATTTATTAACGGCGGCCCGTGTCCGTGTGTCATTCCGGGCTACGCCTTTTTAATGATTTATCGTACACGCGCGCCAAGACGGCCGCTCGCGAGAGACCCTTTCGCAGGGACCGAACTTCGGCTTTTTCTTCGGTCGCCCGCGGCCGCCCTTTGCGTTCCATCTTCCAGCTGGCGGATCGCCGGACGATGCAGATGGACGCGCAGATGTTGCACTTCAACCCTGTCAACGTTTCTGACTCTGTCCTTTCTTTGTTTCTGCGCCACGTTCGAAAGATATCTGTCGAGGATTGTTGCCGTTTCGAGATTTTCCTTTGGAAGGGGGACGGCGAGGACGGTGAAGGACCTTTGACCTTTTGCTGTACAATGAGTGACACTCTTGACGCGGGAAATTTGAGTCGCTGAAGCCAATGCGGTTAAGTCCATTTTTTGATATTCTCAGATTTTGTAAAAATTTTTGAAGTATTTCTATATTTTTTTATATTATAAAACATAATTTTAAAATGTATACGCATCTTTTTAATGGCGAAGTAAGATTGTCCATATTCTACAGATGTGCACTCGCGCAATTATAAATAGTTTTGGAGTAACTGGTAGGTCATAGTAAAAATGACTCGGAGTGCAAAGGATTTAATATATTAAATGTTAATAATTTTTAAAAATGCAACAAAGAAATTTAATGTTCGTTTTGGATTTTATAAGAAATTAACAACGTACACATATGTGTACAATTATCGTTCGAGGTGGTGTTTTTACATGCTATATGAAATCATTTCACTCATAAATTACCATTAACGCTCAGCGGCCACAAATGTGAACGTTACTTTTGTTTGTAGATTTTTATTGTTTTTTGAATTCCTGTTAATATAAAATGAATAAATCGTAAAAAATATTAAGTCATTTTTTTTCTCACCGTAAAAAAATCGTCCCTCAAGAAGTTAACCTCTCCACAAAGAAGCGACACACACCCCTGCAATCACGTCAATCGAACACCAAAAACCGGCAGTAACATCGTTCCAAGCAGATGTTCCAAAAAGAAACGTTTCGTGATCGCGCAAAATCGAACGCCAAGCAACGACTCACAACTTAAAAGTAATCTCGCCCAGTGCCTTCCACCCCATAAAGGTACCGCGTGACGCACAACTAAAAGTCGAGGCTTTTAAGGGGTCTAAAACACGGGCCTATTTGTTCTAATATGAAACCAATGCTAATGACGATACATCATGCCTCCCCGTGGCCGTCTCTGGTTCCCCCGTAGCCGGCGTTCGAGGAGAACGTCACCATGAATCACGGGACGCGAGAGATGCTAATGCGCCGATTTATCTTGCCATGGCTTTATTAAGACTTAGTTTTTCTCGGTCGTATGGGGGTGGGAGGGCAACGGGGCCCGCTTTCACGCCGCTGAGGCCGTCCTTCGGACGAAGGGTTTTCGATTTGTAGATATGGAAGGACTTTCTCTGTGTGGATGTGCGTGAGAGAACGATATAAAGGAAGATCGATATCGAGAGGTCGAAGGAACACCTATCGGGCCATCCGACGGGGATGGGGAGACTGACAAATTCCGATGGTGGAATACACGCTCGTAAATCATCGTCCGGGGCCTGCGCCGACGAGAAGAATGACGAGAGCGTCTTTCACGTGATACTCTGGGATTCCTGCGAGGATAGGTTAGGTTTTCTTCGCGGGGTGTTGGAGCCCTGGGTTCTTTGGAGTGTGAAATTTTGTTGCGTTAAATAGAGCAGTTTCTGTTGGAACAGTTAATTTAAGTTTGAAATTTGGCGCGCGAGATACGGAAACCATACGGTATCTATATCCGGGTTGACTTTCAGTTTGTCGGTTGGCACGTGCGAAAGGTGTGGAAGCATTTGTAAAGAAGGAACGAATTGTAGTGTAAAAATGGTTAAAGCTGTATCTTGCTTGAATAAAGCGTCTGCTAGGTTCAGGGCCGGATTTTCCTATGGGCTAACTAGGGTTCAGCCTACGGCCTCAAGATCAAGAGGGGCCTACATTGAAATTGTTAGCAAAATTAAAATTACAGTATTCTAAAAACAGTGAACACTAAAACACTGGACCGGACATAAGGAGAAATTCTACGCATATGACTAATAAACAAACATAGAAATGTTTAATCTTCAATGTATTGAATATATATAGGTTAGTACCAATAAAAACATGTTTCATTTAATATATTGGTATATATTACAGTAATGATATATTTTATTATCTCTCATGTAATTTACAAATTTAAAAATGAGGTGAAAGGGCCTCATAAGTGGAATAGCCTAGGGCCTCTTTTCATCTAAATCCGGCACTGGCTAGGTTACACTTTGTGCTAATTGAAGCAACTCCTTTCTGTGGGATAAAAGTGGAAAAGGACCTAGTCATTCGGGTTTCACTAGTATTGGAGGGTTTTGTAATTTTTTCGGTTACGTTGAAATTGCACCTTTTTAATACTAGGTTTAACGACATTTTTTGTATATGATATTTATCTCTACCGACACGAATCAATAGGTATACCACATTGACAACTTCAAAATTAGAAGGTTTTGAAGAAAATAAATTTCGATTTATATTCGTCGCATTGAATGAATAAAAGTCAGTGCAAGTGGTAGAAAAGAATATAAACAGTTTCTGTAATTTCCCTCACGAAATGACACGCACAGTAAATCTAGTGGTAAGGACTTTGTAACTGCGGGCTGTTTGGTGTTCTGTGGGATTTTGTGGCAGTAAGTAGAACTATTTTAGAGGATTTTCTAATTTTTTTCGGTTGGATTGAAATTCAGTTATGTGTCTGTTATGTGTTTTATGTTTGCTTGATCGAAATTTCCGCGCAGCTGATTTATATTTCTTTAACGATTATTTTCCTTTAACTTGATAAATAACCATAGTACCTACTTGAGACCCAAAAACGTAAAAAAAGAAAGAAAAAACGTCGAAACCACCGACCATGGTGTATAAGAAGGTAAAAATGGGCCTAAATTGAAATCCTCCCGTGTCACATGTTGGAAATTTTTCTTAAATTATTACTTAATATAATACAGCCTCGGTGATTCGAAACCCACGTAAAACTGTAGGTCCTAGGTGAAATTACCACAGCTGTCAAATGTAAAAAATTCAAATAGAAAAAAGTACAAGAAAGAACTATGATGGGTAACCATCTCTGGAAATTGTTTCCTATCTAATATTTATACCATAGATTCGGTATTTTGCAATCCAACTGAAATAGTCGGTTTCAAACGAAATGACCACAGCAGCTGAAGTCAAAAAATGCAAAACAAACCATGAGGACATAACCTATATTCAGAAATGAAGAAACGTGTATGTAAATCATAACACGAAAGACTTTATTGCATAATTACAAACACTGTACGAAATTACACATGCAAAAAGCACAGATTCGGAATTCGGTACGATGTACTGTAACAATGATCACGTAGACTTTTCTACATTAAACTGCGAATGCATTTCTATGCAGTCTGCTATACCTACATATGTATCTTTGCATGCCGCGCAGCTTGTTACGTTTAATTGCAACGTTTATACGAAACTTGCCACAATTAATCACGATTGCATTTATTTCGTAGCTTACAGTATTGAATCACTGCTGCGTCGATTCGCAGTATCCTGCAATTAACAACCATTGTTTAAATCAAGAATTTATTTCTGCTAATTGTAATCATTAGTCGCAATAATGTCTGCAGGTACCTTGTAAACTTCAGTAGCAATTATTATATCTTGTAGTTTCATAACAATTAGTACACTCTTCTATATTAATTATAATTACCACCATGTTCAATCTTATCATGGTAATACGTGATTTGTATTTGTAGATGTCCTTTGACCCCTTGCCCTATAATAACGAGCGACTCTTGCGGTAAATTGGATAGGAAATTCAAGTGCAAAACATATCAAATTCAAAATACCAATGAGACGCGGCAGGATAAAATTATTTCTATAATATTAATATTAGGTTAAATTCACAAAAGTGCCAGTATTAGGTTAAATTCACAGTCACAAAAGAAATCGTAGGGCAAAGGGTTAATAGTACTTTTATCACAAGCTGTCAAAAGACACTCTCCAAAATTTCAACTTAAAATTATTTTCCAAGTTTAACCACTTTTCATTAATTCACTTTTCTACTTAAAAATCATTATTTTTCATAATAACAGTTTCTATTGTCATTTGCATCTAGCAGCAATCATTAAATACAAGCCTCTTCGTCAAAGTAGATTGCCTATAGTGATTATTATTGTTAATACAGTAATTTACTTAAGAAATATTAACTTGAGCTATTTTTATTTCATTTACTTCCTAGCTACTAGATATTTTTAATTTAACAGTTTCTAGAAAACTTGAAAATTGTCTATTCCAAAAAACAGCTTTAATAGTTTTAGTTTTTTTTTATTGCATTACGATTGTCGCTCGTTATTGTACGGCAAAGGGTTAAGCATTCCTCTCGTATATACAAAAATGTGGTAATAACAGTGATAAAGAAAAGAATCTATAATCATTATTGGTTATTAACAGTGATTAATTTGAATGATACAGAGAAATGGGATATCCCGACGTCCGATTATCTTTGTTTTAGGAAATACGAGATAGCTTGCGATTCCTACGGCAATGTGTTAATAATAGCTTCCATTTGTACGCCTACGCCTATTGTACTCGACCAGGTATTGAATTAGCGCATTTTACTGCCGTATAATAAGGATACTCTATCGTTAACTGGGTGACATCCTGACGGAATTCCTTTTTACCAGGTTTCCCTTCTTCGTGTGCGATCGGAAGATGTAAAATCGTGGGTTTTTGCCGCGATTGGCGGCGATTTCGAATTCTAACTTAGGATATTTAATGTCAGGAGTATCAATTATATAAGTCTTTCAGGCACAGCGGGATTAAAACTGTCCCACCTTTTCGATGCGTGAATATGCATGGTGGGATATTTTTTGTCCTCGAATATTTATATTATTTTATAGCTTTGTTAATAAAAATAAACCAACTTTGTTCAATTAAAAAGAAAAAAAATGTCTGTGCAGCATGAGTCATTTTATTTTCTGAATTCCCATGCCTCAAAGTGTTAACTTGACGTGTAGCGACGTTGAATAAGCATGTTAGATTAAAAGCGACTAAAGTGAAAATTAAAGCAATTATTTATCGCGGTGCTATAAATTAACAATAACCATACCGGCACTTCATGTGCATCTATTTTCACCGAGGTCGGTCATTCCTCTGGTTATAAAATAACAATAATGTTTTTCCGAAAAAAGTACAGGAAATTGTCAATATAATGTAAGAAACATTGCAGAAAACAGTCTTTACTTAACACGTTGACTGCCATGGGGCCACCGGTGACCGGCGCTATTGAATTCAATGGAATTTCATATGACTTTTAAATTGCAATATTTACGAATCTTGTAATATATTCAATGTTTTAATATTTGCGTTAAAAAGACAAACTTCTGCTGAATATATATTCATCTGTGTCTTTGAAATTTCTGCTTTATAAAGATGTGATTTTAATAGAAAAGTTTCACTTCGGTAGAAATGATGAAACTAGCGACATACCGGCGACGTTCAATGTGTTAATAATACAAAAAATTACATTCCGCGCTATCTAAAATGCGCAAAAATTCATTCTCTAATAAACAAAGAAACTTCTCCATTTACCTCAACAAATTTTCAAAAACATATAGCACATTCGAAATTCTCGAAAACCAAAACATTCCCCAAAACAATTTTCCCCTTCACCTAACCTAACTTTCCACTTCACCTAACCTAACTTTCCACATTCCGCGTTACCTAAAATTCCGAAAAATTCATTCATTAACAAAGACACAAAGGAACCGTCCACTTGTCTTCCGGGACGTATGCCGGCGAACACTTGGAAGATATTCGAAGCGTCGCGACGGTTTCTCTCAAAGACGCTGACGGTTTACGGAAGCCGTCGCAACGCACGCGGCATTTCTGGCGCGGGGCGTCGGAACGACGGAGGGGGTTGACGCGCGCGTGTCGTCGCTCGAAGCCGGCAGTGAAAATGGCTCGTGCCAGAAAGTCTCGGATAAGTTAAACACGGGCCGTGCTACGAACGCGTCGTAAAGCGCCGCGGCGCCTCTCTGTTTACGCGGCCAACGTCGCGGCCCACCAACCGCGCGTCGTTCCTTTCCGTTCGCTTGCCTATTCCAGCTCTTCTTCTCGCGTTTTCATTTGCTCTCGTTGTCTTTGATTTTCTCTTTCTTGCTCTGCTTTCTCATTTCTGGTATTTTGGTTGTAAAATTTTGTGTTTTTTGGATCGTGGGGCTTTAATTTTCTGATTGGCTGATATGTTGATTCAATGGTACTTTTTGTGCCTGAATGGGTACATTGGGAACATTAACACTAAACCTATCATGGCGGTAAAATGACCGCTTTCTGATTTTTTCTAAAAATTCCCCAAATTGATTGGGCAGCCATTCAGCAAATATTTTAGGTCTATCGTATAAAACAAAAGTTACTTAACTGATCACATTTTTCACCTCTTCAAATCTCTTTTTTCAAAGTACTTATTTCGTGTATTTCAATATAACAGATATAAAGCCGGTAGGTTTAGTGTTAACTTGTTGAATTCGTCATTCCTTTTCGTTCACTTGCTTTTTATGGCTATTCTTCTCGCGTTTTCATTTGCTCTCGTTGTCTTTCATTTTCTCTTTCTTGCTCTGCTTTCTCATTTCTGGTATTTTGGTTGTAAAATTTTGTGTTTTTTGGATCGTGGGACTTTAATTTGCTTATTGGCTGATATGTTGATTCAATAATCTTTTGTGCACCTGATTGGGCACATTGGAAACATTAACTTGTTGAATTCGTCGTTCCTTTCGTTCGCTCGCTTTTTCTAGCTCTTCTTCTCGCGTTTTTTGGCTCTCGTTGTCTTTGGCTTTCCCTTTCTTGCTCTGCTCTCTAATTTCTGGTATTTTGGTTGTACAATTTTGTTTTTTTTTTCTGTAACTGACGAGGGAAGTTCGGGCACACTCCGACTTTGATGAAATTTTGAATGAATATTTACTAGACATTTAGGGATTTTTAGATAGAAAATAGACTACGGGTAAAAAAAGGACTTTAGGGGCTTCAATATAATTTTTTCTAAAATGCGAAAGGAGGTTAAATCTTCCAACCTCTCTCTCTCTCTCACTCCTTTCACTATCTCTGTACCTTCAAATTTCTCAAAATTCGCTGCTCTTTCCACTTGCCCGCCCTCTCCATTTATCCTGCACCCGTTCAATCTTCCATCGGCGATTCTCCTGGATGTATTCCGTGTCTATTTTCGCCCGCGTGACAAATCTCTACCCAGGCCGGCGGATTTATCGAGCGACATTCTGGCCCGTGCCGTGCCCATATGGCAACCACGCGAGTTATTTCAGGCGCGAGGTGCGATCCGCCGTCCCTTCCGTGGCTCTATCCAAATACTTCCACCGAGAAATCAGGTACTATATGGGACATCACGCCAAGATTTCTCGCTAATAAGATGCCATAACGTCTCCGCTACGTTGTAACGAGTTATTCTATAGTTTTAAATGGTTTTCGATCAAGACTTGGGTCTTTTGAATTAATTGTGGCGTTCATGTTGAATTCGTGGTTAGCTCTGTCAAGGATTTAACACGTTGAACGCCACCGGTATATCGCTAGTTTCATCATTTCTACCGATGTGAAACTATTTCTATTAAAATCACATCTTTATAAAGCAGAATCTTCAAAGACACAGATGGATATATATTCAGCAGAACTTCATCTTTTTTAACGCCACTATTTAAAGATTGAACATATTACTAAATTCGTAAATATTGCAATTTAAAAGTCATACGAAATTTCATTGAATTCAATAGCGCCGGTCACCAGTGACCCCCATGGCAGTGGACGTGGGAAAGCATGAGTTCCTAACCTTTTTGAATGAGAGGCCACTTTTTTTAGTAAATGATTCCGTAGCGAACAGCAGAGTTTTTTAAGGCTTGAAATTTCACTTCTCTAAATCTCCAAAATTTCAATTTTCTATATCCTTAGATTAATATCTCTTTAGATCCAGAAATGGAATACAATAATAATAATAACAAACAATAGACAAACCTTGCACTTATTAGATAACGTCTAATACATGTTGAATAACAGACAAACAGAATTATATGATCACATTAATCGCAGAACACAATCTCAGAATTCTTTTACATTTTTCTCAACGTCCGACGAATGCAATATCACAGCAATCGTTCGCCAATAAATTGCCAAAAAACTATCGACCTTGACGGCAGCCAGCGTCGATAACCCAACGAATCACCCTCGAATCTGTCCGAAGGACACCTACTCCCATCCGAAGGAGCGGCAATTCTCGGGATTAGGATTAAATATTGATGGCGAGGCTTGATACAGATTAATGTGCATTCGCTCGTAGCTTCATCTCTCGCCGTATCCCGAGTGTTATTTGTCTCTGGTCGTTCCTTCGTCGAGAATGGAGACAGAGTTGCCCTTTCACCCTCCTCGATCATCCTACAATTCGCTCTTCGCTGCTTCGAAGACTGAAAAGAGACGTTCGTCTATCGCTGCTCTTTGAGGTTAGGTGGAAAAATGACGGTGGCGTTTGTAATCGGTGGATAGCAGATTTTTATGCATATGACACATTTAACACTGTTGATATATACAAAAAGCATGTAATAAAAAAATATCTGAAATATCCCAATTGTTGTGACATTTAGCGAGTTACAGAGTGCTGCAGTGTGATTCTTTTTTATTGGCAGTGAAGTTTGCATAAACATCAGCAGTAGCAATCAGTTTGGAGGATTTAGAATAGTGTTGGCATCGATTTTAACATTAAACCTACCGGCTTTATATCTGTTATATTGAAATATACGCAATTACTTTGGAAAAAGAGATTTGAAAAGGTGAAAAAGATGATCGGTTAAGTAATTTCTGTTTTATACGATAGACCTAAAATATTCACTGAATGGCTGCCCAATCAATTTGGAGAATGTTTAGAAAAAATCAGAAAGCGGTCAGTTGACCGCCATGGTCGGTTTAGTGTTAAATAGTACTTTGTCACTTTTTCTTATTCGACTGATCTGCATAGGTTGCTACATTGGAGACGACTGAAATATTAAGATTGATAATTTTCGTACTTTCTAATTAATTCTACTGATTTTGAATATTTTTGACGTAAAATTCGTTTGCAGGCTGAATACTTTTCTGCTTTTTATACATCTCAGAACTGTAAATGCGTTAATTACGAATTTTTAAAACTTGTGAAAAGGCAAGTTTATTTTTTTTCGAAGGATCTCCAAAGAATTTTCCAAAAAATACAGCTTATTTCTGGTACTTTGTATTGCATCAGAGGAAAGTATTCTGGCAATTTGGTGCACTATGTTTCTTGCACTTCGACGTTTTAGGGCGATCCATCTCTGTTTCCAGATGTATCGTGGGATTCCGTACCATCTCAGTCGATCCAAGCACTTTGAAGTTCTCCAAACTAGTTCTCAGTTTCAATGATTATCCGAACGCAGTCACACGATACTTCGAGTATCAAGTTGACCCAGGTTTATGGACGCATAGCGAACCAAATCTCATTCGTAGCTGTGCACCAACTTTGCAGGATTCGCTGCAACCTCAGTTGATTCGAGTACTGTTGGGAGCTGAAGAGTTGGCAGTCTAGACGTTACTGGTGGCATGAGGAAACTAGTTGGTTACCTATGCAATTTAAGTAAATAGATGGAATTGTTTGGCCAATAGGAGAAATACGGCTGTTTTGGCTTTATTTGTTTGCCCGGAAAGGTTGTCCTAATGAGATATGGCCAATTTTGGTTGAATAACATCGTCTCAGTTTCCTGCAGTACGCTTTCAATCTGGTGCTTTCGACGGCAAAAAATTCGGCAGGTAAAATTTCGACAGCAAAATTTCAACAGTGAAAATTTTGACAGCGTAAATTTCGATAGCTAAAACTTCGACGGCAAAAATGTTGGCACCGAAAAATGTGATAGTTAAAACTTTGACAGTGAAAATTTTTACAGCGTAAATTTCGAGAGCAAAAATTTCGACGGCGAAAATTTCGGCAGGTCAAATTTCGACGGCTGCAACTTCGACAGAGAAAATTTTGACAGTATAAATTTCGACGGCGAAAATTTTGGCAGGTCAAATTTCGACAGCTGAAACTTCGGCAGTGAAAATTTTGACAGCTAAAATTTCGACGGCAAAAATATTGACAGCGAAAAATGCGACAGCTAAAACTTTGACAGTGAAAATTTTAACAGCATAAATTTCGAGAGCAAAAATCTCGATGGCGAAAAATTCGACAGTGAAAATGTTGACAGCGTAAATTTCAAAGCCGAAAATTTGGCAGGTAAAATTTCACAGGCTAATACTTCGACAGTGAAAAATTTGACAGCGTAAATTTCAAGAATTAAAATTTCGACTGCAAAAATGTTGATAGCGAAAAATGCGATAGTTTAAACTTTGACAGTGAAAATTTTAACAGCGTAATTTTCGCGAGGAAAAATCTCGACGGCGAAAAATTCGATAGCTAAAACTTCGGCAGTGAACATTTTGACAGCGTAAATTTCGGCAGCAAAAATCTGGAAGGCGAAAATTTCGACAGCTCACACTTTAACAGCAAAAATCTTGGCAGCAAACGTTTGTCAGCTAAAATTTCCACAGCTTATAATTGTTAATCATCAACAAAAATTATTTTGTTGTGCTTCTCTGTCCCTTTAGCAAGGCTGTCGTAACGAGCCAAACTCAATCACAGTCGGTTGTCATTTTCCCAACGTCCCACATTATTTTCAAACTCGCAGTTTCATTTGCACTTCCTCATTCCTCTTTCAATTTCAATCTTCTGTTGTCCAGATTGTGAACGTCCACCTGTCAAACCAGTTAAGATTACAAGTTAGCAATTTCAACTTGTAAAATTTTTCCATCATCGAACTCTGTCACTCCATACACTTTCTACTTCAGTCTTACAAAATTTTGACAACCAAGTTCATCCACCTACAGTTTTTTACATCCCAACATCTTCATCCAGTATTTCAAAATACCTCAAATCAATTCTAGCTGGTCCCGCTATTAAATACTCTCAAATCCGCAGACATCAGCCAACATCCCCTGCCACTTCACCCTTCATCCCTCCATCATCCGATTCCCAAGTTCTTAAGTACTTCGGCAACTCCGCCAAACAATTTCTCAATTTCAACGACTATCATTCAACCCCGATGCAACCACACTCGACGCTCCCGATTGTCCAGCTCTCCACTCACCCCCTCAACACGATCGCAACCCTAACTTCCATCGCGGACGTACCCCAAAGATGTCCGAATTTTCTTATCTTCACGGTTTCCCTCTATATCTCCGTATCCAAGAACGCGCCCTTGTCCTTCGTACGCTTCAGAAACCCACCCCCTTCTGGCTTATGATGAACGGTGTCGCTGGGGGAGGCATTTATCCCGAGATATGCCGTCCTGGGGGAATCTATTAGCACGCTGGGATGGATGCGAGCTTATTTACTCTTGCGATAACGCCGAATTATTTCGACGAGAATATGGCCGAGTAAATGAAAAATTCTCTTGTCGAGGGGGTGGGGGAGAGGGGTGGACGGGAAGATTGGGCGGGAGGGTTGTGATTTAGTCGTGCGTCTTTGGCAGGGGTTGTCGGTTGGAGGATGTAATCCGGAGGAATATTTGGAAGTTTGATGCTATGATTGTTGAAAAACAGGGTGTTTGGGGGGTGGGGATTTTGAAATTGAGTGTTTTTTGAATTTTTCAGGGCGAAAGACGAAATTCGGTGAGTAAAATGGCTGATGTTGGAAAGTGGGCTACATTTGTATTGCGATGTAAATATTGATCTTTTTTTATTTTGTAAGGGAGCAAAATTTGGATTTGTAATGGAGTTTTGACTTTGAGGGATGAAAAATAATTGTAGTTGAAGGAATCGTTCTCCAATTTAATGATTTAACCCTTTGAGGCACGGGAATTCAAAAAATAAAATGACCCGTGCTACACATACACCTTTTTTTTAATTGAACAAAGTTGGTTTAATTTTATTAAGAAAGTTATACAATGATATTAATTTTCGAGGTGGGACACTTTTAATTCCGCCGTGCCTCAAAGAGTTAAGACGTTTACGACGGACTGAGCCGCCAGGTGGCCGCGTCGTAACAATTAAAAACCTGATTACTGTAATTAGCAAATTTATTTACATCTTTATATGCATAAGCGTATATAAAGAGAACATTCTGTCTGAATCTGAAGTCTTCTAATGCGAGATATCCAAAATATGGCATCCATTCTATGATTAACCAAATGAAAAACGTCTCTACTCGGATCCTTCGTTCTTATCTGCGTCTATCCAACTTGAAATTTGCATAAACATCCGCAGTGTAATTACAATAACACTCTACATTTCCCAATAAGTAGGTAACTTGATCCCTATGCAGATTTTAGGTAGCAATAAAAAGCAGAATTTTTTTCTTCCTACCCCGTAAAAAGCGCTCCGCCCAAAACCTCAATAAAAACCAGCTTCCATTCAGGAACCCCATCGACAATAAATCAATCCTTCCAAACATCTCCAACAAATCGTTTCTCGCGGAGAGAGACGAGAAAGCCATCGGAGTCTCCTCGCGCGAGCAGATTTCTCTGAAGCAGTCGGGACGCGAAGTCCCGCGGATTAAAGAGTGCTGCGTAACGAGTGTTTCGTCCGATCGTTGGTGTAATTAATGGCGAACAGTGCGCCGGGACAGCCCGCGCCGTGTAATAATCGGTAATTACTCACGGTAATTAAATAATGCGTTTATCGTGCAACGATCGGCCGGATGGGTGGCCCCGAATCGCGCGCTGCCACCATGCAACGTTCCATCCAGTCTACGTTCGCCAACCGGGACGACACGTTCCGCCGACCGAGGCGATAAATCTCTTCGAGTTTACCCCTGCCATCCAGCCCTCTCAGCCTTCTATTCACCGGCGATGGATAGGGTTTCGTTGAACGGTTTTATAAAAGTGCCACCCTTAGCGGAGATTCTTTTCCTTTCGCTGACACCGTTGGATAGGAGGGGGCACTGTTTAGGAGCTGAGGGGATGGGCGGGTGTTGTGGGAAGTTTGGAATGGAGTTGAATATCTTTTGACGATTGCGGCTCATTATTTATAGGCTCTGAGGTCATTGTTTATAATTGCATATAATTGTAATCAATATATTCGAAAGGCGTATACAGGGTGGAGCGCTATCTCTGTCTACCTTGAATATTTCTGATATTCGAAATCGTGTGAAAAAATGCTATGTACAAAAGTTGCACGGTATAGAGAGGGACATACTGTAACAGATTTTTTTTGCGTGGGTGTAAACACAGAGGAGATTTCAAGGTCAGCTCCAATTTTTTAAATGGAATCCTCGGGTCCTTCTATATGTACGAAAGGCGTATATATACACTTTCACAGATCCATTAATATATGCAAAGGGTGTGTATTTTCTCGGAGATTCATCAATATATGCAAAGGACGTGTATATGCGCTCTCAGAGATTCACCAATATATGCAAAGGACGTGTATATGCGCTCTCACAGATCCATCAATATATGCAACGGAAGTATATATGCGCTCTCACAGATCCAGCAATATATGCAAAGGACGTATATATGCGCTATTGCAGATCCATCAATATATGCAAAGGCGTATATATGCACTCTTACAGATCCATCAATACATTCGAAAGGCGTATAAAAGGTGGAACGGAATCTGTCAACCTTGAATATTTCTGTTATTTGTAATCACGTGAAAAAATGTTATGTACAAAACTTGCACGGTATAGAGGGGGCCAATTGTAATACATTACAAAAATTTGTTGTGTGGGTGGAGGCACAGAGGAGAATTCAAGGTCAATTCTATTTTTTTAAATGGAATGCTATGATTTTAGATAAAGATAGTGCTCCACCCTGCATATACGCTTCTACAGGTCTTTCAATATGTACGAAGGGCGTATATGTACACTCTCACAGTTCGAGTAATACATACGATAGTCGTATATATGCGCTGTCACACATCGAGTAATAGGAGAGTCGCATATATGCGCTCTCACAGACCCATCAATATGTGCAAAGGCGTGTATATCCGCCCTTGCAGATCCATCAAAATATGCAAAGGCGTGTATATGCACTCTCAAGGATCTATTAATACATTATATGCGAAGGCGTGTATATGCGCTCTCACAGATCCATCAATATATGCAAAGGCGTGTATATGTTCTCTCTCAGATGCATCAATATATCCAAAGGGCGTATATATGCGCTCTCACAGATCCATCAATATATGCAAAGGACGTATATATGCGCTGTCACAGATCTTTCAGTAATTACAAAAGGCGCTGTGACAGATCTCACAGAATTTTGTGAGTAATGAACTTCAGTCGCAGTATAAATGCAAATATCACATCGTATTTTTCTGATGGTTTCTGCTAGGGGTGCGCCGCAGTCAAAGGGTTAATTAGGATGTTTTAAACTGGACGGTATTTGTTAATATTTTTACTCTACGGCGATGGGCAGGGTTTTGGCGAACGGTTGCAGAAAATTCCACTCCCTTTGAAGATTTCTCCCTTCTCCCTTTATTTAGCTTAGATTTCTGAATAGCTATTATAAATATACCGAAGTTATTAAATTTTCGGGTGCAAACTGTTTATATTCGAAGTAAAGATGGGATTTTTTATTTTTGTAGTACACTCATCTGTTCGCAAAATCTATATTACTGCGCGACATAGTAAAGAAATTTAACCCCTTAGCCTACAATAACGTGCGACACTCGTGTCGCAGTGATAGGCACACGAAATTCTGCAGTTTTCCAAAAACTATTAAATTGGCAATATCAGTCAGTCAGGAGACGATCAAATTATCTCTATAATAATTATTAATATTGCCTTCAGCCATACGAAATATGACGAAATGGGGAAAAATTTTGATTTCAGGAATTAATTCTGAGTTATTGCGCACTCAGTCAAAATAGAAATCGCAGAGCAAGGGGTTAATTAGTGAAATTTTCTTAATAATTTCTCCGATAACTTTCCAATTAACATAATCAAAATAATTTCAAAAATAAATCGCATGCCTATAATCATATCGAAAGAGGATACGTAGATTCTTAATTACGATATTATAATTTGTTATCTAGACACTATTAAGTAAACAATCATTTATACTTATTTCCACATACAGTACGAATGCATTGATTAAATATTCCTATCAGATAGAAATAACTGATACATTTATATGTAATGCACAAAGAAGAACGTTGTCCCTCTTCGAACCCAGGGGTCAATAACGCGGATAACCCCAGTGTCCGTTTTTCACCCGCAAAACACGTCCATGGATTCACTCGCATTTGTCAGACACGGTCAGTTTTTGCAAGCCTCGCTTTTCGTGATCGAACCTTCCCTTTTTCTGCGCCATCGACTGAGAAATTATATGCCACTGAAAGTGAGAAAAATTTCATCGCTTTGTTGACTTCCTAAGTATCTTTCTAGCTATGATGTAAAATATAGAATTATAATATTGACGCCCATTAAACTAATTGTCAGTTCAAGTTCTAAGAAAGACTTACAGAGCTAACGATTCAAAAAAGTGTGCAGGTCTAAATTCAAAAACGTCCGATAGAAAAAACTGTGCGGGAACCAAACGGAATTATAATAGAAAAAAGCGATTAATAATAATTAGATGTGAACATTCTTGAAAGCAACATACAACAATTACTCTGTAAACGAAATAAGAAATTCAAACGCACCAAGCGCAATAAAAATCGCCATAAATAAACACACACTTTGCAAATCACAATTCAAAGTACCACTTAACCCTTTGAACTCCGAGTAATTTTTAATATGAGCTACCAGCTGCTCCTGAACTATATACACAGTGTGATTGCACATTTGTAAAAAATTAAAAATCTTCCATTGTAATTCAAAAAGAAGCGTACACATTTTAAAGTTATGTTTTACAGTATAACAAATATAAAAATACCCCGGATTTACCTGACAACGGAGTTATCAGCTTCTATGACAGTGTCGCCTCTGCAGCGACAGCAGAGTGCAAAGGGTTAACCCTTTGCTGTCCGAATTATTTTGTCAAGCTTGTAGCGAGCTAAATCAAATTAATTGCACATTTTCTGCCGTTGATTATTAATTTTTTTTAATGATAGCAATAACTATAGGTACTGACGGATATTTACGTGATATTACAAAATTATTATGAATTTAAAAGGTCGGTATTAATTCGTTAGAAAAGAAAATGAAGTGAAAAAGCTATTATTATTATTATTGTTCTTAATTGACGGGCAAATTGCCCTTTACTATACATTAACCCTTTGCGCTCCGAATTGTTTGACTAAATTTTCGTCAGATAAGCAAATATGGTCTCGGAAAATTGTCTAACGTTGATTATTCATTTTTAATTAATATTGGGAACAATTATAGGTACCGTGGGATATTTATGTTGAGATGCAAAATTATTGTTGATTTCGAAGAGTCGATAATTAACACTAGAACTACCGGCGGTAAATCTGTTATATTTAAATACATTAAATAAGTACTTTGAAAAAAGGGGAATTCAGAGGTGGAAAAGATGATCGATTCGGTAATTTATGTTTTATGAGATGGACGTAGAATATCTATTCTATGACTCTCCTATAATCTTGGAGAATTTTTGGAAAAAATTGTGTACCAGTCATTTTGACTGGTTTGGTGGTTCTAGTGTTAATACATGGAAAGTTAAGAGCTATAGGAAGCTGTGTCGAGTGTAGCTCGACATAGGTGTGCAAAGGGTTAAGAGCAACAATAGTTGCGGAATGCACGAAATGACACAAATATAACTATAACTATAGCTAGAGAATATAATAAATGTCGAGTAGAGCTCGACGTAGGACTGCAAAGGGTTAAAGTGTGATGAGCCAATAGAAAAAAGCTACCCTTACGTGAATTTCACGACCTCTCCATCGATCCCAGGGGGTAGAACAACCCCTGAAAGCCATGATACAGAATTTTGAAACACCCTCTACAAACGGAATCGCCACAACGACCAAAATCAACAATCATCCCTAAAAAACCTGATACTCAAAAGAACACCCATCAACCAATTAGAAAATCCCATCATCCAATTCTCCGCCGTAAGTGAAAACACCATAAATCAAAAATCAAAAATAAAAGTAAAAAAAACACGGAAGAGATGTCAAAACCTCCACAAAGCAAACGAAAAATATGCAAGCTTTTACGCGAAAGCAAAGACGACGATGGCGATCAAAGAAAACCGCAGATAATATCGCCCGTACGAATCCACGGTGTAAGCGATATCCCCATCAACATTCGAAGCAACGTTGCAACTACAGTGCAGTCTCCGTCGTCCACAATCGCGAAGTGCAAAGTATCACAAAGTGCATCTCAACGGCGCTTGATCGTGGTTTATAAAATTCGCCACGTCTGTCCGTGTAACCAGCTGCTTACCGAGCACGATGAACCTCGAAGAGGAGTCCGTCCTTCGGGGACGACGAAGCGTCAAAGAGAGGCAGACATGGGTGATTCTTGCGGCTCGAGAGGGGTGTCCGGTTTGACCGCAACCGAAGAGAGGACGATGTGCGGTCAACGGGCTCTTCCTGAGATTAATGTGTCGCCTCCTATCACAGCTGATTGACAGCCCCGTGACCGCGACAAAGCGCCGACACCCCTTCTTCTTATTCTTATTCTTCCGCGTCCTACCTCCTCGTGCCTCGTTTCCGTCGCTTTCACGTCCAGCCATTGTGAATAAGACGGGACGCGAGGCACGTTCGACCGGTGATTCTACCTGACGTGGAATTTCGGAGGATTGTTTGGTGATTTTTGACCTTTTGTCTTGGTTTTTATCGGTAGAGGTGGTTTTTGGGTTGTGACTTGGGGTTGTTTTGAATGAGATTGAGAATTTTAAGTGGATTTTGATACAGCGAGGGGGAAAAATGATTTAACCCGTTGCTCTACAATAACGAGTGACAGTCGTGATGAGGTAAACGGGATAGGAAATTTTCAAGTTTTGCAAAACTGATCAAACTGAAATTACTACGGGGAAGCCAGGCGGTAATATTATTCCTATAATATTAATACTATGTTAACTTATGCGACATGGTTTTTATCGGTGTAGGGGGTGGAGGTGGTTTTTGGGTGGTTTTTGATGGTTTTCTATGTCTCTACGAGCATAGTATATTTTAAAGATGCAAAAATCAACTGGTATATTTACTTCTTGGAATACTTAACCGTTTGAGACCCAGGGGGTATTGAAAAAAACTGTCGATGAATCCCAAACAGCGCAACCGCGCTTTCTCTAAATGAGTACGAAAAGACCCAAGCAGCGCGATAGCGCTTGTTTTATTTTATGTCGAGAAATACCAAGCGGCGCGATAGCGCTTTGTTTATTTTATATCGACAATGCGTAGTCTGCAGCACCAAAAATCCAATAAAAAGATCACATTTACTTTGCGTGCGATGTAAAAAAGGAATTCATCCAATATGTTTTGATAAACACCGACGTTACAAATTGTAAGTGTTACTCTCCATTTCAATTGTTCGTTCATAACACAAAAATATTGTTAATTTGTAATTCGTTATTTTATAAAATGCATATGTATTATTACATATGCATACTGTAACATTTATAAATATTTCAAGTTTTGTTCGATAAAAATGATTGAGAAGATAACAATGAAATAAAAATTTTCATTTTGTAATGTATTATTGCATTATTATAGTATTCTTCTACCTATTGTAAAATGTACTATTTACATTCAAAGGAGCTGTGTGATGTACTTGCGTCAGTAAATCTGAGCGCGCGACTTCGACAATCGGTATCGCACCGTCAGTTGTCCACAATGCTCGAAATGTGCTGGCTTTTCTCGACATAAAATCTCAACAGCGCGATCGCGCTGTTTGGGACTCAAACGGTTAAATCATCGATTGAGTCGAAAAACGTGGAAACGAGATATCTCGTCACCCGTCCTCAAAGCGTTAACACTTTGACTGCCATGTTGGTCATATATGACCGGCCACGGTTTCTCCTGAGACGCCGCGGTGGTCATTGGTGACCGGAGCGTTTGAACTTTTTACAATTGTAAAAAACTAAATGAAAATTGAGAGTTGGTGTATTTGAATATGACCGATACATAGAAAATGCTTTGAAATATAAAGTGCCCTATTGAACAGTAAAATTTTTTTATTAGAACATCAATAAAAGAAAATATTAAAATAAATCTTGCATCTAACGGTGCACTTTGTTAAAGCACCCGTGGCGTCCTGAGCTAAGCATATGATTTCGGCGTGGCAGTCAAAGTGTTAATATAGTGAAATACAGTTTTCCGATCATTGAAATGTTTTCGCAAAAATGCATCTCTACCCAAAACTTTGCCGTTCTCGGCGGCCATTGCAAATGAATTCCTACCCGTGTGGTACGGCCGATGCGTCTCAAAGTCTGCCGTAGTCAAAGGGTTAATTCCATCGGGGAACAATTTCCACTTTGATCCGCGTAAAAATGAAAGATGCTACCGGGGAGGATTCTTGGAGGTCGTGACGTAGCGTCGAACTCGTTAAGGCCGTTACGGGGGTGGAGGTCTGTACGTCGAAAAGCACCGGACATAACGCTAACGCGGCGCATACAAACGGGCGCTAATGGCGCGGATAGCTTTTGTTGTTTTTAATTAACCCTTTCTTTTAAGACGGCCAGGGGGAACGGTAAAGCCGTAGAAAGGGGTTGAACCCACCAGCTCCAATGTTCCTTCCTTCTTCCACCCGTTTCTGCCGCCTTCGTGGACGACCTTCTGGCCCCTGGCGCTCTCTTCCTGCCTTATATCCTTTTCGGACCCCTTTACATCCCATGGGAGATGTAAATATGCGGGGAATTGCACCTAAGAGACAGCCGTGCTTTTCTTCTTTACGATCGCGAACGACCTCGCAGCGTTCCCTGCAATTAAACCTTCATCTAATTACCCGGACTAATTGCCGGCGGACCCGCGGGATCGAACGGAAAGTGATTCTACCTGTTCGTTGGCCAGCTCTTCGCAGCCGTTTAGCGTTGGACATGTTAAACCTTTGCAGTCCTATGTCGAGGTATACTCGACATAACTTTACACTTCGTTTTATTTTCTAACAATTTAAGGGGGGATTCCCATTTCACGGCTGCAAAAATTTGTGTTTTTTTTTTATTATTATTATTGTAGTTCATACTCTTGAGAAACAATGTGCAAAATTTCAATCCGAAATTCGTTGAATTGACAAAGTTATGAGTCAATAACGAACTCGGCGCGCACGTATGCTGAGATAGCGAGCGGGCAATACCCGAGAGGTTCCTGTTTAGTGTAGCAGGTATATAGTCTTTGACTTTGACTTTGAGACTCCACCCATCCGTCGGTGTCAAATTCAAAGTTGGTGGGGTGGAAATTGAATGCTCTATGAGTGATTAGGCCAGGTAAACAGCCGAACGCTGGTTCCTGGATTGAAACTGTACGTAAAACTTCAAACGCGTTTTTCTCGAAACGGGTTCTTTCTGTACGGCCGACATGATATCTCCGGAACTATTCAGTCGATTGCCTTCAAATTTGGCACAATTCTCGAGAAAACATCTGTCTTCAGTGTGAACTACGAAAAAACATATACATGCATAACTTTTTGTTTTATAAACAAACGTGTGACGAAATTTGTTGCGAAAACACAAAATTTTTTTTCCAACCGTCGCAGTTTCTTTAGTTTTTGGAAAAAAAAATTGTCCGCAGTTCATACCAGAACTGCATTCATAAGGAGTAAATTGCCATTTGAATTTTTTGTTTCAAACAACTTGAAGATCAGTTATCGTGTCGGCCAGCGACCGTGAATTTTCAGGAGGCGTCCCACCTCAAACGACGTGAAAGCCATAATTTTCAAGATAATCAATTAAAAATTTAACTGTAGTTCACTGAATACATAATAACTATACGTGTGAATTATGACAAAGATTTATCAAATGGTTTCCTTAATAAAAATTCCTAAAAAAACACGATTTTTCAACACTTGAAATGGGAATCCCCCCTTAATATCGACTTTCCAAATTCGTAATAATTTTGCAATATCATCTAAATATCCATCAGTACCTATAGTTATTGCTATCATTAAAAAAAATGAATAACCAGCGATGGAAAATATTGTGTAATTAATTTCATTTAGATCACTACAAAATTAACAAAATAATTCGGACCGCAGAGGGTTAAAGAGACGGTGCAATTATTTCTTTTAGTTGGGGAAACAGTCACGGTTGTTTTCTGCATAGATTATACGGTAATTTTCAATTATTAGAGGGACCGGGAAGTAATGTCGTTTCTTCAAGTATTTTGCTCAGAAAACAATTGATTATTATCCATCCGACATTGAAAATTTGCACACTAAATGACAAAAGGTCGCTGATAACGAGGGTGATTACATCATTCATAAAAAATAAAAACTTGTTACAAACTTATTTGTTTGAATTTAATGTAAAAAACGACATTACTTTCCGGCCCCCCCCCCCCCCTAATATTATTGTCACTGTTGTCAACAGCTGTTATGCATTGGGAATTTGGAGTATTTTGTTCTTTTTTTTTTAGTTTTTTCATCCTGTTTGTCGCTATCCGTTTCGGTTGGTGATTCTTTGTTTTTGTTGCTCTCTTTTCTCTGTTTTTAAGGTTTTCATTATTTGCTTATTTCTTTTGTTTTCTCTCGATAATTATAATTTTCTCCCTTGTGTTCGCGGCTATTCTATTGGGCTGGCAACTAAGTTCCGGCCGTTTTTTAAACTTTTTAAAAGTTTATTTCTCAATAAAAATTAACCCTTTGGGAATTTGGAGTCTTTTGTTGTTTTTTTACATTTTTCATCCTGTTTGTCGTTGTCCGTTTCTGTTGGTGATTCTTTGTTTTTGTTGCTCTCTTTTCTCTGTTTTTAAGGATTTAATTATTTGCTTATTTCTTTTGTTTTCTCTCGATAATTATAATTTTCTTCCTTGTGTTCGTGGCTATTCTATTGGGCTGGCAACTAAGTTCCGGCCGTTTTTTTAAACTTTTTAAAACTTTATTTCTCAATAAAAATTAACCCCTTGCGGACGGAGACTTTTTTGAATATTGCAAAATAATCATCTATGTGGCTATCAAAAACTACCTTTTATCAGAAAGTCAAAGTGCTAATGGATAGAAGTTATAAATTACTATTTGCATAATTACATTTGACGGCTAGATTTCAAATTATCAATTCTAACCACTGCGTACCAAATTTTGACCCTGTATCTTGACCGGAAGGGTAGTTATGGGGTAAATTCAAAAAACAGGTTTTTGACCTTTTTCACCTATTTATTGAGGCGCCAAAAATTCCAAAAAATTCTGTCATATTCCATACACGCCGATACATGTTTGAGATTTTTTTCAGATTTTTCCATTGAAAAACCTAAGTGCCAAAAATACGCAAACTCAAAAATCGGAAAAAAGTAGATATCGTATCGAAATCTTCGAGGTACAACATTTCCATTTTTACAGTAACAATCCGACACCCATGATTGTTATCCTCAATTTTTTCGGATTTTTAAACCACCTGCGCCATGCTGAAAAAAATCGGAAGCTGATTTTTCCGACGCATTTCGATTTGACACGTAAAGACTAGTTGTTATTTCTGAATAATTTTGATACAGTATGTTCATTTTGTGATTTTCAATTTTTCTCCATTCGAGACAATTGCACGAGAATGGAAAGAATTGAGATAATTTACTTATCTCTAAACTGTGAGTTCAGTGATCTACTATAATTTTGGACGTTCATTCAACAGCAGCGTTCATTTCTTCAATTTTATTATTATAGTATACGCAGTCATGGAACTACCGGCGTTAAATCTATTACATTTCAATATATAAAATAAGTACTTTGAAGAAAGAGGAATCGAGATGTGGAATAGATGATCGATTTGGTAATTTATGATTTACAAGATGACCATAAAATATCTACTCTATGGCTGTTCTATAATCTTGGGGAATTTTTGGAAAAAATAAGAAACCAGTCATTCTGACTGGCTTGATAGTTCTACTGTTAATGATGGATCGCCGTGAATTACCGCTAAAAAGTGCAATTTAACGGCGCACGTTTTTGCAAAGTACCGCAAGCACGGTTCGAAATAATCGGCGCACTTTTTCGCCCTCTTCGGGACTCGTTACAAAATTGAATGATGATTCGTAGACAGAGAATTACGATCATACCGTACGCTGACAGTGAAGAATAGAAGCAGGAAGGAGGGAAAAAATAAAACTCGAATAACCGGCGAGAGACGTGTGCGTCTTGCGAATATTTAACGATCGAGGAGACCTATAAAATTCTTAAAACGATACCTTCCCAAAATAAACTACTCCGCCAGTCATTTATCTTTTATTGCCGGCTTCGTTACGTTACGTTCGTCTTGCACGTTATTGGCGAATCTAGATGTTAATATGATTCGCAATACCTGATGGGAACCAGCATTGCAAATATCAGAGCACTTAATTGTTCATCTGCTTCGTCGTATTTGATGAGAAAATAATTGGAAAGAAGAACTCCTGTTTCGGGCAATTCAACTTTTTCGTTTAATGCTGGAACTACCGACTTATCAACAATGTTATTAAGCTATATATCTATTAAATTTAAATATACTTTAACACTAGATTTACGGATGTTGATTATATACCTATTTTTACTGAAGTCGGCCAATTTGACTCATACAAGAAAATTGAAGTTTCTTGCAATGAACATAGTTCCAAATCAATTTGAATGAAAGATTTATTATTTAAAAATTCATTGGAAACATTCTTTCAAAAAATGGATTTTATAAAATTATATTATTTCACTAAAAATGCTCTGTTCACGCGCGATGTATAAATCGAAATGACGGCAGTAGTGTAAATTATTTTAATATTTAAATTAGAGGAGAAGCAAATCACGTGCAGCTTGTAAGCTGCAAGTTGCCCAGGCAATTAACTGTTAAATCATTTTACGAGTCAAATTGGCTCACAACCGTAAAAATAGGTACACCACATTCGATAATGCAACATATAATTATCGTATTCAACAAGCTTATCTTACATCCAAAATATGAATAAAAACATGTCATTTTAGGGAATTTTAGCAAAAAGTTTCTAGAAAAAGGGGGAAAAATACGAAACTCCTCGTCATAATAATCACTTTTTATCATCACAGTCATAATGTGATGTGTTGCTGTAATATAAGTTATTTTTTTATATTAACACGTTGAATGCCATGGGGGTCACCGGTGACCGGCACTCCTGAATTCAATTAAATTTCTTACGATTTTGAAATTGCGATATTCACGGACATGCTAATATATTCAATATTAAAATATTGCTGTTAGAAAAATAAAGTATTACTGAGTACGTAAGTATTCTTACTTTTAACATTTCTATTCTATAAAGATGTGATTTTAATAGAAACAGTTTCACTTCAGTAAAAATGATGAAACTAGTCAAATACAGCTGGCATTCAACGTGTTAATAGCGTCGATCATTGCTGATTCCCCTTGCATTCAACGTGTTAAACACACTTTTCTCAAAAATGGACTTATACAACTTTCAAAAATAACTGCAATTTATTCAAAATTGAAACCTTAAATCGCCTCAGAACCACCTTGTAAATCCTTCACCGCAAAGAACGGAAACTCGGCGGCGAAAAAGAGTCAAAAAACGAAGAACGGTAACAGTAGGCCATCGTAATTATACGTCGCCCGTCGAAATGATACGTCGTAGAAACGAAAGGCCGTTTTCGGGTTGACAAGAGAAAGAGAGCGATATGAGTGCCGCGAGAATAGTCGGGCCGAGTTGTACTATCGGCTCTTGCCATCTTGAGCCTTGTAAAATTACGAGTGGCATAATGAATTCCTGGCTCAATTAGATTGTCCCGCGGACGATAAAATGCAAATGCTTCGCGATACGACCTTTCCGCTCGGCTGCGTATACTCCTCCCGTTCTTTCTTTTCTTTTTCCGCGCAATCTACAATGAGTCTCGCGACTGCCAGCCGATGATGCGAATTGCGAGAGTCGCGTGTTTAATTAGACCGGTTAGCCGACCCGGGATTTACAGTCTCACGTGAATATTTTCAATGTTTCTGAGCTACGCGAAAGAAACTGAGTTGTGCGATTTGCCTGTCATTTTTTATGTTATGTTCATTGACCAATTTGTTACCAAAATGTATAGGGGTTTTTCTTATTAAGTTCCATCCTGTCTAATACTGCTTTGATAGAATTTTTGCAAAAATGCGGAAGAAAGGTGCATTTTTTTTGATAATAATAGAATGTTCCTGAATGGGGTCAAGGGTGACTGCAGGTGTTAAATATCAAACGATTTGTAACTGTCGTAGACCAAATTAACACTATACTTCACGTTCAACTTGAGAAAACTTAGAACATTATAAGTGACTGCACTGAAAAGATTAATATAGAATATTTATTTCATAAAATTAGCCAAAAAGAGTCGTATGAACCTGCAATGATAGACATAACCTTGAATGTAACCACTAAAATATTCATATGTCGTTGAATGTAGCTTTATATGCTTGAAAGTAATTCAGTACAGACCAAATTAACACAACTTGAGAAGATCAAGAAAATTATAAGCGACTGTACTGACAAGATTAATGTAAAACATTTATTTCATAGAATTAGCCAAAAAGGGTCGTATGAACCTGCAATGATAAACATAACCCTGAATGTAGCCACTAAAATATTCATATGTCGTTGAAAGTAGCTTTATATGCTTGAAAGTAGTTCAGTGTAGGCAAAATTAATACAACTTGAGAAGACTTAGAAAACTACAAGTGACTGTACTGACAAGATTAACATACAACATTTATTTCATAAAATTACCCGAAAAGGGACGCATTAACCTGCAATTATAGACATAACCGTGAATGTAGTCAGTAAGATATGAATATGTCGTTGAATGTAGCTTTATATGCTTGAAAGTAGTTCAGTGCAGATCAAATTATCACAACTTGAGGAGACTTAGCAAATTTTAAGTGACAGTACTGAAAAGATTAACAAAAAACGTTTATTTCATAAAATCAGCCGAGAAGAGACGTATGAACCTCCAATGATAGACATAACCGTGAATATAGCCACTAAAATATTCATATGTCGTTGAATGTAACTTGATATGTTTGAAAGTAATTCAGTACAGATCAAATTATCACAACTTGAGGAGACTTAGCAAATTTTAAGTGACAGTACTGAAAAGATTAACAAAAAACGTTTATTTCATAAAATCAGCCGAGAAGAGACGTATGAACCTCCAATGATAGACATAACCGTGAATATAGCCACTAAAATATTCATATATCGTTCGATGTAGCTTTAGATGTTGAAAGTAATTCCGTACAGACGAAATTAAGACAACTTGAGAAGACTTAGAACATTATAAGTGACTGCGCTGAAAAGATTAACCTAAAACATTTATTTCATAGAATTAGCCAAAAAGAGTCGTATGAACCTGCAATGATAGACATGACCGTGAATATAGCCACTAAAATATGCATATATCGTTGAATGTAGCTGCCGATGGTACCCTAAAGCAAGAACGTGAAGACGATAGAGAAAGGAGGATATTATTCGCGAAAAAGCGGATAACTTTAGTGTCGGACATTAACGCGAGTCTATGGGAGTCCCCTCTGGCTCCTTGTAGTCCGCGTTTCTCTGACCGGAGTTATCTCCCCCGCAAATATATATTAATGCGAGTGATATATCAGCTCGGCCGCGAGGGACAAAACCTTAAATATTGGATAAGTTGGTCCACGGACGGTCCGTGGAGACCAAATCTCGGTGATGGATGACCCGCTGCTGACTGTCATAACAACTTCGGTCCTCTTATTTCTCGATACTCTCGGATCTCCTTTAATGTTGCCGGAGATTCGAGAGAGAAATCTAGAAGCCAGAACAGAGAGACGGAGAAAGATTGAGAGAGTGAGAGAATAACGATGTGAAACAGAGAAAGTAATAGAGAGATGAAGAGACGGAAGAATTGAAGGTAGCAGAGAAATAGAAAAAGAAAGAAATTGAAAGAAAGAGGAATGAAGAAATCGGGGAAGAAGGGGAAGAAGAAAACATCTGAATTGCGGGAGTGGGAAAAGAGAAAACGAAGAAAAGAAGAAAGATATAGAAAATGAGCGAGGATAAACAAAAGCGGAGGTAATCAAAACAGAGATAGATATAGTGATAACAGGAGATCAGATAGAGAAGAGGAGAAACAAATTTTTAATTGTGATGTTCAGTGACTTTGATTTGTTTATCGGGGATCCAATGAAATATAATTAACGCAGATACATAAATTAAGAGACAATTGAGTCGGTCAGAAGAAAATGCGGTTAAGTCTATTTATTGATATTCTCTGATTTTTATAATTTTAATGGAATAAACTTCATTATATTAAAATTGACAAAAATTAGAAAGTATAGAAAAATGGATTTAACCGCATTGGCTTCTGAGCTACTCAATTATCATAAACTAACCTAGAATGATGGCATAACTATCCCATTTTATCTTTAAGCAGAGGCACTCTTAATTAATACGTAGAAATTATAATTAAATAAAATATTAATGTACTTAAATCGTGCACTCTCCTTCGAATTACATCAAATTATTTAAAACCTGCCCTCCCATCGTAAAATTCCACTTGTCAACGAGCCAACATTCCTTGTGAATTTCTTCATTCCTCGAACTGCAATCTTGCATTGCACGAAATCATTTCTTCTCGCATTTATGTTTACAAACATCGGCAACACATATGTTATGACAAAAAAGTGTTATCTGTGAAAATTTCACTAGACGTGCATTAACGACACAGCAGTCTCCGATTCTGCATCGACGGTTATTAATACCACGCACAAATTGCGTAACCCTGGAGTTCAAAACAAACTTCTCGCATTGACATCGATAAGTTTGTATTTTTATTATAAACGAAAACCGCTGTATCTGCGAGAAGGAAACGCAGCAGCAAAATTGCGCTCGTGAAGGATCGTACGATTTATGTAATTTGAAGATTCAAACGTTTTTATGAGCGATAGGTTATTTGATTGGATTTTGTGTATTTTAGATATTAGAACCCTTTTTATATTGCTTAGGCTTAAAATACAATGGATATTTCGCCTAGGAGCTACTGTTTAGGTGGCTTTTGAAGCATAAAGGCACTGACATCCATATTGGATAGAAAAAATTAAAAATTTGCCAGAGGTGACGAGAAACTTATACTCGAGTCCAATTTTGAGTAATATAGCTGTTTGCATAGACTTACAGTTTTAGTAAGTGGCGTCTGAATTATCGATACTATGAGGTATCACGTAGGAAAAATGTTTAATTGTCCAGAATTGACAGGCAATTTGAATTCGGGCCAATTTTGAATATTACAAACATTTTGCTAGGAGCTACTACTTTAGGTGGATGCGAACCACTGCTGCAATGATATCTCACATGGGAAAATTTTTAAATTTTCCAGAAATCACAGGCGATTTCAATTCGGGTTCAATTTTGAATATTACAGGCATTTCGCCTAAGAACTGCTACTTTAGGTGGATCCGAACCACCGCTGCAGTGATATCTCACATGGGAAAATTTTTAAATTTTCCAGAAATCACAGGCGATTTCAATTTGGGTTCAATTTTGAATATTATAGGCATTTCACCTAGGAGCTACTACTTTAAGTGGATTCGAATCACCAGTGCTATGATATCTCAAATGGAAAAAATCTTAAATTTTCCAAAGATAAGGGGGGATTTGAACTCGGGTTCAATTTTGAGTGATACCGCCTATTTCCTAGGCTTACAGAGTTACGTGGCTTCCGAACCTCTAAAGTTATGATATACATAATACGAAAAAAGTAAAACATTTGCCTACCCTAACCGGAGATTTGAATTCAGGTCCAATTTTGAGTACTATAATAGTTTTTCCTAAAATTTACAGTTTTTAATACCCTTTGCACCTTTGAGCCTATGCCACATGACTCTGGAACACTTCAATTCTTGTTATTCCGCATTTCTTCTTTCAGCTTTATGCTCATTTCACCCAGAAGCTACATACAGGTTCAGGTACCTTCCGAATCACCTGGACTACAAAATTTTAAATAATTATTCCATTATTAGTACTTCTTCTCCAAACTGAAAGTAGGAACATTCGAATGTTAATTCATTGCGGTACGTTTTCCGCGGTCCTCGTTATTGGATTCCTCCTGATAACTCCAACCTAAATCATCTCTCGGTGGCGGAGCACCGTCGGATTGGAAAGGGCCCTCTAATTTTCTGCCGGGTCTCCATGGGGTCGTGGATTATGCAGGGACCGAGAAAAGGGTTGATCCTCCGGGGACGGCAGCGTCGACGTGACACTACTTGGCCTCGGTTAATAGAATATCGTCTTCCCGTAAACGGATGCAACTGGGGGAACGATCCTGCCTCGAGGAGAGTTGGGTATCTTGTACGTGGTCAGAGTTAAACAAATTTCGAGTCTGATAATATGCTGCTTCGTTGTCGAGAGGATGCGAAGGGTGTTTCCTTAATTGGAGGGTTGCAACGGTATCTGTAATTATTTGTGTTATTGGGGTGATAGTTTTTACTGTGGAAGGGGAGAAGATTAATTTAGTGTGCTTAGATATAGATAATTGATTATATAAAAATAATAGATCATTTTTTCTTTGGTATTTTAGCTGCAACTGTTGCTCGTGATGCATTAAATTAGATTGGAAATTTGCAAGTTTTGCAAAACCTATCAGATTGAAAATATCAGTGGGACGCGACAGGATTAAATTATTTGTATAATATTAATATTACGTTGGATTATACGGTATATCAAGAATCACTGAGGAATTTTTATTTCGACGAGTTAATTCTGAATTATTGAAGAGGTAGTCACAAAAGAAATCTTACACCAAGTGGTTAATTGTTATGATTATTATAAGAGAAAGAGTCTTTGGTTAGGAAATTATCTGAAGCAGTAAGGCGATGTTGTATTAAATTATAATTTCGGAAAAAATTTCTGCTGGAAGTGACCGGAAATTTGAACCCGGGCCCCCTAATCGGGAATACGAGCCTGGAACTCTTCAAACACCATGGCCCCATAATTTGTTACTGTTTTTGTTTCGTAGGTTGACTGTAACTGCTATGGCAATTTCCTCAAGAATTCAAATAATTTGTTGCAGCTAAAACTCATAATATATGCTTTCCCTTCCACCCATCCCTTACCAACAGTTTTTATTTAAATAAAATTCTTAATTCTGCATAACTGAACATGATATAAAAAAAGCTACAAGAAAGTTATGATATTCTCAAATCTGTACGATTCACTATAACAGAAAAAAATACATCGAACCTAATCAAATTTCAATTTAATGAAAGTCTCAGATCTGTGCAATTTATATATTACGTAATTTTTTATTTTTTATATTTCTTCAATGTTATTTAAAGGTCGACTTCATTTGTTATACGAAAATCTATGCCTTTCCCTGCAGATTTCATTCTACAGAAGAAATAAGGAAACTTTTGTATAAGACATTTTCTTGTTGGACTTTATGTTAAAAAGATATTTAATAAAAAAGAGCCTTCTAAATCTTTATATTGCTACTGCAGGGGATGGAAGTCAAATGATTTACCCGAAACTGTTTAAGTTGATGTATTAATTAAGCTAATTTTGAGAGACTTTTTTTATAGAAAGAGTCACGACGGTATGAATTTGCAGCAGAATTGTTAAACTAAAAACTGTGTTCTCTACGAGCTTTAGGCCATCCTTTTAAGGATTCTAAATTAGTGCAGTGGGAGGTTAGGAAAAGGCGGATGTTATTTCTATGACATATCATTGATAAGTTTGTAATGTTTAGAAAATGCGATATATGAGCGAAAAAAAGTAGTGCATCCTGTTTGAAATCAAAGTCAGATCGTAGTATGTCTTACAGAAAGATTTAAAATGAGTCGGTATGCATCATAACACATTTAACCCTTTGCACTCCTGGGTCGAGCTACACTCGACACAGCTTTCGTTTCATCTACAAATTATCGACTTTTCAATATCAACAATAACTTTGCATCTTAACACAAGTATCCCGCGTTACCTACAATTGTTCCTAGTAACAAGTAAAAATGGACGATCAACGGTAGACAATTGTCCGAGACTATATTTCCCTATATGACAAGTTAGTAACATAATTCGGAGGGTTAACACCGGTCGTTCTCGTGCTAAAACAACGGAAACCTTTTCCACGCCGCGAAAAGACGGAAAACGTCGTTATCTCGTAGAAAGTCCGGCCAAGAGAAAGAATCAGCTATGCATCGGGTATTCGTGGAAACGATAAACGTGGCCGATGTCACGAGAAGAGGTTATCATCGAAGACGACCGGCCTATGACATCGATCAGTCTGTGTCACTCGATGAACCCGGTATCGCTTAACATTAATTATTATTGCCTTCTTCGACACTTTTCACATCTCTCGCGCGCGATGAAAACAGCCTGTCGGTCGCTTCGTGGGGCGATAACGACGATAATCCCGTACGCGGCCCCTGTCAGGGGCCTTCCTCCGTTGACACGGACTTCACCGATGCCGCATTACGAAAACCGGCCGATCGATCCTCATTGTTGTGCCGACTTCAAAGTCGAGATATCGAGATTTGCGTCACCGAGGCATCCTTAACGAATCACGCGGAGGCAGTAAATCTGATCCGTATCGTTCCTCGAATTCGCGCTCGGGGACTTATCACCTGCTAAAGTGGAGCACAATTTTGCCAGATGCGCCGACAGTTTTTCTTGCTTTTGCGATTGCGCATGTCGGGTGATTTGATTGAGGGGGAAGGGGTTGGAGAGATTGAGGAAAGAGGATGGATGGTGAATGTGATGGAAATGTAGTGTTGGAGATGGGAAGTTAGTGGGTTTGGTGAGAATTGGGGTTAGGTTTGTATTTGGTGGGCTTTGGATGATCGTTGGTGGGAGTTGTTGAAGATTGAGAAATTTTATAGGTCTGATATGAGAGATGTGGGCTTAAGAGATTGAGGAAAGAGGATGGATGGTGAATATGATGGAAATTGTAGTGTTTGAGATGGGAAGTTAGTGGGTTCGGTGAGAATTGGGGTTAGGTTTGTATTTGGTGGGCTTTGGATGACCGTTGGTGGGAGTTGTTGAAGACTGAGAAATTTTATAGTTCCGATATGGTAGATGTGGGTTTCAGATGAGTTAGAATTGTATTCTTCCAATGATTTACTTTATAATTGAAAGTCAATCAAACTGGCTTCTGAAATCAACGGTTTATCATTGGGTTAGAATGCAATCGATTAGTTTTTGGAAAATTCAAAAAACGAAGTTGTTCGGTTTGACCAGGGGTAGTCAACCTGGTCTCTATCGCCCAGTAGTCGATTAAAGGTTTTAGGGTGGGCGGTACGGATTTTGTCCGGTGTCGAAGCTATTTTTTTTACAAGCAGCCATCACTGGAATTAAGTTTATTTCTCCTTTAAATAATAAAATAAAATTAACTACATGTCTTTACTAAACCTTAAAGTTACTGCAGAATCGGTGAGCGGAAAGAAAATTTTACTGATTTTCTAATCAGTTTAAAAATTTAGTCTAGAAATTCTAAAAAATTTAAGTCTAAATATCTAATTTTTAAGTCTAAAATTTTTACTGAATATTAATTTTAGACTGACGACCGATTTGAATATGTTTCCGTTAAAGCGGGGAATCCGTTATTTCATAAAATAACGAGGTAGCTACGGCTAATTATTTCATGAAATAACTGAATTATACGCTTTAACCCCTTGCCTTACAGTAACGAGTGACACTCAATATACGTTAAATGGGATAGGAAAATTTGAAATTTTCCCAAAACTATTAAATTGAAGATATCAGTGTGTCACGAGACGGCAAATTATTTCTATACTATTAATATTCCTTTAGATATTACGAAATATCAGAAATTAGTGGGAAATGTTTATTTCTGGAATTAAATCTGAGTTAGAGGTCGTGTAGTCGCAAAAGAGATCGTAGGTAAACGGTAACATGTATACATAAATTATTTGTTTACTATTATTAAATTTAAATCAAAGTTATTATTAAATTATTAATTGTAATGACAACATTATAATTAATAATTTAATAGTAGCTTTGATTTAAATTTGAGATCGGAAGATAGTGGGTTGGGTTGGAATTCGGGTTGGGGTTGCATTTGGAAGGCTGGATGACTGTTTATGAGGGTTGTTGGAGGTTGAGCCATTTTACAGGTCTAATATAGCAAACGTGGACTCAACCTGAGTTAGAAAAATATATTCTTCCAACGATTTATTTTGTAATTGAAAGTCAATCAAACTGGCTTCTGAAATAAATTATTTGTCATTATTTCAGATGGCAGTCAATTGCTTGGGCACTAAAATTTGAAAAAGAACTCGAAAAGTAAATTTCATCGGTTTATCTGGTGAACGATTTGTATAAGCGTAGATATGATAATCCTGTGGAAATGCGAAGTTACTGTTTTGGATGGAAATTTAGGTTAAGTTTGCATTTGGAGGACTGGCTGATTGTTGATGGAGGTTGAGGTATCAGAGAAGTTGGAGATTCAGTAGTTTTACAGCTCAAAGTATAGTAGACATGGACTTAAGATCAGCTATAACTCTTTCCTTCCAATAACCTGCTTCATAATTTCAAGTCAGACAAACTGACTTCCGAAATAAATTATTCGTCATTATTTCCAAAGGCAATCTACTGCTTTAACACTAAAATTTGATAAAATTCATAAAGCCAAGTTAACAGGTTTATCTGGTGAACGGTTCGTATACACATACTCTCCGTCTAAAATGGTCACAGCCTAACATACCGAAAGACACGCACGCCGTGTATTTAGGATCTCAAAACCGCCTCACTCCGCTTCGGCTAATACAACGCCGGCGTTCGATCGTACGCTGTCCGAGTTTTACGGCGTAAACAGAGCGTCGGCGCGGCCCGTCACTCCGCGGATAAACTCGTCTTGACAGAGTGCAGGTCCCCCAGGAAATGCTCCGCCACGAAAATCCCGCCAGCCGTCGACGTGAATCCCTTTCCTCGAAGACCGCGGAAAAAAGAACCGGCGGAGATCAATTTTCCAGCGGTCCTCCGCGTCGAGAGGCCTCTCACGCTGACAAAAAAAAACGAGACGAAGGAGCTTCTTGTTCCACGAAGAGAATAGGAATGTAGCGATTCGGTGGCATGGGATTTTTTTATGGTACTATGGAAAGGTGCCACTCGGGATGGATTTGAAGAGGAGTGGAGATCAGTGGTCGTCCTTTTTCTTGGTAGCACCGTGTTGGAGAACGCCAGGGCTGTTTTTAGGTGTATTAATATACTTAGAAGTCTGTTTTACCGTGACTCCAGCTTGAACACTTTTATAACCGGGCTGTTCTTCGGACGTTGTCGTTGAAGGAGAATTTTCGTAATTTGCTGAGGCTGCTTGATTTATCGGAATGGTTAATTGTTAACGCTAGGTTTACCGATTTTGGAAACCATCTATATATATAAAAATTAATGTTTCGTTGTTTGTTCCTAATGCATTCCTAAACCGATCGTCCGATTGCGATGAAATTTTGATATGTTGCTGTGCACATGCCCACGAAGGTTTCTGACTTATTGTTAGTATAAAAAAAAATATTGTATATCCAAGAGCACTTCAGAAAAAAAATACATAAAGAGACAAAGGCTCAGACTCGTAATTAATGAGTCCGAGTTCAAGCTTCACGTAAATTTTGAGTAATGTTTCTTAATTATTTTTTAATATACCACAGCCTCGGTAGTTAACCCTTTGCCCAATAATAACGAGTGACGGTCGTGATACGGTAAATGGAATAGGAAATTTTGAAGTTTACTAAAAACAATTAAATTGAAAATATCACTGGGTTACGAGACAGTCAAATTATCTCTATACTATTAATATTGCGTTAAATTATACGGAATATCAGAAATCAGTGAAAAATTTTCCGTAAGTTACAAGTTCGTCATTTTATCAATTATTATTTCTTAACGCTAGAACTATCGCCGTTAAATCTGTTATATTTAAATATATTAAATAAGTACTTTGAAAAAGGGGTGGAAAAGATGATCGATTCGGTAATTTATGTTTTATGAGATGCACGTAAAATATCTATTCTATGGCTCTCCTACAATCTTGGAGAATTTTTTGAAAAAAAGGTGTACCAGTCATTTTGACTGGTTTGGTAGTTCTGGTGTTAAGTAGCCTGTAAGAAAAAATTATTGTAATTATTCGGGAACTGTACATATAAGAATCAATTAGTTTACTATTCTTTGTTTACTGGGGAGCCTTCAGAATCTAATAAAAATCTAAGACGTCTAAATAAAGAAATTTTATACAAAGACTGTACATCGCATTAGAAGTAAATCATTGCACACGGTGCGTCAAATGCTTCAGGCTAATCACTTTTGCAACATAATGCATCAGCCTTTAAGGAATGTATGTTTCTTTTGTGTTAATAACGATAATTAAGATAGTTGCTCGCTCTTCGTCATCCTTTCTATGCGTCGTATAGATATATGAATGTACATGTATGCGAAGAATGTTTGTACAATAGTATAATAATTGATGTTAAGTTTAATCTACAGTACTTGAGTTACTGCGTATCACTTCATAATTAATCCACGGATAAAGTTCAGATACAAGAAGTTTTTGTCTCTGACCCTGATAATACGCGAATGATGAATTTTATGATGCAATGCAAGTTCTTAGAAGAGCATCGGCTATCGGCTTACTTTTAAGTCTTTTGAGTTTTCAACAATCCGTTCCAACGCTGATTTTTTTCCTTAATTCGAGAATTTCTTTCTCAATTGTAATTTTGAAGAGGTGTTCTTTGGATAGAATATTAATCGAGCTTTTGGTCATTGGTTTTAACTTCCGGATGGTCGCCATGTCTGGTGCTAATTTTTCGTCCATCTTTTGCAAATATTGCATTTTAGTTTTTCAGGTTTTGCAGGCCAAACTGTTTTTTCCAAAAAGCTATGAAGCGAAGCGTGAATGCCCAAAAACTTGGATTGGTTTGTTTTTTTAATTGGAGAATAGTGATTGGGAGGGGTTGGATTAATTTGAGTCTTTGAAAGTTTGTTTTGCAAGATGAAAAAGGCAGGTTTGTGGTTGCAGCGAGAGACAAAATAGCAGGAAACTTGGGCGAGGCGCAAAATCGCGCGATTATGGCCCGCGCTCTTCATGAATGGAGGCAGTGTGAGGTCACGTCAATACGCAAAGCGTGCGTGAGGTTAGTTACGCACCGTTTGCCGGCCCCAGGGATTGTTCCCTCCCGAGTAACTCGCTCTACAAACAGTCGCTTCGCGGAGAAGGGTGCTAGCGCAACACAACGGTTCTCGTGTTGCGTGGAAGAGAGCGAGGAAGAGAGAGAGAAAGAGAGAGAGTCTAGAAAATGTAGGATGATAAGTGCAGGAAGAGAGAAACACTCGGAGAAAGCTTGAAGGATGTAGAATGAAAGTTAGAGGCACAGAGAGGAAGAGAGAGAGAGAGAGAGAGAGAGACTCAGAGACTGTCAGAAAAATGTTGAATGTGCATTAGAGAAAGAGAGAGACCCAAAAACTGCCAAATACTGTTAAATGAGAATGAGGGAAAGAAAGAAACAGAGAGAGAGAGAGAGAGAAGGCAAGAGTGAGACCCAAAATCTGTCAAATATGTTTAATGAGAATTAGAGGAAGAGCGAGAGAGAGAGAGAGTGGGCCCAGAGATAGCGAAAAAATATTAAATGAGAATTCAAAAGGGGGAAAAAGTAAGAGAGAGCAACTCACACACTGCCAGCAATATTTGAGGCCCAAAAACTGTTAAAAAAATATTTAATGAGAATTAGGAGGAAGAGCGAGAGAGGAGGCCCAGAAATAGCCAAATAATACTAAATGAGCATTCGAAAGCGAGAGCGACTCAAAGACTGCCAGACATATTTGAGGCCCAAAAACTGCCAGAAAAATATTTAATGAGAATTAAAGGAAGAGTGAGAGAGAGGGGGCCCAGAAATAGCCAAATAATACTAAATGAGCATTCGAAAGCGAGAGAGACTCAAAGACTACTAGAAAAATATTGAATGAGTATTAGAAATAGAAAGAAAGGGGCATGCCCAAAAACTGTCAAAAAATATTTAATGAGAATTAGAGGAAAAGCGAGAGAGAGAGGGGGCCCAGACATAGCGGAAAAAGTCAGCATTTAAAAGAGAGAGAAAGTAAAAGAGAGTGACTCAAAGGCTGCCAGAAATATTTGAGGCCCAAAAACTGTCCGAAAAATATTTAATGAGAATTAGAGGAAGAGCGAGAGAGAGGGGGCCCAGAGGTAGCCAAAAGTATTAAATGAGCATTCGAAAGAGGGAGAAAGTAAGAGAGAGGAATTCAAAGCCTGCCAGAAAAATATTGAATGAGCATTAGAAACAGAAAGAAAGGGACAGGCCCAAAAACTGTCAAAAAATACTCCATAAGAATTAGAGGGAGAAAGAAAGAGTAAGAGTAATCCAAAAACTGTCCGAAAAATATTGAATGAGAGTTAGAGTAAGAGACAGAAGGTAAGAAAGAAAATTAAGCACACAAACACTCGGAAAACGGCAGAATAACAGTAAAAGAATGATAGGAACGTCAGAAAATAATTACGAAGAGGTCCGCAGAGAATGTCAGAATAACAGGAGATTACAATTGGAAGGAAAGAATAAAAAATTCGTCACCACCGGCCTTGGTGGTTCGATAGCCACCTAAAACAATAGGTCCCAAACAAAACGATCATAGTAGTAAACCCCAAAAAAATATTTTTAAAAAATACAGACTAATTGCAAGACACACCCATAAAGTGTCAGAAAGATCGTTGATACTGTTGATGCTGAAACTACATCTCGGAAGGAGCTTAAGCTGCTCTCCGATTTTAGGGTGAAGCGTCAGTCAAAACTGTTCGGAAGAACAGGAGAAACAATGAGACATTTGTATACACTTTGTTATTCCACGATACCTGACCAAGGAAACATGATTCCTTTCAAAGAAATCTGTCCTCGGGATTAGTTTCGTTAGGTTTACCAATGAAATGAATCTCTAAGCTTTTTTTTCTAACTAAAACCTGATAATTCAGCGTGAACACGATGTTCGTATACTTTCTTTGGAATGAAAGGATTAATATTAGAATAACAAGCGCTGTGGGGTATAGAATTTAACATGAAATTGAACGTTATAAATAATAAAATACTCGACTCGATGGAGAACTAAATATCGAGTTAGTTTAACCGGAGATTCCATCTGTTTACAGATCGGCTGCATCGTTTGTCCATAATCTGTCATGAATCTAAATATTGGAAATAATCGTTTACATTGCGATCGCGCTTAATGCCAGCCGCATTTAATCGTTTGATTGCGTTTAATTTAATTGATGCACTGGCCGAGACATGGAAACTGATAATTAATGACGCTCGTAATATCGTGGCGATTATTAAGGTAACGCGTCGCGTTAGTTTCATTAATAGATGAACCGTAATTTATTCGGTGTCACTTTTCTCCTTGAAAATTATCGTTTTGCAAAAAAAATATGACTGTTTATACAATTAAAAATCTGGGAAATTCTTAAGTAGCGAATTTTACGGAAAACTTAATTTTCTTCGGTGCAAGTTGAAAGGTATAAGAATGTACAAGTTTATAAAAATGTGAAAATGGCATAGAAATATTGGTTGGAGGGAAAAGTTTCTTCATATTTTAGCGCAAGAGCGAAATAAATTATTTCATGCTTTAAATGAAGTTTATTAACGAAATGTTGCTCGGCCAAATTAGCCACTTTTGTGGTAAAACTGTAATCCCTATAATGTAAATTTCAGTGATTCCTCGGCAAAAAACTTCACTTGTGCGCTAAAATGCGAAGAATCTTTTTAAATTTTCAAAATGTCAAGTACGGGCAAATATTCATTATATGCGCCGTTTACTTTGAAAGTGGCATATTTCACTTTGTTTTTAAGTTGAGAATTTTTGGCTACAACGTCTTTGAAAATATCGATGCCAACTTTCGAAAAGATTTATGTACTTGCATGTTATCTTGAATATTTATGTTTTTGTCAGTCTAAATAATTTCATGTAACCATTAAAAAATCATAATTTTTTGTTATGACAAGTAACTTATGCCACTTTCAAAATAAACAGCTCATAGTTCCGACTTCTTTGGTTTCAATACAGTTCTATTTAATTGTCACCTATAATAGCCATTTATTAACCCTTTGCAGACGGACACATTTGTGTATATTTATAGATAATTATTTATTTGGCGATCTAAGACCACCTTCTATCAGAAAGTCAGTTATATTTCAATTTTTCAACTCCAACCGTGTATCCATACGGCAATAAATGATAATTAAATTTTTTCTTAGACTGCATATATGCGTCCCTGGTCCTCGAAGGGTGAATCTATCGGATAATAACCGTTAACGAACCAAAAGTCTATCAAGAAGGTGCCAACGTGTATGTTCGTTCTTGTAAAAAATACCCAAATAATTTCAACACCTAAAAGTTCAATCGTTCGATTCAGACAATGGATATTCCACGGCTCCAGCAGCGCCAACGTTCGTGACGGCCTCGAGAGAGTCGACAAATTTGCGTTGGTCGTTGCTCGCGAAAGGAGGGGATCTGTCCGAAGGACCTGAAGCTCCTTTCACGCATCCGTCAACGTAGGCAGTGACAAAAAACGGGAGAACGTGCCCGGAGCGATGTATTATGGATGAACTCGGACAGAGATCCGTTTGTGCTCGCATTATCATCGTGCATTGGCGTAGGAGCTCGTTAAAAGTCGAAAGTCGAATGTTGGAACAACGATTTCCCTCGATTCGATGACCTCTGTCCGCGAGGAGTGGTGCACAGTTGTGGAAATTGATTTTCAGCGATTCCAATGTAAGGAGAGATGGTAAATTTGATAATTGACCGGTGAATAACAGAAATTTTGTGATTAAAGAACGTTAAGAGTCAAATGTAGAATATTGTAACAACGATTTCCCTCGATTCGATGACCTCTGTTGGCGAGGAGTGGTGCACAGTTGTGGAAATTGATTTTCAGCGATTCCAATGTAAGGAGAGATGGTAACTTTGATAATTGACCGGTGAATAACAGAAATTTTGTGATTAAAGAACGTTAAGAGTCAAATGTAGAATATTGTAACAACGATTTCCCTCGATTCGATGACCTCTGTCGGTGAGGAGAGGTGCACAGTTGTAGAAATTGATTTTCAGCGATTCCAATGTAAGGAGAGATGGTATCTTTGATAATTGACCGGCGAATAGCAGAAATTTTGTGATTAAAGAACGTTAAAAGTCAAATGTAGAATATTGTAACAACGATTTCCCTCGATTCGATGACCTCTGTCGGTGAGGAGAGGTGCACAGTTGTAGAAATTGATTTTCAGCGATTATAATGTAAGGAGAGAGGGTTGATTTTATAATTGACCGGTCAATAGTAAAAGTTTTGTAATTAGAGAACGTTAAAAGATCATTTTCGAATTTCACAAAAATTGGAACAACGAATTTCCTCGATTCGATGACCTCTATCTGCGAGGAGTGGTGTATCGATGTAGAAATTGATTTTCAGCGATTCCAATGTAAGGAGAGATGGTATCTTTGATAATTGACCAGTGAATAGCAGAAATTTTGTAATCAAAGAACGGCTGCTTTTTTACCATTTGTTGTTTTGGAAGATTCTTGGGGAGATTGCAATAAATTCTTGGTATTTATTAGAAATTTATTATATTACAATAAAAACAGTTTGACTGGAGGTTGTTATCGGGGGATATTTAGTAAGAATTTTTGAAATAAATGTGTGATCTGTTTAAAGTTAAATATAGTGAATGAGGAGTTTGGAAAAAGAGAAATAAAAAGGTGTATAACTATGATAAATTAAGTAATTTAACTTTCATAAGATAAAAATATAATATTGACTGCACAGCTTCCCTATTACTTTAGAAAATATTTCTAAAAAAAATGGAGAACCGGACGTTTTCGACCGTCTTGGTAGTTCTAGTGTAAGTATACACTTATTAATATTAAATCTGTAATTCTCCATGACCTGCTTCTATAAAAGCAATTTCAATTAAATTTCCTTAGTGCGACTGGCAAGACATAAAAAATTGCAAAGTTCTAACAATTTAAAAACAGCATAGAAATAACCTTTATGCAGTACCGGGCGAAATTATAAATTTTCCTGACTCATTCTTAAGTGACACTAACAATAAATACAAATTTCAATGAACCTTATTCCTTCCATAAATGACACCGTGCAAAAACAAGTCTACATGTTCCACTGTAACAGTCGTGATACACATAAACCTAAATCCTTGAGTACCGCGGTACACAAACTGAAATCCCCGCGGCGCGTCACTTAAGCAACAAAATTATTATTAGCATTCTCTGCAACAAGATGAGAATTAAAGGCTTCTTCTTTCCGATGATAATCTCTTTAACCTCGGGCGTCAATCCGCCACATTGACGGACGGATTGTTACGCAGCACGTTACTGAACATCGACTCGGAATGCAGGAGCCTTCCAAAATCAAAGAGCAGAGTTTCTCGAACATTCTAGACCCAACTAATCCAACATCACAAAAAAAGACGCTACAAGAGCTTTCCGAAAAAAAACGCACATCATTGACACACGGTGATGTCATAATTGAGGTCGAACATAACCTTTTTTTATGAACGAATTAATATCAGATGCAGAGTTATAACTTGTGGAAAAGTACATTATAATAGTAACTAGTATTAGTGTAACTCTTACGGATTTCAGTTGTTTTTTAATTCGCCTTCGAACTGCCATTGTTTTGCCTAGGAGCTATAGTTTTAATTTCAAACCACCAAAGTTATGGTATAAATAACACTGGATCTACCAAAGTGGTAAAAATGACTTGTGCTGAATTTTTTGTGAATATTTTTGAAATTTCTGGCGCCGTTTCTTTTCCAATTTTCTACGCCTATCTTGTAGACTGAAACAATTAAAATTTTGCCTTCTCCATTTCTCTTATTGTAACGTATTGTCATTTTTAAACATATTAGATTGATCGTCGGTAGATCTAGTGTTAAACAATATTTACGAACAATTTGTCTGAGGTGCCGGAACTTTGAATGCGACCAAACGGCCTGAAAGTCCTTGCCTTTAACATAAAACCCATCACTATTCCTCTTGCTATTTCGTCTTGAAGTGTTATTGGGCCCAGGACCTGCACTTTTAGGTTAGGAAATTTCCCAGAGCAGCGAGATTATGATACAATTATCTCATAGAAAAATCTCCAATAATTATCAGAAATTTTAATTCGAGCCGACTAATCGAGAGTCCGAGCCTCAAACTCCATACTCACATAGCCACAGAGGTTTATTTTTAAAAACGCTGCCATAAACCATAAAAACCTTAACACGTTACGATCGGATGTTCACGGTTTTATGAAGGATTATTGTGTACACATGAAATCGAGAGCAGCTGCTAAGTGCAGCGAGAAGTAGACGAAAAAGGACGTTCTGGAAGAAGATACACAGCACGGGTTTAGCACCTGTGTCGGAAATGTTAAGCAATTGGCCCCAGGAGCGCGCTTGGGAATGGTGACCGCGTGTTCTTTTTTCCCAGCATCCTATAACATCGTACGCAATGACGTTCATAGTGACACTATTAATTACTAAAAAAAATTTCAATTCATAAAAAATAAATACAAAGACCAGAAACATAAATCGACATTTAATGATAATTAATCTAATTTAATTAGATTACACAGCGTTTCATCCGTTCACAGTACAGCGCACACTCATAGCGAGGCACTGCAAAACAAAAACAAATTTAAAATAAAAGCATAGAAATTTGCGTCGAAAAGATCTCAAGGACTGGTGAAGGTTAAGAAATATCATTTCATGGAAACTAGACATTTTTGCGAAGCCCGCGTAAACCCGCGTGTTTAAAGCCCCGACACGCATCGCCCTCTTCTTCCTCTCGCTTCTTTTGTTGTTGCTTACCCAGCTCGGTTAGTTTGTTCGGCATTATTAGTTAGTTTTCTTGAATAATGTAAGGCTATATGACCCGTTCACAGCACAAAGTGATTAACTGCACTTTCTGAATTTTTTAAAATTTAAGTCTTAAAACACCTGATTGAATCCTAACTTTTTATGTTTGGAATAAATTTTCGTAATAATAACGATTAACACCATTAAATGACGAAGTCTGTTTGGCCATCGAATAATAAATAATTGAATTCAGAATTCAATGTAATTAATTCCAAGGCTATTCCACCTTATTCATTTTATATTTCTTTAGAGGAAAGCTACATGCGATTATATATTCTACAATACTTATTTGTATTTATATTTTGAAGGGAATTTTGAAAAGGAGTGTATACTATTTCATACGTTTCTCCTCTTTAGGTTTCACGGAGTTAATCGATTTGAAAAATGAGTGGCTCATATGTATATCTATCAAACGTATCTATTTGTGCGAGTGCGGATTAGTTTAAGTTTCACTATGTATTAACGATATCAGTTATATCAATAAAATAAGCTAAGAGAAATAAATGTAGAAAATACAATGAGTAATCCAACGTTTAACTTGCTTCTGCAAGACGTCACTTTCGCATTCGATTCGACGCCAATGGCTACGCGTAATTTCACACGAGACGGCCGTAAAGGGAACGTTGAAGTGGTGTACCGTCGATCGCAGTTAATAACTGTCTAGTAACAGTGGTACCGCTTCTTTCGTAGGTCGTGCGCCCGACGAGCAGACTCGGTATTGCCAGTAATTAGCACTCGGTTGCGAAACGCGGCACTATTTTACCGCGTAACGCTCCTGCGTTATCACTTGCTCCGTGTTTCTATGAGTCAGTCGCATGTGAAATTCACTTGGGACGAGCCGAGGATTGTTGATGACGATGCCTGCTACTAATCATCGATAATTTCAGTTTCTAACACTTCTCTTTCTTCCATTGTTCGTTCACTCTTATTAGAATTTATCGACGAGACGTTTGCATTTATGTAGCGGTTAGTTTAGTTTTGGCGGGAATTTTGAAACGTACGAATAGGTTAGACAGAATTTAATCATCGAAGTACCAGAACCTCTAATTGTTGACTCTGTTTCACAAGAATCCTGCAAATATGATATCTAATTTTTGAATTAAATTTACATCTTCTTTCTTATTATTCGACATCTGCGTTAATTTCAAGTTTTGCCGGGAATTTTGAAACGTACAAATAGGTTAGGAAGAATTTAATCATAGAAGTACCAGAACCTCAAACTGTTGACTCTGTTTCACAGGCATCGTGCGATATATCTAATTTTTGAATTAAAATAAAAGTCGCCAATGATTTTTTATTAGTATTTCAATGAGTCCAGATATAATTTCGATCTTTATATCTTCTTTCTTATTATTCGACATTTGCGTTAATTTCATGTTTTGGCGGGAATTGTGAAACATACAAATAGGTTAGGAGGAATTTAATCATCGAAGTACCGGAACCTCAAACTGTTGACTCTGTTTCACAGGCATCCTGCGATATATCTAATTTTTGAATTAAAATAAAAATCTCCAGTGATTTTTTACTAGTATTTCAACGAGTCCAGAGATAATTTCGACCTTTATATCTTCTTTCTTATTATTCGACATTTGCGTTAATTTCAAATTTTTGCGGGAATTCACAAAAATTGTCTGAATTCCGAGATAAAACAAAATTAACCATGAATTTTTATCCCGCAACCCTCCTCCATTATCACTTGTCCCAATCATCAATAACTTGCATTCCAAGAACTCCTTTTCCCTCGGCCAATAAAAATCCAAAGGTCAAAGGCCCATTTGCGACTCGATCGATGCCAAGATCAAACAACATTCAAATGAAAATTTCCCAACGGACAATAACCTATCGTCTTCAAACATATCACCGAAAAATAATCGAATGCCAAAAGAAAAGTAATTAAGAATAAGGCAAACCTCTGGATCCAATTTGCGGATCGGTCGATTTACCAGCGTATACATACAGGACCTCGTGGCACGCAACTCTGGGCAGCATGTGCTGCCGAGAGATAAGGGAAATTATCGTTAAAAACACGCCAGCGTGTCCGTTCTCCCTTCCGCCGGCTCCCTTGTCTCCCTTCGTCGTCCTTCGCCGCTGTAAGCGGTTCCACTTACGTTTTTACTGACCCCGTAGTAGAATCCACTCGAATCAAAGAAGCATCGGGTCGTATGGCGAAAGGACAAGGGTGACCATCGACGACCGTAATTTCGTCGCGCTTCAACATCGAGGAGCAAGAACGAACGGGGAAAAAGTATCCCTTTTTGGTGGCCTCTCGAGAAGAGAGAAGAGCTTATGAGACGTTCCACTTAGCTCTTTTTGTCAGGTGTTAAAGTCGGACGTTGTCGGGCTTTCTTGAACGCCGCTTCTTCGCATGAAGGATTGAATAGATTGAACGTCGATTTGTTTGGATATTTGCAAATGGTGGGCTTTCGGCTTGCGGATAGAGGAGATGCATTGGATGTTGGGGGATGTGTAGTCGGAGTTATGATATACAGTGAGTCCCATAAGTATTCGTACCCTCACTGCATATAAGAGAAATGTGTTAAAATCAGGTGATACATGTAAGATTTTGCAGTAAGTTTTTTATTACGGATGAACACACGTATAAAATTTGTTTATACAAAATTACAGCGAAATTGAGTCATCAATGACAAAAGTATATTAATTTTAATCTACATGGTACATAAAGCAGACCACAAAAGTATTGTAGCAAGGTTAGAAAGTTAGGTTAGTTTTCAGTGTTTCCAACTTAACTAGTTGAGTGCGTTCGACGTGTATACACGTCGATCCAGAGCTCTACTGCGTTAAACTTTTTAACAGTAAATTGCAAATTTCTTATCGAATAAAAATATAACCTTTCCACCTTTTGTTTTCCTATTACCGTAAAATTGATAATAGGAGCATTTGCCTTGCGTTCGACTTGTATACACGCCGCTGCTTCATTTTAATTCCGCATCCTGTGAGAGATTTTTAAATAAATTCTGCGCTTAACTGGTTAATGCAATAATATTAGGGGGACCGGAAAGCAATGTCGTTTGTTTACAATAAATACAAACAGATAAATTTCTAACAAGTTCTTATTATTAATGAATGATGTAATCATCCTCGTTATCAACAACCATTTGTCATCTAGTGTGAAAATTTTCAGTGGCGGACCGATAAACAACAAATTGGTTTTTGTGCAAAATATCTGGAGGAACGACATTTCTTTCCGGCCCCCCTAATACTTGATTTATTTTTTAGAACATATTCTGTTAACTTCTTAACCGACAATCACGTGTGGTAGTCGTGATGCGGTAAGTGGAATAGGAATTTTGAAGTTTTCCAAAAAAATGGTTAAATTAGAGATGTCAGTCGGTTACCAGACGATCAAATTATTTCTATGCTATTAATATTGCGTTCAATTATAGGCAGAAAATAGGGAGAAATTTTGGTTTGTGGAATTAATTCTGAATTACTACGCACGCAGTCAAAATAGAAAGCGTAGGGCAAGGGCTTAAGTACCTTATCTTTCTCTCTATGTTTCCACCCGAAATTTTCTCACAACGTGCAGGCAAATTGCACTTGTATAATGTTAATAGGATTAACCTTCATCTGCTCCTTAGGAAATATCGTATTAAAAGTCCCTAGGATCTTTTCTGACCGGTTATCCCCTTTTATCAAAAGACAAGTTTTGTTTATTATTTCTTTGTAATAACATTATTCAGAATGATATGCATTCAGTGTGTACAATTTGTTTCTATTTGCCTGGAATTAAATCTCGAGGGACCTCATGGACAGATGAAGGTTAAGTAAAACTAGGTTAAGTAATTCTACTTTCCACCCCACGAATGTGACTCTACAGTACAAAACGAATGGTCAATCAACATAACCTACTATACTTATATTTATTATCATTGTCAAAGAATCCTAGATACCCAACAATGGATACCACCATAAAATTAATTTCCATCGACCAGGAACAAATTGAAAAACTTGCTCGAATAAATCTCCAATTACTCGCAAAATGTTATACCAACTGTCATTGTCAAAGAAAACTAGATACCCAACAATGAATACCACCATCAAATTAATTTCCATCAACCAGGAACAAATTGGAAAACTTGCTCGAATAAATCTCCAATTACTTGCAGTGTTATACTTATATTTACTATCGTTGTCAAAGAAATCTAAATACTCAACAATGCATACCACCGCCAAATTAATTTCCATCGACTAGGAACAAATTGAAAAATTTGCTCGAATAAATCTCCAATTACTCGCAAAATGTTATACCAACTGTCATTGTCAAAGAAAACTAGATACCCAACAATGAATACCACCGTCAAATTAATTTCCATCGACTAGGAACAAATTGCAAAACTTGCTCGAATAAATCTCCAATTACTTGCAGTGTTATACTTATATTTACTATTGTTGTCAAAGAAATCGAAATACTCAACAATGCATACCACCGCCAAATTAATTTCCATCGACTAGGAACAAATTGAAAAACTTGCTCGAATAAAGCTCCAATTACTCGCAAAGTGTTATACCAACTGTCATTGTCAAAGAAAACTAGATACCCAACAATGAATACCACCGTCAAATTAATTTCCATCGACTAGGAACAAATTGAAAAACTTGCTCCAACAAATCTTCAATTACTCGGAAAGTGTTGGGTTAGCCACCACCTCAATATCGCCCTCCCTAAATTCCCTAACGAACTCCAGACGGAAAGCAGGAGGAAGCGGGAGAAAAAACGCGAGCACATCCCGTAGCCTTAATCCGAAAAAAAGAACGTAGGTGGCTCAACCCGTAAGAGAGTCCGTCTAGACGGTCGCGATGGGGGTAAAAAGATGCCGCGAGATAATCGCGTCCGGATAAAGCAGCATCGATAAAACCGTTGGTCCGGGGCCCAGCCCCATTATTCCTCGTGGAGAAAAATAAAACCTGCCGCGCATAATCCCTCGCTAATCCCAAATACACGTCGGGGCGCCAACGGCGAATTACTTTAGTTTGCAACTTCGGCCGATAATCACGCCGTTGGGCCGTCGTCGGCTGGTCCCCACCCCGGACCCCCACTCGAAGCCCCTTTTCTCCTCGTTTCTCCTTCGCAGGGGCATAAAAACGGCCGTTCCATAATTGATTTTGTTCTTGGAAAGTTGCCATGCACCCCGGGAACGTACGTCGGCCGCGGCAACGTGAAACTTGCAGCGAAAAGCCTCGAGTGCCCCCCGCTCTTTCGCTCTCTCGCTCTTTTCCTTCCCTCTCGAAGCCGTTAAAAGTTTTGTAACGATCCCTCGCGGAAATTCCCGATCGCCTCTGTTCCCGAGGAAACTTCTACGAGCTTCTACTCGACAATGGGAGAGCAAAAAATTTACAGGCCGACGAGGTGGCTGGGGAGGTTTTGAGAGCCACCCTGTGTTACCCCTTTCCGCGCTTCCTTGGGATTTGTTTTACGTTTTGGTTTTGTTTAGAGATTGAAATTGGTCGGGTGAGCTCGAGAGTGTTTCTGGTGTTGGTTCTGGGTGTGGTGATTGGGGTGGACAGTTTGGTTAGTTTGGAATTATTGGTTTTGTTTATATTTTGCATTTAGGTGATGCGGTGATTTGGTTAGGAGTTGCGCGTTTAGGTTATGTTTGATTTTTGGCTGATTTTCTTGAACCGTCGAGGCTGATGTATTAATTGATAAATATGGAATAATTTACCGTAAGTGAGAGGCTTTGGATTTGAATACGAAATCTTTTTTTTAATCTAAGCAGGTGTCTCTCTCACAAAATCTAGTTTAACTCCTTGAGGCACGGGTATTTAAAAAATAAAATGAGGCATGTTGCACACACATTTTTTTTTATTGAACAAAGTTGGTTTAATTTTATTAAAAAAGTTATACAATAATAAATATTTTCGAGGTGGGACAAAAATATCCCACCATGCATATTCACGCGTCAAAAAGGTGGGACACTTTTAATCCCGCCTCAAAGAGTTAGCAGAAATGCACTTTTTTAAAAGTTAAGATTCAATTATCCCTTAACGAAAAACGGAAACGATAATTTCGAACTACTCAGGGAATTACATACATGACAGTCCAATTATTACGAAGATACAAATACACCGGGAGAAAAACTTCACGAATAAAATCCATGATTTAATTAATGAAACAGCTTTAAATGTTTCGATCAGCTGTCAGGGAACGTCTCTTTCGACGTTTCGGTTTGATTAAAATTCGCAAATTTATCAATGCATTTCCCGACGCGTTGTCACTTTTTAAAAATAATCGACATCCAATCGGGCGTTTTTAATACGTGCAGAAATACACATTGCGAATACAATCGAGCGCTCTCGGTTTTTGCGGGAATCCTGAAAGTACCTGGATTTGCGGAATTTTGCGATCGTCGGAACGGGTCTCTCTTTTTTTCGCATCGGACCGCGATTCGCGCGTATTGAAAATTCACAAGCGGATCCGCAAGTAACGGTGTAACGTTATTGCGAGCGTTAATAACTTTGACGGATCAAATCCTCGCGCGATTTTACGCGCCGCTGCTAAGAACGGAAGTACGGAAACTAATACACTCGGATTTTTATGAAACTTTGCATAAATATTTATTAGACTTATCTAAGAAGATTGCTGTAATTCCTTTGTGCCCGTTTTCAACTTTGAGGAAGATATCAACCCTTTTGTTCGAACCACCTGCACATTGAATCACCCACACCTTTTTTTTGAGAGTGTCATTTTGCGATTTTTTAATATGTTGTATGCATAATTTTGAGATTAATTTCTGTGTAACCCGGGCAGGCAAGACGGAGGTAGGACAGCGCAGAACAGCGTACCATAATAGAAGGCAGCACAAGACAGCTCAGAATAGCGCAGGAAAGCACAGGATAGCGCAGGGTAGCACAGGATAGCACAAGATAGCATAGGGTAGCACACGGTAGCACAAGACAACTCAGGATAGAGCAAGACAGCACAGAATAGTGCAGGACAGCATAGGGTAGCACAGGGTAGCACAGGAGAGCACAGGAGAGCAAAGAATATCACAGCATAGCACAGGATCCTGTGCTATACTATGATATCCTATGCTACCCTGTACTACCTTGTGCTATCTTGTGCTACCCTGTGCTACCCTGTGTTCTCCTGTGCTATGCTGTGTTATACTGTGCAATTTTATGCTATTCTGTGCTACCCCATGCTATCCTATGCTACCCTGTGCTACCCTGTGCTATTTTATGCTACTCTGTGTTATCCTGTGCTATAATGTGCCATTTTATGCTATCCTTTGCTATCTTGTGCTACCCTATGCTAGCCTATGTTACTGTGTGCTACCCTGTGCCATCCTGCGCTACCCTGTGCTATCTTATGCTACCATGTGTTACCCTGTGCTATAATGTGTTATTCCATGCCATCCTTTGCTATCTTGTGCTACCCTATGCTAGCCTATGTTACTATGTGCTACCCTGTGCCATCCTGTGCTATCATGTGCTATTCTGTGCTATTATGTGTTATATTGTGCCACCCTGTGCTGTCTTGCTCTGCCCTGCGTTGCCCTTGCCACTGTCCTGGCTAACCTGTCTCTGTGCCACCTGTTTTGCTCCCGTCCTGCCTCTGTCCTGCCTGTCTTTTTCAGAAAAATTTACATGCAGCTTTCTGGATCTCAAGGAACGGTACAACTTTTACTTTAACTATTTCTTGATATCTTTTGTTGTTTACGACTTCTAAGCAGGTACATAGAACGGAGGATTTGGACAAAGGTGTTGGCATGTCCCTCAAAGTTGAAAACGAGCACGAAGTAATTCCAGCTATCTTCTTAGATATGTCTAATTAACCAGTAGACTGTGGAATTTAGTTTCAAAAATCCTTCACGGGATGCGGAATTAAAATCAACCAATGACTTATATACACGTCGAACGCAGGGGAAATGCTCCTATTATAAATTTTACGAAAGAAGGAAAACAAAACGTGGAAGGATTACATATTTATTCGATAGAAAATTTACAATTCAGTGTTAAAAAGGTCACCGCAACAGAGCTTTGGATTGACGTGTATACACGTCGAACACAGTTAACACATTGCGTACGGGTGACGAGATATCTCGTATATAGCAAACCGACCGTCGCGGCTTACGAGATATCTCGTTTGTCATTTTTTTTATATGTACGTATATATCGACGACTCAAGAAATTAAGAATAAATTGATTTTTACTATGGCAACGTAGCCTTTGATATTCCTATGACAAATTCTTAGCGAAATAAATGTATGTCGAATTTCCGAAAGAGTGCAAAATAATTGGATACACAAATCGCAAAGAGCGCCGTACGCAATATGTTAACTGGTTAACATTAATGCAAAGTTTTATCAAAATCGGAGTGTATCAGTTCCCGAACTTCTCTGGTAACCCTAGGAATTTTATAGTTCATAATCATCTCTCCTCAAGTTCCTCTTTCCATTTTTCAGTCCATTTTCCCCATTTTCATCCTTCATTTCACTCACTCCCTCTTCGTCTCCCTCCCTGTCCATCTTCCTGCTTCCATCCATTCGTTTTCTTCTCCATTTTCCATCCATCTCTTTCTTTCATTCTCCCTTCTCTTGAGCTGCTTAGCCAACACTTTTAAGGATTAACCACCGCGTGGTACATTCTGGTTTCTCGCTGATTGGAGCTTCCAGCTGGAAAAACGAAAGCCGCGCCGGCGTTCGGCGTAATTTCCAATGGGCTACGGGGATACGAGAGGACAATCGCGATTTTTTAAGCGCATTAACTTCGATCCTACTTGTTCCTCTAATTGGATGATACGGGAGGGTATATAAATGCCTTTTTCCGCGATAATGAAGGACATGGGGATTCAATGGAAAATTCCTTTCGACTGAATTACTTTTGTAACGACCGACCGAATAATTCACGTCGGATAATACCAAATTTTATGGAATTTTGCGGAGAATTGCGACCTATATACGTAAAATTCGAAAGAATCTGAAAATTTGAAAATAGTAATAAAAATACTGGTCCCTTGATATATCTGAATTTGAAAGTAATCCCTGAAATTGTGTCATGAACTTTAACACTAGAACTACCGGCGTTAAATCTATCGTATTTAAAAATATTAAATAAGTATTTTGAAAAAAGGGGAATTAACACGTTGAATGCCATGGGGGTCACCGGTGACCGGCGCTATTAAATTCAATGAAACGTATGACTTTCAAATTGTAATATTTACGAATTTTTTAATGCATTCAACATTTAAATATTTACATTAAAAGGGTAAAGTCCTACTTACTGTATAACTACTTATGACTTTAAGGTATCTACTTTGTAAAGATGTGATTTTTAATAGAAAAAGTTTCAATTTTGTAAAAGTGATGAAACTAGCGAGATATCGGTGACACTCAACGTGTTAAGAGGTGGAAAATGTAATCGATTCGGTAATTTATGTTTAATAAGATGGACGTAGAATATCTATTCTATGACTCCCCCAGAAAGTTAGAGAATTTTTGGAAAAAATTGTGTACCAGTCATTTTGACTGGTTTGGTAGTTCTAGTGTTAAAAATTCTGTTAGCACAAATTTGTTACCACTAAAAGTCTCTTAAATCAATGTGAAACAAGCAATAATTTTCGCAACAAATCAAATTCAATAATTAAACACTGTGTACGTATAAAAATAAATATTCCATTTACAACAATTCCAAAAGTATCAACATCCCTACATTTCGACCTCTCAATTACCCCAAAAAATCGTTTCTATAAAATGGCCAGAAGAACACCCAAAGAGAGATAAATCACGGGTGAAAAACGTGCAAGGCATTTTTTTTTTGACAATTTGAAACCTCTGCAACGATACGTAGAGCGTCGCATACTGCTACAAAGTGGACGTTGGGTTTCGATGTTAACGCCATCCAGCATGGCGTTTGATGTATGTCCGGAGAACTGGCAATTATTATCGAGTATTATGGCAATAAGCGTGCGTAGCCGTCATTGGTATTACCATATACTGTTATTCCGAGTCCGCTTTTACAGTCGCCTCTAATGATAGTGCTGTTACATCTGCCACCCTCCTTTCGCCACACCCCTTCAGCCCCTTTTACTGCTTCCCTTTCCCTTTCTCTCTCTATTATTTCTCTTTCTCATTCCCCCTCCTTCTCTCTTCCTCTCTTTCTCTCTGCTTCTCTTTCTCCCTGTCCCTCTCCATCTTTTTCCATTTCTTTCAAAATAATTATTTTTTTAATAAATGTTATATAAGACATTTTTTTATATTTTTTTTAGTACTCTCTCTCTCTCTTTCTGCATATTAGTTTGCTTCCTCTCTCGCCCTTTATATTTCTCTCTCTGTCTCGTTCATGGTACACTTTCCCCATAGAGACACAGTCATCGGACACGGTTAAACCAGGGTTCCCCACGTTTGTGAGCAACGATTCCAGACGATGGTGAACGTGATAATTTAACGGGGCGAAATTTTGTGTATACCCTCGACCCCACTTGACGTTGCTTGCGATAATATCATGCCACCCTTTGTGCTCTCAACGAGTGACATGATTTGTGTGGCGGGGTGTTTGACTTTGTCGAGTAGGATGTTCATTTCTTAATGTTTCGATGATGCTACTTTTTGCAAGGATAATTTGTTAAGTTTCACAGTAATCTCAACTCCATTCTGCTGACTGGCAGTTCAAGCCTCCAAATCTTTGCTTCTTTCACGTAGAAGCTGCAGTTTTAGTTAATAAATCTTTTACAACACCGGGGTATTTTTTTTAATAATCTATACTATATATTAGTATATATATTAAGATAATATATCACTATTATAATATATTACTATATATGAAGAAATACTGATCAATTTTTATTTTATCAATTAAATTCTCAATTATAGCGGAGACAGTTACAAAACAAATCGTAGGGCAAGGGGTTAATAAATTTTCTAAAGCACCGAAGCATTCATTTAACCCCTTGCTCTACGATTTGTTTTGTGGCTGACTTCGCAATAAATCAGAATTTAATTGTTAACATAAAAATTGATCAGTGATTCCTGGTATATCGTTTAATTTAACGTAATATTAATATTACAAGAATAACATTATCGTGTCGCGTCTCATTAATATTTTCAATTTTATAGGTCTTGTAAAACTTAAGAAATTTCTTATCCCATTTGTCTCATTACGAGTGTCACTCGTTATTGTAGGACAAATGGTTAATAATCAGTATTTTTGGAATAATTTTCTAAATCTCACAATAACCTTAACACAACCCTACTCACTGCGAGTCCAAGCCTCCCACTCTACACCCACCCCACCCCCTTCTACCCATTGCCACCCCTCACTATTTCAACCATACCTTCTCCAACCATTCCTCCTAGAACCCACAGTTTTCGAATCTTGCCCTTTTTTGATTGTATTCATTCTTTTTTGGGGCTTCTATTGAACTGTTATTTAATCACTTGCGCATTTCGATGTATCTCTATTTTATTTCACTCATCTTTGCTTTCTTGAGAAGTCGTTAAATACGGCCATATGAAAGTTTCATTTATACCGAACTCTCTGTATGATACACATGTATAAAATTTTTTAAGTTGAATAAACGAATTTAAGGTAGTTGTCGTGCAATGGGCATAGTGTCAGAAAATTCTAAATTTTAGAATACTCATTGAGGACATTATAAAACAATTATCCTTAAAATTTTAAATCGATTGACCTCCTCTAATTCGAGATAAACTTAATTAAAGTTCGGGTCATTAGCATGGAGAGTATATGCGGTATGTAGTGGTTCTACCACTTTATTAATTCTAATAAAAAAACTAACAGTCAGAAACTTTCAAAAAACTAACAATTCATAAATGTTTTTGTTCTGAATTAGACAAAAAAACAACAAATATATTGACCTTCCCGTTATTGAGTTATAATAATGCAAAAATTAAAAATCGTGGAAAAAAGCACACGCGGGCAAATCGAACAGAAACAACTTAGCAACGCTGTACTGTACATACATTGAGTCTGTATACACTGAAGCGCTGTATCCAGTAAACAAGCCCAGTATGTCCAACTGCGTGGCATAAACGACGTTGCCAAATTGCGAGACGTGAAAATGTTTCATAGCGTTTGTGTATACATATATATGAGATTTGTATGTGTATGTTGTCACGGGTACAGTATTGAAACAAAGGTGATCGTTCATATCGCTACTCGCTCCTATACTCTTACCACGCACATGATCCAAAAACTATTGACGATATTGTACCACGACAATGTCCTTAAGCCACAGTTTTCGATACCCTTTAGACCACCGAGTCTAGAAACAAAACCCTATCGCTCAATATCACGACAGTGAAGGTACCTCCTCGGCGAATCCGCCACCCCGAAGCGGTGGCCCGGCGAACGACTCCTCGACTCCGGCCGACAGTCCCGCTCGTATAAATCATCCTAATAACCGTGCGGTTCCACCTGCGGACTCGCCAAAACGTATATACCTACGTACGTAAGAGCGTATATTTCGTTTGACTGTGCGAATATCGCATGCATTATTCAGAGAGCCTGGCTGCATCAACGGCGCAGAGTGGGTTCAGCTTTTGCATGCGCACTTCCAAGGAAAACGGACGATGACGCTTTGGTCGCCTCGAATGTTCGATTTGTATTCATCGATAAGTGGTGCGCAGAGGTGTCGTAATTGTTGGGGGATCAATGCTGCGTTCTTTTTTATAATTTAGCGTCGCGTGAAATGAGACGTTTGGGAGGACTGTTGGATGGGAAGTTTGAAGAGGATGTCGTTCTTGGAGTCGAATTTGAAAAGGGTGGGATTCATTATGCAAATGAGCCGTTATTTTGGAAAGTGGTGTAAGTCCATTTTTGAGGGAAGTGTGTTGAAATTAGTATTAGGTAAACGTAGATTCATCTTTTTGCATTTCGAATGGCGAATTAAATGGAATGAAATATTCTCAAAATTTCGCCCAAAATGGTTCAAATGTTACATGTTACGGTGTGAAAGCTTTTGCACGAATTCTCAAATGTGTCAAAAAGAGAAGGAAAGGAGTTGTACCACTTTCAAATATACCGGGTCAAATATTATTTGGGAAGCGTGACGAATTTTTTTTTCTAATTTTATTAGCGTTTTGACGTTTGGTTTTATTTCGGCTTTAACTGTTGTGGTTTCGTTTAGACCCGCGGGTCTCAGTGTGACCCACCGCACACATTTCTTTATATTCATTTCTTTATAATGAAAGAATCTCAGAAATCATCGTTCATTATTAAAGAATTGCTAAAAAGCTGTTTTACAGTAGTATAACTGGACATTATAAATTATGTTTAGGTGGTACTTTGCAAATTTAGGAATGATGACCAATTATGAATGTTGTGTACCTCATATAGTAAATAAATTTGTTTAAATAAAAATTTAACCTTCCATCTTATGATCTATCTCTGTTTTTTTCTAAATTGAGCATACAGAAATGACGTAGACAATTAAAAAGTTTCGTCATGCCTGACCTGGGCAATGACTATACATAAATATAGCTCATTTAATTGTCGATTTATATTTCAGCTTTTACTGTCACAGTCATTTTGTCCAAAGCTTGCAATTTTAGGTGCATTCTTAACCATTCAGGTTATGATATTGTTACGAATTATTATAAATAACGAAACTGTCTCTCCTGTATATGTTATCGATTAGCATAGAGATGAGAATGTTTATAATAATATGTGAGAGAGTTGTCTGTGAGCTGTCAGATTGGCCGGACCTCTTCAAATAGATGCAACAATATATTACAGCAAAAGATAATTTACGAAAAGTCTCCCATAGGTGGCGGGCACTTGAACTCTAACCTATAAATTGAGATTCCAAATCTCGAACTCCACATTCGCCATAGCTCTCCACATGCTGATGTACATTTATATTGCAAATGATTCCTAGTATTCTAATAATTAAAAAATAATAATTTTATCGCTATAACACATGAAAAATCTATGACTAGTGACACTGAAAATCGATGATCATGAGTCAAATCAATCAAACGTCATCGAAGCTACGCTGCCATTGTACGTCTCTCACTAAACATCCGGAAATCTTTGTGTATCAATGTTCAAATCCGGTGCATCGCGTGTACAATCGGTTCAATTAGCATCGACGTTTCTGTCGAAATTACTATACTTCCCTCGTATAATTATTTCGTGCCAAAAGCACGCTCGGTAATCCGTTTGTTCGATTCGGATTGCCACGTATTTTCGAGAACCGTCTATAATTTCGGTTGTACCCGGTGTTTCGTAATTGCTGATGTTGTTTGTCTTCCAGACAGTCATTGAAATTGTCCAATTAATTGTTATGGAAGCTTCAGAGTAGTTGAGGGAACTTAAACATGCCTAAAAGTTAATTTGATATCGATTTTCTGCTGTTGGATTGATCTCTGAGTACACAGAAGTTATGGAGATTGTTGAAATACAATTTATTAACGATATCATCAGGATGAAAATAGTTATGTTGATAAATTATAAGTATAATTTGTTTCAATGACAATTTTTATTGAACTACCCTACGTGTATTCGCCTTGGTTATTTTATTTATTAATTCTAATTAATACTATTGTTATTGCGGTAATATTTTATAGAATGTTAATAGAAGACACTGAGTTTCAATCTTAGCAAAATTTTGGGAAGACGCGTCAGATGATTTTGAGACGTTTTAAAATTAAAAAAACGTTTAGAGTCAATATTGCAAATTAGCATAGTAGAATAGTATTATTTGGGTAGCAATTTTTGCAATCGGATTTTGTTATAACCTTTTTTATATATAGTTTTACAATCGTATAAGATATTAATCTATATTTATAGTTGGAAACAAAATTCGAGCTTGAGCAAAATCATAGAATGACATTATTAACCTACAAATTTAACGAGTCAATATTTTTATCAAGATAGCGTATTTTGCGTAAGAATAGTTGTACAACGAATAGTCAATACTCTTTTAAAAATCCACTTTGCACAAATTTCGAAAACATTCCGACGGTTTGATTTTTAAGGCTGAAAAATACAAAGAAGGAAAACGAAATACTTGATTTTTATGAAAACAGCAATATATTGTTGTTCTTAACATTAGAACCACTAAGGTAGTCAAAATACGTGGTTTCTAATTTTTTATAAAAATTTCTGAGTACCATATAGTAGATATTTTACGCCTATCTTATAAATTATAAATTACTGTACTGATAATGTTTTTCATCTCGTCATTCCTCTTTGTCCAATGCACTTATTTAACATATTTAAACATAACAGATTTAACGCCGTTAGTTTCAGTATTAAAACAAAATATATTGTTTTATCAAAAGCAAACTTCCGTCAATTACGAAAAAATCGATGCAAAATTACGACATAACGATTCGCATCGACGAGAAGAAATAAAAAAAATCAATTATCGCACATTTAACTCTTTTTTCCGGGAAATATGAACGCCCTCGATGCGAACACGCGAATCACCCTGTATAATAGTATAATGCCGGAGGCGAAGCGAGCGTAACTCAATTAGCACTCGATAATTAGCGCAGCGACGCTTGATTAGCAAGAGACAACGTTCCGATGGGCATTGTTGTCGGGGACTGACAATAATCTCCACCTGTTTGCACAGGCCATGCGAGCAAGTGCGCGTTAACAGAGCCATTTCCGTTCGTTCCCAATGTGGATGCAGAAGAGTGGAACAAGAGAGAGGCGAAACAGTGAAAAACAAAGAGAGGAAGAAACCGAGGAACTTCAAACAAACGTGAAATAGAAAGGCGGATTGAATTAGGGAAAGACAGAAGTAAAAAGAGGAACAGAGAAATACAAAAAGAGAGAAATAGAGAAGAGTGAAGTAGCAAGTGACAGAACGACAGAAATAATTAATGAAAGAGACAGAAAAAGAGCAACAGAGAAATAAAAACAGAAAGAAATAGAGAAGAGTGAAGTAACAAGTCACTGGACGACAGAAATAATTAAAGAAAGAGACAGCAAAAGGATGCGAGAAATAAAAACAGAGAAAAAAATGAAAACACAAAAATGGGACAATAAAGAAACAAGAAAATAACAAAACAAGAAGATATAAATGGGAAATAAGGAAATACAGGGAAACACACAGAGATACGGAAAAAGAGAGAGAATTAAACGGAGACAGAAGCAGAGATAAATAATGAAAGACTTAAATAAATTGAAACACAGAAACAGAGACGAATGAACCAAAAGAGATAAATTAAATAAAATGTAGAAATAAAAAAAAGTGAAATACAGACAGAGAAAGAAATAAAGAAATTGAAGTACAGAAAGACGGAGAAATAAAAAAAGCGAAATACAGAATGGGAGCGAAGTAAGAAAAAATAAATACTGTGAAATACAGCCAGAGAGAGAAATAAATAAATAAATAAATTGAAATACAGAAAGAGAGACCAATGAAGCAAAAGAGATAAATTAAATACAATGTAGAAATAAAAAAAAAAGTGAAATACAGACAGAGAAAGAAATAAAGAAATTGAAATAAAGATAGACAGAGAAATAAAAAAAAAGCGAAATACAGAATGGGAGCGAAGTAAGAAAAAATAAATATTGTGAAATACAGCCAGAGGGAGAAAAATAAATAAATTAATTAATTAAATACAGAAAGGGAGACCTCTGAAGCAAAAGAGATAAATTAAATAAAATGTAGAAATAAAAAAAAAGTGAAATACAGACTGAGAAAGAAATAAAGAAATTGAAGTACAGAAAGACAGAGAAATAAAAAAAGCGAAATACAGAATGGGATCGAAATAAGAGAAGATAAATATTGTGAAATACAGTGAAATATTGTGAAAAAAAGCCAGAGAGAGAAATAAATAAATAAATAAAGTGCAATACGGAAAGAGAGAGAGAGAAATAAAGAAACAATGAGCAAAGAAGAGAAAGATTGCTATTAAAAAAAGAAAAAAATTGCTATTAAAAAAAAGGGGGGGACGAAGAGTGACAGAAAAACAGCGGGAGAAGAGGGAGCAGAAGGAAGAAGAGAAAAAAAAATTCGAAACGACGTCCATGTTGCACCTGACGCGCAGGTTTGTTTCTTACTCCTCACGGAGGACTCTCATTAGGGCCCGTTCTAATGTATCGTCGATCTTGTACTACGATCGTTAACCGGCCGGCCGGTCGGATGCTCATTTTTCGAGATTACGTTCTATAAATTTTTATGGCACGTGTTTTCTACGAGATCCTCGGCGCACTCGTCGCCCGGGTTCGCCTATGTTTGCCGATGTTTGTGCACGTTTCACGATGTTTGCGAGTTGTGACGAGTGGTAGGTAAACGATGTCGTAAGAAGAAAACGATTATGCCGCGGAGGACTATTAAATTTGCATCACCGTTTAGTTTGATTATGATGTCGTGCAATTTGCCGCGCGAAACGTGCCTTCCGCTCGGAAGAAACTCCATGGTGTTTCTTGCTTAGCCGTCGAGCTTTGCATCTTTGACTTGACGGACCATGAACGTCGATACTTTTCCTCGGAGAGATGATTTAACACCGAAGCTATCGGCGTTATGTCTATTTTATTTAGATGTACCGAATAAGTACTTTGGAAGAAAAGAATTGAAGAAGTGAAAAAGATGATGAGTTGAGTAATTTAGATTTTATAAGATGGAGGTGGAGTATTTGCAACATGGCACCCCTGTTAATTTAGGGAATTTTTAGAAAAAAATTACTAGCCGGTCATTTTGACCACCTTGGTAGTTTTAGTATCAACTATACTGACTAAGTACTTTGGAAAAAGAAAAATAAAGAGGTGAAAAAGTTGATCAATTAAGTAATTTAGATTTTATAAGATGGAAGTGGAGAATTTGCAACATGGCACCCCTGTTAACTTAAGAAATTTATAAAAAAAATTATTAACCGGTGATTCTGACCGCCTTGGTAATTTTAGTGTTAAATATACTGACTAAGTACTTTGGAAAAATAAAAATAAACGGGTGAAAAAGTTGATCAATTAAGTAATTTAGATTTTATAAGATGGAAGTGGAGAATTTGCAACATGGCACCCCTGTTAACTTAGGAAATTTTTAGAAAAAAATTATTAACCGGTGATTCTGACTGCCTTGGTAGTTTTAGTGTTAAATATACTGGCTAAGTACTTTGGAAAATAAGAAATAAAGAGGAGAAAGAGATGATGAGTTAAGTGATTTCAGTTTTACAAGATAAAAATGGAGTATTTGCTATATGGCTCCCCTGTCAATTTAAGAATTTTTTAAGAAAAATTGGTAACCCGCCATTTTGACCGCCTTGGTAGTTTTATAAGTATTGGTAGTAGAATAAGTATTTTGGAAGAAAAAAAATGAAGAAGTGAAAAAGATGATGAATTAAATAATTTAGATTTTATAAGAGAGAAGTGGAGTATTTGCTACATGGCTCTCCGTCAATTTAGGAATTTTTTAAGAAAAATTGGTATTTGGTTATTTTGACAGCCTTGGTGGTTTTAGTGTTAAATATACCGAATAAGTACTTTGGAAGAAAAGAAATGTAGAAGTAAAAAAGATGGTCAATTAAGTAATTTCAGTTGTAAAAGATAGAAGTGGAGTATTTGCTACATGGCTCCCCTGTCAATTTGGGAAATTTTTCGAAGAAATTGGTAACCGGTCATTTTGACCACCTTGGTAGTTTTGTTGTAAAATATACCGAATAAGTACTTTGGAAGAAGAGAAATAAAGAGGTGAAACAGTTGATCAGTTAAGAGATTTCATTTTTATAAGAACAAAAATTGAATATTTACTGCATGGCTCCGCTGTCAAATTAGTAAATTTTTCGAAAAAATTGGTACCCGGTCATTTTGACCGCCTTTCCAGTTTTAGTGTTAAATATGCTTACTAAGTACTTTGGAAAAAGAGAATTAAAGAGGTGAAAACGATGATCAATTAAGTAAATTCAGTTGTAAAAGATAGAAGTGGAGTATTTGCTATACGGATCTCCTGTCAATTTAGGAAATCTTTAGAAAAATTGGTGGCTGGTCATTTTGACCGCCTTGGTAATTTTAGTGTTAAAGGATTTGTTTGTCGGTTCAACAATTTTTAGGGGGGGGGGGGGCTATGGTGGATATAGAGCTACAGACCCCCGTATCTCTTCAGACTTCTAATTAGTGCGATCAAGGTTAAGTAACAATTACTTTTGATAGATTCTGTTTTTTTTTAAGGTTAATATTCACGCATTTGGTAACAAATTCGATATCAAAATATCATCGCACAATGCGCAAAGAATCGTTATGTGCGTAACTGTTTTTAATTTTAATAACACCGTTCCATAAAAATATTATTGCAATGAAAAAAAATGTCAAATCTAACACAATAGAAGTTATTAAACACATTTCCTTCCACTCACCCCTCAAGGGGTTTTGCTCATTTTCTGAGACTTATAAAATTCAATTAAGATATTTCACAAATTTTTCAGACCAAATGTCTACGAGACTTCATGTATTACTTTTATCTTTACACTACTTACATTACCTACTCGAGAAACAAAAAGACCAACAATAATTTGGCAGAGAGTGAGTTACATTAGAATTTACTTTTCACAACCACCAAAATAAATAACTGTCGATAAACAAGAACAAAAAGGAAGACACAAATATACGCTTAAAAAACACCGAGAGAGAGAGAGAGAGAGAGAGAGAGAGAGAGAGAGGGAGGGGGGACAGTGAGATGAAGACAAGCAGCATCAGACTCTCCTGGAAATCGCACTGATTTACGGTATTACTTAATATGTAAACGGCATGCTTACGGTACAATACACAGCATTAACATGTAAGAGCCATCCGCGGAGGAAGCGTAGCACGTCTCCGGCAAGAAAGTTTACTTTGTTCATCGATAATTAAGGGAAGTCGCACGGTTTTGCAACGGTAGACTCGCCGCGGGAGACAAGCTTTGCAAATTGGCACTCGCGACTCGGAACGATCGAAGCCCGGAAGGGGTTGAGGGACGAGGGGATGCTTATTAAAAGAAATTATACCGGTTACCGTATGCCCGGCGACGAGTACACTTCCGGACGCGGCGAGCATGGAACATTATACCGAGGGAATGCATCATGACGGCTATTATCGTTAACATGTAAATGTTGTTCGTCTAATGGTGTCTTAATTGAGTCGACCATTAGACCGCCGTGTATTCTCCCGTCTACCACCCTCCCTATGAACCTGGAATATTAAGATATTAGCCTTCTCCGCATAATAAAGGTATTAAAACACTGCGACCGATCGCACGGCATGTGGCTGCTGCATTTTTCGCTTTTCGGGGGAAAAAAAGAGGGCTTGAATATTCGGATTACGTGTTTAGCGACGTCGTAACGGGGCAGGGAACAGGTCTGCGTGGTGAGAGTGGGAGAAGTGGAGACACGGGTTGGATAGTGATTAGGGCATCCCGCAATTCACCGCCAGAAATTCACCGCCATTAATTTACAGTCGCGTCAGTTTAGCGCACAAACAATTTACAGCTTACAAATGATCGCTACCGGCATGCATTTATTACTTATTTAGAATGATTAACCAATTGACTGCCAGGAAAACTAAGTAAATAATGGATGAAGTAAAAAGTTCTGAGCGTTTCTTCTCTTTATTTTGATGATAAAATTAACAAACTTAGAATTTTCGGAATTAGATCAAATAAGCGCCGTTTTGTTCAATAACTTTTGCCCATTTTGAAGGCAATTTCATAATTCCGCGATTAAAGAAGTCTTCGTCCCTATTGTTAAAAAACTCGACCAGCTCACTTTCACAAGCCTCTCTTGAGGCTAGTTTTTTGCCATCAAGAAAATTTTGTAAATGTTTAAAAAGGTGATAATCGCTTGGTGCCAGATCTGGGCTATACGGCGGGTGCGATATAACCTCCCATCCAAGCTCTCGGAGCTTCTGGCGTGTCGTTAAAGATGTGTGCGGCCTGGCGTTGTCTTGATGGAAGACAACACCCTTCCGATTGGACAATTCTGGTCGCTTCTCGTCGATCGCCTGCTTCAATCTGGTCAGTTTTTCACAATATAGGCCCGAATTGAGTGACTGGCCCGATGGGAACAGCTCATAGTGCAGGATTCCCTTCCAATCCCACCAAACACATAGTAAAACCTTCTTGGTCGTTAATCCGGGCTTGGCGATCGTTTGGGCCGTCTCACCGCGCTTGGACCACGATCTTTTTCGCCTGTTATTCTCGTATGTGACCCATTTTTAATCGCTAGTCACGATCCGCTACTAAAATGGGCCCATTTCGTGACGCCTCAGCAAAGAATCGCAGGCATCAACTCGCTCCAAAAGGTTCTTTTGCGTCAGTTCGTGTCGCACCCATATATCGAGCTTCTTTTTGAGACCAGCCTTATGCAAATGGTTCCAAACGGTTTTCTGGCTAATCTTCAGTTCCTGGACAATGGAATAAGTGCTCGCATGCCGGTCTGACTCGACGATTTCCATGATTTTATCGACATTTTCAAAGCGCTCAAAACTTTTTACTTCACCCATTATTACCTCGCATGTTAAAATTTGAGATGACGACAGAATGTTTTTAGAACATTTATTTAATTGATCCAAAATTTAATCTCGACATTTGTAACGATATGAAGAACGTTTTTGTTTCAAAATTACTATACACGCTTGGAGATTATTGGTAGTTTATTAATTAAACGTATAATGCAACTACGAGATATCTCGTAGTTGGCAGTAAATGGGTTACATAATGAAATAGAAAAATAAGCAAAAATTAATTTGTTCTAAGATGATTGTAATTAATTATTATTAACTCTTAACGGTTAATATTACCGTTACACATTATTGTCACCTCTGACGTGACAATAATGCTTTGTCGCAGTTGTCGTATGGCACGTGGGAGGTGACAAGATGAGCCAAACCTATAGTGAGGGACCAGAAACAAGATCCTCGAGGGGTAATTTGCTCTGATTCGCCCAACGGATAGGGACATACCTCTCCCTCACGCATTTTCGATTTTGTCGAGCTATTGGCCGAGAGGCCCGCACATTTGTTGCTTCGTCATGTAAACGACGAAAGGAGAGCTTTATTTTCGGTTGTCATTCGTCGATCTCAGGTTTCCAGGAGCGAAATGGCGGGTATAGGCGGTCGGGCGGAACCTCTCGTTTTCAAATGCCTATTCCCGCCAATTCGTTTTTTGAATTCTCAAACCCAGTCTCCTAAAGTAAACACTCCGCATAGTCGTTTACTTTAGGACGCTGGGTTTGGGGATTTCAAAAACGAAGTGGCGGGAATAGGCGGTTGAAAATGAGAGGCTCCGCCGCTCCCTAGCCATCTTTCGGTTGCCGGACTATAGATGCCCCAACAACGACGCACACAGTCCATAACGCATGCAAATTAGGGCAAAAATTGTAAGACATCAGTATACAGAGAATACCGAGCATACAAAGAAAAAAAGGAACTAAAAAAAAATCTAATTCTATCTGAAGACAGGTCACTGACCTCTAAATAAGAAGGATTTGACAAGTTACCATATTTCCCCTCCAAAATTTGTTACGAAAAAATAAAATATTCGAACCTCTCTCTTTACACGCAACACTATAAGAATTTCTTCAGAGTAATACTTGATTCTCGTAGTCTTCAAAAATAGCCAAAAATCAACGTTCAAAAGTATTGCACCATTCGTAAATCATTATATGTCCAAGATTTATGGCAAATATCAAGTCACTCGTGGACTTAACCGTCCACGTAGCCTTATTTTTTTCCGAAAATTACCTTCTCAATCGCTCGCTAAAATATTCGTATTTCTTCTTGAAGCGCCCTGTAGAACGCCCGGATAATTCTGAAATAAGGGGTCACCGACTGAAAAAAAATGACAGACTCAAATCGACGTCCGAATCTTTTGGGGAGTTACGCTGACGGATGCCATAACTCATCGGCTCGCATTTTAAGCAGGCCACTGATTTAAGAGCGAATGCGATTTGTCATGGGCACGATTAATAATGATAGATCAGAATTGATTCCGCGAGGATTGTCGTCATTTATTGATACTTTCACGTTTAATGGGAACATTTGCTCTTTCCGTGGGCTTCGATCCGTCTCGATTACGATTCAGGGACAGACGTTGCGGTAAATGTTCGCGAGAGATCAATTGGAGTTATATTTTTCATGGGGTCTTTGCATTTATATTGAATATTTGTTTGGTTTTAATTAATTCATTGGTAGTGTGGCATATATTAGGTAAAGCGAAAATAAATGTCTCTTTTTTTATATGTATGGTGAAATATTTCGGGCGTGATTCATTGCGAATTATTAAAACCTGATCAGTCTGCCAAAGCCGAGGTCTACTGGTTGCAATTAGGAGGAATAAATATTATTTTTTGTTTTGTAAATGAATTTGTTGGCATTGCAAAAAAACGGCATTTCTTTTCGCTTTATTTAACACTAGAACTACCGGCGTTAAATCTGTGATATTTAAATATATTAAATAAGTACTTTGAAAAAAGGGGAATACAGAGGTAGAAAAGATGATCGATTCGGTAATTTATGCTTTATGAGATGGGCGTAGAATATCTATTCTATGAACTTCCTATAATCTTGGAGAATTTTTGGAAAAAATTGTGTACCAGTCATTTTGACTGATTTGGTAGTTCTAGTGTTAATACGTTGAATGCCATGGGGGTCCCCGGTGACCGGCGCTATTGAATTCAATGAAATTTCATATGATTTTTAATTGTAATATTTGCGAATTTGTTAATTCAGTCAATACTTACGCGTTGGTCTCAAAAAGGTAAAGTCCTGCTGTCTATATATTTGTTTTTGTCTTTAAAGTTTCTGCTTTGTAAAGATGTGATTTTAATAGAAAAAGTTTCACTTCGGTAGAAATGAAGAAACTAGCGAAACACCGGTGGCATTTAACGTGTTAATATCATATTCGTTTTAAATGTTGCTTCAGGTGTTGTGGAATAATTGAGAAAAAGTTGAAGGCTGTGGATAAAGAGGCCAGCAAGATGCAATTTTATAATCTGAAACTTAAAGAGAATCTTCGCACAGTGTCATAGAGTATTTTATAAAAGAAATTTTTAAAAAATTCAAAAGCTTAGAAAATTGCATCTGGGTAGCCTTTTTATCCACAACTTTCAATTATAATAAAGCAATTTCTCAGATCTGGAACTTACGTAAAATTTTAATAGAGTGGCATAGAATACTTTATCAAAATATAACGGAAATTTCAGATCGAAAAATTTCTTTGTCCTTTCAGATTTTAATTTCAAAAGGTGCGAAAAAAGCCACAAAATTTTGCACCTCAATAAATAGGGAAAATAGGGCAAAACCTAGTTTTTCAAATTAACCCCATAACTACCCTATTCGTGGAGATACAGGGTTGAAATCTGGTACAAAATGGTCGCCGTTCACTACCTATCAAATGACACCTCCCCCATTGAAATCAAGGGCACTTTTGACCCCTTTAACCCTCCCGATACCACTGGGATACCAAGAAATATAACCCAAAGAAAGTTTAAAAACGACTATTGAGGACAATGTTTATATAAAATGCATTCGCTATCTCAATTTCGGTATTTTCTGCCACTTAACTCTCCTTCAAATAAATATTCCAAAAATATATGCTGATCGAAATAAAGTCTCTGATAATAACATCTTCCTTAACACTAAAACTACCGACGTTGTATTTACTAAAATTTAGATATACTGTACAAGTACTTTAGAAAAAGAGAAATCAACAGGTGAAAAAGGTGACCAATTAATTAATTTAGGTTTCATAAGATAGAAGAGAAATTTTTACTTCATGTCTCCCCTATCAATGTAGATAATTTTTAGAAAAAATTGGGAACCGGTCAAATCCAATTATAATTCATTTAATTTTATATAACCTTAATTTTTTGTAATTACTATGAAGTTTAAAGTGATGGCTATGTGATTCATTGAGTATTTTCATACTATTTTATTTTTTCTCTGTGTAGTTAGAAGTGTAAGTTAAAAGTGTAATACTTGACTGTCTATTTTTGTAGCTCACTGAAATTTGTACTGTCCGCGGCCGTGTTAAAATCTGTTTCCTGAAAAATTCGTAATGAAAGGGTTATCCTCCTATATTTAGCAGTCTCACAATCAGTGTGAACTTCATCCTGCGACTGCACTTGGACGTATCATTGCATCTCACTGCAGCAACCCGAGATGGAAGCATAAGAGTTATCATTCCCCGAAACAACGATCTCCGTGTCGTTGCATCGTGACTCTGGTGGCGCTCGGTTGATAGAGCCATAAATAGGGCCATAGCTCATTGATTCGCATAATCGCATGCATTTACCGTTCCACTCCGGCGGCGTTTGCCTCGCGGTTTTCGCTTTTCGAGCCGGCGGCACTGCGCAGTCTATGTTATTACGTCGGCGAACGAGAAACGAAGACGCGGCTCTCAGCCCGCGGTCATTTGTCTTCCAAATATCGGACACAGGGTTAGGTCTGGGTTAACCCTTTGCCCTACGACGAGTGGCACTCGTGATTAGGTTAATGGAACAAGAAATTTGGAAGCTTCTCAAAAATTATCGAATTCAAAATATCAGTGGAAAACGACACGGTAATATTATTTCTATGTTGTTAATATTGCGTTAAATGTTAAAATATATCAGGAATCATTAAGATATTTTTATTTTGGCAATTTAGCCCCTTGCCCTATAACAACGAGTGACACTCGTGATGCGGTTAATGGAACAAGAAATTTGAAAGCTTCTCAAAAATTATCGAATTAAAAATATCAGTGGAAAACGACAGGATAATATTATTTCTATGTTGTTAATATTACGTTAAATTGTAAAATAAATCAGGAATCATTAACATATTTTTATTTTGGCTATTATTACTAGCAAAGCTTATTATTATTACTAGCAAACAAAAATGTTTATATCTCAGAAACGGTTGACCTTTCGACCTATGTTTACTAAAGCTTTTTTACTCAGTACAGTGTATCCTATATACCATATAAATATTGATTGTTTTTTTCACACTACCGCCGAGCCACTCTGCTTTTTCGATAGATCCTTCATTTTAACCCCTTGCGGTACTATTTATTTTGCGACTGAATGCGCAATAACAGAATTAATTGCTGAAATAAAAATCTATCCCTGATTTCTGATATAGCGTATAATTTAATGCAACACTAATAACATAGAAATAATTCGATCGTATCTTGGCCCACTGATATTTTTAATTTAATAGTTTTTGGAAAACTTCCAAATTTCCTGTTCCATTTATCGCGTCACGAGTACCTCTCGTTATTGCACGCCAACTGGTTAAATATTTCCAAAGAAGAAAGAGCCACCCATCCAATCACCGTCATTCAATAATATCCATCGACAACCGTCACAAAGCACACGCAAACCCAACGAATCCTCCGAAACCGACCCAGGCCGATCACCTCTCGCAACAATCGGTTCTCCAGTCCCAATGAGTTCGACCGAAGAAACAGCGGTGTTGGATTATCATTAAAAATTTGAGATTATACATATTGAATGAGGTCAAAAACGACCCTATGTTCTAGGAATTCCTATTCTGCAGAGAAGACTCTCTGCAGTGGAGGGGAGAGTCGCATAAAAAGTTTAAATTACTAAGTGGGCCCGAGCTCGTTTTTTGGCCATTCACATTTGCTCCGTTCTAAACTATAGCACTATAAAGACGTTTCTTTTAACAGTAAACGCATCCGCACTTTACATATACTTATTCTTACCATAACCCTTACAACACTCCTGGGATATTTTATATCCCAAACATGTTATTATTGTACAATTTATTTCCATATATTATTTGGTTTATATGACAATATTTGTTATATTTGGAATAAAAATATCCCAGCAATAACATACTACTGGGATCTATGCTATCCCAGCTGAAAATCTGAAAACTCCTGAAATAAAAAAAAATATATTTCATTCTCAGTCGTATTTTTATTCCATTTCCTGTGTCACAAAATATACACTGCTAAAAATTAGTCATTTTCTGAAGAAATAAAATTCAGCGTTGAAAGGGATAAGGGGCCATTTGACACCTTATGAAATCAACATAGATTTTTACGAAGACAATCTAAATTTATTAAAGTAAATAATTCGCAACATAACTTCTAATAATACTTCTAATAAACTAGACTTCTAATAAATAGATTTCTAATAAAATAATCAAACATATATTTTTATATGTAAAATAATCAATTAATTACACTTTTTACATATGACAGATTTCTCCTTCATGTATTTTCCGCAGATAAATTTTTTTTCAAATTATGAAAATATTTTTTTGTTTTGCTCATCTTTAGATATAGAATATGCCCTGAACTCGTTCACTAATGATTCGAATTCTTTCCAATAACTGTTATAAGTGGAATAGCCTAGGGTCTCTTTTCATCTAAATCCGGCACTGCGTTCAGTATTAAAGCCTTAAAATAAAAGTAATATTAATACTTCATTTACCGGAGGCCTATTAATAGGCTTTCTGTTTATCAATACTCATTCTCCGACAGTCTATTAATCTTTTATTCCAGATAATAATAAAATACAGTTACGCTGCCTCGGAACTGAAATTAAAACGACATAATGAGTATTTCCTCACATTTTAATTTTAATGTTATAGAGCTTTGCAAGTAGGTACACACACTCGTCCATAATGTTCAGAACAATGAGCGGTGGATAAAGTGTTGATACAGTTATTACAACGGAAAGGTAAAATAGAATGATTTCTCAATAGAAAATAAACTACGGATTAGAAAAGACTCTAGGGACCTTGGTTCGTTTGTTTTTAAGAAATGGATGAAGGTTACATCTGACTCGCTACATTAACCCTATGTTCTTGCAATTCTCTCTAATAACATTTGACATTTCTATCTTTCGATTGTAAACTAATAGATGTAGCAATAACTTAACCATTTTAAATCGATCCATTATAATGCAAAATCAAACAGTATATTTAAGTTCAAAACCTCAAAATTAAATTATAAGGCTAGGAGTTAATGCTATGGGTGTTGAATGTCACAGGGGTCATCGCTGACCGGCGCTGATGAACTCTACCCAATTTCTTACGACTTAAAAGTTAATATTCACGAATTTTCTAATATACTCGACATTTAACACTTTAACACTATTTCTACCACGACCGGTCAAATGACCGTTTTTAAAATTTCGATTAGAATTTCCTATATACAACATAATTGAATCGCCTTTAAACTTCACGACTTTTCCTCAAATATACGTATAATACATTCACATTACAATACATTTTTCAATATTCACTTCTTTTTTTACTGTTCATTTTCTGGGAAAAAATTATCATTTGACAAATTCACCGGTTGCGGTAGGAAAAAGTATACGTGAAGTGTCGGTAGGAATAGTGTTAATTTTAATGTTATAGAGCTTTGCAAGTAGGTACATACACTCGTGCATAATGTTCAGAAGAATGAACGGTAGATAAAGTGTTAATGCAATGTATATTGACTTATTTACACAGCCATTTCCAATAAGCGCTCGCGTTCCTTAAGGTAGTTGTCTTGCGATGGGCATAGTGTCAGAAAATTCTAAATTTTAGAATACTCATTGAGGACATTATAATACAATTATCCTTAAAATTTGAAATCGATTGACCTCCTCTAATTCGAGATAAACTTAATTAAAGTTCGGGTCATTAGCATGGAGAGTATATGCGCTATGTAGTGGTTCTACCACTTTATTAATTCTAATAAAAAAACTAACAGTCAGAAACTTTCAAAAAACTAACAATTCATAAATGTTTTTGTTCTGAATTAGACAAAAAAAAACAACAAATATATTGACCTTCCCGTTATTGAGTTATAATAATGCAAAAATTAAAAATCGTGGAAAAAAGCACACGCGGGCAAATCGAACAGAAACAACTTAGCAACGCTGTACTGTACATACATTGAGTCTGTATACACTGAAGCGCTGTATCCAGTAAACAAGCCCAATATGTCCAACTGTGTGGCATAAACGACGTTGCCAAATTGCGAGACGTGAAAATGTTTCATAGTGTTTGTGTATACATATATATGAGATTTGTATGTGTATGTTGTCACGGGTACAGTATTGAAAGAAAGGTGATCGTTCATATCGCTACTCGCTCCTATACTCTTACCACGCACATGATCCAAAAACTATTGACGATATTGTACCACGACAACGTCCTTAAGGAAAGCTGAAAACTGCTCGGACGTTGGAAACGGGGCAAGTACGTACGGCTTCCCGCGGGGGCGGTCGCTTTGACCGGGTAATGGCGTGCCGAGAAGAATGGGAAATGTCACCAGGGGGCGACGGGCAGCTCGGCCCTTCACCGGGTCGAGTCAACCTGGATTCTTTTTGTTGTAGCCGACGACGAGCAAAGCCGCGCAACAGCCCCGCATGGGGTTGGATCATTCTCCTGGCGTCATTAGTCCTCCCGTCGACGTGAGCGCATACTTCACCCGATGGAAATGTTTCCCCTCGCGGCGGAAGGACGAAGCCTCGGACTTTCACGCGGCCCCTTTCTTTTTTCTCCGTGCCCCGGGATGACTGCGTGGAAAGAGATCGTGTTGTTGTCACCTGGCGAGCAAGATCGGTTGAGTGGTAGAGGCGGGAGGGCGGGGAGAGTCCACGTCTTTCCTTTTTGGCGCCGATCGACGTAATTACCGCGCGAGGACTCGCGCGAGAAACTCGCCCGTATGTGGAACAGAGCCGGTAAAAAATCCTTTGCAACGCAGCTGCCGCTTAAACGTGCCTTCTTCTTGACGATCGATCGACGGATCGATGAGAGAGGAGATCTATCGACGGGTTTCACTTTGTGGGTTTTTGATAGTTTCTTTGCGTTTTGGTGAGTGGTTGGGTTGGAGGAGGAGGCACTTTTTGAGGTTATGAGGAGTTTTTTTGGGTGGGATGAAAAGGGGGGTTTGGTGTGATGGTGTCTTTGGGTGGATGGGGCTTTTGTGGTGGGTGTTTTGACGGGTTTGGACCTTTTTCCGTTGAGTGGAAGGTTGGGTTACTTTGCTAAGTTTTTTGCGGTGGAAGTGAGAAACAGTTGGTGTAGTTGGCAACTTGGAATAATTGGGAGCAGTTGGGAAGCAAAAGGAGTAAATGATATGTTAAGAAGGAATAATTGTGGTCATTTTATTTCGTAATTTTAAATTATAATTTTCAGCAAACGGTATATTTGATAAATAAATGTATTGCAAACTTGAAGAATCGTTACAATTATGTAAAAATTGATTGACTCAAAGAAATAATAAACAATTCTGAACTGATTCTGCTAATAATACTGTTACTTTGCACTCCAATTGTTTCTCTTATGTATTATCATTTCTGGACTGCGGAGTTTTATGCATTTGTGACAAATTTAACAATGCTGCCATACATAAAAAGCATGTAATATAAAAAATATCTGAAATATCTAATTGTGAAATACGGAATTCACTGCAACAATTACCGAGTGAGAGAGCCCTCTGCTTGAATTCTCCTCTGTCAGCAGCATTTATCAAACTTGAAATTTGCATAAACACCCGCGATGTAGTCATTTCATTTAAGTTTACTAAGATTTCTTACATTAAACTACAGTTTACTAAAATGTACAAAATAATTTGACATCTTTAAGTCAGCATTTCCTAATCTTTTTCGCCCGCGGGCCAGTATTTTTTTGTTAATTTGTTAATTTTATTGTTAATTTTAATTTTTAATAAGTCCCTCAATAAAAAATCAAGTTATTTATTACAAATAAACTTCATTAAACCCAATACGTTGCACGTTTCAATATAAACTTACGTAATTTCTAATAATGACAATAACTTAAATAGAAATTGCTGTCTTACATATTATAATACGAAGGATTTTTAAACAATTTTTCCGCAACGACCGATAGTATTGTACGGACAACAATTTAAGAAACGCTGCCCTAAACAATTTAACTTTTACACTCTCCACATCAAGCCACGCCACATCCTCGAGCAAATATTTTCAAAATTGATCATTCAACAGTCTTTCACCCATGTGCCTTACATAACCTATAACTTCTCGGTGAAAATCAACGAACAAAATGCCTTTCACCTTCAACCCTTATACTACCGACTGGAAAAATTGATGAAATTAATAACAAATGCATTTCACTATTTGTTGAAAATTGCACCAATAATATTTCTCCAATATTGCTCAGAAAAATGAAAAGGTCGGTTGCCTAATATAAACAGTAGTCACAAAGAAAAACAATCGACATGCAGTCACATTTAGATACCAAACACTTAATATAAATCATAAATTGTGGATTTGCAATAGCTCGTAATAAAATTACTAACATCATATGGCAAAACTAAATAATAATCTCATGATGAACGTCGTCAGGAATATTGCTAACGACGATATATCGTCGCCCGGCACTAAAAGGCTTAAATAAGCACAACACCATAAAAATTACGTTATTATCCTCATACAATCCCATACCATCGTAAGAATTCGTTTTCGGTAACAGCAACTCGGAAGTCTGCCATCCTCTCCATTGTCTTCGATCGGCCTGGCGCCATTACGGGCGCGCAGACGTTTCTTTTCTTCGACTGCCGGGATTCCGTGTAATCGCGTAGCTGGCGCGTGCTACGAAAAAGATAGTGATCTCCGCGACCATCTCGTTCTATGGCACGGGTCACCTTCCCACACCTACCAATCTACCTGACCTACCTACCTACCTGGTAACTATGGTAACCTTGATAACCCCTGCTAGTCCGACACGGTAATACCGTTTAGCACAAACCTTCCAATTTCCCTCGTTCCGCACGTGGATGTCGTTTCCACGCGTTGGATTCTGTTACGTGTTAATTATTGGAGGTTTCTGGAAGGTACTTTTTGGATGAGTTGAAATTTTGGAGTTTAGGTGCTGGAGGGAATGTGATAGTTGCATTTGGTAGGGTTAGGTTGAGGGACTCTGAACCTAATACGGTTTGAGCGCTGTTTTTAAGGGATAGGATGAGTAGGCTAGTACTATTAGGTAGAAATAGGTGTTGGTAGCGGTAGTAGATACTAGCAGGTAGTGGTATTATCAGTGTTTCAGTAGCAAGTAGAAGCAGGTATTGCCAGTTTTTATACTTGGAATGGTATGAGTAGATTTCGCGTGCACCAGGGGGCACTAGTAGAGACTAGTACTATTAATTGGTATACGACGCAAAAATAGAGTTGGTCTCTCTGGTCTGTGGTTTGTTCTGATTCGCCTGACGAATAGAGACATCTCTCGTTCTGACGTCATTTTCGATTCTAACGCGTTATTGGCCCAAGGAGCCACATATTCTTTGCGTCGTCATGGGAACAACGAAAGAAGTGTTTTGTTTTCGGTTGTCATTCGCCGATCTCATGTTTGCAGGGCAGACATGGTGGGAATAGGCGGTGCGAGCGACACTTTCCCTTTACCCCGTACCTCTTACCATGAGACTTCTTTTTTTTGCGAGGTATACTAGATAGTGAGTAGTACTACTGGTGTCGCTGATATTCGCAGCAGTAGTATAATAAGTCAATCGGACAACTAAATCTTGAGACATCGTGTCAGCCATGTCCAAAAACACCGTTCCAAAAAAAGCGCGGTTAAATCTAACAGTGCAGCTGCAGAAAAAGCGACGACGGTGCTTCTTAACCAGTTAGCTGTGATTGACGAGTATACTCGTCATGGCGAAATGACCGTATTTTGTGTCATGACGAGTATACTCGTTAAATTTAGTTACCATTGGTTATTTGAAATATAATTTTCGTGAAAACTAGAATATATTCGTAAATTTCAAGATGTTTACAATATTTGAAGGTCAAGAGGAAATAAAACAAAGAAATAAAAAGTATAAATAATTTGAGATAGATTCATGCATCCCCGTATGCACTGGCTGGAACTGGAGCGACACATACAGGTGCGCGCTCTCAAAAGAGGTCGCCACAGTTAACTGGTTAAGAATCTGTATCTTCGTTGTTTCCCCGAATTCCGACATACCCTTTGACACAGATCTTCTCAAAGATGTTTACTTTAACCGTTTTAGTGCCAGGGTTTTTTAAGAATCCCTGTCGGATTGTGCCATGCAGCGCGATAGCGCTTCGTTCATTTATTTGTAAGAAATGCCGATCGACGCGATCGCGCTGCTCTTTTTTTTTGTATAGACGTAAATTCAATAAAAACAGCTTATTTAACCAGTTAACTGTGGAGTTTAGCTTTAAAAACCTCTCACGGGATGCGGAATTAAAATCAAGCAATGACTTGTATGCACGTAGAACGCAGGGGAAATGCTCCTATTATAAATTTTACGAAAAAAGGAAAACAAAACGTGGAAGGATTACATATTTATTCGATAAAAAATTTGCAATTCAGTGTTAAAAAAGTTACCGCAACAGAGCTTTGGATTGACGAATATACACGTCAAACACAGTTAACTGGTTAAGCAGGTGGTTTACAATTATTTGAAAAAAAATAGTAATTACGAACCAAGCGCGTCGCGAATTGACGATCGTGACCAAACATCGCGACACAGTTCACCATAGTACGCGAACAGCGCGATCGCGCTGCGTGGCATTAAAACGGTTAAGAAAATGAAAACGAAACAATTTTTTAACATTCGAGAAGAGAGTACCCCGTTAGAATCGACACCAGCGCCACCCTCTCAGTTCTCAAGACCTACGATACGTACTATCGAACCTGCCGTGAAGATTTCGGCAAACGAGGCGACCGTACAGGAGTAAAAAGGCTGCTGTCCCTTGTCTGGTCTACCGGGGGAGGAGGCTTGCAGATTAAAAGTAAAAGAACCATCGGACCAGCAAGAGGAAAGGACGAGGAAAGAGGAGGAGGTGGAGGTTAGGGGAAAGAGAGAAGAAACAAAGACCAGAGGGAGAAGGTGGCCCTCTCTAAAAGCCAATCAAAGGAATGACAGTCCGCTGCCCGCCTCGTAACCTTCAAAAGGGCTGCCCAAGGGCTGCCGGCGGATTGGGCACTCGGCTACTCCATATTGATGAGTGACCGGTCCGTGGCCCTCTCGCTCTCTCGGAACAATTGCGGCGCCTTCGGTGCCGTGCTACGATATACCACGCCGATCGGTGAGATTTCAATAATCGGCAGAGTCATTCGGTCCCTCTTTTTCCTGCCGCCTTTGGACTCCCGAGGGACGGTGTACAGGGTGATTCGAAAAGAGAGGTGGGAAATGTTACAGGTGATTTTTGTACGTCGAGGGAAACGGGAGAAGAGGATGTTGTTTTTTTGAAGTGGAAGTGTTGTTGTGCCGGTGGATGTTGTAGGAGATTTTGAGACTTGAGATGTCCTGAATCTGAGTTATTGGCAGAGCTATTGACGATTAATTTAGGGTATTTAGATGCATTGGGTAAATACGTTTGAAAGAAGTAAGAATGGGGAGACAAAAATTTGTTGGTTGGATTGCTTACGATCTGCAAGATGGACGTAGAAAATTTGGTGAACATAGAATTTTTCGAAGTAGAATTTATTAGAAATTTGGAGGAACAGTGTTTTTAGAAATTTGAGAAAAGTGTAGAATTCATTAGTAAATTCGAAGATCAGCGTTTTTAAATATTTGAGAAAATTGGATGAACAGGACCTTTGGGTATTTGAGGAAATTGTAGAATTTAGTAGAAAATTGGAGGAACAGTGTTTTTAGATATTTGAGAAAAATGTAGAATTTATTAGTAATTTCGAAGATCACCGTTTTTAAATATTTGAGAAAATTAGATGAACAGGATCTTTGGATATTTGAGGAAATTGTAGAATTTATTAGAAATTTGGAGAAACAGTGTTTTCAGATATTTGAGAAAATTGGATAAACAGGATCTTTGGGTATTTGAGAAAATTGTAGAATTTATTAGAAAATTGGAGAAACAGCGCTTTTAGATATTTGAAAAATGTAGAATTCATTAGAAAATTGGAAGAACAGCGTTTTTAGATATTTGAAAAATGTAGAATTCATTAGAAAATTGGAAGAACAGAGTTATTATATATTTGAGAAATGTAGAATTCATTAGAAAATCGGAAGAACAGCGTTTTTAGATATTTGAGTAAATTGGATGAACAGCATCTTTGGATATTTGAGGAAATTGTAGAATTTATTAGAAATTTGGAGAAGCAGTGTTTTTAGATATTTGAGAAAGATGTAGAATTCATTAGAAAATTGGAGAAACAGCGGTTTTAGATATTTGAGAAAATTGAATGAACAGGATCTTTGGATATTTGAGGAAATTGTAGAATTTATTAGAAAATTGGAGAAACAGCGCTTTTAGATATTTGAAAAATGTATAATTCATTAAAAAATTGGAAGAAAAGCGTTATTAGATATTTGAAAACTGTAGAATTCATTAAAAAATTGGAAGAACAGTGTTTTTAGATATTTGAGAAAATTGGATGAACAGCGTCTTCGGATACTTGAGAAAATTGTAAAAATTATCAGAAAGTTGGAAGAATATCATTGTTAGATATTTGATTGAATTTTTGAAACCACAGGAAATTTACAAAGAAATTAAGGAACCGTCATTTTGGCTGCGTTAGTAGTTTTAGAGCAACTTGAGTCAAATTTTCACGTTTTGAAGATTTTTGATTACTTAGCAAATAAATATTCAAAAGATATGGAGAAGAATTCTATCGGTCTCCACCATTTCTTTTTTGAAGGCACAAATATAAATATTGTTTCAAAACATGAAGAGGATCGACAAGTGACATATTTAGAACAATGTATAATGTACATCGGGTCTAAACGACTTAAATCCATCGTTTCTCAGCAATTTCTATGTAAAATTAATTTTCTACGATAAAAAATGTGCTCCCCCCACAAAGTGCTCCTCAGCACAAAACTTCCAAAGGTGCGCGAGTACGGCGCATTCTGCATCGGCTCCTGAATCAGCTGCAATGCTCAATTACGGCAATTATGCAATTTCACTTACGTAAAAGTAGCAAATTATAAATACCCACAGGAGCGATATCGTCGCTAAGACCGGCTCGATGATACATTCGCCCAAGTATGCGCATTTTACATAAGCTCCTCGTTAAGTAACGGCAATTTTCATCGAAGCCGAACGAAGCTCGGTGAGATTAGCAATTATAAACCCTGCATTCGGATATAACATCGTCACGTCGACGATTATGACATGCATTATGTCTAAATTGCAAAAATACATTCTCGTTGCAGCAATACAAACAACGTAAGAAAGCTGAAAAATTGAAGAAAAATGATTTCCATCACGAAAAGTTAATATTCGGTACTTAACACTAAAACTACCGAAGTTATATCAACTAAAATTTAGATATACCGAATAAGTGCTTTGGAAAAAGAGAAATCAAGAAATGAAAGATGTGAGCGATTAAATAATTTAGGTTTTATAAGATAGAAGTGGAATATTTACTCCATGGCTACTCTATCAATTTAGGGAATTTTTTGAAGTTGGAAACCGGTCAATTTGACCGGCTTGGTAGGTTTAGTTTTAACTATTTATACAATAATAAAGTAATGTGGAGAGTCTTTTTAATTCTTCGATATTAACGGCTGCAATCGATTAGCTGGAAATTTATTACTTTAGATGGCTACGATGTACGTATCAGATAGGAACAACTTGCTACTGGTCGCAGACGACTTGATGGCGCGCGGTGAATCAGTGCAGCAAGAGGGGTCGTCGCTCGTACCGCTGTTGCAGTATTCGTAATACACCTAATTCTGTTTTTACACGGTAAATACGTTCCAGACAAAACCGTGTAAAAAAAGACATGAAGTACATACATAGAAAAAAGGGGATTAGTTCCATATCCTTCAACCCTGTAAAAAATAGTTAAAATAAATTTATTAAAAAATTTATTGTAAGAATATTTTAGATTTTTTAATCGTGCTAAATCGAATGAAATCGTGTAAAAGCGGAATCAATTTTTTTTTCTAGACCGTGTTAAATCAAAACCGTGTAAAACAGAATTGGGTGTATAGCACATTTCTTCCTGTCTCCCTGGAATCCATCTGCAATTGCAAAAGACCACCTGATTCCAAATATTTGAGCAGTTCTTTCCAAAAGTCTCCTTACGACAATCTTAGAATAAATGTCAACGAGCTAACATCCCTGGCTTGCTAAGTTCCATTCTCTATGATCCAACCTGTCACCTTTAACCCCTTGCCGTACAACGAGTGACACTCGTGACGCGATAAATGGAATACGCAATTTTGAACTTTTCCAAAAATTATTGAATTGAAAATATCAGCCGGTCACGACACGATCAAATTATTTTTGCGCTATTAAACCCTAAAACTAGCGACGTTGAATCTATTATAGTTTAACATATTAAATAAGTACTTTCAAAAAAGAGGAGTCGGGAGGCGGAAAAGATGATCGATTCGGTGATTTATGTTCTTTGACATGGACGTAGTATATTTATTCCATGAGTTTTCTATAAACTTGGTGAATTTTTGGAAAAAATTGTGTACCGGTCATTTTGACCGGTTGGTAGTTCTAGTGTTAATAATGCGTTAAATTATACGCTACATCAGAAATCAGGGATGGATTGTTATTTCGACAATTAATTCTGAGTTATTGCGTATTCAGTCAGAAAAGAAATCGTACGGCAACGGGTTAACGAAACACCCTTTTTCCTAATCCCTACAATTTTCCCAAACAAAAGAATTCCACCCAACAACAACTACTCCAACGCCCCTTCGACAATCTTAAATTGAGTGTCAACTTTCCATTTTATTAGGAAGATCAGAATGTCGTTTTTTACATTAACACTAGATTTACGGATGCCGTCAAATTGACGCGTTCTTAATTTTTTAATAAATATTTCTCAAGTTTACAAAGAAGCGGCACAGTAGATGTTTCACGTGTATTTTATAATACAAAAATTACTTAACGAATTATCATCTTTGCCGCTTGATCCCTCCTTTTCCAAAGATCTTATTTAACCGTTTGAGTCCCAAGCAGCGCGATCGCGCTGTTGAGATTTTATGCCGAGAAAACCCAGCACATTTCGAGCATTGTGGACAACCGACGATGCGATACCGATTGTCGAAGTCGTGCGCTCAGATTTACTGACGCAAGTACATCACACAGCTCCTTTGAATGTAAATAATACATTTCACAATAGGTAGAATAATACTATAATAATGCAATAATACATCACAAAATGAAAATTTTTATTTCATTGTTATCTTCTCAATCATTTTTATCGAACAAAACTTGAAATATTTATAAATTTTACAGTATGCATATGTAATAATACATATACATTTTATAAAATAACGAATGAAAAATTAACAATATTTTTATGTTATGAACAAACAATTTAAATGGAGAGTAACACTTATAATTTGTAACGTCGGTGTTTATCAAAACATATTGGATGAATTCCTTTTTTACATCGCACGCAAATTAAATGTGATCTTTTTATTGCATTTTTGGTGCTGCAGACTACGCATTGTCGATATAAAATAAACAAAGCGCTATCGCGCCGCTTGGTATTTCTCAACATAAAATAAAACAAGCGCTACCGCGCTGCTTCGGTCTTTTCGTACTCATTTAGAGAAACCGCGGTTGCGCTGTTTGGGATTCTTCGACAGTGTTTTTTCTATACCCCCTGGGACTCAAGCGGTTAATATAGTGCAGTGTAACAAATTTCACGCCCGTAAATCTAGTGTTAAATTCAAACAAATAAATTTGTAACAAGTTCTTATTTTTAATGAATGATATAATCACCCTCGTTATCAACAACCTTTTGTCACCCAGTGTGAAAAAATCAGTAGAAATAATTTATAAATTAATAGAAATAAAATTAACAGATAAAAATTAATTGCTTTTTGAGCCAAATATCTGGATAAACGACATTAATTTTCGATCCCCCAAATATTTACCCTGTCACGTATGTCACCCGTTATTGTAGGCCAAAGGGTTAGAAATTCTACCAAACGTTCCCTCGCAACGTTCACAAAGGTCGTTCCACCAAGGTCAAAGAAACACGGTTTCGCCGGAAACCGGACGAAAGGAGGAAGAAGAAAAAATCGCCATGTTTCGCCGGACAACGCAAAAAGCGTGCGCATAAACGCAGTCGGGAATGGTTCTGATGCGAGACACGTGCGTTGACACTACCGTCGTTGTTCGCGAGACGCTTTCGCGAAGAAGCCCCGGGATAAATATCGGCCGGGGTTTATCGGACGAGGTTATCCAAGAAGACAAAACTATGGAGCGGCGTGTCGTTCGAGCTGACATCGAGCGTCAACCGCGTGTCATCGTTTATCGTTTTAATGGCTCTCTAATTAGCGTCCCCTTACTTTATTAACTCTCTGCGTCGTTATTCTCCCACTGCACGCTTTCTCGGTCTTTCGGTTCTTGTAGTTTCTTTCTTTATTGCCGTCTCTTTCTATGCTTCTCACTTCACGCGTCTTTCAGAGTTCTGGTTTGCATTTCTTGATTTTTTTTTATTTCTGCATCTTCATCGTGCCTCTGTACGCGTCGTTTTTTTTCCTGCGATATGTCTTGTAATTTTATTATCTCGCTCTCCTCTCTGTTTTTCAATTTATATCTTACGTTCTTTTCTACTGTTTTCTTACGTTTGTTTGTTCTCTTATTCTCTCTTTTCTACAGCTTCTGTTTCTCTTGTTTTCGTGGTAACTCTTTGTCATATTTTAGATTTTGATTTATTTTTCTGCTTCGGACTTAACCTAGATCTGACTTAAACATTTTTTTACCAATTTCTTCTGTTTTCTTCCTGTCAGTTTGTGTCTTTATTTCCCTTCTGATTTCCTGTATTTTTCTGCTTATTATTCCTTCTTGGATAGCTATAATTATCTATCAGTTTCTTCGGTCTAATAATTTCGCAATCTCTTTGTTATCTGTATCTGTCAATTTCTGCCTTTTATTATTTTCTACTGTTTTCTTGCATTTCTCTGCTTCTTACTGCGTCTTATCTACTCCTTTTATCACCCTTTCTTCACAATCCTACAATTCTTGCTCTCTTCTAACTCCTCATTCCCTTCATTATGTTAATTCCTCTCCAAAACTCAGTCTCTCTGTCCCCTATCTCCGAATGTCTCTCCTCTTCCTCTCTCCATGTCATGTTGAATATCTTTTGATTTCTTCTTCATCATCTTTCAATTTCTTCTCTTCCTCTGCTCCTTCTCCCGTTCAACTTCCTCTCTCCCTCTCATATACCTACTTCCCTCATTCCTCCTTATAAAATGCTATCTGAATATCCTCTACCTCGCAATTTCTCTCTTTTATTCTCCCTCTATGTCAACTTCCACCCCTTTCTCCTTCTTCTTCATCATCTTTCCCTCTTTCATCTTTCTCCTTCCCTCTTTCAATTTCCACTCTCTATCCTAACTACCAACTTCCCTCATTCCTCCCTCCGAAATGCTATCTAAATATCCCCTATCTAACAATTTCTTTTCTTTATTCTCCCTCTATGTCAACTTACACCTCTCTCTCTCTTCTTCATCGTCTTTCAATTTCTCCTCTTTCTTCCTCCTTTCCTCTTTCAACTTCCTCTCTCCCACTCAACTACAAACTTCCCGCATTCCACCTTCCAAACTGCTATCTAAATATCCCCTATCTCGCAATTTCTCTCCTTCATTCTCCCTCTATGTCAACTCCCACCTCTCTCTCTTCCTTCTCCACCATCTTTCAATTCCTCCTCTTCCGGTCCTCCTTCCCTCTTTCGACTTCCTGTCTCCCTGCCAACTACCAACTTCCCACATTCCTCCTTCCAAAATGCTATCTAGTATAAATTTCCCCTACCTCACAATTTCTCTCCTTTACTCTCCCTCTATGTCAACTTCCACCTCTCTCTCTCTCTCTCTCTCTCTCTCTTTCTTCTTCATCGTCTTTCAATTTTTCCTTTTCCTGTCCTCTTTCCCTTTTTTGACTTCCTGTCTCCCTCCCAACTACCAGCTTCCCTCATTCCTCCTTCCGAAATCTATCTAAATATTCCATAACTAACGATTTTTCTCCTTCGTTCTCCCTCTATGTCACTTTCGACCTCTCTCTAATTTTTCCTCTTCCTGTCCTCCTTCCCTCTTTCAACTTCCTGTCTCCCTCCCAACTAGCATCTTCCCTCATTCCTCCTTCCGAAATGCTATCTAAATATTCCTTATCTAACAATTTTTCTCCTTCGTTCTCCCTCTATGTAACTTTCCACCTCTCTTCAATTTTCCTCCGACTCCTCCCTACGTGTCACCATCTATCTCTCGTTCCTCTCTTCATCTCCTCCATTCCTCCCCCTCCATCGTCTCCTCACCGCAATTCCTCTCTTTCTCTCCTCCGCCTATTCGCGGCAGAATTAAAGGCCGGTTCGATGAATCGCTGAATAAAATGAAGAAAAGGCGGCCGTAATGATGCTCTCTGATGATCGCCGCGAATTTACGTCGAAGAGGGCCCCGCTTTGAGACACGTCCGTCCCCTCGGTAACTGCCGTGCTAACTGCCTCCGGGAAAGTAACGTAATAAAATCTTGCCATTGCCCCGCGGTCTCGGCGCAACGCTTAATAAGTGGTTATTGATGTTAATGGCAACGTAGTTGATAACGTATTAATAATAACTCCGCTTATGCCTCGTCGCGTAACGAGCTGCTTTTTCGTACACCGTAGATTGAAAACGTTTAACGAGGACTCGGAGCTTCGATTATCGCGCGAGTGCCACGATTCTTTGATATATCTTTTCTGGGACTTCTGGGACAATTTCTACTTTTCTTAACAGTAGGTTTGCCGACATTTTTTGTACATCTATCCTACCAACACGGGTCAATAGGTATACCATATAGAAAACTGCAAAATTAGGAGGCTTTGAAGTAAATGAATTTAGATATACAGTAAAAGCTAACAAATAAAAAATTGATATTGCACTGATACTCTCTCCACGATGTTATGAAATTTTTGTATATAATATTTTTCTCTAAAATTAATAGTTATCAAGTTAGTTAAAGCAGTGTTGTTATCGAGTACCGGGGTCGAATCTGTATTTACATTAGGGCTCGAGCGGAGCGCGAGCTTAGAAAAAGACAGACAGTAGAAGAGACGGAGATAGCAAGCAAACAAAGTGAGCTGCTCGAAAGTATTGGCGAGCATTGCTAATGCAACAATAAACTTGTTTGTTTATTAATTTTTCTACATGTAACTTTTCCGAATGTATTTTTGAGATTCTTCTGGATAAAATGATACCAAACACGATATAGGTTGAATTATGTAAATAGTAAGTAAATTTATGAAATATTAAGTAAATATAATTCAAATTACATCGTGTTTGGTGTCATTTTAATCAGAAAAATCTTACAAATACGTTTACAAAGGCTTAAAAAAATGATTTGGTTCTCCAAGGGGATCCCTCTATGTGGAGGGGATAGTCATGATGCATTTATCGAGGAAACTTCTGATGCCTTTATCGAGGTTTTATTGTATACTCGTTAAACGAATAAACGTCAGTACAAGTGGCAGAAAAAGGTTTAAACAGCTTCTGTATTTTCCTGGCGAAGTTCGAAGTGGGTCAAAATGGGCCTGGTAAACCTAGTGTTAAATATAAAGTTACTTAGGAAGGATTTTTTGGATGAAATATCGCATCTTTTTTGTATATAATAAATTATTGGATTGTTTCGTTAGGATGGAGCGCGAGAGATTTCAGTCATGCAGCTTCGATTTGCTTTTTATCTGCTTGCTGCGTAATCGATTCATTTACGCAGCGAATTATTGGTAAAATAGTCCAGCGTTTTTAAATCATTGCAATCTTGTGGCGATGTATCAGTTATCTTTTTGAGGAAAGACTGGCGTTTCCTCCAAAGATGTCGCAAATGGCAATCTTTGATCGGACAAAGAAGCAAGAACGTCACTAATTTCAAATATTTCTGCACGTCTTTCTAAAAATCTCCTCGCGACAACCTTAGAATGAACGTCGAAGCACATACATCCCTGCCCTCCTAAGTTCCATTCTTCATAAACCAACCAATTACCTTGTCCCCTTAATGGAACATCTTTTTTCCAAATGCCTAGAATTTTCCTAAACAAAAAATCTCAATCCAACACTAACTATACTAGGACTACCTTCTACAATTTTAAATTGAATTTCAAAAAGCTAACATCCCTGCTCTCCTAAGGTCCATTCTCCACGAAGCAGCCAATCACCTTCTTCCCTTAACGAAACATCCTTTTTCCTAATCCCTTGAATTTTCCTAAACAAAAAATTTAAATCCAACGCCATCTGTTCTAGCAGTATTTTCTACAATTTTAAATTGAATATCAAAGATCTGACATCCTTGCCCACCTAACAATAAGTTTCATTCTCCATGAACGAACCAATCACCTACTTCCCTTAATGAAACACCCTTTTTCCTCATCCCTAGAATTTTCCTAAACAAAAAATCTCAATCCAACACCAACTATTCTAGGACCACCTTCTACAATTTTAAATTGAATTTCAAAAAGCTAACATCCCTGCCCTCCTTAGGTCCATTCTCCATGACGCAGCCAATCACCTTCTTCCCTTAATGAAACAGTCTTTTTCCTCCAACCCTAGAACTTTCCTACATCCCTAGAATTTTCCTAAATAAAAAATTTCAATCCAGCGCCAACTATTCTAGGACTACCTTCTACAATTTTTAATTGAATTTCAAACAGCTAACATCCTTGCCCTCCTAAGTACCGTTCTTCATAAACCAGCCAATCACCTTCCCTTAACGAAATACCATTTTCTTCCATCCCTAGAATTTCCCTAAACAAAAAATGTCAATCCAACACCAAATATTCTAGGACTAGCTTCTACAAATTTAAATTGAATTTCAAACAGTTAACATCCCTGCCCTCCTAAGGTCCATTCTCCACAAAGCAGCCAATCACCTTCTTCCCTTAACGAAACATATTTTTCCTCCTCCCTAGAATTTCCCTAACCAAAAATGTCAGTCCAACACCAACTGTTCTTGCAGTATTTTCTACAATTTTAAATCTAATGTGAAAGTGCTGACATCTCTGTACACCTAAGTACCATTTCCCATAAACCAGCCAATCACCTTCTTCCCTTAACGAAACATGTTTTCCCCCTCCCTAGAATTTCCCTAACCAAAAAATCTCAATCCAACACCAACTGTTCTTGTAGTATTTTCTACAATTTTAAATCTAATGTCAAAGTGCTGACATCCCTGCCCACCTAAGTACCATTTTCCATAAACCAGCCAATCACCTTCCCTTAACGAAACATTCTTTTCCCCATCCCTAGAATTTTCCCAAACAAAAGAATTCCACCCAGCATCAACTGCTCCATCATTTCCTTTAACACTATTCCTACCACGACCGGTCAAATGACCGTTTTTAAAATTTCGATTAGAATTTCCTATAAACAACGTAATTGAATCGCCTTTAAACTTCACGACTTTTCCTCAAATATATGTATAATACATTCACATTATAATACATTTTTCAATATTCACTTCTTTTTTTACTGTTCATTTTCTGGGAAAAAATTATCATTTGACAAATGCACCGGTTGCGGTAGGAAAAGGTATACGTGAAGTGTCGGTAGGAATAGTGTTAAACTTCTCCCAACGATCTACGACGAAACACCAAGGTGCGAACATCCCTGCCCTCTTAAGTTCCGTTCCCCATGCATCCGCCGATGATCGCGGCGTACACCTCGTTGCCCTCTCTCGCTCGCTTTGGAAGGTCGGAACGTCGGAACGCTGGCTTCGGCACAGAAGTATCGTCTCGAGAGCGGCGGCGATGCGCTCGCATCCCACGCGCATGAATTAAAGGCTGCGCACTCGGCTGGTTAGTCTTGATTTATCCCCGTGCATCGGTCTTCCCTCTTCTCCTTTTGTTTCGTCTCTGCTCCAGAGCCCGACTCGTCTATCCCGATGGTCCTCACCCCTGCCGTAATAATCCCGCGAGAACTCAGCCGGGCCGGCCTATAACAAATGCGCTGTTTTCAGTGCACCGTGAGGCCCAGTCATCCCGTAGGACCTCACGACGTGCCGGCCATTAGTCTAACCAGGAAACGTGATGGAAAGGTTGCCTGCGTGCCGGCATAACGCCCGGCTAACAAACATTGTTGTGACTTCCACGGGGTGAAACCGGGTATCCGTCATCTCCGTGATCTCACCTGGCTCCTTCTTCCTCTTCTTCTTCTTCTGCTGCTGCTTCTTCTGATTCTTCTGCTTCACCGTCTTTCGCTCATCCGCCTGCTCTATTCGTCTTCTTCAATCCTCCTCTGCGAAGTGTTTCTTCTTCTTTCTCCTGGTCCTTCACACCTCCTTCTGTTATATTCGTCTCAGCTTTTTAGGCTGGTGATGATTTTAAATGCTTCTCCTTTGATGATTTTTCTGGCCTGTGGTTTTGGGGATTTCTAGGGCCTTTTTTGGTTGGTTTGTTGGCCCTTCGCGCGGGATACTGCTTGGGTTTTATCACGTTGTTTATTTAATTATTCTCGAATTTATTGGGTTATAGATTCATTATGTTTTGTGATGATATCTATGCTTTCTTCTACTTCGGTTAGTGAGGATTCTGTGGTACTTCTACTTTGCAAATTTCGTTACTTTGTTCAGGTTATGTTTGAGTAGCTCTTTAACACCTTAACCTACAATGCCGTGTGACACTCGTGACGCGAAAATGGAATACGAAATTTTCAAGCTTCTTAAAACCTATGAAATTGAAGATATCTGTGAGACACGACACGATAGAATGATTTCTATGCTATGAACACATTACCGACCGCTATTGTTTGAGCATTCTACCCATTTTAAAGGATTTGTTTCGGCTTAGATTGCCTAAAGAAAATTACAATCTCTTTGAAAATGATTCTCACTGACTCCTTAACACACTTCCACTACAATAATAAATAACAAATCAGTGATTGCCGTGGGAACCGATTAATAAACTAAAAGTCTAAGCGTTGGTGACAAAAAGCTTATTTATAGGCTACCGGTCGGTAAAGTGTTAATATTGCGTTCTGTTATACGAAATATTGGAAATAAGAGAGAAACTTTGTTTTTAAGAATTATTTCTGAGTTATTCCGCAACGCAGTCGAAATAGAAATCGTAGGGCAAGGGTTAATATCTCCGTCCTGTCTGCCGAACTTCTTCGACTTCCACTGCCGCATCTACGCCTCTTCTTCCACTTGCTCTTCTTCTTCTCTCTCAGTCTTCTTTTCTACCTGCCGTATCTACTTCGTCTTCATCTTTCAATTTTCCTCTTCTTCTCAGTTTTGTTTTCTTCGCATAGTTCATCCGACCTATACACCCTCTTCTTTATCTTCATTTCTTCTTGCTCCTTTTGATGCCCCCACGCTTCTTCTCTTTTCTTCTATCAGCATTTCGTCATCGTCTAAGTCTTATCCTGCTTTAGACGCTTCTTCCGATCCACCCTATACATTCTCTTATTTCTCTTTACCTGTACGCTGTCTTCTGCTTCATCGTTCAGTTTTTCCTCACCTTCGCTCCGTTGCTCTCCTCCTCTACCACCTGTCTCCTTATTTCCCTAATCTCCTTCTTGTATCAGCTCTCTCCCACTCAATTCGCTCTTTCGGTACTTCATCTCCTCTTCTCGAAACGCCTACCGCAAAATTCTTTCTCGCTGCCACTCGCTAATGCAACCAAGACGCTCCAACTGCCACTACAATCTGTAATTCGTATCTTGTTGCTCTCTCCTCCTCCTCTTCTCAAAGCTTTTCCTCATCTTTACTCTTTTAATTTTTTTTACACGTCTTTTCTCATTGTAACTGTTCTGCAGTTTCGCTATTTTACATTTTCACACTCGCTCCCACATTTTCTTTATATCCTCGACTTTAAGTCTCCTTTTTACTCTTCACTTTTTCGTTCCTCCTTCTTCAACTTCTCTTTGTTCTTCCTTCTTCATATTCTGTTCTTAATGTGTTCTTCACCTCTTCTTCTTCATCTCTTCTTCATCTTCACTCTTTCGTTCCTACTTCTACAATTTCTGCTTGTTGTCTCTTCTCCTTCGTATTCGCTTCTCTTCTTCATCTCTTCTTCATATTCACTCTTTCGTACCTACTTCTACAATTTCTGCTTGTTGTCACTTCACCTTCGTAATTCGCTTCTTCATGTGTTCTTCTACGTCTGCTCTTCTTCATATTCACCCTTTCGTTCCTCCTTCTTCAATTTCAGTTTGTTGCCTCTTCTTCTTCATATATGCTTCTTCATGTCTTCTTCTACATCTCCTCCTCTTCACTTCTACTTCTTAATCTTCACTTTTTCGTTCCTCCTTCTTCAACTTCTCCCTTTCATTTCTTCTTCCCTATCCACTTTCTTCGTGGCGTCTACCACATCTTCCCTTTTTCATCTCTTCTTCTTCATGTTCTCTTTTTCGATTCTTCTTCTACATTTTCTCTTCATCACCTGCAGTTCTTAATTTTCTCTTCTTCATGTCTTCTTCTACATTTTCTCTTCTTCTCCTATTCTTCTTCATTTTCTCTTCTTCACCTGTTCTCCTTAATTTTCTCATTTCCACTCCGTTTTCTTCATCTTCTACTCTTCACCTCTTCTCCTTCATATTGCATTCTTCATCTCTTCTTTGCTTTTTCTTCTTCATCTTCTCTTTCTCGTTTCTTCTTCATCTTCTCTTATTCATGTCTTCTTCTACATCTCCTCTTCCTCACCTGTTCTTCTTAATTTTTTCTTCATCATATCTTCTTCTACATCTTCTCTTCTTCATCTGTTCTTCTTAATTTTCTCATTTCCACTGCTTCTTCTTCATCTTCTACTCTTCACCTCTTCTCCTTCATATTGCATTCTTCATCTCTTCTTCGCTTTTTCTTCTTCATCTTCTCTTTTTCGTTTCTTCTTCTTCCTCTTCTCTTCTTCATATCTTCTTCTACATCTTCTCTTCTGCACTTGTTCTTCTTAATTTTCTCATATCGACTACTTCTTCTTCATCTTCTACTCTTCACCTCTTCCCCTTCATCTTGCATTCTTCGTCTCTTCTTCATCTCTTCTTCGCATCTTCTTCTTCTTCATCTTCTCTCCTTCGCTTCTGCTTCTTAATCTTCACCTTTCATTCCTTCTTCTTCATCGTCTCTTCACCTTTTCACCTCTTCTTCTTCATCTTCACTTTTTCGTTTCCTCTTCTCCATCTTCTCTTCTTTATCTTCTCCTCTCTCAAGTTCATTTACTTCCTCCTCTATTCCCTTCATCTTCTGCATCCCCCTCCTCCGAACCCCTACCCGCAACTTCATTCCTACTACCACCCACCGCCGCCACCACGACACTCCGACTACCACCGCAATCCGTAATCCGCATCTCGCTGCTCTCTCCTCCTCCTCTTCCTCTTCTCCTCCCTTCGCTCCTCTTCGTCCACCTCGCCATCAGCTTCTCCACCTTCCTCCGTCCGTTCTTCCTCCTGGTCTTCTACCAGGTGTTCTTTTTTCCTCCTCTTTCAGGGGGCCGTCCTCTTCTACAATCACCGACGCATTGTCGGGCTAAGAGATTGCCCTCTGTGCCCGAGAGTTATGCGGCTGGAATGACTACGCCTCCTTGGAGGCTCGCCGGAGCGCTTCTGGTACCGGTAACCTGTTGTTTCTCGAGTTCTTGCCGGTCCACGATTTGCTCCTTTTACACCGAGCTCGTCCTGTCGAAAAGCTACGCTGCATTCTCTCGTTTCTACGATGAAGATTATCGCGACGTGGATTGCAACCGATGATCTACGACGATGGGATACCGTTACGTTTAACGCCTCCTTCGGGTTGCCATTTTTATCATTTAACCTAACCTAGACTTAACGTCAATTCTATTTCATTTGCATTTTTTTTCGGTTTCAAGTGCTGTGGTTAATTTACCTAAGATTGGAATGTCCAACCCGCGTCGTAATTGACGCTTTTTCCGTGGCCTTTATAGATTTCGATGGATACTTATTTTTATATATTAAAATATCTAGCAGAAATTAAATTATCTTTCAAATAAATTATTGAACATCTATGTGTATTGTCTGTTGGTTAACAGCGTATACAGACTTTTCACGGCTATTTTTTTATATTATATTATTCTTAGCGGATGTATTTATCAATTATTTTTTAATAGACGTTTTTAGCGCAATTTCCTGTAACACGAATTCCAACAACGCGGTACACGTTAACCGCGTTATACCAGAATTTGCTGTATTTAACCCTTTGCCATACAATAACGAGTGAAAAACTATTAAATTATCGACGATTGAACTATTTCTATGGTATAAATATTGCATTAAGTTATACGCTGCATCAAAAATCAGCGATACATTTTTATTTCAGCAACAAATTCTGAGTTATTGCGCATTCGAATCACAAAAGAAATCGTAGGACACGTGATTGAAAGATCTGGTTCTCAATTACTCCGTCTAGGAAATTTTTAAATTTTCCAAAAACTATTAAATTGAAAATATCAGTTAGTCGCTGGACAATTAAATTATTTTTGTGCTATTAATATTGCATTAAGTTACACGCTGCATCAGAAATCAGCGATATATTTTTATTTCAGCAATTAGTTCTGAGTTATTGTGCATTCGGCCACAAAAGAAATCACTCGGTAACGTGTTAAATGTAACAGACAGAACGTCGGTAGTTCTAGTGTTAAACCAAAATCACTAGCCTCGCGCCAATACCAATCGTCGTTAGCGGAAGCGCGAAAATTCGACCTCGATCCATCGAACAATTTGAATTTCCACGACTAAATCCCAATAGCTTCCTTTCACAGTCAGTATCGTCGAAAGGGCCAGCCCTGAAAGTGCTCGACGCTAAGTACCGGCGCTCGCTCGTACGTTGCCTCGCGCCCGGTAGCAATTTATTCATTGCGCCCGCTAACTGGCCGCGCATTGAAAACCCGCCACGGTAATCTGCATTCATTTGAATAAATAACCGATCAATAACCAATAATAAGTTGGCCAATCCCTGGTTTGTCATCTTAGCAATTCCGACCGGGTGATAAAGTAACCCGCTTCCCAGCACGGACACGCGTTATGGATTCGAAGCGAGGACTTTGTTGCCAACACGCGTGCCTCTAATTACTTCGAGTGTTCCGCTCCTCGGCATCGGCCAGCTCGATGGACGTGTGTGCTCTCTTTCATTTTATGACGTAACTTAACGAAGAGATGTCGTGGAACGGTGTGATTTTGCGATGCGATTGATGAAGTCTTTGGCGTTGATGCTGAGGATGCTGGGGATGCTGGGGATGTTGAGGGTTTCTTGAGCTGGGAGATTTAAAAAATGGATGGTCGACGCTGAGGATATTGAGACACTGAGATTTTTTGAACTAAGATATTTTAAATGATGGTAAATCGGTGCTGATGAAATTGACGCAGTGTAGCTTTTGCGATCAAGAATCTTTCAAAAGTGGCACATCGATGCTGAGGATTTTGAGACGCTGAGAGTTTTTGGACTAAAAAATTTTGAAAGATGGTAAATCGGTGCTGATTAACTTGACACAGTGTGGCTTTTGCAATCAAGAATCTTTCAAAAATTGAAGATCGATGCTGAGGATATTGAGACACTGAGATTTTTTGGACTGAGATATTTTGAAAGATGGTAAATCGCTGCTGATGAAATTGACGCAGTGTGGCTTTTGCGATCAAGAATCTTTCAAAAGTGGAAGATCGATGCTGAAGATATTGAGACACTGAGATTTTTTGGACTGAGATATTTTGAAAGATGATAAATCGGTGCTGATGAAATTGAAGCAGTGTGGCTTTTGCGATCAACAATCTTTCAAAACTGGGTGATCGATGCTGAGGACATTGAGACACTGAGATTTTTGCGACTGAGACGTTTTGAAAAATGGCAGATCTGCACTGACGAAATTGACGCAGGGTGGCTATTGTAATGAAGAAGCTTTGAAAAATGGAAGATCGGTGCTGAGGATATTCAGGCACTGAGATTTTTAAGACTAAGACTGATGCTGAAAAATGAGAGATTGATGCTGAGGATATTGATACACTGTGATTTTTTGGACTAAGACGTTTTGAAAAATGGTAGATTGATGCTGAGGATATTGAGACACTGAGATTTTTTTGACTTACAATTAGACGCTTTGAAAAATAGTAGATTGATACCGGGGATATTGAGACATTGAGATTTTTTGGACTAAGACGTTTTGAAAAATGGTGGATCGGTACTGATGAAGTTGTCGCAGTGTGGCTTTTGCAATGAAGAAGCTTTCAAAAGTGAAAAATCGGTGCTGAGGACATTGAGAGGCTGAGATTTTTGGGACTAAGACGTTTTGAAAAATGGTAGATTGCTGCTGAGGCTATTGTGACACTGAGATTTTTTGGACTAAGACGTTTTGAAAAATGGTAGAGGGGCGCTGAGAAATTTGTGGCACTGAGATTTTTGCGATCAATTAGCTTCCAAAAACGAAGATTGATGGAGAAGGTTTTAAGACAGTGAGATTATTTGGTGTGGCAAGTTTTCAGAAATGGGGCTGCTAGTCCGTTATATTTTGAGCATGGGGTCGTTAAACTTACTTCGTCCAGCGCTAATAACTTTAGATGGCTCAGCTGTGGAAGTTTCAGGAGACTTAAACTGCAGTTAAAACGTTTTTCAGTGTAATGGCCTGCAATTATTGAGGAACAGATAATGGAATAATTGCTTCTGACTTATAAAATCGTTTACACGACTTCTCAAAGTATCCATAACAGTACATAAATGGATAAAGTACTCGAACGACCGTCAACTGACCGTGACAAGAAACCTCAATTTTACAATAAAATAAAATTCACCGCTCCCAATATTTACAGCCTATCTCGAATAAAACCAATAAATACCGACAATGCCCGGCAAAACGTAACGAAATGTCAGAAAATTTTCGATTAAACGCCTCCTTTTAAGACAACCTTCATTTTCTCTCGTCAACGAATCGAACCTCCTGGAATCCATCGGCTGAAAGAAGAAAACAGCATCGATCCTTTCCAAGCAATCTCCGATAATGCACAACATGGTTAATAAATTGCATTACAATTTCCCGACTCCTTGGAATAATTACAAAATATCAGACTTCAATTACGCCACAAACGATAGCGCCATCCCGTCGAACCGAGGCAAAATACGCGTGGATAATCGCAGCTAAACATAACCTTAACGCGACAACCATGAACATCACAATCCAAGTTCCATTAGCTTCTCACAATCCCACCGCGAATCGATTCGCTGGCACCGAGGGAACGTGTAACATGATGGGACATCAGGCTGCATCGAGGAATGCGAATAAAACGACAGAACGAGGAGAATCGTTCGACGTGCGAGGTACACTTTCTCACACGGCGACGATGCCGGGCCCGAGGGGGAGATTTTCGGCGAGAAAGAACGTGTGAACGCGTCTCGTCAACCTCGTCGTACTCAATCTTACTTGCAAATGCGATGAAGTGGCGTGTGTGGTGGCGGCTTTGATGAAGGCCGATGGAAAAGATGGAGGTGAAAGTGGGAGGTACAGTTTAGCGCGTTGAATTACCTTGGGGGATATGTCTTCATCGTCTTGGGGGTTGCTCGTTGTGTCGACTGTTTTCAGAAGTGTCTGGAAGCAATTGTTGGGGTTTTTGATGAAGGGGAGCTGGAAGTAAGAACAGAACAGTGGAGGTACAGTTCGCAACGATGAATCTGCTTTATAAAATTTTGTTGAGATTCAAAGATAGAGGTGAAGGTTCACAGTTTGGCATTTCAATTATCTTGAGAATATGTCTCCATCGTTTAGGTTAGGTCTGAGTAGTTCAATACAGCAATCTCGCTGAACTCTTTGTCACGAATGGTAGCGCCTCGGCGAAGCTTGGTCAGATGAAGGACGAAATATCTTTACCGTTTATCAGGGCCTGATATGGCGAAATTTGAGAATCATTTTTGACGTAACTGATAATCCTTTCCACAAAGAGAAATTAAAATACAAAGTGACTGGCGAAGCTCCAGCCCCTTTTTCAAATTTGCTTAAAAATGTCTTCATCATTGATTGGGCCATATCAGTCCCGGAAACACTTCTTAGCATTTTTCCGGCCGCTGTCACGTACGCGTGACTTCTCTTCGCCAACTGTTATCGGCCTCTATCACGTACGCGTGACTTATTTCGTCACCGATGATCCTTTATTCCGATCATTCCGATATTTGTATAGGTAAACATATTGATTTACATAGTTTTCCCCTCCCAATTTACCAGATTGTCTTTTGTACGAACGACTGCGTAAATATCACTTCTAGCGAGCAGTAGAACCTGCGTGAAACTCGCCGGAAACAGTGTAACGTTGATGCGATAAATCAGCGGCCGGCAAAGTGTTAAGAAACAGAAACGTCTTTTTAACCAAAAAATAAGCGAAATAGACAGAACAATGTTATACAGATTTAAAAAAAGCTGTACCACCAACCGGTAAAAAAACGTACAAAACTTCTGGGCCCTATTGGTCAACAAGTATCGAAAACATCTGCCAAGATGAATTCCATGTGACACACTGTGCACCAAGGACCCAAAGGATGCCGATGAGGAGAAAGAGGAAGCTCGTCCGCGAGAAAGGACGAGAGGGTGCGTACACCAAGAAGGGCCCACCAAGCCAATTTGTGACTGACGAGGCGATTGGTAATAAGCAACGGAGGGACTCAAATTGCTTGAGTTTTTCTGCGGTCGTTCATTGGGTGTTGTCGTCGAGATAGCCCACGAGTCCCTCTCTTTCTCCACTCCTTCGAAGGGCCTCATACGGGCGGAATCGAGAAGCGAAGAAAAGGGCAGCTCGGAGGGAGGAGGGGGAGGAAAAAAAGGCACGACGATCCCATTAACCGGGGCCTCCTGTTCTTTGGCCGAGGACGGGGGGCGAGGGAGGGGTAGAGGTCTCCTCAGGAGGATACCGGCCCGCCCTTCGTTGCTTCGTGTCCCTGTAGCGTGATCGAGAATCAGGCCCTTTCTGCGCGCACGTCCTGGGCCCTTTGCGAGTAATAGAAAAGAAGCAGACTTGTTGGAATTTTGTCGTTGGATGTACTCGAAGGTGCAGGTATTGATCGAGATTTTGCAGTATACTGATCACAAAAATTATAGAAAATTTCAAAATGAATTTGAAGCGATTAAAGAAGATACTTCTGACGAAGAAATTTGTTCGGCCATCGAGTAACGACTAATTTATTTCAAAAGTAAACCTGATTAACTTCATGCCACCTTACATTTTGTATTTCATTGAATGACAGCTCCATTCAATTATATAATCTGCAATAAATTTGTATTTACATTTCGAAGGAAATTTTAATAAAGAGTGCACACCGTCTCATCACACTTCTTCACTTCAAGTTTTACGAAGTTAATCGATTTGACAAGTGACTGGCCCATTTATCAAGCTACTCGATCTTCGTGAAAGGGCACCTCACAAATCGGATAAGCCCAACGCTCGAAATCCGACATCGACTATTTGTCGAATACGTCGCAACGACGTTACGGGGCGAACGAAGAAGAATTTGCCGAGGGAGGCCGACGAAAAATGAAGAAAAAAGGGAGCGAAAGGAGAGACGCGAAGGAGAGGAATCGCTCGAAGCGTCGTGGACGATGCGTCGCGGCTATTATCGGGCCCCGGTCTTTTTGCCAGGCGGACCGATCGGTGGGCCATTGTCTCGAGATGATTGCAACACGTTCGGGGCTGCTTAAAATATAGGGACCGAGGGCCCCCTATCTCTGTCCCCTTTCCTTCCAATTCGTCCTCCTCCCCCCTCCGCCTCCCCGCCGTTGCCTTGTGCGGCAGAAGCGGACCCCAGTGGGCCCACAGAGACACACACGGAAGGGCGGGCACCTGTACCCCTCTTCTTCTCCCTCCCTCGCCTTTCTCGATGGAGGATATGGGCACTGGTTAATGGGATCGCCCCGGATCGTCGCTTCGACTCCTCGGTTTCCCACCGTCCAACGGCATCGGCTTTTTCTTTTCATCTGCGGCGTACGCGCCTTGCCGAGGGGGAGGTATCGAGGAATGTTTAATTTTCATTTGTGCAACTGATCAACGGTGAATGCGTTTGTGAAATTTTGGACGGATTGGGAGGTGGTGCTGAATTTTTTGGGTGACTGTGGGGGATAATTGGTCATTTGAAGTTGGGTAGGATGAGTTGGGAAATGGGAAACGAGGGTCAAAATTGAATCGTGTGGGTCAATGGAATTGTTGGAAAAGGTTTAACAGTGAACCTATCACCGCGATCAAATAACCGTCTTTTGATTTTTTCTAAAAATTCCCCAAATTGATTGGCCAGCCATTCAGTAAATATTTTAGGCCTATCGTATAAAACAAAAATTTCTTAACCGATCATCTTTTACACCTCTTCAAATCTCTTTCTTCAAAGTACTTATTGCGTATATTTCAACATAACATATTTAAAGCCGGTAGGTTTAGTGTTAAGTAAGCGTAAATTGTTTATTCTATAGTTGAACTTTCACAGTGTATTATAAATTGGCAGATGTTCATAGAAGTACATACCAATTGTAAGAGAGAATGTAAAGAACGTTTAGGCTAACGCTTTTTGCAGCTTTCCCACTCCTTGCGCACTAGGATGCGCTGTTGCTCAAATTCCAAGAGGAATTTTTAAGATTAAAAGTACCAAGGTGGTCGTAGCGACTGGTTTCGAATTTTTTCGAAAAATTTGCAAAATTTATGAGGAAGCTGTGATGTAAATATTCCACTGATATTTTACAAAATATAAGTTACTTAATAAACAATCGAGGTTCTTATAAAAATTTTCCCCGAATAATTAAAGCTTCTGGGATAAGGTAACAATTTTTAAGATTCTATGTAAGCTCTTATGCTATGTTATAAAAAACTACTTTGGATTGAAAATGTGTATTTACCTTCTGTATCACTGGGTTTATTTTTTATATATGAATAAAGTTAGTAAGTTATTTAAGAAAAAGAAAGTAAAGTTACTTAATTGATCATCTTTTTCACCTCTCGATTTCTCCCGTTGCAAAGTATGAATATATTAAAATCTAATACAAAATCTAATATAATTTTAGATATAATAATATTTAAAATCTAATATAAAATCTATTAAATATAATAGATATAATGCAGGCGGTTGTAGTGTTGATATCAGAATTTTAAATGTGTAGTTTATTGGAAAAACGAAAAAGGAATTTATTTATATTCCTAGATCGGTTTGGAATTTACATTGGTACATTTTTTAAACATAATACCAACGATCTCTGAATTTTTAAGTATTTCTTTGTTTCTTGCTCTCATTGATATTTATCGAGTGTATCGAGGAATGTTATATTAGTCCCCGAGAGTTAAAAAATTAATCAATTACAGCTTAAGAGGAAATAATTTTGAACTTTGATCCCTCGGTGTCTCATAACTTTCAAAAGACATTCGCGTCGATCAAAATCGAATATATCGATGTCCTTCGTTGGAAAAAATTGTTGATTTTCAATACATCGATTATCAATTAAAATACGTTTTAACATGATGATGCGCAAAACATTTTCGTTACGTAATACCGACGGGTGGTCAATTTGCCTTGATTTCGCGAAGGCTACCGGACGAGTGACGCGCGAAACCAGGAAGAGCGATAATTATGCTACCTGTCAGTGACGAGATTCGAGACTTCTTTTCAGCCTTCTAAATTCTCTCTTAATGCCTTACGATCGGACGTGATTAATGAATTGTTCGCGAGAAAAAGCAGTGAGACGTTGCATAATGTACAATTGTACTCGAATTGACGTTGAGGACGCCACAGAATCGCAAAAATTTAGAGACGATGATAAGACGCATTTTTGGGCCTTACACGAAACTTGTACGAAATACATTTAAATATTTTATGCCGTTTAAATATACTCAAAGTAACGTCATAGACGAAATTGTCACGAAAACTTACAGCTAACTGTAAGAAAGAATTTTGGGCCTTATTTGAAAATCAAGAAAAACGTTTCAATATTTTATACTGATTAATTGTACCTTCTGAAATTAATCAGCAAAGTTTCGGTCATACTTAAAAAATGGAAGTTCTCGAAACTGTTGTGTAACGCTCAATTCGAAAACTTAAAAGTCAATGACAAGAAGAAATTTTGGGCCGTACTCAAAAATGTCCGAAATTCGTTTAAGTGCTCTATAATATTCAAATAAACCCATTTCAACAAAGATGCCAAAATACCGCAAAAATTCCATGATATTTATTGTAATTTTGGGCCTTAGCTAAAAGCTCAGAGCCACCTTCAAAATAGAGTCAACAAAACGCGTTTATATTCTCACACAACAGATGCTCAAACACCTTCTGCACATATTTACCCAAACCTGCCATAAACTACATAATATTATGAATTCCAACAATCTCTCATCCTCGCCAGGTGATATATCACACCAATCACAACCGCAACGACCCGCCCAATAACTCAGAATTCGCCAACCCCAGTTCCCCTATGCCAAACGAGTCCTTTGTCCAGTCATCCGATAAAACAGCGATTCCGGTTTCCCGCGCGATCGGGGGTGACCGCGGGGCTGTCGTAAGAACGTCCAGACGATGCCCGCGCTAACTCTGGGCCGTAAAACGATAAAAGGGTGTACACCGCAGTGAAAGAAAACCAGACAAACCGACGGACGATGAGAGACCGAGAGAGAGAGAGAGAGAGAGAGAAAGGAAGGGAGAGGGGGGTCCACGAGACTCTTCTTGGAAGCTAGGGGGCTAATTGGTCCGCAGGACGAGACAGGACCATAAACTGTCGCCTGCAATCAACGATGCGCGACTCTAGCCCGCGGGTGGACGCGCTCTCCGTTTCCCCTCCACCTCTGCGCATGCCCGTCGCAGCGCGCGGAACAGTCCCAAGTTTTATAAGGACCCCCCTCCCCCCTCCGCCCCTTTTGGGCCCCCGGGCGCTATACCGAGACTGGAGAGACGCAGGGAGACAGAGAGAGAGAGGGAGAGAGAGAGAGAGAGAGAAAGACAGAGCCTGGGACCGTGTACGAATTTACATTTAGAAAATATAATGAAGCAGCGTGAAGCGACCATTAGTCGTTCGGAGATGACAGACGATTTCGGACCCCCGCGGGTCCTCCCCTTCCTCCGGCTCTCGCCGGGCCAGGGCCCCGACACCAGCCAATGAAACAAAGAGCGGAGAGCGGAGGGAGAGGGAACGGGCCCCCTTAATGACAGTGGGGCAGTGGTTTTCATTAAGGTCGTCGCTTCGCCGGATCGCCTCGCGTGCGTCTGCGATGGAGGCGCCTTCTGTCTTCTCGATGGGACTCTGCGAATTCTTCGAGTTCTCTGAAAAATCTGCCGCTTTTGGGGGCAGCGCTTCTTTTCGGACGTTCTGGGTTAGATTTCTTCTTTTTTGTAATTTCGTTGGATGGAGGGTTGGGGGAAAGGTGTTGTTAAACATTGCTGTCTATCGTGCGGTGGCGAGACGTTGCGATTTTTATGATGTTAATTGTTTTTTCATTGTTATTTCGGAATGTGAGAACAGTCGATGAACGTATACTGTTGGAAGTCTTATAATTGGTACGAAATTCTGTGGTATAGATTTCATCGGAAAGTTTTCAATGTTGTCTGCAAATATAGGTCCGGGGGTCAGTGAACCTTCGGGTCTTCTCTAGAAATGTCTGAAAGGAGAAGAAATGGGTTTAGAGGCATGAGGCCCATTTTGGGAGACGAATGTGAGATGAATGTCACTGCGGTAATTCCAGACTAACTTGTATTGAAATTATTAACTGCAGTGGGGTAACAGTGGATAAATGTTTTTGATGTAAAAACTGTTTTTATCTTTATCATTTCTTTGTGCAATTTGATTTTTGTAATCGAATTCAGGAGAAATTTAAAACTTTTCTTTTTACTACAAACTTTAATTATACAATGGAAATAACCTTTTGACAGAAAGTAACCCTTTGTTTGGGTTGTCATAGTGCAAACAAAGTGAAAATTAAACATTAAATAATTAACGTTAAACAGTAGCAAACAAGAAATTCCAAAAACACGTATTTACTAATATTGCCCATTGTTTATACATATAAACATACATGAATGTAGAATAATATTTAATGAGGAAAATTGTCAAAAAATTACAAATTTTAATCCATTACTGAAATAAATTATTTTTCGGAATTGTTTTTTATATCGATGAACTATTCGATAGAAAATTTGCAACTTAGCAAAACCTATGAAATTGAAAACATCAGTGAAACGCGACACGATCAAATTATTTCTATATATTTTATTTCTTTAATATCAATATCAGGTTAAATATATCAGGAACCATCCATCAATTTTTATTTTCCCAATTTAATTCTGAATCATTGAGGAGGCAGTTACAAAAGAAATCGTCCTGCAAGGGGTTAAAAGGGAAAGAGTTCCTATCCAACCCCAAAGTTTAAGGGTTGTCCCTACCCCTTCAGTGTGGACGATTGCCGACATAAAAAAATACGTGTGCAATATTTTTTCTAGGACTACCATCCTGCAAGTTTCATAAAAATCGGTATTTACGGATTCACTATGTCCCGCTGTAAATTCAACGATATAATTAATAACAGAGTTAGCACTCAAGAAAAAAACTCTACGCATTCGACAAGAAAAAGGGCGCCAATTAATATCAATTTCAAATTTAAACTTTGTACTGCAGAAAGGATCCTTTTTACCACCGCTCACCTCCTTCCTTCTGCTCCTCTGCGCCAAAATCCAACGCAATAAGAGAGTTAAAGTCATTCCATCGTGAATGCCGCTCTAGATCGATTTCTACTTGTCGAAAGTCGTAATAAATCAGCGGATCGAGCGACGGAAAAGGTCATCGCGACAGGAAAGGCGGCGAAGACATGAATTGGCGAGCTCTTCTCGCGATCGACTCGGAGGGATTCTTCACCGACGGCGGTTCCGGCGAATCGCCCGAAGCGCGAATCGATCGAGGTGGCCTCGATTTCGGGACAAAAATGAGCCGCAATTAGGCGCATTAGTTTTTGCGCAATCGGCCCACTCGTGCCTGCTGGGCCCGACTGGGAGAAAAAGACCGTCGCAGTGGGACTGGAGGAAAAGACAGAGAGAAAGAGAGTGAAAGGTGAGAAGTGGAAAAGGAAAAGGGAAGAATAGTGAAGAAAATACTGCAGGAGAAAAACTGAAAAGAAGAAAAGGAGGCAAAGAAGAAAACAAGGCAAAAAAGAATAAAACGAGGCAGGAAAGGAGAAAATGAGACAGAAAAGAAGAAGGCAGAAAGGAAGAAAAGAAGGCAGAAAAGAAGAAAATAAGGCAGAATGGAGGAAAAGGAGGCAGAAATGAAGAAAAGGAGGCAGAAAGGAAGAAAACGAGGCAGAAAGGTAGAAAAGGAAGCAGAAAAGAAGAAAAGGAGGCAGAAAAGAAGAAAATGAGGCAGGAAGGAAGAAAAGACGGCACAAAAGAAGAAATGGAAGAGTCGAAAAAGAATAAAAGTGGAAGAAATGGAAAAGAAAGGGGAGAGGTGTTGAAATTATTTAATAATAGGAATTAATTCATATTTAAAAAAAGTGTCCATCCGCAAAAGCTTAACCCGTTTGACGCAACCGGTATTTCGCTAGTTTCTTCACACTTTCTGAAGTGAAACTTTTTCTGTTAAAATCGCATCTGTACGAAGCAGAAACCTTAAAGACGCAAATAGATATATAGTCAGGAGGGTTTTATCTTTTCAGTGACAATATTTAAACATTAAATGTATTAGAAAATTCGTAAATATTACAATTTTAAAATCATGTGAAATTTCATTGAATTCAACAGCGTCGGCCACCGGTGACCCCCATGGCGTTCAACGCGTTAATAAAATATATTAATTCAAAATACAATTAACAGTCAGCAACACTTACGTTACTCGCTCACGGATGATAATTAAACAATCTGTTATTTTTCAGACACACTTTCTGTTCTCATTTCCAGGTGCTGAGTTACTTAATTATGGTCCGTGTGTCAGCAACGTAAATATCCACGACTCCTAATTGTATTTTGAATTAACTTATTTTATTATAGCCCTTTGTGGACGGAGACTTTTTTGAATAATGAGAGATAATCATTTATTTGGCGATAAAAAGAATTTTTTATCAGAAAGTCACAGTGATAACTCCTTGAACTCCTTAATTTTTTATCACCTACCAACAACTCCTTAATTAATTTGCAAAATATATCTAAAAAGGTGGCCTCGGTACAAAGTTGTATTGCAATAGAAATTATTATTTTTATATTATTATTGTTACTATCATTTTAGAAATTGCATTGTACAATGTCGAGTCCAGGTGGACACTAAAGTTGGCGTAATAAATGTAATTTCGAGCCACATAGGAGTGCTAAGAGTTAATGCATAGAAATTACAAATTATTATTTACCTAATCATATTTCGACGGTTATATTTTAATTTTCAGCTCCAACCGTGTTTACATGCAGCAATAAACTATGATTAGATTTTTTCTCAGACTACATATATGCGTCCGTAGTCCCCACAGGGTTAAATAATTTCCACACAGAGCCGAAAAGGAAGAAATTTGAAAGAAAAATGAGCCAAGTGTAGAATGATCGCAGAAGAAAAACAAAAAAATGTAAGAAACTAACAAAAATAAAGAAAATGTGAAAGCAAGAAACAAAAAAAAAAGAAGAAATACCCAAAGAGGGAGAGTAGATATCGAAGAAAAGCAGACCGGCAGAAAATATTAACAAAGATAAATAAAACACGACGCATTTACAAACCAAAAACAATCAACACCCGAGAAGAACACGAAAAACGAAGAAACAAACTCCTCGGCGACGGAAACGCAGTAAAAACAACGTCATAAATCAGAGGAAAACCTAAGACTCAAAGGACAAAAGCAAGAGGTAAGGAATAAAACGAAGAAAACAATAAAGATGCGTTTCTCTCCTCGCTTCGTCCTGTCACCGTAAACGAATCCAAGACATCGGTACGATACCGAAAACACGATCGCTATCCATCTCCCAGTGAAGAAAAAAAAAGAAAAAGTAGCAAGCCGAACGAAGAGATCGGCTAGAAAGCCGGAGGAAGAGGGAAGAAAAGAGGAGTCTCTCGGAGAGGGGCGTGTCCTCTGATTATTATAATTATTCCGGAGCTGGTGAGGCCCCGGGACCGTAATTAACGCAACCGCGGCCGGGACATTTTGACAGATCCGAATTCTCGGTAATGATAAAAAATAGCCGTCCGCGCGATGGAGGACCGAACGGTGGACCCGTTCTCAATTACCTCGGAGGACGGCAGAGAATCGACGAGGTAGGAAAACAATTCGCGTGGTATTTGGCCCGACGATCCCTTTGAAAGAAATCTAGTCGAGCCTCCGGAGCCGGACCGGCAATTAACCGGCCCCGGACCGGAGTATCATTCCGGATCGTTTGGTCGGACGTAAAAAAGGTGTCGCCTAATGATCTAGAAAATAACTTGGAATGACCCGGGGGGAATGGGAGGGCGGAGGGAGATGATTGGAAGGGGGGAGGTGAACTGGAGGGAGAGGGAGGAAAGAGGGTGGGAGGGATGGAGGGAAGGGTGAAAGCGGGGGGTTGGGAAAATGACGGGGTATTAATGAAGAAAGCGGGGACAGAGAGATGAGGTGAAAAGAGTGTGGAGGAGGGACGAGGAAGGGAGGAAGGGAGGGAATGGTGAAAATGTGAATGTAAGAGATAGAGACTGTGATGATTGGAAAAGATGGAAAGTCGTGGAGGTGAAGAAATGGAGAAAATGAGAAGAAGTGGAAGAAAATTAGTAAAAGGGGTAGAAGGGGTACTGTGTGCAGAAGAAGCAAGGTAGAGGAGATGAAGAAGCAGAAGAAATGGGAAAATGTCGGAGAAAATAAGTAAAAGAGAGAAAAGTAATGCTCTGTGAAGAAAATAGGAAGGTTACAGTGATAAAGAAATAGCGAAAATTGCAGAAAGTTGAAAAAAAGTACTGTGTGAGAAAATGAGCAAGATTGAAGAGATGAAGAAATAGAAGAAATGGGAAAATAATGAAGAAAGTAAGTAAAGGAGGGAGAATGAGTGCTGTGTGGAGAAAGAAGGAAGGTTAAAGTGATAAATAAACAGAGAAAATTGCAGAAAGTTGATAAAAAGTACTGTGTGAGAAAATGAGCAAGATTGAAGAGATGAAGAAATAGAAGAAATAGGAAAATGATGAAGAAAATAAGGAAAAGAGGGAAAAGTAGTGTTGTGTGGAGAAAAAATGAAGGTTAAATTGATAAAGAAATAGTGAAAATTGCAGAAAGTTGAAAAAAAAGTACTGTGTGAGGAAATGAGCAAGATTGAAGAGATGGAGAAATAGAAGAAAAGGGAAAATGTTGAAGAAAATAAGGAAAAGAGGGAAAAGTAGTGTTGTGTGGAGAAAAAATGAAGGTTAAATTGATAAAGAAATAGTGAAAATTGCAGAAAGTTGAAAAAAAAGTACTGTGTGAGGAAATGAGCAACATTGAAGAGATGAAGAAATAGAAGAAAAGGGAAAATGTTGAAGAAAATAAGTGAAAGGCGGGAAAATAATGCTCTGTGGAGAAAAAAGGAAGGTTAAAGTGATAAAGAAATACAGAAAATTGCAGAAAGTTGACAAAAAATACTGTGTGAGGAAATGAGCAAGATTGAAGAGATGAAGAAATAGAAGAGATGGGAAAATGTTGAAGAAAATAATTAAAAGACGGAAAAGTAGTGCTCTGCGAAGAAAGAAGGAAGGTTAAAGTGATAAAGAAATAGAGAAAATTGCAGAAAGTTGAAAAAGAGTACTGTAAAAGGGGGAAAAGTAGTGTTGTTTGGAGAAAGAAGGAAGGTAGAAGAGATGAAGAAATGGAGAAAATGGGAAGAACCGAATGAAAATGAGTAAAATAAAGAGAGATATGCAAGAAAAACGGACTAATGTTGAAGAGTATTATTAGAAAAAGTGCCAGTGTTTCGATGATAATGATTTCAGTAATTTTTACATCCATCGTGGCATACGATGAGCCTGTCGGAACTGCTCAATCATTGGACATTTACACTTCGATCCAAATTTTTTGTTCGTCCCCGCAGCAATGACGACAGCTGCGTCTCGAGGACCATTAAGCCCCGACTAAATTTGAGGAACAATTTTCAAGACAATTTGCATTTAAAATCATCACTCTTAATACACCGACTCCGTAGTAAATCGTTTCGAAGACTCTAGGAATTTAAGAATTATCGTAACGGTTCACCAAATCTACCTTGAGTTTTTTCCAATCTATAATTCTACTTCCATATCTCCTGCCACGTTGCAGCTTCTTCCGAGCGTCGTAAACAGAAGAATGCTACTAAACTGCCTGCTGTCTTTGCAATTTACGCAATTTTTACTTAAAGAAAGTATAAATCATAAATAATACCTTAACCCTTTGCAGTCCGAATTATTTTCTCAATTTTGTAGTGAGCTAAATGAAATGAATTTCACATTTTCTATCATTGGTAATTTGTTTTTAATTATAACAATAACTGTAAATACTGACGGATCTTTAGCTGATATTACAAAATAATTATGAAATTGGAAAGTCGATATTAAATTGTTAGAGAATGAAATGAAGTGAAAAACTATACTATTTCGAGTTTAACTCGACATAGGACTGCAAAGGGTTAATAAAAACATATCCTTTTTTATAATATTCAATCATTACACAAAGGATATCTGCTTAACACTAGATTTACGGGCGTGAAATCTGTTACACTGTATTATATTAAATAAGTACCTTGGAAAAAGCGGGATCAAGCGGCAAATATGATACCTCGTTAAGGAATTTTTGTATTGTAAAATACCTGTGAAATATCTGCTGTTCTGCTTTTCCATAAATTTGAAAAATGTTTATAAAAAAGTAGGAACCCGTCGATTTGATGACTTCCGTAAATCAAGTGTTAATAAAACTATCCAAATTCTATTCCTCCGTTTTACTTGGCTGATTACACTTAACACGTTGCATTATCAGGTCACTTTCAACATTATCCGCTATATTTGCTCGGAACTGTTAACCCACATTGAAAATAATACTGCATGCACTCAACAAATCAAATATTCTCATTGATGAAATCCATAGAAATTATTTCGTCATACTCGACAACAACATTTGGACAAATATTCCACCGTGCATCAATTAATCAACATTCGAGCGATGAAACTCGGATAATATAAGAACCTCCAAGAGAAAAACACTTTCTGTCATCTGATCAACTTATACCTCTTTTTTCTATCTCTCTCAGAGACCCCCTTTTGCACGATAATCGCGACGACACGCCATAACGTCCACATAACCCTCAATCGGCGACAAAAAGTGCCCCGCGATAACCTAACCTAAGCGTAACGACATTTATGGGATACCTTATCGACCTCTCTCCACTTTGGCCAAATTAAACAAACATAAAGATGAGATTAAGCCAGCCCCGAATAACCCCGTGACCTTGGCGACCCCCTCTCTCCCACCGCGTCGCCGTCGGTCCCCGAAAACTCGGCCGCTAATCGCTCTGACCGCCAATAACGGTCAACGATACGATAATTAAATCGTAGAGTTATTCTCGTCACGCGTCCGGGCAATTATAATTAAGAATTTATTGGCTTGGATAATCGGTCGGCTGGTAGTTCTATGTTTTTTTGTGCTTGTCGATAGGGATGGATTGTAGATAATGGGTTTAATGATTTTGCTTAGTCTTGTAGCATTTCGCTGTAACGGTTGGAGTTATTTTCTCTAGGATTTATGGCGGGAAGTGTGATTCGAATTATCGAGGATGTTACGATGTGTATGTACGTATTGTAGGATAAATTGAGGAGGAATTTTGCAGATGGGAATTGAAATTTGGGACCAGTAATTGCTTCTTTCTATGTATTTTGCCTTCCAGTGCTGCGAGAATCCCTTTTGTGACTTAAAGTTTAAAATCTCTCCTAAATTTCTGGGGTTGTCATATTCACGTCACTATTGAGGCGTTCACAGTCCAAATTAATTCACTACACCTTTTGAATTTTTCAAAATTTAAGTGTCAGAGCACTTAACCTTTTCTGCTTACAATAAATTTCCCTAATAATAACGATTAATTGACGAAATTCCTTCGGCCATCGAATACTGATTAATTTCAGAAGTAAGTCTGATTAACTTCAACGCTGATCCGCCTTATTCATTTGATACTTTGTTACATCAAAGCTACATGCAATCGTACATTCTGCAATATTAATTTGTATTTATATTTTGAAGGGAATTTTAAAAAAGAGTGTAAACTATTTCTTTACATTTCTCCACTTTCGGTTTTATGACGTTAATCGATTTGGAAAATGAGTGGCTCAGTGTTAAGAACAAAACCAGCTGACATTTCCGGGACCCAAACTTGGGTCCACCAGTTGCTCCTGTTTATATTCTTCAATTGAAACTGTTCCCGTTATTTTGCATATTTTTCAATCTCAAAACCATACACACAGGCGGCCCTCAACTTTCGCAAATATTTGGTTCCTGAAAATGTGTGCAAATGTTGAATGTTCGAAAGTAGAGGGATATAGAAAAAACATTAAAAATTCTATTATAAAGTATTTATTTATCAGTATATGACTCATTCAGAAGCCAATTCGGTTAAGTCCATTTCTTGATATTTTCTCACTTTTGTAATTTTTAATAGAATAAACTTCAATCTATTAAAATTTGGAAAAATCAGAAAATAACAAAAAAATTGACTTAACCGCATTAGCTTCTGAGCGACTCATGTATGAATAAGATAATGAGGAGTGTTTAAGCGCTTTGATGTGTTTTCTTTGTAAACTTGAGATTCTCTAACCTCTAGCAGGCAGTATTAGAGGCAATGGTGCAATTTAGAGAACCTCTAACAAGCAATGTGTGAGTTTGCACGAGCAACAGCGCTCCCTGGGAGCGACTGCATGGAAGCGAACAATTTTTGCAATATCGACAAAAATCTTTAAAAAATTGAATTTTTAAAATCTGCGAAATAGCGAATTGTGCGAAAGTCGAAAGCCGCCTGTACTATGCTTCATAAAAAATATTATTGCACTCCATACAACCACCCCTTTACGAGGGCCACGGTGAAACATCATAGAAACGCCCCTTAGGCTTCTAACGTCTAACGCAGAGCTGGGAAGAAGCGAAGAGCACTTTCTCGTCTCTCCCTCTGTCTGTCCTCTTGCCCTCTCGTCGTCTGTTCCTCTGCCCGAGGGAGAACAAATTAAAAACTGTCCCAGTGGCCGTAAATAAAACGTTGGCCGGCATTCCGCCCATCTCAATATACGCTCTTAAAAGGAGGCCTCTCTCTAGACTCAAGCGCCTTACCGACATTTTATACCGGGCGCGTCGAATCGTTACTTTGACCTTTCTTCATGGCGATTGATGATTTTTAACCGGTGTGCATCACAGATCAAATTGTATTACATGTCTCTGATTAAGGCGATAATGATTTTCATGACGGAAGCGTATTCTTGGAACGTGTACAATTGAAGATGTGTATAAGGCGGGATATTTGAATGTGGTGTGAGTACCTTTACTTGTATGCTGAGGGATTTAAGAGTTTTTCAGAAAGTTTGCATTATAGTGCAAATTATATTACTTATCTTTGATCAAGGCAATTATTATTTTCATAACGGAAGCTTATTATTGGTATTTGTACAATTGAAGATGCGTATAAGGCGGGATATTTGAAAGTGGTGTAAGTGCCTTTACTTGTATGCTGGGGGATTTAAAAGTTTTTAAGAAAGTTTGCATCACAGTTCAAATTATATTACTTATCTTTGATCGAGGCAATTATTATTTTCATGACGGAAGCTTATTATTGGTATGTGTACAATTGAAGATGCGTATAAGGCGGGATATTTGAATGTGGTATAAGTACCTTTATTTGTATACTGAGGGATTTAAGAGTTTTTAAGAATGTTTGCATTATAGTGCAAATTATATTACTTATCTTTTTGACCAAGGCAATTACTATTTTCATGACGGAATTGCATCATTGAAAAGTATTCGATTGAAAATGCGTTTGAGGGAAATATTCTAAGAAAGTTTACATAAAGTAACATGTTAAGGTGAATTTGGTATGACAAACCATAAGGACATTATGTTGTATTTATTTTGTCATTTATGATTATTTAGTTAAACTAGGTCATTTTTAATAGGACCTACCATTTTAGGTTAGGAAATTTTCTTAGCCAAATAAAGAATCTTCCAGAAGCGATGACTCGCGTAGATTCATCATGTACTTTTTTGCATTTATATTTCAAAAATATAATCATTGTCAGGAGAGACTGTTTTGATGATTGTATTCCTGCGTTTAGAGGGTAATGCTCGTTAATTTGCAGCGCAAAGTGTCATTTTCTAATAAAATATAGTAGTAAGTACGTCAATTAGTGACCATCATGACTTTATGCTGAAAGGACCTTCGTTTCGAACTCCCAATCACGTAATTCGTTAAGCCAACATACCCGGTGATTATTAAATAACTCAGCAAAGATCATCAGTTCATTTCTCAGACTACGATGATTGAAAAATATCCTCCTTCTACTCACGAAATTTGTCAAATGTTCATAAATACACAAGTACATGCAAAAATCTCAAAAAATACATAAAAATGTAAGCAAATACATTACAATTAAGAACACAGAACAATAAAATACAAAAAAATCTCAGAAGAAGTTACAAAAACATCGTTACATACATACAAACATAAACAGATATAAATCAGTACAAAAAACAAAAAAAGATCGACAAGTTTACAGAACGTTAGAATAAAAGAAAACAAATTTGAAAATTACAAACAGAAAAACTAAATAAAACTTGCCCTCAAATGCATAACATATCCGCCACTATAAAAAAGAAAATAGAAGCTCCACGAGCAAGAAAATCTCAAGTTGCTACTTCTTTGACACCCGTTGTATGGCCGTTCGGTCCACGCTGTATTTTAGGAGAAGGATGAGATACTGGGTCCTGGCGCCGCGCGGTTCAAAATAATGACACGGGGCCCGGCCGCGGTCCCATCGGGGGAACTTTTAATTACAAACTGATGACCAAGCCAAACCTGAAAATATTGTCTTCGACGGGGTTGTATCCTTGAGGGACCGAATATATTAGCGCAAAGATCGATCGGTGCTTTACCATGGCGCGGCGCGATTTCTCGTCCGTTTTAAAATCCTGCTTTTACATGCCGTCCTTTCCGGTCGATCCTTTTTTTGCAACCAGAACGTTAATTTGTGGTGATGGTTTCTTCATTTTTTAAACGTGTAATACGCATTTAATTAGGTCGATATTAAAGATAATATATATCTGTGACTGTTTCTTGTCGGGGTTTAAATTATCGTAATAATAAAATGAATGTTGAGCTTGTTTTGTCATTTTTGCAGAAATGCTTAGCAGATGTTTGATATTCGACAATAAAATATATTTTTTTAATGTAAATAAAGGAAAATTGCGACTTCAATTTCTTATTGGCTTGCGAATGTTTAGCAGCTATTTGATATTGAGCAATTAATATATATATTTTTTAATGGGAATAAAGGAAATTTGCGACTTCAATTTCTTATTGGTTTGCGAATGTTTAGCAGATATTTGATATTGAGCATTTAAAATATTTTTTTTTAATGTGAATAAATGAAATTTGCGACTTCAATTTCTTATTGGTTTGCGAATGCTTAGCAAATATTTGATATTCAGCACTTAGAATTTTTTTTTAATTCAAATAAAGGAAATTCACGACTTCAATTTGTTATTATTAGGAGGAAAATTGTTCCTTTACGTCCAAGTAATGAGACGCGGTTAACAACGGCATTAATTTTGTTGTAAATGTATCGAAACAGGGCAATTAGTCCGTGAAATTGTTAATTGCAAAGGATGATTGATGATCGGAGCAAGTTTCAAAATATTGTCGTACGTTCTGTTATTTATTGCGCGACCTCTTTTCAAGACGATCCGCCGATTTCTCCAGCGCGAAAGTCCGTGTCTTTCGAGTTTAAAAAAATTGCGAGTTCTTTTTTTACAGAGACACTGCATTTCTGACAATTTCAGCATTGATTTGTTATTCTCTTCAGCTATCGGCTAACCTTTATAAAACATGCGAGTACCTGCTTAATTAAAAGTAATAATTTTAATTTGGGAATTGAAACATGAAAAATCTGTGACTGCAATTATCTGTCATTTGTGTCAGCTTCCTCATCATCATTCTACATGTCATTAAATAATTCCCTATTTTTTCAACTGCATTCCCTCAAACATGAAATTTCTGAAATTTTGCAGTTTTATTAAAAAAATAATTTTATTATTAACGGACGATCAGTGTGATTTCAAATTGGCTACTTTTCATAATTTTCCTAATATTTGATTTCATTAACCTTTGGTCTGGCAGATTTTCTTCCACCCACTGTCATCTTCTCATGCACTGGTCCTATTTCCATCGATAATAATTTTTCAGACAATTTTACATGTTTGAGAATCCGCCATCTCTATTATTCCATAATGTTATCAATTACATCACAATATACAACATAGAATAGCTGGTAAATAGGTAAAGGAAATAAAAAATAGCTGCAATCCACAGAGCTTCATCCATCTGCATTCCAAATCATTAAATAAATTTGTCATCAGATAGGGAAACTTCATCAAAAGGGAAACTTTTCTATTCAAATCACATCTTCATAGAGCAAAATCATTAAAGGTAAAAATAGTTGTATGTTCAGCAGTACATCTTTTTTTTTTAACAGCAATATTAACACTATGCCGTCCGCGCGATAAATCTGAATTCTTTGGTTTAGCGGCGGCGCTTTTTGAATTTGTCGAGAAATCATAAAACGTCACGTTCTACTACTCACGATAAGTTACAATTCTGTCCCGCAATTTTCACGAAATTTCGAGGTTATGTAGCGTATTGCAGCCTGTACAGGATACAAGCGATACGTTGCAATAATTTGCGATTGTGAGATAGCCGTGACGCCTTTGCGATATAATAGGCAACTGTCTTCAAATTTTAGCGTGACACCAACGTGGTGTCACCAGCATTTGTCCGCATATTTTCGCATGACACCAACGTGATGTCACTGGACGGCATAGTGTTAAGATATTAACCCTTAACGGCCGTAAGTCACCTCTGACGTGACAAAAGTACTTTGTCGTTGCGGTCGTATGACACGTGTTAAGGTGACAAAATGAATGGAGTCTAAACTCGGTGTCTGTGGAACGTGTGGACAATTGCCTTATCAATTGAACATTACCACCGGAGTGATTAACATGTTCAGTGATATAACAGCGCCTTTTTTAATCAAATTTTAATACTTTGGCCCCAAAAAATGAACAAAGAAAATTTAATGAGTTTTGGATAGTGATAGTGGCAGTGAATTCTTTGAAAAGAATTCTGAAAGTGTTTTTGATTCTAGTAATGAGACTAGCAGTGACTCCTTATTACATTCTGAGAAAAGAAAAATTGTTATACTTATACAAAATTGAAATGAAGAAGAAAATTATATGGAAGGAGAAAATGATGGTGATTGAGATAATGATTGGATTGAAATGGACAGTGCCGATGATGAATTATTTGAAAGTCATACATTTGTAGTACCCCTTCCAAAAATAATTAACTTCTGACGAAAATGCTGTTCAATACTGAATATTTTTCGCATATTTACCGAAATTAGCTACAACCTAGAGAGAATCACACATAAAAAGCTAGGAACCGATAAGTGTTATCACGTTGAAAGCAACCGGTATTTCGCTAGTTTCATCATTTCTACCGAAGTGAAACTTTTTCTATTAAAATCACATCTTTATAAAGCAGAAACTTCAAAGACACAGATGGATATATATTCAGCAGAACTTTATCTTTTTACTGCCAATATTTAAATATTGAATCTATTACACAATTCGTAAATACTGCAATTTAAAAGTCATGAAATTTCATTGAGTTCAATAGCGCCGGTCACCGGTGACCCCCACGCCAGTCAACGTGTTAAATATATAACCAAATTCGTGCATATTATCATGGAAAAGTCGCAAGAAATTACTTTAAACACAATTAGCATAGGTCAGCACTATCCCCATAACATTTAACAAGTGAAAAATCGATTTCATGAAATTCCCCACCATTATTTACCCTCATCCAATGACACCAGCAATGACAGATAACCCTAAATATTTAAACAAAAGTAGAAAATCAATATCAAATTCCAAACTCAAAATGAAGTCCGCAAAAAAAAGAAGAAGGAAGAAGCACATCAAATATATCTCTGCATAGAACCGCGCAGGGTAAACTTCTCCCCGGCGAAATGAGAGGGTAGCAAAAGGGTTAATGGCCGAAAAACGAAGATCATTATGAGGTTTCTGCAAATAGACGAGAAACAACGGAACACAATGTATCCGAGGAGGGTCCCGAGAAAAAGAAAAGCTCGACGAGTGGAGCTCACGTGAGATATTCCTCTCGCATGGAACCCTATAATTAAAAGCGAGCAACGTATCTGTCATATCTCGGGCCGAGCCACTCTAGTTCCATCCGTGTGGATCTTCCATCGCTTTCACCTTTTTTTCTCTCCTCTCCTCCTTCTTCCCTCGGCTCCGCTTTACATTTTTACTCCGCTCCGCACTTTTTCTTAGCCGGAGAAAATTGCTAGAAATCTCGACGCATAAAAGTCTGTAATTTCTTCCCCGCTTCTTCGAGAACGGACGAGTGACCCGAAATTATTCCGAGTCATCCGTAACGATCGCACGTTTTAACTGCAACGCGGGACTTTTGGCCGGTGGAACACGCGAACTGAACATTCCGCTGTGCGATTGTCATTAGTCGTTTTGCATTTTAATCACGGGTGGTTGCGACGGTGATGGTCTCCTTTTGGAATTTCTTTGGGAGGATGAGACTGTTACGGTGGACTGGGACATTTGTGGTGGTGATGATAATGCGAGGCGTGCAGGTCGTTTTAGCGTCAAGGACAAACTATCGTTTGAAGACTCATGTGTTTACTGAGGTAGAATGACTGCATGGTAGAACATTAGGAGACTAAAAGTGTAAATTTACTGTTTTATTGCTGTAATTGTCATAAAAAAATCATTCAATATTGATATGGTATATAGGGTACACTGTACTGAGATAAAAGCTTTAGTAAACATAGGTCGAAAGGTCAACCGTTACTGAGATATAAACATTTTTGTTTATTCCAAGGCGTAAAGCAGCGCAACCAAGCTAACACTAGAACTACCGGCGTTAAATCTATCATATTTCAAAATATTAAATAAGTACATTGAAAAAGGAGGAATCAAGAGGCGGAAAAAGCTAATCGATTCGGTGATTTATGTTTTTTAAGATGGGCATAGAATATTTATTCTAAGACTCTTCTATAAACCTGGAGAATTTTTGGAAACAATTGTGTACCACTTATTTTGACTGGTTTGGTAGTTCTAGTATCAATGTTTGTCGCTCTAAATCATCCAATCCGCTGTTGTTGTTGTTGTTTTGTATTTCTGCTGCTATGGTCACTTGGCATGGGATCTACTTTAAGTGGAATCCGAACCACCGAGGCCGTGATTTATATATCACACAGAAAAAGTTCCCAGAGGTGACGCGGAAGGATTTGAACTCTGACCCACTAATTGTGAGTCCGAGCCTTTACCTTCTTACTCACCTCAGCTCCTTTTTTCTTTTTGTTATTTAAATTGATTGGCTTTGATAACTATTAGAAAGACTTACTGTTTTAGGTATAGCTAAATATTGAGTGTCCGAATATTTTTGCGACGTACGAATAACACATTTCTGTACATATTATTAGTTATACGATAAACAAATTAATTTAAATAAATGACATTTATGTTTTCATTGAAAAGAGACTATACTTTATCATAATAAAAAACAAAAAATCTGTTAAGTTAATTCTGGTTAAATATAGAGAGTAATAACGGATAGAACACTCTGGTGTCCGAATATTTATTCTTAGGCTATAACGTACATATTATAAAAAATTTTATTTCTTAGAGGTGGCGAGGAATTTGAACTCGGTCCCACTAATGTGAGTCTGATCCTTTACCTCCTTATGCACCATAGCATACATTAGTTTTTTTGCTCTATATTGCAATCTCAACTACTACGATAATTTTACCTAAGCTCAACAGTTTGAGGCAATTTTCAAATTTCCTAGGCTATAATATACATATCACAGGAAATATTTATCAAACCTGACGGTCGATTTGAACCCAGGCCCACTAATTGTGAGCCGGAGCCTTTCTTACCCACTATGTCCGCCATTAGTTTCAATATTCGTTTTGGGATTTCAACTACTACGACAAGTTTGCCTAAGCCCGACAGTTTTAGGCAACTTTCAAATTTCCTAGGCTATAATGTACATATCACAGGAAGTGTTTGTCAAATCTGACGGCCGATTTGATCCAAGACCCACTAATTGTGGGCCGGCGCCTTTCTTACGCACTATAGCCCCCTTTAGTTTTAATATTCCGCATTGGGATTTCAACTACTATGACAATTTTGCCTAAGACCGACAGTTTTAGGTAACTTTCAAATTTCCTAGGCTATAATATACATATCACAGGAAATATATGTCAAACTTGACGGCGGATATGAACTTAGACCCACTAACTGTGATCCGGAGCCTCTCTTACCCGCTATAGGCCCCATTAGTTTTAATATTCCACTTTGGGATTTCAACTACTATGACAATTTTGCCTAAGCCCGACAGTTTTAGGCAACATTCAAATTTCCTAGGCTATAATATACATATCACAGGAGGTATTTGTCAAATCTGACGGCGGATTTGAACTTAGACCCACTCTAATTGTGAGCCGGAGCCTTTCTTATCCACTATAGCCCCCATTAATTTAAATATTCCGTTTTGTGATTTCAATTACTACGATAATTTTGTCTAAGCCCGACGGTTTTAAGTAAGTTTCAATTTTCCTATGCATATCAGAGGAAAAATTTGTCAGTGCTGACGGTAGATTTGAACCCAGGCCCACTAATTGTGAGCCGGAGCCTTTACTTTCTTACCCACCATAGTACTCATTAGTTTTCTTCTTCTATATTGCAATTTCAACTACTACGATAATTTTGCCTAAGTCCAACCGTTTTAGATAACTTTCAAATTACGTAGGCCACAATATACATATCATAGCAAAAATTTGACATCGGATATGACCTCAGACTCACCAATTGTCAGACTGAGCCTTTACTTCCTTCCTCACCATTGCCTCCATTATTTCTGACGTTCTGTTTTGCCATTTCAACCACTACCAATTTTGTCCAGGCTTTACTGTTTCATTCAAGTAACTTTCAAGTTACCTAGGCTACAGTATTAACCCTTTGTGATCCGAATTATTTTATCAAGTTTGTGGCGAGCTAAATCAAATTAATTGCACGACATTTTCTGTCGTTGGTTATTAATTTTTTTAATGATACCAATAACCGCAGGTACTGACTAACATTTAGATGATATTCCAAATTCCTTATGAATTTCAAAAGTAGACATAAAATCGTTAGAAAACAAACTGAAGTGAAAATCTATGTCGAGTATAGCTCGACATATAACTCCAAAGGGTTAATATCACAGAAAAAATTTGTCAAACCGAACGACGGATTTGAAATCGGACCCATAAATTATAAGTCTCGCCTCCTTGCTCGCCACAGCCACCGCCAACCCCCGTACAATCACCTCGGAACACCCCGAAGCCTACAACCCCCGAGCATCCCCTCTATTCTCATCCTATAAAGACGCTTTCGTGACGAATCGACATGACGTGCACGCAGGTGCGAACGCGCGTAATCCTCGCCGATTTCCGACGATTGGATCCGCGGTTCGGACTATGGGGCGCGTGTGTGAGAACGGCACAAGGGGTCTCTCAATTTCTGCCTCAACCAATTCCAACTTTGGCGGAGGCGCGCGCGTATAACGTAACTTCTGCCCGGGCAATCTGACTCGAAATCACCGTTGGCTGAATTATCGCGGTAACTGCGTGCCGTTCCCGGATTGCAGCAATTACCCTGGCCTGGGTAATTATCGAGGAGAAGGACTCGAGTGTTGTTTAATCTGTGATCTGCTGCCCGGGGTTCTTCGATTACGTCAGAGGGAGAGAGAGGGAGGGAGAGAGAAATGACCCCGAAGGAAGAAGGGAAGTACGAGGTATCTTACACCTGGAGGGGGTATACAGTGTCTTTGGCTCGATTTGCCTCGAGGCTTTGAGCGATTTTGCGCGAACTTTGTTCGGTTCGCTTGAGATTTGTGCTGGTGTATTCTTGAAGCCTGTCGACGATCTTCTTTGGGGATGCTGCGGTGATATTTTTTGACTGTGGAGCTGATAGTTAGAGAAGATTGTCTTTACTAGAGCGCAAAGAGTTAACCCTTAACCCTTTGCGGTCCTATGTCGAGCTGTACTCGACATAGCTTTTCACTGCATTCTATATTCCAACTATTTAATATCGATTTTCCAATTTCTTAATGATTTTGCAATGTCACCTAAATCAGTGGTCGGCAAACTTATTAGCCAAAGAGCCAAATATGAACATTACAACAATTTTAAAAAAAATTGGGAGCCAAATCTGCTTATTTAGTAAACTTTTGTTACACTAAATAAGTAGTACACTAAATAAAACTAAATTTCATACTTAATAAATATTTATTAATGCGAACAATATGCTTGCATCTCCTTGGAAAATTTGAGTAAGTCAGGTTTGTATGTTGTTGTTTTTAATTTTAGGCATGATTCCAAGTTCTCATCAATAAGACGACTTCTCAGTTTACTCTTGATAATATGATCAAAAATGGAAGAAAACTTCCAACATTTGGACAAATAGAAGTTATCGAAAAATCGATTACAAATTTTGTACCGGAACCACAAACATACATAGCAGGTGTAATAAAATCGAAAACATACAAACAATTTCAGCCGGTAGCTTGTACATGGTTTGTGTTTACGTTTACGAAAACTAATAAAATTAAACTCGATGTTCGTTACGTATTTTTACAACAATATAAAATTTTAATTACCTATCTATCTTTTAACTTAAACAAAAAATTATACATGTTCTCGATTTATAGAAGAATTTTAATTTATCAAAATAAGATGTAATTTTTTTCTTACCAAGATTTTTTTTAAATGAAAATATTGTTGCGCCTTCCGTGGATATTTGTGCCAGAGCCGCACTTAAGGAGCCAAAGAGCCACATGCGGCTCTGGAGCCGCACTTTGCCGACCACTGACCTAAATATCCGTCAGTACCTATAGTTATTGCCGTCATTAAAAAAAATAAATAACCAACGATAGAAAATGTTGTGAAATTCATTTCATTTAGCTCACTACAAAACTGACAAAATAACTGGGACCGTAAAGGGTTAACGCTCCAAGTGTGCCTCTCAGGCACCACCGATGTGCGGCGCTTTACTGTAAGTGTGCCTTTTAACACGTTCCGTGCCACGTGTACCATTTATGGTACACGTTAAACTTGACCTTCAGGCCACGTGTACCATAAATGGTACACGCAAACATATTTATTTAATGCGGTGAAAACATATATTTTATGGCAAATTTAATTCTATTAAATTTATTTCCACCAAAAGAATGAGACATTATAAAAAATGGAGTGTGGAACAAAGCACATAAATTTGTTTAATTGTTATATATACAATAATTAATAATTACATGCAATGTTTGACATTTTTAAAGCAAAAATGCATAAAATCGACTTGTTTTGGCGATCGCTGCAAAACGTCAGTACCCTTCTAATTTTTTGTCATGCTACTTCAGTACCAAATTTTTTTACATTTTGTTTGAAAAATTTAGATCTGACTGAATTTTACAATCGATCTGATTGCAGCGCCACGTGTACCATAAATGGTACACGATGTGATAACTACCCTAAACAAGCTAATTACTTATGAATTGATGATGTAATGAAATATTGTGTGATAATGTGTGAATCTTTAGTGAAAACATATGTGCGACGCATTACTCAATTATAATTAATGTAATTATTGTAAACAAAATTATATTACTCATGAGATGAATAAAGATTGTTTTGAATGACTTCAATATTATTTTTTACACGTCATTGTAGCATTTAAAATCTGACACTTAAAATCTGGCACGTCGAAGTAGGATGAGAATAAGTTGGAGATGCCGGTCGATATTCACAATTAAAAGTCGGAGCGTTAAGCTAACGGAGCGTTTCTTGTGTTGGCTTGAGATTTCTGATTCACACATTTTTGCAGTCTGTCGACAATCTTCTTTGGGGATGTTTGGGTGATATTTTGACGGTGGAGGTGATAGAAAAGATTGACTTTACTAGAGCGCAAAGAGTTAGTATTGTCAATATATAAGTAGTGTCAATACTTTAAGAATTTTCAGGTGATATTTCGTGCTGATTGTATAGCTTGCAGTTGAAAGAGATCGTCTTTAGTTGCTGTCTCTGCCACCCTGTTAATTAATTAGAGCGCAAGATGTTAATACTTGATGTTGATGATACTCTTGATGACACTTGATGATATTCAGCAGATCTTAATAGTTCTGAGCAACGTGACGAAGTTTTCTAACAAATTTTTAATATGTTTGTAGGAAAAATTGTTCTCGAACAAGACACAAACCGAACCTAACCTAAAAATCTCACCAAGCAGTCAACAAAAAAGAAAATTTCGCAATCATCGAAGTATATTATCTAAAACATAGTAACCTAGTTTCATTCTCATTTCTCTATATTTAACAAGTGAAACATCCGTTACAAACTCACTCCAGATTTTTATAACCGTTCTATAATATGCAAAATATTTTCAAATATCTATATCCAGCACTCATAAACGCATCTGTTACGAAACGAGCGCCACTTCGTCTTCGCGAGGGAAGGTATTAATTCGCGAATACTACAATAGATGTGTGTGTGTGTGTTGATATTTGTCGCTTTTATTTGTCTTTATGTACTTGGTGAAAGGTCAGTTAAAAAGTGTCGTGTGTGAGTTTTTAGAGAAAGTCGTGGGTGCGGAAAAATAGAAGAAGTTAGGAGTGGGGGACAGGGACCTTTGTAAGTGGGATGAGGTCTGTGAGGAGAGAGATGGGCCCTTAGAGTGGCCGTTGGGTCTGCTGTGTGTATGTGTATCTGTTTATGTGTATGTGCGTATGTCTATTTTACATGAGGGGCGAAAATTAATAGTAACGATAATAACAATAGTAATAATAATGATAATGACAATAATAATTATAATAACAATAATAATAATAGTAATATAATAACAATAATGGTGATGATGAGCGATGTAATGCGGAGTGTGTCGGTTGAGGTTAGGACGGAACGCATCCACCATTGCATTAAAAAAAGCAGACATCTGAATCGATAACCGTAAGTAAAGATTTGTTCCAACATACGAAACGAAGTACAAACCGAGCATACAGAGTAGTCGCACATCCGTAGCTTCCTCTTCTTCCTCCGGGCGATCGCAGCGCGATATCGAGCTCACGATTACCCGCTCCAGTGGTTTCATCAGCATTAATCGGCCTCCCTCGTGTTATCGCGATTCATTAAAAACGCTATTGCACCGGGCACTCTCATAATTCAGAGAAAATTCCTATTCCACAACTCCGCAAGACCAACGAGATCGAGAAACGAGAGCGCAACGACGATCCGTTGCTCTGCATCGGCACGGAACGAGAAAACGAAGACGAAGGAGGAGGTGGAAAAGGAGAGGAAGAAATAAGGGAAATATGACGAAACGACTTTTGCATTATCCGCATTATCCAGCCGGCATTAGAAGCCATAGATAGAGCAGGATAAGATATAACCTTTTGGAAACGGCAAGATCGAGTTAATAAAGGGAGTTGGAGGAGCACGTAACTTCTAACTTGGGTAATCCAACAATATGGCGAACCACCGACACAAGTTGCGCCAGTTCTGCCTGCCTCCGATCCTTCCACCGTGTCCATGCGACGTACTGCCTGTTATTTCGGTACGAAATAATAATTGTGAAAATCACGAGATCACGATTTACGTCTACTGGGAGGAACGGGGAAAGAAACTTTCTCGATTGCATGTCGCTCGATCCGCCGTGAAAGGGGGCTCCCCGGTATGCTCGTGATGAGCAGACGTGCGAGGAACGATCACGGAATTAACGTTTTGTCGTGGATTTCGTTTGGCGCGCGGAAATTGACGGATACTGGTTAACGCTGAAATTACTAAGTCGGTCAAAATCACCGGCTACCAGTTTTTTTTCGAAAAATTCATCGAAACTTATAGGGGAGTCGTGCAGTAAATATATCATTTTTAGCTTATGAAAGTGGAATTACTTAATTGGTCATCTTTCTTACCTCTTTCCAAAGTGCTTGTTCAGTATATTTAACACGAAAACTACCAAGGCTTCTAAATCACAAGTTTCCAAGTTTCGTCCAAAAACTACCAACATTGATAGAAGTGACACGCAAAAAATATTCCATTTTTATCTTATAATACTTAAATTACTTAATCGATTACCTTTTTCACCGCTGCATTTCTCTTTTTCCGAAGTACTTATTCAGTATATTTAACACGAAAACTACCAAGGCGTTCAAAATAACAAGCTAGTAATTTTTTTCGAAAAATTCCCCAAATTCATAGGGGACCCATACAATAAATATTCCATTTTTATCTAATAAAACTTAAATTACTCAATTGATTACCTTTATCACCTCTTTATTTCTCTTTTTCTAAAGTACTTAGCATATTTAGCACTAAAACTACCAAGGCGGTTAAAATGACCGCCTAGCAATTTTTTTTCGAAAAATTTCCCAAATTGATAGGGGCGTCACGCATCAAGTATTCCATCTTTATCTTATAAAACTTAAATTACTCAACTTAGTACTTTTTGCACCTCTGTATTTCTCTTTTTCCAAAGTACTTAGTCAGTATATTTATCACTAAAATTACCAGGGCGGTCGAAATGGCCTACTCCCAATTTTTTGTCGAAAAATTACCAAAACGGATAGGAGAGCCATACAATGAATATTGCAGATCTATCTTATAAAAGAAAATTTCTTAACTGATCATCTTTTTCACTCCCTCAAATCTCTTTTTCCAAAGTACTTATTGCATATATTTACGTATAATGGATATAAAGTCCGTGTGGATGTAAATCTGGTGTTAATACGGGTTGAGATAGCTAATACGGAATTATACCTATTGATGTTGGTATTACTGATGTATCTTTCATTACACAAATTTTATAAAAAAGTGGGACGACAATTCAACAATTTAGTCCTTGAAATTATAACAAATTGACGTACAAAATAAAAGATACTGTTTCAAACTTGGGGTAGTTGTAGGTAAACTTAATCATTGCACATCATTCACCGCCCATTAACACGTTTTTTCCAACTGCCAAATTATATTTCCTCAAAAGAATTACTCCTACAGACTTTTCTATAAAATGTCTGTAAAACTAATCACAATGCCAAAACCATAAAAATACCCCAAATTCACCCTGAATCACTCTCATGCCGTCTCTTCCCATCAAACAGCAGATCCAATCACAAGATTCCAGCATCCCTGAGGAAAAAATATCCAACTACTCTCGCAGTATCCAAATTCCGATTTCGTCCTCGTTTCCCTCATCGTCAATCTCGCGTACAGAGAGATGAAATCCGCAGAAAGTCAGCGTCACGGCCGCGATACTCCAGTGCGCAATTATACCGGCGAGGTATAAATAAATGAGTAGAAACCTGGCCAGGTGTGGGCCGGCTAACGAGAAGGCAACACGAGAAGGTGGCCGAGGAAGAAACCCATCGAGAACGACGAGGAAAGAATGAACTTCGTCTCTCTTTCCGTTCCTCGGAAGCCGTTGGCGCTGACCGGGGCAACGCGGACCCGTTTTGCGCCTAGCCGTTAAGCTCCGGAGAGGTAATTAAACCGAATGTTAATTGCGTAATCGCTAGCCACGCTCGCGCGAGTCCGGCACGCGAGGTAGCCACGATCGAGCGATCAGCTGTTTTTCCGACGAGCGCAGCGCACTCTGGCGCAAGTTTCGCCGGAAACTGGATGGTTGTCGGTGGAACCGATTGAGATCGGAGTGGACGAGGCTTGGGGTTTGCGTGGGGATTAGGAGGCACTACTGAATTTTCTAGAGGTCTTCGAACGAGACGGTCTCCTGGATCAGCGTCCGGTTGATAAGGTCATTTAATTGCCGCCTTCCTCTTGGCGGAGAATTCGTCGGAAGAACGTGCACCGAGACTCAAAGGGAGGGAAGACACGAGAATGCTGCTCGCGTTATCCGGAGAATTGTGTGTCTTATTCTTGTGTTCTTTCTGTGGTTTTGTCTATCACGTACTTCTGTTTTGCTTCATATACCTGATGTTCTGTGTTTGAACTTGTGTCTTTGAATTCTCTGTTTTTTGTCCTTTTTGTTGTTATTTGTTCTTTTCCTTTTCTGGCGGTCGACCCACTTCGAGCTGGTTTTCTTTGAGTTGTGTTGTATCTTTTCGACTTTCTTTATTATCTTCTTTGTCACTCTATCTAACAATGAGTCCTCAATTGTGTTGCTGTAAGAGTTTTTTTTATTTTTGAGCATTTTCGGCGAGCTCTTCCTCTGCTTGATTTTCCTCTGCATTACAAATTTGGAAATTCTCATTCTCGTTCTCCTCCAGTGGCCTTTTCCGACAACGTTGAAACTTCCAAATTCCCTTTTTGACTGAGTGTTCGAATCTTTTAAATTTACTTTCTAAATATCTTTGTGAATTTTCAAATTTTTGTTATACTTTTCTCCTTCTGCTTACACCATCCCAACTTTTCCTCCCTAAGTTTCATAACCACTCTCCCCATTACCGATTCCCAAGCAACACCTCCTGCGTGAGGGTGGGTAAGGAGGTAAAGTTTTAAACTCTCGATCAGTGGGCCCAACTTCAAATCTCGTGTCGTCCTTGTGGAATTTTTCCTAAATTATTATTCAATATATCACAGCCTCGATGGCTTGGGACCCACCTAAAAGAATAGGTCCCAGGCCAAATGACCATAGCATCTAAAGTCAAGGGACTACGATTCGTAATGAGATGAAGGTCCAAACTCTCAATCCGTGGGCCCAAATTCAAATCCCACGTCGTCCTTGCGAAATTTTCCTAAATTATTATTCATTATATCACAGTCTCGGTGATGTAGGGCCCACCTAAAATAGTAGGTCCCGGGCAAAGTGACTATAGTAGTGGAAGTCAAGGGAGTACTGAGGATAACGAGATAAAGACTCACACTCTCAATTAACGGGCCCAGCATCGAATACAACACAGCTCTGCAATTTTTTTCCTAAATTGTTCTTCAACAGCCTCGACGGCTTGGGTCTCACCTAAAAGTATAAGTCCCAGGCCAAATGACCATAGCACCTGAAGTCCAGAGACTACGATTCGTAATGAGATAAAGGCCCAGACTTTCAATCCATGGGCCCAAATTCAAATCCCCCATCGGCCTTGCGAAATTTTCCCTACAATATTATTCAGTATATCACAGCCTCAGTGATGCAGGACCCATCTAAAACAGCAAGTCCCAATCCAAATGACCACAGAAATTGAAGTCAAGGGAGTACTGAGGATAATGAGATAAAGACTCGCACTCTCAGTTACCAGGCCCAACATCGAATCCCACCTCACCTCTGCAAATTTTCTCCTAAACTATTCGTCAATATATCACAGCCTCGATGGCTTGGGACCCATCTAAAACAGTAAGTCCCAATCCAAATGACCATACCCTTCGCAACCAATACACAAAACCCCAACAACAACCTCTCCCATCCACTTCTTTCTCAGCAATCTGTCTCTATTCCCCTCCTCGCGATCCCCATTCCCCATCATCCCTCCACTTTCCGTCGCATGTCCCGATCGCGTTTCAGCGAGACGACCCGCGGCTGCTGGAGACGGGTGGGCCCAACGTGTAATCTCCCTGGGTCCTCGAGCGCGCATTTCCCCGTACCGGTGCACGCGGGCCCGGCAGTGCGCCGCTAGTCCCTCGTAGAGTCTCGCGCGCCAGCTGCACGGGGTCCGAGGGGGCCCCGTATGCCCTAGAAGCATTAAACTCTCGACGTCATCCTCGATCCTAGCGTACGGGCCAAGACAACAAAGAGAGAAAAACGAGCGTGGAAGTCTCTCGATGCAAGGTGAAAATAAAAGGATAGAGAGACAGAAAGATGGAGAAAGAGAGGGAGAGAAAGGGGCAGCAACGGGAAGAGAGCACATATAACATCCAGCTCCGGGACGAAGGTGGTGGTATGTCGGCAGGGAAGGTGAACGGGATGCAAGGGGAGGGAAAAGAAGAGAAGAGAAGAGGCCGGGAGCTATGCGTGCTCCGCCCCGCCCACGCTTTCAGAGACCCGGGACTCAACTTGTCCACCTTCTTCTCCGCGTACAGCCACCCGCAAGAGTCTCTGACGGTCCGTGCCACCCTGACGTTCCCGCGCCTCTTGTTCCCGAGATCGGGGACCCTGGGTGGTTCCGGAGGATTCTGGAATTTTTACGGTGCCGAATTCGCTCGTGGCTCGGTGAGACTCTTTCCGAGGATCGCGACGAATTTGGTTTTTGGGAAATTGACCACTGACCACACACCAAATTGACCAATTCACCATCTCGACTCGACACGACTTGCCGATCGATCAACGAACTTTGGGATTGGGAATTTTTAATTGAAGAAGATTTTGTCGCGTTTGATGATTAGATGGATGGTAGAGTTAGAATTGTAAAAGTGGCAGTCTATGTGATGGATTTGACTTGATGGGTAAACACGTATTTGTCAAGTTTGTGAATTTGGAGATTTACGTTGATATAGTTTGTAGACTTAAGTAGTAACTAAGTTATTAAATTAATATTGAAATTATATTAACACTAGGTTTACCGACATGTCTTAAATACCTATCTCTATCGACGCGGCTCAATATAGTATCAGTATACTATATGGAGAACTACAAACTTAGAAGGCATCAAAGAAAATTAATTTCGATATGTACTCGATTCATTGAATGGAGTCAGTGCAAGTGACAGAAAGAAATGTATACGGTTTGTGTAATTTCGAAGTTCGGAGTGGGTCAAAATGACCCGCCCGGTAAACCTAGTGTTAAATAAATACTTGCAGATCGGTCCATGACTTTGGGAATTTTTAATTGTAGTGGATGAAGTTTCGGTCGCGTTTGATGATTAGGTGGATGATAGATGCAAACTTGTAAAAGTGGGATTCGACGTGATGGATTTGACTTGATTAGCAGACACTTAATTGTAAAGATCGTGATTTCGGAGATTTGCATTGCTATAGCTTGCAGACTTAAGTATTAACTAAATTAATAAATGAATATTAAAATTGTAATAAGGAAATGATTGCGAATCGGTCGATGGCTTTGGGTATTTTTAATTGTAGTGGATGAAGTTTCGGTCGCGTTTGATGATTAGGTGGATGATAGATGTAAACTTGTAAAAGTGGGATGCGACGTGATGGATTTGACTTGATTAGCAGACACTTAATTGTAAAGATCGTGATTTCGGAGATTTGCGTTGCTATAACTTGCAGACTTAAGTATTAACTAAATTAATAAATGAATATTAACATTATATTGAATAAATAATTGTGGAGAATAGTAACCTAGCATTTTGTGTTACTTCAAGAAAGTGACTGCATAGGTTTAGCGCCACTGTTGAGCTTAACCTCCAATTTAAGTATTTGCTTGTAGATACTGAACATCACGGGAATGATAGGCAACCACCATCATCATATTCGACGAAATTTCATGTTACTTTCGAAAAATAGCCTTTGACAATTTCGTTTTCTGCGAATATAGATTTCTAATTCTGCGAGCAAGTGTCACGGTGCATCCTTAACAGTAGATTTAAGGGCGTTAACCCTAACCGTGCCGTACGCGGCCAAATGACCGATGCAGTAGAATGAAACTGTATAATTTATTGTACTATTAAGTAAAGGCTGTGTTCTGCGTTGTTTGCTGTATTAAATTGACAATCTTCTGCAATTCTTTAGGTAAAATATAACCATTATGTCACAACCGGTCAATTGATGGGCTACGGTCGGAATAGATATGCATAAGGTACCGGTACGTCTGGTATTAATTCTTTTACACTGAAATATATTCAATAATTCTGTGGAAAAAGAGGGATCAAGCGACAAAGAAGAGGATCAGTTAAAAAATTTGTTTATTATTAGATACACGTGAAGCGCATGTCTATTTCACTGTTTTTCTATAATTTTGAGACTTGTTGCAAAACAATTAAAACCCAGTAATTTTGCAGCTTCCGTAGCATCTAGTGTTTAAAAAGCTTACTTTCATCTCGTCCTAACAGATTTGCTATTACATATAGTTATTATGTAACGGTTACCAACTTTTTCGAAAAATTCCCCAAACCAATAGAGCAGCCATGTAGTAAATATGCCATTCTAATCTTATAAAATTGAAATTAGTTAGCTGATCATTAATTTTCTCGCTTCTTTATTTCTCTTTTTATAAAGTACTTATTGAGTATATTCACCACTAAAACTACTAAAAAGTTGCGAAACATATTAAATAATTCTTTGAAACCAGAGGGATCAGGCGACAAAGAAGATGATCATGTAAAAAATTTGTGTGTCATGAGATTCACGTGAAGTATCCACTGTACCGCTTCTCTATAATTTTGCGAAATGTTTACAAAAATATTGAAGCCCGGCAATTTTTACCGCTTCCGTAGCATCTAGTGTTAAAGAAGCTCACTTTCATCTCGTCCCACCATATTTGTTATTACATATAGTTATTATGCAACAAATAACTTCGTGCCAATAATCATCGTTTGGAATGAATATAAATGGACCGTAAGGTAGAAAGTAATGTACCAAACCGATGATCATTAGAGCCCGGAAATGTCACTGCTTTAACGCGGCTGAAGCGTAAAGTCGTCACTATAGGTTCAGCGAAACTCGCGAGATATCGGTATTCGCGTTAGAGCTGAAACTTTTCCGCCGTACAGCGACACTTCCGGGTTGTAATGACCGTGTTTACGTTGTGATAAATCAACCACTTCAGATGACCACGCGAAGCGCGGGGATTTTGAATTTTTACCTGAATATGTTGAAAGTTTTATTAATTTCTGTTTTATTAATAAGGTGACACCTTTACATAATATTCATCTTGCTTGGAATTTGAATTAAAACCATGTTGCTTGAACATTTTCTTTAAGAAACACCAAAGTACCTTTATCCGATGCACATTTTGCCTAATGAATTATTAAGATCAAGAATATGTAAGGTAGTCTCATGTACTTTGTATATTATCTCTTCTTTCATTACATTACTTAAAGTACACGAAGCTGCTTTGCGATGCTAATAGAATTATTAACTCGAGGAACGCACTTCATAATTTAAATAACGCAGCAGAAGTGCAACTACCAATAGAACAAAGCACAAAAACTAATTTAAAAAGTTATATTCAATAAATAAATATCATTGAAAAAAGAAGGAAATTAATTTCTTCATTCGCAATAAACACGTCGAGCGCCATCGGTATTTCACTAGTTTCATCATTTTTACTAAAGTCAAACTTTTCCTATTAAAATCACATCTTTATGGAGCAGAAACCTTAAAGGCACAAATAGATGCATGTAGGAATAGTGTTCTTGGGTTTAAGTAATTTTTGCGACACTTTTTAAGATACTGTTTATTAATAAGATATTAAAAAAAGATGGGATAGATACGATATTGCTAATTCTATGTAACGGTCCGGATCTCACGCACTCTCAACTGGTCAATGGCTACTACTCGATGACCTCCTCCGTGAGGCCCTAGGGACTTTTATTTTTTTTGTCCAATTTATACCATTCCCACATGCATAGTCAGCAGGACTTTACCTTCTTAATGCCAATATTTATATATTGAATGTATTAGAAAATTCGTAAATATTACAATTTAAAAGTCGTATGAAATTTCATTGAGATCAATAGCGCCGGTCACCGGTGACCCCCATGGCATTCAACGTGTTAAGCAAATGCTATTCGTTGCAATTACAAAATAGACATAGATAATTAAGAAAAAGCATAGATAATCATAAATTCGAATAACTTGATTAATTCTCCCGTTATTGTGCAGGAATTTAACCTCTATGCTCCTACCCTCCGTTATAGGAATAATTCACTTTTCTCAACGACAAATCATCATACTTTGTATGGTTCAAACAACTGCATCAACCGCCTACGTCTCTACTCAAATCGTCTTTGCGATTCTATAAATTTCTTTAATGTATCACTTTCTAAATTTAAGCTTTCTTCCCGTTAAGATTCTAATTTTAATTTTTATTTAAGGGTTCTTCCCGTTCAATTCCACAATAATAATAATAATAAATTCGTAGCCACTTCGTCAGTTTTAGTAATTTTACTGTTAACACAAAGTACTTGTTAATGCACAAAATACAATAAATGTAGATTAGCAAGGAAGAACGAGTTGGAGATGCAATTCCGCGAAATTTCTATCGAGTGGAGGTGGCGAGATCCCTTTTGATGCGGACCGTACGCGAAGGGCCCTAGGGCCCCGGGCGCCATGTCCTGAAATGCTTATCCTGATATCCGTGCAAGCCTCCCTTCACGAGCCCGTGTCCCTCGAGCGCGTTAACCCTTCGGTATGGGCCCCACTTTCCATTTAGGGTGTCTTCGTTTTAATTTGTCGTAATTGAAATCCGGGTATATTGTGTTTTACGACTCGCACTATTAATTACGATGTCCGCGTATTTTGAAGAGTGTTATTAAGGTAATTGTAACCTGTTTTTTAACTGTGAAATTTTCAGGATTTCTTTAAGAGGTTTTCACAATGAAATTAAGGACGTTCAGTTAGTCAGCATTGATTTAAATCTACGAATAGTCTGGCAGATTTTTCTTAAATTATAATTTTTTATAATATATCATAACATCAGTAGCTTCGAATCCACCTGACAATGAAATTTTTAGGTTAAACGTCCATTAGCAGTATTAGTTACAGTCTATACAGAATTTTGTGAAGCACGGCGATCAAAGAACTAAAGTCACAGATTTCCAATTAGTCGAATCGAGTCTAAATCCCTGTAATCTCTGAATTTTTCTTATATTATTAATAATATATATATAACTTCGGTCCTCCCGAATTCACCTATAACTAATCTTTTTAGGTTAAACGAGTATAGTAGGTACAGCCTAAATAGAATTTCGGGAACTACGGTTACTAAGGAGATAAAGTTACTAATTTCGAATTAGTAGAACCGAGTCCAAATCTCTGTCATCTCTGAATTTTTCTTATATTATTAATAATATATCATATAACTTCGGTGCTGTCGAATCCACCTAATTAATCTTCTTAGGTTAAACGAGCATACTAGGTGCAGCCTAAATAGAATTTTGGGAACTACGGCGATTAAGAAGCTAAAGTTACTCATTTCCAATTAGTAGAACCTAGTCCAAATCCTAGCCATCTCTAAATTCTTTTTATCTTATTATTAATATATCATAACTTCGGTGCTCCCGAATCCACTTATAACTAATCTTCTTAGGTTAAACGACCAAAGTAGCAACAGCCTCAATAGACCTTGTGAACTACAGTGATCAAAGAACTAAAGTCACAGATTCCCAATTAGTCGAACCGAGTTCAAATCCGCGTTATCTCTGAATATTTCTTAAATTATTATTAATATATCACAGCTTCGGTGATCGGGAATTAACCTAAAACTGATCTTCTTATGTGAAACGACCACAGTACCTAGTTAAAACCTAAATAGAAGTTTCTGAACTACAATGACCAAGGAGCTAAAGTCACAGTTTCCCAATTAGCCGACCCGCGTTCAAATCCCCGTCGTCTCTGAATATTTCTTAAATTATTATTCATATATCATATCTCCGGTGATTCGGAATCCACCTTAAAGCGTGTAGCTTCTAGGCGAAATGACCAGAGCAATTAAAGTCGAAAACTACAAAGAAAGAAAGAAGATTGCTTTTATCTCATACGTTCAATAAGATAGACAGAGAGGAGAATAGGAAGGATATAATGCGATGAGGATGCGGCCTCCTCTTCCTCCTTCGGCGCCTCGCTGTCGTTCCGCTCCTTATAAATCTTTGCCTACCTTGTTTTACCGTCTTCCTCTCGAGCTCCCTGAATAGTCACAAATTAGACTCGACTCGTTGATCGATTTAAAAATTCGAGTCGTTCATCTGACCGCTCTTTCAGGCGGGACTACGTCGCTAGGAAAGGGGGGAAGACGTTTTCAGAGTGACGGGAATATTCGTTGTTTGGAGAGAGGTCATAAATATCGCGGGACGCACAATCCTCGTTCGTGATGGAAGTGCTTGGTAGGAGATCTCACTGTGGAGTTAAATTGTGGAAATTAATGGCGCAAGTTGAAGTTTCGATGATTGGAGGAGGATTGATAGATGTTGCGCTGCATGGTTTTGGCGGGAATTTTTGAATGTTGAGACGGTGGATGGTGAAGTAATTCATTTTTTTATACGGGTTGTTTAGTTCTTTGTGTCTTATTTAAAATGATATTTAACGTGATTTTTGGTACAGACAATACTTTGTTGGAGTAATTTCATTTTTGGGATTTGATAATTATTTAATATGCTTGAGCAAAATTTTTGCGGTATTAATAGTTATTGTTATTGTGAAAGGAGGATACACCATATTAATTACAATTAACTGACAACAAACTCAAAAAAATAGAATAATACTTTAGCTATTAAAATATATTTTGCAATAATTAACCGAGTGGTCCAGGACATTTATCTCATTGTGAGTCATTCTGCTGATTTATATTATTGACGAATTTTAACTATATGTAATTTTGCCTGGCGCAATTTCATAATGCTATTTTTCATCAGATGCTTCTGCTGAAACTTTTGCAAAAGAATTGTGCATACTATTTCTAAACTGTGGTAGTGGAAATTCCAGCCTCTTACATAACCTTCAATTGATCAGAAATGTTCTTTAACACTATAACTACCGGTGTTACATCTATTACATTTAAATATTCCGAAGACGCACTTTGGAAAAAAAGAAATCAAGAACTGAACAGGACGATTAGGACTATTGAATTCAATGAAATTTTATGTGACTTTTAAATTGTAATATCTACGAATTTGTTAATTCAGTCAATATTTACGCGTTGGTCTAAAAAATGTAAAGTGCTGCTGGTTACAAATCTCTTTCTGTCTTTAAAGTTTCTGCTTTGTAAAGATGTGATTTTAATAGAAAAAGTTTCACTTCGGTAGAAATAAAGAAACTACCGAAATACCGAGGGCATACAACGTGATAAATAATTTAAATTTTGTAAGATAGAAGTGGAATGTGCACTATATGACTCCCCTATCAATCTTGGTGAACATTTCATAAAAATTGGAACCGTCCATTTTGACCACTTTGTATTCACGATTTTTCTTTACCTTCGTTACGTTTCATGAAACGAAATGATGAATGAGTTCAATGTATAATAACTTAACGAGATCTTTCAAGAGCGTTTGAACACTCAACGAAACAATCAACGCTTGAAAATGTGTACAATCCTGGGATTAATTTCTAGAATCAACATCTCTCGCCAGTTCTTCGGGGCGTCCATCTTCATGTTATTTGACCGACCAATCGCAGTGTATCCCGGTCAAATGACCCTCGCTCAATTTCAAGTTCTAGCCCTCCTGAAAACATTTTAAACGACTTTGTCAGAACACGTCGAACAAACCGGTCGTTACAAAAGGACGGTCGATGTCTCTCGCTCTTTTGGTGTCTCTGTTTCTCTCGCGTTCAGCAAATACAGAATGTTAAACGTATCCGTCGTTTCCCCTGCGAGTGCGTGGGAGTGTTTGGAAACACTGTTAAAACATAGAGCCCGAAACGAGCAGCGGCCGGCATTGTCCGGGCTCGGTGCTTACCCTCTTGCCCTTTTCTGCCATCTGAACAGAAGGAAAGAGTGCTCGAGACAGAGGGGACATTGAAGATTTAGGGACACAGAGAGAAAAATTGTTAAAGATTCAGAGAAACAGAGATAAAGACAGATACAGAGAGAATTTGAAAGATTTAGGGAGACAAAAAGATGGAGTGGGAGAACGAAAGAGAGGTTTAAAAATTCAGGGGACCATTGATGAAGATTGTTACAGAGGGAATTTTTAAAATTTTGGGAGACAAACAGAAGACACTGAGAGAGGGAGAGAGAACGAACAATTTTTAAGATTCGCAGAAATAGAGATAATGATAAGTATAGGAAAATTTTTGAAGATATAGAGTGGCAAACAGAGATAAAAAGAGATAGAAAATGAACTTCGAAAATTTAGAAAGATAAAGAAAAAACAAAGAAGAAGGGGGATAAGTGGGGAACAAGAATTTAACACATTAAGGACCGCGGAGAAATCTATAAGACACGCTTGGGACCGCAGGTTTTCGAGAAAACTTGCACGCGACTTAAAAATCATCATAATTATTCTTACTTATGGAGCACTTTTATAAAACTTTCAGAAATTGTAGAATAGGATGCGATTTAGGTATTATTGGAAAAAAAATCTGGTTTTTGATAATTATCACTAGAATCGTCCTCGCAATCGTCGAAAGAGTCATCCGCGTAAAGCGTTAACCGCTAAAAGGAGGAACTTGAAGACGGAAACTATTCGAATCGCCAAAATGCAATGCAACGTGGCCAGTTTTCTCTGATTGTGAGACTAATTGTAAGCTGTTGTATCACTTAAGAAACACAGTTTAGTGTAACCGAACTTTATGCAGTAATGAAATTCGTCACTGAAAATATACGTCTGTTCTGATGCTCAATACAATTGAGACTGGCGTTCGTCGCTAAGCGAACTGTCTCGCTGCATCACGAAGCTGCGTAGCCGCAAGTATTGGCGTATCAGATTTCTTTGTTTACAATGTAGGCTCAAGGCCTGAGTTCGCTCGGTCCTGTTTTTATTTCGGGTTCCTGCGTTTAGAAATTTTGTAAAGCACCGGTAAATAAGCGAAAAAAGCCAATCGAGTTTAATACATTGACTATTAGCGCAAACGCTTAAATAGACAAAGTAGTTATGTACAGAGATATGTACAGGGTGTTTCAAAATTATTTGTCATGGATTTCAAGGGTTGTTCTACACCTTCGAGTGGATGGAAATTTGTGAAGAATCCTGCCGCAAAATTCGCGGAAGGGTAGCTGATTTTTTTTACTGGCTCATCGCATTTATCTTGTTACGTATGTAACGGCGAATAATGTGATTCGCACTCAGAATCCGCCAAATAAAAGAGAACTTGTACTTCTAGACTTTATGCATTAAATATCGTGACTCGTTCGGACAGCGATTCGGCGTATTGTACGTGAGCGAAAAGAATGAATTTTGTAGACAGGGAATACAGGGTTTTTAAGGGATTTTGGAGAAGGAGTGTACAATTTTAAACTTCTAACAAAAAAACAAGAATTACGTAATCAAACGAGCCAAACCAGCCACAGTTTCTATGTGAAAGAAAGGAAGAGCCATTGGTCGAAGAAAGAGCAAGACACCTAACCACAGAAACGCAGTGACAGACGAGAGCGAAAAGAACGACGCCGAGAGCCTTTTGTCTTTTAATCGTCGCGCCCCTAGCAAAGGGGATAGCCCGACGAGGGTAGTCCCAAGCCGGCTGACAAATGGCTACTGGCTGGCAGCCCTTAACGAATAGACCCGATCCTACACAATCGGCTCGATTTTCAATGCCGACTTTAATTCGCTTCGAGAAATCGACTGGCAACCCCCGCCGGCGTGCCCGACGATGAATTACATTCTTTTAGCGTCATTTTTCTTTACCGGTCGAATCTGCCGTGTATTTTACAGGTGCTTCCTGCGATGCTTTATTTAGGCTTCATTTTGAGTATTTTTTATTTACAGCAATGACTATATTTTTGAAAATTTGAGCTAAACCGGTAGACTTATGGAAATATAAATTTTTAGAAATCAATTGTTAATTCTGGACTGGCGTTGTAGGTGGTAATGTTAGCAGAGAGTTGTGGAGAAAGGATATTTCTAAATTTTGAAAATTAATTCGAAATTGAAGTTTGCACTGTGCGACGATTTTTCTTGTTATTAATTCGATAAGTGCTGGACTTAACACATTGCACACTGGCTAAATATTAGTCGTCAAATTTGTTATAATTGATAATGTTGCCATTTAAGTCAATATCAAATTTAAACGCATTAAGTAATATACAATTTAACCCCTCCGAGTGCGACGTCAGTCCCTGGGGACTGACAGTGAACATTTCGTTTGGGCGGCGTTGGTAAGTGGGACTAACAAAAAAATTTTTGTTTTGACGACATTGGCACATGGGACCGGTATGCACCATTATCAAGGTTATACAATAAATGTAATTATAATGAAATTTATTGCAACATTCTAGGCAAAGGTATGGCTTAGATTTACACAGATTACAAAAGGTAACGACATGTTTAGTCAATTTTCAAGCTAAATTACAACATTTATTTTATAACCTTAATAGTAGTGCATACCGGTCCCAAACACTAATGTCGTCAAAACGAAAAGTCCACTGTTTCCCGGGGACTGACGCCACCTGAACGTAAAGTTCACTGTCAGTCCCCAGGGACTGACATAGCGCTCAACGTGTTAAATGAAATTATACTGCCTGTCTGGTCCACTTTACCGTTTTCCTCGAGAAAGAATAATATGACAGATATTGAGCGGCCAAATGTACAATCACATATTTGAAATCCCGCATTATCGCGGAACCGGCGTGCAATGCGTTAAAATTGATTTTTGGAAATGAAGGTTCATCGAAGGTCATCCAAATAGGATATTTTTATACTCATCGGGACTTACATAGGTCATTCATTGTTATTTTGAAAATGATTATGCTCAGTTATAAGTATTTCGTTATACAATAAATATATTAACAAAATCGGAAAGTTCTTGTGTTGAAACTGACTTTTTAATCTCAAGAGCAGTTCAAGGTTACTAGGAATATTTACATTTTCATCTAAACTCTCAACGTCTATTTTCCGCCACGTTGAAAGAATCCAACATCCAAATTCTAGCGATAATATATACAACAATATGCATAGTCGATGGCATAAATTAATGCTACTGGTAAAGAGCAACATGAACTGAGAAGCCATTTAGCACGTACGCTGCTGTAAACAATTCAGGGCAAGAAGAAAACAACGTTTAGAAAACGTCATCCGTCGCAATTCTAACCTCTTTGAGCGCCAAAAACAGTCGTCTGCTGACAAACGCTTACGTGCATTCGCGGATCGTCTGGATTTTAAAGTTTATATCTACAAAATACAGCAATTAAAGAACTTTGTAATTGGTTTCTGCTTCATAAAGATTTGATCTTAACACTAGAACGACCGGCGTTAAATCTACTATATTTCAATGTATTGAATAAGTACTTTGAAAAAAGAGGAATCGCGAGCTGGAAAAGAAAATTGATTCGATAATTTATTTTTTACAAGATGGACGCAGAATATCTGCTCTATTGCTCTCCTATAAACTTGAAGAAATTTTGGAAAACATTCGAAGTCAGTCATTTTGACTGGCTTGGTAGTTCCAGCGTTAATAGAAAAAGTTTCACTTCGGTAGAAATGATGAAACCAGCGAAATATCAGTGGGGTTCAACGTGTTAAGCTGCTGTTTAACACTATTCTTCTGAAAGTGTCTTTAAACACCTTTGCGCTTGAACGCAAATATCTTGGGAGTATCTGTTAAAAACTAATTTCTACCTAATATTTTTTCCTTTATGAGTTAACTAATTCAACATTGTAACATTATTAACTAAAAAACTGCGTTATAAAGGAAATGTATCTACATTATGTATATATTAGGGGGACCGGAAAGAAATGTTTCTCCAGATATTTTGCTAAAAAAGCAATTGATTTTTATCGATCCGGCGTTGAAAATTTACACACTAGATGACAAGAGGTTATTGATAACGAGGGTGATTATATCATTCATAAAAAATAAAAACTTGTTACTAATTTATTTCTTTGAATTTGATGTAAAAAACGACATTACTTTCCGGCCCCCTAATACATAGCGTGTTCGCTCTGATGCGCCGCACTATTTTTCACCCTCTTGCAGCTATTTGATAACAAAAAAGTTCGGAACAATAATTGTAGAGTGTGGAGTGTATTATAAATACTAGTAAAAAAATCAAGGACAGTTTGGTTTTAGGACAAAATTGAGGTTTTGCAAATAGGAACACATATTCTTTTTTTTACCCTCAATTTCACCCTGAAAACAAGCTATTTTTGACATTTTTTTACTGATATCTATTGTACACTTCATGCTCTACAATTTTTGTTCCAAACTTTTTTTTATGAGATAGCTGCAAGTTGGTGAAAAATAGTGCATCGCATTAGAGCGAACACGCTGTGTATGTATACATACATTTCGTTTGTAACGCTGTTTTTTAGTTAATAATGTTACAATGTTGAATTGTTTAACTGCGAAAAGAAAAAAAATTAGGCAGAAATTAGTTTTTAACAATTACTCCCAAGATATTTGCATTCAAGGGCAAAGAGGTCAGACGACACCTCATGGTAGAAATAGGTATATCACATACGTATTTAGATCCAGAAAGACATTGGAGAAATAAGATACCGTATAATTAATTTAATCCATTGACTGCCAACTACGAAATATCTCGTAGCTGCACTATAAGTTTGAATTAATAAGTTAACAATAATGGCCGCCCGTGTATAGAAATTTTTGAGTAAAAATATTCTTCGTATCATTACAAACGTCGAGATTATATTTTTGATTAATGAAACCAAGGTTCTAAAAACTTTCTGTCATCTTCTCAAATTTTAACAAGCAAAAGTAATATTTGCTTAGTTTTCCCGGCAGTGAATGGGTTAACAACGATTATAGGAAAAGTCAAAATTTCATTTGAGGAAAAACTATTAAACTACTGATAGTAATTTTAAGCAAAAATTTCAAAGTCGTCTTTTGACACCTTTGGTAGGAATAGTGTTAAGTCAAGAAACACAGCTCCACCGCCAAACTTCCAAAGACGAAAAATCGGCGTCGGAAAGTCGAATGTTAAGGGCGGAATAGACATCTTGAGAATGGAGCGTGGCCTCGGCCGATCAATTAAGCGAGCCGGTCGTCGATCGTTGTCACGCGGCCGCAAACTCCCGCCTCCAAAAACGATTTATATAGATCGCCACGGCGGGTGGTGCATTGTCTCTGAGCCGCGGCAAAGAGCTGCGCCGCCCGGCGACCTTGCGGGCCCGTGCCTCCCTGCGCGGGGCCTCATCGGGCCCGTACGAGACCGGCACAGTATACCACCCGTTTCCGAGAGACGTATGCGGATCAGCTTTTGGAATTCGTGTCGGACGCCACGGGTGGCCGCCATTGCCTCCGCGGGCCCCAATAATTACGGCGCGGGGAACGAGGTCTTTATCGTGGGAGCCCTTGTCCTCCATGGTGTACTCACATATCCTGGGACTTTGCTTTAGTTCGCCTCTTTTGCGGTTACGTTTTCCCTTTTTGCTGAATGTCGAGGGGATTTGGAGATTGCACTTTTCGAATTCGCGCTAGTGGAGTTTGGGCCTTCTGGACGTTTTGGGGTGTCGCTTCATGGATGGAATTTGAAAGGGAGTGATGGAGTATTTGGAGGTTAGGGGTTTAACACGTTGAATGCCATGGGTATCACCGGGGACCGGCACTGTTGAATTCGATGAAGTTTCTTATGATTTTTAAATTGCGATATTCAAGGTTATGCTAATATATTCAATATTAAGATATTGCTGTTGGAAACGTGAAGTGTTACTGAGTACATAACTATTCTTACTTTTAACATTTCTATATATCTTCACTATTCACTTTCTATTACCTTCTATATATTTAAGTTCGATATCTAACTTTGACTGCATGTCGATTCTTTTTCTTTGGGACTACTGTTTATAATACACAACTGACCTTTTCATTTTTCTTAGCAATATTAGATAAATATTATTGGTACAATTTTGAACAAATAGTGAAATGATTTTGTTATTAATGTAATCAATTTTTCCACTAAAAGGCTTTTCCACTGCGGCACTAAATGGGTTAATACAAAAATGAATATTTGCGTAATTAGCTCTTAGGGGTTAAATCCACCCCTCAGTGTTGTCAAAATTACCGATTGTTTGAACATAAGTCGTCGATCCTGAGCAATAGGAAAATATTATTTACACCAAAAATGTCCCATATTACAAAATTGGCCAAATGACAAACAAATATAAAATTTCGAATTTAGGTTATGAAATTCGTCCCCCAGTATACAATATAATCGACAATCATCTGTACAACCTCAGAAATATCCTTCAAAAGTGTCAAAAACGGCAAAAAGTTACCAAACTGCCCAATTAAGGCCCAAAAATCCACTCTAACCTCAATTAACAATTCACCCAACCCTCATAGACACCCAAAACACCTTAAGCCTCTCGGACACGTGAAATCCACGGCAAAAGGAACGAAAATTTATCTCATTCCTTGCATATTTGAATAATCAACAAATAACATCTCCGAAAAGCGAGTAAATTTATGCAGAAAATCTTCGGGACAGTGTTTACTTCGTAAGATTCTGTGCCACGGACGCATCTCGAGGGTCATCATACGTTCGTCTTCTCGGCTCGTGTTCCGTTGGTCCCTGCTTTCGAGCATTGTAATATCAATGACACGGAAATAGAGTCCTCGAGATATCTCGCTGAAGGGAGCGCATGCATACTCGTGTTACATCGGGCCCCTCTGAGAGAGACAGCTGAAGAAACTGTGAAGAAGAGCAGAAAGAGAAAGTGAGCGAAGGAAGAAAAGAGAGAGATGGCTAGAGACGAAGAAGAAGAGACAGAAAGATGGCTAGTGAGAAGGAAGAACAGAGAGACACGGCTAGAGAGAAGGATGAAAAGAGAGAGATAGCTACAGAGAAAGATGGCTAGAACGAGAGAGAGACAGGCGTTGAGCCTCTCGGAAATATCCACTTTCGAGGGCGTCTCGAATAAAGTCTCCCGTCAGGAATCATTTATAATTTGTTTTTTCGAGCCCCGCCCGCTTCATCATTGCGCGTCCACGTAGCCTGTGTACCGTTGACACAGAAATAGACGTCGAGGGCCCGCGCTTTTAAAGGGTAACGCGCCTTCTCCGCGGCTGGCGATAACGTAAACTCCGCTGGAATCACGTGAACGGTGATTTCGTAATCGTTTGTCTATGTTTCGGATACTTGTTTTCATAGCGGTGGAAAATATGACTACGATGACGTAGGTACGGGCTAACCTCTGCAAGAAGAAATTGTCTTTGTTACTTTCTGCTGGAAAAGTTTGTTGACGGAACGACCGTAGCAGGAGTTGGCTGCTGAATTGTCATGTTTAACAGATATTCGGTTATTTGTGTTACAAATGGGTAATACGTATATATGGTATGCACGAAATGAAATACTTTGACCGTTATTACGTTCATGTTGGACTACTGCCATGTTAGGAACGGTTGGGCTTTCAAATAAGGGGGGAGTTCGCGCCAAATTTAAAACGCATTGACGTTTGTCGTCAGTGCAGCTAATGAGCAGGTAACAGATTCGATGGTTGAGGAACTGAATTTTATCATGGTGCACAGTATTTAATCTCTTCAAGGGCAGTGGCACATATTTTTACACTTAGTTTTTTTAAATTAAAATTATTCTACATGAAAATACAAATTAAAGTCTGTCGCAGAAATATTTACGCAGAATTTCTAATCAATAAAAAAAGAAAGCTCGTCGAATATCAGTTACCATCACTGCTTTGAAAACATTGTAATGTTAACGTCTGATGTGTAGGTTTTGGTAATTATTCAAGGGGTGCCATTAATATGCGCTGAATAAAACATCATTAAAATTATGAATGAAGCTTTCATTCATAAGTGACCATTAAAGCTCAGTGCTCGCATACGTGAACATTATCTTTTTGTGTATATTTACTGCTTTTCAATTATTGTATCGCCTTGTTTTCACTTTAAAAAATTCGTCGCCGTAGAGGTTAACTAGAGCAACATTTATCAACATTACCAACCGCATTCAACGACGTATAGAAATTGACAAAACAAACAATACAAAAGCAAATAAATATTTAATTTTCCGTACAATCCCACATAAAACACTCACGCAGCAAGCAGGAGATCCAAAAAGCTCAATTGCAAAATCACCATAACCTCAAGAAAGCTGCTACAAAAAAAACGCGGGAAATTTGAAAACGTTAAGAACTCTAACGCCCGCGAAATTCAAACTGCCAGAGAACCACGCTGGATAATCGAATCGACGGCGCGGAAGGTAAAAGTAAGTCCACGTCTATTGCGGCCGGTTGAATGCGCCGCGCGTTTCGAACGGACAGAGACGTTTCTACTTAAAAGGCGCAATCCTTGCAGCGAGATCTCTCGAGGACTCTCTTCGGCCGCTTCCACACGAGAATGTTTACATTTGTCTCTTGTGGCAGCACGCGGGCTCGGTTGCACAGCGGACACAAAGAACGTTTTATAGTCTGGAGTCCCCCGGCATACGATGGACGTAGAAATTCCACCCTCGTCACGGCGTGTCGCGGACGGCGACAAAACACCACAAAGGCAGCCTTGTTAATTACAGCCGGCGTAACCGGCTCCATCTGCATCCGCCGGGACCGTTTTCCGAATCTCGCAAAAAAAGCCTCATTGAATGGCCATCGCGATACTATCGGCGCACGCGGCAACGGCCATTGCGCAGAGTTCCCGGTCATCCGAATGCGGATGGATTATTGCGCGCGGTAGTTCTCGATTATCTCTTAATTGCGGTTTAGTCAAGTTTTTGAGATTCTTCTCGTTTGAAGTTCTGTCGAGTGTCTTTCATTTTCTTCTTTTCAATCTTATTGAAACTAAACACGTTATTTTTCCCGGTATATATTATAGTGCCCCCTTTCAAAAAAAGGAAAAAAAGATTGTATTAGGTTAAGGGATTTCGTAGGTACGGGCCTGAATAGCCCGTACCCACGTGTTATCTGCCTAGCGACAAACGCTGATGCGTAGCATTTTTACGCAGTCTGATTAACATTGTTACTATTACTCTTATTACTACATATCATTATCGTCAAATATGTATACTCTAGTTTTGTTTAATTTGTGCTGCGTGTGTGTGTTTCCATTTATTTAATACCTTACTACATATTTAATACCTTACTATAATATAAAGTACTTATCTGTATCTAATAAATTACATTTTAGCGTGATTAATTATTTCCGCAACTTCTTTCCTCAACCCTGTCGGAGCTCAATTCCACTGACTGGGAGTCTCAGCCTTTACCTGAATACTCATAGTCCCTAAAAGAAGAGTCATTATAGTTTCCATAACACTGAGTTAGGGATTACACCTTTCGACCTATGTTTACTAAAGCTTTTTACTCAGTACAGTGCATCCTATATACCATATAAATATTGAATGGTCCTTTTTGAACACCCTGTATATGTTTTATTACGGTGCTATTCGCCACGATAATTGTTCAAAACACAGAATTTTCATTTGAGAAAACCTTGGCGAGAAATTAACTAAAATACGTCCACTTGTTTAAATTGGTACTGTTTCACAATCACTGGACATCATTGAGGATTAAGTCCACCGTCAATACAAAAACCAATCATCGTTTTTGTCCAATCTTCATTTTCCCAAAACAAGAATCCTATGGCGGATATAAGAGAGAGATCAAATGCCCAGTCGTCTCTTGAAGATTTCCTAAACTATCATTTAACCCTTTGCGGACGGAAACATTTTTGAATATTGAGAGATAATCATTTATTTTGCGATCCGAAACCACCTTTTTATCAGCAAGTTAGGCTGTTAAGGTAGATACATAATAAATTGCTATTTGTTTAACTATATATCAACGGTTGTATTTCAATCTTTCAACTATAACTGTGTATACAAGCAGCGATAAACTATAATTAAATTTTTTCTCAGACCGCATATATGCGTCCCTAGCCCTTGAAGGGTTATTACGCAGCACCCTCACAGGTTGAAAAATGACATAACCTAAAACTACAAGTCCTACCTAACATCACCGTGGCACTCAAGTCCAAAAAAGTACGATATAAAGAAGATAGAGAAGTGAGAAATCCCAAAAACCTCTAGCAATCCGTAGCTTCATCGATCTCCGATCGACGAACTCGTGCTCTGTGAGGGAGGAACGTTTATTCCTGGATGGCGATCGTCAGTCAGGCTTGTTTATACTGGGTGGGACAGAAATACAAGAGTGTCGCTGAGACGCGAAACATCTGTCGCGTTGGACCTGCAGACGGTTGGTGGCGGTTGCGGGCCGGGGCTAAAATAGTCCCGGCGGCCCGCGCGATTACGCGGCTGACAGCTAGTGACAACCGCTTTCTCGCTCGATTTTCTCATAGGTAACCAAGTTGACAGCGTCCAGAGACACTTCCTTGAACCCGGTCAGCGCTCTCGACCACCCATGTCTCTCGTGAGATAGGCAGACGCTGTTGATGCTCGTGCTGATGCCGATGCCTCCTCGAGACTGCTGCTGTCGAAGGCTGTCGCTGTTGGGATATTTCAGGATTTTCTTTCACGTTTCGGTGGCCGTGCGCGTGGAATTCGCAGGGTTGATTGACGCAGATCGTTTTGGAAATTTTTGAAATTGTCTTTGGTATTGATGAAGTTGGAATGACACGATGGAATTCTGGATTTGTTGGATTATTGGGGATGTTGAGTTCTTGTGAAGTTATGACGCAGCGTGGTGTTTTTATATTATTAAATGTGTTATTTAAGAACATTTGGGTGGAATTTTTTATAGATTTCGAAGCTTTAATATTCAGCTTTAATCTCCAAGTAATTTGTATGTTTTATAATACTCTTCAATGATTTGGGCAGATGTCGTTGCCGCTGTCTTTTATTGGTACAGGAATATTTCGCGATTTTTTTACGTTTCTGTCTTCATTTGTGCGAGTAATTATCAGCGTTAATTAACGACAATTATTTTGGTAAATTTTCAGACTGATTTTGTGATTTGATGTTGGAAAGCATAGTGCAAATGGTTAAAGAAATATCGTATGATTTATTTTACTGCTGTATAGTTACACAATTTTTTTAGAGTAGCCATTTTCTGAAAAATGCCCCGTCCTCCATAATTATGTATATAGGTGCAGAGTAAGCATGGAGAATACGTATAATTGAACATGCTACAACACAATTTCAAAACTAGACCGAACACACATCTAAAAAAATGTCTTGTAAGAATATTTAACCTCGTGTTTCCAGCCGTTTTCCATCCTTAACCAGCAATTTATGCACTTTCCAATATCGAACACCGCTCGAGATCAATTATTATCTTGCCATCGCTGACAATGAAAGAAGAGTATGACTGTAACACTGAAATATATAGATCGACGATATATATATTTCAGTGTTACAGTCATACTCTTCTACTTTATATATATATATATATATATATATATATATATATATATATATATATATATATATATGTGTCAAATCGATTAACTCCATAAAGCCTAAAGTGAAGAAATGTGGTGAAACAGTATACACTCTTTTTCAAAATTCCCTTCAAAATATAAATAAAATAAATATTGTAGAGTGTATAATCGCATGTAGCTTTCCTCTAACGAAGTATAAAATAAATAAGGTGGAATAGCTTTGGAATTAATTAGTTTAACTTCTGAATTCAATTACTTATTATTCGATGACCAAGCAAACTACGTCATTTAATGGTGTTAATCGTCATTATTATGAACATTTATTCTAAACATAAAAAGTTCGGATTCAATAAAGTGCTCTGACACTTAAATTTAAAAAAATGCAAAAAGTGGAATTAATCGATTTGCGCATTGAACGGCTCATATATATCAATCGTAAAAAATAGTTTTCGTCAAACGTTTTACCCAACGACGAACAACTTAAATGGAGGACCATTTGGCCCTAACTCGTCCAGCTGGCATCGAGGGCCATAATATTTTCCAAGTTTCGAGAATCGAACGTGACCGGTGGTAGGGTTGCGATTTATTAAAAGACCGCTCGCGTGATCGCGAGCGTGCCAGTTGCGATGAATCCGTCCCGTCGTACGGTTTTGTCGTCGTCCACCTCGTTCTCCACCTCCTGGAAGCCGATCGTTACCCAAAGTGTCGCCTGGCGGGCGTTGCGTGCAGGAATGCGATGTGAACCGGCCATTACCGCGACTCGGTGTCACCCGGAGGAGGGTAATTTCGTCGAAAGTCCACCGCGAGACCGCAAAAACCCAGGGGCCTTGCATTCTTGCTATTCGGTCGTTCTACCTCATTCTAAATCTCTATCTATCTCTTTTTATCTCAATTTTTTCTGTTCTTGTTACTGCACATCCCCTAAATAACGAACGATCGAATAGCGATACTATCGATGATGTTTAGATGATTTGATACCGAAGTGCAATGAAAAGGTGAAAAAGTTGTTCTCCAGGCTGCCTAACTCTGTTTTTTACTTGTTCGAAGTTATCACTGTATTGAAACGCCTACATCATTCTTATGTTAGGTTATGTTAGGTTTTATATATGTTTGTTGATCGACATACCAAATACAAAACGACTGCAACACAAAATACGAAAGAAAATAAAAGATACTTTGAAAAATAAGAGACTTAACTAGACTTGTTCGCTACGCACTGTAAGGGCCACATGGAGGATAAGGTCGCTTACAAAATCTGGGTGCGTGTGACGTTTTTCCTTCTTTTCGCGGGATCTATACTAGGCGGCGCTATACATAACTTTTTGTGGCTAAAACTCTATCAATTCTAAATCTTTATCTACCTCTTTCTGTCTAATTTTTTTTGTTTTTGGTATTCTTCATCCTCAAAGTGATTAACGACTGAATAACGATACTATCGTTGATGTTCAGATGATTTGATACTGAAGTTCAATTTCGCCGAAAGTCCACCGCGAGACCGCGAAAATCCAGGGGCCCTACATTCTTGTTATTCGGCCATTTTACCTCATTCTAAATCTCTATCTATATCTTTTTATCTCAATTTGTTCTGTTCTTGCAATACTATCGATGATGTTCAGATGATTTGATACTGAAGTGCAATGAAAAGGTGAAAAATTCAGCAGGATGATGGAGGTGCAGATGTTGTTCTCCAGTTGTATAACTCTGTCTTTGACATGTTCGAAGTTTCCACCTTATTGAAACGCTAACCTTCTAATACTGAATTATTGAAAGAAATAGTACCAATTAAGAAATTTAATTAGTGTAATTGTCAATACGCAGAATTTATACTATACGAGCTTCGAAACTGGTTAGACTGTAATCCAATTTACGAAAATATCAATCAATGGGCCTAGTTCAAATCCTAATTATCTATGGGAGATTCTTCCTATTTTTAATATGTGTCATAACTTTGATGGTTGCGAACCCACCTAAAACAGTAGATTCTAGGCAAAATGACCTTAGCAATCAAATTCAAAAAAGTGCAAATGAAAACAAGAAAACACACGAAAAGTTCAAGGAGCTATGGTGGCCGGGGGGGTAAAAGTTTTAACCCATGATCAGTGGACTCAAGTTCAAATCCTCATCACCACTGACAAAGTCCTATGCTTAATAACCCATTTCCTGCAAAATTTTTCTTGGTTTGATTGTTTGCGGAAGAAGTATTGTCGCAGTGTAAAAATAAAAATAATTCATGAAAATTAGTACTGAAGGGTACAGCTAAAACAGAATTTCTTTGAACAAGTTTAACCTCAAAAGCATGTCAAATATCTAAGTTGAATGCTAATAGACTTAGAAAATGAATAAATCCCCAAATGGAGATCATGGGAGGTAATGGGTTAATTAATAATAATATATCATAGCCTCGGTGGTTTGGTGGTAACCACCTAAAACATTACGTCCTTGGACCAAACTAGGAAAATAACCATAGCAATTAAAGCCAAAAAAATACAAAGGGGAACAAAGAAACGAAAAGTTGAAGGATCTTTGGTGGCTAAGGGAGTAAAAGCTTTGAACTCATGATCAATGGACTCAAGTTCAAATCCCCATCACCTCTGAAAAATTTCTCCCACGTTATTAATTAATGTATCATATCCTCGGTGGTTTAGTAACCACCTAAAACATTACGTCCTAGGACCAAACTAGGAAAATAACCATAGCAATTAAAGGCAAAAATATACAAAGAGGAAGAAAGAAAAAAAGAAAAAGACGACAATTTACTCCGAAGCCTCCACCTCATTGCAACTCGCGTGAGAAAAATTGAGTGCAGCATCGAGGGAAACGCCACTTCGATACGCCCCAACAAACCGATGCGGTTAATCCACGCAGATGGTCCCGCGTTTTTCGACCGAACCGAGGGAGAAAGAAGGCGGCGTTGGAGAGCAGAGGCGAAAACCGAAACCGAGCTGCAGGACACGCGAGCTGGAATTTTGCAGATGTTCCTCCCTTGTCAGCGATGCGACGAAAATTAGACGTTCGGGAACGCGAGCGTTTACGTACGCGTTTAACGTACGATGCAAATCAATGAAATAGTGTCATGGCCTTCACGACTCGGCGTCAACGGGAGGTGCAATTTTTTATTCTGCGGTATCCCGTCATCCGGGGCTGTCCTCTCTCTTCTTTGCCTAACAATGCTTGACGAGCCGCCTCTCCTACGTTGACTGGCTATTCAAACGGGAGGTTATTGTCTCTTTTCGATGATTCTTCAATTCGCACTGTCGAGACACACGCGAGATGGAATGCCGGGAAAATAAGGACTGAGGATTGCGAATTGTACGGCAGGATGCTCTCGTTGATTTAGTGGCGTTGCGGATGTGTGTTTTTGAGGTTTTAGTTGTTGGATGGCTTGTGGGAACTTTCGGGTTGAATGTAGCTTTTGGGGGTGGGGACCTTTGGTATTGTGAAGGGTGTTCGCGGAATGGTGATGCAACTGATCTTGCAATGTTTTTAACGCGTTCGACACGGTGTGGCATAACGTTGATGCGCCACTGGCTGTCTTACTTACACTGTCGGCCATAAGTATTAGGACACATACACTACCGCTCAAAAGTATGTGGACACTTTCATAATTCTTATGACTATCTCAAAACCGTTACGAAATCTTTGATAAATTTGCTTCAAATGTATTCCAGTTGGTGCGGCATTAGAGAATATATTTTAGTTATTATTTATTCAATGTCTCACCAATAATAGTAAAACATAATTATATCGATAGAGCAACAAAACGCCTCTTATTTAACGTTCCGCTACTCTGGATAATGATTTGAAATATTTATATCCGTTTTGATAAGCCAGCAGCTCACACAAAAGCGTTCCAGTCATCATGAAATAAAAGACAAAAAAATTACCTTCCACGTAATACTGTACTAGGCCCACCGTATAAAATATTATTTATTGAAAATAATGGAATAATTAAATTATTTCATTCAATTCCAATAGAATATATTACACACGTATATATTCGCAATGGAATTTAATAATACATGCTGTTTAACAGCAATAATATACATTATACATCATAAGTTTCGTAAAAGTCATAAGTGTCCACATACTTATGAGCGACAGTGTACTTCGGATGGAATAAATGTGAACATAAATCTACGCACATTTTTGTATGATTTCAACTAATTTTGTTTTATTTAGTATTATATATTTCAAGGCAAACATACATCAAGTGCTATAACAGGTTTATAATGCAAAAAATAAAATAACTATATTTTCTTTTCATCGATATAACCACGGCTTTTCTTCATGACGGCTTTCACAGTTTTTTTAACACTCTTATGAACATTTGTATACATTTACAGAGGATCTGATGCGAGAAGGCACACGCAGCAGAACCTGAAAGTTGCTCGGTAAAAATATAATACAGACTGTTGTCAAAAAACAGGAATAAATTTAAAAATTAACCAAGGATGTCGTAAATACTATAGTTGAGAATATGTTTCAATCAAAACTTGAAAATAGGAACAGTGAAAATGTTCACTCCACAATCAATTTCCGATTTCGTGCATACGTAGCAGGTGTCCTAATACTTATGGCCGGCAGTGTAACACTATATTATAATTATATATATTATAAATTGTAATATTTACGAATTTCTTAATTCAATCAATACTTACGCGTTGATCTGAAAAAAGGTAAAGTCCCGATGTCGATATATCTCTTTGCGTCTTTAAAATTTCTGCCTTGTAAATATATGATTTAAAAAAAAAGTTTCACTTCAGTAAAAATGAAGAAATTACCGAAATACCGGTGACATTCAACGTGTTAAAACACACTTACTGTATTTAGAAAAGTAGGCAAATTTTATTTGGAAAGATGTTACGATAAATCTCAGATATAATTATAAAACTTGAAGTTGGCACTGTCTGCAAAGTTACAAAGATTTTGTTAAAGTGTAGAAACTAAGATACACTTCTAAGATATACAATTCTTTTTGCGCCTAAGTATGCCATAGTTAATAATTAAATCAATAATATACAACTTTTACCCAGCAAAATAATTCCTCGTTTACATTTATTACAAGAAAATAATCCGCAGCCCGTGTCGCCGGTGGAAATTTTGCCGAGGAATAGCGTGCCTACGGAAAAAGTCCTTGATCGAATGGAAATAGAAACGACGAGTTCACCGTTGCGACCTCCGCTCGTTTCTGTCGATTGATCGACTCCGAGTTATTGTTTTTGGAACTTTGATCGCACGGGATATCGTTCTTAGCTCGCAATTCGCCGATGAATCAATCAAACTTTCTTCGGGCGAAGTTTCTTACGGTAAGGTCGACCGTAGAGGTCAGAACAGTGGAGAACGATCCTGAGAAAGGGGTAATTAAACAATCGCTGACTGTAACTTTGTCTTCAATGGCTCGGGAGCGTGAGAAACTGCGATCTTTTTGTCTTTTAACACGTTCAACGCCACCGATACTTTGCTAGTTTCATCATTTTTACAGAAGTAAATCTTCTTCTATTAACCCATTCACTGCCAGGAAAACTATGAAAATATAACCTTTGTTAAAATTTGAGAAGATGACAGAAAGTTTTTAGAACATTGGTTCCATTAATCAAAAATATAATCTCGACATTTGTAATGATGCGAAGAAGAATTATGTTCAAAAATTTCTATACACGCTCGGCCATTATTGTTAACTTATTAATTCAAATTTATAGTGCAGCTACGAGATATCTCGTAGTTGGCAGTCAATGGGTTGACCCTTTGCCCTGCAATGAGTGACCTTCGTGATGAGGAAAATGGTACAGAAAATTTTCCAATTTTGCAATACCTATCAAATTGAAAACATTAATGAGACGCGACGCGATAATATTATTTCTGTAGTATTAATATTACGTTAAATTATACGATATATCAAGAATGACTAGTCAATTTTTATTTTAGCAATTAAATTCTGAATTATTGCGGACGCAGTTACAAAACAAACCGTAGCGCAAGGGGTCAAAATCACATCTTTATAAAGCAGAGACCTTAAAGGCACAAGTAGTTATATAGTCAGCAGGACTTTACCCTTTTAATGCCAATATTTAAATATTTAATGCATGAAAAAATTCGCAAATATTACAACTTAAAAGTGATGCAAAATGTCATTGAATTTAGAAGCGCCGGTCACCGGTGACCCCCATGGCATTCAACGTGTTAATGTCAATTTATCTTGCTCATAGGCAACAATTGTCAAATTGATGCAATTAACCCCTTGCCCTACGAGTTCTTTTGTGACTGCCTCCGCAATAATTGAGAATTAAATTGCTAAAATAAAAATCTGGCAGTGATTCCTGATATATCTTAGAATTTAAAGCAATATTAACAACATGGGGATAATATTATCGTATCGTGTTCCACTGATACTTTCAATTTGACAATTTTTGAGAAGTTTCAGAATTTCCTATTACTGCAACCGCATCACGAGTGTCACTCGTTGTTATAGGGCAAGGGGTTAAATATGAAAATTGAAGTTGCTTAATCTAAAAACGTAATGATGTAAATATAATTCACCATAACTTGACGATATTTTTCAAGTATCTTGCAGAATTTTCGTTCAAAATTGCAACAATTTGAGTATCGAAGCCCATTTGAAAAATAAGCTGATAATAAAAAAGAAACATCGTTGTTTCCAACATTGCTGAGGCGCTTAAAAAATTTTGCGAAATTGTTCAAATGCAAATTTCATTCCTCACTGCCAAAACTGCCAAGGCGATCGGTTTCCAACTTTTTCCAAGAATTTCCCAAACTCAAAAGGCAGTCATGCAATACCCAAACATTTCGCGTTTATTTTAAAAACAAAACTTACCTAATTCCCCTTTTTCCAAAGTTCTTATTTAGCAAATTTGAATACAGCAGATATAAAGCTAACAGTTCCAATCTTAAAAACAACACTAAATTACATTTCTCCATCAAGAAACCTCTTTATCACCACTTTCTCAAATTTCCAAAAACATCGTTAGTCTCAAGACACTTCCAAACGCCCCTAGAATTTCAAAAATAAATTCCAAATCACTCCCAACCCCCCAAATCTTCCAAAGAGCCTCGAAGAATCTCCACGACGGACAGACGAGGAAAAAAGAAAGAACAAAAAGTCCGCTGGAATCCAATCGATCCAAATTGGGCACACGATGACGCTGCCGGTTTCCAAGGCGCGGGGCCCGGTCCCCGGGCGGGCCCCGGAAAACTAACACGAAAGCCGCAATTATCGGCTCGTTTTGCCGATTTGCGGGGTGGCACGGTCCCATCATTAGTCGGTGGTAGAAATCCCTAGGACTTCCATGCTCTCTGTCGGCGTATCCGCTGGAAACAATGGCACCCGGGGTGTCAGAAATAATACAAATAACCGGGCCTTGTGAAAGTACTGTTTAGCCCGTAATTTCCTTTCGCGGCGGACCACTTGGAAAGGCGGGGCCCCGGTCACACCTTCGAGCTTCTCTCCTCTTCTTCTCTCTTGCCCTCCTCCTATTTTTCTGTCCTGCTTTGAGAACGGGAGAAAAAGGGACGGAGGAGGAGGAGAGCGAAGGGGGAGGGGACGAAGGGCGCGATTTCCTACGATCGAGAAGACCCGACAGTCATCCCGGCGCATTGTTTTTGCAAGGAAACCCTCCTGTCATCGTTGCCCCGGGGAAAGAAAGCGGCCCTGGCATGACGAGGTCCCCCGAAGGAAATCGAGCCGTCCGAGTCGAATCCGGTGGAACTTGAGGCCCTCGAACGTGCGGAACAACCGATCGCCTCGACGCGATTGTTCTCTTTTGTCGTCTTGGAGAACGGACTTTCTTGCTGGTGACTGCGGTGTTTTTATTTGCGCTTGGGGAAAAACTGCTCTTGGTTCTTTATGGCGGGAATGTTCGTTTTGTGGAGGTTAAGGTGAAGGTTTGCAGTGGCTGTGCTGGGTTTTAGGGTTTGGGAGAAGAATTTTGTGGGGTTTGAGGTTTATTAACACTAGAACAACCAAACCAGTCAAAATGACTGGTAAGCAATTTTTTCCAAAAATTCTCCAAGTTTATAGAAGAGTCATAGAATATATATTCTGCGTCCATCTTACAAAACATAAATTACCGAATCGATCATGTTTTCCATCTCTGAATTCCCCTTTTTTCAAAATACTTATTTAATATATTTAAATATAACAGATTTAACGCTGGTAGTTCTAGTGTTAAGGTAGAATAGTTGCTTCCGTTGTTGTTTATTATATTGTGGCTAGGATGGCTAATTGTTTCGACGGGATATCGTGGTTATGGAGGTATTGTTGTCTAGAGGTTACAAAAATGAATTTTCCTTTTTTTGAAGTTTCTTGGAAAGCACGTTTTTGAAAATATGACGGCAAATGGATTTGTTAAAACTCTTATAGCTGGTTGAAGAGTTGCCGCTGGCAGTTGGAGCGTGTGATTGTGAAACTTTAAACGCGTTTTTCTCGAAACGTTATTTTTTGAACGAGTGTACACGATATTTCAAATTCTAATAGGCGGATCGGCCAAGTACCTACAATAACTAATAATATTAACCCTTTGCGGACGGAGGATTTTTTGAATATTGGGAGATTATCATTTATTTGGCGATGAAAAAACACCTTTTTATCGGAAATCAGAGTGTTAATGTATAGAAGTTATAAATTACTGTATGCAGAATTATATTTCAATTTTCACCTCTAACCGCGTATACATGAGCTGATAATTTATAATCAGATTTTTTCTCAGACCACATATACGTCCGTCCTCATAAAAGGGTTAAAACACGATACAATTTTCGTGAATTATGCCATTAAAATGCAATAAATATATGCGATAGGGCCCAAGTGCCGATTCTTACGCTTTACGTATTTAACACTACTGATATTTCTTATATACCCATCTCTACTGACACGAGACAATATGTGTACAACACAGAATTTCAAAATTAAAAGGCTTTGAAGAAAATGAATTTCGATATACAGTTGTGGACAAAAGTTTCCAAACGATATCGATTTTAGTATTTTATGCTATTTCACGCATTTCATTTGGAATTATAAAAAAATCCAATTACGCACGTCGATAAAAAATTTAATGATCTATAAGAATTCACTGAAAACATCTTTACAAAATATATGTTTATTTTCTTATATTTAAATTTTCATATTTGCCTCAAATATAGCGCGACAAAAGTTTCCGAACGATATCGATTTTTGTATTTCATGCTATTTCACGCATTTCATTTGGAATTATAAAAAAAATACAATTACGCACGTCGATAAAAAATTTAATGATCCATAAGAATTCATTGAAAACATCTTTACAAAATATATGTTTATTTTCTTATATTTAAATTTTCATATTTGCCTGAAATATAGCCCGACAAAAGTTCCCGAACGAATTATTAATATTTAGTTGATTTTCCTTTATTATCAATAATAGTTTGACATATTCTTGGCATACTTTCAATTACTATTTGAAGGTACGATTGTGATAAAGAATTCCAAATCTGGCATACTTTTACAAATGAATTATCAGAATTTGAAAACTTTCTGCCCCTCGTCAATCGTTTTATCTCGCTCCTTAGATTTTCTATGAGGTTAAGATATGGGGTTAAGTTAAGATCGAGCGTATAGACCAAATAATCTGTTTCAACTATAAAATTATTAATACTACGGCTACCTATTTCATATGTCATAATAAAAATTTTATATTATATTATAAAATAAATATATTTCATGACCCGACATTTCATATGCATCAGCCTAATATAATTTCCCTCGCGAAGATCGGTATGCGTCAAAATGACCCGCCCGGTAAATCTAATGTTAACCCTTTGCAATCCTATGTCGAGCTATACTCGACACAACATTTTATTTCAGTTAATTTTCTAACTATTTAATATCGACTTTTCAATTTCACAAGAAGTTTGTAACATTTCCTAAATATTCATATCGGATTACTACACGTATTTCACTGGTACTCACGTTGCACAAAAAAGTATATTTTTTGATAGAAATTACGCGTTTTCCAAAAAAAAGTACACTCAATATTGAGATTATAGACAAAATAATCTGTTTCAAATATAAAATTATTAATTTTACGGCTACCTATTTCATATGTGATAATCTAAAATTTTATATTATATTATATAATAAATATATTTCCTAATCAGTCATCAATTAACAATCCGATATTTAAATATCTAAATGTAAAAAAAAAGTAAATAACTAACGATAGAAAATGTGTAATTAATTTTATTTAGCTCACTGCAAGATCGACAAACAAGTCGAACCGCAAAGGGTCAACGCGAATAGTGCCATAATTTACGTTCCATTTGCATTACTCGACATAGGCGCAAGAATCTGGCTTGGGCCGAACCGAATATATTTATTGTATTATAATACTACAATCCACAAAAATTATTTCGTATTTTATTATCAGTTACCAACGGTAGTCTTTATCTAAAACCAAAACTGTACAATAAATGCTAAAATATCGACCTTCCTGACCAAAACAAAAACGGGACTACCCCGTGAAACAGAGAAGCACACTTTTGCAATTGGCCAACAAGCAGTGAAAACTCTTTACCCCTAAAGTTCAACATCCTCCGCATCAAACCGAGACATTCCATATTTACAAATGAAAACAATCACCACAGCAGAAATTCTTTACGATGTTTCGCAATCTTTCTTGATTGTTCTCTCAATTACGTCATTTCTCCAAATCCCATCCAGGATCCACTTAATTCCCATCCTCCTTTCCACGCTGCCTCTAACAACCGTAAAAGAGCAGGACAAACACGAGGCACCGAAAAATTGGCCGTTCGGGCGATTACTCGGCGGGCTGTTAAAAATCTGTCGATAAAATAGCGCACAGCAGCTGCCCGTACTTCTCGATTGCGAAAAGCAGCGAAGAGAGCGAGAGAGAGAGAGAGAGAGGGGGAGAGAGAGAGTCTTCAGGGCAATCTCTAATCGGCGAAGGGAAGCGGTTTTCCGTTTGGCCCGATCCGGCTTCCAGGATCCAGGTAAAGACGCCCAGCCGGGACACAATGCGGCTCCCAGCGGGCAACTTATTATTACCGACTCGCCATTGTCCGGCTGTCAACAATTAGTTTAGATGATGCCTCGACATCCTGTCGAACAATGCCACCTGAGCCGCCGGTACTCGCCTGGAGCATCGGGTAAGATGGAATCGTCCGCAAACACTGGGCCCTCTTTCTGGACCTGCCCTTCTGTGGTACTTGCGTAATATTAAATATGCAGTCACTCTTTGGGATTTCACATTGAGGTCGTTCCGAGTTAAACTGCTCTTTGAGGAGGATTAATGGGGAATTATGTTTTTGTTTTTGTTGTTGGAAGCAACGGTTCGTGGTACTGACGCGGACGCATAGAGGAATTGTAATGTAGAAATAATTTATTGAAAGTAATACGCATGCTGACATCTGGGTTACGTGGAACGGCTGCTAAGAGGAAAATACGAGGTTCTTCGTTATTGACGAGCTCCCTTTCGCAGTTACGATTTTATCCGTTATCATACGATGAAATAATATAATACTTGCCGTTGCAGTAACGAGTGACACCTCTTGATTCCTCTTTTTCCAAAGTAATTATTTGATATAATGAAATATAGTAGATTTAACGTCGGTAGTTCTAGTGTTAAATAAAATATGTATATTAACACGTTGAGTGAGAAACTCGAGTGTTGCCTGTATCACGTTTCTATGCCAAAATCCTTCATTCGTCCTTGGGGACTTTCTTGACTCAAATAGAGACAAATTGTACACAATAAATACATATTATTCTTAATACAGTTGTTGCAAAGGAAAGGTGAAACAAAATGATTTCTTAATAGAAAATAAACTACGGATTAGAAAAAACTCTGGAGACCTTGGTTCGACACTTGGTTCAACATTCCATTTAAAAAACTGAAGGTCACCTTAATATCCCAATAAAAAAGTAAGGCAACAAAAACCAGATTAGAGCACTGCATGCCCCCCTAGATACTATGCAACTTTTGTTTGAAACAATTTTCGCACAACGAATAACTTACGAGTTATATCACACTAGAATTACCAAACCAGTCAAAATGACTGGTACACACTTTTTTCCAAAAATTCTCCAAGTTTATAGGAGAGTCATAGAAAAAATATTCTACGCCCATCTTATAAAACATAAATTACCGGATCGATCATTTTTTCCACCTCTGAATTCCTCTTTTCCCAAAGTACTTATTTAATATATTTAAATGTAACAGATTCAACGCCGGTAGTACTAGTGTTAGAGTCGTCGTGTTAGAAGACTCGCCGTGCATAATTAATTTTACCTTCAACTTTTGTGCACTGTGGAGATGTGATTGCAATAGAAAAAGCTTCTTTGGCGTAAGCATGGTGAAATGGGTGAAATACAGATGGCATTCGACGTGGTAATAAGAAGCAGGGCGATGTGCTCTCTGCCGCTGCTGCGTATACACTGACGCCTTCCCCGCCGCCGACCCCGCGGCTCAACGTAAACAAACGGACGACTACGCCAGTCGATCACGCGACGTCGCGATCCGTTACAATTCGAAGAAAATTCTCGAAATTCTAGCAGAATAGCCGTGTTTCTTCCTTTTTTTTGGATTTAACCGTTTGAGTCCCAGAGGCTCTTAAAAGAACACGGTCGAGAAAACCTGAGCAGCGCGATAGCGCTTGTCTCAACCGAGTACTGGAACTTTTCGACACAAAATCTGAAGAGCGCGATCGCGCTCCTTGGGATTCAAACGGTTAAGTGGGGTAGTTGTTGCACCTGGGAGTTACAGTTTTATATATTTTTTTCAAGGGATTCCTGAAACACCGAGTTTATGGCATATTAAATCGTAATTTAGGACTTTGCTTGGAGATTACGAGGGATTTGAGCTTGGAGACGCTAATTGGGAGTCCGAGGCTTTAATAGGGTGCGTAAGACAGTGCAGTTAAATGTAAGAAGAAATTATTAAATCCTAAAGTTGAAGATATTTTATGGGAAAGATAATTACGGCTGAAGAATATGACATTAATTATACAACAATATAAATTTGCTAAGAGTTAAATTTTTTTGACTGTGGATGTTCATATATTATCAACGTCTTCCTACGGACATCAATTCGGGTCATTAAGCCCATTAAATTAATGAGAATATCTTTTCAAATATTGTAATGAATTTTCTAATTCTAAATTTACCCACGTAACATGTAAATCGCGATATTACAAAATGCAAATCTATTACATCTCAACAGTAATCCGGTCAATTAAGTCCGTCAATTAATGAGAATATCTTTTCAAATAATACAATGGATTTTCTAATTCCAAAATTTCAAATATTACAATGAATTTTCTAATTCCAAATTTAACGACGTCACATATAAATCGCGAAATTACAAAATGCTAAGCTATTACATCTCAGCATTAATCCAGTTCATTAAGTCCGTTAACACTAGAACTACCGGCGTTAAGTCTATTATATTTCAATATATTAATTAAGTACTCTGAGAAAAGAGGAATCAAGTGGCGGAAAATATGATCAATTCGGTCATTTATGTTTTTTGAGTTGGACGTAGAATATTTCTCCTATGACTCTCCTATAAACTTTGCGAATTTTTTGAAAAAATTGTGTACCTGTCATTTTGACTGGTTTGGTAGTTCTAGTGTTAATTAATGAGAATATCTTTTCAAATATTACAATGAATTTTCTAATTCCAAACTTACCCACGTAACATATAAATCACAAATTTACAAAATGCAAATCTAACATCCCACAATCTAAAACTGCTCTCCATAATGTCACCACGCATTAAAAACACATAACCAACACAACCGTCAACCACCGGAAAAAAACAACCCCAACGATGCATCTTCAATCGCGTCAATACCGCATACCCCCGGAAACCACCCCCGAAACCACCCCGCTCCTCGTCGCATCCGTCGAAGTTCATCATCCTCAAGGATTTTCTCGTCGATTCCGTTTCCTTTGTCGACGGTCCATATGAAATTCCAGAGACACATTGCGCACCGACCGAGAAAATATGATATTCTTTAACCTCCCCCTGGGCTGGCGGAGCAGAAGAGGGAACGTAAAAAAAAGGAGGATGAGGACGAAGAGAAGAGAGAATCGTGTGGCCTTCTCTCCCGTAGGTCCCATTGTCGGTAGAGTTTCCTCTCCTTCGTGGACTCGGCCAGGTAACGTCATATTCAATGGTCGACCAATCACAATATTTTTGACGAGTTATGTCGGCGCGCATAATGGGCCCGGGCCGAAAAAGGGGAAGTTTTTCCAGCGCATTCAGCGAACACATGCGCCTCCGTGGCGATTCGTCGCTCCATGAGGATGCCACAATGGGTCCTTGAGCCTTTAAAAGCACAAAGACACACGGTACTCCTGTCCTCTCTCTTTCTCCATCTCCCTTTCCCTCTTTCTCCCTTCGCCAATCTCTTCCCTTCCCTCTCACTCGTTTGCGCAGTTACTCACTTTTCCTCTCTCTCTCTCACACTTTTTCCCTTTCTCTCATTCTCTCGCTCGCTCTATCTCACTTTTTCTCTGGCTCCTTCTCACTTTTTCTCTCGCTCCTCCTTACCTTTTCTCTCGCTCTCTCCTTTCGCTCTCTTTCGACCGACATCCTGCGCTTATCCTAGGGCCACGGTCCCTTTGGGATATGGACGCCGTGGAGCGTGCGTAACGCGCTCATCGGCCCGTGAGTTATGAGGGAAACGCGCGCAATATTAATATTTTGTATCATCCTTGCCCGACGTCGAGGAGAGGGGCCTCCTCCTCGAGGAGCCGGATGAGAGCGCGACCGGGACGACCCTCGTCTGCGTTTTCTGTCTTTTGTCGTTTGACGAGCAGAGATTACCGCCGATCCCGGCATCCAGGATGCTTGCGCGATTCCCTGCCTTTGTGTTGCGCCGTTTTGCGAGATTTACTTTACCGTGTACCTATTGACGAGTGATTTCACGACCAGGAGGTTTCCGAGGCTTTTTTGGGGTAGTTTTTAGCGGGTTTGCGGGAAACGTTCGTTGGGTAGGGTTATTCGGTTACCGAGGGGAATTGTTAGGAGAAGAATATGTAACGTGAGGTATTATAAATTGTTAGGTGTTGTGTGGATTAATCGTGGTTAATTGGAAGGGAATATGATGATTTTTTTGTAAATTATAGACAAAAGCTAACACTTTGTAAATCAATCTTTATGGACAGGTGGCGCCATTAGTTTTGTAGAAATAGAGCCACTCCAGGTATTTTTGTACAGAGGGTGTATACGCGAGGAGAGCAGCAGGGTTAATGCAACCCCATTGCGCACATCTAAACAAAAACCTGCCATTAAAAATTCAAATAGCCATCCCCTATCATCAAAAACGTCGCTATCTCCGTCGGTACTCCTCGGGTGACTTTAACCCTTAAATACCTGATATTTAATTTTGACCGAAGAGAATCTATTATACGTAGATTACACCTAATTCTGTTTTTAGACAGTAGATACGTTCCAGACAAAACCGTGTAAAAAAAGACGTGAAGTACATACATAGAAAAAAGGGGATTGGTTCCATATGCTTCAACCCTGTAAAACATAGTTGAAATAAATTTATTAAAAAATTTATTTTAAGAATATTTTAGATTTTTTAATCGTGCTAGATCGAATGAAATCGTGTAAAAACGGAATCAATTTTTTTTTCTAGACCGTGTTAAATCAAAACCGTGTAAAAAAAGACCGTGTAAAAACAGAATTGGGTGTATTGTATAGGTTCATGCAAAAATACAAAAAAAATAATTACTATGCAGGTTTTAATTTTTTTTTATACGAAGTGTCTCAAAATGATACACCCTGCAGTACAAACATAAATAATATCGTTTAATTGTTAAGAAAAAAGTGCATATATTTACTTACTAATTATTATGAATACAAAATTATTATGAGTATTATATTATATATACTATTATGAGTACAAAGTAACTAATCAAAATTTCCGCCATTATTAGTAATGTCTATGGACGTAAACCACACATTGGCAATTTATTTTTTCTTTACTGCTGAAATATTAAGTTCTTTCACTTGTAGTCATTCTTGCACTTAAATATAATAAAAAAAAAGTTTGGTGATAAAGGCCTTTTTTCATATTTCCTTATGATGCAAATGGGTGAAGGATTAAGTAAAAGGCAGGAGTGTATACCCGAGGAGAGCAGCAGGGTTAATGCAACCCCATTGCGCACATCAAAACAAAAACATGCCATCGAAACTCGAATCACCATCCTCCGAATCACCGGAAACGTCGCGATCTCCGTCGATGCTCCTCCGGCGACTGTAAGTAGATGGCAGGGGTGAAATGAGCTCTCCTCGTCTGCGTGTGCACAAAGTGTACACCCCAAACGTAAACGCAGTTGGTAGGAAAGCGGGCTAAGCCCCCGCGGGCGTGCCGGGCGACCTCTGTGATCGGCGTTCCGTGTAATCGGCAAGTATGCAGATGATTAAATTTGCAACATCATCGCGGCAACCCTAAAAGCGGGTAAAGGGCTGAAGGGAGCCGGCCACGGCACGGGGGCCCCGATGCGCGGCTACAGCAGCAGTTTGACTGGTGGTTTGCCAAAGGAACGTCTTCCGGCAGTAGGCTTAAGATTTCTGCACTTCGCGGCCCTCCTCGCAAAACGGGAGGGCTGCCCTCTTAACGGGGAAACGACCTGCGAGTATTCCAAAGATCGAACTGGTCCCTTTATGAGCACACCGGATTTCCAACACCGCGCCGGGCTTCGAGGGGTGATGCTTTTGTGATGGGTTTGAGAGGAATTGGGAGATTGGTGATGTCTGGGACTTTATCGAGTAACGAGATTGAGAGATGACGGCGGTCTGGGATCAGTTTGGCGTCGGGGGTGGTTCTTTCCTCTATTTTACATTTTTATTGCAGCTACAACTGTTGATTCTATTATTCTTGTTGAAATAAGTAAATTTAAACTGTCTTGTTCACCCGGTGGCGATGGAGACGCCATCTATGGCGGATGAGAGAAATAAGAAAGAAAAAGAAAAGAACGTCGACAGAGAGTTTTTCGTTTATTCACTATTGTATTGTAGACATTATAATTATATAAGTTTAAATAAACCAATTTACTATAGGAGATGGGCCTAATTATTTTATCAATTCTGATGGTCGAGTGGCAGTTTTTTCATTGACGCACATTTTTTATATTATTCTTCAGTGTTTGAAAGAGAATTGTTTTTGTGCTTGGTTTGAGAGGAATTGGGAGATTGGTGATGTATTGGGTAACGAGATTGAAAGGTGACGGTGGTCTGGGATCAATTTGGCACCGGAGGTGATTCTTTTCTCTATTCGACATTTTTATCATAGCTATAATTGTCGATTCTATTATTCTGATGGTCGAGTGGTAGTTTTTTTATTGACGCACATTTTTTATATTATTCTACAGTGTTTGAAAGAGAATTGTTTTTTTGCTTGGTTTGAGAGGAATTGGGAGATTGGTGATGTCTGGGACCTCATCGAGTAACGAGATTGAGAGATGACGGTGGTCTGGGATCACTTTGGCGCCGGGGGTGATTCTTTTCTCTATTTGACATTTTTATTGTAGATACCACTATTGATTCTGTTATTTTGACGATCGAATGATAATTTTGTAATTGGCGCACTTTTTTTTATATTATTCTACAGTGTTTGAAAGAAAATTGTTTTTGTGCTTGGTTTGAGAGGAAATAGGGAGATTGGTGATGTCTGCGACTTTATCGAGTAACGAGATGACGGTGGTCCGGGATCAATTTGGCGCTGGGGGTGGTTCTTTCCTCTATTTTACATTTTTATTGCAGCTACAATTGTTGATTCTATTATTTTGACGATCAATTGATAGTGTTTTAATGGACGCACATTTATTTACATTATTGTACAGTGTTTAACACTAGAACTACCAGCCTTAAGTATATTACAGTTCAATATATTAAATAAGTACTTCGAAAAAAGAGGAATTAAGAGGCGGAAAAGATGATCGATTCGCTGATTTATGTATTTTTAGATGGACGTGAAATATTTCATTTATGACCCTCCTACAAACTTGGAGAATTTTTGAAAAAAATTGTGTACCAGTCATTTTGACTGGTTTGGTAGTTCTAGTGTTAAAAGACAATTGCTCTTGTGATGGGTTTGAGAAAAATTGAGAGATTGGTGATCACTCCTCAAAACCACCCCCAGAGAACACATGTACCTCTCAAAACCTCCATAACGTCGTTTCTCCGAAACACCAAATTCCACAATTAATCCGCGAGACCACGGATCGATACAACGCCGGCTAAATCGAAAGAAGGGTACAAAGTCCGCTCCGAAATTGCCAGAGGCCAGCCAATTGGCCGAATGTCCGTTGTCACTCCCGGACTGGCATCTGCATTTGGCAAATGAAAACTTAACGAGATTTGCCGGAAAATTTTTCCTCTATCCGCGTCTCCTCCCCATGGACGCGCTTCAAAGTGACACGTGCCGTTCCGCACCCCCTTTCGGTCCACCGTACGTCTACGAGTGCCACCCCCTCGTTCACCCTCCGGGCTGCCACCTCGGCTCAACTCTTGACAACGGATACATTTCGATGGAACAACAAACCCGAGGCATTTTCGATACTACCGATTACACCCTTCCGTCCCACTTCCAACCCTACCGCCCCTCCTCGTCCTCCGCAACCCCCGCGCCGTCGAACAGCATCTCCTCCTACGTCGATCGACAGAGGCATTCCCACGTAATTGGTTTTTACGTAATGCTAAGCAGCCGGCAATTGCACCGATTTGTTTTCCGTCGGGGTGAACTCGCGATATTCCGATCAAAGCGATCTGCGATCTCGAATTAATTAAATGCCGCGCGCTCTACTGCCAGCCTGGGTCTGCTTCTTTCCCTTTCTTCTTTTTTTTTCGCCCTTTTTATTTCTATTTGTTTCGCGATGCGGAATACCCATGGGCTTGGAAATGGCACTGAGAAAGAACGGAATAGGATGGGCGGACTGAAAGTTTCGGGAAGCAGGAGAAAGTTTGCAGAGAGATTCGCGAAGCTGGGTTTTGTCGGTGGTTCGACGAAGGGGTTGGATTCGATTGTCGGATTGTTCGATTGTTGCGGGGAAAGTGGGGGTTGTAGCGGTTCGAGAGGGATGGTGGTTGATTCTTTGATGGAGGATTTTAGTTTTGGAGGTTTTTTTTTGTGGTTTCTGTCGGCTTTAATTGATATTGTCATTTTGTGTTAGGGTTGCTGATTTAGGTGGGGGTGGATCTGAGGAAGTTGCGATATGGATGTCAGGTGGAAAAAAATTCCCAGATTGAGATTTGAAGTTGAACTCACTGATTTGACTGAACTTTAACTGTTCGTTGATTGTGCAGTATACATTTTTTAATTTAATTATATTGTTACATATATAATAAAAAAGGGGTGATAATTGAAGAATATTATGACCTTGAGTTACATTATCGAGGCAGGCTCGTGTACGAAAAATCTTAGAACTCCAAAAATCGTCAAATTCAAAAGTTCACATTTCAACATTGTCAGTTTAATGTTTAAATCAGAATCCGTAAAAAAATGTAGCTCGGACGAATTCCTAAATTTTTATTTGGATTATTTACTGCTTAGTTATGACACAATAAGGTTCAAAATAAATTGTAGGGCAAAATGGTAATGTATTCGTACAATTTATTACAAAAATGGGGTAACTTTATTTTATAAAATACCAAACTGATTGTTAGCTGAATTTCAGCATTTAATAAAACTAAAAATCAAAATTTGTCTCAGTAAAATTACTCCTTTTTGATAAAAGCCAGCTCCCACATACTTTTATTTAAAATATTACAATAATTTTGTACTTGAAATCTCCGTTTTAACATTCTATTAACATTAATGCTTTATTAGCCAAACCAGTTATCCCGGTTTTTTTACTCTAAACAATAATTTCTATTTTTATCTCAAAGTCGCAACATTACCTCGCAAAATCCCATTTTAATTCATTCCAAAAGCAATTCTCACAATGCATTCCACAATCTGCAACCCCTCCAGCGTCCTAAAAAACAAACCCATCCATCCAAAGGGTTAATCACCCCCACAGTCACTTAAAGCGCAAAAAAGTACGAAGCAGAAGAACCCTGAAACGAAGGAAAACGAATATCCGGCTAAGAAAGTTGTAACAGTCATTGATATCTAAATCTCTCTGACGGGGTGGCAAGAGGGGAAAAAATGAAAGCTACCCCACACTAAACAATAATTTCTATTTTTATCTCAATGTCGCAAAATCCCATTTTAATTCATTCCAAAACCAATTCTCACAACGCATTCCACAATTTGCAACCCCTCCAGCACACCAAAAAACAAGCCCATCCATCCAAAGGGTTAATCACCCCTACCGTCGCTTAAAGCGCAAAAAAGTCCGGCGAAAAAGTGCGAAGCAGAGGAACCCTGAAACGAAAGAAAACGGATATCCGGCTAAGAAAGTTATAACACGCGGCTGATATCTAAATCTCTCTGAGAGGGTGGCAAGAGGGAAAAAAAGGTGAAAGCAGCCCCGATAAAATTCCATTGTGTCGCGAAGGAGCGTTTAAGCCTGTTGGTTCTTTTCGGGCGATTCTCCCTTCGGGCTGACTCTCCCTCCTTGCGAGGCGCACGGAAACAACCCCTCTTGTGTCGCTTGTTGTCGCAAGCCTTTATTAGCCTCCCCCCACGGGGATAAGGGTGACTTTTTTATTTCCCCACGACTTGACATCCGTCGATCTCTCTTTTCGCGTTTGCCACTTGTTGCACGCCGGTGTCCCGATCCTCCTTGTCGCGACGGCTTACACCCTCTTTCCTGTTTTTCTTTCTCGGCAGAGTCACCCCATTTTGTCGCCGTCCCTCCAACGACGTGACAGAACATTACGTCCGTAAATATCGCTCGATTGTCGCTTCTGTGGTCGACCCTTTGTCCGTCGGATTTGTTGCTTTAGACTTCGAATGGGGATGATATTTATTTGCTTATTATTGTTACATATTTTTTCAATTGATACGATCACTTTGCCTCAATAGGACGGTTTTAGATTAGTTTAAGGTGAGTTTCGAATTTCCGTGGTACGTTAAATATAATTTTGGAAAAATATGCTAAAAATAATGAATTGTTGCTGCCGTGGAAAACTTTTGTCAGGCGATTTTGTTGCTTTGGACTTGAAACGCGTGAATGGGGATGATATTTATTTGCTTATTATTGTTATACATTTTTTCAATTGATACGATCACTTTGCCTCAATAGGACGGTTTTAGATTAGTTTAAGGTGAGTTTCGAATTTCCGTGGTACGTTAAATAATAATTTTGGAAAAATATGCTAAAAATAATGAATTGTTGCTGCCGTGGAAAACTTTTGTCAGGCGATTTTGTTGCTTTGGACTTGAAACGCGTGAATGGGGATGATATTTATTTGCTTATTATTGTTCTACATTTCTTTAATTGATATGATTATGGCTAACAGGAACTGTTTTAGATCAGTTTCAGGTGAGTTTTGAGTTTCAGGGGACGCGGTATTTTAAATAATAATCTTGGAAAAATATCCAGAGGTGGTGAATTATTGCTCCTGTGGGGAACTTTTATCAGTTGGTTTTGTAGGTTTAGACTTGGAACGCGTGAATGGGGATGATATTTATTTGCTTATTATTGTTATATTTTTTTCAATCGATACGATCATTTTACCTAAGAGGGACGGTTTTAGATTAGTTTCAGGTGAGTTTCGAATTACCGAGGCTGCAATATGTTAAACAGTAATTACGATCACTAATTAATGTACTTTGGCTATAATCATAAGTAAATTTAATTTAAACTAAAAATGTTTATACAACATTTTGTAAGCAATTTGACAGATGTGTCAAGACGATAAAAATTGGTTTAAACTCTTGTCTTCAACATATGTCATTATAAAGGGATTGCGTATTTTTATTAATTCGAGTTTTTCATTGAATACGAAAATTGGAAGTTTCCAGGGAAAGTGAGCACATTGTTTTTTAATATAGGGGATTAATACGTCTTTTTGAACACATAAGAAATTTTATTCGAAGCTTAACGAAGAGGAAAAGTTAATTGACCGTATGGTCAACATAAAATAATTACAATCGATCACGAAAACTTTTTTATGCATCGAATTATCATTAAATTATCATTTTTCCTATCTTTCGTCAGTTGAATGAACTTAATTTCTAAAATCTAAAATCTTCAATGCAGCTTTATAGATCTTAAAAACAGTATAACTTTTATTTTAACTATTTTTCTATATCTTTTGTAGTTTACGACTTACAAGCATGTGTATAGAAAGGGTGGTTGTCTCAAAGGGGTTAATATCTCCCTCAAAGTTGAAAATGGGAAGAAAGAAACTACAGCTATCTCCTTAGATAGGTCTTATAAATATTTATACAAAGTTTCATAAAAATCTGAGTGTATCAGCTGCCGAATTTCCCTTGTAAGGAATGAGAACCCCTGCTCGAAAACCGCAAACCACGGACCAATATAATGAGATTTAAATTACTGTGGGACTGTGACATAGTGTCCTTTTTACGAATCGTTACCTCGGATAACCAATTAGGGATGGAAATTTGATTCGAAGCCTCGTCCCGAAATAATCGATTATCGTCGGTCGAAACGGCGCTCCTTCGAGATTCGTTAATCCGCAGGACAATTTCGCGAAATAATAAGCCGACGAAATTGCGTGTCCCTTGCGTGTGCTTCTTCTTTTATCCTTCCTTTTTCCTCGACACACCAACTCAGACCAGTTTTATGCCGCGCGTTCCGTTTATTTTCTCGTACGTTCGCCGTCTCGGTTAACGCTTAGCTTCCAACGATGTTTATATTAATTGATTCAACTTTTATCGACGGAAAGTTCTCGACTACCGTTGCTGAATTATGTTTCTGACACTCTGCAGTTTTTATCGCCGGCAGTCCGTCTCTCCGGGCGATTACATCTTTTTTTTTACGATCGCAGAGAAAATTATAATCGCATTAAAATTCTTTTTAAACTATCCTACATTGTTCGTTAATTTGCGTATATTTGCGCAGATTTTTTTCTTGGACTTTTGGATTTATTGTTTTTATTTATTTTGGTTAAGAATACTGGCTTTTTTAAACGCGAGTACCGGTACTTTGAGACGAATACCGGTACTCGGATGATGTATTATATTGGGAGGGTCGAAATTAGTGGTAACGCTGAGACTAGAATTAACCCTTTGCCGTACAATAACGAGTGACACTCGTGATGCGATAAATTGGATAGGAAATTTTCAAGTTTTGCAAATTCTATCAAATTGAAAATTTCAGTGAGACGCGATGCAATTATTTCTATAATATTAAGATTACATTAAATTACACGACATACCAAGAATCACTGATCATTTCTTACTTTACTAATTTTATTCTGAATTATTTCGGAGGCAGTCACAGAAAAAATTGTACTGCAAGGAGTTAAATATGACGCGGAAATCAGTCGAGAAGTTAATGAATGAGAATTTTCATTGACTCCTTAATTTCTCATATTTTTATTTAACCCCTTAGCCTACTATAAGGTGTGACACTCATGGCACGATAAATGGAATAGGGAATTTTCAAGTTTTGCAAAAGCTATTGAATTAAACGTATCAGTGAGACGAGACACCATAAAATTATTCCTATATGTAGTATAACACCCATAGGGAGACGTTTCCCCATAAAGACGCATGACGTAGGAAAGAAGTGGGGGAAATCGTCATATCAAGAGGTTGCGTCTCGCAACGCATAGTTACAGTAAGATACACTTTAGAGACTCAGTTAGACGCACCTAATTTTGGGACACCATTAGACACCTTAGATTCTTTAGTTATTCAGTATTGTATTTTGTATTCTATTATATCCATATTTACTCAATATATATACTATTCATTATTATACAAATAAACTGCAATTAGATTTTTTCCTTAGACTACATATATGCGTTCGTCGTCCTCAAAGGGTTAATATTATTGTAACGTTTTTGGAGAGTTATTGCTATTGTGTTGAGTTTGAAAGGAATTTGGATATTGATATGTCCGGTACTTTATCGAGTAACGAGATCAAAAGGAGGTGACGTTGTTTTGAGAGCAATCTATTGCGTGGGGTAGTTATTTTTTGAATTTCGAATTTTTATTGTAATTTCTTTATAATTCAACTACCATTTTTTATATTATTGCAAAGTGTCTCGAACAGAATTGCGTATAAAACAGTTGACTGTTTATCAAAGCCTCTATAGTTGTATCTTCAAATAAAAGACGAGATGCGGGCAAAATTACCAGCGCAATTACTCGAAAAATACAAACTACAAGAAACATTCTCTAAATACAAAGGAGCCATAACACCCGACCTTTATCAGCAACGACAATCAAAAGTCCCCACAGTCCATAGAACTCGACGAAGCACCTTACAGACTACAAAAACAATCGAACAGCATCCACAAATCTTCGCGACACTTGGACGATGTCCAGATCCGACGTCGAACAAGCATTCCACTCGGATTCCACGAGCGTTTCGTTCACGCAGCGAGAATCGAGTCGTCGGCGCGCATTAAAAGACGATTTGTCAGAGGCGAGATCGTAAAATGGAAGAACGCACGTCCAACGGGAAGTATCGAGCGACGAAACGAAAGAAGAGGGAATGACACGGACGGGGCCAGTCGGTAGCCATTTCTCGGACGGTGCTCCGCCAGGTATAACAGCGCGGCCTCTCTTTTTCCGCCTGGCGCTTTTTGTCAATCAATTAAAGCGCATTCGCCGCAATTTAGAACGCATTAAGACACCCCGCGGCAATGTTCCTCTACCTTTGAGACTCTTCGTTCCAGTGAAATTTCCTCGACGTTTTATCGTTAGTGTAACTTGAAGCTCTTGCTTTATTTTTCTATTGTATTTTTTCAGGTTGAAGTAGGTATGGGTATTTCGTCTAGGGCCTACTAGTTTGGTGTTTTGGGTAGATTCTGATCCAGTGCTGTAATAATTTTGAAAAAATTTGCCGAAGGTTACGTTGAATTTGAACTTAGGCCCAATAATTGAGTGTCTGACAATTTAACCAATTAGTTGTAGTCCCTTGACTTCGACTGCTGTGATGATTTTGCCTGGGACCTACTGTTTTAGGTGGGCCCGAAACCACCGAAGCTGTGATATGTTAAATAACAATCTAGGAAAAGTTTTCCAAAGGTCACGTTGGATTTGAAATAAGGTCCAATTATTGAGAGCCCGAGCATTTAACCAATTAGCTGCTGTAGTCCCTTGACTTCGACTGTTGTGATCATTTTGCCCAGAACCCACTGTTTTAAGTGGGCCCAAGCCACCGAAGCTGTGATATGTTAAATAACAATCTAGGAAAAAGTTCCCAAAGGTCACGTTGGACTTGAACTGAGGCCCAATAATTGAGAGTCTCACAATTTAACTCAGTATCCGCCGTATTTCCTTGACTTTCAGTGCTGTGATGATTTTGCCTAGGACCCACTGTTTCAGGTGGGTCCCAAGCCACCGAGGTTGTGATAAATTAAATAACAATATAGAAAAAATTTCCAAAGGTCACATTGGATTTGAACTAAGGCCCAATAATTAAAAGTCTGAGCCTTTAACTAATTAGCCGCTGTAGTCCCTTGACTTTCACTGCTGTGATGATTTTGCCTAAGATTGACTGTTTTATGTAGGTCCCAAACCACCGAGGCTGATATCCGAAATAACAAGATAGGAAAAATTTCCCAAGGGTCGAGTTAGATTTGAACTAAGGCCCAATAATTGAGAATCCGCGCATTTAACCAATTAGCCGCTGTAGTCCCTTGACTTTCACTACTGTGATCATTTCGCCTGGGACCTACTGTCCTCGGTGGGTCTCAAGCAACCGCAGCTGTGATATATTAAATAACAAAAGCGAAAAATGTCCCAATGGTTACGTTGGATTTAAACAAAGGCCCAATAACTTAGAGTCTGAGCCTTTAACTCGACATCCGCCGTAGTCCCTTGACTTCGACTGCTTTGATCATTTTGCCTAGGACCCACTATTTTAAGTGGGCCCCAAACCACCGAGGCTGATATATGAAATAATAATTTAGGAAGAAACCAACATTTTAAAGCCGTCAAAACGCAATCCCTTAAATACCTCAATTTAAAAAGAAAGTGACGTATGTCACTCTCAAAATAAACAGCTCATACTATCGCATAATTACGTCATGTTGTAACTCGCGCAATATGAACACTCACATAACTCCAATAGATTCGCATCGGTTTTCGTTCGATTTTCCCATCGAACCTTTCCACCGAAGAAACTCTGTAGCATTCACCGATCAAACGGTGCATTAACATCGTTCATAGAATCCTTACGAGGGTGCGCGCAAAAAATCCTCTCTGCCCCATGAGAAATTCAAAGTTTTCCCATCGCAAGGTCGATCGGCAAGAGAGGCGCCGAGAAATCCCGGACAAAAGGCGGCAGTCATTAACGGAATCTACATGTAATGCCACCGCGGCGCCACTTTTAACCCCGGCGTTATCAGATTATCGCGTCCTTCGAGAAGGAAGAGAGCGAGGGGCGTTTTCTGATCGGATCTCTTCTTCTCCACCTTTCTTGTCGTATTCCAGCCTCTTCTTTCTTCTTCTTCTTTCCAGCTATTTCTCTTTCTCCCTTCTACTTTATCCGCTCATCTATCTCGCTCTTCCATAACGAAAAGCCAAAGATTTTCTACGCGGAAAGATCGAATCTCCTGACCCCGAAATTTTAAACCGCGCTAAAATCTCTTTTGCTCTTTCGCTGTCCGTCTTTTTTTCTTCTTTCTTTTTCTTCTTGTCCCCCCCCCCCCCTCTCTCGCGCTTCTTCTGGATTATCTGTGAGACTCGATCTGCCGTCGAGGATCGAAGGCCACATATTGATTCCGATAGTGATCGATTACTTTGGATCCTCTTCCTCGTGTCGATATCGTGACTTTTGACTTCGATCGGACGATAGGAGGCGAAGGCAAGTAGCCTGCTCTCGTCGACGAGCCTCTCGTGTGAATTTTCTCCGCGGAAGGCGAAATAGTTTGCGGTAATTAAATATAATGCCATTGGAATGAGTTGCATACAGTCTCTTTCTTGAATATGGATATTACTGCAATTTGCATCGTTTAGTATAATCAATTATATGGTAATTAACACATTGCACGCCGGTTAAATATCAGCCGCTGACAGCCTGAATTACGGTTTTACATTTTTTAAGTCAATATCAAACATAAATGCATTGAGTAATACACAATTTAATTGAAATAATTGAAATAATCCGCGGGGACTAACTGTGCTCTTTTTGTTTGGGCGGCGTTGATTCGTGGGACTGACAACAAAATTTTTTGTTTTGACGATATTGACGCATGGGATCGGTATGCACCATTATCAAGGTTATAAAATAAATGTAATTATAATGAAGTTTATTAAAACATTCTAGGCAAAGATGTGGCTTAGATTTACACAGATTACAAAAGGTAACGACATGTTTAGTCAACTTTCAAGCCAAATTACAACATTTATTTTATAACCTTAATGATAGTGCATACCTAACCTAATCACCAATGTCGTCAAAACGAAAAGTCCACTGTCAGTCCCCGGGGACTGACGCCACCTGAACGGAAAGTTCACTTTTCAGTCCCCAGGGACTGACGCAGCGCTCAACGTGTTAAACAGTGTGCTGAATTTTATTCCTCAATGCAATCACCCAATATTTCACAAAACACGCAATAATACCGAAGTATCTTATCTTACCTCAAACTTACAAGTGTCCACAGAGGTGCAACGTCGAAACACTTGCACCGATCGCTTTTTAAAAGTCACCCAGTAGAAGTTGGCGTATTGGAGCAAACAGGCGACATTCGTCCTTGACGGGAAGACGAGGCAGAAGGTAGCAGAGCCAATCGATCTTCGTTCCGGCGCAGCAACTTTCCAGAATGTTGCACGCCTGTTATTGACACAGTCACGAATCCGTGCGTATCTTCGAGGCTGCTAACCGATTACGGTGGCGGGCTATTTTGCGGAATATATCGTCGTTCGAGGACAATCGCATTAAGTCCTTCTCTCATGGCTGATTCGCGTCGCGCGAGGCCCTGGCCAGTCTTTTATTCCATGACTTTTTGCTGCTGTCCCTTTCGACAGTTCTTCAGTTGGACGAGTGGAATTATGGTGGTGATTACGGATAAATGATTTTCGTTACCTTGGAGGGGTGCAATGTGCAGAGCTGAGAAAATTGTGCGGACATTTTTGTGGGCAGAGGCTTTTTTTCGTTAGGTTTTTAGCTGAAGAAGAAATTGCGTCGACTGTAGTGGATTTTTCAGTAAAGGATTTTTGCTAAGCTTGCAGGGTGAATTGGATGGAACTTGGAAAATTCTACGTGGAAATTCGGATTGACATGGATTTTTTTACTCCATTGCTTTTTGTTGCTGTTCCTTTCGACAGTTCTTCGGCTGGACGAGTGATGTTATGGTGGTGATTGCAGATAATCACTAATTCACTAATTAAAATTAATCACTAATCAATAATTCGAGGGGTGTAATGTAGGGAGCTCAGAAAATGGTGTGGGGAAATTTTTATCGGGGCTGGCTTTCTTCGAAAAATTTTTTAGCTGAAAAAGAAAATTGTGTTGAAGATGGAGATATTTTATATAAAAAAAAGTTTCAGGGGGGTCATTGGTAGCCAAAAGGAGATCTGCGGTGCTGGCTGTTTCCTACAAAGTATTTTTATCAATTATAAGTCAAAACTTTCAAAAAGCTATATATAATAAAAATTGAGGATGAACATAATCCACCACAACACTTCAAATTCGCTACTAATTAATATTAGGTCTACCGAAAATTAATTCAATATGTCTAAAATTGTCAAATCAATCAAGGGGGCAAAAATCGTGATCGATTCAATCGCTTACAGTCTTCACGATAAACTTAGAAAACTGAAAAAGAAGCAGCGTTAGAAATTTCAGGAAAATTTTCAAAAAATTCAAGGCAAGTTACCACCTTGATAGATCTGGTGTTAACCCTTCGCACTATAATTGTTTTCCTAGCTTGTTCTTGGCCAAATGTGATTTAATTTTTGTGGTTTTGATATCACATGTTAGATATGAAGTAATTGGTTGCAGTTACTTAAAATTTAATGTTATATTAACAAAACGATTGTTTAGAAAAAATCACGTCAGAAAAAGTCACGCCGGAGCTGACTTCAGAGTTTTAGGGAAAAATAGTTTTCTCACGCCAAAGGTGACTTCATAGTTCAAAGGGTTAATAAATCAAGTCACCAAATTATTACCAAATTTTTCAACCAAGAATTTTCCATTTTTCTAATCGTTCCGAAAAATCTCATGTTGTTCCTCCTAAACTGAAAATATCAGGAGCACAAAAATTCTCTGTCCCCTATCATACTTTGTTGAGGATACAGCCCTGGTGTATTCCGAAATATTCATAGGTTATGTCGTGTATTGTTTCTATTGATTTTTGTTATATATTAAAAAGATTGTATCATGGCACAAGGCCTCGATTATATTCAATCCTGTTCTATTTCATTAATAAATCATGTTATGTGCTTATCAAATAAGTGTGAAGTGTTTCAACTTTATTTCGAGATATAACATACTTCAATAATTAATCAAGTCACATTGCCAAATTCGTCAACCAAGAACTTTCCATTTTTTAACCGTTCCGAAAAAAAACCATGTCGTTCCTCCTAAACTGAAAATATCAGGAGCACAAAAATGCCCTGTCCCCGATCATACTTCGATAACCAACCGATAAACAATCTCGGTCAGAAAGCACGAGCTCAACGAGGGCAAATATTTTCGCCATCGCTTCCGAACTTACAAATGTTCCATCCAGGCTCGTAGCACGCCGACCGCAAAAAACTCGGCGCGAGATATCGAATGGAAATCGGGTAGGAATATTTTGTAGCCTGTTTCCTGTCAATATTAGAAATCGATTTGAAGGGTTGAATGTAAGTCAGATAGAAATGTAGGTGAAATATTCCGCCCTATCCAACCCGAGCGAGGATCGACGTTAATGGCTGGATAGATGTTCAATATTCTGCCCAACCCCGCCGCTGAGACTAATGGCTCGATGAAAGTAGAATGCTCCTGTCCTCTGCTATCTCAATATCAATAATCGATGTTAATGACTGATCAGAATTTTTCTCCGTAACGTTTTTCCTATGGAAATCACCATTATAGAATATATTCAGGGTTGCCACTCCTTAAGAAATTTCCCCAGTACAGGCGGCCCTCGACTTTCGCGCATCCTACTTTCGCATTTTTCTGAAAATTGAATTTCTTAACACTAGAACTACCAAACCAATCAAAATGACTGGTGCACAATTTTTTCCAAAAATTCTCCAAGTTTATAGAAGAGTCTTAGAATAAATATCCTACGACCATCTTAACACTAAACCTACCGGCTTTACATCTGGTATATTTTAATATACGAAATATGTACTTTGGAAAATGAGATTTGAAAAGGTGAAAAAGATGGTCGGTTAAGTAATGTTTGTTTTATACGATAGACCTAAAATATTTACTGAATGGCTGCCCAATCAATTTGGGGAATTTTTAGAAAAAAATCAGAAAGCGGTCATTTGACCGCCATGGTAGGTTTAGTGTTAAAAAACGTAAATCACCGAATCGATTATTTTTTCCGCCTTTTGATTCCTCCTTATTCAAAGTACTTATTTAACATTTTGAAATATGATAGATTTAACGCCGGTAGTTCTAGTGTTAAAGATTTTTGTCGATATTGCAAAAATTGTTCCCTTCGGAGCGTTCTAGCTCGCGCTTACTCACACATTACTTATTAGAGGTTAGAAAATCTCAAGTTTACAAAAAAACACATGAAAGCGCTTAAACACTCCTCATTATCTTATTAGTGTATACTGATAGACAAATATTTTAAAATACAATTTTTATTGTTTTTTTCTATATCCCTCTACTTTCGAGCAATCAACATTCGCACACATTTACAGGAACCAATTATGTGCGAAAGTCGAGGGCTGTCTGTGTCTGGAAAATTTCTAATTCTGCGCTTCCGCCCTGTATGTGGCCCGAGAAAAAATTTAATTATAGCTTATCGCCGCATGTATACGCGGTTAGAGTTGAGAAATTAAAATATAACCGTTGTAATATGACTAGGCAAATAGTGACTTCTAATTTCTGTACGTTAACACTGACTTTCTGACAAAAAAGTTCTTTTTGATCGCCAAATAAATGATTAGGGGAAGGAGGCTCAAATTGTACCACAGCCTAAGTCGTTTTTGTCAACGGAACGCTTCTGATGGCAGTGTGGCACACACTAACATCAACAATATTAATTTCTAAATTATAACCAATTCTCGAAAGAAAGTAAGTCTACGGTTGTGTCATTAAAGTTTCTTGTGCACACTTATTAGGATGTACTGCAATACATTTTGAATAAATTATTCTTACTTCATAGGTAATAATTCAAAAAAGTCTCGAGAATATTCATTTACAAATTTTTTACAAAACTTCGAAAGAAAGTAAGTTTACGATTGTGTTATTAAAGTTTTGTGCACACTTGTTAGGATGTACCGCAATATATTTTGAATAAATTTTTGTTAATTCGTAAGGTAATAATTCAAAAAATTCTCAAGAATATTAATTTCTAAATTTTAATCAATCCTCGAAAGAAAGTAACTCTACGGTTGTGTTATAAAAATTTCTTGTGTACACTTGTCAGGATGTACTTCAATATATTTTGAATAAATTATTCTTACTTCATAGGTAATAATTCAAAAAAGTCTCGAGAATATTCATTTACAAATTTTTTACAAAACTTCGAAAGAAAGTAAGTTTACGATTGTGTTATTAAAGTTTTGTGCACACTTGTTAGGATGTACTGCAATATATTTTGAATAAATTATTGTTAATTCGTAGGTAAGAATTCAAAAAATTCTCAAGAATATTAGTTTCTAAATTTTAACCAAACCTCGAAAGAAAATAAGTTTACAGTTGAACATTATCAAATGAACATTACCAACGGAGTGATTAACATGTTCAGTGATATAACAGCGCCTTTTTTAATCAAATTGTAATATTTTGGCCCCAAAAAATGAACAAAGAAGATTTAATGAGTTTTGGATAGTGATAGTGGCAGTGAATTCTTTGAAAATAATTCTGAAAGTGTTTTTGATCCTAGTAATGAGACTAGCACTGACTCCTTACTACATTCTAAGAAAAGAAAAATTGTTATAGCTATACAAAATTTAAATGAAGAAGGAAATGATATGGAAGGAAAAAATGTTGGTGATTGAGATAATGATTGGATTGAAATGGACAGTGACGATGATGATTTATCGATGATGAATTATTTGAAACTCATACATTTGTAATACCCCTTCACAAATAATTAAATTCTAACGAAAATGTTCTTCTTACAATACTGAAGATTTTTCGCATATTTACCAAAGCCAGCTACAACCTATGAGAATCACGTATGAAAAGCTAGCGACCGATAAGGGTTAATAAATTATTCTTACTTTAGAGGTTATAATACAAAAACGTCTCCGTCCGCAAGGGGTTAAAAGTCTCTCGCACAATTTCCCAGCCACTTGTTGCAAAAAAAGCAAATCTCCCGTCCCTTGAATCTTCCGAAAACGTCGCAGCAGCACGTAGATGTCATCGGTTCTAAAATACACGAAAAGAGCAGGAGCACCGGGACGTCTCCCACGGTGGCTGATGTCAGAAGACGTGCGCGACAAAGTACGTGTCACGGCACTCCCGGTTCGTTTAAGTTAATTGTCGGGACTTCTTTCCTCTCCCTTGGCGTCCCGCGATCCTCGGCCTGGCCGATTTCATCACTGTCTCCCGTTTATTCCTTTTTCACCCCCCTCGCACACCCCTCGTCTTTCTTCTTTTCCGCTCGGCCTCGTCGCGCCTCTTTCTCTCGTCGCCCTGATATCCAGCCACGTCATCCTGCATGAATAAAAGCTCGCGATTACGCGGTAATGCTACGTCGACGAAACTGTTGTTCCCGTTTGGCTCTCCAACGGGAAACGACGTTGCTCGAGATCGAATTTCGACGAGGTTCGTTTCGATTGTGAGGATCGCGCGGGGTTTTTGGGGGTTTCGGTGAACTGAGATGTTCGAATGTGTTGTGGCTATTTGGGTTGGTATTTTGTAGTTTTGGTTTTAACCTATTAAGTTAACCCTTTTAGGACGACGGACGCATATATGCGGTCTGAGAAGAAATTTGATTATAGTTTAGCGGTGTAGGTATACACGGTTAGAGTTGAAAAACTGAAATATAACCGTTGAAATGTGATTACGCGGATAGTAATTTATAAGTTTTCTACATTAATATTTTGTCTTTTTGATGAAAAGGTGGTTTTTCATCGCCAAATAAGTGATTATTTGTCAGTATACAAAAAAGGGTCCATTCGCAAAGGGTTAAAAGCCCGAGAATATTCGGGATTTTAATTTTTACATGAACTTAAAAGCCCGAGAATACTCGTCTATCTTGGCAATATTCTGTTTAGAAATTTAAACCGCGGAGAAATTCGTTGCGTTTAGTTAGTTACAAATGTGGCCACAGGAGAGCACAGGAATGCTACTTCTGTGTTATTTTAATTTTTATTGTTTATCAATAACACTAAAAAAAGTTCTGAAAGGATTCAACTAAAATATTCGGCCCTAAGACGTTTTATTCTATGTGCAGTTATTTTTTAACAACGAGTATACTCGGGGTTTTGACATAACCTTTATTCAACATTCTCTAATTACCCTTTGAGTGAATAATTAGGCAAATTAGTGTTTGCAGTAACCTGTAATCATAATAATGTTTAAAATTCAGCAATGAAAAAGATTTGCAATATTGAACACACTTTTACATAATAATTGTTAAGTTAAGAGATTAACTATAGATCGACGGAAACTGTCAAAGTGACGGCTTCGTACAATTTCAGTATTTTAATTATTTCAATAGATTGAGAAATTTTTAATTTTAATTCACTAATAATAAGTATATTAATTTATTTAGTCTTTAGAAACATTTCTGGAATTTATAAACAAATAGCAGTGGCGGATTAAATCAAGTAGGGGTGCCAAGCGGTAAGAATTGCGGCGGCCTCGAATTCAAGAAGAAAAGTTTTAAGGGGAAGCTTATTAAGTTATTAACAAAAAAGGAAAATGGAAAAGTGAAACAATGTCATTTTAAGACCTCGGGACCCTTTGGTATTCCGGGGCCCTAAGCGGTCGCTTATTGTTAATCCACTTGGCGCTTAATCCGCCACTGAGAAACAATAGAATAGATATTTCACGTGTATACTATATGTAGTAAACAAATTCCTTAACTGATCATCTTCTTGATGCTACTTACTTAATGTATTTAATTATAACAGACTTTGCGCTCGTAGATCTAGTGGTGAGCAGGATGGTTAAATTAAATGGGTGCTACAGTTTTAGGTTATGCTCTGGCGAGGTCACAATTAGCGAGGCTATAATACGAGTCATTCCTACGGCAAATAATTTATCTCCACTTTTCGAATTTTTTAAAACTGAAATAGAAAGTCCATGGTTGAATCCTAACTTTTTATGTTTACAATAAATTTCCAGCGAACACACCTTGCACATATCAAATAGAACAAATTTCCCCGAGGTGGCGGGAAATTTGAACTCGATTCCACCGAGTAGGCGTTCAAGCCATTAATTCACATAATTTTCCAAATTGTTTCCAATCATCCAATAGACAGCCCAGAATATTTTGAATCTCATAAGCCCGCCATATTATCGACATATGTACGACCAAAAATAGTGGAAAATGAAGATGTCAAAACCGGCTGGTAATGAGACACCCTGTACGTATCAAATTGAGAGAATTTCCCAGAGATAATAGCAAGTGTGAACTCGATCCTACTACCTGGGTTTAGCCTTTACCTCATAATTTTCCAAATGATTTCCAATCATCCAAAAAACAGCCCAGAATATTTTGAATCTCATAAGCCCGCCGTATCATCGACATATGTACGACTAAAAATAGCGGGAAATCAAGATTTTAAATCCGGCTGATAATGAGACACCCTGTACGTATCAAATTGAAAAAAAATCCCAGAGATAATAGCAAGTTATAGATAACAGCACTCGGCCCTACTAATTGACCGGTTGAGCCTTTACCTCTCATAATTTTCCAAACTATTTCCAAGCGTCCAAAATACAGCTCAGAATATTTTCAATCTCATAATCCCACCGTATCAATCTTCGCGAATTTTTCTTCCAAATTACGAGCCTTATTTGCTACAGCCTTGTCCTAGCCACAGTTGGACACGGAGAAAAGTGGAAAAAGAGGAAAAAAAGCCAGAGAAACGGAAAGAGCGAGAGAGGGAGAGAGAGAGAGAGAGAGAAAGAGGAGAGTCGAGCGTAAAAAGGAACGAGGAAACGAGGAATAAAAGGGGCTTTCGAGGGCTCGGAAATAATTATCCGCTTAGCTCGGTCAACGGTGAATCTTTGACAAGATTGACGATCGCGCTCAACGAGGCATTACCTCGCGTTGTCCGCGTTCGTTTATGCCGGCTAGCCGGTTACTTGAAAAACGTCATTCTCCGGCTCTCTACCTGCTCCGTACTTACGCCCGGACTCCACGGACAATTAAGCACGCACGCTCACACGCGCGAATAGAAGCAACGATCGCTGTAATAGCCCAAGTGTAATAATAACGAGTAGCCGGAGAGCGAACAGGTACAACGGGAACTGATAATGGCGAATGAAAGGAATACTCTATTCGGTTTGCTGAGGTGGCCTTTCAGGGTGCTTTTTATACGGTTAGAGTCTTTGTTGATAGATCAGGAGGAAGGGAATCACTTTGTTTCGGTTCTGTATTAATTGAAAAACGTCGAAATTAGGTCTAGAAAGAAGCATCTTTTTTTAGATTGCAAGTGTCTCGAGGGTTAGAGTCTTTGTTGGTGAGTGAGGAAAAGGATGGACTTTGCTATGGTGTTGGGTTAATTGGAAAGAGGCAAAATTATATTGTGCTTTTAACACTTTGACTGCGGCGCGATCTCGTAGTAATCCATCAATAGAGACGGCGCGTTGTGCGCACGTCAGTCACTGCGCTGCGCAGGTCAGTGACTAGTGACCAAAACTAGTGACAAAACCTAACCCAGCCGGAGATTTGGTACTATTCTTAGGATTTAAACGATAATAATTGCAAATAAATTAAAAATATGCATTTTATTTATTTTAACTCTTTGAGGCACGGGAGTTCAGAAAATAAAATTACCCATGTTTCATAGACAATTTTTTTTTTCTTGAATAAAGTAGGTTTATATTTATTAACAAACTTATATAATAATATCAATTTTAGAGGGGGGCAAAAATGTCACACCGTGTATCTTCTTGCATTAAAGAGGTGGGACGCTTTTAATCCCGCCGTGCCTCAAAGAGTTAAGCAGCTTTTTAAGCTATTTTAATTTACTCAGCTCAATTTGCAGATTCCTTCAGTAATAATAGGTAATTAAATATAAAGGAAAAAATCGTAAATTGATCAAAGAGTTAACCCCTTGCCCGAGAATTTCTTTTGTGACTGCGTACGCAATAACTCGGAATTAATTCCTGAAATAAAAATTTCTCACTGATTTCTGATATAATTTAACGCCATATTAATAGTATAAAAATTAGTTGACTATCTCGTGATCCACTAATATTTTTAATTTAATAGTTCGTGGTAAACTTCAAAATTTCCTTTTGCACTTACCACATCACGAGTGTTACTCGTTATTGTAGGACAAGGGGTTAAGGGTTAATACTTGGGTTTCGTCATTGAGTTGAGTGATTTTTTTTCCATTTCTGAATTAATTTCTTTAGGTTCATATATAATCCCAGGAAATGAGAAAGAATAATACAAAAAATCAAAATCGACAAAATTTCCTTACTTTCAATATTTTTCACAGTTGCAAAAATGCAATTATGAATCTCTATGTATAATTCTTGAGGTTGAGCATTTTAGATGGTGAAAAATAAACATGTTGCAAAGCAATAGTATGCATTTAAGGGTTAACCCTTTGAGGCACGGAAATTTAGAAAATAAAATGACCAATGTTGCACAGTCAGACATATATTTTTTAAGTGAACAAAGTTGGTATATTTTTCATTAACAGAGTTATAAAATAAAATAAATTTTCGAGGTGGCACACAAAATATCCCACAATGCATATTTACGCATCCAAAAAGTGGTACACTTTTAACCCCTTGCCTTACAATTTATTTTCTGACTGCCTCCGCAATAATTGAAAATTAAATTGCTGAAATGAAAAGATCTCAGTGATTCCTGATTGGTCTTAGAATTTCAAGCAATATTAATAACGTAGAAATAATATTATCGTGTCAAGTTCCACTGATATTTTTAATTTGACAATTTTTGAGAAGCTTCAAAATTTCCTGTTCCATCAACCGCATCACGAGTATCACTCGTTGTAGAGCAAAGGGTTAATACCACCGTGCCTCAAAGAGTCAAGCAACTCTAATCAGCAACACTTTCAGTCAATTAATCGCCGAAAGACACTTCCTCTCGAAGAAACAACACATACCCATCAATTTCCCCCGAGAAAAGCCAAGGAAAATCCTCCCCAAAGTGGAATGTCCTCCAGCTGAAAAGGAGCGATCCCATTCACCGTAATCTCTCGATCAACCTCGTCGCCAGAGTGTCATCGAGGCGCGACAAAGAGCTCGACTTTCTGCCTGGGGAATCCCCATCGAGGATAATCCTGTTACGCTTTTGCGGATCGCTGACGTCCACGTGATGTCACCGGCTCGCCGATGCTCACAATACCACGGTGACTCGGCTGGAATCGGCTGAAAGCACCCCGTCGCATTTCTCTTTCTCTCTCCTCCCGCTGTCCCTTGAATCCTCGACTCAGCCATCCGGAAACTGTCACGGCGTGTCACCTGTCCAGGTACACTTGCGCGCCTTCCTCCTTTTCAACGTTCCAGCGCGTGTCACCCGCTTTTGACCTGCGCTGCGAGTGAAGTTTTTTTGTGGAAAGCGAGGGGAATGTTGTCGTTCTCGAGCACGGGGACTTTGGAAGGGGAAAAAAGCTTTAGAATTGTATGGGGTTTTGAATTTAAACGGGATGATGTCGTTGGGGAGTCGGTTGATTCTGAGGAGTGGTTATTATAGGGTGATTAACCCCTTGCACTACGATTACTTTTGCGACTCTGCGTGCAATAATTCAGAATTAAATTGTTAAAATGAAAATTGATCAGTGATTCGTGATATATCTTGCAATTTAACGCAATACTAATAACATAGAAATAATTTTACTGTGTTGTGTTCCACTGATATTTTTAATTTCAGCATTTTTGGGAAGCTTCAAAATTTCCTATTCTATCTACCGCATCACGAGTGCCACTCGTTATTATAGGGTGATTAACCCTAATTAAATTGTTAAAATGAAAATTGATCAGTGATTCCTGATATATCTTACAATTTAACGCAATACTAATAACATAGAAATAATTTTACTGTGTTGTGTTCCACTGATATTTTGAATTTCATCATTTTTGGGAAGCTTCAAAATTTCCTATTCTATCTACCGCATCACGAGTGCCACTCGTTATTATAGGCCAAGGGGTTAACCCTTCTAGTGGCTACTGGAAAAATGTATTAAATTAATTACAAATCTATTTCAATATTTTTTGAAAATCGTAGGACTAATATTAATCTGACTTTGTGAGGAAAAGTGAACAAGTCGGTTACTGACTGTAGACAGTAGTTAGACATAGAAATAATCATTCGATCATAGTTTAATACAGAATAACGTAGTATAGAGCATAAATTGTGTATTCTCAGTTATCTACAGGGTATTTCACCTAACTTGACCACCTTAAATATATCGCTTATTTTGTATGATAGAAAAAATGTCAGAGGTAGAAAATATTCTGTTAGAAGGCGCCAATAGGGTGATGGGCCGAATTTTTTTCTCAAGGTCATTTTTTTGAGATTTCAAGGTCATCGTATTTTTTTTAAATGGGACTGCATATTTTCATTACAACAGTCTTACGGCTCATAAAAAAACAAAACCAACTAGGTGCAATATGTTGACCTTCACGTGACCTTTAGCGAGAAAATTATGAAATGTTTGTCTTGACTGCGTCGTGGCGGATCTGCACGGCCTACATGTTGTATAATAAAACAAACAAATTTTAATTTTGATTTTTTACAAAAACAATAATATTGTACAAGACAAGGGAAGCATTTGTGGCATAATACATTTTTCCATCCCCACTCGTTTATCAGATATAGTAACGTAAAGTGCCAAAACCGGCAGAAGAAAAGGGTTAATTTCACGACTCCAGAGTAAATTACGGAAAAACACAAAAACATGTTACTTTTATTTTTATTGCTCTATCATTTGAAAAAGTTTGGTTAAAATCGCATCCCAAACTTTAAAGATATAACAAAAACCTTGGCATTTTTTTATATAATATTAAGAAAAAATCGTCAAATAAAATTTTAAATTCTATAGGCGTTTAGTACACAAAAAAGCGAATATTTCGTACATCTATCGTAAATCTCTATCATTAACCGTTTTGTAGTTATAAGCGAAAGAATAAAAAATGTCGAAACTTTGAAGAGTGGTTGCACCCACTAAACGTGCGACCTAGCCGATATAAAAAAATACATATCGATTATTTTCACGTGCTTAACAAATTTGCGAAGTTTCATTAAAATCGGAGCCGGACACCTCGGGTAGTTCCCTTATTAGTACAAAAAAAATGGTATATACAAGGGCACTCCAATAAAAAAAATTAACACAGATTTGTTATAACTAGTTCTTTTTAAATTCGATTTTTGTATTTCAGACATCAGTTTGTATTACATGCTCGTTGTGTATTCTAGCAACGTTCAATTTCTCATAAATGCATAAAAATCCGCGGTCTAATAATAACATTCAACCACGTCTCTTTAACACTAGAACTGCCGGCGTTAAATCTATGATATTTCAAAATATTAAATAAGTATTTTGAAAAAGGAGGAATCAAGAGGCGGAAAAGATAATCGATTCGGTGATTTATGTTTTTTAACATGGACGAAGAATATTTATTCTAAGACTCTTCTATAAACTTGGAGAATTTTTGGAAAAAATTGTGTACCAGTCATTTTGACTGGTTTGGTAGTTCTAGTGTTAAAAGTCGATGAAAATTCCTAAACCCTTCTCAAAGTTCTCGAGTCTATTCTAAATTGCTTGCAAAAAAAAGATTTCTAAAAAAGATGATAATTTCTCTCAAATCAAATATCATATTTACAACGCAAGTGTTAATGCAAATTTCAAGTTTCATAAACGTTGCTAAGAGCGAAGAACTCAAGTAGAGATCTCCTTCACTCGACAAATGTTGCAACGAATGCCATATCTTGGATATTTCAGACATTATTTTGTATTACATGCTCGTTGTGTACTCTAGCAACGTTCAATTTCTCATAAATGCATAAAAATCCGCGGTCTAATAACAGCATTCAACCACGTCTCTTCAAAAGTCCATGAACGTTCCCAAGCTCGTCTCAAATCTCTCAAATCTTTTCACCCTTCCCATAAAAGATCCAACAATCGACAAACACGCGACATTGTCAGTCACGGTCACCTGTTCAAGTCCAACCGCATGGTTGATTGAACTCCAACAATGCACAGGACACGCGTGTCCCCACGGTTCCGCCATTTCTCAGATTCCGTTGCGCGTGTCTTCTACGCCGACCGCAAACGATGGGCTTCCGGTGGCGCGACGAATGCCAATTGCCGATCTCGTCTCAGATCGTCAAACATGTGTCGCACAGATGGAAAAGCCACCCACCTACACCCATCTCCACCCACCTCGGGACACGCGACGAATTTGCGGCGATGGGTTTTCGTGACTGGGACGATTGTGTCGTGAGATTTAAATGGCGTGTGTACGACTATCGGTTTCTTATTGTCGCTGCACCGGATGCGGAAGTCTTGGAGGAGGAGTGCGTTGGGATTTGAGGAAAGCTCGTTGCCGCGGAAGTTGGGTGGAGTTTGCGGGAAAGAGTCTGATTTGGGAGGAACTTTTGCTGATTGGAAATTATAGGGTTGTTTGAGGAGACTTGTTTTTCGTGTTCTGTGCTGCGATTGGATAGTTAAAAGAAATTTATAATTTTGATGAGCCCAAATGGACGTACACTACTTTCAGAGTCAACAAAATGTGAAAATCATACATTTACGAAATATTGAATATGGCATTCCAATTGAATCAAACCAATTTTTTTATGATTTTTTTTAAATATGTTAAAAAAATAAAATAAAATTGCGTTATTTCAATATTTCTTCAAGTAATGCCATTTATATTACTTCAAATACAACTTTATATTAGTATGTGCCATTTTTATTTTAATCCCTTCATAATTCAATATGCTCTACATGTGAAATATAAACAGTTAAAAGATTTAAATTGGAAAAAAAAATTAAAATTACCCACGACGGAGGTTTGAAACCCTAGTCTTTTCTGTGCGAACACAGAAAGTTGCCGCTGCACCACGGCAGCTCTTAAATATTACGTTCTACAAATCTACTTAAGTATTGCAATGAAACTTTAATTGTAAATATCTTAAAAACCATTGAATGTTTGCCCCTATAATAGGGTATATTCATAATCAGGAGGACTTTCTCTACAAGTATGCAAAGATTCAACTAAATCGGTGACCCAAAGGCCTTGCGTTCTCCTTGTTAGTAGACCTACCAACTAAAAGTTCTTTAACCCCATACACTCCATACTCCATCCTACATTACTGAAATCCGAACTTCAATAATTGCATCTAAATTTTACTGTTTTACCTGACTTCCAAATGATCGATCTCATATTTGTTTTTATTTCATTTTTTGTTGCGATTTTAACCCTTTGAGTTCTAAATACTCCCGGCCGAAACGGTCCGTAGGGACGGAGCGCGGCTAGCGCTGACCATCGCTGGGGTCGGAATACTTTTTCGCCACACTGACGTGACTATTCAAGGCGCAAACAGTAATAAATTATAGTAATTCTTTTGCAGAAGGTTAATTAATTAATGACTGTTATTTTTGAGTATTAAAATTATTTATTACAAACATTAAAATTTTAAAACATTAAATTTTACAATCAACTAAAAAACTTAATTTGATATTTGCAACAGAAATTAATAATTTAATTGTGTGTGAAAAATTTCAAAACAATTATCTATAAATAATTAATTATATATTATAATTCCTGGTGATTTTTATGACCCTAATACTGCCCAACCGCTACCTAAGGAAGGCAAATTACTAACGAGTGCTCCTGGATTAATTTTACACGAAAATGACTGCATATTGATTGATAAAATCGACAAACGCATATATGCGCCCTTAGTCCAGGCCGATGACTTAGAGAAAACACATATATGCGTCCATAGAGCCCTAAGGGTTAAGAAACGCTGCCTTAACCCCATACGCAACAGACCTCCCTTCCACATTATTGAAATTCAAACTGCAATAATTTTACCTAAATTCTACTGTTTTAACTTCTTTCCGAATAATCGCTCTCAAATTTCTTATTTCGATTTGACTGCCACATTTCCGCAGCAGACTTGCCAATCAGTAGTTCCTTAGGTTCACACCGACCGTAGCTCCACTCTATGTTGCCCAAGTCCAAACTACAGAGCAACACCAACAATTCTAACATACTTAACCGTCAACCTTTCTATTCCTCCATCGGCAAACACACCGGCTCACAAAAATCATCCAACTAGCAGCAACCCCGCGTCTCCGTCGGCTGTCACTGCGAGCGGTAGTTTAAAATTACGAACGCGCGTCGCTCGCTAGCTGGAAGGAGACCGCGTGGGTAGCCGGCAGACTTTCTTGACGGACAGGAGTGACCGTGGATTTCATTAACCGCGAGAGCCTTTCGCGAAGATTAATGTTTCTGCGCGCGGCCCAACACCCACGCACGGTTGCATCACGGATCTCTAATGTCTCTGCCCTTATTTCTGTTTCAGGTAAGCGGAACTTGCGAGCATTAATGGCGCTGTTCGATGGCCGAAGCGTGAGTACGGGAGACAGGAGTCGCTTGATGGGACGTCGGTGATGCTTTGAGTCTTTGCGGACTTTCTTTGAATTGCCGCGGATACAAATTTCTGCTGTAGCTCATTTTGTCGAGGTGGGAATTCGGAGTTTGGGAATTGAACATTAATTTGACCGATTAACGATGGAAATTTCTGTTAGAGATAATTTCTTGCGAAGAAATCTTTCCGATTGGAAATTGAAAATTATATTGACTAAATCGAATTATCCTAAAATGGAACTGAAAAAGGAAATTTTCCTGTTCTTCTTGCTTATCAAAGGTTCACATTTAAATAGATGAGCCGTTTTCTTTGAAAGTGGTGTAAATCCATTTTATATTAGGTGGAGATATTTAACGGTTTGAAAAATATTGATATATTTAATACGTTCATTTTATGTTTTTTAAATATTACATTGATCTAAGTTTATAATGTGAACGTTTTTAAAGTGTTAGTTAAAAGAAATTTATAATTTTGATGACCTCAAATGGACTTACACCACTTTCAGAGTCAACAAAGTGTGAAAATCATACATTTATGAAATATTGAATATGGGATTTCAATTTAATCAAACCAATTTTTTTATGATTTTTTTTTAAATATGGCACACAGACAAAATAAAATGGCTTTATTTCAATATTTCTTCAAGTAATGCCATTTAAATTACTTTAATTATAACTTTATATTAGTATGTGCCATTTTTAATTTTTTCATTATGAAAAAGTTTTTGAAAATAATCTTCATGTATTGGAGGAAGTACCAAAATTCCAGTGAACGAACGAAAATTTGTAAGTCATTAACAGTGTTGCCACACGCATAAAAATGAAGTAGAGAAATTATGTATGTGGTATAATTTTTGAACGAAGTATTATGCCGAAGTAATTATATTTTTAATTTCATTAAATTTGCAAATTTATAGTGACCACATAATGAAAATTTTGAGGGTTTTTTTTTTGGAAACTGCTTACAGATAAAAAGCTAATAGCAGATTGCATTCATTGTTATCGTCAACTAACTTTTTGTCAAAAATGGACTTACACCACTTTCAAAGAAAACGGCTCAAATGCAAATTATATAAACACACGTAAACTGTAAGTACACTGAATATCAAAAACAAAAACTCAAAAACAGAGTATCTGTTAAAACATAACCTCAATTTGGGGTTATATAAACTCCAGGAACATAGCAGGGTTAAAAAGAAATTGAAATATTTTTCCCTCCCAATTTCTCCAACCCTCTCAATCTCCCCAGAACGATCAACTGCTCATTAAAATTCCTCGTCAGAATTCCCACGCGACAAACCGATCACCCAGCAATCTGCATCCGCGCAAATGATTCATTAACGAGGAAAGCCGCGCATGTGCAAGCGCCGTCTCAGTCCTCGCTGCCGGAAGCGGGAATTTAAAATTCGCGGACATCGTAATCGTTGCCAGCATGTTACGTAACCGAGAAAATATCGGGCCGAGAGATCGGCACCGGCGTGCTTCGTCCAGACGAAGGCGTGACCGATCACGGAGCGGCCTTGCCGCTCGTAATTTATGCAAGGGATTTGTCATTGCCTCGCCGAGGAGATGGAGATTTGGTCGCGAGTCACGCCTATCCTCGAAAATGGAAGAGCGAGAAGTAATTAGCGACGACCGGTTGGCTAATGCATCCCTTTGTCTCCTGCCCGTTTTTATCTTGATGCTGTCCTCTCGTCGGCATCTCGCCGACGCGATTTCCAACCTCCGCGGTCAGATAACGACGGCCGATATTGTACGGACGGAAAAGGCTGTCTGGGTTGTTCATCGCGGGAGGAGGGTCTGCTTTGTAAGTGAGGCTTCTCTCGGTGATGTTCTTACGACGCGGAGACGAGAAGTATAGCGGGACGGCAAAGGGACAAAGGCGATCTTAGCTTTGCTCTGGCTGATGTCGCTTTTGACGTGCTCGTAACTCCCACTTTATCAATATTCTAAGACTGTAGTGCTGGAACGCCAGTATATTGATACTATATTAATCTAAAACTGTAGCGCTGAAAAAGTACTATATATCTATAGGTACTTTAAAACTACAGTTCTGCAAAAGTAGCATATTAGTACTATACCAGTCTAAAACTATAGTAGTTAAAAATTGTAGTACTGAAAAACTGGTAAGTACACCGGGATTATAGTAATTTAAAACTTTAGAACTGAAAAACTAGTTTACTGGTACTATAGTACTCTGAAACTATAGCTCGGAAAAACTAATATACCTACAGGTGCTCTAGAACTACAGTTCTGAGAAACTAGTATATCAGTACTATAGCACTCTAAAGCCATAGTACTTAAAAATTGTAGTAGAGAAAAACTAGTAAGTATACCGGTATTATAGTAATCTAAAACTCTAGATCCGAAAAGCTAGTTTACTAGCACCATAGTACTCTGAAACTGTACTTCTGAAAAACTAGTATATTAGTACTATAGTACTCTGAAACTATAATCCTGAAAATCTAGTGTATTAGTACTATAGCGCTCTGAAACTATAATTCTGAAAAACTAGTACACTTGTATTATAGTACTCTCAAATTATAGTACAGAAAACTAATAAGTATACGGGAGATATAGTAATCTAAAACTGTAGAGCTGACAGCTAGTTTACTAGTACTATAGTACTCTGAAACTGTAATTCTGAAAAACTAATATATTAGTACTATAGTACTCTGAAACTATAATTCTGAAAAACTAGTATGTTAGTACTGTGGCGCTCTGAAACTATAATTCTGAAAAATTAGTGCACTAGTACTATAATACTCTTAAATGATAGTACAGAAAAACTAATATATTAGTACTATAGCACTCGGAAACTATAATTCCGAAAAACTATTATCTTAGTACTGTGGCGCTCTGAAACTATACTTCTGAAAAACTAGTGCACTAGTACTATAGTACCCTTAAATGATAGTACAGAAAAACTAGTATATTAGTACTATAGTACTCTGAAACTATAAGTCTGAAAAACTAGTACACTAGTACTACAGTGCTGTCAAATGATTTGAGTACTCTCAACGACTCTCAAGTGAAATACACTTGCAATACTAAATGCGAGCTAAAATTCAAAATCACTTTCACGAAAGTTCTACTGCTAAGCACGCCCATTAAACGAAACGCTCGTGTTAAGCCCGTTACATAACGCGGCGAACTATCGCATGGAGTTAATGAGAGAAAAGATCGTCTTTGGTAGCAGGAACGATTTACTGGGAAGGAGGCATGCGATTGAGCTGAATAGGAAAAGGTCACCCCCTCGAATCGACGGATTGTCGAGCCGGCCACACCCACGCGACAGTCCTGTTTATTTATGCACGTGCCTGCTATTTTATTTTTCCGCTCGCCATCCCGCGATGAACTCGATTGCGAGAGATGCACTTTCTACTCGACGGTGACTGGCTTATACAGGGTGCCTCGGGAAAAATTCGACTCGCTCGGTTGACAATCGCGAGGGAACGACAAGTGCTCGAAGTCGACGGGGCGCAGACTTTCTGGGACTTTGAAAAAAATAAAAGAGGTAAAAAGAGATTTTTGAGGGGGATGGTGAAACCTTGCAATCTTCTGATCGCTGAAATAGTAATTTTTTAAAATTTTGTGCGCGGTGGAAGCTTGAGTTTTTGAAATCGACGGAACGAAAACATTCTGGGGCTTTGAAAATAATAAAAGAGGTAAAAAGAGATTTTTTGGGGGGATGACGAAACCTCGGAATTCTCTGATCGCCGAAATAGTAATTTTTTAAAATTTTATTCGCGGGGGAAGTTCAAGCTTTTGAGATCGACGGGACGTAGACTTTCTAAAATTTTGAAAATAATAAAAGAGGTAAAAAGAGATTTTTAAGGGGATATTGAATCGTTGGAATTCTCTGATCGCGGAAATAGTAATTTTTTAAAATTTTCTGCGCGGGGACACTTGAGTTTTCGAAATCGGCGGGCTGCAGACTTTCTGGGATTTTGAAAAAAACAAAAGAGATAAAAAGAGATTTTTTAGGGGGATGGTGAAACCTTGGAATTTTCTGATCGGGGAAATAGTAATTTTTTAAAATTTTATGCACTAGGGAAGCTCAAGCTTTTGAAATCAGCGGGACGTAGACTTTCTAAAATTTTGAAAATAACAAAAGAGGTAAAAAGGGATTTTTTAGGGGGATGGTGAATCGTTGGAATTTTTTGCTCGCTGAAATATCAATTTTATACGCGGGGGAAGCTCAAGCTTTTGAAATCGGCGGAACGCAGACTTCCTAGAATTTTGAAAATAATAAAAGAGGTAAACAGAGATTTTTTAGGGGGATGGTGAAACCTTGGAATTCCCTGATCACTGAAATAGTAATTTTTTAAAATTTTATGCGCGGGGAAAGTTGGAGTTTTTGAATTTGACAGACGTGACACTTTGTGGGCTTTTAGAACTGTGGAGAAAGTGCAGTTTTCGACGTGGCGAAATTTAGGTGTGAAAGGAAAAAAAATTTTTTGAGGATAGTAAAATCTTGGAATTTTGTGATTTCCAAAATGGTGCGTTTATAAAAATTCTATGTACAAGGGAATCTTGAGTTTTTGAAGTTGTTCAAACTGAAAGATTGTGATATTTGGGAGCAATTTGAATAATAAAATTTCTATAACATAGAACCAGCATGCAACAACGCAAAAAAGATATTCAATCTTAAAACATTGTATACTGTCGCAAAGTTAACAAATTTCGCGCAGAACGACGAATACACCCATTTCTTTTTATAACTCCCCGGCTGTATAATTCTAAATAGAAGATCTGACCTCCAACGTTCAACCTAACCTACGGCACACTTCAATCTAAACCCATTATCTTCATCCTTTCACCGAACATTCAATAATACCATCAACCAAATAAAACCCCAACATTTTCCTCCTCGCTGACTTCTTCATTTCCAAACAAACCACCAAAATCCATCTCACTCTTCCTCCCATCTCAGCAATCTCCGTTTCCAGAACACCCAACGGCCTCAAATTGGCTCATTAGCTGAAATTCTAAATACCTTTTCACCGATCGGTATCGTATGCTCATTATCACGAAACATTTTCCGTATTTAATGCGTTCGGCCATATTATTAATGCATCTCCGTGAATTATCACGGCGAAAAATCTCCGACGCGGCAGATGCGGCTCGTGCGCATTTGAATTTCCAACAGCTATTTTCAATCCCGCGGAATCAATTACTTTCCGCGACTATTACCCTTCCTTCTTTTTTTTCCACCTCCGGTTCTCCTATTATTTATCCTCGACGGAGGCAGCAATACCTCGGCAGACGATCGCCGATCATCCACGATAGAACGAAGGTCGTAAAGCGTTAATGCATCATCGAGTTGACCTATCATTAACATCTACTAATTATCTGCGTTTACGCGCTCGGCATTATCGCACCGCGAGCATCTACGATTCATCCTTAGCCTTATGCACGTGCAAATAAGCTATTTATCAAAACGCGCGCGAAACGAGATCCGATCGCACGAATTTTCTGGGGAATACGAGAAGTTTGAGAATTTATGGTGAGCTAGGAAGTAACTGCTTCGACTCACACTCAATATTTTTTTTACGCGATATGTATATCACAGATTTTATAATTTGGAATCACTTAAAATATTTCATCCTAGGCAAAATGATTGCAGCAATTAAATCTGGAAAGCATAAAAAATAAAGAAAAGAAAATTTCGAGGGTCTACGGTGGCTTTAAACGATCATTTAGCAAGCTCTGATATAAATTCGAATAACTGTGACCTTTGGAAGCTCTTTTCCAAATTTGTAGGTGATTGTAGAAGCACTTAAAACAATAGATCCTAGGCAAATGATTACAGCTATTAAATCTGGAAAGCATAAAAAATAAAGAATAGAAAATTTCGAGGGTCTACGGTGGCTTTGAACTAACATTTAGCAAGATCTGATATAAGTTGAAATCACTGTGGCCATTGGGAAATTATTTTTATTGGGAAATTAATAAATATTTAGTATAATAAGGGCAACATCAAGTGATTACTGTGAAAATCTAAAAATTGTACCCTGAAGATTTCACTGCGAAATCTACATTTTTCCAATTTTTTTTCGTTTTTGATTTTTTGCGCGTAGCACTTGCAACAGAAAAATCTGAAAAAAATTCTTGACATGTGCAATCATGTTTAGAATGTGTCAGGTATTTCTTCGATATTTTTACACATCATTAAGTGGGGATATGAGGCGAAAAGTACATTAAATAAAATATTAGATGAAACACATTAGGTTCTGCACAATCAAAATTTTAATTTTTCAAAATTAAATGTGCTTAATTTTAAGGTACTTCCTTTAGATATCTTCTGGCGGGCTATGCTGTTTATGGAGGCAAAATATCGATGTTGTAAGATCGAGTCGAGTTCAAATTGACAATAAGCAACTTTCATATTATTAATAACACAAAATACTGTCGCACTAAAAAAATAGCTTTCAAACAGCAAAGCAGTGGGACACTAGCAAGGAGAAAGCTTAACCACCTGAACAAGAATTCCCAGAGCTTTGCAGCATTTACATCTGGATTTTTCAAGTCAGAGACATATTTAACTACTGTACTGTCTGCACATTATTTTTTAAACCATTTTAACGTCAACTTGCAACCTTTACAGTTTTGACTAGTTTTTCTGCACTATCATTTAAGAGTACTATAGTACTAGTGCACTAGTTTTTCAGAATTATAGTTTCAGAGCGCCATAGTACTAAGATACTAGTTTTTCAGAATTATAGTTTCAGAGTGCTATAGTACTAATATATTAGTTTTTCTTAATTACAGTTTCAGAGTACTATGGTTTACATTAAAAATAATATAACTGAAATTCCGAAACAGTGACATTCCAACAGTAACTGCTATCAAAATGATAACTTACAATTTTTTAAGCTAGAATAATAAATCCATATCTCCAACTCATAGAGCACTCTCTCGAAAATCAGTCTGCCCGATTTTCTCCAATCAGCAATTTTCTGTAACCCAGAAAATTATAATTCCTCATTAGCAAATCGTCTCGTGTATGGTCGACAGTGCCGTGCTCGAGTTCCTTGCTCGAGTTCCAGTTATTTTAATCCACAGCATCCGTCCTGGCCTATGCAAATGCAGCGCGATTCAGCAGAGACATTTATCCCACGATATCGGCGCCCCATTAATTACGATCGTGAGGAATCGACGTGCCACCACGGGGTCACGGGGTTTCGATTCTTCGAGCTGCACACCTTTCCTGTCGATCTGCAGGTGCTGCTCGCCACGATGCGATTAGCACGTTCGATAGGGCTTTTTTGAAGCTCCATATGTGATAATTTTAACATCGGCAACGATTAAGATCGCGGACATTGGCTCGCGCAGATCTTCACGATATGCTGGCTTAATTATGTGAAAGCTGTGAGTGATCTTTTCTATCTATGGCGCAAGAATCGCGCGGAAATTCGGGGATCTTTGATAACGACTGGTGCAGGTACTACAGATTTGTTATTTAAATTGTTTGAAACGTTGAAATTTACTTTGGAATTGATATAGATGGTTCCTAGAATTTGGACAAATAGAAACCTTTGATGTTAATTGATGCTGTGCTGAACTATCTAAGCTTCTTTTAATCAAGATACTGTGGACTGAATCACAGAATTGAACAGAGTACTTTCACTTTCTTTCTCAACAACTGACGCAAATATGAAAGATTTGTTACTTAAATTGCTCGAAACTTTGAAATTCACTTTGAAATTGATATAGATAGTTCCTAGAATTTGGACAAATAGAGATCTTTAATATTATTTGATGCTGTGCTGAACTATCTAAGCTTCTAAATTTAATAAAGATACTGTGGGATGAACCTCAGCATTGAACAAAGTGCTATCACCTTCTTTCACACCAACTGGCGCAAATATGAGAGATTTGTTACTTAAATTGTTTGAAACTTTGAAATTGATATAGATAGTTCCTAGAATTTGGACAAATAGAGATCTTTAATATTAATTGATGCTGTGCTGAACTATCTAAGCTTCTAAATTTAAATTAAATCTCGCTTTCAGTCCAAAAAGACCCCATGGACGAGGAAGGTTAAATTATCATTATCCCCGTAGAACATCCCATTGAAACAATGGCACAGTAACGTCAGAAACCCCAACGGAGGCCGACATTATTCGTACCTCGGACTACATTCACCAGTCGGCTTTCCCACCGAAAAATCTCAAGTAGCATCTCGAACGTGTCGAGGAAACGCGCGATCTCATCGCGGTGAATTCCGGGAGACCGGAAGCCCATAGCGCGGTCCTGTTTCTGGAAGCGTTCGCAGAACGGAACGGGACGGCCGTCTTTGTCGGAGTGGCGTAAACGGTGCAGAGTCATCCTCTCTCTTCTCTGTCAGGCCGCTCGATGGCTGGCCCCGCTCGATGGATGCCCCGGGATCTATTAGCATGACAAAGAGACGCTGGGACGCCTTCTCCTCGCTTCTGCTTATACACCGTGGGGGCTGCTGCCTCTCAATTCAAATGCGATGGGCGTATGCTATGCTAATATTCTGATCCACCGGCGTTAATGCATTATCAAACGCGCCGAGGTGCATCCGCGTGTTCCTGGCTCCTACGGTGCGACTGACGAGGATCGCGAGCATGTGCGAGCTGACTCTTCTCGGCCTACGTGCAAGCAACATCCGACCGTGTTCGTTCTGTCTCTGCATGTATGAGTTTCAATGCTTCGAGATGCGAGCGCGCTTCTACGCTCATGCGCCCAGGTACTGTCGGCTCGAATAATGGACCGCGATAGTCAACGCGACGAGGTTCACGGCGTTTGGTATAGCACGGTGGTCGAAAGAAGTCCTGCGGATGGAAGTTGACAGAAGCGCGGGTGTGATTGGTCTAAGTGGTTTAAATAGATAAATGGGAACACATGTGCTAATTGGGTCGCGCAAGGAGGAACGGAAGTGAGATAAAGTGAGATAGGAGGAATAGGTACCGTCGGATCGAATAATCGACCGTCCCAATCAGCGCGATGGAATTTATGGCGCGTGATATTATAGTACAGTGATGGAAAGAAGTCCTGCGGATGGAAGTTGACAGAAGCGCGGGTGTGATTGGTCTAAGTGGTTTAAATAGATAAATGGGAACACATGTGCTAATTGGGTCGCGCAAGGAGGAACGGAACTGAGATAAAGTGAGATAGGAGGAATAGGTACCGTCGGATCGAATAATCGACCGTCCCAATCAGCGCGATGAAATTTATGGCGCGTGATATTATAGTACAGTGATGGAAAGAAGTCCTGCGGATGGAAGTTGACAGAAGCGCGGGTGTGATTGGTTTAACTGGTCTAAATGGGTAAATGGCCACACATGTGATAATTGGGTCGCGCAAGGAGGAAAGGAAGTGAGATAAAGTGAGATAGGAGGAATAGGTACCGTCGGATCGAATAGTCGACCGTCCCAATCAGCGTGACGAGGTTGATGGCGCGTGATAATATGGTACGGTGGTCGAAAGAAGTCCTGTGGATGGTAGTTGACAGAAGCGCGGGTCTGATTGGCCTAGGTGGGTGGAGTCTATTCGCGTACATATTCGGATTCGAGGTGGAATTTGGTAAATGACCACACATGTGCTAATTGGATCCCGCAAGGAGGAACGGAAGTGAGATAAAGTGAGATAGTAGGATTAGGTACTGTCGGATCGAATAGTCGACCATCCCAAACGATGCGACGAAGTTAACGGCGTGTGGTATAGTGCGGTGCTCGAATAAAGTCCTGCGGATGGAAGTTGACAGAAGCGCGGGTCTGATTGGTCTAAGTGAGAGTCTTCTTGCGTGCATATTCGGATTCGAGTTGGAATTTTGTAAATGGCCACACATGTGCTAATTGGGTCGCGCAAGGAGGAACGGAAGTGAGGTAAAGTGAGATAGGAAGAATAGGTACTACCGGATCGAATAATCGACCGTCCAAATCAGCGCGATGAATTTTATGGCGCGTGATATAGTACGGTGGTCCAAAGAAGTCCTGCGGATGGAAGTTGACAGAAGCGCGGGTGTCATTGGTCTAAGTGGGCGGAGCCTTCTGGCATACATATTCCACCTGAACGTGGTATTTTGTGAATTGTCACACACATAGTGATCGGATCGCAGGAAAAAGTGAACAAGGCATTTTGACACAAACTAATATAGCAGGAATAAGTACTGTCGGCTCGAATAATGGACCGTGCTAGTCAGCGTGACGAAGTTGGTGTCATGTGATACAGTACGGTGATCGAAAAAAGTCCCGCGGATGTAAGTAGACAAAAGCGCGGGTGTGATTGGTCTAAGTGGGCGGAGCCTTCTGCCGTACATATTCGGATTCAAGGTGGAATTTGATAAATGGCCACACATGTGCTAATTGGGTCGCGCGAGGAAGAAAGGAAGTGAGATAAAAATTACATTCCAGATTAAATTCATATGAAAAGGCGTTATAAATTCAAGGAAGAAATAAATTTTGCGCGTTGGGAAAGTCATTACGATTCGGATCCACGTTTGATAAAGATAAAACGCTGTTGGTTTCACTACTTCCGCCATGACCTACCCTCTTACGACTGTCGTCGAATTCTTTTGGCGGCTTACCGAGAGAAATCTAATGTACTTTCACATAAATTCTTCCTACATGGAACAGACCTGCTATACCGGTATAAACGACAGCCGGCGAGCATCCACTGCCCACTTTCCTATCCCACCTATTTTAACTCCCAGAATTTATTCATCAGCCCATACTTGAAACATTAATATATCATACAATTCATACAGTTCGTTTTATAGTTACTTCACAAACATTTGACGGACAGTAAATTCTCAACTTACGCGGTTTAATCGTTCCGGTGATTTCCGAGCAAGTTGTAAAATCGTAAGTCGAATAGTGCTCACAGCAAGGCTAGGGATGCGGATTATCGCGCAACTTAATGCGCATGAACAGCTGTACACAAGCAAACACTTAAAATTAATAGTTCCGGTACTTTACGTAGCTTATCAGTTGACCGGTTATCAAGTAAAGATTATATCTTTTCAAAAAAAAATGTAATCAGACTTTAGTTAATAAAATAAAAGATTTCATACTTTCATTCCATCGAAACGGCCATTTCACCGCGGTTAGTGTGAAGTATCTTCGCTTTTGCCGCATACGTAGCGACAAAGCTCTCGTTTTGGCAATTAAAAAACGAATTTCACATTTCCAAATTCATTTCTGATTTGCTTCTAAGAAGCTGCGAAAGTCAAGGACTTACTGTATTTACACATAATTTTTTATGTCAACAGCAACCTCAGTTATTCATCATAAACCGTCCATTTTAACACTAAATCTACCAAAGAAGTCGAAATGACTGCTTCCGAATTTTTCTTAAAAATTCCTGAAGATCGTAACACTACTACCCATTCGTGTCTTTATAACTATTTCGCTAAATGCAAATAACTCTATCGCTCAAAAATTTTTAACAAATCAGGGCTGTGGCTTACATAATGAAAAAATTTCTTAATAATTGAACAGAAAATATGAAAATACAAAATTTATTCAAAATCAACTACGAGATAATTCTTCGTTAAAAAACACATTCTCTATGCTTCTTGACGATTACTATGTATTATAGTTAGAGTTTTTAATAATATAATGTGATTAAATTAAATTGGCTTTTTAGACCGGAATCCTGAAAATTACAGTGGCAGTCACGTGTCAAATGGCATCGAGTGGGGCACATTCTGGTGTCATTAGTTTTTCCGCAAGTGGACGCGTCAAGAATATATGAAGGTCAACTTTGTTTCTTTAAATAGAATGGGGTACTTTTTTATGCATCAAGCGATGCAGCTAGACATTCTTTATAAAAAAGTACTGACCTATGTATGTCGAAAAGCTAATAGTTTAGGAGATATTTCAATTTAAATAATTCTAAAATTCGTACTAACATTAGCGTTTATTTACAGGCATGTTTTAATATAACGACTATTTGCATCACAGCATTTTTGAAATCGATGAAGTAAGGACTGGCCCACGTTATTTAATGTATCAGCTGATATTTTGCTACATTCATCGATAATATGCTGCTTCATATCGCTCACTGTAGTTAAAATTTTCAAGTTTGTTTTTTTCAAATTTCCAACTTGATGTCTAATAGTTTATCAAAATTGAAAGATGACAGTGTTCTCGGAGAAATTCGTCGCGGAGATAGATCTTTTCTGAAGTCAGAGTTTTGCCGGTACCTACAATTTTTTGATTTATTATTTTGGTCACCGAGCGACATTACTATTGAATTACATGACAGCGGCAGCAATCACAAAAGAAATCATGCGACAATTAATTATCTCTAAGTACACTGTAATAATCATCGGCACTTCTAATGTTATCCGAGCAATAAAACTGACACTAAACACGTTCGCCACTCCATCCAACCTGCACTCCACGATACTTCATCATCGCGAGCATGCACAATACCAATATTAACCGGTTATTACCTCTCCAATCTCGATTCCCCGAACATCATCACCCCGAATTCGTAACATCACAATTTCCCCGCGATCGCAGCTCCTACCCCCTTGTAATTGGCACCAAAACTCGCTCGGTGGTTTACCAGGATAAATCTAAGGTACGTTTACACCGTTTCTTCCTCCGTGCATCGGTACGAGTGCCGTGGAGGCCTAACCCTCTATTAGGGTTTAAGTGGTTCCCGGTGATTATCGCGATTCGGTGGCGCAACAAGTAACGAACCGTCCGGCGCATCTGCTGCTTCCCCAAATCATCCGCGGCGTTTCGCTTTTAATTCGCAAATGGTTTATTCGTAGACTCGCGGAATCGATTGCGGCTTGCAACCGCCGCGTGTTTTCGCTTTAATAGAAGCACGGCGGAAAAGAGAGGGGGAAAAAAAGAAGGACGCAAAACAGCAGCCGATTCAAACGAATTCGCTTTGCGTTCCAACTTTGACTACGCCTCGGGGGAAAGTTAGTTTACCGAGTGTCGAAATTCGGATTCATTTTGGACGTTGGATATAGTAATACACGATTTTCACTGACATTTTCGTGATTCCGGAGCGTACGAGCCGATCTGGATTAATGAGGCGGTTTTGAAACGCAGTTGGGTTTTGGATTTTGTTAGGAGGAGCTGGGAACTTTCTGTCAGCTCGAGGTGTTTTTCATTGTGGGGAAAGTTTTGTATTTTATGTAGGTTATTATGGTAGAATGTTTCAGTAATTATTCTTCGATTTATAAAGAGCCAAATATGTGGATTAACACTAGGACTGCCGGCGTTAAATCTGTTATATTTAAAAATATTAAATAAGTATTTTGAAAAGAGGGGAATTAAGAGGTGGAAAAGATGATCGATTTGGTAATTTATGTTTAATAATATGGACGTAGAATATCTATTCTATGACTCTCCTATAAACTTGGAGAATTTTTGGAAAAAATTGTGTACCAGTCATTTTGACTGGTTTGGTAGTTCTAGTGTTAACACGTCGAAAGCCATGGGGTCAACGGTGACCGGAGGTATTAAATTGAATGCACGTGACTTTTAAACTGTAACATTTACCAATTTTCTAATACTTCAGTATTTAATATTTAATAGTTATTTACAGACGGCCCTCGACTTTCGCACATAATTGGGCCCTGAAAGTGTGTGCGAATGTTGAATGCTCGAAAGTAAAGGGATATAGAAAAAAACATTACAAATTGTATTTTAAAATATTTGTCTATCATTATACATATAATAAGATAATGAGGAGTGTTTACGCGCTTTCATGTGTTTTTTTGTAAACTTGAGATTTTCTAACTTCTAATAGGCAATGTGTGATGAACGGAAGCTAGAACGCTCCAAAGGGAACAATTTTTGCAATATCGACAAAAATCTTTAAAAAATTGAATTTTTAAAAATGTGCGAAATAGCGAATTCTGCGAAAGGAGGATGTGCCATAGTCGAAGGCCGCCTGTAATAGTTATATTATTCAATAGTTCCATATTTAAATATTGGCATTAACACTAGAATTACGAAGGGTAATCAGAATGACTGTATCTTAACTGTTTATAAAAAATTTCCAAGTTTATAGGAGAACAATATAGCAGATATTCCACGTATATCTTATAAAGCATAAATGGCTGAACCAATCATCTTTTTTATCTCTTGATTCCATTTTTCTATAGTTCTTATCTAATATGTTTAAGTATAACAAGTTTAACGACGGTAATTCCAGCCTCCCTTTGAGGCCTACGAACGCATATGTGTATGTGTTCTGAGAAAAAATCTGATTATAGTTTTTCGGAGCATGCATACACGATTAGAATTGAAAAATTGAAATATAACCGTTGAAATATGATTCTGAAAATTGTAATTTATAATTTATATACATTAACACTCTACCTTTCTCATAACAAGAGGTTTTTGATCGCCAAATAAATGATTATCTCTCAATATTCAAAAAAGTTTCCGCCCGCAAAGGATTAAACATGTAAAGTCGTGCAGACTATGTATAGTGAGGGACCAGAAACAAGGCACTTGGGACGGAAGGGAAGATTGCCCTCGCACCGCCTATCTCCGCCATGTCGATTCTGGAAATCTGAGATCGACGAATGACAACCGAAAATAAAACACTCCTTTCGTCGTTCACATGACGACGCAACGAATGTGCGGGTCTCTCTTGCCAATAGCGCGTCAAAATCGAAAATGCGTGAGGGAGAGGGATGTTCCTATCCATCGGGCGAATCAGAGCAAATTACCCCTCAAGTGCCTTGTTTCTGGTCCCTCACTATATCTATTTGTGTCTTTAAGGTTTCTGCTCTGGAAAGATGAGATTTTAATAGAAAAAGTTTCACTTCATTAACACTAGAACTACCAACCGGTCAAAATGACCGGTATACAATTTTTTTACAAAAATTCTCCAAGTTTATAGAAAACTCATAGAATAAATATTCTACGTCCATGTCAAAGTACATAAATCACCGAACCGATCATCTTTTCTGCCCCTCGATTCCTCTTTTTTCAAAGTACTTATTTAATATTTTGTAATATGATAGATTTAACGCCGGTAGTTCTAGTGTTAAAAATGATGAGACTAGCAAAATACCGATGGCGTTCAACCTGTTACGATAAATTATAAGCATTCAAAATGAAAACCAGGCACCGCAGTGGAAAATTCGACGAACTACCCTCTTTATGAATTCGCCTCGTATTAAAATATCGCTGCACGAAATTCTGGAAAAAAATCTCTGAAATGTAAATAATCGAGCGAATTTAAAAAACAACGCAAACCGCACAGAGTCAATATCAGCCACTTCAATCGGCGTTCCGAGAAACCACCCCTTCTGTGTCGCTGCCACGTGTTAAAACATTCCGACGCACTACTCTGTTCAAAAATTCTGAGAACTGTGGTGAACCATCAAATTAAAAAAATATTTTAAATCGCATTGAATCAACATCAACCTCTGCAATCGGCATTCCGAGAAACCACCCTTTTCACGTATTTACCTCTTATTAAACAACCCCTAAATTAACTCTTTTAAAAGTACTCCGAAATGTAAAGAGTCAATCAGTTTTAACAAATATCTGCAAGGAATTGATATTATTCTCTGCGGTTAATATTCTCAGAAACTACCCCTATTGTGTGTTTACCTCTTATTGAGGCCACTCTGCGCATGAATCTACTATTAATTTTCCAATTTGTACAAAACCGGACAGATTTGAACAATAACTGTGACTGCAATGTGCCGATATCAAAAACTGTAATTGGCATTCTGAGACTCCACCCCTTCCGAGCGTTCAATTTATCGCGAAGTAACCCTATGTCCAATTCCAAAAAAAATATTCACATTGATAAATAATCAAACAGATTTGAAAAATAACTCAAACCACCAGGAGTCAGTATCAACCACCCCAATTAGAATTCCTACTAGCCACCCCTTTCTCGCGTTGAATTCATTGCAATATAACCCTATGTCCAATTTCGTAAAAAATATTCACATTAACAAATAATCAAACAGATTTGAAAAATAACGGAAATCACAGTGTCTACATAAAAAACTGTAATCGGAATTCCCAGAAACCACCCCTTTCCTGTCTCAATCTGACAATAAAACAACCCTCACCCAACTCCAAAAAAAATTTCCCCATCTCCAAATAACCAAACAAATTTGAAAAATACCTCAACCCGCCAGGAGTCATTATCAACCACCCCAATCGGAATTCCCACAAGCCACCCCTTTTGCACGTTTAATTCGTCATAAAATAACCCTACGCCTAATCACCAACCTGACAGGTAAGTACCTATAAAAAATTGTCCCATCCCCAAATATCCAAACAGATTGAAAAAATATCCCAAATCACAGTGTCTATATCAAAAGCTGTACTCGGAATTCCCAAAAACCACCCCATTCCCGTGTCAATCTCACAATAAACCAACCCTCTCCCAAACTCCAAAAAAAATGACTCCATCTGCAAATAACCAAACAAATTGTGAAAAATACCTCAACCCACAAGCAGTCCGTATCAACCACCGCAATTGGAATTCCGACAAGCCACCCCTTTCGCGCGTTCAGCTCGTATTAAAACATCCCCGCGCGTAACTCCATTAAAAATTCTACTCTCGGTAAAGAGAGCACCGTGACCGCTGGAAATTAACTACCGCGTTCTAACTTCCATTCTCGCTGCGCGACAACCAACCCCCCTTTCTCGACACAATGGCGAACCGAGTCACCCTCGCGTTTCGCATAAAAGGCGAAAAACCGAAGGGGCACGTCACTCGCACCGCCGACACGAGCTGGAACGATGTGGGTGGTGTTTGTCGGGAAATACACTGCTACAAACTCGAGCTCGTGAATTCGAATGCGAGCGGAGGTAAAGGGAAGTTCCACAGGGCGAAGAACGGGCCGGTTTTTACGGGGGTGAATTCCACGAGCACCGTTGTGTCTCTGCGTCGTTAAATTATTCATTTACGCGTGTCGCGCGAAAGAGGGAGGAATTTGGGAAACGAAAGGATGATGGGAGAGATGAGGGTGGGGGGTGGCGGAGAGGGATGGGAGTTCATGAAGCGGTTATCAAAGAGGGTGGGTCGTTTTGAAGGGAATGCGAGGAAAATGAGGGAAAATTAAGTGAGGAGAGGGGGAGAATTTACGTTGTAAGGGATGCAAATGTTGGCATTTGGCTGCGTTTTATGGGTGATCGATGGGGTTGTGATTATGAGAAGGGGTGGAATGGAGTCTGCGGAAGAGAGAGAGAGAGAGAGATGCTTTTAGTTTGCGAGAGATGTGAATGGTATTTTGTTCCTTTTTTGGATGATCTATGTGGCTCTAAAAAAACTGTAAATAGTTGTTGCAAAAAAGGGTTAAAATAAAATTAGTGGAAGTAAGAATAAAATTGGGGAGAGACAGAGAGTAGTTTGTAGGGGTTGAATATGGTGGTATTTATTTACGTTTTCTACATTCTGTAAATAATAGTGATTACAAAAATTACTAAAACAAAATTAGTGGGTTAGATGAAGACAGATAGAGAAAGAGAGAGAGGGATGAAAGATTGAGTGACTGACACGTTACGAATTTCTACCATCCACTGAAAAGTAATTTTTAAATTTTAAAAGAAGAACTCTAAATTGAAACTAATATCTAAATTAAGAATATTCAAATTACAACCTGTTTCTAAATTAAAACAGATTACTAAAATAAAAGTTTCTAAATTGGAAATTTCTAAATTGAAAATTTCTAAATTGAAGTTTTTATTTCAATGGAAATCATCTTCTAAAATTTCTGAATTAAAAGACCAATAAGCCGTAAAACATTGAATATCAACTTAACTTTTTTTATATTACCCCAAACAGTACCGCTGCATATAAAATTTGTGCAATCTGAATTCAAAGACGCCGTAATTTTATCAGCGAGCAGTGCATCGCTCCTCTCAGAAAGAGATGGGGGGGATGAAAGATTGAGTGATTGACTGTTCCAAGTTTCTACCATCCACTGGAAAGTAACTTCTAAAAGAAAAAATCTGAATTGAAGCTAATTTCTAAATTAAAAATATTCAAATGACAACCTGTTTCTAAATTAAAACAGATTTCTAAATTCAAAATTTCTAAATTGAAATTTTTATTTCAATGGAAAGACCTAAAATTTCTGAATTAACCTGTTAACCGGGGAATTAATTTTTGTTCAACTCGTTTCAAACTGGATACTTTTTTCTTCGCAGTGAGAAATAATATTATCACATCTAAAGTACCACGCTAGAATTTAATGGAAAAGAATAACGTAAAACGTAATGCGTTCGACATACCATATTTAAAAATTGCCACGACGAAAAACATCGTCATACGCATTAGAGTTGTCTTCCTGGTATGACGAAATATTACGTCCTACCCGGTTAACAGGTTAAAAGACCAATAAGCCATAAAACATTGAATATCAACTTATCTTTTTTTGTATTACCCCAAACAGTACCGCTGCATATAAAATTTGTGCAATCTGAGTTCAAAGACGCCGCAATTTTATCAGCGAGCAGTGCATCAAGCCGCAAAAATATCGCTTCGAACGAGTAAGAGAGATCCGAAATGTCCGAAAGCGGAGCAACGATGAGCGAAAAGATATCGCGGCATCGAGAGAGTGAAAGAGAAAGGGAAAGGCGAAACACGACGTCCCAACAATGGCAAGGCAGCACGCTCACGCGGTTTCGCACAATGCCATGGCGCGCGGCGCACTGTCAAACTGGTGTCAACTGTCGAGCCTCGACTGTCGGCCGTTCCATGGGGTGGCAAACCGTGGAGACACCATGGATACAAAACGGGACGACCCGCACTTGCGAGGCGATCTCAACCATGAACGGGATGAATCCTCTCGACCGTACGATCAGTGTCTTTGAAGGTGTCGAGGTTTTTTTAGAATGTTTGGGGGACTAAGAATTGATTCTGAGAATATGCTATGGGAAATTTGATATTTTGATTCTGCTCTTTTTTGTGTTTTTCTATTTCAACTGCTATGGTCATTTCGTTTGGGTCCAGCTATTAGGGGAACTGGAAAGTAATGTCGTTTCTCCGGATATTTTGCTTACAAATAAATTGACTTTTATCGACCCGGCATTGAAAATTTGCATACCAGATGACAAAAGGTTGTTGATGACGAGGGTGATTACATCATTCATTAAAAATAAAAATTTGGTATAAATTTATTTGCCTGAATTTAATGTAACGAAACGACATTACTTTCCGGTCCTCCTAATATTTTATTGTGGGTTATGAGCTCCCAAAAATTTCCATAAACGGGATGAATCCTGTCAATCGTACGAGTAGTGTCTCTAAAGGTGTCAAGTTTTTTTTAGCATTTTATGTTTGGAGAATTGAGGATTGATTCTGAGAATATGTTATGGGAAGTTGTATTTTTTAATTTGGTTCTATTTTTCATTTTTGATTATATCTATTATAACCATGTTATTTGGGAGCTACCGATTCAGATGAGTTACGAATCACCAAAAAGTTCCTAGTATAGTAAAACCTCAACAAAGACATCAGAAGTTCACATAGGGGGATCCCTCTTGGCGAACCTCGACGCTCGACGAGGGAGCAGTGTAACATGATACCACCCGAATGTATCGCTGAGGCAATACTATTTGGAGGGTCCGCCGTTTTCATTTTCGATTTTTTGTTAACCTTTCCTAACGTATTTGTGAGCTTTTTCTGATTAAAATGATACCAAACACGATATAGTTTGAATTATATTTACTTAATATTTAATAAATTTACTTACTATTTATATAATTCAAACTATGTCGTGTTTGGTATCATTTTAATCAGAAGAATCTCAAAAATACATTCGGAAACGTTACATTTAAAAAAATTAATAAATAAACAAGTTTATTGTTGCATCAGCAATGCCTCACCGATACTTTCGGGCAGCTCACTTTGTTTGCTTGCTCTCTCTGTCTCTTCTCTGTCTGTCTTTTTCTAAGTTCGCGCTCGGCTCGATTCCTAATGTAAACACAGATTCGACCCCGGTATTCGATAAGAGCACTGCTTTGCCCTGAATCTGTGCATTTTTCGAGGTTTTACTGTAGTAGCATGGGACTTGAAGTCGATCCCACTGATTGGGAGTCCAGACTCCCGCCATAATTACCAGCATAAATAATCATCAAAATAAACACCCGTTCCCGCCCACCTCGAATATTACTTCACCCACTCCAACTGCCCCATCACCAGTCAATTCACCCAACCAACAAACATCCCATAAACCAACACCATAAACACTCCAAAGCACAAAAATCCAAAAAGACTCCACCAAAAATACAAATATACATCTCAAAACTCTAATCCCAGAGCCCTTCGAACAACGTCCTCAAAGAAATGGAGGATGTCAGAAAAGGAAAAGCTCTCCGCGGAAACTCCTAATTCGATTATCGTTCCAGAGAGCTTTGAAATTTCCCGACTGTTTTATTATCACTACGTGACAACCCGGTCTGTCACGTCCGAGTAGAACCGGCTGTTTGTAGCCTCTGCAGGAGCAAACGAAGAAGAAAGATGGATGGAAAAATAAATCCGAAAATAGGCGGAATCGGTGTACCTGTTGGCGGCTGTAGACCGCTCGCTGTGTATCGAGAGGACGAAAAAGGGGTCCGTGTCGTCGGTACAGTTTTTGCCTCCATAAACTCGTTCTTCCTGCAGCTCCACCAGGTGGCGAGGAACTCTATGCCGGCGTCGGTGCGTCGCACTCCGGGTTTTACGACTTTTCCAGAATTTTAACGACCGCACTAAATGCCCGGGAAAAAGATCCGACGATGGCCGATGTCTCGGACCTTCGAGTGATCGTTCTTGGGAATTTTCTCGACTCACGTTGTCTTTCTCGTTTTCTTCCTTTTACGTGATCGCGACGATTCGTTTTAAGGTTAGAAATTGCAACATGGGACTATCTTAATTGCTTTTGATGATTTGTTTTTGGAAATTGTATTGATTGCAGTGATCAGGGCTAATATTACTGCTTACCGTGATTTTTGGAGACGTTAGAACGATTTTTAGCTTTTCTTTGTACGGTAAATAACCCCTCGATTTTGACTGAGTGCGCAATAACGTAGAATTAATTTCTAAAATTAAAATGCCCTTCTAATATCTCATATTTAGCATATCTGAACGCAGTATTAATAGTGTGGAAGTAATTTGATCGTCCCGTGACCAGCAAATGTTGTTAAATTAATAGCTTTTGAAAAAATAAAAATTTCCTATTCCACCCGCCGCGTCACAATTGAGTCACGCAGAAGCCAATGCGGTTAAGTTTACTTTTTTGATATTTTCTGATTTTTGTAAATTTTAATAGAATAAACTTCGTTCTGTTAAAATTTACAAAAATCAGAAAATACCAAAGAAATAGACTTAGCCGCATTGGCTTCTGCGCGACTCAATTATCCCACGTTATTGTAGGCTAAGGGGTTAACTAAGTTTTCTTTTGCTTCCTATATTTATTATAGATTGAAGGAAGTTGTTAGTAAATGTTTATATAGCCAGTGATTGAAGTTTAATTTGTTTTTTACACTGTCAACTTTTACATTTTCTTTCACACTGAAGCATATAAATGATAATACGTCCATTACGCACGTACGACAGAATTCTCAAAGTATCCTTCGTAAAGACAAACTCCTCGGACGAGGACAATTTATTAACGTCCTTTTAATGAAGATGCCTTTACGCAAAGACGCACGTAATCGAGCTGGAAGACCTTCGACTGACTCTATGGCGGAGACGCACATAGGTCATCGGAACACTATCATCGATCGTGAGTCATGAATCGTCCGTGGCAGGAACATTCAAGAAAATTCTCACCTCGGGCTACGTCTCGGTGATTGAGTGCCATCTGACTAACGGAGTAACCTTTGCGTTTTCCTGACACTTGCGAAGAAAGTACGACTTCATTAAAACGTCCTGCGTGCGCGGGAAAGAGACGAAGTGACTGAAATATTGGAAAGCCTTAAAAACTCGGCAAATTTTCTAGTAATTCTCTGCTAATTTTCTAATATTTCTCCGCTAACTGTCTGCTAATTGTTTGCCAATTCTGTGCTAATTTTTTACCAATTTTCTAGTAATTCTCTGGTAATTCTCAGTCAATTCGTCGCTAATTCTCAACTAATTTTCTGCCTCTTCGTCGGTAATTCTCAGCTTATTCTCTGTTAATTCGTTGTTAATTTCCTGTCATTTTTTCGCTAATTCCCTGTCAATTCTTCGCTAATTCTCCGCGAATTCTCAGTTAATTCTCTGTCAATTTTTCGCTAATTATCTGCCAATTCTCAGCTAATTCTGTCAATTCTTCGTTAATTCTCAGCTAATTTGCTAATTCTCAGTTAATTCTCTGCCAATTCTCCGCTAATTCTCAGTTAATTCTCTGTCAATTCTTCGCTAATTCTCTGCCAATTCTCAGCTAATTCTGTCAATTCTCCGCTAATTCACTGTCAATTCTTCGCTAATTCTCTGCTAATTCTCAGCTAATTCTCTGCCAATTCTTCGCTAACTCTCAAAATAAGATTCTTTTTACTTCTTCTTTATAACTTCATCGAGAAAAATATGTATTCATTGTATGACTGTTTCAATTTGGGTAAAAAAGGACCACAAGGACTGATGAAGATTGGCGTGAAACTAATCAAAGTCTAAATAACAGTATTCAAAAACTTGAAAGAGTCGACGTTATGCCTTTCATGAAGTATCAATGCACTTTCAAAACTGTAAAAATTGTGTTGTATAATAGAGTTTAGAAACAATCTAGTAACACGTTGTTCGCTCCTTTGAGTGCCGTCGATCACGGCTACTTGAAACGCAAATAAATGCGAATAAATCCTTTTACGGGGACTTTAAAGGCGTCAAAGGTGTAACGGTGTAGTCGCAAGTACAACGTTGCTACGTCGAATAAGCGAGAGATACGAGATGAAAGACGAGTCTCTCGCGGGATTAGACATTGGCATGTTGCATCGTAATAAAGGTATTAACTATGCACTCCTCTGCACGGTCTCGCGCACCTGTTTCATTTTCCTGTTGGCTTTTTAAATGTAATATAGCTGTTAGAGAAGAAAATAAAAATATTACAGCATACTATTATACACAAAATATTACAGGTTATCTCTGAAATATTCAGCACAGCCTTCGAAGCAACGCTGAGTATCTTTTCACACTAAACCTACCAAGCCGATCAAAATGACAGGTTGCCAATTTTGTCTAAAAGTTCCCTAAATTCAAAAGGGAGTTTCACGATAAATATTGCACTTCTATCTTTTAAAACCTAAATTACCATTCCAAATGACCATTTTGAAAATTTCGATTAGAATTCCCTATATTCAACGTAATTGAATCGCCTTTAAACTTCACGACTTTTCCTCAAATGTACGTATAATACATTCACATTATAATAGATTTTTCAATATTCACTTCTTTTTTTACTGTTCATTTTCTGGGAAAAAATTATCATTTGACAAAGTCGCCGGTTGCGGTAGGAAAAGGTATACGTGAAGTGTCGGTAGGAACAGTGTTATAAGAGAGCTACCTGTATCTAAATGTAATAGATATAACGTCGGTAGTTTTACTGTTGATTCAAAGGTGATACTTAAATGTATTATACCCGATACATTGTGTACACTCGAAACGTTCGTCATCGTCGCTCGTGAAGCGAAAGCATTGTTATTCGCTGCGGAAGGTCAGCGCGGTTGCATCGGGGACGCCTATGGCGCAGGGACGTCTCTTGGAACGTGGGACAGATTTGGGTCGTTACGTTTTACGATCGCACCGTGTACTTGGACGTCTATGGTTTCGCGCACCTGTAACAAGGTGAGCTCGCGTGATGCATATTTTTCATGAACTCGCCACCTTCCGTGTCACGACGTGAAGGAGGAAGAAAGAGAGAGGAAGAGGAAGGAATGGAGTGAAACGGAGAGATGCAGAGATGGAGATAAAGAGAGAGGCGAAGAAGAAGAAACAGAGAGCAGTAGGGAAAACGGGAGATCGAGAAAGAGGTTGAGGTAGGCGAAGGAAGAAGTGGAAGAAAATAGAGAGAGCGAAAAGTTAGGATAGGAAATATTAGAAAGGAGGAGAAATGGAGGAAAATGGAAATAGAGATCAAGAAAGAAGCTAAGAAGGAGAAATAGAGAGTAATAGGGAAAACCGGAGATCGAGAAAGAGGTTGAGATAGGCGAAGGAAGAGGTAGAAGAAAATAGAGAGAGGTAAAAGTCAGGAGAGACGAGGACAGAAAGTATTGAGGAGGAGGAGAAATGGAGGAAAATAGAAATAGAGATGAAGAAAGAAGCTAAGAAGGAGAAATAGAGAGTAATAGGGAAAACGGGAGATCGAGAAAGAAGTTGAAATAGGCGAAGGAAGAAGTAGAAGAAAATAGAGAGAGCTAAAAATTATTGGTTTTTAGGGTTTTAATAACAACACTTTGTTTGAAAGCTAATGGAATAAACCAAGACTTTATTCTATGAATATATGAAGAGGGTACGTCTTCTCTCTAAGATTGAAAGTCACAGAGTGAGGTCTAAAAGAATTCTGCAAGGGTCTAAGGACCCTTTTCGGTTATAACATAAAACAGACTGCATAGCTGTACAGTTGCAACCTCTTAAGCATTCCAGGAAGTAAATATACCAGTTGATTTTTGTATCTGTAAAATATACTACGCTCGTAGAGACATAGAAAACCAACAAAAATCAGGAGAGACGTGGACAGAAAATATTAGGAAGGAGGAGAAATGGAGGAAACTGGAAATAGAGATGAAGAGAGAGGCTAGGAAGGAGAAACAGAGAGTAGTAAAGATAACGGGAGATGGGGAAAGAGGTTGAGATAGTAGGAGAAAGGAATAGCAGAAAATAAAATTAGCAGTTAAGTGAGAGGGATAAAGAGAGATCGAGAAAGAAGAGATAATGGAGGAAAATGAAGACAGAGATAAAGAGAGAGGCGAAAATCAATAAGTAGAGAGTAACAGAAAATACGATAGGTCCAAAAAGAGATTAAGATAGCAGGAAGAAAAAATAGAAGAAAACAGAGAGAGCAAAATCTAGGTGAAGGGGGAGCAGAGTGAATGAAAGAGAGGAAGAAATGGAGGAAAATGTAGATAAAGATACACATAAAAATAATTGCATGGAAACTGAAGACATAGAAGAGCATAGAATGTGATCAAGCGGGCGGACAACGGAGAAACGAAGACCACATGAGAGAGAAAGAAAGTTCTCGTGCAAACCAGAGACTCAAAAGTGAAAGTAAAGTGAAAAAGAGAAAAACAGAAATATAAAGACGATAAAAAAGAAATGGAAAAATGAAACGAATGAAGGAAAGAAGCAAACATCAGAAGAATATAGTCTAAGGAAAAGAAAACAGAAATCCAATCAGCCTGAAAAAGATACGGAATAAACGAAACGGAAACACAGTCAGAAATTCACAATCAAAAACGGGAACAAATACTGTTTCCTCGCGGATGAAATCTACAAAGAGTGAGAACGGAGGGGAAAAATGTAGACACAGATAGAGCAGGAAGGAACGCAAGAGAAAGGCGAAGAAAAATAGTGAGAAGGGTGTGAGAGTGAGAAGAGAGAGGGAGAATGTACGGCCCTTCCGCGAACGTATCCATTCTCCCATCTCCGGGTACTCGTAAAGCGACCTTATTTTTTACGACTTCTCAGTCACGACCGATTAGCGGAAAGAAGCGGAATGAAAATCGCGAGGAGGCTTTTGCTGGGAGCACCTTGCAGCCAACTTGGAGAACGTCGTCGATCCGCCAGTATTGCGTTTTGCTTGAGCGAATTTTTTTCCGGGTTTTCTTCAAACTTACAAATTTTATTACTTCCAAGGATTTGGTTTATTTGAAGCTTTTAACGGGTATAATATATAAATTCTCTGTCTCAACATTAACCCTTTGCGGGCGAAGACATTTTTGAATATTGAGAGATAAGCATTCATTTTGCGATCGAAAATAAATGTTTCATCAGCAAGCTAGGCTGTTAATTTATATACATTACAAATTACTATTTGTTTAATCACATTTCAACGGTGGTTTTTCAATTTTGCAACTCTAACTGTGCATACAGGCAGCGATAAACAATAATTATATTTTTTCTCAGACCACATATATGCGCCGCTAGTCCTCAAAGGGTTAAATAGAAATAACTAAAAGGAATTTATTTTAACACTAGAACTAGCAAACCAGTCAAAATGACTGGTACACAATTTTTTCCAAAAATTCTCCAAGATTATAGGAGATCCAGAGAGTAGATATTCTACGTCCATCCTATAAAACATAAATTACCGAATCGATCATCTTTTCCACCACTGAATTTTCCTTTTTTCAAAGGTCTTATTTAATATATTTAAATATAACAGATGTAACGCCAGTAGTTCTAGTGTTAAAAAGCCGTTGTTTTAAAAACCCTGTAAAGACGGAATCGTGTAAATAAAGTGCCGTGTAAATCGGGGGATAAGTTTAATTCGAAAATTCATACTAACAGCGTTTATTCGCAGGGATGGTTCATTAAAACTATGTTTTTTAATCTTGGCCCAAGTTTTTTAATCTTTCGACTGATATTTTGCAACTGTCAGCGATAAATAACGAAGTAAGTTGCAAAATATGTCAGAATCGGCTGAGACACCCTGTATAGAGCGAAAGAGAGAAACTATTTGCAATCATTTAGTTTTCCGAATGAACAGAACATTCAATTTATGTCGAAGGAAAGTACACAATAATCTAAGCAAAGCTCAAATTCAAATTTCCAAAAATCTTCAAAATCAAATATTCCACTTAACACTAGAACTACCGGCGTTAAATCTATCATATTTAAAAATATTAAATAAATATTTTGAAAAAAGGGGAATTAAGAGGTGGAAAACTTGATCGATTCGGCAATTTATGTTTTATAGGATGGACGTAGAATATCTTAGAAGTAGAATAGTCTTATCTTTTATGACTCTCATATTTTGGAGAATTTTTGGAAAAAATTGTGTACCAGTCATTTTGATTGGTATGGTAAATCTAGTGTTAAGGGGGGATTCCCATTTCACGGCTTCAAAAATTTGTGTTTTTTTTTATTATTATTGTAGTTCATAGTCTTGAGAAACAATGTGCAAAATTTCAATCCGAAATTCGTTGAATTGACAAAGTTATGAGTCAATAACGAACTCGGCGCGCACGTATGCTGAGATAGCGAGCGGGCAATACCCGAGTGGTTCCTGTTTAGTGTAGCAGGTATATAGTCTTTGACTTTGACTTTGAGACTCCACCCATCCGTCGGTGTCAAATTCAAAGTTGGTGGGGTGGAAATTGAATGCTCTATGAGTGATTAGGCCAGGTAAACAGCCGAACGCTGGTTCCTGAATTGAAAACTGTACGTAAAACTTCAAACGCGTTTTTCTCGAAACGGGTTTTCTCTGTACGGCCGACAGGATATCTCCAGAACTATTCAGTCGATTGCCTTCAAATTTGGCACAATTCTCGAGAAAACATCTGTCTTCAGTGTGAACTACGAAAAAACATATACATGCACAACTTTTTGTTTTATAAACAAACGTGTGACGAAATTTGTTGCGAAAAAACAAAATTTGCTTTCCAACCGTCGCAGTTTCTTTAGTTTTTGGAAAAAAAAATTGTCCGTAGTTCATACCAGAACTACATTCATAAGGAGTAAATTGCCATTTGAATTTTTTGTTTCAAACAACTTGAAGATCAGTTATCGTGTCGGCCAGCGACCGGGAATTTTCAGGAGGCGTCCCACCTCAAACGACGTGAAAGCCATAATTTTCAAGATAATCAATTAAAAATTTAACTGTAGTTCACTGAATACATAATAACTATACGTGTGAATTATGACAAAGATTTATCTAATGGTTTCCTTAATAAAAATTCCTAAAAAAACACGATTTTTCAACACTTGAAATGGGAATCCCCCCTTAAGCCACCACCGCAAAGACACTTTCAAAAATCATGCTATCTCCGACATTTCTCCTCCGATCGTCCTCAGCGCGAAGTCACGCGCGTAACGATGAGCCGAAAGATTGATACCACGGAATTTATTAAAGGTCCAATTTCGTGAATTAACATAACCCGTAAATATCAATTTGCGCGGGGCAATTTGACCGGGGAGGGACAGTTAACGAAGTAACGAGGATAATTGCCGGTACGTATTTCTTTATCGCGGACGTCCCATACCTTAATCGAGGACGTCGCGAGACTTTTACGACGAGCCATTAGGCTCGTTGTGTCCCCGATAATTAATGGATTAAAGGTGTACACGGTGGGACGATGAAATTAAAGATTGCACTGGTTCGTACGTATATACGTGCCTATATTAAAAATCATAAATGCCATTCGAGCGAGTCTTCTTTCTTCCTTTCATCCTCGAATCACTTCGGCAAGAAACGCGAGCTGGTTTATCGTGTATCCTCGTTTCAGAAGCTGTCGTCGCCTCGAATAATTACGGAGGGCGATCGAACCGGCAGTAATTTTAATACGTTGGAGATAAAGCATGGAATTTACAGCATTCGGAATTTATTTTATCGAGATTTTTCTAGCTTTCATCAAATGGAAATTAATTACTGCCGTACATATTACGTCAATGTTTTAACATTAAACTCACCAAAGCGGTCGAAATGAGCAGTTACCAATTTTTTCTAAAAATTTCCTAAATTGATAATACAGTAGCAAATATTCCCACTTTATCTTACAAAATCTAAATTACTTAGTTGCTCATCTTTTCCACCTCTGCAATTTTTTTTCATCTAAATATAATATATATATTATATTTAGATAAACATCTATGTAAATAAAAATGTAAATGTTTATTTGTTCAAAATCTTAGATCTCCGAAAGTTCTTCACCGATTGCTTTGAAATTTTGACACAACGTTGCATTCGAGTACGCGCTTGTTTTTTATATAACTAATTATATAGATGTCACACCTGTGACAGGTAAAAACATGTATTTTTAAAAGTGAAATTAACCCTTTGCGGACGGAGAATTTTTTGAGTGTAGAGAGATATTTATTTAGCGATTAAAAATTATTTTTTATCGGAAAATTCGAGTGTTAGTGTATCCGAATTATACATTAGTATTTGCAGAATAATATTTCAACGGTTATCTTTCAATTTTTCAATTTTAATCGTGTATACATGCCTCGATAAGCTATAATCAGATTTTTTCTCAGACCGCATATATGCGTCAGTAGTCCTCAAAGGGTTAAACATATTAGAAACGTGCTCTTTCTCTGTTTTATCTTTTCCATTTAACCAAACTGAGACACAGCAACGAGTGCTAGGGTGCATCTAGTATTAAATAAATATATTTAAAAAACAGAAATGCAGAATGAAAAAAACTTTGGAAGATTGAAGGAACAGCAGAGTTAGAAATTCTGACATAACCTAAAAATCAGCAATTTTTCTATCTTAACACGCTGAACGCCATCGGTATTTCGCTAGTTTCATCATTTCTACTAAAGGGAAACTTTTTCGATTAAAATTACACTTTTATAAATCAGACACTTCAAAGACACAGATGGATATATATTCAATAGAACTTTATCTTTTTAACGCCAATATTTAAATATAGAATATATTACAAAATTCCTGAATATTGCAATTTAAAAGTCATATGAAATTCCATTGAATTCAATAGCGCCGGTCATCGGTGACCCCCATTGCTGTCAACGTGTTAACGTGATTTTCAAAAAAAAATTGAAAGTTACAATCGCAGCTTAGAACTGACGGAGAATGCGCTCGCGATAAGACCCAGCATGGAAGGCTATTTCTGCCCATTAATTATTTTCAGTGTGCATAGAACGTTTTTCGCATACCTAGAAAATAATTACTGATACTCGATAAGGCTAATGACTTCACACCATTTGCTTTTCTCATCTCGCTTCTTAGATCGTTCGCACGTAGACGATCAATATTTACATAAATAATCCCTTCCTCAATTTCTATCTGCATCTCTTTCATCTAATCATCCCTTTACACTAGGCAAACAAAAACAGTATTTAAATAACAAACGAGGCTGTTTAGAAAAACACATCTACGATCAGATTAAACCTGGTAACATCAATCCTTACGTTCCAGTGCACCTGTACTACGTATTATGAGTGCAATTTCTACTAATACAAAACTTTAAAAGTCAAGGTCATTGCAAGGTCACAATATTCTAAGTGTATGAAGCCACAGGACTGTCGGCTGCATGTACAGCACACACACACACATACACACACATATCTGCGCACGGAAAATACAAATGACCTTGAAAAGAACATTTAACCCTTTTCACTCGATAAGTGGCTCGATTTGATGCAATAATCGAGCGGTGGCGATGTTTATTTACGTTTGGTTTCATTGGAAAATTACGCAAACTAAGATGTCACTTAACTCTTTGAGATACGGCGGGATTAAAAGTGTCCCACCTTTTTGATGCGTGAATATCCAGGGTGGGATACTTTTTGTCCCACCTCGAAAATTTACATTATTTTATAACTCTGTTAATAAAAATAAACCAACTTTGTTCAATTAAAAAGAAAAAAAAATGTCTGTGCAGCATGAGTCATTTTATTTTCTGAATTCCCATGCCTCAAGGAGTTAAATGGGACGATCCCACAAAATAGGAAGGAGCTGCCACGTCAAAAGTTTCTTGGTTAATAATGGCATCTTATGGTGGCATATTATAGTGGAATATTTATTTCATGGTTCTCCTATCAACTTGTGGAATTTTTCGAAAAAATTGGGAACCGGTCATTTTGACCGCCATGGTAGTTTTACCGTTAAACTTCCATTTTGAGGTTCAATTCCGGATAATAAAACAACGTTAAAACTTCCATCTTTTTATCACTTCCACAAAGTGCAATACATACTTCTATGATGGAATTTTTGTAAAAAAATAGTTTTATTTATTTGGAAAAAATAGTAAAGATATAATAAAGTGAAGCTGTTTTAAATATAAATGTAAAATAAGAATAAAAATAAAATATGGTGTGCTCTCTGCTACTGTGACTTTGGAACTGAGCACGAAGGTTCTGCAGCACGAGGAGCGGCTCTGCTTCGATGTAAACAATTTTGAAAACCGCCGTTATCGCTTCCTCATACGGCCGTTGAGTGTTACATCGTTGTACTTCAACATTCAACATTATCGTAACTTATATAAGTAACCCAGAATACCTTCTCGATCCTTCAAACTTCAAATCTGGACCACTCATAATCACCATCACGATTACCCTCAAATAAAAATCTTCAATTTTACTACCTCGAAAAACGACACAAAGAGAGGCCGTCTCCTCGTTTCAACCGTCGATCTTAATACCGCAGATAAGAGAGTATCACCGAAATCATGGAAGCAATCTCTTCCCTTCCGGCTATCGGTTAAACTTCACCGCGCGCCACCACGCACGCGCCAGTAATCATAATTAACGCGGGGCTCTGAGAAAGGTCTTAATTACGCGGCACGGTCCACAGTGGGGTCCGGCCGGTGCTCCCTTTAATAAATTTCGCCCCGGTAACGGGACACCGGCCGAAAATTTCAGGCGTCTCGCAATTTTCGATCGTTAAATCACGAGGAGCCTCGCCGTGTAACGAGTACCGCGACAACGGAGAGGAACCTGGTGAACGGATGAACCCTTTCGCCTCGGGGTGGCTTTTTGGCGGACGAAAATAGCGCCGATGAGGAATTTATTGTGATTTATTGACCTGCTTGGACTGCCTCCTTGATAGGTACCATTTGACCCGTTTTCTTTGAAAGTGCTGTAAGTCCATTTTGTATTATATTAGGTTGGTAAGAAATTAACACTAGAACTACCGGCGTTATATCTGCTTTATTTAAATATATTAAATAAGTACTTGGAAAAAAGGGGGAATTCAGAGGTAAAAAAGATGATCGATTCGGTAATTTATGTTTTATGAGATGGATGTAGAATATCTATTCTATGACTCTCCTATAATCTTGGAGAATTTTTGGAAAAAATTGTGTACCAGTCATTTTGACTGGTTTGGTAGTTCTAGTGTTAATGTCGGTTTTCGAGTTTTCAAACTTTGGCGCTTAATTTTAAGATAGCCGTTCATCTTAATCTGTTTGTCTTCTTATATCATTTAGAAAAAAAAATTGATGAGAAAACTTGTTTCTCGTTGGGAAAAATGTGTAAATTGTACTGGGCCTTATGTTGATTAAAAAAAGTTATTTCCATTCTCAACATGTGTATTTAAAGATAAAGTTTGAAAACCGACATTAATTTTCTGCCAACCTAATAGTAGCTGTACCCTGCGCGCGCTGCTACGTACACAAAAATCGAATTTAACACTAGATCTACGGCCGCCGGCAAATTGACGGGTTCCTACTTTTTTAATAATTTTTCTCACATTGATAGAGAAGCACTACAGTAAATATTCCACGTGTGTCTTATAACACACAAATTACTTAACTGATCGTATTTTTTACCGCTTGATCCATCTTTTTTCAAAGTACTTATTTAATATGTTTAAATATACCACATTTAGCGCCCGTAGATCTAGTGTTAAAGAAAACTCGTTACAACAATTCTGTGCTCACATTTTTTAAATGCTCTTGGATATGCAATATTTTTTTTGTACTAACAATAAATCAGAAACCTTCGCGGGCATGCGCACAACAACATATCAAAGTTTCATCGCGATCGGATGATCGGTTTAGGAATGCATAAGGTACAAACAAACATTCACTTTTATATATAAGAAGAAGAAGATGGAGATATTTAAGGGTTTGTACTTGAATGGTTTAAGAAATATTGGTATATGTAATACGCTCATTTTATGTTTTTTAAATATCGAATTGATTTCAGTGTGTAATGTGATCTTTTTTAAAGTAACGCTTTTTAAACTTCCCCACTCCTTGCGCGCTAGGATGCGCAGTTGTTCTTATTTCCGTATTCCTTGCGCTGTAGAAGGCGCTCTTGCTTTTATTCCAACACGATATATGTAGGAATATTAATTAATGTGGAAAAAAGGTGACACCAAAGTAATTTATTATAAGAGCTGGTTATTAGAAGAATTATATGATAAACCAAACTAACTAAATTAAACTAACTACAAGTCAAATATATATATCACAATCGTATCACGTGGTACGCCGTTGCTGCGTCGTCGTTCTTTAGTGACTGCCGAAACGGCTGCACGTGCAAACGCACGAAGCATCGTCGAACGGTGACGACACACTCATCCATACTACCACATATATCAAGAATCACTGAACAATTTCTATTTATTCAGTTCAATTCTCAAGTATTGCACACGGAATCAGAAAATAAATCGTAAGCCAAGGGGTTAATTTAACCCCTACAACGCGAAATTCCTACCTCACCCCAACCCAATCTCAACAACAGCCAAAACAATAATATCAATCAATCCCCACAAATATCAATCCGCAACCTCAGACCAATTCTACCGCGTCATAACGCACAGTCACGAAGTTGTCCCGAGCATACTGCACGATCTCGAAGATCGCATCGTGCATAAAACTCGATTGCAATTATCGTTAAACCGTACGCGTCTAACAAACGTTACAGAAGTAGTTTATCCCCCGTTGAGTCGATTCCAATTAGGATTCGACACGGTGAGGTTTACAGCTCCTAGAATCCCGGTGTCCCGTCTTTTCCCCTCCCACCCCGATCCCCATGGTCGCGCAAGGATTTAATAAAGTACCTTCGTGGAATCATCATCGGAGAGAGGTAAATTACGACCGCGAGACGCGCCCTCTGGCTAGGGATTTGTCCCTATTGTACGTCGGCCGGTATAATCCACCTTCTCACCGTTCTGTGACACTTGTCACCCGATTTTATCGCGCCGTTAAACGTCCCTGCGCCCTCTGTCGATACTCAACGACGCTTAATTGTATATTTATTGGCCCCGTGGAATCCCATCTTTTATGGGGCGCGCGACGTCTCTTGATCCTTGGATGTGCCGTTTACGATCGAAGCCAGATCGTCGGAGAAGGTCTCCCTTCTATGGGAACTGGTGAAAAATGATCTATGGCTTGTTGACGATGGTGTTTGTTGATATGCTGCATTCCTGGAAGGTGTCTTTGATCTTTGTTTTGGACGCCTTGGAGAGTTTTTCAGGGAAGGTTGGACGATTTGGATTGGAGAGACTTTGAGGTTGGTGTGTGGTGCTTTGTGAACTGCGACGATGTTTGGGGTATTGTTTCGAAGATGGTGATATCCGCTGTAGTTTATGAATCGTTTTTAATTTTTGGTTGTGCTTTTTAGTTTAGGTATTATGGTCATCTGGTTTGGGAAATATATTTGAAGGTTGGGATATTTTCTAAATCACGGAGGCTACGATATGGCGGATAGTAATTTAGGAAAAATCTGTCAGAGATGACCGGGATTTGACTCGAGCCCACTAATTGGGAATCCGAGCCTTTAACTCCACAATAACCGCAGTATTATCTCATTTGTGTTGTAAAGTCCAGATAATATCGATGTAAACATAAACACTGTTACAACTGTAATTTTAGCAATTTAAGAATTTTAATTTTGACGTTTTAAGTTTTTAGTTCGAAGCAGATTCCGTATTGCCAAAGCCTTGATATATAAAATTATAATTTAATCTTCTAACTGCGCAGACTCGGTACACGTGTCCATGACGCAGAGCGTGCTGTTTCAATATAGCTTGCTTTATATATATGGAAAGTGTCAAAGTGCACCTTTCGGTATTTTTTAGTTTTTCAATTAAGTTTTTCAAATAGTTTTTCGATTTTGAAGTTGGCGATGCAACTCGAAGGCGCTGGCTCACGGATGAGCCGCGCGCAGTTAAGGGGTTAAGAAAAATTACCAAAAGTTGAATTTCCCTTAACACTAGATTGCCGGGGCGAGTAAATTTGATTCATTTACGATTTTATTGCTTTATATATATAAAAACTTAAATATATTTTTTTAAAACATATGTTGATTTTTAATAAAACTATGAAATGTATGCAAATACTAATTCCTTCCCCTCCCCTCTCCTTAGTTCCAAAAATCCATATGTGCTATTCCTATTTTGACAGATGTGAGTCAAATTGACTCATAAAATATTTTTAAAGTTGGTCGTTTTACACACATGTAACTTTTTTCTTGTGCATAATTGAAATTTTTTGTAAACAATCTGATGCGAGAGATTTCAAGCTCGAACTTGTCAATTTACTAGTTAGAAATCTGTTTCAAACTTGTACATTCAATATTGTGAAATTATTACTTCCCTTTTACTCCTCTATCTAATGTATAGAATACTGAAAATTTTTTGAATTGTCAAGTTCAAGTATCATTCAAAAGAAATAGAAGTAAGGGCGTCTGTGCTAAATGGAATAAAAAAATCTGCGAAAAATGTATTTCAAAAACAAAATAGACATGTAAAAATTGGTTTGAAAAAAGTTTCTTTAAAATAATTTTTTTTTTAAATTACAATTTTGACGTTTGAGTCAAATTAACTAATTTCAAGCAAAATAGGTATATACCCAACATCCGGCAATCTAGTGTAAAGTATCAAAGATTACCAACCTTTACAAATTTCGATTCAAATTACAAAGAAACTCATACATCTCCAAATAAACAGCAGATCTTTCAAGTCACACCTCAATGACTCAGCAGGCGTCAAAAATTCCCCAAAATTCCCCAGCATCCACAAGCCATCACGCTCGACGGATCCGCATAAAAGAACAAACCATGCCTCGTAAGTTCCCCGCGGTCGTAAAATTTCAATTTATCTTCGATCGGCTAACGATCAGGATTACACCCTGGCCGCGTGAAATTTTGCATCTCAAAGTCCGGCCGTCTCGTCGTCCCCCATTCGAGAGAGGTTAAAAACGGCAGCGTAATGCAATAACATCGGCGACTCGAGCGCCTCGATCGCTTTGTCACTAAAAGTGTCTGTGGCATCCCGAAAAATCGAATTACCGTCCGGAAATTTCGAATTCACCCTCGGCCACGTTTTACTACGTATTACACTCGAATCCACTTTTCGTCCACCCTCTGGCGCAAGGACATCCGATTCTCACCCTATTCTCGTACGCGGCAGGCCGCAATGTGCTTTGCGATTTAAATTTTGTCGCGGGACAAATTGCCTGACAAATCGGATTTAACGGGAGCCCGGGACGGCCGAGTCGATCAAAAGCTCGGCTTTTTGTCCTGCTTCTTGCTCCTTTTTTCACGTTGCGTCTCTTTTTTTTGGAGCTTTTGTGGCCTTCCGCCGCAATTCCGATTGAAATCCAATCGGTGGATCTGCGGCGTGGAGAATCGCGCGATACCGGGGAATTTGGTGGGTGAATTATATGTTAACTAATGTTACGTTGATGGAATGGACTTTTTGCTGGGAAGATATTGCTGCGATTTAAGCATTGTTTGGGTTTTTATGGATTTGTGTGAATATTCGGTATTTTTTCCATTTTTTGTTTTGGATAATTATAGTTAAGACTGGCGTTTAGATGTGTTGAATGTGCTTTAAAAATGTTGTCTGAAAGTGCTATATAAGAGGAGTTTTTTTATTGATTATAACCCAGAAAATTATAATATCAGTTTTTTAATAATTTAAAAGCCATCTTATTTCCTTTTGTCAACAATTCAATAAAAAAGAATGAGAATAGTTGCACATTAGGTTAAGTGTGATTTGAAAAGGTTTAATATAGAGGGTGTTAAGTTCTGATTGGTTTAGTTTCCCTTCTTCGAAATTGCTATATAAAAATAATATTTTATTAATTAGAAACCCGAAAATTAAAGTGTAACTGATCAATTCCATAATGATTTAATAAAGAACGAGAATAATCGTGTCACTGTGTAAACATAACTTAATACCAAAATATGAAATGCAGTAGTCAATAATCATCAAGCCGATGAATGCATCAATAACTGCTACTGTCTGATCCTCCACCTTCTTCTCATTAGTTTTCTTGAATTTCCTTAATTGACTTCTTCTCAGCCAAGTACCACCATAATTTTGTGTTATCACTTGTTTCTTCCTAAAAATCTTCACTTTCCAAAAAGCACAAATTGCTGTGACATTCGACAAAAGTTCCACAAGCTTGTAGGTACAATTGCTGACCTCCCGCAGTAATCTACCAGTCTCTAGATGCAGCAAAATTCCCTAGCATTCTCCTAAAACTCTCCGAAGTTTAATTCTCAACCAAAGGAATCTCATCGCAACAAATCCACCCCATCCTCGCGACATTGACTTCGCCATTGGAAAAGGCGAACTGCAACAGATTGCCACGAAGGAATACTTCATTCTTACGACGGCTTTATTCGAGAAAAGCAAGCTGAATGAGGCACTCGTCGTCCATTGGGGTAATCACGACAGGACGCGCTCGCGGTCTTTCGCTTTCTTCCCCGCTGAATGGGAGAATTCCTCGAGAACGGTGGACCACCGAGTGGCACTCGCCGATTCTTTCGAGACGATGCTCGGCCGCTTTAATTAAGTGCCGTCTCCCCTTTCAACGAAAGAGGGGCGCGTCTTGCAAATGGCGTACCCTATGGCCGAATGAAAGCCTTTCGAGTTTCGCAACTTGCGACGCGCGCCCTCTCCTTGTCCTTTCTCTTTCGCTCTCTCGGCAACGCTTTCAGTCGTCCCGCCGAAAGGGGCCTCCATTTAAAGTTATTTAAACCGACCGATGCTCCTCTTCTCGGATTGTTCTTTTTTTTTACGCTTTTATTTCCTCTGAGAGATGCCCTTCTTTCGCGGATGTCGGAAGATCCTCTCGAGTCATTGGCAGCTCGTTTCGACCAATTCGATCGACTTATTGGAGAGGAAGGTGGTTTAGCAGCGAATTTTTGGCGTAAAGAATTTCACTTTAAACAAAATCGTACAAAGTGTCTTGACCTTCGTCTGACCTTGCGGATTTTTCGACGAAAATCGCGATTTCATTTAGCCCAAATCGAACACGAGGCACCAGAAGCAAGTTGTGAACAGTTAACACCTATTGTAAAGGAAAAATAAAGAACACCTTGTTTTTTAATAAAAAATAGAATAATACAAATTATAAATTGATAAAGAACGCCTTGTTTTTTAATAAGAATCAGAATAATACAAATTATAAATAGATAAAGAACACCTTGTTTTTTAATAAAAAATAAAATAATGCAAATTATAAATAGACAAAGAACACCTTGTTTTTTAATCAGAAATAGAATAATACAAATTATAAATAGATAAAGAACACCTTGTTTTTTAATACAAAATAGGATAATACAAATTATAAATAGATAATAGAATATAATAGAAAATGTGCATACTACCTGTCAGAAGGAAACCCTAGGGACTTTAGTCTGATTTTTTAACGAGCGGATGAAGGTTAGCTCCTTTGGTGATTACGTCGCTTAGAGGTTATATCATTTAACTCAATCATTTTACAAAATTTTACTGAAACACGACATCTGAAAAGATATTTTTTGCAAAATCTGCATAGTTTTGGGAGTGCCAGAGTATGATAATATAATTTTTCAGTTGCAGCTGTCGTCTGAAACATTTGTTCAAACTGCACCTTGCAATGGAAATTTTGAAGGCGATACACATAGATAAATATGACACATACCAATAAATATGACGGATATAATCGTATTATGAAAATAGTTAAAAGAGAGTAACGAGCTGGCTACTTGAAATAAGATAATTCAAATAATTTAGAGACATTGAAGTGAGAGTGAGGACTTCAACGAGTTAGAGCTAGAAATGGTAACTTGCGGTGAAGTGTCATCACGCACCTGCGCTTGATGGCCGATGAAGCAATTAAGTAGATTTTGAATCCTTAAAACTTTAGAACGATGAAGAAATGAGATGAGTATATGAAACGAAATATTTCGAATAACTTAGTGACACACCGAGGATGAAAAATTGAGTGATTAATCAGAGAAGGACTCGAGAGGTTATGTAGTCCAATGGAGATTGCTGGAGAGGATTGCATCATAAAATTAGCGATTGCAATTTTTGTACGGCTCCAATTATTCAATTTTATCGTATTAAATACGTTTGCAAAATTCCCAAGTTTTGCAACAAAGCTTTAACATTCCCTAAATAAACTACCTACAGAAGACGTGACTCAATCGCTACAACCACGGACTTAAAACCCCGCTGAAATCACGGCATCCATAACAAAATTTCAGCCTCATAAATCGAATTATTAACCGTACCTCCGAAAGGATCGAATTACCGGCGAAACGCCTAGAAGGAAACGACCGCGCAATCCCACAAATTATCCAGTCCGGCAAGAAAGCAGAGGTTAATTGAAATTAATTAAGCCGAAGAGTCCACGTTAAATGGACAAAAATGACTTTCGCCGAATTAACGTCGACGTACGAAACATCGCAAATAATTTGCACCGGTGGAAATTTAAAGGGATATCTAAATGACTCGGAGCATCGAAACTGAGTACTAATTATCAACGATTTCCGCCTGTTGCACGCGTTCAAACGTACCCATACGCTCATACGTGCCTTAAAACACCATCGAAACACACGCAAACCGTGCGCTCGGAGATCGACGCATTAGCGACATGTTAATGCGTTCCCAGGAGATTCGAGTGGCCGTACGAATGTCAGAAAAATTCCGGGCCTGCACGCACCGCACGTTCGCATCGCGAAATTGCATTCTACCATTTCGCAGGGAGATCCGACGTCGAGCTCGTAATTACGAGAGGGAACTCCGAACTTTGATTGCGGCGGATGTCGGTGGCAATTATTCGAGTCCTTTACGGTGTCGCCTCGGGATCGTCCGGCGATCTTTATCGGCAGCGGCGATTTAACGAGACCCAATTTCGCCGTTGCCAAAAATAAAGCGGATCGCCACGCACGACGGACACCGATAATTGCCGTGAGATTACGCGACGGTCACGTAATGCGAGGTACGAGTTGAAGGTCGGGATATAAATGTGAGCCGAAGATAGGAGTTGCATTTTTTTCGGGTTTAATCCTTGCTGTACGATTGGTACGCGTGTGTAGCGGCTGCAGTTTTACACTGGGACTACCAGATTTGTAACTGTTATATTTATATATAGTAAGTAAGTACTGTAGGATATTTATTACAAATGCACAGCAAGAATATGTGGTACAAGTGGAAACACACAATTAATGAAATTAGTTGAACGCACACACATACACACATACTCAATTTTACGTTTACTAATATATATACAAACATCCGTCTGGTCGCGTCTATTCGTCTACTTGTTATTCTCGTCTAATCGTCCGTCTAGCCGCGTTTATTCCTCCACTCGTCTACTGGTCCACTCGTCTACTAGTCCACTCGTCTATTTGGCTATACGTCTATTCACCTAATCTGTCTACTCGTCATTCACCTACTCGTCTACTCATCTACTCATCAACGCGTCTACTCGTCTATTCTCCTCATCGTCTACTCGTCGCATCGTCTACTCGTCTCATCGTCAACTCGTCTGATCGTCTACTCGTCTTATCGTTTACTCGCCTACCAGTCCACTCGTCTATTCGTCTATACGTCTATTCACCTACTCGTCTACTCGTCTACTCGTTTACTCATCTACGCGTCAACACGTCTACTCGTCTACTCGCCTCATCGTCTACTGGTCTGATCGTCTACTCGTCTAATCGTCTACTCGTCTAAACGTCTACTCGTCTAATTGTCTACTCGTCTAAACGTCTACTCGTCAACTCGACTACTCGTCTACTGGTCTACTCGTCTATTACGTCTATACCTCGCAAAAATAGAGAAGTCTCGCGGTATGTGGGTAAGACAAGTGTCGCTCGCACCGCACATTCCCACTATGTCGGTCCTAGAAACCTGAGATCGACGAATGACACCCGAAGACAAAACACTATTTTCGTCGTTCCCATGACAACGCAACGAATGTGCAGCTCTTCCGGCCAATAACGCGTTAGAGTCGAAAACTTTCGAACTTATTACTTAATATAGCAGCGATTCAGAAGCTGCCTACTTGAAAATGAATAACGCAGGCTCTTTAAGTCGAAGTACAAAACAGCAAGTACAACAAAACAAGGTTATGTTGTGTATAGACTTCCAATTTCTGGACATAAGCTCAAATGCTCTTCACGCCTAGGACATTATTCCCAAATTACTATTTAAAACCTCATCCTTAGTTGTTTTCAGTGTGACCACCCATCTTTTACAAAATTCCCGAGATTTTTACAAAAAATTCCCAAGTTACTTAAAACAAGAACCTTTCCTGCGACATGTAAAGTGTACTTTCATATTTAAGCTCTCCATATTTAACCCCTTGCCCTACGATTTCTATTTTGACTGCGTACCCAATAACTCGGAATTAATTTCAGATATCAAGATATCTCTCTGAATTTTAATATTTCATACAGTTGAATGCAATATTAATATTACATAAATAATTTGATCGCCTCATGGCCGATTAATGTTTTCCAATTAATGGTTTTTGGGTAACTTCAAAATTTCCTATTCCGTTCACCGCGTCACGAGTGTCACACATTATCGTAGGTCAAGAGGTTAAGTACGAATCAGCAGTCAGTACATGTGTTTTGCTTGATTACTGCGCAGCCGTAAGTGTACCTCCAAAATTTGCAGGTTATGCTACCGGCATTGTTATGTCGTTATCTGAACGACGAAGAAAGTACTTCGTTTTTAACCCTTTTCACTCCGTTGTCTCCGCAGAGGCGACACTGTAATAGAAGCTGACAACTCCGTTGTCAGGCAAATCCGGGGTATTTTTATATTTCTTTATACCGTAAAACATAATTTTAGAATACACACGCTTCTTTTTGAATTACAAAGGAAGATTTTTCATTTTCCACAAACCTACACTCACACCGTGCAAATACTTCTGAAGTAGCTGGTAGCTCATAGTAAAAATTACTCGGAGTGCAAAGGGTTAATTGTTATTGACCGATCTTCAGGTTTCCACGAATCAGACTCCAGAAATAAGTGCTAGCGAGGAGCCCTCCTCAAACATCAGATCTTCCAACATAACCGGCGTCACTATCGAAACGGTTAATCCCCAACAAGTCCACTTCCTCCCTCTCCCACAAAACCCACGAAAACAAAAAGAATTCCGAAAAGTGCCCCACAAACAAGCAAGCCCCAAAAGAGTAGCAGAACATCGCAAACACGCAGACAAGCATATAGGGTGGCTCCACAGCCAGGGATGAGATTCGATCCCGCGGAAGAGGCGAATTTGGCTACCTAATTCGCAAAAGAGGAAACCGTTGGAGAGGGGTGGAGGTGGTGGCTGCGTGCGCGTCTCTCGGCAGCCACCCTGCAAATGGGATTACGCCGATCCCGCACTTCAAACGCCGCTTTATTCACCCCTCCGCGCTACGACGAATTGACAATTGACAGAATTGATACAGCACGGGCCACGTGCGTGCTCTCGAAACGCCCACGGGCACCGATACCCCACCAACCCCCGTGCTCCTCTTCATCCCGCGGAAAAATTCCATCGACTCATCCCGCGGTTAGCGTCGCATCGCGGAATTCCAAGCGGAGAGGAGCCCTTTCTCTTTTCCATTACCGGCGAATTTCCCAGACAGAAGACGGAACCAGTCGATTTATGCGGCCGAGCAGCCGCGCTAGCAGACAAAAGGCCTGTGCGGAGTTAAATTGTTGCGATGCCCTCGTAAAATTTTACGCGGTGTACGTGGCGGCGATGAGAGGACTACGCTTTGGTTGCCTTCTTCGCGCGCTTTCAATCGACTTGAGTGGTTTGAAAAAATCGCGAGGGTTCAATGATGTCGATGGCGAGAGGGCGGAGGGTGAATTTGTTTAGGTTGGGTGGCGCGATGCTTTTTTTTGGCGGTTTGTTAGATTGGGAATGGTTTGTAGAGTGGTCGAGACTGTTTAGGGTGGGTTGGTAAGGTTTTGGGTGGAAGGATGATATTTGCGTGTTTGACAATTTTTTAGGGAATGTAATTTGTTGTTTATTAGATTTTCTAATGTTGGGAGTTAAATTGTAGAATTGCTGTTCATCGCTTTCGCTCACCGCACGCGAAGTGGGAAATCTAGGTGGAAAATAGTCAGCAGGACGTGGATTTTTAATAATTTTGTATTAATTTAGAATGTTTTTTGAGAACAGTGACCAAAGTTTTGCAAAGTCTATGGAATTGAAAAATTCTCGAGGCGCTATTGCATTCATGACATGCCAAATGATAAAGCCGATTATAATTCATTTAATTTTATATAACCTTAATTTTTTGTAATTATTATGCAGTGATGGCCAAGTGATTCATTGAGTATTTTCATAATATTTCATTGTTTCTCTGTGTAGTTAGAAGTGTAAGTTAGAAGTGTAATACTTGACTGTCTATTTTTTTAGCTCACTGAAATTTTTACTGTCCGCGAACGTATTAACCGTTTGAGTGCGGCGAAGCGCTGTCGCGCTTCTCTTGCGTTGTGCCGAAAATGCGTAGAAGCGCGATCGCGCTGCTGTATGTTCCTACGATATAATTTTCGCATTAATTGAGCAGCAGGATAAGACGACTTACGACAGTGTGAGGTATGCAGTAAAAAAATGGTAATGGAATTAAACTATCCAACTTAATTTTCGCTATATATGAAAAAGGAATTCATGGAATTTTTGCAGCAAAACACTCTTGTAATAAGTGAGAATAAAAAATATTATTGTTGGTAAAAATTACTTTCTATGTAATAATTAGAGTTAATTATAACCGTTTCTATTCTTTTCCAAAAAAAATAACTACACATATCATTCCGCAATTTTAGCATATATACAAGAAAATTCTTCAGTACTCAAACGGTTAACACTACATTTACGGAAGCCGTCAAATTGACGGGTCTCTAATTGTCTTACAAACATTTCTCTTTATAGTGATCCTGAACAGTAAATATTTCACTTGTATTTTATAATACAATAATGACTTTACGAATTACCATTTTTGCCGCTTGATCCCTCCTTTTTCAATGTCCTTATCGGATATATTGCAATTCAAAAGATTTCACGCCCGTAAATCTAGTGTTAATATTGCGGAGCCAGTCACAAAAGAAATCGCAGGGCAAGGGGTTAACGCGCTGAGTTTTTGTTCCTGTATGCGTTCGTATACTCATATGTCGCGCATACGGAAATTTCAATGGGGTCCCTTCGATTTCAGTTCGGCGTATAATAATTTCAATAATCCCAGAGCCCACGGGGGCGGCAGGATTAATATCTATCCGCTGACCGCAGGACCAAACGGAGGCTAGAAGAGGAAAGAAGGAGGAAAGAGGGAAGCAATGATTCATTGGAAGAACGGATGAAGAAGGGCGCCGATTAATTTCGACCTCCCTCTTCTATCTGTCCCATCTACCGTCGAAAAAAATCGGCGCTTTTGAACTCGACGTTCAACCCTCTGTTTTTAATATTTTCCTCCCAAAACTGCTACAAAAAATATACTACTCTATGGATCGCTGGATAGTTAAAAAATTGTAACACTTATATAATCGTCAGTTAACATAATTAACACTAGAACTACCGACGTTAAATCTATTATAGTCTATCATATTAAATAAGTACTTTGAAAAAAGAGGAATCGAGAGGCGGAAAAGATGATCGATTCGGTGATTTATGTTCTTTGACATGGACGTAGAATGTTTATTCTGTGTACAATTGTGTATAACTGTGTACAAGTATACAAATTATAAAAATCTTTTTATTTTAAACAACACATAATTGCAACATTGATATTTCAAAACAAATTTTCTAATTTTTATCCCTCCTTTAACACGTTAAGCGCCATGCCGGTCACTAGGGACCGGACGTTGATTTTTCGTTTATATCGACGCTGATCAATAAAAACCGACGGTTGGTTTTTTACCTAAGCTACGCTATTGCCTATGAACGATCCATAATTAGTGGTTTTAAGTAAGAAATATACTATTTTATCAAAAATTAATGTAGCTCATTAAAACAAACAGGAAGATACCTTTCCTAATAAAGAGCCTAAACGGAAAGTGTCGTGCCGGTCCCTAGTAACCGGCGTGGCGCTTGACGTGTTAACGACAAAAGTTTGCGGCAACCAGCTTCAGAATTTAACTACTTTCGCCGGTACACGGTATTAGAAACGGAAAAAAATTTGCCGCTAGCAAAAGTATTAACCCTTTGGCCTATAACAACGAGTGACACTCGTGATGCGGTTGCAGTAACAGGAAATTCTGAAGCTTCTCAAAAATTGTCAAATTCAAAATATCAGTGGAACACGACACGATAATATTATCCCTATGTTGTTAATATTACTTTAAATTCTAAGATATATCAGGAATCACTGCCATATTTTTATTTTAGCAATTTAATTTTCAATTATTGCGGAGGCAGTCAGAAAAGAACTCGTAGGGCAAGGGGTTAACAAAAAGTAGGCTCTGATATGTCTGAAATCAAATGCAACTCCCAGATCATTAAATCCAAGAATACAATTTTTGGAATTTTCACCAGGATTTCAACGAAATCGACCACCGTGTGCGTCGCACAGTGGTTCATTTGGCCGAAAACCTGGCCAAAACCCCAAGGAGTTTTTCAATTTAGCTGAAAATTGGCGTATTAGTATTATTTGGGTCGCTGATTAAGAATCTGAACTCAGAATTTCCAAAAACAAAATGGTGGATGCGAGTATTGAAAAATTGTCGGATCGGCACGAAAATTAGTATTCTTATGTTTCTCCGGTCGCTAATTAAGAATCTGAACTCAGAATTTCCAAAAACAAATTGGCGAACAAACATAATTAAAAAATTAAGAATGTATTTAGATATTATGATACATTTATTGATCACAGTGAATTATATTCATCTTGTAAGCTTTTAATATTACAGAGAATCATAACAATTACCTTATAACGAACGTATTATAGTTAACTGACTTATTATTTTTAAATTAAATATATTTTTCTTTCACAAAGTACAAGTGATATCTACCGTGTCAGAAAACGTAGCACGGTATAAATACTTTACGGTGCTTCCACCTCCTATTTTTCATTCCAGTATTTAAAATTACGGTGGAAGGAGAAAAAATGAACTTTGCGAGAAACAAATATAGCCCTCATACCTGCAACTAGCCAGATTTTCAGCCGAAACGTCAAACATCTTTCGGTTTATGACGGTAAGCGGTCGAGGTGATCGCGGCTACCTATTGTTGCTTTGGAACAAAAGGCCACCAGCTTGCTTAAAATTATTTTGATTTTTAACCCGAACGAAATAAATATAGCGTTTCGTTAATTACAAGGGTAACCTTAGTGAGGGATTAGCATTATTCGTTTGTCCAAGGCACGATAGCCTGGCCGTATGTCGTAAACGTATTTCCCCGAGCATGGCGCGTGCGACAAACAAATAAGAATATCTCATAGAATCGCAAAAAGTCGCAAAATTTTACAACGGGGACTTCTTCGGGAAGCTTCAAAGTTTAATTTAAAAAAAAATTCGCGTTGTACTTTTGCGTACTTCACAACTATTTCCTCTGCAAAAGGAAAAAAATGTATGGGTTTTGTAATCTGTGCCGTAGCAGTTGTAAAATATTAAATAAAAAAATGAAACCAAGGTACTTATAATTTAAAAGTATGACGAATAGCTACAAATACTTACAAAGTTGATTGTACGATTATTTCACATTGAAAACGTATTCTGAATTTCGACGTGATTACGTTACATTATTCAAGTGCCAACTTTGACATTGCATATCTCTAAGAGCATTGTTCAATAAAAACTTTTATTAATGGAAACCGATGCTCCGATATGTTACAAATCAAACGCAATTGCTAAATTTTGAAAATCGCGAAAAAAATTTTTGGCTTTTTGGCCAGGTTTTCGGCCAAATGAACCACTGTGCGTCGGTAGCAACGGCTCCTCGAGGGAGACGGCGATATCAACGAGGAAACTGTACGAGGATGAGAACGAACGAACGGGCGAAATAATGAGTCACCCGGCTCTATTCGGCTGCTGCTGGCCACAATAGGACGCGGCCCCCGAAATATCTCGTTGCATGGTATCGCATGGCCACACCGTCGCGCCGGGGGAAACGCGCGTCAGGGAAATTGCTGCGGGAGGGAACCGAAAAATCCTCGCCGCAAAGCAATCGGTTAGCGATACCCTTCTGTCTGCTGGCTTGTGTCGATACCTGCCGGACAGACGGGCTTGTATCGACTCGTTATAGGCGAACTAGCTTAATATCGTACGGCGTTTGCGAATTTTTCGAGATAAGGAGAGATGTTGAGGGAGTTCTGGGTAAAGGTTGATAGTGGGGAGAGTTACGTAGAATGTGGAGTGCAGAATGGTGAATGCTTTCTTGTATTGTTTTCGAGGACAATTTTGAAGGGGTTTCTAAATGTAATTTTGAAGGGATGGTGGTTGCAATGATGCTCAGGGAGAATTGTTTAGCTTGGGAATTTTTTATGTAGAGAGAGATGTTGACGGAGTTTTGGTAGAAATTATATAGTCGAGGAGAGTTACGTAGGATGTGGAGTGGAAAATGGTGAGTGCTTTCTTGCATTGTTTTCGAGGACAATTTTGAAGGGGTTTAGAAATGTAATATTGAAGGGATGGTGGTTGCAATGATGCTCAGGGAGAATTGTTTAGCTTGGGAATTTTTTATGTAAGGAGATTTTTGATGGAAAATTCCTATGTTGAGGAACATTTAGGTAGAATTTATATGGTAGGGAGAGTTACATAGAATGTGGAGTGGAGAATGGTGAATGCTTTCTTGTATTGTTTTCGAGGACAATTTTGAAGGGGTTTATAAATGTAATATTGAAGGGATGGCGGTTGCTAAGATGCTCAAGAAGAATTTTTAAGCTTGGGAACTTTTTTTGGAAAATTCCTATGTTGAAGAAGTGTTGGTAGAATTTTTCATTGTGGAGGAGAGTTACATAGAATGTGGAGTTGAAAATGCTGAATGGTTTCTTTTATTGTTTTCGAGGACAATTTTAAAGGAGTTTATAAATGTAATATTGAAGGGATGATGGTTGCAATCATGTTCAAGGAGAATTGTTAAGCTTGGGAATTTTTGATGTGGGGAGATTTTTGATGGAAGATTCCTGTGTTGAGGAAGTTTTGGTAGAATTTACATAGTGGAGGAGAGTTACATAGAATGTGGAGTGGAGAATGATGAATGGTTTCTTGTACTGTTTTCGAAGACAATTTTGAAGGGGTTTATAAATGTAATATTGAAGGGGTGGTGGTTGCTAACATGTTCAAGAAGAATTGTTAAGCTTAGGAATTTTTGATGTGGGGAGATTTTTGATGGAAAATTCCTGTGTTGAGGAAGTTTTGGTAGAATTTACATAGTGGAGGAGAGTTATATAGAATGTGGAGTGGAGAATGTTGAACGGTTTCTTGTATTATTTCCGAGGATAATTTTGAAGGGATTTATAGATGTAATATTGGAGGGATGGTGCTTGTAATGATGTTCAAGGAAGACTGATAAATTAGAGAATTTTCAACGTTGGAAGAGATATTGCGGGGATTTTGGAATAAATTATATGGTGGAGGAAAGTTACAAAGAGTTTAGAGTAGAAGAGTGGACAGTTTTCTATGTTTCTTTTGCTCATTATGTTGGAGATGCGTGGAAATGTAGTATTGCAGTGATGGGGGTTGCAATTATGTTACAAAAAGATTATTTAGCCTGGTAATTTTTTATAGAGAGAGAGATGTTGAGGGAATTTTGGTAGAAATTACATAGTGGTGGAGAGTTACATAGAATGTGGAGTGGAGAATGGTGAACGGTTTCTTGTATTGTTTCCCAGAGTAATTTTGAGAGTGTGTATATTGTGTCCAATATTGAAGGGATGGTGGCTGCAATGATGTTCAAGGAGAATTTTTAAGATTGGGAATTTTTGATGGAAAATTCTTACGTTGAGGAAGTTTTGTTAGAATTTATATCGTAGGGGGAGTTACGTAGATTGTGGACTGGAGAATGGTTTCTTGTATTGTTTCCCAGGATAATTTTGAGAGTGTATAGTAATCTAATATTGAAGGAATGATGGCTGCAATGATGTTCAAGGAGAATTATTAAGCTTGGTAATTTTTTATGTAGGGCAGATGTTGAGGGAGTTTTGGGTGAAATTACATGGTGGAAGAGAGTTTTATTAGAGGATAATTTTGAAATGAGCAAATGTAATAATACAGAAATAAAATTTGTAATGGTGTTACAAGATTGTTTCGCTTTAAAAATTTTGTCGCATAAGCGTTCTGTAAGTTTTATGTTTAAATTATTTGCATTAGAATATTAAGTAGTATCGTATTAGTTCAGATTTTCTTCACTAATGTAGCGCAGGATGTTAGATAGTCTTTGCTATTATTGATTTCTGCATTTTGAGGAATTACGAGTTGCAGGGTAGCATTCAAATAGCTGCATCAGAAATATGTAGGGACAGTTTTGCTATCAACGTTGAAACAGAATTGTAAATAATTTTAAAAACTTACGTACTGCACTGTTGAAGTGAAGAGGGAGAATTTTGTACTGGTATCAGAGGGAGCCTCACTCTGTGGAATCTTCCGGCGATAGACAGCGATGTAGAAGCAGATGTGCGAAGGGTTTCTTATTGAAATTATTTAGAGTAGAATATCGGAGAATGTAGAATGGGATTTGGAGTAGACGCTCGAATAGTTTTCCACATTATTCAGTATAGAATTTTGGGGAACTATATACACATAATTCTGTTTTTACACGGTAGATACGTTCCAGACAAATCGTGTAAAAAAGACACGAAGTACATACATAGAAAAAAGGGGGAGTAGTTCCATATCCTTCAACCCTATAAAAAATAGTCAAAATAAATATATTAAAATTTATTTTAAGAATATTTTAGATTTTTTAATCGTGCTAAATCCAATGAAATCGTGTAAAAACAAAATCAATTTTTTTTCTAGACCGTGTTAAACCAAAACCGTGTAAAAATAGAATTGGGTGTATTATATAGGTCTTTACAAAAATACAAAAGAAAAAAATAATTAATATGCAGGTTTTAATTTTTTTTAAATGAAGTGTTTCAAAAATGATCCACCCTGCAGTACAAACATAAATATTATCGTATAATTGTTAAGAAAAAAAGTGCATATATTTACTTACTAATTATTCTGAATACAAAATTATTATGAGTATTATATTATATGCACTATTATGAGTACAAAATAACTAATCAAAATTTCCGCCATTATTAGTAATGTCTATGGACGTTAACACTAGATTTACGGAAGCCGTCAAATTGACGGATTCCTACTTTTTTAAAAACGGTTTCCAAATTCATAGAGTCGTGGTACAGTCAATATTTCACTTGTATCTTATAATATACAAATTACTTAACCGATCTTCGTCTTTACCCGTTGATCCCTCTTTTTTCAAAGCACTTATTTAATATATTTAAGTGTGACTGATTTAACGCCCGTAAATCTAGTGTTAAAAACGAAATCAATTTTTTTTCTAGACCGTGTTCAATCAAAACCGTGTAAAAAAAGACCGTGTAAAAACAGAATTGGGTGTATATCATTTTTGGGAAGCTTGAAAATTTCACTCATTATAGGCCAAAGGGGTTAAAAACAAGAAGCCCCCCAACAAAGACTACGACAAGCAAAAACGACGAAGGGGGTGAAATAAACATTTTATCGGCTTGTCCAGCCGGCGATTTCTCGATAATGAAATTCAGCAACGGCTGACCGAAAACATTCCAACGTCCGTTGCACTCCGCCCCTCGCGATACACGGGGAGCCCTTAATCCCGGATAGGGGTGCGGCCAAAGAGGGCGTAGACCCCGTAAGCCTGCCTAGGTAGGAAGGTACACGGCATTCACCCCTTTCGAGACGGCATGGCAATCTTTGAACGCACGCGGAAACCGTTATCGACCTTGCCGCGAGTTAAGGAGGCCGCTTTCGAGAAGTTCCGAGACCCCTTCTTCAGTCGTTGCCCCTCGCGTGTCCTGGCTGCACTCGTTCCCCTTTCCCATACAAATCTACACATGTTGCGTGCTTTGTTGCACCGTATCCGATAAAACGGCATTTATCGCGCTGCACTTTGCACTCGCGACGAATTTCACGGCGCGGGTTGAGTGGAGGTTACGGGAGGAGGGGGTGTTTTTGTGATTTAGTGTTCTTCTGTTCTTGGAATGTGATACGAAAGATTTTTTTTTAAGTTGGATATGAATTTTGACTTGTTTAGATGCGAAAATTTTGGGGCCTGAGGGAGGATTTTTGGGGTATGAGGTGATTTGGGGGCCTGGGGAATGGAGAGATTATACGTTCGGTTTTGGGTGACTCAGAATTTGGAGCATTTATGTGTGTCTTTTAGAATTTAATTGGAACGTAGATTTTAATTATATTGTTTATTTAAGACACATTTTTGGACGATGCACGGATTAATGATGGATTTCGGGGTGCAAGTTGGTTTAGTGATTCAGTGTGTCAAGAGGTTTTAGTGATTACTCAGGCTAACTTGAAACTTCCGCGGTATGTACTTTTATTTTTCTTAAAATTCTATTATAATATATATTTTCATATATTTCGAGGACACACTCTTTGCAAAATATCGGTAACTTTGTTGGAAATATTACAGTTTTGCAAGAAAATGACACATTCACATCACACACATTCACAGTTCTAGTGTTAAAGAAATTTTAATTTTTCTATGTTTGATGAAAGCACTGTGATTAATGACAGTATATTTGTTGCCTTTTTTTAATTGGATCTACATATCTTTATGCAACTGTTGCAATAAAGAAAGCATTAAAACTTTATCGAACTTTAAACGCACTGGTGCTAAATCCATCCGCCTGAAGGAGAATTTCAGTCTCCTAGCAGAAATGTAAGTCACTATTAGGGGATACATTTTCATGCGAAACAGCACCCCCCTTTTCAAATCTCAAATTTTCGACATCACAATAAACAATCTGGAAAATTTCCTTGTTGCAAAGTCAAAAGCTCCACCTTCGGTTCAATTTCAGGGCGCCAAATATTAGGTTGGTAAGAAATTAAAGTCGGTTTTCCAGTTTTCAAACTTCGGCGCTTAATTTTGAGATAGCCGTTCATTTTAATCTGTTTGTTTTCTTATATCATTTAAGAAAAAAAATATATTAAAAAACTTGTTTTTCTCTGGGGGAAAATGTGTAAATTTTAATGGAACTAATTTTGATTAAAAGAAATTATTCCCATTCTCAACATGTCTCAAAGATAACGTTTTAAAACCGACATTAATTTCTTACCAACCTAATACATTAAAACGAAATGAAACCTTAAACGCACTCATGGTGAATCTATCCGCTTGCAATCTTTTTCATTTCAAACATTAAACTTTCTAATGTCACGACCAATTGGCGACATTTACTTTTTGAAAAAGAAAAAAAAATCAAATTTCAAATTCGAAACTTCTATCTTCAATCCAAATGATGGGGTGCTAAAAGCTTTAAGCCCAAGCGAAGCCTCTAAATGCACCGACTCAAAGAGAGTTCCAATATTCTTACATCTCCAAAGACCACCGGAAACCTCTGTCAAACTACGTCTTTTTGCTCTTTCCAAAATTCAAACTCCCTAATCAGCAGCCACCGCACCGCCAACCGTATTAAAACCGAATCAAACCTCAATCGTAGCCATACAAACCACCCAAAAAGCCTCTTCAATCTCCCCATAAGTATGTAAATCACCGCAAATCACTGGAGATCATCTCATTTCGCACACTCGGCGTTGGATATCTCTCGCATCGAGGCAGAAAATTAAACGGCAAGGCACCGTGCGATAATGGACGGTTTGCGAATTTCGCGATCAGGCCGAATGTCTGGCTGGTCGCGTGAGATCGAACGGTCTCGCTGGTTCTGCAGACGTTCGACAGGTGTTCCCATGGCCGAGGAGGAAGTGATTTCGTACGGCAGTTACCGCCGGGGTGTGCTAATGTGCGAATTAATACAGCGGTCACTTAGGCAACGTTTCGTCGCGCATCGCGAGTCACTCGGCGCATGCGCTGGTTCGTGAAGTGATGAAGCTTTCGTCAACGCATCGATGTTTGTTTGTTTGTTTTGTACAGTCCCTGGTCATCGAATTAGGACCACGTAAAAAACTTTCACTTTTATGGTTATAATGTTATATCATATATGGAAAATTGTCTTTGGTCATTCAAATTATTACTAAATACGTTGATAACAAAGTATACATAGCTATATATTTCTTACTGTTGTGATAATAATAGAATTGTGTGGACAATTCTCCGGACTTGAATGCCATAGAAAATGTTTGGAGCCTACTCAAACGACTTGTTTACAACTCTCCAAGCACCACATTATCTGAGTTGAAAACAAAAATTACAGATATTTGGGAAAATAACGAAGATATAAAGCAATGTTTACAAAGCATGCCGGAAAGGATACAAGCTGTCATCAAGGCAAAGGGTGGAAATACGAGATATTAACATGCGTTCATAGTGTTATGTACAGTAGTAGTGTATTGTGTTATTAGTTAATAAACTATATCATTACAATTTGAACAGGCCTTTTAATTTTACGGAGAACATGAAAAATGCTGAAAATTTGGAGTGGTCCTAATTCGATGACCAGGGACTGTACGTTGCGGACTTCAGTTGCAACGATCAATTAGCCCTGGACCTGCAGTTCTAGGTGGCTTCGGAATCATTGAGGGTATGACGTTGACAGTAAATCTTCGATAAAGGCATCATGAGTTTCCCTCGATAAATGCATCATGACTATCCCCTCCACATAGGAGGATCCTCCTTGGAGAACCTCGACGCTCGAGGAGGGAGCAGTGTAACATGATACCACCCGAATGTATCTGTGAGGCAATACTAATTGGAGGATCAGCTGTTTTCATCTTCGATTTTTTTTTAAACCTTTGCTAACGTATTTGTGAGATTTTTCTGATTAAAATGATACCAAACACGATATACTTTGAAATATATTTACTTAATATTTAATAAATTTACTTACTATTTACATAATTCAAACTATATCGTGTTTGGTATCATTTTAATCAGAAGAATCTCAAAAATACATTGGGAAAAGTTACATTAAGAAAAAGGAATAAATAAACAAGTTTATTGTTGCATCAGCAATGCCTCACCGATACTTTCGGGCAGCTCACTTTGTTTGCTTGCTCTCTCTGTCTCTTCTCTGTCTGTCTTTTTCTAAGTTCGCGCTTGGCTCGTGTCCTAATGTAAACACAGATTCGACACCGGTACACGATAAGAGCACTGCTTTGCCCCCGAAATCTGTGCTGCTACAAAAAGGCGTTAGGCTTACTTAAACGTACTAATCATTCTTAAGATATAATACTGCAAAGATCTGCTAATTTATACGTTACACTGTGACAGTTAATCTAAAGATAAACTAGAAACGCTTATTTAAATAATCTTTTCCTACAAAGTTTATAATGTGGTCGTTTTTAAAATATTAGTAAAAAGAAATTTATAATTTTGATGACCTCAAATGGACTTGTACCACTTTCAAAGTCAACAAAATGTGAAAATCATACATTTATGAAATATTAAATATGGGATTTCAGTGGAATCACATCAATTTTTTTATGAAATTGTATTAAATACATCAAGAATACAAAATAACAAGGAATTATGTCAATATTTCTTCAGGTAATGCTATTTAAATTACTTTAATTAAAACTTTATATTAATACGCGCCATTTTTAATTTAAACGGTGGAAGTACCAAAATTCCAGTGAAGGAAGGAAAATTGTTACGTCATTAACAGTGTTGCCACACATATGAAAATGAAGTAGAGAAATTATGAAGTATAATTTTTTAATAAATATTATGTCTTTGTGGAAAGTGCACTTACACCATTTTCTAAGTAATTATATTTGTAATTTCATTAATAAATTTTTTTGCGAACTAGTAGCCCTCTTTCAAGTGGTTTTCTGGCTAAGCTGCAGCGATTCTTACTAAAAAAATTCAGAATCTGAGAAAGGATATTACAGTCTGCAACTCCATACTCTTCATGTCCTTACCCACCATAACCCCCATGGATTGATGTATGGCGAGGATGAGAAAGATAGCTAGCGGGACTGCATCTTCTCTCGTTTTTAACACGTTGCATGCCATGGGGGTCCTAGGTGACCGGCGCAGTTGCATTCGATGAAATTTCTTATGACTTTTAAATTGTAATATTTGCGAATTTGTTAATTCGCTCTATACATCTCTTGTATATAAATGTATATACTTATGCTATACATCTCTTTGTGTCTTTAATGCTTCCGCTATGTAAAGATGTGATTTTAATAGAAAAAGTTTCACTTCAGCAGAAATCAAGAAACCAGCGAAATACCGGTGGCATTCAACGTATTAATTAATTTCGTTGTGCCTCATTTACTCCCTCCATCGTGCGCTGCGATTTCAATGTGTGAAACGGAGCAGCGTTTCATTTGTATTTCTTCCATTAGGCTTCTTTCTAATACCTGACTATACGTGTAATTGAGAAATCCTGCCTGCTAACTATGTATGATTTTTTCTTGTTAATTCGCATCATATGGTGGCAGGGGAGAGTTCAGCCGAGGTAGGGGAGAATCCAGGGGGTAGGAGCTGTTGTTCGATGTGTAGAGGGTAGTTTGGAGGTAGCTGTTTTTAGTGGGGGAAATTGTTGATTTTGTGATGGTTGAATTATTAGGATTGGTGGGAAGAAAAGAGGAAGGAGAAAATATCGTTACATTGGCTGCATATTCTTTATTTATAGGTGCTATAATATTTAATTAAATCCGTATCGCAGAGTAAAATATTAATTGAGTATAATTTGAAGCGACCCTATTTCAATATCTGTGAGGAATGGATCATTAAAAATTATTAACTAAAATAATTCATTACTTATCGATCGCGTAAATGATTTTAAATGAACTATGTTGTATTTCAATTAAATCGTTGGGGGAATAAAAGTTGACTTTATTATATCTTGTAATTTTTAAGACAACAAGGTAACTTTGATTTTTCAGATAATTAATTCGTTTCTTGCTGGTTAAAAGCCCCTCTTTAAATTAAATTTATGAAGAAACCCATGTGAGTACTCGTAAAACGAATCGCTTGAAGGAGGAATAAAAAGAATCCAATACGTGGAGGAAAAAGTACCGTAAGAGATCTCGAAACATTATTTAGTTACTTTCAGCTTATTTAACGATTCTTAATTATACTAAAAACCTGCCCGCGGAATAATTATTTCCAAAGTCGTAACACAGTGTTATGTTTACTGCAAAACCTCTGCATTATACTAATTTAAGTACTCGCAACAGAGGCGATGACAAAAATACAAAAAATGTCCAACATTTTTCAGATCGAACCTTTAAGTATCCACTTCTAAGACAGGTTTTTTACAAAATTTGCATAAACGTTGGTTATTTCCTACTAACAAATGGCTACATGCACAGAAAAGAAGTTACTCTAGATATTGACCTCCACAACATATTTCAAGGTCGCTGAAATCGCTCATAGTATGAAATGTTTCTTACTCAATTAACACTAAAACTGACGGCAATAATTCTATCATATTTTAACACTAGATTTACGGGCGTGAAATCTGTTAAATCGCAATATATTAAATAAGGTCTTTAGAAAAAGAGGGATGAAGCGGCAAAAATGGTAATTCGTTAGGTCATTATTGTATTATAAAATATACGTGAAATATCTACTGTACAGCGTCTCTGTAAATTTTAGAAATATTTATAAGACATGTAAGAACCCGTCAATTTAACGGTTGCCGTAAATCTAGTGTTAATATACCATATATTTACTTTGGAAAAACAGGAATCAAGCGGTGAAAAAGGTGATCGATTTTATAATTTGTGTTTTTTGGGATCAACGTAGAATATCTACTCAATGGCTCTCCTATAAACTTGTAGAATTTTTGGGAAAAAATTGAAAACCTGTCGTTTTGACTGCCTTGGTAATTCCAGCGTTAAAACCTTATCACAAATAACTGTTTCCAAAACCATCACGCAGTAGCAATTCTACTCCGAATCTTTGCAACACCCTTCTTTAAATACCGAAAACCTCCAAACGACAGGCCATCACCCGACTAACGACGTTTAACATCTCATTTTAATTGAATCTTATCAGAAAGTGCGTACAAACGTTCACCACATTAAATGCCAAAACGTATACGAAAGAGTTCCTCGGTCCATTTGAGGTCATCAGAAGTATAAATCTCTTTTAACTAATACTGTAAAAATGATCACATTATAAACTTAAATCGATGGAATATTTAAAAAACATAAAATGAGCTAATTACATATAACAATATTTTTCAAAACATTCAAAGACAAACCCTTAAATATCTCCATACAATATAAAATGGACTTACACCACTTTCAAAGACAGCTGCTCATATTTCAAGGCCACAGAAATCACTGAAAACCCCATACTCAATTAAAACGATCGCATTACAAACTTAAATCAATTTAATATTTAAAAAATGTAAAATGAGCTTATTACATATATCAATATTTTTCAAACCATTCAAACACACACTCTTAAATATCTCCATATAATATAAAATGGATTACTCCACCTTCAAAGAAAGCTGCTCATATTTCAAGGCCACAGAAATCACTGAAGACCCCATACTCAATTAAAACGGTCACATTATAGACTTAAATATCTCCATACAATATAAAATGGACTTACACCACTTTCAAATAAAACTGCTCATATTTCGAGGCCACAGAAATTACTGAAGACCCCATACTCAATTAAAATGATCACATTATAAACTTAAATCAATTTATTATTTAAAAAACATGAAATCAACTTATTACACGTACCAAAATTTTTCAAACCATTCAAACACAAACCCTTAAAAATCTCCATACATTATAAAATGAACTTACACCACTTTCAAAGAAAACTGCTCATATTTCAAGGCCACAGAAATCCCTGAAGACCCCATACCCAATTGAAACTCTGCCACGAAGTAACTGTTTCCAAAGCCATCACACAGTAGCAATTCTACACCGAATTTTTGCAACACCCTACTTTAAATACCGAAGACCTCAAAACGACAGGCGATCATCCGACTAACGACGTTTAAACGTCCCATTTTAATTGAATCTTATCAACAACCTCGCATAAACTGCCGCTACGGTTCTCGTTCGCCAACAAGAAGAGTCGAACATCCGGAAGGAGAAGTCCCGTAACAAGTCTCGGGACATCCCCGTTGAAATCCGGCTCTCCTGTAAGAGTATCCAGGATACCTTTCTCTCGATTAATTGCCGTGACGGCGCTCGAGAGGCGGTCCCTTTTTCCCTAATTAATTCGTATTGCAAATTTCTGGCTGGCGTGCCACAACGAGCACGAAGGAGGGCCACGGAGATCTGGTATCTCGCAATTTTTCGCTTCCTGCGACAGAACCCATGGCCCTCCACGGCTCTGGAGGATACAAGTGCGTATATCTGGTGTATTGCGTGCCGCTCGAAAGCCGAAATCTACTCGCTCGATCCGGCTCGAGCGTAATTGCCGGCGCTGCGTGCCCCGCGATTCCTTTAATTGCCAAGGTCTCCTCGTGCGACGGCCCTTCGTCCGCTCGGTTGTCTTCTTTTGTGGGCTCCTCGGTCGTTACGGTTCGTCCGAGGAGGTTTTAGAGTTGTTTTTAGGGCGGTGGACTGTGATTGTCGATTGGGGTTTTACTTGCGTTGATAAGTTGATTGGCGATTTTTCTTTATGGTCGCGTGCGCAGTGGGTACGGTTTTAGGTGCTGCAGACTTTTTCGGGAGGTTGGGGAACGTCGATGTAGCGGCGTGTTTATGAGGGACTTCTGGGAAGGATTGTTATAAGAGAATTTGTTTAACACGTTAACCCTTTGGGATGTTACCAAGGCCACTTAGAAAACCACTGGAAGATGTAAACACAACAGAGTGTCACTGTACAGGACCACTATCCGTGCGGCTGGTATAAGCAAGCTGCGTTTTTTCATAATCTCCAGAGGTTGAATATGAATACAGTCGTTATCATCGTAACATCTTATGATACTGAATAGTACTATAGTAGCCGTATGAGATCTGACATGAAATGCTGCTATAGTGGCTCCTGTTTTTGTAATTTTCAGGAACCAAATACTGTAATACTATAGTAATCTTTGTTTTTATCATCTTTAAGGACCAAATGCTACCACAGTGACTTTTCTTTTCATAATTTTCAAAGATAAACTGGTACCATAGTGGCCTCCATTTTCATAATTTTGAGAGACCAACTGCTACTATAGTAGCTTTTGCTTTCAGAATATTTAGGGACCAAATGCTGTAACACAGATCTTTGTTTTAATCATTTCTGGGCACCAAATGCTACTATAGTGGCCTCTGCAACCATAGTGCCCTCTACTGCTATTGTGCCGTCTGCTACTATAGTACACTCTGCTTTCATAATTTTGAGGGACCAACTGCTGATATAGTCACCTCTGCTTCAGAATATTTAAGGACCAAATGCTGTGAAAGTGGTCTTTGTTTTAATAATTTCTGGGGCCAACTGCTACTATAGTGGCTTCTGCAACCATAGTGCCCTCTGCTACCGTAGTGCCCTCTGCTACCATAGTGCCCTCTGCTACCATAGTGTCCTCTGTTACCATAGTACCCCCTGCTACTATAGTACCCTCTGCTTTTATAATTTGGAGGGACCAACTGCTACTATAGTGGCCTCTGCTACTATAGGGCCCTCTGCTGCCGTAGTGCCCTCGGCTACCATACTGCCCCCTGCTTTCATAATTTTTAGGATCTAATTTCTACCATAGTACCCTCTGCTTTCATAATTTTTGGGATCCAACTTCTACCATAGTGGTCCCTATTTTCATAATTTTCGGGTACCAAGTACTATAGTGGCGTCTGTTTCCATAAATGTTAGGGACCAACAGCTACCATAGTGGCCGCCGCGCAAGTGATCTTCTAAGACCAAACGTTACTATAGTACTTCCCGTTCATCACCAGAACTACCGACGCTATCTCTATTAATTTTAACTGTGCCGAATAAGTACTTTGAAAAAATAGAAATCAAGAGTTGAAAAAAATGATCAATTGATTAATTTAACTTTTACAAGATTGAAGTAAAATATTTACTTCGTGGCTCTCCTATTAATCCGCGTTTTTTAAAAAATCTTGAGAACCGGTCGTTCAGTCCGCCTTGGTAGTTTAGCTCTAAATAAAATTCCAAGACCGAACTCTGTTATGTGTGCCTCCATTTAAATAACCTCCCACATCGTATACCGCTAAACACAAGATCTTTTCGATATAACCAAAGAATAGATAATAATACGCTCGGAAAAGTCGAAATCACCAGGCTATAAAGAAGAGGGCACCACCGTAGACTGATTTCACAACCGGAAACTCGTTCCAGCCGTGGCAGCTGAGCGTATATGATCCACCGTCTCCGTATACCGTCGTACATTTGTACAAACATACCGTACACACGTAATTCCAGGCACTGTTACGTATTTACGGATGCCGTTGAGCGATACCGCCCGCCGGCAGGAAACATACTTCGCGAATTATTGTCCCGTCGACATTCCTTTATCGTGGAAACGAAAGGCGGCATCGTTGACAAGTTTTCCCTTGCTCCGCGGAAGTGACAAGAGGGTAATAGAATATAAACGTCCCCGCTTAGCGTTACGCGGCTGCGTGTAACGCCGCAATTTCGTCGGGCATGATACGTACTCGGTTACTTACTTACGTACCTTTATAAGTACTTGCATAGTTGGCTACTTACGTACACGTACGATACACGTTCGGCTAGAGTAACCTCCGGGAGCACGCGACCGTAATATTATCCAGCGAGCGAGCGGACTCGATGGACTCTCTCCTTCTTGCTTGGCCTCTTTCGCGTTTCTTGGTCCTTCTTTGTCGCGCTCGTAGTCTTGGGCTCTTCTTCAGTTTCTTTTTCCTTTTTTTTTTGTAACCTTAGGGTTCATCTAAGTAACTCTTCTTTTGTATTTGTCGGGTTCAATGAAGAACTTATTCTACTTCTGTATTTTTAGGATTTAATTGATTAATTTTCTTCTTCTTCTTCTTTTTTGTATTCTTAGGGTGCAGTTAAGTAACTCTTCTTTTGTATTTTACGGGTTTAACTAAGTAGTTAGTCCGCTTTTGTACTTTCGAGTTTAATTTACTAATATTCTACTTCAGTTTCTTCTTCTTTTTTTGCATTCTTAGGGTTCAGCTAAGTAACTCTTGTTTTGTATTTTTCAGGTTTAACTAAGTATTTTGACTGCTTTTGTATTTTTCGGGTTTAATTGATTAATATTCTTCTTCAGTTTCTTCTTCTTGTTTTTCTTGCATTGTTAGGGTTCAGCTAAGCAACTCTTGTTTTGTATTTTTCGGGTTTAACTAAGTATTTCTTCTGCCTTTGTATTGTTCGGTTTTAATTGATTAATATTCTTCTTCAGTTTCTTTTTCTTCTTTTCTGTATTTTTAGGGATCAGCTAAGTAATTCTTCTTTTGCATTTTTTGGGTTTAAATAAGTACTTCGTCTGCTTTTGTATTTTTCGGATTTAATTGATTAATATTCTTCTTCAGTTTCTTCTTCTTGTTTTTCTTGCATTGTTAGGGTTCAGCTAAGCAACTCTTGTTTTGTATTTTTCGGGTTTAACTAAGTATTTCTTCTGCCTTTGTATTGTTCGGTTTTAATTGATTAATATTCTTCTTCAGTTTCTTTTTCTTCTTTTCTGTATTTTTAGGGATCAGCTAAGTAATTCTTCTTTTGCATTTTTTGGGTTTAAATAAGTACTTCGTCTGCTTTTGTATTTTTCGGGTTTAATTGATTAATATTCTTCTTCATTTTCTTCTTCTTCTTCTTCTTTTTGTATTCTTAAGGTTCAACTCAATAGTTTTTCTTTTGTATTTTTCAGATTTAACGAAGTACTTAAACTGCTTTTGTATATTTCGGGTTTAATTAATTAATATTCTTGTTCGGTTTCTTCTTCTTTTTTGATTTTTCGGGTCCAGCTAAGTGCTTCTTGTTTTGTATTTTTCGGTTGGATTAAGTATTTCTTCTTTTGTACTTTTTGGATTTAATTGATGAATATGGTCATTTGTTCTATGACTTAAAGGTTAACTTTCTTCGGTTTCTTCTTCCACTTCTTCGTTTTCTTTTGTATTTTTTAGGTTTAACTGATTAATATGGCAATTATGCCTAGAACCTAGTTTAAAATAGGTGTAAAACCGTCGAGGCTACGGTATATTTTACTTGAGAAATAAGGAAAAGTATTTCAGAGGTGACGGGGACTTAACTAGCCAGTAATTAAAAGTCCGAGCGTTTAAATTCATGTGCGCTATAATCTCCTCTGGCACGGTATTTCGTGTTTAGCCGTTATAGGTGGTTGCAGTATCGCTGAGGCTATGATACACTAAATGATAATATAAAAAAATGTCTAGTGTGGCAAAAAGCCGGCGGGTATTTTAAGCTTTGACTTCATTAACCCTATTTCTTTCCGTTTATTATTATTTCCCCCCTTTGCACTGCTTCATCTCTCAATATTGCAATATTTTCTGCCCTTTGTCCTCCGTTTTTCTTTCTTCCATAACCCTCTATTCAGTTTTCCATTTCTTTGTTTCTCGGCCTGCTTACATTTTTCTTCTCCCTTCTGCCATCTCTCTCTCCATCCTTTTTAAACTTTCACAATCAATCCTTTACGTTATCTCCCGTCTATCTCTCTTAATGCTTATTTGTATTACTATACTATAGTCATCTTTGTTTTCACCATTATTAAGGACCAAATGTTACCACAGTGACTTTTGTTTTCATAATTCTCAAAGATAAACTCGTACCACAGCGGCCTCCATTTCCATCATTTTCAGAGATCAACTGCTACTATAGTGCCCTCTGCTACCATAATGCCCTCTGCTACTATAGTACCCTCTGATTTTATAATTTGGAGGGACCAACTGCTGCTACAGTGGCCTCTGCAACCATAGTGCCCTCTGCTACCATAGTGCCCTCTACTACTATAGTACAGTCTGCTTTTATAATTTGGAGGGACCAACTGCCACTATAGTGGCCTCTGCAACCATAGTGCCCTCCGCTACCGTAGTGCCCTCTGCTACAATAGTGCCCTCTGCTACCATAGTGCCCTCTGTTACTATAGTACCCTCTGCTTTCATAATTTGGAGGGTCCGACTACTGCTATAGTGGCTTTTGCTTTCAGAATATTTAGAGACCAAATGCCACTGTGACAGTGGTGATGCTTCTGCCATCTCTCTCTCCATCCTTTCTAAACTTTCACAATCAATCCTTTACGTTATCTCCCGTCTATCTCTCTTAATGCTTACTCGAATCTCCCTATTCGCTTCTTTCCATCCCGCAGCTCACTTCATCTAACCTCTCTGCTCCGCTCCTCTCCCTCTTTCCCTCGCAATTCCGCTTCTCTTCCTCCTCCGTCTCTTTTCGCCCTTCGACTCTCTTTCTCCACCTCGCTCGATTCTCGATTCCCGATTCTCGAGCGTACCGGGAATGGTAATTAGCTAGGCCGCATTGCGATGTTAGGTCGTCACAGTGCGAGCCAGTTGCAACATTTTTGCCCCCGCGAAATCTCGCGGCATTCGATCGGAATTCTGTCGAGAACCGGCGGTATTTACGCGAACAGGAAGCCACCGCGATTGGAATCTTCCGACTGTTTCTGGCGCGATTTAATTTTCATATTTTCGCGTCTCGTCGTTCCGATCGGCGATCTCTGTTCCCCGTTTCGCCTTCGCCGTTGCGCAGCACACTCCAAACGCCGACTGGGAGATTTGTTTCATTTTGACGTTACGCTCGACTCCGTGCGCAATAGACTTGTGCGCATTGTCATTTAATTGGAGCGAAATTCGAATCGCTTCGAAAAACTGACTCGTTGTATTTTGGCTTGGATAGGTATTGTCATTTCGTCTACGACTCAAAATTTTAGCTGGGTTACGAGCCACCGAGATTGACTCGTTTTGGGGTTATGCTCCACAACCTGCGCAGCAGACAATGAGTTATGCGCATTATGCTTATTACCATGGAACGGAATTCAAATCGTCCCGCGAAAACTTTTGTAAATATTAGTTTTAGTATGCTGATCGCGCAGAGAACCTTTTCCAAATGCAATTTTGATCCAAATTGAGTGGAAAATAATTTATTGTACAATAATGCAACTGCGGAATAACTTGAAAAATCATAGAATACATTTCGATTACTCCAAAATAGGACAAATTGAAAATATTCAGTTGAGACGCCCAAATTCGACAGTTTGAGAATCTCCTCATTGTAATAACTACAATTTTTACATTTAGAAAATACTAATAATCTAACTGAAAAGTTTACGTCGTACTTAATTATACTGAATATAGGTCTATTAAGAATTATAAAGCTATTTATTATATAAATAATGTGAAAAAGGGTTAAAAGGAAAAGTATACCAGTAATTATAAGTCGAACGAGTTTGATGTAATGGAAAATTACGATTTTCTTTTGCCTTTTGCATCACTTTTGCGTGAAAGTTACGGTGAGTCAGTTCGAGAGCTGTAATACAGTTTGACTTTGAAGGAATTTGTAATTCTAACTTGATATTCGATAAACAAAATTTCAAACACAGACAGTGAAATTTTGGTAAAGTTATCTTCTAGATATTCGGGATCAATAACTTCCTTCTCACGTGCATTTGCCTTGATCTCGATAATGATAAATAAAAGGAAAAAGTGCGCTTCCTTTGGACCCAGACTGTGAGAAGATCGGCGAAACGATAATGAGACGTTCTCTTCGAGTAGAAGTACAATAAATTTTCATTTTATAAATAAGAAACAAGAATTAAAAGTTGACTCGGCTCAAATCAGATCAAAAGAAATCCCATTTGGTTTGCAGATCTTGCGGTGGCCCTTCCAGGCTTAAGCTTATCGGCAATTCTCATGGTATCCAATAAAAAGGATACTTGTTTCCAATTATTGCGAAATTGCAAAAATTGTGAAGGGATAGAAGTTCCAATTTTACGAAGAAAAATACAAACATTCGAATTGAATAGTCAAAGGTTATTAGTTTCCCAGTCTTTTAATTTCACCCATAGTAAGTTTCCATTTGTCGAAAAGTGCAAATAGAACAACTCACAGAAACTCCAAGCAATTTGAAACTTAACCTGCAAGTTCAACAACTTCTTCCTGTCGCGCAATTCCTCCGCCATAGATAATCCTTAAAGAAGAAAAACAGGGACACTTCTTTAAATACAAATAGCAAGGCACAATAAACTTAAAATTTCAAACGCAACTTTCAATTTGCCAATTAAAATTATCAATCATCAAAAGGCCCAAAATCCCCGCTCAATTTGAAACTTAACCTCTAAGTCCAACAGTTTCCTCCTGGTGCGCAATTCCTACGCCAGCGATAATCCTTAAAGAAGAAAAAAAAATGACACTTCTATAGATACAAATAGCAAGACATAATACACTTAAAATTTCAAACGTAACTTTGAATTTGTGAATTAAAATTGTCAAAACCCAAAAGTCACAAAAACCCCGCTCAATTTCAAACTGAAGCTTTAAGTCCACCGACTTCCTCCTGCTGCGCAATATCCTCCGCCATCGATAATCCTTATAGAAGAAAAAAAAGATACTTCCTTAGATACAAATAGCAAGACAAAATACACTTAAAATTTCAAACGTAACTTTCAATTAAAATTAAAATTGTCAATTAAAATTGTCAAACACCAAAAGACACAAAAACCCCGCTCAATTTGAAACTTAACCTCTAAGTCCAACAGTTTCCTCCTGGTGCGCAATTCCTACGCCAGCGATAATCCTTAAAGAAGAAAAAAAAATGACACTTCTATAGATACAAATAGCAAGACATAATACACTTAAAATTTCAAACGTAACTTTGAATTTGTGAATTAAAATTGTCAAAACCCAAAAGTCACAAAAACCCCGCTCAATTTCAAACTGAAGCTTTAAGTCCACCGACTTCCTCCTGCTGCGCAATATCCTCCGCCATCGATAATCCTTATAGAAGAAAAAAAAGATACTTCCTTAGATACAAATAGCAAGACAAAATACACTTAAAATTTCAAACGTAACTTTCAATTAAAATTAAAATTGTCAATTATAATTGTCAAACACCAAAAGACACAAAAACCCCGCTGAATTTCAAACTTAACCTCCAAGTCCAACAACTTCCCCCTGTTGCGCAATTTCCTCCGCCATCGATAATCCTTAAAGCAGGAAAAAAGGACACTTCTTTAGATACAAATAGCAAGACACAATACACTTAAAATTTCAAACGTAACTTTCAATTAAAATTGTCAAACACCAAAAGTCACAAAAACCCCGCTCAATTTCAAACTTAACCTCCAAGTCCAACAACTTCCCCCTGTTGCGCAATATCCTCCGCCATCGATAATCCTGAAAGAAGAAAAAAAAGACACTTCTTTAGATGCAAATAGCAAGACACAATACACTTAAAATTTCAAACATAACTCTCTATTTGCTAATTAAAATTGTCAAACATCAAAAGTCACAAAAACCCCGCTCAATTTCAAACTGAAGCTTTAAGTCCGCCGACTTCCTCCTGTCGCGCAATTTCCTCCGCCATCGATAATCCTTAAAGCAGGAAAAAAAGGACACTTCCTTCGGATATAGCATGCGAGAAGATCGCCGTGTCGATAAGAGGGACGCTCGAACATCCCTAAACGGCTCGAAGCACACGTACACGTCCATCCACACATCCATCCGTACCCCCGATACGTAGCACCACACGTCCGTACGCCCTCGGGTATCAGTTGGATCAAATTCGCGGCTTATAAAGGGAACCACGGCGCAGTCTACTTAAAATCAGGAAACGTATCTCCGCGGCCACGAAACTTTCGAGATGGAAATTCGATCCGGGGTATCCGCGCGCCACCGGCGACCCGGACGTGCGAGATATAACTGAAAATGAGATAAAGAAAATTGCGAATAATTCAAATCCAAATTGCCCCGGACATGTTCCCCATGCCGCCGACAAACAGCGATTCCATCGCCGTCGAGAAACGGCGCGAAAATGAGGGGCGGGAGGAGGGAGAAATGAGGCGAACTGAGGGAAAAGAGGTAGAGAGAATGGGGAAGCGAGAGGTGGAGAGAGGAGGTGGAGAAAGAGGGAAGCAGCGAGAGCGCGCGAAACCACTCTACAACTTTTGATATCGATGCATCATCTCGATCCTCGCACCGGGTTCTCTGATCGATTTTCATTCCGCGGGTTGCATGGCGGCTCGCTATCCGGGTGCTATCTTCAACCACCTCGCCTTCGACGACTCGCACGTACAGGGTGCTCTGAAAGTATGCGGATTGACTTTCAGAAGGAGGATTTTGAATTTGAAGCTCGTTATAAAGTATGGTGTTTTGTAATGTCCTTAATCCCTTGCGTTCCAAAAAGTTTTTAAGTTTGTTATTAAATATTAAATTAAAAGTAGCAGTGGGTCAAGATACGATAAAATTGTTTCTATGCTATTAATCTCTTGACGCTCTTGGCCACATATGTGGACATTTAGTTTCTTATAATTATAATTATTATCATTAATAAAACGAATAAAAATTTGATAATAATTTAATCACTATAGAATCTCTCAACAAGAAAAATAAAAATCTTATGGTTTGACTGCACGGACAATGTTATTTCCGGTGTAAGTTAGGGATATGAAAGTTGCTTCTATAAAAAAATCGTCCCTGAAGAGGTTAAGATTGCGTTGAGTTGCACGTTGTATCAAAGATCACGGATAGATTGTTATTTCAACGATCAATTCTGAGTTATTGCGCATTCAGTCATAAAAAAAATGGTACGGCAAGGGGTTAAGAGTTGTAACCCATTGTAATGATCGGAGTAAGATATTAGATGAAGCAAAACGAAATGTTTTTCTTTTACAGGGCGAGGAAATTTGTTCCTTTTTGATATTTATTCCTCCTAATTGCGCTAAGTAGATTTCGGCTGTGATAGATTGAGAAAGTTTTAATTATTTATAATGTATCACACTTAATATTCTACCAGACAGATATAAAGGACGGGATTTTTTTTCATTTTATTTAATTATTGTGCTACATTAATTAGGGATTTTGACAAAGGTATCTTATAATTGGGCCTGCTAAAAGTATATGGAATTATTTAACCGTTTGAGGACTAGGAACGCATATATGTGATCTGAGAAAAATCTGATAATAGTTTATCGGTTCATGTATGATCGGTTAGAGTTGAAAAAATGAAATATGATTACGCGGATAGTAATTTATAACTTTTGTACATTGACACTCTGACTTTCGGATAAAAAGGTGGTTTTACATCGCCAAATAAATGATTATTCCTCAGCAGTCGAAATTCTACGTCCGCAAAGGGTTAATTGTTGAGTTTGTTTATTTGTTGTTAATAGGATTTCTTGCCATGTATTCTCGATTATTTAGTAAGCGTTCTAATACATCTCCAGCAAATTTTTCCTAACTTATTACTTAACATAGCCGCGGTTCAGAAGCTACCTACATGAAAATAATAAAACAATAAATACAACAAAATAAGATTATGTTGTGTATAGACTTCCAATTTCTGGATCTAAGTTCAAATTCTCTTCATCTCTACGATATTATTCCCAAATTACTATTTAAAACCTCATATTCCAGGTGTTTTCAGTTTGATCACCCATCTTTTTGAAAGTTCCCAAGACTTTTACAAAAAATTCCCAAGTTACTTAAAACAAGAACCTTCTTGCGATATGTAAAGTGTGCTTTCATATTTATCCATATTTAACTCATTGCCCTACGATTTCTATTGACTGCGTGTGCAGTAACTCAGAATTAATTCCAGATATTAAAATTTCTCAACGATATTTAATATTTCGTACAGTTGAATGCAATATTAAAAGTATGGAAATAATTTGATCGTCTCGTGACCGACTGATATTGTCAACTTAACAGTTTTCGGAAAACTTCCAAGTTTCCCATTCCATATACCGCGTCACGAGCGTCAAACGTTATTCTAATTGTAAGCTAAGGGGTTATTTATATACAGAACAGTGAAAAAATATGAAATATTTTATGTAAAATATTAAATATTAAATGTAAAATATTTTCCCAAGATCTAGAAAAAATTTCTATGGAGTGGCAACCCTGGCCATTTTCATCTAAAAGCTAACCTAAAACTCTAGCTTCTACGCGCAACAGCCACATCAATTACGCCAAAATACAAAACAATCAAACTAAGAAAAGTCACATAGGTCGCGAACGATCCCCATCAATATTTTCCAGCTCTCAAATCATCTCAAAAAAGGGCCTGCGTTCGAAAAATAAAGATAGAGAAGCACGGTGCAGTCATTTGCGTTGCACGCAACAGCTGACACGCGGAATGCTGAAACATCGGGCGATGTTAAAGGCCGCGGTCGGCTCTTAATTTGCGTTACACAATAAAAGAGAAATAATTATTGCGGACGTAAAATACTTGTCTCGAAGTTAGGTAATCAGTAATCGACATCCCCGGGAGATAATTCAACGGATTGCCTTTTTAAAAGGAACGCTCGAGAGCACCTGTGGCGCGCACCTGTAGCGCTTAATGTACGCAATGAGATTGAGGAATATAAATAAATACACTATCGGCGCGTGCTTTCGCGAAGGGGAACCAAGAACTGTTGATTTCACTGATATCGCAAAGAAACGGAAGTAGAGCCTGCGCATGCGGAGTTTCTGATGGCGCTGTTTAGAAAATGGCGGGAAGTGGAGATCTTTTGCGATATTAGAATTCGTGCTTTCATTGCATGAGTTCATAAATAGGATTTTTATTGTTGACAAATGTTTAAATTGTTGATATTGTAGTCTGTAATTAGTTTTCTATCGATGTGTGCGAACTCGAATGACTGTCGTTCGGGAAATCGTTATAAAATCGATTGGAAAGACTGTTGGTGCGAATAGAGGGGAAAGTATAAAGTAGAGGGCAGTATTTTGCAAGTGTTACTATCACTGCGATATAAATCTCTGTCGATACATTATAACAAAGGGGTAACATTCTAATTGTTAACTATCACACTAGATCTATCTAGGTGGTCAAAGTAACTTGTTATGATTTTTTTCTAAATGTTGCTGTTTCTGACGTCACGTCTGTTTCGATTTTCATTTCTTGCAACGTATCTAGCTGACGATTTTCAAAATTCGATTAATCGTCGGTGATTCTGGAGTCAAAGTGGAAGTGAATCAATGCACCTTCAACAAATTTTCTATTGCAGCACAAGTATATCCATATTTGTTTAATTAATCATCGGTATTTCTGGTGTTAAATGACCTCTTCCGTTCCCAATTTAACAATCTAATTTTAACATCCTAATTAAAAATGCAGTAGCAAGAAATAAATATCTCCACTCGCATCTACTGCAATAATAGAAAAACAAAATCAAAATAGAAATTGATAATTTATAAAAAATTGGTATCTTATATAACTACTTACACCCATAATTGCTCAACGTATCAAAATCCAATAAACATTCTCTTCATCCCACCTTCAGCACCCTCAAACATCCCGCAGGAAGAAGCTACCCCACAAAATCGTCTGAAAATGCAACCAAGACACTTTTGCAATGCGAAAATCGGGTCTACGAAATTCGCGATCAGATTATAAAAAAATGTATAAAATAAATTTAGCATTCAACGTAACTCTTCACACCCATAACTACTCAAAATATAAAAACGAGTGGAAATTCACAAAATCGTCTGAAATTGCAACCAAAACACTTTTGCAAATTGTAAAAAAAATATATAAAATAAATTTGGCATTCAACGTAACTCTTCACACCCATAACTACTCAAAATATCAAAATCAAATGGAAATTCACAAAATCGTCTGAAATTGCAACCAAGACACTTTTACAATGCGAACATCCGGTCTACGAAATTCGCGATCAGATTATAAAAAAATATATAAAAAAAAATTGGCATTCAACGTGACTATTAACACCCATAACTACTCAAAGCGTCAAAATTGAATGGAAATTCACAAAACCGTCTGAAATTGCAACCAAGACACTTTTACAATTGGAAAATCCGGTCTAAAAAATTCGCGATCAAATTGTGAAAAAATTAGCATTCAACGTAACTCTTCACATCCATGCCTACTCAAAATATCAAAATCGAATGGAAATTCACAAAATCGCGTGAAATTGCAACCAAGACACTTTTGCAATTCGAAAATCCGGTCTACGAAATTCGCGATCAGATTATAAAAAAATATAAAAAAAATTTGCATTTAACGTAACTATTCACACCCATAACTACTCAAAGTATCAAAATCGAATTGAAATTCTCTTCAGCACCCCTCAAACGTTCCGCAAGGAGAAACTACCCCTCAAAACCGTCCGAAATCGCAACCAACACAATTTCGCAGTGGAAAAAATGCCGAAAAATTCAATGGATGAAAATGGCGACTAGATTTTCCAGGAGGACGTACTGGAAGGACACCTTGTATAAAGGTGCACGTAAAGGCTCGCAGTCGACGGCCTGTGTAAGATATCAGCTAAGAAACGGGCCCGTCCAAGACTTTACGAGCGCTCTTATAATTATCTCCAATAAATATCTCCGCGGCACGAGAGCGTATATCGAAATACTTCGGCGGGTCAGAGGTGAGCCTCCTACCTCCATCTTTCGATCAACGCGTTTCTTTTGGTCGCCCCGTTCTCACTGATAAATTTATAATGTTAAGCGCGCTCGCTTACACGCTTACTCGCTCGTTTACTCGCTCGTGAGATCGCTTAGGCTGCGTACATAGCGGAACGGGGTCGAGGAAATGGAGAAAGGGCGAAGGGAGGGAGGTTAGCCCTTTGGTGCTTCATGGGCTTCTTCGGTTTGTGGTTTAATTGTTGTTAATTCTTAGTGTACCGAATTTTTGGTGATTTTTGAGATTAGGTGGACGATAGGACGTTGGAATATGTTGAAAATAGAATTTTGAATTATTAACCCCTTGCTGTGCCATTCTTTTTCTGAGTGAATGCGTAATAACTCTGAATTAATTGCTGAAGTAACAATCTGTCCCTGATTTCTAATAGAGCGTATGACTTAACGCAATATTAAATTGCATACAATTAACTTTATTTTATCCTGACACACTGATATTTTTAAATTAACCCCTACGATTTCTTTCGTGACTTCCACCGCAAAAATTGAAAATTAAATTGCTAGAATAAAAAATGATTAAATTATAAAATTTTGAATTATTAACCCCGTGCTGTGCCATTTCTTTTCTGAGTGAATGCGTAATAACTCTGAATTAATTGCTGAAATAACAAACTATCCCTGATTTCTAATACAGCGTATGACTTAACGCAATATTAAATTGCATACAATTAACTTTATTTTATCCGGACCCACTGATATTTTTCAATTAACCCCTACGATTCCTTTCGTGACTGCCACCGCAATTATTGTAAATTAAATTGCTAGAATAAAAAATTATTAAATTATAAAATTATAAAATTTTGAATTATTAACCCCTTGCCGATCATTTCTTTTGTGACTGAATGCGCAATAGCTCTGAGTTAATTGCTGAAATAACAATCTATTCCTGATTTCTGACATAGCGTACGACTTAACGCAATATTAAATTGCATAGAATTAACTTTATTTTATCCTGACCCACTGATATTTTTAAATTAACCCCTACGATTCCTTTCGTGACTGCCACCACAATAATTGAAAATTAAATTGCTAGAATAAAAATATATTAGTCATTCCTGATACATTTCAGAATTTAACGCAATATTAATAACATAGAAATCATATTATCGTCTCGTGTTCCACTGATATTTTCAATTTGACAATTTTTGAGAAGCTTCAAAATTTCCTGTTCCATCAATCGCATCACGAGTGTCACTCGTTCTTGTAGGGCAAAGGGTCAATAATTTTTGGAACACTTTAGAATTGACTATTCCATTTATCGCGTCACGAGTGTCACTCGTTATTGTACGGCAAGGGGTTAAAAGCATCTTTTGCCTTTTTGGAAAACTTGCACCCTGTGTTTCACCCTTATAAGTGCCCTTAGCTGATTTTGCTATGCAAGCTCTATATAACTGTTATTGCTCGTCACTTTCTACAAAAATTGGAGTTATTTTATACAATTATTGAAAATTCCAATGGCGATTTAGTTTTCAAAGATATACTAAACGTCGACATTATCAATATCGACGATCAATCTTGGCCGATCTTGATTAACTTCACTGCCCAAGCTTCATTATTTCCTTCGTCCACAGATTTACCACTCCCTTTTCACTTCACACTCAAATGTAACTTACAAGGGAACATATCGAACTCGAACAAACCGATTTTGATGAAATTTATGTCAGAGGTACTCCTCGTCAGAATATTGGACACGTATTTTTTTTATCGGCAACCATCCACTCCGAAGGGGTGAAAATACCCCTCAAAGTTGAGGGTAGAAAACACATTTTTTGATATATCTCGGTAACCAGGGGTCAAACAAATTTAATTTTTTTTTTAAATTGTGTGTTTTTCAACCGAGAATTGAACTGTGTAACAAAAGTTGCAAAAAATTATTTGTTTAAAAAATATATTAAAAAATTAATTTTTTTTGTTAATATCTTCCAAAAAACATTCGCAACTGATTAAATAAATTTATGTACACAAGCTATGGTCCAAATTAGCGAATACGTGTTTTTCGATTTTTGACGATAACGGTCATTATTCCGTGTTTAACATTTTCTCGTTCCGCGCTGAACTGACCGGCCGAAATGGAATTTTTTCATAACAAAACTGACTTTATTGCCATGACTAGTATTCTAATAATCTGTGTGAAAGAATTTTAAACATCAAATAATAACCGTTAGTGTCAAAAACCAAAAATTCCAAAGTCACGAATACACTCCTCCTCGCACAAAAAATCACGAATAGCTATAAGAGATAGTTTTCGCAACACAGTTAAAAAGTATTTTTTTTCTGCGGTGAATAGGGATCGCACAAAAAAGACAAAAAAGACCGCACTGAAACAGGTCTGAGTGTACACAAATTGTTAAAATATAGAAGTTTTATACATTCATTTCTATGTAAATTCACCAAAAATGCTGCGAAACGTCTCGAGGTGCTAGTTCGCCCGCGCAAAAAAGGCCCCGAGTGCAAAGGGTCAAAAGCGACCCGGACTTGCCGAAAGCCAATAAAAAATTGCTAAAAGTACACAAACTTGATCCACCTCAGAATCCATCCCAACGGAAAGCACAACCCCGAACCATCCTCTCTCATCGTCCCACTATGTACGGGGCCTTACGCGCTCGTCCCCGCTTCCACGCCCGTGAGGGCTCGCGGCCTCGGAGCGCAGCTCGATGAGGAATGGGTCTGCTTAATAAGTCGGGTGACCGCATGCGAGCTCACGAGAATACCCCGAGAGATTCTCGCGGAGATCGACGAACTAATTTCGCGATTCGAATCTCGATTAGTCCTCGCGACCTCGTCCCGCGTGCTACGTTACATATGTGCGCGTCCCTACGCATACAAACGGCGCGGACTGATGATGCACGGGTAGAGGTGAACGAGCACGGTACGGTACATTTAATTACGCGTCCCTTGCGTGTTGAGATTCGCCGCGAGCCGCCTCCCAATTTTATCCCCCTGTGTCGATGTATCGACCGGTCCGAGTTTCTCTCGATTGCCGCTTCGTACCGATACCGGGAATCGACGGTGGTTAAACCTTCGGTGGATGTGCATGCTCTACGACGATAGAGCGTACCTCTTCGATGGGAATTATAGCTTACATATGTGTAAAGGATGATTGTACGTATGTAAGATCGGTGGGGTGGGGAGAACTGGATGCGCGAGGTGGAAGAAGTCGTTTCTTTTCGATGGAATGGAGATGAAGGTATTCGGGATTTCTTCGGTGTTGGGGATCTTGGGGGAGAAATTACGAGTTTCGTGGATTTTTGGAGGGGGTGGGTTGGACGATATTGTAGGAATGGAATTTTTATACTGGGAAAGAGAGTTTAATTTTTAGAATTAGTGCGCGGGGATGGATTGTTGTGAGAAACGTATACGAAGTTAGCCTTCTCCTTGTTTCTTAACCCCTTCGGACCCTGTGCACATTGTAATGTACATAATACTTTTCGTGCTGTATCTTATTACATATAGGTTTAAACATAGTTTCAACACCTAATGTATCTACCAGTGATCGTCTAATATGAAAAAATAACGTCTGCAACGTCATCTGTTTTTTCTGTGTGTATATGAATTAAGTTAATCTCAATATAAAAATAATTTTTCTTAGGCGAAAGAAAAGAATTCGGGTCTGAAGGGGTTAATGTGTGCTGATCCGCGATCGCGTTTTGTTTTCTGAACTCCGGGCGCGGATCGAGAATTTGGTTGACATCGAAACCTCATGGAAATTGTACACGTTATTTTTCTCAACTTATACCTCGCAAAAATAGAGAAGACTCGCGTTATGATTATATTTCACCGTCGATTGCCCATGCATATATAGTGAGGGACCAGAAACAAGGCACTTGGGAAGGAAGGGGAGAGTGTCGCTCGCACCGCCTATCCCTACCATGTCGGTCCTGGAAACCTGAGATAACGAATGACAACCGAAAGCAAGACACTCCTTTCGTCGTTCCCATGACAACGCAACGAATGTGCGACTGTTTCGGCCAATTACGCGTTAGAATAGAAAATGACGTCAGAACGGGGGATGTCTCTATCCGTCGGGCGAATCAGAACAAACCACAGACCGGAGGACTTCTTTGTTTTTGCGAGGTATACATAGTGCTTATCTGTATCGAATAACAGACTTTTTAGTGTGGTTTAATTATTCAGCAGCCTCTTTCCACAATCCTGTTAATTGTATGCAAGCGAGAGTGGATGTTTAGAGTGCGTGATTTGGGAGGCGACGAATGCTAGGGCTAGCGTGAATGTTTAATCGGTGGATGAGGAGAAAATGAGTGAGTGCAATAGAGAATGCATGGTGTGGGAAAGACGAAGAATGCATGCTGTGAGAAAGAGTATCGAGGGTGGATGCGAGCGTGAATTTTGAGAGAGTCAGTTGAGTTGAGAATGTAGAGAGTGGAGTACAAGGCGTGAGTGGAGAGAGTTTTTGCGATGCTTACATTATTTAGAGTTCTTTTAGGGTTAATTAATATTTAATGAGTTTTGTTATTTTATAATTATACATCTTTAATGAAGTTAGCCACTTCGTTTTATTTACACGCGTTTTATTTACCCACATAGTAAATGAACATTAGTTTTTAGAGATGATAACTTCTTTTGTTTGATCTTAGAGGTTTAGAGTGGGGACAATTTGTAAACTGGAGAGAGAATTTGTAAATTGTTGGATTTTAGGGGATTTTGAGAAGGAGGAATTAGAGGGAATTTGAATTAGATTGATGTAGAGCCGGAGAAGTAGAGTAGATACAGCATAGTAAATGAACGTTAGTTTTTAGGGATGATAAGTTCTTTTGATTAATCTCAGAGATTTCGGGCGGAGTAAGATCAGAAAAAATTCGTATTCAGATTCAATTAGATCTGGGAATAATCAGTGTATATAGTGTCCTAGGGTTATTTCTAGCTATGATTGATGCGTTAATATTATCATTTCACAAAGAACCTACAATTTTACGTAGATTCTGGGCAATCAAGACTATCCTCGTTGTTCGATCCGAAAGACACGAAATGGAAATGGATTACAAACAACTCGAATTCAAATTCACTTGAACTCGGGGAAATTGAATGAGTATGATATTCTAAGGTTATGTTCAACCATGCTTCCGCTATTTCACAGAAGACGTAGAATTTCTCATACTTTCTAACCTATTGAAATTATAATATATCACGCAGAAAATATTTTACAGAGATATTCAAGTTTCTTAGTTAACCTTTTGCGGACGGAGGCTTTTTTGAACGTATGCATATCATTTATCATTTATTTGGCGATCAAAAACCACCTTTTTATCAGAAAGGCAGAGTGCCAATGTATAGAAGTTATAGATTACTATTTTCGTAATCATATTTCTGCGGTTACATTTCAATTTTACAGCTCTAACCATATATACATGCACCGATAAACTATAATCAGATTTCTCCTCAGATCGCACATATGCGTCTGTCGTCCTCAAAGGGTTAAAAGTCTCGGACCACATATTTGCGTCACTAGTTCTCAAAGGGTTAATAGAACGTCCAACTTTAATAGAAACCCACTATTGTGGCGTTGCAATCTTTATTTCTGTTGGAAACACTGCTTCCAACGTTTTCACGTTTCGGGCGCCATATTCGAATTCCTCAAAGCGCAAAGCTTTCGTGAAAAAGTATCCTTTTCACATGTACCAACAGCAATCCTATTGCAAATATTATTTAAACAAGCAGCAGAAAAAAATATTTAATATACTAATTAGAAAGTACATTAATTCCAGCACCCAGCCAGTTTAACACTGAAACTACCAAACCAGTCAAAATGTCTGGTATACGACTTTTTCCAAAAATTCTCCAAATTTATATAAGAGTCATAGAATAAATATTCTACGTCCATCTCAAAAAACATAAATTGTCGAATCGATCATCTTATCCGGCTCTTCGTTCCTCCTTTTATTAATACTTTTTTAATATATAATTTTTAATATACTAATATATTTAATATATATTTATTAAGTACTTATTTAATATATTGAAATATGATAGATTTAACGTCGGTGGTTCTAGTGTTAAGCTCGAAAGCTTAATCCTCGGTGCAAACGTAGTTTTGCACTTTCGAAACAGTTTCTGGGATTTGCAGGACGGTTAATCCTTTAGACTACATGAATTTTCTGTAATTAATAGAGTAATAATCGTAACTTATTTCATTTTTTTCGCTAATTACAAGGAAAGTCTTCTGTCCTAATAACTTCTCGAGTATAGAATTTGCTTATCTGGCAGCAATTAGAAGCAATGCGTTCCACTTTAACGTATGTTGCATTAAACTGTAATATTCATCAGTCGTAAAATGTCCGACGGAGAACAGATTGCATCTGAAGTGTCAAGGAATTCGAGTTGAGTTTCATTCGGTAAAGACTTTCCGCCGAAAGCAGCGAAAGAGACAAATTAGAAAGCAAGACGCGGCAGCTTCGCTTTCGTCTAGCTTCTTTGACGATTGATTTCAGAAATCGGTTTATTATGCTAATGAAAGTGAGATGGAATTTAGATTGGAGTCTATCTCATGCTGATATCTATTCGACGGGACCAAGAAGCGAGGGCAATTAAAGCCTAATACAAAAACCTCGCTGCCGTACTGTTCACCGATTAATTCTACAAATTGCTTGGCCACGGTAATGAGAAACAAGTGAAATTATCTTTTAGTCATGCACCCGTGCGAATGACCGGCTCGTTCGGCCAGAAGGAAGAAAATCAACTGCGAAGATGCAACTTTGTTCCACGAATTTGCAAAATTCTCCGATTTGTTTAATTATTATAAATAATTGAATAATGACGGGTGAAAGTTTGAAGGAAGATCCCTCAGCGGTCCTTCGATCGAAGAATAAAATAGTGTTGATAGGAAAAATCTAAAAAAAATCCCTAATATGTAATGTCGAGGTTAGAATTTTTCAGAATTTTTTTGAAATTTTTGCGCATCATTAACACTAAAATTACTGCCGTTATACCTATTAAAATTTGAATATACTGAATAAGTACTTTGGAAAAAGAGAAATCAATCTAATCAGCCTCGTTATCAGCAAGTTTTTGTCATCTAGTGTGCAAATTTTCAATACCAGATCGATCAAAATTGTTTTTTGAGCAAAATATCCGAAGAAACGACATTACTTTTTGGTACTGCAAAATGAAAGTGTAAGGCAAGAGGTTAACCTTAAGAATCACACTAAAGTCTCACTAAAGTCCCTAGAGTCTCTTCTGGCACGTGGTCTATTCTCTATTAGAAAGACAAGGTATTCTTACTTTTTCTTCATAATAACTTTATTGAAAATAACATGTATTCATTGTTTCCAATTTGTCTCGATTTTGCACCAATTAAATCTCGATTTGAGTTAAAAACACCCTAAGGAATGTTTGTTAAATACTTTGAATTATTACTACAAAGATATAGATTGCCCAAACTAATAACAGTCAAAAAACGACAAATTGAATAAACAATTAGTTCTGAAAAAAATGCATTAACTAAGTCGAACATGACACTTCCTGCTTGAAATATCGAACGGCAACACTTTGTCATTGGTTCAGATGAAAAATTGATTGGAAAATGAACAACACGGAGACTCTTGGCTTCGTCTTCCTAGCGTGTAATTAAGTACAGTTAGAGCCTTAAGCTGAATAAGATGAAAGGAAAGGAGTTCTAATACTAACTCTAATTAATTCAAGACAATTCTCCGAATTAGCCGGATTACGGTATGTCGATCGCCTCGGGAAGGAAATACAGTAAGCGTCTTCCTCCTCGCGGAAGTTCGAGTACCTAAACGTTCTGGATGACTTCAGACTGATGTAACTTTGCATACTGCAGGAAATGGGAGTCATTAAAATTCTTCAGTTCATTCGAAATATTTTCTTACGTGTCTTTAACACTTCTCTGTGGGAAAATTAATAATTTCTGGTCGAGCGGATATCGTCGAAGAATGTTGGAAATGTTTCTTAACACGTTGAACGCCATGGGGGTCACCGGTGACCGGCGCTATTAAATTCAATGAAATTTCGTATGACTTTGAAATTGTAATGTTTGCAAATTTTCTAATGCATTCAATATTTAAATATTGGCATTAAAAGGGTGAAGTCCTGCTGACTATATAACTACTTGTGTCTTTAAGGTATCTGCTTGGGAAAGATATGGTTATAATAAAAAAGACTTTCACGACTGCAAAAATGATGAAAGTTGCGAGATTTCGGTGGCGTTCAACGTATTATCGGCGTTAATATCAGGTTTGTTCAGTTTTAAATTTAAACTCTTTGCAATCTAAATTCACTGACAACATTTTAGTTAATTAACCAGTTAACTGCAGAATTTATTTTAAAATATATTATATTTTATACAAGTCCAACGCAAGGCAAATGTTCCTATTGTGAATTTTACAGTAAAAGGAAAACAAAAGGTGGAAAGATTATATTTTTATTCGATAAGAAATTTACAATTTACAGTTGAAAAGGTTAACGCAGTGGAGCTGTGGATCGACAAATAAAAATGATCAAATAAACGATCATCTCTCAATATTTACAAATGTCTCCGTCCGCAAAGGATTCAATCGATCCATTGTGAAATTAAATAGTCATGTAAGTCCAAATTCTCAAAATTAAAGTGTAAGGCAAGAGGTTAACCTTCAAAAAATCACGCTAAATTCCCTCGAGCCTCTTCTAACACGTGGCCCACTTTCCATTAAAAAGACAATGTTTTTTTTACAATTTTACCTAACAAATAAACCTAGCTTGCAATTTTGTATCGAAAAATCAAAAATTAGCCCGCAAATGCAAAGTTAATTATTTTGAAAGACTCCTAATGAAGTAATATCCTTCGGCGCATTCATATACACACATCACATTTCCCACATAACCTATTTCGTCTCATTAGCAATGTAAAAATGATGTTGTACGAACAAAACTGTAATTGTCAATTGAGTTTATCTTAAATTCTAAATTCAATTGAAAATTAATAAATTTTCAATGAAATTCATGATTTTCAATGAAATATGTCGACATTAGCAAATAAGCAGAGATCAATTGCGAGTGAAAAGCGAGAGAAAAGACACATCACATTTCCCACATAACCTATTTCGTCTCATTAGACAATGTAAAAATTATGCTATACGAACAAAACCGTAGTTTTCAATTAAGTTTATCTTAAATTCTAAATTGAATTGCAAAGTAATAAATTTTCAATGAAATGCATGATTTTCAATGAAATATGTCGACATTAGGAAAAAAGCAGAGATCAATTGCGAGTGAAAAGCGAGAGAAAAGACGGATCATATCTGATGGCAACGGTAAACAGCACAGAAATCACGAGAGTGACGTTGAAGCCTGTAAAGTGCAAGAAGAAATTCATTGAAGAAATTTCGACGTGCCGGCGAATGCAAGTAAAGATATTTAAATGGATGACAGGAATTACCTGGAGGAGGCGTAAATTATGGTAAAAAGATCATCTCGCCGCGGCCGTATCTCATGAAATGGCGAGTGACGAAGGGAAAGGAGAAGAAACAGGAAGACGAATAAAGATAAGGAAATGGGACGAAGTGAACGTTCTCTAAGGAAGAAACGGCCTATCGCGATCTCTCACATTACCGAAAGTTATAAATTTCTTAGACGCGCGGCATTAAACGGTGATTTCAGTTTTACTTCTCGACCATTTCCGTTTGCTCGATCGTCTGATCGATTATTTTTGACGACGTGTCATTCAAATTTTCTCGCGCGAGGGCGGAGATCGTTTGAGTTGGTATTACTGTTTGTTTTTATCTTTGACATTCTGCTTCTTTTGCGAAGCGGATTGTAAAATACGGTGTACCTCACTTTATAATTATTTGGAGATATAAATATTTTGCAAAAAGAAATATGGGAATTTTTGCAAACTCGACATTTTTCCTACAATCAGTGAGGATAATGGAATGTTTCCTAAGATTGAAATCTTACTCCTTTTATTATTTAATGTTACAAGTTTGTTAAATGCTCCATATTAAACTGAAATCTTAACTTTATGTCCTGAAGAAATCCTGTTATTCTCAGGGATTCAAAATACACAAACTGCTCATTTGGTTAATTTTGACGAAAATGATTTTCCAACATTTTACATTTGAAATGACAAGTCCCCAAAAAATCAGTTTCCTCCACTGACACTAAAATACTCTATAAAAACGATGATCACGATTTCAAAAAGTCCCATATCCATAAACTTCTAAAAAAGTATCAAAAATCAATGAAACGATGCTGTTAGAAACAAAAGCTCTAACAAACTTCATCCTCCTTCAGTGCCAAGAGTCTCCCGCGAAATTCAAAAAGTGTTATTCCTCCACCGAAAACAAAATACTCTCCCAAAATCATTAATCACGGTCTCAGAAATTCCCAAACACATAAAAATTGCAGTAAACACCCAGTAACAACAAAACGACGCACCTATAAACAATATCTCCGTAAACCTGCATCCTCATTGAGTGCCAACGGTCTCCCGCGAAATTCGAAAAGTCATATTCCTCCACCAACAGTAAAATGCTCCCTAAAATCTTTCGGCCCAATTTCAAAACTCCCATATCCATAAAAATGTCAAGAAACATCCAGAAGCAACACAACGGCGCACCTAGAAACAAATACATCTTCGGAAAAACCTACATCCACCAGCACCCACGATCTCCCGCGAAATTCAAATAGAAAGTCAGTCGAACGAGGGAGCGTTGAAGAACGACGCAACGTGAAAAGCGCAATAAAACGAGCCGGTTGTTCGGCGTAAGACGGGAAGGCGAAAGAAGTGAGAGGGAAGAAGGAGACCTTCTTACCTGTCCGAGATCCGCCTAATTATCCTTTCCATTTGGACTGCTTCTTTACCCGAGCGTGCACTCGCGAGGAGTCGTGTGACCTGGCTCCGTGCACTGGAACAACGCTCTTGCCGTTGCATGTGCAACGCACGTTCCTTCGCGATGCACTTATACACGATCGTAGGACGGAATCAAGTTCATTTTAGCGATAAATAATAATGGTTATTATCATGATTATTAAAGAGAGTTAAGTCGTACGTGTGGCAGAGAAACTATAAAGATTGACGTGAAATTTTAAGGTTAGGATGTATGTGTTTACGTTAGTTATTATCTTTATTACATATCTCTCTGGCTTTTTTTTAAGTTGGTGAGTTTCGTTTGGTGCAGGAGTGTTCACGAGCGTCGGTAGTTGGAAGGTCTCAATTGTCAGGGATATTATGTGGGTTCGTTTTACACTTATCGTACCGGCGGTTAACGTATATGTATTTTCTCTGGCTTCGATCATTCGACTGGTTACAAAATAACGATAATATATTCACGAAAGGTGTTGTCAATTTAAGGAGATTGTCAATTTAACCCTCTGAGGACTAGCGAGGCATATATGTGGTCAGAGAAAGAATTTAATTATAGTTTATTGCTGCTTGTATAGACAGTTAGAGTTGAAAAATTGAAATACAACCGTTGAAATATAATTAAACAAATAGTAATTTATAATGTATATACATTAACAGCCGAACTTTCTGATAAAAAGATGGTTTTGGATCACGAAATAAATGGTTATCTCTCAATATTCAAAAATGTCCCCGTCCGAAAAGGGTTAATAGTGGAAACAACGGAAAAGCCAGCCTTTAATTAACTCCTTGCCCTATGATTTCTTTTGTGACTGCCACCGCAATAATTGAAAACTAAACTGTTAAAATAAAAATATACCAGTAATTTCTGATATATCTTGAAATTTTAAGCAATATTAGTAACATGGGAATAGTTTTATCGTGTCGTCTTTCACTGATATTTTCAATTTGATCATTTTTGAGAAGCTTCAAAATTTCCTGTTTCATCAACCGCATCACGAGGGTCACTCGTTGTAGGGCAAAAGGTTAATAGTACAAAAAAGTACATATTATCGTTCCATTGAACCGATCATTGACCGCGCACGGTACGGTTAGTATTTAACGCTGGATCTACCGATAATTAATTCGATATATTTAAAAAAGTCAAATAATTGCGGTAGAAGAAGAGAGACGAAGAAGGGAAAGGACTTGATGGATTTAATCTCTTTCAATTTGCAAGATAGACGTGGATAATTGAAAAAGAAATAACTTTAGAAACTTCAGGAACATTCCGAAAAAGGGACACATTTTAATCACCTTCACAGATCTTGCGTTACTTGTCGCAAATATTTTGTTTCATTTAAAAACTTGAGAGTTAAATCCGGTTTTTAAAAATTTTTTTATTGTAAAAGAAGAGATAGAGAGAATAACTTTGTATCATGTCTCTTGAAGACTGATGCTTTTGAGATTAAATGCATTCAAGAGATTCCACTTTAGATTTACTCTTAAGTAATTTTAACGAATTATTTTTATTTTTGCACGACGACAATACTTCCTTCAGAAACAGTCGGACCAAGAAAAATTTTGCAGAGAATCCGTTAATCATCTTTTCTGACTTTTCATTCCTATTTGTTTAAAATTCTTGTTTAACAGTAAACCTACCAAGCCGGTCAAAATGCCCAGTGGTGAAATTTTTGTAAAAATTCCCTAAATTGATAGGGGAATTGCGCAGTAAATTTTCGAGTTCCATCTTCTAAAACGTAAATTACTTAATAGATTATCTCTTTCACCTCTTGATTTCTCTTTTTACAAAGTAACTTTTCAGTATACCTAAATAGTAAAAGATATAATGTCGGTAGGTTTAGTGTTAATATTTTTAAATACAGTAGATTAACGCCGGTAGATCTTGTATTAAAACACCGAGTATAAATGTAACTGCGTACATCAGTGATCCGTGCGTAAAGGACGCGCGACGAAGCGGAATTTCCCGCATTAATCCGAGCCGGGTAACGGGAAAGCGAGGTGAACGGCGGCAGCGAGGAGGGAAAAATCCCTGCACGAGCGCGAAAACCTAATTGACGGGTAATTAAGTGCCACGGAATTGTTGCACGCTCTCCCTGGATGATTCCGAGTTAGCTCACCTGTGCACCATTAGCGAAGAAAAAGCGTCCAGTCGGAATTGCAAATTGAGACGCAAAAATATCGGCCGGCGATCGCTACTTCGCGGAGTTTCACTTTCCGCCGGGGATTTGCCTTGTTTGGAAATCGTCACGTATTTAAGTTTGCCAGATATGGAGGTTATTGAAAGCAGTTGAGATTAAGATTACAGGACAAACTCTGTATTCCTATTGTGTTCGGATACGAGGACGGCGACACGCGACGACAGTGTCGCAAGTGTTATTGTTTTGTTTTTATATTTCACCGTCGATTGCCGTGCTTATATAGTGAGGGACCAGAAACATGGTACTTGGGACGGAAGGGGAGATTGCTCACGCACCGCCTATTCCCGCCATGTTGGTCCTGGAAACCTGAGATCGATGAATGACAACCGAAAATAAAACACTCCTTTCGTCGTTCGCATGACGACGCAACGAATGTGCGGGTCTCTCTTGCCAATAGCGCGTCAAAATCAGTCTCTCTTATCAGTCAAATCTCAAGTGCCTTGTTTCTGGTCCCTCAGTATATTTGGCTGTAATATATGAAATGACCGATTTTGGTTTATCAGTATTTTTAATAATTTGAAGCTCGCAGTTGAAAAAATCCTCGAACAATAGTTGGAGAAGTTGCTCAAGAATGCAATGTAAGCGCCATGACAATTTCACGCCACTTAATTTTGATTGGTAAGAAAAAGAAGTTGGATAAGTGGGTACCACACGAATTGGACGATCGACAAAAGTTTCATCGTTACGAAACATGCAATTCGTTACTGATCCATAATCAAAATGATCCGATTTTGGATCGCATTGTCACGTGTGACCAAAAATGGATTTTATATGACAACAGACGACGTTCTGCTCAATGGTTAGATGCGATGAAAGTATCCGATGAAAGTATCGAAACCGAAAAAGTTAATAAAAGTTATCAGCAACAAGATACTTCTAAATTCAATTATTTAGAACTTCCTACACGTGTTAGTTTTTTCTCAAAACGCGTAAACAGCTCAGAACCAAAATCTTCTTCATCCGTATTCTAAAAAGAAAACATATACAAGAAAACCTCGGTAAAAGCATCAGAAGTTTCCCCCGATAAATGTAATATGGCTATCCGCTCCACATAGGGGGATCCTCCTTGGCGAGCCTTCTAATTGGAGGGTCGGCCGTTTTCATTTTCGATTTTTTTGAAACCTTTGCTAACGCATTTGTGAGGTTTTTCTGATTAAAATGATACCAAACACGATATACTTTGAATTATATTTACTTAATATTTAATAAATTTACTTACTATTTACATAATTCAAGCTATATCGTGTTTGGTATCATTTTAATCAGAAGAATCTCAAAAATGCATCCGGAAAAGTTACATTTGGAAAAATTAATAAATAAACAAGTTTATTGTTGCATTAGAAATGCCTCGCCGATCCTTTCGAGCAGCTCACTTTGTTTGCTTCCTCTCTCCGTCTCTTCTACTGTCTGTCTTTTTCTTAGTTCGCGCTCGGCTCGAGCCCCAATGTAAACACAGATTCGACACCGTTACTCGATAAGATCACTGCTTTTCCCCCGAAATCTCTGCATTTATCGACGTTTCACTGTATTTCAATATCATCTACAGTCGTCGAAAGCAGTCCTTGAGCCTTCCGATGGGACGATTAAAAGAGAAAGAGCAAACAATCCTTGAACAATCCAATGAGACAATTAAAAGAGAAAGAGCGAAGGGTTAACAAGACAGGATGAAAGGAAGAAAAGGAAGACATCGACCCGAGGTTCCTCGGGTGACCGCGTCCGGTCGCGTTACGCAAGCGAGTCACAGTAGAGCAGCGCCGATTCTGACGCACCGGCGTGTGAAAATGACGAGGACGAGGACGAGCGAGGAGGATCGCGGCGCGATGACGAGAAGGAAATCGGCCTGTGGAGCTACTTATATACTTGGTTACTCGCTTTCACGGCACATCCGACTCTCCTCGTTGAGACATCGCGCCGGCCGCGACACGCTCGACGAATTACGCCGGACACGGACGGCCGAAACCGGGCCCTCCTCGCTGCGTCCGTCCAGCGACGGACACAATGGACGCGGAATATCCTTTCGATCTTTCTCTCTTCTTCTGGAGGGTCCTTTCTTTTTAGAATCGGAGTGGATGAGACGGCGGGAGGGTGAGAGAGAGAGAAAGAGTGAGTGAGAGTTTGCCCTTATGCTAATACGCCGTACAATTTCTCGAAAGTGATTTGGCTGGTGTACCGTCGCGAATGAACGCTGATCCCACGTCGCCTTTTCGACGTACTAAAAAGTGCGAGATAGAAGAAGTGATTCTGGATGTAGTGTTGGGAGATTAAGTGACGGCTGATGGGACGAATGTGAAGGGCGCGGAGTGTTTGATTAGTTATGCTGATCTATAGAATTGAACTTTTCTTTTGCACAAAGAATGTTTATGGTGATTCTTATAGATTTTGGGGAGCTGAACACGAATATGAAGTCTGTTTGTCTCCATCAGATTCCTTTTTTGAGAAAATCGCTGTTGAAAATAAATTAAATTTTCACCTTTCAGAATTTTTTGTATTTTCACCGTAAAAGTTATTTAAGTTTTTTTTGCATAAAATGATTCTACAAACCCTGCCAAATATAACGATGTATATTACTTTAACACGTTAAGCGCCACGCCGGTCACTAGGGACCGGACGTTGATTTTTCGTTTATGTTAACGCTGAGCAATGAAAACCGACGGTTCGTTTTTTACCTAAGCTACGCTGTCGCGCTTGAACGATCCATAATCAGTGGTTTTAAGTAAGAAACATATAATTTTATCAAAAATTAATGTAGTTTATTAAAACAAACAGAAAGATACGTTTCCTAATAAGTGGTCTAAACGGAAAGTATAGTACCGCTCCCTAGGAATCGGCGTGGCGGTTAACGTGTTAATGATATAAACATTTAAACATGATTAAACAATGTTCAGAGGGAAAACGACGCCCAAAATGCCAAATTTGTAGATATTTTCCTATCTATCTTAAAAACTATACGCTCAGGAGGAATTCTAATAGAAGGAGGCGATGGAGCAGGCATTTTTCTTAAAGGAACAATAGTTGAAAGTTGCAGCACAAGTTTTGTTTTCGGCTGAGAAATTAAAATAGCTCCGGAAAACACAAGGTAGTGCCAGTAATTCTCAGCGCAACCGTTTCATCCGCGATAGTATTATGATATGTTGTAAGAAAGTTGGAAATTTGAATTTTTCAAAAAAACAGATTCTGATGGAGACAAACGGGCTTCATATTCGTGTTGAGCGCCACAAAATCCACAAGAATCGTCATAAATATTCCTTTGGAAAAAAATGTCTTGCCTAGTGTATGGGAGAAAAGGGATTTATATATATATATATATATATGATGTCGTTTCTCCAGATATTTTGCTCAAAAACCAATTGATTTTTGTCGCCCTGGCATTGATAATTTGCACACTAGATGCCAAAAGGTTTCTGATGACGAGGGTGATTACATCATTCATTAAAAATAGAAACTTGTTACAAATTTATTGGTTTCAATTTAATGTAAAAAAACGGCATTACTTTCCGGCCCACCTGATATATATTCTGCTGCAACTACTATAATTATTTCGCCTAAGACCAGAAGTCTTTGATATTTACGAATTACCAAGATTCTGATATAAATACAACTTATGTCACTAAGAAAAGTTAATTAAATGTCAGCACGTTAACACAGTTAATTTACAGTGTTTTAAGTAAGATTATTCACGATTACAAACCAGTCACAATTTTCGAAAACGTTAAAATAAAAAATGACTACGTCGTGATAAAATTTGCATTAGATACAAAAACGATTAACGTATTAAAATGATATAGGTCACAGAATTAGAGCGCAATAAGGCTATTACTCGCCGGATGATAAAACGGTTATTATCCGGGTATATGGAGAAAAAGGACAGAAAGAGTGCTATCGCAGAGTCGCGTAAAAAGAGGAAGAACGTAATCGGATGAATTTTGCTTATCGACTTAGCGAATTTTCCATTTGTTCCTCGTGCCATCGTACGACCGCACGATTCCATTAGCTTTTTTTCACGGTGGAGAGAAGGCTCGAATAAAATGGCGAAGGAAATAAAGAAAAACGCTGCCCTGGTCCCAGCTGCGGCACGTACGACGGGCCCGTGTACTACGACCATATGATTTTGAAGTGCTCCGAAGTTCCCCTTCGAAAATTTCGACCCCTGACAATTTACAAAATCGTTTTTCATTTGTTCATGTGCAATTTTAATTATAATTTTAGCAAAGAAGAAAGTTAATGCTAAAACTACAAGCGTTTAACCCATTATGTTCAAATTCACTGAATAAGTAGTTTGCAAAAAGAGAAAGCAAGACACGAATGTGTAATATGATGTCAATTCTTGCATTATTAACCCTTAGCACTCCGAGTGTGGCCCGACATTACATTTTTTATGCTAACTTTAGCGCTAAATCTACCGGCTTTATATCTGTTATATTGAAATATACGAAATAAATACTTTGGAAAAAGAGATTTGAAGAGGTGACAAAGATGATCAGTTAAGTAATTTTTGATTTTTACGATAGACCTAAAATATTTGCTGAATGGCTGCCCAATCAATTTGGGGAATTTTTAGAAAAAATCAGAAAGCGGTTATTTGACCGGCATGGTAGGTTTAGTGTTAATGTCCAGTTGGTCTCGACATTGTACAACGCAATATCTAAAATAATAGTAATAATAATAATAACAATTTCTTTTGCAATGCAACTTTCTACTGAGGCCTCCCTTTTTGATATATTTTGCAAATTAATTAACATTAGAACTACCACACCAGTCAAAATGACCGGTACACAATTTTTTCCAAGAATTCTCCAAGTTTATAGGAGAGTCATAGAATGGAAATTCTACGTCCATCTCATAAAACATAAATTACCGAGTCGATCATCTTTTCCACCTCTGAATTCCCCTTTTAGTAGTACTTATTTAATTAAGTACTTATTTAACATAATTAAATACAACAGGTTTAACCCTTACAACACTACTGGGATATTTTATATCCCAAACATTATCATATAATTTTCGTATTATTATTGTACAATTTATTTCCATATATTATTTTGTTTATATGACAATATTTACTGCAGGGATAAAAATATCCCCGCAGTAACATACTACTGGGATCTATGCTATTCCAGCTAAAAATCTGAAAACTCCTGAAATAAAAAAAAATATATTTCATTCTCAGTCGTATTTTTATTCCACTTCCTGTGTCACAAAATATACACTGCTAAAAATTAGCCATTTTCTGAAGAAACAAAATTCAATGTTGAAAGGGTTAACGTCGGTAGTTCTAGTGTTAAGGAGTTGTTGATAGGTGAGAAAAAATTAAGGAGTGCAAAAGATTAAGTAAAGGCAATTTTACACGTTGTTCCTGTTTGAAGTTGACACTCTTCTGCGTTCCTTTCAGAAAGACATCATCGTTATTTCAAATCCGCTCGAAAAATCTGCTACGGTAGGCAGAAATATCCAAAAAGTGTCGTTGCGGTTAGCGTTAACCCATTCACTGCCAGGAAAACTAAGCAAACATTACCTTTGCTTGTTAAAATTTGAGAAGATGACAGAAAGTTTTTACAACATTGGTTTCATTAATCAAACACATAATCTCGACATTTGTAATGATACGAAGAATATTCTTGTTCAAAAATTTCTATACACGCGCGGCCATTATTGTTAATTTATTAATTCAAACTTATATTGCAGCTACGAGATATCTCGTAGTTGGCGGTCAATGGGTTAAAACCTTAGCCGCCTCCACACGAAGCTTCCTATTCGTAAAAAAACAATTCGAATTAAAAAACGACATCACCTCAAAAAAATCCAACTTCCGCCACCACGCAGGACAACGTCGACGGGGCGTTTGAAGGACGCTGCTATTTGTCGCCGCCGAGTACGCAACGAATACCTGGCGAGGAGTAGCGGTGACTTTTATTCCCGATAATGACAGAGAACACGAGGAGAATGGTCCCTGCGTGGTACGTGATCAATTTTCGGCCCTTCCTCTCCCTTTTCGGTGGTATAGGTGCCCGCCTAACTACGATTTCGGCGTAATTACATACGTCCGTCTGTCCAGGCCGTGTCCATTCTCACAAATACCCCCTGAATCGAATCCTGCAGCCCGTGTCATCCTATATCCTATCGGTCTTCCCTCCGGAAGGGTGGATGTTCAGTCTGACGTGTTGCAATTTTCAAAATTTATATTACACGGCATACGGCTGAATAACACGTGCAAACTGGACACGAGATAATTCCTTATGAAAAAGTAAGAACAAAATATGAAATAAAATTTTTTATAGAAGGCTTAGTTTTTGATATAATCGAATTTGGAAGTCTCAGTCGCGCGTATGCTGATGCAGCTAAAAAGGCAACGTATCGAACGCGTACACGCTGATATTCAAAAAACTTATGTGAGATGTAGTTTTTGAAAAATTATGTGATTCGTTTTTTTTTTATTGAACACCGCCCATATCGAAGGGGTGACAATACCTTTGAAAGTTGAGGGGTGAAAATACATTTTCTGGGATAGCTCGGTAACTAGGGGACTTAAAATGATATTTTTTGATTAAATTGCATGTCCTTTAACCCTTTGCCGTACCATTTCTTTTGTGACTGACTCTGCAATAACTCGGAATTAATTGCTAAAATGACAATCTATCCCTGATTTCTGGTATACACATGCTGTTTCAAAAACTTCACCGACTTCACCAACTTCAGTAGTAAGTCAATTATGATAATGACAAACAAAAATGTTTATATCTCAGAAATGGTTGACCTTCTGAACTATGTTTACTAAAGCTTTTTTACACAGTACAGTGTATCCTATATATCATATAAATATTGAATGTTTTTTTTGAACACCCTGTATTTTGTACTTATTTCTTTATAAGGATTTAGCTTGTGTCCGCTTGTAAATACATTTATTTATAAAGTGCACACATGTTATTCGGCAGCACCCTGTTTATTTGCAAAGAAAGTGATGCAATTTGGAAGAATTTTATTAATTTCATTGGCAATCAAAATTTCAAAAATGATGCCGAGGTCAAAACGGTCATTAATTTATTTCTTCCGAATAAAATCCCCGATTTTTACAAAAAAGGGATGTATAAGCTTGTAGGACATTCTAAAAATGGCATAGAAATCAATTGCGACAATATTGTAAAATAAAACTATTTTTTAGAAAATATAGAAGTGCTTGAATCTGGAACTACAAATCTGCACGAGCTTTTTTCGGTACCTAATAGTAACAAGTTAAAAAATGATAAAGTTATTATACAATGCTCCAAGCTGCAAATTTTCTATCATCCGGATAAATGACCTTTTACAACCCTAAACAAAATCATCCCTTCCTCTGCTCTCTCATCCCTCCGAACAAAACCAACCCCATAGACCTCCCTTCCCCTCCCAATATCCAAACCCCCCTCCCCCAGTCACCCAAATCTCAGCTTCATTGCATGAAACCCACCATGAAGAAGCAGGTGCACGACGAACCCCATCGATCCCCGATCCCCATATCCATTCCAAGACCTCCAGGACCACGTTATTGCCACGAATAAGGCTCCCTACGATATCCAGGACTCTCTGCCCCGTTCGCGCGGATATTCTAGGACGAAAAAGGAGCAGAACGATGGAACGGACAACAAACCGAACGAGAGGAAGATCGAGAGAGGAGAAGCCGAGAAGGAAGAAGCCACGGGCAACAATCTCGATGGCTCGCCAATTACCATCGTCTCGTGGCCATCTGCTTCTCCGGGAGACCCGATGACCACTCATCCTTCAACAACCTTCCTCCTCCGACTCTTCTTCGCCTCCCTCGCCCAAGGTCCTTCGAGAGATGCCAGCTTTTGGGCCCCGGGGCATCAGTGGGGCCCGAATGAACCGTGACCGCGGTTTGTCGCGACGATCACGGGACATGTGCGTGTGTGCTCGCGTGAAAAGAATTTTCTGGGTATTCGAGGAGCAGAGTGGTGATATGTGGTCGGAGAGGTTCGAAATGATGCGGGGTTCTCATTTGGGACTTCCGGTTTGCGGGATTATTAGCGTCGAGGTGTTTGCGTATTTTTTTTGTGCGGTTTGGAGGGTTTTATTAATTTTGAGGGTGTTCGTGGGTGGATGAGGGTGCAATTTGTCACGAGGGTAGCGTTTGGTATGGGGGTTTCGGGGTGCAGGGCCTTAGCTGAGATTTTTTTGCTGGTAGCAAATAATTATGGTGTAAAATATGGAAGCTTTTGGAGGTTATGGTGCAAGTGGAGATGAAGGTTTGATGGAGGGGGTAGAAGTTTTCTCATTGGATGGTCCGAGTTCAAGTTCCTGACTCTTGAAACTCGTGGAAATGATCATATTATAATACTTGAATTTGATATTTCAAAACTATAATACGTTAAAAAATCTGAATCTTTTCAATCTCGTATTGTCCAACCCCAGTAATTCGATCAAACTGAGACTGTAGATCCTGGGTAAAGCGACCAAACTCTCTTTATTTTCAATTAATGTTCCCCGCAGAAGACAATGCCCTCTGGGGGTAATACATTCAAGATCCGCATAGTTGCGAGCAAAGTTTATAAAAAATTTTTGTCACTTGGGTGGTTGCCCGGGGTGACCGCAGATCAGTGGTCTAGCTCGTAGTTTTATTGTATTTCCTTGGTGTTGGCTACTCTTCACGAGGAATAAATAAATAAATAATAAAATTCCGTATAAAAGACTAACAAGGGAACATCCCGAGGTGTAACTCACCGATTTTGATGAAATTTTAGTACGATATACTCCTCGCGGAAATATTTGACACGTATTTTTTTTTATCGGCAATCGTCCACGTTAAAAGGGTGAAAACCACCCTCAAAGTTGGCACCCTGAAACTTATTTATTGAATATCTGGAAAACTATTAGAGATACGAAAATTTCGTAAAGAGAGAAAATTAACGTATTTCGACCACAAATCTAATGATATAAATATATTTTTTTTAAACTCGTTTGTTTAAATAATATGCTTAAAAATACAACTTTTTTAATGATTTTGTAAGTCAAATTCCAATAAATTTTCTTGAATATTTTTCTGAGAATACCATATACCGAAACACAAAATACGGATAAAATGGAAATTTGAAATTTTGTTTGTAAAAAAAGTTATTGCATTTTTAATTTTTTCTCTTACGTTCTTGTTAAGTTATGCCTTCGTATATACATGTATGTCTGCTTTAAAAGGCCAGATTTTATTGCCAGACACACATATCGTCTTTATATAAATTAAAAAAATTTGATTGATTAATTAATAATTTGTAACAATTATTGTAATAATGGTATTCATTGTTATTCTTATAACCAATATTTTCTTACACCACGAGCATTCTAAAGCATCCCTGTAATCAATTCAAGCATGTAACGTCCGAAAATAGTAAATATATAACGCATACCTCCCGAGAATTAATTAATTTATTTGGCCTGTCGGCGGATTCACATTGATATCATAAATGACTATCCCGAGGTGTAACTCACCAATTCTTATGAAACTATAGTATAAGGTGCTTTTCGTGGAAATATTTAATATCTACTTTCATTTATCGGCAATCGTCCACGTTAAAGGGGTGAAAACCACCCCCAAAGTTCGGATAACGAAAACTGTTTTATCGAATATCTCGGAAACTATTAGTGATACGAAATTTTCCTAAGGAGTGAAAATTAAAGTATTTCAATCACGAATCCAATGCTATAAACATTTTTTTAAAAAACCCGTTTGTTTAAACAATATGTTAAAAAATACTTTTTTTTTCATAATATTTTCAATTAAAATTCTTTCAATTTTCTTAAATAATAGTTTGTATACACTATATAGTCAAACAAAAAATACGGATCAATTAGAAGTTTCATATTTGTGTTACAAAAAAAATTATTGCATTTTCAATTCTTACGCTTGATGAACTTGTCAAGTTTTCCCGTCGTATATACATAGTTGATTGATCCGTATTTTTTGTTTGACTATATAGTGTATACAAACTATTATTTAAGAAAATTGAAAGAATTTTAATTGAAAATATTATGAAAAAAAAAGTATTTTTTAACATATTGTTTAAACAAACGGGTTTTTTAAAAAAATGTTTATAGCATTGGATTCGTGATTGAAATACTTTAATTTTCACTCCTTAGGAAAATTTCGTATCACTAATAGTTTCCGAGATATTCGATAAAACAGTTTTCGTTATCCGAACTTTGGGGGTGGTTTTCACCCCTTTAACGTGGACGATTGCCGATAAATGAAAGTAGATATTAAATATTTCCACGAAAAGCACCTTATACTATAGTTTCATAAGAATTGGTGAGTTACACCTCGGGATAGTCATTTATGATATCAATGTGAATCCGCCGACAGGCCAAATAAATTAATTAATTCTCGGGAGGTATGCGTTATATATTTACTATTTTCGGACGTTACATGCTTGAATTGATTACAGGGATGCTTTAGAATGCTCGTGGTGTAAGAAAATATTGGTTATAAGAATAACAATGAATACCATTATTACAATAATTGTTACAAATTATTAATTAATCAATCAAATTTTTTTAATTTATATAAAGACGATATGTGTGTCTGGCAATAAAATCTGGCCTTTTAAAGCAGACATACATGTATATACGAAGGCATAACTTAACAAGAACGTAAGAGAAAAAATTAAAAATGCAATAACTTTTTTTACAAACAAAATTTCAAATTTCCATTTTATCCGTATTTTGTGTTTCGGTATATGGTATTCTCAGAAAAATATTCAAGAAAATTTATTGGAATTTGACTTACAAAATCATTAAAAAAGTTGTATTTTTAAGCATATTATTTAAACAAACGAGTTTAAAAAAAATATATTTATATCATTAGATTTGTGGTCGAAATACGTTAATTTTCTCTCTTTACGAAATTTTCGTATCTCTAATAGTTTTCCAGATATTCAATAAATAAGTTTCAGGGTGCCAACTTTGAGGGTGGTTTTCACCCTTTTAACGTGGACGATTGCCGATAAAAAAAAATACGTGTCAAATATTTCCGCGAGGAGTATATCGTACTAAAATTTCATCAAAATCGGTGAGTTACACCTCGGGATGTTCCCTTGTAAGTATATAAAAAAATAAAGGTATATATATATATATATATATATATATATAGAGATAAAATGAGAACAATAATAAATATAATACTAAATATTAGGTTGGTAAGAAATTAATGTCGGTTTTCGAGTTTCCAAACTTCGGCGCTTCATTTTGAGATAGCCGTTCATTTTAATCTGTTTGTCTTCTTATATCATTTAAGAAAAAAAATATATTAAAAAACTTGCTGCTCTTTGGGAAAAATGTGTAAATTTTAATGGAACTTATTTTGATTAAAAAAATTATTCCCATTCTCAACATGTGTATTTAAAGATAAAGTTTGAAAACCGACATTATTTTCCTACCAACCTAATAGTAATCCCTGCTCACACTTCCGTGAGACTTTTGCTACCTCATAAAGCTCGCAAAAACAGAGAAGTCTCGCTGTATGAGGCACGGGGTAAGGGGAGAGTGTCGCTTGCAGCGCCCATCCCGATCATGTCGGTCCTGGAAACCCAAACTCGGTGAACGTGAATTCGAAAATAAAACACTTCTTTCGTAATTCACATGACGCCGTAACGAATGTGCGGCTCTTTCCACCAATAACGCGTTAGAATTGAAAATGACGTCAGAAAGAGGGATGTCTCTATCCGTCAGACGAATCAGAACAACCCTAGGCCGGAGGACTTCTCTGTTTTTGCGAGCTATATGTGTATCGCAGCGCCGATGGCTCCCCACAAATTCTAGATCCAATACAAAGTATCCACAGCACTTGACCCATTTTCATCCGTAAGCGGAAAATTCCGCGGATGGCGATCTTCTTTTATCCACCAGCCGCGGAATATTCCGCCCTGCACAATGTTAAACTGCTACGCACGGAAAAGCACGGTACTGTGGGTCTTCTGCCGTATTTAGAGCTAGATACTTTTGGGTTAAGGCGAAAAAATACAAAAGAAAAAGAAGAATGTCCGGTTTGCTGTTCTTCCCATACCATCAAATAGAAAATACTGAAAGAAAACCGTCACTGCGAGTCCTTTAAACGTCAATTACCCTCCCCTATGCAACGTCAACATTGACGATTTTTCCAGTCTCCTCAACGGCGGCCATTTTGCCCGTTATAATTCAAAATGTCTCCCGCAGCGCGAAATGATAGATTTACCCTTTTAGTCGTTTAACCGACACTCGAGGAAACCCGTGCAGGTATTCCCGGCTGTTCTGCCGGTTGAAGATAAAACATCCACTCCTGGCAGTCCGGGAATGCAACGGCGACACGGCCGGATACGCGCGACTCGTACGATCCTTCCTCCTCTTGGCACTCTTGACTCGCGCTGCACACGGGTCACCTGTCCCTCCATGGCGAGCGTGCAAAATGACTTTTACGACGAGCAGTCATCCCGTCCGATGTCCACGGGAGGTCCCGTGAAGAGGCCTGACCCCGCGGCGCAACGAGGTGTCTCGTTCGATTCCAACTGACACCAATCTAACCCGACTCCGTAAACGTCGTGGAAATTTTATTCCCCGGTTTTATCGCGAGACAGCGATTATTTACGGCCCGCGCGAGTTGGCCGTGTCGTCGATGGGCTTTCGACGAGGTTTAAGCGGAAATTGGGCGGCGCAGTAAGCAAAAGCGGAGACCGTCTTTGCACGACGGTCTTTAAAAGTGGATGGCACGCGTCAATTGTGCTAAAATAAAACTGCGACTGAAGCGCATTGCCGACAGAATTCTTTGAGATCTGTTTGATCGCTATTCGTAAATGGTGATGAATCTGTGAGAGCGTATATATACGCCTTTCGCTTATATTTATGGATCTGTGTCCGTATCTGCGTACATATACGCGTTTCGTATATATTTCTAGGTCTATAAGATCCTATATATACGCCCTTCGTATATGTTTGTCGGTCTGTGAGAGCGTATATATACGCCTTTCGTCTATATTTGTCGGTCTATGAGAGCGTATATATACGCTTTTCGTATATATTGATGGGTGCTTGAGAGCGCACATATACGCCTTTCGTATATATTTGTCGGTCTGTGAGGGCGTAAATATACGCTTTTCCTATATATCATATTTATCTGTCTATGAGAGCGTATATATAGGCTTTTCGTATACGTTTATGGATCTGTGTACGTATCTGCGTACATATACGCCTTTCGTATATATTTCTCGGTCTACAAGATCCTATATATACGCCTTTCGTTTATATTTGTCGGTCTGTGAGAGCGTATATATACGCTTTTCATATATATTTGTCGGTCTATGAGAGCTTATATATACGCTTTTCGAATATATTGATGAATCTCTCATCCTAAAGAACAGTCTCATGAGGGACTATCGTGGGTAAGGAGGTGAAGCCTGGGACTCACAATCAGTGGGCCCGAGTTCAAGTCCCCATTTTATCTCTGGGAAATATTACATTTTTCCTATGTGACACTCTCCAGAGCCTCGGTGGCTCAGAACCCACCTAAAATGGTAGATTCTGGGTGATATAATTGTACCTGCTGAAGCCGAAACATAAAAACAGCAACAACCAACTCCCCGTGACCTCTGATAAATTTTACATTTTTCCTATGTAACATCTATACCAGGGTTGGCCAAACCGTTGCACATTTGATGATTGCAAGTGGCGCATTACATCCTTGCGCTTACTTATTCTTTTGAAGTTGGCGCCATAACTGAATCCATCTTCATACTGTCGACACCTAAGTACTCTTCTTACAATTATAGAATGTGAACAGTGTGTGCGTGTGAGAGATAATTTCTGATTATATTAACACTAGAACTACCGGCGTTAAATCTATCATATTTCAGAATATTCAATAAGTACTTTGAAAAAAGAGGAATCGAGAGGCGGAAAAGATGATCGATTCGGTGGTTTATGTTCTTTGACATGGACGTAGAATATTTATTCTATGAGTTTTCTATAAACTTGGAGAATTTTTGGGAAAAAACTGTGTACCGATCATTTTGACCGGTTGGTACTTCTAGTGTTAAATTAGTGCTCCGATAAACTTGTGTCTTTTGGACTGACGTAAATTAATTACTTTAATTGTGTGATAGAGTTATTCCTTTTCCTCCCCTAAGCGCATCATATTCTACCCATATCTCACATTTCCAACCCCAATCGTGAGCATAAAAAGGTACAAAAGGAACTTAAGTTGCATCGCGCATCTGAACTCGCCTGTGAAAAAAATTGTCGTATGTTATACAAAAAGTTGGCCACCCCTGATCCATACCATAACCTCAATGTTTCGAAACCCACCTAAAACATTAATTCCCAGGCAAAATAAAAATACCCGTCGCCCTAAAATTCAAAACAACAACTCTCCCACCTCAAAATCCCCCTCAACGCATTTTCCGCACCGTTCATCCCAACCGTTGACAAAAACCCAACGCTTCAAGCTCGATCGTCTCAACTGAAAACAAAAATTCCTCTCGAAATTCGCCGGGGGCGGAGTCCCGAGGAATCACACCATAGCAGCGGATAAAGACGAGTAACAAGAAAGCTAAACGGCGGACGGTATTCTTAGGCACGTCGAGGCAGGAAACAAAGTGGAAAAGGGAGGCTCGAGGCTAATTGCCGGTGCTTTTCGTACGACACGCGGAGGACGCGTGTACGGCGCGTTTCGCGCTCATCTTTGTCGGCTGCCTCGCGTGATGTACGCCCCGCGCAGGTACATTTAACTTATGTACATTGCCCACGACAACTTATGCTCGAGCCGTGCTCGACAACGCAAGCACCTCATTTTACGAGCTCCTCGGACTGCTCACCACTTTCTCGTCCGGGACGTTTCTTCTCGCCGTTGAGATTAAGTGAGACTTAATATCGTGAAATCTCCGACGCGCGATCGACCAGATGGAAAAAGGAGGGTGGACGCAACTGGAGTGAGCCTCGGTGATTTTAAATGCAGCTGAAACTGTGGCACTTCGGCCAATGTTCGAAATTACCGTGGCAGTTGACGCTGAAAAATATGGAAAGAAGAAAATTGGGTTAATTTGTGCAAACGGAGGTCGTAACGTTAAACTTTAATGCGGAGTGGAGTTGTGGAAAGCAATCGGGCCCGCATTCCTGTTGGTGGTCTTCAGGAAAAGGGACATGGAGAAGTAATTCCGACCGCAGTGGGTTACGGCAGGTGGTTGTTGATGGAATGATCTGATGTGGTTGATTTTGATCTTGGAATTAGATGGTATCGGGGTTTTATTGAATTGGAGACTCAGGTTGTGTAAGAGGTTCAAGTTGTGCATCGAGATTTGGAGATATTTATTACTGCTGGCGAATAAAGATGGATGCGGTGCGGTAGAATTAGGTAGCAATTGCTTGCACTGCGATAAATTAACTGTGGTGGTTATTGTAAAATCTTAGGGTACCTTGTAAGAGAATTTAAGTTTGTTTGAGGAAGATATCTGCAGTGGCAACTTTGCAACGGCAAGTTGTGCGACAACTTCGACTGACTGAGCACGGGCGATCGGCGGTGAAATGTAAAAACAAAACAATAACACTGGCGACACTGTTGCCGCGTGTCGCGTTATTCGAGACATCGGAACAGAATAGCAATACAGTTTAACCTTAAGCCAACTTACCTTAAGTTTAACCTATAATCTTAAAACTCAACATTAACACAGTATGCCTCAAATTGTTTGGCGAATTTCAAAGTTTGGAAAAAGAGATACATAAAGGGAAGCATAGGTTCCATCTTGCTCTCTAAAAATTTCCGCTGTGGATGCTCTGAGAATAGTTTCCATTTTTCATTACACTTCTGTCGACACTTGTAACGAAGCTTCGTTAATTATTCACCTTAGTATTCCATTTTCTCTACGTTTGTTTATTACTTAGCGAATCTTGCAATAAAGCTGACAAATGTTCCAACAAAACTCAGCTTCAATTGCTAAAACACCTAGCACTCTTTAACTTACAACTCTCACAGTCAGAATGAAAACCAAATCCGAAAATATCAAGCCATGTAATATGAAACGTCGAACACCATATCAATAAAACTTGATCGTCGCAATACTTCACATTACACAAAGTAGTGGTGGTATTTAGCGGCTTATAGCGCTACCTTATGGTACTTGGTGTGCACTTTTGTTGCATGCACGTATGATGGTGTGTGATATGATAAGGCCCGCTACGCGGCGCTGTCGAGGAAGCCGAAAGAAAGAGACGAGAGTGAGAATCTTGTAACGACACGTGTTAGACGGTGCGCAGTTTATTGTCCTCTATTTCTACTATTTTCCCTATAATATATTGGGTTTTTCGGAAAGCAATTTCGTTTTTTTTTTTTGGTGAAATTGAAAGACGATTTTCTTATAGTGTATAAATATTTTATTGAATTATATATTTTCTATTTTGATCCAATATCGTTTGCCATCTTTCTGGCAGTAGCATGATTCCACGCGAATAATTTTTAATTCAATAAAAAAAATTGATTTCGTCTATTAGATGTAGAGAATAATATAATTATTCCTATTTTTACACCACCACGAATTTTAATGTCGTCAACATAAAACTTTTGATCTTTGCTGGCAAAAAACTGATCCAAGGCATTTTTGACGTCATCATTGGAAGAAAAGGTTTTGCCGTCTAAAAAATGTTGTAGAGACCGGAACAAGTGGTAATCCACCCGATTTCTCGTCCCCAGCGATGATTCGCTTAAAAAATGGATCATTTTCTTAACGTCTGAGAAGCAAATCGCAAACGTCAATGCGACGGAGCAAATTTCTTTTTGTAAGGACATGTGGAACCCATATATCGAGTTTTGAAATTAAACCAAGGCGTTTCACGTAATCATGAACGGTCGAATTCGATAAATTTAACCTCTCAGCGATCTCGCGAATTGTTATTCGGCGGTTTGCATCAATCAATGCCTTTATTTTGTCTTCATCAGCTTCAACTGGCCTTCCAGAACGTGGTGCATCTTCAACATCAAAATTGCCGGAACAAAATTTTGTAAACCAGTTTTGGCACCGGCGTTCAATCGATACATCTTCCCCATACACATCGAATAATTAGTTTCTTGCTTGAGCCGCATTTACACCTTTTCGATAGTAAAAAAGTAAAAAATGCCCAAATGCTGCTTTCGACTTTCCATATTTGATAGGGCACTCAACAAAAACTATTGTGCAGAATCAAAGAAATTTTTTACAAAGAAGCCTTGCCATATCAGCTTACAAAGTATATAATGACAATGCTGCTTAACCCTTTCACTACGACTTTATTTTAAAAATGATCACCGATAAAGTACTATTGGGTAATGTTTGTCCCGAGAAAATTTAAAAAATATGGTTTGCGTAGAAATTAATTCTACGTCAAACATATCTTCTTATAACTCGGTTAATTTCTCTTGGTATAAAACATAATTTCTCTCAAAATTTAAAAAGTAATATTTATGTAACATTTCTTGCTTGGAACATGTATATCCCATCAGTAGCGAAAGGGTTAAGTGCGAAGTCGACTGTGAATAAGTACAATTATGTCCTCTGTTGTGAAAAAACGAAATTACTTTCCGAACAACCCAATATTTTCTTGTTTTATTTGACTTGGCGCCTTGGTTACCCTATCGTCCAAATGCTACAATAATCTAAAATTTACACCTGCCTAAAACCTCTGTTGTTCTCTTCTCCCATCTTCTCAGCTTCCAACGCCATCTACTCGAGCAATCTACTCCAATCCTACATCTAACCTCCACCAAATTTCATCCCACCCTCTAAATTCCCAAACTCAAAATGCTCACCCCATCGAAACTCCATGTAATTGAAATCCCAAAAAACAAAAGGGTCTCAGAAAATTCCTGTTTTCTAACCGATCGACTGACCCAGATCAGAAGCGTGACAGCTGCGACTCCAGTCGAAGGTGCGTACTTGCGTACGAGGGCATATACATATGTATGGACGCACCGAGGAGGCGATATTGCGAAAAAAAAGTCCGCGTGGCGCGCGTGTGAAACGAGGAGTGCGACTCGACTCGCGTATGGAAATGGCGCACAGTTGCCATTGTATGGAAATGCGTGTATACGAGCCGCTCCGCGGAAGCAACCACTGTGACCAACTGGCTCGCTGACTGGCCTGCCTACCAGCTCGTAATGTCCCTGTCAAGAAAGCGGCAAGCCTCACTCGGAGCCTCGTAAAATCGGACGCGGTACCTTGTCGAGCATGGCGCGCGCTGCGATCTTCGACGATCTCTCGGTGTACCCTGTATTCCCTGTATTCCCTCTTTCAATCTTGTTGCTTCGTAGGAACGAGCATATTTGTAGTTTTCTTCTTTTTATTTTTAATTCTGCGCGGTGTGGTCGGTTGATGGAGGTTATGACGATGGTGGATGCAGGATTGGGTTTTGCTATTTTTCATTGTGCGGTGTGTCTGCTTTAGGGAGGCTTCGATGGCGGTGAATTTTCGAATTTAGAGTTTTACGGGGTAGAGTTACTTGAGGGAGGTTTTGATGGTTGTGGTCGACAACTCGGATTTTTGAATTTTGAGTTCTGCATATATGGTATGGTTACTTGATAACGGTGGGTGGAGACTCAGATTATTATTTTTAATTCTGCATGGTGTGGTCGGCAGATGGAGGTTATGACGATGGCGGATGGAAGTGTGGATTTTGGAATTTATAATTTAACGTGGTAGAGTTAATTGATGGCGGTGGATGGCAACTGGGTTTTTTGAATTTAGAATTCTGTATATATGGTATAGGTACTTGATGACGGTGGATGGAGACTCAGATTTTTATTTTTAATTCTGCACGGTGTGGTCAGTTGATGGAGGTTATGACGATGGTGGATGGAGGATTGGGTTTTGGAATTTTTCATTGTGTGGTGTAGCTGCTTTAGGGAGGCTTCGATAGCGGCGGATGGAAGTTGTGGATTTTGGAATTTATAATTTAACGTGGTAGAGATAATTGATGGCGGTGGATGGCAACTTGGATTTTTGAATTTTGAGTTCTGTATATACGGTATAGGTACCTGATGACGGTAGGTGGAGACTCAGATTTTTGAAATTAGTGTTATGAAAGATTGTTCAGCCCATGATGGGCGTTCCCGCTCTTTTTTTTCGCTGCGTGGACCCCGGCATCGTTCATTTCCGCCAATTTCGTGAGCGTATACGCGGTTGCAAATTTGCGTAGAGATGTGGAATGCTAATAGATATATCCTAGTGTTTTGTATTTTGTATTGTAGTTCGTAGCCATTGAGTATACTTTAAATATATATGCACTTAAGTGATGGTGTCTTTAATTTGCGAATACCCCTAACATATTATATATGGTGGAGTTATTCGATTGAGGTTTTGACCGGACGCAATAGAGATCAAAAGTGTTGGGTTTTCGGCTAAAACTGTAATACAGGGCGAAATTTCGATATGTGACACGTGCAATATGATGCAAAGTGAAATATATAGTGCGAAGATTGAAAGAAGGCTAGGAGGACGGCAAATGGCTGATAGGATTATTGGTTGACCCTGGCTGACCCCACATTCGACCTAGCAGTAGATCTTATCTTATCAAAGTATTGATTATTTCAGAGTTCTGAATTCAAAATTCAGAATTAGATTGAGATACGATTCAGAATGAGAGAATTCAGAATTATTTCAATATTCTTGTATTTAAAAAAGTAGTATTATTAAATAAATATAATTATCAGTGGAATTATAATTAGATTTAATCAAATTACAAGATTTATATCTGATCATAGCATTTAATTAATTTAATTAAATTACAGGAACTCAGAATACTTGTGTTATATTACAGTTTATTCAAGAACACCCATGTTTGCCAATACTTTATTTAACTCCCATTCTTCTACTCTACTATTCTTCTTTCGTACTTTTTTCAATTTTAATTACTACTGCATTTGAAGAAGTGAGAAAAAATGCTTCCTCGTTATTACGAACGACTGTGGCTAATCTCATCCATCGTTCTCTCTCTACAAAGGGTGTTCACAGTAATCTATGGAAATTTTCAACAAGAAAATGAAATACCTACTCCTTATTCTCGGAAGTCGCGGTGATTCGCGGCAGCAGGGACTCGGTGGTCGTTGATTGATGCTCGACTCGGTACACCAACCTCTCGCATATTAAATTCCTTCTCACCGTCATTAACCGCCCTGCCATTGCATCTGCTTAACGTTAGTCGGCCGGTTGTGTGCCGATGTGTGCCGGCGTGATTGTCGAAGCGTAATTAGCGGAACGTATCCAACCGACTTCACGGACGACGAGAATCGTCGTTCGACATTGTTTCACGGATCGAACGACAGTCGAGACGCGCCCTTCCCTTCGTAAGATTATAATTAAACCCTTTGCCCTACGGTAACAAGTGACACTCGTGACGCGACAAATGGAATAGGTGCTGGAAAAGGTTTTTCTAACACCTTCCACTCGGCGCCTTCTAAGGCGTTAGCTGTCAGCAACTCGACGACACTTTGCCGCGAAAAAGTCCCTAGTAGAGTCCCTAAGTCCTTAAAGTCCCTAAAAGAACCAAGTAATATATTGTAATAATCTTTGATTTATATGAATCGGTAGGCATTGAGGAACATACGTGGGTAATTTGAAAAGTTCGCGGTTTAAGGATAAAAACATACAATTTTGAATTTTGAATTGTTTTTATTTTTCGATATAATCTCCTTGAACTTCAATGCACTTCATCCAGCGGTGCTCTAATGCTCTTATACCCTCTCGAAAGTCCGTTTCGTGAAGGTCTTCAAAACAGCTGTTTACTGTGGCTATAAGTTCATCATCTGATGAAAATCGACGACCACCAAGACATTTTTTCAATTTTGGGAATAGGTGGAAATCAGAGGGGGCTAAATCTGGGAAATAAGCAGGGTGAGGAAGCAAATCAAACTTTAATTCAGCGATCTTTGCCATATCGCATCGAGCCACGGCACGGTGCTCGAAGTTATCCATTTCACTGCGGGCAGCGATATAGTTTTCTTTAAATTAATTTTTTCAACAAACTACTCAACAGATAAAGTTCAGCCTTTAAGGTTATGTATGAAATGAATGTCGCTTCAAGATATAGCAATAAAATTTTAAAAATTATTGTCATCTATGGATGAGGCCGCAAACTTTTCAAATTGCCCACGTATTTTTGCAAGAAACTAAAAAATTCTGTTTCTTATAATTGTATATGGTATAGTACATTTCAACACGTTGAATACCACTTTTATTTAGTCAGATTGTACATTTCCACTAAAACGAAACGTTTTCTATTAAAATCACATCTTTACAGAGCAGAAATCTTAAAAACCTTTACCTTTTCAACTCCAGTATTTAACACTAGAACTACCGGCGGTAAATCTGTTATATTTAAATATATTAAATAAGTACTTTGAAAGAAGGGGAATTCAGAGGTGGAAAAGATGATCGATTCGGTAATTTATGTTTTATGAGATGGACGTAGAATATCTATTCTATGTCTCTCCTATAATCTTGGAGAATTTTTGGAAAAAATTGTGCACCAGTCATTTTTATTGGTTTGGTAGTTCTAGTGTTAAATATCGAATGTATCAGAGAATCCGTAAATATTACAGTTTAAAAGTCACATGAAATTTCATTGAATTCAATAGCGCCGGTCCCCAGTGACCCCCATGGGACTCAACGTGTTAATTACACCCCCAAAGAGATGAGAAAAATTGAATCCGAAGGTGAAAGTCACCCAAGAACGGACGTAAGTCCCGTTGACAAGCGGCCAAGAGATTTACATCGGTCGATTAACCCGCTAACACACGAGGCTGCCTCGTTTCTCGTCGTCTTTGTGCATCCGGGTGGATCCGGGTCGAGGATCACCAAAAGCCGAGGTCGTGGCACCGGTGAACTGCTCGTAACTCCTCCTCGTAGTCCCTTCGCGGCCACGACTTTCTTTCAGGTAAGAAAACTTTCGGAAAGAGGTGGCCCACCTGACCAGCCTCGCGAGAGCTTATGGGCGGTGCTCGTCTTTAAAGTTGAATTAGTTCCTGGTAGTTTGCTTACGAAGCGCCGTCTTACTGGAATCTCTTTCTCTCGGTGAGCATCGCCTCTTGCGTTCCTTTCTGTTTTTGGTTTCCATTGTGCGTGTTTTAGCTTCTTTTCATCGTTGCCCTTTTTCTCCGTGTGTTATAGATAAAAAAAAGTAAATAGAGGTAGTTTTTTGGTGATAACTTTGTGCAAATACATGATGCTTTGATACGAATTATTTCCATTAAGACTAGAAATAATAACAATTATATCTACAATCTACTCTAAACAAAGTGTGTTTAGAGACGACTAATCCCTTGCCGTGCCATTTTTCTTGCAAATGAATACGCAATGACTTATAATTTGTTGTTGAAATAACAATCTATCCCTGATTTCTAATATCTTGTACCGCTTAACGCAATATTAACACTAAACGTACCATGGCGGTCAAATGACCGCTTTTTGATTTTTTCTAAAAATTCCCCAAATTGATTGGGCAGCCATTCAGTAAATATTTTAGGTCTATCGTATGAAACAAAGATTACTTAACTGATCAACTTTTTCACCTCTTCAAATCTCTTTTTCCAAAGTATTTATTTCGTATATTTCAATATAACAGATATAAAGCCGGTAGGTTTAGTGTTAAATAGCATAGAAATAATTTCGGATATTTTTAATTTAATAATTTTTGGCATTTTTAATCGTTGTTTGACAGAAAATTAAATCTTCTGGAAGTGATTTTAAAAATCTTACACTTACGGTATCATGGGCGAAAAATCATCCCAGGTTAGTTTTTTTATTATGCATCTAACGAAGTACATATCAAAGGGAACTTTTTATGATAATGGTATCCCTACCGACGCCATGAATAATTACAGGAAAAATCAGAGTTATCAGTAATTCAGTTCGTTAATAATATTAGAAAATCAATTTACATGGGGTGATTTTTCACCCATGATACCTTTAAAGGGTTAACCCCTTCAGACCCGAATTTTTAAATTATAATTTGATATAATTATATTTACAATTTTTATTTACAATTTGTAAATGTACATTTTAATGGATATGTGGTCCTTACGCAAAATTTGTAACATTAAGGAGATCCTGAGAAACATTTGTACAAAAAAACTAAGTGAAACTAAGTTTAGACCTATACGTAATGTAGGGATTAAACGAGAAAAATCAAAAATGTTTATTTCAATTAACAACGAATGGAATATTAATATAACACAAAGCAAAACAACACAAATAATATAATAGATAACGACACAAAACAACTCGGACTACACAAAGAACTCAATTATTAACCCCTTGCCGTACAATAACGAGTGCCACTCGTGACGCAATAAATGGAATACGCAATTTTGAAGTTTTCCAAAAATTATTAAATTAAAAAGAGAAGTGGATCACGATACGATCAAATTATTTCTATGATATTGAATATTGCGTTAACTTATACTCTATATCAGAAATCAGGGATAGATTGTTATTTCGACAATTAATTCTGAGTTATTGCGTATTCAGTCACAAAAGAAATGGTACGGCAAGGGGTTAATCACTCTCGCACAATTCTCTCTCGGATCTCACAGAAGTCTCTCAGAAGTCTCTCGGAAGTCTCTCTGCCAATTCTCAATCGCACATATATTTATAACATTCACAAGGCATACTCGTTCACACTCGCACTCTCGTCATCAGCTGTTTGCCATAGTGATTACCGATCGATAGCTCCGGGGTCATTGGCCTTTAAGGTCAAATGAAGATCCTGTTCCCGGAAGCTTCTCGATGGTTTTACACATTCAGGGCAAACAACTGATGCGCTACATTCATAACTAGAAATCCATTCATACCACACGTAATAAAATACAGCAAGAAAAGTATTATGTAATTACAATGTGCACAGGGTTCAAAGGGGTTAAGTATCTACTATCTCTATTTCTCTACTAATTGTTTTCTATCTCCTATCTCCACTTCCCTACTAACTGTTTTCTATCTCCTGTCTCAATCGCCCTTCATCGAATTTTTAAGCCACCTCTGTCAACCTTCTCCGACTCCTTTTCCGTCGTTTTGACTGCCTCAGCCTTTTCTCGATCTCCGCCTTTCTCTTTTCCCTGAGAAACAGGTGACACGGCACAGCGACCACCGTGCTCGTGAACGACGCAAGTCGAATTTTATTATCCCCCTTGCTGGGCCCTTCTTCCTTTTCTTCGCGCTCGCATTTTCACCGCTGATCGCCCTCTTTTGTCCCGGCGAGCAGCCTTTGTAACGGAATCGGCATCGTTACCGGAGAACCGCTTCTAAGAATCTCCACCGAGGAACGAATCGAATGGGAATCGAGCGACGAGGACCCTTCCTTATCTGGAAAATCGAACGTTTGACGTTCTGTCGCGTAGATTCGTGCCTTTCACCTCGAAATCTGTCCTGCTCTATGGTTTCCAGGCTGAATAGTTATCTTAATCCTCTATGCGTCCTTGTGATTTCGAGGTAATACGATACGTCTGTGCTTCTATCGTTTGGAATCGTTTTTCTCATTTTGCGAGCTATTGTAATTTAATACGCACAATTCTGTTTTTACACGGTTTTGATTTAGCACGGTCTAGAAAAAAAATTGATTCCGTTTTTACAAGATTTCATTCGATTTAGCGCGATTAAAAAATCTAAATTATTCTAAAAATAGATTTTTTAATAAATTTATTTTCACTATTTTTTACAGGGTTGAAGGATATGGAACTCATCCCCTTTTTTCTATGCATGTACTTCACCTCTTTTTTTATACGGTTTTTTCACACGGTTTTGTCTGGAACGTATCTACCGTGTAAAACAGAATTAGGTGTACTTGAAATCCACAAGATTTTCTTGTTACTTGATGTTTAGAAATCATGTTAAAATTTGTCGAAATTGCGGTAGTTTGAAATTAGGGCTGACGAATTAGGAGTTCGAGGCTTCAATTCTACATCTGTCCCCTGTTATGTCATTTTGGTCATTAGTTAGTGTTTAGTGTTTGGACAAAGTATACGCATGGCAGTGAACATAACAAATAATTGTTTGGAGTTCTAAATTTTGAAACAGAGAATTGTCAGTATTGTGGGATCGCGCGGTACTGTCCTATGAAAGATCTTACAATTAGGAAGAAAAGGTCGTGGAAAACAATAGTCATCAAGAAACGGCACCGGCGCAGTAATTTCACGCCGATCCGCGACATCTTTGATATTAACCACTTAACCTCAAATGACATATGACACTCGTGGGTCGTTAAATGGAATAGAAAATTTTAAAGTTTCCCAAATCCTATAAAATTGAAAATAACAATGAGACCGGACACGATAAAATTATTTCTATGATATCAATATTACGTGAAATTATAAGATATATGTATCAAGAACCACTGATCGATTTTTATTTTAACAATTTAATTCTGAACCATTGCGGAGGCAGTCACAAAACAAGTCGTAGTTTAATGGGTTAACACTTCTATGCACAAAACCAAAACCGTCATCCACTGTGCAAAACATTCCACGTAAACCCCATAGAATAAAACGTTCCACAAACACCCCACAATCCTCACTACTCATTCGCCCCATGAAAACGATGACCGCGACATCATTGCACAAAATCCAATCGTCTTTTCGCATTCATCAAGATGGAAATGACGTTCCAACACCCCCGCACACACGTGTCCAGGTCTTTTAACGTATCGAAGCTAGCGGACAGACGTTTAATGAGTTTCGCTCGAGCGACGTCGTGGCAGAGAGTTTAGGCGTGGCGTTAGCAATGTGCCGAGCCGTTCTCGTGATATCGCTAATAGGAAACGTGGCCGCGGAAGAAAATTAGCGGAAGTCACCGTGAAATCGCGCGACTCCTCCCGGAAGACACGTCGACAGCCGCGGTCACGATATTCCGCGTTTCGTATCGATCCCTTTAGTTCGCTCGAATAAAGATTCGCACGAACGGGATGTCCAACAGACACGTTTCACGTGTCAACGTGTCACCGCTATTCCGGTACGTGGATACACTTTGCTGGCACGTTTAACGGGCCTGATTTTCACAATTGTGATTTTATATGGTGTCTTTCGACTAGGTTTGAATTTAAAGGTTGGTTTCTAGGCCTTCTGCTGCGACGGGTGACTAAAGGAGGCCTTCAGAACAAATCACTGACTTAGCCCTTTGAACTGCGTTATCGCCGCAGCGGTGACATTCGAATAGAAGCTGATAACTCCGATGTCAGATAAATCCAGTGTATCTTTATATCTTTTTATATTGTAGGGTGCTATTCTGATTTAGTCTCAGACGAGCAACCAAAGACTATCGGTACTCGTCTTCGAATAAACCGAACAGGTTTCCTTAAAATTAACTAACAATATCGTAACCTAGAAACTTAACTGAACGCGTGTAATTAAAACAAATGATTAACTTTATTAAATAGATAGAAATACAATACTCTTAATAATACTAAAATTACTCTAACTCTGAATTTATCTCTAATGCTCTTTCCACTCACGCTATGACTCTCACTCTGTAAAACTTTCCACTCAACTCGACTTTGCTGAGAGATGTTATGATTCCCTCGATATTTTTTATTCAGAATCTCAGTATTCTCTTTCTGTTCTTAGGATGTAACCAAATGTCCTTGAATGACATTGAAAGCGGTTTTATTATATATTTGAATGACTGCTGTTTAGAATTTTCATATTAAACGTTCATGAACAATACTTTTTCTTTAATTGTCCGTACCACTAATTACAATCCGTTCTTACCTCCGTTAATTTCGATCACATTACTCAATTTCTTCCCTGAAATTAGTTTAACCAGTTAACTGTTTATGACGAAGATATTCGTCATGAAAAAATTTAAATAAATGAATAAATGTACATGAAATAAATAACGAAATAAAAATATTAAAGTCATTTCATTGTAACCTAATTTCACATCAAACATACTCTGGGTTTGACGAATATATTCGTCATCTCTTAATTTGTACGACGCACGTATGGGACATTTTCCACCAAGGTCGAAACAGTTAACTGGTTAATTACAGTAATTTTCCGTCTCATTCGATCACACAGTACCAACAAGTTGTTTCCATAGCCCTCGCAAATCATCCAAAAAAACCAACCACCCGGAACAATTTTCGAAAAAATTTCAAAAGCCAACTTCACGGACAACTGATTTCAATGCGTACCTCCGTCGCACATCACGGTCCAAAGATGAAAAACAAAGTGCAAAAGTTATTTCGATTTGAAATCGCAGCTACACTTGACGCGTTTCTATGGAATAATGGAACAGCATCGAAGTGGTCGGACGTAAACGTGGAAATATCATCTGAAAGAACGCGAATTTTATGGAAACATATGGGACCAGAGGGGTAGTGGGTGGAAAAAAAATCGTGGAGGATCGTTCTCCGGGAATGGCACGGGTAAACGTCAAATAGAAACGCGTATCGGCCCTGAAATGGAAAAATTTATTTTTGCCGATCCGCTGCCTCGTCCTTCGACGTTCATTTAACTCGGAATACGGAAAAAATATTTCGCCATTTCCATCGGAACGTGGATGTTTTTCATTCCGTCGGACGGCACGACGTAAAAAAATTTGAAACGTTGCCCGCTTCGACGATGTAACGCGGAAATTTTTTTCGCTGGTTGTCTTTTAGCTCTTATTATAGGAAGGAAATATTCACGAGCAATGGCGTCCGAGTGGAACGAAGAGATTTGGGGATTTCCAGTCGTTTTGTATGGAACTTTGTCGAATGTAAATGTTTACGCTGGAAGAGAATAAAAATTCAGGAAGTTTAATTGTCTTCGTATGTTTTTGATTCTTTGAAACGATTTATTCATTCTACATGGCTTGCCTTTATTTGAATTTTGAGATAAAATCATTTCACTTTGCTGTTGATTTTCTTAACTTCAATATTTCTAGCTTTTTACACGTAGTTTTTAATTTTCATTGTTATTCTGACGTATTTCAAACGATATCCAAATTTCAAACAGACGATTTTGGCTATAATTTAGAGTGCACTGTATTACGTTTTTTCGGTTGACAAAGTTCTAATACAGTTTTTGTGTCCTAAATCTCCAAATTTTCATTTCACAATATTATTGAAAAATTTACAAAACACAGCTCTCTGAAGATTCAACCCTATACTTTCTGAGGCAGTCAAAACGATGGATTCCCAACATTTTTTTTAATTATCTCAATCTTCCAAATTTAGAATTCGAATTATCTACGTAACACTTTTCGCTGCAACAGTAGCGAGCAAATCAAGATGTCGATATCGGCCAAGACAGCCTGCATAAATATCTAACCCTTTACGGTCCGAGTTGTTTTGTCAATTTCATAGTGAGCTAAATGAAATTAATTTCACAACGTTTCCTATCGTTGGTGTTCGTGCGATAATAGTTCAGCACGAATCTGATTGCTTTATCTAGTTCACGTATATGTGTACCGTCTATGTACGATTCGCGATAGGATATTTAGCCCAAGACGACAATCTTTGTAATTTGGGTGGTAATGGTTGACCTGAACTGACAATGAGACAGTTCTCTCGTCAATTTCTTTATAGCCACAGTAAAAAAATAGGTTAGCTTTCTTACAAACTAGCGCCGCGAGAGGCGCTGGCTCGAAACAAAAATGACAAACTAAACGCTGACAATTATCTTCGATTTATACGTGCTAACACACCGCTCAATTACTGAACATATTGAACAGTTGGTTATTCATTTTTTTAATGATAGCAGTAACTGTAGGTACTGACGAATATTTAGGTGATATTATAAAATCATTATAAAATTGAAAAGTCGATGTTGAACCGTTAGAAAATAAAATGGAGTGAAAAGCTACACTCGACGTAGGACCGCAAAGGGTTAGATATACTGAACCGTCATATTGTAGTTGCCAAGTAACTGTAATACTGAAATCAGTTAAATATTCGTCGCCCACTAATTACTGGAATAAAAAAATCACAGCAAGGGGCCGTATTCACGCGATAATTGGGAAAGGAAAATGACAAAGGCCGAAACTGTCGAAAGGGAGACGGCAGGTTGAGCTGCGCAGACTGACATATGGCATCTCCGACCACCGCTGACGTACGCCTCGACGACAGGCGACCTGCGGTTTCCGTCATTTACCGATAATCGTTTGCTGCTCGTCCCAAGCTACACCGGGACTTCCCCTCCATTAATATAACTTCCTTCTTTCTCTGTTCTTCGATCTCTCACTGTCTTTCTCTTTCCCCTTTTGTCTTTCTAATTCCATGTGTTCCCTTGGCTCTGCTGTTGTCTTTGAGTCTGTTTCTAATTTTGACTCTGGGTTTTCATAAATTTTAATGTAGTTTTATGAGTGTGTATGCGTGTCTTTGGGTGGATTTCTATTTCTTTTCCAATTTTGTCTGTATTTCTTAGCTTTTTTGGAGTCTGCGGCGTCGTGTTCTTATGTTTGTGTGTTTCTTGCTCTTTATTGACCTTAATTGCGGGATGCGGCAGTTCTGGGTTTGAGGTTAGTGTGATCTTGGGGTGGCAGGTGATGCAACTCGAATTTTGGATGGTTTGAGATCAATTTTAGTAATTACTATTATTCAGGTGTTAAATTAACACAAATTATCCTTAACGACTTCATGAAGCTATGTTACTTTATTTACTTTATTATTTAGTGCTAGAACTACCGGAGTTAAATTTGCATTGTTGAAATATATTAAATAAATGCTTTGGAAGACGAGGAATCATGAAGTGAAAAAGGTAATTAATTAAGTAATTTATATTTTATAAGATGGTTGTAAAATATCTACTCTATGGCTTCCATATGGGAGAATTTTTACGAAAAATGTGGAGCTAGTCATTTTAACTACCTTGGTAGTTCTAGTGTTAAATCATGAAAATGATTGTATACAAATATACAATTACCATCATTACAGTGGACCCTCGACTTTCGCACACAATTGGTTCCTGAAAGTGTGTGCGAATTTTGAATGTTCGAAAGTAGATGGAAGTAAAAATATATGTACCAAAACCTGTGCTTTAAAGTATTTACTTTTCAATATGTATACATAGTAAAGTTAAATTGGCGTATGTAAATGCTTGCGGGTGTTTTCTTTATTTTGTCAAGAGTTAGTTGAATACCTCCTTTTTTTTCTTTTCTTGATAAAGAATTCTATAACATGCTGTGTCTTTCTAATGCAAGACTGAAACTGTTTTGTCCTTTTGACCGGAACAACATTGTAGTCTGATGGCTAAAGTCGCTTAAAAAGCTGAATTTTTAAAAATGTGCGGAATAGCGAATTGTGCGAAAGCAGAATGTGCGGAAGTGGACGGCCGCCTGTACTACAATTTCTAAAAAAATATATCAAATCCCTACCCTATCTAATTACTTCGACAATCCTACACAAACGACCCATAAAAAAACACGTAGAAGCACGAGCAAAAAGCTGCCACGTGGCCAGGGTGGTCTCGCTCGTTTACCTCCTCGCGTATTGCTTCCACCCCATAGCCGTCGGACGCACGGGGTGTGTTCTTCCTCGAAGGAGAATTATCTATCCTCGGCTATCGATCGTCCCACCTGGCAGGTGCACGCTGCACGAGGACTCGGACGCCGTTTAAAACTCTTTCACGGTAATAACGTCCTGCCACGGTACTTGGCGCAATTTGTACTTTTTTGTCGGAAGGGGAGACGCGCGCCGGGGGGACTGGAGTTCTGACCGCTCGGAAGCCCGAAAATCTCCGGATACGAGCGATGGATGAGCGTTTTAGGGGACATTCCGTGGAAGATGTGACGGATTATTCTTTTCATTAGTGAACAATTTGGATGTGTTTCTTGTGAAGTAGTTATACTGATTGGTACGTTAGGTAGGGTACTTATTAAAGTGAATTCATCGGTGTACAAGGTGTTTTGGATTAGCGCGTGGATTACGGAACGTATTCTACGAGTATTTTGATAATTTTTTGGCATGTATGTTCTCTTATAAACTAATTGAAGTTAATAAAGTTGACCGGTATACAAGGAGCTTTGAGTTAGCCTCTTCATCAATGGACATACTGTACGAATATTTTTAATGACTTTTTGGGGTGTATGTTCTGTTGTGAACTAATTAAAGACAATAAAGTTGATCGGTATACAAGGTGTTTTGAGTTAACCTCTTCATCGCTGAGCAGACTGTATGAATATTTTGATGATTTTTTTGGGTGTATGTTTTCTTATGAACTAATTAAAGGCAATAAAGTTGATCGGTATACAAGGTGTTTTGAGTTAACCTGTTCATCGCTGAACACACTGTGTGAATATTTTGATGATTTTTTGGGATGTATGTTCTCTTGTGAACTAATTAAAGGCAATAAAATTGATCGGTATACAAGGTGTTTTGAGACAGCGTCTTGATCAATGAACATACTGTACGATTATTTTGATGATTTTTGGGGGGTTATGTTCTCTTGCGAACTAATTAAAGGCAATAAAGTTCATTGGAATACCATACGTTTTGTGAACTAAATAGTCAATAAAGTTTGCAGATGCAAGGTGTAGGGGTTGACCTCTTCGTCACTGAACATACTGTACGAATATTTTTAAAATTTTTTGGGGGATATGTTCTCTTGTAAACTAATTACAGGCAGTAAGATTCGTCGATACAGGTGCAAGGTCTTTAAGAACAACGCGTTCTTCAGTGAATATGTGGTATGAATATTTGGATAATTTTTTATGGTGTATGCTCTCTCGTAGACTAATTAAAGTCAACAAAGTTCACCGGTATTCAAGGTGTTTTTGTTGACCCGTTCACCACTGAATATGTTCTTTAATATTTTTGATACTTTTTTAGGGTGTATGTTCTCTCGTGAACTAATTAAAGTCAATAAAGTTCATTGGTGTAAAAACGTTTAAACCAGAAACTCGACATTTCAATTTTATACGATTTTTTTGGAATAAATATGATCCATCGACGAAACAAAAAATTTGAATTTCGTAGGTATGTTTGCCCGCAGTGTTAATGTGGTTGCGTGATTTTTTAGAATTTCGAAAGAGTAGTGGCTTTTTTATCTGTTTAAGAGAAATTTTCGATATACCGTTGAGATTTATTCGTATACTGAAATACGAGGAAGAAAATGAAATCTTTCAAGGCACAATTATTATTCTGCATTATTTTCGCATTCGTAAAATGTGCGTTCAATATAGACTGCGCAGAATATGATATTCGATACAAATTATCAAAATACACGTGTAGTAGTAATAATTATATTCGTCGTCTGTTATTACATACCTGAAAGCTTCGATATTGAATGTTTCCTGAGAATATTATTAAAAACGTTATTGCAAATAACCCAGAAAAAGCTTTTATGAAATAATATTATTTTTATGCATTATGCACAAGTAAAATTTCTATTTGTTCTACTCGATAAAAGCCGGTTGGCCAAAGTGGTCGAAGTAATGGATTTTTAATATGTTAATAGAATTTCTTAATTAATCTGTGCCGAAAAATGTCAACTGCTCTGAACTGAAATAATCTTCGACACTTTTACTATTAATTACGCGAAAATTGTGTTCTTATTCTTGACCTATCTTATTGTAAATAAGTACTTGACTCTAATTTACAATAATTAACAAATATCACACGAAATATTAGAAGAACACAAAAGGGATCGCTTTTGAATATGAAATTAAAGATTCTGATTTCTAATTAGGAAGACTGTAACTATAATTACAACTAAATTTTAAATTACCTTTTAATACATCGTAAATCCTAGTTAAAATCATATCATTTAACCCCTTGCCCTAAGACTTATTTTGTAACTGCATCTGCAATAATTCAGCTTTAAATTACTAAAATAACAATTGATCAGTAATTCTTCATATATCGTATAATTTGGAGTAATATTAGTATTATAAAAATAATTTTATCGCGTTGCGTCTCATTAATAATTTCAATGTCATAGGTTTTGCAAAACTTGGAAATTTCCTTTTCCATTTATCGCCTCAAAATGAAGAACTACAATTTCAAAAAACCCTTGTTTCTAAAAGCTCTGGTGGATCTTTGACAGAAGTGTATCGATGTCAATGTAAACTATTTTTATTTATAAACCTTCACTTTGCAAAAACTGTGGCATTTCAATTTGCCCTATACAATCCGACATTTCATATGCACCAGCCTAATAGAATAACAAATATGCTAAACAAATAGCCCCGAAATAGCACTATAACTTCATCCAGTTTTTTTTCTCTCCTTCAATTTACCCCGCCATTAGCAAACTCCACAAACCTTCTCCAAGTAGCTTCCCCCCACGCAATCAAAGCGACACCTAACAATCAAATCCATTCCGTCTTATCAGCAACCAACGATCTCCATCGCAACGACAAATCGGCGGGTCGTTTCGTGCGACGAAGGCCCTCAGAAAATAATTCCACCTAAATCGTCCTCTTCGAGCCGTCGGTATCCTGGAAGCCGGTAAGCGATGCGGTGCTTTTCATTTCGATCGGTGCCTCTAATACTCGTGTCGCACGCGAAAATGCCATGGCAAGGGAATTAAGGACTCTCGAGGCCGTCACGGCAGAAAAGGAGACGAAGGAGGAAAGGGAAAGGACGAAGGGTGTCCCAGGAGTTTCGAGCCGTCTCGCATGGCTTCGAACCCGTGGGGCACGATCTTCCTTGCAGATTCCGCCGTGGAACCGAGAGCCGATCTTTAACCGCTTAATGACCGAATTTATATTCAAAATTATGTCGAAAATGCCAGATTTTTTTATACCATTTTTGTCATCTACAGATATATCTCACTAGACGTAGCTTTGTAAGGCACAAAAGACAGAAATTTTTTTGAGAAAAAACAAGATGTTTATTTGCTTCATGACACAACTCGAGTTTTATAACTCGGGCTTCAATGAAAAAGCCAAAAAAACACAGTCTAACCAAAAGTAATACAACACTGTCGTCTAAGGAATAATAGGTAATAAGAGCTAAAGTAAAAATCAAGTAAATACATTTTACGATCTATAAATATCATTGACAGTATGGTACAATCTGAAACATGGTGTAACACATAAAGGCACATCACAGTCTGGACAATAATACCTGGTTTCTCTAGGAATTTTCTTGCCCTGAGCATCACGTTTTTTACTATTAGGTTGGAAACTATGAAACGGGCGTTTTTGTTTAGTCTGTGTTCAGCTGCGACTGAGAGAGGTTCATTGTAACGTGCGCTCGATATTTTTATTTATAAAGTTTAAAGGTATTCTTCTTACTCATTTCGTACAATTTTTTCGTGTTTGTATCCCATTTTTATATTATTGTTCTCCCAAACGAAATGGAAACAGAACGCGATTTACTTTTCTTGTACGAGTTCAAATTGAATCATATCGCAGCTCAAGCTTCGAGAAACATTAATCGCGTATTCGCAGATGGATCCACTACTGAAACAAATGCTCGATATTGGTTCCAAAAATTGCGTTCTGGCAATTTGAGTATCGTCAACGAGCCTCGAGGAAGACCACCGGCCCATATTGATAACGAGGAATTAAGGATGACTGTGGAATCCGATTCACACACAACTATTCGCGAACTTGGGTCTAAACTAGGAACTAGACATACGGCTGTGTTAAAACATCTGTGTACAATAAATAAAGTAAAGAAATTGGACTCATATGTGCCGTACGAACTGACGCAACTGCAGATGATCGACCGCAAGAGCAAGTGCGCATCTTTGTTGCTTCGCAATACACGATTGCAGTTTTTACACCAAATCATCACTTGTGATGAAAAGTGGATTTTGCATGATAATCGAAAGCGATCAAGCAAATGGGTAGATAAGAATACACCCCCGGAACACACCCTGGAGCCGAAATTTCATAAAAAAAAATTATGGTTACCATATGGTGGAATGCCCAAGGAGTGATCCATTATTCCTTCCTACAACCAGGTGAAACCATAACAGCGGTGTCCTATTGTCGTGAAATTGATGTCATACATGAGAAACTTATGAAAAAACAACCAGCATTGCTCAAACGGCACGGCGCAATATTACTGCCTGATAACGCACGACCACATAAAGCTTCAATTACTGTTGACAAATTAACTTCTCTACAATATGAAATTTTGCCACATCTTCCACATTCACCCGATATTTCACCGATCGATTATTACCTTTTTCGTAATTATGAATTATTTTTAAGAGAAAAGAAATACAATAACCGAAATGGTATTATAAAAGACTTTGAATTCTTTATTAACTCTAAAAAGAAAGGTTTCTTTCAAAAAGGCATATATGACTTGCCCAATCGTTGGCAGAAAGTCGTCGATGCCAATGGAAGTTATTTCAATTGAACATAATAAATAATGTGAAAAATAGCGCTTTCTGATTTTTATTCTTATTCAACGACCGTTTCATAGTTTCCAACCTAATACATACTCCACATTCACGAGTTGGGTTTTGTTTTTTCTCAGTAGCAATATTTCGGGCGATGGCATTAAATATCCCTAAAATTTTCAGCGCCCGAGTTAACTCGTTCATAGGAAAATCGAAACGGCATCTACGCCCGAGATATCTCGGGCATGGTCGTTAAGCGGTTAAGAACCAAATTATTTTTAAATTGTCTGGCAAAAATTCGCTATTCTTTGTATTACTGGTTAGAAAAGAGACGTTCACGAACGTGTTAAGAGCGATCCGTAGTATAGTAATTCTTTTTGTATTAGATACCCTTGTATTTCCTATTCTTTCTCCTAATATTTTATAATAAAGTATTTTCTATCTCGATATTCCCGTGAATTCGTAAGTCCAATCCTATATATATGCGTCCGTTGTCCTCAAACGGTTAAAAATCTCTGACCACATAAATGCGTCGCTAGTCCTCAAAGAGTTAACCCTTTGCACTCCGAGTGATTTTTACTATGAGCTACCAACTACTTCAGACCTATTTACAATTATGCGAGTGCACATCTCTGGAAAATTGAAAACCTTGCTTTGCCACTGAAAGAGAAACGTATACATTTTAAAATTATGTTTCACAGTATAAATGTTAGAATGACATTTTGTATTCACCGCGTCCAACGTGGAGCCACCTACGTAACTTCCGTGTTGTATACCTTCCTGTATAGAGTGTATAAGAAATAAAACGTGCGTAGAAAAGTCTGAAAAGAAATCCAAGTAAATCTATTTAATCGGCAAATACCTACCACTATTGTTTGATGCAATCCCTTCACTCGCTACACTATTTAAAACCTAACAATAAAGAAATATAAAAATGTCACCTGATTTACCTGACAACGGAGTTATCGCCTTCTTTTACAATGTCGCTGCTGCGGCGCCAACGCAGTGCAAAGGGTTAACAGAACGTCTCAGTAAAATTCTCAACCCCGCGTATCCTCCACCGACACTCCAGCATCCTCCAGAATCCTCGAAAGCCGTTTCTTCCTCCCCGTTCATCCCTCATCTCAGCCGGAACATTTAGCAGGGACGGTAAACATTCGAGACACGCAACGAGAGAACGTTCCACCTCTCCTCCCCGTCTCACCCTCCGCGAAGGGGTTCGATTCACCCTAGCGTTTCGCTTTTTCATAATAAAATCGTCATGCGTCGCCCCGATTGGCTGGGATCGCTCGAGGGGTCCCACAATGCACCGTGGGCTTGTCCATGCCAATATATATATTCGTGGCACGAGGAGGAATCGCATGGAAGGAGAGGAACGGCAAGGGTGAAAAAGGGAGAGGAGTGGATGAGAAACAGATGGATAGAGAGGGAAGGATGAAAAAAGGGTCTCCTGTCTCATAGTCGGAGGCTGTCGCTGGGTAAATAGGGCACACCAAGAGACACACGCCCCGTGCATTGTGCGTGCCCTCTCGTCTGAAGGGGCACCCTTCTGTCCTGCACAAAGGGTTGTCCCGGGGCCGGCCGTTTTAGAACTGAATTTTTTATTCGGTCGACAGGAAAGCGGCCATCATAGCCGTTTGTCCGGGCTGTTCCCTGTTCTTTTTACCGCGGGGACTTTGGTGTCTCACTTCCTCTCCTAACCTTCGCTCGTGACATTTCACAGGACCTTATGGCTTCGGTTCTTTCGCTCCGTTTTTATGATTTGTGTGCACGATGGCAGGTCTATCGTCATTTTTGAGGTTATCGCTGACGTGGAACGACAGTCTTGTAAGGAGACTTTCGTGATTAACCTCTTGTCCTATAGATTTCTTTTGTGACTGCGTCTGCAATAATTCAGAATTAAATTGTTGAAATAAAAATAGTTTAGTTACTCTTGATGTATCGTATAATTTAACGCAACATTAATATTATAGAAATAATTTTATCGTGTCCCGGCACATTAACTTGCGGAAACGTATGCGTTTATTGTCAGAAAGTGACAACGAATGAAATCTTTTTACATGTAACTCATACTATTTTGCCTAATTTTTGTGTTGATAAATAAAAAAAAATGATAAATAACTTTGTATGATACATTTGCAATCCTTATGAAATAAAATGTTTAACACTAGAACTACCAAACCAGTCAAAACGACTGGTACACAATTTTTTCCAAAAATTCTCCAAGTTTGTAGGGGAGTCATAGAATAAATATTGTACGTCCACCTGAAAAAACCTAAATCACCGAATCGATCAGCATTTCTATCTCTTAATTGACGTGGTTTCAAAGTACTTATTTAATTTATTTAAATATACTAGATTTAACGCCGGTAGTTCTAGTGTTAAGATCATGAAAGCTCATGGTTTATTTTATTATTTTTGCTGATTTCTTAGGACCGGAACCAATCTTCTATTCTTCCACAGATGCGATATATTTTTTCACACGAATTTTTTTACACGCATTCTTCGGGAACGTACCTATCGTGTAAAAACAGAATTAGGTGTATACTCGTTTCGTTGAGTAGTGTTGGAATAAGAGCAACAGCGCATCCTAGCGCGCAAAGGAGTGGGGAAACTACAAAAAGGCGTTAGACTTACCTAAACGTGCTAGTCATTCTCTCTTAACCCTTTGCACTCCTTAATTTTTTATTACCTACCAACAACTCCTTAATTAATTTGTAAAATATATCAAAAAATGGTGCCTCAGTAAAAAGTTGTATTGCAAAAGAAATTGTTATTATTATGTTATTATAATTATTACTATCATTTTAGAAATTGCGTTGTATGAAATCGATTTTAGCTCGACATTAAAGTTGGCGTAAAAAATATAATGTCGAGCCACACTCGACATGGGAGTGCTAAGGGTTAAGAGATAATACTGTAAAGATCTGCTAATTATACATTACACTGTGAAAGTTACACTATAGACAAACTGGCTACGCTTATTTAAATAATCTTTTCCTCCAAATAGATAAAAGTCAGTACAATTGCCAGGAAAAAATGTGAACGATTTCTGTAATTTCCTTCGTGAAGTTCAAGGTGGGTCAAAATGACCCGCCCGGTTAACCTAGCTATGGAGGCATCCGTCATTTATTCGGTAACTGTGGCTCTGCTGCGGAGACATTTTGTTTTTAACACTTTGCACCCGTATGTCGCCGTACAGACGACATTATACGTTTTACCGTTGCGTTCGTACGTTGCCATATAGTCGCCATCCTACATTTTATTATTATACATGTATTTACATTAGTATTTCATTCCAAGTACCCTTGTTACAATGTTTTCTTTTAGTTTCTGCTTAACCCTTTGCGGACGGAGAATTTTTTGAGTGTTGAGACATAATCATTTATTTAGCGATCAAAAACTATTTTTTTATCGGAAAATTCGAATGCTAGTGTATTCGAATTATACATTAGTATTTGCAGAATAATATTTCAACGGTTATCTTTCAATTTTTCAATTCTAATTCTGTATACATGCCTCGATAAGCTATAATCAGATTTTCTCACCAAACCGCATATATGCGTCAGTAGTCCTCAAAGGGTAAAATGTGTGTGTATATATAAAATAAAATGAATAAAATATTTTTCTTATGTCCTAGTTAATTGGTTATGTTCCTGAGATGATTTACTTATAAAAAAAATTATCAAACAAAAATAAGAAATAAAAGATAACAATTTTTTTTATGGTTATATATACCGACAGGGACCTACATATACAGGGTGTTCAAAAAACCCATTCAATATTTATATGGTAACAGGATACACTGCGCTGAGTAAAAAAGCTTTAGTAAACATAGGTCGAAAGGTCAACCGCTTCTGAGATATAAACATGTTTGTTTGCTATGGTTGATTTGGTTGTTGTCGCTCTGTTCCTTACAATTAGTCGAGCGCCACCGACAGAAATTTTCATCAACACTCACCACACAACCATTCCAGCCAATCAATCGGCCCGGCAATTATACCAAAAATGCAACCTCCACCTAACAGTTAACACGTTCGCGGACGTGAATGCTATAACATTCATTTTCATCGTAATGTAGAATGCTACAGCATTCATCTAATGCCAAATGATAAAGCCAATTATAACTCATTTAATTCTATATAACCTCAATTTTTTGTAATTATTATGCAGCTTAAAGTGATGGCCAATTGATTCACTCAGTATTTTCGTGCTATTTTATTTTTTCTCTGTCTACTTAGAAGCGTAAGTTAGAAGTGTAATACTTGACTGACTCTTTTGCAGCTCACTGAAATTTTTACTCTCCGCGAACGTGTTAAGAATTCCAAACAGCTAACCATCTCATATCTCAAACTAACTCGCACAAACCAACCCTCTCTCGCCATCTCCAATTTCAAGTTTCGTCCCCAAAACATTATCAACACTGCGTGCAGCGCACCCTGGCCGTCAACACGACGCCATAAATTTCACCGTCCCTCCGGGATATTGGCCGTTGCGTCTCCGTTCCATCTATCAGGAGTACACAAAATCAACGGGCGCGTACCGCCGGGTTCCTTGTACCCTCGCATCACTTAATTATATCCCCGGAGCGGAGGAAAATAATAATCCGGGGCATATAACAGTGGCATCCCATTGTTTCGCATCCATCGGGGACGGTTCGAGCTGCCGAAGTCGCCATCGTCGTAGAAATTCACCGGGGAGGAGGGGGGTTGATTCCCTACGAGGATAGAAAGAGAGAGTCAGCCACCTAAGTACACAGATGCACGCGTACAGGAGGGCGCCTACGGTGGGTACTTACAGCCCTGCGCACGAGTGATTAGCGATATTTTATTTCGCATGGGAAACCAGACAGATGAGAACTAGTTGAGTGGGAGCTCAGCTCTCTTTCATTAGGGAGACCCTAGGCCTCCTCTGTGCCCCTCGGACCCTCCCCTTCGATCGGTGGACTGGAACCTTTCGCAAAACTTCCCCGACGCTGTCATGATGGCGTTACGTCCAATATCCTGCCACCGATCCGGCCGAGTGATTCAAAATGGACAGATTTTTGAGAGGGGGATGGGCTACACCCGGACCTCATCGGGGATAGGGTCTGGATTGGGGGGTTTAGTTCCGATGGGGGCAGAGGTGACACGATATGTTGGGGCAGTTTTTGAAACGTTTTTTGTGTTTTTTTTTGCTTTATAAGTGCATTTATTGTTTATGAATTATTTCAAGATGATAATGGGATTTGCATGACAGCTTTAACACTATACTTACGGGCGTGAAATCTGTTCTATTGCAATATATTAAATAAGGACTTTGGTAAAAGAGGGAACAAGCGCCAAAGATGATAAATCGTTAAGTAATTATTGTATTGTAAAATTCACGTGAAATATTTACTGTACAGCTTCTCTGTAAATTTGAGAAATATTTATAAAACAAGTAGGAACCCGTCAATTTGATGGCTTCCGTAAATTTTGTGGTAAATACGGCAGAAGACCCGCAGTACTGCGCAGTTCGGCATGCAACACTAAAACTACAGATGTTATATCTGTTAGAATTTAGATATACTGAATAAGTACTTTGGATGAAGAGAAATCCAGAGGCGAACAAGATGATTAATTAATTAATTAAAGTTTTATAAGATAGGAATAGAATATTTACTTCATGGCTCCCGTATGAATTTAGGTAATTTTTAGAAAAAATTGGGAGCCGGTCATTTTGACCGGCTTGGTACGTTTAGCGTTAAATTGTACAGGGCAGAATATTTCGCGGCTGGTGAAAAAAGACGATCGTCATCTTCGGAATATTCTGCTTAGCGATGCAAATGAGTTAAATAGAGAAGTATATTTGTAAAATTTCATCATATAAATAAGCAATATTGTTCCATTGCATTCTCAACTTCAAGATTATACGACTTATTAAATATAAAAGTGATCGTCACAAAAAAAAATCCACGTGATGAAGACAAATAGATTTCATATCTGAATTCAGCACAAAAAATACTAGTAGAATTACATATTAAAGATTTTGTACCAAAAGAAATACTTTGTTTCTCTTTTAGTGCTTTTTTTTTATAAAAATTTATTGAAGTACCAGTATTACAATATATGGGTTGTGTCGCAATAGGACGACTAATATATAACAAACAATTTGTGTTTTCTCATTGGCAGCTTATGCTGCTCCTCAGAGAAAAGAAGAACCGGTGCTAAGACTCTTGCGAGAAGAGCGCGAATTGATTTAATGCTGAGTACAGCTAGGCGCAGTTTTGTAAAGTGCCTCCAAAAAAAACTAGTGCATTGATAATGGCATAATAAAAAAAGAATTCTAGTGCTTTTCGTTAACTCATTGCGGTCGTATTTCATTAAAAACAAAGTGTCTAATCGTACTTAACCCTTTCGAGACTGCTGGGACACATATATCCCAGTCAAGTTTAATCTACTAAAATTTCTTGCACATTGCTTCACTGTGAATGGGCCTCTATTGTTACATTCCTTAAAATCTAGTACCACAATTTCGGTAGATGTTGACATAATGAATAAATTCATCGCCTGAAGTATTAGAAATGTAACCTGTCTCTTTTATTTTCTTTAAAAAAAAATCCCTGTCGAAAGGGTTAAAAAAAACTACTGAAATCTTAGTAAGAATTATATATACCTCAGAAACGTGTTGATTCTTTGCTTCCGTGGCTGAAAGTAGACGTACGATGGTAACGGTGAAAGTTCTTTTGTGGCTGAGACCAGAAGAACGATTGCTAACCGAGGGTTAATGCCACTGTAAAGATGAATTACCAGGTAGCCCACAAAAAGAGAGGTATTCGGTGATTCTGAATCTCGTCTTTGAAAGTATAATACACGCACTAATAGGTGAAAATGCTCGAACCCGATCACGGAGCACTGATTACTCGTCGGCGGTCGAGGGCAAACTGATAGCGAGGCGAACATCGGAACGACTTGTTATTGTTAGAGGACAACTAGACGAACACCTGCAAGGCGCGATAGCCGAGAACTTCCGAGAATGTTTTGACAACACGCGGCAGTCGTCCTCGTCGGCCAGTGAAGTGGAAATAATTGCTCTCGCTGCTCGTATAGTTAACACTATTCCTACCGACACTTCACGTATACCTTTTCCTACCGTAGCCGGTGAATTTGTCAAATGATAATTTTTTCCCAGAAAATGAACAGTAAAGAAAGTAGTGAATATTGAAAAATGTATTATAATGCGTATGTATTATACGTATATTTGAGGAAAAGTCGTCAAGTTTAAAGGCGATTCAATTACGTTGTATATAGGAAATTCTAATCGAAATTTTAAAAACGGTCATTTGACCAAATTAACAATGTTGTTTCTTTATATGACCAACTGTTAAAAATATAATGGTTTGTTTAATGTGGCGTTGTTGTCGGAATGTAACTCATGAGCAATAAATGTATTTGTGAGAACATATAATACAGTATCTTGTGTCTTGCTGAGATATTTTAATTTCTTAGTCTGAAAAAAAACTCGTGTTGCAAACTTCAATTATGGTTTCCCCAAGAAAAATGTCTGCTCTATCGTCTTCTGCTCTTAGAATTCCTCTTGGACGTCTGGTTTTTAAGATAAATAGGAAAATATCCACAGAAATTTACACATTTTGGGCGTCGTTTTCCCTTTGAGCATTGTTTAAACATATTTAAATGTCTATAACATTAAAGTAATATGCGTCATTATATTCTGGAGGGTTTCTGGAATCATTTCGTGCAAAAAAATCTAAATAACTTTTACGGTTAAAACGCAAACAATTTCAAAGTTAAAAATGAAAATGTTTTTTTCACAAATGACTTCTGACGGACTTCGTATTCGTTTCGAGCGCCACAAAATCTACAAGACTCAGCATAAATATTCCTTTAGCAAAAAATCGTGTTGCCCAGTGTAATGAATCTACCGAAATACTGCTGTCATTCAGCGTATCAACGTTCTTACTCTACAGTGATAAATTTTTAACGAACGAAAGATGACTAAACATTGATACTAAAGCAAAACTTATAATTTGCCTTATTATCGAAGGGTTCTCCTCCACCTGCAGCCTGGCGCGCATGTAAATCTCAATCATCGGTAACAAAATCATCGACCATTCCGAAAGAGTTCGTCATTCGCGAATCATCCAGGAACATGAGTCTTTGCTGCGTTATTCCCTCTGTACTTTCGACGTCTCGATCTAATCTCGCCCACCGGAGGTAGTACATTCTCCGTACACCGTTCATCGTTGAGCAGAGAATCGAAAACTAGTCCTCGAAGCAGAAAAACGCGAAGGCACAATGGCCACTCTGCCGATCGGTCGTCGTGAAAGAAAGAAAAAAAAAGACTCGCGGTGAGAGCCCTGTCAGGATGGAAATGAAACACGGGAAGAGACTTTAACATCAAGGATAGAGAACCGCCATTTCTGCTTTCGTTGTGTACGTTAGGAATGTACTGGGTGTTTTATTCTGACGTGTAATTGTGAATTGTTGATATTGTTCTATATTTCGGATTTAATTGTTATGACAAGTGTGAGTAATTGCTATAGTGTTCAAGTTAAGTTGTTTGGCTTACCGAGGCTGTGATACGTGCCGGTAATTGTGAAAGGGGTGGAAGTAGGAAATTTTAAAAATTGAAGTTGTTAATTATTTAGTACTGTCTTAATGTACTAGGGGGACCGGAAAGTAATGTCGTTTCTCCAGATATTTTGCTCAAAAACCAATTGATTTTTATGGATCTGGCATTGAAAATTTGCACACTGGATAACAAAAGGTTGTTGATAACGAGGGTGGTTACATCATTCATTAAAATTAAAAACTTGTTACAAATTTATTTATTTGATTTTAATGTAAAAAAATAAACATTACTTTCCGGTCCCCCTAATATTTTACAATTAAGTTTGCTTTATTACCGAATTTAGTCGTTATGAGCTTTAGTACTGTGAACTGTTAGTGCGATGATTATTTTAATCAGAATATCGATAATATATTGCCCAAGTTATATAATTACGACAATATTAAGTATAATAAGGTTCAGAATTATGATAAATGCAATCAGAATGTTAATAATAACGGTCAGAACTATCTAAATGATGTTCGTAACCGTCAGAATGGTGTTAAGAACCACCTTAATAATATTAAAACGATAAAACTGATGTTAACAACTGTCAAAATGGCGATCTTAACCATCCGAATGACGATACTAACGACCAAAGAGATGTTAATGACTATTTGAGTCATAAAAGTAACAATTAGTATGACGATTATGTCATAGTAATGCTTTTTTTCGCGAAAAGAAACATGCAGTGAGAGGTTAAAATAATACCAACTGTCATAGTGACAATCTTAACAATCCGAATGACGATACCAATGATCAAGATGTTAATGACTATTAGAATGATAAAAGTAACGATTAGTGTGTAGATTATGTCGCACTAATCAGCCTTTTTCTTCGCGAAAAGACGCATGCAGTAAGAGGTTAAAATAATACCAACTGTCATAGTGACAATCTTAACTATCCGAATAATGATACCAATGATCAAGATGTTAATGACTATTAGAATGACAAAAGTAACGATTAGTGTGTCGATTATGTCGCGCCAATACAGTTTTTTTCTTCGCGAGAAAAAAATCAAGCAGTAAGTGGTCGAAATGACAATCTTAACAATCCGAAAGACGATACTAACGATCAAAAAAATGGTAATAATAATCAGATTAATACTAGAACTACCAAGGCAGTCAAAATGTCTGGTTTCTCATTTTTATAAAAATTCTCCAAGTTTACATGAGAGCGATGGAATAAATATTCTACCTCCATCCTAAAAAATATAAATTACCGAATCAATCATCTTTCCCACCTTTCGATTCCTCTTTTTCAAAAGTGTTTTTTTAATACACACCTAATTCTGTTTTTACACAGTAGATACGTTCCAGACAAAACCGTGTAAAAAAAGACATGAATTACATACATAGAAAATAGGGGATTAGTTCCATATCCTCCAACCCTGTACAAAAATGTTAAAATAAATTTATTAAAAAAATTATTTTAAGAACATTTTAGATTTTTTAATCGTGCAAAATCGAATGAAATCGTGTAAAAACGGAATCAATTTTTTTTTCTACACCGTGTTTAATTAAAACCGTGTAAAATCAGAATTGGGTGTATTACATTTAAATGTGCTGCACTTAACGCAGACAGTTCCAGTCTTCATAAAAGTAACAAAATGTATGTCGATTACATCAAACTACTAAATATTTTCTTTCGAGAATACATAATCATGCAGCAAGGGGTTGAAGTAATACCACCATCCCCAACGCCTCCGCCCATCGATACATCCCCAAAGAACTCACCCCCAGCCTCCATCAACCGCCACGTTCGACTTCATCGTCGCAACGTATTCCTCCTCTATCCTCTGCAAATGTAAATCGGACACCCTGTATGCGTGCGCTTACACATATTTACATATACACACGCACCAGGAAGAAGCACCTTGGTGGTTGGCAAACCCGTCCTTGTTAGCAGCTGCGTCGTAGCATCCCCCGCCCGTTACACAATACCCTCTCTCGGGTCCCCTGAAAAAGCGATGGGTGGATTAATGACGTCACGGGGCAAACGAGAAGCGCACCTGGCTTCCATGGGGAATCCACCAATCCAGGCTACCCTCGGTGTCCATGCGCCATCCGGGCCGATAGGAAAACTATTGGTGACACACGTTTGCAGAGCAAAGCTTCCGTGTCCCCTACCACGACATTTCCCTCCAATCACGTTGGCTAACCATCCGGTGACACCTATTGCGCCTGACGGGGGTTTACCTGAGAAGACCATGGGGGCGGGGGTGAGTTTGCGAGGACGATTGCGCGGGAGATGGAGGAGATGGAGTTACATCTATGGGATTAATTTTTTTTTGTTACATATTCTGGGCCGTTTTGGGGTAATTGAACCCTTCCTAGTCTTTTTTTTCATATTGGGTAGCGCCAGGTTGGAAGTAATTTCGGGTTTGTTGTTGTTCTATACTGTAAGCGTTAAATGAAAGAAAAGTGTTTTTATTTGTTTTTTTAACCCTTACAACACTACTGGGATATTTCATATCCGAAACGTATCATATAATTTTCATGTTATTATTGTACAATTTATTTCCATATATTATTTTGTTTATATGACAATATTTACTGCTGGGATAAAAATATCCCATATGATACTAGCAAACAAGTGTTTATATCTCAGAAACGGTCGACCTTTCGACCTATGTTTACTAGAGCTTTTTACTCAGTACAGTGTGTCCTATATACCATATAAATATTCAATGTTTTTTTTAACAACCTGTATTGAACCGTATAGGATTAATCCAAGTCAAAGTACATTTGGAACATAGTAATACATTTTGACCTTCGGGACGAGCTTTTGTTTATTTTTATTCGACAGTGGAATATTCGAGCGAAAGAAAGTGTTTTAATAAAAAATCTTTTTTGAAATGTGCACACTTTTTTTGCCGCGTTCAGTGGCTCTCCGCCGGAGCGGACTGCCGTAACGAAAGGGTTAAATAAAATAGAAATGTGAAAAGAAAAGAATGGCGATTGTCAAAAGTTTTTGCCCGAGTGTATGAATTTCAAACGTATCATTTTGGAATTCTTGGAAAACGTATGATATAAAATGTCTTATAGCTTTGAATATTGAAAAATGTTTATCGAAATTCCGATCATTATTTTTAGAATTTTATTATCAACTGCATTAAAATGATAATCGAAAAACGGCGTCGAAACACCGAAACTGTTTGGCAAATATACAGCGACATACGACTGGAAAGGGTTAAATTAATCTGTGACTCTTAGAATAATGATTGTTGCTTGAAAAATGAAATAGAAAAGCTTGAGGATTTCTTGTAACTGTCAAGTAGGAAGAATCAGTGCGTAATGGCGGCTTCAAGTGATTTTTGTGTTACTAATGTATTATAATAAAAGTATATTTATATATTTCAACTATTTAATATACAGTGATTGTACTTTGGCATTAAATTGTATTTAATTGAAAATAACGTGATGTTATATTATATAAGAATAATACTGTAACCTTATTAATTAAGTCTCTGACAGAGAAAATGACCGAAATCACGGTACATACTGAACTAAGACCTTGAACTTCCAATTAGTGACTCCAAATTCAAATCCCGACACCAGAGAAATATCTTCTAAATTACCATTTAAAGAAAAAAAAAACTATTCCAATTCCGTTGACCCAAAAACACCCAAAATTGTATTTCCAGCTAAACCAATCATTCCATCTAAAGTTAAAAATCACAATAGAAAAATGCAACATTAAAGCACACCTTATCCTCCACTTTTCACAAAAACAGGAGCTCATTATAATCACTAATTCAAATCCCTCCAACCTTTCAACCTCCCTCACTTCCCACTCCTCTCTTAAAGCCATTACAAAGAGCAAACTTAACCCTCTGCACGCCGTTGTCGCCGTAGCGGCGACATTATAATAAAAGCTGATAACTCCGTTGTCAGGTAACTCCTATGTATTTTTATATTTTTTATATTATAAAACATAATTTTAAAATGTATACGCTTCTTTTTTTAATGACAAAGCAAGATTTTCAATTTTCCACAGATGTGCACTCGCACCGTGTAAATAGTCCTGAAGTAGCTCATAGTAAAAATGACTCGGAGTGCAAAGTTTTAAAGAAAACACAAAACTGTTTTCATCCCTAAACTGTGGACCCAAAACTGTATTTCCAGCCATACTGACCACACCATCTAAAGTTAAAAATCACAATAGAAAAATGCAACATTAAGGAGGGATTTCCATTTCAAGTGTTGAAAAATCGTGTTTCTTTCGGAATTTTTATTAAGGAAACCATTAGATAAATCTTTGTCATAATTCACACGTATAGTTATTATGTATTCAGTGAACTACAGTTAAATTTTTAATTGATTATTTTGAAAATTATGGCTTTCACGTCGTTAAAGATTGGACGCCTCCTGAAAATTCCCGGTCGCTGGCCGACACGATAATTGATCTTCAAGTTGTTTGAAACAAAAAATTCAAATGGCAATTTACTCCTTATGAATGTAGTTCTGGTATGAACTACGGACAATTTTTTTTTCCAAAAACTAAAGAAACTGCGACGGTTGGAAAAAAAATTTTGTTTTTTCGCCAAAAATTTCGTCACACGTTTGTTCATAAAACAAAAAGTTGTGCATGTATATGTTTTTTCGTAGTTCACACTGAAGACAGATGTTTTTTCGAGAATTGTGCCAAATTTGAAGGCAGTCGACTGAATAGTTCCGGAGATATCATGTCGGCCGTACAGAAAAAACCCGTTTCGAGAAAAACGCGTTTGAAGTTTTACATACAGTTTTCATTCCAGGAAGCAGCGTTCGGCTGTTTACCTGGCCTAATCACTCATAGAGCATTCAATTTCCACCCCACCAACTTTGAATTTGACACCGACGGATGGGTGGAGTCTCAAAGTCAAAATCAAAGACTATATACCTGCTACACTAAACAGGAACCTCTCGGGTATTGCCCGCTCGCTATCTCAGCATACGTGCGCGCCGAGTTCGTTATTGACTCATAACTTTGTCAATTCAACGAATTTCGGATTGAAATTTTTCACATTGTTTCTCAAGAGTATGAACTACAATAATAATAATAAAAAAAAAACACAAATTTTTGAAGCCATGAAATGGGAATCCCCCCTTAAAGCACACCTTATCCTCCACTTTAAAAAAAACAAGAGCTTATAATAATCACTAATTCAAATCACCCCAAGCATTCTACGTCCATCATTCTCCACTCCTCTCTTAAAGCCAGCACAAAGAACAAACTTAAAAAAAAAAACACAAAACTGTTTTCACCCCTAAACCCCCAATAACCCCAGCACCCTAAGTCTCCGCGTAGCATCGCCCGAAGAAAACCCAGCCAACAGATGCAACCCGACAAAAGGTTGTCCAGTTTGAACAATCGTCGAAAATTGTCATCAATCCACCGACGACACAGAAGCGACCGTAAACGTCGAGATGGACCCGGCGTTGTTTGATCTACGATCGGGACAAGTTTTATTGTCTTTATTGCATCCGACTCCTACCTCGAGTTCGAGCTCCTCCACGACACGTTTATGAATTTATAGCGGAGGCTTTGTGGCGGTGGCCGGTAATCCAACGGGCAGCTACCTACCGTTTATTATTGGGCCCTTTGTTATTATCCGGGCCGTAGCGTAGGCGGGTGTAAGGGCGCTTTCCGTTGCACGATCGGAGACCTGAAAGGAGGCGGCACGCGGAGCCCTTTTTCGGGGCGTAATTAAGACGCGAGGAGACTCGGCCTCGACGGGGAGAGAGAAAATCTTTAGAAAGTTTTCAGCGAGAAAAGATGGATGCAGGAAGGGAAAGGGTTACGGGGCACCCGCTGATGATGCATAAATTAGATACGCTAATGGCCCGACGCGGAGACTGAGAAAAGACCGGGGAAAATATTCATTTTCAAAAGGACGCTCATCTGCTTCCGCGAGTTTTCACTCTCGATTCATCCCGTCTGCTGGCAACGTAATTTCCACCCTTTGTGAGGGCCTCGGGAACGGATGGTTGTTGGTTTTGTGCTTGTTTCGTGATTCATACGATTTTTTGGGTTCTTTTTTCGAGTTTTAGGACGGTTTTTGGAAATTGGCACGTGGTTTTGGTAGGGGGTGATTGAAAGGTGTTAGTTATTTGTTTATAAAGGTAATTGATCTTATGGTTGGTTGTAAAATAACAAAATTGGTTACGAAATAACGATAACACCTTTCTGAAAGAAATGAAGGCGGCTCTCAACTTAAATACAAAAAACAATGTACAAAACAGTCTTTATTTAACACGTTGAATGCCATAGGGGTCAGCGGTGACCGGCGCTATTATTAGGGGGACCGGAAAGTAATGTCGTTTCTCCAGATATTTTGCTCAAAGACCAATTGATTTTTATCGATCCGGCATTGAAAATTTGCACACTGGATAACAAAAGGTTGTTGATAACGAGGATGGTTACATCATTCATTAAAATTAAAAACTTGTTACAAATTTATTTATTTGAATTTAATGTAAAAAAACGACATTACTTTCCGGTCCCCCTATACATTCAATGAAATTCACGAATTTTCTAATACTTTCAATATTTAAATATTGGCGTCAAAAATATAAAGTTCTGCTGAATATATATCCGTCTGTGTCTTTGAAGTTTCTGCTCTGTAAAGATGTGGTTTTAAGAGAAAAAGTTTTACTTCAGTAGAAATGAAAAACTAGCGAAATACCGGTGGCATTCAACGTGTTAATAACACACAAAAATTACATATTTTCATTCTATTGCACCAGTCATTGGATCAGTATGGTACTATTAGTATTAATACTAGGTTCACCAGTGAGTCATTTTAAGCCATTTCGAACTTCGCGAGAGAAATAACAGAAGCCGTTTTTACAGAAGAATTACAAAGTGTAGAAAAAGGTTACATAAATAAGCGCAGGTTGTTCATCTGCACTTTAGCTTTCATAGTGTAATGTATAATCTGCAGATCTGTACAGTATTACATATTTAGAGAGAATGTCGATCACATTTAGGTAAGCGTAACGCGTTTTTCCAGTTTCCCCACTCCCTTGCGCGCTAGGATGCGCTGTTGCTCTCATTCCAAAACAAAGAATTACATAATTCATTTTCTTCAAAGCCTTTTAACTCTTTGAGGCATGAAATCTCTATGAAGAAATAATACAAGCAAGTGTATATAGTGAGGGACCAGAAACAAGGCACTTGTCGCCCAAGAAATGTCGGCCCTGGAAACCTGAAATCGACGAATCACAACCGAAAATAAAACACTCCTTTCGTCGTTCACATGACGACGCAACGAATGCGCGGGTCTCTCGGCCAATAGCGCGTCAAAATAGAAAATGCGTGAGGGAGAGCGATGTCCCTATCCGTCGGGCGAATCAGAGCAAATTACCCCTCGAGTGCCTTGTTTCTGGTCCCTCGCTATACCTTTTCCGGTAAAAATTGTCCATCGAAGGCAAGTTCCTAGATCCCCCGTATCATCTGTGTTTCATTTAGGTTTGTTTCGAACGATATACCGTGTGCAATCACGACCGTAGCATGATTCAAGTCTGGTAGCCATCGTCCTACGAGGTCACGTACGCTCAAGTACGATGAGCCGGAGAGAAGCTCCGAGGAAAGGCACTGCCAGCAATAATTCTGTCCTCCCCCTCGACTCCCTTCGAAATAACTTGGGCTCGATCCTCGCCAAACAACACCCTCAATTCTCCCTCGCCGTGTTTCGAGTCGATCGCTCTCCTATACTTGTTTGGCTCTATCTATCTCTTTCCTTTCTTTACTTTGTTTTTTGGTTCTGATATCTGTTTCTTCTTCTTTTCAGTTTCTTCATGTTGTGTCTTTAGGTCATTATCATCGAAATTTTTTTAATAATTTGTTGAAGATTTCGGCTCAGTTTTTGTGGGTTCAGTGCAGGTTTAAGTAGATTGAAATGTGGGAAATGTGAAATGTATGTGAAGAGGTGAGTTGCTGTTTGTATGGGAAGGTGAAAGGATATTTTTTGTTAGGGAAATTTTCTCAACTAGTTGTTTCACTAGTTTGATGGTTTGTATCGAAGTGAAAATTTTTCTTTTAAAATCGCATGGTTATAGGATAGAAACATTGAAGGGAAGAATAGTTATATTTTCTGCGCTACTTAACATTTTTTAAATAATTTGAAAGTCAGAAGAAACGACAGCACACCCCATAGTGACGATCGTCAATGTCTTAAATATATTAAATAAATACTTCAAAAGAAGATTTCGCAGTCATGGCGTAGAAAATTAATGAAGTTGTCTCTCTACAGATAAAGGAACTTGTCCAAAAATGCTCAGTGAACTTCAGTCAATCAGGCTGCTTCCTAAACCTATTATTAAATGTTTTTTACCTTCTAAAATTCTGCAATACAACGCTCCCACAATCTTAGCAGATTCAAAAAACCACGCTCAATCAAAACCACTAAACATCACTCCCCTCACCACCCACAAAATTTCCCCAATTCTCTTTATAGGTTCTCAAAAAAAGCCCTATCAATCTAACTCCACCAACCTCACAAAACCAAACCCTAATCACCTCCCCCCACCTTATTCCCGCCCACCAGAAGGTCGTCTAAACCCATCAAAGCTCAATGCACAAAATTTCACCCATTCTCCTTTCAAACCCTCAAAAAAGCCCCAATAAAAAATCTCTTTAACAATCCGATTCCCCCACTCTACAAATTGAAAGCCAATCACCTCTCTCCTCTTCATCCAATCCCATCAGGAAGTCGACTAAACTGATAGAAACTTAATACTCAAAATTTTACCCATCCTCCTTCCAAATCCTCAAAAACCTCCCAAAAGAAATCTCTCCAAAAATCTAATTCCCTCACCTTACAAAATAAAATCCAAAGCACCTCCCTCCTCTTCATCCCATCCCATCAGGAAGTCGTCTAAACCCATCGACGCTCATTACTCAAAATTTCACCCATCCTCCTTTCAAACCTTTAAAAACGCCCCAATAAAAAATCGCTGTAACAATCCGATTCCCCCACTCTACAAATTGAAAGCCAATCACCTCCCTCCTCTTCATCCCATCCCATCAGGAAGTCGACTAAAGTAATAGAAACTTAATACTCAAAATTTTACCCATCCTCCTTCCAAATTCACAAAAACATCCCAAAAAAAATTTCTCCAAAAATCCAATTCTCCCACCTTACAAAGTAAAACCCCAATCAGCTTCCTCCACTTCATCCCATCCTATCAAGAATTCGTCTAAACCAATTGAAACTCCCTACTCAAAATTTCACCCATTCTCCTTTCAAACCCTCAAAAAAGCCCCAATAAAAAATCGCTGTAACAATCCGATTCCCCCACTCTACAAATTGAAAGCCAATCACCTCCCTCCTCTTCATCCCATCCCATCAGGAAGTGGTCTAAAGTAATAGAAAATAATACTCAAAATTTTACCCATCCTCCTTCCGAATTCTCAAGAATCTTCCAAAAAAATCTCTCCAAAAATCTAATTCCCTCACCCTACACAATAAAATCCAAATCACCACCCTCCACTTCATCCCATCCCACCAGGAAGTCGTCTAAACCAATTGAAACTCCCTACTCAAAATTTCACCCATTCTCCTTTCAAACCCTCAAAAAAGCCCCAATAAAAAATCTCTTTAACAATCCGATTCCCCCACTCTACAAATTGAAAGCCAATCACCTCCCTCCTTTTCATCCCATCCCATCAGGAAGTGGTCTAAAGTAATAGAAAATTAATACTCAAAATTTCACCCACCCTCCTTTCAAATCCTCAAAAACCTCTCAACAATCCATCTCGACCGAACCAAACCTCAATGACCTTCCCCCACCTCATCCCATCCCACCAGGAAGTCGTCTAAGCCCATCGAAGCTCAATGCTCAATGTCACGAAGCCGAAGGTGAAAAACCTTTTCCAATAGCATCTACTCGAGTCTGCCAATCAGAGTGAGAAAGTAACCGATCGCAACGAGCGAGACTCGCAGAGGGTCGCGGGGGCCCGATGAGTCGGAGCGGCGGGGGGAAAAGGGGGCCCGCGTGCATATATACAGCCGGTCCCTATATCTGCGTCTCTCTGGCCCGTAATTACCGGGGTCGGCCTTCACCGCGGCAATTTGTCAAGGCTGTAATAATCCCGGCGGACCTATGGCATTGTATACATATCGGCAGATGCCTCCCACCGTACGAGATAACATCAGCGGCCGGCCGTTCCCCGGTACCGTCCGCTGAAAACCATCCATTTTGAGTCGACTGTACTACTATCATCGACTCGGTTTTGACGCCCGCTTCAAATTAAAGCCAATCGGCCATTCCGATAGCCTCCACCTTCCCATGAGGTGGTATACAAATACCGAGAGTACTATCTTTCGCTTATTTACTCTTCTTTCTTCGCCTTTTATAACGATTCTCACCTTTCCTTTTGCGGGAACCGTCGTTAAAGCTGTGGATTCGGTATCGGTGGATGGAAATCTGAGAGGAGGTTATGGTGCTGCGTGGAATCCATGGTGGTATTTGCTTTTTGTGATTTTGGTACGATTGGAAATGGTCGAGGGTTGCGATTGGAGGGATGGTTTTGGAGATTGATGATCGGCGATTTGGAAGTGGGGCGATTTTGGAGACTTTTTTGTTTGTTGGTTTTGCAGGGTTTGGGCATCGTGTTGGATTTTTTGGGTTCTAGGGACTTTTGAGAATTTTTAATCGGTGGAATTTTGGTGTTTGAGGGTACGATAATAATAATTTAATTGCTGGATGAATTTAGGTTTGTTGATTTTACTCTGGGTATTTTGGAAGCAGATTGTATAAAATTTAGCGAAAGAATATTCGTTACGATAGGACTTAGAGTTCTTAAAACTAGCTACCCTTTTATTTACCCATTTTCTAATTATCTAATTTCTAATTATTATCTTATGTTCAATTATTTTAAGAATCTTACCATTTACTGCGTCTTTTAATAATAAAATTTAAAAAAAATGGAACTTAAAAAGTCTTATCTTCTTCTGATTCTTTGCCACATTTTAACACTAATTATTTTAATTGTTACATTTACCCTCCTAACGAGCATCTCAGTTTCTACCTCCATTAATTCAACATCCAATTTATTTCCAATTAGTCACCAGCAATTAAAAAATCACGTTTCCAAGCCAATCCCGTTTAACGCTAATTCAAAATATCGCGATACAAACGATTTCATCGGCAAGTGGCGTAGATATAGAGATAATCGAGGAGGAAATCACAAAGGAGAGGCGAAAAATGCGTGTAACGCGCACAAAATGGAACGCAGCGTTTTCAACGCGCGACGTGCCCCTCCCGATCACGTGACTCGGCACAATATTCGAATACTCAGATTCGGGCGAATGCTATTAGCGACAGAAGCACATTATATGATTGATTGTTATAGCTACTGCGAAAAAGTAATGACCCTCTCTGTTTTTATTAGACCTTCCTCCCTCGTATTAACATATCCCCATAAAAAGAGCCATCGGGGCCCCTCGTGAGCGTGTTTCCAACTTTGATTTCACGTGTCGAGTGCCCATGGTTTTCATAATGTCCTAAAATATCAGTGGAGTTTTGTTGGTTCCTTGCATATTTTAGATGAAGTTTTTTTAAAAATGTTTTCTTTTTTCGGGGGAACAGTATGTGATTTTCTTCAGTTGGTTCGGAGGAGAAGTATATAAAATTTATGTTCTCGTCTATTTCCATGGCCTGGTAGATTTTCTCTCCTCCTTATTTTTATTTTTGTCATTAACCATTGTTCTTCCTTTGGGAAATCCTTGCTGTTCTCTTTTACTCCCTATCCGTATGTTTCAAAATTATTTGTAACGAACTACCAGGCGTTGTTCTAGAATTTTTGTTGGAATAAGAACCACCACTTCTTTTTCTATTTTACAAAAAACGTGCTGGAACAAATCATACCTTTTTTTGTTGAAAGTATTTAATTTCGACCTTAACACTACCGAGCCGGTCAAAATGACCGGTTCCCAATATTTTCAAAAAATTATCTAAATTTATAGAAGAGGCATAAAGTAAATACTCTACTTCTATCTTATAAATCCTCAATTAATTAATCCTCTTTTTCACCTCTTGATTTCTCTTTTTCCAAAGTACTTTTTCAGCATATCAAAATTTTTGTAAATATAACGTCGATAGGTTTAGTGTTACAGGGTTAACCACGTTGTACGAGAGTCTACTGTACTTGTTCCTCCCTGTTTAGAGAATTTATCTGTGCCTCTAACTCTCATTCCTTCTTCCCACCCCTATTTCTCCCTCTTTCGTGAACTCTCCACCCCCTTCTCTCTCTCTCTCTCCCTCCGTCCCCCTTTCATAAAATCACCTCAGCCTCCGCCTTTTAACGAACCCTCTCTCTCCACATTCCTCCTTTTGCCTCTCTCCTTGTACTTTCCTTCCTTCAACGACCTCTCTCCCCTTCTCTCTGTACCTCTCTGCCTCAACCCTTCTATTTCTCTGTACGAACAAACCCCCTTTTCTCTCTTTATGTCCCTTCGTACCTTCGTCCTATGCACTCCTTCCCTCTTTCACTCACTCTCTCTCTCTCTCTCTCGCGCTCTCTCTCTCTCTCTCGCTCTCTCTCCACGCAATTTTTTCCCATAAAACCTCTCTCTCCATATCTCGGTTAATGGTGGATGGCAGTTGCAGGGGCCAGAACGTCAGGTCGGTGCAACAGAGTGCGAGCATCCACCTATCTTGATGAGATCTTGTTTTCCATGGGATCCCCCGCGGCGCGCCGCGATTCGTTCCCCGTGTTCCGTTCCCGTTCCATCGCCGGAAAATCACCCGACGAGTGTGCCCCGTCTGCGCACGCTGACGTGACGTGACGTGACGTGCGTGTACACGTCGAAAGTCTGCCAAGAGACGAAAGAGACGAGAGACTGTACGGCAGTCGTCGGAACTTAAAAAATTGGAAAGCTCGACCTTGGAGTTCCTTGGTGTTGGAGTTTTTACGAGTATGGTGGAAAAGAGTGAATGAGAGGGCAGGGACGTATTCGATATACCTATCTGGTAATTAAAGTAGTTTTGACAGTAAAACAGCTAAGGCGATTGAAATGATCGGTTTTCAATTTTTTTGAATATTCCTTAACCCCTTGCCCTGCGATTTGTTCGGTTACTGCCTCCGCTATAAATCAGAATTTAATTGCTAAAATAAAAATTGATCAGTGATTCTTGATATGTCGTATAAATTAACGTAATATCAATATTATAGAAATAATATTATCGCGTCGCGTCCCATTAATATTTTTAATTTGATCAGTTTTGCGCAATTTGAAAATTTCCTATTCTATTTAACTCATCACGAGTGTCACTCGTTATTATAGTGCAAGGGATTAAATTGATAGGGGAATCATGCAGTGATTCAAACTACAAGTATGGCTACTCTACTTTGATGAGTAAGTTAACACTGAAACTGCCAAGGCAATCAAAATGACCGGTTTTCAATTTTTCGGAAAATTTCCCAGTTTGATAGGGGAGCAATGAAGTAAATATTCCATTTCTATGTTATAAAACATAATTACTTAATTGATTTTCCTTTTCAGCCCTTGTTTTCTCCTTTCTCAAAGTACTTATTTAGTATATTTAGACATAATGGATACAACGGTGCTAGTTCTAGGGTAATTCTAGTGATAAAGTTCTTGGTGTTTTTACAAAGTGAACGGAAAGTTACAGCAACTCCTACAAATTCATTGTAAAATGTAAAAGATAACAAAAAGAGTAATTTAACAGTATAGTATAGTTAAGAAATTAAACCCCACTTGTGGGTTAGAACAACCTAACCTTAATGATTTGCAGATCATTATGCTTTTAAAAGTTGCTGATAAAGCCATATGAATATACCTGTTCATTAAGGTAAGTGTGAAAGAGGTATTTCTAAGATTCTGAATGCTTTATGACAGTAGGTTGAAAAATCATAGGAACTCCTACCAATATATTGTAAAATATAAAAGATAGTAAAGAAGCTAAAAGTAACCCTCGGATTAGGACAAACCTAACCTGTTTTCCCATTCAAAGTTCCCTCAAATTGCCGCAATTTTCCCCAAATCTTCGACAATCATTGCGCTCTTGCAATTTACTGATAGGCAAAAGACATCAATTTCACCTAGTAATTAACGTAATTGCAAATAGACCATTAGTTCTTCGTGCTTCACGAAAGCCGACAGAAAAATTACAGCAATTCCGACAACTTCATTGTAATAATTAAAAAATAAGAAAAAAACATGAATTTATTACTATACTACAGAAAACAGACAAAAACCCACCCTCGGATTACGACAACCTAACCTCTCTTCCAAAACAAATTTCTACCGCAATTTTGCGCAAACCTTCATTGCGCTTTTGCAATTTACTAGTAAGAAAAAGACATATCAGCTTCACCTAGTAATTAAAGCAATTGCAAATAGATCTTTTGTTCTTCGTGCTTCATGAAAGCCGACAGACAAATTACACCAACTCCAACAAATTCATTGTAATAAATAAAAAATAAGAAAAAAACATAAATTTATTACTATGCTACAGAAAACAGACAAAAACCGTCCCTCGTATTACGACAACCTAACCTCTCTTCCAACACAAATTTTCCGCAAACCTTCGACAATCATTGCGCTTTTACAATTTACCAGTAAAAAAAAGAACGACAGGGCAATTTTTGCCGTCGAAAAACAAACACAACTTTTTTCTCTCCCTCTCGCAACGATAAACTTCCCTCTCTCGCGTTCGTCCCTCGTCCTGCAGAGTGTTTGCCGGAAACGTTGGGGATTCAACCCTAAAAACAGTGTCCCAGGGAAAAAAAAGCGAAGAAGAGGGGTTGAGAGGAGGACTTTACTGCGTCCTAATTGGGATGACAGAGACGTCAATAGCGGCGGCGGTCAAAGACTCCCATAAACGTTGGTTACGGGTGTAAACTACGGATTTTAGTGTCACCCGGGTCTTTCCTAGTTCCCATAAGACTCGCTGTTTATGGGATTGTGTAACCGCCCTCGTAAACCAAAATGCGGATTAATAAATGAAACGATTACACGCTGCACGGCCGGCGTTACCTGTCCACTTTGTGAAATCATTTTTGCGCTCCTTCTTTTTCGGGGGAGTTTCTTTCCTCCTCCTCCTCTTTATTCCTTTTCCTTTTCTTCTACTTTTTTCTTTCCTCTTTCCGTTCGCCGTGCGGACGGTGCCCAACGGCGAGGTAATTATTTGTAATCGACGATGGCGGCACTCAAATTAAGCATAACTTTGCATCCTTGTAATTACAATATTAAGCTCGTGGTTATTAAGTCAATTTCGAAATGGAAGATGATACATTTTAATTGAGGCCGAATGTAATTACTCTGGCGGCGTATCGGGTGGCGCGGAAGACGCTGGATCTTTCTGAGAATTTCTCCTTGGTGGATTATCTGCGCTTGGAATGATTTTTTTTTTAAATATCGTTTTGAAATGAAGTTTGTACGTATTCATAGAATTTTCTATCGACTCTTTGCAATCATTATAGGAGTCGTTTATTTTGAAATTGGCAGAAATTAGTCTCTTTTTAAATTCAGATTTTAGGGTTTACGTTTTGAAGTGTTTAATAATATCGGTGCAGTTTTTGAGAAGATTAGTTGTCTTGGATGCTTATATATTTTTTTAAGAAGAAAATAGCTTTGTTCATATATAAAAACAAATCAATTAATACGGGAAGTAAATACATGTTTTTAAACTACACTAGTTTTTATAACATAGTATGAGAATTTACGTAGAATCTTAAAAATTATAATCTTATACTACAAAATTTTAATTATTGGAGGAAAATTTTTATGATAAAAACCTCGACTGTTACGATGTTTATATTTTTGTTAGTATAAATAGTTTCGTGGAGTCATTAAAAATCACCACTTTTCATTGCAGTAAAGTGACTTATGCCACTTTCTTTTCAAACTTAGATATTCAGGGTTTACATTTTAACGAGTTTAAAAATATCGATGCCAGTTTTTGAGAAGATTAGTTGTCTTGGATGTTCATATTTTTGTCAGTATAAATAGATTCTGGAAGTCATTAAAAATCACCAGTTTTCATGGCGGTAAAATGACTTGTACCACTTCAAAAATAAATGGCTCACATTTATTCTTCATATAATTGTTTGTCTATTAATAGTAAGTAATGAGCAATGGTAAAATATCTTTTTATTGAATTAATTGTAACTTTGAAACTTGATACTTTGTATATTCCGTTGATTCTTTACAGCATTGCATCTATTTTGGGCATAGTTAATCATCTCTTACGAGTTAATGGTGAATAGCAAAGGATTTTTTCAATTAATTGTAATTCCAGAATTTTATAATAATTTTGTGCGTCCAATTAAAGTGGTTTTCGATGTTTGCGATAACCGGAAATCAAAATCTGACACTAGAATATATCAAATTTCAATATCTGTGCTCCAAGCGCCTCTGACGGACAATTTCGAACTAGCGATGCATCTTCAACTAGTCCATTTCTGTTAGAACTGCCCTCTTACAAAAACAACTTCAATTATTTAATGATAAAGTACAGAAATAGTCCGACCTCCAAGAAGTTAACCGCAGCATTGTTTATTCCGGAAGTTCAGACAACAATTTATAAAACATTTTTGTGCAAATAACTTGCACTCGATCGCCGAACCGGTACCGAACAGCTATCAACCTTGCGTTACCGATCGAAATTATCGCTCTGACAAACTGCCATCGATAAACCTCCACCATTTCTTCTTAAGCGTGCAATTAAAACGTTTGCAATCGCGAGGGTGAAATCTCGGCGGCGGAGGACTCCCGTTGTTTTTCTTCCATCTCGTATTATTTATCCGAGGGATTTGCATGACAATGTTTGACGACGACGTGGAGGAAGGGGCGGAAGGGCGAAGAGATCGAAATGATCGAGAGCCGGACTTTTAATATATAACACGTTGTCCTCGCAGTCCCATTAGAGCGATAATTAATGGCCGACAACGAGGAGGGCATAAATATCGCATATTATTATGGACCGATACATGGCCCTGGCCGAAGCGAAGTGTGGTGTCACATTTGAATAACACGCCCGCCAACTAGTGCATAAATTTCTAATTACAAGAAAGCGAATGCACGGCCCTCCTACGATTTGTCAGGATGTTCGCCATACTTGATTGTCCTGCGGTGCATCGGACGGTGGATTCTTTTCGCGGGGAAATTTCGGTAATTAGAAACTGTTTGAAGGGAGTTTCGCCGATTGTTGGGCATTTGAGTGGAGATTTTGTTGCAACGGGTTAATTTAAATTCAAAAATTGGCGCGCGAAATTTGGAAGCCGTGCGATATCTGTACGGGTTCACTTCCAGTTTCTTGGTTGCCACGTGAGAATGGTGTGAAAGAAGTTATAAAGAAAGAACGAAATGTAGTGTAAAAATATTTAAAGCTTTATCTTGATTGAAGAAAGCGTCTGCTAGTTTATACTTTGTGCTAATTGATGCAGCTCATTTCTGCGGGATTAAAGTGGAAACGAACCTTGTCATTCAGGTTTTAATGGATTTTCAAGCTGTCCTTTTTTATTATTGTTCTTTTATGCGAAGCTTGTTGGAGAGAAATGGGATGGTTCTTTTTTTTAATATAGGTAATAAAGGGATAATTTCTTTTTTTAACACGTTGAACACCACCGGTATTTCGCTAGTTTTATCATTTCTACCGAAGTGAAATTTTTTATAATAAAATCGCATCTTTGCAAAGCAGAACCTTAAAAACACAAATAGATATGAGTCGTTTTCTTTGAAAGTGGTGTAAGTCCATTTTATATTTTATGGAGATATTTAAGGGGTTGTATTGGAATGGTTTGGAAAATATTGGTATATGTAACACGCTCATTTTATGTTTTTTAAATGTTAAATTGATTTAAGTTAATAATGTGATCGTTTTTAAAGTATTAGTTAAAAGAAATTTATACTTTTGATGACCTCAAATGGACTTACACCACTTTCGAAGTTAACGAAATGTGAAAATCATACATTTATGAAATATTACATATGGGATTTCAATTGAATCAAACCAATTTTTTTATGAAATTTATATTAAATACATAAAAAAACAAAATAAAAAGTCTTTATTTCAATATTTCTTCAGGGAATCGTACTTATTTATTTTTATTTACGTGAACAAACAGAACAAACTACTAAGTTTTTTACTCTACAATAAACGGGGGAAGTACCAAAATTCCAGTGAACGAAGGAAAATTTTTATGTCATTAACAGTGGTACCACAAATGTAAAAATGAAGTAGAGAAATTATGTAGTATAATTTTTCAACTAAATATTAAGTATGTCTTTGCGGAAAGTGGACTTACGCCACTTTCAAAGTATTTACATTTGCAATTTCATTAGCTACGTAAATGTATATTGCCAAAATGATACAAATTTTGAAAGATTTTTTTGGCCACTGTTTGTACATAAAAAGCTCGTACCAGATTGCATTCATTGTTATCATTAACTAACCTATTGTCAAAAATGGACTTACACCGTCGAAAATAATTACCAGGTCCCAAATTTGAAATTGTTTTGGCAAAAAATTCTCAAAATCAGTAAAGTTCTATCGATCACTGGACAGATTTAGATCAAGGGTTTAATTGTTCCTTCAATTATCACGATATAAAATACATACGTTCGTAATACTGTCCCTTAATTGTTTCCCCAATTAATGAATGTCTGACAAGGCCGACTATCAATCTCAGGCGTTAATTAATTCTTATCCGATCCATCGGTGTCCCGTTCTGCAAATTTATCATCTCCCTCGTCAACGTAAGAGTAACAAGTTCACATCCCAACGGCACTCTGTTTTCCACAATGATAGGAATGCTTACAATAACGACGTTTATTAGTGGACTAATTAAAACCACGGTACAGCTATAATAATCACTTTGCGTGGTATTCTAATGAAGTCAATTATCAGGATTAATCTCGTGAAATTGCACATTGTATGCACCGTCACGATGATGAGTGTGATGTTAACTAGAGACTTATTAGTATTCCACGCATGAAATCGCGGTACGACTGGTTTGTGTGTGTTCTTAACAAACGCCAGTTATCGTGCTAATCGTACAAGGATAAATGCGATATTTATAAGTGAATACGTCGCTGATACGTCGCCGTGTATCCGTGCGATTTAATTAAGTATGGAGAAAGCGAGGAACACAAAGCAATACTTTTGAAGTTTCAATTATTTTCTGGTTCTTTCGTTCAAGTGAAATTAATTACGTAGAGTTTCTTCGACACCCGAACTACCAACAGTCAAAATGACTGGTTTCTATTTTTTTAGAAAAATTCTCCACATTAATAGTGGAGACATACAGTAGATGTTCCACATTTATCTTATAAAACAAATATTACTGAATTTATCATCTTTTCCACCTCGACATTCCTCTTTCGACGAGGTACTTACTTTATATATTTAAATGTAAGGGATTTCATGCCGCCAGAAATAAGTAAATAAAACAAGAGTTGGAAATAAAGGGGACTGAAAGAGAGAACAACAATGACGAAAAGAGCGAAAAAAGATAGGTAGAGAGAGGAACAGAGTGAAAGACCCAGGCAGACACAGAGCTAGAGGAGAAGAGAGAAATGAAGACAGAGTAACAACGAGAAAGAAACAGACAGAGATAACGACAGAAGAAAAGAAAATAGACAAACGTAGGATTCAGACGGCAGGGAAAACCAAGGTGTTCACACAAACAAATCACTTAATTATATATTAGGGGAAAATATTAGAACACAAAACAGGAAAACTACTGCGCACCGTCTAGCACGTGTCGCTACAGGATCCTCTCTCGTCTTTTCGACTGCCGCGACAGCGCCGCGTAGCGGCCTTCTGTTTTCACACGCCATACATAAATACACACATGCAAACACACCCAGTTGCATACGGTAGCACTATAAGTCACTAAACACTCTTACTACACAAAGAAGAATAGAAAGAAGAGCACAGCCGTAGAGCTAAGAACAGAGGAAAAGAGTGAAATAGACGAAGAAGAATAGAAAGAAGAAAACAGCCGTACAGCAAAGAACAGAGGAAAAGAGAGAAATAGATAGAGAAGAATAGAAAGAACACAGCCATAGAGATAAGGACAGAGAAAAAGAGGGAAATAGACAGAGAAGAATAGAAATAAGAACACAGCCATAGAGCTAAGGACAGAGGAAAAGAGCGAAATAGACAGAGAAGAATAGAAAGAAGACACAGTCATAGAGATAAGGACAGAGGAAAAGAGAGAAATAGACAGAGAAGAATAGAAAGAAGACACAGTCATAGAGTAAAGAACAGAGGAAAAGCTAGAAATAGACAGAGAAGACCAGATAGTAAGAAACAGCCATAGAGCAAAGAACAGAGGAAAAGAGAGAAATAGACAGAGAAGATCAGACTGAAGGAAACAGCCATAGAACAAGGAGTAAAGTAAAAGACAGAAAGAGCGATCGCAAGAGGGAGAAGCCAGCTGCCTGCTCGTAAAACCCAATCAAGAGTCCCACGCGAGAGGCTGCTTTCAGCGCGTCTTTTAATAAAGCTTGATTCCAGATAGCTCATGCCATTCGCCGGCACCGTCCCGATGGTGTTAATGGTGCACCGAAAGACAACGGGGGGTGTTCCGGGCGTGAGGGCCGGGACGAAGGAAAAAAAAAGAACGTAGGGAAGGAGAGAGGAGAAAAGAGAGGAGCCGGCAACCCTCCTACCCCGTTGGCAACCCCCAGGGCGAGGACTAACTTCTTGACACCGTGGCAACAAGAGCAGATAACGATCCCCGACGTATGCGTGCCACGTAAACGTTTGTTACGACGCGCGATTAAGCAGCCCACGAGCTTTCATTACCTAGGTACGTACGCTCGTATCGTCCGAGCACGGGAGATTTCATTAACTCGATTTATGGCGTTCGAATGTATTCCACGTGCCGGCATCACCACCTTATACCTTCACGACGGGCAACTTTTCAGTGGGGGAGGAAGAGACTCGTGGATTTAACGAGCCGTGTCGTTGCCGGACTCTCGTGCGAAATGATACGGCGCGAAGAGGTTATGTTTATCGAGGAATCGTTGGGTTGTTTTTTCTACGACGCACTTGCTGAGACGTTTCGAACGGTGGATGTTGATGGTGGAGGTTGAGATGTACGCTTACCCTCCGATTTACACGGTTTTCAACCCCTTGGCCTACGACTTCTTTTGGGACTTGAAAATTGACTTGATAAAATAAAAATTTGTTAGTGATTCCTGATATATTTCAGAACTTAACCCTTTGAGGACCAGCGACGCATATTTGTAGTCTGAGAAAAAATTTGATTATAGTTTATCGCTGCTTGTTTACGCAGTTAGAGTCGAAAAATTGAAATACATCGGTCGAAATGTGATTAACACTAGATTTACGGAAGCCGTCAAATTGACGGGTCCCTACTTCTTTTATAAATATTTCTCAAATTTACAGAGAAGCTGGACAGTGAATATTTCACGTGTATTTTATAACACAATAATGACTTAACGAATTACCATCTTTGCCGTTTGATCCCTCTTTTTCCAAAGACCTTACTTAATATATTGCAATGTAACAGATTTCACGCCCGTAAATCTAGTGTTAAACAAATAGTTAAATTATATATATAGACAGTAACAGCTCAACTTGCTGATAAAAAGGTGGTTTTGGATCGCAAAATGAATGGTTATCTCTCAATATTCAAAAACGTCTCCGTCCGCAAAGGGTTAACGCAATATTAATAACATAGAAATAATATTATCGTATCGTTTTCCGCTGATATTTTTAGTCTGATAATTTTTGAGAAGCCTTAAAATTTCGTGTTCCATCAACCGCATCACGAGTGCCGCTCGTTGTTGTAGGGCAAAGGGTTAAAATAAGGGACGTTTTAAAAAAAGGGTATAGCCGGATAAGGGGGTCGAAAGTGCCCTTGAACCAATTACAGTGGGCGAGGTGTCATTCGGTAGGTAATCGAAAAAAAACATTGTTTAGAAAATTTCAATTCTGTATCTTGACCCGGAGGGTAGTTATGGGGAAAATTAAAAAAACCGGTTTTTGGCCCATTTTCCTGGTTTATTGAGGGGCAAAGAAATTGAAAAAAATCTAACACATTTTACATGCGGAAATACAGGTCTGAGATTTTTTTCAAACTTTTCCATTGGAAAGTCTAAGCTCAAAAAATGAAAAACCGAAAAAAAATTGGAAAAATGTCGATTTTGCATGGAAATTTTCCGAGCACAACTTTTTCCTTTTTACAGTAACAATCAGATATCATGATTTTTAAGCTCAATTTAATTTTTCAGATGTCAAGATATTAGTGTATGACCTGCGTAGTGCCACTTTGTTTGGTACCGTCTTTCGAAAAATATCACACCGATATCAACTGAAATTCTTAAAATTATTTTCTTTCTTCAATTTCTCTTGTTTATGCATTTTATTATTTTTTGACAATTTTTAAGTTTATACAAATGTAAACACAGATGTGACACCGGTACACGATAAGAGATTTGTCCCCGAAAACTGTGCATGTATCGAGGTTTTACTGTACTAGCAATCAAATGGAAGAAACCTTCATCCACCATTCACCCTACACCCCAAATTACTCCTCGGAAGCTTCACACCAAAATTCCAGTAAGATTTTAACCAAATTCACCTTCAACCCAGGTCACACTGTTTCAAACATTTCACCAGGAAGCGTCGTGCATCCAGCCAGAACATCGAAGACAACGTGAAAAGAAAGGAAAAGGATCTTGCGATCTCCTTCTGCAGACACACCCGTGCCGATAATCTGAAACGGGCGGGGATCGCAAGGTGTTTCCATCGGCTACGATTTCGCAGTTGAATCGACCTTTCTATCTGGTCGCCGGCCGAGGAGATTTGCACTCCAAGGTATTATACCGATCGTTATACCAACGATGCTGGAAACTTGGGCCTTTTTATTTTTCGTTTTCATCGATCGTCGATAGAGACCCTGTCTTCGAGATCCGGTCGACCTCTCTCCCCCGTTCCCACGCGTGAAATCGTGCCGACGAATGGACGATTTCTTCTGGAGGAATGTCTTTTTCTTTTCTTTTGGAGAACGTATCGCAGTTTGTACGGGTATTTATCAGTCGGTTGTTTCGAATCTGCGCTGGTTGTGCGAGGTTTGGGCTTGTTCGATCGTATCCGACGGTGAATTTTTACCGGGGTGTGTGCTTTGACCGGTAATTGTGCCAAAGTGTTGGGTTTCATTGCGATTGAAGCGGTTTAAGGGCAATTGTGTTATTATGTTTTCGAATAGGGTCTCATTTTGTTTGGTATTTCTTGCTTTCCTTTCACGATGTTTATCTTATTTCTGACTGTCATTTTTTAACCCTTTTATGACGACGGGCGCATATATGCGGCTTAAGGAAAAATCTGATTATATTGGGTTGGCAAGAAAGTAATGTCGGTTTTCGTCAATAGCTAATGTTACGTTTGTTTTGAACGACTTCTGACAATGTTATCATTTTTTGCTTCTGAAAATTGAAAGTTGTCACTTTTGGCAGAATTTAGAAACAAATTGTGCTCCGTTTTGTTTGCAATTGTTAGTTTTGCGTGAATTTTAATATGGGGTGCAAAAACGAACATTTTCGACATATTTTAATTTGTCATTACTTTTTTATAGAAACCACATCGAAAGCTGAATTGTATCAAAAATAAGTTATGCTGTCAATTTAGTGGGATTACAAAGGTGTTGTGTACTTCGAGCTGCTTCCGAGGAACCAAACGATTAATTTAAATGTTTAGCCTAAAATCACACCTGGTTCAGCTTGTTGCTGATAAAGACCAGAATTTCTATGAGCGCGGAATCATAAACTGGTCTAAAATATGGCAAAAGGTCATCGAACAGATTGGAAAATATATATCAAAGTTCATTCTTTGTTTAAAAAAAAATTGAGTTTCATTTCATATTACAAAACCGAAATTACTTTCTTGCCAACCCAATAGTTTCCCGGTATAACCGCTGAAATATGATTACGCAAATAGTAATTTATAATTTCTATACATTAACACCCTGACTTTCTGATAAGAAGGTGGCATTCGATCGCCAAATAAATGATTATTTCTCAATATTCCAAAAAGTCTCCGCCCGCAAAGGGGATAATATTTTTGCAACTGCCGACAATCGATCTTCACTTGACCCGTCAACGTAGAAAATTTAAAAAATTCTCAAAGTCACACGTAAAATATGCAACTTCTTCAGTTAAGTCCTGTATTCTTTCTTTTCCGTTTCTTTAGCTCCTAGAAGCTGCTGTTTCAGGTGGTTTCAGGATCACCGGCTTAACCTTCGTTTGTACCTGTGCTCTTTTGCGGCCCAAATCGAGGCAAATTGTGCGCAGTGAATGCGTAAGGCCCTTTTCGACGTTATAAATAAATCGACAATCTTATACAAAAATTTTAACGTTTATTGTATAAGGCGGACGACCGTAGAACTGATTTCAATTGTTTCAGAGAGGTTAGACATCTGTCAATAATATTCAGTTTATATCGCTTGGAGTTTCATACAAAAATCTTGTTTTTTACTGTGTTGAATATGTCAAATTTCGTGTTAACTAAGCAGCATTTGCGGGAGGTTTTAGTTTTTTGCTTTAATTGGAAGAAAAGTGCAGCTGAAGCGCATCGAATGCTTGTGGAAGATTATAGTGACAATGCTCCAGCTGATAAATCATGTAGGGAATGGTTTCGACGTTTCAAGAATGGTGATTTCAGCGTTGAAGACAAGCCTCGCTCTGGACAGCCAAAAAAATTCGAAGACAACGAATTGAAGGCTTTACTCCATGAAGATCCGAGTGAATCACAAGAGGAGCTTGCAGAATCATTTGGAGTTGCACAACAAGTAGTTTCCGTACGATTGAAATCCATGGGAATGATTGAAAAGCAAGGCAATTGGGTGCCTTATGAACTGAAACCGAGAGACGTTGAAAGGCGATTTCGGCGGCTCGGCTTCATGTCGCAAAAGTCGTAAAAAAATATTTAAAAACGCTCAAGTGGGATATTTTACCGCACCCGCCGTATTCGCCGGACATTGTTCCTTCTGATTCCTGGTTGTTCTGCCGGATACAGCACGATTTGGCAGGTCACCGGTTCACTTCTTTCGCAGAAATCGAAAATTGGCTCCTAACTTGGATCGTCTCAAAAAACGAGACATTTTTTCGAGATGGAATTTGAAAATTGCCTAAGAGGTGGGAAAATGTAGTAACCACCGATGGACAATACTTTGTTTAATCTGTTCATTCATTTTGTACTGAAATAAATGCATTTTTGACCACAAAAAAACGGACCGAATTAATTTGTACTCCTAATACTTTTCCCGCGCAAATCTAGCTCGTCCGGAAACAACAAAATTCAATGATTTAATCAAGCTAGCAGAGGTTATCGTAGCTATCAGGACAAGTGGCACGGCACGATTGACATTTCGAGTGGAAGCCATAATCGTGGCATGCGTTGCCGGACACGGGAATGGATCGTAATTAGCTGAGAATCTGGCAATTACCGTGCCAGCAGAGAGCAAAGGTGACACGGTAACGGCGGGGTGATTGATTTTAGCGAAAACGCGAATCAGGGAGTAATTTGTCAAGCTGTCGGCGTTCCATCTCTGGCAACACGAGCACGCAGCATGAAGATACGAATCTACTTCTTCGGGCAGCTCGCCTCGCGGTGCGCCTCTGCAATATCGCCGGTCGCGTTTTGCTCTCGTGTGCGAGCAAACCTTGGCAATTGCTATTGCGATGCTTTGAAATGAACGCGAGAGATGAAGAGTCTAGCGTTGATATTGTTTGAATCATTGAGAGGCTTGTATTAAGTTGTGATGGGGCTTTTAGGGGGGTGTTTGAAAGTTGTGCTGCATGTGACCTTGCATGACCTTCAACGATAACTTGTTGAAACTGCCTCAACATCGGCTATCACATTGCGATAAAAAAAACATGACATTCTACTTAAAAAAATTAAAGGTGACCTTGAAATCTCCTCTATGTCTTCACCAATGCAAACAATATTTGCATCACAATATGTCACTCTCAATATCGTGCACGTTTTGTCTATAATATTTTTTCATATTATTACAAATAACGGCAATATTTCGATCGCGAAATGTACAATTATTTCCCAATATTCAAAAAAATCTTCGTCCGTAAAGAGTTCAGTCTACATTTAACACATCTTAAACGGGTATTTTCTCGTCACATTCTTACAATATAGCGAGCGATTTTCTGCAATTTGCGTACAAAATTACTTCTGCATCAAATAGCTATAACTTTTGAACTATGGGTTATTTTTTAATATACTTTCCGTTTCTTTCTAAAAAATAATTCCTTTATTCACATTGCTTTGTCTTCTCCCGCGTTTTAATAATAAAATGCACGAAACGAGTTTAGACGTTTCCCACTTAAGATGTGTTAACATTGAATTTTTCTGTGTTTCGGTTTTACCTGCTGCCACACTTACAATGGCGGTAAACAAGTTTGATTCAGTAAAATAACAATTTAAGGAAGATACTGTCGCAAAATGGCACCTCATTCCAAAGAATTGAAAATTCTGTATACACTTTTATAAAGTTTTGGGATCATTTATTAAGTATCGAGATGTCTAGGTGAATTTTATTAATTGAAAGGCCAAAAATGTTACACAATCGTGAGCCAGTGCCTCCCTTCCTTTCTCTGAGCCTTTCAAATACTCTGTCTTGGGAAGAAAGCATTTATTGACCTATCTTTATACTTCCTCCGAAGTGTATTGTCGACAGCTGCAGATTTCTGATGATATATCGCGGCGAAAACGCTCATCATTACCGAATTGAAAAGAAATCCTTTTCCATCATGACAACGTCAGTTCGAATAACTCTGCACGAAATCCTCGGTATAGCTCTCTGGGAAAAATTGATTCGCTTAAAATCAAAACCATCGATGTCTTCTTATTTGAAATAAACATACAAAATCATTCTTCAAAATGCAATCATTTAATATTCATTTATATTAAAACAGCTGTTAAAGTAGAGGAGAGAAGTTGTTAAAGGATCCAATATATTTTAGTAAGGTGGTGCCACCTGTTAATTATCAAGTGCATCTACTAAATTTGCCTAACCGTAACACTGAAAATATTATTCAATTATAAATCAAATTTAATAGCTAAGTTTTAAACATAATTTATCTCAATCTTTAGCCGACCTTAACCTCTTGCCCTACAATAACGAGTGACACTCGTGATGAGGTAAATGGGATAGGAAATTTTCAAGTTTTGCAAAACCTATCAAATTGGAATTATTAATGAGACGCGACGAGATAATATTATCTTTTTAACATTAATATTACGTTAAATTATACGATATATAAAGAATCACTGATCAATTTTTATTTTAGCAATTAAATTCTCAATTATAGCGGATGCAGTCACAAAACAAATCGTACGGCAAGGGGTTAATAAAATCGCAAGTAAAATCCGTGCTTTTTTCTACCAATTATCGAATTTCTCCAAGGCAATCAAAATGAGCGATTTTCAATTTTTTCAAGAAATTGCTCGAATTGATAGACAAGCTTTGCAGTAAATATTCCACATCTATCTTATAAAAGCTAAATTACTTTATTGATCATCTTATTCACATCTTGTTTTCTCTTTTTCCAAAGTACTTATCCAGTATATTTAAATATAGTAGGCATAAGGCCGGTACTTCCATTGTTAAGAAAGCCCAACAATCAACCCGATGTCCACATTTATAACACTAACCCTACCAACACTTTGCGTGTATATATTCTTACCAGGGTCGATCATTGCACTGGTTATAAAAATAACGATAATATTTCCCCATAGAATAATCAGGAGATAATCAATTTAATATTGGATACATCGCAAAAACCAGCGTTTAGTTAATAATACAAAACATTACAAATGTTCATTCCGGTTACCCAGTCATTTGATCGCAGATGATACGGTTAGTTTTAACACACTGATTTCCGCGTGTCTCAAATAAGAACTGCGCAAATTCCTTTTGCAGACTTCTGATTATTATACCAGCTACTATTGTATATACGTTTAATTCTATTTTATTCCTGATAATTTATTTTAAAACTATCCTTACGGCGGCGGTCAAAGTGCCAAATCCACCACCTCGCTCCCAGTTACTTTACGCCGCAAGATCGCGCTGTTCACCTTCGAAACAACCTCATGAAATATCCCTAGGACCGAAGAAACCGCGGGAACAGCCGAAGAAGCACGACGAGAACCGATCCGTCGGAACGATAGGAGAATTGTTTATTAGCGATGGCCCTCGCGACTCTTACAGCTCCGTAGGATGACATGCGACTCGCGCGCGAATTCTTACGAAAGAAGCCGAGACACGGAACAGCGGCAGAAAGAGAAACATCGAGCAAGATAAAGAGGAAAGAAGAGGAACGGAGGAAGATATAGAGACCTTAAGGTACAATGCGATGCCTGTGGGTAGCCATTGACAGAAACGGCCGTGTCATCCAGTCATGATACATCCCATTGTGCCTCCGAAGGACCTTCTGGAGACTGCATTATCGTCTTCCTATATCTTTTTATTAGACCTCGGGTCCCGATTTCTCCCTGGCCCCCGTTTCTCACTGCTCGAGAGAAGGAGAGAGAGAGAGAGACGAGGAGATGCTGCTGGATACAACACTCGATCCGATGCGTCAGCAGGAAACGAGCAGAACGATGATTCTCGTCGGGGGCTTCCTTTCGAAACTGGCCGAAGCGGCTCCTCGAAAGTATAATTAATTTCACCGAGGGCAGTAGACAGAGTGTTATATCGGTATCTGCACGGAGAGACAATGGGCAATATCGTGCACCTAGAACGGTGGAACCTTTTCACCTCCGAACGACCGGCACTGTCTTTCGTAATTGTCGGCTTGGACGGGATAGATGCCCGATTTCGCCCGGTAGTTTTGAAAGAGGTGGAGGAGATGATTCGAAGCTGGTGAAATCGTCGGGATGGGAGATACTTTCGTAGTTGTTTTCTGGGAGTTTAAGATTTTTGTGGTGCGATTGTAAGAGCATGTTTGGGGTATTGGATCTTCGGTATGAGGGAGCTAGAGGTTTGTTGGTGTGTTAAGCGATTTATGTGGAGTTATGGCGGGTATGGAGTTAAAGGCTTGGATTTCCAATAGGAGAGTCCTAGTTATAATTCCCAGTGCACTTTGGGACATTTTTCCTGGGTAGTATCATGGTCTCGGTGGTTTGGAACTTACGTACAACTGTACTAACATTTGGTACAGTCAGGCTATTCTCCAGATAAATCAATGAACTGGCAAAAGCCCTTTTGACCTTAGTAAAAAAAGTAAAATAAAACGCCTCGGTAAGTAAAAGAAGTAATTCACTTATCGGCGGCCGCCGGGTTCATTTGGACCCATAAGTGCACAGTTTCGATTACAGTCAGTCGAAGTATTTAAAATGTATCGTCGATCTTTAATGAACATTTGTCACAAAATTGTAATAAATAAAGGTCATCAAATATCATATGTTCTTATTGACATAAATGTATTTGCTTATCTCTTAGTCAAACCTATAACGGTTTATGGCGCTGATGTGTCCCCACTCTCTTAAATTCTTAAAATTTCTTATTCTGCCTAACTTAATTTATTAATTATTAAGCAGACGCCTTGAAAACACAAATAGATATATAGTCTGTAGGACTTTACCTTTTTAATGTCGATATTGAAATATTGTGTCGCTCGCACCGCTTATCCCCACCATGTCGGTCCTGGAAATCTGAGATCGACCAATGACAACCGTAAACAAAACACTCCTTTCGCCGTTCCCATGACTACGCAACGCATGTGTGGCTCTTTCGACCAATAACGCGTTAGAATCGAAAATAATGTCGGAACGAGGGATGTCTCTATCCGTCAGACGAATCAGAACAAACCGCAGGACAGGGGACTTCTTTATTTTCACGAAGTATAGTTCGATTCGACGCTGAGTAAACAAAATCGAAAGCTGCGCGTCAAGTGGAATGGGTACGAGTAGACCCAATCAGCTGAGCGAACTTTAAATAATGGGAATAACAATAGTAATAAAAGATTTTCCTAACTTTTAAGTGGTAATCTTGTCGAATTTTGCAAAATGTTCAATACCAAACTACTAGCGCAAAATGACTAAAACACCGTTAAATATGTAACTAATTTAATTTGCAATATTTCTATGCTAAAATGATATATTTTTCATATTAAGTAACATACCGCTCCAGTGGAAACAGCAGAGCAAAGGAAAGACGTCCGTCGCTTACCGTGTCAACACTTCGACTGCCGCGTCAGTAATCGGTGACCTCTGCTGTATTTCACTTTAAATTGTATCATATTCATCACGAAAAATCCAGTGCCTGAATGTTTCGCGATGAATATCTCTCGAAGAAAATTATGGATGCCTGAAAATCACCCAAATATTTTTATTTTTGTATATGTAAATTTGATAGTGCCTCTTTCAGCTAAAATATCGTACGAACAAATTGCATCAAATGCATTTAACCTCTGTAATACGACTATCAAATTAATCTCACATATAACTGTATTCGTTTCAAACTCCTACAATTGAATCTTCGATAAAAATAATCGGCATTTTCCATAAATATTTTTTAAATGTTGATATCTTCTCATCAGACGCAGCTTCTTAAAAAACGCCACATTTCTTTACTACTTAACTCCTTAATGTATCAACTAATTCAAATTCATATTGAATTACAAGTATACCAAAGTGCAACTACTGTATCATCACCAAAGGCATTAAAAAATTACCTTAAGAATTCACCAAATACCAGTATCTTTTCAACAGCTCCATCCTCCCAAAAAATCTCACAAAATTTGTTTACCACTTATCTTCTAATACATCTACCAATGCGATCTAACATTTAATTACATCCATCTTAAAATGTTGCAACTGCACCATCGCCAAAGGCAAAAAAAATACCTTAAAAATTCTCCAAATACCAGTATCTTCTTATCACCTCCGTTCTCGTCAAATATTCCAAAAATTTCTTCGCTAATTTTCTTCTAACACATTTAAAATGTTGCAACTGTACCATCGCCAAAAGTAGTAAAAAATTGCTTTAAAAATTCTCCAAATACCAGTATCTTCTTATCACCTCCGTTCTCGTCAAAAATTCCAAATAATTTCTTCGTCAATTTTCTTCTAACACATCTACCAATTCGATGTAAAATTTAATTATACCCATTTTAAAATGATGCAACTGTACCATCGCCAAAGGCCATAAAAAATTACTTTCAAAATTCTCCAAACATCAGTATCTTATCGTCAGCACCATCCTAGTACAAAATTTCTTTGCCACCAATCTTCCAACAAATCAATCAATTAGATCTTACATTTAATTATATCCATCTTAAAATGATGCAACTGTAACATCGCCAAAGATCATAAAAAATTACTTTCAAAATTCTCCAAATACCAGTATCTTCTCGTCAGCTCCATCCTACTATAAAATTCCACAAAATTTCTTTACCACTTATCTTCTAATACATCTACCAATTACGATCTAGCATTTAATTACATCCATCTTAAAATGTTGCAACTGTACCATCGCCAAAGGCTATAAAAAATTGCTTTAAAAATTTTCCAAATACTAGTATCTTCTTATCACCTCCGTTCTCGTCAAAAATTTCAAAAAATTTCTTCGCCAATTTTCTTCCAGCACATCTACCAATTCGATGTAACATTTAATTATATCCATTTTAAAATGTTGCAACTGTACCATCGCCAAAGGCCATAAAAAATTACTATAAAAATTCTCCAAATACCAGCATCTTCTCGTCAGTACCATTCTACTATAAAATTTCTTTGCCACTAATCTTCCAACAAATCAACCAATTCGATTTTACATTTAATTATATCCATCTTAAAATGTTGCAACTGTACCATCGCCAAAGGCAACAAAAAATAACTTTCAAAATTCTCCAAATACCAGTATCTTCTCGTCAGCTCCATCCTACTATAAAATTCCACAAAATTTCTTTACCACTTATCTTCTAATACATCTACCAATTACGATCTAGCATTTAATTACATCCATCTTAAAATGTTGCAACTGTACCATCGCCAAAGGCTATAAAAAATTGCTTTAAAAATTTTCCAAATACTAGTATCTTCTTATCACCTCCGTTCTCGTCAAAAATTTCAAAAAATTTCTTCGCCAATTTTCTTCCAGCACATCTACCAATTCGATGTAACATTTAATTATATCCATTTTAAAATGTTGCAACTGTACCATCGCCAAAGGCCATAAAAAATTACTATAAAAATTCTCCAAATACCAGCATCTTCTCGTCAGTACCATTCTACTATAAAATTTCTTTGCCACTAATCTTCCAACAAATCAACCAATTCGATTTTACATTTAATTATATCCATCTTAAAATGTTGCAACTGTACCATCGCCAAAGGCAACAAAAAATAACTTTCAAAATTCTCCAAATACCAGTATCTTCTCATCAGCGCCGCCCGCCTAAAAAATTTCAAAAAATTCCTGTACCAATTACCTTCTAACACATCTACCAATTCGACCTCACATTTAATTACATCTACCTCAAAATTCTACAACTGTATCATCACAAAGGGCACTAAAAAATTACTCTCAACCTTTCCAAATACCAGTATCATACCATAAAAAAAAACCTCAAAGATTCCACAAATCTCCCAAACCACACATTCTCCCTCCCGAATCTTCCAATCCTCCTTCACCTGCAGCCAGCCAGTCCATTTCCATCTACCGCAGGCCCAGTGAAAGGGTTAACTACCGCGTTAATTCCATCGAATACCGCGCATCCATTAATTGCATCATCAAATTCGACGTAGCAACGTCACGTTAGATCGTGACGAGGTGAAAAGGCGAAGGGGGTATTATGCGATTTGATCTTCCGCCGTGAGTCGGCCACAGGGTACCCCGGAGGGTCCGGTGACAGGCGAACAAAGGACGGCCGGGAGCCTTTTGCGGGCAGTACAGTGTTTTCCAAAATTCGTAGCAGCGTGGCACCGATTGTCCTAAGCGCCTCGGGGGCCCTTTCAAAGGGAGTCACCCGCTGGCGATCGCGCCACGACTGACCGACGATCCTACGAGTGTTTACGCTGCACGGAATTCCGAGGCTGACGTGGATACGATGCTTCTTCGCTAATTCCTTTCTCGTTTCGGTTCTTCGTTATTCGCGCGAGAGAACTCGAAAAGACGACGCTGCGCGGGGAGGAAATTGAAATTTGAACTTGTCTGCTTTGGCATCTGAGGGGGAGGAAAGAGAGGGATGGTATTTTTGGAGGTTGCCGGTTCTTTCGATGCTTTGGCAAACTTTCATGTACGGGAAAAAGCTTTTGTTTCGTTGAAATTTAACACTAGATTTACGGGCGTTAAATCTGTTACATTGTAATTAGGGGTTGCAATATCGGACCAAAAGTTCGATACCGGTATTCGGTATTTTTTAAATCTTAATACCGGAATACCGGTTTTAATACCGGTAGTAGGAATTTTATAAAAAGAAAGGAAACACAGAATTCTTCTGAATGTGAATAGGTTTGTGGGTAAAAAATTTTAAGAAAATTTACTATGAACTTGATCAAATTTGAATTGGTTAGTCTCTTTTTTAAAATCATTAGAATTATGTAAATACCGTAAGACATTTTCTATTTCGGTATGCCATTCTTCTGTGCCATTTTTCAATGTAATATACAGGGTGTCCCATTTAAGTTGAGACTGTAAAAAATCTCGAAAACGGGTGATTTAAGAAAAACCAAGCGATGCGTGCCCCTTACTATTGCGGGTGGGGAGTCTAATGGCATTACTGATTTTTCAATGCGTGGTCGTCTTCAAGGTCATTTCATGGTCAACCTTTTTTTTGTGTCATAAACACCTATTTTTTATTTCGGAATCATATTCTACATAAAAAAATGGATCACTTTGTTTGAAACATTTTGTTGTACATTTAATATTTCTTAAGATATCAGGCGAAAAGTCTTTTAAAATTTATGCTGATACCTCATCTGGTAGGCTTACATCTTCAAGTATATTATTGGTACCTTGAGAGAGAGAGAGATTGGTATCTTAAGAAATATTAAATCTGCAACAAAATGTTTCAAACAAAAGTGATCCATTTTTTTATGTAGAATATGATTCCGAAATAAAAAATAGGTGTTTATGGCACAAAAAAACAAGATTACCTTGAAATGACCTTGAAGACGCTCACGCATTGAAAAATCAGTAATGCCATTAGACTCCCCACCCGCAATAGTAAGGGGCACGCATCGCTTGGTTTTTCTTAAATCACCCGTTTTCGAGATTTTTTACAATCTCAACTTAAATGGGACACCCTGTGTAATTCTTCAGATAGTGATGTGTGCTGTCCTTTCAGTGACTGCAACATGAAATTTATTGTTGCATTAGCAGTTAATAAATTAGAATCTCTCCGACATAATGCCTCCACAGCCAGTTTTATTGGAAGTAGAGCTGATAGCAAGATTTCAAGGTCATCGCATTTTCTTTAAATGGGACTGCATATTTTCACTAGAACAGTCTTATAGCTTATAAAAAAACGAATCCAACTAGGTGCAATATGTTGACCTTCGCGTGACCTTGAGCGAGAAAATTATGAAATGTTTGTCAGTAACTTCAGCACGCGTTCGGCGACGGTAAATGAATGAATTTCAACTTCATTGAAACTGTGTGCCGTGTAATTGTCCCTGGTGCTTGTAAGCAGACACTCGTATTCTCTTTTCATCGGTTGAAGTATGTTTAGAAGCATTTTTGGTGTGTTCGTCGTTGTTATTCGCCGGATCCAAAATCGGTATGTTACAGCGGCACGCGGCTACAATGTACCGTTTACAAAGGCTTCGCTATGCCGATACACATTATTATCAAAGCGATAATTTTCTCGCTAAAGGTCACGCGAAGGTCAACATATTGCACCTAGTTGTATTCGCTTTTTTATAAGCTATAAGACTGTTGTAGTGAAAATATGCAGTCCCATTTAAAAAAAGTACGATGACCTTGAAATCTCGGAAAAAATGACCTTGAGAAAAAAAATTCGTCCCATCACCTTATTGGCGCCATCAAACAGAATATTTTCTACCTCTGACATTTTTTCTATCGTACAAAATAAGCGATATATTTAACACTATTCCTACCGACACTCCACGTATACCTTTTCCTACCGCAACCGGTGAATTTGTCAAATGACAATTTTTTCCCAAAAAATGAACAGTAAAAAAAGAAGTGAATATTGAAAAATGTATTATAATGTGAATGTATTATACGTACATTTGAGGAAAAGTCGTGAAATTTAAAGGCGATTCAATTACGTTGTATATAGGAAATTCTAATCGAAATTTTAAAAACGGTCATTTGACCGGTCGTGGTAGGAATAGTGTTAAGGCGGTCGAGTTAGGTGAAATACCCTGTAGATTAAATTCCATCATCCCTCCGTGCATCGTGAAAGTCACGTAAGCGTCGACAACCGCTGCCCATTTTCGCACCATGGCCCATTTCCACCTCCCGTAATCGAGTTCCCGAACCGCGAAGAGCCGAGGGGGGTTCGAGATAAAAGTTATCGCGTGAAAGAAAAAACAGAAGCGGCAAAACCGTGGCGCACTCGGCCCGCTTGTCGCGTTTTTTCCCATGCTGGCTGTAGAATCGAAACGATAATATACGGATATGGGAAGCCGGCACGCGATACGCCAAATTGTTACGGCCGAATAATAACTTTATCTCGCCCGGTGGCCACCTTGAATGGACCGATCAATTCACCTAACGTCTTTTTAACCCAATTAATTAGCGCAACGCGGCAGATCGCGCCACGGCTGGATGACTCGGCCGGCTAATGCGAAATACTTGTAGTTGACCGGCAGTGACGTCACCGGCGCGTCATCCGCGCAACATCAGCCCCCGGAGCCGGCTGACGGCCTTCCACTTCCGCCGATATAATAGATATTAATCGCGCCCCCCGACCATTCGATCGACTGCGTTTCAACGTCTGAATGCCGAGGTCTCGATTTCTGCTCCTTGCGACGTGTTTTCGCGCTTAGAGAATCGTCAGGGGAACAATCCTGATGGCGGGGATACGATTAACAACTTTGTGGACGGAGATTTTTTTGAGTATTGGGAAATAATCATTTATTTGGGGATTAATAGACACTTTTTTATCGGAAGGTCTAAGTGTTAATGTGTAGAAATTATAAATTAGCATTTGCGGAATGATATTTCAACGGTTATAGTTCAATTTTTCAACACTCATCGTGTATACATGCGTCGATAAACTGTAATCAGATTTTCGCGCAGACCACATATATGCGTCCGTCGTCCTCAAAGGGTTAAAGGCTTGGATTCGTAATTAATGGTTGGAATTTCCCTTTAGCCTCCCTGGCGGTCTGATTATGTCGGTAATTTTGCACCCAAAGCGGTACACTGTTTTGTATGGAAATTTATTGTTTTATATTGTAGGCCTTTGATTCTGAGGAATTACTTCCTTAACACGTTGAACGCCACCGATATTTCGCTAGTTTCATCATTTCAACAGAAGTGAACCTTTCTATATTAAAATCACATCTTTACAAAGCAGATACCTTAAAGACACAAGTAGTTAAATAGTCACCAGGACTTTACCATTTTAATGCCAACATTTGAGCCGTTTTCTTTGAAAGTGATGTAAGTCCATTTTTGAAAAGAAATTAGTTAGTTATAAGAATGAATTCAATCTGGTATGAGCTTTTTATCTATAAACACTTCCTAAAAAAAATCTTTCAAAACTTGTATCATTTTGTCAATATACATTTAGAGTTTCAGACTGTAGCCTCCTTTCTCAGATTCTCAATTTTTTTTAGTAACAATCGCCACAGCTTAGCCAAAATACTACTCGAAAGAGGGCTACTAGTTCCCAAAAAAATTGTGTCAATATTTTACGCAGTTAATGAAATTACAAATATAATTACTTTGAAATTGGGGTGAGACAACTTTCCGCAAAGACATAATTTTTAGTTCAAAAATTATACCACGTAATTTCTTTACTTTATTTTTATATGTGTGGCATCACTGTTAATGATATAAAAATTTTCGTTAGTTCACTGTAATTTTGGTACTTCCCCCAGTTATTGTAGAATTTAAAACTTAGTAATGTGTTCTGTTTGTTCACTTAACTCGAAGTAAATAAGTACGATTTCCTGAAGAAATATTGAAATAAAGCCTTTTTACTTTGTCTATTTGCCATATTTAAAAAAAAATTCGTACAAAAATTGGTTTGATTAAATTGAAATCCCATATTTAATATTTCATAAATGTATGATTTTCACATTTTGTTGACTTTGAAAGTGGTGTAAGTCCATTCGAGGTCATCAAAAGTATAAATTTTTTTTAACTAATACTTTAAAAACGATCAGTTTATAAACATAAATCAGTTTAATATTTAAAAAACATAAAATGTGCGGATCACATATACCAATATTTTTCAAATCATTCAAATACAAATCCTTAAATATCTCCATACAAAATAAAATGGACTTACACCATTTTCAAAGAAAACGGCTCATTTAAATATTGAATGCATTAGAAAATTCGCAAATATTCTAATTTAAAAGTCATATGAAATTTCATTGAATTTAATAGCGCCGGTCACCGATGACCTCCATGACATTCAACTTGTTAAATCTGTCCAAACAAGAGTCTAGAAGACATTCTAGTTATGATAAAGTTTGAAGCACAAAATCAAAAATTATAGTATAATAAATAATTATAAAAAATAATATAACTTTATTCAATAATATAATCAAATCAAAAACGTTGCGATTATTCAAACAAGGGTGCAACATCACTAATCCCTGCAATAATAGACATTGCATATTGATTCAATAAAAATCCTCGCTGTGCTGATGATACTTTCTGACACATAGGTTTGTTGGAAATTTTTTAAAATCATTTACGATACTTCTCAAATTTTCTTTAGTCTTGGTGCAGGATGAGACACTCCAGTTCTTTTTTAAATTTGTTTATTTAAACGTCTTAGATTTGTTTGCATTTTGGAGGGTCCCCAATAAACAAAGAACACTGACTAATTGATTATTTATATACACTGCATGATCTACGAAAAATCATAATAACCAAAAAACAAAACTCAAATAATATAAGAATAAATACAGAAAAGGGCTGACGCCAAGAGACACTGCAGCGTAATCCTGATTTTGGCTCGGGGTTGCCGCTTCTGCCAGTGAAAATTAATCCCGAGCAACCCTCAGGATTACCACCAGGGTGCTTAAACTCCGTTATCACCGCCGACATCTAGAAACAACATCGTATTTTTATAAAAATAAAAAAGTTACACTTTCACCCCTCACCCTCCCCAAAAACAGCAAACCCACCAACGTCGCGTCTCAAAAAACGTCCTCAAAATTTCACTCCTCACCTTTCCAAAAAAAAAACTGCAAACCCCCTAACGTCGCGTCTCAAAAAACGTCCTCAAAATTTCACTCCTCACCCTCCCGAAAAAAACTGCAAACCCCGCAACGTCGCGTCTTAAAAAACGTTCTCAAAATTTCACTCCTCTTCCTCCTAAAAAACAGCAAACCCCCCACGTCGCGTCTCAAAAAACGTCCTCAAAATTTCACTCCTCACCCTCCCGAAAAAAACTGCAAACCCCGTAATGTCGCGTCTTAAAAAACGTTCTCAAAATTTCACTCCTCATCCTCCTAAAAACCAGCAAACCCCCCAACGTCGCGTCTCAAGAAACATCCTCAAAATTTCACTCCTCAACCTCCCAAAAAAAACTGCGAAACCCCCAAACGTCGCGTCTCAAAACACGTCCTCAAAATTTCACTCCTCACCCTTCCAAAAAAAAACTGCAAGACCCACCAACGTTGCGTCTCAAAAAACGTCCTCCAAACACTCCTCACCTTCCGAAAAAAAAACTGCAAATCCCCTAACGTCGCGTCTCAAAAAACGTCCTCAAAATTTCACTCCTCACCCTCCCGAAAAAACTGCAAACCCCGTAACGTCGCGTCTTAAAAAACGTTCTCAAAATTTCACTCCTCATCCTCCTAAAAAACAGCAAACCCCCCAACGTCGCGTCTCAAAAAACGTCCTCAAAATTTCACTCCTCAACCTCCCAAAAAAAACTGCGAAACCCCCAAACGTCGCGTCTCAAAACACGTCCTCAAAAGTTCACTCCTCACCCTTCCAAAAAAAAACTGCAAGATCCACCAACGTTGCGTCTCAAAAAACGTCCTCCAAACACTCCTCACCCTCCGAAAAAAAACTGCAAGACCCACCAACGTCGCGTCTCAAAAAACGTCCTCAAAATTTCACTCCTCACCCTCCCAAAAAACAGCAAACCCCCCAACGTCGCGTCTCAAAAAACGTCCCCAAAATTTCACTCCTTACCCTCCCAAAAAATAGCAAACCCCCTAACGTCGACCGTCAATCGAGCGTCGCAGTAGCAGGTACAAAGCCAGTCTTCCCCATAAACGACCTAATACCCGTCGAAGTCTCAACCGTCTCGTAGCTCGCGACGGAAAGCGGAATCTCGACGAGGCGCAGCCGTTCCAGTGTTTAGAGTAGAAACAAATTTGTCCTCGAGATTTCTGAGCCTATCCAAATACCCTGTCCCCATCGCAGGCCCCGAACGAGGCACAGGGTTATCCAAGCGTACCTGCCGGGGTCCGAGTCAACTCGATTTATCTTTGCTACGGTACAATGGATTGGCTTCTGTTTTTGCTAGGCTGCACTGGAACACCAGCGAATCCGTTTAGCGCTCTCGAGCTAATCCAGCTCTATGGTTTCACGTCGATCGGGTCACGTTCGTCGGTGGAACGGGCTCGGAGAGGAAAGAAGAGACGGTGGAATGGGACACGGAGGTGATCAGAGATCCGGAAAAATCGACGGGGACACCGGGAATGGAGAGGCTCGTTTCCAGGCAATTTCAGGTGGACAAGACGAGCGAGTTCTGACCGGGACGAAGTTAAACCTATTATTATCATGCCTCGTCCCCCGTAGTGAAAATGTCAAACGGCCATCCACGATCGGCGGAGTCGTCCGGGATCGGGGGGGAGCCACGTTCGCCGACGATGGCGGTGACATCAAAGAGGAGAACAGGCCCTACATTCTCCTCCTCTCGCGAACGTCACGCGACAGGACACGCAGGGATCCCATCGTGCCACCTTGTCCCAACTATTTTATCTTAACGTATCTCTATGGGATTGCCTGCGTGGCACGGAGATGGACTTTTTCGAACGGAGATGCCGATTTTGGCGACGCGAGCACGGAGAGGTTAGGGATTCTTTTATGGAAGTTTTGAGAGGTTGCTGGGGGATTTGGAATTTCGGGGGATTTCTGAAGGGTGGTTTTGAGGGGTGGGGAACTGGGGTGTTGAGGTTAGGTATGATTTGGTGGTGGAAGGATGGAAAGTTGGAAGATGATTGGAGTGAAGGTTTTTGGGGTTTTTGATTTCAAAGGTGACCTGTGGTTTTTTATATCGATACTAGAATATTAACCCTTTTAGTGCCGACTGGAAAAATTTATTAACCCTTTGCAATCCGTTGTCGCCGCAGCGGAGACATTGGAATGGAAGCTGATAACTCAGTTGTCAGGTAAATCCGGTGTATTCTTATATTTTTTTATATTGTAAAACATAGTTTTAAAATATACACGCTGTTTTTTTTACAGTAGAACTACCGGCGTTAAGTCTATCACATTTCAAAATATTAAATAAGTACTTTGAAAAAGGAGGAATCAAGAGGCGGAAGAGATAAGCGATTCGGTGATTTATGTTTTTTAAGATGGCCGTAGGATATTTATTCTAAGACTCTTCTATGAACTTGGAGAATTTTTGGAAAAAATTGTGTACCAGTCATTTTGACTGGTTTAGTAGTTCTAGTGTTAATAACAGAGCAAGATTTTCAATTTTCTACAGATGTGTACTCGCACAATTGTAAATAGTCCTGAAGTAGGTGATAGCTCATAGTAAAAATGATCGGAGTGCAAAGGGTTAAATTAATGACAAATCTATTTCAGTATTCGTTAAAAATCGTTGCAGTAATATTTATCTATCATTGTTAAGACAAAAGACATAACTCGATTACTGATTGTAGACAGTAGTTAGAAATAAAAGGAATCTTAATTTGGTCATAGTTTAATATAGAATAACGTAACATAGAGCATAAATTGTGTATTCCCAATTATTTGCAATATAAATATTAGTTTGTAACATATGAAATTTCCGATTTTGGTTTATCAGTATTTTTGAACATTTGAAGCTCTCAGTTAAAAAAAAAACCTCGAACAACAGTTATGATGTAGTTTCACATTTGAAACTATGCGAAAATGTTGAATTCATTTTGCGCGTTATACGGAACGGTTTATCGCGTTCTATGAGAATTAGTCGCAATTTTTTCGGAGCGTTATACGAATTTGCGTTATACGGCAGTCCATTGTATAGCTCGACATAGGACTGCAAAGGGTTAACCCTTTGACTACTGTTGGCGCCTATTGGCGTCTGAAACAAGTTGGCTTCGTGGTACTGTAGGCGCCAATGGACGTATACAAAAATTTTAAATTAATTCAATTTAGAATCATCCCAATTAAATATTCTAAAAAAAAAATTTAAATAAATTTTTACGCTATTTTTTTTATAGAATATAAAATTCTATGGGTCAAATTTTGCCTGTTTCGCGACTGATTGCCGTTTTATAATTTTATAATTGTTCTTACGGTAATGTAGGCGCCTATAGTGGCAATGTACGCCTATTTCGTTTAACCTATTTTGATTCATTGCCACGAGAGGCGCCTATAGGAGCTCGGGATATTTTATCGACCATAATTGAAATAAATCTTATTTGAAGCAGACGTAAGTGAATGTTAATTCAACAATTACATATTCCGTTCTTTTCTTATATCCCTTCCGTCTCAAGTGCCTTGTTTCTGGTCCCTCACTATATTTATCCATGTTTTGAAATGTATCACACGTTCCTACATTATTAAATGAGATTATTAAATATTGTGAAAAAGCTTCAAATTAATGTTCACTTTTTAGTATGTGCCCTAACAATTCAAAGCAGAATATTAATGAATAAATAATATTCGTTTAATGTAATGGAATTCAGTATTCTCATTATTTCAGAATACTTCGTCAAAAACGCATGCCTAACGAAAAACTTCGCCGTTCTCGGTGTACGTCGCGACTGAATTCCTACCGTATGGCACAGCCGGTGCGTTTCAAAGTTTGCCTTAGTCAAAGTGTTAAACTGTCTCTCTACACGTAGAACAATACGAAACCTTAAGCAATTCATATTCCACCTGCACCCTCGCTCTTCCAAGAACCTTGTAAACTAACCTAAAAGTCCCTTTCTAAAATCAGAAAATCGCAACAACGCCGTTACATATCTTCCACTCTCCAACGCCCACATCACGATCCCCGTCACGCACCCGCCGAAAACACCATACCCCGCGAAAGAGAACGAGCGACCGGTGAACCTCGAAATGTAAAAGGAAGAAATCGATGAAACACCATCGGAGATCGGGGCCCGAAGATCGGCAGAAACATCAATCGTTGACTCATCCCATTTGGATCACAAAAGTACGTCGAATTGGGTCGTTCGGTGTCGGCAATAGGACCCCGGGTATAAGAGGCCCGGAGCTCATTCGACGAACAATTATTTTGCAGGCCTCTCTCTCTCTCTCTTCTCCTCTCACTCCTTCGCTCCGATCCCCGTTCCTCTCAAGTTCGCTCTTCGTCTCGAAGACAGAATGCATATCCCGCAGTGCGACGTCCACCGACGCGCTGCAAGACAAATGGCCTCGTGACGGCGGCTACATTACGTTTCAAAACTGGCCTAATCGTCGGCTTTCCGGATGAGAAACGGCCCCGATATAGAAAGAACCGCGGCGAACGTACCTGCATCGGCCCTCGATGAATCGCATTCCGCATTGTCTTTCCTGCCGTGCTGCCGGTTCGGCTGCCGTTGCTGCCGTTACTCGCGCAATCTGCCCTTTAAAAGATTCAGTGCCGACGCGCTCTCGGAACGCGCAACGGCCACCCTCCGCTTTCGAGGGTGTTGCGTGTGCGGTTATCGGGTGCAGCGTCCCGATTGCAATTGCTGCTTTTTACTCCCTTTTCTTCGCTCCTTTTTTTTCACCGTGGCTGGTTGCAGCGATTTTCTGCGGATGCCGGCGCGAGAAGTGGAGGGTTTTACGTTTAACGGGGTGAAGGTTGAAGGGAGGATTTTGAAAGGAGAGAATTTTATGGGAGGTGGGGTAAATAATTGCGGGGGTTGATGTAAATTGTTTCTATTGGCGAGGGAGGAGAACTTGAGTTTGGATAGTTTGGAAATTTTTTTAGGTAATTAATAGTTTTGCAGGTTAGAATGAAAGCTGGGTGAGAAATGTTTGACAAAGGAGATGTTTTGGAAGAAATGGCTAATTTAAAAATAAGAGAGCATTGCAAATTTACTTCTTTTACTCCTTTTCCTTTCACGTGGCTACTTGCAGCGATTTTCTGCGGATGCCGGCGCGAGAAGTGGAGGGTTTTACCTTTAACGGGGTGAAGGTTGAAGGGGTGGGATTTTGAATGAGAGAATTTTATGGGAGGTGGGGTAAATAATTGCGGGGGTTGATGTAAAATGTTTCTATTGGGGAGGGCGGAGTACATAAGTTTGGGTAGTGCGGGAATTTTTTTAGGTTATTGATAGTTTTGCAAATTGTAATGAAAGCTGGATGAAAAATATTTGACAAAAGGGATCTATGGAAGAAATTGGTAATTTCAAAATACGAGAGCATTGAAAATTTGGTTCTTTTTCACGGGCGGTTGTAGCGATGTCGTGCGGATGCCAATGTGACAAGTGGAAGGGGTTGATGGATGGATTTTGAAAGGAGAGAATTTTATGAGAGGAGGGGTAAATAATTGCGGGGGTTGGTGAAAAAAAATTTTTATTGGCGACGGAGGAGTACTTGGGTTTGGATAGTTTGCGAATATTTGTAGGTAATTGATAGTTTTGCAGGTTATAACGAAAGCTGGGTGAGAAATGTTTGACAAAGGGGATGTTTTGGAAGAAATGGCTAATTTAAAAATACGAGAGCATTGAAAATTTGCTTCTTTTTCCACGGGTGGTTGTAGCGATGTCCTGCAGATGCCAATGTGACAAGTGGAAGGGGTTGAAGGGGGTTTTTGACAGGAAATAATTGTATGGGGGAGGGGTAAATAATTGCGGAGGTTGGTGTAAAATATTTTTATTGGCGACGGAGGAGTACTTGGGTTTGGACAATTTGGGAATATTTGTAAGAAATTGATTGTTTTGTAGGTTATAATGAAGGCTGGGTGAACAATGTATGACAAAGGGGATGTTTTGGAAGAAATGGCTAATTTAAAAATAAGAGAGCTTTGAAAATCTACTTCTTTTACTCCTTTTCCTTTCACGTGGCTGCTTGTAGCGATTTTGTGCGGATTGCAGCGCGAGAAATGGAGTGTTTTACGTTTAACGAGGTGAAGGTCGAAGGGAGGATTTTGAAAAGACAAAATTTTATGGGAGGAGGGGTAAATAATTGCGGAGGTTGATGTAAAATGTTTCTATGTGGAAGGTGGAGAACATGGGTTGGGATAGTGAGGGAATATTTGTAGGTTATTGATAGTTTTGTAGGTTATAATGAAACGTGGATGACAAATGTACGACAAAGGAGAAGTATTGGAAGAAATGGGCATTTAAAAAATAGGGGAGTATTTAAAAATCTGAAAAGAAAAATTTATTTGAGTACTTTACATTAACTAATGAAATTGAATATAAATGAATATGATTCATTATGTATAATTCATTTCAATCAATATAATTCATTATATTCATATACAATTCATTTATATCCATATGAATGTAAATTGAATATAAATATAAATATTTGGTCATAGTTTTTTCGACTAATATTTCTTTGTTTAAATTGTTACACAAGTGTTCTACAAATAACACCTGTAGAAAGCCTCAGAGCGTTAACCCTTTGAGCTCTGAATACTCGCGTATTTAGTAATAAATTATAGTAATCCTTTTGCACGAGGTTAAATAATTAAGAAGTGTTATTTTTTAGTATTAACCCTTTGAGCTCTATGGACGCATATATGCGCCTTTAGTCCACGCCGATGACATTAGAGTGAACACATATATGCGTCCTTAGTCCACACCGATGACTTTCGCCAAACGCATATATGCGTCCATAGAGCTCAAAGGGTTAAAATTGCTGCGATTTCCTATAAACTGTGAAACGTAACACAAACTATTTTCCTTTTCACTGTCATTTGTCACGAGCCACCGTAAAAATCCGTCCCTTCCCCTTCTAATTTTTCAATTTCACTCGTTCAACCCCAAATTTCCACGCCATCCTGGAAAAGAACGTTGGCAACACTATCGATACCCGATCCTGACGGACGTGCAGCTTTTTTTCCCCTATTTCCCGTTTTTCCAGGATGCGGATTGCCGCGGTATCGAGTCCCTGTACAGAAGTCCCTGTAGACCTACGTCGGTTACAATCGGTTTCCTCGCACCTCCGCTTTTTACACAACACGGTCCGATTTCCGGCTATTCTCGAGGACCATCACCCTTCCGTTTTGTGGAAAATTTGGCGGAAAAAAAAATTCACAGTGAATGTTTGCGGTTACCGGCTTTCGCTCGGCTGAGAGCTATTTATTTTTCGCCGATCGGTTTATGGCGGCGATCCTTTAATCGTTTTAATGCTGTAATAGATGATCCTCCATTGAACAATTCTATTGTTGGCATTACTTTTTCGTTGGGTAATTCTAGCAGTGTCCTGATTCTTTGTTTGAATTGCTCTTTTTCATTATCGTGAGTAACTAATGCCCTGGGATATCAGAGAAATTTTTAATTTTTCATGCACGATATATACGATGGTTTGGCTCTATCACGTTCACGCCGGCGCGTACCACCGGTGGCTCGCATTTGATTGTGCTATCAGACGATGCATAACACGAAAAATTTAGATCGGAAAATGGAATTAGAAAAGTAGAAACTTGTTGGATAAAATGTGTAGAATCCAATGGTTGTTATTTCGATTAAAAATAATTATTAGTAAAAAAGTTGTATTCATTTAAAATTAATCTTAAAAATCGGACATTTCAAATGTTACAACCTAATATAACGGATTTAATGCCGACAGTTAAAGTATTAAATGCGCTATTTAAAATTTTATTATTAACACTAGATTTACGGTCGTGAAATCTGTTAAATTGCAATATATTAGATAAGGACTTTGAGAAAAGGGAGATCAAGCGGCAGGGGTGGTAATTCGTTCAGTCATTATTGTATTATAAAATGCACATTAAATATCTAATGCACAGCGTCTCTGTAAATTTGAGAAATGTTTATAAGATAAGCACTGACCCGGAAATTTGACGGCTTTCGTAAATCTAGTGTTAAAGTCTGGCCATATACCACCGTCTAATTTCCATAAACCATATAAATTCAGACAATAGAAACTAACCCTTTGCACTCCGTTGTCGCTACAGCGTTGACAGTGTAATAAAAACAGATAACTCCGTTGTCAGATAAATCCGGTGTATTCTTATATTTTGTTATATTCCAAAACATAATTCTAAACTATACACGCTTCTTTTTTAATGACAAAGTAAGATTTTCAATTTTCCAGAGATGTATACTCGCACCGTGTAAATAGTTGTGGAGTAGCCCATAGTAAAAATTACTCGGAGTGCAAAGTGTTAAAATTCCCACAAATCCTAACAAACGATGCGATTTTCTTTTTGTGCGATTTGTTTTGTGCGATTTTTTTTATGCGGTATATGAATCTCAACGGTGTTGGCGCCAGTTTAATGTTTCCTATCAGTGTACATATACATGTGTGGACGAACCCTGACTACGTGGACTCCTTGACGACAATGTATGTGCACTTCGCGACGCTCTGTTCATTTGTTTTGAACCAATTCATCGCAAGAAGACGCGCATTTTGGATTACGACGAGTAGCAGTGAATTATTTAATGTGCATTTTGAAAGCTTCTCCATGTATACAATGCAAAATTAAATGTTTTTAAAATATTTCCAGGTCTAATTTAATTTGTTTGAAAGCATTTTCTCATCTATTTCGTAAATAATTGATGTATTTTCTAAGTGCGACTTTTTTATGCGGTCCCTATCCACCGCATAAAAAAAATTTTAGGTGGTATATCGTACAAAGTTGTTTATTATATGTAAGTATTTATAAAATTTCCGAATATTTTTTTGTACGACTTCTTTTATGCGGTCCCTATCCACCGCACAAAAAGAGGTTTTACTGTATCAAATTCAGCACTATCTCCAGCATTTTTCCTCTTTCCCTCGCTCTTCCATAGCGCCAATTACCAAAGTTATTGCGAACTCCTCGGCGCTTGAATTTCGAGAAAACTTGCAAGACGGAGTATCGAATTGCCGTCACTATATAGAGGGATCTCCGTGTCACGGGGCGTGACGCTTTTCCATCAAGACAATCGGGGCCTTTCATTGTCCGCGGTATATTCTTCGCCGGACAAGAATAGATCCCGTAGAAGGCAGCTATGGGAAAGAAAGAGATTTGGCACGGGGTATCGTTGGCGTAACTAAAGGCTACCGAATGGAAACCTGTCGCAGGACACCCCGCGGCGTATGAAAGGGAGGAAAAACGGGGATCCCCATGCAAATTTCGTCCTGCCAGACACGGAGAATCCTGCTTTACGCTGATTTGTCTCTGCCACTCTCTACGACGTTCAGGGCGATTGGTAATGACCTCGCTGAATGCGAATTTTCGGGGCATGGATTACGGTTTGCAGGTATCGAGACACTTTCAAATCGGGGGAAGGGAATTCTGCAAGGTGCGGAGCTGTGAAGAGGGTCGGGAATGTTTTCCGGTGTCATTCAAAGGGTTGCTTGGAAAATTGTCAGCTGAAAATAATTCTGTTCTCTGGTGTTGATTATTGGACTGTTAATTAGATCAGATGTACGGAGTAAGATTAATATATTAGGAGTACAAATTAGTTCGGTCCGTTTGTTTGGCCGTGCCACTTGTCCTGATAGCTATGATAACCTCTGCTAGCTGGATTAAATCATTGAATTTTGTTGTTTCCGGACGAGCTAGATTTGCGCGGGAAAAGTATTAGGAGTACAAATTAGTTCGGTCCGTTTTTTTGTGGTCAAAAATGCATTTATTTCAGTACAAAATGAATGAACAGATTAAACAAAGTATTGTCCATCGCTGGCTACTACATTTTCCCACCTCCTAGGCAATTTTCAAATTCCATCTCGAAAAAATGTCTCGTTTTTTGAGGCGATTCAAGTTAGGAGCCAATTTTCGATTTCTGCGAAAGAAGTGAACCGGTGACCTGCCAAATCGTGCTGCATCCGGCGGAACAACCAGGAATCAGAAGGAACTATGTCCGGCGAATACGGCGGGTGCGGTAAAATATCCCACTTGAGCGTTTTTAAATATTTTTTTACGACTTTTGCGACATGAGGCCGAGCCGCCGAAATCGCCTTTCAACGTCTCTCGGTTTCAGTTCATAAGGCACCCAATTGCCTTGCTTTTCAATCATTCCCATGGATTTCAATCGTACGGAAACTGCTTGTTGTGTAACTCCTAATGATTATGCAAGCTCCTCTTGTGTTTGACTCGGATCTTCATGGAGTGAAGCCTCCAATTCGTTGTCTTCGAATTTTTTTGGCTGTCCAGAGCGAGGCTTGTCTTCAACGCTGAAATCACCATTCTTGAAACGTCGAAACCATTCCCTACATGATTTATCAGTTGGAGCATTGTCACTATAAACTTCCACAAGCATTCGATGCGCTGCAGCTACACTTTTCTTCCAATTAAAGCAGAAAACTAAAACCTCCCGCAAATGCTGCTTAGTTAACACGAAATTTGACATATTCAACACAGTAAAAAACAAGGTTTTTGTATGAAACTCCAAGCGATATAAACTGAATATTATTGACAGATGTCTAACCTCTCTGAAACAATTGAAATCAGCTGTCACTATGAAACATTCATAACAGCCAGAGCTATCTTTTGAAAACGGACCGAATTAATTTGTACTCCTAATATGTGGGATGTAATTGTGGGTATGTAGTTTGTTAACACGTTTGCGGACAGTAACAATTTCAGTGAGCTGCAAAAATAGACAGTCAAGTATTACACTTCTAACTACATAGAGAAAAAATAAAATGGTATGAAAATACTCAATGAATCACTTGGCCAACATTTTAAACTGTACAATAATTACAAAAAATTAAGGTTGTATAAAATTCAATGAATTATAAATGGCGTTAACATTTGGCATGACATGAATGCTATAGCATTGACCCAGCCTGTCAACCACGCACCCTCAAACTTCCAAAAACCAAAATCACCGACACGAAACGACTGAAATTATTCCCCCTAAAACATTAAAATTCTCCAGAAAGGAAAATACAAAAAATACAAAAAGAACCACCGCCTAAAAACCAAAAACAGAATCTCTCAGCAACGCAACCTTAAATGGATTCAAAGCTCACCTAAAACACTAGGTTTCGGGCAAAATAATCACTGCACTTCAAACCAAAAAATCCAAAAACTCCGCCCTCGCATAAACCAAAAACCTCAACCTGCCAACCACGCACCCTCAAACCTCCAAAAACCATAATCACCAAAAAGAAGCGACTAAAATTACTCTCCTCGAAACATTAAAATTCTCAAGAAACGAAAAGCCAAAAAATATAGAAAGATCCACCACCGAAAACCCAAAAACAGAATCTGTCAGCAACGCAACCCTAAATGAATTTAAAACTCACCTAAAACACTAGGTTTCGGGCAAAATAATCACTGCACTTCAAACCAAAAAATCCAAAAACTCCGCTCTCCCATAAACCAAAAACCTCAACCTGCCAACCACGCACCCTCAAACCTCCAAAAACCAAAATCAACGACACGAAACGACTAAAAATACTTCCTCAAAAACATCAAAATTCTTAAGAAACGAAGAAACCACCAAAGACAGAAGTCCAACCGCAACCCCGAAAGACGAAGACACCGAATATAAATCTCTTCCTCTTCAAAAGGTCTTCCCAAGGAGACAGAGAAAACAAACCAGTCGCAGGAACTCATCCGAAAGCCACCTAAGTCAGACAAAGACAAGGACATAGGCAGTGCAAGGAGCCATGCAAATTTCAGAGGTCTCGACGAATCGAATTTTTCGGGGCCCCGCCATTGTCTCAAACGACTTCGCCGTGGTCCCTGGTCTTTCGGGACTTCCATCCTCCATTGTTCCCCGTACCTGTCAACAGCTCGGTCACGCCGCGTTCCAGAAGAATTCGCGCTTCAGGGTTATCGTGCACTTTTAGACAATGGCCGCGCACCTGCTGCCCATTGACACTACTCGCCGGTGGAAGGCGATCCGAGATTCACGAAAGGAGCCGCTAATTATCAAAACTATCATTTGTTACCGAGCGTCGAAGGCGAGGGCGATACTCGTCGCTCGGCATGGGGCACGCTGCCAGCGCCATTTTTCTATGGGGATGATTCCGAACTCGCATCGTTAACTTACTTTCGTGTAACGATGAGGTTCTTTGTGATCTTTTTAAGGGGGCTGAGGTTGGATTTTTGAAGGAGTTGGAGAGATTTTTGGGGCGAATTCTAATCTGTGTTAGATTTGGAAGATTTTTCGGTGGAAAAAGGTTTTTTAACACGGTAAATGCCATGGGGGTCACTGGTGACCGGCGCTACTAAATCCAACGAAATTTCGTATGACTTTTAAATTGTAATATTTATGAATTTTTTATTATATTAAGTATTTAAATGTTGGCGTTTAAAGGTTAAGTGCTGCTGACTATATATCTATTTGTGTCTTTAAAATTTCTGTTTTGTAAATGTGTGATTTTAATAGAAAAATATTCGCTTCTTAGAAACCGGCAAAATTCCGTGGTATTCAACGTGTTGAGGAAACATAAATTGTCTATTTAATAGATTTATCTTTCACAGAGTATTACAAAGTTAAAAGATTTTTGCAGTTGTATCACACAAGGAGAATTGTGGAATATGTTTCGGCAAGCCTAACGCTTTTTGTAACTTTTCCACTACTTGCGCACTAGGATGCGCAGTTGCTCTCATTTCCCTATTCCTTGCGATCTAGAAGGCGCTGTTGCTCTTATTCCAACATTTTTTCTAGAATCGTAGAGTCATAGAGCTTCGAACTTCTGCACGGTGTTCAAAAAGGAGACCGGTAGGTAACGTGTTATTGCGTTATAATTTCAACGTGGATTTGAAACCCATATAAAAGTGTATATCCTAGGCGAATCTATCGCACTAGGTAAACACAAAGTGTAGAAGAACAATAACGTAGTAAGTCTACAGAAAAAAGAACATTCACATAAAACAGGCACAATCTCAGATTTAGAATTGCCCGCCTCGACTCTACAATGTCCTAGAAACGTCTGGAGTATCGAGTTTCGCTCACGCATCGTCTCAAATTGGCATTTCGTCCTCGCAAGGACTACTCGTCGTCTCTTCTGCTTTGGACGTTCTTTCGTAACGGAGACTATACGCAGCTCATAATATACAGGGTGTACCACCAACAAAAATTTTCGTTGCAACAGAATATTCGATATAAATTTTTAATAAAATTTTTGAAAATGGCTTTGCCGGGTATGAAGTCGAAGGCTCGGATTATCAAACAAATGGGTTCAAGTCCAAATCTTAAATTAGCGAAATAATCATAGAAGTTTAAGCATAACAAATTCTAACCTTCGAAAACCACAAATCCAAACTACCAGCCACGTAACCTTAAATGGGTTCCAAACTCAAAACAGTAAGTTCTGAGTGAAATGTCCATAGCAGTAGAAGCCAAAAAAATTCCAACCTCCGAAAATCACGAACCCAAAATATCAGCGATGCAACCTTAAATTGGTTTAAAAATCATTTAAAACACTAAATTCTGGGCGAAATGTCCATAGCAGTTGAAACCGATGAAATTCCAACCTCCGAAAACAACAAACCCAAAATACCAGCAATGTAACCTTAAATTGGTTTAAAAATCACCTAAAATAGTCAGTTCTGGACGAAATGTCCATAGCAGTTAAACCAAAAAAATTTCAACCTGTGGAAACCACGAACCCAAAATACCAGCAATGCAACCTTAAATTGGTTTAAAAATCACTTAAAACAGTCAGTTATGGGCGAAATGCCCATAGCAGTTGAAACCAACGAAATTCCAACCTCCGAAAACCACAAACACAAACTATCAGCCGCGCAACCTTAAATGGGCACAAAACTCACTGAAAACAATAAATTCTTGGCGAAATGTCCATAGCAGTTGAAACCAGAAAAATTTCATCCTCCGAAAACCACAAACCCAAAATACCGGCCGCGCAACCTTAAATGGGTTCAAAGCTCACTTAAAACAGTAGTCCCGAACGAAATAACCGTAGCAGTCCAATCCAAAAAATAAAACTTCCAACCCAACAACAACTTAACCTTAAATTGATTCCATCTCACCTAAGGCAGAAATTTCCAAAGTACCCGTATCAGCCAAAGCCAAAAAGTACAAAAGGGAGCATTGAAGGTGTCAAAGTTAAATTGTACACCCTGTATACACCACGCTCGGAACAGGGCACCTTCGATTACGTAAACTCTCTCCGCCGTTTCACAGTCAGACCCTGACACGTTCCACGGCAGATCGATCGGTCTCCTCGATCGTTCTCCATCTCGTCGTTCTCTATAAAAGACCAATCGATATTCACGATTCAGCCTCCCCTCGGGGGAAGCCCCCCGCGAAGATCCTTTACGGGTTACAAGGCTGCCCGAAAATTGTGATTAAGAGGGCCGATCGTTCGCGCGAGAATGAGCCTCGAATCAAGACGTTAACGGGACAGACTTCGGGCTGTTACGTCATCCTCGAGAGAGAGAGACCGGTCGCCTTCGGAGTTTCGTGGTGGAACGGTTTCGTGGGGATTGATGGGGACTGTCTTGACAGGCTGAATGTTGCGCGGTTTGAGCTGTTGCTTTCGTATTGAATGATCTAAATTTGGCGGAGGAGGATAGTGCTTTGTTACGGTGTTGGTTGGAGTAAGTGATATCGGTGGAATTGTCTTCTTTGGGAGAGGTGGAAGAGTGGTGGAAGGTGGATCGAAGATTGGGGTGGTTTCGTTGTATTGTCTGTTTCAAATGTCCCGTTTTTTTATCAAGACGGCCGATATCTTAGAATTTTTTATACAACGAACTGTAACAGCAATTAACACGGTGAGCACGACGTCAGTCCCTGGGGACTGACAGTGGACTTTTCGTTTGGGCGGCGTTGAGCCGTGGGACTGACAGGAAACTTTTTATTTTGATGATATTGGTGCATGGGACCGGTATGCGCCATTATCGAGGTTATAAAATAAATGTTGTAATTGTAATGAAGTTTTTTAAAACATTCTAGGCAAAACACAGATTACAAAGGGTAACAACCTGTTTAGTCAATTTTTTAGCTAAATTACGACATTTCTCTACCTATTTATTCTAGTTTACTTTATTCTATTAGGGGGACCGGAAAGTAATGTCGTTTTTTACATTAAATTTAAACAAATAAATTTGTAAGAAGTTTTTATTTTTAATGAATGAAGCAATCACCCTCGTTATCAACAACCTTTTGTCATCTAGTGTGCAAATTTTCAATGCCGGATCGATAAAAATCAAGTGATTTTTGAGCTAAATTACGACATTTCTCTACTTATTTATTCTATTTTACTATATTCTATTAGGAGGGCCGGAAAGTAGTGTCGTTTTTTAGATTAAATTTAAACAAATAAATTTGTAAGAAGTTTTTATTTTTAATGAATGAAGCAATCACCCTCGTTATCAACAACCTTTTGTCATCTAGTGTGCAAATTTTCAATGCCGGATCGATAAAAATCAAGTGATTTTTGAGCTAAATTACGACATTTCTCTACTTATTTATTCTATTTTACTATATTCTATTAGGAGGGCCGGAAAGTAGTGTCGTTTTTTAGATTAAATTCAAACAAATAAATTTGTAAGAAGTTTTTATTTTTAATGAATGATGCAATCACCCTCGTTATCAACAACCTTTTGTCATCTAGTGTGCAAATTTTCAATGCCTAATCGGTAAAAATCAATTAGTTTTTGAGCAAAATGTCTGGAGCAACGACATTACTTTCCGGCCCCCCAACATTTTATTCCATTTTATCTTATTTTATTTTAGCTGTTTATTTGATCTTAACACATTATTTTGTTATGTTTGTTTATTACCTGTTATTTATTATCTTATTCGTGTGATTCTTTTTGTGCTGCATTAATATTCTGCTCTTTGTTGATTAAGATAAACATTCCTTATTTTGCCTGTTTCATTCCTGCACAATGGTCATTAATTTGGTCACTTTTTTCGGTCGGCACAAAAAGGTTTAATATCGAATACAGAGATCTTTATATGGTGAATATCAATTAATAAATCCATTCGATATTCACGATTATCGAAAGCCCAAATGCGATCGAATATGTACATGGGAATTCTTGCCGTACAATAACGGGTGACACTCGTGACGCGATAAATGGAAACGGAAATTTTGAATGTTTCCAAAAACTATAAAATTAAAATATATCAGTGGTTCACGATACGATCAAATTGCTTCAACACTACTAATATTGCGTGCAACATTACTAACATAGTTCTACGTTATATCAGAAATCAGAGAGAAATTATTATATCAGCAATTAATTCTGAGTTATTGCGCATTCAGTGACAAAAGAAATCGTACGACACGGGGTTAAACGGATAAATGCGAATATATATTCGAATATTCAGATACCATCGGATACACTTTGAATATCGGACACAGGTAAACGAGCGCCTCGAATATTCACGCCGTTCGAATATTCAGTGATAAATGAATAGATGGGTTGAATCTTCGTGGTATACGTATACCCACGCGTCAATGGATAAACACATCAGATATCCCTGATAATCTCATAGCAGAATTAGAGCGATCGAATTCGCCGAACGTTCCTCACTTTCAGCCAATCCATTCCGAGTAAAGAGATACTCTATTTGCAACGCTTTTAAAGAATTAACACACTGAAACAGTATCAATATTTACGCCATAACAGTGACACATTAACCCATTTCCTTCTGTGATCACCATTTGGGGATTTATTCATTTTCTAAGACTCGTAGCATCCAATTTAGATATTTCAGATATTTTTGAGGTTAACCTTCATTCGCACCTTACAAGAAATACGCTAAAATCCCTAGGATCCCTTTTCTGACCCACAGCCTATTTTCAATTAGAAAATCAAGATTTTTCTTTACCTTTTCGTTACAATAACGTTGTTAAGAATAATATGCAATCACTGTGTCCAATTTGGGTGAAATTAAGTCGTTCAACGTCACTGGTGTTTCGCTAATTTCATCATTTCTACCGAAGTGAAACTTTTTCCATTAAAGTCACATCTTTATAAAGCAGAAACCCCAAAGACACACATGGACATATATTCAGCAGAACTTTATCTTTTTAACGCCAATATATAAATATTGAGTGTATTACACAATTCGCAAATATTGCAATTTAAAAGTCATGAAATTTCATTGAATTCAATAGCGCCGGTCACCGGTGACCCCCATGGCAGTCAACGTGTTATATATTTTCAAACGTATCAATTGTTCCCGCGTCATTCGAGAATTCGTCGAATAACTAGGACTCGTTCGCGCACACGAATCCACGGATAAACGTGCGATTTGTCATTACGTTTCCGCCCGAGCGAAAGTAATCGCTCCAGTAACGTCCAGGCAGTGTTACATGAATACACCACCTTTAGAAATAGTTGGTGGAATGACGTGCGATTATGCGATACATCCATCATTTTTTCTTCCACGGGTCGCCCTGAATAGACGCAACACCTGGGAAGCATTTACCTTTGACAATGGAGTGGAAGCTACTTGAAAGTATTGCAGCCGTGAAAGTTTCGAATCGCGGCGTCTTCCTTCGTAAACGAATGATTTTGGTTTTGAAAGAAATTTTAAGTAGTCCTTTATTCGAATCCTTTTACCTCTCGTTATTGGAGTGGTTAACCCTTGACCCCTTCCGGTCTTACGTTTAATATGGTCGACGGAGGGTTCTGTTATAGTTAATTTTCTGCGAAGGTGATTTCACTTTTGTGGTATTTTTTATGCCTGTAATTAATAATATCATGGAAGGTAAATAAATATTGAATTGAAGAGAATTTTAATAACTGAATTGTGGTATTTTTTTAATATGTAACTAATGCTCGGGAAGAAGGACGAGGTAAATATCGGAGGAGAGAGAATGTCATTGAATTAATCGGGGTATTTTTAAAATTTCTAAATAATTATATCCTCAACGAGACGCAAAAATCGAAAGTGATAAAGAATATTTCAAACTTAATTGCAATTAGGTAGCGATAAACTGAATATTTAATTCCGGCTTTCGCAATAGTACCTTTGATGATTAATCTGATTTTATTAAATTGACTAAGCTGGTTAGAATATAATTTGTTATTACTGTTTAATAAAGTTTTAGACATTTTTAACACGGTTTTTTTGTTCTCTGCGCTCTCCGTGCGGTGGATAAATGGTCAATTTTCTTTCCTTTCTTCTTTTTCTTTTGATACACCCGTTTATTATATTTTTGTATAATAAATCAATCTCCGCCATTACTAATATTAAACATATTAGGTAAATAAGTCGTAGAAGAGAAAATTATTATTAACACTATAATGGCTGCACATCTACGCAGTTAAACTTCGCCAGGGCTGGCAATATTTTGAAAGAATAAATTAAAAAAACTTTATATAAATTCACGAAATAATTAAACGTGTGCCAACAGACACATTTTTAATAAAAAAATAATAGAAGTAATCACAATAACAATTAACTAACATTACCACTAACAGTTGTTGCGGCTATCACACACATGTTGTGTGAGCGGCCATTAAAGTGTTAAATAAATATAAACAATAATACCATAAAACCGCAATTTTTAAATAAATAATCGAAAGATGTCTCTTTTACCATTATAAACTACCAATTTATAAACCCTATCTTTCAGAGACAAATTCCTCCAAAAAAACTCAAAATTCGTTGCCTGCAACTCAAAGTACTTTCTCATCAACGAAAAAAAACCTTCCGCTAAAAAATGAAAGCAGTATTTTTTAAAATAAATCCTAAATTCAAATAAACATTACAATTCTGAGAAAAGCAAGATATAAAACGTTAAAGCAAGCCACAAATAGAATTCACAATACTCGAATCTCGTAGTCGCACCTCGATGGAACATCCTTTCGCATCGCAGCACGACTTTATTTGTATTTTTTTTCCACTCTCTCCGTCTCTCTTCGCGGACCGCTCACGGAAAGAGCAACAAGAATCGGCTGTTCCTCCCAGGAAGTTGGCGATGATTGCGATTGCCAGCGTCATCCGTGTAATCTGCCTAACAACATAATAAGTGATTTCTTGCTTACTTTGCGCGAACGATATAATGACGCGCGGAGACGTCCGGCATCGAACTCGAAATTACCCGTTATGGGTAATTCGTAAGTGACGATAATGACGAAAGTGCGATTAAACGTCGGTGCGCATAAAAATGACGCCCGGTGAATTTACGACGCCTCACGGCGTGTCCCTTTCATGAGGACGAGACACGAACGCCTCCTTTTCACGTTTAGGGACTTTCTGGAGCAAAATGGGAACGTGATGGGAATTCTTTTGAAGAGAAGGTTGAATCGTGGCTGATGGAAGTTCAAAATTTACGTTGGAAGGTTTCTGTTTGCGAATTTGGAGTTGTATTGGGTGATATTTCTTTCTTTTTATGATTTAGAAATTAATTTTTTCGAGGTTAGGTTTAGGTATTTTTAATTTGAATGGGAAGAAGTAAGTAATTATAGTAAAGTATATTTTTAAATTGAAAGTATTGCAAGGTAATTTCGATTGATTTAATTTAACCCTTTCAGGACTAGCGACGCATATATGTGGTCTGAGAAAAAATTGAATTACAGGTTATCGGTGGTTGTATACACAGTTAGAGTTGAAAAATTGAAATACAACCCTTGAAATATGATTAAACAAATAGTAGTTTATGATGTATATCCATTAACAACCTAGCTTGCTGATAAAAAGGTGGTTTTGGAGCGCAATATAAATGATTATCTCTCAATATTCAAAAATGTTTACGTCCGCAAAGGGTTAAAACTAGATCTAGGGAGTCAAATTGACGGATACTCATTTTCCCAGAGTAACCCTCAATGATCCCAGAATACTTAGGCTGATTTGATTAGAACTTGAAATTATATCATATATCACCAGATAACACCAGAATAAATATTATAATAGGTTCTGATCTGCAATGTTCTTCGTAAATCACCATTCGTTAGACAATATAAATTTTTTCTTTTCTACGCATACTGCATGCTCAACAGAACTCTTTACCCAGCACATCCAAACTGTTGTTAATCTCAACTACCTCACAATTTACAGTACAAATTACAATTAATGAAATTACACCCCCTCAGGAAGACCCGCAATACTTAACCCCTTGCCCTACGATTTCTTTTGTGACTGCCTCCGCGATAATTCAGAATTTAATTGTTAAAATAAAAATTGATTAATGATTTTTGATATATCGTATAATTTAACGCAATATTAATAATATTATCGCGTTGCGTCTCATTAATATTTTCAATTTCATAGGTTTTGCAATACTTAAAAATTTCCTATCCCATTTACCTCATTACGAGTGTCACTCGTTATTATAGTGCAGGGGGTTAACCCGATTCGGCGGGAACTTCAAATTCAGACTGAATCAGCAAAGTATCAGAATGGAAACCATAACCATCCCTGATTCGTAATGTTTTTCGCAAATCACCCTTCACTAAACAATATACATTTTTTCTTCCTTGTAAATGTCGCACAAACAACAGAAGTGCTCAACCAACACCTCAATATTGTCGTTAACCTCAATTGACTCCCTCAATTCTTAAAATCTGCAGTTCCAATTACAATTAATAAAATTCCACCCCTTCAGGAAGACCCACAATACTTCACTCGATTCGGCGGGAACTTCAAATTCAGACTGAATCAGCAACGTATCAGAATCGAAACCATAACCATCCCTGATTCGTAATGTTTTTCGTAAATCACCCTTCACTAAACAATATACATTTTTTCTTCCTCATAAATGTCGCACAAACAACAGAAGTGCTGAACCAACACCTCGAAATTGTCGCTAACCTCAATTGACTCTTTCAATTCTTAAAATCTGCAGTTCCAATTACAACGAATCAGATTCCACCCCCTCAAGAAGACTCACAATACTTAAACCGATTCGGCGGGAACTTCAAATTCAGACTCAATTAACAAATTATCAGAATGGAAACCATAACCATCCCTGATTTGTAATGTTCTTCGTAAATCACCCTTCACTAAAGAATATGAATTTTTTCTTCCTAATAAATGTCGCTCAAACAACAGAAGTACTCAACCAATACCACAAACTGTCACAATCCCAACTCCTTCCACCGATCCTCAAAATCTGCAGCTCCAATTACAACGAATCAAGTTCCACCCCCTCTAGAAGACTCACAATACTTAACCCGATTCGGCGGGAACTTCAAATTCAGACTCAAGCAGAAAGTTATCAGAATAGAAACCATAACCATCCCTGATCTGCAATGTTCTTCGTAAATCACCCTTCACTAAACAAGATGCAATATTTCATCCTCCCAAATGTCGTACACCCAACAGAACTACTCAACCAATACCACAAACTGTCACAACCCCAACTCCTTCCTCCAATCCTCGAAATCTGCAGCTCCAATTACAACGAATCAAGTTCCACCCCCTCTAGAAGATTTACAGTACTTAACACGATTCGGCGGGAACTTCAAACTCAGACTCAATCAGCAAACTATCAGAATGGAAATTATAAGCATCCCTGATCTGCAATGTTCTTCGTAAATCACCCTTCACTAAACAAGATGCAATATTTCTTCCTCCCAAATGTCGTACACCCAACAGAACTACTCAACCAATGCCACAAACTGTCACAACCCCAACTCCTTCCTCCAATCCTCGAAATCTGCAGCTCCAATTACAATTAATCAAATTCCACCCCCTCGACGAACCCACTCCACAACACTTAATTCCCTCTCCTCCAAGGACTCCGGCTACTCCCAACTATCGCGATATCCGAAGGAAGAACAAGGGTAAAAGGGGTGGTCGATCGCGAATACCGGCAGCGACGCGAGCACAGTTTGTACAGCACTGTAAACAGCCGTTCGGCGAGGTTACAGGGCGCGAGTAAATGGTATGTAAACCGTGTGCCGGGTTCACCCTTGGCCTCAACCCTGCCGCCCGGCCATCCCTCCTCGCACTCCGCAAACTCCATTAAAACATTATCCACGTGCCGATGCGCTCGGAAAATCAGACGCGACTATCCTGCCTCCGTGGCGTATTGATATTACCTACCACCATCATCCTCCCCATCGCCGTCATCCGACCGACCCGCTATGGTTATGCATCTACACACTCGAATCTCCATTTCGTGGCAGCCGCGACTCTACGATCGACCGACCCTCTCTCTTCGAGCTTTCAGTTTTTACCATGGTAAAGGTCAAAAGAGCTGGCCAGGGTTTTTGGCTTTTGCCCTTTGCCCGGGCCAACTTCGACAACGTTGACGAAGATACGTCGCTGCGGGGTGGTTTGAGGGGTTTGACGAGGGAGATTGCGAGGATGTTGAAGTCGTTAAAAATTACTGAGTTTTAAATTGAAGCTTGATATGGAGTTCTTGTGTTTTTTTTTTCATTTGGATAGTGAGATTTTTTATTTCAGGTCCTGCATGGTCAGTTTGATTATGATTATGATATTTTTAGTTTAATTTGTTACCTAACTTTTTCAGATTGGAAATTGATTAGCTTGGAATAGATTATCGCCCTTTGAAATATCGGATGTTGTAATACAAAATTCGTAAAAGTGCTTCTTGCAGAAGGTGCAAAATATTGTGAGGGCCAGAGTGTAATGATAACATTTTTTACGAAATGTTGTATGATTTTTGCAAGGGACATTTTTTCGAATTTCGTATCACAAAGTAAACGTTTGAGGTGTTGAAGTTAGCTGGTGCACCCTGCAGGTATATCACTTTCTCTGTAATTTATCGATAAACCAGGTGATTTGTCCCAATCAAAACACTTTCGGATCACATCTCCCCCAATTCCTCATCAAACAAACAAACTTAAGAAAATTCTGTTGTCGAGCATTGAAATTTCATCGACAGTACAAAATCGTCAAAATTCTACCTCTGAAAAAATTCAATTCCGACCTAACCGAAACCTAATCGAGACCTAACTGAAAGCTGACCGAGACATAATTCAGAACTACCTTGCTTACATCGTTTAGAGCAGGCTATCTACCTCTAATAAATTCAATTCAGACCTAATCGAGACCTAACCGAAACCTAACCCAGGCCTGGATTCTTTATATCGTTTAGAGCAGACTATATATCTCTAAAAAAATTTATTCAGACGTATCCGAGACCTAAACGAAACCTAACCGACACCTAATCGAAGCCTAACCCGGGCCAGGATACTTTATATTGTTTAGAGTAGACTATGTATCTCTAAAAAAAATAGTTCAGACGTATCCGAGACCTAACCGAAACCTAACCCAGGTCTAGAAGCTTTATATTGTTTAGAATAGACTATCTATCTCTAAAAAATTTAATTCAGACGTATCTGAGACCTAAACGAAACCTAACCGACACCTAATCGAAGCCTAACCCGGGCCCAGATTCTTTATATTGTTTAGACCAGATTATCTATCTCTAAAAAATTTAATTCAGACCTAACCGAACCTAACCGAAACCTAACCCGCGCCAAGATTGCTTACATTGCTCAGAGAAGTCAAGCTGGATAAGCCAAAGGAAAAAAACAAAAAAACTTTGTCAAAAAATCTCGCGACCGAAGGCACGATGTCGAAGAATGAAATGAAAAATTGTTGAAAGTCTGACGGCGCAGGCATGCCGCCGCTGAGAACGAATGCGATGCAGAAAATTCTTCGTCAACGCATTGTTCGCGAGCTGCTGATATTATCTCCGATAATTCCGCTATTATTGGAATTTGTTCGACGGGCAGTGAGAGGGTAAAAGGTGCTTTCCGTGAATGCTAAGTGAACGATTTATTGAGCAACTTTTAGGAAACGTGCTTTACAATCGGATTAATAGTCATTCGCGTTTGGCAATCGTTTGTGACGAATGCATTATCGTAACAAAGAGAAATAACGTGGAATAAATGAACTGCGGAATTGTCTGCATTTGTGAAAAATTAAAAATTTAGCCGTTTATTTCGAAAATGGCATGAGTCATTTTTCTTTTAAATTGATATATCGGGAAGATATTAATTTTCGGGAAGATTTACTTCCTCTTGTTATTTTGGATACTTATATTTTTGTTAGTATAAATAATTTCGTATAGTCATCGAAAAATCACAATTTTTCATTATGGTCAAGTGATTTATGTTATTTTCAAAATAAGTAGCTCAATTGTAATAATATGCAGAGTGCACATAATTAAAAAAGTTGTATAAAATATTCGAAATGTAACAATTAGAATATTTTATGATCGATATCAGTGTCTGCTTATAGTATTCATTGTTAGGTCTGTTTATACGAATTTAACTTTCATTACATTAAATTTCATAAATAAAAATTAAATTTGTGCAGACCATCCGCAAAATAATAATAATTAATAACAAAAAGCACTGGTTCTTTATTCATAGAGACATCATCAGATGGTCCATTTGAAAACGTTACTTTTCTTCTATTTAATTGTTGTTGGTTATTTTTTATTTTATATTGCCTCAAGTGAATTATCGATAAGTTATTCCTCAATTTGAGTAACCTAAAATATAATTTGCAACTTTGACAATATTTTTCTTCTTCCAAAAGGTCGAATTATAATTTTCTATTTAAAAATACTTACAAAATATGCAGTAACAATAGTAATAATAATAATCACAGTCCCATCACCTTATCTCGTTCTTATCAATCTTATTAATCAACAAATTAGAAAACACATAACGACGACACCGATGAATATTCAACGGAGGACGATGCAGTTGCACAAGTTGCATTTACATTTGCTGCAATTTTCGACCTCTTTAAACGAGCCTGCAGCGCGGATCTTACGAGAACGAGTATAATTAATTGCCTTTTCCTTGATTTTTTACGCAGAATTCCGTCATAAAGTGCACGGTGACTTCCCGAATCCATACACGTTGTTGCTAATGAAACAATTATGAATCGGATAACGATCGCGAGGGGAATCATGTAAATGCGGGAGGACAGGAATTCTCAGCCAGAGGAAAAAAGGTGGAGGGAACAGAGGAGACGAAGATTGAATTCCTGAAAGACTGATTTCATGTGGGAATGACAATGATTAGGTAACGTGTCATGGATTTTTATGAATTTTAAAAGGAAGGAAGTTGTTCGGGTAAATAAGATCAACACTTTGTGGTTTTAAGACATATTGTGCTGTTAATTTGAGAATAATTAGGTTAGGTTAGTAAAAACACAAAATTTAAAAGAAGTCGAGTAATATAAAAAATTATCAAAGAGTTTATAATTGAGAACGATCCCCATTCTCAATAATTGGGAATGCAAAATTAATTGAGAATTGATGTAGTTTTTTCTTCGTAATTGTAAGTCAGAAATTTGGAAAATTCTTGTAGTTTGAATCAATATAGCCACATCAATGAAGTCGATATAGCCAGATTGATTGGAGTGCGATAATTTTGACTCGTGACATTAATCATTGTCGTTTAAAATCGTCTAATAAATGGTTATCATGTATGTAAATAGAGGTTAGAAAAATATGGCGCGAAACCTAACGAAGAACAGTCGACCTTGAATTCTCCTCTGCGTGACCTTTCAACAAAATATATTCACACTGTGTTATATCTTCTTTAAGTGTTATCTTCATTATTATTGAAAATTCCTTGTCTACAGAGGCCATCACCTTTTTTTTTATAAAATGTGTTTATTATCAGTCAAAATATATACAGAAGAAAATTTAATAAACAAAATATGATAAGAACGAAGTATAAATAATATGTATGGCGGCTACTGCCGCATCTCGCATATTACAATAGAAAAATGATACTAAGCTAATTAAGAAAAATAACAAAATATATACATGATATATAAAGCTTAACTTATGAGATTTCCAAAAAAAAAAATTCGCTTAATGACCAAAAAAAGGAAAATCTTAACTGAAAATGGCCTTTTGGTCAACTGCTTCTTTAGAACACTTCAATGATCACTGAAAGTTTCATTAAAATTGTTACAAATTATTCTCAAAATACCAATGGACAAAATGTCGTTGTTGATTACTTTTTCGATGGACTCCTACCTCAGCCAAAATGTAAACCATATTAATAACTTTCACATTTCTTTTCTTAATTTTCGTGTCATTCTTTTTCTATTTTGCAATTCGAAAAACATTGTAGATCACTGACAGACTCTTTGAAATTTTTATAAATTATTCTCAAAATCCCAATGAATCAAATGCCGTTTTGGAATATTTTTTCTACTAACCCTTACCTCAACCAAAAAAGAAACCATATTAATACCTTTCACATTTCTTTTCTCAATTTTCGTGCCATTCTTTTTCTATTTTGCAATTCGAAAAACATTGTAGATCACTGACAGACTCTTTGAAATTTTTATAAATTATTCTCAAAATCCCAACGAATCAAATGCCGTTCTGGAATATTTTTTCTACTAACCCTTACCTCAACCAAAAAAGAAACCATATTAATACCTTACACATTTAGTTTCTTATGTTTCGTGCCATTCTTTTTGTATTTTGCAATTCGCCAGCATCGCAGATCACTGACAGACAGGTCCTTGAAATTTTCACAAATTATTCTCAAAATTCCAATGAATCAAACGCCGTTGTTGAATATTTTTTCTACTAACTCTTACCTCAACCAAAAAAAACATATCATCTCCTTTCACATTTCTTTACTCGTTCTTCATCCCTTCCTTTTTCTACTTTGCAATTCTCCGACGTTCCTGCTTCCCTCCTCCCCCTGTATTTAATTCCAGAACACGCAAACAAGCCCTTCAACCCCGAAAAAGAGAGAAACAATAAAAAAAACTTCATGAAAAGCCTGCTGTAAAAGAACTCGTAAAACGGATTATCACCAATCGAATCGAGCAAACATACGCAAACTCTGAAAATCCGCGAGACAACCATCCCTCACAGCGTCCCCCTTCCCTGTCTGCGCGTTCGCCTGTTGTAACGGCAACGCAAATTGCAATGTAAACTGCAATCTAAACACCGGCTTCCATAAAATCCATCGATACGCTGCATCGGAACAAAAATAATATCGCGCTCACGGGGAGAAAATCCCGTGAAATTCAACGGACGTACGCGTCACGCGGCCACGTCGATTCGCGAGCGGTGCAAAAATGCCTTTTCCCCGTTGCGTAAATCCCACCGACAACCCCGCAAACCTTCATGGGTAACCATCGAGTTGTTCTTCCATCGACGTTCGATGGAAAATTCGTTGTCGCGTGATAACTGCTAGAATCTCCCTTGAAATGTAAAAAAGCAACAAGGTTCGCGTTTCAGTGGAAGAAAACAGAAATGGAATGAATTTCAAATAAAAAAAGGAGTTGTCCTTCCTTAGTTTCTCTTAATAAATAGCTGAAATAATCATAGAAATTGCAAATGAAGCAAAGTTTTGTCCTTCAATTAATAAAATGTTGGAATAAGAGCAACAGTGCTTCTGAGTGTGCAAAGGAGTGCGCAAAACTACAAAAACGCGCTAGGCTTACCTAAATGTGCTAGTAATTCTCTCTTAAGATGTAATACTGTAAAGATCTGCTAATTATACATTACACTGTGAAAGTTAAACTAAAGATAAACTGGCTACGCTTATTTAAATAACATTTTCCTACAAAAACTAACAATTTATAAACATAGATGATAAGAATAGATATAGAAACATAGATGTACTCATACGGAATTAAATGCGACACACAGTTAAATATCACAGTTACTTCCATCAGGCCCAAAAACCGAATTCCACCGATTCAAAAATTGCCGAACGCATTCCTTAATTAATAACAACCGCGAAATCTCGTAAACATCCGAGAATCTTAGGAAAAATTCCAAGGAAGAAATTCCGATCCGATTTACTGGAATGAAATCAGGCCCCGCCAAGGCCCCGTCGATGAACCGGCATTACACCGAAAACACCTTTGTTATCCGGTCACAAAGTAATTTTGCCTCCTTCTTGCACGAAGGACCCAACGTCTAGGTGGCAAGATCGTCATCGCGGTTTAATTAAATCGAAAATCGGATAGTCATTAATGACAAGTGGCGCCCAATCGCGATGACTCCATGATTTCTATTGATCCCACGCTGGGACCGCTGCGAGGGTCGGACCGCTCGGAGGGGGGGCCCCCCTCGGGGGCCCCGATATGGCACCTACAACGACAATCACCGGGCTACGGGCTGGCCCGAAGCCACTCAGGAGTCCGGCATCCTCCTGTAACAAACCACACCGCCCTCTTAATGTTATCGCTCCGAACAAAAAGGAATCACGTAATGGATCCTCCCGCGTACGCGTATACACGACGACTTTCCCATCGATACGACAATGAGTGATTATCTCGACAGACCCAGAAAGGGGGACTGAGGGGCCCGAGGGAGGGAGAGCGACAGATAGAAGATAGAAGGACAGGGCAAGGGAGAGAGAGAGAGAGAGAGAGAGAGAGAGAGAGAGAGAGAGAGATGTGGAAAAGAATGAGAGGATAAAGGAAAGAGCAAGAGAGAGGGAGAGATAGTGAGACGACGCGAAGGAGAGAGAGAGTTGTCGAAAAGAATGAGAGGATAAAGTAAAGAGTGAGAGAGAGGGAGAGGGAGAGGGAGAGAGGGTTAAAGGTGCGTGCAAAGAGAGATAAGAAAGTACAGTCAGTGGAGAAGCACAGAAAGAGCCAAAGAGTGTGAGAGGAAGAGGAGAAGGGGAGAGAAATAAGAAAAGAGAGCGAGAAAAAGAGAGACGGAGATAAAGAGAAAGAGTGAGAGAGAGAGAGAGAGAGAGAGAGAGAGAGAGAGAGAGGAGTCGAAAGAGAGAGAGAGTTGTCGAAAAGAATGAGAGGATAAAGTAAAGAGTGAGAGGGAGGGAGAGGAAGAGAGAGAGTGACAGACAGAGAAGCAGGCAGATAATGAAATAGGCGAGGAAAGATAAGAAAGTACAGCCAGAGAGAAGCAAAGCAAGAGGCAAAGAGAGGGGGGAGGAGAGAGGGACAGATCCTTGCTCTCGAGTAGAGCGATCTTCCTTAAGTTCGAACGAGCTTCGACTACGAGACGGAGTTATTAAACCGTACGTCATATTTGATATCGTCGATTAATCCACAGCGTTTGATGAAATATGAATGCGCAGCAGAGTTTTTCCTGCGGCTCCTTGAAACGAATTTTTGCAGACGTTGGACGTTTGAGGCCACGAAAAGCGAAAACTTAAAGCTCAATTCTTTTAAGCGCTAAGTCATTAAACTTAGAAACTTTTTCCGATTTTTCCTCGCGAACTATCTCTATCTGCTTTGAACTTTGATATTATGCCCCGATTCTTTGAGATTATAAGACAATAAAAAAAGAAGGGCGCGTCGAATGAACAGGATAATGCTTGCAATTATCTGACTGACAATGACACGTAGAGAATTTGACGGGTTACTACTGTTTTACTTGGAAATTGATACAGCATTCTGATAATTTTTACATATTTTTGAAATCTTTACTTTTTTCTGAACGTTGCTTTAGCTTAGTCAACGATTTTCTTGCAGCAATTCCTGCGTTGCTTCGAAGCGCGACATCAAAGACGCTACAAACGCTTGAAACATACGTAGATGGAAGCACCGTCTGAGCTCAAGCATACGCCGATGCGATAAGGTCTCGCGCAGCGTATGAGATACTACATGTTGAATATTATTCTTTATTACATGTATATACTATAAAAGTTGACGTAGATGAATTACAAAAAAGATTACGATAAAGATGTATAGTTAAAGCTATAAAAAATGTCGATTCTTCATACGTCTGACGAGATATTTCGGGTGTGATTTATTATAAATGATTAAAACCTGGTCAGTCCATCACAGCCGACTGCGCGCAACTAAAATAAATAATTATTACCTATTTTTTTGTAAGTATATTTGTTCACATTGTAAAAAACGTCATTTCTTTTCGCTTTACCTAGTATATCGTGTTTATTCTTGCAATTTGCTTGAATAAAAAGAACTATTCTGTACTGTTAGGAAAAATAACGACATTATGAAAGGTGTGTTTATGGAAACGAAGTTAATGCTCTTGCACAGTCAAACTGCCAACTTAAAAATGAAAAGAGTGTTTTCTTGTGGGACAGAAAATACATTCAAACATTCTGTCGAATTGCTAATAGCGACCAAAGTTTACTAACGCACCAAAACAATAAGAACAAAACCTTGACATTTTTTTCTACCATCGGAGTGTAACTCGGTATCGCAACGCAACGAAAAAATACAAAAAGACAGCCTGCAACATCCTCATGCAGCCACAAACACTCAAATACCAAAACAGAGGTTATGGCGATTAAGGTTACGTCGCACTCGCAATCAATAAACTCGCCTTTAACTCCATAACCTCCAAACAATTGTTCCCAAATCATCCTTAACTTCTCAAACCCTCAATGATTCAAAACCTCCTTAAAATAATAAATACTAGACAAAATAACCATACGAAATAAACCCGAAAAAAAACAATGAAAAGGAAGTTAAATATACTCTCCCCCACCACAAACTCCCCACCTCCCCTCCACACCAACCGAAATCACATTCGCCCAACCTTCAAATATCGCCATCCCCCCGATAAACATCGTATTTAATCGTACAAATTGAAGAAAAAGCTTCTCATCCTCCGCCGTTCCTCTCTCTCTCTTTCTCCCTTCACGTCGATTAATCGCTCCGGTGGCCGATAAATTCTCTCGATCATCCGGCGAGCAGTGCGGAGCAGGCACCGAGTGAGATTGATGGAAAGACAGATAGAGAAGAAACATTAACGTATACACTGGTTCGTCGATTAATGTTTTCGTCGTACGCGAAACCGACGTCCGCGAGGACGACGATAGGATCGTGAACGGTGCGCGCGCGTGTTTGCGTGCGTGTCGGTGCGCTGTAAGAGAAGGCCCATAAACTTTCGTGTCTCAAGATAGGAATCGTCAGGTGCGAAAAGCGTGACGGTTCTGGAGGGAAAGCGCCTTCGCGAGTCCTTATGGGTGTTGCGACCAGAGAGCACGTCCTTCTCGGACGATGTCTCTTCGACGTGAAAGCCGGGGGCCTGATGTTCGATTTCAGCGAGTTTTTGGGACGTTTTTTTAACGCCTTGCCCTACGATTTCTTTTGCGACTGAGACAATAACTCAGTTTTAATCGTTGAAATAAAAATTTGTTATGGATTTCTGATATTCTGTATGATTGATGGCGATTTTAACACTAGTACAACCAAACCAGTCAAAATGACTGGTACATAATTCTTTCCAAAAATTCTCCAAGTTTATAAAAGAGTCTTAGAATAGATATTCTATGTCCATCTTAAAAAACGTAAATCACCGAATCGAGTATCTTTACCGCCTCTTGATTCCTCCTTTTTCAAAGTACTTATTTAATATTTTGAAATATGATAGATTTAACGCCGGTAGTTCTAGTGTTAATAGTTCAGAATTAATTACATTATTTCTGGACTCACAGATGTTTTCGATTTAATAGTTTTTGGAGAACTTTAGAATTTTCTGTCCTATTTACAGTGTCACGAGTGTCAAATGTGATTGTTGGGCAAGGGGTTAATGATTTGTTTGGAGGTTTTGAGCGCGGTTTGGTTTGAAGGTTAGAGAGGCTTTTTTTAACAGGTTGAACGCCATGGGGGTCACGGGTGACCGGCGCTATTGAATTCAATGGAGTTTCATGTGACTTTTAAATTGCAATGTTTACGAATTGTGTAATAGATTCAATATTTAAATATTGGCGTTAAAAAGATAAAGTTCTGCTGAATCCATCTGTGTCTTTGGAGTTTCTGCTTTATAAAAATGTGATTTTAATAGAAATTTAAATAGACATTTAAATTGCAATGTTTACGAATTTGTTAATTCAGTTAATATTTACGCGTTGGTCGCAAAAAGTTAAAGTCTTGCAGTCCATATATCTCTTTGTGTCTTTAACGCTTCTGCTTCGTAAAGATGTGATTTTTATAGAAAAAATTAGATTTTATAATACATTTGGTATTTAAATATTGGCAAGTCCTGCTAACTATTTATCTATTTGTGTCTTTAATAATAAATCTACCAGGCCAGTTAAAATTACTGGTTTCCAATTTTCTCGAAAAACTTGATAAATTGATAAGGAAGCCGTCAAATGCAACAATAAAATACCACCATGACACAACCGCACAGTCTCATTCTGTTATTACACCATAACCGCTCCAATCGAATGCCTCAATATTCAAAATAATCCAAAAATCTTCATTTTCAAAATAATGCTAGCTACATATCACAAAATGTGCAATAACAAAAAACTACCATAATAAAACCGCAGAACCCACCACTTCTTTCTTTCCATACAAAGATGGCGATCCGCCATCAAAATCAAAACTTCCCCCGAAAAATTAAAAGACCTCACAATAATTCCATAACCCCATACTTTCGAAATACAATGCAAAGCACAGAAATTCCAAGAATTTTATAGAAAAGAGGTAAATTCGACTCGAGTATCGACCCGAGAAAATATCTTCCCCAGAAACGCAGCGTTTTATAAAATTTTAGCTACATATGCGCCGTTCAGTGCACAAATCGATTAACTCCATAAAACCTAAAGTGGAGAAACGTGATGAAATAGTGTACACTCCTCTTCAAAATTCCCGCCAAAATATAAATACAAATAAGTATTGTAGAATATATAATCGCATTTAGCTTTCCTCTAACGAAGTACAAAATGAATAAGGTGGAATAGCCTTGGAATTAATTAGAATGACTTCTGAATTCAATTATTTATTATTCGATGGCCAAACAAGCTTCGTCATTTAATGGTGTTAATCGTTATTAATACGATAATTTATTCTAAACATATAAAGTTAGGAGTCAATCAAGTGCTTTGAGACTGAAAAAAATTTTGAGACTTAAAGAAAGTGAAATAACAAAAAACTACCATAATAAAGCCGCAGAACCCGCCACTTCTTCCTCTCCACAGAAAGATGGCGATCTGCCAGCAAAATCAAAATTTCCCCGAAAAATTGAAAGAATTGAAAGACCTCACAATAATTTTCGATAACCTGATACTGTCGAAATACATTGCAAAGCACAGAAAATCCCAGAATTTTATAGAAAAGTGGTAAATTCGACTGGAGTATCGATCCGAGGAAAGGTCTTCCCCAGAAACGCAGCGTCTGATCCCCAGATGGCAACTGCGTGCAGCGCTCTCCATTGACATTTCGCGGACTCCGCGCTTTCCTTTCGTAATGCTGCGTAGAAGTCGCACTCGCATCGGAAACCGTTCACCATTGACGGATTAACATGGTCAAAATCCTATAAAACCAATCGCGCTGCTTTGCCTCGGAGAACAACCGCGCCCAAGTGGATTTCTGCCATTTCGCAAGCTCCTTGCATTTCGCTCGATGGAAATGAGATTGTAGCACGAAGACCGTTACTGTCTGTTCTATTGCAAATTTTCAATTAATTCCGTCGGCTGTTTGGAATTCCATGGTGATTATAATCGCGATTGTCAATTGGCGGGTGAAAAGTTGTGTTTATTGTTTATCCTTTGAGAATGTTCTATGGAGGAGTTAGAGGGAATTTTTGAATATTTTTGGGAAATTTGTTTAATCTTCGTCCTTGGGTCCTTTTTAACTCAAATCGAGATAAATTGGATACAGGGAATACATATTATTCTCAATGGAAGTTGTTACGAAGAAATAGTAATATAAAATATTACTTTTCTTTAATAGAAATTAGACTACAGGTTAGAAAACACCATAGGGACTTTAGTGTGACATTTTTTATCAGTAACCGTACCGACGCTTTATGGATACTTATTCTTACCACAGCAGATCCTGTGGCGGTTATGAAATAACAATAATACTTTTCTGAATGAAATACAGGAGATTGTCAACTTAACACTAGAACTACCAACCGCTCAAAATGACAGGTACACAATTTTTTCCAAAAGTTCTCCAAGTTTATAGAAAAGTCATAGAATTAATATTATACGTCCATGTCAAAGGACATAAATCACCGAATCCATTATCTTTTCCGCCTCTCGATTCCTCTTTTTTCACAATACTTATTTAATATGTTAGACTATAATAGATTTAACGTCGGTAGTTCTTGTGTTAATATAGGAAACAACATACAGTAAAGTCTTTACTTAATTAGTACAACAAATTATTTATTTTCATTTCATTGAATCGCTCATTTGATCGCCTATGGTGCCGTTAGGCTTAAGGAGCGAATGAAAGCTAAAGGTTAGCTTTAAAAAGTTAACAAAGTTTTCTGCATATGAAACATATAGGATTCAAAGTGTTTGAAGAGTTTAGTCACCGAGGATATGCTGTTCAAATCAGTAAAATCTATCGTAATTAACGTCTTGCGATCTGAATTACTGTTTCAATTCAATGTTTATTGAAATCTACTTAATTCTATACTTGTCGCGTACAAAACTTCAATAACGAAGGGGAAACATTTATGGTGTTTGAACTGTCGTAAAAGGCTCGAGGAATGTGACGACTTATCACGTTGTTCGAAATTTATAATTTGTCTGCTCCAAATATTTTCTAATAGATAAGAATTATTCTCATTCGATTACGAATGACGTATATATACGGCCTCAAACATGCGTCCCGACGAGCGCTGATATTCCGACATGTTTTGTCGATTGTTTTTGCATTTTCGATGCTAAGAAATATCGTTAAGTTTGACGCAAATTTATAGCATTTGAGTAATCTTTTTTCATTGCAAGTCAGATCTATTGCTCGGCAGTCCTCATTCGTTCCAATTTCAAAGACGATTCCTCCATCATGAAATCCTAAACAATACCGCCAAATTCTCAAACTCACCGCACCATCTACTCTTTTCTCCAATTAATTTAATCCTCTCGTAAAAATTCCCATCAAAATATACTTCCTAAACCGTCCGCGAACCATCTAGAAAACTAGGAACTCGAACAGCAATCGCGTTCCAATCATCCTCAATTATCCGCATCCTTACTCTTCCCTTCCTCTATTTAAAGAACAATCTATAAAAAAAAGCCGCAGCGCCTATGCACAACAATCGACAAAACAACGAGCCAAATACGAAGAAACCGCCGCGAACCGTGCCCGTCCGTCGCTCCTTCCGCCGCACGGCTTCAAGTACGAATGCTCGTACGCGCCGAGACACCGTGGCGGCAGCAGCAGGTTGATGGATACCGGAGTCTCATGAGAAACTCGCAGTGGTGGGGGGTGCCGCGCGACCGCTCGGCCTTCCCCCCTCCAGCGCTTTATTGGTAGCACTCGCGTAGAGGCAAGAAGTATCGGTGTTAGTGGAACTATCCAGTACGAACGGTGGTGGGACGTTGCAGTAGTGGGGGAAAGTGCCGGAGGAGTGGGGTCGTCGAGTCCGGTGAGTCGAGGGTGGGGGTAAGTAGCCTGACGGTGGCACGGCGTGACCCTTGGTTGCCTCGACGATACCCGCAGAGACAGAGAGCGACGTACGAGGCGTCTCGGAAAGCCAAAACCCGGGCGCAGAAGCGAGACGGCGCGAGCAGGACGGACGGAGACATCCGGATAGATATCTCACGGCACAGAAGGGGACAAAAGAAAAAGGAATCCGGCGACGGAGAAAGAGAAACGCGGGGGTGGGAGGTAGCAAGTGGGTGGGGGGTTTTGTCCACGCTCACCAGACACACGCGCACATAGACGCACGTCTATGCCAAAGAGGACCCAGTCTCTAACTTCTCTCTTTTTCCTCTCGTTTCAGCGCTGGCGCGGCTCACCGGTCTCCAGCAGCAGCAACAGCAGCAACAGCAGCAGGTCGCCGGTCATGGTGGGGATACGGTCTCCAGCCCCCGTGGCGCTGGAAGGGAGGACAAAAGCGCCGTAGGGAGGGTAAAGCAAGTAACATCCGCGACGCCGGTGACGGCGACGACGACAACGACAACGACCACGGCGACGTCCTCGGTGGAAGGTGGAGGCGGCGGTGGTGGGGGTAGTGGCAGTGCCGTCGGGTGTGTTGGTGGTGGAAGCGGCGGTGGGGGGAGCGTTGGTGGGGATCGAGCCGGCGGAGGTGGTGGAGGCGGTTGTGGTGGTGGTGGCGGCGGTGGTGGTGGTGGAGAAGCCGCGGAGAAGGAGGAGAGGCCACCGGCTTCAGAGACTGTCGAGCCGACGGCCGCGTTTGACGTCGCATCTCTCGTGCTCTACGGCTCGCGCGCACTACCGATACGACTTAAGATCTTGCTCGATCAGTTGTTCAACCAGTTGCCGCACGCGCAAGTGACACGTTTACTAGCCGCTTTCGGCTGGACACACGAGGATTATTCACGGGGATACATACTGCAGGTGAGTCGAAAGATCTTCTGACACGTCCTTTCGAGGGAGATTCACAATTCTGAGTCGATAGTGGACGAGCTAGTTGACCGTGGATCGGAGTTAGGACTGTTGGGATGGGAGGTGGGAAATAGAATTGGCGTTTGGGTTTTTCGCTCGATAGGATGTAGATGAGACGAAAGTATAGATCGAAGTGACATCTTGTAATATCTTTTCGTCTCAGACGAATTTAGAGTCTTCTCGACAGAGTATAGTTTCTTCTTTCTCGCTGTAGGGTATCAAAACAAAATTACTCAAAACATAGAACTTCATTGGGAGAATAGATCGTTCCTCTGACTATTCACAAAATGACAAGTTGACACCTCCAGACTCATAATTGAACAAACACCCATCAGACTCTCGATCTTTCACCGGACTCGACGAAATTGACAGACTTCAACTCTTTGAAACAGTCGCGTTGACACTTTCCACCTTCGTACTCGTAACAGTGACATCGACTTAGAAATCTCAACTTTAGCAGTTAGCACGAGTACAGATTCAAAATTGCTAGTTCCTCTAAAATTCGAAATTCGCCGAAAGTGAACTCCACAAGCTTCAGTTATCCTTCGAGTGCGCGTTGAAGTTTCTCCCGATGGAAATGGAGAATCGCCGATCGACAGTTGCCGGTGACGGAGAAGAATTTCGCGAAGTGTCATCGTTCCTCGTCGCCGAACGCATCGGTAGTGCCTCCGAGCATCGTTAATGTCACCGGCGCAGCGCTTCGTCGGGAAATGTGACAAAGTGACTCGAAAGGACATCGGGAAGAACGAGTGGGAAACTAATTGCAACGAGATGTGTTTGAAAGTGCATCGAGAAGTGCAAGGTGCTGGATCGAGACACACGATTCGCCGCGAAAGGAAGTTGGAGAGTTCGAGAAGATCTTCGATGCGGATTTCCACGGATTTGTCGAACGTCGCTTTTTCGAGACGAAGAGGATGAAAATCTGCGGTTTGATTTTGGAATTCGTCGATCGGAAAAGTGGAACTTTGTGAACATCTTTAAAGAGATTCGACGTTATTCTTCTTTTTCGGATGTTTTGTCGGAGATTGAGAAGAGAGAAATGCTGGATGTGTTTGAGTTTCTGGGAAATTTCACGGTTTTAAGTCGAAATGGCGGATTTTCAAAGTGGATGGTTGTCGCGAGTTTTCAACGTCGACGGACTGAAAGTTCGGCAGTGAACGAAAGAAATGGAATATTCTTCAAATTTTGAAGTTCAAAATCAACGACGGATTGGAAGTTTAGATGGGAGAGCCTTCGACAGCGAATTTGGATTCGTGGATTTTCGAAATTCGTCGGAAAATTGACAGTGAGTGGAAAAACTGTGGAAGAACTTGAAAAATGAATATGAAAGTCGAAAGTTAAAAAGTGACTTTAAAAATGGACAAAGTGTTTAAATCTTCCTTCTGCGATTTTCAAAAACTTTTCCTGCGATTTTGATTTTTGTGCGGTGAATGAAAAGGACTGTTTAAAATCGACGAAAATGCGGGATTTAAAAAAAGTGAAAGGAACAATTTTGATTAAACATTGATATTAAATATATTAGTGAAAAATAAAAGTGCTGCGATCGTTTTTAAAAAATCTTCGATTATAATATCAATCGCGAAGAGCCGTTTAAAGAATCCCGCGTTTTCGGGGACCGCGCGAAATTTAAAAGAGCGTTAAACTTGAAAGAGTGTGAAAATCGCGTGTAGTGAAATTCTTCGATGAAATAATAAAACTCTCGTAAATCGCGTGTATAAAAAAGCAATCGTTTCGAAAGATTAACAAAACCGCGTTGTTATTAAAATCTCTGCAAATTTGCGAACGTACAATCGATTTCTATGAACAATGAATGTTAAACATCGACGAAACGAAGATAAAAAATGTTAAAAAACCGTGGAATTTTGGTGGAAATTCCTTTGCAAGGATCTCTCTTCGAAGTGGCGAGTTCGAAAGAAAGGAAATTTGGAAATCGAGAGAAGAAACGAAGGGAATTTCGTAATTCTACGAAGAAGATGTGAATAATTGCAGCGACGAGGAAGCTTTGAAGAAGAATTGAACTTTCAAATTCACAATGAAAATCTGAGTGTCGACGTGCGATTTTGAGCGAAAATAATTTCTTCGGAAAAAGTGGATATGCCGAATAATTCTACTTCGACGAAACTCTAAAAATTTGTCGAAATACGGCAATTAAAGGACTGAAAAGTGTGTTGCGATTTTGCAAGTAAAAATGACGAACAGTGCAATTTTTCGCGATAATTGATCCGCGCGATTCATCAGCCGGTGAATCTCAGATAAATAAAGTGAAGAAATAAAATTCGCACAGAAACGACAGATTAAAATCGTTATTTAAGAGGCGATTTTGGGAAAAATAGCAACAATCGAAGAACGACAATCGGGAATCTAATCTCGCTGTGGAAGAATTTTCGACGAGAAACACGAAATTTAATTAGAAAGTGATGCAGCGACTGAGTTTTGCGACGGAATGAAAGTTCGAGCAGAAGATGCAAGGTTGCAGAAAACTATCGGATTCGAAGATCGATGAGGAAGAAATAGTGTTGGAACCTGCGATTCCTGATGAGAATGTGACAGCTATCTGCGAACTCAATCGGTCTTGCGAGAAGAGAACGTCAATTTTGCGACGGTATCAAAGTTGAAAATTGACAGTGAAGAATAGCGTTTTCGGAAAATAACGGATCTGAAAATCGGCGAGCGATTCTTCGGGCCAAAGTGTCATCCGTGAGTTCGGTTGATTTGACATGCATCAAGAAATTATCGACTTGCGATATTGTGAAGATTGAAAATCGAAAACGTCCAGCGGCATATCAAAAAGCAAAATTTCGAAGAGCGATGATGAAAAAAAGTGTCGCCATCGTGAAAATCTACGAAAAAAGGTATCGCTTCTTTGCGAACTTCAATTAGTTCATAATAAGGCGAAAAAATGTCAACTTTCAACATTGTGGAAATCAGAAATTGAAAACTTCCAGCGGCACATCAAAAATGTAAAATTTCGAAGAGGAAAAAAAGTGTCACGATCGTGAAATTCTATGAAAAAGGTATCGCTTTTCTGCGAACTTCAATCAGTCAATAATAAGGCGACTAAATATCAACTTGCAACATTGTGGAAATCAAAAACTGAAAACTTCTAGCGACACATCAAAAACGTAAAATTTCGAAGAGCGACGAAGAGGAAGAAAAGTGTCGCGATCGTGAAAATCTATGAAAAAAGGTATCGTCCTTTTGCGAACTCCAACCAGTTAAAAATAAGGCGACAAAATCTCAACTTGCAACGTTGTGGAAATCAAAAATTGAAAATTTCCAGCGGCACGTAAAAAATGCAAAATTTCGAAGAGCGACGAAGAGGAAAAAAAGTGTCAGCATCGTGAAATTCTATGAAAAAGGTATCGCCTTTTTGCGAACTCCAACCAGTTAAAAATAAGGCGACAAAATCTCAACTTGCAACGTTGTGGAAATCAAAAACTGAAAACTTCCAGCGTCACGTCAAAAATGCAAAATTTCGAAGAGCGACGAAGAGAAAAGAAAGTGTCGCAATCGTGAAAATCTATGAAAAAAGGTATCACCTATTTGCGAACTTCAACCAGTTAAAATAAGGCGACAAAATATCAACTTGCAATATTGTGAAAATAAAAAATTGAAAACTTCCAGCGGCACATCAAAAATGCAAAATTTCGAAGAGGAAAAAAAGTGTCGCGATCGTGAAAATCTATAAAAAAAGTTATCATCCTTTTGCGAATTTCAACCAGTTAATAATAAGGCGACAAAATATCAACTTGCAACATTGTGAAGATTGAAAATCAAGAACTTCTAGCTGCATCTCAAAAGGTGTGAAATTCGAAGATCGCTGAAGAGGAAAAGAAGTGTCGCGTCTGTGAAGATCTGTGGAAGAAGACGAAACACCGATTTTGCAACAAGTTGACCGGTAGAAATCGAGGAAATTGAAGCAACTAACAGTTCGAAAACGATCAAAAAGTATAAAATTCCGAAACCGACGAAGAGTGAAGAAAAGTGTCTCGCTCTTCCACATTTCCCGGAAAAGTGGCATTTCTTCACGAAGTCAAATAGTTACAATAATTATAAATCGACAGATTATCACTTTTGCAACAAAAAAGTTGAAAATTGCAGACTCGCGCTCGGTTTGCCGGAAAATACGAAGCCTTAAAATCCGCGAGGAAGAAACTGAGCTGCGTTTACGCAAAAGCCGATATCTTTTTTGCGACCTTAAACGGTTAATCATAAGCCTATAAAGTAGCAATTTTGCAACGGAATGAAATTGAGAAAGCAGCAAATTTGCAACGGGACGTCAAGAAGTATGAAAATCAAAGACCGGCGAAGAAGCAAGACTCTACGCTCTTCGTTTTCCTCGACATCGCGCCGATCGCAAGATCCTTCGCAAAAACGTGACATCCTTTCACAAGCTCAACTAATTAATCATCCACCAAGAAAATATCAATTTTGTAATAATATGAAAATCAAAAAACGCCAATCTGCGAGCGTCAAGAAGTGTAAAATTCAAAGATCGACAAAGTAAAAATCCCCGATCGTACGATTCTTCGCAAGAAGCTGAGATCCTTTCACAAACTCGCCAATTAATCGCGCAGAAACAGAGCAGCTACTTTGCAACGATGTCAAAGTTGAAAATCGTCGAACTGCCCCAAAATATCGAAAATTGTGAAATTCAGAAACCGACGAGGAATCAAGAGAGTCAAAATCGCACGAAAATTCCCTACAAAGTGTAACTAATCATTCGCAAAAAAATATAAATTTTGCAACAGTGTTAACTTGGAAAATTGACACAGAAAAGCAGAATTTCAAGAAGCGCGAAATTCAAAGATTGACAAAGAGGAAGCGAGATTGCTGCGATTACGCGTCTCTCCGCAATAATGCGATAGCCCGTTCGAATTCAATTAATCACAGAGCAATGGAATATTAATTTTGCAACGGCGTCAATGTTGAAAGTTGACGGAGTAAAATGAAACATCACGGAATTCAAAGAGCGTCAAGGAAGATGCAAAAGTGCGCGATCCTGCTACTCTGCAAGAAAGTGTCAGACTTCTGCAAATTTAATTAATCGATGGCAAAGCAACGGAATATCTATTTTGCAGTAACACGAACGTTTGCAATTCGCCGTTTCCGAGGGAACATTAAGGAATATGATATTCGAAGAGGAAGGAAGCAAGAATATCTCAGCGGAATTCTCCCGACAAGATGTCACCCGTGGACGAACTCAATCATCTCATCGGGTTTCAACGAAATGACAAGTCTACATGGTGCTAGGGATTTCACGGTTTCATGGTGTTAAAATTGGAAAAAGTCCCGTAAAGATTGAACTTTTAGACGGCACTAATTGGTATTGGTTTTGCTCCGGGTTCCGATTTTAATTGATACTGTTACTTGGCGTAGGACCAACTGTTTTTGGTGGGCTTTAAGTGGATTAATTATCAACTATCGAAGCTATGGTATATGGTATATCGATATGGTATATCGATAATGATTCATTAGGAAATATTGCATAGGTGACGAGGATTTGAAGGTTGGTGTAATAATTGGAACTTTGAGTCTTTAACTTCGTAACTCCCTCTGGATAGTGTTCTTCTGCGTTTGCACTTGAAATGTTATTATTTCGACTAGGACTGACAGTATTGAGTTGGAAAATTTTCAAAATCCCTGAGATCGACCGATATAAATTAATGATTTAGGAAAAATCTGAGAGAGGTGACGGAGATTTCAATTCGAAGGCAGTTATTGGAACTTTGAGTCTTTAACTTCGTAACTTCCTTGGGATAGTGTTCTTGTGCTGCATTTGCACTTGAAATGTTATTATTTCGACTAGGACTGACAGTTTTAAGTTGGAAAATTTTCAAAATCCCTGAGATCGACCGATATTAATTAATGATTTAGGAAAAATCTGAGAGAGGTGACGGAGATTTCAATTCGAAGCCAGTCAGCGGGGGTTTGAGTCTTTAACTTCGTAACTTCCTTTTGATTGAGTTCTTACTCTACATTTGGACTTTAAACGATATAGTTACATATTTTGCTTATATCTAATTTTTTTCAGTTGGAAAATTTTCAAAAACTCCGTTTATTAGGTATTAATTAATTAGTTAGGAAAAGTCTGCCAGATGTGACGAGGACTTGAAGTTGTTAACTTTACAACTCCTTCTGCATAGTTTTCTTACTCTACATTTGGACTTCAAACGATATAACTACATATTTTGTTATATCTAATTTTTTTCAGGTGGAAAATTTTCAAAAGCACTCCGTTTATTAGGTATTAATTAATTAGTTAGGAAAAATCTGCCAGATGTGACGGGGATTTGAAGTTGTTAACTTTACAATTCCCACTGCATAGTGTTCTTACTCTACATTTGGCCTTTAAACGATATAGCTGCATATTTTGCTTATACCTGACAGTTTGGAGTTGGAAATTTTTTAAAATCGCTCGGTTTATTAGGTATTAATTAATGATTGAGGGAAAATCTGTCAGATGTGACGTGTATTTGAAGTCGGGCGCAGTAATTGCGGCTTTAAGACTGTAATTTCACAACTCCTTCTGGATAGTATTCTTACTCTACATTTGGACTTCAAACGATATAGTTACATATTTTGCTTGTATCTAATTTTTTTCAGTCGGAAAATTTTCAAAATCGCTCGGTTTATTAGGAATTAATTAATGATTGAGGAAAAATCTGCCAGATGTGACGGGGATCTGAAGTTGTTAACTTTACAACTCCCTCTGCATAGTTTTCTTACTCTACATTTGGACTGCAAACGATATAGCTGCATATTTTGCTTATATCTTACAATTTTGAGAAGGAAAATTTTCAAAATCACTCGGTTTATTAGGTATTAATTAATGATTGAAGAAAAATCTGTCAGATATGACGGGGATTTGAAGACGGTTGCAGTAATTGCGGCTTTAAGTCTTTAACTTCGCAACTCCCTCTGATAGTGTTCTTTTTCTGCGTTTGCACTTGAAATGTTATTATTCCGTCTAGGACTGAAAATTTTGTGTTGGAAAATTTTCAAAATCCCTGAGATCAATTGATATTATTATTGATCTAGGAAAAATCTGAGAGAAGTGGCCGAGATTTCAATTTGAACCCAGTCACGGGGGTTTTGAGTCTTTAAATTAGTAACTCCTTATTAGATTTTTCATTAAGAATTTTTATTTTACCCCTTGCCGTACCATTTCTTTTGTGACTGAATGCGCAATAACTCTGAATTAATTGCTGAAATAAAAATCTATACCTGATTTCTGATATAGTGTACGACTTAACGCAATATTAAACAGCATAGAATTATTTTAATTTATCCTGACGCACTGATATTTAATTTAATAATTTTTTAAACACTTCAAAATTGACTGTTCCATTTATCGCGTCGCGAGTGTCACTCGTTATTGTGCGGCAAGGGGTTAATTATTACAATCGTTCGCCATAGCAATTACTGTCTCAGGTGATTTAAAAAGTTACCTAAAAATAAACTACTCGAAGTTTCAAAAGCGACAAAAATTTGAATTCTGAACCATCAAAGTGTCCCAAAATTACCTCGTAAATCTTCCATCTTCATATTTTCCCTTCATAACCATTAACCCTTTGCGGACGGACACTTTTCTGAGTGTTAATAGATAATCATTCATTTGGCGATGAAAAACTACTTTTTTATCAGATAGTTCGAGTGTTAATGTATCCGAATTATACACTACTATTTGCACAATCATATTTCAACGGTTATATTTCAATTTTACAATTCCAATCGTGTATACATGCCTCGACAAACTACAATCAGATTTCTTCTCAGACCGCATATATGCGTCAGTTTCCTCAAAGGGTTAAACCCCTCTCACTCCCACCTCACCTTAATCTCCACCCTTCCATCGCAAATTTAAAAATTCCCCAAATCAAAACTCCCATAAGCACAGCCCCAAAAACAACACCCCCTCTCAACATCAAACCCTCCACCCCATTCTACAACATCCATTCAGGAAATTCAACATTCCCATAACGATACATCCCCTCACGGACAAAAACCCCGTCGAATAATATCCCGTATCGTCTTCCCGTTAAACGTCCCACGGGTGATTCCATAAAAGTTGGCAAAATACGCGCGCGTAATCCGTCCGTGTACATTAATCTTGCGAGGCGCGTTAGAAAATGGGGAATATCCGTGTAAACTGAATTGCGCCGATGTCAGCGTGAAATTAAAACGTATGGAAAACCGGTTTCGCCGATGCGATGCGTAAACGTATGTATGTAGGTACGGGGCCAGGAGGAATATGCTATACGTTTCTCCGTGAATACGCGAGGTTGGAATTTAATCGGTGAATTTCACACGAGAGCGGGGAACGGTGACACGGAAAATTGTCGCCGCGATCGTGTTGCAGGTGCGACTATGTAGATGGTGACATTGATCGAAGGCGTGTTGGCGTTGAAATGCTTTAAGTTATGCTGGACTTTCAGGGAAGTTGAGATTCGACGATTGGTTGGGAATTGAAAGGTTTAATGGGATTTTTTAGGTTAGGTTGATGAGTGGAAGCAGAGATCGAAGGGTTTGGAGAAGGTTAGGAGATTTGGATTGGAGTTTGGGCGCTGTAAGTGATAGTTAGAGAATTTGAAGTCGATTTGGAACGGAAAGTTGTCGCGATCGTGTTGCAGGTGCGACTATGTGAATAGTGACATTCATCGAAGGCGCATCGACGTAGAAATGGTTTAAGTTATATTGGAGTTTGAGGAAAGTTAATATTTGACGATTGGTTAGGAATTTAAGGACTTAATGGGATTTTTTAGGTTAGGTTGATGAGTGGAAACAGAAATAGAAGGGTTTGGAGACGGTTAGGAGAAGTGCATTGGAGTTTGGATGTTGTAGGTGATAGTTGTAGAATTTGAAGTCGATTTGGAACGGAAAATTGTCGCGATGTTATTGGTGCGACTATGTGGATGGTGACATTGATCGAAGGCGTGTTGGCGTTGAAATGCTTTAAGTTATGCTGGACTTTCAGGGAAGTTGAGATTCGACGATTGGTTGGGAATTGAAAGGTTTAATGGGATTTTTTAGGTTAGGTTGATGAGTGGAAGTAGAAATCGAAGGGTTTGGAGAAGGTTAGGAGAAGTGCTTTGGAGTTTGGATATTGTACCTAACCCAGAATTTGAAATCGATTTGGAACGGAAAATTGTCGCGATCGTGTTGCAGGTGCGACTATGTGAATAGTGACATTCATCGAAGGCGCATCGACGTAGAAATGGTTTAAGTTATATTGGAGTTTGAGGAAAGTTAATATTTGACGATTGGTTAGGAATTTAAGGATTTAATGGGATTTTTTAGGTTAGGTTGATGAGTGGAAGTAGAAATCGAAGGGTTTGGAGACGGTTAGGAGAAGTGCATTGGAGTTTGGATGTTGTAGGTGATAGTTGTAGAATTTGAAGTCGATTTGGAACGGAAAATTGTCGCGATGTTATTGGTGCGACTATGTGGATGGTGACATTGATCGAAGGCGTGTTGGCGTTGAAATGCTTTAAGTTATGCTGGGCTTTCAGGGAAGTTGAGATTCGACGATTGGTTGGGAATTGAAAGGTTTAATGGGATTTTTTAGGTTAGGCTGATGAGTGGATGTAGAAATTGTAGGGTTTGGAGAAGGTTAGGAGAAGTGCTTCGGAGTTTGGATATTGTACCTAACCCAGAATTTGAAATCGATTTGGAATGGAAAATTGTCGCGATCGTGTTGCAGGTGCGACTATGTGAATAGTGACATTCATCGAAGGCGCATCGACGTAGAAATGGTTTAAGTTATATTGGAGTTTGAGGAAAGTTAATATTTGACGATTGGTTAGGAATTTAAGGATTTAATGGGATTTTTTAGGTTAGGTTGATGAGTGGAAGTAGAAATCGAAGGGTTTGGAGACGGTTAGGAGAAGTGCATTGGAGTTTGGATGTTGTAGGTGATAGTTGTAGAATTTGAAGTCGATTTGGAACGGAAAATTGTCGCGATGTTATTGGTGCGACTATGTGGATGGTGACATTGATCGAAGGCGTGTTGGCGTTGAAATGCTTTAAGTTATGCTGGACTTTCAGGGAAGTTGAGATTCGACGATTGGTTGGGAATTGAAAGGTTTAATGGGATTTTTTAGGTTAGGTTGATGAGTGGATGTAGAAATTGTAGGGTTTGGAGAAGGTTAGGAGATTTGGATTGGAATTTGGGCGCTGTAAGTGATAGTTAGAGAATGAGAAGTCGATTTGGAACGGAAAGTTGTCGCGATCGTGTTGCAGGTGCGACTATGTAAATGGTGACATTGATTGTAGGCGCATCGACGTAGAAATGATTTAAGTTATGTTGCAGTTTGAGGGAAGTTAATATTTGACAATTGGTTGGGAATTGAAGGGGTGAAAGGGATTTTTCAGATTTGGATGATGAGTGGAAGTGAAAATCGAAGGGTTTGGAGAAGGTTAGGTGAGGTGCATTGGAGTTTGGGCGCTGTAAGTGATAGTTAGAGAATGAGAAGTCCATTTGGACCGGAAAATTGTCGCGATGTTGTTGGTACGACTATGTGGATGGCGACATTGATCTAAGGCGCATCGACGTAGAAATACTTTAACACTTTACCGACCGCTATTGTTTGAGCATTCTACCCACTTTAAAGGATTTGTTTCGGCTTAGATTGCCTAAAAAAAATTACAATCTCTTTGAAAATTACAAATGCTTCTCGTCGACTCCTTAACACAGTTTCACTACAATAATAAATAACAAATTAGTGATTAATAAACTAAAAGTCTAAGCGTTGGTGACAAAAAGCCTATTAATAGGCTACCGGTCGGTAAAGTGTTAAGTTATGTTGGGGTTTGAGGGAAATTGATATTTGACGATTGGTTGGGAATTTAAGGGCTTAATGGGGTTTTTTAGGTTTCGTTGATGAGTGGAAGTAGAAATCGAATGGTTAGAGAAGGTTAGGCAAGGTGGATTTTAGTTTGAATGTTGTAGAATTTGAAGTCGATTTGAAACGGGAAATTGTTGTCGCTAGAGGATTTATCGAAATTGAGAATTCCGTGGCTAAAAGAAGAGAGATAGGTGTTCGGCGTAATTTTTAGATAATAGCCATAGATTTTGAGATTTGAATCCAAATAGGAAATTAGTGACTTGAATGCCGTATTGAAATAAGGAATTGAAAGGTTTACAGGTTAATCTTTTATAGCTATAGAAAACGATGAGGTTGTTGATGAAGATGAGACGAAAGGGATGGTGCACTTTTCGATGCGATTTGTAGGTGATAGTCATAGATTTTGAGGTTTGAATTGGAATAGGAAGTTGGTGACTTGAATGCCTTATCAAAATTAGAAATGAGAGGTTACAGAAAGTGATAAGTTTGTTAACGAAGGTCAAGAGAGAAGGATGTAGGTTATAGTCAAATTCTGAGATTCGAATTGAAAGGTTACTCAAAGGCATAAGGTTATTAAAGCTGAGAAAAGAAGGTTGGCTTGAAGTTTAACTAAAATTGTAGGTGATAGTACAAAACTTGGAACCGACTAAAAACGTAAAAATTGCAGTCTTTACCACAATTTCATCCACTTCAATTTTGCAAACCACGACAACCATAAAATTCTCAGTCTTCGAATTCTTCAAACCTCCAAAAATCCTGTGACATTGAACCACTTGGACAGCTCCAACTTCCAATCGGAGATTCTTCGAGGACTTACTTTCAATTCTCCAAAAAACTCTCTCAACCATCGACTTCTTCACGCCACAATTTCATCCACTTCAATTTTGCAAACCACGACAACCACAAAATTCTCAGTCTCCTAATTCTCAAAACCCCCAAAAATCCTCCGACGTTGAACCACTCGGACAACTGTAACTTCCAATCGGACATATGTCGAGAAATTACTTTCAATTCTCCAAAAAGCTCTCAACGATCGACTTCTTCAACTTCACAATTTCATCCACATCAATTTTGCATTCCACGATAACCTCAAAATCCTCAGTCTCCAAATTCTCAAAACCCCCAAAAATCCTCCGACATTGATCCACTCGGACAGCTGTAACTTCCAATCGGAGATTCTTCGAGGGATTACTTTTAATTTGTAAGAAATTCACGTCCGACGCGTTATTCTTCCAAGCGTCGCTTAGAGTGTCGTAGGTCGGGCGAAAAACATATGATTACTTAAAACTGGCCGTACGTGTCCGGAATACCGTAGCCACCCTTCGTTTCGCTGATGTTCCGCCGTTTGGCTTTCGCATATCCTTCATGGTCACTGTATACGCTTTTTCCATCTCGTTGAGACGTCGCACGAATTTCTTTCTTGTTTCGTTGAAGTCTCTGCATTTTGTCGTGCAGCGAAGTTGTTGAAATTGAATCTGCGTTGAAATTGAAACTAATCGGCGTTGATGCGACGGTTGAGAAGTTAAGTGTCGCGTAAAAATTTGTAGGCTTGGTGAAGTCGAATTTTTTATTTGATTTAGGTTTTTGGATTTATCGGGGTTGTAATTTGGAAATTTGAGAATTGTTGAGAGTAGAATGGAGATGTAGGAATAGATCGGAATTAGGTAATTGTAACGTTGGAGTGAAGGAATTTGCAGGCTTTTAAAATTCACGAGTTTTTTTAGAGTGATGTATTTAACACTAGAAATACCAAACCAGTCGAAATAACTGGTACACAATTTTTTCCAAAAATTCTCAAAGTTTATAGGAGAGTCATAGCAGAAATATTCTACGTCCAATTCAAAAACCATAAATGACTGAATTGATCATCATTTCCATCTCTTGATTCCTCTTTTCTCAAAGTACTTATTTAATATACTGAAATATAATAGATTTAACGCCGGTAGTCGTAGTGTTAAATAAGGATCGGAGGATACGGTGCTGAAGTAATTATCGCGATTATTGCTACAGGTCGTTGTAATTTCTTTAACTTCGCATATCTCTGCTGTTTTTCTAAGGATATCCTTCCATTCTGGAATATCTCTTCCTGGCTTTCTTGTAACCTCGAAGTAATGATTGAAAATCGTGCATTTCTTTTAGACTTCCGCCAATCTTTTAACGTGTATCAACAATTACTAAATCTACTTGTTTTCGCTAGCCCTGTCGACCTTCACATCGCTAATTCCCAACACGTCCTCAAAAACATACGTTTCTTCCAATTTTCTCCTAACAACGATTGCGATTATTCTCTGACGCTGCAACCTGCTTTTCAAAAAATCACGTTTCTTCCAATTTTTTTCGAAGGACGACTGCGATTATTCTCTGTCATCGCAATCTGATTTTCAAAAACCCTCGTTTTATTTAATTATATCGAAACAACAATGACAACGATTATTCTCTGACATTGCGACCACCTTCGAAAATCATGTTTCTTCCAATTTTCTTCAAAGGACGATTGCGATTATTCTCTTTCTTTGCAACAAGCTTTTCAAAAAACCCCGTTTTATTCAATTATCTCTAAGCAACAATTACAACGATTATTCTCTGTCGTCGCAACCAGCTTCTCGAAAACCACGTTTCTTCCAATTTTCGCGATTATTCTCTCTCAACGCAAAGCTTTTCAAAAACCGTCCTTCCTCCAATTTCCCCCAAAGAACAACAGCAATGCCAATTTTCTGATGTAGAAAAATACAATTGTTGAAATAGCAAACACTAATGACCTAAGAAATAACAATTAATTAAACATACATTGCCGTATTTACCAATTTATTAAATATACGTTGTCATCGCAATCTGATTTTTAAAACCCCCGTTTTATTCAATTATCTTTAAACAACAACTACAAAGATTATTCTCTATCATCGCCACCAGCTTTCGAAACCACATTTCTTCCAATTATCTTCAAAGGACGACGCGATTATTCTCTCTAACTGCAACAAACTTTCAAAAACCATCGTTCCTCTAATCGTTGCAAAAGAAGACCAATAATACCAACTGTCCGATGTAGAAAACTACAACTGTTGAAATAGCACACACTAATTACCAAAGAAACAACAACAATTTATTAAATACACATTGCCGTATTCCTGAATTTATAAAACCCACATTGTCGAACGCATTGCAACACATTGAAGCCACGCACAAAATGTAAAAATCAACATCGTGGATGCAACTGTTCCTCCCACTGCCCTCAGAAGCGTTGCATTCGCAAAAGCAGCTTGAAACCGCATAAATACAACTTAGCCTGCGGTACAACTTACGCAACCTTCCCCTGAAACCACCTTAACGAAAACCCTCCTTTCTTCGACTGCCCCGAAACAACAACAACGATTCTCCGATCTTCAATGATCATTTAGAAAAATTTCAGAGCTGACGGGAATATTATTTTGAGTCCGCTAATTGGAAGTATGAGCCTTCAAGTTCAACGCATCACAAGCTTCAGTGGCAGTTTCGTCAGAGCTTAGAAACTTATGAGCATAGCCAAATTTGTTTTGGACGTAGATTTCTAGGTTAGGAGATTTTCTTAATCGCCGTGGATGTGATATCTTCAATGATTATTTAGAAAAATGTCATAGGTGACTTGGATTTTAATTTGAGTCCGCTAACTGGAAATATGAGCCTTCAAGTTCAACGTATCACAAACTTCAGTGGCAGTTTCGTCAGAGCTTAGAAACTTATGAGCATAGTCAGATTTGTTTTGGACGTAGATTACTAGGTTAGGACATTTCTTTAAACGCCGTGGCTGAGGCATGTTTAATGATCATTTAGAAAAACGTCAAAGGTGATGGGAATTTTAATTTGAGCCGCTAATTGGAAGTATGAGCCTTCAAGTTCAACGCATCACAAACTTCACTGGCATTTTCGTCAGAGCTTAGAAACTTATGAGCATAGCCAAATTTGTTTTGGACGTAAATTTCTAGGTTAGGAGATTTTCTTAATCGCCGTGGATGTGATATCTTCAATGATTATTTAGAAAAATGTCATAGGTGACTTGGATTTTAATTTGAGTCCGCTAACTGGAAATATGAGCCTTCAAGTTCAACGTATCACAAACTTCACTGGCAGTTTTGTCACAGCTTAGAAACTTATGAGCATAGTCAGATTTGTTTTGGACGTAGATTTCTAGGTTAGGACATTTCTTTAAACGCCATGGCTGAGGCATCTTTAATGATCATTTAGAAAAATGTCATAGGTGACTTGGATTTTAATTTGAGTCCGCTAATTGGAAATATGAGCCTTCAAGTTCAACGCATCACAAACTTCACTGGCAGTTTTGTCACAGCTTAGAAACTTATGAGCATAGTCAGGTTTGTTTTGGACGTAGATTTCTAGGTTAGGACATTTCTTTAAACGCCGTGGCCGAAGCATCTTTAATGATCATTTAGAAAAACGTCAGAGGTGAATGGAATTTGAATTTGAGTCCGCTAATTGAAAGTACAACTTAGCTGCGGTACAACTTATGCAACCTTCCCCTGAAACCACCTCCACGAAAACCCTCCTTTCTTCGACTGCCCCGAAACAACAACGACGATTCACCAGTGTCGTCGAAAGCATCGTCCGTCCACCGTTTTATTAACGCACGCGCAAAACGTCCGACACATTTGCTGTAAATTATCCCGTGACTTTTACGCGCCACTTCGATAACGCGAGCATGCCATTATTACGGACTATTTTATTAGCCGGTTCCCCAGGCTGTCGTTGAACATTTAGAGGTTTAATATCGTTGCACGTTTAGAGGTTTAATATCTCGATAGAGCCACTCCGGGCAACGAGACAGAATCGACACGCGAAATGCTAATCGCACGAGATTTATCGACCACGGCCCACCTACGTTCTTTTCCCTTCTCAATTTCGCCCGGCCATTCCCATGGGATGTATCGTTTCTCCTTTTTAAATACGAATGCGTTGCCTCTTTGAATCGTTATACCTTTGTGCTTTCGATTAATCGAAATTGCTTCCTCTCTGTCGACTAGCCATACTGGCGGGCTTTGACTCGAGTATGAAATTCTATGGTTTTTGTTTATCGCGGAACTGGAGTTCGAAGGTTTGCATTCTACGGTTTTTCGCTCTCCTGCGAGATGCAGCCTATGGGTTTAAGCTGTCGGGTTTTTGTACTTTGCGCAGGTGCAGCTTGTGGGTTTAACACGTTCGCGACGGAATGAGCCACCGGTGGTACATTCTTGTCTGCCCCATGGGGCGGGATGAGCCACCGGTGGTACGTACAGAATTGTCCCACGGGGCGGACTGAGCCACCGGTGGTTCATTATTGTCTGCCCCATGGGGCGGGCTGAGCCACCGGAGGTACATGAGTTATTTTCGCATCATAGCATTTATACAACTGATTACTGTAATTAATAAATTTATTTACACCTTTATATACATAAAAGAATTATTTACTGTCGTCGATTTCTTTGAAACACTGCAAACATGAAGCCGGTTGGTTGTCGCGAACAGGACAAAATGTGGTATACTGAGGGACCAGAAACAAGGCACTTGAGGGGAAACTTGATCCATCTTTTTTCAAAGTACTTATTTAATATATTTAACACTAGATCTACGGCCGCCGTAAAATTGACGGGTTTCTACTTTTTTAACAATTTTTCTCAAATTGATAGAGAAGCAGGACAGTAAATATTTCACGTGTATCTTATAATACACAAATTACTTAACTACCGTATTTTCTGCCGCTTCATTCATCATTTTTCAAAGTAGTTATTTAATATATTTAACACTAGATCTACGGCCGCCGTAAAATTGACGGGTTTCTACTTTTTTAACAATTTTTCTCAAATTGATAGAGAAGCACTATAGTAAATATTCCGTGTGTGTCTTATAACACACAAATTACTTAACTGATCGTATTTTCTGCCGCTTGATCCATCATTTTTCAAAGTAGTTATTTAATATATTTAACATTAGATCTACGGCCGCCGTAAAATTGACGGGTTTCTACTTTTTTAATAATTTTTCTCAAATTGATAGAGAAGCACTACGTTAAATATTCCGTGTGTGTCTTATAACACACAAATTACTTAACTGATCGTATTTTTTACCGCTTGATCCAACTTTTTTCAAAGTACTTATTTAATATGTTTAAATATACCACATTTAGCGCCCGTAGATCTAGTGTTAAATATACCTGATTTAGCGGCCGTAGATCTAGTGTTATTGTTACAAATGTTGCGTAAGAGCCATATCTCCATTAAAATTTACATTTACAAATTATAAATAAAAATTATAATTATAATTATATTAAAATATAATTTAAAGATTCGGATCTAAAGGGGTTAATCGATCTGGCCTGCGAACAAGCCGTATCTTAGTATTCTCAAAGATGATTCTCACTTCGAAAATCGCGGAAGCTCCTCCCGTGAAAACGACGGTCGAAAGATGCGAATATCGCGAACGATGGAAACTGTAAATCGTATCGGCCGCGTTTCGCCAACTGGAAGCCAATTTCGCACGACAGGCGGAGAAGGCAGCCCGTGGAATTTCGTTGGGATTTCGCGGGGCCAGAAGCGTTTGCAGTTTACTGCGAGGAATGCCGGAACGGAAGTGCTTTGGAGGAGGCGCGCGCGAACCTGAGGCTTCCTCTACCGTGGCGGAGTTTGCAGATTTACGAGCGAATTTCGCACCGAGCGTCGATCCGCCGTCGCGAATCGTTCACCCTTTCTTCGATCTTTCTTCTTTGCGTGGATTCTTCGCGAAGAATGGTCGGAGGAGTTTGTAATTGAAGATTGAATGCTTGGCGAATTGACGGGTTGAAGTGCTGCAAGTTTATTTTTGCTTTGGTATTTTTAGGCGTTATGGGCAATTTTCTTCTTTTTTTTGCAATTTTCCTTTGATTTTGAGTGGTATGGTCATTTTTTTTATTTGAAATTTCATCGTCGCTGTGGCTGTGATGTGTTTGATGATGATTTAGGAAGAACGGACGGTGAAAAATGACAGATTTCAATCTGAGTCCGGTTATGGAAAGTTTGACACATTAAGTTCAGCCCATTGTAGACTTCACTGGCTGTTTTTCGAAGCTTAGGGACTTAGGAGTACAGTCAGATTCCCTTTGGACCTAGACTTCTAGATTACAACACTTTCTGAATCGCTGAGGTTGTGGTGTATTTGATGAAACTTGAGGGAAAATTTGTCAGAGGTGACTCGAATTTTAATTTTTGACCGCGAATTGGAAGTATGAGCCTTCAAGTTTAACCAATCATAGACTCCACTGGCAGTTTTGCCACAGCTTAGAGACTTAGGAGCATAGTCAAATTTGTTTTGGACTCCGACTTTTAGGTTAGGACATTTCTTTAAACGCCGTGGCTGAGGCAGCTTTAATGATCATTTAGAAAAATTTCAGAGGTGACCCGAATTTTAATTTGTGACCGCTAATTGGAAGTATGAGCCTTCAAGTTTAACTCGCCACAAACTTCAGTGGCAGTTTCGTCACAGCTCAGACACTTAGGAGCATAGTCAGACTTGTTTTGGACGTAGACTTCTAGGTTAGGGCATTTCTTTAAACGCCGTGGCTGAGGCATCTTTAATGATCATTTAGAAAAATTTCAGAGGTGACTTGGATTTTAATTTGAGTTCGCTAATTGGGAATTTGAGACATTAAGTGCAATCCATCACAAATTTCAGTGGCAGTTTCGTCAGAGCTTAGAACCTTATGAGCATAGTCCGATTTGTTTTAGATCTAGAGTTCTAGGTTAGGACACTTTTTTAAATGCCGTGGCTGAAATATCTTTAATGATCATTTAGAAAAATGTCCGAAGTGCCGGGAATTTTAATTTGCGTCTGCCAATTGGGGGTTTGAGACATTAAGTTCAACGCATCACAAACTTCAGTGGCAGTTTCGTCACAGCTAGAGACTCTGGAGCATAGTAAAATTTGTTTTGGACCTAGACTTATAAATTAGGAGATTTTCTGAATCGCCATGGGTGTGATATATTTAATGGTCATTTAAAAAAATGTTAGAGGTGCCGAGAATTTTAATTTGAGTCCGCTAATTGGTAGTACGAGCCTTCAAGTTTAACTCGTCACAAACTTCACTGGCAGTTTCGTCAGAGCTTAGAGGCTTAGGAGCATAGTCAGATTTGTTTTGGACTTAGACTTCTAGGTTAGGGCATTTTTTTAAACGCCGTGGCTGTAATATCTTTAATGATCATTCAGAAAAATGTCGGAGGTGCCGGGAATTTTAGTTTGAGTCCGCCAATTGGGAGTTTCAGACATTAAGTTCAATCCATCACGAACTTCAATGATGCGGTAAATGGGATACGAAATTTTTAAGTTTTGCAAAACCTATGAAATTGAAAATATCGAAAGAGATGCAACAAAATAGAATTATTTCTACGCTATTAACACGTTGAATGCCCTGGGGGTCACGGGTGACCGGCGCTATTGAATTCAATGAAATTTCACGTGACTTAAAATTGTAATATTTACGAATTTTCTAATACATTCGATATTTAAATATTGGCACTGAAAAGGTAAAGCCCTGCTGACTATATATCTACTTGTGTCTTTAATGTTTCTGCTCTATAAACATGTGATTTTAATCGAACAAGTTTTACTTCAGTAAAAATGTTGCAACCGACGAAATACCGTTAGCTTTCAACGTGTTAATTTTACGTTAAATTATACGATGTATCAAGCATCACTGATCAATTTTTATTTTACCAATTAAATTCAAAATTATTGCATAGGCAATCGCAAAAGAAACCGTACAGCAAGCGGTTAACATGCAGTGCCTCAAAACTACCTCTACTAATCGACCTATGATCATTAACACTAGATTTCCAGGCGTGAAATTTATTACACTGCAATATATTAACTAAAGTCTTTGGAAAAAGAGAGATCAGGCGGCAAAGATGATAATTTGTTAAGTAATTTTTGTATTATAAAATACACGTGAAATATCTACTGGAAATTAACTAATATTTCTTTAATTACTATTAATTACTAATATTTCTCTGGAAATTTGAAAAATGTTTATCAAAAAAGTGCGAACCCGTGAATTTGACGGCTTTCGTAAATCTAGTGTTAAATACATCAAAGCTGCTCCCAATTCTCAAACCAAACCTCAAAAACTCTCCAATCATCCAAATCTCTCCAAAAAACTCACCTAAAACGACCTTCGCCACTAAATTTCCAACTCTAACGCTTCCAGCAACACCCTCCCCCATAAAAAATCCAAAAATAAACCAAAAAAAGAAGATTTCTCAAAAAGAAATCCAAGCACCTCCAGCAATTCTCAGTGAATGCTTCCCGCCAAGAATTTTTTAAAGACGTCGCTCCAAATTAAAACGACTCGACCGATCGACCCGTGTTCGATGTTACCGATATCGTCAGCAATTGCTCGCCGACATTAATCGACGATCGTATTATTCCTTTTTTCCCCATCGGCAGATGCAATCCTGCGGCTCCTTTTTTCCTTCTCTCCTCGAAGAAATACGACCGGTCGTCGAGGCGACGGGGATTTTTAAGCTTTGCCACGTCAGTCGTGAAAGGGCCGCGGGCAACCGTGTCGAATTTATCCGCGAATGCCCCGAGAACGAGAGCCGATTCGAATGGAAAAGGAAAGTGACGAGTCGATCGCGAATCGCGTCCGATCGCCGGCACAAAGGACGGGCGCGCGTTGTTTCGCGAAAATCGGTATTGCCTCGTTACGGTGGGATATTAGCGGGACGAATGTGGGAGGGATGATTAACCCCATGCACTGCAATTGATTTGCAGGGAATAATACGCGGCTGTGCAACTTCAGTTTTCGTGAAAAATAATCAGAATAATGCGAATTCAATATTCAGAAATAATACGGCCTTTATTAGGTTAACGATAGATGTACGGCCTTTAAATTTATTATACTTAACACTTTACCGACCGGTAGCCTATTAACACTAGAACTACCGGCGCTAAATCAATCATATTTCAAAATATGAAATAAGTACTTTGAAAAAGGAGGGACCAAGAGGCGGAAAATATAATCGATTCGGTGATTTATGGTTTTTAAGATGGACATAGAATATTTATTCCAAGACTCTTCTATAAACGTGGAGAATTTTTGGAAAAAATTGTGTACCAGTCATTTTGACTGGTTTGGTAGTTCTAGTGTTAATAGGCTTTTTGTCACGAACGCTTAGACTTTAATTTATTAATCGGTACCCACGGCAATCACTAATTTGTTATTTATTATTGTAGTGGAACTGTGTTAAGGAGTCGATGAGAAGCATTTGTAATTTTCAAAGCGATTGTCATTTTTTTTAGGCAATCTAAGCCGAAACAAATCCTTTAAAGCGGGTAGAATGCTCAAACAATAGCGGTCGGTAAAGTGTTAACCAGTTTCATCCGTAAGCGAAATATTCCGCAGATGACGAATGCCTTTTGTTACCAGCCGCGGAATATTCCGCCCTGTACAATGATAAATTGCTGCGCGCGGAAGTGCTTGGTACTACTGGTCCTCTGCCGTAATTAGAGCTATGATGCAAATGGGGTAAATATATTAGGAGTGCGAATTAGTTCGGTCCGTATTTTTGTGGTCAAAAATGCATTTATTTCAGTACGAAATGAATGAACAGATTAAACAAAGCACTGTCCATCGCTGGCTACTACATTTTCCCACCTCTTAGGCAATTTTCAAATTCCATCTCGAAAAAATGTCTCGTTTTTTGAGACGATCCAAGTTAGGAGCCAATTTTCGATTTCTGCGAAAGAAGTGAACCGATGACCTGCCAAATCGTGCTGCATCCGGCGGAACAACCAGGAATCAGAAGGAACAATGTCCGGCGAATACGGCGGGTGCGGTAAAATATCCCACTTGAGCGTTTTTAAATATTTTTTTACGACTTTTGCGACATGAGGCCGAGCCGCCGAAATCGCCTTTCAACGTCTCTCGGTTTCAGTTCATAAGGCGCCCAATTGCCTTGCTTTTCAATCATTCCCATGGATTTCAATCGTACGGAAACTGCTCGTTGTGTAACTCCAAATGATTCTGCAAGCTCCTCTTGTGATTCACTCGGATCTTCATGGAGTAAAGCCTCCAATTCGTTGTCTTCGAATTTTTTCGGCTGTCCAGAGCGAGGCTTGTCTTCAACGCTGAAATCACCATTCTTGAAACGTCGAAACCATTCCCTACATGATTTATCAGCTGGAGCATTGTCACCATAAACTTCCACAAGCATTCGATGCGCTTCAGCTGCACTTTTCTTCCAATTAAAGCAGAAAACTAAAACCTCCCGCAAATGCTGCTTAGTTAACACGAAATTTGACATATTCAACATAGTAAAAAACAAGGTTTTTGTATGAAACTCCAAGCGATATAATCTGAATGTTATTGACAGATGTCTAACCTCTCTGGAACAATTGAAATCAGCTGTCACTATGAAACATTCATAACAGCCAGAGCTATTCTTTGAAAACGGACCGAGCTAATTTGTACTCCTAATATTAAATATGTGGGATTTTGTGTTAAAGTAAACGCGGTCCTACGTTAAGCGCCACGCCGGTCACTAGGGACCGGACGTTGATTTTTCGTTTATGTTGACGCTGATCAATGAAAACCGACGGTTGATTTTTTGCCGGAGCTACGCTGTCGCGCGTGAACGATCTATAACTAGCCGTTTTAAGTAAGAAATATAGCATTTTATCAAAAATTAATGTAATTTATTAAAAGAAACAGAAAGACACCTTTCCTAACAAAGGGCCTAAATGGAAAGTGTAGTACCGGTCTCTAGGAACCGGCGTGGCGCTTAACATGTTAAAAAAGGTGACTTTAGTCATCTTCGCGCTTGAACGCGAATATCTTGGGAGTAATTGTTAAAAATTAAATTCTATCCAATATTCTTTCTTTTATCAGTTAATTAATTCAGCTTTAACTAAAGAACAGCGTAATAAAGGATATACATATATATATATATATATCTATACTTTATTAAATGTAAACTAATATTACTTAATAACTAGCGAACATAGTTTCTCTATAGCGGTTACAATACTGAGAGGTTTACCCGGTAGAACGCGGGGCCTTATGCGCATTTTGCGCCCTCTATTTTCTGGTTCGTCTTCCGGTAGGTCCCTTAACACTAGATTTACAAAAGCCGTCAAATTGACGGGTCCCTACTTGTCTTATAAAAATTTCTCAAATTTACTGAGACGCTGTACAGCAAATATTTCGCGTGTATTTTACAATACAATAATGACTTAACAAATTACCAGCTTTGCTGCTTCATCGCTCTTTTTTCAAAGTCTTTATTTAAGACTAGAACTACCGGCGTTAAATCTGTTATATTTAAATATATGAAATAATTACTTTGAAAAAAGGGGAATACAAAGGTGGAAAAGATGATCGATTCGGTAATTTATGTTTTATGAGATGGACGTGGAATATCTATTCTATGACTCTCCTACAATCTTGGAGAATTTTTTCCAAAAATTGTATACCAGTCATTTTGACTGGTTTGGTAGTTTTAGTGTTAATATATTGCAATTTAACGAATTTCACGCCCGTAAATCTAGTGTTAAAATCCCTAGTTAACACGCGCTCAAAACGAATTCGTCAATTCGCTAACAATTTTCAAGAGTTTTTGCGTAACACGCAAATGAAAGATTCACAAACAAATCAATTATATAAATATTTCCCTCTCTAAGATTTAAATCTTAAAATATTTTTAAAATATTTTTATAATTAAAATACTTCTCTCAGGGAAGTATTTTCATCGTAAAAACAGTCTTTTCTCTATTTTTTCGTTTCTCCGGCAATTGCACTGGACGCAAAGGCAGACATAAAATTCAATGGAAAGTGGATCCGATTTACTTTGTTTCGACCTGCAATTGATAATCGCAGCAAGAAACAATCGCCTTTTGCGGGGCAACGAAACCGGTATTTTTCATTGTAACGCGACTCGATTACTGCAAAGCCACAATTTTTTTTCTTTTCGCCGAGCGGGCTTCGCTCGAAAGTGAATTTCGAAATGCTGCGAGCGGGAATGTAGATACACGCTCTGCTTGATAATTCGTAATGACGCAAATAAAAAGTCCGATACAGTGCAGTTTACAGCTCGAAGCGCGTGCAGGATCGAACATCCGAGTACTCCGATCCATTAGAAATCGTTGGAAACTACTTTGTAATTGAGACAGACCTATCGTAATGTCGAGACTTTCTTGACGAATTTCTCAATTTAAAAAAAAACGACAATTTTCTTCCCCGTAAATTCATAAAAATAACGATGAGAGTGAAAGCAAATGGATTTCAATGTTTTTTAGGAATTTTCTAAAAAATGTGTTAATCTATTGAACCATGTATAAATACTTCAGAAACTGTTAGAAATTTAAAAATAATCGGAGCGCTGAATAATATAATTTTCGTTATTTTCACGAAACACTATTCGTGTTGTTCATTTTTTAATAGCACAGAATTTCGGTACTTCGTTTTGAAATATCGAAGAATGATATCTCAGAATGAACCAATCATTAACACTTTTAACCCTTTGAGGACGATGGACGCATATATGCGGCCTGAGAAAAAATCTGATTATAGTTTATTGGTACATGCATACACGGTTAGAGTTGAAAATTTGAAATATAACTGTTGAAGTATGATTACCCAAATAGTAATTTATAATTTTTATATATCAACACTCTGACTTTCTGATAAAATGGTAGTTTTTTAATGCCAAACAAATGATTATTTCTCAATATTCAAAAAAGTCTCCGCCCGCAAAGGGTCAAATATCTTCTACCTTCTAATTAACCTGATCGTTTTCACCGTCGAGTTCACTGAATCTAAAAAAATTAGGGCTACGTTAGCCCTTTTTGAGTTAACGCGGTCCAAATTCCAGAATTTTGTTAATTTTTTACATATTCTATATATTATTTTCATTTCCGAATGAACGAAAAATTCCGGAAACTAATTCAACACAGAGAAAATTGTTAATTACTTGGTGATTCGGCAGTTAAAAGGTCAATATTAATAAAATATTCGAAGAAATAGACATAAAACAATAAATATATACTTCAGAAATGAATTAGAAACGTTTAGAAACTTCGGCACAATCGAAACCAAACTCTCAAACAACAATGCAATACACGCGAACAATCAATTAGCGATTATTCCGACATAACCTCATACTTTTTGCGTTATCGATATTTCCTTCAATTTCCAGTCTCTGAAACGTCTTTCGACAGCGCCGATAAAAAGCGCGTCGCTCATTATCGCATTTACTTTTTATCCGTCTCCTTTGACTATCATATTACAGACTTAAATCCGTACTTTCTCGAAGGTCTTGAAAATTCGCGGGAGATTTCGTTACGATGCGCAAGAAAAGCTTGTAACTCTGAAATCATCGATTTCAAACTCTCCGCTCGTTGTTAAACGATTTGTGACAGGAATGAAAGGCTTCTGAATTAATTCTTAACATTCGAACTACCAAGGCAGTCGAAACGACTGATTCTTAATTTTTTATAGAAATTTTCGAAATTTATAGGGAGACCATACAGTAAATATTCAACGCCTAACCTTCAAAATGTAAATTTAGTTATTTAGTAATTTTGTTTACGGGGAAAAATAACATTTTAGTATGCATATTAACATAGGTACTAGCAGAAGTACAATACAGCAGATATCAATAATCAAATGAAGGACACAAAACCTTAGAGATACTTTTCTTAAACGATAATTTCGAGGTAAAAGGTCCACACATTTACAAAATTTGTTCGAACTCATGATCAGTCTATTTATGCAATTACCGTAATATATCCAATTTAAATTTTTTATATATACTAATAATTTTTTAATTTTTTAATAAATAATAATATATTAATTTTTTAATAGTAGTAGATTTAACGTCGGTTAAGTAAATTATAAAATTTTAGAATTATTTAGACCGAAATATCTCCACAACTACTAATGCTTCGATATACAGTACTTTTTTACGAAAAAGGTCTGCTTGCATCCACTGATATAGATATATGAGTCACTTAGAAGCCAATGCGGTTAAGTCCACTTTTTTGATATTTTCTGATTTTTGTAAATTTCAATAGAATGAAGTTTGTTCCAACGTTAATAGTCGAGGAGATATTTCGGTTTAAATAATTGTAAAATTTAATAATTTACTTAACACTGGAACTACCGACGTTAAATCTATTACTATTGCATATATTAAAAAACTAAATTGGAAATGGAATGAAGTTTAATCTATTAGAATTTACAAAAATCAGGAAATATCAAAAATGTGGACTTAACCGCATTGGCTTCTGCGCGACTCATATATCTTCATATATCTTGATACAGATATATATCTTTATATATCTTGATGTAGATTGATATAGATACATTTGTATATTTTTTAAATATTTTTAACATTTTCCGCTTTTGATATTCCACAATGAATTACAATTCTACCTAAATGAATAATATATTTTTTAATCCATTCGCTGCCAAGCCTAAATTATATGAAGTTATTCGATTGCCATGCTTAATTTAAATTTGTGAAAGACCAATCTCTAAATAATAATTGAAGTATCATTTTGGTAATAAATTTTATTTGTAGTCTTTTTTTTCAAGTTTTTTACATTTGAATATTTATGTTTGTGGCCACAAAAGATTTGCTAATTGAAAGGCCTGTATGTTACAACATATTAAAAGAAGGACGAGAATACTCGTCTTGACAATTCATAACACCCTGCCAGAGACGAGTATACTCGTCCTTGGCAGCGAATGGGTTAATTGACAATACGTATGAATTGCAAAGTGAAACATATTTATTTAAACACAAATTAAATAGTTCCCCCACGCACAATTTTTCACGATTAAATCGCACCAGAAAGGGTTAATCACCTCGCCCTCCGCGAGCTTCCCCAAGGACGAATCCCTTTATTACCATGAATCTTTAAAAAATCCCGGAATCATGCCCTCGACTCTTCCAATAATTACAAAACGCCGCTCCAAGTGGAAGAAACAAGTCGCGAATAAGAATAATACGGAAGAAGAGCGGAGAATAAAACGCGGAGATGCATCCGACGAAATATGACGATTCGTAAGATCGAAAGTGGCAACGGTAAGCAGACTCAGGGCGGAGAACGGAAACCGGCAAAGATGGTAGCCCGGAGCCGATCGACCTGTCATTACTCCACCTCGATGGGAGCATGATCCAAAACCGTAAATTACAGAGCATCCTGGAGGAGACGATACGGAGAGTAAGTAAGTACGTGGACGGAGAAGCGAGAAGGAGGAGGAGAAGTGGAGAAAAACAGGGAGGATGGTGTGGGCAGAGGGTGCTGGAGGAGGGAGGGAAGAAGAGAGACCGATCCGGGTCGATCGTTCGAGCGGAAACGCGAAACCGGCGGCCGATCGGGTCGAGGGAAATTAAAAGTTGGACGTGGCATTTACATCGGCTACTGATCGCTTATGGGGTGGGCAAGGGTGTTGGGTGGCGAAAGGGGGAGGGAAGTGGAAGGAGGAAGGGTGGAGTGAGGTTGAGGATGGAGGGGTGAGAGGAAAGGTGCAAAGATGCGAAGAAAAGGGGATGCTGCGACGACGGAAGAGGGAGTAGTCGTTGAAGGCAGTTGGGGATAAATAAGAATGATATAGGGAAGTTGGGAAAAAGTTAGACGCAAAATGTTGAAGGAAGTTGGAAAGGAAAATAGTAAAAAGGGAAAAGAAGATAGAAAATGGGAATATAAAGACGTAGAGACGCCGAAGAACGTGAGAAAATAGGGATAAATTGGAAAAGGTAGAAAGGAACTGGAAAGAAGAAATGTGTGAAAACATAGAGAAGAAATAGATAAAGACGTGCACACACTGAAAAAAGTTGGAAAGCAATGTGAAACAGCAGAGGGCTGGAAGTAGAAATGTGTAAAGACGTAGCGAAGAAAGACAGAAGAAGAAATATGTAAAATCCTAGTGAAGAAAGACAGAAGAAGAAGAAACATGTAAAGACGTACACACACTAACAAAAGTTAGAAAACAATGTGAAATAGTAAAAGGTAGAAAGAAGAAATAGGTAAAGGTGTAGTGAAGAAAGACAGTAGAAGAAATATGTAAAATCCTAGTGAAGAAATACAGAAGAAGAAACATGTAAAGACGTGTACACAAAAAAGAAGAAGTTGCAAGGCAATGAGAAACAGCAGAAGGCAGAAAGAAGAAATATGTAAACGCGAAGTGAAGAAAAACTGTAGAAGAAATATGTAAAATCCTAGTGAAGGATAGAAGAAGAAATATGTAAAGACGTATACATACTAAAAGAAGTTAGAAAACAATGTGAAATAGCAAAAGGCAGAACGGACATAAAAAGAAGAAACATGTAAAGACGCAGTGAAGAACGACAGAAGAAGAAATATGTAAAATCCTAGTGAAGAAAGACAGAAGAAGAAACATATAAAGCCGTATACACACTAATAAAAATAGAAAGCAATGTCAAATAGCAAAAGGCTGAAAGAAGAAATGTGTAAAGACGTAGTGAAGAAAAACACTAGAAGAAATATGTAAAATCCTAGTGGAGAAAGGCAGAAGAAGAAATATGTAAAGACGTGCACACACTAACAAAAATTAGAAAACAATGTAAAACAGCAAAAGGCAGAACGGACCTAAAGAGAAGAAATACGTAAAAACGTAGTGAAAAAAGGCAGAAGAAGAAATATGTAAAGATGTAGAAGCAATACAAAGAAGGAGAACGTAAAGAAGCAGTATAACACTGCATCACGAAGGGACGAAGGGGGATAACGCAGAAAGAAAATAGAAGAAGAAGAAGGAGGAGGAGCAGAAAGAGAAAAGAACGAGGCGGATCTAAGCGAAATCGAAAAAATTACAGAGTATACCGCGGGCCAGGGTATTCGGTGGCCGAAGAGGGTCGATCCTGCGAACAATCGGAAGAGAGAGGCCACCGGTATCGAGAATCCGATACTTGTGCGTGTATCATTAACCCTTTCGCTTCTGAGAAGACTGACGCGAGCTCGTATCCTTACCAGGATAAATCATCCGTTCCATCCACCTGTTTGGGTTCGTTTTGCCGATAAATTTAATAAACAAAATAAATGTATATTTAGGAAGAAAGTCTCCCAGTCTGAGAAAGTGTGCTTCTCTAGAGAAGCGGAAGATTAATTTTGAGCAGTTAAATATTGTCTTAAAATTGAATTTTCTTCGTTTTATGTTTGTAACCCTTTGCTCTACAACAACGAGTGAAACTCGTGATGCGCTTGATGGAACAAGAAATTTTGAAGCTTCTCAAAAATTATCTAATTGAGAATATCAATGGAACACGACGCGATAATATGATTTCTATGTTATTAACATTGCGTTAGATTCTAAAATATATCAGCAATCACTAACATATTTTTATTTTAGCTAGTTAACACTAGAACTACCGACGTTAAATCTATTATATTTCAATATGTTAAATAAGTACATCGGGAAAAGAGAAACCAAGAGGCGAAAATGATTATCCATTCGGTGATTTCTGTTTTTGAGATGGACGTGGAATATTTATTCTATGACTCTCCTATAAATTTGGAGAATTTTCCGAAACAACTGTGTACCAGTCATTTTGACTGGTTTGGTAGTTCTAGTGTTAATTTTCAATTATTCTGGAGGAAGCCATAAAGGAAATTCTAGAGCAAGGAGTTAACCTAAAAATACGGGGGAAATAATAATAAAGCGCGTTTATAGAAGACAGAATTGTCATGTGAACCAGGAACTGCGACGTAACTGCTCTCTATCGGGAATATTACGAGAATAATTAAGACTTTCATCCTTTTTCGAGAAGTTCCTGCAACATATTACATTTACAATGGTATTTCGGTAATCAAAGTTTGTGGGTTGATCGTCTTTCTTTGCAACCATGATGAGAATTAGTATATAAATAATTTGAGTCACAACTGGGTTAATTCGAAGTAAAACTAACAGTTAATAACTTCACCACAGACTTAAGGAAACCTAAAGTTATATTTATTTTAATTCCCCTATGATAATGTGAATCTTCTTAAAGTTTTGTCGAAGTCATCAGCACTAAATCTACCAAGGTACTAATTTAAATGGCAAATTTTTAATTCCCTTGAAAAATTCCTAAAATTTTAAAAAATACTAGTCTTCTGATTCACCACATCCGTTTTGAAAAAAAAGGCGCTGAACCAATCATTTTTCTCCCCACCTTTACTGCTTCTTCTCCAATCAATTTCTTCAATTCTAAATATATGGACTTAGCCGCTAGTACCACATTGAACAACTTCCACATTAAAAATTGTAACAATCCTAACCTAAAACCGGCCCCACTAGCTTCAAGAACAAACAATGCGACGTCGAACAGTCCGTTCTGCACACTTAACGCCAATATTATCATCGGACACGGCAATAATTCATCGGAGCCCGGAGCGGCGTATCTTAAAATCGTCCTCGAAAATCATACGTCGATCCGTGGGCGGGCGTATTCGTGGTTTCCTTTCCCAGGAAGCGCCATGTTAAGACGGTCCCCCGATTTACATACGAAACGCGTTTTTTGTTCTCCGCCAGAGATATCCACGCCCATCACCTTTTTCTCCTGTTGCTCTTCGTTGGAGACATCGGCCAATTTCCGTGCAATTAGGATCGATAGCTTGGAACGATGGACATCGGCATGATTATGGGCACTGGATGATCGGGGACCGTTTCTTTCGATTTCTTCGCTGACACTTTAAAGCTAGATTTATTCAGTCGTTTTTGGAATTGACTGATTGTATTTTAAAAAAAGTTCCTTTAATTTGTAATGTCTCGTTAGATAGATCGGTTTAAAACCTTGCCGTATCAGTTATTTTGTGATTGAATGCGCAATAAGTCAAAATGAATCGCTGAAATAACAATCTATCCATGATTTCTAATACAGCGTATAACCTAACGCAATATTAATAACATAGAAATGATTTTATTGTATCGTGCCTTTTAATTTAATAGTTTTTGAAAAACTTTAAAGTTTCCTATTCCATTTTCATTGTTTTTTAGGAATTTTCTAATTTTCTTTATCGCGTCACGAGGGTCACAGGTTATTGTATGGCAAGAGGTTATAAAATTCTTTTCTTTCGGCTTTGTTTCTTTTGAAGTGTTCATTAATAAGTATTGTGAATTAATAATTAGCAGTTCAAATGTTAAGTTCGAGCCTCTTATGAAGAGTTTCTAAGTCATAGTACAACTTATCGTTAGCGGAGTAATGAATAAATAGAAAAATATAGAAGAATGCGTACAGTTAATGAGCTTACTTTATAATTAGCGCAAATATATTTAACCTAAAGCTAAAATGACAACGTTCTTAACGAAATTAGATAACCAATTATATCTGAAATGTTGGACAAAACTAAAAAGAAACGTATATTATATACAAATCATTATACAAGACAAAATGGAAGCCGGTTCTCGCAGGAATGCAGAAGAGATACTTTAAACTCTCAAACAATCGGACTTACGCAACGAATTCTAATTATACGACCAACAATAACATACATCCTGTCGCTAATGACCTCGCATTCGATACGACCTTAAATACCAGCAAGTGTCGATTATAGCCGCGATTATTAGCGAAACGATCGAAGAAGGAACAGTTTCGGGTAATTTTCCAACCTAAAAACGGTATCATCCCAATCGAATGCAAGAAAGGTCTCGTCTCAATAAGGCCATCTATTCTTAGACTCTTAAAATAGCATATCTCACTTTCGATGACTCTTATCGACCGACAATTATCGAAGAAAACTCCACGACTCTCGTGAAAACGTGACTTAAAGATTTCGCATGTTGCAACCAAGCTGCGCCACCAATCGGAGAACCAAAAAAACATGCAAATCGACGAAAAGACGAAAAACGGCACATTTCATATTTATTCAGTTTCACTCTTTAATTAAAACTCCTTAGCATAATTAGACTTAAAACAGTTTAGAACAAAGAACGTCTACGTTTATTCAATTGAGTGTAAAGAGGAAAATATCGAGAAACAACTATAAAAAAAGCGGGAAGATGGAAGAAGACGCGAGCGACACTGCGAGTAGCTGCTTCCATATTAATACTTATTTATTTGTACGATTTAAGTCAACTTCTTTAGCATAATTAGAGTTAAAGCAGCATAGAACAAAGAACGTCTATGTTTGTTCAATTGAGTGCAAAAAGATACTTAGAAAAACGGGAGGAAAATATCGAAAAACAACTATAAAAAAAGGCGCGAACGTGGAAGAAGAAGCGCGCGACACTGCAAGTAGCTGCTTCCATATTTGTACTTATTAATTTGTACAATTTATGCAAAAGTCTTTGGCACAATTAGAGTTAAAACAGTTTAGAACAAAGAGCGTCTACGTTTATTAAATTGAGGGTAAAGAGAGACTTCGAGAGACGGGAGGAAAACGTAGAGAAACGGCGACAAAAAATGCGCGGGAAGGTGGAGGAAGGAGAGGCGGGAGACGTTGCAAGTAGCTGCAATCCAATTTAAAGGCGGATATCCACGCGAGATCTTCACGATTTCTACACAGGAATAAGAAGCCGCGCATCGGCCGTGAAATCATATGCAGTGTCCAGTCACGGATACCACTGCCGTCGTCGATCGCGGCCTCTCCTTTCGGAGGGAAAACCGAGCCGTTTGTCTATCCTCGTCTGGAATCGCGCCAACAGATGGCACCACCGACTGGAACCGAAACCGTTCACTGTGCGTGCGTTGCACCATGCGAGACTTTCTTCATCTCCTCCCACTCTTACGATCTTCAAATCATTAACACTGAAACTACCAAGCCGGTTGCAATGAACGATTTCCAAGTTTTTCTAAAAATTACCCAAATTGATGGTGATTGGTAAGGGACAATAGGGGAGCCATGCAGTAAATATTCCACTTGTATCTCATAAAACCTAAATTGATCGATCGCCTTTTTCACTTCTTGAGGATATAGATCTAGTATAAACTTCCAAGCAATTGAACAATGAGACTTTTAACCCTTTGCACTCCTATGTCGAGCTGCACTCGACACAGCTTTCTATGGCACTTAACTTATCGATATCAACAATAATTTTGCATCTTAACACTTTACCGACCGCTATAGTTTGAGGATCCTACCCACTTTAAAGGATTTATTTTAGTTTAGATTGCCTAAAGAAAATTACAATCTCTTTGAAAATAACAAATGCTTCTCATCGACTCCTTAACACAGTTCCACTACAATAATAAATAACAAATTAGTGATTGCCGTGGGTACCGATTAATAAATTAAAGTCTAAGCGGTGGTGACAAAAAGCCTATTCATAGGTTACCGGTCGGTAAAGTGTTACCATACCTACAATTGTTCCTAATATTAATTAAAAATGAATAATCAACGTGAGACAACTTTCCGAGACTATGTTTGCTTATCTGACGAAAAGTTAGAAAAATAATTTACAGCGCAAAGGGTTAATATATATATTTGCTAATTATTTATAAATCTGACGGAAAAAGGGATGAGAAAAAAGGTTAGGGTGCCTAATGTAACCTTATGGCTTAGTAAGTTGGTTAATCGGGACTACTTGAATCAAGTAGCTGCGTTCTTCTGTTTCACAATTATTTAAATCACAAGTTTTTTGTTTAAATCGAAGTTAGGACATTTAGTTAAAATGAAAGATGATAGGTGCAGTAAATTCTCTGTGAATTGCTCAGGGACAATGGTTAAAAGCTTTGAACTTAAGCCTACAATTTGAGAGTTACAGAAGCTATTGTTACAGCTACCATAACCTCTACTTATCTTGGCGCATCGTGCTGCTTCTTGAAATATCGACAGTGAGAAATTATCCGTACGTCTGTTCGTATAATTGTAAATATATCTTTTCAATTAAACTTTGCCGTAATGAAAGAGTAACATTGTGGTAATCTAATGAAACTGACGATGCAATGTTGCCAATAAATGACTAAATTATTCGACATGGTTGTCGACGATGCACGTGGCGATTATTTTCAGCGACGTTTTGAGCAAATTAGGCTGATGATTGATGATTCGGTGGTTAAAACAAATAGCGTTAAATATAAATTATAATCAGGACGCGATTATCTTGGAGAAACGAGGCGGGTGGAATAAATGAAAAAGAATCGTCTGGAAGTTTAATTAAAAATTGCCGAGGAAATCGAAGTCTCGCGGAACTTTCGCGAACGAGCACCAGAAATAAGTTGAAGTTCGCGTTAATGAGAAAATTATCTCGATTTCACTGCAGGCCAATTGGAATTTCAGAAAATAACTTATATTACGGCTGAATTTGTTGCATCTCGCATTACCAATGAATAATTAATTATGTACGCTCGGTTGTTTTAAAACTTCCAAAAAACTGCTCAGCGAAGCCAATGAAGAGATACGAATTTCATTGAATTTACTTCGGAAATTGAAAATTTACGAAACGGAGAACAACGAGCTTCAACATTTTATGTTGCTCTTCAGTTATGAAGAGTAGCAAATTTATATTAATAATGCGGCTTATTTTTAGTTAAAATATTTAATCCACAGAAGTTTCTTTCATCTTCTAGTCTTTACAGCTGAAAAGTTCAGTCAATGGCAAAATTCCCTCTTTTGATATCATCTATCAATCCACGAAGACTGATCTAATCAGCCGCATCCAATCAAATTCGATTGCCATTACTGAGTTCCTACAATACACATTCCATCTCCTAGTGTTGAGAGTTAAAAATTTGATAGTGTAAAAACTTTATCCAAATAAGTCTCTCTGTTTTGCTTTTTATCTAAAATTTGATCAAAATTTTCTCAATAAACTAAAACCAATCGTAGGTAACTGCCATCTGCTAAATTCCCTAGAGTATATCTACCAACTTTTGAATAACGAACGATCCATGCTGCAACGTGAAAAATACCGCGGCTAAAAAAATTCCCAGATCACGTTTTACAACTTATTTCCGAAGATGCGTAATTTCGTTTCTTTTCGCGGAACAAACGGAGCGCCTCGAAGCAAGTATTTTAACACGGTTGGAGCACAATGTAAAATACTGGAAAATAACCGCACCTGAGGCGATTAGGGTTCTGTGAGTGGCTCGTAAATGTTTTCGCTGACGTCGCTGCCGGCGCAGATCTGTCACGCTCAGTGATATTTTCGCCGATTTCAAATATCGAGATATGTCAATTCTCTTTTTGCTGCAAGGAGTGCAATTGCATATTACGCTGAAATAATAATGGCAATTAATGCTATGCTTAAAAAATTATGACGATCCTTAAAGAAAATTACAGTAAAGTCCCTAAGGACTCTTCTGTCCGTGGTATATTATCTGGTAAAAAAACAAGATTTTTTTAAACTTTTCCTTTGTAATAACTTTATTGAGAATAACATATATTTACTGTGTAAAATTCGTCGCGATTTGGGTCAATTTAAATCTGAATTTGGATCAAGAAGGACCCCAGGAAACGGATGGAGGTTAGAAATGAATGTTTATCCTCCAAGTTTGGTTTGGATAATACATATAATTTCAATTTGGATTGCTACAAACAATTAATTTCATCCGCGATGTTAGAATAAATTTTAAGGAACAACAAATTGTAATTGATGCAACATATGATGAGTGATGGAATTTCTTGAATTATATAAAACTAACTCGTGAAAACTTTGCGTCGTTTGTAAAGGTAAAATGTCCGAGTGGAGCAAAAGTTTCCTTTTTGCTATCAAATAATGAAATTGCTGTACCTATCACTCAACGTTAATTTTTAAAATAATTAAGTACGGATGTCCTCGAGTTACTGTCAATACCTTAAACAGTTCCCATCATCTATGACGGGGTAACTACTATACCCTATGGAAATACCGATCACACGCAAGTACCCATTACACAGAGACATCTATTGGCAACAAATTATACGAATTACCCAGTGTGCTAATCATGAAGATAGCAGAGTAACATGACATCAACTCAAACCGAAGACTCTTTTCTCTCATCATTTCTGAGACAGTTCTAATTTATTATTTAATATATCATAACATCCTTGGTACAGACCCGACCCAAAACAATAGGCCCTAGGCGAAATATATAAAATAGGAATTAAATCCGAAAGGAATAAAACAGCAGGAACACTTTTCATAACCAATAGATCTTAACCTCTAAATAGTCGTTAGAAATCATTCGAAACAATAATTCTACCCCGATCCTTTCATCAGAAACTACTGTTGACGGCAGCAGATAAGTTGGCGCTCGGAAAAAATGCGAGTCTGCAATTTTTGTCAAATTTAGTAATCGATATAAAAGTGAAAGAAAAAACGATTCGAGAAAATGATTTTTTGGCAAAAGCACGGCTAATCTCTCGTGCTGGACCACTGTCCGTCGTCATGGAAACGACAAAGGGAGTGTTTTGTTTTCGATTGTTATTGGCCGAGCTTCAGATTTCCCTTTTCTGATTCGCCTGACGGATAGAGACATCCCTCGTTCTGACGTCATTTTCGATTCTAACGCGTGATTGGCTGAAAGAGCTGCGCATTCGTTGCGTCGTCATGGAAACGACGAAAGAAGTGTTTCGTTTTCGGTTATCATTGGTCGATCTCAGGTTTCCAGGGCCGATATGGTGGGGATTGGCGGTGCGACCGACACTCTCCCCTTACCCCTGTGTAATACCTCAAACCAACAATTCCTTTGCGCCCAGTAGGTCCATGGTACTTCTCGTTCGATGATTCCCAATCATCGATCGCCACTATAGTGAGGGACCAGAAACAAGGCACTTGGCACGGAAGGGGAGATTGTTCTCGCACCGCCTATTCCCGCCATGTCGGTCCTGGAAACCTGAGATCGACGAATGACCACCGAAAATAATACACTCCTTTCGTCGTTTACATGACGACGCAACGAATGTGCGGGTCTCTCGGCCAATAATCCGTCGGGCGAATCAGAGCAAATTACCCCTCAAGTACCTTATTTCTGGTCTCTCACTATACCAAAACCTCGACGACCCCGGTACACCCATAGCACTTCGTACGCTCGCGGTTCACCGTAATTATAAGGCGAAGAGGTTAAGGCGATGGCGTTTATCGAGCACGGCCCTCATTCGCGTGCGGAATGAAAATTCGAGTCCCACGGTGCACACGGTAGTCTTGCATTCTCAGACATCGGCCGTTTAGGGTCCGTCCTCTCCTTCCTTTCGCGTAACGACGAAACGTTTAGCCGATTCGCGGAACTCTTTTCACCGCGCGGGCCTCTCTCCCGTTTCGTCGTCACGCAGAGCAAAACGATCGTTGTTCCACGTATCCGAAATATTCGACTGCGAGGAAACACCGACGCACTGGAAAATTCTTCATTGGCAAACAGGTCTGGGAAAGTCTCGCGGATGAATTACGAGGTGTTTTTGCTCGGCGAGACCGAGAAGGAAGCCGCTCGACGGCGAGTTTCCCGCTGGTTTTTTGAATCTCCCGCGCGCGGGAACCGGCGACTGTGGACGGGAAAACGCGGTGTCGTTTAAGGGATTGTTAAAAGAGAGAGTGAAATGCGACTTGGCGATGTGGTTTGACTGGTTTGTTGAGAGGGAAAGAGACCTTGTTTTAAAGTGGAATAGGATTTCAAATGAGGGCGGTAATTTGATTGAAAAATGGGGTAATTGTGAGGAAATGTGGGGTGTGGTGAGATTTAAGGGTGGGAGGAAATTAGAGAAGGGAAGGCGAGATAAGTGAAATATAGCCTGGGTGATGCAAAAAGCGTGAAGGAAGGAAGAAATTGAGAATATAAGATAGTATTAATTCTCAGGGAGTTTAAACTTAATGAATTCTAAGTAACTTTGGAGTCACTTAGAATAGTATCTTACTACTGAATTCTAACTAACTTAGGAGTTACTTAGAATAGTATCTTACTACTGGATTCTAACTAACTACTGAATTCTAACTAACTAAAGATAGCCTGGGAGATAAAAAAAGCGTAAAGGAAGGAAGAAATTGAGAATACAAGATAGTATTAATTCTCAGTGAGTTTAAACTTACTGAATTCTAAGTAACTCTGGAATAACTTATAATATTAGGGGGACCGAAAAGTGATGTCGTTTCTCCAGATATTTTGCTAAAAAACCAATTGATTTTTATCGATCCGGCATTGAAAATTTGCACACTAGATGACAAAAGGTTGCTGATAACGAGGGCGATTAGATACATCATTCATTAAAAATAGAAACTTATTACAAATTTATTTCTTTGAATTTAATAAAAAAAAATGACATTACTTTCCGGTCCCCCTAATACGATCTTACTATTGAATTCTAATAAGTAATATTAAAATTACTCATAGCGGTATCTCATTACTTAATTCTCCTAATAGTGGCTTCCTATTTTATTCAAAAATATTAGTTGATACGCAAAATAGTATTTTAATCATTCATTCGAAAGTAATTTCGAAGTTAGTAAGTTAGTAATTGTAAATAAGATGCAATTTTGCATATTAATTTATATTTCCAAATTAAGTAGTAAGATGCTATTAGTAGAATTATGCAGCAAGATACTGTTAAATACGAGTAACCTCAATGTTACGTAGAACGCAGTAGTAAGTTACTTATAATGGCATTTTGCTAGTAATTATTTATATCTAACTATAATAATATCTAACTACAACACACTATAAAACTATTAACTACTCCTCAGAGTAGTATTGAGTTACTAACCTTAATGTTAGTTAAAATTCAATAGAAAAATGGTACCAAGTAACTTTAAACTTCGAAGTTATTTAGAATTTATTATATTTAACACTAGATTTACAGAAGCCGTCAAATTGACGAGTTCCTACTTGTCTTACAAACATTTCTCAAATTTACAGAGACGCTGTACAGTAGATATTTCACGTGAATTTTATAATAAAATAATGACTTAACGAATTACCATCTTCACCGCTTGATTCCTCTTTCTTCAAAGTCCTTACTTAATATATTGCAATTTAACAGATTTCACGCTCGTAAATCTAGTGTTAACACTAGAACTACCGACGTTAAATCTATTATATTTAAATATATTAAATAAGTAGTTTGAAAAAGTGGAATTAAGCGGTGGAAAATATGATCGATTCAGTAGTTTATATTTTATGCGATGGGCGTAGAATATCTACTCTATGACTCTCCTATAAACTTTCAGAATTTTTGGAAAAAATAGTATACCAGTCATTTTGACTGGTTTGGTAGGTCTAGTGTTAAACTCACTTAGAACTTACGTAATGTAAGTTACTAAGTGACTCACAGTGTTGCATATCAACTTATTTTTTCATTCCGATGCAAGTGACACAATTGGAACGATGATTTTCTATATTACTCAACAGTTGCTTTAAACAATGCGAATTAGATAACTCGGCGGTATTCAATGAAGAAAGTACACCCGGAAAGTTTCGCAAAACTGTTTCTTCCTCGTCGACCCCCTCCTCTCTCTCTCTCTCTCTCTCTCTCTCACTCTCTCTCTCTCTCTCTCTCTCTCCCTCTGTGGCTGCATTTTCGCACGTTAAAGTAAAATCGTTGGTAAAAGGCCGGCAAGGGGGGAAGAAAAAAGAAATAGCGAGACGGGAGTCTCAGTCGCGCATAATGGCACCGCAGGTGCGTGTTGGAAAAACCGCAAACTGTAGTGACCATTTCGATCGTTTGACGATCTCAAGACCCCCGTGCAGTGACGTAACCGTCGCTTCTGCGTTGGTTTTACAGCTCGACGAAAGAATAAAAAAACCATGAAATTGCACCGTACGAAATAACAAATTAGCATAGTGTATACTAGCTTCGTCATTACTCGCTCGGTCTAGGATTTTGTATGCCGTTGTTAAAGAATTTATCCTACTATATTTCAGCATAAAAGAGGATTGGGGTATTTCATTGCTAAAATATAAGATTATTGCATCCACGACAAATCTAGCATCGAAACTCTGTTTCATAAATAGCTATCGATTCTCTGGTTATTTTAAGCTAATCTCCAATCGGAATTGTTAAGCTTTTACTGCGGGGCAATAATACGGAGTTTCTAGGTTATTTATAAACTGTTTCAACTATTCTCAGCATATTAATTTCTTGCGTTTACGCAATCATTTTCTAAGTAATTTCTGTAATTTTGTAGAAAAATCTTGATAACGAGTTGTCCATCGCGAAATTTCTTCTGCTCAAGTGTCTTTGCGTGGCCATTGTCGCTCTTTACAATGAATTTGAAATGTTACAATGAATTTTCTAATTGCAAATTTACCCATGTGACATATAAATCGCGAAATTACAAAATGCAGATCCATTACATCTCAACATTAATCCAGTCCATTAATTACGTCAATTAATGAGAACATCTTTTCAAATATTACAACGAATTTTCTAATACTAAATTTATCAATGTAACCTATAAATCGCGAAATTAGAAAATGGAAATCTATTACATCTCAACATTAATCCTGTCCATTAAGTCCGTCAATTAATGAGAATATCTTTTCAAATATTACAATGAATTTTCTAATTCTAAAACCACGTAACCTATAAATCGCGAAATTACAAAATGGAAATCTATTACATCTCAACAGTAATCCAGTCAAACTTTCTGTCATCTCAAATGTCAAGAAGCAAAGGCAATATTTGCTTAGTTTTCCTGACAATGAATGGGTTAATGAGTAATCGCGATTCATTGCGAAACGTTGGACGATTTCGCGGATAATTTTAGCGAGGAAAATTGCGAGCGGAAGGAAGTCGATGCAAACTCGAAAACCGTTGTCTGCGATCGTGAAACGAGCTGTTTATTCGCAGGGGATGGTGTATTGCGAATTGATTTACATTCGCACGAAACAATGTGGCGACAGTTTCTGCGAATCGCAATGTACTTGCGAATTTTGTAGCTCGGCAATTCGCTTTCATGGCATCGAGTGGATAATTTTAGCGCACGAAATTTCCACGGGAGAAAATCAACGAATTGGAAATTTTTGATATTGCAAAAATTCGAAATTGCAACGAAGCCGTAAGCTGTCTCTGTAAAAAAGAAGCAGCACAAAAATGTAATTGAAGGCAGTGTAAAATTTCAATAATAATTCGTGTGCAAATATACTGGGATTTGTAATTTGAAAATTGTTTTTGCAAATTTCGTGTCAAATTTAGGGTTCTTATTTTACATTAAATTTCTTTAATAATTTTAACGAAGAAAATGACAAGTTGCTTTGTCAATTTAGCGATAAATTTGCCGTTTGTTGCAATTCGCTTTGCAAATTTCTCTTTGTCCCTGCGAATTCCAAGTACAAATTATTCGCAAGATCAAAATGTAATTCATATTTGGCGCTCAATTTTCCTGATAATTTCAGCGAGAAAAATTCGAACAAGTTTCTGCAAATTTGCAATTTTTCCTCGTCCATTGTTTACCAAATTGTTTATCAAAATTTAATCCATCCCGAATGGACACTCAGTGGCAGAAATATTCGCGAAATGGGACTCTCGATGCTGCAATTTTCGTATTCGCTAATTTATTGTACGGCCACCGAGTGTGCAATTTTGCCGGGCGAATTTGCAATGCGGAGAAAGTCGGCGAGACGATATCGTTACTTCTGCGATTGTGCATTATACGTTAATTTATCTTCGATGCGAATAAACGACAGGGGCTTTCGCAAATCGGGATTTTCGTAACTGCTACGGAATTCTCTTGTTCAGGAATTCGCTATCGCACTTTCCATGTTATCGACTATGCGGTAATTGCAAAGTACCTGCAATATTCCTTCGTTATCTTTCAAAAATTTGTCTAATTGGCGACGTAAGTTTAGTATCCGTATTCTGAAATTTAAAAAAACAGTTTTTTTAACACTAAAACTACCAAACCAGTCAAAATGACTAGTACACAATTTTTTCCAAAAATTCTCAAAGTTTATAGAAGAGTCTTAGAATAAATATTCTGCGTCAATCTTAAAAAACATAAATCATCGAATCGATTAGCTTCTCCGCCTCTTGGTCCCTCCTTTTTCAAAGTAATTATTTCATATTTTGAAATATGATAGATTTAACGCCGGTAGTTCTAGTGTCAATGAAGATTATATTTTCTCCGCACAAAATTTTAATAAATAGTGTCTTTATTATTTGCAAAGATTTATATATTTTGTTAGTATTTGGATATCGAATAGAAAATGATTTTCTGCACCGAATTCCAGTCTATTTTTGAAATTTCAAAATGAATCGACGTTGGAGAATTCTTTCAACTACAAAATAATATATTAGAAACGTATAGCGATATAAATAAACAAATTTTAACCAATTTACCAACCACATTGCGATTTTCCGCCAGCCGGAAAAGTAATACGAACCTCCAAGAGTTAAATTTTGATTAACAATTAATATTCAACAGTTCTATAAACATCAAAGACACTCAAAGCCTAAAAATATTTATTCTTCATTCCACGAATTTCATTTTACATAATTAAATCATAAATAATCATTTTCTTCGCTTCTTTTCTTCTTCTTCAACAGCCATCGGTTCTCCATTTTGAAGAACAATTCTTCTCCCATGAAAATAACCTGAGACCATTTCACAAGAAGCGTAGCAACTTCTATCGCCGTTTGGATTTCGTTTCCGGGTGCAATAACAATTAACGAGGGCGAGATTCTTTTCGCGACTCGAGATCGAATTTCGCGAAGACATTTGCGGGGGAGAGGAATGGCCGAGTGGCTGAGAGATTCCCCAGTGACAAAGAAAATGGCGCTTGTGTCTCGTGTTACAACTGCTCCCTGTCCTTTTCTTTCTTCTTCCTCTGTCTCACTCTGTCCGTCTCGTTTTATCTCTTTTTGATTATTTTTTCCCTCCCTCTTTTCCCACATCGCCCCCTCCTTTCGCCTATTTCTCCGCTCTGCCTTCCTACGTCACTGTGTTTGCTTCTTTTTCTGCTCCTTTCTGTCTTTCTTTTTGTTTTGCACTTTTCGATTTTAACTGGCGCGGTTATTTCACCTAGGACGTACTGTTTTAGGTGGCCTTCGGACCACCAAGGTTATGATATATTAACCCTTTGCACTCCGTTGTCGCCGCAGCGGCGACATTGTAATTAGAAGTTGATAACTCCGTTGTCAGGTAAATCTGGTATTTTTTTATATTTTTTTATATTATAAAACAATATTTTGAAATGTACACGCTTCTTTTTTAATATTAGGTTGGTAAAAAATTAATGTCGGTTTTCAAACTTTATCTTTGAATACACATGTTGAGAATGGGAATAACTTTTTTTAATCGAAATAAGTTCCATTACAATTTACACATTTTTCCCAACGAGAAACAAGTTTTTTAATAATTTTTAATTTCTAAAATGATATAAGAAAACAAACCGATTGAAATGAACGCCTATCTTAAAATTAAGCGCCAAAGTTTGAAACCTCGAAAACCGACATTCATTTCTTACCAACCTAATAACAGAGCAAGATTTTCAATTTTCTACAGACGTGTACTCGCACAATTGTAAATAGTCCTGAAGTAGGTGATAGCTCATAGTAAAAATGTCCAGAGTGCAAAGGATTAAATTAATGACAAGTCTATTTCAGTATTCGTTGAAAATCGTTGGAGTAATATTTATCTAACATTGTTAAGAAAAACATAATTTTGACATGTATACGCTTCTTTTTAATGTCAAAGAAAGATTTTCAATATTCCATAGATGTGCAGTCGCACAATTTTAACGCTAGAATTACCGCCGTTAAATCTATCACATTTCAAAATATTAAATAAGTACTTTGAAAAAAGAGGAATCAAGAGGCGGAAGGGATAATCGATTCGGTGATTTATGTTTTTTAAGATGGTCGTAGGATATTTATTCTAAGACTCTTCTATAAACTTGGAGAATTTTTGGAAAAAATTCTGTACCAGTCATTTTGGCTGGTTTGGTAGTTCCAGTGTTAAATAATTTTGGAGTAACTAGTGGCTCATAGTAAAAGTGACTCCGAGTGCAAAGGGTTAAATAATAAATTAGGGCAAATTTTCGCAGAGACGATGGGGAAAGATTTGAAATGAGGTCCAATAATTGCACGTTTCAGTCTTAACCTCCTTATTCACCATAGCTCCCTTGTTTTCTGGCTTGCGCTTTTAATTTGCTCTCTCAGATTAGTCTTCCTCTTCTCTCTCCCTGCTGACTGGTCTTTTACTGTCTTTTCTTCTTCTTTTGAGTTATTTTCTACTTTTTCTTATTTGCAGTTCAACCTCTTGTCTTTCTACCTCGCTGTTTCCTTCCTCCGCTTGCCTCTGGGTTCTTTTTTTCTCGTCTCTCTCTGTACAGTACTTGCCTGTTATTTTTTTACGCTTTCTTCTTTTTCTTCTCTTGCCAATGCGCTCTTTTGCTCGTATCACTCGTCCTTTTCTTCTCTTAGCTTCATACTTCCTCCTTCTCTCCCTCAGGTGACTTCTTTCTGATTTTCTTTCTTCTTTCATCGTGCATCTTCCCTTTCCTCGCTTCATGGCCGTACTTGACTCCACTTCTGCTTTGTTCTTGTTCTTCTGCGATTCTTTCCTCGCCTCCTCTAATTTTCTCCTTCTTTGTTCTGTCTACCTCTCTCTCTACAACTTGCTCTGGCGTTTTTATTTTGTTCCGCCCTCTTCCTTCGTTCCTTCAGCTGTCTTGGTTTTCTTCTTCTTCCTTTATCGATGCGCTTTTCTTCTTTGATCTTCATCGCTTATTCTTCTTTTCCTGCCGTTTTTCTTGTCTCTTCCCTCCTTCTTTGTTCTCTACCCTTTACCTACCTCTCTTCCTCTGTACAACATTAATGTAACCTTGTCTTTCTTCGTACTGTTTCTTCTTCTTCTCCATTCTGTATTTCTTCTTCCCTTTTATTTATCTGTCCTCCACATCTTCATCGTCTTCACTTCGGCTGCTGCAACTCTCTCCCTCTTTCTGAGTCTGCACAATCTCTTCCACTCTTCTTTGTCGCTTCTTCACTTCTTCTCTTCTCAACCTCTTTTTCCGTCTTCTTCGCCCGCCCTTCTATAAATCTTCAGTGTCTCCGCTTCTTTCCCAACATCTTTCTCTCTCTGTGTTTCTGGCGCTATATACCTGTTTCTGTTCATTAGTGTGTCCCTTCTTTACTTCATCTCTGCTCAACCTCTCTCTCTTTCTTCTTCGCCCGCCCTTCTATAAATCTTCATCGTCTTCACTTCTTTCCTAACATGTCCCTCTCTCTCTCTTCTCTCTCTCTGTCTCCACTCTCTCTCTCTCAATCCCTCCGGTTCTCTACAGATTCCTCTATTCTTCTTTGTCTCTTCTTTACTTCTTCTCTCACCAACCTCTATCTCCCTCTTCTTCGCCCGCCCTTCTATAAATCTTCCTCGTCTCCACTTCTTCCTTAACATGACTCTCTCTCTCTCTCTCTTTCTCTCTCTCTCTCTCTTCTCTCTCTTTCTCTCTTCTCTCTCTTTCTCCACTCTCTCTCACACATACTCTATCTGGTTCTCTACAAATTCATCTATTCTTCTTTGTCTCTTCTTTATTTCTTCTCTCATCAACCTCTCTCTCCTTCTTCTTCACCCACCCTTATATATATCTTCATCTGCACCACTTCTTTCCTAATATGTCCCTCTCTCTCTTTTCTCTCTTTCTCCTCTCTCTCTCTCTCTCACACACTCTATCCGGTTCTCTACAAATTCATCTATTCTTCTTTGTCTCTTCTTTACTTCTTCTCTCATCAACCTCTCTCTCCTTCTTCTTCACCCACCCTTCTATATATCTTCATGTTCTCCACTTCTTTCCCAACATGTCTCTCTCTTTCTCCACTCTCTCTCTCGCTCACTCTCTCTCTCTCTCTCTCTCTCTCTCTCTCTCTCTCTCTCTCTCTCTCTCTCGCTCACTCTCTCTCTCTCTCTCACTCTCTCTCTCTCTCTCTCTCTCTCTCTCTATCCGGTTCTCTACAGATTCCTCTACTCTTCTTTCCTTCTCCTCTCCTCGACCTCTCCTTCCCCCTTCTTCATCCACCCTTCCCCGAACATCCATCGTCTCAATTTCTCCTCTCACCGTCCCCCATCAACTTCTTCATCTCTCTCTCCCAACTTTTTCCTTCCTTCCTCTCCTTATCTCTGCTCTCCTCCACCTCTTCGTCCCCTCACTTCACCCATCCTCGACTTAACCCACATCTTCTCCCCCTCTCTCCTCTTCTCTCTCTTCATCACTCCTCTCTGTTTCTTCTCCTGGTTTTCTTTCCTCCTCACCATCGCAGCCGACTTCTCAACGGCTCCGGCGGTCAGCGGGATCCCCGACGGCGAAAAATAACGCGACGCTCGAATTTGGAGTGGCGTCGGGCGTGAGTTCACGCGCGAGTACCGACGTCCCTCGTGCGTCTTTCGAGGCGGCGTGTGCGTGCTTGAAGAAATATACACGGGACGCGAAAAGCGTCGCGGCGCTGCCCGTCCTGCGTTACGTCGAGTCCGTCGGTATGCGTAAATATACAATCTCCGTCCCTCGCGTGAAACTTCGTGGAGAGAAAACGCACCGGAGGGCGCCGAAGAGAGAGAGAGAGAAAGAGAGAGAGAGAGAGAGAGAGCCGAGGCTCAAAGAGGACAGAATAACTGAGAGAGTCGGGTAACCGATCGGGGAATCGCAGATTTTGGTGGAAAAATGTGGAAAAGAGATTTGCGGACGATGAGATAGAGAAACTAAAGGAGTATTGGATTAAAAGATACTAGGAGAAGTTATTTGAAATGGGGGGAACGAAAGAGTGATCGTTTGGAACCATGGTTCTCAAGCTTTTTTAGGATTCCTTGCGCGAGGATTTTTTTACAGTTTTTTAGATTCATCGCGGATCCTTTAAAATTAACTGCAATCAACGTGTAGGCTATTGTTACCTAATTTTTTTTGATAAGCAATTAGAATATTTATCTGGAAAATGGAAAATGTTCATTATCAAATGTACTCAAAATTAGGGTTGAACTCTCAAGGCTTAAATACTCAGAAATAAGGAAAATCGTAATTGCTCAAAATTAGGGTTGAAATCTTGAGCCTCAAAAACTCAGAAATAAGGAAAATCGTAACTATTCATAATCAGTGTTGAACTCTCAAGACTTAAAAATTCAGAAACAATAAAAAATGTAATTGCTCAAAATTAGCGTTGAACTCTGAAGACTCAAAATCTCAGAAATAAGGAAAAGCGTAACTACTCGTAATCAGTCTTGAACTCTCAAGTTTTAAAAACTCAGAAATAATAAAAAACGTAATTGCTCAAAATTAGGGTTGAACTTTCAAGTCTCAAAAACTCAGAAATAAGGAAAATCGTAACTACTCATAATCACTGTTGAACACGCAAGACTTAAAAACTCAAAAATAATAAAAATCGTAAATGCTCAAAATTAGCGTTGAAATCTTCAGCCTCGAAATCTCACAATCAGAAATAAGGAAAATCGTAACTACTTATAATCAGTCTTGAACTCTCAAGATTTAAAAACTCAGAAATATAAAAAATCGTAAATGCTCAAAATTAGCGTTGAAATTTTGAGCCTCGAAATCTCGCAATCAGAAATAAGGAAAATCGTAACTACTCATAATCAGTCTTGAACTCTCAAGACTTAAAAACTCAGAAATAATAAAAATCGCAATTACTCAAAATTAGGGTTGAAATCTCAAGGCTGAAAATCTCAGAAATAAGGAAAATCGTAACTCAAAATTAGTGCCATCCTCTCAAATATCTAACATTATGGAAGATCATATTAAAATTAAGCCGCTGACCCTCAAATCCGGATAAAAAAGACGAGAAGAAACAGAAAGAGAGAGTGGGAAGAGAAAAAGGAAGAATGAAGCTTAACAGGCGATCTGTGTAAGCGACTCCTCCAATTTTATAAGAAGCCGTGACTCGATACTTGAGACGATAGGTATAATATACGTGACGTCCGTTACTTGGACCCTCGAAAAACACGATCACGCAACACCGACCGATCGAATTCGGATATTCTCTTCTGGCAATATCGCGACACGGTGATTTCGTTGCTCTCGCCTTGCCGGAAGTCCCTCAAGCTTCTTCTTTTTGCAACCGATACCCCGGCTGATCAATCGCTCGTTAATTCAGATTACTTTTACTTCACGCGCTCGTCTTTCGTGAGAATTTTTTCGATCACCGAAACGGCGAATTTTTTATTTTAGTGAATTATTATATTCTTATTGTCTCGCTTCATAGATTTGTTTATAGTGAAAGGAGGATTCATTTTTATATTTTTGTCGGTGATTTTGCAGGAGGAATTTCTTATTGGACGATGATCATTCCAATTTTGTATTTTTGTTTGTCTTCGAAGAGAAAATTGTTGCTGTTAATCTTTTGCAAGATTTTTTTTTGAAAAATCAGTTTTCAGTTCAAAGGGCTATTGAACTTCAGTTGTTTTTCCGATTTTCTTAGGAGTCAGTGAATTTTTTGGAAAGATTTGTTTATCATTTATCGCTAATTAATTATTGAAAATGAGGAATTAGATGAATTTTTACAAGATGATGTAACCTATTTCAAATTCCCACTTCCAAAAAGTATCAAAACTAAAAGTGAAAGTTCACCTAAACACATTTATTTCCCCTCAAAAATTTTTCTTCGTTTCATTTTTCTTATTAATATTTAATTTTACATCACTAAAATTTAAAATTACAGCTGAAACTGAAATTAGAAAATGCAAAAATCTGTAAAAAGAGTTCATTATCAATAATTAAATTACCGCGTAACATCCATTACGCCGTTACAGTTTTCTTCTTTTCTTCTTTCACCGATTCGCGCCGTTCCGGCGAAGAAAATGGCTGTAATATCGCGCCCTATTAATCCGTCGCAAAGAAATGTACTTGAATGTCCGCATGGACATCCGAAAAACAGGCGTATCGATATTCTGAATGTTCCTCGCGGGAAAGAAACTCGGAAAAAGTTCCCGAAGCGTTCTCGGTCGAATTAAATCATCACGGATGCTGATTCGTCGACCGATCTCGAAAAAGTGAACGTGACCTTCGTGTGACGAGTTTTTAAAACTGAAATATACAATAACTATTTACCAGCGTACAACACTCTTTTAAAAAATAATTGCTTCTGCCTTTTTTCCGATCAATTTTCCAAACGAGATAAATTTTAATTAGGACGTTTGTAAATTTTATTTTATATTGAAATAATTAAAATTTGTTATTGTAGAATTTTAAATGTTTCTGAAAATGTTAGGTCTGCAAGTATTTGAATTTCTGATAAATTGATATTTGGAAATTATGTTTACGATAGATTGTGATTTTATTTAATTTAATTTTGGGGTGAAAATTTGGTCTCTGTTGTCAGTTTATTTTTTCTCATCCCTTCTCTTTTAAGAGGTGCATCTACATGAATTGCAGCTGGTTACAGAATTCAAGTAATTTACGATACACCTGTTTCAATTGGGGCATTATAATAGAATTAAAGTAATTTACTGTACGAATGCATTAATCACAACTGATGACAAAATTCAAGTACCACACTGTACACCTGTGCTTCTACTCCGCAATCTGATTTAATCTCCAAACTTAAAAAAAAACTGCATATCTCCGTAATTTCATAAGCTTAATTAAAATATAATTAAATAAGTCCCCCCACAATTTATATTCCACTTTCACATTTATCGATAACTAATTGCAAATTTAATTCTTTGAGGAAAACTTTTTAATACGTAATGAACATTTTCGGAATTAACATGAGAAATATTTAGCTCAGCTATTTATAAAAAATACCATCACAGATAATCAAACAATTGTTCGGCAATTATCTTAATAATCCACCTGCCATTTATCTCTTCCTTTTCAGTCGCTCGATCAAAATGAAGTAACACGATTATCCTGAATACAATTTTGCAGAAAACCTCGACAATCTTACGATCTATTGAGTTCTTCCTTGTAGAACATTGATTTGTAAAATATTAATTAACGATACGAGGCTTTTTTTAATGCTGTCGTAGATGAGAACAGTTGTTCTTGAGCTTCAGTTTTTAGAGTTTTGTGTGCCCTTGGATTCCAGAAGTTTTATAAAATCTTATCGTTTCTAAATATGACTCAGGTAAGCAGAAACTGCAAGAAGCATTATTTCAAGGATTACATCCTGCATTAAGTAATTTTTCAAGGGCTACAGGGGGTATAGGATTGTATTAAACCAGAAGTTAGTGTCTAATTGAAATCCTTATTACATTCGGTACATTTTTGCTAAATTATTATTGAATTATACATCATAACCTTGGTGGTTTAAAAAATATTCCAATCTAAACCAGTAGCATCTACAGCCAAAAGTTGAAAACGAAAAACAGAGAAAATTCCGGCGTCTCAACGACTCACATTAAGTCAAAATTACAAAACTCCGACTAAATTCGACTTTTCCGTTCTACACCTTCTGAAATCTTAACCTCAAAATCTCAAACTGCCTATGACACACATAAATGCACCGATAGATTCAAAACTTAAAGAACCAGCTTCGAAAACAAGAAAAGATTATTCCTCGGCAAATTTTCCATCCGAAATTCTCCAACACGAAAAGAATTCTATCGGCAATCGATAGAATCGAACGATTCTCTGAAACCGCGACGGCATTACATCGTCGAGTGTATTAGAAGGCTAAATCTTTACGGCGCTTAACTCGCCGCGACAACCGAAGTAGAACTAATTGCGTTCACTCGATGGGGGAATAAATTAGTTTCGTTATTCATTGATCCGCTCTTATTAATCGTCCCCGTACAATGTAAGAAGCGTGAATTACGTAAACGGCCTTCCGAACGATTGACACAATAAAGGAAGTGGCTCCCTCTTTTTTTCTTCTTCTTCCTCCTCTTTCTCGACGATCGAAGTCGAGGCTTACCGTAAAACTGGACGCAGGATGATCGTGTTACGCGGCTCGAGGGACGGAAAACGGAGAAATAAGTGGCTGCTGGATAATTACGGTAATGGCTCGCCGATTATGATAAACATTGAAAGCCTCGATGCAACGAGCATCCGTTAACTGAAACTTGTATCACTCGATCGTTCAGCGGACGGACTTTTTTGCCGGTAATCGGATAAAGAGATCGATTAGGATCACCAGCTTTTTTTTAGTGCAATGGAAATTGTCCGGGGAGATGTTTTTTTGTGGATTAGATTGGAGGACATGATGGAATTTGATGTAGGAAATTGTATGGGTGGAATTAACCCTGCTGTTCTCCGAAATGATGATTGTGTTTTAACAAATTCTACGTTTTTGAGTATTTGTTTTTGACTTTCAATGTATTTAAAGTTTATGTTTGTTTGAATATTTTACATTTTTTTAATATTTGAACGGCTGCTTATTGGGAATACGAATGTGAGGTAGAAACAAGGAGAACAGCAGGGTTAACTTTAATCTGTATTGTTGTGGAGAAATTGTGGACAATTTTGCTATTCAAATATAATTGAAGATTTATACTTTAACAGTGAAACTACCAAGACAGTCAAAATGGCTGCTTCTCAATTTCTTGAGAAAAATTTTCGAAATTCAAAGAGAAGACGTAGAATAGATATTCAACGCATAATATATATAACGTACGTACGTGATTCACTTAAAAATTGAATAACAAAATAGTGCCAAAAGGTACCTAACTGGAACTTCCAAGATGTATTCCTTAGAATATGTAGAAGTAATCACCACAAAGATTTCGTACGTCTGCCTGTGCTCTTCTTTGCTATACCTGCCGAAATTTTGCGAGACTATCCGCCTGTCGAGGCTCTTTTCATTAAATATCTTTTTAGCATAAAGTCCAACAAGAAAATGATTTGTGCGAAAGTTTCTTTATTTCTTCTGCAGAATGAAAATCTGCAAAGAAAGATATAGATTCCTCTATGAAAAATGAAGTTGACCTTTAAATTACATTGAGAAAATAAAACAAATAAAAAATTAATATTGCACCGACATTTTCTCCGCGATACTATGAAACTTTTGTATATAACATTTTTCTCTAAAATGGATGGTTTTCGAGTTATTATTTTTTTCCACCAAGAATCTCGATTCGTTCCACTGTGCAGCGGGTTAACGTTTCAGCACGAAGATTTTGCTCTTAAACCGATATTTTTCTGCAAATTTATATTTTGTAATACGTTATACTATTATAGATAATTTTTACAATTATGTTTTACTCATTTCTTGATGATCATTTTAATGCAGTTCACCATAAAATTCCCAAATTTCTAAAGATAGGAATTTCAATTACGATATTTCAATAATTAAAGCTGCAAAACGTTGCATCCAGTAGACCCCCTATAACACGGGTTCATATAAGATAAGGTTCATATAACACGGTAAAAAAATGAGACAGGTGTTGCGATTTTGTTACATTTTATCTCCAATAACTAATATAACCAACATTTAAAAGAAAATGTCGCTCGAACCTAATTATGAGTAGCTCCGTGAGTGAAAAAATGTCAAAAAAGTGTTACTGCTTCTTTTATTTAACACAAAATGAATAACGAAACACTTTCTAATTTCATTATTTGTTTGTTTTCAAAAGAAATAAAAATTATGTTGGGCTTTACATATTAAATATTTATTTTACATCTGTATTCAGTATGAGTAAGAGTGTATGTTTATGCATAAGTAAAACATAAATTTTTATACATTTCTTGTGGAAAAAAAAACATTTGTTATTCAACGGCCATAAAAATTGTTGTCATGTAGTGTCTTAAACTTCATTAATAAAGAAAGTTATTTTAAGCATAACAAATAAGTTAATCTCCTTGGTCTGTAAACGGCTCATTGATTTGTATAATCTAAATGACTCGTACAACACGGAACGTATCTACCGTGTTATAGGGGTGTCTACTGTACTCAATAAAAAATTTGAAAATACATTTTTTTTATTTTCCCGTCCAAATTTTACTTAAAGTAGATACCAGATAAAGGTTTTATATACGTTATACAATCATTAGGTTAAAAAAAAAGCATATAAAAACTCGTTTTTCTTTCACATCACGCTCAGTGTACGGTGACAGTAATAAACCAGAAATTAATTTCGAGTGGTCGCAACCCTGCATAGAAAAAAAAATTCGAGCTGAAAGGGTTAATTTATCCTTGAACTGTGACCTTTGTCAACCAACCAGAATTCTTCAAAAAAAGTAATTTTCAATCTCTCTGTTCCCAGGACTCGCAGAACGGCCCGGTGCTGGACCGATGGAGTATTTGCTCGGCTGAGGAGGAGCCGCTGGTCCTTCAGCAGTTCCTCAGATTCGCCGAGACGCGTCCGTTCGTGCAGCAGTTGCTGCTGGCCGCCGGGACGCCGGGTACGGATGCTATGTCACCAAGCAGACGACCTTCGCCGCCGACGATGCCACTAGCACACTTACCTCCACCGTTGCACCTGCTTCACTGCGGTCTACCACCGCCAGGTTCGAGGCTTCCGCCTCCTTTACCACCTCCGCCACCTCCGCCATCGGTTTCTCATCCGTCGATGTCGCCTACCACTCAGAAGCATTATTCCTCCACTGCAAGCGGGAATTCCGGGGTTACGAGTAGCGCCAACTCTCCGCCAAGAAGTCTCGACTCTCACCTGACCGTCTCGCCTCTCAACAGACTTCAGAGCATGCAACCGTTCGACTTCCGCAAGCTCAGCACCCTAGGAATACCTGCGTTTCCACCCCTGCCACCACCGCCACCCGCGGAGCAGCTCCTACAGAATAGAAAGTCCATGAGGAACCTTCAGAGTCCGCACAGTCCGCCGCATCATTCGACCTCCAATCAGTTGCAGAGGCACCACATGCCAGTAGCTCCTGTATCCTCGTCCGCCCTCAACTTCGGACATCCTCTCTCCGTTGCAGTATCCTCCGGTGCACTTCCGCCGAGCTTCGCCCACTTTCCACCTCCACCCATGGGAAAGTCATCCGGCAACGTAGCCGGCATCACGGCTCACAACGACGTCCACAGTGGTGGCGAGAAGAGCAGCGAGTTTGGCTCCGAGGAGGACGAAGAGGATGACGAGAACTCCGACAGCGCTTTGAACCTCAGCAGACGAGATTCCACGGCGAAACACTCCGCCGAGCCGAGACACGGTCCTCCGCTTTCTCTTCAACCGGCGCCCCTGGGAAGGCCACCCGGTATGCCGGGAAGAAAGCCACATTCGCCGGGTAAACGACCAGGGGGCCAGTGGGGAGCTTCCATAAATATTCCACCGAATCTCGGCACCCCGTTCATCAATCCAACCACGGGGAAGAAGAGAGTGCAGTGCAACGTATGCCTCAAGACCTTCTGCGACAAGGGAGCCCTCAAGATTCACTACAGCGCGGTGCACCTTCGAGAGATGCACCGCTGCACGGTGGAAGGCTGCAGCATGATGTTCAGCTCGAGAAGGTCGCGCAATCGGCACAGCGCCAATCCCAATCCTAAGCTACACTCGCCCCATCTACGGAGAAAAATCTCACCTCACGACGGTCGGTCGTCCATGGCGCATGCGCTGGTTCTACCACCGCAGGTCGGGCTACCAGTTCCAGCCACGGGATTGAATCACTTGCCGTTCGGTTCGTTCTCTCTGCTCACGCCGCCGCCGGATCTTCGATCGCCGGCGTCGCTGTGCGCGTTGGACTTTAAGCATCTGGATCTGTCGTCTACGCAGAATCAAGGGAGACCGTACGAAGACATGCAGCAGAGAATGAACGTAAGTAGCAGTCTGTCAACGACGACCGTCCTGACGACATCGACCGTCGCTATGACGACAAGCTCGGAGGTGCCGAGCACGATGGCAACGAGAGGCTCGTACTCGAACAGCAGCGCGGGCGACACTGTGTCACCGTCGACTCAGGCCTCGACTTTGGTCCCCGACGGAGAGGACGAAGATGACGACGACGATGACGGTGGTATCGTCGTGGTCGCCGAAGACGACACCAGCAACCTTCCCTCCAGACTCCCTCTGAGACCCGACGATGACGACGAGCAGCCCGCGGACTTCAGTCTCGCCAAAAGACCCAAGTTGTACTTCGGCGACGCTGCTGACGAGGATCTCGTCAGCAATCCTGACAGCAACGAGGACAACGACTCTATGGGCACCGATCAGCAATCTCTCTCGGTCAGTCAGCACTCCTTGAACTCTGCATCGTTGAACAGCAGAGGAGTGCGGAAGAGGAAGTCTCAGCATCCCACGAGGTGCGCCGTTCTAACGGAAATCCACTCGTCCTCGACGGACGGCGATTCCTCCAACGACGAGGAAAGGGTCCAACGTCGATGTCTGTCCGATGGCACGGGAATCTCCATGAACGAGATACAGAGCCAGCCGGAGGACATGTCGATGTCACGGTTAGAGGCGGAAGAACGTAAAACCTCCACCTCCCCCAAGAATCTCAGCTTGAACGAGCAGGACTCCAGATCGCCGGACGCCTGCAAGGAATCGTCCAGCATCCCTGCACGTCGGGACACCGTCTCGTCGCAGGACAACGCGGAGGACCTACCTCAAGACGAGCCTCGAGATCTTAGCTCCAGAGCGAGTAGCGTGAAATCTCCAAAACGGCAGATCAGCCCGGAACCAAAGAGCTACGAGCCATCTCTTGAAACGCGAGCAGACAGCACCGCTCCGTCGTCCAAGGACTCGAATCCCGATCAGGGCGACGGTCGAGAAGACAAGGAAGAGACGACGAAAGAGGACGACGAGCGACCTAAGAACAACGAGGGCGAAGAGGACGCGAGAAGAAAAAACGAAGATAAGCAGGAGGACGACGATGATGACGATGATGAGCCAATGGAGGAGGTCGATGAGGATGATGATGATGATGAGGTGAACGACGTCCTGCGCAATCAGGAAGGTGAGCGTCCCGATGATCCCTCCCCGAGCTCGGTCGACAGCCGTCCGACGACAGCCGACGACCTCTCCCACGACTCCTCGACCACCACTTTGCGTCAACTCGAGTCCTTGTCGCAGGGTCGCTCGCTGCAGTACGCCGGGACGCAGGAGGCACCGCCGGCGGTGGCTTCGAGGTCTGGCCGCGGCTCTACCAGCCCCGTCAGCATCCTCACGAGCCACCAGGAGATCACCATGGACAACTCCTCACGTGGCTCTCGTTCATCCAGCGCCTCACCCTCCACAGCGGCCATGGATATGGACAATAGTCTCATCACGTATGCTCGATACGAGAACGGAGGTTTCGTCAGTACGCAGGAGGTGCCCCTGGATCGCGATAACCCGCGACGCTGCACGGCTTGCGGGAAAGTCTTTCAGAATCACTTCGGGGTAAAGACGCATTACCAGAACGTCCACTTGAAGCTGATGCACCGTTGCAGCGTGGACGGTTGCAATGCTGCGTTCCCGTCGAAGAGATCGAGGGACAGGCACTCGGCGAATCTTAATCTGCATCGTAAATTATTGTCGACGTCGTCGAGCCCGCCATTGTCATCGAGCTTGCCGCAGAGCCTGTCGCCGAGGATGGACGACGGATCGATGAATCCGTTGTTGCACAACGAGTTTCTCGCCAGACTGTACGCCGACGCTGGAATCGGGGCTTTAGGCGGATACCCGCTGACGCCTGGATTACCGTCTGCCGTGGATCTAGCCGCTAGAATACCGCCGCCACATCCTTTGCTACTGCCACCGCATTTGGGAGCGACGTTCTCCGGTCTTTCGTCGTTCGCCTCGCATTTGGCGGGTTTGAACGGCTTGACGCATCAGCATCTCAATCATCTGAGCAGAATGTCTCAGGAGCAAGGTGCCAGACATCCCTCGGGAACTTCCGGCTCGCCGATGTCCTCGCCGGGGGCGGAGGACCGGAAGGAGGAGGCGAGGTGCACTATACCTGGCTGCGATCGGGTATTTGGCTCGAGAGCCGTGAGAGACGCTCACTCGAGGGATCCGCAGGCTCATCGTGACTTACCGATTCTCTCGACCAGTGGCTCGTGACCGATCTCGTTCTGCGCGCGCGGAGACTACTATCCCTTACTGTGATGATGCCAAAATCTCCTCGATGCGATACGATCGGCCGACAGTGATCTCCCTGGTTTTACGGGGATCGGTGAACGACCGATAGAAACGGCCGATTCGCTTTGGACGAGGGTTCCTTCGACGTAAACGTGCAATATCGAGCGGAGACGCCTTCGATCGGATATGCCACGGTTTGTTCGGGTTCGAGTCGTCGATCGGACGTGTTTCGTCGAATTGTTTTTGGGAATTATCGTCGTTTCTCGGTTTCTAGAAGAATCGATCGGGGGAGTTTGTTGTATCGGGCTTGTTTTTTTTGGATTGGATTTTTCTGAGAAATCGCGGGGTTGTTCCTATCTAGTCAATTTGGAGATTTTGAGTTACGGAGACGTGGGGAGAGATTTTTTGGATTTTTTGAGAGAGACGGCGAAGGTGGAAACGTTGCTGTGGGTTTTAACGAGGATGGAATGATGCAGTTGTTTTTTTTTAAGTTGTTTAAAAGTGAAGGGAATGGTAATATTAATTGAACTTTGAATATGGTGGAATAGATCTTTTTAAACAGCTGAATTAAATATCGATATTTGTCGGTTGAAGTTTGCACCGTCTGCGAAGAGGCTCGGCATAAATTAAGGTTTGTATAACTTAAGAAAAAGTTCATAGACTTTCGTCCGTGATTAAAAGTATTTCGTGAATTTTACAGTATTATTTTTACATTATTGAAATTACTTTTTCTATTAACTATCCTATCGAATTTAATTAATAAATTCACAAACAATCGAGAAAAGGAGTGCATAAAAATAATTTTAAAACGGAATTGAAGTTGCAAGTAACAACGTGAGTTCATTAACCAATAACATCACCCTCGTTAATTTTCCCAGCGATAAACGCCACCGAAAGCCGGTCATCGTAAATGCAAAAAACCTAAGAATCGCAGCCAGTCGATTTTTAAAAGTGTATTCCAACGTTCACCGAAATCAAATTACATTTCTCCAAACAGTATTCTTGCCTGTGCGTTTAATACGAACAAACAAACTTCTCGAAAACAAAGCAAAAAGAAATCACCTAAAAATCGTGATGCCTTAAACATCGAAACAAACATCGGAGGACTCGAACTCTGACATCTCTCCGATCAACGGATACGGTGCGCTGCTGGAAAGATGACCAGTGGGACGACAGAGGGGCACGGCGCATGCTCCACCCGGTCACGTGACCGCTCTCGCCAATAACAAATTGCCCCTACCATTCTGACCAATTAGACCGCACTCCATTTACTCGTCGTCTTTCCAGCACAGCACAGTACGCGAAAGTCACCAGAAACATGCGAAAAATCAAAACAAAGATAATTCTTGATCGGAATGACATCATTTAACACTAGATCTACCAAATTGATCAACAACGACAGATTCACAGTATTTAAAATTTCCTACAAATTTCTAATACTCTGTCCTTTTCAATTGTCCACACTTTGCAAGATGTATGTAAATGATTAATTTTCTCATTACTCAAAGCTCTTTTTTTATAACTTTCCTACATACATATTTAATTACTGTAAACGTATCGCAGTAATTATTAGTGACTCTAGTGTTAAAAAAAAACTCCGTGGTGCTTCGATCTCCTTCGACGAAGGCAACGTCCCCGTTTAAGTCCGCGCATCAGTGTCACGTGTCATCGAGAGAGTCGGTCGACGTAAAAAGTATTTTCCACGAAGCCGCCCCTTTCTTTCGGCCCTGGCCATCTCTTTGTCGCCTTCGCACGCTTATGGGGGGTGGCGATCGAAGTGAAAGGGAAGGAGGAATTCGAGAGACCTGGAAAGATCGAAGGCAGATGCAGAATGAAAAAAAAGAGAGAGTGAGTGAGAGAGAGAGAGAGAGAGCTTCTCGGTCTTCCCGGCTGATTTTATCATCGTTGTGATAACGTAACGTTAGTAAATATTGCCACTATTTAATCAGTAATCAATTACTACCGCTGTATATAATAATATAAACGTTTAGGTACCTTACTCGATGTGTATCGCGTAATTAATCAATTAAGCAATTAAACGGACGCGATTGATGGGACAGCCACGCTGTCGCGCACGATGCTGTCGACCCGGGCCGAGAGGAGATGATAGTTTTGTAAAGGTGAACTGTGCGTATTGAGTCCGGGATGATGTCGAGGGGCTGGATGATGATGATGTTTTCGGATGGCAGCTATGGGGCGGTGCGAAGCGAAGGTTAAAGTTAAAAGGGGTGGTTTTTAACGCATTCGTTGGTGTCGATAACAGGTGGAGTGCTTGATTCTTGATTGTTGAAATTTGAGGAATTTCGGGATGGCAGAGTGACGAGGGATTTTTGGAAGAAAATTGGAAAATTGCTTTTCTGTAGGAATTTTGAGTTTTGATGCTGCGTGGAGAGAGTTTTAAGGGTGATCGAGGTATTTTAAACGGGCAGTTTAAAAAATACACGCGTTTTTGAAATTTTTTTGAAAACAGCACTGTGGGATTTTAAGAGTAATTTTTAAGGGATGAAACTTCATTTCTTATCATGTCTAATCAATTATTCATCAAAGCTTCGCTGTTTGAGTAACTCTAGAAAAACATACGATAAAGAATGTTTTTCGAAATTAACCTCTTATATAATATTTAACATATCTTGATAGATATACTTTAACAGTGGAGCTTTTGTGAATGTTTCATTTTGTGTGCTATAAAAAACTTAAATTCTATCAGCAAAGTTGAAACATCAGATTTATATGCGAGGGTAGTTTCATCCCTTTAAAGTTTTTTGATAGTATCAGAGAGAGTTTGAACAAATTCTATTATCAGAGTCTTCTTTCCACAATTTTTCATCAAAATCAATGATCCATCTTGGTTATGCATTTTTTTTCAAATTAAATTTTGTTCTTGGACGTTTCATAACGAATGTGAAAATAAAAATGAGAAACACAACAAAATGAAAAACATGTTCCTCCGAAATTCGAGTATTCAGTACATAATCAAAACAAAAGGGTCCTTCCTTTTCATACAAACAGTTTCAAAAATCACTCAATTTTCACAAAAAGCTACAAAAGAATTCCCAAATTGCGTTTAAGCAATTCCAAACCATTTTAAACAAACAAAAAAGTTCCCCGTTGGTCTGAAAATCTTCCGCCATCTTTAATCTCCAGTAGAAAGTATTCCAACAACAAGCAGATCCAGCGAATGCGTTAAAAAGCAATCCGGAAGTCCCCAGACATAAAGCGGAAGGCTGAAAAGAGCCGGTCGATCGTTGTGAAGAGTAACCGATCGAAACATCGATTGACCGTATAAAAAAGAAAAATCAAAGTGACTCGTCGTCTCGCGCTAGATAAATGAAGAATAGATAGATTTTATTTATTGTTTCCTAGGGATCCTACACGACACACACTGTACCAGCGGCCAGTAGCGGGCACTGCCGCGCAGTTGACTTCCTTCCGTGCGAAGTTCCACGTTCAAATGTCATTTGTTGGCGCGCGCGCGAAATTCAAACGTCCGTTTCGCCTCGACTCGAATTCTCGCTCTATTCGTTCGAATCGAGAGACGAAAAACGGTACGTACGGTCTTTGATTCTTCTCACTTTCGTTTGTATTCTCTCTTCTTCGTTAGTTTATCGTTTCGGTTGTACATACACTCCTTATTTTCTATGTATAATTTTTCCACACGAGACAGCCGGCGTCGCGGCGTCCTCGAACGAGTAAACCCGGGAAAGGAGATCCTTTTTCTACGCGCTTCAGATTAGGTTTTTACAGCTCTCACTGTACACCACACCGTAAACACGCCGAGTACAGATTTTTCTGTGTAAAAGATTTGACAACTCGCGACACACGACGAACCCACTACTATTACACTTTAAGGGCGAACCAGATTTACAATTGTAATTATGTATAAACTGAATGCTATGATGTATATTATAGATCGATTATAAAGAACACTCATCATTATGAAAATAAATACCTATCGAAATTAAGTGACCTCTGAGTTTGTTACACCTCGATGTTTTCCTTTCCTTCCGGAGTTCTGCGTTGTTTTGTTAAATGGATAGCTTGTTAATTGTTACTTTCTTCGGAAATTTTACTGAGAATTTAGTACATTATTTCTATTTTTTTTTAATATTAACAATTTTCAGATTGTTCGTGATTTTTATAATAAATGTTGAGTAACTTTTTAATGGCGTATAGGTTCATTGTAGTTTCTTCAATTGTAAAGTTAAATATATGACGATCTGGGGTGCAAAAATTTAGAAACTTGAAGTAGAATAAATTTTAGAATATTCTAATCGGTGATTAACGCAGAATTGAAATTGTCAGTAAGAAGAAAATAGTTTAAAATAATAGAAACAGGTTTAGGTAAACAATTTCGATCAAGGCATAGCTGTCTGCGGGTAATCACAGATATTCTGAGTTTCTTTTAAGTATTTCGTTTTCAATACATTTCTGTGCGATAATTAACTAAGAAATGATCACTGCTTGGAGAGGCATACTCCCTCTCGCCATAAATCAATAAAATCCGCTTTGTTACAATCAAAAATTTTCATGAAACACATTCAATTCTGAATTACTCCTCTTCGTGTTCAATTATAAATAATAACTGTTATAAAAATATAAATAACATTCACTGATTGATCTTGATTTGTAAATTCAATAAATTTTAAAAGATTCCAATATCCGTTAAGTTGAAAAATTCACTGTCATAGTAAACCATTAAATCAGATTTGCTACATCACGTTTCAAAACGTTACAATACTGCAACAAATTAATGACTAAAATCTCATTTCACTAATTAAATGCTTAATTACGATATACATAACCTCGAAAGACTTGTAGGGTGAAGAATTAATATTACTCCAAGTTTCTGATACGTATTTTTATAGAATACAAGTGCCACGCGTTAACCCTTACCTTACGATTTCTATTTTGATAACGTACGTAATAATTCAAAATTAATTGCAGAAATACAAATTTCACTCTAATTTTTAACATTTGGTATAATTGACTGCAACATTACTATTATAGAAATAATTTGATCGTCTCGTGACCAACTGAGATTTTCAATTTGGTAGTTACTGGAAAACTTCAACATTTCACATTCCATTTATCGCGTCACGTGTTTCAGACGTTATTGTAAGCTAAGGGGTTAAGGGTTAAAGAAGCTATTAGGTTGGTAGGAAATTAATGTCGGTTTTCAAGCTATCAAACTTTGGCGCTTATTTTTAAGATAGCCGTTCATTTTAATCGGTTTGTCTGCTTATATCATTTTAGAAAAAAAAATTTTATTAAAGAACCTGTTTCTCGTTGGAAAAAATGTGTAAATTGTAATGGAACTTTATTTTGATTAAAAAAAGTTATTCCCATTCTCAACATGTGTATTTAAAGATAAAGTTTGAAAACCGACATTAATTTTCTACCAACCTAATACTTCCAAAGATATTGGAATTCCGCTCAAAATCCAAATCGCAACAGTAATATTGAATATTTATAACACGCAAGCCCGAAGACGAATACCGAAACCACCCCCGACGCCCTGAAACCCCCTCGAGTCAAGTCCTCCCTACGGTCGCATCCCATTATTCCATTATTCCGCAAAAAGAATCCATAACCCCGAAAAATGAAAAATCTCTGCTCCGCCTACGACCTCGAAGTCCCGACCTCGTTTTCTGCGAAAGAAATCCTCTCGAAACGAGGGACGCCGGCTCGTTTATCAGAGATCTCGCGGGCGTGCACGCGCACGCCTACCAATCCTCGTGCCATGAGAAAAAAAAAGCGAGGGGGTGGGTGGAAGAAATACAGGGAGACAGAGGGATAAAAAAAGGAGAGGAGGATGGAGAAAAATAGCAAGAAATGTAGAACAGCACGGGGGAGTGAAGAGAGGTGTGGAAGAGTAGAGGGAAAGAGAGGGAGGAATCGAAGAATAGAAAGAAGTATAAATAAATAGAGAGGGTGAGAAATAAGTAGAGAAATAGAAACAAGTGTGAAAGGTAGAGGAAAATAGAGGGTGTCGTAAAAAATTAGGGAGTGAGAGAGAGAAGGGGAAGTAGATAACTGTAAAAGATTTAGACAAATAGGGAGATCATAGAGGGAGATAGGGAAAAGTGGAGAGAAAGAGAGCGAAAGAAATGGAAGAAATGTAGAAAGTAGAGGGAAAGAGAGGGATAGAAATGAAAAGAGATACAGAAAGTAGAGAGAATGATAGCGAGAGAAGTAGGAAGAGATGGAATGGTAGAGAAGTAGAGAGAAAAACGATGGGAGAAATAGAAAGAAATATAGAAAATGAAGAGAAAGAGCACGAGAGAAATAGGAGGAGATGGAAAAGTAGAGCAATAGAGGGACACAAACAGGGATATAGAAAAGTAGAGAGAACGAAAGCGAGAGAAATACAGAAAGAAGAGAGGATCAACAGTGAGGCAGGCACACAGAATTAGAAGAAAATAGAGGAATAAATAAGAGAAGAATGATAGAGAAATAAGTAGAAGAAGAAAAATAGAGAAACGGGTAGAAGAAGAAATATAGAAAAATAAGTATAAGAAGAAAAATGGAGAAATAAATAAAAGAAGGCAAATAGAGAAATAAGTAGAAGAAGAAAAATAGCGAAACAAATAGAAGAGGAAAAATAGAGAAATAAATAGAGGAAGAAAAATAGAGAAATAAGTAGACGAAGAATGATAGAGAAATAAGTAGAAGAAGAAAAATAGAGAAACAGGTAGAAGAAGAAATATAGAGAAATAAGTATAAGAAGAAAAATGGAAAAATAAATAAAAGAAGACAAATAGAGAAATAAGAAGAAGAAGAAAAATAGAGAAACTAATAGAAGAAGAAAAATAGAAAAACAAACAGAAGAAGAAAAATAGAGAAACAAATAGAAGAGGGAAAATAGAGAAATAAATAGAGGAAGAAAAATAGAGAAATAAGTAGAGGAAGAATGATAGAGAAATAAGTAGAAGAAGAAAAATAGAGAAACAAGTAGAAGAAGAAAAATAGAGAAATAAATAGAAGACAAAAAATAGAGAAATAAATAGAGGAAGAAAAATAGAGAAATAAATAGAAGAAGAAAAATAGAGAAACTAATAGAAGAAGAAAAATAGAAAAACAAACAGAAGAAGAAAAATAGAGAAACAAATAGAAGAGGGAAAATAGGCAAACAATTAGAAGACGAAAAATAGAGAAACAACTAGAAGAAAAATAGAGGCAACGTTGGGAAGATACGAAAGAAAAGAGGAACAGAAACAGAGAGAAACAAAAAACGAGAAGAAGTCGAGAGGGACGAAGAATGCTGCGAGAAGGGTCGAGAAGGGTTTCCGCGGTGGACCACCGCTAAATCGCACGGCAAACAGACGAAAAGGTAGGCTGACATCGGCGAGTCGAGGCGCAGTAATTAGAAGTGTCCCGGACGATGGTCCACCATGAACCCATGGACGAGGTTCGGAGATAGTTAATTACACGTAACTCGAGCGATCCTGGAGATCGGTCCGGATTCACCTCACGGAACTCACCGGCCCGGCCCTTTAATCGGCCAGGCAGATTAGATTAGCACCTTCGATCCTACGGTGAAGCACTAACGTACGACCTGGCTCGGATAATAACGGGTGTCCGCGAAATCGAATCCCCGGTGGACTCGGTGCCGATGAGTCACGATTAGAAGCGAGTCTTCGCGTGATGGCGACCGACTTTGTTGGACGGCTGCTGGTGCTGGCTGAGCTATAGAGCTCATTTCGAGAGCGCGACTGTCGTTTCAGAGAATTATGACGGCTGCTGTTCAGATATGGAATTGTTGGGGTGAATGGAAGAAATGGTATTTTATCGGGACGACGTAGGTATTGTGTTCAATGAAATCGTAGAAAATGAAATGGTGCAAATAAAGAAATAATCGAACATAACCTTACTTTAGGAAAGGTGAAGGAATTGTGTTTCTAAAGCACAGTGCTCGAGGGTTAGGGAATGTAGAGGTGTGACTATGTAACATAGGATTCAAAATTTAGCATATAGAGCCTCTGCAATTGGAATATATGTAAATAAATTAATTAGTGATCTACTGGTGAAACTAATACTACCTCGCTCCTCGTAAGCTACTTTCGATTAAAAATCCATTATCTAGCTTAACATAAAAGTATTTATGATATACCTCCTCGTTCAACTCAGCTCCACACTTTTCCCCAAAACACTTATCCATAATATTATGCATCTATGAAAGGGTTAGCCGTAGAAATGCAGATTTGATTGACTTTTAAAACCTCGTTTTATGTTAAGGTCTACCAATGCAACTTCCTATTACACGCCTTATTACGATCGATAGCGTCTGTCACATATCACGTTCCAAAGGAAAAAATAAACCGCTAAACCGAATACAAAAGAACGACGACTTCGAAGTATTGCCATAAATTCTTCTCTGACTAGAATGTTAAGTATTAACCCTCCAAACACGGGCATCGTGGAATTTGCATCCAAGAAGATATCAGCGAAATGTTTGATTTTGTTTTCAAACAGTTGTTTTTAAAGTTAGAATTGACTTTGACCATTTTCAAAATTAACTGAATGACCTATAAATGACTTAAAGCAACAAAAATCTACGAGTTTTATTAAAAACAATAATTTTAATGAAATAATGCATGAACATTTATTCATTATTATTGAAATGTAATCCATTTTTGTCATTTTAGGCTTTTATCATTATGAGTTTTGAGATTCTTAAAATGTTCCTGTAAAACTGGAGGGATATAGGGTAGTAAACACACAATATCTTTATGCTTTTCTTCCGTTACTGGTCTAGTGGTGGTGTATAATGGAAGTAATTTAATATTTCCGTACATTTTTTTTCTTTATATCCGAATAATTAACATATCGACATAATAAGTACGTCGTCATTAACTTACCTGAACCGATATCTGTTGACATAGTGGTAAAATATATAAATTATTTTTCCGCGATAATTACTTCGGAAGAGCCCAACTGAATTAATACACTTTCAAAATAAAACTAAATAAATTCCACGTAATGGCTGGCTAACACAATGTAACGGTTCGTTTTTCACAAATTCACATGAGTGAATTTGCGTTTCTCGTTCAAACAATGTGTTACCATCGTTATCATTATCGTCGTCGGCAGATTTGTAATAACTGATAAACTCATTTTTTTAAAATTTTGATTTAGACCACTTTCATAATTAACACTACATGAATTTCATATAATGTTGAAATAACAACCACTAACTAATGGCTCATTTTTGAAAATAACGTAAAAATTACATTGAATTAATTTAGTTTAAAATAATGTGCTGTGAAATAACTGATAAACTCATTTTTTTTAAATTTTGACTTAGTCCACTTTCATAATTAACACTAAATGAATTTCATATAATGTTGAAATAACAACCACTAAGTAATGGTTCATTTTTGACAATATCGTGAAAATTACATTGAATTAATTTAGTTTAAAATAATGTGGTGTGAAATAACTGATAAACTCATTTTTTTAAAATTTTGACTTAGTCCACTTTCATAATTAACACTAAATGAATTTCATATAATGTTGAAATAACAACCACTAACTAATGGTTCATTTTTGACAATATCGTGAAAATTACATTGAATTAATTTAGTTTAAAATAATGTGGTGTGAAATAACTGATAAACTCATTTTTTTAAAATTTTGACTTAGACCACTTTCATAATTAACACTAAATGAATTTCATATAATGTTGAAATAACAACCACTAAGTAATGGTTCATTTTTGACAATATCGTGAAAATTACATTGAATTAATTTAGTTTAAAATAATGTGGTGTGAAATAACTGATAAAGTCAATTTTTTAGAATTTTTGACTTAGTCCACTTTCATAATTAACACTAAATGAATTTCATATAATGTTGAAATAACAACCACTAACTAATGGTTCATTTTTGACAATATCGTGAAAATGACATTGAATTAATTTAGTTTAACCCCTTGCCTTACGATTTCTATTTTGACAGCGTGCGTAATACCCCAGAATTAATTCCAGAAAAAGAAATTTCTCTCTGATCTTTAACATTTGTCACAACTGACTGCAGTATTAATATTATACAAATAATTTTACTGTCTCGTGATCGACTGATATTTTCAATTTAATAGTTATGGGAAAACTTCAAAATTTCGTATTCCACTTATCGCTTCACGTGTGTCACACGTTATTGTAATCTAAGAGGTTAAAATAATGCGGTGTGAAATAACTGATAAACTCACTTTTTCTAAATTTTGACTTAGACCACTTTCATAATTATGAGCACATATTAGCTTTATAAGATAGTTCGAACGGAGCAATAGAAAGCCCCCGTTTCCCCTTTGCGGTCGCGCTAGCCATCTTCTCGTCGGCGCGCAGTACATCTCAGCCTCCTCTCCGCGAGAGCAAGACGCTATCGAGCTAAGAGATAAATGGATTTGGCGTGGTTTCGACATCCGAGTACGCGTACTCGGCAGACTAGAACTTTACTGCCACCTCTCCGACCGGTGCGGCGCGCAGGACAGGTGTAGCGTGGGAGAAGGAGGGTCGAAGAGGGAAGGAGGGACGGGGTTACAGAGACGCAGGAAAGAGGGAATGGAGACAGAGAGGAAGGAGGAAAAAGAAGAAAATGAAGAGAGAGAGGAAGAACGAGAAGGCGGTCTCCGGTTGGCGGCGACTCGCCCATCGATCCCCCTACACACCCCCGTTCGGTCTTTACCTGGTCGTACGACTCTTTCGTATTCCGACGTCCACCATCCACGTCCACCATGGACGACGCTTTTCTGTTTGACAGTTAATACATTGCGGATAAGATATTTTATTAATGTGCGTATTCAATTTGCCAGATGTTTCTTCTGGGTAATTATTTTAGATATTGTTTGTGACGTAGTCACTTGGGATCAGGAATTTTCTTTTTTTCGGTTGTGTAATTAGGGTTTTTAATTATTGTCAGCGTAGGAACTGAAATCGTTACTGTAGGGTCCTACTCTAATTTAATCTCAGACCAGCCACCAAAGAATATCGGTACTCGTCCTTGAAGAAATCAAATAGATTCCCTTTAATTTTAATTTTAATTGATGTGCCTATTTAATTTGCCAGATGTTTCTTCTGGGCAATTATTTTAGATTTGGTGGTAGTGACGTAGTCACTTGGGATCAGGAATTTTATTTTTTTCGATCTTGGAATTAGGGTTTTGAACTTTTGTCAGCGTAGGAACTGAAATCGTTACTGTAGGGTCCTACTCTAATTTAATCTCAGACCAGCCACCAAAGAATATCGGTACTCGTCCTTGAAGAAATCGAATAGATTCCCTTGAATTTTAACTAATAATATCGTAGCCTAGAAACTTAACTGAACGCGTGTAATTTATTACAGGCGGCCCTCGACTTTCGCACATTTTACTCTCGCACAATTCGTTATTTCGCACATATCTAAAAATTCAATTTTTCAAAGACTTTGGTCGATATTGCAAAAATTGTTCTTGAAAAGAAATCAATTCTAATAATTGGTATTTTTATTACAGCTTCTCTAATATTACAGTATTGTCTCTAGTATCGCCTATCAGAGGTTACAGAATCTCAAGTTTGCAAAAAAATACATGAAAGCGCTTAAACACCCCTAATTATCTTTTTTATACTAATAAATACGTATTTTAAAATACAATTTTTAATGTTTTTTCTATATCCCTCTACTTTCGAACATTCAACATTCGCACACATTTTCAGGAACCAATTATGTGCAAAAGTCGAGGGCCGACTGTAACTATATATAACTTTTAAAATACAAAACTCTTAATAACTCCAAGTCTCACAAAACTCCACTGTCTCTCCACTGTCTCTCCACTGTCTCTACTCGGCTATGTACTTCGCTCTCTCGACTCTCAACTCAACTGCATATTCTCAACTGACTGTTCCCAAATTCACGCACGCATTCACCCTCAGTACTCTTTCTCACAGCAGGCATTCTTCGTCTTTCTCACAGCCTGCGTTCTCTGTTGCACTCACTCATTTTCTCTTTATCTACAGACTAAACATTCATGCTAGCCCTGACATCCGTCGCCTTCCAAATCCCGCACTCTAAATACCCACCCTCGCTTGTATACAAACCATTCACACTTATTAATTCTAAAAATTAATACAATTAGGTTATGTCTAGGAATTCCGTTCCTACATTACTGATACTGTTTGAAAAATGGACATTGGTATAATTTGAATGAGCGTCTGCGCTGTTTGGAAGAATTTTACGGGTTTGCAGGAATTATAAGCTCAGTTACACCTTGTGAGCTAAGTGTAGGATTGTGGGGTTTAAGTATAAGTTGTCGATTTTAGGGGTAAACTGTTTTTGTTGAGGGTTTAGGAGGGAATGAGAGAGTAATGATACTCGTTGAGTACCTATAATTTTGAAAGACGTAGAGAATTTCATTAGAATGTATAGACTTGGTTTTTAGAAAACATTCCAGGTAGATAGGTATTAATACAGGTAACTTGGCGTAGCACGTCATTTAAAAAGTTGGAAGAAAATCAAGATATTAGTTACCGTCTAAATAATAGTCACATTAATTAAAGAAATTATGGTGCCCTTCCTAGAAAGTCACGTTGAAGTACTATTCGTCATCAAAGAAATAATAACGTTGATGGAAGAAAAGTCACAGCAACAATACCAACCTCAATTTTAAATTCTCCTCCTGAATAAACAACTTCTCTTCCCAAATGTAGTTAATACGTGCCCAACAGAACACTCATCATCACAATAGACCCATCAATTAGAAAATTTGACATTCAATATTGTCATTTCGTTAGAATGACTACATCAATTTAAATTTTCCCGCCAAATCAAAGACGCACACTTCTTTTCACCAAATTCAACCCGCCCCAATATTAAAACTTAGGTAGTTAATAATCAAATGAACAATTTCTCTCCACAAATGTGCCTAATTCCCGCCTAATAGAACATTCATCATCACAATCTTCACATCAATTGCAAAAACACTGATAAAGTTACTTACATCAATTTCAATTTTCCCGCCAAATCAAATACACGCACTTCTTTTCACCAAAGTCATCCCGCACCAATATTAAAACTTAGGTAGTTAATTATCAAATGTACAATGTCTCTTCCAAATGTACCCAATGCCCGCATAATTCCATATTCATATTCGCAAGACTCACATTAATTGCAAACAGCCGAACATGACTACTTACATCAATTTCAATCTTCCCGCCAAATTCAATGCACTCACATCCTTCCACCAAATGCATCCCGTTCCGATACTCAAAAGTTACGCAGCTAACACCGGAATGAACAATTCCTCTTCCAAGTGTACCTAATTCCCGCTTAATATAACATTCATCATCACAATCCTCGCATCAATTACAAAAACACCGATACGGCTACTTACATCGATTTCAATTTTCCCGCCAATTCAAATACACTCACGTCCTTCCACCAAATGCATCCCGTTCCGATACTCAAAAGTTACGCAGTTAACACCCAAATGAACAATTCCTCTTCCAAGTGTACCTAATTCCCGCTTAATATAACATTCATCATCACAATCCTCGCATCAATTACAAAAACACCGATACAACTACTCACATCGATTTCAATTTTCCCGCCAGATCAAATACACCCACATCCTCCCGCCAAATCCACCTCGTCCCAACATTCAAAACTTTCCAAAACACCAAGCAACCACCTAATCCAAAATCCCCGTAACATCGCTCCAGAAAACCATTACCGTACAATCAGATACCACGGATTAGAGGAAACCGCGATCGAGTGCCGTCGCCATGAGGCCGAGTAAGCAACGCGTGCACACACGCGTGCGATCAGCTGCAGAGATCGCAATAAGGTTTTCGTTACCCTAATCGAGGCGCGAGCGATATATACCATCCGGATTACCACCTAATCGCCGGTGGTACGAGCAGGTACCGTGTCCATGCTCCTACCAGCTTGTTGTACACACAGGGCTCACTCTAAATACACGTTAGAGGCTCCTGGCCACTCGGCCGTTTAATCAGACGCCACAGGCGAACTTCCATGTCGAACCGTGAATATCGTTCCCTCGTATCTCCCAGCGAGATAAAAATCGCCACGGTAATTTCGACGTCGCGCACATGTCGTCGTACCATCCGGTCTTCGAATTAACGTTGAAAAAGGAAAACACGGAGATGTCTGTACCTTAGAACATAACCTCAACGATATTATCGTCCCCATGGATCTTACGATGGAATCCCGATTATCAGAGGTGTCGAACGTACGGTGTTTCTAATTGCCATGGCATTTGCTCACCGATGTATGATGTCTACCTTTGTCAGTCGTTTTTTTTTCTCGGATACTTCAATGAACAGCACCTGCTGAGGTGGCTCAGACTATTTTTCTTTGTCTTCGAACGTTGCAGACTTTAATTTTAATGTATGTTCTATGCTAATGCATTTAATTTCGTAATTACGGTGGAGTTTTTTCGGGGTTTCGGGCATCGGGTGAGTTTTAATTTTGGATTTTTGACACGTGGACGTTGAGGTGTGGAGGATGTTGAGGTTAGGGAGGGGAGGAGGATTGGCAGGGTAGAGATCGGCTGATAAGGGGAGATATATCGTGTGGCTTGTTTAAGACACTTTGAAATTGTGCGGAAATTGTCCCCTTGGATCGTAATTGTCATACTTGTTGGTGGATAATGGGGATTCTGGATTTTGATAAGGGCGGGTGATCGATCGCGCGGGTACTTATCGAGCTTAATGGAATTATTACTTTGCTGTAATTGAAGTACGCTTGAGATAAGACCGTCGATTACTATACGATAAATTTTGGTGTCAATGTTTGAAGAGTTACGGCTGCGCGCTTTTTCATCGTCTTCGGTCGACTTTGTAATGTCTTCATTTTTGTTGGGATTACTGCATGTACTCAGAACTTTGATCGCTCTTCTGTTTGATTGAATTTTAACAGGTATATATACAAATTCCTTTTTAGAAACAGTAAATGTGGACGTAAAATGTTTGTGCAGTGATATATATTATTCAGTAGATAGCACTGATGCATATTATTTATTATATACATACGTAGAACCGAACAATAGCCGATATAGAACCAGAAAAGGTCAGTTGCAGCATTGTAGAACCAATACGGGACTAATATATCGTGGGTTTTGAGTTTTGAAGAACCGTAAGCGATACAAGAACCGAAAAGTAACAGTTATAGATCCGATACGGAACCGATATAGTTTCGGTTCTGCAGAACCGAATCGAAACCGATATATGAGTCGCTCAGAAGCCAATGCGGTTAAGTCAATTTTTTTTATATTTTCTGATCTTTGTAAATTTTAATAGGATGAACCCAACCCAAAATGAAGTTTATTCTATTAAAATTGACAAAAATGAGAAAATATCAAAAAAATGACTTAACCGCATTAGCTTCTGAGCGACTCATATATCTATAATAGTTGTGAGATATTTTCGGTTCTCGTAGCTGTTTCAAGATCAGGAAGCGATATCATAACTGTTTTCAACCTCTGACTGGAACTCCCCATTTTTCTAAAAACAGAACGGTCACCTAACCTCCAAAACTTCAGTCTCATAAAGAATACAGTATACTCCCGTACAACGCGGTGGATACGTTCCGCGTTATAGGAAATCGCGTTGTTAGGTACTTCTGTGAATGCCGGATAATGAATCTCGGATAGCATTCTCACGTGACGGTTTAGTTTAGTCTATTCAGTGATAAACTTTCCTTGCAACTAAAAGGCGCCACCGAATCGGCGCAAGGTAGCTCACGGTTATGCACTCTCGTCTCGACGACCAAACTGTAAGGACGTGCGACTTTTTTATCAAAATATAATTCTAAGTTTTGCATTTGGTGACCTTTCTTTCTGAATATCCCCAAATACCTTAATGCGTTTAAAAGAAGCGAGCGCATTTTCACTTTATACGGCATAAAGCGTTATATGGGACAAACTGGAAGATCAGTGTCGCCGCTCTGAAGGTCATCAAGGGCAGCGAGATCAATCGGTGCCGAACGTTGCGTCGCAACAACAAACCGTCGCCGTTGCAAACGAAAAATTGTAGACGTTGCCATGGTTATCGCATATTGCTGATGCGATGTGGTTCAGTTTGAAATATTATTTCATTGCGAGCAGACTGTTAGTGTTATACGTAACTAACTTGTTTCAAATAAAGTTTCTTTTAATAAAGCATTCGAAACAGAATACAGGTGACTTAATAATAAAAAAAGTATTGTATACGTCATAATAATATTTTTATAAGAAGAATATATATTTCAGCCACGCACACTAAAATAAATAAAAGACCTGAAAAATTGAAAAGAAAACGTATAGCTCTGAATTGTTATTTTTTAACAATAGGTAATGATAAACAACAGGAGTGTATACATTAGCTTGTCTAAACAAAAAATCAGAAACTATGTGAAAATGTTGAATGTATCTTGCGCGTTATACGGGACGGTTTATCGCGTTGTATGAGAACTAGTTGCAATTTTTTCGGAGTGTTGTACGAATTCGCGTTATACGGGAGTCCACTGTATTATTCTTTTCTGACGTGAATTCTTTTCCGAAAGTGTTAATATTTGCAGGAACGATGACATGTTAATCCACACAGCAGTCTGCAATTAACCGCCGTCAAAATTTCGACGAAATCTCGAAGAATTGCTGGGCTGGCCGACAATCACAGAGGTCTTCCGGTGACGCCATGTCATCCACAGTGTTGCTGCACGCAATGGTCCCTGGGCCATCTGGTACCATTCTGCAAATCGATTGTTCGTCGGCGACAACTTGACCATCGCTTCAGAGGCATTCTTTATGCGGTGACAACACGAGGTGTCACGCAAACGAAGAAACGTTCCGACGTCCCTCACAGATTTCGCCATTGTCCAACGTCCCCTGAAGTGCCTTTTTTTAGAACTTTCTTGCGGCAACCACAAAATTGCACGAGATTTTACCATAAATTGTTCCGACAGAAGACTTGTATTTTTTTTAAATCTTAGTAAACAGAAGAGCTCCAAGATAACTTTGGGTTAACTCAAGGTCAAAACTCTTGTTAAATTAGAAAAAAGGACGGTTATAGCCGCGGAATTGTTAATTTTTAGTTAAGGGAAGAAATTAACACTTGACGAGTCTATGGTGAAATGCTTGGACTCTTAATCAGAGATTCGAAGTTTAAACTTCTGAAAAATTCACCCATGGAATGTTTTGTTTACATGATAGTAAAAATATCATAGACTCAATGGTTCGAAATTCACTTAAAATTGTAAATTCAATAATGACTGTAACAGTTAACATTTGCACTACGATTTCCTTTGTGACTATGCGCGCAATAATTCAGAATTAAATTGAAGTAATACAGAATCACTGATTGCTGCCATACTGAACTATTTAACGTAATATTAACCCTTTGCATTCCGTTGTCGTTGCAGTGGCGATATTGTAGTAGAAGTTGATAACTCCGTTGTCAGGTAAATCCGGTGTATTTCCATACATTTTTTCATATTGTAAAACATAATTTTAAAATGCATACGTTCCTTTTTAATGACAGAGCTACATTTTAAATATTGTTTAGTTAAATTACAGTTTAGTTTACTTAACAGTTTGAATGTTAACAATTATAAATAGTCCTGGGGTAGGTGATAGCTCATAGTAAAAATGATCGGAGTGCAAAGGGTTAGTAGCATGAAAATAACTCGATAGTATCGTGTTCCATTGGTACTTCGAATTTGATAGCTTTTGGAAAACTTCCAAATTTCCGGTTAATTTGAGCCGTTTTCTTTGAAAGCGGTGTAAGTCCATTTTATGTTATATGGAGATATATAAGGGTTTGTATTTAAATGGTTTGAAAAATATTGGTATATGTAATATCCGCATTTGATGTTTTTTTATATATTAAATTGATTTAAATTTCATAATATGATCGTTTTCAAAGTATTAGTTCGAAAAATTTATACTTTGATAACCTCAAATGGACTTACAGCACTTTCAAAGCCAACAAAATGTGAAAATCATTTATGAAATATTAAGTATGGGATTTCAATTGAATAAAACCAATTACTTCATGAAATTTTTATCAAATACATCAAATAAACAAAATGAAAAGGCTTTATTTCAATATTTCGTGAAGTAATGCCATTTAAATTACTTTAATTATAATGTTATATTAATATGTGCCATTATTAATTTAAACGAGGGAAGCACCAAAATTCCAGTGAACGAACGAAACTTTTTTGTCATTAACAGTGTAGCCACACACATAAAAATGAAGTAGAGAGATAATGTAGTATAATTTTTGATCTAAATATTATGTCTTTGCGGACAGCGGACTTACACCACTTTCAAAGTAACTATATTTGTAATTTCATTAACTACGTAAATTTATACTCGCAAAATGGTGAAAATTTTGAAGGATTTTTTTTCGTAACTGTTTATAGATAAAAACCTCATAGCAGATTGCATTCATTGTTATCATTAACCCTTTGCCCTACAACGACTGACACTCGCGATGCGGTTGTTGGAACCAAAAATTTTGAAGCCTCTCAAAAATCATGAAATTGAAAATATCAGTGGAACACGACCCGATAATATTATTCCGTGTTATTAATATTCCTTTAAATTCTAACATATAGCAGGAATCACTGACATATTTTTATTTCACCAATTTAATTTTCAGTTATTGCGGAGGCAGTCACAAAATAAATCGTAGGACAAGGGGTTAACCTAAAAATACAAGAGAACTAATAATAAAGCGCGTTTATAGTAGGCAGAATTGTCATGTGAACCAGGAACTGCGATATAACTGCACTCTATCGGGAATATTACGATAAGGAATTTTATTCCTTGTTATTCCGTGTTATTAATATTCCTTTAAATTCTAACATATAGCAGGAGTCACTGACATTTTTATTTTACCAATTTAATTGTCAATTATTGCGGAGGCAGTCACAAAATAAATCATAGGACAAGGAGTTAACTAATTTTTGTCAAAAATGTACTAACACTACTTTCAAAACGGCACATTTATCGCATTACAAGTGTCACTCGTTATTGTAGGTCAAGGGGTCAAAGCCAAGTTAGCACGGAAAAGAGTACAAACTTGAAACGATACATCGGAACCACCTGTAAGCAGCAAAAACTGGTGGTGCATAAGAAGAGAGGTGCTCAGAATTACAGCTCCGTCGATTAGCATTAATTACATCATTCCAAGTTTAACGCGTCCGCGGACGAACCTGTAACGACGACGCGTATACATATGCGTGCGCGCGAACGCGTTAACGATCGCGTAATAACGTTAAAGTGTATGACTGTTGCCATTAACGACTGACTGCCTCGTTTCGTGGCGTTAAGAGACGAACGTTATTGGCACGGATAAAAATTAATGTTTTTCAATGGCTACTTATTTTTTGAAATTACGTTTGTGTCGTTGTTTTTACTTTTCAAGGACATTGATTGCTTTAACCGCTTGCCCTACGACTTCTTTGGTAACTGCCTCCGCAATAATTCAGAATTAAATCACTAAAATAATAATTGATCGGTGATGCTTGATATGTCGTGTAATTTAACGTAATTTTAACACTATGCCGTTCGGTGACATCACGTTGGTGTCGTGCGAAATATGCGGACAAATGCCGGTAACAACACGCTCAAATTTTAAGACAGTTGCCTATTATATCGTAAAGGCTTCGCGGCTATAGTGAGGGACCAGAAACAAGACACTTGAGGGGTAGATACTGGAATTGGCTTCCGGGTTGGAGCCCGGAATGATACCTCTTGCAATTACAATTATTAGCTTACACCTGTATACTATAACACAATTATTCAATTTTTATCACTTGGCCTATGTAAAATTGTTAGCAATGTAAAAACAACATTTAATTGTCTTCGTAGCACGGAGATATTGTTCATTGATAATATATTAACCCTTTGCCTACGGCAGACTTTGAGACGCACCGGTCGTACCACACGGGTAGGAATTCATTTACAATGTCCGCCGAGAACGGCAAAGTTTTTGTAGAGATGCGTTTTTGTAAAAACATTTCAATAGTCAGATAAATTATAGATAATTATAGATAAATTATTCAGAGCGCTTACATGCGCCCTCTGTGTCAGAAAACCAAACTGTGTTGAGCGCTTACATGCGCCCTCTGTGTCAGAAAACCAAACTGTGTTGAGCGCTTATATGCGCCCTCCGTGTCAGAAAACCAAACTGTGTTGAGCGCATATATGCGCCCTCGGTGTCACAGAAGCAAAATTTCTGAGCGCATATATGCGCCCTCCGTGTCAGAAAACCAAACTGTGTTGAGCGCATATATGCGCCCTCCGTGTCACAGAAGCAAAATTTCTGAGCGCTTATATGCGCCCACAGTAGCCAAGGGATTAAATGTGGATTCTGCGATCAGCTGTTCTATTGAACACCGCACAGTCAATAATTCCCTAAATAAAGTTAATAAAATGAGTAAAATGAAAAGGCACATTTTATTCTGAATTATTAAAATAATAATGAATAATAATAATAACCTGAAGTATAGAATAATTAAATGGAAAGCTTCGTTCCTCAGATCTTATCGCGACCACTTTGTGCCAAGAAACCTGTCTACTCTTTCAGTTCGCCAGCCTTCCTCAAAATCTCTCCAACATGTCCAAAAAAGATTACAAATCCTTAATTGCTACAATGATAAGCATACAATTTAAGCTCTGGAATATTCTCAAGCAAAAGAAGATCTCCTACATCGATCCAACCAGTCTCAAATTCACTTTTGATTAAATAATGAATTACATCCAACTACTTTTCCCATTACATACACCAACTCCTTAGCCATTAAATTACGGGGCTTAAACGATGCCGACAAATGCCACCAGGAGAGCCGAACACGGCAAAACGACTGCGAAGAAACGAAAATTAATTTCCCGTAACTTGTATAAATTTCGACAAAAGTCTCGTAAAAAAAGGAACTGCCGATCGTGCACGCTCGACTACTCGGACTTTCGCATCGCAGAAAAGAAACCGCCCTTCGCTGCACCTGCTGGGGGATCATTAGTAAACAATCAATGCATCATTCGCCAAGATTGAGTTGCGATACTACCAATATCATTTTCATGCTGAAGCCACGACGAGGGATAAATACGTTTCTCGTACGAGCTTCTTTATAACTATATCAATTATACCCTCGTTTACGAAGGAAATCACAATTTAACGTACCCCACCGTGACTCCTTCTGCAACTTGCGGACCTCGCATATACAGGGTGTCTCAGCCGATTTTTACATCTTCTACAGCGTATGTAACGTTGCTCTTGTACACCTAATTCTGTTTTTGCACGGTAGATACGTTCCAGACAAAACCGTGTAAAAAAAGACATGAAGTACATACATAGAAAAAAGGGGATTAGTTCCATACCCTTCAACCTTGTAAAAAATAGTTAAAATAAATTTATTAAAAAATTTATTTTAAAAATATTTTAGATTTTGTAATCGTACTAAATCGAATGAAATCGTGTAAAACGGAATCAATTTTTTTTTCTAGACCGTGTTAAATCAAAACCGTGTGAAAAAGACCGTGTAAAAACAGAATTGGGTGTACTTTACAATTGCAGGACTAAGTGTCTGAGAGCTCTACATAATGTACAACTTTCAAAATGTCAATTATTAAATTCTTCAAATTTCTTATTCTCTCTAACTTCTTAACAGGTTGAGCGCCACTGGTATTTTGCTAGTTTCGTTATTTGAACTAAAGTGAAAGTTTCTCTATTAAACTCACATCTCTACAAAGCGGAAACCTTAAAAATACAAATAGATATATAGGCAGCAGAATTTTACCTTTTTAATGTCAATATTGAAATATTAAATGTATTAGGAAATTCGTAAATATTACAATTTCAAAGACACATGGAAATTCAGTGTCAATAGCGCCGCACACCGGCGACCCCCATGACGGTCAACGTGTTAACCATTAACGAACGAGCGCATTTTTCTAGAACAATGACTAGTAGATCGACGGAATAAAAAAAAGTAAAAAAATAAACAATTACTTATTTATTTTTTGAGTGTGGTACTTTTCACAATAGTCCCTTATATGAATACCAAGTGTTTTAGTACAAATATCACGCCATGCCGTCTGTATGGCGGCATTCGATTTTCTTAGAATACTTATAATGTCGCTAATATGGCGTCATTCGTTTGCTAAGATTTAATATAGAAAAGGAAGAATATCTATACTTCGCAAAAATAGAGAGGTCTCGCGGTATGAAGTACAGGGTAAGGGGAGAGTGTCGCGCTCATCGCCTATCCCCACCATGTCGGTCCTGGAAACCTGAGACCGACGAATGACAACCGAGGATAAAACACTCCTTTCGTCGTTCACATGACGGCGCAACGAATGTGCGGGTCTCTCTTGCCAATAGCGCGTCAAAATGGAAAATGCGTGAGGGAGAGGGATGTCCCTATCCGTCGGGCGATTCAGAGCAAGTTATCCCTCAAGTGCCTTGTTTCTGGTCCCTCAGTATATATACAGCGCAACAACCACTTGATGTCAATCATGACGGCAGAGCATCTCGCTCGCATCGCAAGTTTTGTGTTAGTTTTTTAGCGAATAACGCGTTAGAACCGAAAGTGGCCTAACAAATGAAATTTTAGCATGATATAGTTTTCGTGAAAATATTCGGCCCATATTTTTTTTTATCGGCAATTGTTGACGTTAAAGGTGTGAAAACCGCCCTCAAACTTGGGGTTGCGAAACCTATTTATTGAATATCTCTGTAACTATTAGAGATACGGACATTTTGTATCACTTATCCGTCCAACTGGGTAGTAAAGCACAATCGGCAACGTCGCCATAACCGATTCCTACATTACCATCCCTCTGTTGTCGGTTTCTTTACAAAAAATTGGTTTATGACGACGAAACACTGAGAAATTCTTCTTCATTCCACCAAATTTCAACCTGAAGCCGGAGTTGAGTCGAGCTGAACCTGAAGTGATCGAATTCACTCTACTTTGAGGTTCTTTGCACACACTTCACCACTTTCGCGGTTCCCGACACAGCGATCAGCTTCTCAAGTAGCTTCCAATTTGTCAACCATTATTTTTCTCTCTTTTCAATCTTCTAAATACGTGGACAGTCCTAAATGGACCTCGGCACAGCTAAGCCTGGCCACCCTTGGTGTACTTAACCGCAAAAAGTGCAAAAGGAACGTAATGGAATTTCCAATTTACATAATACGAAGTACGATTAAGATCTATATAATGTGCGTTTGATTAAATACTGGGAAGTACCGTTGCTATCGATATAATTGACGAGATTACGGCCGACGAAGCGTGTCTTCGCGTCGTGTGCGAGCCGGTATTGAATTCTTCGATGATTCGCGTCCTGGGAGAAATATATGTATATATATATATATATGTATGTATATATAGAAAGAGAGATTACTTAACGTAAATTGAAAAAACGGACGGATGAAATTGAACGGAGTTTCTGGATAATCGATCCAAGATGGATTACACGGTAGTATTATATAGAAAAGGATGGAAAAGATTACGATGATTAAGAGGATAGGAGATTGGATAAAAGTATGGTGGCTGATGGTCGAGTCGTTGTCTTTGAAATTTTCATGTCGCTATGCGTTTAGCTTCTGTGAGCAATATTGCATGGTTATCGGTGTTAGGATGTGTAATCTTTGTTATCAGTTTGATATTGTCTCCAACGATCCGACAGTATTTATAATAATTTGGAGATTGTGTAATTTGAAGGTTAGGTTATACTTATGGTTTATATCAGATGCACAATCCTTTTTACAATTCGGCTGCATGAAATGGAAGCAAAGAATGCTAAATGAATAAACAAGTTCAATTATCAAAATATTTCTATTCTCCCAAACCTTTTCAAGCTCGCCCAAGGTTCACTGAAACTCACCGTCCCAAATGCAAAACGCCAGTTACCAATTCTATTTCAATTCCGTCTCAATTTCAAAATATTTTTTACAATTCGGCTGCATGAAATAGAAGCAAAGAATGTTAAATGAATAAACAAATTTAATTCCCAAATTATCTCCCTCGTCCCAAACCTCTTCAAGATCGCCCAAGGTTCACTCAAAGTCACCACCACAAATGCAAAACACCAGTTACCAATTCTATTTCAATTCCGTCTCAATTTCACAGTATTTTTTACAATTCGGCTGCATGAAATAGAAACAAAGAATGCTAAATAAATAAACAAGTTTAATTCCCAAAATATCCCCCTTGTTCCAAACCTCTTCAAGGTCGCTCAAAGTTCACTCAAAGTCACCATCTCAAATGCAAACCACCAGTTACCATTTCTATTTCAATTCTGTCTCAATTTCACAGTATTTTTTACAATTCGACTGCATGAAATAGAAGTAAGGAATGTTAAATGAATAAACAAGTTTAATTCCCAAAATATCTCCCTCGTCCCAAACCTCTTCAAGGTCACCCAAGGTTCACTCAAAGTCACCGTCTCAAATACAAAACCTCAGTTACCAATACCACTTCAATTCCGTCTCAATTTCACAATATATCTGACAATTCGGCTACAGGAAATAGAAGCAAAGAATGCTCAATCAATAAACACGTATAATCATCTAAAATGTCTCCATTCTGCCAAACCTCTTCAAGCTCGCCCAACGTTCACCCAAACTCACCATTTCAACCGCAAAACATCAATTACCGATTCCCTTTTCCCCTGCACCCCTCGATAACAAAGCTTCCATCTAGAGCACAGTTGTTTTCAGGTCAGCGCAGAAAGCAGGAAAATCACGATGAAAATGACGAAGAGAACGACAGGTCGTGCAGGAGCGACGTAATCATAAGTCGAGTGGCGTAACCGTGTCTCAGTTTCGTGCAAAACACGAAGCTCCAACGATCGTTGGCGTCGATAACGGGCCGTTATCCGCGGCAGCAACAAATTGGGCTCCCATAATCGTGCTAATGCATCAACCAGGTTACACGGGTGTGACGGTAAAATTGCAGCGGGTCCTCTCGCGTCGGAGGGTCGATCGTTATCGTTGCCCTAAGTACGCGAAAAGTATTCTACGTGATATTCGAGGTTATTACAGAACGATGGAAGTTTTGTATTAAATGGCAATCAGCGGTGTAACGCGATTCCTCTGCAGGCTGACGATTATAATCGTTGTTTTGCGCGGTTTCGTTTGAGAATGTTGAGGGATAGGTAGAAAAAAAGTGATGGGGGGAGAGAAAGAGAGGACGAGAACTATCATAGGCAAAAGGGAGAGAAGGCGCGCGGTTTGAGGCACGGGGTAAGGGGAGAGTGTCGCTCGCATCGCCTAACCTCACTGTGAGAAATATATGCGAAGTTAGCCTTCTCCTTCTTTTCGATATGCATGCCGAGCCCCGATTGCTTTTTGTTTTAGACCTCCGGGCGCGGCTCGTGAGCAGTTAGTTGGCATCGCAATCTTATTGAAACGACACACGTTATTTTGTTCTCACAATCAGTTTAAATACACTCCAACCTGTTTTTGTGCGATTTTTCATTTGTGCGATTTGTTTTGTGCGGTATATGAAATATGAAATTTTCATATACCGCACAAAAAAAATCGCACAAAAAAGACCGCACAAAAACAGGTTTGAGTGTATAGCATTTATCTGTATCCAATAAATTACTTGTTAGTGTGGTTAATTATTTCCGCAACTCCTTTTCAGTACCCTGTCACCAATCATGTCGGTCATTGAAACCTGTGATCAACCAATGACAACCGAAAACAAAACACTTCTGTCGTCGTTCCCATGACGACGCAACGAATGTGCGGCCCTTTGGACCAGTCACGCGTTAGAATGGAAAATGACGTCAGAATGGGGGATGTCTCTATCCGTCAGGCGAATCAGAGCAAAGCAAAGGCCAGAGGACTTCTCGTGTCTTTGGGAGCTGTATTTGGGCTGTTTGATCTATTGCAAGCATGTCAAACTTGCGGCCCGCGGTTTTTTTTTCGCTTGTTCCGTGTCTTACGGCTCCCTTTGTCGGTCAAAATTAGGAAAGTGCTGATATAAAACTGAGAGGGCGAGTTAGCTACAAGCTATGGTCGAACAGCTGCCGCGGCAAACGTGACTTCAACGTTGGGATGTCACGTGAGAGAGGAGAAGGGAGAGGCTGAGAGGCTGAGAGCCTGCGATAGGATCCGATGCTGCTGAAGAATGATAAAGAGACAGAGGAAACAGAAAAAATGGGGAGAGATCGCGAGGTAGAAAGACATAAACAGATGAAGTAGAACGAGAGAGAGCGCGAAAGAGACAGAGATAATAGAGAGAGAAGTAAAAAAAGGAAAGAGAAAATAGAGAGAGTGCGACAGAGAGAGGGAGCGACAGAGAGATGAAGCTACACAGAGAGCGACAGACAGTGGGAGCGACAGAGAGAGAGCGACAGAGAGAGAGAGAGAGAGAGAAAACAGTAGAAAAAATAGAGAGAGACAGTATGCGTGAGGGAGAGAGAGCGAGAGAGGGAGTAAGAGTGAGAGAGAGAGATAGAAAAATACATACATAAAGGGAAAAAAAACAGTTTTCAGAGAGGAAGAAGTAGGAAGAGAAGAAAAGTTATAAACAAAGACATATATAAAAATGGAAAAAAACAAAGATGAACAAAAGAGGACGAGTAACAACGAGAGAGAATCAGGGAGAAATAAGCGAAGCCAGGGAAAAGCAGTGAGTACACAAACATAAGAACAAAAGCCTTGCAAAAATAAGGAAACCCGTAATGGACTAAGCTAAACCAACGTTACGCATGTGAATAACACAGTCAAATCCACTAAATAATGCCTGACATAATAAAATCCACAAGAAAGGATTACAAAGCACAACCAGAAGATCCCTAGGGAAAAAGGAAGATATAAAGTAACAAAGTGAATGAAAATACCCCACAAAATCAGAGCAGAATGGCGAATAATCTCTCACAATCGGAGGTAATGCCAACTTAAACTCGACCAATCATATTACCCCAATTCTAATCTATATCGCATACTTCACCAATATCGACTCTTTAACACGTTGAACGCCACGGGGGTCACCGGTGATCGGCGCTATTGAATTCAATGAAACATATGATTCTATATTTGACCGATCAATATCTGTCAATGATAATAACAAACAAAAATGTTTATATCTCAGAAACAGTTGACCTTTCGACCTATGTTTACTCAAGCTTTTTTACTCAGTAGAGTGTATCCTATATACCATATAAATATTGAACTTTTTTTTTAACACCCTGTATAAATACGGGTGCAAAGGGTTAAGATCGGCATTCAGGCTTTCAGCGGCTGATATTTAGCCAGTGTGCAATGTGTTAAAACTGCTCTCGGAATCTGCACATCGCTACAGCCCCACCTTCTTCCAATTAACACTAGATTTAGCTTTGTAATGTACAATTGTAGTAATTTACCATTTTGATCCATTTTGAACTTCACGATGGAAATTACAGAAATCGTATACATTTTGTTCTGCCAGTTGTACTGATTTTTATCTATTCAGCGAAACGAGTATATGTATATCGAAATTCATTTCCTCCAAAACCTTCAAATTTTGAACATCCTTACATACGTGGTATACCTAGTGACCCGTGTCGCAGGAGATAGGTAAAGGGATTTTTAAATTGCGCGGTTTTGTTAAATTTTTAATAAAAGACAGATGGCGTTGTGAATTCGCTTAGATCTTGTCTCATTTACGAAGTGACATTTATGCCATTTACAAAAATGGCGTCGTACACAATATAACAACGTGTTGTAATTGTTGAATTATTCTATGAAAATAGGTGTTCAGGGAAAAATGATGAAATGGTGATGTCAATTGGCCACCAAGGTCATGTGATTTGACACCGATGGACTATTTTCTTTGGGATTACGTGAAAAGTCAAGTCTATAAAAACAATCCACAATCGATTCCTGAACTAAAAGATGAAATTATGCGTGTCATTGGTGAGACAGAACCACAATTATGCCAACCTGTCGTTGAAAATTTCAACAAAAGAGTGGACATCTGTGGAAGTGCAAGAGGTGGTCATTTGGCAGAAATTCTTTTTTGTATATTAATGGCATTACAGATATTTTAATTTTCAATAAAAAGTATTCTAAAATCAAAGCAAATTACGTGTTTTGTCAAAGATTAAAAAAAAACGCGCAATTTGAAAGACCCTATATATAAGAAATGTCAGTAAACCTAGTGTTAACCCCTTGCCCTACGGTTTGCTTTGTAGCTGTCACCGCAATAACCCAGAATTTAATTGCTAAAATAAAAATTGATCAATGATTTAACGTAATATTCATATTACAGGAATAATATTATCGCGTCGCGTCTCATTAATATTTTCAATTTCATAGGTTTTGCAAAACTTGAAAATTTCCTATCCCATTTTCCTCATCACGAGTGTCACTCGTTATTATAGGGCAAGGGGTTAATCACAAAAATCTCATTACAAAACTGCCATTCCACGTCAACGACAATCTAAAAAATTACAATAGACCTTCAATCCTGCACACAAACCACAAAAACAGAGTCAAAGAACCAAAACCACAAGGTCCTGTCAGATATCGCAATTGACTGGAAAACCCAGCGAAAAAACTCGTCAACCATCCCGCGCGACATCTTTCCATCGCCGAACAGTACATCCACACCCCGTCGTACGTCGAAGCTCGAAAGCCCGAGGAGCAACGGCCCAGCACTCAGTCCCTCGTAAAAAGGCCGGAATGTCACTGAATGACCGTCCGCGGGACTCGGCCGGTAAGTAATTCTTCGGCAATTACATAATTACTCGTGGTTAGGGTCTCTCGCGCGCGGAGGCAGAGGAGTCGTTACGATATTTACTACTATATAATGGCTGCTTCTGCCGAGGAAGAAACGGGCCGCCCGAGAAGAGCCAAGAGAACGCTCGGTTTTAAGGACTTCTCCGTCCTCGACGTGAAATCGTGCACCTTCCTTCTTCTTCTTCTTACTTTTCCTCCGCCTCCTACGAGAGACAGGTGAGCCTCTGCTCCCACCTTCGATGCCGATGGGAGCTCGTACTTGCTCCTTTCCGGGAAGAGGACGCCTTTCCTCGCGACCCGGAGGAATCGGTCGGAGTGACGATCATCGGCCGGGTTTTGTTCAGATGCTTGGGTATAATTTGGCGAGATTACGGAGGGAAATGATTTTCTTTGGTGGATAGGGTAAACGCTGAGGTGGAGAGTAACTCTGGTGTGATTTTTTAGGGGCGGGTAAGTTGAGAGAGGAACGAGGGGGAGTCGTTGGTGGTCGAGGTAGTTAATTGGTTAATTAGGAAGGTTGGGGAGTTTCTTTTGGGGTGGAAATTTTTGTTGGTTAGAATTTAGAGGGTTTTTGGTTGGGGTTGCGTTGGAGGGATTGTTGGAGGTGTTGAGGTTAGGTTGGGGAGATGATTTTATTTCGTGGGGTCAAAAGGGTAATGCAAGGGAATTAGCACTTTTGGTGATAAGGTAAGGGAGTTTGCAGTGTTTGAGGTTAATTGTGATTTTTTCTTTGCTTTAACACGTTGAACGCCAGCGGAATTTCGATAGTTTCATCATTTTTACTAACTTAAGAAACTAATTTTTTATATTGAAATCACATCTTTACGAAGCAAAAAACTTAAGAACACAGATAGATATATAGTAAGCAGAACTTTACCTTTTTAATGTCAATATTTGAAAATTAAATGTATTAGAAAATTGGAAAATATTACAATTTAAAAGTCAGACAAAATTTTAATGAATTCAGTAGCGCCGGTCACCGGTGACCCCCATGGCGTTCAACGTGTTAAAAAGTGTCCTGGAAACTGGGACTTGATACAAGTTCGACCAAAAGACTCAAACGGAGCTGACATTATGTTTAATCGAAATATATCTTAACCCTTTCGCTATTAACGGGACCTATGTGTCGCAAAAAAATTTCTAAAATTACTAACGGAAATTTTGGGTTTAATTTTGATAGTAACTTATCCTAGTTGTGTTGTAGAGTTAAATGGACAGTTGGCCACGCATATAGCATTTTTATTTTGTAAATAGATGTCACAAGATGCAGTTTTGATTGAATTTTTGCAAACCAAAGGTAACATTCAGTAGTTTTTATTAATTGTCGCAGTTTTCATCAATTTTGTTTGTGATTTCTATTATACAGTGTTCAGTGATTTATTAAAACACTGGAATAGAAGCATTAGAAGTGATGTGAGTATTTTAATTTATACTTTGTGCTAATTTAATTTCTAGTGGTTCGTATATGCCCTGCGCGTATTTTTTTTAGTCCAAATTTACCCCAGCAGTATTTTTGGAGATACTTTATTCGGAGATAAAATTCTCAGACCACTTACAGACGAAGAATTACAAAATATTGTCGATATCTCAAAAGATCATCGAACGAAACAGAAGTTTCAAAACTAAAAATATTCTATCATAAAAATGTTCAATCACTAAAAATATTATTTTTTAGAATAGAAAATAATCATTAGGAAATTTAAAGTATTATTTTAAATGAACTCAAATCCCTCAACAAAGTAGCTATAATCAATAAAGTGCTATAGCATTCATGTCATTCCACATTACGATGAAAATGGATGTTATAGCATTCACATCCGCAAACGTGTTAATACTAATATCATGTGAGCAAAGTAAATAATAATTCCATGATGATCGGCGTTAGGAGCGTTGCTAACGGCGATACATCAATTATAACCTAATGCAAATAAACTTACGCCACTATCCGAACGTCCCAAAGCTGCAAACTATTTTCACTCGGCGCAACAAAGTCCCTAGCTGAAGGGTGGCAACGTACGAGAGATAAAGTATCCACGGTGAGCACGCGAGAGGCACGATTAGTAATTTGAATCATTTACAGCCGTTATTCCCACCGTTCTCTCGAGGCCGTCCACTCTATACCGAATTCCAAATAAGAGAACGAGTTACAGTCGAACTTACCGGCCCGTTTTTTCCTCCCCTCTTCGTCTCCGCGCCCTATCCGATCCGTGGAATCTTTCTAACGATGACTTTTGTACGCGGACAGCAGGTAAATACGGCCGCGGTACGAAAAAAAGTCCGGCAAAACACGCGTGACCTGTATTTAAGGTGGTTTCGCCCCCTTCTCCCGTCTATCCCGCCGCATCTTTGGGACCTGGCTGCATCTTTTTTTCCTTCTTACTTGCAAACCATCCCTCTCGCTTTAACCATCCATCCTCTCGCTCCTCGCCATCCCTGTTTTGCACGCGAACGTGAGAAACCTCGATTCTTACGTTTGCCATGCATGCGCAACGATTTACCCTAGATCTGCCGTTCGAGGATATCCTTTTATGTAATGTATCCCTTCGCTACTGTTTCGCAGATTCCAGGGATCTTTCCGAGAGTGACGGATACGAAGAATCGATGGAAATTATGGTTTCCGTTTCAGAGATGTTTTTTTGCTGGTAATGGTGTCTTTGGCGAGTTGATTTTGCAGGTGTGGCGCGTTTGGACGCATGTTTTTAATAACGCTATGCCGCCCGTGCGATAAATCAAGATTCTTTGGTTTGGTGCTGGTGGAATTCGTGTAGATCTCTTCGCTTGTCGCCGGTGCTTTTCGACTTTGTCGCGGAATCATAGAACGTCACGTTTTACTAATCACAATAAGTTATAATTCTGTCCCGAAATTTCGAGGTTATGTAGCATATTGCAGCCTGCACAGAACACAAGCGATGCTTTGCAACAATTTTTGATGGTGAGATAGCCGCGACGCTTTTGCGATATAATTGGCAACTGTTTTTAAATTTTAGCGTGACACCAACGTGGTGTCACCGGCCTTTCCTCGCATAGTTCCGTGTGACACCGACGTGGTGTCACTGGCATGTGTTCGATAGTTTTCGGACACCAACGTGGTGCCACCGGACGGCATAGTGTTAATAATGTTGAATGTCACGGGGTCACCGGTGAACCGGCGCAATTATTCGATTCAATGAAATTTTTTACTACTTTCAAACGATAAATTTCATGAATTCGCTACTATATCCAATATTTAACTGCTGCTATTAAAAAAGTAAAGTACTCCCCAATATGCAACTATTGTTACCTTTAACATTTATGCTCTATAAAGATACGGTTTTAATAGAAAAACTCTCATTTCAGTGGAAACAGTGAAACTAGCGAAATACGGGTGGCATTCAACGTGTATAGTGAGGGACCAGAAAAAAGGCACATGAGAGGTAATTTGCTCTGATTCGCCTGACGGATAGGGACATCCCTCTCCCTCACGTATTTTCGATTTTGTCGCGCTATTGGCAAGAGAGACCCGCACATTCGTTGCGTCGTCATGTGAATGACAAAAGGAGTGTTTTATTTTCGGCTGTCATTCGTCGATCTCAGTTTTCCAGGACCGACATGGCGGGGATAGGCGGTGCGAGAGCAATCTCCCCTTCCGTCCCAAGTGCCTTGTTTTTGGTCCCTCACTATACACGTTTGATGCCGTGGGGGTCACCGGTGACAGGCAAAAATTGAATTCAATGAAATTTCTTATGACTTATGAAGTTTCACTTCAGTAGAAACGATGAAAGTACCGAAACATTGGTGACATTCGACCGGTTAATTAGGGAATGATGAAGGGGTTAGTATTGTACTGAGGATTTAGATGATTTTGGGAGGTATGAGTGAATAGGTTAGGGCAGTGTTCCTCAGAGTCACCCGTCAAAATTTCATACTAATTTATATCAATATTAATTGTTAGACAATATTTTGTAATTGGATATTTTTTATATACCATAAGTTTTTACTTTTTATATATTATATGCATTGTAACTTCGAATTAATTATTTATATTACGTCACATACTATTAAAAGGTACATTCTACTAGCAGCCAGAAAGGGTAAAATGAATTCTTTTAACATAGAGAAACTGGAAATTTCTGTACTACTATTTTGAAATCTGCGTTGGGCCTTAGTTTGCCCACCATTGCTCTAGAGGACCTCAAAGGGGCCTCTAGAGAGCCGGGAAGGATCATTTACAATAAGTGGCCTCTTCACTGTCCCCTACAGGACTGCGGGCCCCATTTTGAGAAACTCTGTTTTACTTTAGTTTTATCTCTTTGGATTATTTACATTTTTTTTGTCGATCGAAGCAACTGAAGAAAACGGAAGTGCAAACTATTAATTAGAATTTGATGCCAAGGGTGTGCAAATGGTTTTAGTATGTATTTTCAATTGTAAATAGTATCAATATAAATTTCGAGGCTATCAGAAGAAATGGTTAAGTTCCAAAGGATCGTTAAATCCGAGATTGCGAATAAAACAAACTGATGTCATCTGCAACCTTTCGAGTTACTTATCTACACAAAATTCTTCGCAATACAATTCCTCTTGAAACAATAATTTCAATACATTTAAATCCATCCTAATCAAGCTTCACTTCGAACATCGGTAAAACAAATAACACGAGTTCCATTTCAATAATAAATTCACCACCTAATCGACTCCTCAAAAAACCACCCGAACTCAGCACCCACAAATAACAACGCCCCCGTATCAGAATTCGCCATAACCTCCAATCTCAACATTGCCTTCAGTTACTCAACGTCAAACACTTATCGATCAGGATTGAAGCAAAACAATCGTGCAGTTGCACCTTGGCAGCAGGGATTTTTCCGTCTAATACGTATATCATAACCCCGATTCCTCCGGAACGCCCCTTAAACCCGCGCTTCCCATGCCAGATGACCGCAACAATCGCCGGTACGATTTAAGTTAGGAGTAAAACTACACCGAAGCAGCCTCTGCACGGGCGTTCGATTCTCAGAGGTCTGCCATTCTCATCGAGACGGTAGATCAACGGCGTAAGTACATAGAAGGCGCCTTAAACCCCCTGACTCCCCTTTGGCAGTACGCAATGAACGTGTGTATGGTGTATGTAGAAATATGATTGCGAGGGCCCCGGGTAGACTCGACGAGGGCGATGGCGGTGGGCCCATAGAAATGCTTATGAATGTCTGTCTGTAGCGATGGGATTGTGGGCAGTTAGAAATTACATTGAGTGTAATGAGAAATATTTCTTTCGAAAATTAGAAACTTTTTAAGGCTGGCCAGACACAGATGTACTGGCACCCTTGACGTTTGAGAGCTTTTTTGTAATACTGGCCCACAATTCGACAGAAAATTTGCTGAAATCTTATTGAAAGTTTATAAGAATGATAACTGAAGTAAAACATTTAAACTGGTTTACTTCGGTGCAAATTCTTCTATACCTAACACACACTCGGCAAAGGAGATAGCAGTGGGCCCATAAAATGCTTATGCAAATCTGTTTTTAGCAATGGGATTGTGGGCAGTTAGGAATTACAATTGGCTGTAATGACAAATATTTATTTCGGGAAACTAGCAACTTTTTAAGGCTTGCAAGACACAGACGTGATGTTAACCCTTAGTGGTTGAGAGCTTTTTTGTAATACTGGCCCACAATTCGACAGAAAACTTGGTGAAAGGAAACAAAAACAACTAGAGTGATGGTAACTGGAAAAAGAAGAAAGTAAATAGATTCAGTATCGGACAAAACCCACCATGAAGAGTTCAATCGCCCACACTGGGCAATAGGGACCAGGTTGACTACCTCTGATCTAGATCTATGCGAGTACAGAGACAGGAGTGCCAAAATAAAAAGTATATTAACACTAGAACTACCAAACCAGTAAAAATGACTAGTATACATTTTTTTCCAAAAATTCTCCAAGTTTATAGGAGCTTCATAGAATAAATATTCTACTTCCATCTCATAAAATATAAATTACTAAATCGATCAACTTTTCCACCTCTTAATTCTCCTTATTTCAAAGTACTCATTTAATATATTTAAATATAATGTTGAATTATTATTAACAATATAATATTACATATATTAAATGAGTTCAAAAACGACTCTGCGTTGTAGGGAAGAGTAACATAAACAGTTTATATTACTGGGTGGGCCCTACCTCGTCTTTCGGGCATCCACTGTTAACACTAGATTTACGGGTGTGAAATCTGTTATATTGCAATATATGAAATAAGGACTTTGGAAAAAGAGGAATCAAGTGGCAAAAATAGTAATTCGTTAAGTTATTATTGTATTATAAAATACACGTGTAACATCTACTTTATAATTTCTTTGTAAATTTGAGAAATGTTTATAAAACAAGTAGGGACCCGTCAATTTCACGGCTTCCGTAAATCTAGTGTTAATACGTTCTAAACTCCATCAGTATAAAGGCGTTTCTTTCAAAGCCTTATAATAAAAGTAATATTAACATAAAGTATATTGATTCATTAAAACACCCATTTCCAATATATAATATATTTAACGCCGGTAGTTCTAGTATTAACACTAGAACTACCGGCGTTAAATCTATCATATTTCAAAATATTAAATAAGCGTTTTGAAAAAAGGAGAATTAAGAGGTGGAATAGATGGTCGATTCAGTAATTTATGTTTTACAAGATGGACGTAGAATATTTATTCTAAGACTCTTCTATAAACTTTGAGAATTTTTAGAAAAAATTGTGTACCAGTCATTTTGACTGGTTTGGTAGTTCTAGTGTTAAACACGCAAGTTCATAATAAATCCCCGTCCTTTCTCTTGCTCTAAAATAACAAAACAACTACAGATCAAAATTGATAAATACCCATCCATACTTCCTCAAAATTCCCAATTCCCCAGCAATCCAAGAAATTTCCCCCACCCTAACCACGTCCCACCATTCTCTGGTTTCCTGCAGCTCTCCTTCATCAGCGATCGTCTCGTTTCCCCGCGAAATCTCGGCTGCCATTAATTCAGCGCCGGCCGACAGGTCACTCGAGTAGAACATCCCATTACAGATATTACGAGAGGGCCGCGTAAGGCCCGATGTGTTTCTTGCCTCGGCCGCGACTCCTATCAAATAATTATTATTGTTGTTTGCTTTGCAGCCCGTCCCCTTCAAGCGGCGCTGGTCTCCGTGCCGAGGAATGGATTCGCGATGATTCTTCAACCCCTCGCCGCGCTTTCCGCGATGGGTCGCCGGGGTGACCGGCAATTTGTTTCTAAATTTATTACCGATGACCGATAGACCGTAGCCGTACCGTGAATCCTGCGCTTCTCCCTCTTCGCTTCTTCTTGGTTCTTCCTTTCTCTGCGTCAGTGATATCGAATTGGGATCGCCCCGGACCCAGAAGGACCCTGGGCTATCCGGGGCCTCAATGGGTAGAAACGTGGACGAAGAAGTCATGGGATGGAGGTTATGGTGTTTGTGAAGTGGCTGCGGGAGAAATTCAGGGGGTTTTGAGCTGGTAGAAAGGATCGTGAACTTTCAAGGTGTTGGTTAGGCGTGGAGATTGCGATGGGAGGATTGGCAAAACGTTGTGTTTTTTTGGGAATATTTTGCTGACGGGTTTTAGAGAATTTATATTGCGATGAAATGTTTTAACCTCTGTGGACGGAGATATTTTTGAATGTTGAGAAATAATCATTTATTTGGCGATCAGTAACCACCTTTTTATCAGAAAGTCAGAGTTTTCATGTATAAACGTTATGCATTGCTATTTGCGTAATCATATTTCAACAGGTATATTTGTAACGTATAATGTAATCTTTGCCATACAAAGAAACGTTACGTATCTCCAAGTTAGAAATTCTACGACTATTTTCCGTTTAGGGTGAACCATAACCTATATTTCATTCAAGCCTTATGCAAAAGTAAGTATAGTTTTATAGTTCGTACCTGTCAATCAATTAACTATTTTATAATTGCAAAAATGTTTAAAGCTAATAAACGCATATGTGAATCACCCTGTGATTCCTAGTCAGCTTTGAAAGAATCAGTAAAAATGTTGAAACTGTGATTCCTACTGTTCCTACGATTTCTCCTCTAACCCAGTGATTCTCAAACGTTCTTAAGATTTGTTATGTTGCGGCACCTTTACAATTTTTTAGACTGCTCACAAACTCTTTGAAACTAGGTACAATTAACATGCAAGGCACTGTTACCAAAACACTTTTTGTTAAACAACTATTTATTCAGAAAACAGCAAATCTTAGTCATCAAATGTAAATTCATTGGAGCGGGTGCATCTGCTTTGTATGAGCCTGGCCGAAATTTCATATAATAAGGGATGGTCCCCTATTTTTCGACTTCAATTTTAACAAAGTTTTGCAAAATTATATCATTCAGGTTTCTCCTTAAAGTCATAAACAATGAAAATCCATTTCTCTTAGCATACTATAAATATACTTAACTGTTTGAATCCCAAGGAGCGCGATCGCGCTCTTCAGATTTTGTGTCGAAAAGTCCCAATACTCGGTTGAGACAAGCGCTATCGCGCTGCTCAGGTTTTTTCAACCGTGTTCTTTCAAAAGCCTCTGGGACTCAAACGATTAAGTATAGTTGCAGTAGCTATAGTGGCGAAGTGGCGTTGACATAGGGCCCGTTAATTCGGAAATTTTAATTACTTATATATTTAAAACTACTGTGCAACTACAAATAAAGGCCATTAAAATCGAAATCGGACAGTTTTTTGGTTAACTTTTTCTTGTTAACTGAAATTTTGAAAACACCCATGCCATTGAATGTATAATAGGTACATTTGATGACTAATTGTAAGATTTGTCATTTACCAAATACATAATTGTTTGTAAAATAATTTGTTGATAACACTAGCCGGCACAGTAATTGCAGTTAATATTAATATTAGTTATTATATGAATTATATAGTAATATTAACACATCTTAAGCGGGAAACGTCTAAACTCGTTCCGTGCATATTATTATTAAAACGCGGGAGAAGACAAAGCAAAGTGAATAAAGGAATTATTTTTTACAAAGCAACTGAAAATATATTAAAAAATAACCCATAATTCAAACGTTATAGCTATTTTATGCACAAGCAATTTTGCCCGCGAATTGCAGAAAATCGCCCGCTATATGGTAAGAATTTGACGAATCTGAATTTGAAGAATTCGAATTTTTGAAGAATTTGAATTTAATAATATAATTATTATATTAAAAAAATATTAATATTAGGAACCGCGAGCAATATAAAAAATTGTGGAAAGAGCATCACAAGAGAAATTCTAAGACAGTTTGAGAACCACTGCCCCAACCCTTCAAATAATCCAACCTACTGTTTCTATTCCTCTCCGAAAATCTATCGCCATCAAACAGCGCTGTTCGGCGGCTATGCAAAACACAAAAATAAGGCACATTAGAGGAAGAACCGTAATGCGTGGTCCATGAGAACACAAGAAGCTCGAGGTGTACTTGAAAGCAGGCAGGATTTCGCGATGGGACGATGCAACGTCGCGGGAATTCAGTCCAATCCCCCGAAAAGGAACGAGGGTGGCGTTTACGGGCTTTGCCTTTCGACTCGCGCGCATACGTAAGTAAGTGCCTCCGACCATAGAGAAACGCACAGAGAAACGTCCGGCTTATGGGGGATTAATGTCACGCCTCGTACGGTCAACTCGATTTCGGAGTACCGGAGGACTTGTGATGGAAGCATCTTGCAAATAATATGACCATCATATGCATGGAAATGGGGGATGTAGAGGCGATTAATGGAGATTGATTGGTGGATGATGTGGCTATTGTTACATTGGTCAACACGATTATTTACTCAAAGAATATGCTTGATTTATGCTGATTATTGTAGATTTTGTGGCGCTGAACACGAATATGAAACTCGTTTTTGAGAAAACATTTTTGAGAAAATCAGTTTGGAGAAAAATTCAGATTTTCAGCTTTCAGAAAATTTTATATTTTAACCATAAGAGTTATTGAAATTTCTGTGGTATGGAATGATTCTATATACCCTCCCGAATACAGCGATGCGTATTACTTTAATGTTATAAACATTTAAACATGTTTAAACAATGCTCAAAGGAAAATGACGTCCAAAATGCCCATATTTTTGTGAATATTTTCCTATTTATCTTAGAAACCAGATGCCCGAGAGGAATTCTAATAGCAGGAGTCGATAGAGCAGACTTTTTTCTTGGGGAAACCATAATTGAAAGTTGCAACACGAGTTTTGTTTTTGGCTGAGAAATTAAAATAGCTCTGCAAGACGCAACGTGCTGCCAGTGGTTCTCAGCGCAACCGTTTCACCCACGCTAGTATTATGACATGTAACTTGCTTCACAAGTACATTTATTGTTTATAAGTTACTTTATAACAATAATGCTACATTAGACAAAGAAGTATATTTGTAAAATTTCATCCCATAAATAAGCAATATTGTCCAATTGCATTCACAATTTCAATATTATACTACTTATTAAATATAAAACTTCTTGTCACAGAAAAACCCTACACCATGGAGACAAACGGATTACAAATCTGAATTCAGCACAAAAAATAAAATTAGAATTACATATTAAAGCTTTTGCGTCAAAAGAAATACTTTATTTCTCTTCTAGTATTTTTCATTAACTTTTTGCGATCGTATTTCGTTAAAAAAAAATGTGTAATCGCACTTAAAACAAAACTGGTAAAATCTTAATAAGAATTATATATACCTTAGAAACGTGTTGATTCTTTGCTTTGATGACTGAGAGTAGACATGCGATGGCAACGGTAAAAGTGCTTTGTAGCTGACATCAGACGTACAACCACTAATGGTTAATACCACTGTAAGGATGAACTACCAAGTAGCCCACCAAAAGAGAGGTATTTAGCGATGCAGAATCTCGTCCTCGAAAGTATTATACACACGCTACTAGGTGAAAATGCTCTAAACCGTTCGCGGAGCAGTGATTACTCGTCGGCGGTCGAGGGCAAACTGATAGCGAGGCGAACATCGAAATGACTTATTGTCAGCGGGCCCGCGAATCGGACACCTGTAGGTTATGGTCGCCGAGTCCCGCCGAGTATGTTTTGATAACACGCAGCCGTCGTCGAACTTCTTGGCTAGTGAAGTGGAAATAATTGCTCCCCGTCCTCGTAATATTAATCTTAAAATTGCAAATGCATTTGATCAATATTATTTATTTATATGACCAAATGTTAGAAATATAGTACTTTGTTTAATGTAGCGTTATTGTCATGAAGTGACTGATAATCAATAAATTGAATAATAATGTATATTTAAAAGACCAAATGTTACAAATATAGTACTTTGTTTAATGCAGCGTTATTGTCGTAAAGTGACTGATAATCAATAAATTGAATAATAATGTTTATTTATAAGACCAAATGTTACAAATATAATAATATGGTTAGTGTAGCGTTATTGCCATTAAGTGACTGATAATCAATAAATTGAATAATAATGTTTATTTATAAGACCAAATGTTACAAATATAATAATATGGTTAGTGTAGCGTTATTGTCATAAAGTGACTAATAAACAATAAATGTATTTGTAAAGCAAGCTACATATGGGTCGCTCAGAAGCCAATGCGGTTAAGTCAATTTTTCTTATATTCTCTGATTTTTGTAAATTTCAATAGAATAAACTTCATTTTAGGGAAATTTACAAAATCAGAAAATATAAAAGAATTGACTTAGCCGCATTGGCTTCTGAGCGACTCAATATAATACTAGCATGGGTGAAACGTCTGCGTTGAGAATCACTGGCAGTACCTTGTGCCTTGCGGAGCTATTTTCTTCCGATTCTTTGCACATTAAGAAAAATAAATATAAAAAAAGAACTAAAACATAACATAAGGTTAACACTAACCGTACCATACGGGTCAAATGACCGGCTTAGTGGAATGGTAATATGTAATTTCTTGTATCATTAAGTAAAGACTGTTTTACACGTTATTTTCTGTATGAAGTCGAGAGTTGCCTTAATTTTTTTCGGAAAGGTGCTATCGTTATTTCACAGCCAGTCAAAAGATCTACTACGATAAGAATAAGTATCCATAAACTGTCGATACGGTTAGTGTTAATAACAGTACAATTGTGAAATTTACAGTCCCACGAAATTCAATTCCAAAAAGCACAATCCAAAATTAATTTTCCTCGGCAAATACATTTTAAAAGTTCTAAAAAAGGTTCGAACCTTCAATGTGAACAAATAACACAACCTAACTTTTTAAAGTACAAATTATAAATCTGAAGAAAAACCAAAATAGCACAGAATTTTAATTAAGCGAAATATATAAAAGTAAATTATAAAACAGCAGGAATATCTCTTCATCTACTATACTGTAAAAATTTTAAGTGAAAGCGATAGATGCTTAATTACTCTGCGGTATCGTTTATCGCAATGCCCGAAAATCTTTATCACGCGTTTAACGCGAGAAATTAGCAGAACCTTTGCTACTTTGAAGCAGACAGGTAAGCCTTACGAGCATAATGGGCGTCTCCGCGGACGCGCCGGTTTACGATTACGAGACTAATCTCATTTTAATGACAGGGTTCCGCGTGCTGGAATAATGAAGTGTCAATGAAGGGCCCAAAATGGGCGGGATTTTTCCACGGATCGTCCCCATTCCGACTAGGGACCCGAAATAGAGGAGATAATGTATTCCACCAGGCAGATTTTAATTAGCACCGGGAAGATCCCGTCTGTTGCCGTTGTTCTCACTGTTGCGTTTTATCCTGGGATTCCATTGGGGATTATCGTAATAGCCTTATATTCTTAATAGACTACGAGTTTCTATGGACATCTGTGGGAAAGTTATATTTGCAAAAATGGTCTTTCTACTATTCTTAGGTCTTATTTTCTTAATTGATTTTATAAAAATTTACATTTGCATGAGTATTCGCGATCCAATTATAGGAAAATGGAAATGTGATTTCAATATTTATTTATAATGTGATCTATGTTGCGAAGTTGGCCGAATATTGAAAGACGGAGTTTGAAATAAAAGGGAAGTTTATATAGAGCACAATACTTAACACGTTAAATACCATGGGGGTCACCGGTGACCCCCTATTGAATTCAATGAAATTTCATGTGACTCTTAAATTGTAATTGCGAATTTGTTAATTCAGTCGATATTTACACGTTGGTCTTAAAAAGGTAAAGTCCTGCTTTCTATATATCTCTTTGTGTCTTTAAAGTTTCTGCTTTGTGAAGATGTGATTTTAATAGAAAACGTTTCACTTCAGTGGAAATGAAGAAACTAGCAAAATACCTGTGGCATTCAACGTGTTAAATACATTTTTAAAGTTTTGAACGTAAAACATAACCCCGTTATCCTAAGCCTTAGCCAAAAAAATTGTTCTAGATGTAATTGAAACCTTATGTAATAATTAGAATACATTCCTAGAGTTTTCTCTAATTACATCTACAATAATTTGAGTATATTCCTAGAGTGTAATCCTTGTAATGCGAATTATTTGTCCAATTTTACTCACCAATGCGAATTTAACTTCATCAGATTCTTTATTACTGGTTGTTGATTTTTATTCGACAATAATATTAAATTTACACATTGACAAACATTTAGGTGAAGATACAAAGTCATTGTTACTTTTAAAGTAAAAATTAAGTCTGCAGAAAATTAAGTACAACGAAAACCTACGTCGAGGGTTCATCGAAAAAGGAGTGCAATCTAATCAAGACCTAACCTAGAATCGGGATAAAGCTAAGAACATGTTCTCCGAGTCTTCAGCGCTAAACGAAATCGCCCTGAACGAGATCAAAGAGACAGGCATTGAAAGAACTTTAAAACCCTGTGGAACTCATGTACTCCATGTACTAACTGAATGCATGTATTTCGTATGCACCATGTGCCAACACTGTCGACTTGTATTAGCTCACAGTGTTGCAAAAATCTGAAAATCATCTAGCTGTACAAAAAAGCCTCGGCTGTCGTACAAAATTTCATCAGGCCTGTTCTAAATATGGAGTTAAAGCGTCAAACTCCTAATTAGTGGGTTCAACACTTAATTTCCTTCACGATTGGGAAATTTCTTCTACTTATAGTTGGCAAAAATAGTGAATGCTCGCGGTATGAGATAAGCGGAAAGGTGAGACTGTCCCTCGCCCCGCCTATCCCCACCTTATCGGTCCTGGAAACCCGAGCTCGGCGAATGATAACCGAAAACGCAACACTTCTTTCGTCGTTCCCATGACGACGTAGGAATGTGCGGCTTTTTCGGCCAATCATGTAAATGGAGGATGTAGGGACGAATAATAGAGTTTGATTGGTGGATGATGTGGCTACTATTACAATGGCCAACACGATTGTTTGTCCAAAGAATATTTATGCTGATTCTTGTAGATTTTGTGGCGCTGAACACGAATATGCAGCCCGTTTGTCTCTATCAGACTATATTTTTAAGAAAATCAGTTTCGAAGTAAAATGCAGGTTTTCAACTTTCAGAAAATTTTATATTTTAACCATAAGAGTTATTAAAATTTCTGTGGTATCGAATGATTCTATAAACCCTCCCGAATACAGCGATGCGTATGTTATAAACATTTAAACATGTATAACAATGCTCAAAGGAAAAACCGAAAACAAAACACTTCTTTCGCCGTTCCCATGACGACGTAACGAATGTGCGGCTTTTTCGGCCAATCACGCGTTGGAATCGAAATGACGTCATAACGAGGGATGCCCCTATCCGCGAAGGCAATCACAACAAACTAGAAGCCAGAAGACTTCACTATTTTTGCCTGCTATAAGACGTATATGGGATTGGGTATACTAGATGTTATAAAACGAAGTAAATCTAGGTTTATCATCTAAAACTATATACTAAACATTAATATAAAGTGAATATTATTGTGAACTGGATCGTTTGATCGCTTATGAAGAACTAACTGGCATTCGCTTGGCTTAATCATTGGCTGGCACTCATATATCCATGCACCCATTCATACGTACACACATGCGTTCCTTACACTTTACCGACCGCTATTGTTTGAGCATCCTAGCCACTTTAAAGGATTTGTTTCGGTTTAGATTGCCTAAAGAAAATTACAATCTCTTTGAAAATTACAAATACTTCTCATCGACTCCTTAACCCCTTAGCTTACAATAACTTGTGACACACGTGAGGCGATAAGTGGAATACGACATTTTGAAGTTTTCCAATAACTATTAAATTGAAAATATCAGTCGATCACGAAACGGTAAAATTATTTCTATAATATTAATATTGCAGTCAGTTGTGCCAAATGTTAAAGATCAGAGAGAAATTTTTATTTCTGGAATTAATTCTGGGGTATTACACACGCTGTCAAAATAGAAATCGTAAGACAAGGGGTTAACACAGTTCCACTATAATAATAAATAACAAATTAGTGATTGCCGTGGAACCAATTAATTAACTAAAAGTCTAAAAGCGTTGGTGACAAAAAGCCTATTCATAGGCTACCTGTCGGTAAAGTGTTAACATAGGTATCGTAGGGCCTCCGTAGCACGCAACATAACCTCAACGGCTTGAAACCCCCGAAAATAATAAGCTCGAAGTGAAATGACGCCACGACATCTCTAAATCGTACAAAACAACGCTAAACTTTTATCAGAATTATCTACACCGTTTAAACCAGTCGGACAAAACATTCACACCATGGAATCCCATACCAAGTCGACCCACGCGAGAAGTAATCTCAAGCAACAGAACCCCGTAACTCCTGGAACATCTCGCAAGCTGCGTTCGCCAGAGGTATCCACGATCTCGCAGCCCCTTTCTCTCTTTCCCATCGTTTTTTTTACCTCGCGAAAATGAGAGTTTACTGCCTTCCACGGGCCAGAAGAGAATAACGCTCCTTTGTCTCTTTATGGTCTGAAAGTGGCCCGTGAAAGAGGCGAGTGCTCGAGGAGGAGCTCGAATGTTCCTCGCTGAGGCCGATATGCCGTCGCCATCGACGTCCCAGCACAGTCTTCTTCTTCAACGCCACGAAGAAGTACGGTCGGATAATAACGAGTTTCGCTGTCGTCCCTTTCGCCCTTCGCGTAGCTCGCGAGTCGTAAAGTCGGTCTTCTCTCCTACGTTCCTCTTCCTCATCCTCGTCCTCGCGTTCTTCTTACCCTCCGACCGTTTTTCTTTCTTGCACGATGTGGACGATCGTGTCAAATTTTTATTGCGCCAACGAGACCTCGTGTTCTGCAACCGTCTCACCTTTTACGGTGGAAAGAGGGAGGGTGGATTTTCTAGGGAATTTCGACGTTCGTGTTTTGGTATTTTTATTTGGAAATTTGTGTCGGTTAAGTCTGGGTTAAATTTGGGTTAGGCTGAGTTAGAATTGGGTTAGGTATGGGTTAGCTTTGGGTTTATTTGTACAATTTTATTAATTATTTGTGCTATTACAAAATGAGCTCAATTTCCTTTTCTGGGTTGAGAATTTAATGAGTTAATGTATTGATATTCCTATTTGCTGTGAGAGTAGATGTGTTTGGGGTGGGTTCATCCTTAGGAATGTAAAGAAATATCTTTATTATTATTATGATTTGAAGTGTATGAGTGAAGTTTGTAGTATTTTTTATTTCTGAGTTGGTATCTTTTATAATGGTTAATAAGTCGATTAATACCTTGAGTTAGGACCAAGCATCTTTCCTGGTTAATATTTTTGCTGTAATATTCACAGAATGAAAAATTTCAGGAAGGTTGCTTCGATATTTCGTTTTCTTTGAGATTTGCAAGGAAATTGCGCACTGGAACGTTTTGGTATCACGAAAGTAAATAAACAGTTTGGTGACTTTCAAAGTCATTTTTACGAGTCAAGGTCATTCTGCTCTTTTATAGGGGAACGTAAAGCATTTTGGTATTCTTATATAATTCTTTTTATTCTTTCAGTGGGTACATAAAATTTGATCGCTTCTTTTTGAAATTCACTGTATTTACAGACGTATTCTCTTCATAGTATGGGAAGTACATACTATGAAAAGTCCCTAGGGATCAGTAATAACCTCCAGTGCCCTGATACGTGTTTGAATTCAGCCTCTATATAAAAAAGTGCAACTTGTTTAATCGACGATTTGTACAGATTAATTTAAATTAAGAAACAAAAGTTTTGTGCAATTTAAGACTTTCCAGTGATAACCTTTGTTATTCAGGGATGTTGCGCCGTTCCTTGCGTAATTTGTGCACCGGTAAAAATGAATTCTTTAACAAATATTAAAAACATAGAATGTTTATAACCTTACGAAAACAAGAAAGTAGTAAGATTTGCAGTAATTGTCTATCTTATGAGATTCAGAGTGAAAATTGGAAAATTCGCAGCACAATTGTAGAAACAGTCTGTACAATAATATATATATTATTCAGGAAAACTTATTACCTCGAGGAGCTACGGTAACGAAAGAGAGTGCATTTTTAATCGATGTCAGAAGGAAACGCTGAAATATCGACCTGAAAACGGTACCAATTAATTTCACTCTCAAGCAAAACCGCGTCTCGTTTCACTCGTTGATTGCTCTTCTTCTTTGCGAAGAATATTACGAGCCGGTGGAATCGGTGAAATCTGCTGGGAAATCTGCTCGCGATGCATCGGATATTCAGAACGTCACGCTGCTACGAGGACGAGAAATTCAAGGATTCAGGGAGAAAATAAAATATTGCTGATGGCACGTGAAATTGAATATTTTAATGAACAGCTGGGCTCTTAGTTCGATGTCGATTTTTAGAAAAAATAATTTTGGATTTACAGTATGGCGCTTTCTTCAACTTCCATGCATTATTAACGAAATTTATGCATAGCAAATTAATAAATAAAGTTACTATGCTATCAGTACATCCTTGATTTTAATGCTGCTATACTATATAGTTCTTAAGTTTATTTTTATTAAATATTGACAATCATGCCTCTGACAATGAGTTTAAGAAACGTGGATATCGTAACCATGCAGTATATTGCATCAAATAAATGTAGCATTCACTATACTATAGTATGCCTCAAATTTAATATTTAATATGTTGTAATATACCACAACACGTTAAAGTACAACATATCACAGACAAAGCCACATAGCAACTATAATATACTACACCAAACATGGTACACAACTTTATGGTATTATACATCAATCGTACCGGTATTAATCTACTATATTCGAATATATCACGATGTATCCCATGGCAGAACTCACAAAAGAAAGCAGTGTTCTCACTGGAATGTACCACACACAATGCACACTTCTGTATTGCACCACACAACATCAACCATATTTAACCTGCCCTACTATACCCCACTGAACCATACTACCCCAGATTCCATTTGTATTCCAAAACATTCTATAATATACCACATCAATTGTACACTACTTTGTTACACCACACAACATCAACTATACATAATCTGCCCTACTATATACACTACTATATCACACTATCCCACGTGCCACGTTCACTCGTCCAAATCGTATAAGATGCCACTAAAATGGCACGCTAGTTTATAGTACCGCGCAACATAACCTATATTTACCTCGTCCTACTATATACACTACTATGTCACACTCTCCCACGTGCCACGTTCACTCGTCCAAATCGTATAAGATGCCACTCAAATCGTACGTTATTTTATAGTACCGCGCAACATAACCTATATTTACCTCGTCCTACTATATCACTCACCCCCGCGTGCCACGTTCACTTCTCTAAATCGTATAATATGTCACTCAAATCGCACACTATTTTATTGCACCACGCAACATAACCTATATTTGCCTCGCGCCACTATATACACTACTATAACCCACTCTCCCATGTGCCACATTCGCTCCACTAAACCCTCTTTAGCATCCACCCATCTAAACAATCCAACCCCCACTTACCAATTCACACAATCATAACCTCTTCACCCCAAAATCACAGCCAAAAAACCCAAACCCACCATCTTCTCCTTAAACGCATCGTTCATCTCGCACACTACATATAATATATCCGTTGTAACGCAATTTTCCTGGTGTTTTTTCCCCACCCTTCGCGAAGGGTTGGACGGAAAGCGTCAGCGATAAGGGCGAGCGTTGGAGGAAGGGTGAACGTAGGGCGGGGGAGGGTGAGAGAAGACGCATTACCAGATTGGCTCGCGCCGCTCGCATTCACCGGTCTTTTACATTCATGAAGCTTTTATTCGGTTGATTTGACTATACGCTTCGTATTCACGGCTCTCGATTTGATTTGCATTGATTGGAGTGCCGACTCTCCTGCCGATAACCGTGCGGGGGCGCGCAACGCGATGTTGTAGCTCGACCGACGGGGTAATATCGCGTTGCCACCGTGTAAAATCACCGCACGCTCTTCCACAGGCCGACCCTTTTTTCCTGATAATTTCAACCGGCTTCGACTTCTTGCGGACTTGGATTCGCGCTGGTGCACGGTTTCCCGATGGCGGGGGATAGGGGTTGAAGGTTATGTAAATGAGGCGGAGAGTAGGACAGAGTTATTTGTTGGGCTTCGTTGTGGTTGGAGGAGCGAAGTTTTTGTTGAGTGTTTTCAGATAGTGTGTGGAGGATACATTGAAAAGTGTTTTTGATTTTTATAATTAAACGAAGTCTTTAACACTAACCCTACCAAACCATTTAAAATGATGATTTCCTAATTTTTTCTAAAAATTATTTAAATTCAGAGGGGAAGCATAAAGTAAATATTCAACTTCTATCTTATAAAGCCTAAATTAGTGAATTAATTATGCTTTTCACTTCTTGATTTCTCTTTTTCGAAAGTATTTATTCAATATATCTAAATTTTTGTAGATATAACTTCGGTAGATTTAGTGTTAGTTTGATATTAACGCGGGGAATTTTGTTTGCTTAGATAATTCTTTAACTAGAGTTGCTTTTGATGTTTCTCTCTTTTTTAGTATTTCATCTCTTCGTAGAATCACATTGGAGGATTTTGGACATATGGTGACAAAATAAGCCTATCAATTAAAACAAAAAATTCAAAAATGAAATGACATCCACGTCAATTCTCCGAACATGACTCACCACCATATCAGTTTCCAACAAAAACAACCGCAGACATCATCCTAGACTTTGTGAGATAAGTACGGTTCTGATAAGGCCCTGATCTAACCATCGACCACAGTTTAACCTTTATCACGTAATTCAATCAATTTTTATTAATTTCACTCGAAAAAAAATACGAACACTCATCAAACATGAATAAAGATATGTGCAAAATGTCGATATTGAAAAATGTACACTTTTCCTGGAAAAAAATCGCTAAAAAGACCAAGAAAATGCAGTTCTTGACTAAAAGACCCCATTATGCCAGGAGTGCCAACCTTTTGCATGCCATACGCCAATTTTTTTCACAGACAAGTTTAGATGCGCTATGCAACTTTAGTACCTTTTCTACCCTTTTACGTTCAAGATTGGGGTTGGAAAAGTGAGAAATGTGTAGAATGTGCTTCGCTTAGGGGAGGAAAGGGAATAAATCAATAACACATTTAAATTAATTAATTTACGTCGGTCCAAAAGACACGCGCTTATCGGAGCACCAATCTACTATAGTCAGCAATTATCTCTCATACATACACAGTGTTCAGATTCTACAATTGTAAGAAGAGCACTTAGGTGTCGAAAGTATGAAGATGGATTCAGTTATGGCGCCAGCTTCAAAACAATAAGTAAGCGCAAGGATGCAATGCGCCAATTGCAATCATCGAATGCGTCACGGTTTGGCCACCTCTGCCTTAACCCTTTCGAGACGGATTCTTTTTAAGGGAAATAAAAGAGGCAGGTTACATTTCTAATACTTCAGGTGATGAATTTATTCATTATGATAGGGTAAAAGAAAAAAAATGATTTTTTTATATCAGTGCAAAATTACAGCCTGGGACATATATGTCCACTTAGTCTTATAAAGATTATAACAAAATTTATTCTGATTTGATACACATGTAGTATATTATATAAAAACATAAAAATATTCAAAAGAGAGCTAATAAAATACAAACTGAAAAATTTCCCGGCTCATTTTTTCTATATACCGTAACCACTTTTTAAAACTATCTACAAATGCTGTTACCGCGCTGATATTTTACACTTAACGGACTTTTTGACAGCAAGAAATTGCGGTACTAGATTTTACGGAATGTAACAATAGAGGCCCATTCACAATGAAGCAATGTGCAAAAAATTTGAGTAGATTGATAGCATCTACGATTAAACTTGACTAGGATATATGTGTCCCAACAGTCTCGAAAGGGTTAAGCCATCGAAAAGAACGCGATCATCATTCAGTCTCAAGATTCATGCCGTAAAACGTTACTCTGTCGGTTGTACCGAATAAAATACTTAAAAAGCACATCCTAGAGAGTTACTTCTTACAATGTAAAACATTCAGGCGTGAACGTCAACGTCATCCAGGAACCGAGTGATCGGGGGCACCTTCCTCCAACAACAGGCGGCACGAAAACTCGCAAGTGGCGACCTCGTAATCCCGACGTCGTGTCTCAACATAACGATGACAGTATTATGTCGACGTCAGGAGCCAAAACGATGATTAATCGATCGACTGTCACAGATATCCCGGATTCCGTGGACGAGCGGCTACCGCGGCGCGAGAGAGGAAAAAAGGAGGACGATGAATAACCACCTTACAACCTACCGTAATATTTCGGCTGCAGAAACGATCCGAGCGGATCACGGCGTATCGGAGGCCATTAATAAAAATCACACGGTCGTTAAAGCGAAAATATTTACAGTGTCCTGGCTGAACGAGACGTCGACGTCATCCGGGAGGACGTCTGAGCTACCCTGTGCGATCTGAGGGGTGTGACTTATATGGGGTGTATGGTGTGTCGACTGAAATAGGCTGCTTGACTGTTGCACAGAGTGTATTACGATTTGTAGGTATAGTTTCGGTGATGGATTGAATGTAGATTGGCTAAAAAATGTGTGGATGGAATTTTAGAAGAGTGGTGTTACAGAGGTTTCTGTGTTTTAATAATTTTTTTGAGTAGGATAAACGGTTGAAGTATAGCAACATTTAGGTACCATTTATGTGCTGGACTTAATTTCAGTTGATCGAAAAATGTGTGCATGGAATTTTAGAAAGATGGCGTTGCAGTTGTTTCGGGGTTCGAAAAAGATTTTTGAGTAGGTTTAAGGGCTGAATTATTGCAAATTGTAGGTATAGTTTCTGTGATGGATTCAATATAGATTGAGTAAGAAATGTGTGGATGAAATTTTAAAAGGGTGGAGTTGTAGTGGTTTCTGTGTTCAAAAAAAGATTTTTGAGTAGGTTTAATGGTTGAAGAATTGCAAACTGTAGGTATAGTTTCTGTGATGGATTCAATGTGTATTGAGTAAAAAATACGTGGATGAAATTTTAAAAGGGTGGGGTTGCAATGATTTCTGTGTTCAAACAAAATTTTTGAGTAGTTTTAATGACTGCAGTTTTGCAAATTGTAGGTATAGTTTCTGTGATGGATTTAGTATGGATTGAGTAAACAATGTGTTGATGGAATTTTAGAACGATGGTGTTGCAGTGATTTCTGTTTCCAAAAAATATTTTTGAGTAGGTTTAAGGGCTGAAGAATTGCAAATTGTAGGTATACTTTCTGTGATGGATTCAATATGGACTAGTTAAAAAATGTGTGGATGGGATTTTGGAAGAGTGGTGTTACAGAGGTTTGTATGCCCAAAAAATATTTTTGAGCAGGTTTCATAGCTGAAGTTCTGCAAAATGTAGGAATAATTTCTGTGATAGATTCAACATGGACGGATTAGAAAAAAGTTTGGTAAACAGGAGGAATTGCAGTGGTATCTGCGATCTAATAATTCGTTTGATTAACCCCTTGCCCTACAATTTCTTTTGTGACCGAACGCGCAATAACTCAGAATTAATTGTTGGAATAACAATTTATAACTGATTTCCGATATACCGTGCAACTTAACGCAATATTAATAGCATAGAACTAATTCCAACGTATCCTGACCCACTGATATTTTCAATTGAACAGATTTTGGAAAACTTAAAAATTCCTTATTTCATTTACCGCGTCACGAGTGTCACACGGCATTGTAGGGTAAGAGGTTAACTAACTATTTAGAAACTGAAATAGTGCTTTTGAGAGGATGGCTGGTGAATCTAAATAATTACGAATTTTGAATTTTTAACGGGCTTAAAAGTTCATTAGCCCTAAATATCAATTTGCAGACCAAATAATTCAAAGTCAGCTACCATTTCTGTCTCTTCTTTTACCTCGACGTTTCACGAATCCCCTCCATCCTGCAATCACTCCCAAATTAAGCTCAATGAATCTAAAAATCTCAAATTTGACAACCACCATCGCCATCAAGTTGAACATTCCTCAAACACGAACAGCTCAAAGTCCCTCCAACTCACAATCTCAAAGCAAAACCTAACCTCCAAATCTAACCTCTCATCCTCACCTCTACAAAAATACCTCTACTTAATATTCTCCAACACCGTTACTCCAAGTTTGCATAAAAAAAAGAGAGCAAAGAAGAAGGAAAAATTGTAATATCACAATCGAGCGATCGGTCGACGCCACAGGAACGTCGGAACCGAGTGGAAAAAAGAAATGTGCGAAAAGCGGGGCGTTTAATCGTCGCAGAATGATTGTGGAGTTCTTTTTTTCTCTTTCGGCCGTTCTTTCATCGGGGGCACGGTAACCGAAAGGGCCACCTGGGAATTCTCTCGCGATCAAATTGATTCGTACGCGCATATTCGCTCTGCGACCTCGACGTCGCGCTTTAAGCCCCGGCATCATTCATCTCGCTCGGTATACTATTAGTACAGTTATTTATGGTTAAAAAGAGTATAGATCGCGGCGCCTATTATGTATCGGGACCACGTCCGCCGGGAGTGATTTATGTGCCGGTGCAAATTGCCGCTTGTCCCTTTAGAAGACGCGGGCTAAGCGACTCTGATTAAATCCTTTCGCTGATCGTAATTTAGCGACGTTTAGAAGGTGGTCTTTAACCGCCGATCGTGCTTTCTGCATGGGGCAAATTTCCAAGTTCACTTCGACCTTTGCGGATTAATTGCGACAACCGGGTCGATTTTAATCGACGGAGAGAAGAACGTCTTTGAGGGGATTGAGTAATGGAGGAGAAAGGGCTTTTTGGTTTTGAATTGGCCTGGCTTTTTTCTTGGCTCGGTGAGTTTGGGAATTTAACTCTTTCGAGACTGTTGTGACACATATATACCAGTCAAGTTTAATCGTAGATGCTATGAGTCTAATAAAATTTCTTGCACATTGCTTCATTGTGAATGGGCCTCTATTGTTACATTCCTTAAAATCTAGTACCACAATTTCTTGCTGTCAAAAAGTCCGTTAAGTGTAAAATATCAGCGCGGTAACAGCATTTGTAGATAGTTTTAAAAAGTGGTTATGGTATATAGACAAAATGAGCCGGGAAGTTTTTCAGTTTGTATTTTATTAGCTCTCGTTTGAGTATTTTTATGTTGCCAATTCAAATTACTTAGTTGTTTATGTGCAAAAAGAGGTGGGACTTATATATCCCTGCCGTCTTTCACCCGGGATAAAAATGTCTCAGCAGTCTTATAGGTTCCAATAGCTGTTTTTAGTTTTAGGAGCACCTTGAAGAATGCGGAAGAAATTGCAATTTTTAGCATTGATATAATTTCATCTTCAGAAAGCGAATTCTTAGCATTTCTTAATAGTGATGACAGCTCAGTATACAGTAATTAAGTATAAACACTATTTTTCCTATTTTTATATTACTTTTTTTGTTATCACATATAATACACTATACGCGTATTATATCAGAGTAAATTTTTTCATAAACTTTATAAGACTAATTACTTTTAATTAGTAATTAAATTAACTAAATAAATTAACTAAAATAATACTAAATAAATTAATTTAATTACTAATAAAAACTTTTACCGTATTATAATGAATAAATTCACCAACTGAAGTATTAGAAATGTAACCTGCCTCTTTTATTTTCTTTAAAAAAAAATCCGTCTCGAAAGGGTTAAGAGAAGGGAAGCGGGGGAAGGGCTTTTTCGAGTGGGGGAATTTGCATTTTTGTGGCGGTCTGTGGGAATTTTTGTATGGGGTTTTGTAACTAGGGGAAAAGGGTTTAATTTTGAGTCAGCAATGGATTGAATGTTTGAATGTCGTGAGCATGGAAATGTGGAATTTATAAAACGGGAAAAAATATTTTTTGAAAGGGTGAATATATGTTTCAGTGGAGGCAGATTGAAAATATGTAGTTTCAGAATTGTCTTATGAGGTGAAAGTGTTCATATTTTGAGAGTGATTAAATTTTTAGATATATTGGGCGCTTGTGAATTTAGGATTTGTGAAAAAGCAAAAAGAATTCTGATAAAAGAAAAGCAAACAGAATTTAGTACACGAAAATTAGATTTTTTTCTAGTGTTTTTATTACGAAATTTACTGACATTAAACAAATCTCTTTGAACACAACGAGATTTCTTTTGATATCATTAAATCAGTGAATTCCGCTTAACCATCGCAACTCGTTTAATTCGCATTTCCAATTCAACCAGGAACGAATAACTGAGAAATCTCCCTCGGAAAATCCCGAAAATCCAGAGCATTTTAATGGCGTTGAAAATACCATCGGTATCATCGTGATTGTGAGTCCAACTTATCATTGACTGGCCATCAACGAATGCACGATCTGTTAAAACAATTAAAACGATGATTGCCTAGTGCGATTGATCGAATTTCTAATTTAACACTAGATTTACCATGCCAGTCAAAATGACTGGTACACAATTTTTTCCAAAAATTCTCCAAATTTATATGAGAGTCATAGAATAGATATTCTACGTCGATCTTATCAAACATAAATTGCCGAATCAATCAAGTTATCCACCTCTTAATTCCCCTTTTTTCAAAATACTTATTTAATATTTTCAAATATGATAGATTTAACGCCGGTAGTTCTAGTGTTAAAATGCGATAATTTTTGAAAAAGTGTAAAAGGTAGATCATGCTGGTTTTAAATGAATGCGACAATCTAGATTGAACAGTAATTATTAGGCTACGCTGTATTTAGTTATTTAAAAAAAATGTGTGTACAACATGCGTCATTTTATTTCTTAAATTCCCGTGCCTCAAAGAGCTAAACGATTACAATACACCCAATTCTGTTTTTACACGGTCTTTTTTTACACGGTTTTGATTTAACACGGTCTAGAAAAAAAAATGATTCCGTTTTTACACGATTTCATTCGACTTAGCACGATTAAAAAATCTAAAATATTCTTAAAATAAATTTTGTAATAAATTTATTTTAATTATTTTTTACAGGGTTGCAGGATATGGAACTAATCCCCCCTTTTTTAATGTATGTACTTCATGTCTTTTTTTACACGGTTTTGTCTGGAACGTATCTACCATGTCAAAACAGAATTAGGTGTATATGTTAAAACAAATATATGTACCATAATCGAACAAAAACCATCCCCCATGGACACATGGTCTAACCTGTGATCCATCCGCACCTCATCAGTCCGTCACTCGATGGTCTTGAACTGTATCATCGGATACCGCCTTATCCTGAGTAGCTCGTGCTCGGTCTGCAGCTCCAACAGCTCCGCATAATTATCCTGAATCTTCCTGATCATATCTGATCTCTTCGCGACCATTCGCATCCTACGTTCGACGTCTTCCCGTTGGCTCTTCTCCCCGATAAGATCTCGGCCGTGCTCCATCTCGCACCTCGCCACGTTCAGCCTCACGATCTGCCGATCTAGAAGCTCATTCTTGCCCCTAGTGGTCGCGATTTTCCGCTTGATGTCTTCGAGCGTAGCTTCGTGCTGGGCGAGAAGTTTCTCGCGGTATTCCTTGTTCATCTCGATTTTATGCGCTAATTTCCGTGGGGTCTTGTCGTCCTTCGATCCTTTGGCTCTTAGCTTCAAGTAATTCTGCATGTCTTTCGTCACCAGGATGGTGTGAATCGCGTGAAGATCCTCCTCGTGATCCTCCAGCCGTTTCTTCAGGCATTCGTGCTCCCATTCTTTCAGTGCCGTACCTAAGATCGATCCGATCGAACACGATTGCACGAAGTCGAGGTTTATTTGCTGACTACCCGGCGAAAGGATATCGGAATCGGTTTTATTCTATCGTCGACTACCGGTTGCACCAGGCGCGAACGCACGGGGAAGAAGGGATAGACGGAAGGGTAGATGATTCTGGTTTCATTATATTTTTTTTAGAATCAACTGCTATGATCATTTTGCCTAAAACCATACTGATTTAATCTCTTAGGCTACAATGACGTGTGACACACGTGATGCGATAAATGGAATACCAAATTTTGAAGTTTTCCAATAACTATTGAATTGAAAATATCGGTCGATCTCGAGACGGTCAATTTATATCTACAATATTATTGTTGTAGTCGATTATACAAAATGTTAAAAATCAGAGAGAAACTTCAATTTCTGGAATTAATTTTGAGTCATTACGCATGCCGGCAAAATAGAAATTGTAAGGCAAGGGGTTAATTTAACACATTTATCAGAGGGAAAAATACCCCGCATGTCAGAACACGGCAAATATTTCATATCGACGATGTTTAATGCCTAGAGTCGTGTTTAACCTTTTAGCTACGGCGTTACTTTCCGCAACAGTGTTTGCTTTGTAGAGGTTATGTAATCTATCCCGTTTTGTTGTTTTTTTTCACTTTTGTTTTGAATTTTTGATTGGAGGACAGTGGTGTTTTTGCTTAGGGCGGAGAATTGGATGATAGAATTTTCTAATTAGTTGATGGGAGTTCTTTTGAGTATCAGGTGTTTTAGGGCTGATTGTTAATTTTGGTTGTTGTGGCGATGCTGCTTGTAAGTACACTTAATTCTGTTTTTACACGATAGATACGTTCTCGAAGAATACGTGTAAAAAAATTCGTGTAAAAAGATATATTGCATCTATGGAAAAATGGGAGATTAGTTCCTGTCCTAAGAAATCAGCAAAAATAATACAATAAACCCTGAGTTTTCACGTTAGGATCTCATACATTTTATTTCATTAAAATTGCACATGTATCATACAAAGTAAATTATCATTTGAAAAGAAAAAAAATAAGACACTAATTCATGAGCACAAAAATTAGGCAAAATAATATGAGTTACACGTAAAAAGATTTTATACGTTGTCATTTTCTGACAACAAACGTGAAATTCTTTCTGTGATCTCTTGAAGAAAATTAGGAGTAGCCTCCAGTGGTGGAGATGTTTCAGTGGATTTAAGAATGAATTCAGCAGTTAATCGTTATGTTTGTGTTCTAGCTAGACCACAGTAAAGCAAAATTTTCTTGTTACCATAGTATTTGGGTCGATTGTGTTAAATCAAAATAAGTCGTGTAAATAGGGAAATAAATTATTTTTCTAAATCGTGTAAAAGAAATTCGTGCAAAAACAGAATTGGGTGTACATTAATACAGGTTTCTGCGACGCTGACTGCGCGTAAACTGTTCGTGACGATTTTCACTATGACTTTATATGTGTACAAGGCTAAAATGAATAAATTATAATTTATTTATATATTTTTATGTAAAGAGTTCTTCTTTGGACAATGTTTATCTTCCAAACTCACACTTATTGTGTAATAAACTAATACGAAGTGGCATACCATTTAAAAACGTGATATCCGCGAAAGCCGCTACAGTGGCGTAGCGTTTAAAAAGGTATGATACGAGAAAACCACTATAGTTGACCTTTGCTAACGTATTTGTGAGATTCTTCTGGTTAAAATGATACCAAACACGATATACTTTGAATTATATTTACTTATTGTTTAATAAAACTTACTGTTTAAATAATTCAAACTATATCGTGCTGATCACGTTACCTTGTATAATAAAACATATAATAATACCAAATACTTCCGCCCCTCTTCTTCCTCAGCTCAAAATTGAATGTCCCAATAAATTTCCAAACAATCAACACCAACATCAAAATATCAGGATTAAAAATACAAAAACCCGACCGCGTAAAGCCCTATAAACAACCCAGACCAACGATCTTCGCCTTATCTCTCCAAGACAAACCCAACCCAACCCGATCCAAACATCTCGCTCACCTCGCTGAACCTCCAGCATCCTTTCTAAAGCGTCCAATTTACACGAACCGGCTTCCCTGATCAGCCGATTAACCGCCTCGATCTCCACAACCGGGATGAAAATCGCATTCGCAGTGTCGTCCCGATCTCCCCGTAGATCAATCTCCACCTGTCCCATCTTCAGCACCATCTGTACCTCGAGATCCTGTTCAAACATCAATCGATCGTTCCTCGCCGTTTCAACCATCTTCCTCGTGTCGTCAGCCTCTGATTTGCATCTTGCGATCTTCTCCTCAAACCTGGCCATTAAGTCCTCCGTTTCCTGAATCTCCGCCTGCTTTCCACGTATCCTCAGCTCCAGTTCTATCCTCTGTCGTCTGAGACGAGTGAAGTGCTCCCAGTGCGATGTCTCTATCGATGGTGGAAGTACGCTCGGTCGAATGTCCAGATGATGGAGGGCTTTTAAGAAATCAGCGCACTCTGGCGGCAAGTAGAGCGACTGAGTCTCAGACAACACGTGGACTCCGAGGTCGAGGAATTGATTAGCGGTGAGATTCTTCAGGCTCGATTTAGGTCTGCGTTTGTACTGATACTCTAACAATTCGAAGTTCAACTTGCCGAGGGAGAAGAATTCGACCTTGAACTTCTTTGACGCCGGTTTCTCGCGGCTGCTGAGAGATTCGTGTTGGGCGAGCAATTCATCGTGAACTGGTCGAATGGATTGTAATTGCTCGGTTAGTTTCGATTGACGTTGGAGTTTTTCAATGATCTTTTCCTTGATTGTTTCTTCGTCCTCTAGAGTTTTCACTCGATGATAGTTTCGCAAGACACCGCGGACGTAACGGAGGTTCAGTTGGTTTATCGCTGATTCGACTTGTATCTTTAGCTGTGTTTTTGAAGAATCTTTTTTAGCTTTGCGAATGTTTTGGATTTTGAATTGGCGCAAGGATCGTGGGATTTTAGGGCTGGTGGTGGCAGATGTTAATTTTTAATTGTAGAAAATAATACAAAATACATGTTAAAACAATTTTTGGAAAAAATTCTAACATTCACGTCAATAGGACCCAAATTAAAGCAAATTAAAAAGTAATAACCAACAATATATTGAAAATTCCTTGCGCCAAAAGTCAACGCAGAAAAAAACTCGCCTGGCAAAGTTCGTCGACTTTTTCGTTAAATTTGTCGATGCCATCCTGCAAGGATCCAGAGACTTTCACATAATCAGCCTCGAGGATTCTCTTGTAACGTTCGCGTTCCTCGTTCAGCGACTGAACGTCCTTCTCGTACTGTTTCACCGTGATAATGTCTTCGGCAGTGTATTCTTCCGGTTTCTTATCAACCATACACGCCGGCTTGGGCACGTCTATCTTGATGATGTCTTCCCAGCGCACTTCCAACACGCCGTCCATCATCGCCATCAAAGCACGTTCGCGAAAGTCATCGGCCAGCAACGCCTGCGTGATTCGTTCTGCCTCCGCTGCCTGCTTGTCTAGGATTTCTTGCTGGGACGGCGAAATGTAAGGCTTCACCGAGATTTCGTGATCGTACACCTTAACGATGCTTTCTGGCCTCTCCTGAAGGAGAAGTTGCGATATGGAGATCATTGGGAGGATAGGTTATGTGGAGGTTATAGAGAGTTGTTGTGGTTGTTAAGTGAAGTCGAGGTTTGGTGGAATTTGAAGATGAAAGTATGTTTTGAGAGAATTTGGAATTAGCTGATCTTGCGGCAATTTTGTTTGGTGAGAGAATGTAGATGGGAGGTGGGAATTTGGAAGGTTTGGATGAGAGAAAATGTTTGTTACGAGAATTTGAAATTTAGGTGGTGTAAGTTAGAGATGTGCTTGCTGAGAGAATTTGAGATTTTGTAGAATTGAGAAACGATGTTGTAAATTGAGAAAATTTAAAATTTAGTATGGTTAATTGACAGACGGGCGTGCTGAGGACATTTGGGATTTGGTGGATTTAGGAAATTGTTTTGTTTAGTAAGAGAATTTGAAATTAGTAGCTCTGGATAGCAGATGTGTTTGCTGAGAGAATTTGAGATTTAGTGGATTTGAGAAGTAGCTTCGTTTACTACGAAAATTTGAAAATTAGTAGCTCTGGATGGGTTGTGCTTGCTGAGGTAATTTGAGATTCAGTGGATTTCGAAAACAGCTTTGTTTACTATGAAAATTCGAAAATTAATAGCTCTGGATGGCAGATGTGCTTGCTGAGAAAATTTCAGATTTATTGGATTTGAGAAGTAGCTTCGTTTACTACGAAAATATAAAAATTAGTAGCTCTGGATGGCAGTTGTGCTTGCTGAGACAATTTTAGGTTTAGTGGATTTAGGCAACATCTTTGTTTACTACGAAAATTTGAAAATTAGTAGCTCTGGATGGCAGTTGTGCTTGCTGAGAGAATTTTAAATTTAGTGGATTTAGGAAACATCTTTGTTTACTACGAATAAATTACAATTAGTAGCTCGAAATGACAAATATGCTTGCTGAGAAAATTTAGCGTTTAATAGAGTTAAGAAACAGCTTTGTCAATTAAGAGAATTTGAAATTCAGTAGCTCTAAATCTCAAATGTGCTTGCTGAGGAATTTTAGCATTTAATAGAGTCAGGAAACAGCTTTGTCAATGAAGAAAATTTTAAATTTAGTAGCTCGAAACGACAAATGTGCTTTCTGAGAAAATTTAGCATTTACTAGAGTTAAGAAACAGGTCTGCCAATTAAAAGAATTTGAAATTTAGTAGTTCTAAATGACAAATGTGTTTGTTGAGAGAATTTGGGATTTATTAGAACTGAGATACAACTTTGTTCATTAAGAAAACTTGAAATTCAGCGGATCTAAATGACAGATGTGGTTGATGACACAATTTGTGATTTAGTGGAATTAGCAAACAGCTATGTTTATTAAGAGAATTAAAAATTGTTAGGTGTTAATATGATAATAACCCGCCAGTGCCATTCGGGATCAATGGGCACATGAGGAACGTGCTGTCCAAACATATTCCTCAGTTCGGAATCTATGTAACGTATCCTCTCGATTCTCTCATGTATCACGCTCATTTCCCTTTCGTTCATTGCGAACACCTCGTCGAACACTCGATTAAAATATAAACGGAGATTGTGGCAGTCGTGCAACAGGAAACGATTGTTCAACGTTGCATGAGTAAACCCATAAGATTCTTGTTGGGTATAATAATGCGGCAGTTGCTCGATAAATCGGTGTGTCGTCGTACCTATGAATAGAATTGAGAATTTTATTGTTTTTAATATTTAATGTAATTATGTCTCCTGTAAAATAGTAATATCATTATATGTATCATTATATGAATTCTGCAATGAAAATTTTAAAGTTTATTAGAATATTGGAAAGCAGTAGACTTATTTAAGGCACGATGATATTTTTTCTATACGGGAGTTGCACTAAAAATTATAACATCGTGAAACTTTAAATTGTAAAATTGCGATGGTTTAAATTGTAAAATTGGGAAATTCTGAAATCTAAATTATAAAATTGTGAAATTTTAAATTGTAAAATTGTGATGTTTCAAATTGTAAAATTGTATAATTGTGAATTTCTAAATTGTAAAGTTGTAAAATTCTGAAATTTTAATTTGTAAAGTTGTGAAATTATGAAATTGTAAAATTGTAAAGTTGTGAAATTTTAATTTGTAAAGTTGTAAAATTGTGACATTTTGAAATTGTAAAATTGTAAAATTGCAAAATTGTGAAATTTTAATTTGTAAAGTTGTGAAATTGTGAAATTTTTACATTGTAAAATTGTAAAATTGCAAAACTGCAAAATTGTGAAATTTTTAATTGTAAAGTTGTAAAATTGTGAAATTGTGAAATTGTGAAATTATAAAATTGTAAAGTTGTAAAATTGTAAAATTGTAAAATTGTAAAATTGTGAAATTGTAAAATTATAAAATTATAAAATTGTGAAATTCTGAAATTTTAAATTATAAAATTGTGAAGTTTTAAATTGTAAAATTATAAAATTGTTAAATTTTTGTCTAAAACCTAAACTCTAATATTCCGCTTCCAATTAAAAGTGCTAATAATAATAAGTGATAATGTTCGCATGTCTTTTATATCTTGCCTTTTAGGATAACCTCCCCTCAATCCACCAAAATATTAAAAAAATCAAAGACACCAAATAAATTTCACATTATCGCAAACAGTTACTCCAATCATCGTACCAATTACTTCCACGTCAAATAAAATTATCCCCATTTCCCTTCAAAATTCCGAATCGATAACAAACCATTGATAACAGTCTGAACCTCCGGATCCTCCTGCTCGGTCTCGTGTTCCTCCTCCTCCAGCAGCGCATCCATCCTCCTCTTTTCATCTTCCCTATGCAACTTCACCCGTTTGTTCAACTCCTCTCTAAGTTCCCCCTCACTGTATCTCTTCCACGGTTGAAAAGTGTCACCGTCGACAATCGTGCGCATAGATTCCCGACAAAATGCCGCCCATTTAAGATGATCCTCAAAAAACTGATCCTTCCCCGTCAAAGGATAATTAGCGACCTCCTTGTCGCCGTAAACAGCAAAGATCGACTTTCCCAAAACCTTCTGAGACTCCCAAAACTGAGCTTTTATCCAATCAAAGATCTTCTCTCTCTCGTTGCAATCGTGCAGAAACTCCTGATGGACATCCTCGCGATCGTCTCTGCCACCCTTCAACTTCTGATCGCGTCCTGCAGTGTCCAAATCGAAGGCCGACACAGGAAGTTTCACCGACGGTGGGCAAACTTCGTTTGAATCTAGGAGATCCTTCACTTTAACGGCTAAAAGATTAAAGTCCTTCAGGATCATTGACTTTTCGTTCTCGCATTGCTTTGCTTCCTCTTCAAGCTGAAGCTCCTGCCTCCACTCGGACCACGTTTGATCTTTTTCGGTTTCAGGGACTCTTTGCGTAGATGCAGTTAGGAAAGCGTGCATCAAGGGGTCCAGGCTGGCGTAATCGGAGGATATTCTTGGTCTTTGTTTGCTGTACCAGCTGTAATCGACTCGGTGAGTTGCTTCGGGAGCAGGAGAGGCGACAGCTATGCTCTCCTACGCTGAGGGGAAGACATATTGGGCGGAAATGTTATATAGGGATGCAGACATAAAAAAATATTATCACTTTCACAAAAACAGCCGCTCTATCTAAAAAGTAAAGCTAAATAATACTGTAGACTTATAATAAAAGATAAAAAATGTTTATTATAAAAGGTAAAAAGGTAAGATGGTTTATTATAAAAGATAAACAGGTAAAGATAAAAATGTAAAATATAAAATGCAAAACACACTATGAACAGTCACACAAAACGTTACTCTAAGAAATAAACTGTCGCTGCTCGTAAAATCACACTCAATACAATGTTCGTTGCTACTCAATTCACACTCCGTATACTCTGTTACCAAATTGACACTCTCTGCTCGCCGCTACGCAAATCACACAGGGCCTTTCCACGCAGCCACTTTCCTCTGAAGGCCCTGCACCCCACACACACAAACGCGCAGAGGCAAACACACATCATCTCGCAGACACTTTCTTTTGCAACCCTCTTTCACTCTGTGGCGGCACGACCTATCGAGCACCACCACTGATCTACCGGGCGCCATTACGCCTACGCCTCTAGTTCAAGGATCGTCCGCTAGACCTCGTGTCCACCGATGGATCGCTCTCGCGAGTTGTCCGACGACGATCAGTATCTATATATACGATCGATCAACAGATATACATCGTCCCATCCGGGGCACGGCGTCTAGGGCAGGGCATTTTAATCAGCGCCACCCTTAATCAACCCTTTCCTAGGAACAGAGAAGGGCATCCGCTGGACGGGCCGCAGCAGACTAGAACTACGGCCCCGGCCCAGGCACGTCGTTTTTCAACTCTCTCTCTCATACGCTCCCTCTCTCTCTCTTACTCTCTCTCTCTCTCTTATCTTCGTAACGCTCTTACATTCATCCCTTTACACTCTTGCACTTCTACAATACTCTATGAACATAACACAAACCTTTCTTCCGACGAGAGCATTCTTCATAGCGATCAGCGAGCCATTGTAACCAAGAGAAACTACCAGATTCCCAGCACGATTCACCATAGTTTTCAGAGTCCCTAAATCGTATCTATGATGCGCCATAAACGTTGCTATAACTGTTCTAACGCTCTTATCGCGTACAAATATTAACCCATCAAGGGCAGAAGTAGTAATCCAAGTTCGATCGGCGAACACTGTTGCCATTTTAACTTGATGACCGGTAGTCATTGCATCGATAAAGGCAATATCCTTGATATCTTGGATCTTCTGCACCCTCAATTGTCTGGTTTGATATGGGGTTCCTATAAGAAAGTTTGGATTCCCAGGAACTTGGCAGATGTCACGGTATGATCCTGGCAAGCTCAAAGTGTCTTTGACTTCAGAAACGAGATTTCGATCTTCCTTGATGTCGTAGAGGAGCAAGTAGTGACCAGAGGATTGCTTCGATTCGGCGTAAAGGACGAGTACTTTCAATGGACTCCTACCACGTGACTCCTGGAGAACGATGTCGGTGATGGTTTTGTACGTTTCGATTTGAGCTTGTACGGTGCACTTTCGTTTGACGTCGAAATTCACGCAGAAACAGATGCCGGTTTTCTTCTCGGCTGCGACGAGATATCTGGGAGATTTGCAGGAAGGTTAGGTTGATGGGTTTCAATTTTTAGAGGATGAGGTTGGGGATGTAGAGATAAATGAATATGTGGGAAATAATAAAATCTTGCAATTAGATAAAGGTTGCTATAGCTTTGACAATTTGCAATGGCAATTGGAACTTATTTCTTCTTAGGGATGACGAAAAAAAGATATCCGAAATTCATTTATTTAACCCTTTGGCCTACGACTTCTTTTGTGACTGTCTTCGCAATAATTCTGAATTATATTGGTAAAATAAAAATTGGTCAGTGATTCTTGATATATCGCATAATTTAATGTAATAGTAATAGTATAGAAATTATTTTGTCGTGTCGCGTCTCACTGATATTTTTAGTTTCTAATTTAATAAATAAATTTAGTTAATAAAGCACTATGATAATATATAATATAGCACTATAATGTAACGGGTAAAATTAAACTTGAAATAAAAATTTCAAAAAGAATTTCCAGCCTAACTATTATACCTCCTCCAAATTCATTCGGAATTTCCACAAAAAAATTATCTTTTTCCAAACTATAAAATATCTAACTTTCGTTTCACCTAAAAAAAAGTTAAAAAATAATAACCGTATGTGGCAGAATGAAGCACTGTGATAATCGGTAAATTCAAATTTGAAATAAAGCTTTCAAAGAATCTTCCAACCCAAAAATTATCCTTTTTCCAAATTCATTCAGAATTTCAACGCAAAAAATCATCGTTTTTCAAAACTACATCAGATACCTAACTTTCGCTTCATCCCAAAAGGAAGTTAAAAAAGAAAAAGCATATCTGCCAGAGTAAAGCACTGTCATAATCGGTAAATTCAAATTGGATATAAAAACTCAAAAGAATTTTTCAGCCCAGAAATTATACTTCTTCCAAATTCATTCGGAATTTCCACAAAAAAATCATCTTTTTCCAAACTACACCAAGTATCTACCTTTCGCTTCCCCAAAAAAAAAATTAAAGGGAATACCATATCTGTAAGAGTAAAGCACTGTCATAATCGGTAAATTCACATTTGAAGTAAAAGTTTCAAAGAATTTTCCAGCCCAGAAATTATACCTCTTCCAAATTCATTCGGAATTTCGACAAACAAATCATCTTTTTCCAAACTACATAAAGTATCTAACATTCGCTCCAACCCACAAAAAACATGAAAAAGAAAAACCACACCTGTCAGAGTAAAGCAGTGCGATAATCCGTTTTAAATTTGAAATAAAACTTTCAAAGAATTTTCCACCCTAGAAATTATACTTCTTCCAAATTCGTACAGAATTTCCACAAAAAAATAATGTTTTTTCAAACTACATCAAGTATCAAACATTCGCTCCAACCCACAAAAAAGATGAAAAAAAAACGGAACAGAAACTGTATTTTAGAAATGACCTCATTCTACCTGCCGGAATACGAAAACTTGATCAAATCCAACGGTCTCCTGTGCAATCGCAAGTGAGCGACAACCTTCGGCTGCAGAGGCTCGACGAAGCTAACGATCACCAACTCTCCCTGAACAGTGGTCAAAGCGACGACCGGATAATCCGGATGCGAAGCCTGACAAGTTATTTCCCCATTTACTTCCGGCTCCACTCTCGACACCTCGAGCCCGCTGTAACACTCCAGCACCACCAATTCTTTCAGATCTTCCGTGACAACGAGATGATGACACCATGGATACACAAAATCGGCGAATCGGTAAGACGCCCCGTAATACAGATGTCTCTCGATACTCGGTTTGGTGTGATCTTCAGGGAAGTCGATCTGCATGAGATATCCTTCGAGGGTGTGGTAGAAGAAACGATCACTCTTGAAGGGGTGAGTTACAAGGATGCACGGCTTGCTTAACGATTTCACGTACCACTCCTTCTTCCAGGTGTTCGTTGATGGATCTTTCTTGAAGAACCGAATCTGACAGAAGGTCGTGCGAAGAATTACACCACCGCGGAACCAGGAGACCATGGGTTGCTCGTAGTCTAGGCAGACGCCGCAACGTTGGGAAAGGACGATGCGGTGGATGCTGGTGCCATCTGGGTTGCTGAGGAAGATGTGGCCATCTTTGTCGGTGATGGCGAGGAGAGGATCGCCTGGTGATGGACACCAGTCTATCCAGAAAATTGGGACATTTTCTGGTAGCTTTATTTCATGGTCTGTTGGAGAATTGAGATGTGGGGTGGTTAGTTTGATGGTGGTTTGTGGAGCTGTACTTTGTTTTCATATTTGTCGGCTTTTAATGTTATTATTGTTTTGCTTAGGCTTAATTAAATTCAGATGGATTAATGATTATGTAATGGGATGGAATGCTTCTTTGATTTTACGGGGATGGAAAATTTTTATGAATTTGTAGAAGACCTTAGAAACTGTCGTACCTTTCAAAAAGTAGCACTCTTATCAGTACTGATTGCAAATTCTAGGTTTTGACTGATATTTATTTACGGTAAATTGAAAATTGGTTCATAAAATAAAACATCTTTCTGGTCATTAGACCGAAATGGAAAATTAATAATTGATAAATATTCACGAATTTTCTAGATGCAGGAAAATCTATTCCTACGTACCAAAAAAGGAACATGGCTGTCAACATTGATTGTAAAATTTAGGGTCCGATTACAATTTATTTTAATCAGATTAGAAATCAATAAACAAAATAAAACAACTTTCTGGTCATTAGACCGAAATGGAAAATTAATAATTGATAAATACTAAGGAATTTTCTAAGATGCAGAAAAATCAATTTTCTACATTCCAAAAATGTAACGCGGCCATCAACATTGATTGTAAATTCCAGGGTTTGATTACAATTTATTTTACTCAAATTAAGAATCAATGAATAAAATAAAGTATCTTTTTTATCAGTAGACGGAAATGGAAAATTAAAAATTGATGAATAATCACGAATTTCCGAAATGTAGAAAAATCAAGTCCTACATTCCAAAAATGTAACACGGCTATCAACATTGATTGTAAATTCCACGGTCTGATTACAATTTATTTTAATCAGATTAGAAATCAATAAACAAAATAAAACAACTTTTTTATCATTACATCGAAATGGAAAATTAAAAATTGATAAATATTGCCGAATTTTCTAAATTTAGAAAAATCAAGTCCTACCTTCCAAAAAAGTAGCACGGCCATCAACATTGATTGTAAAATCCAAGGTCTGATTACAATTTATTTTACTCAAATTAAGAATCCATGAACACAATAAAACATCTTTTTTATCATTATACGGATGGATAATTAAGAATTGATAAATATTCACGAATTTTCTATGTGCAGAAAAATCAATTTCTACATTCCAAAAAAGTAACAAGACCATCAACATTGATTGTAAATTTCAGGGTCTGATTACAATTTATTTTACTCAAATTAAGAATCAATGAATAAAATAAAGTATCTTTTTTATCATTAGACCGAAATGGGAAATTAAAAATTGATAAAAATTCACGAACTAATTAAATTCTTACCTTCCAAAATAGCAGTACTCCCAGCAACATTGAGCTCCCACGTTAACACTCTCCCGCAAGTCTTCCCCATCTGCGCAATAAACGCAAGCCCGGTCTGACTGACCCTCAAAATCTGCCCCACGTCGTCCCGAATCTGCGTATTCACCCTGATGACCTTCTCGCCGGTTCTCCACTTCCAAACGGTCAGCCGGAAGTTCGGGAACTGTCCAAGGGAGATCACGTGATCGCGAGTTGCGAATGCGGTAGCTAGATATCCGTTCGCGCATCCGTGGCTGCACTCTGAGATCCTCGTCAAAGATGGATAAGCGAAGACAAGGATCCTTGGTCGGGCGCATTTCTCGGAGAACGCGAAGATCGGCAAGGTCGAGTGACCGGAAATGCAGTGTGCACCATCGCCGACATCATGGTTTGTGCAATAGCGTAGGGTTTGCCTTCTTTGCCGGATGTTGTAGAAGATTATGCAGAGTCCTGTGCACCAAGCTAGTGTGTCTTTACCGATCCAGGTAATTTCTGTGATTTTACTGCCACGTATCCAACAGGGTATCCAGGTTTCTTGTGGCATAGCTTGGAGTGCTTATTTGTTCGTGAAAATTCGTGGGTTTTAAGGGATTTTTAATGTAACCTTGAAAATTGAGTTATGTCAATGGGGAGAAGAGGTTGGAAAACAGTTGAGGACAGGTTTCGAGGGTGAAATTTGTGAAGGTTGGTATTTAGTGTATTAGAGAGAGCGATGTTGAGAGCAGTGATAGAGAAATTGGAGAATTCTAGGGAATTTTCTCGTCGACGTTATTGAGGAATAGGGACTATAAAAGATTGAGTGCAGTCAACTTTTTTATAACGCGGTTTCAATGTAACGTGGAAAGAAAATAGGACAGCCCTCCTATAACACGCTACACTTATAGCAGAGTACTTTTACAGCGCGGTACTATTATAGCGCGGTTCAATCACAGCGCGGTACTATCATTGCGCGGTACTATCACAGCGCGGTACTGTTGCAGCGCGGTATTATCACAGGGTGGTACTATCACAGCACGGTACTCTTACAGCGCGATACTTTCACAGCGCGGTACTATCACAGCGCGGTACTCTTACAGCGCGGTACTCTTACAGCGCGGTACTCTTACAGCGCGGTACTGTTACAGCGCGGTACTGTCACAGCGCGGTATTATCACAGGGTGGTACTATCACAGCGCGGTACTCTTACAGCGCGGTACTCTTACAGCTCGGTACTATCACAACGCGGTACTCTTACAGCATAGTACAATTACAGCGCGATACTATCACAGCATAATACAATTACAGCGCGGTTTTCTTATAGCGCGGTATTATCACAGCGCGGTTTTCTTACAGCGCAGTATTACCACAGCGCGGTACTCTTACAGCGCGGCACTCTTACAGCGCGGTACTCTTACAGCTCGATACTATTACAGTGCGGTACTATCTCAGCGCGGTAATATCACAGCACGGTACACTTACAGCGCAATACTCTTACAGCGCGGTACTCTTACAGCTCGGTACTATACAGTGCGGTACTATCACAGCGCTGTACTATCACGGGGTGGTACTACCACAGCGCGGTACTCTTACAGCGCAATACTATCACAGCACGGTACTCTTACAGCTCGATACTATCACGGGGCGGTACTATCACATCGCGGTACTCTCGCAGCGCAGCACTCTTATACCGCGGTACTGCTATAACGCAGTATTCTTACAGCGCGGTACACGTACAGCGCGTTACTAATAGAGCCCGGTACTGTTATAACGCGGTACTCTGGTAGCGCGGTTTCCATATACACGTACAGGTATATCCTACACGCAGAAAGTTTGAGAGTCGCCGTAGAAAATAATTCACGACAGATTCCGGCCGCGACAACGATCATAGCCGCCAAGAACACAGAAAAAACGAGTGAAACCATCAAAAGTACTGGCGGCTAGAGTCAGTCAGAATCCATCGATAGGATCGGTCGTAGGGCGTTCGGGTTATGCAAATACAAATCTCAGCGGGCGTCAGTTTAATGGCGAGGCCGCGAGCGGGTTCGGGGATCGCGAACGAGCAGAGAGGAGCACGCATCTCGAGGCAATGGATATGCACGGCCAGCCGGACTCGTCCGAAGTCTGCCCTGTGGGAGGAAGGGCAAGACAGTCAGTCAGAACGGCCGTTTTGTAGGCTGCCAGCCATCGGAGGGCGGAAAGTGGAAGGCGAAGGGTGAAGGAGGAGATGAAGACGAAGAAAGAGGAGGAGGAGAAGGCAGAGAAACGCTTGGCAGTATATCACGTGGCAAGGATAAGTTTTTGATCGGCCCTCGCTATACGGATGACTCCCTGCTGCTTGACCTCATCACGCCACGCTATGGGGGTCTTTATAAACCACCATCGACTGCGCGTATCCTAATCACCTTTTGTCTTAAGCCTGCCAAACTCTTCTTCTTCGGCCGTGCCGAACGTTCCGACTTCTGCCGATGGAATCGAATCGGTGGGACTGATATTTCGCCACTGAGGTACCTCGATTTTGCCACTCTTTGCCCCCGTTAGGTCCTACCGGATGATAAAATCATCCGGCGGGTTACGGAGATGGCAGATTTCGAGTATGGTGGTCGATGGGTTGTTGAGAATCACGGTAGCTTTGTGTGATGTGCGAGGAAGTTAAGGAGATCCGTGCATGTTGGGTTGACGGCTGGATTTACAATTAGTGAACGAAATTTTTAATCTCTGCTGGATCTGAGATGTTTTTGCGGCAAAATGCTCACATCTGCTGTGACTTGAAAAATTTTCTAAACAGAAACTGTAAGTTCGATAGGAAATAACTGTGCTAGCTATCGTACACGTTGAATGCTATGGCTGTTCTGAGCAGAAAAAAGAGAGGTTTCAAGCAGGTTTCTAACCTCTAAGACCCTAATACACAATTGTTTAGCAAAATATCTGAATGTACCACCATAATGACACCAAAAGCACCAAATGCCACCAGCACATAAGACATTTTAAATAATTTGACTTAAGTCTTTACAAAATTAGTGCGTGAATTTAACTGTACAATAGAAATTTAAAATCTACAGTTTTCGGTTAAACTTCACCCGATCCTTAACAAAAATTACACTAAATTCCCTAGGATCTTTTCTCACTTTTCTCTATTTTCCATTAAAAAAACGAGATTTGTTACTTTTACTTATAATAACTTTGCTGAGAATAATATATATTCGCTCTGCACAATTTGTCTCAATTTTCTCAAAGTAAATTTCCATTTGGGTAAAAAAAGACCAAGTAACCGATAAAGGTTAAAGTTAGAAAATGAAGTAGAGATAAAATTTGAAAGACCCCCTTTTTCACACGTCTAGCTAAAAATATGCAAACAGCTAGAAAACAATATTGACCCCTTGCCCTACAATTTCTTTTGGGTCAAAAAAGACCCCAGGGGCTGATAAATGTTAAGTAAATGCAAAGATGAAATGCTTAGTGCACTTTATACGTGGTGTAGTTGGTATACGTGGAACTTTGCGTGCAGTTACGCATTCGAAACTCGAATCGTATTCTCTTTTTGATCCTCATTGGCCGAATTACTGCCTCATTCGCGCCGGATTACTGTCATTAGAGGGCAGAACGTTGGTGGGCGATCCTTCGAGACAGAATCGATTGGACAAATTTTCTTGTTGCGTTAATCTTGTTGCGGTAAGACGGACGGGAAGATTCAGAGTCGTGTGTGAACGAAGAAGCTGAGGATGAATGAACAGGGAATTAGAGATGTAGAGAAACAAAGACGCAAAAGAACGGAGAGATGAAGAAGATTGAAGAGACAAACAGTGGAGAAGTGGAGAAAGAATGAAGTAGGGAGAGGAAGAGAAAAATTGATGAAACAAAATCAGAATAAAGTGACTGCAGAGAGGCAAAACACAGAATGATACAAAAATACACAGAGTATTAGACGATGCAAGGGATAGAAACAAAAATGGAGAGAGCAGAAGGCGGGAAAATAAGGATTAACCCTTTGCGGACGGAGACTTTTTTGAATATTGAGAAATAATCATTTGTTTGGCGTTAAAAAACTACCTTTTTATCAGAAAGTCAGAGTATTGATGTATAGAAATTATAAATTACTATTTGGGTAAACATATTTCAACAGTTATATTTCAATTTTTCAACTCTAACCGCGTATACATACAGCGATAAACTATAATCAGACTTTTTCTCAAGCCGCATATATGCGTCCGTCGTCCTCAAAGGGTTAAATGAATAGAGAAATGTAACAAGTGGGCATTTTACTTGAAACAATATGATATAAGCTGTTTATATTAACCGATTGCCGTACGATAACTTTTGTCACTGAATGCGCAATAACTTAGAATTAATTGCTGAAATAACAATCCATTCCTGATTTCTGATATGGCGTATAACTTACCGCAATATTAATTAGTATAGAAATAATTTAATCGTATTGTAACTCACTGATATTTTTAATTTAATATTTTTTGGAAAACTTTAAAATTCCATATGCCGTGTCACGAGTGTCACTCGTTATTGTACGGCAGGGGGTGAAAAGTGACATAAATCACTTTTCAAAAAAATTAAGTTAATAACAATATCAAGTACAGTTCCACAATCTCTCAATTTTAATAAAATTTCCAACCAATATGATGACAATAACTTAAACTCTATCAGCAAGAAATTTAACGCCCGCAGATCCTTAACCAATTAGCTGTGATTGACGAGTATACTCGTCATGCGTGAAATTTAGTTACCATTGGTTATTTGAAATATGATTTTCGTGAAAACTAGAATATATTCGTAAATTTCAAGATGTTTACAATATTTGGAGGTTAAGACGAAATAAAACGGACAAATAAAAAGTATAAATAATTTGAGATAGATTCATCATGCATCCTCGTATGCACTGGCTGGACTTGGAGCGACACATATACGTGCTGGTTAAACAGAAATTCTGGTTAAACAAAAATTCAAAACATAAGTCCCAATATACACAAAATAACCTTTACCATCCAGCAGCAAGACCCAGAACCCAATAGAAATCCAAGAAGACACATCCCCAACCAGGTGTACCCAGACGCTCCCAAATACCCCTCATCCTCAAAAAACCTCGGAATCCAAATAAAACTAAATCCCCAGAAGTCCAAAGACAGAAACTCAAAGCCACCCAAGCAAACCTCTCCGTCGAAAGACGAGCAAAATCGTCAGAGTCCGAGTCTGGTGGCACGCAGGAGCACGCGTGCGTGCCGCGGCCTCAACGAGGGGCCATCGAGCACCGGGGGATGCGGCACGGCGTCTCTGAAGCTCGACGAACGGGTAGTGTGGGAACACGGTTTCGCAGAGGAGAGAAACGCCGGAGCGGCAGTAGAGGGTGGAGGAGGAGGATGAGATGGACGAAGAAGCAGGAGAAGGAGAATTGGAAGTGGAGGGAGGAAGGAAGGAAAGACCGACGGCGGGTAGCATTTAATCAGAGCCCACGGTGGAGTGCACGATACAAGTGTATGTATATAGAGAAGCGGTATATGGTTCGGTTAGTTTTTGCTCGGGAGGTTGCCTGGAAATTGGCGCCAAATTAGTAAGGAGGACGAGGCGAGGCTCACGGTGCCTTGGGCTGCGTGACGCGAGACATTAAAAGTAACCTCTGCTCTCTCTCGTACACCCCCGTCCCACCGTTCTGGCTTGCTCCTCTTCCCTCCTCCTCCTCCTATCCTCCCTCCTCCGCCCTACCAAACTGCCTCTTTCACCGTCGCCGGCAAACGCAGCAACGACCGGTGCACCACCTCCGCGGAGAGACGCGTCGGTAAGAACCGCAGCAGCTTAGAAACTCCTCACGGTAATCACCGTCCAACGCGAGAAGCTCCGTGAGCAGAATGATGGAAAGGGGCGAGGAGGAATGAAGATACGGGGGGGAGGAGGGCTCGGCTGCGTAGCCAGGGTGGAAAGGGGACGCGTGATGATACCGAGGGGGAGATCCGCGGCCGAGGTGGTCGTTTCCGAGACGGGGTATCACGCCAACAGCAATGCGGTCGCCGGAATAAGCGCGAGGGCCTGCCTGCCACCATAGGCCACGCCATCTGAAGTGAAACACGGGACCAAAACGCCGCGGAGTCTCTCACGGGACCCCCGGGGAGGGTGAGGCCCGATCGCCCCGTGAGAACGCGGGACGCGCGTGACCGGGGAGATCGACAAGTGGAGCGGAGATGTGTCCTTTTGGGTAGATCAGGACCCTGCCTGATTGGTTAATCGTCCTGTCTCGACCAGATGGGAGTATTTATGCCGAGGGATGAGTTTCAGTTGAAGTGGAGACGGTTTTTGGGGTTTGACGAGGTGGTGGTGGAATGGTTTTCGTGGGTTTTGGGCGGCTTGGGTGATTTTAGGTGGGGGAGGGATGGTGTTTTGGGGGGGTATAGAATGGAAGGTGGGATTTGAGCACAGTTTTTATTGTGCAGAGTATTAGGTGCCAAAGGTCACGCGAAGGTCAACATATTGCACCTAGTTGGATTCGTTTTTTTATAAGTTATAAGGCTGTTGTAGTGAAAATATGCAGTCCCATTTAAAAAAATACGACGACCTTGAAATCTCGAAAAAAGTGACCTTGAGAAAAAAATTCGGCGCATCACCGTATTCAAACAGAATATTTTCTGCCTCTGGCATTTTTTCTATCATACAAAATAAGCGATATATTTAAGGTGGTCAAGTTAGGTGAAATGTCCTGCATTTCAGATTTGTGAATATTATAATATTATTATTTAAAAGTCACCAGAAACATAGAATTCAGTAGCGCTAGTAACATAGAGGGTCACTAGTGACCCCACGGCATTCAACCTGTTAACGTGGTGCCAAAAAACCGATCAGTGTTACCAACAGAAATAAAACATCTTACCCCGACCGCCCCTATATGTTAATTGATAAAAGACCAACCACCATTCTCCACGCATCATGGATCTTCAGATTCTCTAAACAAGTCCGACCACAATAAAATCTCACTATCGAATCTTCGTCCCCTCAATTCCACGAAGATAAAGATCCAAACAAGAAGAGGTTAGGACACGGCAATTTCACAGTCTCGGAAGCCCGCGATTCTCCAGCCCTCGATTCATTTGCAATTACGTCTCCGCAGCAGAGGAGCAAACGCAAGAGCAATCCCAAACGGCCGTTTCCGGTTTGCCGGCGATGATTACCGCGCGAACATCAGATTACCGTGATATTTCGGCGGATCGTGGCGAGGACCCATTGATTTCTGCCCATCGGACGCGAACATCCACGTAAAAGAAGAGGAAGGAGAGGAAAAGAAGAAAAGGAACAGACGAAACGAGAGACGAAAGCCAGAGAGATCATCCCTGCCCGATGAGAATTTCACTGTTCCCTTTTGCAGCAGCTGCGCCCTTCTCGGTCGGATTGTAGTTGTTTGTTGCATGTCCGACCTGCCCCGGAGATTATAGATGCGTCCTGGTGATCACAGACAAACGTTTAAAATCGCTAAACGTCGAATTATACGCGATTTACTCCTCGCCCTCCCGTGGGCCATAAAAAATAATAATACGCTCCGGCTAGATTCGGGCTAGCTCCCTCAACTCGGTAGCGTCTCGCCGCCGACAGCTGCGATTTTCTACGAGACGCCGTGCCGTTCGTCTCGTCTTCGGCTGCGTTCGACATCTCTTTTCTTTTGGCTTTGTTTTCTTCTTTTTTTCGTTTACCGGGATCTGTTATTTGGTGCGAGCTTATTCGGATGTTTTCGGTTTTGCGGTCGGCACTTCGGACGCGTGCTGGGAAGATTGAGGTTAGGTGGCGGGAATTTGATTTGTTAGGGATATCGTTGACGTTGAGGTCTAATAGCAAGAGTTTTTGCGTGGTATGGAATTTAGTAAGGATTTGTTGGTAGCGATTTCGAGTAGAATATGTTCTTTCTCGTTTACCTAGGAGATACAGTTTTAACTCTTTAACACTAGAACTACCGGCGGTAAATCTGTTATATTTAAATATATTAAATAAGTACTTTGAAAAAAGGAGAATTCAGAGGTGGAAAAGATGATCGATTCGATCATTTGAGTTTTATGAAATGGACGTAGAATATCTATTCTATGACTCTCCTATAATCTTGGAGAATTTTTGGAAAAAATTGTGTACCAGTCATTTTGACTGGTTTGGTAGTTCTAGTGTTAAGGCACGGGAATTTAAAAAATAAAATGACGCATGTTGCACACATTTTTTTTTTGATTGAACAAAGTTGGTTTAATTTTATTAACAAAGTTATACAATAATACAAATTTTCCCGTGCATATTCGCGCGTCAAAAAGGTGGGACACTTTCAATCCCGCTGTGCCTCAAAGAGTTAAGTTAGTTTTAAGTTGCTTTAACACTAGACGCTTTTAAAGCTTCTAGAGCTTTTTTACTCAGTACAGTGTATCCTATATACCATATAAATATTGAATTTTTTTTAACACCCTGTATACTCTAATTATTTAATTCCTCGCTTTCCATTTCTCTCTCAGTTTGATTATTTTTTATTAGAAGTCAGAAGTTATGTTGCGAATTATTTCCTTTAAGAAATTAAGACTTTCTTTCGGAAAATCAACGCTTATTTCATATGGGGTTAAATGCCCCCTGACGGTGAGAATATTTAGCGTTAAAAGTATCACTGGCTCACGATACGATCAAATTATTTCTATGCTATTAATATTGCGTTACGTTGCACGCTATATCAAAAATCACGGATAGATTGTTATTTTAGTAATTAATTCTGAGTTATAGCGCATTCAGTCACAAAAAAGGTAGTGCGGCAAGAGGTTAATCCCGCACCTGGAACTCCTAACCTCAACGTCCACCGTGACACCATTCACGTGACGCGTCCCATTTCACCGAACCCAATCGTCGCTCCGTCGAACTCGTCGATTAAAAGGGAAACTCGTACATCGGAACACACTGGTAACGTTCACCATGGACCACACACGACGTCGGGTCACTCGGAGTCAGTAACATCAATTAGCATTCGCTCGCGCCTTTACGGCAGTGGCAAGCCGCGAAGAAGAAGAGGAAGCCCGAAGAGGAAGACGAGAAGAGAGCAGAAGAAGAGCGGAAGAGGAGGCAAGGGAAAAGAAGGAGGAAGAAGGCGGCAGTATGCAACCATAAATGACTATGGTTCACGGATCTATCGTCGGGAGGTACTCGACAAAGGCGATCGTGGCCCATAGAGCTGGCACGATGACATATGAGCAACCGGACGTCTTTGTGTCCCCATGAATACCTCTTAAATTGGGGAACGAGCCATCAGAAGCTACTGAATATCAGCGTTGATGCTCCCTCAACGGCGATGGAACGCTCCGCGATTTATCAAGCGGCATCCTCATGCCGCGGAGAACGCTTTTACTCGGTCAAGATCGCGTTTTGACTTTCGTGAGCGGCGGCTTGAGATCGGGAGACTGTGGAATTTCTTTAACACTATTTCTACCGCGGTTTTGTACACCCCTTTCGACCAAAGATGTCTTTCGACACCTCTGCGCTTGACCGCAAATATCTTGGGAATAATTCTTAAAAAATAATTTCTATCTAATATTTTCCCTTTTATCAGGTAATTAATTCAACATTGTGACATTATTAACTAAAACACAGCGTTATAAAGGAAATGTATGTTTATATATACAGCGTGTTCGCTCTAATGCGACGAACTATTTTCCACCCACTTGCAACAATCTGATAAAAAAAAGTTTGTAATAAAAATCGTAGGGTATGAAGTATACAGTAAATATCAGTAAAAAAAATGAAAAACAGCTTGTTTTCAGGGTGAAATCGAGGGCATTAAAAAAAGAATATGTGAAACCTCAATTTCGCCCTAAAACCAAACTGTTCTTGAATTTTTTTACTGGTATCTATAGTACAGTATCTATAGTACTATAGATACCAGTAAAAAAATTCAAGAAAAGTTTGGTTTTAGGGCGAAATTGCGGTTTCACATATTCCTTTTTTAATGCCCTCGATTATATACATATATATATACCCTTTATAACGCTGTTTTTTCGTTAATAATTTTACAATATTGAATTAATTAACTGACGACAGACATTTATATATACATACGCAACGTATGTAATGTAAATATCTTGGAGTAATTGTTAAAAACTAATTTTTATCTAATATTGTTTCTCTTATCAGTTCATTAATTGAACATTGTAACATTATTAACTAAAAAAACAGCTTTGCACATGAAATATATGTATACATACGCAACGTATGTAATGCAAATATCTTGGGAGTAATTGTTGAAAACTAATTTCTATCTAATATTTTTTCTCTTATCAGTTCATTAATTTCATATGGCTTTTGAATTGTAATATTTACGAGTTTGTTAATTCATTAAATATTTAAGCGTTGGTGTCAAAAAGATAAAGTCCTGCTGTCTATATATCTCTTTTTGTCTTTAAATTATCTACTTCGTAAAGATGTGATTTTAATAGAAAAAGTTGCACTTCAGTAGAATTGAAGAAGCTGGCGAAATACGGGTGGCATTCAATGTCTTAATGCATAATATTCTTCTAACAATTAATTCTGAGTTATTGCGCGTTCGGTCACAAAAGAACTTGTAGAGCAAAGGGTTAAACCTCCAAAGAATTCACTCTTTCCCCAATTGTACCATCGAAGAAGTACACCGACCAATTGCCATTACCCTTTTTCACCGAGTTATTATCGATTATTGAGACGAGAGAATGGGAATCGTGGCCACCGAAAGCACCGGTTTCAAGGCGCTGCATATTTCACACATTGTGAATTACTATATTCGCGACTCGTAATATCCTTTTCATTCGCCCCGAGCGAATCGTTTGCGAGGCTCGAGAATGCGAGCGTGATTTAACAGCGTGGGCCCCGACGGACCCGCGAATGGTCCCAACTCTTGGGCATCCTCGTAATCGCCTGGTCGAACAACGTCGCGAAAATGAAGGACATTAAATTATTGCAGTCCTGTAGAGGAGAATGATGTGAATCTGTTTGTGCAACATCATCTCATTCATTATAATCAATTAGAATTTAACACTAGAACTACCAAACCAGTCAGAATGACTGGTACCAGATTTTTTCAAAAAATTATCCAAGTTTTCACGAGAGTCATAGAATAAACATTCTATGTCGATCTCAAAAAACACAAATCACCGCGTCGATCATTTTTTCCGCCTCCTTATTCGTCTCTTTTCAAAGTACTTATTTAATATAACAAAATACAATGGATTTAACGCTGGTAGTTCTAGTGTTAATATTAAAATTTCGATTATTGGTTGGATTAACCCCTTGCCGCACCATTTCTTTCGGTACTGCCTCCGCAACCATTGAGAATCAAATAGGTAAAATAAAAATTGATCTCGATTCTCGATGATCGGTGATTCTCGATAGATCGTATAGTTTAACGTAATATTAACACTTTATCTACCGCTCATTCTTCTGAACATTATGCACGAGAGTATCTACCTACTTGCAAAGCTCTATAACATTAACACTAGAACTATCAAACCAGTCAAAATGACTGGTACACAATTTTTTCCAAAAATTCTCCAAGTTTATAGAAGAGTCTTCGAATAAATATCCTGCGACCATCTTAAAAAACATAAATCACCGAATCGATTATCTTTTCCGCCTCTTAATTCCTCCTTTTTCAAAGTACGTATTTAATATTTTGAAATATGACAGATTTATTGCCGGTAGTTCTAGTGTTAAAATTCAAATGTGAAGAAATACTCATTATGTCGTTTTAATTTCAGTTGTTCCGAGGCAGCGTTACTTTATTTTATTATCATCTGCAATAACAGATTAATAGACTGTCGGCCAATGAGTATTGATCAACAGAAAGCCTATTAATAGGCTTCCGGTAGATGAAGTGTTAATATTATAGAAATAATTTTATCATGTCGCGACTCACTGATATTTTCAATTTCATAGGTTTTACAAAACTTGTGAATTTCCTATCCCATTTATCGCATCCCGAGTGTCACTCGTTGTTGTAGGGCAAAGGGTTAAACACTCCGGACTTCATTTGATGCACACGGCACAGTAAAAGAATCACCGTGCAGCCAAGTTAGGTTAAGAAAAACATGGCGCATCCGCATGTCAGCCGCGTTGGAGAGGAGCACTAAAAATTTCGAGCCTCCTCGCCGAGGAGAGCGAATAGCCGGGATAAGCCAGGTAGATATATAAGAAGCAGATGCGTCTGTCATTAATATGAGCCGGCTAAGCTATTAATAACCAGTTAATGAGGACTCTCTCTCCCCTCCGTTTCTCCATCCCCCCTCTAGGTGACTCTGTCTCTGCCGCCTCTTTCCTTTCTCTCATCAGCTCATTCTTTCTCTTTGAACTTTTTCACTGCCTTTCCCCTGATTTTTGTTTCTTAATATTTCACCTTTTTTTGAAGGATTTTTGCAAATTTCCTATTTATTATTGTTTGTTGCTGTTGACTGCCTGGGCGTTTTCTTTCTGTGATTGCTTTTTATTTTCTCTTTTGTCGTTATTAGACAACTATGCTTCATTGTTGTCTCTTGACTACGTATTTCATTGTGTCTTTGACGATATTGCTGGGTTATTGTTTCTTTGGGAGGTCTTTTACACTTTTTTCGACGATGTTGCTCCGCTGTTAAATATCTATTTTGTCACCTGTTTTTTTTACTGTGACGATGTTGCTCTAGTGTCGTTTGACACTTCTTCCTTTGGCTTTTTCTTTCTCTGGCGATCTCTCTTCTCTCGGTCTTGCTGTGCTTCTCTCTTCCGGCGTCGAATTCAGTCCTCACTTTCCAATCGTCCTTAGCTTCATTCTCTGACAATCGTGTTTTATTATTTTCAAGCACCTCCTCCGTTGTTTTTTTTAATTTTTCCGATGATCTTTCTTTTATTAGTTTTACTGCGCTGCTGTCTTCTTGCTCTCCCTTCCCACTCAATCCGATGAATTTCACCCCTAATCATCCCTTAGCCTCATTCTCAAACAATCTTGCCCTGTTATTTTATCCATGCCAACTCTTACCATACTTCTTCGACTTCACTTTTAAACAGTTTCTTTGCCCCCTCTTTCTATCTTCCTCTCAAAATATTTCTTCCTGACTCTTCAGCGCCCTCTTCAGCCCCGTCTTTTTAGTCACCTTTTACAGCTCCCTCTTTTTCAGTCACCCCTTCATCGCTCTCCCTCTAACTAAAGGATCTTTCAGACTTTAAAGTGTACCCAAAAAGTCACCAAAGTTTCCATTCTTCCCGGGCCTCATCAGAAATCATTACCCTTCGTTTTTGATTCACTGTAGCGCAGCCTGAGAGGACGAAAACCGTGTCATCGCGAGACTGAAGGAAAGCCAGAATTTCTCGTCATTGCAAGGGGGGATGAAGGAGGGTGCGAGAGAGCCGAGGGGTGGACACGGCCGATTATAAATCACGAGGTCCTCCGAGCCCCTTTGACGAACCCCGACAGTCCTATAGCTACGTGTTACGAGTACAATATACCTTGTTACACGTATATATGTGTATATGGAAGAGCGCTCATATCGAAGCGGCGTGCACGTATATGCATCCCTACCTGCAGTAGGTACGAGCCCTCTTGCTACAGCCCGCAAAAACGAAAGATTGCCTCTGGTTTGTTCTGATTGGCCTGACGGATAGAGACGTCCCTCGTTCTGACGTCATTTTCGATTCTAACCCTGACTGGCCTAGAGAGCAGCACAATCGGACGCGTCCGTTAAGTGTTAAGAGGTTGCCGAAAAGGGTCCCTAGACGCTCGCTAAATTTTTTTAGATTTTTACTCTGTGAATTTCACTCGTACAGAGAAAATGCACCCTCTTTATACAAAGTGTCCGTAACTGGTGGTACAACCGAGCAGGGGATGATTCTGCATGAAAAACTGAGTCGAAAATATAGAATAAAATTTTTTGATACGAGGCTTTGTTTTCGAGAAAAATGAGTTTGAAAATATGTCTTGTGTTCGTGCAGTCGGCTTACTTGCGGCTCAACGGACTTTATTCTGAGGTACCTCAACCTTCGTTCGCAAAGGTTTTCGAGGTTTGTATACATCGAATAAATCGAAGGTCGAGGTTACAATGTTAGAATTACCTTTGAGGAATTCGTTTAATTCATAAATTGCTGGAAGTGCTGTCCACGTTGTTGCAGACATAATTGTGCTCTTCGTATTGAATTCCTTCGAACCTCTTGTAATGTACAATTATTATGTTGCTTTAAGTGTTCAAACACTATCCAAATTTTGTGTTGTAATTGTTCGATGCTCGTTGTGTCATCACGATACACAATTGATTTCACCGTTAGATTTTTATTTGTGGGGTCAGGTGAAATCAATTGTGTGTCGTGATGACACAAAGTATAGTTTTTTGAACAGATTGAAAGTATAGAAATGGAGAGCAGGGGATAAAGGTAAACAGAGCCCAGAAAAATGAAGAAAGGTGGAAAAAGGGGAGAAGAATCGAAGAATAAAGAAGAGAAATAGTGAAATGGGGATCTAAAAAGTCGGATGAATGAACAACCAGGAAAGAATTAGACGAAAGGAAAGCGATATGGGTCATAAATTGGAAAGAACCAGAAAATATGACCGCTCAATATGTTCAGTAGTTGAGCGGTGCGTTAGCACGTGTAATTCGAGGAGAATTGTCAGGGTTTTGTCTGTCGCTTTTGTCTCGAACCAACGCCTCTCGCGGCGCTAGTATGTAACACAGCTAACCTATTTTTTTACTGTGACAATAACGAAATTGACGAGAGAACTGTCTCAGTTCAATTCAACCATAACCACCCGAACTACAAAAGATTGTCGTCTCGGGATATCCGATCGCGAATCGTACAGAGACGGTACATATATAAGAGAACCAGATAAAGCAATCGGATTTGTGCTGAACTATTATCGCGCGAACAATAAGAAAGAATAGAGAGAAACTTGCAGCGGAACTACATACGAAAACAGATATATACCAAGCAGGACACCAACAACAAGAGCACAAAAAGATACAAAGCAGTACAAATAACAGCGACCGAAAACGAAAATAAAACATGTAGGGATATTATAATGTATGAGTGAGGATAGTAAGAATGCTGGAACGAATGGAAGTGTTTGAAAGTTAAGAGTGGCTGAGCGAGAGTGTTAGGAAGAATAACAGAGTAACGCGAGCTAGAGATTTGGATGTTTAACCCTTTGAGGACTACTGACGCATATACGCGGTCTGAGAAAAAATCTGACTATAGTTTATCGAGGCATGTACACACGATTAGAATTGAAAAATTGAAGTATACCCGTTGAAATATGATTGCGCAAATAGTAATGTATAATTCGGATACATTAACACTCGAACTTTCTGATAAAAAAGTAGTTTTTGATCGCCAAATAAATGATTATCTCTTAACACTCAAAAAAGTCTCCGTCCGCAAAGGGTTAAGAATGTATATATTAGGTGTAGAAATTAATTCGGTGCCTTTTTAAAAGAAGTTTAGTACTTATTTATAAAGTAATCGTACATCTGTTATTCTTCGAAACATTCTCCATCATTTTCGTTCACTTTGGTCCATCTGTCAGGCAACTGCCGAATTCCTTGGCGAAAAAAAGATGGCGATTTTGATTCAACGAATTCGTCAATACTTTTTTGCACTTCTTCCAATGTTTGAAAATTTGTATCAGTTAAATGATGTTGGAGTGATCGGAATAAATGAAAATCCGATGGAGCCAGGTCAGGAGAGTATGCCGGATGTGGGAGGATTTCCCAGCCCAAAGAACAAATGACATTCTTTGTTGCTTTTGCAACGTGTGGCCGGACGTTATCTTGTTGCAAGATGACGGGCCGTGTTCCATTACCTGTAAATGGTCTTTTTTTTTCGAGTTCGTCACTCATGCATAACTATAAGTGTTGGTACTTAAACGTTATAAAATGGCGGGCGATTATTTACATTCAAACCAGAGTTATAAATAAATTAATATCAAGGCACCGAATTAATTTCTACACCTAATATGTGTGTGAGCGTGAGAGGGTCGAAGCGAATGAGTATGCATGCGCAGAGCGACAGTCGCGATCTAAGCGAGCTCAGAAACAGTTGTGCCAAATAAAAAAATATTTCACGCGTTTACGAGTCAAATATAAAAACCCATCTTTTCCCTTAAGGGGGGATTCCCATTTCAAGTGTTGAAAAATCGTGTTTTTTTAGGAATTTTTATTAAGGAAACCATTAGATAAATCTTTGTCATAATTCATACGTATAGTTATTATGTATTCAGTGAACTACAGTTAAATTTTTAATTGATTATCTTGAAAATTATGGCTTTCACGTCGTTTGAGGAGGGACGCCACCTGAAAATTCCCGGTCGCTGGCCGACACGATAACTGATCTTCAAGTTGTTTGAAACAAAAAATTCAAATGGCAATTTACTCCTTATGAATGTAGTTCTGGTATGAACTACAGACAATTTTTTTTCCAAAAACTAAAGAAACTGCGACGGTTGGAAAAAAGATTTTGTTTTTTCGCAACAAATTTCGTCACACGTTTGTTTATAAAACAAAAAGTTGTACATGTATATGTTTTTTCGTAGTTTACACCGAAGACAGATGTTTTTTCGAGAATTGTGCCAAATTTGAAGGCAATCGACTAAATAGTTCCTGAGATATCATGTCGGCCGTACAGAGAAAACCCGTTTCGAGAAAAACGCGTTTGAAGTTTTACGTACAGTTTTCAATCCAGGAACCAGCGTTCGGCTGTTTACCTGGCCTAATCACTCATAGAGCATTCAATTTCCACCCCACCAACTTTGAATTTGACACCGACGGATGGGTGGAGTCTCAAAGTCAAAGTCAAAGACTATATACCTGCTACACTAAACAGGAACCTCTCGGGTATTGCCCGCTCGCTATCTCAGCATACGTGCGCGCCGAGTTCGTTATTGACTCATAACTTTGTCAATTCAACGAATTTCGAATTTAAATTTTCCCATTGTTTCTCAAGAGTATGAACTACAATAATAATAAAAAAAAAAAAAACACAAATTTTTGAAGCCGTGAAATGGGAATCCCCCCTTAACCTAAAACCAGAGTGCCAAACTACCGAAATGAACACCAAAACAACACAGAAACCCACGAGTAATCCCAATCAAACAAAACGAAACCAGAAGCCACCACCTGAAACTCACCCAACCACTAATTCCACCCCAACCCTCCAACTCGTCAAACCCATACCAACGACGTCCCACAACAACGGGGAAAAAACCAAGGCAAGGAAAATGCCACCCTCCGTATTAACACCGCGTTACCGATTCCCATCGAGGGAAAGTCCCTGGTACGTGTACTCGGGTAATTAAATGAGAACCCCGGTGTACGAACGCAGGAACGCCCACGCCATGCATCAACCGTGACGTGGATAGGTAATGCTGCTGCAGATGGAGGAAGATGGTCCTCGAAGATATACCCCCGTCGGTTTCTACCTTAGTTAGGGTCAGCTATCTCGCGCGACCCATCTCCGCCTATCCAATCACACGGCGCACACCGCGCGTATGGCACGCAAGCGATAATACACGGTGTCCCAATTATCCCGCGACACGGCAAGGCCCAGGCATGCCGTGAGAGGATTTTCAACACGCCCCTACAACCCCCACCGAGCCGACGGCCAGCGCCAGCAAACGCGCGAGAACGTTCTCGCTGCGACGATCATCGCATTTATGCCTGAACCTCTTTCGCCACGCTTTGCCATGGATTTCCTGCAGTTTCAACGAGAGCTGAGGATTTTTTTGTGATGGTTGAGAGGGTGGGTTGAAGGTTTGGGGAAGGGGTGGAAAGTAGGGGGAGGGAACTTGGTGGAGGTTGAACGTACAGTCCCTGGTCATCGAATTAGGACCACTCCAAATTTTCAGCATTTTTCATGTTTTCCGTAAAATTAAATGGCCTGTTCAAATTGTAATGATATAGTTTATTAACTAATAACACAATACACTACTACTGTACATAACACTATGAACGCATGTTAATATCTCGTATTTCCACCGTTTGCCTTGATGACAGCTTGTATCCTTTCCGGCATGCTTTGTATACATTGCTTTATCATACGCTTTATATCTTCGTTATTTTCCCAAATATCTGTAGTTTTTGTTTTCAACTCAGATAATGTGGTGCTTGGAGAGTTGTAAACAAGTCTTTTGTGTAGGCTTCAAACATTTTCTATGGCATTCAAGTCGGGAGAATTGTCCACACAATTCTATTATTATCACAACAGTAACAAATATATAGCTATGTATACTTTGTTATCAACGTATTTAGTAATAATTTGAATGACCAAAGACAATTTTCCATATATGATATAACATTATAACCATAAAAGTGAAATTTTTGTACGTGGTCCTAATTCGATGACCAGGGACTGTAGTTGGGTTTTTGAGGGGGGTATTTTGGTTTGGGTTATTTGGGATTGGAGTTTGGTTGGGGGAGTTTGGATTTGGGATTTTTAATAGGTTGAATGCTACAGGTATTTCGCTAGTTTCTTCATTTCCACTGAAGTGAAATTGTTTCTATTGAAATCACATCTTTACAAAACAGAAACTATTGTATAAAGTCACAAAGAGGTATATAGGCAGCAGAACTTTACCTTTTTGAGCCCAGCGTGTAAATATTCACTGAATTAACAAATTCGTAAATATTACAATTTAACCAGTTAACTGTGGCGCCCTCGTTAGAGAGCGCGCACCGTTTTGTGTCGCCAGAATCGAGCCATGACGAGTATACTCGTCAGTCACAGAGTAAGTTGCGCTGGTAAGATATTGGATCAAAAAGATGGGTTTATTTTATAAAATTGAAAATTTTATTACTAATATATACTTATTTGGTTAACATAAACGTATATTACATACATATTAAACTAAAAACGCAATAAAAATTAAATATTATACATATAAAAGTAAGAATTTAAACAGGATTATTTAAAAAGGAACCCTATTATAAATTAACTTTCTGACTTTTGCCTTTGCCCCTTTTAGGCTAACATCTAAAAAACGTTATCATCGCACATAAATAAATTCGTTATGCGAACTGGTAAGCTGTTTCAACCGGTGCATACGAGGACGCATGAGTTCATCTCAAATTATTCATATTTTTTATTTGTTTATTTTATTCCCGCATAGCCTCGAAATATTCTAAATATCTTGAAATTTGAGAATATGTTTCGTTTTTCTCAAAAATTACAATTTAAATAGCCAATGGTCACTACTTTATACGCATGACGAGTATACTCGTCAATACACAAAATCGTGCCACTTCTCCATGACGAGTATACTCGTCAATCACAGTTAACTGGCTAACAGTCATATGAAATTTTATTTAATTCATTAGCGCCGGTCACCGGTGACCGCCGGGGCATTCGACGTATTAACCCTTTGCAGACGGACACATTTTTGAGTGTCAGGAGATAATCATTTATTTGGCGGTGAAAAACTATTTTTTTATCAGAAAGTTCGAGTATTAATGTGTCCAAATTATACATGACTATTTGCACAATCATATTTCAACGGTTATATTTCAATTTTTCATTTCGAATCGTGTATACATGCCTCGATAAACTATAATCCGATTTTTCTCAGACCGCATATATGCGTCGGCATAAACTTGGAGAAATTTTGAAAAAATTGGGAACCGGTCATTTTGACCGAATTGGCAGATTTAGTGTTAAAATATATTTACAGGGCCAAATAAGTTGCGAACCGCTGTCCTGACGGCTGCAGTAAACCAGCAAACACCATAATGTTGATATTCGATTTTAACACCATGCGACGTATGTTATAGAAGCCATTAACTTCCAGCAAGCAGTAGTACCCGGTGCACGGAAAAAATTCAAACGTTAAATTTACACACTGCATTGGCTCACGCTTCCAAAGCCATGCTATAACATTGTAAATCAAAGAATAATCATTTGTAATTGAATGTGAATGCGTACGTTTCAAAAGTGCAACTCGAACGACTCGGCAATTGAAAGCTCTCAATGAGCGATCGAAAAGAGTCTGAATTAGTTGGTGAACGAGCAAAAATAGATTTCAAATTCGGCGAAGGAAATTGCCGTTGAATATATATTGATTAATATATATATTAATATATATTGATTGAATAAATCATTGATTTTCTATGAAAAAAATTTACACTTAAAGAGGACTGAATAATGATATAATCGTTGAAAAATTTGCGAGATGGACGCAGAAATCGGAAGAATTTCATCTGTACTTTAAGAAACACTTGGGAAAAAGCAAGTAACCAATTTTAAAACATTATTCTCCACTTTTCTACAATAGCAATTACTAATTGCACCGGTTTCAAATATTATCACCCAATATTCTGCAATAACAATTACTAATCGCACCAGATTCAAATATTCTCCTTCACTATTCTGCAACAGCAATTACTAATTGCACCAGTTTCAAAAATTACACTCCACTATCCTAAAACGTCAGACATTCTCCGCATTATTATCAAATATTAACCTTCACTATTCTAAAACAGCAATTACTAATCGCACCAGTTTCAAATATTCTCATTCACTATTCTATAACAGCAATAATTAATCGTACCAGTTTCAAATATTCTCCTACTCTATTCTACAACAGCAATTACTAATCGCACCATTTTCAAATATTATCCTCCTCTGTTCTATAACAGTAATTACTAATCGCACCAGTTCAAATATTATCTTCCAATATTCTAGAATAGCAATTACTAATCGCACCAATTTCGAATATTATCCTCTTCTGTTCTACAACAGCAACTACTAATCGCACCATTTTCAATTATTTTGCTTCGCTATTCTACAACAGCAATTACTAATCGCCCCAGTTTCAAATACTCTCCTTCACTGTTATACAACAGCAATTACCAATTGTACCAGTTTCAAATATTCTCCTTCACTATCCTAAAACATCAGACATTCTCCACATTATCAAATATTAACTTCCACTATTATACAACAGCAATTACTAATCGCACTAGTTTCGAATATTATCCTCCTCTGTTCTACAACAGCAAGTACTAATTTCACCAGTTTCAAATATTCTCCTTCACTATTTTAAAATATTAGACGTTGTCCGCGTTAATATCAAATATTAGCCTCCACGATTCTTCACAATCAACTCTACAAGTACTCTCTCCTCCATGAGCTCATCAAAGCAAAAACAAATCGATAAACATCGCTCCGTAATCGGCGCTTATAACGCAAATAAAAAGCGCGGGAGACTCGAGAGGTCAATTCGGTAGGGCGCGGTGTAATTATCCAAAGACAGCGATGGAGGTTAACCACGCCCCTGTCCCCACGAGCAGCCAATCACGGCTGTCGCTGGTGTCGCCCTTCGGAGGGGACAGAGAATAACGACATTCCGACTCGACGGGAGTTGGAGAGGACGAGACCGCGAAGTGGCATTGGAGAGGGTTTATACGGAGCCTCGATGTCGATTCGCCAATTTTCTGCGCGCTGAAAAGATAGGTGGGCGATTTTTGCAATGCAGATATATTTGATATTTGTGTATACTCATTTTTGTGCATTTTTTATTATAGTTGAGGGGTTTTCTATGATTATGTAGCGCGAAATTAACACAGCCGCATACTTCTGCTAGCTAATCTCTTTGTTCGATAAAAAAATTTACCTAACCTATTTTATTTATAATTTACAGAAAATAACTACCGCACAATTTTGTTAACTACTCTCCTTCCGCAATAAGAAAACTTACCCAGCCTATTTTATTCATTTATATTTATAGAAAATTACTGCCGCACAATTAAGCCAACTACTCTTCTTCTTCGATCAAAAAATTTACCCGACCCATTTTATTTACAGTAAATGCAAAATAACAACCGCACGATTCCCTTAACTAATGTTCTGTTGCAATAAAAAATGTACTTAACCCATTCTAGTTATAATATATCCAAAATAATAACCGCACAGTTCCTTTAACGCCTCTCTTTTCTCAATTAAAAAATTACCGAAACCATGTTATTTATAATCTGCAGAGAATAACAACCGTACAATTCCCTTAACTATTGTTCTATCCCAATAAAAAGATGTACTCAACCCATTTTATCTTTAACATCTCCTAAATAACAACCGCATAATTCCTTTAACAACTCTCCCTTCCTAAAAAAAATGACACAACGCATTTTATTTACAATCAACCCAAAATAACAACCGCACGATTCCCTTAACTACTTTTCGGTCCCAATAAAAAAATGTACTCAACCCATTTTATTTACAATCAACCAAAAATAACAACCCCACAACTCCTTTAACAACTCTCCCTTCCTAATAAAAAATGACGCAACCCATTTTATTTACAATAAACCCAAAATAACAACCGCACGATTCCCTTAACTACTTTTCTGTCCCAATAAAAAAATTTGCTCAACCCATTTTATTTACAATCAACCCAAAATAACAACCGCACGATTCCCTTAACTACTGTTCTGTCCCAATAAACAAATTACCCAAACCATGTAATTTATAATCTGCAGAAAATAACAACCGCACAATTCCCTCAAATATTGTTCTGTCCCAATAAAAAAATGTGCTCAACCTAATTTATTGATAATATATCCAAAATAACAACCGCACAATTCCTTCAACAACTCTCCTTTCCTAATAAAAAAATTACCCAACCCATTTCATTTATAATCAACCCAAAATAACAACCGCACGATTGCCTTAACTACTGTTCTGTCCCAATAAAAAAATTACCCAAACCATGTTATTTATAATCTACAAAAAACAACCACCGCACAATTCCCTTAACTACTGTTCCGTCCCAATAAAAAAAATTATCCAACCCATGTTATTTATAATCTACAAAAAATAACAACCGCACAATTCTCTTAAACAAAATCACAAAAAGAATTCCATCCCGCCGCCAGAGGAATCCCCACCCCGGGCCCCACCCACGAAGGGCGGCGACCTGGCGGAAACTGTCGCCAGTTAAACCCCGGGAAACCGGTGGCAGCCGTTGGTTGACAGAAGGAGGACTCTCGAAACGGGGTTGGAAGAAGAGAGGCCGAGGGTGAACGGCACGCGCCGTGGTGTCGAGATCCAACTAGGGTGCGCAAGGGAGGGAGGACCACGAGTGACAAACTCGAGAGGACTGTCACCGTCCTCGGCGAATCAGGGACCCACGGGATGTCCTGGAGGACAAGGACCTCAGGGCGCAAGCGCCTGCGACCGCTGGACACGCGGGCGACACATCGATCCACGGTTCTACAACCTCTCCGCCTCGTCCACCCTTTTGCCCCTCCGCTCGGTCTCGCCAGGCTCCTTCGACCTCTCGTTTCCGCTTTGTCCCTCTGCTTCTCTGACTCTCGACGACTTTGGGCTTGGATACGATGGGATTCAAAGGGATAGCAGGAATATTCGGAATTTGGCGAGGGCGAGGATCTCGGAGGGGTGGGTTTTTGAGAATTGTTTGGGAAGCAACGTTATATTGGAGGTTTCGGTGTTGGATGTCTATAAGAAAAAGGGTAGACAAATAAATTGAGGGTGTGTTTAATTTTTGGTAATGGCGATCTATGTCTCTCGATGATTTTGAATTTAGATGTCATAGGATTCAAAGGGATAGCGGAATATTCGGGATTTGGCGAGGGCGAGGGTCTCGGAGGGGTGGGTTTTTGAGAATTGTTTGGGAAGCAACGTTATATTGGAGGTTTCGGTGTTGGACTTCTATGAGAAGAAGGGTAGACAAATAAATTAAGGGTGTGTTTAATTTTTGGTAATGGCGATCTATGTTCTCTCGATGATTTTGAATTTAGATATTATAGGATTCAAAGGGATAGCGGAATATTCGGGATTTGGCGAGAGTGAGGGTTTGAGAGGGGTGGGTTTCTGAGAATTGTTTAAAAAGGGGATGTTATGTTGGATGTTTTGGTGTTAGACGTCTGTGAGTAGAAGAGTAGGCAATAAATTGAGGTTATATTTAATTTTTGGTAATGGCGATCTATATCTCTCGATGATTTTGGATTGAGATATCGTAAGTTTCAAAGGAATAGCGGGAATATTTGATATTTGGCAAGGGTGGGTTTTTGAGAATTGTTTGGAAAAGCAACGTTACATTGGAGGTTTCGGTGTTGGACGTCTGTGAGAAGAAGGGTAGGGAAAAAATTAAGGGTGCGTTTAATTCATCATAGGTTTCAAAGGGATAGCATGAATATTCGGGAATTTTGGAAAAGCAACGTTATGTTGGACGTTTTGGTATTATATGTGTATGAGAAGAAGGGTAGGTAAAAAATTGAGGGTATATTTCATTTTTGGTAATGGCGATCTTTGTGTTTCGACGATTTTGGATTTGGATGCAATGGGATATCAAAGCGATAGCAGGAGTATTTGAAATTTGGCTAGGGTGAGGGTTTCAGAGGGGTGGGTTCTTGAGAATTTTTTGGAAAAGCAAGGTTATGTTGGAAAAGCAACGTTATATTGGAGATTTTTGTGTTAGACGTCTGTGAGAAGAAGGGTAGGGAAAAGTTTGAGGGTGTGTTTCATTTTTGGTAATGGCGATCGATGTCTTCCGATAATTTTGAATTTAGATGTCATAGGTTTCAAAGGGATAGCGGAATATTCGGGATTTGGCGAGAGTGAGGGTTTGAGAGGGGTGAGTTTCTGAGAATTGTTTAAGAAGGGGATGTTATGTTGGAAGTTTTGGTGTTAGAAGTCTGTGAGAAGAAGGGTAGGCAAAAAATTGAGGTTATGTTTAATTTTTGGTAATAGCGATCTGTGTGTTTCGACGATTTTAGATTTGGATGCAATGGAATTCAAAGCGATAGCAAGAATATTTGAAAGGCTAGGGTGAGGGTTTGAGAGGGGATGTTTTTTGAAATTTTTTTGGAAAAGCAAGGTTGTGTTGAAGGTTTTGGTATCAGACGTCTGTGAGAAGAAGGGTAGGCAAAAAATTAAGTGTGTGTTTAATTTTTGGTAATGGCGATCTATGTCTCCCGATGATTTTGAATTTAGATATCATAGGTTTCAAAGGGAGCAAATTTCAAAAATAAAATTTAATAGCGAATCAATTTTAAGACCTTCTCGAATTAAATAACAATTGATCACAAAGTTAAAGAGTAGAAACGCTGACATTTCCGCAGAGTTACAAAAATCCCTCAAAGAATTACTGAATTTTGCCAAAATTTTGACATTTTATTTTTCAAAAGCTGCATTCACGTTTCGATGAATTCCAAGAGACAGGAATCAGGAAACCTCGAAGAAATTGGAACGATATTTCCCGTGGTATTTCAAAGAGGAAAGAAAATGAGAAAGAGAGGAAAGTAAAATGAAGGAGCAATTCAGCACGGATTTCCTGTCTCCTATTTGAGACGGGGAATTGCCTTTCTCTTAAAATTGAGGGAAGGGAGAAAGAACGGCGCAAGAAAGCGGAGAAACGCGAAAGAAAGGGATGTGAACGAACGGACGAGAATGGGCGAATGCAAGAACCTCTCTTTTGTAACCAAAACAATTGGACGAATTCCAATTCGTGCAAATCGTCATCTTTTTACCCGCAGGAAGGGATGACCGAGACAATACGGAATTGGAAGGATAGCAACGCGGAAAGGATTCCATTTCGCGATTGATAGAACCTTCGCGTTCCATCAAATCTATGATAATGACATTTAACACTAGATTTACGGAAACCGTCAAATTGACGGGTTCCTACTTCTTTCATAACATTTCTTAAATTCATAGAGAAGCAGCACAGCAAGTATTTCAGGTGTATTTTATAATACAGAAATCACATTTTTGCGTGTGATGTAAAAAAGGCATTCATCCAATATGTTTTGATAAACACCGACGTTACAAATTATAAGTGTTACTCTCCATTTAAATTGTTCGTTCATAACACAAAAATATTGTTAATTTGTAATTCGTTAGTTTATAAAATGCATATGTATTATTACATGTAAAATTTATAAATATTTCAAGTTTTGTTCGATAAAAATGATTGGGAAGATAACAATGAAATAAAAATTTTCATTTTGTAATGTATTATTGCATTACTATAGTATTATTCTACCTATTGTAAAATGTACTATTTACATTTAAAGGAGCTGTGTGATGTACTTGCGTCAGTAAATCTGAGCGCGCGACTTCGACAATCGGTATCGCACCGTCAGTTGTCCACAATGCTCGAAATGTGCTGGGTTTTCTCGACATAAAATCTCAACAGCGCGATCGCGCTGCTTGGGACTCAAACGGTTAATAAACTAAAACTCTAAGCGTTAGTAACAAAAAGCCTATTAATAGGCTACCGGCCGGTAAAGTGTTAAAATAAATTTTTTAATAAATTTATTTTAACACTTTTTTTAATAAATTTATTTTAACTACTTTTTACAGGGTTGAAGGACATGGAACTAATCCCTTTCTTTCTATGTATGCACTTCATGTCTTTTTTTACACGTTTTTGTCTGCAACGTATCTACCGTGTAAAAACAGAATTAGGTGTAATTCTAATGAGATGAAAAATCAAGTGTAAGCCTTCGATGATAAAAAAAGTTGAACCATTCAACCACAGTGCAATAATTTCAAACACCTGAGGCCCTGCACCATGTAATCGACACAGACGCGAGGCCAAGAACTTAACCGGAAATCCGTAAAATCATTCCCTTGCGTTCGACGTTGTCATAGTTCGATGGCAGGGCGAAAAGCGCTCAGAGCGGGCGAAGTTCGCAGCAACGTTGAGATTCTGCACTCGACAGCCGGATCTGTCAATGCGGCATGCAGCAAAGGGGTCAGCCAGCGGGGATGAAGGGGCCTGAGAAAGGAAGGCGATATTATTAATATCCTCGTCGGAGTTGCAACCAGTTGAGTCTCCTCTCGCTTTTCATCCCCGGAGGGCAACACTCGGAATGGCGGATACTTTTCGTGGTAAGACGATGATCGAATATGTTCACTGCTTCGGTGTTTTTTGGGGAGAAAGTTCAAAACTGACAAATTTGTTCAAAAGTAAGAAATTGACAAAAAATTCAGCGGCTCCGCAGGCAGACACCCTAGCCATTCCGCCATTCAGTTACTTTAACCCTTTTAGTGACGACTGAAAAATTTTCTAAATTAATGATAAATCTATGTTAATATTCGTTGAAAATCGTGGGATTAAGATTTATCTAACATTGTTAGGAAAAAATGAACAAGTTGGTTTCTGATTGTAGACGGCCGTTAGAAGTAATATGGGGCATAAATTGTGTATTCTCGATTATTTGCAATAAAATTACTGATATCATATGAGCAAATTAAATAATAATCCCATGATGATCGGCGTTAGGAGTGTTGCTAACGACGATATATCGGCATCCGGCACTAAAAGGGTTAAAGAATATTGAAAATTCTAGAAGATAAGGAACATAGAATTTGCAATTGATTTAATTAACCGACTTCTCTTCATTAACCGTATCTGCCTCGGGTGCAGAAAGTTTTTTTTAAATAAAAATTAAATGGTTATTTCGTGCACAGTTTTTCATTATTAACCCTTTAGCTTACAATAACGTGTGACACACATGAGTCGATACATGGAATACGAAATTTTGAAGTTTTCCAATAATTATTAAATTGGAAATATCAGTCGATCACGAAACGGTAAAATTATTTCTATAATATTAATATTGCAGTCAGTTGTGCCAAATGTTAACACTAGAACTACCGGCGTTAAATCTACCATATTTCAAAATATTAAATAAGTACTTTTAACATAATTATTAAATAAGTTTTTTAACATGGTCGTATATTTATTCTACAATATATCTACAATATTTATTCTAAGACTCTTCTACAAACTTTGAGAATTTTTGGAAAAAATTCCGCACCAGTCATTTTGACTGGTTTGGTAGTTCTCGTGTTAAAGATCAGAGAGAAATTTTTATTTCTGGAATTAATTCTGGGGTATTACGCACGCTGTCAAAATAGAAATCGTAAGGCAAGGGGTTAAATCGTACCGGAAGGGGTTAAATCATATCCACGATACCTTGGAATCGTCAATTGAACATCTTCCCTTTCAATACTATTTATATTATCCGACTAACAAAATTAACGAAGAAACTCACCCCGAGCACGACACTCCAGCAGTTCAAACAGAATGAACCTACCAAAACGGAGCGAGGCGAAGCGTTTCCCCCGCGATATTAATTTAGACGGCGGATGTCGGATCATCGATTTGAACCGGTGAAAGAAGAGATTCCTGCTAACAATCGGACTCCGGTACTCCTCGACGAGAGTTGCTCGCGAAGGTACACCTACACTTGCAGAGATATCGATTTCGTCTTGCACCTTTGAAAGAGGAGGAGGAGGAGGACGACGGCGACGAAGGGGTGGAGGAGGAAGAGGTGGATGGAGAGGAGAACGAGGAGAGTGAAATGGATGGCGAGGAGGAGCAGAACGAAGAAGAGTGTAAGTAGAATAGGGAGGAGGACTGAAAGGATGAAGGGGAAGACGGAAATGAGGATAAGAGGACGAAAAAGGAGGTGAGAAAGGGGAAGAGATGACAATGAGAAGAATTGGGAAGAAAACGAAGGCAGAAACAGAGGGGGGGGGGGGGGGAGGAAGAGTTGAAAATTAACGAGGTGTAGTTGAAAATTGATGGGGACGAGTTGAGAATTGACAATGATGAGTTGAGAATTGACATGGACGAGTTGAAAATTGCCAAGGTCGAGCTGAGAATAGACAAAGACGAGTTGAAAGTTGACGAGGACGAGTTGAGAATTGGCTAGGTTGAGTTGAGAATTTACAAGGACGAGTTGATAATTGACGAGGACGAGTTGAGAATTGACGATGACGAGTTGAAAATTAGCGAGAACGAGTTGATAATTGACGAGCACAAGTTGAGAATTGGCAGGCAGAGTTAAAAAATGACAAGGTTGAGTTGAGAATTGTCAACGACGAGTTGAAAATTGATAAAGACGAGTTGAAAATTGACGAGGACGAGTTCAAAAATGACGAGGACGAGTTGAGCATTGAGAGGCAGAGTTAAAAAATGACAAGGTTAAGTTGAGAATAGACAAAGACGAGTTGAAAGTTAACGAGGACGAGTTGAGAATTGACGATGACGAGTTCAAAGTTGACGAGGACGAGTTGAGAATTGGCTAGGTTGAGTTGAGAATTGACAAAGATGAGTTGAGACTTGACATGGACGAGTTGAAAATTGCCAAGGACGAGCTGAGAATTGACAAAGACGAGTTGAAAGTTGACGAGGACGAGTTGAGAATTGACGATGACGAGTTGAAAATTGATGGGGGTGAGTTGAGAATTGACGAGGACCAGTTGAGAATTGATAAGGTAGAGTTGAGAATTTACAAGGACGAGTTGATAATTGACGAGGACGAGTTCAGAATTGACGATGACGAGTTGAAAATTAGCGAGGACGAGTTGATAATTGACGAGCACGAGTTGAGAATTGACAGGCAGAATTCAAAAATGACAAGGTTGAGTGGAGAATTGTCAACGACGAGTTGAAAATTTATAAAGACGAGTTGAGCATTGAGAGGCAGAGTTAAAAAATGACAAGGTTGAGTTGAGAATAGACAAAGACGCGTTGAAAGTTGACGAGGACGAGTTGAGAATTGACCGGCAGAGTTCAGAAATGACAAGGTTGAGTTGAGAATTGTAAACGACGAGTTGAAAATTGACGAGGACGAGTTCAAAAGTGACGAGGACGAGTTGAGAGTTGACAAGGTAGAGTTGAGAACTGACAAGGACAACTTGAGAATTGACAAGGACGACTTGAGAATCGCCAAAGACGAGTACACTATCCTAGGTATCCCATCCTATCCACTATCCCAGTATCCACTATTTCACTACTTTCAAATAATACATAAAACAGTTCGGCTAACGATGATCTTACAGTGCCGCCTTTCAAAAAAAATTGTATTAGTTGAGAGGACCGTACCCACGTGTTATCTGTCTGGCGACAAACGCCGAAGTGTAGCAAAAATATTTGGCAAACAGCAGCCAACATATTAACCCCTTGCCGTACAATAACGAGTGACACTCGTGACGCGATAAATGGAATAGTCAATTTTCAAGTGTTCCAAAAATTATGAAATTAAAAATATCATTAGGTGAGGATAAAATAAAATTAACTCTATGGTATTTAATATTGCGCTAAGTCATACAATATATCAGAAATCACGGATAGATTGTTATTTCAGCAATTAATTCAGAGTTATTGCACATTTAGTCATAAAAGAAATCGTACGGCAAGGGGTCAACTGTACTTAATTTTAAGCCTTTGCACTCCGAGTGTTTTTTACTCAAGAGTGCAGCAACTCCGTGACATTTTTGCGTTGGAGCATCTGAAAAATGAACTTCTGTTTTACTAAAAAAAAGATCTGTTGTTATAAATTTATGTTATTATAAATTTATTTATTTAATTAATGTACTTTGTGATAAAAGAAATACAATTTGATATTTATATTTTGTAATTCAAGATAGTGTGATATTTGTGGAAACAATCTCCCATATGCATCCGTGGCAGTATCAGTATATTCACTTTGTTGGGCATTATTTTCAACTAAATTGTCTACAATAAATTCAATTATCAATTTCATTTTCACTTTCGTTTTCACCGATCTCAGAACTTTCCCAATAATCTCCTTCTTCCATGTTTTCTCAAGGGTAAATCTATCTAATGTAAAATAAAATTCAAAATTCACTAAGAAATAATGCACAGCAACTTTGAACACAGAATCTGCTAGTCATTGAACGCAAACTACACTGGTTTTTCTAACTGCACTGATAAGCAACTGGCGCAAAAGCGGCGCCGACGGAGTTAGTGCAATGAAAGCATATGGCGCAATAGCGGCGCCTACGGAGTGCAAAGGATTAACACTAAACCTACCGGCTTTATATCTTGTTAGGTTTTAAATAGCGCAGCGAGTGAAGGGATTGTATCAAACAATAGTGGTAGGTATTTACCGATTAAACAGATTTACTTGGATTTCTTTCCAGACTTTTCTACGCACGTTTTATTTCTTATACACTCTATACAGGAAGGTTTATAATACGGAAGTTACGTAGGTGGCTCCACGTTGGACGCGGTGAATATAAAATGTCATTCTAACCTATCTGTTATATTGAAATACACGAAATAAGTACTTTGGAGAAAGAGATTTGAAGAGGTGAAAAAGATGATCGGTTAAGTAATCTTTGTTTCATACGATAAACTTAAAATATTTGCTGAATGGCTGCTCAATCGATTTGGGGAATGTTTAGAAAAAATCAGAATGCGGTTATTTGACCGCCATAGTAGGTTTGGTGTTAAACTGTACACAGGGAAGAACGAGATAAAGCAAAGCGAGAGGAACGACGAAGAGGACGACGAGTACAAAGGCAACGAGGATGAAAACGACTAGAAGGAGGACGAGGACGCCAAGCACGAGGACGAAGAGGAGGACGAGCAGTAGAACGAGGAGATCGAAGCAGCAGGAGAAGGTGGATACTGGCCGACAGGCTTACTCGCGTCTCACGGACGACAAGAGGGTGATATATTACCACGAACTACCCACCGGGACCGGCAGCCACCTCCTTCGACCTCCGCATTCCCTCGCTCCGTCCCTCTCGCAGCCCTTTCTCCTCCTCCTCCTCCTCAGCCACCGATGCCGGCACTTGAAACCACCCTCTGCTCGCCCCGTTCCGAGCTTTATTCGAAGGAAGATCCATCTCCATAATGGCCCCCGTGCCTCCCTCTTCCCACCCCTCCGATGCTTCTCGCACGCTCTGTCCGCATTGTGTGCACGCCGCCGTGGAAACTCACGGGATCTCCTCTATACACGGATGGAGCGGCCTTGCGGTTCATCCTGAGCTTACACGATGATACGCGCTCTTTGATAACGCCGGACGGAAGTTCGTTGTCATGGTTTAAGGGTGGGGCTGCTGTCCTGCTACTTGAGAGAGGCACGTGGGATGAGAGGAAACAATGTTGGATAGAGCTGGGCAACCGTTTCTTGGCAGCTGAGACGGAAGGGGAGATTGTTCTCGCACCGCCTATCCCCGCCATGTCGGTCCTGGAAAACTGAGATCGACGAATGACAACCGAAAATAAAACACTACTTTCGTCGTTCACACGACGACGCAACGAATGTGCCGGTCTCTCTTGCCAATAGCGCGTCACAATCGAAAATGCGTGAGGGAGAGGGATGTCCCTATCCGTCGGGCGAATCAGAGCACATAACCTCTCAGATACCAAGTAAATTTTCCACCAGAATAACTGTGCAATATCTACAGTCCCTGGTCATCGAATTAGGACCACGGACAAAAATGTCACTTTTATGGTTATAATGTTATATCATATATGGAAAATTGTCTTTGGTCATTCAAATTATTACTAAATACGTTGATAACAAAGTATACATAGCTATAGATTTGTTACTGTTGTGATAATAATAGAATTAGGTGGGCAATTCTCCCGAATTGAATGCCATGGAAAATGTTTGGAGCCTACTCAAAAGACTTGTTTACAACTCTCCAAGCACCACATTATCTGAATTGAAAACAAAAATGACAGATATTTGGGAAAATAAGGAAGATATAAAGCATATGATAAAGCAATGTATACAAAGCATGCCGGAAAGGATACAAGCTGTCATCAATGCAAAGTATGGAATTACGAGATATTAACATGCGTTCATAGTGTTATGTGCCGTAGTAGTGTATTGTGTTATTAGTTAATAGACTATATCATTACAATTTGAATAGGCCTTTTAATTTTACGGAAAACATGAAAAATGCTGAAAATTTGGAGTGGTCCTAATTCGATGACCAGGGACTGTACAATCGCCGATCCACAACTGGCCGATTCTCAATGAAATCTACTGTCGGCACTTGAATAAGAACGTTCAGAACGCGGCTTATAAACACTGAAGTAAACATCGCATGCGATGGAAGCAAGTAACTCAATAATGATACTAGCAAACAAAAGTGTTTATATCTCAGAAACGGTTGACCTTTCGACCTATGTTTACTAAAGTTTTTTTATTCAGTATAGTGTATCCTATATACCATATGAATATTGAATGTTTTTTTTAACACCCTGTATATAATCTAGGGAATTTTTTCGGGTAAATTCAAATCCCGAATGGGACCCTATAGGGATTATCTTCATAGAGTGAATTAATTATTAGAGCACGACAAATTACTTAGCTTCGAGACTGAAAATAGGGTTCATAGCAAACCATAGAGTCCATAGGAAAATAGGACACCATAGGTCCCCATCAGTGTTGTTGCTCTGTATTGCGATTTGTACTATTACGATAATTTGCCTAGGACCTTTTGTTGTAGGTGGATTCCAAACTACCAAAGCTATGATATATTAAGTAATAATTTAGGAAAAATTTGATAAAGTTAGTGGGTCTACTGAATGCGAATCCGAGCCTTTATTTCCTTACTTACCATAGGTCCCCATTTGATTTGGTGTTCCGTCCTGCGATTTTAATTACTACAGTAATTTGCATAGCTACTGTTGTAGTAGGTGAGTTCCAAACCACCAAAGTCATGATATATTTGTAGTAAGGTATTAAATAAATGGAAACACACACACAGCACAATTTATACAAAACTAGAGTATATATATTTAGTGATATATGGTTTATATATGTAATAATAAGAGTAATAGTAATAATGTTAATAATAATAATAGTAATAATGGTAATAAGGGCACGACATCCGTCTCACTAATTGTAAGATGGTCGAATCAGACTGCGTAAAAATGCTACGCATCGGCGTTTATCGCTAGGCAGATAACACGAGCTATTCAGGCCCGTACCTACGAAATCCCTTCATCTAATACAATCTTTCTTCTTTTTTGTTTTTGAAAGGGAGCACTATATATTAAATAATAATTTAGGAAAAATTTTCTGGAAGTGGTGGGTCCACTGATAGCAAATCCGAGCCTTTATTTCCTTACCTACCATAAGTCCCCATTTGATTTGTTTTTCCATACTGCGATTTTAATTACTGCGGTAATTTTGCATAGGACCCACTGTTTTACGTCGGTTTAAACCACGGAGACTATGATCTAAATATCGCATGGGAAAAATTTATCGGAGATGACAATTGATTTAAACTCGAGCCCACAAATGTGGAGTTAGTGTATTCATACTCACCATAGATCCCTATTTTGTTTTTATGTCTCCATGTTGGTAAATTGTAGAGATTCTACAACCTGATGGCACAGAAAACGGAGTACATTCAGTTTAAGAAACTCACGTTTTCTAGAAATATTGCAAAGGACTGCAAGTAGACCCTAGGAGGAAGAAGATCCTGATGCGTTCTGACATTGGGTACCCCATAGGGAGACATTAACGCCCGTGTGGGTGAACATCGTAAAAAATGTTGAGGAAAAGTTAATCTAACGTGTCGTCTGACACTTTTTACCGTCTGCATTTTAAAAATTGCAGGAATATAAAAATAACCTATTTATAATTTTCAAGTTTCTATCCTGCTTCTCTCATTATGATGAGCTATGAATGTATTTCTATCAAAATAGTCGAAATCACTGGCTGTTGGATTTTTCATAAAGAAATCTTCATATATGACCATTCACGCAAGAAATTCAGATTATTGTCTTTAATGGCCCCAGTTAATGGGGCCATTAATATTAAATATATCAGATTCTCGATAGCTCGGAAAATTTTCAAACCGAAAACTAAAAGTTCCTAGGCAAACAGATAACAAATCAGTTAAAGCTGAAATATAGCACAATAACGATTGAGGAGTTACAATGAGTGTGCATTTAATGGCGGGGACTCCCAATTAATGGGCCCGAATTAAAATCCCCCGAATCTCTATCAAACTTTCTCTAAATCAATATTAAATACAAAACTTATTAATATTCTGATTAATATACCATAGAGTTGCTGGCTTAGCAGGTTCGCCAACCCAAAACTGTAATTTCCTAGGCAAACAAACCGATCGAATTCAAATTTGGCGTACACCTTCAGTATTTGTGCCGTTATCATCTGAACCAAAACTATTTACAAAAAAAGAATTTTTAGTGTTTCTTTTAACACGCTAAACATGGAAAAAAGTCAAGAAAATTGATATTCAATATTAAAAAATTTGCCATGTTGTAAATTTTCACAATTTTTTTCTTATTTTGGTTCACGCCATAATTACAATCATACCAATAAAGAATCCATCGGTATTTTCCATTTCAAATAAGCAGAATGATTGAAATCGTGTCCGCCAGTGGGACACTTTTTTCAAAGGAACCTTGTTTAATGGCGTGCAATTCAGTCAATTCTGATTATTTTCGCTTGAAAAAAATTCTGAACATTCGTAAAACATGGTCAAATATACGTGCAAAATGTTGATATCGAAAAATGTGTACTTTTCTTGCAAAAAATTCCTAAAAAGACCAAGAAAATGCAGTTTCAGATTAGAGCAGTCCCTTAAACACTTACACTACCGCTCATAAGTCTTTAAGCACTCTGAATAACAGCATAAATCATATAAAAACTCAGCAAAAATCTGAAAATTAAAATAGAAATTAAATAGAAAAATATAAAATTAAAATACCTAATTTAAATTTTTATTTATAAAAAGTACAAGAAAAGAGGAGTGCCTAAGCACTTATAAATCATAAAAACTCAGGAAAAATATGAAAACATTTATTTATCACGTGCATCCACACATACATCTTTACAAATATACCACAAAAATGAGAAAATTAAAATGCTTCATTTAAACCTTTATTTACAAAAAGTACATGAAAAGAGGAGTGCTTAAATACTTATAAATCATATAAAAACTCGGGAAAAATATGAAAACATTTAATTATCACGTGCATCCACACATACATCTTTACAAATATACCACACAAATGAGAAAATTAAAATGCTTCATTTAAACCTTTATTTATAAAAAGTACATGTAAACAGGGGTGCCTAAACACTTAGTGTATTTACAATACAAACCGTGAATGTATTTTCGCTTACCACGGTCATTGTACCCCCATCTCCTTATCAACCCTCCCAAAGAAACCTACCCTCCGAGCACAAAAAAATCCAATTCCCATCATCAACCTCGACTTGTCAAAAAATGTAACAATTCCACCCATTTTCCCTCTCATTGCCCATAAAAATCCATACCTTCGGCACGAGTTCCCTTATGGCGTGCAAGAGGGACTTCCCCTCGGAGCCGTCGTTCCCGCGTCTCTCGGCGTGCAGGACGCGTCTTCTTTCGAACTCCGCTCACGGAGAGGATATCTACATTTGGGATTTCACGCGAGCATCTCGAGGGCTCGACGTCGGCAGGAACGGCAGCTATGCCGACTCTCCGGGAGTTCTCACGCTACACCTCGCGCGTCTCGCCGACTTTTTTTCTCTTCCTCTTCTTCCTTCTTCCTCCTCCACCACTTCTTCCTTCATTCCACGTTCAAGTATCGAATCCATGCTCGACAGCAACACGAACCTTTCGGGGGCGAAGGTTCTATTATGCGTGACCGATTCGTGACGCACGAGACCGATCTCTCTTGGCTCCTCCTTCCCGTTTCTCTCTACGTGCAACTGTGCTACGTCGGCAATCTCCGATTTCGGTCGTGGTAGCGTAAGCGTTTCGAATGTTGAAGGGTGCTGGGAAATTGTTTGGTATATTCTTGGTTAAGGTTTATACAGAGTCAGTTGTTTTTGGGGGTTGATGGCAGGTTGAGAATGGTTTGAGGAGGAATTTGTTGGTTATGGGAATGTTTGGATTGTTGTTGGTTGGTGGTGGAATTAACGCTGGGTAGGATAGAGCAGGGTCGACAAGCTGCAATGGGCCAAGCTGTTTCTAGTTACGTGCCCCGTCGTCAGCAGGTGGCGATAGTGATGTTACTACTAATTATGTACACTGAATCGGTGAATTTCAACTACGCTAGCAAAAGAGAATCGGTGTGATTCTGTTACCGCCAAGACTGAAATGTCAATTCTGTTCTGGGCCGCCATTATGGGTGATTGGAGACCGTTCACGACGAAAACGAGCAGCCAAACGAACTTGAGACATAATTATTATTTATTTCATAGTTATTATAATTGCTATTATTTTTAAAATATTGTTATAATTGAAGCTGTTTTCTTTTTCTAGATATGAAGCAAAGGGAAGAAATGTTCGATCATTTCCTGCAAGGAAAATAAAGGTTAGAAAATATTTGTACTGTAATTGTATATCTATTGCTATATATACCTATGTATATTATGATTCTTTTGTAATATGAATATTAATAAAACGAAAGTAACTGAAATATAATGTTGTTATTTCCATTTTAAAATAAAATTGAGAAGAAAATATGAAGGCAAGCATTACAATACAACCATTGAGTATACATTAAGATAGATGGGCATGGTGTATATAAATTTATGCCTTTAGTTGGTCCCCGTCGTCAATCGCGGCGCTGTTTCGCGTCTTTTTTTTTGACACGGCAGCTTGTCTACCCTGGGATGGAGTAGTCTTCTTTTCCTTTTGTGTCTTTTGGGTTTAATTGTTATGGTGTTGTTGTCAGGTTTTTGATATTAACTCTTTTGCTGCGATGGCCCGGTATAGTTGTTGGACACGGAAAGCCGTTTTATCGAGTCTATGGTAAGTAAGGGGATAAAGGCTTGGACTCGCGATAAGTAGGCCCGAGTTTAAATCCACTCCCGTCACCTGTGAGAAATTTTTGCTGTGAGAAATTATATTATATTCTCGGTGGTTCGAAATTCACCTAAAAAAGGGCCTAGGCAAGAACAGCCAGCAGTTAACACGTCGCACGCCACCGGATACTGTAAAAGTAGCCTTTTTTAGGTTATGGTAAATTAAGTTGATTGTTCGTACTGTCTATTATGGTTATTTTGCAAGAAACAATGCTTTTAGAGAATCATTTTATGAGAAGGCCTTCTTATAACGGAAAATGTGCCCATTATGAAAGATGCTGTAGATGCATTTGACTATCTGTTACGCACATACATGTTTTGTGCCTATTACACGGAAAAGATCTTTTTTATACAACTATTTTACAGAAAATCTACCTTTTAAGAAACAATACGCCAGTTATGAATGCCCCCGAAGATGTGTTCAATTATTCATAACAAATACATATAACAATCGTACCAATTAAAAGTGACAAACAACTAATCAAAACAAATTCCCCCAAATATTATCAGCCAACTTTATAAAACGGTAAGCCGCAACCTATCAAATCTACCAAAAGCAAAATAAAAGTTACAAAACAAACCACCCAGGACTTCGAATCCCCAAGCACTCAATCACCCCAGAAATCCACAATAACCCTCAAGGTCACGCTAAACGTCGAATATTCACGCGACCAAACACGCGTTCATCCGTCGAACGCAATGAAGTCATTAGAAAAAGGTGGGGGGCCTCTCAAAGAAAATGCACGAATCGACGATAACGTTTATCTTCGTGGATCATTCTCGTCGTGAAAAGACTACTTTCTGAGAATAAAAGGCCAACGGAGAGCCGGAGAGAACAAGAGAGAATTACAGTGACGGAGAAGGGAAGCAGGAGAGAAAAAGCGACGGATAAAAGGAGAGGGATAGTCCTCGCGCGGTCTGCAGCTGCTGGATCTTATGCTAATCCCACCCCCGAGGCTAACCCTGGCGTGCGCATCGCATGAAAAAGTTGCTCGTTACATGCTCGCCCATAAATCTCCTTCCTAAGCTTAATCTGTTCGCCGGGCTCTCCTCTTCGCGCCACGGAAAACTCCGTAGGGGCGGCAGGTGTAGATCCACGCCTCGTGCCGTGGATTTTCATAATTTTTTATCCTTCGGCAAAATTTAAATCCCCGCGTACTCCCGGCAAGGAGAGACGGCCCCGACGAGTGGGATTCGGGATGTTGGATGGGGAGGAGAGAGGGAGGAGGTACTGGAATTTCAATTATTTCGCGAGACAGAGGAAAGGGAGACGTTGATAATGTGAAGGAGAAGCGGCAGTTTGAAGTGAGACGATAGGAGTTAACCTCTTGCCGTACGATTTCTTTTGCGACTGACAAGGGAGCATCTTGAAGAGTAAATCACCGATTTTTATGAAATTTTAGTGTGATGGAGTTTTCGTCAACGTTAAAGGGGTGAAAACCGCCCTCAAACTTGGGGTTGCGAGAGTTTTTTATCGAATATCTCGGAAACTTTTACAGATACGGAAATTTTATATATAGTGAAAATTAATGTCTTTTGATGGCGTAGACATTTTTTTAAAAAATCTATTTGTTTAAATAATGTAATAAAAAAATGCAATTGAAAGTACAATAACTTTTTTTGTAGCACAAATATCAAATTTCTAGTTTATCCGTATGTCGTGCTTGACTATATAGTTGTTACAAAAAAATATTCAAGAAGATGGATTGAAATTTAATTGAAATATGACGACAAATATTGTATTTTTGAGATATTATTTAAACAAACGGATTTTTTTTTAAAATGATTACACCGTAGGATACGCCATTTTAAACGTTAACTTTCGCTATATTTAAAATTTTCGTATGTCTAATAGTTTCTGAGATATTCGATAAATAGGTTTTGCAACCCCAAGTTTGCGGGCGGTTTTCTCCCCTTTAACGTGGACGAAAACTATATAATACTAAAGTTTCATAAAAATCGGTGATTTACACCCTAGAATGTTCCCTTCTGAGTGAGTATTAACTCAATTATAATTGATGAAATAAAAAGTTATTATGGATTTCTTATATTTTGTACGATTGAACGCAATAGTAATAGTGCAGAATTAATTTGATTATCTTTGGACCCACAGATATTTTCAATTTAATAGTTTTTGTAATATTTACGAATTTGTTAATTCAGTCAATATTTACACGATGGTCTCAAAAAGGTAGAGTCCTGCTGTCTATCTCTTTGTGACTTTATAGCTTCTGTTTTGTAAAGATCAGATTTTAAAGGAAAAAGTTTCACTTCGGTAGAAATGAAGAAACTAGCAAAATACCGGTGGCATACAACGTGTTAAATATTACTGTTAGAAAAGTAAAGTATCGCCGAGTATAGAAATATTTTTATCGGTAACGTTTCTTTTCTACAAAAGTGTGATTTTAATAGGAAAAGTTTTAGTTCGATAGAAATGATGGAATTGGCGTTTTAGGTTTGGAGTTCAACGTGTTAAGCAGAAATAAAGTTACCAGCACGCTGTTTGATGTGAACTGACGCATAATACTGTCACTTGATCAGTGTATGCAACAAAACCAAACAAAAACACTGCAACTCCAATCTGCAGTTAAGTTTGCGCCACCTATGATCGGGCACGAACTTATGCAATCACCTAAAAGGAAATAACGTACAAAGCAGTCTTTACTTAACACGTTGAATGTCATGGGGGTCACCGGTGACCGGCACTGTTAAATTCGACGAATTTTCTCATGACTTTTAAATTGCGAAATTCACGGATATGCTAATATATTCAATATTAAAATATATCTGTTAGAAAAGTGAAGTATTACCGAGCACATAACTATTCTTACTTTTAACATTTCTATTCTATAAACATGTGATTTTAATAGAAACACTTTCGGTTCAGTGGAAATGATGAAACTAGCGAAATACGGCTGGCATTCAACGTGTTAATAGTGCAAAAAATTATTATACCCCAGATTCACGACAGTTCGGAAACTTTCCAAACCTAAAACCATAGTTTCCAGGTGAAACAACACCATAGAAATTAATTTAGTCAAAATTTACACGATGGTCTCAAATAGGTAAAGTCCTGCTGACTATACATCTATTGGTGTCTTTAAGGTTTCTGTTTTGTAAAGCTGCAATTTTAGAAAAAGTTTCACTTAAGTAAAAATGATGAAACTAGCGAAATACCGGTGGCGTGCGACGTGTTAACTGCTGGCTGTTCTTGCCTAGGCCCTTTTTTAGGTGAATTTCGAACCACCGAGAATATAATATAATTTCTCACAGCAAAAATTTCTCACAAGTGACGGGGGTGGATTTAAACTCGGGCCTACTTATCGCGAGTCCAAGCCTTTATCTCTTTACTTACCACAGACTCGATAAAACGGCTTTCCGTGCCCAACAACTATACTGGGCCATCGCAGCAAAAGAGTTAATATCAAAAACCTGACAATAAAAGAGCACATGCAACCTCCACCTAATCCTTCTTACCGTAATAATCGGGGAATGATTAACAAACTTCCATTTCACGTGAAGAAAGAGCCGAAAAGCCGTGTTTCACCGCATGGAATCGTATGCACGCGAATTATCTCGCGGAAATCGCAAAAGTGGCTGTTAATCGTGGCAAGATTCGACGAATAATTCCAAGTCGTGAGCGTCACGCGCGATCACGATAGAACAGCGAGGAAACTTTCGAGGCGAGACAAAGATCGACGATTTAGCCGGCAATCATGGGAATGGCTCGCAAACGACTTTCGTGCCAATTGCGGTATTCCATACCGACACGAGATTCCGTATTAACGTGGTGCACCTACGCTTACGCAACTCGGATAGTGTGCATTTATCTATACGTGACGGATAGTCAAATGCATCTACAGCGTCCCTCATAACTGGCGTGGCCTTCTCTCTGAGATCGACTTTCTGTAAAATAATTCTGCGAAAGAGCACTTTTTTGTAAAATAGATGCAGATGAACAGTATTTGCAATAAATAGTTGAAGCAATGTACAGGGTCATTCATAACGGGCGCACTGTTTTTCTCAAAGATCGACTTTCTTTAAAATGATTCTCGAAATGTGTAATTTTCTGTAAAATAGCTATAGATGAAATATATTTATAACGAATAGTTGAATACATCTACAGGGTCACTCATTACGGGCGCGGTGTTTCTCTCAAAGATCAGCAGTCTTTAAAATAATTCTCCAAATGAGTAATTTTCTGTAAAATAGCTACAGATGAAACGTATTTATAATAAATAGTTGATTAAATCTACAGGGCCATTCATAACGGGCGCGGTGTTTTCTCAAAGATCGATTTTCTTTAAAATGGTTCTCCAAATGTGTAATTTTCTGTAAAGTAGCTGTAGATGAAATATATTTATAACGAATAGTTGAATACATCTACAGGGCCATTCATAACGGGCGCGCTGTTTCTCTCAAAGATCAACAGTCTTTAAAATAATTCTCCAAGTGAGTAATTTTCTGTAAAATAGCTATAGATGAAATATATTTATAACGAATAGTTGAATACATCTACAGGGCCATTCATAACGGGCGCGGTGAAAGATCAACAGTCTTTAAAATAACTCTCCAAATGAGTAATTTTCTGTAAAGTAGCTACATATGCAACATATTTATAATGAATGGTTGAATAAATCTACAGGGCCATTCATAACGGGCGCGGTGTTTCTCTCAAAGATCAGCAGTCTTTAAAAGAATTCTTCAAATGAGTAATTTTCTGTAAAATAGCTACAGATGAAACATATTTATAATGAATAGGTGAATACATCTATAGGGCCATTCATAACGGGCGCGGGGTTCTCTCAAAGATCAACAGTCTTTAAAATAATTCTCCAAATGAGTAATCTTCTGTAAAATAGCTACAGATGAAACGTATTTATAATGAATAGGTGAATACATCTACAGGGGCATTCATAACTCGCGCATTGTTCCTTGAAAGATATACTTTCTGTAAAATAGTTGTACAAAAAGATCTTTTCCGTATAATAGGGACAAAACACGTATGTACGTAACAGATAGTCAAATGCATCTACAGCATCTTTCATAATGGGCACATTTTCCATTATAAGACGGCCTTCTCATAAAATAATTCTCTAAAAGCATTGTTTCCTGCAAAATATCCATAATAGACAGTACGAACAACCAACTTATTCTACCATAACCTAAAAAGGGCTCCTCTTACAATACAAGATAAACTCCACCACTTTACTCTCATTTCAAATACGGGAAGGTCGCCTAATTTGGACCAATTTTATATTATTCACTATATAGAAGTACGGAAGAAGTGTCAATAAAACTTAAGTAGTAAAAAAGAAACTCACTAAGTGTACCTTCAAAATTAAACCATTTATTGAATTTTAAAAACCACGAGGCGTTTCTTCACAAACACGATTGCATTAACCTCGTCCACATCTACGTATAACAAGATGCCTATCTCAAATCGCACAGATTTTATCAATCTTTGGATATTACAGCGGTCCAAATTAGGCTACCTTCCCCTATTTCAAATCAATTGTAATTTAACCATCCCCCCCGCAAATTCCAATTCCATCTTTCGAAATTCCTTCATATCATACAAACGTTCAAAACCGACCCATTTCTTTTCGCAAATTAGCCCCATAAATTCCATTCCTCGGTGGCTCACCTTCTCCCAAAAGGAAGTAACCATCGAGTGACTTATGAACGGCAGTGTACACCGTCGTAGTTTGAGCGTTAGTATAATTGCCCGTAAAGGCCCCGTGATACGTCGATTACACCGAAGCCAGGATACACGGCTACTGACATCGAGCATCAATCCTAACCTGTGTATTCAATTAAGTATCCCTCCTACCGCCGTCCCTCCGATACTGTTCCTTTTCTTTATCCGCTCGGATCTCTCCCCGTCTTTCTTCATTTTTATCCTCCTCTCGATTCGCAGATCTATCGCACGAGAACACGGAGACGGCAGCTTCTAAATATTTCCCGGGAGATTAACCAACGGTTAGTTTCTCTTTTTCAATCTTACTCCATCTCTGATTTCCGTCTCTCTGTCTACTCGTCCTTTCTCCGCCTGACGTTGCACCGTTGTCCATTATTTCTGTTGTAATCTTTGTGTTTCTTGGTTCTTCAAGATTTTGTATTGGTTTTGTTACCTTTGGCTGGGAATTTTGTTTTTTGCTGCTGTTTTTTTAACTGTTAATTGATATTTTTAGTGAGTTTTTCGCTGGGGTGGGGAGATTTGGTTGTTGCTTGATTTGGTTTAATTAAGTTGTAGATTTTGGGAGGGTTTTTGGATTGTTGGGGGTGGTAATTGAGAGATTGAAATTTATGTGGTGTTGTGAGCAGAAGATTAAGGGTGAAGAATTTGCATTGCAGGCATGCCGGACTGGAGAACGTTTTTCAGGGGTGGCGGATGTGGAAAAGAGTGATTGGAGAGGAGCAATTTCATCGACAAAATTTTTGCATACTTAATTGACTTTTTTGACGTTTTTTTTTAAAAGTGAATTAAAGAATGTGACATTGCATCTTTACGAAAATACATATTCTGTGCAGTACTGCGTTGAAATATAATTTTAAGACACAGAATTGTATACAACTTGCTGTTTAGATATTAATTTACAATTATTTCTTAATTGTTCGCGTTGTATATTACTATGCGCTGAAAAACAACAAGATTTTAGAAAAGTGCAAATAGCGTTTCGTGAATAATTCAGCAATTAGACTGTCTCAAAGGCTATGAGCACTATTTCTATATAAATTTTTATATATCATATAAACTATTGAAATCACTGTTATATAAGACAAAAGTTAAGAGTGATAACAATTATGTTATAACAATGCAAAGGTCTTGCGATTATCGTTCGACGTAGCATTATAATCCAGTGCTCAGTATTTCCTTTTTAAAAATGCTGACCAAGGGCACACTTACTTCATATTATTCATTTATTGCATACCGTGCAATACATACCGATAATACATAATTGCACTGTTCGACAATTATCACGAAACCGTTAAACATCAGTCTGAAACTGGTTCTCCAAATTCCACCGTTCTCCAGGCCTAAGTGTCTCAGTTCCGAAGTTACAAATTAAGACGTGTGCATCCACCGTGCAGCCCGTATCAATACATACTTCCATAATGCGCCAATTATCGCAAAAACTCCAACCAACTGATCAAATCAAGTTCTCCAAACGGAATTGTACCTTTATAGCTCAAAGCCTATGATTGAAAATTGTAAGCGATAAGATATTAATCCGGAAGTTCATTGTACATACGAAACTCCCATGAACGCTGTAAAATTTCATCCCCCTAACAAAATCGTCATCCACCACACCCCAAATCACCTTCCTCAAGCTCAAATTTCTCATCTGAATCAATCTGAAATTTCAAAGAAAAATTAAAAGCCCATCCAACTTCGGTAATAAAACCACTATAAATGCTTAAAAATTCACCTTCTAAAAACCATCATCCTCAAATTCCCAAAAACCCATTCAGCTTCTCCAATAATACAACAAGTTGCAAAACATCACCTCCTAATAAATCCACTGCTTACCCCTTCCTAATTCACCTACCTCAAACTCCAAATCATCCTAAAATTTAAAAAAAAAAACAATTAAAAGCCCATCCAACTCCTCCAATCAAATCACCATAAGCGTTCCAAAACATCACCTTCTAATAAGCCCATCGTCCATATCAACCTAAATTATGCCTCTCAAACTCCACTATCATCATCAATTTTCCGAAAACCTTAAAAACCTATCCAACTCCACCAATGAAACCACAATTAACGCTAACAAACTTCATCCCCCTAAAAGCCAGTGTCCGCATCTCTCCCAAGCTCCATCACCATCCTCAAATTCCCAAAAACCGAAAAACCCGTTCAGCTTCTCCAATGAAACAACGATAAACGCTCCAAAATATCACCCTCTGATAAATCCATCGCCCACCCCGTCCTAAATCACCTCCTCCAAATACCATCACCACCCAGAAATTCCCAAAAACCGAAAAACCCATTCAACGCCTCCAACCAAACCACCATAAACGCTCCAATCAATCACCCCCCCCCCCCCCCCCCCCGACAAGTTTATCGCCCACCCCGTCCTAAATCACCTCCTCCAAATACCATCACCACCCTGAAATTCCCTAAAACCTAAAAACCCATTGAACTCATCCAATCAAACCACCATAAACGCTACTAAACATCACCCCCTGATAAATCCATCGCCCACCCCATCCTAAATCACCTCCTTCAAGCTCCATCATCATCCTCAAATTCCCAAAAACCTAAAACGCCATTCAACTCTTCCCATCTAGCCACCATAAACGCTCCAAAACATCACCCCCTGATAAATCCATCGCCCACCCCATCTTAAATCACCTCCTTCAAGCTCCATCACCACCCTGAAATTCCCAAAAACCTAAAAACCCATTCAACTCCGCCAATCAAGCCACCATAAATGCTCTAAAACATCACCCCCTGATAAACCCATCGCCAACCCCATCCTAAATCACCTCCTCCAAATACCACAACCACTCTGAAATTCCCAAATACCTAAAAACCCATTCAGCTCCTTCAATCGATCGACCATAAATGCGCCAAACCATCACCCCTAATAAATCCATCGCCCACCCCATTCTAAAGCACCTCCTCCAAATACCATTATCATTCTCAAATTTCCAAAAATCTAAAAACCCATTCAACTCTTTCAATCAAACCCCCAATAAACACTCCAAACCATCACCCCTAGTAAACTCATCGCCCACCTCGCCTAAATCACCTCCTCCAAATACCACCACCACTCTGAAATTCCCAAAAACCTAAAAACCCATTCAGCTCCTTCAATCGATCCACCATAAACGCTCCAAACCATCACCCCTAATAAACCCATTGCCCACCTCGCCTAAATCACCTCCTCCAAATACCACCACCACTCTGAAATTCCCAAAAACCTAAAAACCCATTCAGCTCCTTCAATCGATCCACCATAAATGCGCCAAACCATCACCCCTAGTAAACCCATCGCCCACCTCGCCTAAATCACCTCCTCCAAATACCACCACCACTCTGAAATTCCCAAAAACCTAAAAACTCATTCAGCTCCTCCAATCAAAACACCATAAACGCGCCAAACCATCACCCCTAATAAATCCATCGCCCACCCCATTCTAAATAACGTCCTCCAATTACCATTATCATTCTCAAATTCCCAAAAATCTAAAAACCCATTCAACTCTTTCAATCAAACCCCCAATAAACATTCCAAACCATCACCCCTAATAAATCCATCGCCCACCCTATTCTAAATAACGACCTCCAAACGTTATCATTATCCTGAAATTCCAAAAAACCTAAAAACCCATTCACCTCCTCCGATCAATCGACCATAAGCGTTCCCAAACTCCATAAACAAAGGTACATCGCCCGATGAAGTGTCCCCGTAGCTCAGCGAGGCCGTGGAATCGCGCGAACCGGCTCGGACCTCCCGAGGTCGTGTCTCTGGATATTAATGAGAGGTATCCAGTCGGCGTGCTCGCACCATCTCGGATCTCGGCGGCAGACTCGACGGATCTCCGATGGAGAGAGGTTACCGAAGCCCTCCCACCTCCACCCCATGGAGAGACGAGCGAAGAGCACCCGACGAGGTGGCGCGGTGAGGACCGGGGAGGGTCTCCACCCTGGGACCACGGTGGAGGGAGGACATCCTCGGGTCACGAGAAGCCGAGGAAGAGAAAGACCGAGACGGGAACCTGGGTGGAGGAAGAGGTCGTGGAGCTCCGCCGTCCGGAGGATGGGGAGGGACAAAGCGAAGAGGGAACGGGAGAGATGCAAAGAGATAGAGAAAGAGAGAGAGTTGAAAAAGAGGAAGAGCGAGAGAGAGAGTGATGGAAAGAGGGAAAGAGAGTTACACAGCACCGATCCCAGAGAGGAACGGGAGGGCCAAGAGGAGGACGAGGACGACCAGCAGGAAACGGAGGTCGAGAGGCTGGGAGGGAGCGAAAAAGGAGCAAGAGAGAGACCGGGATATCTGGACCCCACGTAGGAGACGTTCAATACTGTAGCAACGACGCCGAGGCAACGCCATTGGCTACCATTTTCTCTATACCTTCTAGGCATACACCTTGTACTCTATTCCGGTCTACTCCACTTTATTTCTGCTTCTCTCCGTTACCCTGCTCTCGTTCCTCCAACCCCCCTCCCCGGTTCCAACGACTGACACGCACCGTCGACGTTGACGTCGTGAACCGTACACTTTGAGATTTCCAAGGTGACGATGTCTAGGTACATAATGATTTTGAACGTTTAGGGATGCAGTGGTGAGGATTGCGGGGGAATCGCGAGGTTGGGCAAGGCGACGGTGAGCGGTGGTCGCGGATCTGGTGGGCATTGATTCTTTGTCGTTCGGGCGTTTGCTGTTGAGACTGCTGGAATCTGCTTTTGTTGCGGAGAAATTCGACCTTTCAGTCTTCCATGGGCAAATTATTCTTTGGTTGGTTGCTCTTTTAACACTAGATTTACGGGCGTGAAATCTTTTAAATTGCAATATATCAGATAAGGACTTCGAAAAAGGAGGGTTCTAGCGGCAAAGATGGCAATTCGTTAAGTCATTATTGTGTTATAAAATACATGTGAAATATTTACTGTGCAGCGTCCCTATAAATTTGAGAAATGTTTATAAGACAAGTAGGAACCCGTCAATTTGACGGCTTCCGTAAATCTAGTGTTAATTATAAAAAATGATGTTAGGTACTATTGTACCTTTGGTATTATCGTATATGACTAAATTATTAATTAGGTGTATATATGTATTATTATGTACAGCAAGTCGGTTACAATTCTTATATTACATCTATTTTATATTTTTGTTATAACTTTTTAACACGTTAGCGGACAGTAAAAATTTCAGTGAGCTGCAAAAATAGACAGTCACGTATTACACTTCTAACCTACACTTCTAATTATACAGAGAAAAAATAAAATAGCGTGAAAATACTCAGTGAATCACTTGGCCATCACTTTAAGCAGCATAATAATTACAAAAAATTAAGGTTATATAGAATTAAATAAGTTATAATTTGCTTCATCATTTGGCATTGCACGAATGCTATAGCATTCATATCATTCTACATTACGATGAAAATGGATGTTATAGCATTCACATCCGCGAACGTGTTAACCCTTTGAGGACTACGGACGCATATATGTAGTCTGTGAAAAAATCTCATTATAGTTTATCCCGGCATGTATCTACGATTAGAATTAAAAAGTTGAAATATAACCGTTGAAATATGATTCTGCAAATAGTAATTTATAATTTGTATACATTAACACTCCAACTTTCTGTTAAAAGAGCGATTTTTGATCGCTAAATAGATGATTATCTTTCAATATTCAAAAAATTCTCCGTCCGCAAAGGGTTAATGTACATCGCTGTGCAGTCGAAAGCGTTGTGTTGACAAAAAGAACCGAAGAAAAGCATAGATACGACTTACGCCGTGCTACGACTTCAGCAACCTTAACCTATACGCCTCAAAGGTCAACCTTACACCAAGAATATTATAAATACTCCTACAAAAAAGTGAAAAAAGGATAATACATCTGAAAAGAAGAAAAAAAAGAGAGCTTCCAGGAAGACGATTAAAGGAGCCAATCGAAGGATAGCCACCGAGAGTCAAAGAGGGCCTAAATCAACGTCGAATCCATCGAAGAGTCGAGTCTCACGTTGCCAGCACCCCCTGGGGGTTTAATTTCTGCATTTTCGGAGCGCATGGCGCCAGATACCGTAAAGGTGATTCGATAATTGCCGCAATCACGAGAACCGGCCTTTCCTTATTCCGGCCATATGCCGTCCTGGCCGACACACACCCCGAAGGGTGTTCCAAACTACCGATTCCGCTGACTTCCTACTGGCGCCCTTCTTGCTTCCTGAACTTTGGAATTCTTTTTTCCTTCGTATTATTCGCGGTATTCGTATTTGTATTCGAGCGAATCGTTTGATATTGGCGGTTTAGGTTTTTCTTTGTGCAATAGAAACTTTTTCGTCAAAGTTAATCCTAATGTAAGATTGCAAACCCTTAACCCTTTGTACTCCTTAATTTTTCCTTTCCTAGCCATAACTCCTTAACCCTTTCAACACTGAATTTTATTTCTTCAGAAAATGACTAATTTTTAGCAGTGTATATTTTGTGACACATGAAATGGAATACAAATACGAATGAGAATGAAATATATCTTTTTTTATTTCAGGAGTGTTCAGATTTTCAGCTGGGATAGCATAGATCCCAGTAGTATGTTACTGCTGGGATATTTTTATCCCAGCAGTAAATATTGTCATATAAACAAAATAATATATGGAAATAAATTGTACAATAATAAAATGAAAATTATATGATAATGTTTGGGATATAAAATATCCCAGTAGTGTTGTAAGGGTCAATTAATTTGTAAAATGGGGCCTCGGTAAAAAGTTGTAATTACAACAGAAATTCTTATTATTATATTATCATTATTGTTACTATTATTTTATAAATTGCATTATATTAAGTCGAGTATAGGACACTCGACATTGGAATGCTACGGGTTAAGTGTCTAAGTAATTTTCTTGTAAATATTTTTTGTATAAGTTGTGATTTATTCTATACATCGATGTAGTTGTTATTATTATTGTTTTAATATATCTGGAGATGGATGGATTTTTTTAAAGTGAGGAAATGAGAGTAAGGGGAGAAAATTGAGAAATTTAAATTTTCTAAAGTAGGTTTGTGAAAGTGGAGGGGTTGAATGGGATTTAAAAATGCCAGATGAATTTTTTGCATGAAGAGGAGTGGAGGAAGAGGGAGAATTCTTTTAATTTGATAATGCAAATATGGAAAAGTTGAGGAATTAAATGGGTTTCAGAAATATCAGGAATTTTTCGAAAGAAAATAAACGAAAGAAGAGACAAAATTGAGAAACTTAACCCCTTGCCCTGCAATGACGTGTAGCACTCGTGACGCGGTAAATGGAACAGGAAATTTTGAAGTTTTCCAAAAACTGTTCAACTGAAAATATGAATGGTTCAGAAGACGTTGAAATTAGATCTGTGCTATTAATTCTGCGTCAAGTTACACGGCTTATCGGAAATCAGTGATAAATTATTATTCCAACAATTAATTCTGATTTTTGGCTCGTTCGGTCACAAAAGAAATTGTAGGGCAAGGGGTTAATAATTAAAATCATTAAATAATTAAATAACTAAATAACTAAAAATCATAATTAAAAATTTTTTAAAAAAATTCAAACCACTAAACTACTTAAAACATGATAATTTTTCCATTTAACTAAACTCACGCACAGTAATTTCAAATAGAATCTAGCCAGATAAGACAATATATTCCCAAAATAATTATTTTTCATAGAATTAAATTCGATTATCAATAAGCCAAAGCGATATTGCGTAGCTCGTTCGCCAGATCGAGGGAATTATTAATTCAAAAGAAACAGATTAGATTTTTCCAACAAACAGCGCATTGCAAACGATACTATCGTGAAATAAACAGTTACAAATTTAATCCCTTTCTAGCGCAAACCTATATGCAGGCTTCTTTGAAATTGCACTCACCGTTTGCCACGGGCAACGTAAATATCATGCCAAAAAAATTCTCGCTCCTATGTTGCAGACATAAATTCGCGCACGGTTACGTTACCGTTATTGCGGAATTGTATATTATGCGTTTGCATCCAAGCTACGTTATTTTGAGTATTTTCAAAGAGCACGGGAGTTGAACTCCTCATTCTTTTTATTTTTAAAGATATCAAAAATTGTTGTCTTCTGTATATTTTGCGATTTAATTTCCATGGTCAGTTTGTCTAAAACCCACTGTTTGAGTTTTTATGTTATGTTTTGATATTTTGGGGGACTTAATTAGCGTTGTTTTCTTTTATTTAGGGTCTAACTGACACGATCAAGCCACCTAAACCACTGCTTTAGGTGGATTCCAAAACATCGAAACTACGATACAAATATCACGGAGGAAAAGTCTTTCAAAGTTGAGGGGGACTGAAATGGGGCCCTAATTGGTGTTACTACTTATATTTAACACTAAACCTACCATGGCGGTTAAATGACAGCTTTTTGATTTTTTTTAAAAATTTCCTAAATTGATTGGGCAGCCATTCAGTAAATCTATCGTGTAAAACAAAAATTACTTAACTGATCATCCCTTTCACCTCTTCAAATCTCTTTTTACAAAGTACTTATTTCGTATATTTCAATATAACAGATATAAAGCCGATAGGTTTAGTGTTAATACTTAGTTGACATGATCACTTTGCCTAGAAGCCTACTGGTTTGGCTGGATTCTGAACAATCAAGACTATAATGCAAATATCACGTAGGAAAAATCTTTCAAAGGTGAGAGGGACTGAAATGGGGCCCTAATTTATGTTGCTACTTTTATTCAACATCAACTTCGTATGATCACTTTGCCTAGAAGCCTACTGTTTTGGGTAAATTCTCAAACATAGAAGCTAACATACAAATATCATTTACGAAAAGTCTTCCAAAGGAGAGGGGGACTGAAATGGGGCCTTATCTGGTGTTGCCAGTTTTATTTAACATCTATTTGATATGATTACTTTGCTTAGAAGCCTACTGTTTTGGGTAAATTCCCAAACTTCGAAGCTATGATACAAATATCATTTAGGAAAAGTCTCCCAATGGAGAGGGGGACTGAAATGGGGCCCTAATTGGTGCTGCTACTTTTATTAAGGGTCTAACTGATACGGTCACTTTGCTCCGGAGCTAAAAATTTAGATTGTTTTAGAACTATTGACCTCCTATAAAAGGGGTTGGATTTAATTGGAGATGGTAGATTGAACTTTGTCCGCTTGTTTAAATATTTAATTTGACTTATATACTTCGTATTATAAAATCTTTTTTTCGATAATACTGACGGCGTATATATTCGCCGCCGATGGAAATTGTCCCACTACGGAAAATATATAATTTCAATAATGAATGGAAATCCTTGACGAACTGACACTATTGCAATTCTGTCCGTCAAAGTCCCAAAACTACATTACATGTATAGAATTACCTAAAAATTCGATAAATATGTGACTGTTAACAGCCTTTATGCATTTATTTTGCATTTTTCAGCAAAAGAATCTCCAATCTTATTGCCAGAGCGCAATTGCAGGAAAAACTACGCCTTCGTTTAATTCTCAAAATAAATACCGATGGCGCCAGCAACACTACGAAGTTGACGACACTTCTTTCAACTTTTAGAATCTAGCACTAACGAATTTTTCAAGCTATTCAGTATTAAAATACTCTTACCCCTCAATTTACAAGGCTTTCAAAATATCAGATTTAAAAAGAAATGTCAAAATTATACATTCTTGCTGCCAACATATTTCTACAGGCCACGATTTCGATTCACGATGTTCTGATGTACTCGCTCAACGCCAGAACTATCGGCGTTAAATCCATTACATTTAAATATTTTAAATAAGTAATTTGGAGAAAGAAAAATCACGATATAAAAAATATAATCGAATTCAGTAATTTATGTTTTTCAAAATAGAAGTGAAATATCTACTATATCGCTCTTTCACAGACTCGGAGAATTTTCATAAAAATTAGCGACCAGTGATTTTCACTGCCATGATATTTCTAGTGTCAAAGATGAATTCAGATCTGCCAATCCGCCAATCTTTTAATCGCATACCTACCTTTACTATTTTGCTCAAAACGGAGTTCCAAGCCCAGATAAACGTTTGCTACACAGGATGACAGCAAAAAAGTATAAATTTTCTAAAACTAGCGAATACCTAATACAAATCGAGCATTGAATGTGCCAAAGTTACAAGAACAAGTCGAGAAATAAATATTCCCTTTTTGTCCTACATTAACGATTGTAGGTACTTGGTACCTCGTAGTTCGACTGCACATCGCAAACATTCCAATAACAAACACACCGGCTGCGAAACAATAATAATAATAGTATGCCGAGCAAAAGTTTCTCCGTAGCTATTTTATTTAAATCACTCACCACCATCGCCGCTGCCAATGGTAACCCTTGGCGCACGCTTCGAGAGAATGCAATTCCACGTTTCCGCAAAGCCGATGCATTATCCGAAGCTCAAAATAATTACGCCGCGGAAAGTTTTTAGCGGTGAAATCCTTCAGATAGTCTGCATTACTGCAACGGATTATCTCAGTGGGCTTAAAAAATGGAGAAAAAAACGGGAATACCGTGCGTTCGACGAGCAACGGATAATCCGAGTGTATTTCATTCGATCCGTTTAAAAGGGATCAGCATCGAGTAACGCTTTCCAATCGGCGTTGGGGTGAAATATTAGGGGGAATTTTAAATTCGATGAAAATGCATAGTGGAATTTTATAATTGCGAGAGAAATGTTTAGCTCAATGAGCCACCGAACCTTTTTTTTGTATTTGTGGTTTCAGTTTGTAATTCTGGAGTGCTATGGTGGGTATGGGGTTAAAGATACACATTCTTAATTAACCTTCACCGGCTCTGTGATCGTTTTGACCCAAATCGAGATTTTATAATCGATGGAACCGATTTTCACCGAACTCACCGATTCAATGTGTAGTGTCGAACGTAATGAATTGCAACGAAACGCAAGCGACACCACGTTGTGCGACCTCGACGCCGTCCGGGCCGATGCTTTCGAAAACTGTTTAGGTTAAGGTACAGCATAAGACTGTTTAGTTTTAAGTATCTGTATGTGTGTGTGAATGTGTGTGGTACGAAGGGTTCGGGCCCGACGCCTTTTCCTAGAGACGACAGTCGTCGAAAGAGAATAGAGAGAGAGAAAACTTTGACCTGCGAGTTGCGATTTAACCCATTCACTGCCAGGAAAACTAAGCAAATATTACCTTTGCTTGTTAAAATTGGAGAAGATGACAGAAAGTTTTGACAAAATTGGTTTCATTAATCAAAAATATAATCTCGACATTTGTAATGATACGAAGAACATTTTTGTTCAAAAATTTCTATACACGCGCGGCCATTATTGTTAACTTATTAATTCAAACTTATAGTGCAGCTACGAGATATCTCGTAGTTGGCAGTCAATGGGTTAAGCGGATCTTTAGAATATTGCGTGCGATTGGTCCTGCGAGGTGCGGTCAATCGTGTGTGTGTGTTTTTATATTATTCTTTATACTTTGTTTTATTTTAATATATATACTGTTTTATTCTTTCCCGTGTATAGTCATTTACTCACATTAAATCCCACAAATGGAATAGAAATATGTAATTTTTTGTATTATTAAATAAAAACTGTTTTGTACTTTGTTTCCTGTATTATTTGACAGTCTTCTTGATTTCTTTCGGAAAGGTATTATCGTTAGTTCATAACCGGTCAAAAAATCTGCTATGGCGAGAATAAGTATTCATAAGGTGACGGTATGTTTAGGAACAATTTAAAAATTGAAAAATTAATTTTGACCCGAATCGAGACAAATCGTACGTGGAGAAAACATATTATTCTCAATAAAATTATTATAAAGTAAAAGATGAAATCTTCATTTTTAATAGAAAATGGACTACAGGTCAGAAATGACCGTAGGAAGTTTAGTACGATTATTTTAAGGAGCGAATGGTTAATAGGATCGAGTTCAAATCTCAGATACTTCTCGGAGATTTTCCCGTGTTTATTATTTATTACAATTTATTAAACCATTAGTGATTCAGAATCGAGCTAAAAGTGTAAACTTAGACGAAATGACCACAAAATGTAAAATCGAAACAAAGAAGAAAAAGGGGGTAGCTACGGAGTTAATGGCTTGGACTGCCAATTAACGAATGTCGAATTAAATTCTCGAAGATTATTCCTTAATTGGCAATAATTACAATTTATTAAACCTTTAATGATTCAGAATCCAGCTAAAAGTATAAACTTAGGCAAAATGACCACAAAATTTAAAATCGAAACAAAGAAGAAAAAGGGGCTGGCTGTGGAGTTAATGGCTTGGACTGCCAATTAACGAATATCGAATTCAATTCTCCAAGATTTTTCTTAGTTATAATTAACTATAATTTATTAAATCTTTAGTTGTTTAGCAACCAGCTACAACTGAGCTTAGAAAAATAATCATAGAACTTAAAGTCGAAATACAGAACGAAAAGGGGATGGCTGCGGAGCTAATGGCTTGGACTGTCAAATAATGGATGTCAAATTCTTTCTATCACCTCTCGGTGATTTTTTCTTGATTTTCATTTATTATAGCCTCGGTGATTCAGAGCCAAGCTACAACTGTTGATCCTCGACTTAACGACTATAGGGCTTCAACTCAAAATAAAGAACAAGAGAGGCATGGTGGATATGCAGTTATTTAAAGGCTTGAACTCACAATTAATGAGCCTGGATTCAAGTTCCCGTTGCTTCCGACTGATTTTTCCTTCCTTTTTTATGCAGTATATCACAGCCTTGGAGATTCTGCGCGTTTGATCATTCCTGATGATTCTACGTCAAACTGTAAGCCTTTGAGGAAGTAATCGAACTAATTAAATCCAAAAATTACGAAAGCGAAAGAACTGTAATTCTTAACTCTCTTTGGATTTATAGTTTTCATGGAGGCTGAGATGTAAATTTTATTAAGGAATAATTCGTCAGCGATGTTTAGGTTTGAGCTCATTTACTTACCCTAACCTCCACCACCTATTTTAGATCAACAAGGAAGCTGCCATGTATCAAAAAAGTCGTTATAAACACTAGAAAATCAAATTATATCTTATCAAGAGCGCAAATTTTGTAAAACTTCAAATCTAATAAAATTTCATCAACGCTTTTGTAATTATTTTCGCAGGACTCTGTTAATCGAGCCACAACACACTAAGAAATTTAACAAAGTGTTAAAAACAGAACGCGAGTCGTACTATAGAAATACATACATTAACATTTATTAACTGTTCATTATAAAAATGTCGGTATAAAATTTGAAAGGGTGGACAAAAGTTCTTACGCGCTAATTCCTTTCTCCTAAGAGCAATTATATTCTGATACTGAAAACATCTTATATTCCGATTTTGCTTCTTCATCGACCTTATATCACATTATTTATGTAGCGATGAAATACACTGTTGCCTAAGTATAACTGCAAAATATATAATTTATAATTTACATTGTGAAGCTGTTATAAAATTACAACTAACAATATTCACAATGAATATCATATTTATGTTCTTGGAATTATTATTCCGTCAGCAAAAAGTGTATCAACATCTTCCAATGAAAATGACGAATTTCGTTTTATTCCTTTCCGATAAAATATCCATTGCAGCGTGAAATTTTTCCATTGTATTGCAAACTACTTCGAATTTTTTATTCCAAGTATCTTATTTTCATTGTCTTCTCATCGAAGAACGGCACTTTACGGCGATAAGATAACAAGCATCATTTCCATCCGTTCGAGTATCAACATCTTGCTATTCGATAATTACAATTACTATTTAACACTAAAACTACCGTCGTTACATCTATTATATTTAAATACTGAATAACTATTATGACAATCAGAAATCAAGTTGTGAAAACGGTAATCAATCAAGTGATTTAGATTTTATAAGACAGAAGTGAAATATTTACTTCGTGACTATCTTATCGATTTGAAGAATTTTTCAAAAAAATTGGAAATCCATCATTTCGAACGACTCGGTAGTTTTAGTGTTAGTTATAAAGGCCGTGCTGCTTCGCACTCTCTAAAGTAGTTTGCGGCAAAACAAACATTTTCAGCATTGCCACCGCTAAGTGTTTCATGCTTCACACGTATCCAGTACGTTTAGTTCTCCTCGACATTGACGTTCAGAAAAGTCAGATAAAAGTACAATTTTATACTACACATTATTAAAACAAAAAACAACATCGCGAAAGTATTGAATCGTATGAGAGCACCGATATATTTTATATTATAAGGCATCGTTGAAAGTGTGATCACCAGAAGTAATTTTCACATTGGTCATTAATACGAGTCGCTCAGAAGTCAATGGGAATAAGTCCAATTTTTTCCGATTTTTGTAAATTTTAATAGAATGAAGTTTATTCCGTCAAAATTTACAAAAATTATAAATTATCGAAAAATGAATATAACCGCATTGGCTTCTGTGTGATTCATATAATACATCTTATTTAACCCTTTTGCTGCGGACGCATACATGCGGTTAACCCTGCTGTTCTTCTCGAGTCTATACGACCCGAAATGAAAACTACGTTTTAACGCTAATACTACCAAGGCAGTCGAAATCGCTGGTCCCTAATTTTTTAGAAACGTTCTTAAAATGTATGGCGGAGCCATATATTTTGTAAGACATAAATTACTGAGTTAATCACCTTTTTCACCTCGTAATTCCTCTTTTTCCAAAGTACTTGTTGAACATATTTAAATATGATAAATTTAACGCTGGGAGTTTTAGTGTTAACAGATACTATTTTTTGAGTATTTATTTTTTATATTTAAAGTATTTATAGTTTACATCTGTTTTTTTTAAAATGTGAACTTTCGTTCGTCGGGAAACTATAACCCGAAGAAACACGAATGCGAGGTATAGATGAGGAGAACAGCAGTGTTAATCCTTTGCAGCCCTATGTCGAGCTATACTCGGCATATTTTACCCTTATAGTTTATTTTCTATTCTGCAAACTTCAAATTTGGTATATTTCGAAATGAATTTCTATTTTGATAATCAGAGACACAGAGTTTCAGAAAATTTAGCTCACTTTAGCACCAACCTTACCGGCACATCATGTGTATGCATTTTACCGAGATCGGCTTTCCGCCTGGTTATAAAATAACAACAATATTTTTCCGAAATATGTACAAAATATTGGCAATTTAATGTTAGAAACGACGCAGAAGACAGACTTCTGTTAAGAATACAAAAAAATACAAATTTTCATTTCGGCGAGCCGGTCATTTTACTGTGCGTGGTACAGTTTGTGCTAACTGACGAAAATGTAGAAAGGAAATTCGGACTGCAACAAGTTAAACAAACAATCTCGCCGTACTTCAACGACGCATTTATATGCAACTAGACTCGAAATATTACATTGAGAGTTGTTTATTTTGAAATTGGCATAAATCACTACCGTAATGAAAAATAATGATTTTTCAATGACTATCTAACTATCCAAAATAACGAGTGCAAGTTAATCTTCTCGAAAATTGGCATCAATATTTTTAAACTTCTTAATGCAAGCATTAAATATCCCGATTTACAAAACAAGTGGCTCAAGGAACTTTCAAAATAAGCAGCTCAAATAATTATTGAAATAGAGCGCTGATAGTAATTTATAGCTTTCGCATTTTAACCCCTTGCCGTACGATTTCTTTTGTAACTGCCTCCGCGATAATTCGGAATTGAATTGGTAAAATAAAGGTTGATCACTGATTCTCGATATGTCGTATAATTTAACGCAATATTAATATCATAGAAATAACGTTATCGTGTCGCGTCTCACTGATTTTTTTTTCAATTTTAAAGTTTTTGCGAAACTTGCAAATTTCCTATCCAATTTAGAGCACCACGAGTGTCACTCGTTATTTTACGGCAAGAGGTTAACCCTTTAGGTTTTTAATAAAATGGCGGCTTTCTCCGTTGCCGAGCAAACGACATATTCTCGGATATTCAAAAAGGTTTCTATTTGCAAAGGGTTAATGTAAAACGACGTAGAAAAATACAGGGGTCTTATTTCGCAACGGCCATGAAGGTTTTAAGGCAATTTTTCATGATTCGTTGTGAATCCGAGGAATTACGAACTTCTTACATCGTGAGTATATCGAAACTAATGGCTAAGTATGAAAACGATATCTATAATAGTTTATAATAGCGATAATAACAGTCGTATGTACGAATTGTAACGTTTTAAAAATATAAAATACCACAGAACTTTGTACAGATTATGTATGGCGATATATGCTTAAATAATACGCAATGTTCGACGTATTTCAATGGTGCAACGAAACATTTGATAATTTTGTACAATACATGCAATTCGAAAAAGATCATCGACAACACAAATCCTAACAATTCCATTGAATTTCTTTAAGAAATATCCCTTTATACCAATACTCCATTCTCTTTCCCTGTTCGTCCGACGCACTTTATCACATTTTTCTATTTCTCAATTTCTAATCCTTGCCCGACACTTTTTCTGCGGTCTGAAACACGTCTATAGTTTGTGCGTTTCAAGAAACCCTCTTCAACCACGAACGATCGAGTTTAATGAAACTTCGTACAATTTTAAAGCCACCCAATAATTAAAAAATCGATATACTTCAATTCCGTTCACACTTTTCCTATTACATTCTCTCAATTTCGTTTTAAGCTTCTTTAAAATGTACAACGTTTTTAAAGAAACAGATCGTTCCCGGCATCGCGAGATTTCCTTATACTGTTCTTTAAACATAGTATCTTCCTTCCACAGGAGCACCAATGCACTTTTAGGCATCAAAGTCAAATTCATTTTCACTCTCCGTGGGCACAGTTGTCGCACGCGGTCATTTCTTCTTCGTCTCCTCGTCTTCCGAGGATTCAATGATAACAACATCGTCGCTAAGACGATTACTTTTGCTAGTCCCTACTCCATTCTCCTTGGCCTTGTCAGTCCCTTTGGGCCTCTTCAGCAAACTCTCTTTCGACGACTCGGTGAATTGTTCTCCCCTAGCCACGGATATCAACGTCGCCCTTTTCGGCGCTTTCATCCCAGAGCCCTTCGCAGAAGCTTTAGGTGACTCCGTGGACAACTGTTTCTTCATCTCTTCTTGCGAGATCTTCTTCGTGAACTGTGTGATCAAAGGTACGCTCTTCTTCTCCTTAACGATCTCTTCCTTCTCCAACTTCTCGATCTCGTGAGCATCGCTCTTCCTCTTCGGCGTTAGAGTGTACGTCCAACGATTTGGCAGAGTGAGTTCGTCTAATTTATACTTCTTGCGTATTTCTTTGGCAACGTACCAGCAGGACGTAAGGTGCATCGGTCCTTCTTCGGGGCAGGCCATTCGCTTGCCGATTTCGCCGAGTTTTCGAAACAAGCTGGCTTTTGAGATTTGATTCTCACCGAGATTTTCCTTCTTGCACCAGTACGATAAGAATTCCCTCACCAGGAACTTCCTGCCGTGCGTGTTGCCGTGGATTAAACGAATGAAGTCCGGCATTGCTTCTCGTGGCACCTTGCTCATCTTCGAACCTGGTGTTGCTATTTGATGCGCGAGGGCTTCGCTCTCTCCGATTTCCGTGCTTTCGGCTTCCGTCGCGATGGAGAGGACCACCGGGATTTCGCGGACCCAGACCTCGCGTTCCTTCAGGAAGTTGACTACTTTTTCTGGAACTGGGAGAAAGTGGTTTTGTTATCGATGTATGGAAGAATTAACCCCTTGTCCTACGATTTATTTTGTGACTGTTTCCGCAATAATTGAAAATTAAATTGCTAAAATAGAAATATCTCAGTGATTTCTGATATATTTTAGAATTTAACGCGATATTAATAACATAGGAATAATATTATCGTCTCGTGTTCCACTGATATTTTCAATTTGATCATTTTTGAGAAGCTTCAAAATTTCCTGTTCCATCAACCGCATCACGAGTGTCACTCGTTGTCATAGGGCAAAGGGTTAAGCGGTAAAGTTTCTACGCTTCGTTTCGAGATATTTCAAATTTTCTTTTGGAATGCACGTTGAAGTTTGTGTAATGAGACGACAATCAGCTTAATCGGTGTTATTTTTTGCATTTTTGGAAATTAATTTCTTGATAGTGGAATGTATGTTGGTACGATGGAAAATGAAAGACGGAATTTTTCAAATTTTCGACTTGGAATACTCCTAAGATTAAAGGCACTATATAAACGTGTTTTTTTAATGTATTGTGATTTTCTATTTCCAAATCACTTCGTTTTATTTGGGTTATTTTCTCGCCTTGTTTCAGTATTTCCTTTTTTGCCTCCTTTTTTTGAATAGTGAAAAGGGGATATACATAATACAGCCAAAAATACAATTTTCGGTATCTTTTTCGACAGTTTTTATTTTTTGTTAGATGCGTGCCATATTTCTTCTTTGAATTGAAGTTAAAATTTCGATGGCGACTTCGGAACGTGCCAGCGAGGAAATTTATTAAAATAGTGGATCGCGAATGATAGTAGTTTCTAATTAATATATAATATTATAGAAAATAAATATGACAGAATACACAGGCAGCAGAAAAATATTGAATTGACAGAGCCTACTGTTAACACGTTGAGCGTCATGGGGGTCACCGGAAAATGGCGCTGCTGAATTCAGTGAAATTTTATGACTTTTAAATTGCAATATTTATGTATTTTCTGATACATTCAATATTTAAATATTGGCATTAAAAAGGTAAAGCCCTGCTGACTACACATCTATTTGTGTCTTTAAGGCTTCTGCTTTGTAAAGATGCGATTTTAATAGAAATGTTTCTATTGAAATTAGGGAAATACCGGTGGCGTTCAACGTGTTAACACGTTCCGTGCCACATGTACCATAAATGGTACACGCAAACATATTTATTTAATGTGGTGAAAATATATATTTTATGGCAAATTAAATTCTGTAAAATTTATTTCCACCAAAATAATGAGACACTATAAAAAATGCAGTGTAGAACGAAGCACATCAATTTGTTTAATTGTTATATATACAATAATTAATAATTACATGCAGTATTTGGCATTTTTAAAGCACGAAATGCATAAAATTGGCTTGCTCGGGTAATCGCTGCAAAATGTCACTACTCTTCTAGTTTTTTGTCTTGCTACTTCAGTATCGAATTTTTTTACATTTTGTTTGAAAAGTTTCGATCTGATTGAATTTTACAATCGAACTGATTACAGCGCCACGTGTACCATAAATGGCACACGATGTGATAACTGCTCTAAACAAGCTAATTACTTATGAATTGATGATGTAATGAAATATTGTGTGATAATATAATAATTTTTAGTGAAAACATCAAATGGCCTGAACGACAAGTCGGACAAAAACTACTTTGCACGGAACGTGTTGATCGTCATAAATTTACTTCTACGTCAAATTTCAAACATCTTCTACTTACCACTACTTGCAAATGCATTCCCAGGGCCTTGCCAGATGCACCCAATGATTTTCGGTTTGAGCTTCGATGTTTTCGCGTTTCTCTCAGACTCGAACTGTTCTCCCAACACTTTCAGTTTGAATTTCTGCGTTTCCGGAGACTGTAAGAAATCTCATTGTAATTCCTCGAATTTACGACTTGCTTGATTACACGCTACTGCAATTAATTCACTGAGAATACGTACCATGTCTTCATTGTCCTTTTCATCAGCTCGAATCTCCTCGTCGGACAAGTACCTATAATAAAATGTATTTATTAATATTGATAAATTTTATGTATTACTAGATGTATTCGGCCACGCGTTGCTGTGACTCAGACTGGTTAAACGGAAAAGAAAGCATGTTTTTACCTGTCACAGGTGTGACATCTATATAATTAGGTATATAAAAACACGTGCGAATTCGAATGCAACGTTGTGTAAAAATTTTAAAGCAATCGGTGAAGAATTTTCGGAGATTTAAGATTTTCAACAAACGAACATTTACATTTTTATTTTAAGTTACGTTAACGCAGCTGAGAAAGAAGAATCCAAATACAGTAAAACCTCGATAAAGGCATCAGAAGCTTCCCTCGATAAATGCACCTTGATTATCCCCTCCACATAGGGGATTCCCTCTTGGAGAACCTCGACGCCCGACGAGGGAGCAGTGTAATGTCGGTGAGGCAAACTAATTGGAGGGCCGGCCGTTTTGATTTTTGATTTTTTTTGAAACCTTTGCTCACGTATTTGTGGGATTTTTCTGATTAAAATGATACCAAACACGATATAGTTTGAATTATATTTAGTTAATATTTAATAAATTAACTTACTATTTACATAATTTAAACTATATCGTGTTTGGTATCATTTTAATCAGAAGAAACTCAAAAATGCATTCGGAAAAGTTACATTTAGACAAATTAACAAATAAACAAGTTTATTGTTGCATTAGCAATGCCTTGCCGATATTTTCGAGCAGCTCACTTTGTTTGCTTACTCTCTCTGTCTCTTCTACTGTCTGTCTTTTTCTAAGTTCGCGCTTGGCTCGAGCCTTAATGTAAACACTGAATCGACACCGGTACTCGATAAGAGCACTGCTTTGCCCCAGAAATCTGTGCATTTATCGAGGTTTTACTGTAGATAATTCGTTCACTTGCTAAATATTGCAACGAATGAAATATCTGGGATATTTCGGTGGTTCGGAATCCACCTTAAACTGTAAGTCCATGGCGAAATGACTATAGCTGACAAAGTCGAATTACGAAACAACAAAAACATCTTGGATATTTCAGATATTCTTTTCTATTACATCCTTTATTTATCAGTGTATTTAGCAGTATTTAGCAGTGTTAAGTTTGTCATAAATACATAAAAATCCGCAGTTTAATTATAATGATGGAAAAGGTCGTAAAACTCACCCATGGGGAACCATGAATTCGTTGTCGACGTCGTACTCGTTATCTTCCGTGGTTTCTTCTTCCTTTTCGTCGTCGGAACCGCGAAGAGATTCTCCTGGTTCCTCTTCTTCCCATTCGTCGTCCGAGTCTACCTCGTAGTTGAACCATTGCTGAACATAACAATAAACAAATTTTCGAATTTTTCCTACTTTTGTCCACTTCAAATGCAATGTTGGTTGGTAACTGTTCATGTTGCCGCTTAATTTGTAGAAATTCTAATTTAACCCCTTTACTGCTAATGACGATTATCTATATAGTATATAATCTATAGTTTCATATAGTCATATATAGTTTCATTCATCTGAATGTCATATGTGCGTTTGGTTTCGACGTGAGCATTTCAACGACCCGATCGGGTCGACAGGACAACGCATAAACGGAACGGACGCTTTTCGGAAATTCACAAGTAACACTCCCGCCAATGAGTTCTCTATAGGTAAACGAAACAGATATGTAGTCCTATATCGAAAGTCAGAAAGTAAAGATCAGAGCCTACAAAAAATCAAGTACGACAAAGAATGAAGAATTCTCGTTACATTCGGTACATCGGCCCTGTGTTTCACCGCAGCCCTGAATATGTCCGCACGGTCAGTGAGACAGTTAAAGTGAGGGACCAGAAACAAGGCACTTGGGACGCGAAGCCACAAGGCACTTTCGTTGTTTACATGACGACGCGTCGTCATCAAGGTTGCGTCGCGACGCAACGAATGTGTGGGTCTCTCTTGCCAATAGCGCGTCAAAATCGAAAATGCGCGAGGGAGAGGGACGTCCCTATCCGTCGGGCGAATCAGAGCAAATTACCCCGCAAGTGCCTTGTTTCTGGTCCCTCAGTATATTGGAAAGAATTCGAAAAATGTGACGCGAGTTCAGACGGGGCATATTCTATATCAAAAGATGAGCAAACCAAAAAAAACTTGCATAATTTGCAAATTTGTCCGCGGAAAATGTATGAAGGAGAAGCTAATCATATGCAAGAAGTGCAATTTATTGATTATTTTACTTACAAAAATAAAAATATATGTTTGATTAATTTATTAGAAGTCAGAAATTACGTTGTGAATTATTTCCTGCAATAATTTAAGAATTTCTTTCTAAAAATCAACGTTTATTTCTTAAGGGATCAAATGACCCCTCATGGTAAGAATAGGTGTATGTAACGCCACGGTGTTTCGCTCATTTCATCATTTCTACTGAAGCGAAAGTATTTCTAATAAAATCACTACTTTACAATGCAGAAATTTTAAAAACACAAATAGATATATAGTCAGCAGGACTTTAACTTTTGATCGCCAACATTTAAATACTTAATGTATTAGAAGATTCGTAAATATTCCATTTTAACACTAGAACTACCGGCGTTAAATCTATCATATTTCAAAATATTAAATAAGTATTTTGAAAAAAGGGGAATTAAGAGGTGGAAAACTTGATTGATTCGGCAATTTATGTTTTATAAGATGGACGTAGAATATCTATTCTATGACTCTCATATAAATTTGGAGAATTTTTGGAAAAAATTGTGTACCAGTCATTTTGACTGGTATGGTAAATCTAGAGTTTAAAAGTCATATGAAATTCCATTGAATTCAACAGCGCCGGTCACCGGTGACCCCCGTGGTATTCAACGTATTACAAATCCTCATGAAGACAATTCTTTCACAAAGTCGTCCCACTAGATCGTTTTATTTTCGAAGCCCATTATCGCTCTGCATTCCATTTATTTTAGTTACGATCACGGCCATGGGATTTCACGGGAGTCTGGCATGAATAAGCACAGGACGTCGGTATCAATGCGACTTCCTTGACGAAGCGATATCGCGCCTTTGCAACCATCCTCCGAGATGCACGTGCTGCCATGCTCGTTCCTCGCTTTGTGATTTTCTGTTACAATTAGTCACGAAGCAATAGCCGAGAACGTTGGTGGTTCGATCAAAATGTTGATGCACTTGTGCAATTTGGTGTGCGAGAAAAGTGTTTTCGCTATTGCGTCCATGATTTTTCGTGCCAATTAACGGGTGAATTTGGTGATTGGATTTGGACGAAGCTGACGAGGAGTTATTGCGCGCGACGTAGTTGAGGTTTGGGAGAATCGAAAGGAAATGGGATTTCTGCGGTAGCCGGAAGTTATTGTTGATACTGAAGTTTGACGCGTTTGAGAAACTGTGGTTTAATGCGAACTGTAATTATGAGAGATATTGTTTAATGAGAAGTGTAATTAAGGAGGGATATTGTTTAATGGAAAGTACAACCGTGTGGAGAATACTGTTGAAGAAAGATTGAAATCTGGCGAAAAATAATGTTTGATAGAAACTTCAAGGTGGAGGGATTTTGCTTGAGAGAAATTGCAAGAGGGAGATATTAAATTTAATTAAAATTATAACTGTGCGCATGCGATTGAGGAGCAAGGCAACTTCGAAGCTAAAGTTTGCACAATAAGAACTTTTAATTTTCGATGGTGCATGATATTTAGTATCGGGAAGATTAGAAAATAGAGGTTAATTAACTAAATTAAATCAAATAGGGATAGAATTTTTATCAGTATCAAATCCTATGTTTATATTATAAAAAAACGCAGCTGTACATATTTTTAAATTGTAAAATTAGGTTCGTTTACAACAGAATAATCAGGCAGATATAACATTTTTAATAAAATAGACAGCTCTGTCTCCAAAAAATTATTGGATATACCACAATTAAGCTGCTAACTTGCAATCGAGTCATTAACTTGGAAAATCATCGGACTCGATACATCCTGATTACTATATTCAACCTGGTAGCTTTCAACGTAGCTATTTTTCTATGTTAATCAAAGATCTTTCTTTGCTAAATTAAGCAGCATAAATTTTGCATAGCAACTTCGAAATATAGCAAGAAATAGAAAAGATAACTTTCTGCTGTATCAATCGGGGATTTCCAGGTTTGTGGGATTTCTTTTTGCTACATTAAACACAGCGCAGCTACATCTTGTATTAATTACAAGTTCCAAATTTGAAACAGCTTTCAAAATAACTATTTTTATTTGCTATACTAAGTGTCAGTAATTTGCACTTGCTAAATTTGAACTAATTTTCAAAATATTCCATTTTTCTTGTTACTACTAAGCTTCAAAAATTGTTAAAATATCAGCAATTCCTTGTGTAGCTACATCCTCTATAAATGGCAAAAATCTTAGCGGCAAATAATTTTCAAAATAAGTAATTGCTAAAATAAAAAAACCTTCTGTAAATTTCTACACTCTGTAAATTAGATATAATTCTCAAAATAATTAAATTGCTAACTATACACCGGCAATTCTTCGTGTAGCTATATCCTATATCAATTACAAGCATCCAAATTCGAAGCAACTTCAAAAATATCAAATTTCAAACAAAACCCAATCTAATTTGATAATCAAATTTTTGATTATCAATTACCACGATAATTAAAAACTCCAACAATTGTTTTAACTACGATACATCGTACACCAACAATACACGAAATAATCAACAAAGAGCGACGTCTCTTCCATCCGAAACGCAAAAAAAAATCTCGGATCTCAAAAAGGAGCATCGGCATTTCGAAAAAGCCGCGATATACTGCAAAAGATCTGCGCGCCAGTGTCGTAAAGAAGACCGCGCAAAAGTGAGCATCGGCGTCGGCATAATTCGAGTCGATTAATTTGAAACAATAAGACGAATCACGACGGAGCACGGTGGAAGCGTTCTTCCACGTCACCGAAAAGTCAATAAATTCTCGGTTTTCTCTCTTTGCGCCGCGGCGCGGGATTCCTTTGTTCGATAAATCAACGTCGATTTCATCCCTACGCGGGCATCAATTACAAGGCCTTCCTCGAGACATTAATTTATTATTGGAGGGAAACGTAATATCGCGAATGATTGGTACTCACGTCGTTTGAAGCGCGGCGGAACGAAGAAAAAGAAGGAAGGACCGCGCAAGCTCACGGGGCGAGACGAGAGACGGGAGGTAACAGTCGAGCAGCTTTTGGCAGCGAGAAGGTACGTTCTGAGTATGGCGATGGTAATTAGCGTAATTGACAATGGATTTACCGAGGTAGTTGAAATGACGGGTCCTCGATCTTTGGACAAATATCTCTTTCTGAAGGTGCAATTTCTCTGATCTTTCTTGGTCTATCTTTTTCCTCTTTCTTTTGTGTTTTTTTTCGGTTTTTATTGCTGTTGTGATTTCACCTGGGACAAAGTGTTTTAACTCTTTGAGGCGCGGGAATTCAGAAAATAAAATGACCCATGTTGCACAGACACTTTTTTTTTGATTGAATAAAGTTGGTTTATATTTATTAACAAAGTTATATATTAGGTTGGTAAGAAATTAATGTCGGTTTTCGAGTTTTCAAACTTTGGCGATTAATTTTGAGATAGCCGTTCACTTTAATCTGTTTCTTATATCATTTTAGGGAAAAAAATGTTATTAAAAAACTTGTTTCTGGTTGGCAAAAATATGTAAATTGTAATGGAATTTATTTTGACTAAAAAAAGTTATTGCCATTCTCAACATGTGTATTTACAGATAAAGTTTGAAAATCGACATTAATTTCCTACCAACCTAATAGTAATATAAATTTTAGAGGTGGGACAAAAATGTCCCGAGGTAAGGGGTACCGAGGTCGGGCCCTATTTGACACTGCTTTCATTTATTTGGGGCCTAACTGATAAAGTCACTTGCCTAGAATATACTGTTTTAGGTGGATTCTTAATCACCAAGCCTATGATACACATATTACGTAGGACAAGTCTCAGATTTGACGGGAATTGAAATAAGGCCCTAATTGGTATTGCTTTCATTTATTTAGGGCCTAACCGATATGGTTATTTTGCGTAGGACTTACTATTTTGAATGAGTTCTGAACCACCGAGGCTATATTCACATATTATGTCGGAAAATTCTTTCAGAGGAGAGGGGGACTGAAATGAGACCCTAATTGGTACTGTTTTCATTTAATTAGGGCCTAACTGATATTGTTGCATTGCCTAGTACCCCCTGTTTTAGGTGGTTTCTGAGCTACCGAGACCACGATACACATATCACGTAGGAAAAGTCTTTCAGAGGTGGGGCATTGAAATAAGGCCCCAATTGGTATTGCTTTCATTTATTTAAGGCCTAACTGATATGGTTATTTTGCGTAGGACCCACAGTTCTAGATTGTTTTTGAGCTATTGGAATTGGAAGGAATTCGAGATGATTGGTTGAGATTTTTTTAGTTACAGTTACTTTTTTATGTCTATTTTAACGAAGTTCGCCATTTCGGTGGGTTCTGAATCATCCAGGCTATGGCATATTAAATAACAATTTAGGAAAACTTTTCCAGGGGTGATGGAGGAGGATTTGAATCTGGGCCCACTGATTGCAAATCCGATTGTTTGCCTCCACATCCACCACAGGCCCTTTTTAGTTTACCTTGCGATAACTTACTGTTAGAATCTCCTTTATAGATTCAAATTAAAACTGAGGACACATCCAAAAAAAATCCCTAGAAAAGGACTTTTGCGCGACCCTCAAAATCTTATTACTCGGTAAAAGTGCAATTTATTCTTCTTCGCGGCATCATTCTCAAGTGCACACGTTTCAATGATCCCGCGCCGGTGTTCTTCGACAGTTTTCGAGCGACGATAAATGTTATCTCAAAGAATTATGACCGGCTACCTCTGCACTTATCTTCTTCGCGCTTTCACGCCGCCGAAAATTCAAAACAGACGTGCAACCCCTCAGGAAGAACCTGCGAGGGATGTTTCTATCTTTCCTCAAAGCCGATGCACAGAACTGTAGATTTTCAAAATTCGATGATTTCTTCGACACCGAAATTTTTCATAAAGATATTTAGATAAAAAAAGTAATCCGAATTTAATGCGATCCATTCATTTTTCATAAAAGAATTAAAAAAAAGTAAAATTCAAACGGATAAGCATTTATTTAATAAACGGTAATAACACAGGTTACATTAACGTCAATAAAATGAGGTAATGTAAAACAAAATTAATAATAACAAAAATAATAATAAGGGTTGTTACATGCCATTACCAACACCTCAAATTTAGCGCGAGTCAATTTTTTACCGGGAAATAATTAGTAAAAAAATACCGCGTTATGTTCGGGCTAATACGGTAATTAAAATTTCTCTATCCACTCCATTCAAGTCCCAAATGTGAAGGAAAACAGCTGTAAAACTGTCACTATAAAACAAGCAATAAAGTACGAAAAATCGGTGCCCCAAACGGGGAAATCTGTTGGCGGGCCGCCCAAGAAGGACGCGACAGGGAGGGGAAGCAAAGTTATCGGGCCCAACCTGATACGTAACGCACGGTGCCTGGTGAAGTGGCGTACATTATTTACAGCGTGTTGTCACCCGCCGGGCCATCTGTAATGGCTGTTTTATGCCCCATTAAGATTACGGCCGGTGCTCCTCGTAGCGCACACCGGCGATTAAGGCCCCGCAATCGAATTGATTTATTTCCAAATATTCGGCTCCGTTACGCGGCGCGTCTGCCACTGTGACTCTTAAATATGAAATCTGTTAACACGTTGTAATCTCCGTGCTTAGTTTAATGCGGGGAAATGTTTGCGGGCGATGAATATGTAGATTTAAATGGTGTTTAGTGGTAGAGCTACTGGTGTGGAGTAGAAGTACTAAGAATTAGGAGTTTGGGATAATGATACTTGGAATTGACAGGGTAGAGTGAAGGTAACAAAAATAGTTGGGTATGACTACTAAAAGGTATTAGTGTAGAGTGAGACTATTAAGTAATAGAAATGTTAGTTAACTGTTAGCGTGGAGTACAGCTACGAATAGTAGTAGTCCAGAGTAAAACTACTAAAACTAGTAGTGTAGAGGAAAACTAGTAAGAGCTAGTGGTGCAGAGTAAAACTATTAAAATTTAGCAATGTGGAGTAAAACTACTGCAAGTTAGTAGTACAGGGTAAAAATATTAAAATTTAGCAATGCAGAGAAAAAGTACCGAAAATTAGTAGCGTGGAGTAAAATATCTAAAAATTAGTACCGTGGAGTAAAATATCTAAAATTTAGTAGTAGTGCGTAAAATTGCTAAAAGTTAGTAGTAGTGTGTAAAATTGCTAAAAGTTAGTAGTAGTGAGTAAAATTGCTAAAAGTTAATATCGCAGGGTAAAAATATTACAATTTTGCAATGTAGAATAAAAGTACCGGAAGTTAGTAGTTTGGAGTAGAACTACTAAAAATTAGTAGTTCCGAGTAAAATTACTAAAACTTAGTAGTACAGGGTAAAGATATTAAAATTTAGCAATATAGAGAAAAAGTAACGATAATTAGTAGTGTGGAGCAAAACTACTAAAAATTAGTAGTGTCGAGTCAATTACTAAAAGTCAATAGTACAGGGTAAAGATATTAAAATTTAGCAATGTGGAGAAAAAGTAACGAAAATTAGTAGTGCGGAGTAAAACGTCCAAAAGTTAGTGGTACCGATTAAAATTACTAAAAGTTAGTGGTACAGGGTAAAGATATTAAAATTTAGCAATGTAGAGGAAAAGTATCAAAAATTAGTAGTGTGGAGCAAAACTACTAAAAGTTAATAGTACTGAGTAAAATTACTAAAAGTTAATATCGCAGGGTAAAAATATTATAATTTTGCAATGTAGAATAAAAGTACCGAAAATTAGTAGTGCGAAGTAAAACTACTAAAAGTTAGTAGTACCGAGTACAATTGCTAAAGGTTAGTAGTACGGAGTAAAACTATTGAAATTTAGCAACATAGAGAAAAGTATCGAAAATTAGTAGTGTGGAGTAAAATACTAAAAGTTGTTACGACAGAGTAAAATTACTAAAAGTTGGTAGTGCAGAGAAAAATTATTAACAGTTAGTAATACAGAGTAAAACTGCTAAAAGTTAGAAGTGTAGAGCAAACCTTCTAAAAATTAGTAACGGTGAGTAAAGTTACTAAAATAATAGCACACAGTAAAACTACTAAGAGTCAATTGAAATTCGTAACACTGCAAATCTCAAAGAACGCCTCATTAACTCGAATTGTAAAATTAGTAGCTGTAAAATATCATAGTGGATCATGCTAATAGATTATTTATGAATAATCACATTATTACAAAGGTATAAACTGTCTAGTACGAATTTACGAAGTGGTAGAAGTTATATGCAAATTATATCACATACAGCAATACAATTAGTAAGTATTGGAAGCACGTACCGCTGAGAAGCGTATTATTCAGAGAAGCTATTTACCAGTAAACAATAGCGACAATGCACCGCGAGGATATTTTTATAAAACACAGCGACCTGCATCTATCTCGCTTCGATTTCTGCACAGAGAAACGATAACGGTATCTGCGGGAATACTAATCGCAGCGTGCAAATTCAAATCGGAAACCTTTTATCGGCGCTAAATGACGCAATGATGTGCAATTAATAAATCTTCCTCGGGGGTAGATAGGATAAAATTTCTCTCCCTCCCTCTTCTATCTCCTCTGTTTCTTCTCGTTCTCTATATTTTCTGCTTCTCTTTTCCTCTCGTCTTCCATCTCTCTCATCTCTCACTTTCTTTTCTCTCTCCTTGCACTTTTTCCTCTTTCATTTATTCTTCCTTTTTGCACTCTCTCTTATTTCTCACTGTCTTTACTATTTTCTGTCTCTCATTTCTTACCGTTTTTCTCTCTCTTTGCTTTCGCTCTCTCTTTTCTTATACTCGCTCTCCCCTCATTTAATTCTCTCTCTCTCTCTCTCTCTCTCTCTCTCTCTCTCTCTCTCTCTCTCTCTCGCTCGCTCTTTCTCTTCCGTGCTTTGTGTCTCAATTGATATTTCTTCTCCTTCATTTTCTCTCCTCTTTCACTCAATTTTTTTTCTACAACTTTTTCATCTTTTTCTCTTTCTCTCCCGCTCTCTCCCTCCTTTCTCTTTTACTCACCCTCTTTCCCTCTCACTGTCACTACGTTGCACTCCCTCTACTTCCCTCTATTATTCTTTCGTTCCCACCCTCCCACGCTCTCTCTCTCTCTCTCTCTCTCTCTCTCTCTCTCTCTCTCTCGTGCTGTCTCTCTCTCTGGCAGATTCAAGATGACTTTTCAATTAAACGAGTCAGAACGATTAATCGTCTACGACGCGAGGAGACTTCTAAAATGCGTCATTAGATAAACACGTCCACTATCTGCAAGAACATAAATTTCACGGAAAACCGCGCCACTATCGACGACTGACGTTATTTTAAAAAATGCATAACCGTCACTCCGAACTTCCAGGGAAGTATTCTTTTTCCATTGCCATCGTCCGCATTCCAACTCGCAATTATATTAAATCTTCTTGAGTTCACGCAACGATCGAGAACCATAATTATCGTGTGAACTTGAAATTCAATTACTGCATCGTAAAATTTTATCATACTATGCAGATAATGGCATGGCTTGTTAAATATTAAATCGGAATGAGATATTGTAATGACAAATGATTTTTTTTTAAATAAATATAATTCATCATCAGTTCTAAATCGTTCCCTTTGAATTATCAACCCCTTTTGGAAAACGATCAACCCTCGAAAAGTCAATGGCCACCCTTCCATTGAAAATTCATGGTGTAGATGATATACAGGGTGAAAATTAAACAAAGCTCATCGATAGAAGCTATGGTGGGGGTGGAATTCTAGGCTCAGACCCCTAATTAGTGGAATAGAGTTCAAATCACCTTTGTTTCCGGCAGATTTTTCCTAAATTCATATTTAATGTATCGAGACTATGGTCTTGGTGGTTTCTACCCTCTTAACACATTGAACGCCGGCTGAATATCAGCCGCGAAATTTGTTATGTTTGATAATGTTGCCATTTAAATCAATATCAAATTTAACACGTTCGCGGACGTGAATGCTGTAACATCCATTTTCATCATAATGTATTATAGAATGACATGAATGCTATAGCATTCATTTAACGCCAATTGTAATTATTATGCAGTTTAAAGTGATGGCCAAGTGATTCATTGAGTATTTTCATACTATTTTATTTTTTCTCTATGTAGATAGAAGTGTAATACACTCAATTCTGTTTTTACACGGTCTTTTTTTACACGGTTTTGATTTAACACGGTCTAGAAAAAAAAATTGATTCCGCTTGTACACGATTTCATTCGATTTAGCACGATTAAAAAATCTAAAATATTTTTAAATTAAATTTTGTAATAAATTTATTTTAACTAATTTTTACAAGGTTGAAGGATATGAAACTAATCCCCCTTTTTTCTATGTATGTACTTCATGTCTTTTTTACACGGTTTTGTCTGGAACGTATCTACCGCGTAAAAACAGAATTAGGTGTACTTGACTGTCAATTTCGCAGCTCACTGAAATTTTTCTTATCCGCAAACGTGTTAATTGCATTAAATAATGAACAATCTAAACGAAGTAATACTGCCTTTTTTGTCCACTTTACCATTTCATTCGTGACAGAATAATATGACTGATATTGATCGGTGAAATCTACAATTATATATTTGAAATCCCGCAATATCGCGGGACCGGCGTGCAATGTGTTAAAACCATAGACGTTAAAGTCCAAAAATAACAAAGAAGAAGAAGAATGAAGCTTATCAGGACCGATAAGAGCGAAAACATTAATGCAGGAATTCCTTTTACGTGCATTTCTTGCAACGCAACCCGTACATGAAGTCAGGGTTGATTATAAAACTTGAAGTTTCACAAAACATGGCGGCAAGTTTCGGTTTTCGATCTAAACGCGAGAACGGAGAATCTAAACGGTCGCGTAAAGATATATCCAGCTGTCGGTCAGCTCGGCAGATAAAGAGCATCGATAGATCGATGTCGCCGGACAGTGGTCTGTTTTTCATAACGCGAGAAGCACCAACGATATCCATTAACACCGTGGCTCGACTGTGAGCCGATTATCCGAATGTCATCCGGGAATATCATCCGAACGTGGCGTCTGTCTGTTCTCCATGCTTCGTCGAAACTTACACCTTTTTTCCCTCCAAAAACTTCCTTGCAAGTGAGCTCCGCGTATAAATAGTTACGATGATTGATCGGCATTATCGAATATTTCGATTGCTTGATATTGGAGTGAATTATTTACTACTGCATTAGCCCGAATAAAGTGCGATATTTTTTGATTTAATTAATTGCTGTTAAAAAATTGACTGGCGCTAAATTCGAAGTCTAGGTAATGGAATGTAACAACTATTATTATTAATTTTGTTTTACATTACTTAATTTTATTGACGTTAATGTAACCTGTGTTATTACCGCTTATTAAATAAATACTTATCCGGTTGAATTTTACTTTTTTTGAATTCTTTTATGAAAAATGAATGGATCGCGTTAAATTCAGATTATTTTTTTTTCTAAATGTCTTTATAAAAAATTTCGGCGTCGTGTTAAATTCGAGGTCGCGTTATATTCGGGTTAATACGGTATATTGAAATTACATTAATTTTAATCCTTCACGGTCGAAAGGCCCCACTACGGAGACATTATACTTATGCCGTAGGAAACGAAATCATGAAAATTAATTTCATTTTGAAAATTATATGTAAACCAAATATCTTGAATTTATATAACATTTATAAGCCACTGCACTGTAATCTCAACTGCAGGAAAATCAAAAGTTAGCTCTATAACGCAGTGTAAGTTTCTATATCACACCGTAAGAAAATGTTAGATCGTGCAAAATAAATTTCCGTCACTATACACTCAAAGTCGGGCCCTCCGAATATTGTTCTTTTTCAATGATCGACAGCGCTATTATTCGCGAGTAAAACTTTCAAATTTTCACTCTATAAAGCAGTATAAGTTTCAATGTGATATCCTATAAAATTGTCACATAATTCACAATCAATTTCCCCCACTTACTCTCAAAATCGCTGTCCCATTACTGCTCTTTTTCAATGATCGACTGCGCTGCTATTGAAAGGCAAACTTTAAAATTTTCACTCTATAAGAGAGAGTAGGTTTCAATATTACACCCTATGAAATTGCCATATGATTCAGAATCAATTTCCGCCACTGTACCCTCAAAATCCCACCGTCCCGGCATTACACTTTTTTAATAATTGACGTATAGAAACCTGAGTGCAAAACATTCAAATTTTCACTCTATAAGAGAGTGTATGTTTCAATATTACACCGTATAAAAATGTCAGATGATTCAGAATCAATTTTCGCCACTGTACCCTCAAAATCCCACCGTCCCGGCATTACACTTTTTTAATAATCGACGTATAGAAACTTGGGTACAAAATTTTCAAATTGTCACTCCATAAAAGTGTGTATGTTTCAATATTACACCCTATAAAATTGTCAGATGATTCAGAATCAATTTCCACCACTGTACCCTCAAAATTGCACCGTCCCGGCATTACTCTTTTTTAATAATTGACGTATAGAAACTTGAGTGCAAAATTTTCAAATTTTCACTCCATAAGAGAATATATGTTTCTATGTTAAACCCTTTATAATTGTCACATAATTCAGAATCAATGTCCGCCACTGTACCCTCAAAATCGCACCGTCCCGGCATCGCTCATTTCCAATGGCCGATGCATTGCAATCTAAAGTGCGAAATAAACGTATACATTCTATCTAAGGTCAGCCTCCTTCGACACCGATAAACGTACTTACTACGAGCGATCCAGCTCCTAGTGGCACTGACTTCGAACGGCGATATCGGTTTCGATCCTTCTTGTCGCTCTAGGTCAAAGCCACCGTATAATACACAATTATGCGTTCATTAATACATTCTTTGGAAATGTACAGAAGTGCCTTTGTAATTTATAATTTAAAGCTCTAATTTAATTGAAAATCGAATCTTTCCAAAATCGATGAAATGTCAGATCTTTATAATCATAAATAAACTGTTCAAGATCATTCAGATTCCCTGTGGTTATTGCATTCTCGTCTGTATCGATTGGTAATTTATTTACACCAAATCATTATCTATTCTCCTATTTAAATAAAATGCGACACTTGCACCATATCAAAACAATTAAAAAAAAATTAATGATTGTAAATGAAAAACAAACAATTGTCGGAGAGACCGGAATATCATCGCCGTTCTTTTTAACCGCTGTTACATAAAATAATTTAATAGTCATCTAAATTTGTGAAGTTTAGCCCTTACGAAGTATTAAATATATTTGTATAAAAATATCAAATTAAGACTGAGGGACGATAAAATGCGTAGGAAAAAGTTGTTCGGAATAATGACCTTGACAGCATATTTCAAGATCATTGAAATCTATGAGGTACCCCTTATCCGAATAATTAGATAAGTATATACAAACTAATTTATCAATTATGTAAAGATAGTAATAAAGTATACAATTAAGATAAATACCATTCCCACGTAAAAGTCAAACTTATAATGTCAACACTAGAACTACCAAGGCAATCAAAACAAATGGCTCCTAATTTTTTATGAATATTTTCTAAAGTTACAGGGAAACTATACAGTAGGTATTCCAAGCCTATCTTATAAAATAGAAATTACTCTCTTCGCCATCTTTTTCATCTCTTGATTCCTCTTTTTCCAACGTACTTATTTAATATATTCAAATATAATGGATTTAACACCAGTAGTTCTAGTGTTAATTACTCTGAATTAGCAGTAATTCAAAACCTACGCTGCTATTTTTATATCTACTTTCAAAGGACTCACCCTTCAACGAGCCCTATTATTTTTCACCCTTGTTTATTCATTTTCTCCTAATTTTGACAAAAACCTAATAATTTTACCTAATAATTAGGTAAAAAAACAAAGTCACCGCCAATTTTCAAAATTAAATCCAAATAGAAACCTACGTCCACCATCGTTCGATATGAGCATTTTCACCTAACAAAAACAATAACTATACTTACTAAAGAACAATGAGGTAAAGTAACAAAGTTACCGCCAATTTTCAAGAATAAATCCAAAATAGAAACCCACATCTAACACTGTTTCATGTAAGCAAAAAGTTAGACACTAAAATACGAAAATATTAAATTAACAAGTAACCACCACTATATTGCAAACACTTCTAACCAAACTCAAAAATATGCAAACAGCCCCATATCCTATTATCGCACCAAAATCAATCTTCAAAAAATTCCAATTTCCCTGCCCCTCCTTTCACTCCTATCTCAATATTCAAACGTTTTAACCACCCCCATAAAAAACCTCGCAAAAAAAACTCCATCGCTGACATCGGCAACACAAAACAAGCATCGAAGCTGGAAAAAAAAAGAGCGAAGGCATCGTGCAACAAAACGGGAGTATCAGGGCACTCGATACGCATCGCGAGAGGCCACGTGTTCCGGCATCGATAACCCCAAAGGCCCGGCCGTGAAGATCGTCGGAAGAGCGCGAATTCCCTCGCAGAAATCGTCGGTGTCGCGGGAGGATGATTATTGGGGGGTAGGTGGGATCGTAAATAATCGAGTTAATTGTCCAATTAGCCAGGAGACCGGCACGCATCCCGGCACGCTGCTGGCAGATTCGCCTGGGTCGGTGTTCTGGGATCGGCCGTCTCTCGATTCCCTGGGGAGGAGAACGGTGACGGTACCGGGTGGCACAGCCACCGATTATCTCCGACCGTGTGCCTTCTGTCATACGGTTCGTCGACGTCTTCGATGAAGATCCACGGACTGCAGTCTCGATACGTCCCTCGGGCGCGAAACTACCGGAGGGTGACACGTGCCCAGAGAACGGTCGCTGAGAGTCAAGTGAAGCCGTGATTTTCAGATAGGTCGCTGAGAGTTGGGGAGTAGGCTTGTGATTCTCAGGTAGGTCGCTGAGAGCCGAGGAGCGAAGTCGTGATTTTGACATCGGTTGACGAAAGTTTGACAGTGAAGTCGTGATTCTGAGATAGGTCGCTGAGAGTTGGGGAGTGGTCGTAATTATTGAAGCGGTTGCTGAGGGCCGAGGAGCAAAGTCGTGATTTTGAAATCGGTTGACGAAAGTTGGACAGTGAAGTCGTGATTCTGAGATAGGTCGCTGAGAGTTGGGGAGTGAAGTCGTAATTATTAAATTGTTTGCTGAGAGCCGAGGAGCGAAGTCGTGATTTTGAGATCGGTTGACGAAAGTTGGACAGTGATTCTGAGATAGGTCGCTGAGAGTTGGGGAGTGAAGTCGTAATTATCGAATCGGTTGCTGGGAGCCGAGAAGCGAAGTTGTGATTTTGAAGTCGACTGACGAAAGTTGGACAGTGAAGTCGTGATTCTGGGATAGGTCGCTGAGAGTTGGGGAGTGAAGTCGTAATTATCGAATCGGTTGCTGGGAGCCGAGAAGCGAAGTTGTGATTTTGAAGTCGACTGACGAAAGTTGGACAGTGAAGTCGTGATTCTGGGATAGGTCGCTGAGAGTTTGGGAGTGAAGTCGTAATTATTGAAACGGTCGCTGAGAGCTGAGGAGCGAAGTCGTGATTTTGAGATCGGTTGATGAAAATTGGAGAGTGAAGTTGTGATTCTGAAATAGGTTGCTGAGAGTTGTGGAGTGAAGTCGTAATTATTGAATCGGTCGCTGAGAGCCGAGGAGCGAAGTCGTGAGTTTGAGATCGGTTGACGAAAATTGGACAGTGAAGTCGTGATTCTGAGATAGGTTGCTGAGTGCCGAGAAGCGAAGTCGTGATTTTGAAATCTGTTGACGAAAGTTGGACAGTGAAGTCTTGATTCTGAGATAGGTTGCTGAGAGTTGGGGAGTGAAATCCTAATTATTAAATCAGTTGCTGAGAACCGAGAAGCAAAGTCGTGATTTTGAGATCGGTTGATGAAAATTGGAGAGTGAAATCGTGATTTTGAGATCGGTTGATGGAATTTGGACAGTGAAGTCATGATTTTGAGATACATCGCTGAGAGTTGGGAGTAAAGTTGTGATTTTGAGATCAACTACTGAGGCTCGGAGAGTGAAGTCGTGATTTTGAGATCGGTCCCTGAGAATTGAGAAGTGAAGTCGTAATTTTAGGATCGGTTGCTGAGAGTCTCGGACTGAAGTTGTGATTCTGTAGGTCGTGGACTTTTAGGTGATTCTGGGAGTTCAAAACTGTCAACCTGTTTGTTCAACTCGTGAGCTGCCGGAGAATCTTAGAGTTTGGGGCTGTCATCGAATTCTGAGAGTTGTGTACTGTCACTGTGATTCTGAGAGTTGACAACTGTCATTGAGATTCTGAGAGTTGACAACTGGTATTGAAATTTTGAGAGTTAAGAACTGTCATTGCAATTCAGATTGTGGGAATTGAGAACTGTCATTAAGATTCTGAGATCGGTTGCTGAGAGTTTGAGAGTGAATGTGGGACATTGCGATCAGTTACCGAGAATCAAGGGTTGTCACTGACATTCTGCGATTGATTTTGACACTCGAGGAGTGTCATCGTGATTCTGAGACCGGTTGCTGACATCCCAGAACCGCCGTTGTAATTCTAAGATTAATGTCTATTCGACTTAACTCAGAAAATCGGAAGGTTTGTAGAGTTGTTGCAAAGGAAAAAAAATGAGATACCCGCGAGAAGAGTGAGGTTAATTGTTGCCATTTTCCGGAGTTCCCGTGGTTACCGTCAGATGTTTTGCTCAAGTCAATTCGAAGTTAACTTGCGAACAGTCGGTGAATTCCATAAGAATTTTGAATTTAATTATTGAATAATGCGCATGTTGATACTTGAATTGTTGAATCCATTAATTCCAGAGTCTTAACGTTATCTTCTTATTTTAGAGAACTTTATTTTGGCATTTCTTGATGCAGCCGCGGATCGATGAGAATAATTTAACGTATAGCATTACACTATAACTTATGGGAATTGATTTTCCTTTGTTAACATTTGCGAGAATGTTGTTCAAGTTGAATTGTAAAATTCGTTCAACGCACTGACAAATTCTAAATCGATCAATTTCTTCTTCTTCACATTCCAAAACGCGCACCAATAAAAATCACAAACTCAAAATTTAAAAATAATCACTCCAAACCGATATCTTTCGCGTTTGAATAAAAAGAATATCTTGAACTTCAAACTATAAATTCACAACTCCAAATCCATCAATGTTTTCTTCTTCACCTTCCAAAACGTGCACCAATTAAAATCACAAACTTGTGAAATTTAAAAACAACTGCAATCTAACATTTTTAATACGAAACTAAAGAAACTTGCAAAAAGCAATTCCACCTGAATTAGCGGAAGTCTCAGCAACTCTTCCTCAGCAAAGTTCTTCAGGCAAAGACTCTGGCCAACGAGAAATTCGCAAACTCGCGGGAGCTTTTAATAATTCCGATTAGATTAACCGCACTGTCGATAAACGGTACTCGAAATGATACGTCCGACGGCTAAGCCGTGAAGATTTCTTCTTTTCTCGAAAATAGTATCGATAAATTTTATCGAATTGTGTGTTGTTTCATTGACGAGAACGCGGCGGGTTTCGTTGAAACGTAATTCGCGGCTATCGTCTCGAGAAGCATTGATAAAATTCGATGGAATTGTACACACGTTACGTCAATTAACGAGAGTATTCGAAGCTTCTCCGAAAACTAATTGTCTTCTACCATTCAACAATACTAGGTTGGGGGAAAAGTTACTTCGTATTTTAGCGCAAAAGTGAAATCAGTTGCTTTATATTTTAAACGAAATTTTGTTAAACCAACTTTGTGCCGTTTTGTTTGGCCAACTTTAGCCATTTTTGAGGTAATTTTTGTCACTTATCAATTTTCTCTGATTTCTAGCGAAAAACTTATTTGAATTTCGCGCGAAAATGCGACGGAACTTTTTACCCAACCCAATATATCGATCATTGTTGCTTCTTATTTAACACTAGAGCTGCTGATTGTTAATCTGATGTTAATTATGCAGAGTATAAATGAATCAATCTTTAACACGTTGAATGCCACCGGTATTTCGCTAGTTTCTTCATTTCTACTGAAGTGAAACTATTTTTATTAAAATCACATCTTTACAAGGCAGAAACTTTAAAGACAAAAGGAGATTTATAGGCAGCAGGACTTTATCTTTTCAATACCAACGCGTAAATATTCACTCAATTAACAAATTCGTAAAAGTTACAGTTCAAAAGTCATATGAAATTTCATTGAACTCAATAGCGCCGGTCACCGGTGACCCCCATGGCATTCAACGTGTTAAATAAATGAATCGATACTTAACATTTTACATATAATACAAAATGTTTAAATATACCAGGCAATAACCTTTTTTTTAAGTAATATGAGTCCAGGTTTGGAGAAAATGAGTTTAAGGCAAATTCAGATAACTCTTCTTCACATATTTGAATTCTAGAGCTATCCAAGACAAAATGGCGAATTGTAATTTATTTTTTTTAAATTCTTGAATTTTAAAATTTGTTTCTTCTTTAAATTTAGTTTTTAATCACTATTTTTTTAAGTACCATAAGTCCAGCTGTGAAGGAAATGAGTTTAAATTAATTACAGCTAAACGTGGATCTCCTCCTTTTCATATTTTAACACTAAGTCTACCAAGAAAGTCAAAATGACAAATTCTACATTTTTTCAAAGAACTACTGAGTATTTCAGCTGAGTTAGAATCATCATATCTAACTGTTATTTAGCATCAGAATTATCAACAATTAACCCGGTATATTTAAACATAATAGATAATTATGTCGAAGAAAGGAGCGGGTGGAGAAAAATTTCTAATAAATGAATTAATTTACGTTTTACAAGATAGACTCAAAAAACCAAGAAACTGCACAGTTAAAAATTTAAGTAATTCTTTTAAATAATCAAAAATCATTCAAAACTTTCTATCATGTATGAAGTAAAAAAAAATATTTGAAATAGAAAATATTAGGTTGGTAAGAAATTAATGTCGGTTTTCGAGTTTTCAAACTTTGGCGCTTAATTTTAAGATAGGCGTTCATTTTAATCGAATTGTTTTCTTATATCATTTTAGAAAAAAAAAATTATTAAAAAACTTGTTTCTCGTTGGGAAAAATGTGTAAATTGTAATGGAACTTATTTCGATTAAAAAAAGTTATTCCCATTCTCAACATGTGTATTTAAAGATAAAGTTTAAAAACCGACATTAATTTTCTACCAACCTAATAATTTCAACAAGATCACGCGAAGCTTAATCATCAGTTCAGAATTAACCAAAGTCTTCTATGTTCACAGAAACTTCTACGACGCAAGAGATAACGGGAAATCGAGAGTAAAAAGTACGATAAAATCAATCAGGCGCAATTAGACTTCCTAATTTCCCTCTACTATTAACGAAGAGCGATAATAATTACGACAACATTGAACAGTAAAATTAATTGCGCAATATCAGACCACGGGAAATTTCATCAGAACGCAATAATTCGTCGACTTTACACCGAAAGAACGACGGCTCCTTATTTCCGGAATATTGATGACCTTCATTAAGCGCGTCATTGATCTATTTCCTTCATCGATGATTATCCATCGGCGCTCAAAGTCACATCATTGAAGATGATATCGCAGAGAAGAAATCGTAAAAGTATTCGACACTGATTCGATCGGAGTATTATTATACATAAGGCCCAAAGAGAATAAAATACTTAAAAATTCATAAGACTGTTATAATCGAAGAACTTTAAAAAAAAGAAAAAGTTGGACTTAATAACATCGTCGGACGCCATCTTGAATTTCTGCAGCCACTTCAAGTGGTCATTCAAGGAGGATCAACATGATAGACGAAACTTCAATGTTCGATGTAAGTATAAAAGACAAAGTTGACCCTTTGAGGGAAAAATTTAATTATAGTTTATCGCTGCTTGTATATCCCAGTTAGAATTGAAAAATCGAAGTAAAACCGTGGAAATATGATTAAACAAATAGTAATTTGTAATGTATATACATTAACAGCCTAACTTGCCGATAAAAAGGTGGTTTTGCATCCCAAAATAAATAGTTATCTCTCAATATTCAAAAATGTCTCCGTCCGCAAAGGGTTAACACGTTGACTGCCATGGGGGTCACCGGTGACCGGCGCTATTAAATTCAGTGGAATTTCATATGACTTTTAAACTGCAATATTTACGAATTTTGTAAAATATTCAGTATTTAAATATTGGCGTTAAAAATATAAAGATCTGCTGAATATATATCAATCTGCGTCTTTGAAGTTTCTGATTTGTAAACATGTGATTTTAATAGAAAAAGTTTCACTTCGGTAGAAATGATGGATGTAGAAAATGTAGAAAAAAGTAAAAGTAATATGGAGTGTCAAGTGTTAAATCAAATTTCCCTCTTTCCTCGACGTTGATAGCTTAAAATAGAAATGAATTTCAATCCGGCGATATAGACTTCGCGGTGTGAGAGTCGTTTAGTCGTATCTCTGAGGAATTCTAGATTATTCGCGGAGACTTTCTCTGCCCTTGCAATAACAGAGACTTCTGCGATTTTTAATCGCTATGTTTCAATTGTGCAATAGTAATTCATTTCGTTTGGATGCTTGTACTGTCGTAATTAGGAAACTTGTTTATTTTGATTGCGAGATGTGCTTCGATTTGCGCTTAGCACGTTTGAACTTCCCGCGCGATTTATGACTGATTCACACTACGCGATAAGATGAAAAAATATCCTGAGGATGTTTCCTCGGTAAAGTTACGCTAAGCGACACGATAAAAATATTTTAGGATGAATTAGATATCTTAAAAAAATTGCATTAAGTATATAAATATATTTATTAAATAATGTTAACGGTTTGAATACCGTTTTATGAATAATAAATAAAAACATTTTATCGTTATATGCCAAGATTAGTACTACATAACGACATTTGCAAATATTACTTGGAAATATTAATATAACAGTTTTTAACTCTATCCACTCAAATTTTAATTCAAAACATAAAAAAATGACTGACAATAAGAATAAATTTGTCTCGACGGTCAAAACATAAACAAATGTACCGTAGACGTTCATCTCAGCAGCGTGGAAGTAGCTGTCTAACACCTTAGAAATTTGAAATTGCGCGGGAAATATGAAGGATGTTTGAACCACCGTCATAGATCGACTATAGCTACTTGTTATTTATCCTCGTTTATACTCTTCTCACTATATTGTACCTGCCATGCAGATGACGGACGAGCTATTGTTTTCCGCTTTGGGACTCACCGCCGATACCGGCGTCGAAAGGCAACTCTTTTCACCGACCCTGACAACTTTACCCTGCGATTACGAGGCTCCCTGTAGGACGATACAGCAGAACAAGGATATGGAAGCGATTGATAATCACTTGAACGTATCTGCCAATCCGATAGAGTGCTACACGGATCTAACTTGCCCGTCGAAAATATCGTGGAACGAATGGTCGAATGGTACCACGTCATCAGGTATGTAAATTGAAAGATGCAAGATGGCAGATGAAGATGTAGCGATAAAAGCACAAGATCTCAGAATTATCGTCTGCGTTACGATTTTACAATAGTTTAGAATATGTCAAGTGATAAAAACGGGATTATTCTGCAGAAAATGTGTTCGTGAATAGAGTTTCAAGAAATAAAGTCGTTCGTATAGCCTGTGCTGGGTATAAGAGATAACAATAGTTATCAATCATATAACGCGTGCTGCGGCTAAAGGATAACTGTAGTCACCGTTCATATAGCGCGCGCTGCCACTAAGCATTAACTATAGTCACCGTTCATATAGCGCCGGCTGCGATTAAAGAATAGTTATAGTCACCGTTCGTATAGCGCGCGCTGCGACTAAAGAATAATTATAGTCACCGTTCGTATAGCGCGCGCTGCAAGTAAAGAACAATTACAGTCGCCGTTCATATAGCGCGCGCTGCGACTATAGAATAATTATAGTGACCGTTCATATAGCGCGCGCTGCGACTAAGAGATAACTATATTCACCATTCATAAAGCGCGTGCTGCGACTAAAGAATAATTATAGTTGCTGTTCATAAAGCGCGCTGCGACTAAAGAACAATTATAGTCGCCGTTCATATAGCGCGCGCTGCGACTAAAGAATAATTATAGTTGCTGTTCATAAAGCGCGCGCTGCGACTAAAGAACAATTACAGTCGCCGTTCATATAGCGCGCTGCGACTAAGGGGCAACTATAGTTGCCGTTTATATAGCATGTAGTGTAACTGACCGACAACTATAGTCATATTCCGTGCAATACCTGATACTGCTGAGAGACAGGACTATAGTTAATCTTGCGTTAACAGTTGACTACAATCATTATCTATTTAACGTTTGGCACGCCTGATGGATGATTATCAGCTAAATAATAATTTACATCTGACATATCAAAGATCCTTCGCGTACCGCGCCAGAAAATTTAAATACACTATCATTTTCGCGCGAAATTTGAACCTTAAAAATCTGAAATTATAATACAGCTTCGACTAAATGACCATAGCGATAGAAACCCAAAAATATGAAACTGTGCTATGAACGTTGTGCTATCCTACAGGCTATCTGAGTGAACTAAGCGAACTAGACTCTGCATTGGAATGGTGCTTGGATAAGAGTTGGAACTCCGGCCTTCCCGAAAGGACTCCACTTTGCACAGCAGGCTGCGAAGGGTTTCTACACTTGCCCTTGCCGAATCCCCAGCAAACATTTCAACGAGAAGAGCCATTATGGGTACTTGGAATCGATCTCAGTACTTGGATCGAAGACGGTTTCGAAACGAACAGTATAGGTAAGGATACATCGAAAATGCGATACAAGAATTTCTTGATTGAGAAGCAACGGTGGAGACGGCTCGAAAAATGCAATTAATGAGGCTGAGATCAAAGCTCTATGATTATTTCTAGAGAATTTTTAGTAAATTATCATATATTATATTGCATTATGGCCTCAGTGGTTTAACCCTTTTAGTGCCGCCCGGAAAATCGTTTTAAATTAATGGTAAATCTATTTTAATATTCATTGAAAATTGTAGGATTAACATTTATCTAACACTGTTAGGAAAAAATGAACAAGTCGGTTACTGATTGTAGACAGTCGTTAGAAATAAAAGAAATTATCATTTGGTCATAGTTTAGTATAGAATAATGTAATATGGAGCATAAATTGTGTATTCCGAATTACTTGCAATAGAATTACTAATATCATATGAGCAAACTAAATAATAATCCCATAATGATCGGCGTTAGGAGTGTTGCGAACGACAATGTATCGGCATCCGGCGCTAAAAGGGTTAAAAATCATCTAAAACTCTAAATGCCGGGCGAGATGGCCATGGCAGTTAAATTCGAAATGTGGAATAATAATAAGAATTGCTTAATTCCGATTATTTTCACTAAATCCTTCTACAATCATGGTTTTAGATTACAACAACAATCAGCTAGACGAGAATCTCATTTCATCAGCAGCTACTGCAGCTTTGGCTACTCACGATTACACTAATCGCAGTTTAGCGAATGCCGCGGAAGACCGATGCTTTCCTTGCACTTATCAAGGATGCGTCAAGGTATGATTTTTCAATCGATACTATTCACAAAAATTTACGTAAATTGCAAAGAGCACAAAAGTAGAGAGTCAAATTCTTTACTATCCCTTACAAACAAATTGTGTCCTTAGAATTATTTGTTGCCTATCTTATTCTCCTAAGGAGCAGTAGAAAGTTGATGCAAATTACAGAGAAAAACTAAGCTAGACTTCATGAATCTTGAATAGATCCATAGGCGTGTAAAAATTAATGAAAATCAACCATCTGATCATCAGACTATAAATTCACAAAATCCCCAGTAACTCCAAATCCATCAATGTTGTCTTCTTCACCTTCCGTAACGCAGACCAATTAAAATCACAAACTTTCCAAATTTGATAACAACTCCAGTCTAACATTTTTAATACGAGACCAAAGAAACTTGCAAAAACACAATTCCATCTGAATTAAGGGGCAACTATAGTTGCCGTTTATACGGCATGCGGTGTGAATGGCCGACTACTATAGTCATATTCCGTGCAATACCTGATACTGCTGAGAGGCAGGATATAGTTAATATAATACAACGTCGTCTACTGATAAGGGTTGACTACAATCATTGTAATCAATCATAACTCATTTAAATTTGACTTTATTAAATTAGTGGATAAAATCAGGTCCGGAGGCTATGAAGTTAAAGGCTCGGGCCCCAATTTTTTATAAACTATCAAATAAAACAATATACCATAGCCTCGGTAGTTCATAACCCACCTAAAACTATAACTCCTACTCAGAATGACTGTAGCACTTACAGTTCAAGTACAGAGCAACAACTGAAAGTTTATAATGGCTATGCAGTTTAAAACTTAAACTCTCAATTAGTGGACCCAAGTTCAAGTCCTCCTCACTTCCAGCAGATTTTTCTAAAATTATTATTTCAAGCATTAAAGCAACCTGTACTGATCAGTCCACGACGCTATACTTTCAGGTCTACGCAAAGGCATCTCATTTGAAGGCTCATCTACGTCGGCACACCGGCGAAAAACCGTTTGCCTGCACATGGTCCGGATGCGGCTGGCGTTTCAGTCGATCGGATGAATTAGCGAGGCACCGACGTTCGCACTCGGGGGTGAAACCATATCCGTGCGAGATGTGCTCGAAAAGATTCGCGCGCAGCGACCACTTGGCGAAACACCGCAAGGTGCATAGAAAAAATGCGTATCCTCTTTTCCATGGGGGAAGGGGTATACGCGGAGGGAAGATAAATGTTTTACCGACGGAAATTTAGGAAATTGCCTATCGAATAATGGAATGCGCAAGCGTAGCAGTTTAAGTGTTGAGTGCCAGGCAGCGCTGTTGCGCTTGTTCCGTTAACACTGGAATTACCGGATTTATCTCTATTGTATTCAAATATATTAACCCCTTGCCCTACGGTTTCTTTTCTGATTGAATCTGCAATAACACAGAATTAATTGCTGAGATGAAAAATTATCAGTGATTTGTGATATAACATATAACTTAACGCAATATTGCTAGTATAGAAATAATTCCATCGTCTTGTGATCGAATAATATTTCCTATTTAATAGTTTTTTAGAAAACTTCAAATTTTCCTATTCCATTCACCGCGTCACGAGTGTCACTCGTCATTGTAGGGCAAAGGGTTAAATAAGTAATTTGGAAAAAGAGAAATTACGAGGTGAAAAGAATGATCTAATCGGTAATTTACGTTTTACAGAATAAAAGAGAAATATCTGCCGCATGGCTCCTCCATAGACTTAGAAAATTTTTATAAAAAATTGGGGACCAGTCATTTAGACCGCGATGGTAGCTCTAGTACTAAGAATTCTCGTGTTAACTTAACGCTAGACCTACCGATGATTAATTCTATTATATTTCAAAATACTAATTAAATATTTTAGAAGAAAAGAAGACAAAATCTTAATCAGTTTAATTACTCGCACTGTACGAGGTAGACGAAGAAAACTGAAAAAACAACGGTAGAAATTTAAGGAACATTTAAAAAAATTCAGAGTAACTTATTTTGACCAACCTGGTAGATCTAGTGTTAATCTTTTTGTAAAAAGATAGTACCTATTAGCAACTTTGTTAAACGGTCCAATTTTTTATCATTTTCACAAAGTAATTACAGCATACTGCAGTGTATACGCTGATGCAACAAAAACTGACCGATAAATTGAATTTTTCAAATTCTTTAATTCTGCTTATAAGCAGAAAAACATTGCTTATAAATAGAAAAACGCCGTAATTTCGCTGTTTGGCATTCTTCGACGAGATTTCTGCAAAGAAACGCGGAACGTAAAGAGCGAACCCTTTCACTATGAAAAGATCGAAGGAATTATCTTCGTTAGAACGCAGATAAGCATATGTTATCAATAAAATTCTGTAATCGGTAAAATGAAGAAATTAGACATTCTTATTTGAAAATTTGTATGCGTGAAAGCATTGGAGACAATCAACTGTTGATTATTTCGGCGGAAAAAGCGCGAGGAAGTATCTAACGGATGATTATGGTTATCCTTGGCAGTGAAAGGGTTGAAAGGAATGTTGAACATGTAAAGGAATCATGTTGCTCGTTTGTACGAGTCACCAGACTATCTCCATGTTGTACTTACTTCAGATAAAGATGGCGGAACTTATGTTTTTCTAAGGTCTCCGCGAATTTAAGGATTTCTGTTAAAGTTACGCGAATCAAGCAGGCTTCGGTGATTAAGATTAATACTTTTTCGTAAAGCGTGTAACGATTGAGAGATGAGCTTAGAAGAATTTCATAGAATTTCGAAGGAAATGAAAGTGTAAGTTAAATCTATAATGATAGTTTAAATCTAACTTTTCGAAATCGCAATAAACTGTGTTGAGATATGCCTTATTCCAATCATCAACCTTAGTGTTCTTTCCTATATTTTTATGTAAAGTAAAAGAAAAAAAAACTATAAAATACTTTCGCGTAGAGTAAAAGAACTATGAAATATTTTCACGTAGAAGAAAGAGATTAAATTCAAATAACAATGCAAATATGGTATAAGTAAAGCTTGTCAAACTCGCGGCCCACAATGACTGTCTTTGCGGCCCGTCAAGACAGAGAAGTCAAGTGTCAGGAAAAAGACATTAATTTTGACGTTATACTGGTTCCTTTTATTTTCGAAATACACCTATATTTCTATAAAAATTGAAGCTTTTATTGTTTTGCGGCCCGCATAAGCTTAGACCTTCTTTATTTGGCCCGTGTTAGTCTTTGAGTTTGACATGCTTGGAATACACATAACTCTTTTACGAAAATAAATTTTCAAACGCATAATTAGAAAAATATTGAAGCTGAATTCAGAGTTCTTATTCGATTTGCAACTTATGTTGACGAAATAATTTTATGCCAGTTATTTGGGCAATCAGAAATGTCGAGTACAAAAGGTGCAAAACATTAAATGTGCAAATTATTGACTCACCGTATCCTTCGAGAACGGTCTTCGAGAACTGATGACGCGACTTTTTTTTCTCCACGTGCCCCAATACGGTGGACGACGATTTTCGTTAAATAACAGCAACTTCGGCCTCTGCTTTTCTATCGATGGATTCTGATTTACGATGTTGCACATACCCTCACTTTCTTCACCTGTCGACAGAAGATATTCACTTTAAGAAAAGCAGCTTTTCAGTTAGCGCCGAAAAATACAAACGAAGAGGACGAACTTAACCCCTTGCCTTGCAAAAGCGAGTGACACTCGTGAAACGATAAATCGGATAGGAAATTTTCAAATTTTGCTAAACCTATCAAATTGAAAATGTCAGTGAGACACGAAACGATAAAATTATTTTTATAATATTAACACTAAAGGGCCGGTTCAACGGACAGAGAATTTGTAATTTTTTTGATTATTAAATAAAGACTGTTTTCGCCGAGCTTTCTAATAATAAATTAACAATCTCCTGCATATATTTCGGAAAAATATAATCGTTATTTTATAACCATTCAAATGAGTGACTCCGGTAAGAATAGGTACACGTAAAGTGCCGGTACGGTTAGTGTTAATATTACGTTAACTTAGCAGGAATCACTGATCAATTTTTATTTTACCAATTTAATTCTGAATTATTGTGCGCGCTGTCGCGAAAGAAATCGTACGGCAAGGGATTAAAATACTTTCTTGGAAGAACATAAATGTGTGATATCTTACCTAAGAAAACCACGTCATCTTTCGGTTCAAACGGCCACGTTTTCGAAGCTGTACGTGCGGTGAAATTCTTGCTCTTAATTTCTCCAAGATATAAGTCCGATTTTTTGTTATCTTTTCTGTTACATTTAGCGTCTAACGCCAGTTTGTCCTTTTCGGTTAAAACTCGTCGGCAGACCGGAGCTATTCTCATATCCGCTTTCACTTCAAAAGGCATGAAGTTCTTTACTTTAACTTCGTTCTCTTCCTGCATGGATTTAGTCTCTTGTTTTTTAGCAACGAAAAAGCTGGCGAAGGTAGATGCTGCTTTTTGCTTTTTACGCTCAGATTCCAACTTTTCTTCCTCCCTCTTTCGTTTCTCTTCTTCTTTGGCTTCCTTTTCTTTCTGTTTTTGCCTAAAAACAAATTGCATTTCAAGATATAACAAATTTATCAATCCGCTTGCCCATCGTGGGATTTTAATGATTCGGAATAGTCTTAGGTATGGGTAATTAAGTGTTCGTACTCGTTTTCCATTTGCTTTTTCTGCTGATTCAGTCTCTTCTCTTTCTCTTTTTCCTCTTTCTCTTTACGCTTTTCCTCCTTTTCTTTACGCCGAATTTCACGTTCTTCTTCCAACTTCTTTTCTTTTTCCTGCAGAACGAACAAGAAAACCATTATTACGTTGCAATGCTGATCTGTAATAAGAGAACAAAGATTACTTTAATTTACCATTCTTAAACGCTGCTTTTCTTCCTTTTTCTTAGCACTTAGCAACTTCTTCTCCTGCTGCTTAGGCGTTAACTTCTTCTGCTTTGGAGTTTCTGTATTTAATCTACTCCTTTGAGTTTTCGGTGTGACGGGATACTCGGTGTTTACAGTTTCTTCCGTTAAGTTACTTTCCGCTTGTTCTTCATTTTTGTCCTTCTCGTCCGAGGACAAAATTTCAACGTCGGAATCTGAGTTACTCTCCGCTTTTTCGCAAGATGCATCCACACGTAGAGATTCATTTTTCTTCTCAGAAATTTCATCTTCTTCCTCTTGCGGAGACGAATCTCTGTGATTTCTTTTCGTAACTGTTTCTTCATTATCAGCTTTCTTCAGGAACTTTGTTAGAGCACTCGTCTTTGGTGTACCCTTCGTTTCAGACTTTCTCCCCTTGCCTATCGAACTCCTTTTTGGAGTGCTTCGGTTGTTAGGAGTCTTCGACTTCTCCGACGTTGACTGTTGTAAAGGTTTATTTTCTATGTCCTGTATTTCTGCAATTTCATCGCTCTCACTTAAAGCACTGCTTTTATCATTCTCCAATTTCTCATTTTTTGAGTCTTTAATAGGGTGGTCTTGTACATATTTAATTACTTTTGGACTTTTATGTTCTACAGAAGGAGACGTTAACTTCCTCTTCTTGGTTATGCCGTTCGGTGAGCTCAGAGAACTCAACATTTGAAATGGCAATTGTGCTGAAAAAGTTTCCAAATTATGTACACAACTTTGATTATGCAAGATATTAACATTATAATACGATAACGATTCATTATCATGTTTTACTTTATCAGTTCGAGCAACGGACCTGCTTCAAGGCATAATTTATTCTATTTAACTATTATCAGTTACTTATGTGGACGTAGAAAGTGACCTTTACTTTATAAAAGTCAATCTTTCTACAAGCCTCGTAGATATCTGAATACTTTGAGTAAAATTCCCAACAAAACAATAAACGCTAAACCCATTCACTACTACGGGCGACTATAGTCGCTGTCCATAAAATGCCACTGACATACTAAGGACGACTATAGTCGCTCTCCGTAAAATGCAGCGTATTGTAAATACGATGAGTGATTGGAGTTACTGCGCATCGAATATCTTACTCTGGACATGTAGCATTAAAAGGAAAGATCTTTTTTTCCAAAAGACACCATCAAAGCAATTCTGTTAGTAATGCAATAAGCACAGTGCGCGGAAAAGATCGACAGTGGCTGCACTTATTGCAGCCACTGTCGATCTTTTTCGCGCACTGTGCACACTTTTGGCGCGGCAGCCCGTTCAGCAGGAATACCGTGCCAGAAAAGGCACCCGTAGCGAAAGGGTTAATACTTTCAGCCCAAATTAAATTCTTCCAAAAAGAAAAAGGTATCATTTATTGCTCCATTTGTTATAAAAAAGAAAAAAAAAGTGGATAATGACTGGAACATAAGCCGAACGTTTTTATTTGTCTTGGTTTCACAGGATTATCAATAGTTATCGTATAACAAATATCTTAAAAGGTGGTTTTAGAGTGAAACCACTAGGAACAAAAGGGTTAAAAGCGTTAAAATGAGTTAACTACCTTGTTTCATCTTCTTCCTCTTAGAAGGTGTACCTAATTCGATGCTGTTCTCATCTTGCACGGAGATGTCCATCACTTTCATTTGAATCCTAAAAAGCAACTTTTTAAACACACTTCCTAACGTACATACTACAAACTAACTCGTTAATAAGTTGAACACTAGCCATGTTTCACCTATTTCATAATTTCTATTAACATTACAACTACCAAGGCAGTCAAAATGACCAGTTTCCAGTTTTTTCTAGAAATTCCCCAAATCGATAGGGAAGCCTATCTTATGAAAGAAAAATTACTTAATTGATCGTTTTTTTAACCCCTTGACTTCTCTGTTTCTAAAGATTTTATTCAATATATTTAGATATAGTTGATATAACGCTGGCAGTTGTAGTGTTAAGTAAACCTTTTTTCATTAAAACCACGTCTTTATATGGCAGAATCATTCAGAGTAAAAACGTTTAAAAACCCGGCAAAATTTTATTTACTTTACAATAGCATTTTAATATCGAATACATAAACAAATCTGCAAGTATTGTCGTTTAAAAATTGCAAGAGAAATCATTGAACTTGGTACCGCCGGTGATCGAAGAAAACCCGCGACATTGACGTATTAATAATATTAAAAAACACTAATTAATACGTACAGATAATGAATGCATTTTTACGATAAAAGATTGAAATACAAGATTTCATTTCAATTTCTCACCCGATGGCTTTCGAGATGTGGCAATTCCTTAAAACATCACCGCAGTCAACGAAAGTGGCAACAAATCTGTCAATGAAATATTACCATAACCTAAGAAATAATTTAACGCGCAGACTTGAGACACGAAAAACTTCGAGACGATCGAATCTTCCGAATGCAAAGCATGTAGAAACGGAATGTCATGCAGATATCTTAATTATCTTTAATTTAGAAAATTACTTTCAGCAAAAACGAACACCGCGAACAGATCACTGTCTAATTGCGGTCGCGACGAAATCCGCGGGAAAATGGACTTAGGTAGGGGGATCAGCATGCGCGACCCACACGTTCATGAATTTCGCTCGAAATTCATCAACACGTTGAATATTTCACATTTCTGAAATTTGCCGATAATTGTATAAACTAGATTTTATACTAGACTGACAATATCAAATAAAGTACTCATTGTTAATTTTAATTAAATACCACTACTTTCAACGATAACCAACGGAGTTGAGGTGTTTAACGACTTAAGATAGAGCCAATCAAGTTTGGCTTTAGGAATTGACATTCGTCTTTAGAGATTTGTGAATACGGCATTATACTTATGTTTATTGACGGATCTTTCGTTTATTTTGTTAAGGATCGATTGGTATTTGAAACGATGTAAATGCTTTTTGGATTATTTCTGTTCGACTTTTGTATCAAAGGAAGTAATGTAGCTTGTGTTTCAAATAGCAGTAAAAGCTTTCGTATGTCTTCAGATATTACACCTACATTGGAGAAAATATAATTAATCTAAAGCTAAAGAAATCTAACCTAAGACCTGTCCAATAGAAAATCGAATTTATCAAGTAATTGGCATTTCGCAGAGAGCAGATGGAAAATATTAACCCCTTGCGCTACTTTAACCCTTTGCAGTCCTATGTCGTGCTATACTCGACATAGGTGTTCACTTAATTTTATTTGCTAACAATTTAACACGTTGAATGCCATGGAGGTCACCGGTGACCGGCGATTTTCAGTTCAATGAAATTTCATATGACTTTTAAATTGGAATATTTACGAATGTTCTAATAAATTAAGTATTTAAATATTGCCGATCAAAAGTTAAAGCCCTGCTGACTATATATCTATTTGTTTCTTTAAAATTTCTGCTTTGTAAAGATGTGATTTTAATAGAAAAACTTTCACTTCAGTAAAAACGACGGAACTAGCAAAATACCGTGGCGTTCAACGTGTTAATATCGATTTTCCAATTTTATAATGATTTTGTAATATCACCGAAATATCCGTCAGTCCCTATAGTTATTGCTATCATTTAAAGAAATGAATGACCAACGATAGAAAATGTGGAATTAATTTCATTTAGCTCACTACAAAATTGATAAAATAATTCGGGTCGCAAAGGGTTCACACTATCCGTACCATACGCGGTCTAATGATCGGTTCAATGAAATGAAAATTCATTATATGTAATATGTAATTTCTATTAAATTAATTAAGCAATTAAATTGAAAATATCAGTGTCTCACGAGACGGCCAAATTATTTCTGTAATATTAATATTGCAGTCAATTATACAAAATGTTAAAAATCAGACAGAATTTTTTATTTCTGCAATTAATTTCGAGTTATTACGCACGCTGTCAAAATACAAATTGTAAGGCAAAGGTTTAAGTAGACAGTTACGCAGTTCCTTAACTCTTATCCATTGCGTTGCGCCTCATAGAGGTCGATTTTGCTGAAACCCTGGCCAAAAGTCTAAAAACTTTTTCATTGATAATTGAAACCTAACAATTGTATTTGATTTATGACACATCAGAGCATACGTTTTCACTAATAAAACTTTTTTCACACAATATTCTTAGAGATATACGATCTCAAGGTTAATACGTTTACAACGTGATGTTTCCGCGCCGGAACTAAAATTATGTTTTGGATGTACTATAAACATATGATCCCTTTATTTCTCTTTTGGTAGTTATTTGTCATGCTTTAAATTTCAAAATATGTTGGTTTCATTTTTTTATTTAATAATTTACAGCTATTACGAAGAAAATATGAGTCCCATGCATTCCTTCTCCTTTCCTAAGGAAATAGTCAAAAGGTTGCCTTAGGTTGGCATTAATTTTTTTTTAAATAAAAGTTTGAAGCTTTCTGAACAAAAGCCGATCGGTTCCAGCTGCTATTTTCTGCTACCCTTCGAGTTATTAACAATTGTTGGTTGCGCGCGCCATTCGTATGGTAGCGCATTTATATGCATCGGATGGGAGTATCGAATTCTACTTACTGATATATTGAATCCGCCATTTTTTTGAATATTTTGAATTCCGATCCGTAATCAGGTACTAAAAAAACACAAGAATACTAATTTTTGCGCGAAGCCAAATATTTTTCGACACACATGTCCGCCATGTTGAATCCGTCATTTAGTTTTTGAAAGTTTTGAGTTCTGATTCGACCCAAATAATGCTAATATATCAATTTTCGATTAAATTCCAGCTGTTTTGAAGTTTTCACCAGGATTTTAGCGAAATCGACCACTGTGCGCCGACCACATGACGTATGTAGACGTCGCATTCATTTGACTGGTTAACTTATGTTTCATACGGTGAACGTAGACTATTCACTCTACAGCTCTCCAATAAATTTTAAGAATTTTCAAAAGAAATCGGCAACCAGCTTTTCGACTGGCCCGGTATCTCCAGTGTTAACTTCATATTGAGTTAATAAGACCGCCAACACCGCGATTGAATCCTCCTCCAATTATCTCCGCTAGATGTCTCCCCGATAACTTCGCACTTGTTCTTCGAAATATCGCATACCGATCGGGCGGCTCGCCGCGAAGCCGTTTGGTCAATAAGAACCTCGCCGTCGAAACGGCACGCTGAAAATCGCTGAAAGAGATAATGCGCGTCTGACGCGTCGACTACTACGGTCGCTGTTGTGTCATTGCGGTACGTGACGCCGTCATCGAGTGTATCGTGCCGGAGGAGAGAGTGACATCAGTAATGATAGACAGTCCGATTGTAAAAAAGGCGGATATCCTTGATCTCCGACGTGAAAATCCGTCAGTAGGGGTGTTGCTTCTATAGCCGATGGAAAAGGTCAACCCTGTGTGGATTCTATGCGATGTACCGGCGCCCCACCCCCGTTAAATCTTTCTCCTTCAAATCTAACCCTTAGCTCATTTCCCCGGGTACAACACGCGCCGCACGCTATGCACGGAATAACTTCTACCGATATTCTTGTAACTTGCAAGGTAAGACCTCGATACGATCTTATTTTTACACGACACGCTATGATCCATTTCACGTTGTAATTTAACGCTCTCGCTAGAACGACCGAATTTCCATCCTCTGTGCCCGTGACATTTAACAAAACTTCTACGATGTCTCCGTTTTGTGACGTACGGCGGATCCTTTTTATTTTCAAGCAACGTCGATTGCACGTAGAATTTCTCACGATGGAGAAAAGTCTTGTGGGAATGACAGAGAAAATCGTGCATTGCGGCGTTTATCATTAGTCCGTGACTCGAATGCGGAATCGATTGTCAATACATGCTCGAAGTAGTACCCCACTGAAGGAGAGTATAAAGTGCCCGTACGTCGCCGCATCGGCGGAGATGTGTATTTACAACGCGGCTCGCTCGCCTTCGTGAATACAAACGACGGATAAAATTATTGCCGGTCCGATTGAACGGTAATAATTGCCGGACGTGAAAGAAACGGTTTATGTGGAATAATATCGGCTTACTGAGGGTGGCAGGGGAGGGGGATATTACGAAATATCGAAAGTCGTGAAAGTGATTTTTCGCCACGGTTTCGGGATTTGCAATCGAGTTTTTTTCGACGTTCGCGCTCGGTTTTTGAGGATTTAATCGGGTGGAAATTGTGCACGGGGGATGAACGGGTTGTTTTTGGGAATGATTTTGGAATATTGAAAAATTTGGTAATGCTTTGGAATGCTATTAGGTTTTGCTCGTGATTCTTGATGATTCGGAATGAGAGCTAGGGGTGGAATGTTATTTTGCGATTTTAAGCAGCGTTCATTGGCTGTTTAAGTAGTGAAAATTTATAGGCAGAATAATTTACTGCAACTGTAATTTTTTTTGTTAAAGTGCACATCTTAACGTGCGAAATAATTTAATGACAAAAAGTCAACATTGTAATGAAAGTTTTAAGCAATTTTTGATGTTAAAGTATTGATAAATCTATGTTAATAGTTCAGTTGAATTTCAAAGTTAGTATGACGCAATTTTTTTTAATTTTTTAACATTGAAACATATTTAAATTATGGCAATTTGGAATAATCTCAAATATTTGAAGTTTTTTTATCATCCTCGAAATACGTAACTAAATATAAATGGTAATAAAGAATTTTTATTTGATTGTCGAAATAATGTCGTTGATTTTAAGTTCGTTTATAAATATTCACGTTAATATTGAAACGAGTATATAAAACGATAATTTTTATAAATATTGCTATGCAAATATTGCTGCAAACATTTTATAAATATTAATCTGATAGAATTTATTGATAGGGTGTTCTTGTTGATGCAAACTTGCTACTATATTTTAAGTCTATAAAATCAGCTGTGTCAAATGTATGAAATGTAATTTATCAAATTGTAAATTAAATGAATCTTAAGTTTGCAAGATTAACATGGCTCACTTGAAACTTCAAGAAAATTCCATTTTTAACAACTCGCTTGACTGAATATTAGGTTTTATTTAACCTTCGTCCTTTACAATCTTCTTTACGACTGTTCATAGCATAGTTAACACGTTGAATGCCATCCATATTTCGCTAGGTTCATCATTTCCACTGAACCGAAACTGTTTCTATTAAAATCACATCTTTATAGAATAGAAATATTAAAAGTAAGAATAATTATGTGCTCAGTAATACTGCACTGTTCTAACACAAATATTTTAATACTGAATATATTAGCATATCCGTAAATATCGGAATTTAAGAATTCAACAGTGCCGGTCACCGGTGACCCCCATGGCATTCAACGTGTCAACCATTAATTGGTTTTTGCATTTGTTTACTTTAAAATATAACTGATAGTATGAAGATAATTTCACAGTTTTTAGAAAAGCTCCAGCTCTTTTTATTTCATATTCTGTACCCTGAATGTCCCTTGTTATTGTAGGGCAAAGGTTCAATTTATATTTACCAAAGGGTCGCTTATGAAAAGGTTATTGAAAAGCTTAGATCCACAGTTGAACCCTTTCCTCGTAAATTATATTAATACATAGATAATGTATTTATTGTTACAGTGAAACCTTAAATAGTTTTAATGTTAAAAGTGCATTGATCTATGCACAATATAAGGACCTTGTCACATCTATGTCGTGATTCTTACACTGACATTAAAGGAAACAATATGTACGCGCTACAAATGCAAACTGCCTGCCAAGGCGAAGGCAGTGGCGAGCCTGACGATCCCAGTAGTCATCATCAAGAGCCAGCAAGGCCTGCTGCTCAAGATTGTAGTTCATTTGATATTGTCAGAGCAACCCAGGTAAATAAATGACTCGGTTATAGCTCAGAATTGTTTCGCTGCACTCTTTCTTTCTCCTTGTTATTCTACATTTTTATAAATGTATTTTCTTCAGTATGGAGCTTTGGATCGAGTGACGGAGTTAGTAGAGGCCGGTGCTGATGTAAATCAGCCCGATACCGAAACTGTGACATTGTTACACTGGGCTTCAATAAATAATCGAAAAGATATTGTAAAGTACCTTATCGCGAAAGGAGCTGTCGTCGATGCGATCGGTGGCGAGCTTGCTTCTACGCCCTTGCATTGGGCTACAAGGTTAGCTGTAAATTATATATAAATGACGTACAATGCTTAAAGTAAACATTTAATTCTAAATAACAGTCGTATTGGTATGGAAAATATAATGTAATATTTCCTATATTCCTCGAATTTTTACAGACAAGGACACTTGTCGACAGTTGTGATATTAATGAGGGCAGGAGCGGATCCTACTCTCAGAGATTCGGAAGGTTTTTCCTGCGTACATTTAGCAGCACAGTTCGGTCATACGTCTATCGTAGCTTATCTAGTCGCAAAAGGGGTAAATCCTAACATGCCGGATAGAAGTGCAATGACGCCCCTCATGTGGAGTGCCTATAAGGTTAAGAGGTACATAAGAGACAATGATAAGACTACTTATCTTCATAATTTCTTTCGTCGGGATCGTGTTGTATTGTTTACTTTTAAGTCTTTCTTTTTACAGTTTAGACCCGACGCGCCTCTTATTAACTCTAGGCGCGTCGCATTCTCTCACAGATAATTTACACGGTAACACGGCTTTGCATTGGGCTATTATAGCTGAAAATAGTACAGCGATATCAACGTTAGTTCATCATGGAGCGTCCCTGGAAATACCAAACTTTCAGAACGAGACTCCTATGACATTGCTAGGCCGTCACATTGGTGCGGCCTGGCTAGGACAAAAAATCAGTCAGGAAATACGAGAGAAACAGGGCAGAACGAGAACATGGTGCAGAGACAAGGTATGTACGCTTTACTTCGTAATTACTTTAGTCCTTTATTTATAAGTTCCATTGTTTTCAGAGGGTACGTTGGTACTGTATGGTCAGTACTCCTTTTATAGCATTTTACATAGTCGGATTAATCCTTCAAAGTGGATTGGATTATCTAGTGAAATTAGGTGCCTTCATCGCCCTTTATATAGCAGTGTATTTAGCTAATCATTTTATTTTTGACGAACGACTCTTTCATATTTTGCCAATGTCCATTTATTTGGCAACAAAGGTGAGTCTTAGTGAACTTTTTATTCTGTTATGTAATATAAATTAATTATTAATGATCCTCGACCTCTCATTAATAACTGTTACAATAAGTCGTATAAGATCGAGAACATTTTTTTCCATCTTTTACGCACATGGGAAGTAGCAATGAATATCAAGAAATGATAATAATTAAAATGAATTTTAAAACGCAACGAAACGTATTCGTGGCAAGCGCGTTGTATCAGTGTTATACGTTAGATATACCGCGTGATATTCTTATCGTGAAGTATATCTTTTAGATAACCCACATACGAAAAGGTAATAATAACTTGTGAATTGATAACGTTATAAAATACCGGAATTTCCATCGCTAGATACTCAACATCGCGAACCGTTTCTCAACGAATTCGCATACGCTGATGTAACGATACGACTATTCGTAAGCCACAGGTCGTTTCCGCTGACGTAATATTACGTCTTCTGATTTATAGTTGCTCAGAGTACACGAAGGTTACTTCGTAACGAATTACTACAGTCGTCCAAACAGTAAAAGGGTTAATGGCACGGCATAATAACAAGTACATTTGGATTCAAACTGTTTCATATAACTTTAACCGTTTGCTATTGCGTAATTTTAATTGTTATGCTAAAATTGCAAAACGTAAGATCGTGATCAATTCTACATTTCTTGCGCAAAGAATACGCAGTTTTTCCCAGTTTTGACGCAGAATGCAAAGAAATATCAGCTCTCAAACGTTGACATTCAATTTCGAGGACATACCAATGTGCAATTATTTTGCGCATGTATTTAACCCTTTTAATGCCGACCGAGAAAATTGACTTAATTAATGACAAATGTATTTCTTTATTTGTTGACAATCGTAGTAATAATAGTAATCTAACATTGCCAAGAAAAATGGAAAAATCCTTTGTTTCTTACAAAACAGTTATTATCAATGAAAAGAATTTTTATTTAGTCATAATTTATAAGTCATAAGTCGTGTATTATCAATTATTTACAATAAAATTACTAATATGATGTGAGAAAACTAAATAATAGTTGAATAATGCGCGGCGTCAGAAGTGTTGCAAACGACGATATATCATCGTCCGGCGCTAAAACGGTTAAAATCGCTATGTAATTCTTATAAACGAAATTTCAAAAATATTCTGTCTTTCAGATGTGGATATACGTTACATGGATATTCTGGTTAGGGATACACGCAGCTTGGTATTTATGGTTATTATTGGTAGGAGGTTCTGTACCACTTTGGATATGTTTTCTGCAATCTTGGAGAGGCGATCCAGGTGTGATTACAGCGACCCACGAGGACAAACTAAATGTAAATATCGTTTTAACCCCATGTCTTACAATAATGAGTGACGCTTGTGACGCGATAAATGGAATAGGAAATTTGGAAGTTTTCCGAAAACTATTAAATTAAAAATATCAAACTTCTGTGCTATTAACACTATGCCGTCCGGTGACACCACGTTGGTGTCGTGCGAAAATATGCGGACAAATGCCGGTGACTCCACGTTGGTGTCGTGCGAAAATTTTAAGACAGTTGCCTATTATATCGCAAAGGCGCGGCTATCTCACCATCACAAATTGTTGCAAAGTATCGCTTGTATCCTGTACAGGCTGCAATACGCTACATATCCTCGAAATTTCGTGAAAATTGCGGGACAGAATTGTAACTTATTGTGATTAGTAAAACGCGACGTTTTATGATTTCTCGACAAATTCGAAAAGCGCCGCGCCAAACCAAAGAACTTTGATTTATTGCGCGGACGGCATAGTGTTAATATTGCGTTAAGTTATACGCTATATCAGAAATCAAGGATAGATTGTTATTTCAGCAATTCGGAGTTATTGCGCATTCAGTCACAAAATAAATCGTACGGCAAGGGGTTAACAAACAACAGCGTTTCCTAAAAATGTTATTTATTATCTATCCTTATAATATTAGCAATGGAACTTATCATTTAACGTTACAATTTCCAGACAATTATAGAATTAGCAGAATCGGGTGGCTTTGAACCGCAATGGTTTTGCAGTAGCTGCTTGGTTAGAAGACCTATGAGATCTAAGCATTGTTCTACGTGTGATCGATGCGTAGCGCGATTCGATCACCATTGTCCTTGGGTTAATAATTGTATCGGTACGTAAATCAAATTCTGTTAATGTATGAAGCTTTAAAATTTAAGGAACGATGAAAAATTTGAGAAAACCTTTTCACGTTTATTCTTCCCGAGACACTTTGCAATTACAAGAAAGATATCTCATTGTTTTGAATGGAATAACATGTGTATTTTGAAATTTCTTTCAGGCGCACATAATCACAAGTACTTTCTGGGATTCCTGGCGTCTTTATTAGGCCTGTGCATCGTTGTCTTGTCCGCTAGCGTGCAGTATTGGCAATTCGAATGTTGGACGAACTTGACGAACGGTCATAGCGCAGACAATTATTTAGTTGCTGCAGCTACCTGCGACGCATGGGTAATGTGGGTGGCTGCAAATACGTCCCTACATTCCTTCTGGGTTGGCACGTTGCTAGCATGCCAATGTTACCAGGTCTGTTCATTTCCTCTGTGCTATTTAACTAAATGCAACTTAACACGGTCGGCTCTCCTATTACACGGTTAACCTTTTGCCCTACGATCTCTTTTCTGACGTGTACGCCATAGTTAAACGTAAACTTACAGCAGTATAAAAAGATAACAGCGATTTTTTCTATCTCAAACACGTTGAAATGAAACTCATAGCACAAATCAATTTTATAATACCACGTGTTGCTAATTTGCAACTAGAGAGTTGTTTAACTAGTTAACTGCGGAATTTATTTCAAAATCCCTCGCAGGATGCGAAATTAAAATCAAGTAGCGGCGGTATTTTCCTAGTTCCTTCATTTCTACTGAGGTGAAACTTTTCCATTAAAATCACATCTTTGCAAAGCAGGAACTTTAGAGACACAAAGAGGTATATGGACAACAGAACTTTACCGTTTTGAGACCATCGCGTAAATATTCACTGAATTAACAAATTCATAAATATTACAATTTAAAAGTTATATGAAGTTTCATCGAATTTAATAGGGTCGGTCACCGGCGACCGGCACTGTTGAATTCGATGAAATTTCTTATGATTTTTAAATTGCGATAGTCACTGATATGCTAATATATTCAATATTAAAATATTGCTGTTAGAAAAGTGAGGTATTACTAAGTACATAACTATTTTTACTTTCAACATTTCTATTCTAAAAAACCGTGATTTTAATAGAAACAGTTTCGGTTCGGTGCAAATTATGAAACCAGCGAAATACGCGTGGCATTCAACGTGTTAATAACAGATTCAACGACCGCAGATCCAGTGTTAAGTTCGTTTAGGAAAACTTCTGAACAGAAATTTCTTCAAATTATCTAAATCCCCAATTCTTTCAATCACTTATCAGATAATGGTACTCGGAATGACGACTAACGAACGCATGAACGCCGGACGCTACAAGCATTTCAAGCAAGGGAATCCGTTTCATCGTGGCGCCGTTCAGAACGCCGCCGATTTCTGCAACTTCAGCTTCTGCGGGGTGAAGGCAAAGCCCAGCTCGGACTGGTTGCACAGTTTCGATCTCAAACAGAGCATCGAGAAGTTACCTCTTCTCGCCACGAAGGATAATTTCCAATACGTTTAGGACTCTCTTTCCTCCCGAAGCCCAGGAAGAACGTTTCCATGGGAAGCACGCGATGTAGCCGTCAGATGCTAATGACGTGTCATATCAGATATATTTTATGCCTGATGCACTTTACTTCCAGGCAACCAAAGAGTTACTACGAGACCCGGACGAGGAGTGACCTTTCTTAAGGTAGTAATTGTGCATATATACATACATATACAGATTTAAAATGCATACTGTAAGTAATTTCTTACAAGTCAGTAACCGTAAGGATTTTAAGATTTATATGTTGTGAAAGACTGTTCTACGTCGTAAGTATGCATATCCGAGCACTTTGTGTATTCTACTTTAAAGAGAAGAGATTTCGATGGAGTGAAAACGGTAGAATCAGTTGCACAAGTAATTCGATTCGAATTTTTACGAGAAATTATCCATCAACACCGGTTTCGTTCGCGCTTCCTCAAGCGAAGCGTATTTAAACGTCGTATAATTACTTTATATAAACGCCTTGTAAATATCGATAATATTTTCCATATGAACGCAATGCATGATCGTTAAAAAGCGAATGCCTTTATTTCCGAGTGCACGAAACACTTCGACACGATGCAACGTCGCGGAAACAGTGACGTTCGAATTTTCGAATTTCTCGCAGAGAGGAAGTACAACTTTGACCCGTTTGCATCGCAATTTAAGTTGTATTATTCATCAATTCTAACGGCAATATGGATTTGTGTCATTGAAACATGCGCGACTGATCATCGAGATATCTCGTCGAGAACTGATCAACAGTAGGAAACACTAATTATCTGTATATTTCAGAGTATACAGATAAATAATAACAATTTAATAGCAAAGCTACTATACTGTCCTATTCTTCTAAAAACGTTAAAAAAAAATACACCCTCTGTTCCAAAATAAGTGTCTTATTTACACACTTTGCTTGTTTCGAAATGAGTATCAACTTTCGAGAATGTAACTGAGTTTGTTGTAATTATTAATATTGTAAGTTTAAGTATTATGTAGCATAAACGTAAACTTGAAAAATGACAATTAAATCAACTGCTAAGTGTACGCCGAGCAGTTGTAATTGCTTCACAGCTACTAATTATACTTTTTCGTAATTTCTAGTGGAAGCTAGAATGTTTATCTACCTTTGGCTGTCGGCTGAATTCAATAGAAATATTTTTATTTCCCGCGGATTATTTCGCGTTTGATGATACAAAAATATCCACTTTTCGCGTAACATTTCACTCACTGATGCAAACGGGTTAAAATCACATTACGACATGTACACCGTAATGGCTTTACAAGAGTAAATCCACACCATGACAGTCAACTACGTGAAATCATCATACGATGTATTTTTATCGATGTATTATTTATTACAGTTGTTTGTATTCTCGTAGAGTTTTAAACGTCTAGAAATTCGTCAAGTAAGACACGAAACAGCAATATATATATATATATATATATATATTATGAGTACACTTTTTTGCTAACATTGCGTACGTTTTATTACGGTATAAGCAGCATCCGCGAGACAATGAGATTGTAAAAGGGATTCGTAGAATTGCAAACGTAAAAGGACGACAGGAGAAAACTTTCGTATTATAGCGTACTCGAACGGCGAAATAACGAATTAAACGTAAGAAATAACCGTGAGTCATGTTACGGGGGAATCAGCGACGATGGAAAATCCATCGAGAGTTATGGCATGCGTGTGTAAGAAATTCTTCGCGTCTAGAAAATGCATCGAAAGAGAATAATCAAAGTAACGAAAACGCCTGTGCAAAATAGGGACATTACGATGAAATTTATATCGCATAATATTGTTAACGGCTATTCGATCCGACTTTTTTCGTACTTACGTGTAAGTTTACCTGACTTAAGTGCCATGCTTGTACTCTTCGAAATACACGATACGTACACACATGTTAGAATTGTACGCTCTACCATCGTAAGATAATGAGCTGTTTAGTTTGAAAGTGGCATAATACACTTTGTTCTTAAATCGAGATATTTAGCGCCGAATCTAAGAAAGCCGGTTAAATTGACGGATTTATACTTGTTTTTAAACGGTTCGCAAATTTTTAGAGCAGCGGTACGGTAGATATTTCACATGTACCTTGTAATACACAAATTACTTATTGTCCGGCAACTGAAAGATGGCTAGGGAGCAGCGAAGCATCTCGTTTTAAACCGCCTATTTCCGCCGTTTCGTTTTTGAAATCCTTCAACCCAGCCTCCAAAAGTGAACGATATGCAGTGTGTTTACTTTAGGAGACTGGATTTGGGAATTCCAAAAACAAAATGGCGCGAATAGGCGTTTGTAAACGAGACGCTCCCTAGCCGTCTTTCAGTTGTCGGACCGTAACCCTTTTGTTCCTAGTGGTTTACCATGAAGCCACCTTTCAAAGAATTTGTTACTTGGTAATGTAGCCATCACTTTCTTTCTATTTTACGAAAAATGTGCAGCAACAAATACATTTTTCTTGTTTGAATAACTTATTTTGGGTCTTAAAGGGACAACTGATCATTTTCTTTGCCGATTGAATGTTCTTTTTTCGAAGTACTTATTTAATATATTTAAGTAGAACACATTTGACGCACGTACATCTAGTGTTAAGGATTCGCGTTTTAACCGTCTATGGGCCCCTGTAACTTTTAAGTAACACAAGACAAATCTAAGCTTTTATTCTTCAAAGTCAATATTTTAATTTTGCCAAATATTGCAATAAAAATCGAAATTCTTTATAATTCAATGTTTCGAAATCAAGTTAAATTGATTATTTATAATAGTATTTTTATCATTTTCTAATGTGCTATCGTGCAACTGAGCTTCAGGTGCCACAGAAAATTCGGACTATAGAGGGTTAACGTGTTCAACGCTAAAACTAACGGCTTTATATCTATTATTTTTAAATAAACAAAATGAGTACCTTGGAAAAAGAGGAATCCAGAGGCATAAAAGATGATCGGCTAAGTAGTTTTTGTTTTATGAGATAGACGAAAAATATTTACTGCATGGCTCCCCTAGAAATTTGGGGAATTTTTCGAAGAAATTGGGAACCAGTGATTTTACCAGTGAGCTTACGTGCCGTCGGTCCCTGAAATTTTTCTTTCTGTTGCATTTTGTAACATAAACAAGGCATTCTCACGCAGCAATATATAAAAAAGAACTAAATAACTCTCTGTACCATTTTACTCTCTTTTTCAACGTGCTGCTAAATGCACTCAGTTGATCAGAAATATCTTTAACCCCTTGCCCTACGATTTCTTTTGCGACTGAGCGCGTAATAACTCAGTTTTAATTACTGAAAGAAAAATTTATTATTTATTTCTGATATTCTATACCATCGAACGCAATATTAATAGTGCAGAATTAATTTTATTATCTCTGGACTCACAGATATTTTCAATTTAGCACATTGCATGCGTGTGAATTTCGCGGGAGTTTGGCCATTCAGTAAAATCGCAATAAATCGAAAACTACTTCCTTTTTCTCAACGAAACTTTTTTTATTTTACACTTAAATATATGTTCTACGATTATTTAAAAAAAAATTATTTTAAAAAAAGATGCCCGCTCTCCAGCACTAATCTACTAAATACGTACTTTTACGTGACCCGACAGACTGCAGAAACCGTAAAAGTACGTTTTCCGCATGCAATTTGTTTATAGCTTTTGGAGAACTTCAAAATTTCCTATTCCATTTATCGTATCACGAGTGTCACACGTGAATGTAGGGCAAGGGGTTAAAACCGAATACTATTTGTTCGCTCGGATACTTATATTCTCCTCGGTATAAATAATGTAGTATAATTGAAGTGCTAGTGGTAATTATGGTAAATTGACTTATGCCACTGTCGAAATAAATGGCTCATATGATGAACGTTGACTGTTAACACCCTATTAGTTACTATTACATACCATTACGTAAACTCGACGTTTTGACGATAGCAATATGAAATATTACGGCATATAGTATATATATATACACATATATATATGAGAATATTGTTTATAATGTCTGTTTAAATGGATATCATACTTTAATGATTACCGCGGAACGATTCCACAGGAATTACCCTTGCTAGTTGGCGTGGCGATTTAATTATTATTTTTCTGTTTGACCCCTCCGCCACGAGGCTATTGTTTACACTTTTTTTATTGTGTGTAAAATTCTATTGCACTGCGATTTTCTGCCTGTATTGTCAAATTAAATTTGTATTTTAAACGCTTCTATTATAATTTAAAAGTTGCATGCGAAAAGTGGAAGCGTTTATTTTATTCTAAACGCAATTTTCATCCCTTTGCAAGGGTGAAGATTATATGTATCGTTCTTTTTGCGGTTGAAAGTTCCATAAATTTCGAATTTGCATAGTTAACTTTACGAATCTAACTCAAATTAGTGTGCGATAATAGTCTTTTTTATTGGCGAAGGGGTTAAATAAAATTAAATAACGTGTAGATCGACACACGGAATCGATATTATCGGCCATCAACGAATGTCACGAGGCAGTTCTTTTACATTCCACGAAATTAGTAGTTCTCAGTCTTCTTGTTTCTTATACTCGATATCGTAAAATGTACACCGTCTTATCGTTTAAAAGCGACATCACGTAAATCGTGCGAATAGGCAGAATAAGTTACTTAAGGTGTTACAAGTGGTTCGTTCTGATTAGCAGAAGCAAGGAGAAGCGTTTCTGATAAAGAGAGTGTATGGTATCGCATCGCGACAACGGCGATCTTTCTTTTCATTTCTTAAACAAGCCACTTAGGAGTTATCGATATCGATTCTCGTTTACGAAACGGATCCAATTACGAGTGATGCAACATCTCATAGGTCTCATCTCTCCGTCTCTAAATCAGACCTAGTTAGAAAATTTTAGGATTCATTATCTCCAATGTGTCCCATCGAAAAGTCGCAGGAATTGAGCATTATATTCATTTCAATTTTTATGATAATAAGCGATAAAAAAAGGGTTGCCCGTTTGAAGAAAACGAGGCGACTCGCTGATAACGCGTAGAAAAATGTAGGACAGCGGTTCTCAAACCCTTCCGAGTCCTCTTTTTGACTTGGAATTCTGAATATTCTTCGTTTATGTGGATTGTATCTATCGATATTTACTGCGTTAACCCTTTGACTATGAAAGGCGTATATATACGTTCTCGAAGGATTAATGTGCACGGAAGACGTATATACACGGTTTTTAAATTTTGATGTAACATGTATATCAGTGGTTCTCAAGTTTCTTCAGGATTTCTCGCGTGACAGTCTTATTACAATTTTTTAAATTACTCGCACACCCTTTAAAATTAACTGTAATTAATATACAGGCTGCTGTTAACGAAATATTTTTCAACAAACAATTATTTATTCGAAAAATGGCAAATCTGAGTCATCAAATGTAAATTCAATGGGATGGGCGCATCTGCTTTGCTTGAACCGATCGAAAATTGCAACTAACAATAAGTGGGCCTTTCGCGGTTCCCTGAAGGCCCCTTCGCAGCCCGCTATAGCAGTGATGTGCAAACTTTGTTAGCAAAGCGCCAAAAAGAAGAACAAATTTTGACCGGCTAATATAATTTATTATAAAGCTCAATAAGGCCCCAGAAAATTATTATTTTCAGAATTCTTTACTATTAAATAATCTGGCTGCTATTATTTTAAAATCTGCAGCGGGCCAGATACAATTTCTTAGCAGGCCCCATCTGGCCCACGGGCCGTACTTTGCCCATTACTGCCCCAGAGGCACGCGGACCCAAATTTGAGGACTACCGACATATACTGTATTACTAAATTTTCTTCTTTACACTTACTTTGATGTTCGGGTCCCCTACAATTAACATTTCCGGTCCCAGACCCAAAATATTTCACTGCTATGGACAAAGAAGCTCTATGTCCTCTCGATTCTTTTGAACAAAATTTGTCCAGTAAGCTCTGGGACTTAGATGATTAATTACGATCATACTTACTTTAAAAATAATCATATTTCACATTCGTTTGAAGAAAATTTGCACTTTTGTAATTTTGAGGCTTTCGCGACCATCGTCTACTGAACAATGGCTTTGAATTTTCGGGTTTAAGCCGCGTTAAGTGTTGCGAAACATCCTGATGTTTAAACCTTTAAACCCCTTAAACATTTAAACCCGAAAATTCAAAACCATTGTTCAGTTGCACTTTTGTAAGTTAGCATAACAATATGCAATGTTGTTGGATTCATGAGAAATTTCGCCACAGTCAAAGGGTTAAAAATCAAAATGGCGAAGCTGTGTAAAATCATGAGATTGACAGAAACTCTTGGAACCAAAAGGAAAGTAATAATTTAGCATCCTCGAAAGAATAGTTTTAACTCTTTCAAACACTAAAAGCTTGGCACAGTACTTGAAGTCTACCCTTCAGGGTTAGCAACGGTTGCTGAACTAAAGAATCAAAATATTGTGAATATTTGAATACGAAAAAGATTCAGAAAATGCTACTTTGTTCGATCAAGTTACGATTTTGATTACAGTGAAATTACCAGTGAAGAAAAAAGCAAGAATATTGAGAGGTTTGAGAACCGTTGTACCAAAAAAAAAGTGTCACGATGTTCTCTTCTCGATATCATATACTTGGTGTCTTTATGAAATTTACAAAAGAATTACTAGTAAAAATTTACTTGACTCGTCCTATCTAATAAGAAATCGATTTAAGAGTTTTCAAACCAAAGGTTTGACGTTTAAGGATTTTATCGGAGGGAGTTCTGCCGTTGCAGGAATCCCTGTAATAGATTTTTTCTTTGTACATAGGTGTATTTGCAACCGTCGAAATCCAGTGTGAACAATTTTTTGAAAATAGGTGGCAGATACGCGTGGAATTGTGTTCGTTTAGCCCGGAGATAATTATTGTCTGATGAGAGAATCGGAAGAATGCAGTGTGTACTACAGATTGGGAGGGTGATTCGCAAAACCGCGATGATTTGTAACAATTTTTGAGTGAAAATGTGAAAACCTGCAATTCTGTGAAGCTTCTTCTCTTTGTTGCCGTAATAACGGAAATTTTTCCTTTTTTTACAACGATTCAGCCAGTGGTTTTTCAAACGAATTAGTTATTTCCAATCAAAAATATATAATACTGTTAGAATATATCGGTATTTAAAAATTCAATAATTTTCAAGAATTTTTAACAAGTTTCTTATTTTTGAATTTCTAATAATTTGCAAGAAGTTTTATTATGTTAATTGGCATGCAAGTTTGGGGGAATGTTTTCTTCAAAACATTTGATTGAAAGTGGCATTAAAACTTCATTATATGAAATTACCAATTTCGAAATAACCTGTGGATATTCTGCAAATTTTTGAGGTTCGAATTATTGCAATTTTTTGTCAGCAGAGTGGAATTAACAAGGAAATTAAATAAATACATTAAAAGAAAACGCATAGCGGCAAAAACTAAACTACGTTTCGATTCACATTTTCAAAATTAAATATCAAAGGAACCGCACCTTACGAAATTCAAACAATTAAAAGAAATTAGAAATCTATTATTTTCAGTACCTTGATAAATCTAGCGTTAAATACTGAGAAAGAAAGGTGTGCTTACAGAAAAAGAAACATAACCTTTTTCCGATTTTCTTCACTCTTAAAAAACATCCCCGTTTTGCGAATTCATCCTTGCAAATTCATCACGTAATTTTACGCTCTTGCGCTTCATAGTTTTCACTTTCTTGACTGATTATTTTTTAACGCGAAGGTTGTCGTGCGAAGTCAATATTTGTAACGATGTAAATAGGGCAATGTTTATTTCCACTGCGAATACAGATTTCTTTCCCAGAGGTGTTCAATTATGTATATACACGCATGCAATGGAACTGTTGACATTCTTCGGCACACTTATTCAATGCCATTTATCGTTTGAATTACGCGCCCTTTTTCTTTCAACGTTTTCCCGCTCGAATGGAGAACGTTTGCAACGTACAAAACGTATCGAAGCGTACAGAAATAGTTCTAACCCTTTGCGGACCGAATTACATTTTCAATCTGTCGTCAGTTAATTGGATATTAATTTGCCAATATTTTTTCCTATCGAATCTATCTGGGAAGAAGACGGTAATTGTAAATATCGACGGTCACTTTGATTAAATATAGAAAGTAATTATTTAAATTTCAAAGATGAAATTATTTCAAGAAATAATTAACTAACGGCCACTTGAGTTCAAATCTCTGCAATCCGTGAGATTTTTTAAATGATTAATATTTTAAATTCTTGATTAGGCATTAAAGTAATTTTGATTATTACTTTATATCCTATGTTATTAAGGACGAATATTAAATTTGTAATATTCTTTATTCTTAATTAAATATTAAAATGAGATAGAACAGTCAGAGAATATTACGAATTTCCAAGAAAATTCCCGGAGGTGACGGGAATTTCTTTAATTCTTAATATTCTATATCTGTTCTACATTGCTCTCCAATATTTTCTTAATATTTCGAAATTATTAAATATATCGTGCTCTCGGTGATCCGGCACCCACCTAAAACGGTAATTCCTAGACTGCATAAAATTGCCGTAAAAGTTAAAGTCGAAAAAACATTTAAAAAAATCAATTAACCAAGGCAGAATGGATTGAAGTCGGCTATGCTTCCACCTAAGGCCGCAAAGGGTTGACTTTTAACCCTTTGAGTGCAGAATACCCTCGGCGGAAGTATTCCTCGTGGACGATGCGCGTCTATTGTTTGATATTTCAGAAACGAAATACTTTGTGCTAGAGTGAACTTTGTTAATTAATTATACAAAGCGCACATAAGTTGTAATTGTAATTTCTCAGTAACATCAAGTTAAGCAGGATTCACTCCCTTATAACACGAATAATACATTCTTCGTAGTGTGAAATCATGTTATGGAAGATAAAACAAGGTTTCAAGCTGTGCTATGCTATGCTCGACTAGGGTAAACACGAAATTCCCATATTTTATTATGTAGCGCGCTGCACAAGAATGGTGATATAAAAGAAAGTCTTTGCAATAACTCTAATGTAAAATTCGCGCTATAGGGATATCGGAAATTTCGGAGTAGGAAAAATTCTCCTCGGAAATGAGTGATTTTTGAAAATGTTGTCTTAATGTTTTCAAATGAACATCGTTTATAAGACGTCGTATGGGGAATCGCGTTTCGTGATAATAATAGTAATGTCCTTAACGCGTTGTAAAGGAGTCTCCTGCAATGCAGGAAAAGGATTTTTGAATATGTTATCTTAGCAGAAAGTTATAACTGATAATTGTGATTCCACTACATGAGAGAGGGGCTATGGTGGGTATGGAGGTAAAAGCTGGGACTGCTAATTAGTGGTCCGAGTTCAAATCTCCCGTCACCTCTGGGAAATTATTCCTATATTATTATTTTATGCATCACAGAGTCAGTGATTTGAAAGCCACCCTAAAACTGTTGGACTTGGGTGAAATAATCGTAGCAGTGAAAGCCAACAGAATGCAGAAAAAAGGATGTATGAGAGATCGAAAGAATATGGCAAAATGTATATAGTCGAGTGGCAAAAGGAAGTTGTCGGAAGGAATGCGAGTAGAATGTGGGTCTGATTCACACATTCAAATAGAACCGTATTACGAAAATAGTGAATCGTCTTGATACTTTTTCTTTTCGATGCCCCAATGTATTGCTGGGCGACGAAAAGAAGAATGTCAGAAGGAATACGAGTGGAATGTGGGACCTTATTCACCCATTCAAATACAACCGCACTACGTAAATAGTGAATTCTCTTGACACTTCTTCTTTTCAATACCGCAATGTACTGCTGGGCGACGAAAAGAAGGCTTTAAGAAGGAATGCGAGTGGAATGTGGGTCTCATTCATCCATTCAAATACAACCGCACTACGTAAATAGTGAATTCTCTTGACACTTCTTCTTTTCAGTACCGCAATGTATTGCTGGGCGACGAAAAGAAGGCTTTCAGAAGGAATGCGAGTGGAATGTGGGTCTCATTCATACATTCAAATACAACCGCACTACGAAAATAGTGAATTCTCTTGATACTTCTTTTCGATACCCCAATGTACTACTGGGCGACGAAAAGAAGGCTGTCAAAAGGAATGTGAGAGGAATGTGGGCCTTATTCACACATTCAAATAGAACCACATCACGAAAAGAGCAAATTGTCTTGATACTTCTTTTTGATACCTCGCAGAACTGGTGGGCAACGAAAAGAAGGCTAATTCAAGGAATACGAGTGGAATGTGAGTCCGATTCGCACATTCAAAACGGACGGAATGGCAAAAAGAATGAATGAGTCTTATCGAAAGCAAGTGGGAAAGTGTTTTAGCTAGAGGACCCACTTGACCTTGTGCCGTCCTGCTAGCCTTTCTTCTGTTATCCCACTATATGTGTCAATAGTCCACACCAGTAGCTTTCGCTGGATATACAGGGTGTACCACCTAACTTTATCACTATAACATTAGATCTACCGACTATCAATTCAATATATTTAAAATTTTCAAAGAAATACGTTAATAAGTAACAAATCAAGGACGTAAATAAATTGGCCAGCTTAATTGCTTGAAGTTTACAAGATAGACATGGAAAATATAAAAAGAAACAGTATTACAAATTTCGGAAATATTTACAAAAATGTCAGAACAGCTCATTTTGACCACTTTGCTACAATTAGAGTTAAAAATATCCGTTGTAACATGAAATTCGAGAAAATATTTTCCCACTACAGTTGAACGATAAATGATAATATACTTTTTCCTGTTGCAAAGCGATGTCAATTGTTTAACTTGGTTCTTATGATATTTTTAATACGATAACGTTAAGTGGTACAACCTGCATGTGTCTACTGCACTCAAAGGGTTAAGCATGATATTGCAAAACATAAATACTCTCCGATTAAGGATCATTTACGGAACGAAACACCTGTATAAATATTATATAAATATTAATGTGTAAATTAAGGATAAGTTACTTTATTATTACGATACTGCACTGTTTATCGAACAAACTTGCGTTTATCGAATATTCGTCACTTTCGGATGTCCGGGAATTCTGTAGTATTTTATGGCGTTATTTTTCTTCTAGTCTGATCGATATTACATTCGATATTTAGATTATATACGAACCGTGCAAGCCACGAACGTTAGATTGAATTTCGTTATTTATAAGTAGTAGCTCTATTATGAAAGATGGTAGAGAAGAAATGATTTTGTAAGAATGAGACCGAATGAGGTCTTTAGAATGTCACGTAAGCTCGTGACACAATCGTGAAGATAATGATTCTTGATGGAAAATTAACTTGAAAATGCGAAACACAAGTTTCAGTTATCTTTGTTGAATACATTTACACAAATTGCGTCCGGACTTGGAATTTTCTGTGGTTTAATTACGGAGACAGAATTCTATTTCCTTAATACTATTTTTACTACTCTTTTGTACATCTACATTTAAATATCAAATGACGTAGGTTTCATTTAAAAAAAGTTTCAAACTAATTATATCAAAAAACCTTTGGATTTCGATGCAAATGTTTATAGAAATGGTTGTTCAGAAAAATAATAATATCCTCAGTCGAACGGTGAATCGACGTAGAGTGATTGAACTTAGAAAATAATTTTAAAAGAAAATTTCAAAAGGGTGCTTTTTCGCGCCCTTTGGTAGAAATAGTGACAAGTTATAAGTGAATGTCTATTGAGCTGGTAATTGTTAAATTTCCGAAACAGTGTTCTGCAATTTTCTAAGTTCAATAGCTTACAAAAGATTAACCTAAAGGTTAATCTTAAGTGAAAATTTTAAAAAGTGTCTCTTGATACCCTTTCGTAGAAATAGTGTCGAGTTACAAGTGAATGTGTAGTGGATTTTTAATTGTTCAAATTCCAAATGTCTCGTAATTCTTTAGAAAGGAATCATTAGCTTTATGATCGCATCACGAATCGTGGAACATTATGTAAAAGCAATTAATAATTAAAGACTCATGATTGTAATGGTTTTCAAAGAAGCCTGAAGCAATCAATATTGTCAATTCTCTACGGTTATTATCAAACCAAGTATTAATTTAGCTCGTCGATGTTTATGCAGAATAATTCGGCTCTTTATGATGAATTAAAGTGCAAAGATGTTTTATCATTGAACAAATTCGTTTACCTGTTTATGTTCCTTCTGGTTCCATGTGGATCATCGATACCTACCGAAGATTTCCCCCTTTGTTATTCTTCAATCTTTTCATTAACTTTATTCATTGCTATAATTAATAAAATATTTATTTCTTATTGCTAAATCATAGTTGCGAGTATTATTTACGTAGAGAGAGTTGCATACATTTTCAAAGTTTTTTTACTTACTTGTTACTCACCTGAATATCAAATATTACTCAGAATTTTGTTTAATATCATTGTTTACAAATTGCAAGGCTTCATTTGAAAGTGGTAAAAGTCCATTTAAATTTACGAGATTGCAAAAGAATTTCTATACGACAGCATTTAACACTGAATCTGCCGATGATTAATACGATCTATTAAAAGATATCTGCTATAGTGAGGGACCAGAAACAAGGCACTTGGGACGGAAGGGGAGATTGCTCTCACACCGCCTATCCCCGCCATGTCGATTCTGGAAACCTGAGATCGACGAATGACAACCGAAAATAAAACACTCTTTTCGTCGTTCACATGACGACGCAACGAATGTGCGGGTCTCTCGGCCAATAGCGTGTCAAAATCCAAATGCGTGAGGGAGAGGGATGTCCCTATGCGTCGGACGAATCAGAGCAAATTATCCCTCAAGTGCCGTGTTTCTGGTCCCTCACTATATGTTAGAAGAAAAGAAATAAAAGAGGCAATCAACTTGATCGACTTACTTGCTCGCAGTTTACAAGATAGACGTAGATAAATTTAAAAAAAAAACAGCGTTTAGAAGTTTCAGGGATATTTACTAAAAGTTTCGGCTAAGTCATTTTGATCACCTCGGTAGATCTAGGGTTAAGATTTTTTGACTTAACAGATAGCTTACTTTTAATGTTATATTTTTCTGATTATTAAATTTTTAATTTTGTAGATATTGTGTGTATTACACAATTACCTTCAGTTTGATAGGTATGAATAAAAAAATTATTATCTGTAGTGCTACGGTCGGAAAGGAGTCAAAGGCTCAACTTCTAATTAGTGGGCCTTAGTTCAATTCTCCTTCTCTTCTGGGAGATTTTTTCAAAATTGAAATTTAATATATCACGGCCATGGTGGTTTGGAACATCATATATGATTTTTTTATCAAAATATATACAATTGATAAAAACAGTAGCTCATAGAAAATTAGCCATAATGAAAACAAATAATTAAAACCGAAAGATATAAAAAGAAGCAAAGGTATTAATTTTTATATCGTTTGAATAAAGTAAATATAGCAATGCCAGACTTAATTCTAGATTGCAAACGATTAATAATTAGTTTCCGATTTTATACTTCAAGGTTACTTGAATGACATTGAATGGCTATTTGAAGAGCATTGCTCTTCTATTGACAATGAAGAACTGAGTTATTCTGTTCATATATCGATTGCGTAGATTGACGTCGGTTTGTCAATGAGAACGGACTGGCAATAAATATTGATCGTCCAAGGTCAACCTTAAAATCATGCGCAACAATCCTGATAAACTTACAATAGACAAGCTTTGTTTTGCTTGTTATATCGATATTTTCTAGTACTCCTAAGTTGAAAGGTGAAAGTCATTATATCGATTGTTTCTAAGACTTTTAAGTTAAAAGTTGATACTCATTATAACGATATTTCGTAATACTGTGAAGTTAAAACTTGATACTTATTATATCGGTATTTTGCAATATCACTGAATTAACAGTTGGAACTCGATATATCTGTATTTCGCAATACTGTGAAGTTGATACTTGAAAGTTATTATATCGGTATTTTGCAATATCACTGAATTAAAAATTTAAACTCAATATATCGATATATTATAATATCTCTGTGTTGAAAGTTGATACTCACTATATCGATATTTCGTAATATTGTGAAGTTTAAACTTGAAACTTATTATATCGGTATTTTGCAATATCACTGAATTCAAAATTGAAACTCAATATATCGATATATTATAGTATCTCCAAGTTGAAAGTTGATACTCATTATATCGATATTCCGTAATACTGTGAAGTTGAAACTTCAAACATATTATATCGGTATTTTGCAATATCAATGAATTACAAATTGAAACTCAATATATCGATATATTATAATATCTCTGTGTTGAAAGTTGATACTCATTATGTCGATATTTCGTAATACGGTGAAGTTTAAACTTGAAACTTATTATATCGGTATTTTGCAATATCACTGAATTTCAAATTGAAACTCAACATATCGATATATTGTAATATCTCTGTGCTGAAAGTTGATACTCATTATATCGATAATTCATAATACTGTGAAGTTGAAACTTGAAACTTATTATATCGTTATTTTACAATATCAGTGAAATAAAAGGTGAAACTCGATATACAGATATATTATAATATCTCTGTGTTGAAAATTGATACTCATTATATCGATATTTCATAATACTGTGAAGTTGAAACTTAAAACTTATTACATCGGTATTTTGCAACGTCGCAGAATTAAAAGTTGAAACTCGATATATCGATATATTATAATACCTCTGTGTTGAAAGTTGATAGCCACTATATTGATATTTTGTAAAACTTCTAAGTTTATAAGTTGAAAGTAATGCCGAACGAGATATAACGAAGCAGAAAATTGTAGTCTACGGTGAAAGGATTTTATTGTCTCTGTGATTAGATAATTTATCGAAAATGGAAGAAAATAGGAAGGAAAGGAATTTCACGAGTCACTGAGTGCACTTGGTTTCCGTTTTGAAGTTTCGAATTAACGGAAAATCGATGGCAATTGTGAAGTTCATTTCGTGACCTGTTATGAATTTGAAAAATCTTAGTATTATATGTACGGATCGTATTAGAAATTAGTTGTAACATTTTACTTCCAATTCGATTTGATGTAAATGAAAATTCTCTTTTGCCTTTGAACGACGTTCCAACGATTACTCTTAAGCGAAGCGATACGTTGAAGGTGTAATTTGGCAATTAATTTAAAAATCAAAGCGTAAATACTATGCGTTATTAAATAAATAAAAGGAAGCTATATGAATAATTCAATGGTTGTTCGTTTTATTTCAATATTTGACGGATCGATTACTGAAAAATTCGCAAGTTATTATCTTTTCTGTTTTAGGTATTTAAAGAGTCAATGTTACTCTCATTTAATTAAAAAGTATTAAAATATATGTTTTCGAATGCGAATTCTCTGCTATTTCGAAATAACTATCTGTCATTTAAAGATAATTTCAACTTCACCAAAAATAATTAAAATACAAGCTCTCAAATTAAAATTCTCTCAATGCCTATTTGTCATTTCAAAATTATCTCAATTTAAATAAAAGAAACAAAATATGAACTTCCAAATGAGAACTATCATGTTTAAATTTAATTGCAACATTTTACACATCCCCATAATCGATATATAAGAAAATACGATTATCGTTCTAAACATCCGAACGTAGTCATTCATTTACGTTCCTGTCAGTTTGACAGTTTAGTTCTCCGTTAATTGATGTTGCTCTAGTTCCAGTTCTATTCTGCTTGTTATTTAAAAAATGCGTTTATTATGGTTACTAAAGATGAATGTTCCTACGCAGATGAAACGGAAGAGTCCAATGTAACGTCCTTGCAATCGGACAACAGTTGCACCATCGACAGTGAACCCAAAGATACTCAATACGAATCGACGAATAAAGAACAAAATAGTTTTGAGAGCTATGAAAGTACGATGACTTTTGAACAATACAACTTAACAAACTAATTCAACATTACAAATTGAATTAAAAGAAATTAACCCTCTATAAACCCTCACCTTCTGTCCTTGAGACAACCTAAGGTACATTTTTGTTTCCATTCGTCAAATTCATTTTTGCCTTCGAAAAATATTCGAATATAAACTATTAAACTTTCCAATTAAATGCTTGGCAATCAAGTGGATGCCACTGTTTCAAAATTCCATTTCGAACATTTATCAGTATGTTACCGTGTACAGGGCGTTTCAAAATTATTTGTCATGGCTTTCAGGGGTTATTCTACACCACGGTGTGGATGGAGATTTTTGAAAAAAACCTGCTGAATTTTCCGAAGCAAAACAAAATTCGGGCTATAGAGGGTTAATTGAGGAGTTACGATGGATACGGAGTTAACTCTCTGACTACTGAGTACTTCCGGTTGCAATTTACATTTTAACCCTTAACGAACGAATGCCGCCATACTCGCGACATTATAAATATTCCAACAAAATGAAATGCCTTCACACTCGCAACATTATAAATATTCCAAGAAAATCGAATGCCGCCATAGTCGCGACATTATAAATATTCCAAGAAAATCGAATGCCGCCATGCTCGCGATATTATAAATATTCCAAGAAAATCGAATGCCGCCATACTCGCGACATTATAAATTTTCCAAGAAAATCGAATGCCGCCATACTGGCGACATTATAAATATTCCAACAAAATCAAATGCCGCCATGCTCGCGACATTATAAATATTCCAAGAAAATCGAATGCCGCCATACTCGCGACATTATAAATATTCCATTGAAAATCGAATGCCGCCATACAGGCGGCATGTCGTGATATTTATACTAAAAAGCCTGGTATTCACATAGGGGACTATTGGGAGAAGTGCCACAATCAAAAAATATATAAGTAATTGTTTACTTTTTTTTATTCCGACGATCTACTGGTAATTGTTCTAGAAAAGTGTGCTCGTTTGTTAAGGGTTAACCTGTTCAAAGTTGCAATATTTGTGGACAAAATTATTTTTCGCTTGTGCAGATGCAAATCAATATTTTTCTAGGTTCTATATCTTTACATTGTTTAAACAAGCACCAATTGCAATTATTTTAAGGTAAAGACTGTAAATGTTACGAGGTACATCCAGCCATAAATTTTGGCGCAGCCGCAGAAACTTATGCTATGCCAGAGAAAGTGGAGCAATCGGCTCAGCAACAATTATTGAAAGATCAACCCGCATCGAGACAGTTTCAATCTACGATACCGTGTTTATGCCATGTCCACAAAATGTAATGTTACTCATTTATTAATATTGCTAGAATGAAAAGTCATTAAGTGTACCTTCATTTTTCAGCAATGGTTATAATTTTCCTGTGAAGTATAAAAGAGGTAAGTATAGGTTCAGGTCGATAAACAATAAGATTCCTTTGACATTGGATATTAGTTTCGAAATGTACTTTGTATTTTAGAATTTTTTCAAATTTGTTTAGCATTTCGAATGATTAACACGTTGAATGCCACGGGGTCACCGGTGACCCGTGCTATTCAATTCAATGAAATTTCTTACGACTTTAAAACGATAGAATTCACGGATTCGCAACTACAGTAAAACCTCGATAAATGCACAGATTTCGGGGGAAAAGCAGTGCTCTTATCGAGTACCGGTGTCGAATCTGTGTTTACATTAGGGCTCGAGCCGAGCGCGAACTTAGAAAAAGGCAGACAGTAGAAGAGACAGAGAAAGCAAGCAAAGTGAGCTGCTCGAAAGTATCGGCGTGCATTGCTAATGCAACAATAAACTTGTTTATTTATTAATTTTTTTAAACGTAACTCATCCGAATGCATTTTTGAGATTCTTCTGATTAAAATGACACCAAACACGATATAGTTTGAATTATGTAAGTAGCAAGTAACGTTATTAAATATTAAGTAAATATAATTCAAACTATATCGTGTTTGGTATCATTTTAATCAGAGAAATCTCACAAATACGTTAGCAAAGGCTTAAAAAAAAATCGAAAATGAAAACGGCCGATCCTCCAATTAGTATTGCGTCACTGATATATTCGGGTGTTATCATATTACATTGCCCGTATGTGGAGGGGATAGTCGTGATGCATTTATCGAAGAAAACTTCTAATGCCTTTATCGAGGTTTTACTGTATATTCAATATTTAACTGCTGCTATTAAAAAAGTAAAATACTGCCTAATATACGACTATTAGCTTTAACATTTTTGCTCTATAAAGATGCGGTTTTAATAGAAAAATTCTCACTTCAGTAGAAACAGTGGAACTAGCGAAATACGGGTGGCATTCAACGTGTTGAAAATTAAAATACTCTTCAAAAATGTACTTTTAATTTTATGTAATAATTTTAATAATTGCTTGTAACTATTGAATATGAATTATAACCCAAGAGTTTTGAGCCTCTGAGCTTCGATTGAAACGAAGGCACGTGTAAAGAATAAGTTTTCAGATGTCCCATATTCACGACCGTTGTGGTGTCGCTTTAAGTGGAAGTGGCCGCGCAAAGGATACTTCGACAGAAAGGACAAAACGTACGAAGTGCAATTAAAGCAGAAACAATGTTCCCATTATGCAAAGGTAGGATTGAATTTCAAGGTGAATGCTCACGCACTGGCTAAACTGCTTTCCGTTTCTCTCGTTACAACATAGAGTATCATAATAAACTTCTATGTTGATAGACAACTTCGAATTTTATTCAAAATTGAACGACTCTGCAAAATAAAATACCGCGAAAGTAGGAATTTTTGAAATTCTACATTAAAAGTTGTATAAAAAAAATTGTTAATTTGGAATCGATTTAATGATTTAGCTTGTTTAATCTTAATGAAACAGATTCGCGTTTTCTTCAGCCTTTCATGTGCTGCGAGATATCGGAAGGAATACCGAACAAAAATAAGCACAAGCCTGCGTCTGATAAACCGAAATCACCGAAATATAAAGAAAAAATGAAAATTAAAGACCAACCTACCGAGAAGATAGACATCTATTACTTTGACCATGGGAATTCTGCGTAGGTACAACCACGTATACCCACGTAAATCATTGTTTTCCACTCTTTTCTCATACGATTTTCCGATCAATTTTTCTCAAATCCAAATCACTTACATTTTAATATTCTTACGTTTTAATTTGACCTTTTGAAAATCTCATGTCGGCAAAAGCTGAAAGTTTGAGATTCTCGTATGCCGAACATTGAGAACCGCTGCTCTAAGCGGAATGCTTACGCTATTTAATGAAAAATCATTTTAATAAATGAATTTTAAGAAATTCATGTTTCCCTGAAGTTTTCTATTGAAATGGCAGAACGCAGAACATCGTAAACTGCCGCCGAGTTAGTGAAAGATAACGTCAGGAATGGCTCCGAGTGCAAACTGTTAAATTTTCCCATACGATTTTCCGTTCAATTTTTCTCAAACCCAAATCACACTTACTTTTTAATATTCTGACGTCTTAATTTGACCTTTTGAAAATCTCATGCCGGCAAAAGTTGAAAGTTTGAGAATCTCGCATGGCGAAGGTTGAGAACCGCTGCTCTAAGCGGAATGCTTACGCTACTTAATGAAAAATCGACCCTGACCTGAACGCACAATTACCCTACCCACTTTCATGGGTTAAAAACCAATAAACAAAATCTACTTTAATTATCTGCCACTCGATCATTACCATCAACATCATCATTATTGTAGAAAGTACTTTTGAAATGGTGTCATAAGGTTTACACTCGCATTTTGTAACATAAAATGGAGAAAAGCGAGAGAATAGAATTTAATAAGAAAAACATAATACACTCTGGAAAAAAATGCTGTCAAGTTCATTAACGTCGATATTACCGATAGGTGATAATTAGTGTACTGTGATTAACCACTTAACGCTCGTGCCCGTGACGTTCACCGAAATAACTGATATTTCTGCCTCTCATCGGTTTGTTTAGCTTTGCCGCTGATATTTAACCCTTTGCACTAACAACAACTCCTTAATTAATTTGCAAAATATATAAAAAAGGGGGCCTCAGTAAGAAGTTGTATTGCAACAGAAATTGTTATTATTATTACTATTATTTTAGAAATTGCGTTATATAAAGTCTAGTGTAGCTCGATATTAAAAATGGCGTAAGAAATGTAATGTCGAGCCACATTCGACACAGAAGTGCTAAGGGTTAAGACTGAGTTCTGTGGCATCTTACATTGAAATCTATACATTTACAGCAAACTTTATTCATTGTATATTCAACGACTAAATAATAATAATATCTCCAGCTTTTACCGTCAACATTCGTTCGTTTCTTCAGTCTTTGAGCGTTCACTGTACAGTGCACGTACGAAATACTTTTACTCTTCTTAACAATTGTGAAAAGTCCAAAAGAAAATACATTTTTAAATACATCTAAGTGAATGTAGATCTTCCACATTTCGCTGTAACAGTACACAGAATTCACAATGTTAACACTAGAACTACCAACCGGTCAAAATGACCGGAACACAATTTTTTTCAAAAAATTCTCCGAGTTTATAGAAAACTCATGGAATAAGTATTCTACGTCCATGTCAAAGAACATAAGTCACCGAATCGATCATCTTTTCCGCCTCTCGATTCCTCTTTTGTCAAAGTACTTATTTAATATGATAGACTGTAATAGATTTAACGTCGGTAGTTCTAGTGTTAATATGACTTATTTGTGGCATATTCTACCTTTTGCTTTATGTTATTTTTTTGAAATAAATAATTCGTTTGCCACTAGAAATATATAGAACATTTTACATTATGCATAAAATAAGAATTTATGCAAAAAATAAATTGGTACATTTTTGGATAATCGGTTCCAAGAAAATCTGAGCGTTAAGCGGTTTAAGGCAGGCAAGATAACTTGCTTGGACTTTTGAAAACTTGCATAATGCATAATGCAAGCTTCTTCTTTATAAGATATAGATTTTCTAAGTCTCCGTGTGAATGCAGCTTCATGTCCACCATTTCTTCACAAATTCAATGGACCGAGATCGCAAACACGCACCTTCGTAACGTTATGTGTGTCAAGGTCTTTCAGATAACATCGATCGTACTTCTTTATCGCGACGTAACTTGTATTTATTCGATAAAAGAAGTAACTTCCGGCGCGAGAGTACAAGCAGCATTCACCGCGAAGCTTAAAATAGCCGTATCTCAAGAAGTTTGCCAGTTCATGTTTATTAATTGCTTCGTTGTAAAGAATTTCACCTCCCTGTACACTTTGCATGCGATATACTTTTTTTGTCAGTAAGCAATGATGTCGTTAAATTATTTATCGTATAATCGCACTTTATCATTGTTACAAAAAGACCAATAAAATTATAAATTGTATTATACGCTTCTATAGAAGCCAAATGTATGAAAAGCAAGTGCAGTAAAAAAAGAGGGAGGCCTGACTCACAAAGGAACACCGCGAAGTGTAAATCACCGATTTTTATGAAATTTTAGTATGATGTTTTCGTGAAAATATTTGACACGTATTTTTTTATCGGCAATCGTCCACGTTAAAGAGGTGAAAACCGCCCTCAAACTTGAGGTTGCGAAATCCATTTATCTAATATCTCGGAAACTATTACAGATACGGAAATTTTATGCAGAGTGAAAATTAATGTCTTTTGATGGCGAATCCGATGAATCAGGGATTTTTTAAAAAAATCCGTTTGTTTAAATAATATGTTATAAAATACAATTGGAAATACAGTAACTTTTTTTGCAACACAAATATAAAATTTCTAATTCGTCCATATTTTGCGTTTGGCTGTATAGTTTTTCCAAAAAAAATATTCGAGAGCCTGAGTTGTAATTTAACTAAAAAAATAATTAAAATATTGTGTTTTTTAACATAATATCTAAACAAACGGATTTTTTTGAAAAATGTTTACACCATCGAATTCGCCATCAAAAGGCGTTAATTTGCACACTGTGCAAAATTTCCGTATCTCTAATAGTTTCCGAGATATTCGATAAATAGGTTGCGCAATCCCAATATGGGGGCGGTTTTCACCCCTTTAACGTGGACGATTGCCGATAAAAAAAAATACGTGTCAAATATTTTCAGGAAAATTATATCATACTAAAATTTCATAAAAAACAGTGATTTACACTTCGGGATGTTCCCTTGTCAGAGCTAACCTAGGAGCGTCCTCTGGAGAACATACCTCGAAAACAGTAAACGATTTTATCTATTAACACGTTGAGCACGACGTCAGTCCCTGGGGACTGACAGGAAACTTTTTATTTTGACGACATTGGTGCATGGGACCACTATCAAGGTTATAACATAAATGTACTTTAGCTAGAAAATTGACTAAACAGGTCGTTACCGTTTGTAATTCGTGGAAATCTAAACCACATCTTTGCCTAGAATGTTTTAATGAACTTCATTAAAATTACAATATTTATTTTATAACCTTGACAACGGTGCATACCGGTCCCATGCACCAATGTCATCAAAACAAAAAGTTTCCTATCAGTTCCACGAATCAACGTCGTCCAAAAGAAAAGTCGACTGTCAGTCCCCAGCGACTGACATCGCGCTTAACGTGTTAAAATTTTTTTAAAAAAGTAACAATAAGTCGCAAGGCAAGTGGTTAAAATTCAAGTCGGTCCTGCCCTTACAAAATACACCTCTTAACCCTATGACACCATTTCAGAACCCCTCTTTTCCAAACAGATACTACCGAACGACCGATTCCCCGCCGATTCTCTCAACCGAGAGATGCGCGGAGAAGACAGACCAAGCAGCGACACGCTTCTGGGCGGAGATATTCGGCACTATCCACATCGGCACGGCGTTCGTCACAGCTTTCATCCTGCAGCTCCTACGTTTCGTTCTCTTCAGCATAATCAGACCTCTTACCGTCGGAGTCTTGCAACTGTTGGCCGATTACTTCATAAAGCCGTGTCTCTCGATCGTCTTCAACGCCTTGGTACAGCCGTTCCTGATATTGTTCTACAATATCGCAACGTCCTTGAGGGACCTCTGTGAGCCACTGGCCGAAGCTCTGGGCCTGTTTCTGCGCGAAATAGCGAATCTCTGCGCTGCAATTCGAATCGTCGAGGTGAGGCACGCTAATGCACAGCAGACTTGCACCTGAGCTTCGATTTCGCGAAAACGGGAGACGTTTCGCGAAGGAATAACCGGGAATTGTCCATGGCGTCCGTCGAGACAGTCGACGAATATAACACCATGCCTTAACACCAGGTATATATTTGGTATTACTTTAACTTTACAATATTATTATCGCGTCGTTCACTTTGTTCTCAATTCTCTACCTTTCCTCTTCTTTTTACAGAACAAATTCGTTATTGTAGCAACTATATCAATAATAATAATAATAATAACCATAATCATAATAATAATAATAATCAGTAATAATAGTAATAATAATTATCCCTCGTGTCTCTTTCTTCGTATCTTACCGTTTAATAAATTATGTACAATCTCACAAACAACAAACGGAGGAACCTAATTACATCATTGTAGTTGTTCACACTTCGCTATGTACAGGTACTACTGGTTTTTACAGAATTGCGCTTTCGCTCCACCTTTGCTTTTACATAATAATTCGCAATATTTCATCTTTTCTTTTTATATCTCTGCTGTGTGTCGTCGTCGTCGTACTTCTATATAACTTTTCCATTTCTTTTTTTCTTCTTCGTTTTTTAAAAAAAAAGAGAGAGAGAGTGTGTGAGAGAGAGAGAGGAAAAAGAAAATTAAACAAATCGCCTATTCGTCACCTAGTCTCAGGAACTGCAACCTCTGGCTTGCTGTGCATTGCGATTCTAGGTGGCTGTGGTCGGAGTTTCCTGGATGGCTAAGGTCTGTGAAGGCGCGGATGTCGAGTCACCTGCAATTACGAAGGTGCATCTTAGAGACAAGGTTACTTAGAGGTTAAACGAACCGATTGATATGGCGGGTGATTAGTTTACTTATGCGGAGAGATTTCTAGTCGATTGACTTGTGATACTTTAGGCAGAAACTAGACATAGGTAGAGATAGGAATAGAGGTTTCTTCTAATTAATTGAACCCATTAACCGGGGAGTTCGGATGCTGATATTTAATGTTAGATGCCATAAGATAAATGGGACACCGAAACTGGGTTTGTGGTGGGGGTATCCCCTCCACCATGAGATAGGGATACACCATACACGGGCATTGGTGGGGGTATGGCATCCATGAGAGACCAGCTTAACACTAAACCTACCATGGCGGTCAAATGACCGCTTTCTGATTTTTTTCTAAAAATTCCCCAAATTGATTGGGCAGTCATTCAGTAAATATTTTAGGTCTATCGTATAAAACAAACATTACTTAACCGACCATCTTTTTCACGTCTTCAAATCTCATTTTCCAAAGTACATATTACGTATATTTCAATATAGCAGATATAAAGCCGGTAGGTTTAGTGTTAAGCGGTTAATGTACGGGGTGTTTCAAAATTAAATACTTAACACTAGGTTTTGACCCATTTCTAACTTCGTGAGGAAGTTTACAGAAGCCGCTCACATCTTTTTCTGCCATTTGTACTGACTTTTATCCGTTCAACTAGACGAGTATATGAGCCGTTCAGTGCACAAATCGATTAACTCCACTTTTTCAATTTTCTTAAATTTAATTCCCAAAGCACTTGATTGAATCCTAACTTTTTATGTTAAGAATAAATTTTCGTAATAATAACGATTAACACCATTAATTGACGAAGTTTGTTTGGCCATCGAATAATAAATAATTGAATTGAGAAGTCAATCTAATTAATTCCAAGGCTATTCCACCTTATTCATTTTGTACTTCGTTAGAGGAAAGCTAAATGCGATTCTACAATACTTATTTGCATTTATATTTTGAAGGGAATTTTGAAAAGGAGTGTTTACTATTTCATCACGTTTCTCCACTTTAGGTTTTTTGGAGTTAATCGATTTGTGCACTGGACGGCTCATATATCGAAATTCATTTCCTTCATAGCCTTCTAATTTTGAAGTTCTCTGTGTGGTATACCTACTGACCCGTGTTGACAGAGATAGACATACAAAGAACGATGGTAAACCTAGTGTTAAACTTAAAAGAGTTCGGATGCTGATATTAAATGTAAGATTTCATAATTTTTAGTTTGTATGATTGATAAGTGATAAGAAACTTGAAGATTAACGTATCCAAGTAATTTGAACGAAAATGAATTTTATTTTACGGACGATTGACGAGATTTAAATTTACGCGCGCTGCCTTCAAATGTATGGACTAATGTAGCTCGTCCTGCGCACTATATGAGCATTTTATAATTCGGGTTCACGTGTCATTTCCGGTTAATGAGCGAATTATGTGGATTGTATACTATAGCAAAAGTGTTGAGTGCTGTAGGACTGCGTTTAGCGGGAACATATCATTTATTACCGATTAGAATGTCAGTTTCGATTTCTCAGACTGTACACTTAACAAATTAAAATGTGCTGTTATAGGGGATTTGCCTCACTCTGTTTAATTTCTAATGTATGTAACGTTGTATGTACTACCATGCGTCAATTCTAGTGGACCAAGTCTCAATTATTAGTGGTTAAAAAGTTGAATTCAATTTCTCACGTTGTACACTTAACAAATTAAAATACTCCAATTTAAGAAGAAGCAAATGAGACTTGCTTCACTAAGTTTAGTTTTTAATGCATGCAGTATTCTGTTGAGCACCATAAGTCTATGTTCAGCATGGGAAGCCTACATATTTATTAGTGCCCAAAGTATCACAATCAATTTCTCGCACTGTACACTTAAAAAGTTGGAAAGTGTCACCCTAGGCTTTTTTAGTTTTATTTCACCAAGCTTTGCTCCCTAATGCGTAACAACACTCTTTCGAACACAATACATCTGTGTTTAGGGGGAAAAGCTCATTTGTTCGCGTGAAGAAATTCACGTTCAATTTCTCGCACTGTACACTTAAAAAATTGAGATGTGTTGTTCTAGAAAGATGTGATATTCTAGTTGCACTACGATTTCGGGCTTATTTCATCAAGCTTTATTTCTTGGTGTGTACAGCGTTCTTTCGAACACCATAGAACAATATTTAGGGGAAAATCTCACCTGCTAGCGCAAAGAACGTCACATTTAATTTCTCACACTGTACATTTAAAAAGTTGGAATGTGTCATTCTAGGCACTAGCATTTCGGGCTCATTTTATCAAGCTTTGTTTCTTGAGGTGTACAGTGTTCTTTCGAACACCATAGATGGATATTTTGGGGGAAAATCTCACCTGCTAGCGCAAAGAATGTCACATTCAATTTCTCACACTGTACATTGGACGAAATTAAACGTAATATCGTAATGATTAGTGAACCAAAAAAAATACCGTATAAAACAGATTAGTTTCATTTGCAAGAACTCGTAGAAATTCCGTTTTTATTATGAATTTTTTACTGCTCCGAAATATCGAAATGCGATAAAATGGGAACGTTCAATTTTTACTAATAACCATGTGTCACGTCATTTCTGTTTAATGAAAAAATGACATTGATATTTCCAAAATAACACCGAAGATATTTCAAGTATTTGAACATCAAATATTTCGACTCGAGCTACGTAAATACGTGAAAAATTTGTTTCTTGGTGAAGCTTTCGTTGCTCTTTACAAAAACTAAACTCGAAAGAAATTACAACGAATGTCAGACGTAAATGCGATATAAATGAAAAAGGAGAACCCAGATGATATTTGATTATGAAACTGCAAAAGAACTTTCCGAAAGTTAGGAGAAAAATTCGCCCTACAAACTTGTTTATGTCGCTCTAACCAGTTACGTACACGCTAAATTATGATATTAATTGTATCCTACTTTTCGCAAACTTTTAATAGACTTAAAATAAAGTTTACGATCTGCGTTAGACTAACCTTTATAGCTAAATGTAAACCGCCGAAAGTAATTAATGTAAATAAAATAATATTACTGACAATGTTATATTTTCTGAACTGTTCAGTTTATAAAAACAAAAATATAAAAAAATTAATAAGGAGAAATGGCGACTTCAAAACTACTGATTTTAACGAAGTGAAAATTGAACTTATGTTAGACGAAATGACCATATCAGTTGAAGCCAGAAACAAAATTAAACAAATTAAAAAATATTTTTTTCTACAAAAATTCGCGTTAAAGTAGTAGATCCAAAAGTCTGTCGATTCTCAGCGTCGAAATTCTAATGAGCAAAGTAAACAGAACGAAATATCCTCCTGTATTTCGTCCAAAAACGTTCAACTCTTACATGCTACAGCAGCGGTGGCCAAACTGTGGCGCATTGCATCCTTGCGCTTACTTATTCTTTTGAAATTGGCGCCATAACTGAATCCATCTTCGTACTTTCAACGCCTGAGTGCTCTTCTTACAATTGAAGAATGTGAACTGTATGTGCGTATGAGAGATAATTTCTGACTACAGTAGATTGGCGCTACAATAAAAGTGTGTCTTTTGGACCGACGTAAATTAACACTAGAACTACCAAACCAGTCAAAATGACTGGTACACAATTTTTTCCAAAAATTCTCCGAGTTTCTAGGAGAGTCATAGAATAAATATTCTACGTCCATCTTGTAAAACATAAATTACCGAATAGACCATCTTTTCCACCTCTTAATTCTCCTTTTTTCAAAATGCTTATTTAATATTTTTAAATATGATAAATTTAACGCCGGTAGTTCTAGTGTTAATTAATTTAACCGTGTATTGAGTTATTTCGAACCAGATTCTACCCATATCTCTCTTTTTCAATTCCAATCGTGAACGTAAAAAGGTAGAAAAGCTACTTAACACATTGCTGACCGCTCACGAGTTAACTCGTGTTTTCACGCCCAAACGTTGTTGACCGGTCACGAGATAACTCGTGTTTGCACTTGCATTAGCAATTTCAATTTTACCATACCAAAAGAATTACTACAACATATAATACGTATAAACTATAACATACGGCAGATCTGTACAACGTTTCATTTAAATTCATTATGTATAAATAAAGTATACTGAAGTTTATTCAGATTCTTTCAATTTCATACTCAATTACGGAAAAAATAGCCGGTGATACGAGTTAACTTCGACGTAAAATTGCCGGTCAACAATGTGTTATCACATTGAAGACGGTGTCTGATGAAAAGCATATAGCCTGAATCCCCGCATATTTTGATGAAAGTATAGAATAACACTGAATAATAATATATAACACTGAATAATAATATTGTTACGGAACACCCATGTATTTACGCAACACCCAGTAGTATTAATGTCAGTTATTAATGTTAGTTAACGGGACATGTCAGTTGTTTATAAATAAGCAAGGGATTCCATGGTCAGAGCTCCTCGTTGACGGACGTGTGTTTGAAATAAAACATTGTCATTTTTCTCTAAAAGTGTGTTAATCATTTTACTATGTCCAAAAGGACTTTGCGTGCGCGGTCGACCCGTAACAATATATAACACTGAATTGAATATAACGGTAGAATAAAACATGTTTGTTTCTAACAATAATTCGTTCTAATGTTTTATTTACTTATAATTGGTTTTTTATACGATGTTGCTTGAAATTTCAAGTAACGTGAATTAACGTCACCCGTCTTCAACGATTGAAAAATAAAAAACGTGAATTCACGTCATCCGTCTTCAATGTGTTAAGTTGCATGTCGCACCTGCACCCTTCCGTGAAAAAATTTGCGTACTGTATGCAAAAATTTGGCCACCCCTGTGCCACAGCATGAAAGCTTTCGCACGAATTCTCAAATATCTCAGCGTAAGAAGAAAGCGGACATGTACAGCTTTCAAATATAACCGCTCATATCTTCCTACATCATCGGCAAACAACAAATCCCCTATACATGGAAAACTCCAGGACACCAGTCCGTCACAATTCGATCGTTATAATCCGCCGTCTGCGTCATCGAGCTTGTTTTACATAATCGCGCAGTTTTACTAGGTCATATCGGCGCCATCGCTAATGTTTTTACTCAAACAAAGCAATCTCATTAGGGCAGGGTACAGTGTCAGTCGTTGGCCGTCGTGTTACGCAATAATATCGACCTGGTGGGATAAGCTTACCCAAGAGGGCAGCCTCTAAGTCCCCTAGGATCTCCGTTTCCTTAGGATCGATAAGGTTGAAGCGTTGATTAAGGAGCGTGAGGTGGGCAAATACACAATTGAGGTGAGCGTGCAACCCCAAGAGTGCTACCTCTCTGAAGTGGCAGTGGTAAATGTGTGCCACCACGTGGTACAGTAGCCGCAGGATCTTACGCACTATCGATTCGAACGAGCTAGGAAACTCATTTGCTGGAACAAAAAAAGTCTCGGGTTATTTGGATGCTTGGTAGTCGGCCTGACAGTTATTACTACGCTGTGGATGTTTATGCTAATTTCGGATTCGATAAACGCAGCTAATACAGAAGATTCCATGTAGAGGACTCTGCCAGTCTGTAAGTTTTTCTTGGATGTTTCAGATATTTGCTCTTTATATTACATGCTTTTTGCGTATTTTAGCTGTGTTACATTTGTCGCAAATGCATAAAAATCCACAGTCTACTTAGTACTTAGGATACTGATAAGTAGTTATTTCGATGTTTTCTGTGAATTTCTTTGATAACTTTGGTTAGTATGATTTTAGGGACAATGAATATTTACGCTGATTTTGATGTATTTTATGGCAGTGAGTGCGAATATGAAATATGCTTTTCTTCATAAGCCTGTATTGTTGAGAAAATGGGTTTTCATGAAAAATTGAAATTTTTAACTTTAAGAATTTTCTCTTTTGGGAATTTTTTACTTCAATTTGTGTTGCGTTCTCATTAAAGAACGATGACTCAAAGTGAAAAAAATGATCAACAAGCAAAGTCGAATACGAAACTTTTCTCCTAAAAAGAAAATGTAATACACCCAATTCTGTTTTTACACGGTCTTTTTTTACACGGTTTTGATTTACCACGGGCCAGACAAAAAAAACTGATTCCGTTTTACACGATTTCATTCGATTTAGCACGATTAAAAAATCTAAAATATTCTTAAAATAAATTTTTAAATAAATTTATTTTAACTGTTTTTTACAGGATTGAAGGATATGGAACTAATCCCCTTTTTTCTATGTATGTACTTCATGTCTTTTTTTACACGGTTTTACCTGGAACGTACCTACCGTGTAAAAACAGAATTAGGTGTATTCTGTTCTTAAAATACCTTATATGCGCTATGTTAATAATATTCAATGGTATTTCGTTACAGTACAGTATTCATGAATATTGTTAACAATTTTTTTAAATAGATGTACTTAAATATTTATTTAACACTTCGAACGCCACCCGTATTTCTCTACTTGCAATAATTCTACCGAAGTAACACTTTATCTATCAACACGTTGAACACCATCGGTATTTCGCTAGTTTAATCATTTTTACTGAAGTCAAATTTTTTTTACTAAAATCCAATTTTCATAAAGCAGAAAGCTTAAAGATACAGATAGATATACAGTCAGCAGGACTTTACCTTTTTAATGCCAATATTTAAACATTGAATGTGTTAGAAAATTTATAAATATTACAATTTTAAAGTCGTACGAAATTTCATTGAATTCAATAGCGCCGGTCACCGGTGACCCCTCTGCCCTTCAAAGTGCTAAAATCACATCTTTTCAAAGAAAACACCGTTAAAGAAAACAACTGTTTTATGTTTAGCAATAATTTACTATTTTAACGCCAATATTCAAATATTGAATATATCAGCACATTTGTAAGTGATATTGTTTAAAAGCCACAAGAAATTTCATTTTAGTGGTGGCGATCTACGGTGTCCCTATGGCATTCAACATGTTAATTATCTAATTAAATGACGCTTAACACTATTTCTACCGAAGGGGTCAAAAGACACCTTGATATTTCATTTCTAACACTATTTTTTAGTTAATAATGTAACAATGCTGAATTAATTTCCTGATAAAATAAAAAATATTAAATAGAAATTAGTAGATTTTAAGAATTATTCCCAAGATATTTCCAATCAATCACAAGCGTGTTAAAGTGTCGACACCTTTGGTCGAAATAGGTGTACAGAAAACCGTGGTAGAAATAGTTTTAAATGATGAAGCAAAAAAATTATGAGATTCGATCGATGCAAAAGAGTAATTTAACATAGATGAATTAATTATCTTACCATATTTCGTAGGAAATATAGTTTCGTCACTAACGGTGCGTTGTGTAAAAGTCATAACATAGTCTATATATTGTGGCGCTGCCACTCTCGTTTTCTTCCCCTTCTCGTCAAACCACTGATACGTTCTGAAATGATAACAGTGATATTACACGTCTTCTCCCATCGATCGCCATCTGTCGGAGGAAACGATAGAAGTAACAGAAAAAAGAGGAAAGAAAAATGGCCCTCGAACGGTGCCAATTTCTTTCTATATTTTTTTTGCACATTTGCGCACTCCGTGACGCACGATGACGGAAATAATATCAACAATAGATTTATCACGGCTGTAAATATGACGGGTTCTTGTTTTTTTAAACGCTTTAGATTTTTAAACTTATAGGTTTTATGATTTTTTATATCAATTCTGCAAACTTTAACTCATTTAAGGTTAGAACCACCGGCGTTAAAACTCTTATATTTGAATATATTGAATAAGAACCTTGAAAAAAGAAAAATTAAGTGGCAAAGAAGGCGATAAGTTAAGTAATTTGTGTTTAATAAGATAGACATGGAATATTTACTGTGTCATTTCCCTATTTTGCAAACTTTAAGTCACTTAAGGTTAGAATCACCGGCGTTAGAATTTTTGTATTTGAATATATTGAATGAGAACCTTGAAAAAAGAAAAATCAAGTGGCAAAGAAAACGATAAGTTAAGTAATTTGTGTTTAATAAAATAGACATGGAATATTTACTGTGTCGTTTCCCTATTTTGGGGAATTATCCGAAAAAGTTAGAAGCCAGTCGTTTTGACTAAATGCGTACTTCTAGGTCAATTATTTCGACAATCGTTTGTCATTTGAAATTAATTTTCAACACTGGCGATAACTATATACAATGAAAAATATTTAGACGAAGATATAAAATGATTGTATAATTCCAAATTCGAAACGAATTGAATACAAAATTAGCTAGATCGCGCGTCTATGTCAAGAATAAGACCGCAAAGTGATAAGAAAACAGGGGACACCGAAACTGGGTTTGTGGTGGGGGTATCCCCTCCACCATGAGATAGGAAAACACCATACACGGGCACTGGTGGGGGCATCGCCTCCATGAGAGACCAGCTTAAGCGGTTAATGTACAGGGTGTTTCAAAAATAAATACTTAACACTAGGTTTTGACCCATTTCTAACTTCGTGAGGAAGTTTACAGAAGCCGCTCACATCTTTTTCTGCCATTTGTACTGACTTTTATCCGTTCAACTAGACGAATATATATATCGAAATTCATTTTCTTCGTAGCCTTCTAATTTTGAAGTTCTTTATGCGGTATACCTACTGACCCGTGTTGTTAGAGATAGCATACAAAAAATGTCGGTAAACCTAGTGTTAAACTTAACACCTGGACTTACAATAACGTGTGACACTCGTGATGGTTAGATGAAATAGGAAACTTTGAAGTTTTCCAAAAACTGTTAAATTGAAAATATCAATCAGTCATGAGACGATCCAATTATTTCTAGAATATCAATATTGCATTGAATTATAAGAAATATTAGAAATCAGAGCAAAATTTTCATTTTAAGAATTAATTTTGAGTTATTGCTCACGCAATCAAAATAGAACTCGTAAGGCAAGGGGTTAAAAGTGCGCAAAAATAAAAATTGTTTAACCTTGCGGAAAATAATTATTTATGTTTAAAATAGCACAAATTAATAGAAAATTAGTAGAAAAAATAAACAGAAATTATCGTAATGCTTACAAATACTTCAAGTAGTATAGCGCCTGTTTTCAAAAACGACAGTGAAGACAATCCGCAACAAAATATGTCGAATTGAAATACAACCTAGTGCTTTCCAATTGGACAAACGTTAGGCCACTTTTTTGTCGATTGTGTTTGCAGATGTCAGTATTTATAAATTATAAAATTGCCTACCTATTTCTGAAACACCCTATACCGCTTAAGGAGACTTTGCGACATAGTAACTTATCAAAATTATCCAAGGCGCAGCTGACAGTTTCCGGCTGGGAGGAAATGGCAGATTTATTTCCAGCTACTCAAGGTGCGATTTAGGATGGATCGATTTGGAAGTAGAGAAAATACCGAGTCAATGCGATATACAGGGTGTTTCATCATTCATCGTACAAATGCAATTCCAATACACTAGATATCCTGCCGTAATGTGTATATCAAACTGATAAATCCTCCTCGTGAAAAAAAGAATTCTTCAAAATATACTATCACTATATTTAAAATAACCTGTGTAACTTCAATTAATTAATACTAAAATCACCGACGTTACATGCACTAAAATTTAGCTGTATTGCTAAAAATTTTTTGGAAATTTTCCAAATTTTTGCATTGCTAATTTTGGAAAAAGAGTAATCAGACAGTGAAAAAGATGATTAATTAACTAATTTCTGTTTTATTTAAAAAAAACTAAGATAGAAGTGGAATATTTGCATCATGGCTCCCCTATCAATTTATGTAAATATTTAGAAAAAATTGTAACTCGATCATTTTGATCGCCTTGGTAGGTCTAGTGTTAAAAACAATTTAAATCGTTGATAAACGAGGCCTTTATCGAAAATAACCATCCTCCTTTGTGTATTTATCTTTCTGAACTATTACTTTCACGGTTAGATGAATTATGTAACACCCTGTATATTACATAGTGTGCTGTATATAACAGCGAATCCACTCGACGAAGGTGTCCCCGTTATTCGGCGAAGATAATCCCCCATGTAGGTCGTTCTTGGACCAAAGGCTTCTCTGGACTTCGTATTGCTGACCATCATTATTAATTAATTTAACAGTACAGAATTCACTATCAGTGCAAAAAATAAGCTGATACCCTTCTTTGAATAGGATCGAAGTCGCGTTTCTTTTCGGATTCAACATACTTTTAATTTCAGTAAATGTATGTCCAAGAGATTAATACAACGCAGTGTTCCGATTTTACAAATTAATTCCAGAAGGGTAGAAAGTAGCACGAAAAATAAAAACACCATCTTAACTCGTTGCCGTACAATAACCAGTGACACTTGCAACGCGATAAATGGAATAGGGAATTTTGAAGTTCTCCAAAAACTATTAACCATTTGTCCTACAACAGTGGTCGGCAAACTCATTAGTCAAAAGAGCCAAAAATCAGCAGCAGGACGATTAAAATTTTTTTAAGAGTCAAATTTCTTTTCAAGAACCGGTCACGAACCATGTTTTTCGGAGCCGGTTTAACCTAGCTACTAAACATGAAATACCACCAGATATAATAATAATCTTATTTATTGACAAAATTTGTTGTGGCCGGCTGGCCGAGCCGCACTCAGGTCGCTAAATAGCCGCATGCGGCTCGGGAGCCGCGATTTGCCGACCACTGCCCTACAATAACGAGTGACACTCGTGATGCGGTTGATGGAACAGGAAATTTTGAATCTTCCCAAAAGTCATCGAATTGAAAGTATTAATGGAACACGACACGATAAAATTATTTCTATGTTATTAATGTTACGTTAAATTCGAAGATATATCAAGAATCACTGACAAATTTTTATTTTAGCAATTTAATTTTGAATTATTGCGGAGGCAGTGACAAAAGAAATCGTGGAGCAAGAGGTTAAATTCAAAATGTCAGTCAGTCACGAAAATGTCAAATTATTTCTATGCCTTTAACATTACGTTAACTTATACGCTATATGTGTCGCTCAGAAGCTAATGCCGTTAGGTTCATTTCTTAATATTTTCTGATTTTTGCAAATTTTAATAGAATGAAGTTTATTCCATTTAAATTTAGAAAGATTAGAAAATATCAAGAAATGGACTTAACTGCATAGGCTTCTGATTGTGAGTTACTCATATGAGAAATCATGGATAGATTGTCAAAGCTCGCACAAGTAAAGAAGTCCTCTGGCGTGTGGTTTGTTCTGATTCGACTGACGGATATAGACATCGCTCGTTCTGACGTCATTTTTGATTCTATCGCGTTATTGGCCGAAAGAGCCGCATATTCGTTGCGTCGTCATGGTAACGACGAAATAAGTACAGTATAACCTCGATAATGGCAGCAGAAGTTTCCCTCGATAAATGCATCTTGACTATCCCTTCCGCATAGGGGGATCCCCGTAGGAGAACCACGACGCTCGACGAGGGAGCAGTGTAACATAATACCACCAGAATGTATCGGTGAGACAATACTAACTGGAAGGTCGGCCGTTTTCATTTTCGATTTTTTTGAAAGCTCTGCCAACGTATTTGTGAGATTTTTCTGATTAAAATGATACCAAACACGATACAGTTTGAATTATATTTACTTAATATTTAATAAATTAAACTTACTATTTACATAATTCAAACATATCGTGTTTGGTATCATTTCAATCAGAAGAATCTCAAAAATACATTGGGAAAAGTTACATTTAGAAAAATTAATAAATAAACAAGTTTACTGTTGCGTTAGCAATGCCTCGCCGATACTTTCTAGCAGCTCACTTTGTTTGCTTGCTCTCTCTGTCTCTTCGACTGTCTGTCTTTTTCTAAATGTTTTCTAATTTGTCTAAATGTAAGTTTTCCGAATGCATTTTTGAGATTCTTCTGGTTAAAATGATACCAAACGCGATATAGTTTGAATTATGTAAATAGAAAATAAATTTATGAAATATTACGTACATATAATTCAAACTATATCGTGTTTGGTATCATTGTAATCAGAAGAATCTCAAAAATACATTCGGAAAAGTTACATTTAGAAAAATTAATAAATAAAAAAGATTACCTTTGCTAATGTATTTGTGAAATTTTTCTGATTAAAATGATAGCAAACACGATATAGTTCGCTTTATATTTACTTAATATTTAATAAATTTACTTACTATTGACACAATTCAAACTATATCGTGTTTGGTATCATTTTAATCAGAAGAATCTCAAAAATGCATTCGGAAAACTTACATTCCGAAAAATTAATAAACAAAAAAGTTTCATTCCTTGCTGATGATTCATCGATGCATTGGGGCCGCTCGCTTTGTTTGCTTGCTCTCTCTGTCTCTTCTACTGTCTGCCCTTTTCTAAGTTCGCGCTCGACTCTAGCATTAATGTAAACACAGATTCGACACCGGTGCTCGACGAGAGCACTGCTTTGCCCCCGAAATCTCTGCATTTATCGAGGTTTTACTGTATTGCGTTTTCGGTTGTCATTAGTCGATCTCAGGTTTTCAGGACCAAGATGTTAGGTATAGGTGGCGCGAGCGACACTCTCCTATTACCCCGTGCTTCATACTGCGAGACTTCACATCGTTTGCCAGGCATATTTCAATTAATTCTAAGTTATTGCGCATTCAATAATAAAAGAAATTGTACGACAAGGTGTTAAGAAGACCGAAAATCAATGAAGATCCGTTAAATATACCTTAAGCCAGGACCAGTCATATCAGGACAGCCCGTCATCGTGCAAAACTCGGATATCGTTCCGTAAACGAGATTGATGTGATCAAATAGTGCGAGGGTGTGAGAGGCCAGCCACTCGTTGTAGTCCAGGCCGGGTGGTAAGTCGACCAGCATTCTCAGGTCCAACTCTGGCAGTTGTCTCTCGAGAGCCGCCTCCTCGAGATACAATTTCGGATCTTCTGTAGTTCCCGCATCCTTCTCCTTTCGTCGGGCTTTTCTGAAAGCAGCAATGGATAGCTAGGTTAGCCGGGCTTCTCGGTTTCTGTGAGTATAGCCGAGTAAATGGAACGGGACAGTTGCAAATTAGAAGGTTTCTTCCACTTTGGCGGAAGTTTACTTTGGCGAAATTATGCGCAATGTAAGACGCGCATCTAATTGAGGTTAGTGGACGATGTGAACTTTTTGCCTGATAGCGTCTGCGGTGTTGCATTAAATTTCTGTTTCTTTACGTTTAAGCGAAGTAGGTTGATGCTTGTAGTGTCTTCAAACAAATCAATTTCTGTGACTGTACAGGGTGTTTCAAAGTGATTTGTCATGACTGACTACGCATTGTTCTATACATTTGCAAAAAGAACGAGACGCAAAATTCACGAAAGGGTTGCAAAGTAAGGACAAATTTGTTTACTGGCTCATCGCACTCGCCTCGTTGCGTACGTAAAATGTCGGAAAGGACCCATGGGCCAGAAATAAACCGTTTTCTTGCAAATTATCTCAGAAACAGTTGACCTTTCGACCTACGTTTACTAAAGCTTTTTCACTCAGTACAGTGTATCCTAGATACCATATAAATATCGAACGGTTTTGAACACCCTGTATAATGCTATGAACCAGTAAAAAAAAGAACCTGTATTTGTAACCATTCCGAGAATTTTGCGGCTCGTTCTTTTTGCAAATGTCGATCGATCCGAAGGTATAGAGCAATGCCTGGTCATGACAAGTTATTTTGAAACACCCTGTACATCTCATACGAAATTGCAATCGCATGTAATTTGAACCCGCATGTCTGTTGGTACACAAAGCCCAATGGCTGAATGAATTTCGAGGCCGAAATATCAATCAGCCTATGCACCTGTTATGCCAATGGAGTTTACACAGATACCGAGTGTTATGCGAATGATAACCACAGTCGTCTCGCAGCTGAAGCAACTGTTATATGAATGACAATTGGTGTCATCGACCATGCCGAATGATTAAGGCGGAATCGGAATGTGGAATCAAAGTAACGAAAATAAAAGTAACGCCATGTGTATGTTTCTCCTGTATTTAGAATTTCTTAGAATTTTAATTTTATATTTATAATTTTTGTCGAAACATAATTTTGGATTATTGTGCTTAAGTTTTTAATTTATAAAAGTACAATTTACGTGTATATAGCTATGTGACGTTTGCTTATTGTAAAAGAGACACAAAATCAAGGGTAACTTATAATAATTTAATTGTGTTTTTAAAAACAATTACCCAGATTTACAATTTTTTTTTGAATTTTCGGTAGTATCGATGAGAACAAAATATTATGAGGGAATTTAGATAATAACATTCTACAATATGTGTCAAATTGCTATTCTAAATATTGCAATGAATGGAAATAACATTATTTTAACAAAATCGAAATCAGTTCATTTTTTCTCGCAACATAATTCTTCTTTGACTTTTCAGCAATAAAGTTCCACTTCACTTAATAATTCATTCATCACCCCTCTAACCACCCTCGCACTTGATTCTTTATTTTCATAAACAAATATAATCTTAAAAGACACTTTTCCGTCTCAATCCGAAGTAGCAAAAACGATCTCAATACTCCCCCTCGAAAGCAAAAAAAAGCAACAAAAATGATTCAAATACACAATGTCAACGACCCCAACACAATACTCTCAAACATCTTCCAACCGCTTTATCGTCGTATCAACGTGCCACAGACGCAAGCCGAACGGTGGAAGCTTCAAAAGGCGAGTATTTAAAAAAATTTCCACACAGTGCACCGCTAACTCCATTCCCTCCATTCCCATTTGTAGCATCGAATAAAGAAAACCGCCTAAGGGTCGTCTCCGTATTTCGCGATAAAAATTTCCCTGCTGGTAACACTGGCAATGAAGAGCGACAAAGATAGAGGCAGGAAAAGAGAGAGGGAAAAAGAAAGAATCGCTGAAAACGCATTTCGCGAGCACTTGACGAAGAAAAGAGCCAAACAGAAGGCTCGGAGAAGAAGGTGGAAGTGGCGGGTGCGCGCGCGCGCAAAAAACGTGGATGCGGCGCGCGTTGTAAATGGGGCCTTTAATCTGCGCGTTTCAAGCACGCATTATCGGTGCAAAGATCGAGAAACTGAGCTGGAATTGTTCGTGGGATGTAAGAGAAGGTGGAGGATGTTTTATGAGGACTTTTTGGAACGATGGAATGGATGATTTTTGTTTGACAATGGCTGCTCCGAGGAGTTTTGGTTTGGGGAATTGCGAGTGAGTGTAGAGGCTCTTTCAATATTGACGGTGAAATTTGCAAACTGTTATGATTTAATTCTTGAAAGTTGATAGCTTTCTCTGCAATGAATTGATTATAAATTAAGTTGAATCTGTTCCTTAACCAGTTAAATGTGTTTGACGACTATATCCGTCATGGAGATATGGCATAATTTTGTGTCATGACGACTATATCCGTCATGCGTAAAATTTTGTTACAATTTCATATTTAAATTGTAAATTTGGCGAAAACTAAATTATATTTGTAAATTTGAATATGTTTAAAATGTTTAGAGGTCAAAACGAAATGAAACAAACAAATAAAAATTATAAATAATTTGAGTTGGATTCATAACTTCCAGAGAGCTAACTCGTAAGCAGTGATTATTGCGACGCACACTGGTGCGCGCTTTGCAAAGAGATCGCCATACTTAACTGTTAAAATTCTATTTTTAATGTTTGTCAATGTACTGCTATCTAATTAATGTTTAATCGTAACTAAAAGTCCGGCCTGTAAATATATATTCTATGGTTTATTGGAACGATGAAATGGATGACCTTTGTTTGACAATGGTTGCTCCGAGGAGTTTTGGTTTGGGGAATTGGGAGTGAGTGTAGAGGCTCTTTCATTATTGACGGTGCAATTTGCAAACTGTTATGATTTAATTCTTGAAAGTCGATAGCTTTCTCTGCAATGAATTGATTATAAATTAAGTTGAATTTGTTCCTTAAAATTCTATTTTTAATATTTGTCAATGTACTGTTATCTGATTAATGTTTAAATGTAGCAATAAGTCTGGCTTACAGACATTTTTTGCGCGTTATTCGGTTCTAGTTGATGCGGCCATTTTGCGTAGAACGTACAGTCTTAGGTTATTCGCTAATCGACAAGACTACAACATTAAATGATAACTTAGAAAGCATCTACCAGAGTTGACAAACGCGTTAATTGACATTCAATAATTATGAATTCAACTCCATGCTCGGCATAGCGTCCGATCTAAAATTTGAGTTGGCCCCTCAATTATTCAGAAAAAATCTCCCAAACTCGTCGATGATTTAAATCGAGGCCAACTAATTGTAACTTCAATTCAATCCCATAGCCACCATATTCTCTCCATACAGGGTGAACAACGCAAAAGCATCGGTGGTGCATCAGTAAATTACAAAACTCAATTCCCACCTTAAGTATCGTTCGTGCCCACCAATCGTCTATTATTCTGTCATACAACAGTTATAACCGTTCCACGTCCATGCGAAATACGAGCCAGCTCGTCAGACATTTCACGAGAGCCATCGTGCTCGATTGTACTCCAGCACGAGTGTTAACGTAGTAAAGTTTCCCCAGTTTCGATTCCGTTCGAAGTTAGCCCCGGTGTCCTACCTCAACGCAAAGGCTGACGTATATCTACCTCTCTTTCTCTCGGGCTCTCTTTCTCTCTCTATCAGTCTCTCCTTCTTTTTCTTCCTCTGGGCCTCTTCTTCTCGCTTGGTCTCTGCTTCTCTCTGGGCCTCTCTTTCTTCCTCTCTCTGGGTCTCTCCTTCTCGTTTGGTCTCTTTCTTTTCCTCTGGGACCTTCTTTCTTTCTCTCTCCGGGCCTTTCTTTCTTTCTGCCTCTCTCTGAGCCTCTCTCTATCTCTATCAGTCTCTCTTTCTCCTCCTCGCTTGGTCTCTCTCGTTTTCTCTCTCCGGACTTTTCATTCTTTCTCCCTCTTTCTGGGCCTCTCTTTCTCTCTCTATCAGTCTCTCTTTCTCCTCCTCGCTTGGCCTCTCTTTCTTTTTCTCTCTGTGGGCTCTTCTTCTCGTTTGGCCTCTTTTTCTTTTTCTCTGGGCCCACCTTCCTTTTACTCTCCGGGCCTTACTTCCTTTCTCTCTCTGGGCCTCTCTTTCTTTCTCCCTCCATCTGGGCCTCTATTTCTTTCTCCCTCTCTCTGTCTCTGTTAACATCTTCCACCCTCTCCGTTTGTATCTTTCTCTCTCGGTCTCTCTATCTTCCTTCCTCTCTTCGGGCCTCTCTTTCTCTGGGCCTCTCTTTCTTTCTACCTATCGCTGTCTCTCTTAACCTCTTCCATCCCCTCTCACTGTTTCTTTCTCCCTCGGTCACTCTATCTTCCTTTCCCCGCCTCACTCTCTCCTCCCTCTGTCCCTCCCGTTGCCCGGAAGGTCACGTTTTGTTTATATTTACCTCGGCTTCGCGGTCACGGAACACGCAAAAGTTCTTGATTGAGCGGGGAGTCACGTATTCGGCTAATTGCCGGTGTGAGACGAAGTTGGGAAAGTTCGTACCTGCAGAAGCGACAGGACCCTGTTGCGAGGCGAGAATTAGGTTTGGAAAAGAGGGTCGGTTCTCTCTCTCTCTCTCTCTCCCTCCCTCCCTCCCTCTCTTCTATAACGTTAAAGCGTTAGAATGACGGTGGAAAGTGGATAAATTTTATGAGAGGTTTAACGGAACGATTTATGGGTCGCAGGTGCGAAAGTTTGAGGCGGATTGCGTTTGCGATGGTTGTGAAATTAGGTTAGGAGATGGTGTGATGCTTTTGATGGGGAATGGTTATAGAAAATTCACTTTTGATGTCATTATCAAATTAGTTTCGGACTTTAGAGCTTAACAGGAGGGATTAAGAGAATTCTCGTGTTTTTGATTATATCAGTTGCAGTCAGTCAAGATAATTATTGGGTTTTCATTAATATTATTTAAGATGAAACAGTTCGACGGTAAGTGCAGTTGCTAAAGTCGTAAGTTCTTTCACCCTCAAATCTTTATTACCCTTAAAGTAACAGCAATAGATAACAATTCTTTGCATCTATCATAGTTAATTAGGTGTCTTTTAATTATATACAACAAAACATTGAAAATATCTAGCAATGAAACATTTAGTTTGCAGTGTTAATTCGAAAACTGTAAACATTTTGACTTTCTCGAAATGTCAGACTAATCCGAGCAAAGGTATACTCATAATTGCCAACCAACTAAAAAACAAAGCAATCAGTGCAAATAAATATTGTTAAAACACCATAATTCTAATTTCAAACGCGCCAAAATTATTTTAGTTACCGGATATACTTTTGAGATTCCAGGTTCACTTAATATAAGCAATTTGTATCGCGAAATGAAACCGAACATCCCAGTTGCCGGAAATAAGAAAGATTAACTAGACGCAGTGTGGACCGCTAGTGTCTTTTCTAGGGTAATTACTAGCATCGTATAAATTTAATAGTTATGAATTATGAACGCTACAAGAGCCATTAAATCGTGGAGTAATGTTAAACTGCTTCAAGATTAATACTATATTTCCTGCCTGGCAGGAAGTACCTGTCGCTGTAAGTTTCAGGATCGACTTGGCTCTAGTTACCAACTGAAACACGCCATTTTGATTATATTTTATCGCAATGAAAAACTACAGCTATGCAGGAGTATTAGGTACATCAATTAGAATATTAATTAGATTAAAATTAAGACGACCAGAAAGATTAATTAATAATAATCACCATTTTGATTATATTTCTTCGCAATTGAAAAAGTATAAGTATACAGGAATATTAGGTGCACGATTTAGAATATTAATTCGATTAAAATTAAAATCACCAGGAAGATTTGTTAATAATAATTGTATATCAGTAAGATTTTACGTCTCATTATTATTTCTTTTTAATTCTAACCTAAAATCAATTTATCACGTATATTTTTCATTATAACGATGGATAGTTACGATAATTTTCACGTAAATATTGTTAACTTTCTTTCTGAGTGGGACGACTTGGAATTAAATAATTGTATGGTTGATTCTGTCTAACTTTAGCCGATTATTTAGGAGGAAAATATATTGTAATTCTTTTTCTTCTAATGCGAATAGGTTCTGCAAAATGAGAGGTTAGTCAGAGGTTAGAATCAACTGATTCTGGCAATTTTCAGAGACCGTTTAGAAATATTCTGTTAATTACTTTCTTCAAATTGTGTGTGAGCGTTTAGAACGAATTGTTTATATAATAGCTTTTCCATAATTAGGAATTTGGAAATACAGTTACAAGAAAGAATAACGTGTTATTACTATATCTATTTCATAGTTTCTATCTGAAACTTTTGGCTTTCTGAGCAAAAGTTATTCTCTAAGGATCAAATCACTTGACTTATTATAGATTCAATAAAAATAATTAATCTAAAATTTCTGTCTGCCCATATTTCCCCGAACTTTACTTCGACCACTTCATTTTAAATTCACCTCGTCGAATTTCAAAGAATTTATCAAGTTTCCAGCGCCATCAAGTGATTCTTTTCCCTCCTCGCAGCCCTCGTGGCGCGATATTTGAATTTCTGATACGGCGTCTAACATTAATACTCGCAGTTTGTCAGCTTTTTATATAAATATTATCCTGCACCGGGGAAAAACAAATTGCGGAGCAGGGAGAAACTTCAAAAAGCAATTTCACAGAGGAGAGAGAGAGAGAGAGAGAGAGAGAGAAGGACGGTATTACATTGCCCTTAATGCACTTTAGACTCTCTGCAGCAGCCTCTGGCTTTTCATGGCGTCCCTTTTGCCCCGCTTTGCGTGTATTCTGGGAAATATTCAAGCTCATTAACCTAATATCGCCAATACTTCCTGTAATATGTTATTACGATATTACAGTATCGACGTTTATGCGTCAATTAATGTTTTCCACGTGGAACGATGGTACGACATTTACGTATTTGACGTTTATAAAGCGTGGCCTTGTTTGATCGCATTTTGCAGTTCGGTCTTTTTTTAATTAAGGAAGGTATTTAATTATATGACAGTTTTGATAAAATTTTGTTCACTATTAAAACATGTTTTTGGGGAGATTGTGCCATTGTAATTGTTACTATTTAATTATTCATGATTAGCAGAAATGAAAGCTGAAAGCAGAAATTAGTAATCCAGAAAGCCCTCGGCGCGCGGTCGCTGTAAAACTGTTTTTGGCGCACTTGACGGTGAAAGAGGCGATGCACTTGTGCCCGGCTCTTCTCCCGGCAGCGGCGCTGTCTCGTAATTAGCGAGTTTCCATCACGCGGCTTCCCGGAATCCCGGCGTTTTAGGGGCTCTAGCACGTATCCCTCGAGGGTGCTCTAGAAAATTGTATTTTTCAACTAGCGCGCCCCCGCGCTTTTCGGGATTTCATCAAACGTCAAATCGATTTTAACTACGGCCTTTTATACGTTTTGCCGCTTTCGAATTAGCCGTCGGTGTTTCTGCTTTGGGGTGCCGTTTTAAGCGGAGAGTATTTTTTGCTTGATGAAGTCGTGTTTTTACGGCAATGTAGCCTGTACGTGATGGAACGAGTTGTTTTCATTTGCGAGTTTAAAATGTCATCAAACATACAGAGGGCGTGTATATTCGCCTTACGTGAGCATTGATGGGACCGAGAGAGCGTATATATACGCCATTCATACATATTGATGGAACTGTGAGGGCGAACATACACGCGTTTCGTACATATTGATGAAACTGTGAAGGCGTATATATACGCCTTCTGTATATATCGACGGAACTGTGAGGGCGAATATACACGCCTGTCGTACATATTGATTAAACTGTGGAGGCGTATATATACGCCTTTTGTATATATCGATGGAACTGTGAGGGCGAATATAAACGCCTTTCGTACATATCGACGGAACTGTGAGGGCGAATATAAACGCCGTTCGTACATATCGATGGAACTGTGAAGGCGTATATATACGCCTTCTGTATATATCGACGGAACTGTGAGGGCGAATATACACGCCTTTCGTACATATCGATGAAACTGTCAAGGCGTATATATACGCCTTTCGTATATACTGATGGAGCTGTGAGGGCGAATATACACGCCTTTCGTACATATCGATGAAACTGTGAAGGCGTATATATACGCCTTTTGTATATATTGATGAATCATTGAGAACGTATATATACGGCTTTCGTGTATATTCGTGAGCCTGTGAGAGTGTCATTTCGCAGTCAAAGGGAGAAACAAGAATATCGAAAAAGCGACCGACAAGTCAAAGTAAGTTGTTCGATTATGCAAATGAGATGCAAAGTCAATTATCGTGATTGAGCAGCAAGTGTCACATTGTTGGGGTGAACAGAAGCATGTCAAAATGAACGAGAGTGTCATATTGACTGTTCAGTAGGTTGCACGGTCATCCAAGACTGCCAAAACACATTGACAGTAATGAGAAAATTGCAGGACGTGTGCTGTCAAGATCAGGAAACATGCAGACACTCATATTCATTTTGAAATATCCCCTCATTTTTATTAACCCCTTGCCCTACGAATTATTTTGTAACTGCATCTGCAATAATTCAGCTTTAAATTGCTAAAATAAAAATTGATCAGTAATTCTTCATATGTTGTGTAATTTAACGTAATATTAATATTATAGAAATAATACAATCGCGTTGCGTTTCATTAATATTTCCAATTTCATAGGTTTTGCAGAACTTCAAAATTTCGTATTCCATTTGTCGCATCATGAGTGTCACTCGTTACACACTCAAACCTGTTTTTGTGCGATTTTTTTTGTGCGGTATATGAAAATTTCAATCAAAATGAAACACAATTGACGAAGTTATCAATAAATAAGTGCATAGTACGTTTGATTGGCCATATTTTTCGATTTTTAATATGTAGTTCATCACATTACATAAGTATCGCGTTAGCCGATTACATTGTATGTTATTGAACTCTATACGCATCTTCAAGTGACGAAAGCGATTTTGTACCAGTTTACCACAAGAAAGTTCGCGTATTGTCAAACTACAAAGGATAATGGTTATACGTTTTGAAAAATTTTGTATGTCTAAAATAAGTAAATATTTAAATAAAATATATAAAAATGTTCGCATGTGTATTTTCTAAATCAGATTCCAAGTAGCTACCACGCCTCGTGTCTTGATTTTGTTTAAAAAAACAATTCCTAGTTATTTCGTAAGCTTTGAGTTATTTTCTACGTGAGACTTTTTTTATGCGGTCCCTATTCACGGCACAAAAAAAATACTTTTTAATTGTGTTGCGAAAACTATCTCTTATAGCTACTCGTGAAGTTGTGTGCGATTTTTTTTATGCGGTTTCTATCCACCGAACAAAAACAGGTTTGAGTGTAGTACGGCAAGGGGTTAACTGATGATTATGGTCACCAAAAAACGTCTGTTCCACAACGCGCTAAGGTATATAATTGACAATAAGTATATAGTGATTTTAGGACACATCAGCAGCCATTTATTTCTCCCCATGTTTTGCTAATCGACCAGAGCCATTTTCTTAATCCGATCGTCGACTATACGTGATTTGTACGAGCGATCAGACGTTCCTAGGTTCGGTTCAATTTGCCTCTAATCTATCAGAGCGAGTCCTCCTTGGACACTTTCCTATTTTTCTCTCGGTTTCCGTATCCTACGGGAGGCCCGCCCCCTCTTTTGTTCGCCTTCTGCTAAGGACAAATGAGAAGCTCTTCCACGAATGAGAGTTCATCGATTAAAGTTCTTGGAGTCTTTCGCGCAGTTTCGTCGCAAGGACGAGAGATGAGAGCGATTTCTTTTGTTTAATTTTAGCTCACTTCAATGGAAATAAATGCCGGATTATCGATCTCGAGATACGCGGAGTCATTGACGGATACGTACTCCCTTTAAATTCGAGCGGGAAATTCAATCTCGTCTCGCGTTCCTTTGGATTTCACGGCAATGGAAAAAGTAAAGGTGTAACTTTTTATGAGATTTATTTGTTTAGCTTATAGTGAGTTCGTTGAAATTAATTTAGTAATATTCTGCACCGAAATTAATTTCGTAATATTCTGTATTGAAATTAATTTCGTAATGTTTCTTTGATTATAGTGGTGACTTTAAAATGTAATTTTGTTTTAGCAATACATTTTTGTTAATTTAGATATTTATAATTCTGGTATCATGAATGATAATTTTTTGTTAATAAGTGATGGAATATGTAATATTCCCATATTATTTTGTGCTTGAAAGTTTCTCGCAAACTGAGAATATTGCCAGTTTAAATAATAATAAAGTAAAAGATATATTAATAGAATGTTCATTGCACCGATATGGCTTTATTTTTTTAACAGGAAAAGTTGTTTCATCTATTGATAGAAATTAATTATAATTACATGCGTTTAATCGTAATAAAACTTAACAAGTCTGTTAAAAAATATTTGTTGAAAGAAGGATGCACGTGAATCTTTATGGAAGTAAACTGTAGTCGTTAGTAAACGAGCATTCAACTTTTAACGATTATATTCGTCATTAGTAGACTTACAACGTTTAATTTTAGATAACTGTAATCATCGTTAACACACAAAGATTGTTCAATATTAGATTACTATGCTCGTCATTAGTACATAGAAAGTGTTCCGTGATAGACAAATATAATCGTCATTAGTGCATTCACTGTTCGACGAATATAGCCGTCGTTGGCACGTAAGGGAGTGGAAAATTGAACGAATATGTGCGTCGTTATTGCACGCCAAGCATACAATGTTAATCGGCAATAGTTTTCATTAGTACGGAACGAGCGTTCAAAGTCAGACGCATATACTCGTCGTTACGACACAGATAGTGTTCTGCAATAGACGATTATAATCGTCATTAACGCGCAGTGACCGTTCAATGTTCCACGAATATAGTCGTCATTAGTACTCAAGGAGCGCTGAAAGTTGGACGCATATACTCGTCATTACGAAACAGAAAGTGTTCTGCAATAAACGATTATAATCGTCATTAGTACTCGGCTAGCGTTCAAAGTTAGTCGCATATTCTCGTCATTACGACACAGATAGTGTTCTGCAACAGACGATTATAATCGTCATTAGTGCACAGCGACCGTTCAATGTTGCACGAATATAGTCGTCATTAGTACTCAGCTAGTGTTCAAAGTCGGACGCATATACTCGTCATTACGACACAGATAGTGTTCTGCAACAGACGATTATAATCGTCATTAGTGCACAGCGACCGTTCAATGTTGCACGAATATAGTCGTCATTAGTACTCAGCTAGTGTTCAAAGTCGGACGCATATACTCGTCATTACGACACAGATAGTGTTCTGCAACAGACGATTATAATCGTCATTAGTGCACAGTGACCGTTCAATGTTGCACGAATATTGTCGTCATTAGTACTCAGCTAGTGTTCAAAGTCAGACGCATATACTCGTCGTTACGACACAGATAGTGTTCTGCAATAGACGATTATAATCGTCATTACTGCACAGTGACCGTTCAATGTTGCACGAATATTGTCGTCATTAGTACTCAGCTAGTGTTCAAAGTTGGACGCATATACTCGTCACTACGGAACAGAGAATGCTCTGCAATGGACGATTATAATCGTCATTAGTGCACACTGACCGCCCAATATTACACGAATATAGTCGTCGTCATACGCGACGAGAGAATAACGGTGTACAACTATACTCGTCATTAGTACACAGCAAGCGTTTAACGTTGGACGGAAATAATCGTCGTTGCCATAGAAACGGTTAAATAGGAAAGGGGCGTAGCACAGTACAAACAACGAAGTTAATAAATTCAACATCCAGTTTCAACATCCGACACGCAGACAGTTCAATTACGTCCCTCGTCGGCCATCGATCTCGCTTTAATTGAGCACGTGCTGTGTTAAAAATTGAAAAAAAAAGGGAGGAAAAACGAAAGAACAGCGCCCACGTACGATCGCAACGAGAGATCTTATTCGTTTTCACGGCGCGAAGTAATATCGCACCTCGTATTTCCATAATCGCTTTGAACCCGAATATCCGGATATTTAACTGCCGCCGATACACGCGGAGTGATATTTTCGACCCGCTGTACTTGCGACCCGCGATCGCGGCTTAATTGGAATGGCAATCGTATGGAAATTTTCTGATTTAATGCGATTTTAATTAAAGATTAAGTGAGCCCGCCACTTCGCCCACTGTATCGATATAATTCCTCGTTAATTCCCGCGGGAGAGGAAAAAATTTACGCGGAAATTTTTATTAAGACACCGTGTTTTACGATGGGATGTAAACTGGCGGTAAAAAAGTTCGATGCCTGTTGGCATTTTCCCTTTTAGAATCTTCGTGAAAATTGGTGTTATAATATAAATGTTGATTAAAGAAGGGAAGAAGAAAAATGGAAAAATATATCTGTACTTTATTTAAAATTTGCGATGGAATCAATGAGATTTAAATATTGAAAATATTCTGCCTTCTTGTCAAAATTTCAAAAGAATTAGTGAGACTGAAATAAATGGAAACTTAGTGGAAGGTAAACTCTTAGCAAAAATAATTGTTCGAATACATTTTCGTTTCTTAAGAGTTTTTTAGAAGACATTGCAACTAATGGATTTAAAGTAACTGAAGAATAATATTAGTAAGAATTATTGATAATTATTTTAGGTTTGATATTTCTTAAAACTGCAAGCATGCTTTTAGTTCTTTAAATTTTCACGAGAGATAATAGTAGGATAAATATTCCTAAAAAAACGTGGAACGAGAAACAGGAAGAGGAGTTAATAGTTAAATGAAGTGTAGCTCTTGGGAATTATTGCACCGTTTACACCATGAATAAATACCAGCCATTATTCTCCCTCTGAATTTAAAAATGTTTAAATTCTCCATTTCTAAATTAATCATTTAAAGAAGAACGAGTACTCATTGAATTTAAATACCTTTCGACTTTCTCCCACGTTCAAATTTTCAAGGGATTAACGTTATAAAAAATTAGTACTAAATCCTTTATAAAAAGTACCATTAACACTAGAACTACCGGCGGTAAATCTGTTATATTTAAATATATTAAATAAGTACTTTGAAAAAAGGGGAATTCAGAGGTGGAAAAGCTGATCGATTCGGTAATTTATGTTTTACGAGATGGACGTAGAATATCTACTCTATGACTCTCCTATAATCTTGGAGGATTTTTGGAAAAAATTGTGTACCAGTCATTTTGACTGGTTTGGTAGTTCTAGTGTTAAACAAGATTCTTTTTAATTCATTGAAATTTATCATCAGTTAATACCGAAGTTAAAAATGCGGAAGGAAAGTGAGCTGAAAATTGGTCAAATTCTTCTTCCAAGAAGGCAAGATAACAAGAACACACAATTTAAAAATATATTATTAACCCTTTGCACTCCGATCATTTTTACTATGAGCTACCAGCTGCTCCAAAATTATTTACAATTGTGCGAATGCACATCTGTGAAAAATTGAAAAACTTGCTCTATCATTAAAAAAGAAGCTCATACATTTCAAAATTATATTTTACAATATAAAAAAATATAAAAATACCCCGGATTTACCTGACAACGGAATTATCAGCTCCTATTTCAAAGTCGCCACTGTGGCGACAACGCAGTGCAAAGAATTAAAAATACTATTCTAATATGTAATACTATTATATTCTCGTAATATAAAAATAATATTAAAATATTATTTTTTTAAATTGTGTGACCCTGTTCCCGAGATAATAAAAAAATATGTATTTTCGACGCTCAACTTTGACGGGTATTCTCACTCCTTCAATATGAGATGAAAACGGAAAATTCTTCTTCCCACAAGGGAACGAAACAAGAGCACTATTTTCAAAAAATATTATTTTTTTAAATTCTGTGTGCTGGATGCCGAGATAATAAAAAAATATGTATTTTTGACGCTCAACTCTGAGGGATATCTACACCCCTTCAATATGGATGATGGCCGATAAAAAAATACGTATCAAATATTTTTGCAAGAACTACATCTCACGGAAATATAAAAATTAGCGTGTACAAGTTGCATTGTCAATTTCTTAAAATCATATAGACAGAATACTGAACATTGGCGCTCAATAATGGCGCGATAATAAAGAACTATGCGCAGTTCTTTTCCTCAAATATAGTACATTTGCTTAAACTTGCAATTAAGCTTGTCACTTTAGCAGATTTGAGAAAAAATCTGCTCACCATGAACGGAACGAGCCGATTTAATGAACAGATGTATGAAAAAAAACGAAAATAACCTCAAAATAAATATATTACGAGGAAAGGCAGGAGAAACCTTCTATTCATTTGAGCTACGTTACATTTTATCATTTAAAATCAATCAGTGATAGCTTATCACTAAAGAATCTAATGACATCTCACTGTTTTGCGTACAAGTAGCTTTATCTAAAAGCGAGCGAGCAGAATATTTTAATAGCAAAAGCAGCGTTTGTCCTCGATCTTTCTATCCGCAGCCAGCGCCATCTTAAGGTCACAGATACTGTCTTTTAACCTCTTGACGCCCTTGGCCACATATGTGGACATTTGGGTTTTTATAATTATAATTACTATCATTAATAAAAAGAATAAAAATTTGATAATAAATTATTCACTGCAGAATCTCTCAACAAGAAAAATAAAAATCTTATGGTTTGACTGCACTGACTGTTATTTCCGGTGTACAGTTAAAGATATGAATATAGCTTCTATAAAATAAATCGTCCCTGAAGAGGTTAAAATGAAAACATTTTATTTTTACACTTCCCCTACTTCCATAAAATCACGTAACAAAAATAGACTTCCCAATGTTAACACTAGAACTATCGACATGAAATCTATTATATTTCAAAATATTAAGTACGTACTTTGAGAAAAAAAGAATTAAGAGGCGGAAAAGTATATCAGTTCAGTCGTTTATATTTTTTGAGTTGGACGTAGAACATTTCCCCTATGACTCTCCTATAAACTTTGAGAATTTTTGGAAAAAATAGTGTACCAGTCATTTTGACTGGTTTGGCAGTTCTAGTGTTAACCCTTTGAGGACTACTGACGCATATATGCGGTCTGAGAAAAAATCTGATTATAGTTTATCGAGGCATGTATACTTGATTAGAATTGAAAAATTGAAATATAACCGTTGAAATATGCTTCTGCAAATAGTAATGTATAATTCGGATACATTAACGCTCGAACTTTCTGCTAAAAAAATAGTTTTTGATCGCCAAATAAATCAATAAATTCAACTCAATAAATTAATTTATTGAGATTTAATTTATTAATTTATTAATTTATTGATTAAACTCAATAAATTCTCCGTCCGCAAAGGGTTAAGCTTCTCGTTCACTATGAACGAAACTGTACACAGCTTGTTACAACTGCTACGTAATTATGTGCAAAAATAACAAGAAACTGAGCAATCAGTAGCAGAAACATCCCTTCTACCAGGCAGATCTTCCACGTTCATTCCTATCGAATGGGAAAATTCATTAACACTTCCTATATCAATAATCTCTGTCGATCGCTCGAAGTGCACTATTCGAGACGCTTCTATGATCTATGAAAATTCACGCAATACTTGCAATGCCACAGCCGCAGAAACAAAAAAGTGCCAGACGCATTCGCAATCGCCGAGTCTACGATCTAGAATCAAGTGCAAATAGCGCCGCCACCAGCCGCAATTACTGAACGTCGCTGTACCGAAAACTCAGCAGCGTACTGTACAGGTTGTTTCAAAAGGTTTTGTCATGGCTTCGGGGGGTTGTTCCAGAGCTCGGATTGGATGAAGATTTGTGAAAATTACTTGCCGCAAAATTATTTGAGGCATCCCCGATTGAAACTGGCTCGGCCATCTTCTTCGTATTGTTACGTAGGTAAAATGTCTGAGAGGAAGCACGGGTCAGAAGTGAACCGTTCTCCCGCAAATCGACTTTTAACACGTTGAGTGCTACGCGATTTTATAAGGAAATCCCCGTCAGGCCACGCGCGCTGCTGTCGCGGCCTGAACGAAAAGTTGTGTCAGTCAGTGGTGACTGACGCGGCTTGAACGGAAAGTTCAGTGTCAGTCCCCGGGGACTGACGTAGCACTCAACGTGTTAATTGGGCCTCCGCGATCTAATTTTCGCTTAGTAAGTGAGAGAGTCAGCTGTTCCTTCGGAAAGAGACACACAAGATATCCTTGTCGGCTCGAACAGTCTAAGGAGAAGCGTGCTACTAGACATTAGAAATTGGGGGACTGGGTCCCCGAACGACTAAGAGCAGTGCAAGTGTTTATGTTCTTTTCCCCGGTAGGACCCATGAGCGAACCTGACACCGAGCGCAGGTCATTGACGGCTTCCTAGCCGACAAGGATATCTTGTGTGTTTCTTTCCGAAGGAACAGCTGACTCTCTCACTTACTAAGCGAAAATTAGATCGCGAAGGCCCAATTAAAAGTCGATTTGCGGGAGAACGGTTCACTTCTGACCCATGGTACCTCTCAGACATTTTACCTACATAACAATACGAAGAAGATAGCCGAGCCAGTTTGAATCGAGGATTCCTCAAATAATTTTGCGGCAAGTAATTTTCACAAATCTTCATCCAATCCGAGCTCTAGAACAACCCACCGAAGCCATGACAAAACCTTTTGAAACACCCTGTACCAAAAACTCAGCGGCGTACTGTACACCTACGGCGGATCGATACGGAACCTTAACATTCTATCTTTACACGGAGCACGTATAAAAGAACCCACGTGCACCGTGTTGCAATAAACGTAAAAGAGTAATAGTAACATAGCATATTAACTATCGCGGGCTACCGGAACTGAGCTTTGCAAGACAGCCGCATACAGGAATCTACTCGCAAATGTAGCCACTGTTGGACTACGAGATGTCGACGCACCGCGAACTCCAACGGCACAGAGGAGAACGAAATCGTCCGCTTGGTTTATAGTCCCTTCCAAGAAATCCTGGCTTCAAGTTCTCAGAATTCTCAGGGATCAAGTTACAAGATGGACTTCTGCACGTGTTACAACAGTGGTCGGCAAATCGCAGCTTTTTAGAGACCTCAGTGCGGCTCCACCAATCGGCCACAAAAAACTTTGTCATTAAATAAGATTGTTATCATATCTGGTTGTATTTTGATGCATGAAGATGCACGGTGGGACATTTTTGTCCCACCTCTAAAATTTATATTATTATATAACGTTGTTAACACGTTCGCTCTAGCATTCATGTCATGTCAAATGATAGAGCCAATTATAATTCATTCAATTTTATATAATCTTCATTTTTTGTAATTATTATGGAGTTTAAAGTGATGGCCAAGTGATTCATTGAGTATTTTTATACTATTTTATTTTTTCTCTGTGTAGTTAGAAGTGTAATATTTGACTGTCTATTTGTGCAGCTCACTGAAATTTTTACTGTCCGCGAACGTGTTAATAATATAAACCAACTGTACTCAATAAAAAAAAATTGTCTGTGCATCATGGGTCATTTTATTTTCTGAATTCCCGTGCCTCAAACAGTTAAACCACACCGAAAAACATGATTCTTGAGACGTTCTTGAAAAGAAATTTGACTCTCAAAAGAATCTTAATCGTCCTGCTGCTGATTTTTGGCTCTTTTGACTAATGAGTTTGCCGACCACTGTGTTAGACTCATCCAATGCAGCTGGCAAAAGTAGTGTAGTCTTGCGTTATGAGGCACGGAGTGAGGAGAGACAGTCGCTCACTCCGCCTATCCCCACCACATCGGCCTAGAAACCCGAGCACGACGAATGGCAACCGAAAAGAAAACACTGCTTTCATCGTTGCCATGACGACGCAACGAATGCGCGGCTTTCTCGGCCAATCACGCGTTAGAATCGAAATGACGCAGGAACGAGGGATGCCACTATCCGTCAGGCGATTCAGAACAAACCACAGACCACAGACTTCACTATTTTTGCCAGCTATAGTAACGGTCCTTCTCAATAGAGGGACCGTTACGATATATTCACATCGTCGTCCATCCCCAGCGAACGATTCCCTTTCCCCGTGCAGTTTTAGGTTACAGTTGCCGTGCTAACATCTAACAGTCCAACGCTACATCCTCCGTCATAGTAGCTTCCAATCAGGGGTAGAAACAGTTAGGTAATTATACAGATGATGGTCCGTCCCGCCGATTTCGATGGTTTCTTAACCTGTTAACCGAGTAGGACGTAATATTTCGTCATACCAGGAAGACAACTCTAATGCGTATGACGATGTTTTTCGTCGTGGCAATTTTTAAATATGGTATGTTGAACGCATTACGTTTTACGTTATTCTTTTCCATTAAATTCTAGCGTGATACTTTAGGTGTGATAATATTATTTCTCACTGCGAAGAAAAAAGTCTCCAGTTTGAAACGAGTTGAACACAAGTTAATTCCCCGGTTAACAGGTTAATGTGTTGCCAGGATCATCATTTTAAGCAAGTTTTTCCTATACACGTATCCCGCGCTCGGCTTTGGTTTTCGAAATATCGGCAAAAAAAATTTTCTACTTGCTACATTGAATTTTGCCTAAGCATGCATGTCGGTGGTAACGTGTGCGTCGGCACGATGCGATCGCTTATCTCAGGGGTACTCAACCTGGTCTCTACCGCCCTCTAGTGGACGTTCCAGCTTTTATGGTGGGCGGTAAAGGGTTTCGTCCGATACTAAAGTATTAGGTTGGTAGAAAATTAATGTCGGTTTTCAAACTTTATCTTTAAACACACATGTTGAGAATGGGAGTAACTTCTTTTAATCATAATAAGTTCCATTACAATTTACACATTTTCCCAACGAGAAACCAGTTTTTTAATAAATTGTTTCGTTCTAAATGATATAAGAAGACAAACCGATTAAAATGAACGGCTATCTTAAAAATAAGCGCCAAAGTTTGAAAACTCGAAAACAGACATTAATTTCTTGCCAACCTAATACCTCCCTTTTTTGATATAATGGACTTTTTAAAGACATTGAAATGGAAATTTTTCAAAGTATTGTTCGAAAAATGTTCACGGCATTATTAACCAGTTAAGTGTGTTTGACGACTATATCCGTCATGCGTAAAATTTTGTTACATTTTGATATTTAAATTGTAATTTTGGCGAAAACTAAATTATATTCGTAAATTTTAATATGTTTAAAATGTTTAGAGGTCAAGTAAAATGTTTAGATAGCTTCCTGAGAGCTAACTCGTAAGCAGTGATTATCGCGACACACACTGGTGCGCGCTTTGCAAAGAGATCGCCGCACTTAACTGGTTAAAAAACATTTTTATTGGGTTTTCATAAAATTCCTTAGCGTTTATATTTTATAACGAGTGCAACCAATGGGCGGTTAGAAAATTTTCCTACTAACAGAGATACAAAAGTGGGCGGTAGGTATAAAAAGGTTGACAACCCCTGGCTTATCTGCTGTTTCTGCGGCGCCCGACTCAGAAACTTTATCCCGAGTGGATTCTTCGAAAAGCTACCTCGTAAGAATGTGCGACAAATATAATTCCAATGCTTATTAATAGCCCTCTCTAAAAGCTATCCCAAATCAACACTTATTTATCTTCTCTTTGTAAACACCTGTTTAAAGCAAACTCTTCAGAAGTACCCTGTTATGCACACCTTACCGATTTTAATCATTTGGTTTAATAAAGGTGTTTGTAACGAGAAAATAAATCAGTGTTGGTTTGGGGTAGTTTTTAGAGAGGGTCGCCGTCAGGCGGCGCGACTAAACTTTGGAATTATATTTTTTGCAAATTCTTAACACTACCGACCGCTATTGTTTGAGCATCCTACCCACTTTAAAGGATTCATTTCGGCTTAAATTGCCTAAAGAAAATTACTATCTCTTTGAAAACTACAAATGCTTCTCATCGACTCCTTAACACAGTTCTACTACAATAATAAATAAATTAGTGATTGCCCTGGAAACCGATTAATAAACTAAAAGCTTGAAAGCGGTGGTGGCAGAAAGCCTATTTATAGGCTACCGGTCGGTAAAGTGTTAACACTTTAATATTAACACTAAAATTTATATTAAAAAAAACAAAATCAATTTTCTTTAGGCAATCTAAGCCGAAACAAATCCTTTAAAATGGGTAGAATGCTCAAACAATAGCGGTCGGTAATGTGTTAACACGTTGAGTGCCACGTCAGTCATCGGTGACTGACACTGAACTTTCCGTTCAGGCCCCGTCAGTCACCACTGACTGACACAACTTTTCGTTCAGGCCGCGACAGCAGCGCGCGTGGCCTGACGGGGATTTCCTTATAATATCGCGTGGCACTCAACGTGTTAAGAGGCAGCTTTTCGACGAGCCCACCCGGTATAAAGTTTCTGCGTTTGGCGCCGCAGAAACAGTAGAAAAGCAATCGTATCGTGATAATGCACACGTTACCACGGACATGCATGCGTAGGCAAAATTCAAAGTGAAAGTAGCAAAAGTTTTTTGGCAGTATCTCGAAAACCAAAGCCGAGCGGTGTTTACATTTATAGGAAGAAGTTGCTTAAAATGATGATCCTGACAACATATTAACCCTTTGACTGCGCTCACGGAGGAATCCATCAATATGGACGTCGCTTTTTTCGCATGTCAGTTGCTTCACTGGTTGTCCACTGACTAGTGACCAAAACAGAACCCGGAAATTTGATACCATTCTTAGGGTTTAAAAAATAATAATGGCAAATAAATTAAATTCCATGTTGAATCAATCGGTAAAACAGTAATGAAGATGTTGCAGTAAAAAAATTACAGAGGGCGTATATTTACGCCTTCCGTATATATCGATGGATTTGTGAACGCGCATATATACGCCTTTAGCAGTCAAAGGGCTAAAAAAACCATCGAGATCGATGGAACGGACCATCATCCATACAATTACCAACAGTTATTCCCAACGGTTATTTTCGGAACCGTTTCAATCCCTGCTTCAAACCCACCGACTCATCTCCCTCTCGGCGCATCAGCCATCTCAATTTCTTCCCGTCGCTCTGGAAAAAAAGAAAGTGTGCAAGAAAAACCAAAAGAAACGACCCGAACAACAACGGAATCCCGTCCCGGCTCAGAGGCAACGCGCAAAAGAAAACAAAGTAATCCCACCGGCGGTGCTCTCAACGGCCAACGGAGTCTCGAGCGTGCCATGCAAAAGAAAAAGAAACAATGACTTGTCAGCCGGCCATACACAGAGATACATAGATTATCTATTTAGACGGATCTAACCGATGTGGGGAACTCACGCGACAAGCTCGCCGAAGAACCTGATCTTCCTGTGGCAGGTGTCGAGGAGGGAAAGACGGGAGGAGACGCCAGCCGAGCTGGCACCGCCGCCGTGGTGGACCGGCGTCGGTGGCGCCGACAGGGTCGAGGACGCCGAGGCGGAAGAATCCTGAAGGACGACGCGCGCCGGCGAGCGCAGCATCGTCGTCGTCGTGATCGTCGTCGTCGAGGAGGATCTCTTCGGCGCCCCGGCCTCGTGACCGAGGATCTTTTCACGTACGCTGGGTATGCACCAAATCTTGTTGGGTTCTCATTGAACTCTGCCCCTGACACCGAAAGAAACCTCCTTTTCTCTTCGGAAATTCGATTCCCGATTATGGTTCGTCGATATTACATGAAATTAGGGCCGACTCGATACGAAAGTTTCCCGCCTTTATATCGCTGTGTTTTAGGTTGCAATGGCGGGTTAGTTCGGTCTTCGGTATACCTGGGAATTTTAACGCGGACGGGTTTACTTTGTTTGAGTGTTCCTCGGTTGGTTACGGAGGTTTGGGAGAAACTGATTACGAGTGGGGTGAGTTTGAGGGGTTGAGTTAGCCCTTTGAGTACTATTGGCGCGTAGGAGCGCTTAGGGAAGTAAGGACGTTACGTCTTATTGGCGCATGGATTGTAGATTCAATTGCTACTGCACGGTGCTGGAAAGATGTCTCGCGTAAGGACTTAAATTGTGTTTGAAAGTGAATTGTTCCGACGTTCAGATGTTTAAGGGTTGTGAAGAATTTTTCATGCAGTACTAATAGTTAAACTTGTTTTTACAAATTCATAAAGGCGGTTTACTCTTTTAATTTGTCAGTAAAATAGAAACAGAAGAAATCCATGTTTAACTGAAAATACTGTACGGTGCTGGAAAGAAGTCTCGCGGTGGGGGGCATTTAGTTGTGTTTGAAAGTAATTTATTCCGACATTGAGATGTTTAAGGGTTGTGAACAATGCAGTACTAATAGTTAAACTTGTTTTTACAAATTCATAAAAATGGTTTACTCTTTTACTTTGTCAGTAAAATAGAAAGAGAAGAAATCCATGTTTAGCTGAAAATACTGTACGGCGCTGGAAAGAAGCCTCGCGAAAGGGATTCTTCGGTTCTGTCTGAAAGTGAATTGTTCTGATGCTGAGATGTTTAACCAGTTAGCTGTGATTGACGAGTATACTCGTCATGCGTGAAATGTAGTTACCATTGGTTATTTAAAATACAATTTTCGTGAAAACTAGAATATATTCGTAAATATCAAGATGTTTACAATATTTGGAGGTCAACACGAAATAAAACGAGCAAATAAAAAGTATAAATAATTTGAGATACATTCATGTATCCCCGTATGCACTGGCTGGAACTGGAAAGACATATATAGGTGCGTGCTCTCAAAAGAGGTCGCCACAGTTAATTGATTAAGGGTTGTGAACAAGTGTTCACGCAGGACCATTTAATAGTTAATCTTGTTGTTAAATGTATAAAGATGTTTTTTGCTCTGTCATTAACACTAAACCTACCGGCTTTATATCTGCTGTATTGTAATATACGAAATATGTATTTTGGAAAATGAGATTTGAAGAGGTGAAAAAGATGGTCGGTTAAGTAATGTTTGTTTTATACGATAGACCTAAAATATTTACTGAATGGCTGCCCAATCAATTTGGGGAATTTTTAGAAAAAAATCAGAAAGCGGTCATTTGACCGCCATGGTAGGTTTAATGTTAAAATAGAAAAAGAAAAATTCCAAGTTTTGCTGAAACTATTGTGCGGTGCAGAAAAGAAGTCTCGCGGAAGGAACCCGAAATGAGGGAAAGTCTAATTGGTTCAAAATGAAAGGAGCACGCCACTTTTCACATGTGCTTTCCACTCTAACGTGTTATTTGCCAAACGGTCATGAACTCTAATTGGATCGCGTAACGAAGAAAGGAATTATAGTAAGATAGGAAGAATTCCACCATCTTGCGAGACTTCTTTTCAGCGTCGCACTATACATTATAAATATTGAGATATAGTGGTTGAAAATGATAGATATTTATAGTAAAATTTCGAAAAACTATTAATAAATGTATCTGCGACCGACGGATTGGTTAAATTTATCGAAAGCTTACAGAAATTAGTTACTTTTGCGACTTCACCTAAATAGTTTTACACGTTGCCCTAACGTGTCTATATTTCGTATAGTTTCAATAAGTAGAAATTTTAGATAATATTTATATTACTAATATCCTGCTAGTATTTTATCATAAGTACTGACCATTTAGTAAAAATATTTGCAAGGGAGTAATTAGTTAGTTAAAAGTACTAAAATACCGAATGAATAGCAGCAAATTCTAAATTCCCTGATTTCTCGTTCTATTGTATGCCGTCTTACATGCACTGCCTTATTCTACTTAATCACTTATTAGCCGTCTCATTGTTTATTCCGTGCCACTCTGCAGTTTCATTCCCTTGGAATTTGCCGCAGTCAATTAAATCACGAATGGGTCCGAAGTTGAAATTATTCTAATAATTTAAAGCAATTTAAAGGAATAGAATATTCTGTCGGAGAGTTTCAACTCTTCTCATCGAAGATTACGAGATTTTTGTTAGACTTTCAAGTGTTCAATTAAATAAGACATTTATTTCATTCATCTGCAGCAGCTTATATTAATTAGTTTAATATAAAATCATTTTTTAAAGCATTCTCTTTCATATTTCATGTAAAATTGAAAGGAATTTATTTCCACTATTTATCCCCTCTTTTGAAAAGACCAAAGGTTATCTCAACCTTTTCTAAAAATTACTGAAAATTTATTTTATTCCATTCCAACATTTTCCCATCGATTGCAATGAGTTCAAAGCTCTCATTTTCTCTTTTTCACTTTGATATTTTACATGGAATTAAAGTGAATTTATTTCTACCATTCACTCGCCTTAAATGGTCCCCGAACATTTTCCTCGCATCAAGAGAAAAGCCGATCTCCTCTGACGTTTACCTAGAAGTTCTACGTGAAATTACGTGAATTTATTTTACCCACGTCTCTGCCAGACTCCCATAGACCGTTACATCAAATTCCCTTCATTCGGAGTACAGGAATCTTGCAAGAAATTAATGCAAATCCGAATCAATTATTAGCTAAAATTTCTCCTCAGTGTCCCTCGGAGTTTCTTTTTCACTTTTTCAACAAATCAGGAAATTTTTCAAATTGTACGCGACGCAAATTGTTCAAATTATTAACCGTTTAATACGGTGTTTTAATCTATTAACGTTTTAAGACTTTCTGGTGGGAATTATTTTTTTAATGTTTTATAGATCTGTTCGATACCTCTCCGCCATTTTCTATCGTTGTGTCAGTGTCAGGGTCCCAGTAAAATTCGACTTCCACTCTCTTTCTATGGGCCAGACGTTCAAACTCGGTTCAGAGAAACAGCAGAGATCCGTACTTGGGCCCTATCGCTCTGACACCATAAATTACTTGACTCCTCTAACTTTTTACCTTTGTCCCTACATCCTCCCCACTCTCATATTCACTCCGCCTATAGCTGGCAAAGCACAGAGATGGCATCTGACATGTGGTTTGTTCTGATTCGCCTGACGGATAGAGACATCCCTCGTTCTGACGTCATTTTCGATTCTAACGCGTTATTGGCCGAAAGAGGCCTAACCCAGAAAACCAGAATCGCAACACTTCTTTCGTCGTTCCCATGACGACGCAACGAATGTGCGGCTTCATCGAACAGTCACGCGTTAGATTCGAAAATGACGTCAGAACGAGGGTTGTCTCTATCCGTCTGGCGAATCAGAACAAACCAGAGGCCGGAGGACTTCTCTTATCTTTTCGGGCAATAGCTAGCCGTAATTAGTCCATTACTGGGCCAGCGCACAGTGAAACAAACCGACAATCTTGGTGGAAAAAAATAATAACTCGAGAGCCATTCATTTTAGAGAAAAATGTTATATATAAAAGTTTCATAGTATCGTGGAGGGAATATCGGTACAATATTAATTTTTCATTTGTTATAGTTCTTCAATGTTATTTAAAGGTCAACTTCATCTTTTATAGAAAAATCTATATATTTCTTTTTAGTTTTTCATTCTACAGAAGAAATAAAGAAACTTTTGTATAAGTCATTTTCTTCTTGGACCTTATGTTGAAAATATATTTAATGGAAAAGAGCCTTTTTTATATAAAAAGGTTCTTTTACATAAAAAGTCAATTACAACAGAATCCTGTAACTCAATAACCGCCACAAAGATTTAATTACTGCCATTAAACTACATTCAGATTGATTTCCAATGATAAATCCCAAGGTGATCTAATCGGCTGGTCGCGAGTTGTTTGTAAACTTTCCCGGTGAAGATTCCGCGTAGAATAAACTTCAGCAGAGGAAGAGCGATCTTCGCAGACACGTGCCAACTCTCAGACTCCAAGATCGTCGGTGAACTTGGTTCACTCCCAATTTCGTGCGTTGGGTTCAAAGTCAACTTCACTTTCGTTTATTCTAGGAAACAATCGTTGACCTTTGTCTAAATAAAGCACCGGGTAACTGCTTCGAGGCGGTTCTACGCTTCGAATAGTTTTTTTTCTACGATTCTTCGTCCGAAGTTACGTTGCGAATTATTTCCTTTAATAAATTGGGAATTTCTCTCTAAAAATCAACGTTTATTTCATAAGGAGTCAAGAGGACTAAAGGTCACGTGAAGGTCAACATATTGCACCTAGCTGGATTCCTTTTTTTATAAGCTACAAGACTGTTGCAATGAAAATATGCAGTCCCATTTAAAGTAAATACGATGACCTTGAAATCTCGAAAAAAATGACCTTGAGAAAAAAAATTCGTCCCATCACCCTATTGGCGCCTTCAAACAATATTTTCTACCTCTGACATCTTTTCTATTATACAAAATAAGCGATATATTTAACACTAGAACTACCAACCGGTCAAAATGACCGGTACACAATTTTTTCCAAAAATTCTCCAAGTTTATAGAAAAGTCATAGAATAAATATTCTACGTCCATGTCAAACAACATAAATCACCGAATCGATCATATTTTCCGCCTCTCGATTCCTTTTTTTTCAAAGTACTTATTTACTATGATAGACTATAATAAATTTAACGTCGGTACTTCTAGTGTTAAGGTGGTCAAGTTATAATAACTCGTCAAGTTATAATACAATAAACAAGAAAATATTGTTTAAATCACAAGAATTCCTTCCCAGCTAAATTTCTTCTGTTTACATCTGCGACTTTTATCTTTTCATGGCCATCGCGATACCAGCTTGCCCGAAATCCTTTGTTAATTATGTTTGCTTTAACTTTCGGGCGTTCGGTATTTTACGGTCGCAAAGCACTCGAAGCGCGAGTAAATCGAAAGGCTGAAAATTCAACACGGACGTTCGCCCAAAGTTGATCCAACGCTGCAAAAATATCGGACAAACAACGGAGACCGTTGTGCAATTAATGGGAAGTGCAAATGTTTGACGACATCGCAAGGATGCACGATGTTTCCCCGATATTACTCGTTACGATCCCGTTGATCTTAATAAAATAATGATAATATCCGCGATTAACAAACAAATCAATTATTCGAGATCCAGTAACAACGTGGGATATTTCATTTGCGGGTCAATAACGTCAAAGGGGAATATTTTTTCAAATTTTTTCAAATTTTTCATATCGTTGACATTCTCCATTTTTCCTTCCATTGCGAACGACTCAATTAAATGACGTAGAAATCCAGAATTAATTGAAGATTATCGAAAAACAAATGAACGGTGCAGATAATTCATGATTGGACATCAATCGCAAAATATCGATCCTTTGTGTTTTAGAAGTCCGTTGAATCGGTTTCCGATAATTCTGTCTTCCTGTTTGAAATATTCAGGCGCGTCATTTATTTAAATATCAGCCAGAATGCGCGCGCTTTTGTTTTCGCTTTGCGGTTTCAATTATTTCCTCGGACTCCCCGGCGCCTCGTGAAAATTAATTCTGCAAAATGGCCTACGAGCCTGTACACGTTTTTACTCGACGTTATTGGTAGCTGGTGCTATCAGGTAACCTCAATTAAATGTATAAAATCATTATGAAATTTCCGGGTTGAAATTAACTCAATAGAAAATCACCAACTGTTGACAGAAATTTAATTAATTACTGGCAGGAAATCAATTGATATTAATAACAAAAGAGTCAAGATTTTGCTAATATTTTAATAGCTGCAAATGTTTCGTCACTGTTTATCATCGTAATGCTAACGACTAGCAGTATTACTATTATTAACACTAGTTGTACTAGTAGTATTAGTACTAATCGAAATCTAACTCAGATGTAATCCGATTTACGAGCAAACTTAGCATATTTATCAAAAGTCCATTACAAAAGAAAGAAAACTGCGGCCTTCTGGTTTGCAAAGTGTAATTACAATTTTATATCGTAGTATTATTAACATAATATTATTAGCACAGTATTGCAATACAAAGTTAATGAATACCAAGGAGGCAGAATAAAAATAGTAATACTTATTGAGTGCAGCTTCATCGAAGGGGACAAATTTCAATGTGACCTTCACACGTGAAAAGCTTCCCTAACCCTACATCGAAGAATTTATTTTCTGTTGCTCCATTTGCAATATAATTATTTTCTAACGAAATGGGGAAAAACAGATAAACTGTTGGAACATATATTTCAATAAATAGAATTTTTTTCTTTTTATTTTTCGCGCCTTTTTTAACCCATTTGCATCATAGTTCTAAATATGGCAGGAGACCCGTAATACCGTGCATTTCCGTGCGCAACAGTTTAACATTGTACACGGCGGAATATTCCGCAGCTGGGTGATAAAAGACTATCGTTATCCGCGGAATATTCCGCATACGGATGCAAATGGGCTAATACTTGTACAATTAGCTTAGCTGAAAGCGTCCACGAACGTGAAATCGATATTTTTCTTTATTCCTCTCTTCCGTCTTCAGTTTTGAAAATTCACTTCAAAAATTTGGTAGAGAGTTATATTTATATTATAAAATTACATGTATTATTTCTCTGGATATAAAATTATAAAATATTACCGATTAATTTCGTTTGTCTTAAATTGCATTATTACTTATTTTGCAAAGGTGATACAATCGACTTGTTTTCAAATTTTTCCTAATATTCTTGAAATTTCTAACGTTTTTATCTATATTTTGAACGTCTACCTCGTAAATTGCAAGTAATTAAATCGATCAAATTTGTTTTTCCATCATTTCTTTTCTTTTAACGTATTATTTAACATTTTTGTATGCATTTAATCAATCATAGGTAGATGTTTTGTCAGTAAGCAAAAATTTCCTGATGTGTTACGTCCTAACCCCAACCGACACACTCCGCAATATCGCCCACCATTATTATTATATTACTATTATATTATATTATATTATTATTATTATTATTATTATTATTATTATCATCATCATCATCATCATCATCATCATCATCACTGTTATTGTTATCGTTATTATCATTGCTACTATTATTGTCATTATTGTTATTATTAATTATAATACCTCATGTAAGACATACATACACACCTACACATAACCAGATACACATACACGCATCATACCTACCGACCACTCTAAGGGCCCATCCCCCTCCTCACAACCTCATCCCCTCCTACAAAGGTCCCTGTCCCCCACTCCTACTTCTCCTAATTTTCCACACCGACGACTCTCACACGAACACTCGCACACAACACTTCTTAAGAACCTTTCATCAAGTACACACAGAGAAATAAACGCAACAAATATCAATTTATACAAAACATATACATTTAGTATTCGTGAGTCAAAACCTTTCCTCGCGAAGACGAAGTGGTGCTCGTTTCGTAACAGATGATTTTACAATTTTTCAAATGTCAGCTACAGCAACGTAATATAAAATTCCGTTAAAATTAATTTATACTTTGAATCGAGGACAAATTCTCAAACGACAAAATACGAGGGGAACTCGAATATTCGTTGCACGTGGTTGCTTTTAGCGTTTGAAACGCGGTTTCGTCGAACCTATCGATCCTTTATTAATATTCATATCGCCGATATGAAGGCGAGGGCACTAGACTGCTGCGATTTATGAAAAATTTTATTGGGCCAAGAAAAGCTTTTCATTCCAAGCGGAGAGCTGGAAGAATTTAGTTATGGAATTTCTGTAATTTCTTGTATCTTGTAATTTTATCGCTTAATAAACAGAAATTTTGTTTTACTTAACTGAACTAAATAAGTAATAAACAAAATTTGACTTGCAATGCATGGTAATTGTAAATGTGTGCATTTATATTCTATGTTCAGAAAGAACGAATTAAACTTTGCTTAGCAAGAACTAAGTTACTTGACGTTCCGTTTGTTTTGCGAAGAATTAATTAACGCGTTGAATGCCATGGGGGTCACTGGGGACCGGCACTGTTGAATTCGATAAAATTTTTGAGGAGTTTTAAATTGCGATATTCACGGATATGACGATATATTCAATATTAAAAAAATTCTGTTAGAAAAGTGAAGTATTACTGAATACACAGCTATTCTTACTTTTAATATTTCTATTCTATAAAGATGTGATTTTAATAGAAACACTTTCGGTTGGGTGGAAATAATGAAACAAGCTAAATACGGGTGGCATTTAACGTGTTAAAAATTAACCCATTTGCTTCCGTGGTCCCCATTTGGGAATTTATAAATTTTCTAAAGTTGACAGTACCCAATTTAGGAATTTCACATATTTTTGAGGTTAGATATATTCAAGAAAATCAGGTTTAGACATACCGCTATACAGTTTCAAGTGTATAAGTTTTTCACGTGCGATATTGCAAAGTGAATAGAAATATTTTCGGTGAGTTACAAGAAAACTACGTATTCTACCTTCAAAACTAATTATTCCACATTTCATTAGAATTATTAACCATAGTAATTAGCAGCTCAACGAATTTTAAATTAGCCGAACACGAAAATAACAAAAAAGGAAGCAGTGATATATAAATAACTGTATATCGCTAAGAAGTAATTTTTCTGTTAAAAATCGGAAAAAATGTTGGGGCCATTTGAATTTCGCGGGGTTAATTTTTCTCTTACACTTCCCTCCATTCGGTGGGAAGAGGTTTTGATCAATAATTCCAACCGCAAACTGGCACCATTTCTTCCGAGTGCATTTCTGCCGCTTTCAAACGTCCATTAATTTTCCAAGGATCCATCACATTCGATTCTCGCGGAATCGTTGAAACGTCTCGAGTTTAACTAACGTCTTTCTCCATCGTTCAAACTTCGCGGAACTTTTTTTCCTCGTCAACCTTTAATGTCATAATCTACGTACACCTAAGTGTAATTATAGAATATACGTGTAATTTTAACCCTTCGACTTCTTTTGTCACCGACTACACAGTGATTCAGAATTAAACTGGTAAAATAAAAATTGACCAGTGATTCTCGATATATCGCATAATTTACGTAATATCAACCCTTTGCACTCCGAGCGACTTTTACTGTGAACTATCAGCTACTCCAGGACAATTTCCTTTGCAAGAAAATCTTGCTTTGTCATTAAAAATGAAACGTATACATTTCAAAATTATTATTACGTCCTAACCTCAACCGACACATTCCGCATTATATCGCTCATCATCGCCATTATTGTTATTGTTATTATTATCATCACCGTTATCATTATCATCGTCAACATTACTATTACATTATTATTATCATTATTATTATTATTATTGTTGTTGTTGTTGTTATCATTATTATTACTATTGTTGAATTATTATTAACAATATAATAGTATATATATAATATTATATTGTTAATAATAATTCAACAATAACAATAACAATATATATATATATATATATATATATATATATATATATATACATACACAAATACTTATTAATTAAAATGATAATTATACTTATATGTATATTTGTATATTTATATGTATAGATGTATATTTATTAAAATGATAGCCTATCATTTGTAATAAAACTACTACTGTCATTTGAGATAACTAAATGGTTACTAGGCGCAAAGGACTTGATGGCCTGCGGTATTACACAAGGGTAAGGGGAGAGTGTCGCTCGCGCCGCCTATCCCCACCAGAACGTTCCTGGAAACCTGAAGCTCGGTCAATAACAACCGAAAACAAAACACTTCTTCCGTCGTTCACATGACGACATAACGAACATGCGGCTTTTTCAGCCAGTAGCGCGTTAGAATCAAAAATGACGTACGAACGAGGGATGCCTCTATCTGTCTAGCGCATCGTTTCCCAAACTTTCATCGTGGCACACTTCTTTAGTTCTAAAATTTGTAAGGAACACTGGTGGCAATTTGGTTTATTCTAGTCTAAAACTGGTGTAGATAGTTAAATAGATAAAAACAGCCAATGTTTCGTTGCTCTCTAATGTCACTTTCATAATTGTTCGCGGAACATTTAACACGTTAAGCTCCTAGCCCAGCCTGTTTTGCCTTCCTATTCGTTTAGGCTTCACCGATATACTGGCAGCCGAAAATCTGTTGCTTCGTACTCTTTTAGAAATGCTTTCCCTTCAGTTAGCTGTCTAGTTCGTGTTCCACTGCAGTTTAACAATTTTTTCTTTACCCGTAACGACATGTAATCTTATCTCCACACATATTAGTAAATACACTATTACGAAATATTGAATTTTGTTCATAAAAAGTAATATTTGGGTACGTCCTTTTATGACCTCCAAATAATTAATACATGTAACCCCTGAAGAACACGATTAATTCGTGCCGTGTTCTTTGAAACCGTGTTAATCGAGACTACAAAAAACGAGATTCCGTTTCAAGTGTGAAAATATAAAAAACGTTACTTTTGAATTTTTTTTGTTAAATATAAACTAAAAGTTGTTATTTTTTTGAATTCATTTTGGTAAACTCATCTAAGAAATCTTGCATTGCTTAATCCAAACTCATAACTCTCTATTTTATCAAACAAATGCATATTTGAAAATAATTTTATATCAATTTATTTTTTTTCAAAAGAATTGCTCAAAAATCGTGTAGTTTCAAACCGTGTAATTCGGGGGAAGGTAACCATGTTCTTCGAAACTCGTGTTCTTCGGGGGTTGCCTGTATTTAGTAGTAGAAGGCCGCGTCAGTCAACAGTGACCGGCGCAGCCTGAATTTAAACTATACTATCAGTCACCGGTGACTAATATGGCGCTTAACGTCTTACTAACTATTTGCGGAACACAGCTTGGGAAACTCTGCTCTAGCGAATCAGGCCAAAACACTTGCTACGTGCCAAAAAGTTCTTTGCGTGCAGTATCTCACGCCGCGCGGCATCAGGAGTGCCGCAAGCGACGATATATCGCCGTCCAGCACTAAAAGGGTTAAAATGGCGATGCCTAAGCGAAGAGCAGAGATTATATAAATGTATAATAACATCTTCTACATTCAGGGCGACGTAACGTAAAGTGGAAAAGTGACTTTAAAAACGACGTCCATTTAAAGTATAAGGATAACGTCCAAGGGAGCGAATATTTCAACGTCCACAGAAATCCCGTGCTAACGAGTGCACTAGCTAACAGTCGCGAACGACTCCACCAGTCTTCTTGCAACTCTACCAACTTCTCTCCCAAACCTGTCATTCTCCTCTCTCCATTATTTTACCAGGTCACTGAATCAGCACCGGCTCAACGATAACACCAGTGTCTAACAACGAGTTCTCAACGTATCCTCAACGACCTCTGTCGACCGTAGACGCAATTCCAACTGCAGAATGTCTACCAACCAAACGAAGTAAACACTCCAACTTTCTGATAAAAAAGTGCTTCTTAACCCCTTGCCTTATGATTTCTATTTTGACTGCACGCGCAATAACACAAATTTAATTCTTGAAGCCAACATTTATTTCTGATTTCACATATTTCCTATAATAGAACGCGATATTAATATTCTAGAAACAATTTGACCGTCTCGTGACTTGATATTCTCGATTTAACACTAGAACTACCAAACCAGTCAAAATGACTGGTACACATTTTTTTCCAAAAATTCTCCAAGTTTATAGGAGAGTCATAGGATAGATATTCTACGTCCATATTATAAAACATAAATTGCCGAATCGATCATCTCTTTCACCTCTTAATTCCCCTTTTTCAAAATACTTATTTTATATTTTTAAATATGATAGATTTAACGCCGGCAGTTCTAGTGTTAATAAAGTTTGGAAAATTTCATAATTTCCTATTTCATTTACACCGTGACGAGTGTCAGTCGTTATTGTAAGGCAAGGGGTTAAGCTGCCAGTAAATGATTATCTTTCAATATTCACAAAAGTCTCCGTCCCCAAAGAGTTAACCCATTTGCATCATAGCTCTAAATACGCCACAATACCCATACTACCGTGCATTTCGGTGCGCAGCGGTGTAACATTGTACAGGGCGGAATATTCCGCGGCTGGTGGATAACGACGATCGTCATTCGCGGAATATTTCGCTTACGGGTGAAAATGGGTTAACCCCTTAGCCTACAATAACGTGTGACACTCGTAAATGGAATAGGAAATTTTGAAGCCTTCCAAAAATTATTAAATCTAAAATATCAGTCGTTCCCGAGACGATGAAATAATTTCTATATTGTTAACATTGTGTTGAGCTATACGCAACATCAGAAATCGGAGAGAAATTTTGATTTCAGGAATTAATTCTAAGTTATTGCGGACGGAGTCCGAATAAAAATCGTAGGGGAAGGGGTTAAAGTGTATAAGAAACGTTGGTAACATGTCGCCCCGCGATATTTTGTCTAACTATTAGGTTGGCAACTACCTGATTGCGGATGTTGACGATAGATGGTTTTAGCAGTTTCTTTTGTTTTGTCAACGTGTTCAAAGCACCTATTCTCCATTGTTTTGTTGTTGTTTGGACTTCCACCTTTCATTAGTAAAAAAAATCGTATCGATGAGTTATTTAGTTTCGTTTTAGCAATCAGTTGCCAACCCAATATTTTGGAGAATCGCATGAGGGTCATTGTAAGGACAGAAATCGACACAATTCGACGAGAGAAAGGAACAATAAAGAGACACGCATGTTTCTTACAACGAATGTGGAATATCGCCTCGAGAACGATGCTAATTAGGAATTTCCGTTGGTGCTAGTAATTTTTCGTTTATCCCTCTTCATCCCGAGTGCAGATGCGGAGAATTTCTGGTAATATGCGCTACTGGATCAACGCCAAACACGTCGACGTAGTGCCGTAACTTTGTCGCAGATTGCCACGTTATCTTGTTCCGGGAATCAAAGCGTATCATAGAGACATTTTCGTTCGACGATATTCGCTCAATGGCTGCCGCCATACATTCTTGGGATTCCTTTTTACGCCACGATTTCCTCCAGGGGATAAGCCGAATTTTCTTGAATTCGACGTAGAGGAACAGTTTGGCCGATGGAAAATTTTGTTTACAATTTGTTGTAAATGTTTGGAACGATGTGGAAGGTCAGGATTTCTTTGGGGAATATTTTTATCCCTAGCGAGAGAAAGTATTAGGTGTACAACTGAATTCGGTGCTTTTATAGACTGTAATGTACCGACCCTTCGACTAGGATTACTAATATCTTTAGAAATATTTTGTACATCGACGCGGTGACGCGATTCTCAGCCACCACTATCATTACTCATTTTCGAATCACCGTTCCAAGTTCAAAATCCTTATTTTCCTATTTCGACCTTGGACTCCCAAATTCTGTCATAATTCTCCCACTTTTTTCCCTACAATCCTTAAAAACCTGGGTCCCTATCCACCGACACTCATTCACGTCTCATAATTCATACAAACTCATTCGATTCTCACTCACTCGACAAGTTCACTCTCATTCTGATACTCATTTTTATCACAAAGTCCATTCTACAAGTTCACTCTGAATCATATTTTATTACCATTATACCTCGAAAAAATAGAGAAGTTCTCTGGCCTCTGCTTTGTTCTGATTCGCCTGACGGATAGAGACATCCCTCGTTCTGACGTCATTTTCGATTCTAACGCGTTATTGGCCGAAAGACTCGCACATTCGTTGCGTTGTCATGGGAACGACGAAAGGAGTGATTTGTTTGGGTTGACATTCGTCGATCTTAGGTTTCCAGGACCGACATAGTGGGGGATAGACGGTGCGATCCACACTCTCCCCTACCCCGTACCTCATACCGCAAGACTTCTCCATGTTTGCGAGGTATAACTATATTTCAAGATTTATTTTCACACAATTCTCTATTCGATACCGTCGTGCTGTACGCAGCTCCATCGAAATATACGATATACAGTAAAACCTCGATAAAGGCATCTGAAGTTTCCCTCGATAAATGCATCATGTCCATATCCTCCACATGGGGCATTCGAGTTCGCATTACAATACGTTCAACTGCAATTGTTTCAAATTAAAAAATTGCTGGAACCTGGAGAAACGAGTACTGCTGAGTGTTACCAGCAACAAATGATATATTTGAGCGACGCAATTGAACAGAAAAGGCCTTTTACCGGTAGTGGAACCAGGCAGGTAATAATGTTGTATTAAACGCACGGCCACGTCCGACGAAAACAACATTGGAAGTAATTTCTTCTTTGGGGTGAGAATTCTCCCTCATGCGCCGTATTCCACAGATCAAGCCCCCTGAGATTACCATCTTTTTCGGCCGTTGCAACGTCACTTAGTTGATTCCCACTTCAAAACTCTCGAAGATATCCAAAAAAGCATTAAAGACTTTATTCAATCGAAACCACCATCTTTTTATAGAAACGGAATTTGCCAACTGCCGGAAAAGTGGAAGAAATGTGTAGAAAGTAATGGTGATTACTTCGAAACATAAAGTGCATTACTTTTTTTTATAAATAAACATCGAATATCTGATAAAAAGGCACCGAAGTTATTTGTACAACTAATATGTTTCATTTTTAGCATCAGATGACCGATTATTTTCTAAAAATACAAATTTCTTTTAATTTTTTAGGAGCTAAGCTTCTCTGCTTAGAAGGGAAGACTATATTTGAATAAACGGAGGCACGATATGGCAACCTTTTTTTGTGAATCTTCATAAAAATTGCAGGAGTTCAATATCCCATTTTAGGAACCAGGACATAGTCGCGTGGCAGCAAACGTCTCGTTTCTGCGAACATTCAGCCATAGATGTGTGCAATGCATGCGGTTAATGTTATTTACCGAACTATGCGTAGCTCTCGTAACCGCACGAACGTTACTTCTTTCTCGTGCCGAAGAATGCGGTTTCAAGTTTCCCGCTCCTCCGCTGATAATCTGCGGTTTCCGCCGTTGTACGCGTCGGGATGTTGCTCAGGTTGAAAATTTCAGGGATTTTTCACCCAAGGACAAACGTAATTTTATCTTTCTCGAGAATGTCAATTAATTTTACGTTTAAGTCATTGCAACTTGACATGCTATCAGTATTTTTTTTTAACAAAGTTAATAGTTACTCCTTAGCGTACGATTTCTTTTGCGACTGCCTCCGCAATAATTCAGAATTAAGTTGGTGAAATAATAATTGATCTGAGATACTTGATATATCGTATAATTTAACGTAATATTAATATTATAGAAATTAGTACATGAGTCGCTCAGAAGCCAATGCGGTTAAGTCAATTTTATTTGATATTTACTGATTTTTGTAAATTTTAATAGAATAAACTTCATTCTATTAATATTTACAAAAGTCAGAAAATATCAAAAAATTTGACTTAACCGCATTAGCTTCTGAGCGACTCATATCGTATCGCGTCTCACTAATATTTCCAATTTCACAGGATTTGCAAAATTTGAAAATTTCCTACCCAATTTACCGCATTACGAGTGTCAGTCGTTATTGTACGGCTAAATGACAATAATTTTCCTTCGTCCACTGTCAATATGTGCAAAAATCGTTGATGCTTAAAAATACCTATAATAAAGATTACATTGTTTATATTTCAGACAAAAAATTGCTAAGTCCCACGATAACCCATATCTATCCGTAAGCGGAATATTCCGCGAATGACGATCACCTATTAGCACCAGCTGCGGAATATTCCGCCCTATACAATGTTAAACAGCTGCCCGCCGAAATGCACGGTACTGCGGGTCCTCTGCCATATTTGGAACTACGATGCAAATGGGTTAACTGAACCCTAACCTAGAATTGAGGTTGTACAGGCTTCTATGACAGTTTTCATGTCGCCGCCAATACTTTTTCTTCGAGTAAAGATAAGAAACCGTGGCATGGTCGTAAATTGAATTTAATGGCACGAGTTTTTATTTTTCTAGGAACTTACGTTCTTCTTGAAATGTAGCAATCTACCAAGAAAAGCTGATTGCACTTTTCGAAAGAACACTTGCTGCAAACATTGTTATATAATTCAACTCTTCATCGTATAAATGTTTTTTGAATTTGAAAATTAAGATTCACAATATTAGTTGTAACAATTTAAGCACTGTCAATTAATTAATCACTGTAAATATTGATAAATCAGTTATTGTAAGAATTCAGATTTGCAATGTTAATCCTAATAATAAAAATTCTGATAATAAATTAAGCACTGTAAATATTAATTGTTAATCATTGTAAATTAATCAATCGCTGTAAATATTAATAGATTAACTATCATAAATAATAATTTATTGCCAGAATTAATATTGCAAATCCAAATTTCTAAAGCCAGGAAACGTTTATATGCAGAAGAGTCTATTTACATAAAAGTATTAGCAGTAAATATTCGCAGTATTAATTTACTATATTAATTATGACAACCCATGTACGAGTTTACAAGCAACGATTGTGTATCAGTGGAAGAAACAACTGTAATGAAAGGATTAAAGTGAAATTCGGTATATTGTTTTTCACAGGAAATAATTCGACCTGAAATATAAATTTCAATAAAACCAACCCGAGTATTGCGTTTCGTTGGTTATAGCAAAACACGCGAAACAATTTTTGTTTCCATTTATGCGCAGGATCGTGCAATATGGAGACATAGTTTCAGCGATATTTCATGGGATTACGAGTTTTCGATGGAATAATTTCAGTTGGAACGTATAGCCAACGACGATCAAAAAATATTTCTGATAATCGAGACGCGGCTGTTTAAATATTGCAAATAAAATTGACAAACGGTTTCACCCCACGATTAATCCCCAAAAATCTGAACATTTATTATTGCGCGTATAAAGCGAAAAATATCCGGATCAATGTGCTGCAACGGCTCTCGATGATATTAGAAAATATTCGCAAAATTATTAAGTGGTATGCTTTTTTTAAATGATGTAATACGGAATTCGAGGATTTTCGGAAAATTCAGTTCTAAAAATTGAAAATTCTAAAAATACGTTACCGGGGAAAAGATACGTAGAATCATGTAGTATTGAAAACTACTTGCAAAATTAATGAAAGACTGATTTATCAACGTTCAAAATAGCCTCAAATTTTATTCACCTAGAATTTCAATAAGTTATTTCAAGGGAGAAGTAAAATATGTCGTATATTTAGAAGTGACATTCTGTACTTTAGAAATATTACCTCCCTTGTGTGTTAAAATTTGAGACGACAGAAAGTTTTTAGAACCTTAATTTAATTGGTCAAAAATATAATCCTCCCCTATAAATTAAGAAATTTTTTTGATAAAATTGTTAATAGGTCGTTTCGACTGTCTTGGTAGTTTTACTATTAAGCTGGGGCCCAGTAATTAGGACCGGATTCTCTTAAGCGGAATATTTGCTACATATCTCCCCTAACAATTTAGGACATTTTTCGAAAAAATTGGTAATCGGCTATTTTGACTGCCTTGGTAGTTTTACTATTAAGTTGGGCCTAGTAATTAGAATTAAATTCTCTTAAGTGGAATATTTCCTGCATATCTTCCCTATTAATTTAGGAAATTTTTCCAAAAAATTGGTAATCGGTCATTTTGACTGTCTTGGTAGTTTTACTATTAAGCTAAGGCCCAATAATTAGCATTTGTTTTTTTCTTAAGTGAAAGATTTGCTACATATCTCGGTCATCAATTTAGGAAATTTTTCAACAAAATTTGTATTCGGTCATTTTGACCGCCTTGGTAGTTTTATTATTAAGCTGGGGCCCAGTAATTAGGACCGTATACTCTTAAGTGGAATATTTGCTACATATCCCCCCTATCAATATAGAAAAAATTTCGAAAAAATTGGTAATCGGTCATTTTGACCGCCTTGACAGTTTTACTGTTAATAGGACCGCATTTATATTTTTGCAGTCTTGGAAACTTATGATTATTAACCCCTCGCCCTACGACTTCTTTTCTGACTGCCACCGCAATGATTCAGAATTAAATGACTAAAATAGAAATTGATCAGAGATTCTTGATGTATCGTACAATTTAACGTAATATTAATATTATAGAAATAATTTCATCGTGTTGAATCTCCTTGATACCTTCAATTTCACAGCTTTTGCAAAACCTCAAAATTTCCTATTCCTTTCCCTGCGCCACGAATGTCACACGTTATTGTAGCCTAAGGGATTAATAACTAATTTTTGCAGATTTTGCTTTGAAAGCACTTCTTCCTTTTCACTTTTTTACTTTCAAAGTTATAAGTACGAAAGAAAGTTTGAAGAATCGAAAACCAGAGTCATTGACGCAGCTCATGCCGAGAAGAGCCGCGAGCCACGGATTGAGAAATATGTATCTCGAGCGATCGCGATCGACGTTCCTTGCCACGAACGTAAATGCACAACTTCCAAGTTAAACTCGACGAATCACCGTCCACCATTCAGCCGTCCCATTTTCCACTCGTCAGGAGACGAGAGAGGAAAACGACGACGAGGAAGCACAAAGAAAGGAGAGTGTAAAAATGGGAAATAAGAAAAATACGCGAAAAGTGTAGCGTACTGCCTTTATGAAAGGTGGCATAAAACGGCGTGAAAACGGTGGCGATCTACAGAGTACTTCATAACAGGTGGCGCTGTCAAGAATGCGACAACATTTTGGAGACAAATTGGTTGGAAGCATTGAAGACATTATTGCGACGGAAGTTTTTCGTTTTTGCTTAGAATAATTTTGAAAATTTCTAAACTGAATCTACAGAATTGGTCAAAATATTGGAATAATTGTTTTTGACGAGATGTAAGTCGGAATAGAAAGGTTTGCAATGATGTTTGTTAGCACTATTCCTACCACGACCGGTCAAATGACCGTTTTTAAAATTTCGATTAGAATTTCCTATATACAAAGTAATTGAATCGCCTTTAAATTTCACTTTTCCTCAAATATACGTATAATACATTCACATTATAATACATTTTTCAATATTCACTTCTTTTTTTACTGTTCATTTTCTGGGAAAAAATTATCATTTGACAAATTCACCGGTTGCGGCCCTGGTGGAAATATATCTACAACTTTTTATGCGACTCGACAACAAATTACAATTTTCTACAACATTTTGCGTGGTTGTAGAAAATTGTAGAAAATTGTAGCTCGTAACTACAATATTCTACGACATTCAACGTCTCACTAAAACTTACTCGATTCTCTTATGTAATAAATTGTAATAAGTTGTAGAGCACTACAAATTTTTACAACAAATTACAACTTGCTACTCTAAGACAAATGGAACTTGAAAGAATGATCTCTATTAAAACACGGCTCGCGTAGTTTGTTGTAGTATTTTATAGAATACTACAAAATTCTACAACATTTAATGTCCTATCTAAAAATTTAGAAATTAGCCTTCAAAAGTGTAGCGCGTAGTTTGTTGTAGTATCTTATAGAATACTACAAAATTCTACCACATTCTACAAGTTTTTATGTCTTGTGTACAAATTTTTGGACATATCTTTCAAGAGCTAGCCCAGCGCGTTGTTTGTGTAGTATCTTATAGAATACTACAATATTCTATAACTTTCCATGTCATATCGAAAAGTTTAGAAAATAGCCTTCAAGAGTCTAGCGCGTAGTTTGGTGTAGTATCTTATAGAATACTACAACATTCTACAACTTTTTCCAACTATTCGCGAAATTCTAAAATACTGTCCCAATCCGCGTACTAGGTTGTAGAAATTTGTTGAAATTAAACACAGTGAAGATAGGGTTAAGTTGTAGAAAATTGTTCAATGTTGTAGCAATATATTGTAGAGAATTGTAGTTCGTTGTAGATATATTTCCACCAGGGGGTAGGAAAAGGTAAGGTTCGAGCTCGAACGACGAGCGCGTGTTGTCGTTTTTTTGTATTTCCCCGAAGTCGGAAGACTAGGCGAGATGTTTGTTTACATTTTTTTAGCTGCAGGTGTCTCCGATGAGACTTGGTGTGTGTGCGTGAGTGTACGTGTGAGCGCGTAGCAGTCGAGGCGTCCGAGACGCGAGTCAGTTGTCTGTTAGCCGTTGACCCATAAGAGCAAATAAAGTGTGATTATCCTCTTCAATTTTCGTATCTCCCATTTTTATAATCCCGTTATTTTTTATGGTTCTACTTTGAACAATTTTCTTATAGCAAAATGAAGTACGATGTGCAATTTATTCAAGCCTAACACGATAACAAAATTAGAATTAGGTTACTTAACTATTGTCTTGTTGTTAATGGAGACCGTAATCTTCTCCTTGATTACATTGGTCTACAAAATTGAACATTGTTTTTGGCTGAAGAATATTTATGCTGATTCTTACAGATTTTGTGGAGCTAACACGAATATGAAGTCCGTTGGTCTCCATCAAGCTTCAGTTTTTTAGAAAATCAGTTTTGAAAAAAAACATTACACTTTCAACTTTTAGAAATTTTTTCATTTTAACCGTAAAAGTAATTTTAGTTTTTGCAAAAATAATTCTACAAACCCTCTCAAATATAAAGATACATATTACTTAACACTAGAATTACCGGCGTTAAATCTATTATATTTAAATATATTAAATAAGTAGTTTGAAAAAGTGGTATTAAGATGTGGAAAAGTTGATCGACTCGGTAGTTTATATTTTATGAGATGGGCGTAGAATATCTACTCTATGACTCTCCTATAAACTTGGAGAATTTTTGGAAAAACTTGTATACCAGTCATTTTGACTGGTTTGGTAGTTCTAGTATTAAATCAAAGTCAAAGGGAAAACAACGACCGAAAGGTCCCAATTTATGTGGATATTTTCCTATAAATCTTAAAAACTAGTCGTCCAAGAAGAATTCTAATAGAAGATGGCGATAGAGCAGACATTTTTCTTGAGGAAACCATAATTGAAATTTGCAAAACGAGTTTGGTTTTTGGTTGAGAAATTAAAATAGCTGCGCAAGACGCAAGGTACTGCTAGTGATTCTCAGCGCAACTGTTTCACTCGCACAATTATTAACACTTTACTAACCGCTACTGTTTGAGCATTCTACCCACTTTAAAGGATTTGTTTCGGCTTAGATTGCCTAAAAAAAATTACAATCTCTTTGAAAATTACAAATGCTTCTCATCGACTCCTTAACACAGTTCCGCTACAATAATAAATAACAAATTAGTGATTGCCGTGGGAACCGATTAATAAACTAAAAGTCTAAGCGTTGATGACAAAAAGCCTATTAATAGGCTACCGGTCGGTAAAGTGTTATGATATGTAGCTCGATTTACAAATACATTTACTGTTTATGAGTTAATTGACGGTAATAATGCTACATTAAACAGAGAAGTCTATTTCTAAAATTTCATCATATAAATAAGCAATATTGTTCAATTGTATTCTCAAGTTGAAGATTATACGACTTATTAAATATAAAAGTGCTTGTCACAAAAAAAACCTTACGTGATGGAGACAAACGGATTACATATCAGAATTCAGCACTGCGATGAGTCATTTAGTTTCGTTTTTATCCCAATTTGAAAATGGAAGAACAAAACGCGCATTTTAGACATTTTATTGTATTATTTCCGAAAAAGGGACGCATCCCAAGCATGCAAGAAGTTATGAGCCGTATATGGGAATGAGCCTTGAAAGATAAGCAGGGTCAAAATTAGTTTGCCAAATTTCTTTCGCGTGATTTTTCACTCCAAAATGTGCAACGATCTGGCCGTCCAGTTACATTTGACGAGAGTCATATCAAGGCTATTATCGATTCTGATCGTCATAGCACAACGCGTGAGATTGCAGAAAAGCTCAATGTATCGCATACATGCATTAAAAAAAATTAAAACAGCTTCACTATGTTAAAAATTTCGATTTATGGGTCCCTCATCAGCTTAACCCTTTGAGGACTACCGACGCATATATGCGGTCTGAGAAAAAATCTGATTACAGCTTATCGGGGCATATATACGGGATTAGAATTGAAAAAGTGAAAGATAACCGTTGAAATATTATTCTGCAAATACTAATGTATAATTCGGATACAGTAACACTCGAATTTTCCGATAAAAAAATAGTTTTTGATGGCCAAATAAATGATTATCTCTCAACACTCGAAAAATTCTCCGTCCGCAAAGAGTTAAGGAAATTCCTTCTTATATAAAATCCGCAGTTACTTAGTTGCCAACCCAATATAAACGAAAGTTCAAATTCCATTTCACGCAGAGTATCATAAAAGGAGAAAAGGTAAGAATCATTGAGAGTAATCAATGAAAGTATAAATTGCAAACAAACTAACTTCCAACCAGTTTCCATATTTCCATCAAGGTTAATTTTACCTTCGACTTGACACTCGTGTAAAAGCCAGCAGTAATCTCGATATCCTGTTTTTCCGGGTTATAATACCAACTATCGGAGCTCCGACGTGGAAAAGACCGTGAAAACTTTCTCTGTACTACTCTTATACCCTCAGTGCCAGCGATAAAAGTCGAAGAGAGCACGCTGAAAGAGATGAGTATCGCGCGAGAGTTCTATTTTTCTCGTAGTTTTTCTGCTTCCGGTTTGGCTGGAAACTGGTCGATCCTCTGTTCCGGACGATCGGGACGAAGAGTACTAGGGTTTCAAGTGAATTCCAAATGGCGCGATAACAGAGATACCAACGATAAGTTTCTTCCTGTGAAATCGCAACCGATTTCGAATAACGGCCATTTTGGTATTAAAATTTGTATTACTGCAGGAAATGTAATCGCCGGTGTTATGTTTTACGAGAGAAATATAAAACGAAGTCAATTTTCCTCCTACGTTACGTAACAGAGAATTGGATGTTAATAAAATTTCCTTTTGCGAACAAAGTTTTGCAATAAAGTCAATTTTGCTAGCGTGTTTCGTACTTTAACAGCTTGACATACAAATTAAATGGAATTTGATGTGACCAAAAAATACTATTTAATTTCGCTCAACTGAACAGTTACGTGAAAACTGAGAAAGAGTACATTTTATTTTTGAAATTTGGATTTTTTTAATCAGATTGATGTTAACAGAGAACATCTAAATAACATTAAAAAATAATACAAGTTGCATGAGTGAAGCAACTATGCAATCTAATTTTAAACTACACGGCGTCCGCCGAAAAAAGCGCTTCACGAGTCAGACTCGTCATTGTATGTCAAGGGGTTAATTTCATGTTTATATGCAAAATTTGAAACAGCCACTTGGGCGTATAAAAACTGCAGAATATGGTAAATCGAATAATCGTTAAATTCTACAATTTAGCAGAAATTTTTACAATCTACAATTTTTCTACAATTTGTCAATTTTCCTTTTTTTATCACTGGATATTATTTTAAGTTTATAACGGTAGCGTGACTGACCAGTAACGTTTATTTATTTTTTCAGTAGTTTGCCGTGTTTACTGACGAGCTATTTTATCATTTGTATTTAGACATAAAAACATTCAATTCTAGAAGTTCAATCGTGGAAGTAAGTAATACAAATGTTGGACCGAGTGACACGGACAACGGTTACTTCCTGCTAGCATGTACTTTTGTAGAAAAAATGTCGAATTAGTTGAAATACTAAGGCAGTGGTTCGCAAACTATGGTCCGCGGTACTCTAGGAGACCGCGAAAGTCCCTCTAGGGGGTCACGGAGGGGCTTTTAGGGGTTGTATTCCTCTAGGGGGTCGCGAAGGAGCTTCTATACTGAGGGACCAGAAACAAGGCACTTGGGACGGAAGGGGAGATTGCTCTCGCACCGCCTATCCCCACCATGTTGGTCCTGGAAACCTGAGATCGACGAATGACAACCGAAAATAAAACACTCTTTCGTCGTTCCCATGACGACGCAATGAATGTGCGGCTTTATTGGCCAGGCACGCGTTAGAATCGAAAATGACGTCAGAACGAGGGATGTCTCCATCCGTCAGGCGAATCACAACAAAGCAGAGGCCAGAGGACTTCTCGTCTTTTTTCGGGCTGTAGGGATCAGCTGTGCTCTAGGGGGTCATTGAGGGGCTTTTAGGGGGCCGTCGAGGAACTTTTAGGGGTCTGCAGTCCTCTAGGGGCCCGCGAAGAAGCTTCTAGGGGTCAGCGGTGCTCTAGGCGGCCGTGGAGGGGCTTCTAGGGGGCCGCGTTAACACGTTGAATGCCATGGGGGTCACCGGTGACCGGCGCTATTGAATTCAATGAAATTTCATATGACTTTTAAATTATTATATTTACGAATTTGTTAATTCCGTTAATATCTGTGGTCGGTCAATATCTGCATTGGTCTCATAAGGTAAAGTCCTGCTGCCTATAAATCTCTTTTTGTCTTTAACCTATTTTCATCCGTAATATTCCGCGGATGACGATCGTCTTTTATCCACCAGCCGCGGAATATTCCGCCCTGTACAATGTTAAACTGTTGCGCGCGGAAATGCACAGTACTGTGGGTATTCTGCCGTATTTAGAGTTATGATGCAAATGGGTTAAAGTTTCAACTTTGCAAAGATATGATTTTAATAGAAAAAGCTTCACTTCAGTAAAAATGATGAAACTAGCGAAATACTGACATTCAACGTGTTAACCATTAAAAATCAATCAAACACGCGTTCCTTTGCCTAGCCTTCTACTCGTGAGCGTGTAATACATCATGAGCGAATCTTTCGACTATCTACAGACCGCTAAGAATAATAAAGGGGTTAAGTTCGGAACAAAACGCCGAATAGCGTGAGAAAAGATGAAAGCGCGACCGCGCTGATTGGCATTTTTCGCACGCATTCGAGCGATCGCCTTTGGCACTCAAGTGGTTAACGTAATGTGATATCGCGTGCACCTAACGGCACGAAAAAATAACAGGCCTACTTGAGAATTAAGTTTCGAGTTATGAGCCTCAGAAGTGAACAAGTTTGTTTCAGTGAACTTTAACCCTCCGCGGTTCAACTTAGGTCTCCGATGTGTTACGGTTCGATTGAAATTAAGTAACTTTGCTGCTGATTAACGCTAGACATATAGCTGTTACATTTATTATATTTAAATATATCGAATAACTAGTTTTGAAGAAAAAGAAGAACGAAGGGGTGAAAGAGATGATTAACCCTTTGCACTCGAAGTTTTTTTTTCATACTACCAGCAACTCGGAGCAATTTCAATAGAAAAATCATATTCACATATAAGTAAATGATATGCGCATTAAAAGACAATTCATTGTTGTATGTTATTGTTTTTTAACACTAGGACTACCAAACCAGTCAAAATGACTAGTACACAATTTTTTCCAAAAATTCTCAAAGTTTATAGGAGAGTCGTACGAGAAATATTCTACGTCCAACTCAAGAAACATAAATGGCCGAATTGAGCATCTTTTCTGCCTCTTGATTCCTCTTTTCTCAATGTACTTATTTAATGTATTGAAATATAACAGATTTAACGCCGGTAGCTCTAGTGTTAATTGATTATGGATACAAATGTTATAATATATAAAAAAAATAAAAATTAAATATTTGTTTTTGTCCTTCTGTTATGAACTGAAAATTATTTGCATTGTCTCCATAGCGGAGCCCTCGAGTGCAAAGAGTTAATTAAGTAATTTAGGTTTTGTAAGATAGAAATGGAATATTGACTTCATGGCTGCCCTATTAATTTAAGTAATTTTTAGAAAAAAAATGGGAAAAGGTGATTTTGACCGGCTTTGTAGGTTTAGTGTTAACAGTTCGCTGTCGGGAGACGGATTACAGTCCGAGCATATTGACGCACGACAACGGAAGACTTGAAGGACTTCAAAATGTGTCGCCGTCCAGACGACTGACTATTATCTCAGTTTTTTGAAATGCACGTGTCTTTCTGCACTCTCTTCAACCCTTACCGTACATATAATCATTTAACACTATTTCCACCGAAGGTGTCAAATGACACTTCAAATTATTTCATTTATAATACTATTCTTTAGTTAATAATGTTACTGCTGAATTAATTTCTTGATAAAATAAAAGACATCAAGCCGAAATTCTTAACAATTATTCCTAAACATATTTGCATTCGAGCGCAAAACTGTCAAAAGACGTTCGCTTGAAACAGGTGCACACAAAAGCCGTGGTAAAAATAGTGTTAAACACCAAAAAAATAGTCTACAAAAACGTATTTATATGAACGGACAAAAGTGAACACATGAATCTAAAGAATCAATTTTCTCAGGTTTGGCCCCACAGATATGAGTAACACGGAGAACAGCCCGACAGCAAAGTGTTAAGGAATCGTCGAAGTTTAAATATCAGACAAAAAACCAGAAGATAAGACTCTAACAGAGCAAACATCTCCATCAATATATTGATAACCTAACCCAGACAGAAAACAAAGATGCCTCATATCAATGCTAAAACTTTCTAAAACACCGGTCCGAAGAACCATGTCCACCAGCAATTCCCTGCATCCAATTGCCGGACGTACCGTAAAGATTCTCTTCGACGAGAGCTCTCTCGTAGAATACCCCGCACTGTTCTTCTCGACGCGTCTTCGACGAGAGCTCGAACGCGACTGCGAGAGGAGCGCTCCGCGCGCTAGCATCTCAGGACCACTTTCCCCCACCACTGCGCCGCTCTTCCCCCCACCGCCGCGCTGCAACACTGCATCAGTCGAATAGGCCGAGGAGTGGGGGGCGAAGAAAGCATCGAGGCGTGCGAGCAGATCGTCCGGAAGTACGGACAAAATGTTTTGATGTGAATAATGGCAGGAACTGTACGTCGGGAGAGGCGCACCTTGGGAATGGCACCAAGTAGACGCTGGATAAGCGGAGAATTGGGTACAGCTCGCAAAAAGGGAGAAGTCCTCTTACACTGTGTAATTAGATTTTTTTTTATAATTGCAAATGAAATACGTGAAATGATCGCTCAGAAGCCAGTGCGGATAAGTCAATTTTTTTGATATTTTCTGAATTTTGTAAATTTTAATAGAATAAACTTCATTCTATGAACTTCATTCTAAGCCAATGCGGTTAAGTCCGTTTTTCTGATATTTTCTGATTTTTGTAAATTTTAGTAGAATGAAGTTTATTCTATTAAAATTTACAAAATTCAGAAAATATCAAAAAAATGGACGTATCCGCACTGGCTTCTGAGAGACTCAAATAGTATGAAATAAAAAAATCGATATCGTTCGGAAACTTTCATCTGCAACTGTATTTCATTATACGAAATTTTATTAACACGTTGAATGCCATCCATATTTCGCTAGGTTCATCATTTCCACCGAACCGAAACTGTTTCTATTAAAATCACATCTTTATAGGATAGAAATGTTAAAAATATGAATAGTTATGTGCTCAGTAATGCTTCACTTTTCTTACAGCAATATTTCAGTATTGAATATATTGGCATATCCGTGAATATCGCAATTTAAAAATCATAAGAAACTTTATCGAATTCAACAGTGCCGGTCATCGATGATGACGTGTTAAACAGTGATTCTGATACTTGAATTATATTTTAAATGTCAGTCGAGGGTCGTGTTAGACGATCTACTGGGCGCAAAGGATTTGATGGCCTGCGGCAAGTGTTTTGGTCTGATTCGCCTGACGGATAGAGACATCCCTCATTCTGACAGTTGTCCGGTGAGGTAATTTTATTACAACTTCTTTCGTACCAACACACGCATAATCACAGAGTAGAGAAACAAATGCACGAATGCTCACACTGTATTGCAGTTCCATTTGAAAAAGTATTATAATCAACTACCCGGATATATTACAGTTGCCGCACGCTATTCCGTTCTTGCCGGTTTGCACAAGCCTTCTGACTATCTTTTCACTTCCGCTCTCACTCACTCATACTAACAAAATATCTCAACATACACTTCATTCCATCGACAAGGTAAAGTTAGGGACAAGAACCAAGGCACTTGGGACAGAAGGAGATATTGCTCACGCACCGCCTATCCCCCCCATGTCGGTCCAGGAAACCTGAGATCGACGAATGACAACCGAAAATAAAACACTCCTTTCCTCGTTCACATAACGACGCAACGAATGTGCGGGCCTCTCTTGCCACTAGTGCGTCAAACTCGAAAATGCGTGAGGGAGAGGGATGTCCCTATCCGTCGGGCGAATCAGAGCAAATTCCCCCTCAAGTGCCTTGTTTCTGGTCCCTCAGTATAGGGAGTGATTATACTCCCAACACTGACGTTATTTTCGGCTTTAACGCGTTATTGGCCCACATTCGTTGCGTCGTCATGGGAACGACGAAAGAAGTGTTTTGTTTTCGGTTATCATTCGCCGAGCTCAGGTTTCCAGAAACGATATGGTGGGGATAGGCGGTGAGAGCGACACTCTCCCCTTACTCTGTCACTCGTAACACGCGCCTTCTTTGTTTTTCCGAGGTTTAGTGGTGGTGGAGGTGGGGAGGGGGGGGGGGGGGGTGATAAAGGTGGAGAATGTGAATGATGGAAAGGTATAGGGGGTTCTGTGATAAAGCGTGGACTGGAGGATACTGAGTGAAATAGGGTATTATTAATGTGAAATTTTGAGGTTAGGGTTAGTAGTTTTTTTTGGGTGCTATTAGTTTTAATAATATGGTATTGTTTTAACATAGTGAGAATCGGATATGTTTCCTACGGTCCCAAATCCGAGCCTCACTGTAGTGTGACAGACTGACAGTATAAATTGTTGTTTAACTTCAGATTTACGGAAGCCGTCAAATTGACGGGTTCCTACTTGTCTTATAAACATTTCCCAAATTTACAGAGACGCTATACATTAGATATTTCACGTGTATTTTATAATACAATAATGACTTAACGAACTACCATCTTTGCCGCTTCATTCCTCGTTTTTTCAAAGTCCTTATTAAATATATTGCAATTTAACAGATTTCATGCCCGTAAATATAGTGTTAAAATGTTATTGGTATTGTTGTAAACTATCTGTGAAATTCTCATTAACTAATCGAAGAAGAACGTCACCCATTTACGAATTACAGGGCGCCGGCGAAAACAGCCGTCACCCAGATCTGGGTTTTATAATTATAATTTAAAAATGATAATTTAGTTCTTCAAAATCAAGAAGGACCTTTAGAATTCGATATTTAAAAGTCAAGTTAAATCTGTTATTTAATCCCTTGCTCCACGATTTCTTTTGCGACTGTGCGTGTAATAATTCAGAATTAAATTACTAAAATTAAAATTCATCAGTGATTCCTGATATATCTTACAATTTAACGCAATATTAATAACATAGAAATAATTTTATTGCATTGTGTTCCACTGATATTTTCAATTTCATCATTTTTGGGAAGCTTGAAAATTTCCTATTCCATCTACCGCATCCCGAGTGTCACTCGTTATTATGGGTCAAGGGGTTAAAATAGTATCTTTATCATTTTCTAATGTGTAATTGTCCAACTAATTTTCAGCTACCCCAAAAATTCAATCCATAGCGGGTTATTTCCGCCATCTTTGCACAATCTACCCTCACTCTTCATTTTCCACAAGATTTAACATATTCCCATATCATACGTGTTAAAATATGCAAAAACTGCAATATCCAGCTTCTCTCTCGGCGATGCATTAAAATGCAACCTGCAACTCAACCAGTCGTTACGTTTCAGCAAGATACGTGCATGTAATTTACGACAAGAACGGAAAATCTTGGGATTTAAGTCCAAATGCGGACTGAAAGCAAGGTGCGGTGCGGATCTGGGTTAGAAACAGGTTCAGCTACACACGATATGGGCGTGAACTTGACGATAAGATAAAACCAGTGGATCAGATCGGGGATTGAATCTAAACAAAATCTGGGTCAGATGTGGGTCGACTGTGGAACGAGGTCTGGGTTACGGTCTGTCGGGCAAAATCAACTATGTATGCGAACTTGAAGGCAAAGTACAAGGGTTTTTGTTGCATAGGGGTTGTATACTAAATGTTGGAAATAAATAAATGTATTTGTATTTTAATCCTTAACCAGTTAAGTGTGGCGATCAGTTTGCAAAGCGCGCACCAGAGTGTGTCGCGATAATCACTGCTTACGAGTTAGCTCTCAGGAAGTTATGAATCCAACTCAAATTATTTATAATTTTTATTTGTTTGTTTCATTTAGTTCTGACCTCTTAACATTTTAAACATATTAAAATTTACGAATATAATTTAGTTTTCGCCAAAATTACAATTTAAATTTCAAATTGTAACAAAATTTTACGCATGACGGATATAGTCGGCATGGCACAAAATTCTGCCACAGCTTCATGACGGATATAGTCGTCAAACACACTTAACTGGTTAAAAGGTGTCATCTAAAAAAATCACGTTAACCCCTTGCCCTACGATTTGTTTTGTGACTGCCTTCGCAATAACTCAGAACTTAATTGCTAAAATAAAAATTGATCAATGATTTTTTATATCTCGTGTAATTTAACGTAATATTAATATCACAGGAATAATATTATCGCGTCGCGTCTCATTAATATTTCCAGTTTAATAGGTTTTGCAAAACTTAAAAATTTCCTATGCCATTTACATGATCACGAGTGTCACTCGTTATTGTAGGGAAAGGGGTTAACGGTGTCATGGGTGTAATTTCACGCCAGTAAATGATTTTTATGTTATAAATTTAGTAAAGACATGTAAAGGAGATTAGATATATTATAAAAATTGCATATTTCATGAAAATTATAAAATTTGTTTTTTACAGTTATTAGAAGTAATATGGCGGTGCCTTTCGAAAATGAAGTTGGTACATATTGTACGTCTCACGGTATATTTTCTATCTTTTTTCCTTGTACACATACAACATCTTTCTTGCTTAGATGTGGATGGTGGTATTGGCTTGTTTCCTCAACCTTTTCGCCAAGTATTTCTAATATTACTTTCCTCAGATTATGTGGCAAATTCGGTATTTTTAATCGTTCTTTAACACTAGAACTACCAACCGCTCAAAATGACCGATATACAATCTTTTTCCAAAAATTCTCCAAGTTTATAGAAAACTCATAGAATAAATATTCTACGTCAAAGTCAAAGAACATAAATCACCGAACCGATCATCTTTTCCGCCTCTCGATTCCTCTTTTTTCAAAGTACTTATTTAATATTTTGTAATATGATAGATTTGACGCCGATAGTTCTAGTATTAAGAAATGGTTTAACGGACAATTAAATCTTCGCGAAGTAATTTTAAAAAACTTACACGTACGTTATCATAGGTGAAAAATCATCCCAGATCAGTTTCTTTGTTGTGCAGCAACGAATTATATAACAAAAGTGAACTTTTTATAATAATGGTATCCCTACTGACGCCATAAATGATTACAGGAAAAATCAGTGTTACCAGGAATTCGGTTTGTTATTAATATTAGAAAAACAATTTACATGGGGTGGTTTTTCACCCATGATACCTTTTAAGGGTTACATAAATACTTAAATATGATATACAGGTAAGTTCAAAATGTGAATGTAGATACCAGGCCAGATTTATCGACATGAAAGTGTCCAAGTTGTGTTAGCATAGGCCACAGTTGTGTTTTGGTGTAATTTCAAAGCGAAGAGATCAATAATTCTAATTTTACACGCATCTAGAATAAACGCGGCGCCAAGAAAGATGTTGAAGCAACGTGAAAACGACAGATGCCGTTTCTCTGTAACAGTGGTGCTCAGAGTACCTTGGGAAACTCCAAAGATGTCGCTTGCTTCGATATAACCTCAAAATTATTTTCCTAGAATCTAGAAAACGTTAAGTGCTGTTTAACCCTTTAGCTACTGGTATTTATTCATAAATGTGTTTGTCTAAACGCAGAAAACAAATTCGATGAAACAAATGAAAGTCGATAAGCGACGCCTGTTCCCAGCATAATTCATCAAGTCATTGACGACAGCCGTATCTCACGAAAATTTTGCTCCGTCGTCTGTTGACGACAGTCGTAGTTAAAGGGTTAAGTTTGTTCTTCTACTCTCTTGACAGTGTTCGGTGGTATTTTTAAGCGACCTATTTTTATTCCTTTGCTCGGGAAAAACGTAGATATACGACGGAAAATGAAACAGTCGCGTTTGGACTGTAGAAGGTGCAACAACCATCGAATACTAAATGTCTCTATGCGTTCATATGGGAAAATAATTCTCATTCAGAGAACATTCATTCACTCATTCTCTAATTTTGTAACAAAAAATTACCTGATAAAATGTACAAATAAATCAAATTTTACAAAATAATGTTACAAAAGGCGAATGGGCTCCGTCCGATTATGCGCCGAATTCTCAACGGCGGCGGGGGATTTGAATTCGGTTTTGGTGATTACAGTTTATCGGTGTATGTATACACGGTTAGAGTTGAAAAATTGAAGTATAACTGTTGAAATATGATTACCCAAATAGTAATTTATAATTTCTATACATCAACACTCTGACTTTCTGATAAAAAGATAGTTTTAGATTAGTTTTTTAACGCCAAACAAATGATTATTTCTCTATATGCAAAAAAGTCTACGCTCGCAAAGGGTTCAACCGATAGAATAGTGTTCTGTGTGAATGTGAATGAGATTTATTTAGTGTTATTTTTGTATTTTATATTTGTACCTATATTAATAAACATTTTCTAATGCTATTACTTCAAATAATAATTCTACATAATATTATTGTGTCGTGTTCCACTTATATTTCCAATTTAATAATTTTTGAGAAGCTTTTATGTTCCATCAACCGCATCACGAGTGTCCGTCGTTGTTGCACGGCAAAGTGTTAAAGTTTCAGCTTTGCAAAGATGTGTTGCTAATAGAAAAATTGTCAATTCGATAAAAATGACGAGACTAGGGAAATATCGGCGGTCTTCAACGTGTAAAGAAGGAATACTTTGAGAACCACTGCACCATAACGTGCCCTCTTTTGCACCGTGTAACAGACGTACCAGAGATTAAGGAGAATGAGCGGCAAAGCGTGCAGAGGCAGACACACGAAGACTATAAACGAGGAACAAATATCTAAATAATGACAAAGCTACGTGGAGACACGTTTGGGCCTGCGACAAACGCGACAAACGGCTCGTTCGAGCAGCGAGGCGTATACAATATTCAGTAAATTTGCAGACACGACGGGAAAGATGGAATGTGTTAAATGTAGGAAATCAAGTTAATGTCGGAGACGTTAGTCGCGGAAACTGAAAGATAATTTCGCCGATTAAATCACCGGCTTTACCCGTTACTTTATTCCGTCGCGAATTATATTCGTGTTTTATTGAATTACGTATTTTATTAAACGAGTTTATCATTTTTATTAGGACTCGCCGGATTAATAAATTTTAATAAATGTACGAAGTAGAGAAACTGAGAAGTGCTTTACGATGGTAGAATATTTTCACTGATTCAACATTTCAAAAATACCAGCTCACGTATATATTAACTATTTATTGAAATATTGCGAATACTTTGACACATTTTTTTTATTGGATTTGAGAATAATTATTTTGAGACTTAAAGTTGAAACAATATGAATTCTTTATAGATTGTAGTGGGAGAATCCAACACTTTATGTGGAAAAAAAATTTTTTTTGTTTATAATCGATGTAATTTCGATCGACGTTTGTCTTGTAATTCTGTCGGACAGAGAGACGTATATGTACGTCCTCGAAACATAGACACTCAACTTCAAAGGGCAAAGAGGTGTACTGTATTCTGTCCCACCTTACAAATAAATTAATGCTGCCATAACTATTAGTTTTATTGACAACATTAACGCGTTAATTGCTACAAGGCTTCTAGAGAATTTTTTTCGATATTATTTCCAAACTTCAGATAATTCCATTTCTCGAGAATCTGAAAATTCTCTTAATCCTTCTTCTTCTCAATAATTCCATAAAAAATATTCTCAAAAATTCAATAAAAGCGGCAATTCCGCTAGTTTTTAATTAATGTTTAATGCCAGAATACGCTAATCATCGGGAATCAACGAGCCAGTAAAATAATTAATTGTTGCAACTTGGAAATAAACTTGAAACGTTTCACAGTAATTAACTAACCAGACATAAGTAATTTATTAATTAAATATAACGATGTTCAGTATAACCGAGACCTTCTGCTATGTTAAAACTTTTTACATAATTAAAATCAATAATAAACAATGCACAAAATAACACATGAATATTTCAAATTACACCAGGGCTACATCTTCAACATTAATCAACAAATATATCTATTTTTCTATTTCGTGGATATAACCCCGAAATGTTTTTGTTACTATTTTATTAATTAACAACTGTAAATAGTTGCGGCTCGTCAAAAGGCCCTAATTACATTGAGGTTTATCATATTTAATAAATAAACTGTGCAATGTGTGCTTTCGTTAATTACTAAAAATGTCCCAATTTTATTTCCAAGTCCCAAAATTTGCAATATAAAATAACTATCTTTCTATCCGCTCAAATCGTAAACAACTCATTACACTCAAAGAGTATTTATTTCCTCCAATGAAAAAATGCAAGAAAAATTCAGCGGTTAATGCGAAAACTCCACACGCAGTTATCGTTATTCGCGGATTAAAATTGAGCACTGCAAAAACGGGAGAGATCGAAGGGGTAATCCGTAGCTCTGGGACGGTGCTTGGGACTTAGATTAATAGATTTGAATTTACCGCTTTAATTATCCGTACGCGAGCACGCGAATATAAGCGCGAAAATAGAGCATACGGGAACAATAGAAAGTGACGTAGAAACAGGATAATGGTGATTCCTTTGATAATGGTTATGACGGGCCACGGCGTACCGGGGTTAAATTGATTCTCCTGCGAGAACTCGAATACGCTTGGCAGAGCGTACCGCGGAATTCTTCGATAATCTCCCGCCTTTTTTTCAAACGTAACGGATATTACATGAAAAATTCAATGAAGTCAATTCCGCGAGCTCTGTCTTTTCGCCCCGGGGAATTCTTCTCTTTGGAGTTCCAACGGAAACTCAGATTCTGTGGATATATTGAATGATTTAACGAAAAAAAATATTTCTGTGTGTTTGTGGCGAGCTTTTTTGACGGATTTATGGACATCGAAATAAAACGACGGATATTGGGAACGTATTGTTGCAATGGAATTGAAAACTGTCAAGGGATGTTGATCTGTATGTCAATATTTATTTTTTACTTGGCTCTTTTTCTGTGGTTTCAATTGTTATTGGACGTATAGATTGGAACTTATTTACAGCTTTCAAAAATGTTTGAAACTTTTCTGTTTATTTACTGTTTAGTGTATATTTTTAATTAGAAGTGGAAATAACTTTTCATTGTAACAAGGGCCGTGTATTTGTTTAACAGTTTATGTATTTTTACGTAACGCAATGAACAAATGCATCGGTTAGGACAAAAATCTGTTGAAACAGTTTCCAAAGAAGCAGAAATACTACTCATTACATTCAGAATCCTATGTTTATTCAGTATCTGACGTTTGTGTATGTCCGGCAATAAAGTAATGCGTCAGTTAGGTCTCAGTTCTGTTTAAATTGCGTTTCAGACAGGTTTCAGTAAGTTTCAGTTAGGTCTCAATAAGGTCTTTGTTCGGGTTCAGTTAGGTCTCAGTAAGGTATCTGTTCGATTTCAGCTAGAGTTCAGTTCGGTTTTAATTCCATTTCAGTTAGGTTTCAGTTGGGGTTCAGCTACGTTTCAGTTAGGTCTCAGTAAGGTATCTGTTCGGTTTCAGTTACGTCTCAGTTAGGTCCCTATTCGGTTTCAGTTAAGTTTCAGTAAAGTCTATGTTCGGTTTCAGTAAGTTTCAGTTAGGTCTCAATAAGGTCTCTGTTCGGTTTCAGTTAGGTCTCAGTAAGTCTCCGTTCAGTTTCAGTTAGATTTCATTTCGGTTTTCGTTCCGTTTCAGTTAAGTTTCAGTTAGGGTTCAGCTACGTTTCAGTTAGGTCTCAGTAAGGTATCTGCTCGGTTTCAGTTAGGTCTCAGTAAGGTCTCTGTTCAGTTTCAGTTAGATTTCAGTTCGGTTTTAGTTCGGTTTCAGTTAAGTTTCAGCTAAGTTTCAGTTAAGGTTCAGCAACGTTTCAGTTATGTCTCAGTAAGGTATCTGTTCGGTTTCAGTTACGTCTCAGTTAGGTCCCTATTCAGTTTCAGTTACGTTTCAGTTAAGTTTCAGTAAAGTCTCTGTTCGGTTTCAGTTAGGTTTCAATAAGTTTCAGTTAGGTCCCAATAAGGTCTCTGTTCGGTTTCAGGTAGGTCTCAGTAAGGTCTCGGTTTGGTTTCAGTTAGATTTCAGTTCGGTTTTAGTTCCGTTTCAGTTAAGTTTCAGCTAAGTTTCAGTTTGGGTTCAGCTACGTTTCAGTTAGATCTCAGTAAAGTCTCTGTTCGCTTTGAGTTAGGTCTCAGTTGTGTCAAAATCACTAAAGCCATCTTCTGAAAAAAGCAGAAATACTACTAATTACAATTTCAACCCAATGTTTATTTAGTACCTGACGTGTATGTATGCCCCTAAAAAAACCAACACATCGAACAGCTATAAGTTAGTTCTCATCTAACTAATTACAGCACTAATCTAAGGGCTTACTTAAGTACCTATCCATTTCACCATCACGCCGGTCTGTCAAACACGCATTTAAAACATATCCCATACAAAATCAACGCCACGCAAAAAACCTATTTTTACTTGACCTACACACAATAACCAACAACAAAAGAAATTAAAAAAAATAGCAAAAACAAATATCGCCATAAGAGGATGCTACTATTTCTTCAGCACGATATTCATCCTCGTGTTTATCGACTGCTATGATTTAACGTTCGCATTTCACGGGTATTCCCGCTTTCTTCTTCCTCGCCTCGCACGTACACCAGCCCATAATTTCACGTTGCAAGTGACAATTAATATCGGTGTAAAGCGAGAGGGTATTATTATGCTTGCCCGCTAATAAATCACGTTCCCGCGTGTAATCACTGAACATCTTTCCTCGCGTGTTTATCGTTATTTATCCGTAGCACTCCGCGAGAGAGATCTATGCACGGTTTGCACGGTTAATAAATTCAACGTCCTTTTCTAGCCGCTTAATGCCGTTTTATGCGCGCTACTTTACGTATGCTTATCTGGACGCTGATATTCGCAGGTGGATTCTACGTTTTGTGGAAGATCATGCGGTCCGTTTAATGCTTCTGGATTATCTGTCCACCTCGAGTGGAGCACTTTGAAGATAAGTCAAAATAAATACGGGGAAAGTGTAATTATTTTGAGACGAATTAGCGAGGAAAGAGGTGCGAGAAATATGAAAATTTTCAACTAGGATTGGTTTCTAAATTTTTATATTTTTAGAAACGACCCTTTTCTAAATTTACTTAAATCGTGCATTCAGTGTTCTTTCTTTCGCTGATCTGACTTTCAGTAAATTCTTATATAATCAGATTATTTAAATTCCAGCTTTCCATGTTTCTATTAGCTTATTTTTTACCGAGAAAAATTCTTTGCATATCTTACGTACCACGAGGGTCATTTCACCACTTATGAAATTTACGTATTTTTCTGCAGTTCTTCAAGTGAATCCTTAGTTCTGGACTTGGATACAATTTTCAAGTTATAGTTTCATTCATCTGAATGTGATATGTGCCCATAATTATGAAAGTGGAGTAAGTCATATAGTTCTTGTTTCGAGATATTTAATGGATTACATTTGAATCAGTTAAAAAATATTTTTATATTGTGCAACATTTTAATTTAGAATTTTATTAGTCTTGATTAATGAAAATTTATTATGAATGTGAAATTTTGTGTGAATGTTATACGGAAATGTTGTTTTTAAAGTTTGAATTGACGTAGACCATTTTCAAAATTAACTGAATCACCTAGAAATGACTTAAAGCAATAAAAAAGTACGAGTTTTATTAGAAACAATAATTGTAATGAAAGAATTCATGAACATTTATTCATTATTTTTGAAAAGTAATCTATTTTTACCATTTTAGGCTTTTATCATTGTGATTTTTGAGATTCTTAAAATGTTCCTGAAAAACTGGAGGGATGTAGGGCAGTAAACACATAATATCTTTATGTTTTTCTTCCGTTATTGGTCTAGTGGTGGTTTATAATGGAAGTAATTTAATATTTCCGTATATTTTTTGTCTTTATATCCGAATAATTACCATATTCACCTAATACGTACGTTGTCATTAACTTACCTAAACCGCTATCTGTTGACATAGTAGTAAAATATAAAAATAATTTTTCCGCGATAATTACTTCGGAAAACCCCAACTGAATTACTGCACTTTCAAAATAAAACTAAATGAATTACATATAATGGCAAAATGGCTAACACCATGCAACGGTTCATTTTTCACAAATTCACAAGAGTGAATTTACGTTTCTCGTTCAAAGAATGTGTTACCATCGTTATCATTATCGTCGTCGGCTGATTTGTAATAACTGATAAGCTCAATTTTGTAAATTTTTGACTTAGACCACTTTCATAATTAACACTAAATGAATTCCATATAATGTTGAAATAACTACTATCTAATGGTTCATTTTTGACAATATCGTGAAAATGACATTGAATTAATTTAATCCAAAGTAATGTGGTATAAAATAACTGGTAAACTCAACCTTTTGAAATTTTTGACTTACAATTAGACCACTTTCACAATTAACACTACACGAATTTCATATGATGTTGAAATAACAACCACTATCTAATGGTTCATTTTTGACAATATCGTGAAAATTACATCGAATTAATTTAATTTAAAATAATGTGGTGTGAAATAACTGATAAACTCAATCTTTTGATATTTTTTACTTAGACCACTTTCATAATTAACACCAAAGCAATTCCATGTAATGTTGAAATGACACCTACTATCTAATGGTTCATTTTTGACAATATCGTGAAAATGACATTGAATTAATTTAATTTAAAATAATGTGGTGTGAAATAACTGATGAACTCATTTTTTTAAATTTTGACTTAGACATATATTTATATATGTAGGAGTCTGTGCGTGAGTGGATAGTGTGGTGAAAGATTATCGTTAGAAGTCGGAGCAGATGAAAGAATGCGCGTAGGAATGAGAGAGTGTGTGCGTGAACGGATGGAGGTCGGTCGGAGAAGTGTTGCCAAGTGAGAACTCTATTGTCAGTCATTCCTTTTTATATTAATTTTTAACACGTTGAATGGCACCGGTATATGACTAGTTTCTTCATTTCTAGTGAGGTGAAATTTTTTCTATTAAAACCACATCTTTACAAGGTAGAAACTTGAAAGGCACAAAGACACACACACACACCAGGACTTTACCTTTTTGAGATCACCGCGTAAATATTGACTGACTTAACAAATTCGTAAATATTACAATTTAAATGTCATATGAAATTTCATTGAATTCAATACCACCGATCACCGATGATCCCCATGGCATTCAACGTGTTAACCCCTTGCCCTACAATTTCTTTTGTGATTGAATGTGCAATAACACAGAATTAATTGCTGAAACGAAAAATCACCACTGATTTCTGATATAACGTATAACTTAACGCAATATTGCTAGTATAGAAATAATTTCATCGTCTCGTGATCGACTGATATTTTCAATTTCATAGTTTTCGGAAAACTTCAAAATTTCCTATTCCGTTCATGTGTGTCACACGTCATTGTAGGGCAAAGGGTTAAATATACTACCGTAGAATAGAATCGGTGTTCCGTTCGTCTTATACCTCTGCTCCACCCTTTCCTACATATGTACAAGAGCTCTTATAAATAATTGTTGTATCCCACTTCTGACACCAAATTTATGTTGTATTCCGTGAGGAGTTTTACAACAGTTTTATTAAACGAAGAATTACTTTCGCGTTTGGAGTTTTTACAAGTAAGGATAACGTCGTCGCAAGATACCGACTGTCAGCGATTCAAGACAATTCATTATGTTTTGAAAATGAGCCGAGGTTTTAACCAGTTAACTGTGATTGACGAGTATACTCGTCATGCGTATAAAGTAGTGACCATTGGCTATTTAAATTGTAATTTTTGAGAAAAACAGAACATATTCTCAAATTTCAAGATGTTCAGAATATTTTCAGGCCATGCCGGAATAAAACAAACAAATGAAAAATATAAATAATTTGAGATGAACTCATGCGTCCGCGCATGCACCGGTTGAAACAGCTTACCAGTTCGCATAACGAATTTATTTATGTGCGATGATAACGTTTTTTAGATGTTAGCCTAAAAGGGGCAAAGGCAAAAGTCAGAAAGTTGATTTATAATAGGGTTCCTTTTAAAATAATCCTGTTTAAGTTCTTACTTTTATATGTACAATATTTAATTTTTATTGCGTTTTTAGTTTAATATGTATGTAATATATGTTTATGTTAACCAAATAAGTAAATATTAGTAATAAAATTTTCAATTTTATTAAATAAACTCATCTTTTTGATCCAATATCTTACCAGCGCAACTTACTCTGTGATTGACGAGTATACTCGTCATGGCTCGATTTTACGCCACAGTTAACTGGTTAATCACGTTTGACAATATTTGTCGTTCTATCTTATAGAATTAGGTCGGTATCCAACATAATTTTAGAAAAATTTCCCAAAGATGGCACGATATTTGAACAGGGGCTAACTGATTAGGAATCCCTGCATGTACCTTCTTACCTACCATAGCGCCAACGTTCAAACATCCTCAAAAAGTCCAGTCTTCCGCTGGTTCCCGCATACAAGATAGCATTGAACGACCCACGTTCAGTACAGCGCGGAAGAGACACACCGCGGAAGGGCGGAGGGCTGGTCGGAGGGCGGAGGGCGGCAATGCGACGGTGGTTGCGCCGCGACGCCGCGTGTCGGATCAGCTGTGAGTCGGCAGCTCCAGGCAACTCGAGTCAGCTGACTGGCCGGCCCCTCCGACTCTGCGACAATCAATATTCCGCTCTGCCCCCGCGATTCCAGCCCTCTTCCTTTTTCGCGAGGGAACACCTTCCCATCTCGATTCCGTTATCGGTTTCGAGACCACGTAACGCCAAGTTTCGTATTTCCGGGGGTTTCGGTGCTTTTCGAGATCAGTGGGGTCAAGGGGGGTGCTGGTGAATCTGTTTAGGGGTGGTTGTTGTGTGGGATGTGGAGGATTTATTAATAGTTTAACCTTTCGAGTTGTGCGATCTTTTGTTGACTTACATTCGATGTAGGGTGTTGCAGATCATTCTCTGATAGCTTAGTTTTGGATTGGGAATTTGTGGATTTGTAGTTGAGCTGTTACTTTTGAAAGTGGTGTAACTGAAGTTTCCATAAACATCTGCAGTGTTGTTATTACTTTTTTTTAGTAATGAGTGTCCGTTTTGAATGGAAAAACGAAGTAGCTTCTTCTAAAGATATTTAAATTATCCCTTTTTAAACCATCCTCAATTCCTGTTTAACACTTTGACTGCGAAAAGCGTATATATACGTCTTTCGTATATACTAATGGACCCGTGAAAGCGTATATATACGCTTTTAGGGCTCCATTAGTATATACAAAAGACGTATATATACGCTTTCACGGCTCCAGTAGTACATACGAAAGACTTATATATACGCTGTCACAGTTCCATTAGTATATACGAAAGACGTATACATACGCTTTCATGGCTCCACTGGTATATACGAAACACGTATATATTCGCTTTCACGGCTCCATTAGTACATAGGACAGACGTATATATACGCTTTCACGGCTCCATTAGTATATACGAAAGACGTATATATACGCTGTCACAGCTACATTAGTATATACGAAGGCGTATATATACACTTTCACGGTTCCATTAGTATATACGAAATACGTACATACACGCTTTCACGGCCCCATTAGTATATACGAAAGACGTATATATACGCTCTCACAGTCAATCTGTACCTAATGAAGGCGTATATATATCGCAGTTCTGATGTATTGTTTTCTAGGTACCGCATTATTAACACGTTGAATGCCCTGGGGGTCACCGTTGATCGGCGCTGTTGAATTCAATGAATGTTCTTATGATTTTTAAATTGCGATATTCACGGATATGCCGATATATTCAATATTAAAATATTACTGTTAGAAGAGTGAAGTATTACCGAGTACATAACTATCCTTGCTTTTAACATTTCTGTTCTATAAAAATGTGATTTTAGTAGAAACAGTTTCGGTTCGGTGGAAATGATGAAACTGGCGATATACGGGTGGCATTCAACGTGTTAACACGTCTTAAGCGGGCAACATCTAAACTCGTTTCGTGCATATTATTATTAAAACGCGAGAGAAGACAAAGCAAAGTGAATAAAGGAATAATTTTTCAAAAAGAAATTGAAACTATATTAAAAATAACCCATAATTCAAAAGTTATAGCTACTTGATGCAGAAGTAAGTTTGCACGCGAATTGCAGAAAGTCGCCCGCTATATGGTAAGAATTTGACGAGAAAACACCCGCTTAAGATGTGTAATGTCACGAGTAAGAAAAGTCTCTTATTCGAAATATCGATGAGCTAAGAAGCTTTTAAAAGCTGGAATTTCCAAAGATATTATGTCCCGAGCATTTTTCTAGTGGTTTCTCGTCGAAGTGCGCCAGAGTCAAAGGATTTTCAATCCGCGTCTACGAAAATATCCAATATTTCCACCCTCATTGTTCGCGGAAGCTTCGAAAAGTAAGAGAAACGAAGTAGCTGAAACCTGCGAAAGAAGGTAAAACCGAACTCAATAACTTCTCGAAAACTGTCTCAGAAAAATGTCCCGTGCTTGAGAGCCCCATGGAAAAGTTGAAAATCGCTTCTACCCCATTTCTGTCAGAGCGAACAGCGAGAAATAGATCGCAACCTTGGCTCAATTGGCCTTCTACCGAAGCCTCTCCAACTTTGCGAGTTCAGCCGGAGGCGAAACGTCGGTAATGACGTTTTTCGAAGAAAGTCGAGAAACGTCGGGTGAACGGCAAGCCGAGCGTGAAAGCCTTTTAACACTTTCGCGTTCGATGACGTATAACGGTGTCAGGTTTGTCTTCCATTGGAAGATGGGAGTCCTCCTTGTATTTTTGTAGTCTTAGGTTATGCTCTTCCGATTAACCCTTTGCTGTATAATAATGAGTGACAGTGGAACTATCAATTCAGCCAAAATAACTGGTTCTCAATTTTTTCAAAAATTCTTCAAGTTTATAGAAAAGCCATAGAGTAGATATTCTAAATTCGGGTCGTGACACTTGTGACGGGTTGAATGGAATAGGAAATTTTGAAATTTTCTAGAAACTGTTAACACTGGGACTATCAATTCAGTCAAAATGAATGGTTTCCAATTTTTTCAAAAATCCTCCAAGTGTATAGGAGAGCTACAGAGTAAATATAAATCCGGCTCGTGACACTTGTGACGCGTTGAATGGAATAGGAAATTTTGAAATTTTTCAGAAACTGTTAACAGTAAAACTATCAACCCAGTCAAAATGAGTGGTTTCCAATTTTTTTCAAAAATTCTCCAGCTTTATAGGAGAGCCATAGAGTAGATATTCTAAATCCGGGTTGTGACACTTGTGAGGGGTTGAATGGAATAGGAAATTTTGAAATTTTCTAGTAACTGTTAACACTAGGACTATCAATTCAGTCAAAATGAATGGTTTCCAATTTTTTCAAAAATCCTCCAAGTGTATAGGAGAGCTACAGAGGAAATATTATAAACCCGGCTCGTGACACTTGTGACGCGTTGAATGGAATAGGAAATTTTGCAATTTTCCAGAAACTGTTAACAGTAGAACTATCAATCCAGTCAAAATGAATGGTTTCCAATTTTTTCAAAAATTCTCCAAGTTAATAAGAGAGCCATAGGGTAGATATTCTAAGTCCGTCTCGTGACGCGTTGAATGGAATAGGAAATTTTGAAGTTTTTCAGAAACTGTTATCACTAGAACTATCAATCCAGTCCAAATGAATGGTTTCCAATTTTTTTTAAAAATCTCCAAATTTATAGGAGCGCCACAGAGTAGATATTCTAAGTCCGTCTCGTGACGCGTTGAATGGAATAGGAAATTTTGAAATTTTCTAGAAACTGTTAACACTAGAATTATCAATCCAGTCAAAAAGAATGGTTTCCAATTTTTTCAAAAATTCTCCAAGCTTATAGGAGAGCCACAGAGTAGATATTCTAAGTACCTCTCATAATATTCGTGACGCGTTGAAAGGAATAGGAAATTTTGAAATTTTTTAGAAACTGTTAACACTAGAACTATCAATTCCGTCAAAATAACTGCTTCCCATTGTTTTAAAAAAATTGTCTAACTTTATAGGACAGCCATAGAGTAGATATTTGAAGTCCGTCTCATAATATTCATGACGCGTTGAATGGAATAGGAAATTTTGAAGTTTTCCAGAAACTGTTAACACTAGAATTATCCATCCGGTGAAAATGAATGGTTTCCAATTTTTTAAAAAATTCTCCAATTTATAGGACAGCCACACAGTATATATTCTAAGCAAAAGAAAGTTGTTCGATTATGTAAACGAGATGCAAACGCAATTATCGTGATTGAGTACCAAGTGACACATTGGTGAGGGTGAACACACATTGATTGTTCAATAGAGTGTATGGTCACCCAAGACTGGCATAACCAACTGACAGCGATAGGACATGATCAGCATCAGACTGTCCATCACTTCTTGCCTCTTCAGTCGTAACAGCGCCGGTCACCGGTGACCCCCATGTCGTTCAACGTGTTAACTACGTAAATTCATATTGACAGTATGATGAAAATTTTGAAGGATTTTTATTCGTAACTGTTTACAGATAAAAAAGCTCATAGCAGATTGCATTCACTGTTATCCTTAACTAAGTTTTTGTCAAAAATGGTCTTACACCACTTTCAAAGAAAACGTCTCATATTTCGAAATTCATTTTCTTCAAAGACTTCTAATTTTGAAGCTCTCTATGTGGTATACCTATAGACCCTTGTCGATTGACGTACAATATAAGAAATCTCGGTAAACTTAGTGTTAACACGTTGAGTGCGACGTCAGTCCCCGATGACTGACAGTGGAACTTTCGTTTGGGCCGCGTTGATCCGTGGGACTGACAAAAAATTTTTGTGTTGACGACATTGGCGTATGGGACCGGTATGCACCATTACCAAGGTTATAAAATAAATGTAATTACAATGAAGTTTATTAAAGCATTCTAGGCAAAGATGTGGTTTAGATTTACACAGATTACAAAAGGTAACGACCTGTTTAGTCAATTTTCTAGCTAAATTACAACATTTAGTTTATAACCTTAATAATAGTGCATACCGGATCCATACACCAATGTCGTCAAAACGAAAAGTTTCCTGTCAATCCCACGCATCAACGTCATCCAAACGAAAAGTTCACTGTCAGTCCCCGGGGACTGACGTAGCACTCAACTTGTTAAAGAACCTTTCCCTGTGCTATCTTAACCGTTTCCGTACCAATAGCTAATATAAGTCCCAAAAGACGTTTAAAGACGCCGAAGGAGAATTATCTGGTATAGATTTAACACGTTGAGCGCCATGGGGGTCCCTGGTGACCGGCACTGTTAAATTCAATGAAATTTTATTTGACTTAAAATTGTAATATTTACGAATTTTCTAATACATTCGATATTTAAGTATTGGCATTGAAAAGATATAGCCCTGCTGACTATATATGTATTTGTGTCCTTCAGGTTTCTGCTTCGAAAAGATTTGATTTTAATAGAAAAAGTTTTACTTCAGTAAAAATGATGAAACTAGCCAAATACCGGGGGCGTTTAACGTGTTAATTATAATCCAGTGAAGCTGCTTATGCAGATAGATCTTACAATAAATATTTACCTTCGATAAATATTCTTTTTTGTGTAAGTTTGTTTAAATAAATATTATACATATAATATGCTAAATATGATATATATGCTAGACCCCAAGCAGTCTCTTCTTCTGCAATAAAACGTTTCAAATTATATTTTTCAGTTCTTCGTAGTAAATATCAAAAGTGCAAAAAATCGTGTCAGTTGAAACAATTCAACAAATTGGGACTAAAATGGCTAGGAATTCTCCACCAAACCCTTAGCAAACACAAGAGCACCAATGCTCCTCGGTTGATCGTGGCTTAGACAGTAACTGCGAGGCACAAATTGCAAAAGTGTCTCCACGGGAAAGAAGCAAATTGAGTCTTAAGGGGGCCTTCTAAATTTACCAGGGCGCTGAACCTGTTAACTAAGTAATTATCCAGATAATCGAGCACTCCCGAAGCGAGGAGAGCGAAGCTGGCGAGGAGATTGCCGTTGAGCTCGTATCTATCGGTTTCCTCTTTCCCTTTCAGCAGGACTCGAAGGAAGGATGCGAATGGATCGATGGACGAACGAGCGCCGTCTTTCAGGCGCCTTCGCACGGCGCCCTGGCGGGCAACTTCTCCTACGTTTGTTTACCTACAACGCTTCCCTCCGATGTTCAGCCATTAACTGTTCCTACACACCAGTCTCGGATGCGACCCCATTCTGCAGCGCCGTCAACCTCCTGTGATCTATCGGGAGACTTGGAACAGTCGGTGTACTGTTCAGCGCTTGAAAGTTGGCCTGGGGGGCGGGGCTAAGGATAACGCTCGCAAGGAGGACTTACGATCGTGGACATCGGGATTTTGATGAGCCTCGTATTAAGTGGAAGCACATCGAAAAATATTTGTGACGTGTCCGGGCGTTCTTGCGAATGGGCCTTCAATTTTGGAAAATCATTATTATAATAAGTTAGCGATATGTGAATTTTTAATTAAATAATATTTGCGAGGATTAAAATATTACAGAAAAGAAATTATATATAATATTTTATTATAATATTTTAATCCTCGCAAATATTATTTAATTAAAAATTAAATAATTATTATTATTTATTTATTATTTATTTAATTAATTAATTAAAATATATATATATAAAATATCTATATTTAACCCTTTGAGGACTACTGACGCATATATGCGGTCTGAGAAAAAATCGGATTATAGCCTATCGAGGCATGTATACACGATCAGAATTGAAAAATTGAAAGATGACCGTTGAAATATGATTCTGCAAATACTTATTTTTAATTCGAGTACATTAACACTCGAACTTTCTGATGAAAAAATAGTTTTTGATCGCCAAATAAATGATTATTTCTCAACACTCGAAACATTCTCCGTCCGCAAAGGGTTTTAACATATTTAATATATAATATTTAATATATATTAATAAGATATATATATATATTTAATTTCTTTTCTGTAATATTTTAATCCTCACAAATATTATTTAATTAAAAATTCACATATCGCTAACATATTATAATAATGATTTCTCAAAATTGAGGGCCCATTCGCAAGGACGCCCGGACGGGACGCAAATATTTTTCGATGTACAGTAAAATCTGGATAAATGCAGAGATTTAGGGGGCAAAACAGTGTTCTTATCGAGTACCGGTGTCGAATCTGTGTTTACATTTGAGCTCGAGCCGAGCGCGAACTTAGAAGAAGGCAGACAGTAGAAGAGACAGAGAGAGCAAGCAAACAAAGTGAGCTGCTCGAAAGTATCGGCGAGGCATTGCTAATGCAACAATAAACTTGCTTATTTATTAATTTTTCTAAATGTAACTCTTCCGAATGCATTTTTGATATTTTTCTGATTAAAATGATACCAAACACGATATAGTTTGAATTATTTAAATAGTAAGTAAATTTATTAAATGTTAAGTAAATATAATTCAAACTATATCGTGTTTGGTATCATTTTAATCAGAAAAATCTCATAAGTACGGTAGCAAAGGTTTAAAAAAAATCGAAAAGGAAAACCGCCGACCTTCCAATTAGTATTTCCTCACCGATACATTCGGGTCGTATCATGTTACACTTATCCAGAGTCAAACTACGCGGTTTCCAAACTTTTCCATGCCGAGCTAAAAGTGACTCGCCATGGAGTATTTTTGTCGCACATTCAGCGCCACCATATAAGAGGAAGTTGTTTTTTTTATTTTCTTGATTAACATACGAACTGTTCAGAGGCCAAATTAACAGATTAACTGGCCTATCTTAATTTTTGAAAGTTTAAGTGTCAAAGCACTTGATTGAATCCTAACGTGTTGTGTTTATAATACATTTCCCTAATAATAACGATCAACTCCTTGCCGTACGATTCCTTTTGTGACTGCGTTCGCAATAATTCCGAATTAAATTAGTAAACTATAAATTGATCAGTGATTCTTCATGTATCGTATAATTTAACGTAATATTAATGTTATCAAAATAATTCTTGGATAGGAGAAAATCTTCTTCTGTGACTTGTAATAGTTGTTAGTATACGGCAAGGGATTAACACTAGAACTACCGGCGTTAAATCTATCATAATTCAAAATATTAAATAAGTACTTTGAAAAAAGAGGAATCAAGAGGCGGAAAAGATGATCAATTCGGTCATTTATGTTCTTTGACATGGACGTAGAATATTTATTCTATGAGTTTTCTATAATCTTGGAGAATTTTTGGAAAAAAATTGTGTACCGGTCATTTTGATGACCGGTGACAGCACAGCCTCTATTTGGATTTTTAGCGTTTTACCTAAATGAAACTCGAATTGTGATGCATTATTTTTCTATCGTATGGACGATTTTATACCGCAATTTTGTTGGTAAGGTATACTTTAAAAATGTGAACATTTAATGTGATTTAAATTCGCCAAGTGAGCTGTTTGTCTTTGAGTAACGTCTGAAACTGAACTTCTAATTCAGAGCTAAACAATTCTGTGTAGAAAATTTTTCTCTCGAGTTTATCTCAGTATTTGCGTCGTGGAAGACAACTTTCAAGCTCCTAGCGGTACGTACAAAGCGTTTAGTAACTGATATGCTTCCTTTGAAGAATAAAACTTTGATGTTTGGGAATCCTCTGCGTCCGGGTTGGCAGTATTAAATTAATAAAATGTGAATAATTCCTAGTGACTAAGACCAAGAAGATTAATTAAATTGTGAGTTCAAATGGTAGAGTATACAAAATTGATGAGATTTTTAGCAGTTCAAATAAGATACGTCATTCGATGCACACATTTCACCCTAGTTCAAACTAGGTTTCTTTCCTTTACGCGGGCCGGAAGTCCATTAATCGGCTCGTGTTTCAGTTTCGCGATACCGCCATTTTTTCAGCCGAGAATAAGATACTCTGAGACACGAAAGGTTTCCTTTGAAAGGTTCCTCCAGGAAGAATTAATCGCTTGTTTTATATCTTTAAAATTATTTTAAACATACTTTGAAAAATGGAAAAATAATTTGAGTAACAAAGAATTAACTGTGTTTGATGAGTGTACAGTTTTTGAGAAAGTTATTACTTTTTTCTGGTATTTAATGAGTATACATTTTGTGTGACAAAGCGAAGTACCTTTCCGTGTAGTGTACAATCTATAATTTATTTATTGTTATTTAACCTCTTAACAATTATTTTGTAAAAGTGTGTCCAAAATTTCCAATTTTTTATTGCTGAATTTTAAACTTTATTATGATTATAGGTTATTGCAAACAGTTATTTGAGAAATTATTCACTTAAAGAGTAATTAGAAAATGTTGAAAAAAGCTTCCATGAAAACCGTAAGTATACTCGTTGCTATTAAACGATAACTCCACCTAGAATAAAATGTCTTAGGATCGAATGATTTAGTTGAATCTCTTTAAAAACTGTTTTTAGTGTTTTTGATAAACAATAAAAATTAAAATAACACACTTACAAGTAGCATTGTTGTGCACTCTTTTGGCCACATTTGTAATTAACTAGACGTAACGAATTTCTCCGCGGTTTAAATTTCTAAACAGAATATTGTCAAGATAGACGAGTATTCTCGGCTTTTAAAATTTATGTAAAAATTAAAATACCAAGTAATCTCTTTTAAGTTAAGGCTATTAGTTAAAGGCTTTGAAGTTAAGACAAAAGGGCTTCTAAGTTGACAAAAAGCATCTGGAATCACAACTTAAAACGTTAGTACAATAATGGAATAATTTTCTTATACTTCGTATTTTTTAACCTCAAGTATATCACGTTTAATTTTATTCAGCAATAGTAAAAAAGTTTCCAATTCTGAAATTTTGCTTTTCACAATTTTGAGGAAACACAAAAAGTGACAGTGAATAATTTGTGTCCTTCAATGCTCAATTTTTAAGTACACTACAATTCCTGTTCAAAATATTTTCACCTAATAATTTTTCCATTTCTAAAAAAAAAATCGAATTCACAAGCTCAAAGAGATCCAACCTCTTTCGAATGAACTCCCACGGAAGAAGAAACCTTTGCACTTATCCCAATATCATCAAGCAATCCACAAAATTCCATTGAAATAAAAATGTCCTAATCTTCATCTCATCAACTTCAAAAATTCTCTCGCGAAAGAGTAAAAATAATTTCCACCGCTTGGATCTCCAGTCAGTCATTCCAAGCCTATAAATTATTATCTCGTTCCGATTGACCCCGCTAATTCGTCTCGATACTCCGAGCTAAGAAAAAGCTTAATTCCTTATTCGCTATCCAAAGCAACACTTCGACCAGCCGCTGGCGAAAGAGCAAAGAATAAGGTTATCCCTGAATTTCCCACGGTAGAGAATTGCACTGGCAAGGTAACTCCGTCGTTCCCGGCTAAAATTAAAGCTGAAATGTAGGCGAAGCGCTTAATTAAGTGAAGCAACCCTCCTTCTTCGCTAGGTTCCACGTGGCGAAGCCGAAGGTGTCTCCCTTTCTCCCATTTCCCTTGGCTTTTCTTCCATGGCGGCGCCAGCGACGGTCGCGCCATCCACAAACTCCCTAAGAGCACCAGACGCAATTTATGACATCGGTTCGCCTCCCAGCGATGCAATTATTTACGGCTGACCGAAACGAGTCTGGCCGAGTTATGCAAATATTTCTCTCAAACGACTGGTCTGCGACGGCAGCGGCGAAACGACGGTTTGGTAAATAACGTGTCTTCTTTGATATCGTTGCGATGCGCTCATTAGAAAGGGCAAAACGTGCACTCGGAGGATGTAACTAGAAATGGGTGGTTTCGAGGAGATTCTCGTTGCGGTTGGGTATTTCATGGTGTCTGGGTAAATTTACATGAAATTTAGAAGGCGTTTGTAATTAGTGGACGGTTAATATTATATTGTAGTTGTTTTTCAGTGATTTTATTTTCTTATGGTTGGTAATTCGTTTTTTTGCTAGTGGTCGTTTAGTAAGTTTATTAGTGCAGTGAGTTAGAAACCTTTTTAAGTAAGCCTTTATTGCAGTTTAACCCTTTGTGGACAGACTTTTTTGAGTATTGAGAGATAATCATTTATTTGGCGATCAAATATCACTTTAAATTAGAAAGTTAGAATATTAACCCTTTGCACTCCTTAATTTTTTGCCACCTACCAACAACTCCTTAATTTATTTGCAAAATATATCAAAAACGGGGGCCACAGTAAAAAGTTGCACTGCAACAGAAATTGTTATTATTATTTAGTTCTTCAGTGATTTTGTTTTCTTGCGGTTGGTAGTTTATTTTGTTGCTGGTGGTCATCTGGTAAATTTGTTAGTGTAGTGAGTTAGAAACCTTTTTAAGTAAGCCTTTAAAAAAGTTTAACCCTTTGTGGACAGACTTTTTTAAGTATTCAGAGATAATCATTTATTTGGCGATCAAATATCACTTTAAATTAGAAAGTTAGAATATTAACCCTTTGCACTCCTTAATTTTTTGCCACCTACCAACAACTCCTTAATTTATTTGCAAAATATATCAAAAACGGGGGCCTCAGTAAAAAGTTGCACTGCAACAGAAATTGTTATTATTATTTAGTTCTTCAGTGATTTTGTTTTCTTGCGGTTGGTAGTTTATTTTGTTGCTGGTGGTCATCTGGTAAATTTGTTAGTGTAGTGAATTAGAAACCTTTTTAAGTAAGCCTTTATAAAAGTTTAACCTTTTGCGGACGAAGACTTTTCTGAATATTGAAAGATACAGTAAAACCTCGATAAACGCAGAGATTTCGGGAGCAAAGCAGTGTTCTTATCGAATACCGGTGTCGAATCTGTGTTTACAATTAGGGATCCAGCCGAGCACGAACTTAGAAAAACGCAGACAGTAGAAGAGACAGAGAGAGCAAGCAAACAAAGTGAGCTGCTCGAAAGTAGCGGCGAGGCATTGTTAATGCAACAATAAACTTTTTTATTTATTAATTTTTCTAAATGTAACTTTTCCGAATGTATTTTTGAGATTCTTCTGATTAAAATGGCACCAAACACGATATAGTTTGATTATGTAAATATTAAGTAAATTTATTAAATATTAAGTAAATGTAATTCATACCATATTGGGATTGGTATCATTGCAATCAGAAAAATCTCACAAGTACGTTAAAAAAGGTTTCAAAAAAGAAAAATCGGTCATGATGCATTTGTCGAGGGAAACTTCTGATGCCTTTATCGAGTTTTTACTGTATTTATTTGTTGGGCGATTAAAAATCATTTTTTTATCAGAAAGTTAGAATGTTAATGTATACGAATTATAAATTACTATTTGCAGAATCATATTTCAACGGTTGTATTTCAAATGTTTAACTCGAACTGTGTATACATGCGCCAATAAACAAAAAATCAGAATTTTCCTCAGGCCGCATATATGCGTCTGTAATCCACAAAAGCATTAAATCACGAAAGTTCGAAGTCATAATTATTATGACGAATTATTTGCCAGATATTGATAAGCTTTGAAAAGAGATGCAGTACCAGAGATCGCATTAATAGCGTTACCAGATTTATTATTTATTCTTCATTTGATTAAATACGTCAATTTGACGGCTTCCGGAGTTCTAGCGTTAAGTAAAGAGACATTTTACCTTTCTATTTGGAGAATTCTGCATTGAATTATAAACTGCCAAATTGTCAAATATGCTGTCAATATTAATTTGAGTATTAAACAGAAATTATTTATCGTCTTTAAATAGAGCGAAGAGCCAGGGACTTTAAATGAAAGAGACGCGGATTGACGACACTTGGCATAGAAGATATTGTTTTTGTTTGTTTTGTTTGTTTTTTTTTTGTTTCGACCTCTATAGTCATTCTGGCTAAGATGTGCTAATTTCGAACCACTGAAATATAGAAGTTATTTTGATACCCACTGTTTATAGTAGCAGTATTTCCGTTAAGAGGTATGAAGAGGTTTAAAATTAATTATTTACATCTTCAAAACTGCCAAGCAACTGCGTCCAACATATTACATGTATTAGTAATCACCATCGTACTCTCAATTTCTGGAAGCACGTTAAAATCGATGTTAAACAGTTAAGATTCTCCTTGGCGGAGACACAGCGTTACTAAATAATTAGAAAATAATTAAAGTTTCACGATAAACGAGGGAAATGTTAAAGCTAGCACTTTTCTTTAATGACACAGTTGTGTATCTAGCTGGACGGTCTACGGCTACGAGGTCACTCGTAATTAAATTATGGTGTAATGGAATTTGTGGAATAAAGAAGAATCCGTTTGCTCTTCTACGCCTTGCTTAGGACTTTTCTTGTAATAACGTTACAAGATATATCTTTAAAGTATCAGTTAATTCTCTAAGGCGATCACTGTGTGTTTCGCAAGCTTACCAATGTACAGTTAATGGTATCATCGTCATTATTTCCCTAAATAATTACGAAGAGTTGTTAAAAAACTTAGTTTTTTCAAAATAACAGTAGATAATATTAGTGTTAATTCAACGATAATCGTTGAAAGTATACCGCTCATTTGACGTACGCTGCTGCTAAATAAAAAAATACACTTTTGAGTTTTACTTGTTAGTATTTATTTTATTAAGTTTATTTTTTAAATGTATCTTTTCCGAATGTATTTTTGAGATTCTTCTGATTAAAATGATACGAAACACGATATAGTGAATTATATTTACTTAATATTTAACAAATTTACTTACTATTTACATAATTCAAACTATATCGTGCTTGGTATCATTTTCATCAGAAGAATTTCAAAAATACATTCGGAAAAGATACATTTAGAAAATATATATAAATAGATACATTAAATCCATCACACTATGAATTTTACAGTTTTAGAATTTTTTCAACCCCCATGCGCTCCTCAAAAATAGTTTGCAGAAAACATTCTCCGATAATATTTCACCAAATTTCTCTTTCCGCCCGAACACTAGAACATCCGGTGTTAAATACATTACATTTCAATATATTACATAAGTATCTTAGAAAAAGAGGAATCAAAAGGTGCAAAAGCTGATTAATTCAGTAGCTTTTGTCTTCTAAAACAAGCATGTAACATTTACTGTTCGACTGTCCAAAGATTTGCAAACTCTTTCGAAAAAATTCGTAACCCCTCACTTTGAATCTCAGTACTTCCATCATTAACACTAGAACTACCAAGCCAGTCAAAATGACTGGTACACAATTTTTCCCAAAAATTCTCCAAGTTTATGGAAGAGTCTTAGAATAAATATTCTATGTCCATCTTAAAAAACATAAATCACCGAATCGATTATCTTTTCCGCCTCTTGATCCCTCCTTTTTCAAAGTACTTATTTAATATTTTGAAATATCATAGATTTAACGCCGGTAGTTCTAGTGTTAACAAAAAAAAATCCGAGATATCAAAATGCTCTTCATTTTACAAATACACCTTCCAAATATTTCTAACATTCAGATTTATTCCATTTCACCCTAATCGTACGTTTCTTCACATCCACATCCTCCCACGTCATCACCAGCGCCATCCGAATCTCTGAACACCCTCCTCCCTAAGAACACCCTCCTCCCCTCCAAGGAACCCCATAATAGTATGAAAAGGGAGCAGCCTTCCGAATGACGAGAGTACCAAGAAGATTGCTTCCGGCCGGTGATACTCGGCAGATCGATCCGAGCGTAATCGACGTATCCCGTGAAAGTAATCGCGGCCATCGGAGGCACGCGGAAGACTACCAGACGAAACTGGGCCGAGCAAACAGCCGCGAATATGACCTCAGTGTTAAGGGCAATCAAGGTCGACACGTAGAAACACTGCGGCTGATTCCTCGTGTCGCGTCACGTACTCGTAATGCTGATAAATTATGGTTCCATCTTTATCAATTGTACACGTGTAACGAGAGGATGGTGTATGGGGTGAGGAATCTTATGCCGCGTTCATACTTGCTAGTTGTTGTTCGCGCGATAAGTATTCGCCACGAATCCAACAAGAATCTTTCGACCACCGAGGTATGTTCGATCTACGTGATATTTCTGATCGGATATCTCGAAATGACAATTAAGGACGTTGTCGTGGTACAATATCGTCAATAGTTTTTGGATCATGTGCGTGGTAAGAGTATAGGAGCGAGTAGCGATATGAACGATCACCTTTGTTTCAATACTGTACCCGTGACAACATACACATACAAATCTCATATATATGTATACACAAACACTATGAAACATTTTCACGTCTCGCAATTTGGCAACGTCGTTTATGCCACACAGTTGGACATACTGGGCTTGTTTACTGGATACAGCGCTTCAGTGTATACAGACTCAATGTATGTACAGTACAGCGTTGCTAAGTTGTTTCTGTTCGATTTGCCCGCGTGTGCTTTTTTCCACGATTTTTAATTTTTGCATTATTATAACTCAATAACGGGAAGGTCAATATATTTGTTGTTTTTTTGTCTAATTCAGAACAAAAACATTTATGAATTGTTAGTTTTTTGAAAGTTTCTGACTGTTAGTTTTTTTATTAGAATTAATAAAGTGGTAGAACCATTACATAGCGCATATACTCTCCATGCTAATGACCCGAACTTTAATTAAGTTTATCTCGAATTAGGGGAGGTCAATCGATTTAAAATTTTAAGGATAATTGTATTATAATGTCCTCAATGAGTATTCAAAAATTTAGAATTTTCTGACACTATGCCCATTGCACGACAACTACCTTAATGTAATCCGGGCGTCTGGAAAATGAACTAAAGGCAGTTCTCTAGTCCAGGGGAGCCAACCGTTTGCAGACCATACGCCATTTTTTTTCACAGACGAGTTCAGATGCACTATGCAACTTAAGTACCTTTTCTACCGTTTTGCGTTCACGATTGGAGTTTGAAAAGAGAGATATGGGTAGAATCTGCTTCGCTTAGGGGAGGAGAAGGAATAACTCAACCACACAATTAAATTAATTAATTTACGACAGTCCACGATACACACGTTTATTGCAGCACCATCTACTATAGACAGAAATGATCTCTCATACACACACACGGTTCACATTCTACAATTGTAAGGAGAGCACTTAGGTGTCGAAAATATGCAGATGGATTCCGTTATGGCGCCAAATTCAAAAGAATAAGTAAGCGTAAGGATGAATAAGTATGCGCCACTTGCAATTATTCAATGCGCCACGGTTTGACCACCCCTGCTCTAGACAGGTCATTTATTGCGCCTGATAGGTTAGAAACCTCTTTACATACTCACTAGCGCCGCAAAAGGCGCTGCTTTGAGGGAAATCAAGAAAAACGCAGACAATTTTTTTTGAATCTAAATATATATACGAATGCGTCGCTTAAATATTGAACATATTGAACAGTTTTCGTCGAGGTTTATTTTTCCTGAATTCTTTTCCTCGAGACAAAACTGGCCCAAACGAGTGTTTCCCTTATGTATTTGTTAAAGTTCACTACTATGTTATGTAATCTTTATGATTGAAAAACATGTATTTATACTCTCGCGCGTAAGGGCATTTGTATTTTCTTTTTGTGAATAAAGTTATTATTATTATTATTATTATTGAACAGTTGTGTTCCTTATTGTTGCTTTGTAATTCGGCTTTGACCATGATATTTGATATTTGATCGCCAAATAAATGATTATCTCTGAATACTCAAAAAAGTCTGTCCACAAAGGTTTAAACTTCAATAAAGGCTTACTTAAAAAGGTTTCTAACTCACTGCACTAATAAACTTACTAAACGACCACCAGCAACAAAATGAATTACCAACCATAAGAAAATAAAATCACTGAAAAACAACTGCAATATAATATTAACCGGCCACTAATTACAAACGCCTTCTAAATTTCATATAAATTTACCCAGACACCATGAAATATGCAACAGACCTAAAAAGTATTCCGAAAAATAGGAATACCCCGTTAATTCATCGTACATACCACCTTCCGACGATGGCCACGAATTTAATGTACCAACGGACGATTCGAATTCAAACTTTTCCACACGGTACACGGAAAACAGTGGAATTGAGTTCTCCGAGGTAATCTGATGACTGATTGGAACGAGAGCCGAAGGTATTGGGAGAACGCGCTGGCGTTAGGTGTCGCGAGAATTCTATGCATGGGAATTATGAAATCGAGCGAATTCCTGATGGAATTCAGAGAAACAAGACTGATACTACGGTCGAAGGAAGCGGAGATGAGGATTCTGCTGTTTTTTTTTTCCTGAACACTGGGATTTGGAAGTGTGGAGGTGGATTATATTGAATGTTTCACGGAGTTGGGGCTTTTGGGAATATTTTATTTTTATATTTTTTTAGGTTATGTTAGAGAAAGGTATAATTCTCGCGCCATGTTTTTGTGTTGGTCCCCCTGGGATGGGCAGTACCACTTTCAGTGTCGTACACGAATGAAGTGTCCCATCTCGAATGCCATTACACAAGTGAATATATCGGAACGTAATCCCCCTATATTATGACAATAAAGGATACAAATCATCATCTTTCTGGTTCTAACAGATTGAGTGATATGGTTACTTAGTATAGTACGTACAGTTTTAGGCGAGTTGCAAATCTATGGCGTGAGTGATGTGTTAAATAATTAATTAGTGAAAAATCTTTTGGACGTGAGGCATGGGGTCTAGTAATAAAAAGTGGGACTATTCGAGCCTTTATCACTATAGGCACTGTCCTATGGCTTGAGATGACTTTCAAAGCACCTTGTGAGATTATCATATGAGTCGCTCAGAAGCCAAGGCGATTAAGTCCATCTTTTTTATATTTTCTAATTTTTGTAAATTTTAATAGATTTATTCAATTAAAATTTACAAAAATCAGTAAATATCGAAGAAATGGACTTAATCGCATTGGCTTCTCAGCGAGTCATATATTAACCCTTTGCGCTCCTGTGTCGAGTTACACTCGACACAGCTTTCTATGACACTTAACGTTTCATCTACTAATTATCGATTTTTCGAAATCACCAATAATTTTGCATCTTAACATAAATATCCCGCGGTGCCTACAATTGTTCCTGATGTTAATTAAAAATGAATAATCAACGTTAGACAATTCTCCGAGACTACATTTGCTTATCTGGCGAAAAGTTGGAAAAATAATTCGGAGCGCAAGGGGTTAACACGTTGAGTGCTACGTCAGTCCCCGGGGACTGACGTGGGATTGACAGGAAACTTTTCGTTTTGACGACATTGTTTTATGGGTCCGGTATGCACTATTATTAAGGTTATAAAATAAATGTTGTAATTTAGCTAGAAAATTGACTAAACAGGTCGTTGCCTCTTGTAATCTGTGTAAATCTAAACCACATCTTTGCCTAGAATGCTTTCATAAACTTCATTATAATTAAATTTATTTTATAACCTTGATAATGGTGCATACCGGTCCCATGCGCCAATGTCGTCAAAACAAAAATTTTTTGTCAGTCCCCCGGATCAACGCCGCCCAAATGAAAGTTCCACCGTCAGTCCCCGGGGACTGACGTAGCACTCAACGTGTTAACACATTAAGGACCGCAAAGAAATCTGTCTTTTTGGGCAAACTTGTACGTTCTAAAATCCTCATTACTTTTTTATTTATGAAGCAATTTTTGCGAAACTTTCAGAAATTGTAAAATAGGGTGCATCTTAGGTATTATCGAAAAAAAATTATGTTTTTTTAATAATTATCATACTTTTCTACTTAAAAAATAAATTTTTACAAAGTTTTTAGAAATTGTAAAATAGGATATATTTAAGGCCATTGTTAAAAAAAATTGTTTTTTAATAATTATCATAAAATTTTATGTAAAAATAAATTTTACCAAAGTTTCTAGTACTTTTTTAAAGTATGATATCGCGTGAAACATTTTTCTCTATGAAGAGGAACCATACAAAAGTAGATACAATGTAATTAATTATCAAAGTTATTGACATCTGAAGAAAACGTGTAGAAAACACGTGTTTGTCTCGTGATCCGTCCGTAACCGACGGAACGCGCAACACGAGAAAACTCGTCAGCGGTCCTTAACGTGTTAACCGTTTGAGCACGGCGAAGCGCTATCGCGCTTCTCTTGTATTGTGCCAAAAATGCGTAGAAGCGCGATCGCGCTGATCTAAGTTACAATGATATAACTTTCGCATTAATTGAGAGCAGGATAAGACGACTTGCGACAGTGTGAGGTATGCAGTAAAAAAATGGTAATGAAATTAAACGATCCAACTTAACTTGCGCTATATATGAAAAAGGAATTCATGGAATTCGTGCAGCAAAACACTCTTGTAATAAGTGAGAATAAAAAATATTATTGTTGGTAAAAATTACTTTTTATGCAATAATTAGATTTAATTATAACTGTTTCTATTATTTTCCAAAAAAAATAACTACGCATTTCATTCCGCACTTTTGGCATATATACAAGAAAATTCTTCAGCACTCAAACGGTTAATAACATTGTCAGAAGTACTGTCAAACATATTTGACAACTAGTAAATTATCGCGGATGCAGTTAAATAATGATAATTGTGATAATAATAGCTGGATTTTAATTATTGACTTTATGGTTGAGCCTATAGGTTACTGTTACGGTTACGTGGTTATTGAAGGTGTAATTGAATAATGAAAATAATGCTGTTAAACGCTGAAATTTATTTGTCCAGTTCGTGGTTAAATCTATAGATTATTAATTACATTCTACGGTTAGAAGGCTTTTGAGTATGTAATGAAATAATTGAATTTGTTGTATTAAGAGGTGGCTTTTATTCGTTGCTTTTCTGGTGCACCGTATATCACTGTTGTGGTTACCGGCATATTGCGAACCTAATTAAATAATGAAATTTGCGGTGCAAAAAGGTCAAGTGAATGTAATAAGAAAATTTCAATCCGTACATCAAAAGTTTTACATCACGCGATTTGATTAGAATAACGTTTGCTCGATAAAACGATAAATTTTCTCTGACGTAACAGTTGTTTAAAAAAAAACCCAAGAATATTTACAAAGAAAAGAAATTTTGTGATAAAACGTAATTTCAATGAGGTTTTAATCCGTTATCAGCAGAATGAAAATAAAAGGCAGCGATAAAAGCGTTTTTACGGTAATACAATTTGTGGGGGTGAAATTACCCTTCAAAGTGTTCGCAACCCTCACGTTTCCGCACGAATAACGCATAAACCACGCGAGATACCAAAAAATGCTTTCAAACCGTATCATATGGTTTCGAAAGGAGAACAATTCGTTGGGAAATTTTATTATTCACAATTTGCCAATGACAAAGGAAATTTTAACGAATGTTTTCATAAAAACTGTTCAAATAAAATTTATTAAATCTGATAAAAATCCTGTATCTTGGTTATTTCAGTCATTGATAATTTCATTTGTAATTGAAGATTGCGACAAAGCAGTTTTCACTGTCCTCAAAAAATGAACTGCGTTAATTGTACTCATAATTGTACAATTAACACAGTAACCTCAAACTTTCCACGCTAACAGTGATGATTTAAGTTCAAGGTCAGTTTGAGGTCACTGTAACAACGTATGCAAGTATTTTTATCGCTCGACATCTATTATGAACATCGACGAGTTAAATAAAACGAACTATTGTAAAAAAAAAGATGAACTTGAAATCACAAAAAATAATCGCATTTTGAAAAATACGATTATCACCATTGAACTACAACCGAGCAATTTTTGAAAATTTTAAGCGGAAATCGAGATATCTATTTGGAAGAGAACACTTTAATTATTCGGTATATTCAATTTTCGCTAATACAATATTATTTATTACAATATCAAACCGTATTAAACTCGACGTGTAATTATTCATGTTTCATTCATTTATTTTAATGTCCGTTGGTATTTATTTATTTATTGACTTCGAAATTGTATAATACCAATGTATAACGTGTCGAGTAACAACATGTTGCTATTATAAACATAACGAGAGATTATGGGATGTTGTGATCGAAAATCCGTAGCGTATTTCACAGTTTCGGTAGTTATTGTGTTTCCCGAGTAATTTTCGCACCAAACGTGGTGTGTAATAATAAATTACAAAGCAGAAACCTCAAAGACACGGATACATAAGTAGTCAGCCGAACTTCACCTTTTTAACCCTTTGAGGACTACTGACGCATATATGCGGTCTGAGAAAAAATTTGATTATAGTTTATCGAGGCATGTATACACGATTAGAATTGAAAAATTGAAATATAACCGTTGAAATATGATTGTGCAAATAGTAATGTATAATTCAGATTCCTCAACACTCGAACTCTCTGATAAAAAAGTAATTTTTGATCGCCAAATAAATGATTATCTGTTATCACTCAAAAAAGTCTCCATCCGCAAAGGGTTAATGTTAATATTGAAATATCGAATGTGACAATTTCAAAGTCATATGAAATTTCATTAAATTCCATAGCGCCGGTCACCGGTGACCCCATGGCGTTCAACGTGTTAAGAAATGCTATCTACTATTCTTCACGAACCACTCTGACCAACTTTACGAGCACAAAAATCCCTATAAAGGCGTAAATTCGGTGCCACGAAATTCGGCAGGGCGTCGTAATTTGAGAGGAGCAAAACCGCGATAATCTATGAGCGGCGTGTGCGTGGAAGTCGAAAGCCACACGTGAAACGCGCACGCGCAAAACAGCGTCGGTCCCCTTTAACCGCACTAAACACGTTGACGGGAGCGGGCACGTGCTTCGTACCGACGCACCACACATCCGCAAAGTTATTATGTCAAGCGCATACGTTTAGCGCAGGGGTTCCCAATTTTCTGCAGCTAATTTTAACTCTTTACAGCTCACTGGTATTTAGAACGTGTTGAAGCAAGAACATGATGAGATTTTTTGATAAGAAAGAAAAATGTTTTAGACTCGGGATAAATGATTTGATGCTTTAATATTTTGCAACCGGGATTAGTATTTGTTTTGATTTTTTTCATCTGCAACTGCTATGGCTACTTCACCTAGGACCTGCGGAGGACCATGGAGGATATGATACATTAACCCTTTGAGTACGAAAGGCGTATATATACGCTCTCACAAGTCCATCAATATATACGAAAGACGTATATATACGCCCTCACACGTCCATCAAAATATACGAAAGGCGTATATATACGCCCTCAGGTCCATCAATATATACAAAAGGCGTGTATACACGCCCTCACAAGTCCATCAATATATACGAAAGGCGTAAATATACGCCCCCAAAAAACCATCGATACATACGAAAGGCGTATATATACGCCCTCTGAATTTTTCCAAGCACGTATTTTAATCCACCTTCGAAAAAAAAAATCAAACGCGTGTGTAGTATTTAGTAAACATAGAATTCGTCAAGAAAGTAGATGCGAATGCAGAAAATGCGATGTAGGTTTATGCGTTGATCCATGCTTCAGGATATATCACACGGAAATTGATTATTAAATTGTTTCTATTATCCTCTTAGTATCTTTATTCGTTCATTATGTTAAAATTGATTGGCGTTGTTATGTTAAAACGAATTTGATCCTCATTATCAATTTCGGTGTTTTTCCTTTATATTTAGTTACCCATTATTATTGAAGGAATCTGCAAATTGAGTCGAGTAAATTAAAATAGCTTAGAGAGCTATTTAAAATAAATAAAAAAAGAAATAGATATTTTTAATCATTCATAGAGGCGATGCACGATGTGAACTGGGGCTAACTGATTAGGAGCTTGGGCCTTTACTTCCTTCTTTTCTTTTTTTTGAATGTTTTCACCTTCCACTGCCGTGGCTATTGCGCCTAGGACCTGCCGTTTTAGGCGGGTTTCAAATCATGGAGAATATGATACCTTAAAAATAAGAATTTAGGGAAAATTTCATAGAGGTGATGAGGGATTTCAACTTGAGCAAACTGTTTAGGAGCCCTGGCCTTCAACTATTTTCCCGTGAGCGATTTTAAAATAAATTCCGCAGTTAACTGGTTAATACAATTTGCAGAATGGTAGGAATGTACAGTCGGAGAAATCGAGTGTGAAACTCTGCGTAGTAATGCAGGAAACTTTTGTTTTTGAGTTTCATTAATCGTCTAAGTATCTTATACTTATGATGTCCAGTTAGTGAGACTTAGGGGGACTGAGAACAGTTCAGAGGGTAAACGCAACGTAATGGATTGTTCTGAAAGGGAAACAGAGGTTAAGGCTTGAACTTGAAATGCTGAATGTGTAGCACGTTTCATGCTACAAGAATTTCAAGCGACTCCCTATTCAAACCATGTGAGTCATCAATGTGACACGTAACAAATGTTTTAAATATTTTTAGTGTACAATAATAGAAAATGAATTTAGATTTACACTTATTAACCCTTTGCGAACCTTTTTGTATATTGAGAAATAATAACTTATTTGGCGATCAAAAACCACCTTTTTATCAAAAAGTCAGAGTGTTGATATATAGAAGTTATAAATTGCCATTTGCGTAATCATATTTCAACGGTTATATTTTAAGCTTTCAACTCTAACGGTGTATACATGCACCGAGAAACTATAATCAAATGTTTTCTCCGACCGCATATATGCGTCCGTCGTCCTCAAAGGGTTAACGTCCATTGGTGTTGTAATTAAATTTTTTTGTAATACTGTATCGATCAATTAATATTATTGACGTCACAAGTTCCTTTCAGCTAATTAATAGAAACAGGGTGCGGAAGGGGCACCGTAGAGTCTTAGAGAAGAATTAGAACTAGAATTAGAAACTTGGAAGCTAGAATAAAAATTTATCTAATGACGTGACATCGTTCAAGCTCAAAAAAATTAATCTTAAATTGCAAAAAGTTCTTCTATTTTTTTCCTAAGCCTTTATGTTGAGAGACGTTGGAATAACTTAACACTAGAATTACCGACTATTAGTTGAGTATATTTAGAAATAATTAGTAAATATGTTAAAAGGAAAGGAATAACGAGGGAAAATTATAAAGCGATGGAATTGTTACTTTTAGCGAAATAGGAATTGAAACATCAAGAAGTAACAGCGTTGGAGTTTTAGGAATTTTTCAGAAAAATTCATAGTCATTTTGACACATTGCATGCGGGCATATTTTGCCGCAGACGGCACATTTTTTTCGTGAAATTTGCAGGAGTTTGGTCCTTCAATAAAATCGCAATAAATCGAAAACTACTTCCTTTTCCGCAACGAAACATTTTTAATTTCACAATTAAATATATGCTCTATGATTATTTAAAAAAAAATTATATTTTTTTGAATAGGTAATGCCCACAGTATTGAACTCTTTGCGGGCGGAGACTTTTTTGAGTGTTAAAAGATAATCATTTATTAGGCGATCAAAAACCATTTTTTTATGAGAAAGTTCGAGTGTTAATGTATCCGAATTATATATCACTATTTGCACAATCATATTTCAACGGTTGTATTTCAATTTTCCAATTTTAATCGTGTATACATGCCTCGATAAACTATTAGGAGGACCGGAAAGTAATATCGTTTCTTTAGATATTTTACTCAAAAACCAATTGATTTTTATAGATCCGGCATTGAAAATTTGCACACTAGATGACAAAAGGTTGTTGATAACGAGGGTGATTATATCATTCATTAGAATTAAAAACTTGTTACAAATTTATTTGCTTCAATTTAATGTAAAAAAACGACATTACTTTCCGGTCCCCCTAATATAATCAGCTTTTTCCTCAGACCGCATATATGCGTCAGTAGTCCTCAAAGGGTTAAACGAAACCCGCTCTCCAGTACAAATCTACTAAATACGTACTTTTACGTGACTCGCGCTCCAGTGACAGACTCCAAAAACCGTAAAAGTACGTTTCCCCCCTGCAATGTGTTAACCCATTCAGTGCCAGGAAAACTAAGGAGATATTACCTTTGCCAGTTAAAATTTGAGAAGATGACAGAAAGTTTTTAGAACATTGATTTCATCAATCAAAAATATAATCTCGACATGTGTAATGATACGAAGAACATTTTTGTCCCAAAATTTCTATACACGCTCGGCCATTATTGTTAACTTATTAATTCAAACTTATAGTGCAGCTACGAGATATCTCGTAGTTGGCAGTCAATGGGTTAACTGGCTTGGTATAATGCTGGAACGGTAAGTTGGCAGCTGAGGGGTAATTTGCTCTGATTCGTCCGACGGATAGGGACATCCCTCTCTCTCGCGCGTTTTCCATTTTAACGCGCTATTGGCAAGAGAGACCCGCCATTCGTTGCGTCGTTATGTGAACGACGAAAGTAGTGTTTTATTTTCGGTTGTCGTTCGTCGATCTCAGTTTTCCAGGACCGACTTGGCGGGGATAGGCGGTGTGAGAGCAATCACCCCTTCCGTCTCAGCTGCCTTCTTACCGTTCCAGCATATTAGATCCACAGTTAAAAACAAGTCGACGATTATGGAACCGCGTACAGCTTGTGACGTAGAAATTCGTTTGAAATTCAAAGCATTGCCAGAAACACGTGCACGTCGACTATTAAGATTTCGAACAGTAACGTTTGACACAAAGCCTTATATAGACTTCCATGTCGTTATCGCCGAATACGAAATTACTCGTCGTTGAAGCGACAATGGGGCAGAACATTAGCATGTTTAATGTCCTGCGGGACTAAATAACATGGCGTTCAATAAACATTACGCTAAATAATTTCCATTATATTTTTCAATTTCTATTAATATCTTATTGACAACTTAGACTGCAATAACGTGCGACACTCGTGGCACGGTAAATGGAATAAATTTTGAAGTTTTTCAAAAATAACTGCATTGAATATGAGTCGCTCAGAAGCCAATGCGGTTAAGTCCATTTTTGATAATTTTTAATTTTGTAAATTTTAATGGAATGAAGTTTATTCTATTAAAATTTACAAAAATCAGAAAATATTGGGTTGGCAAGAAAGTAATTTCGGTTTTGTAATATGAAATGAAACTCAATTTTTTTTTAAACAAAGAATGAACTTTGATGTACATTTTCCATTCTGTTCGACGGCCTTTTGCCATCTTTTAGACCAATTTATGATTCCACGCTCATAAAAATTCTGGTCTTTATCAGCAAAAAGCTGAACCAGGTGCGATTTTAGACTAAACATTTGAATTAATCGTTTGGTTCCACGAAAACAGCTCGAAGTACACAACACCTTTGTAATCCCACCGAATTGACGGCATAACTTATTTTTGATACAATTCATCTTTCGATGTGGTTTGTATAAAAAATTAATAACAAATTAAAATATGTCGAACATGTCCATTATTGTACTCCATATTAAAATTCACGCTAAACTAACAGTTGCAAACAAAATGAAGCACAATTTGTTTCTAAATCCTGCCAAAAGTGACAAATTTCAATTTTCAGAAGCAAAAAATGATAACATTGCCAGAAGTCCTTCAAAACAAACGTAACGTTAGCTATCGACGAAAACCGAAATTACTTTCTTGCCAACCTAATTTAAAAAAAATGGGCTTAACCGCATTGGCTTCTGGACGACTCCTATTTCAGTCGGTCGCAAAACGATCAAATTATTTCTGAACCGAACCAAAGCGATTTTCATACAATCACAGATATTTCATACATTTCTAGGTTAAAGAACTAGGTAAGCTTCGTAAAACCTGTAAAATTGTAAAAATACGTGGAATATTTACTGCATGGGTCCGCTATCAATTAACCAGTTAACTGTGATTGACGAGTATACTCGTCATGGAGAAATGGCACGATTTTGTGTATTGACGAGTATATTTAGTAATAAAATTTTCAATTTTATAAAATACACCCATCTTGTCGATCCAATATCTTATCAGCTCAACTTACTCTGTGATTGACGAGTATACTCGTCATGGCTCGATTTTGGCGACACAAAACGGTGCGCGCTCTCAAACGAGGGCGCCACAGTTAACTGGTTAAAGTAATTTCTAGAATAAGTAGAGAACCAATCATTTTAACCAACGTGGAAGTTTTACTGTTACTTGAACCTAATTTTATGCAAACTTTTCCTTAGCGCTACGCACGGTTAAAGTGGCCGAGAAAAAAAACACTGTTTGTTTGCAATCATAATCGACTGCTCACGCGTCACTGAACAGGAACAATGCAGTTGCGATAGAACTCGCGAAAAATTCACCTGCGGCTTCGGGGCACGATTATCTCCCGCGAGACCGCATTCGAGATTGGGCGGCCTTGAATGCGTCGACGGCACGCGCGTCTGAAATCATCGACTGAGAAGAAACAGAGTTGCTCGTATACCGAAAGTGTCATGTTAAATCTTTTCCATGGTCGAATTAATTACCGGCTCCCACAGTTCAGTTGGACACTTTTAAACACAATAACGTTCAATCTGTGGGGAACTGTGAACTATGAATTTAACGCGATGGAAGTTGGAGTCTGGGAATGTTCGGTATTTTCATGATGATAAATGGGCCCTTATGGTTCGTACTAAGGACGATTTAATCGTCTGTTATTAACATTGAAAAAATGCTGGAACTGTGCAACGTTGAATGCTGGTTGTGTATTAACGACGGGTTTAGTCGTCCAGGGTTTAATTTCTGGTGGTTGGTAATGACGCATTTAGTCGTCTGAACAAAAATGTTTTTGGGGCAGCGGCTGAATAAAAATTTGGCTGACCCTAGAGACAGTGCTTTCGCGCCACTTTTTATTTCATACGATACTTAACCTGCGCCCGCGCATCCAAAATTAATCTGCGTCCGCACACCCAGAAATGAACCTGCGCTCGCGCACCCAGAAATGAACGTGCGTCCGCGCACCCAGAAATAAACCTGCGTCGCGCACCCAGAAATGAACCTGCGCCCGCGCACCCAGAAATGAACCTGCGCCCGCGCATCGGAAATGAACCTGCGCGTGCGCATCTAAAAATGGAAGGGTCAGAACCGTTAAAATACTAATTTTTACGCGGATCCATCAATTTTTGTATGTATATGTCGTCATACTGAATATGCCATTTTGTTTTTGGAAATTTTGAGTTCACATCTGTCATCAGTGACATACATTATCCCACCTTGTTAATTTTCAGCTGAATTGCAGTACATTTTGAAGTTCTGGTAATGTTTTAGAGATTTGGGCCCACTGTGCGACGGGTTTAGTCGGCAAATGTTTAATTTCTGGTGTCCTAATGACGATTATAGTTGACTAATGTTAAACACTGTGCACTAACAGCGATTATAGTTGTGCAACTATAGTGTTTTAAAATGTTGCACTCGTTTAGTGTTGAACGCTCAGTACTTTTACGATACTGCGATTCGAACTATTTTCTGAAGTGTTTGTCAGCTTAGTTTAGTTCAGTTCAATTTTCAATTTTACAAAATCAAAAATGTGAAAAAGAGCTGGGATCCGAAATTTCTTGGGCCCATCGTCGAATAGAATATACGCAAGTGAAATTCATTTTCCTGCGATTTGGCAATTCATCATTCAATGAGGATTATTAGTCTGAAACAATTATCTCTCTGCTAATTGAGTACAAAGAAATATTTGCCCTGCGCATCGAGACGTGTAAATACGGTAATTCTTAAACTGCTGCTTCGACAATGCCTGTCTGATAATGTAAAAAAATTACACGTATCTGTGTCATGCACAGATAACATCTATTTACCAAGATTATTCGACTCGTATTTCAAGGAACAATTAACTTGTTTTCCAAGAATATAAATCTCTGTGCCCATATTTAACGTCAGGCTTCACGGCGTTTTGTTTTTCACCACTATACATCAATTTAGCATGCATTTGTCAAAGGCAGAAATAATATTCTCCGCTTTTAAATTCAACCACGGCCGTTTAATGAAATATTCGAATGAACAATGAGGGCATTACGAGCTGAATTTATTAGCAAAGTCATGCTCTTTTATTATAAAATTTAAATACCATAGCATACGATAATGCCTTGTAATATGTTAGTGTGTTTAATGTAAATATAGGAGTCGAGGGTAAATTGCAAATTGATGACTAATTTCTTTGACTTTTCCTCACTTTTTCTAAGAACTGTTGGATGAAAATACTTAATGCGCACAACTGAGGTTGGGTTATCATCACTACGTAATTAGAAAATGAAGGAAGAATTGTTCGATTCCCAAAGAAACCGGATGCAATCTTCGATCAAGGAATAATAGAGTTTAGAATTTTTTAAAACGAATTTCAATGACATCCGTGTACGTTTGTAAGTCCTAGAGAGAGAATAATAGATTACCTAATGATCTATAATTTAGGAAAAATTTCAAAAGAACTTGCTACAGGTGAAACAAACATATCAACCTGTTCTTTTAATGTATGACAGCTCAAACTATAAATCTCCGCGGTTTTAAAAATCTAGCCATCTGTTTTACCAGAACTTAAATTTCGAAATTCTCAAAAGCCGAAAGGTTAAAATCATCGATAAAAAATTTACATAAATTTATAGCTCCCAATAAAACATCTAAAAAAATATAACATCTTTCTGAAAGGAACAACATATTAGCGATACCTAATTTCAGGTCAGAAACATTCTGTGACAAATTTTTGATAAATTAAAAATGTTGAGATTCAATTTGCAATAGAATTACAATTAATAGAATATAATACCATTAGGAATAATACAAATGTCCTCCCGTAAAACACGTTTATTTTTTAAAAGGGGCAAAATACAGTGTATCTAAAAATTACTATTTATTTTTGTTTTAAATTAATATAGGAAATTTTTCCCCGAATTTAAAAGTTTATAGGAGATTTTCAGTAAAAAATCTGCACTGAGAGATTACGGATTCGCGCAAGCGCCCTTAGAGATCTTCACCTGGGGCCCACAAGGCCCCGCATCCATCCCCACCACTTTCCTTCTGTACCGACTTATGCCAACGACCCTCGGACCTTGCGGCATGTGTCCTTTTATTTTCATTCATTGTTATTTTAATACATCTAATAATCCTCCGCAATTTCCGGTAATAATTATTTATTATTCTCAACATCATCAGACGCAACAATTTTTGTCAATAAAGGTCGTTAGAAAATCTCCCAGGAGAAATTCAATGATCGTGCCATTCAGCGGGAATTGCAGAAAACTAAATTAACCGATCCAATGAGGCCAGATTGATACGCGGCAATTATTAATTAAGACTCTCAACAAGCTGTTCCACGCATCGCCAGCGCTGCGATGATTCTCTCTACTTTCACGCAATGTCGACGGGACGTGAAAAAAAAAGTGTGCGAATAAACATACTTTCCCGTGCTGCGATTCGGATAAAACTATGCAAAACACGATTCTCATCGAACAATTTACTCCATAGAATTTACAAAGTATTTTACTCCTCTTGCGAGTAAATATTGAAACAATGAAATCATCGACGTTAACTATATTCGATATTCTTTTATGTTCCGTGAAACTTAGGCCGTTTAATCATGCCTCAATTGTTTCTTAGAATAAATGAACAATATATATGTTGGTATTCATTTAGTAAAAACGGTTTACTTATAATTATCCAAAGTAATTTTGAACAATTCAGAAAGCAGCTATAAACAAATCGTCTCCGTCCTATTGCAGGTAATTTAAAAGATAGACGTGTTTCAGCAGACTTTCTACAAAACACCGCATTTATTTTCCGCGCCAGGTTTTATTACACTTAAACTGATATTATTCCCAAGTGTCATCTTCATTCCCTCAACACGTATCAAGTAAATTAATCCACACCATCACACATTCGAAACGATTCCAGCGTGAAACGGTTGGCGCCAGCTCCGCGCATGCGCACCACCCTCCTTCCCTCCGTGCGCCATAAACACCACGTAGAATCTATTTAATGAAATTTCTCCCAGCTATTCAAGCATCTCGTTAGAAAACTCGCGCATTTCTAAACCAACACTTACGCGCCAATAAGAAATCAAGTATTTAAATCAACGATTTCGATATCTCCATATCCCCTCGTCCGTTGCACCAGCCTCGTACGAGTCAAGTGGAAGCACACGCTCGGAATGAAGCGAAGCCAACGCGCAGAATCCGACACCGACGACGCTTACTTTACGAACACACCGCGAACTGAAAGCACTAACGTATCGAGCACGATATTCCACGAAATGTCCAAGGATACTAGGTGAATCCTCGGTCACTGCATCACCGTTCCTTAAATACGTCTGCATGAACATGCAACCGGTAGGTATATACATCGCGTACATCTATAGACGAAGCACAGAGGATGATAACTGACCTGCAGAAGCACGTGACGGTATCCTCGACGTCGATGGAGAAAGACGTGTCGATAGCCGAGTACTTGAGAACTTTTCTACTCCCCAATCCGAACATCGAGCCGACACTGAGGAGTACCGAGATACCGATAAACACGAGGTTAGCGAGCGAACTGAGAAAATACGTGGAAGAAGTAAGAAGATCGGTGGAAGAACTAAGAAGATCGTAGGAAGACGAAAGAGCGAAAGGTAAGGGAAGAGAACGGAGCAACGCACACGATTCCTCCGGCTGATCGCAGCCACAGCTAGACAGCAACGAAACGTAGTATACTGACATACCCGTTCTCCAGACGTTCGCCAGGTACCACCGCCACGAGCGCTATCGGCTATCGGCTGCTAGGACGGTAGATAAACGGAGAAAGAGTGCGAGTAACGGACGTTGAAGCGAGATGGAGGTTAGATGGAGGGGAGAGGAAAGAACGGGAGAAAGAAAGACAGGGGGAAGCGGAGTGACAGAGGCGGAGATATTTATTGTGTGCTGAAACAAGAGGGCATGTATACATACGTGAAGGAGGACTGAGAGGAAGAGAGTGTCGGTGCAAACAAACAGAGAAAGAGGACGATGAAAAGAGAAAAAGAGATCATAAAGGGGCTTCGTGCTTTAAGAACGACACGGTACGACTTCTAGCTCTGTCTCTGTCCTCGCGGAGTCTCCAACGTTGTACCTTTCCTCGTTGCTCTTCCGCAATACCATTTTTTTGCTTTCCTCTCTCTTTGTGCCGGTCTTTTTCTCTCTCTCGGAATACTCTTTCTTCGTCGATCTAATGTAATTAAGGAAGAGGCTAGTTCTCGGCGAAACCGAACAAGTTCTTTTCCTCTCCTACACTGCCGCTAGGAGATCCGCGCATATAGCTGGAATGCATGGTGCGTGGCCGTTCCATGGATTCGTAGTGGACGTTGGTAAAAACGAAGACCGGCAGATGTCGCGGTGAAACGATCTTGACCGGAAGTTTGAACCGGAAAGGGAAGTTGTGGTGGTTGATGGGATAAATATTCTTAGTGGCACCGGAATTGAAGTCTTTCGGCTTCTTTTAGGATTACAGTGTATGTAAAACAAGGGGATTGGAGTTATGTCTTGTTTCTTTATTCGTTGGAATGCGGAATATTAAAATTAACATTTTTACGTGAAATTTCGATACTCTGGAAGTTATTTAAAGTGATAGAGTAATTGAATATGTTGCGATCGAAAATTACTAAGCGAAGAAATAGAATTATGTGGTCACTTGATTGAAAAACAAATATAGAATTTCCTTATCAAGGTATAATCTCTAGTAATGACAACATGTAGATTTATATTCTTACTTTTAAATGTTCAGAAAAAAAGGAAAGTTAATCAGAACTGAACTTTGAGAGACATTGAAAAAAAGACAGAAGCAAATTAATTTCAGAGTTACACGTTCTTTACAGACCTTGTATTTATTCGCCTGCCATTTCGAGGTATCGATTCGAGTCTGCGACGAATAATCCCTTGAATTAATAAAAGCATTGTATCGTCATCGCCCAAACGGCAATAAAATACCGATTTATTTTCTTCATGTCCACAGTAAAGGACTGAGGAATGTTCTAGGCCAGCGATTTCCAAACTGGGAGTCGCCCTCCCCAGGGAGGAGCGGGAAAATTCAAAGGGAGGCGCAAAAAGTTTTATGAAAACGTACTTTTCATAACATAACATTGAGATGAAAGTATAAAAATTATTTTATTCAAATAATTTGCACTTTCCGGCGGTGACAAGGGTCGGTGCGATTTCATAAATGCAACAGTAGAAGGTACTTCCGTTTACAAATCAACCGGAAGGAGTGCAGAAGTATTAAATCGGGGGAAAGCGGGAAAATTATAAGTCGCTCAGAAGCCAATGCGGTTAAGTCCATTTTTTTTTATATTTTCTGATTTTTGTGAATTTTAATAGAAAAAACTTCGTTCTATTGAAATGTACAAAAATCAGAAAATATAACAAAAAATTACTTAACCGCATTGGCTTCTGAGCGACTCATATTTGCGCTATTGAATTCAATGAAATTTCATATGACTTTTAAATTGTAATATTTACGAAGTTGTTGATTCAGTCAATATTTACGCGTTGGTCTCAAGAAGGTAAAGTTCTGTTGTCCATATATCTCTTCGTGTCTGAGTTTCTGCTTTGTAAGGGCTTGATTTTAATAGAAAAAGTTTCACTAAACTTTGATAGTTAAGTTTCACTACAGTAATCGATATTAATAATATTCGACGGATATGTATGTGCGTAACGTTCAAACGATTATCAAACGAAGCTATGATGGAAATTACGTAATACTGTCTTTCAAACAAAATGGCTTTTCTATGGTGCCGTTGTATCCGGCTATGAGTAGCTATGGGAAATACCAGGGGGCACCACAGATTTAAGTCTTCCTAAACTAATCAAAAATGCCTTACATTCGGGGACAGCACAAAGTTTAGTGAGCTGGAAAAATAAACATTCTAGTGTTACACTTTTAATTCACTCAAGATGCCGGCTTAAGGAAATTTTTAAACACACAGAGGAAAGATAAAATAATATTAAAATACTAAATGAATCAGTCTATCATTACTTTAACATTAAATCTACCAAGCTGATCAAAATTACTTGTTCTGAATGTTCTCGTAAGTGTTCTTGAGATTTCTGAGGCTGTTTCTTTTTCAATTTTCTAAGTTTATCATGTAAGCTACGAATGATTGAATTTGTCCAGTTTTTTACCTCCTTCATTTTGTTTCTTCTAACATATTTATTTCAGATTTTTGTGTATATTTGATTACTTTTTGGTAGATCTAGTGTTAAAATGCATAAATACAAAAAATTAAATGAATAATAATGGCTTTAAAATTTGAATGATATAGCATTTTCGTCCGCGAACGTGTTAAAACCGTAATAACATCGAGAGTGACGTATTTTAGCTTCATTGCTGTCTTTTCCAACTTATCGTTACTTTTTTAACTTTGAACAATCTTTCCCAGTTTATAATTATGAATACTAACGTTCCAGCAAGGTTTTGAGGTTAAACTATCGCTTTCAATTTGCGGGGAGAACGTTGAATTGAATCAGAAAGGACTCGAACGAAACAACCCGGATATCGTTCCGCAAAACGTAGAGAGACCACAAGCGGTTAGGCTCGGATTACGTTCAGGTTATGGGCGGCTTACGTTCAGGTTAAACGCGGGTTACTTGGTCGATGGATTAGAGGTTAGAAAAGGTTGGCCTAATAAATTCCACCACCGCCGTTAAATTAAGCCCACTTAATTTTAGATTATTTAAACTCCACGGTACGCTGGTTAAAATCGGGATTTCTTGTCCACGATATAGCAACTATTAAATTACTAACGTAATATCCCTAATAACTCTGAAACCATACAGTTCTTTCCTCACTATTTTCTAATTAAAAGAAAAGTACACGCACTTATGTAAAAAAATATAAAAATAAATCAATAGAAGCGCTTAAATTCATTTAAAACGTTCTCAATTCATTCCCACGTGACTAAAACCACAATCCAAAAAGTTATCCTATACAGAGCTATTCTCTTTCTTTTATTACAGGAGAAAACGAAGATTCCAATGGGGAAGCAAATCAAATGCCACAAAAGCAATAGAAAATTCTACGAAAGCGATATTCACGCAGGAAAATATATTGTTCGAATAAAGCCCATTCGATCATTGGAACGGTTTGGACAATGGGAGCTCCGGCAGCCGAGGTTCCATTGTAGTACGAGTCGTTTCGTGCAAAATGGAAAGTGAGCGAAGGAAGGTAACGCGCGCGGATTTCAAATAAATCTCGCCAGGAAGAGTGTTCGGAAATGCTCCGACAGTATTCGCACACACATGCAATGTCGCGTTAATGTATTCTCTACGTAAATAAGTAGGCGCAACTGGTTCGCACGTCACGTGCGTTAAATATGAAAGGTTAAGGTCGGTTCATATGCATACGATGTTGTGCTGCATCCCGATGCTTCTGAGAATGGTGTCGTTTGTTTTTGCAGAGTTGCTCGTGTTTCCGTAGGTCGAAGGTTTCTTAATTATCTTGTCTAATTGTGCTGTATAACTTTGTTTTTATTATTGCGATGGAGATTGGAAAAGATAACTGTTTAGGTTAAACCGTTGCTTTACATTTTCGAAACTAGAAAGATCATATTTGCTGGACGATATGAAATTTTATTATACAAGTTTTTATTATCTCACGGTATTTCAGTACTGTAATTTCCATTGAAACTTCTTTACTTACAATGATGAACGTTATTTTTTGTTTACGATAACATGCGACACTCGTGATGAGGTAAATGGAATATGAAATTTTCAAAGTTTTTCAAAAACTATTGAATTGGAAATATCAGCGAGTTCAGAGATGCTCGAATTGTTGTTACTATTAACACATCTTGAGCGGGAAACTCGTTTCAGCTTTGAAATGTTTATTTATCTTATATTTTACGTGCAAACGATTTCTATTTGTTCAAAAACTTTCTCACATATATGGATATTTCAATTAAATCATGTGGAGGAATTCTATCCCATTGAAACTAAAAATTCGGCCCTGAAGAGGTTAAGGTCGGTGTCTCTCGTATTTTAACACATTCCCTAGTCGTGTGGTCAAGTCCACTGTATGTCACGATGACCTTTCTATTTGGGTCATATGCGATTTCCATGTTGCGGTTAAATTCCTTGCGCTAAATCTTATTAATTGCAACCTATCTAAATGGACGTATTAACACTGTAATCTGGCAAATTTCCAAAAATTTAATTCTTGGTGATAAAAACGTTTCAAAATTTATAGTATTGGAAACGGATATAGTGTTCAACCCTCTCAAATAACAAGCAATTTTTGTCTTCCTTTTCCAACATGGACAAAATGCAAGTGCGAGTAATAAACGCCGAAAAAAAGTATGTTGTTACGATACACTTAGATGGGGCATGATGTCTATGAAGATAAAGGCCCAAATTGTCAGTTAACACGTTCGCGGACGTGAGTGCTATAACATCCATTTTCATCGTAATGTAGAATGACATGAATGCTATAGCATTCATGCAATGCCACATAATAAAGCCAATTATAAATCATTTAATTTTATATAACCTTAATTTTTTGTAATTATTATGCAGCTTAAAGTGATGGCCAAGTGATTCACTGAGTATTTTCATGCTATTTTATTTTTTCTCTGTCTAGTTAGAAGTGTAAGTTAGAAGTGTAATACTTGACTGACTATTTTTGCAGCTCACTGAAATTTTTACTGTCCGCGAACGTATTAATGGGCCCCACTTTAAATTCCACCAGCTCTAAAGAATGTTCTTACACCATAGGTGCATCATAACCTCCATGGATCAGACCATGCATCATAACCTCCTCAATCAATCTAAAATTGTAACTTCCAATCGAAGTCACCACAGTCAACCTCTTGCCATATGATTTCTATTTTGACTGCGTTCGCAATAACTCAGAATTAATTCTTGAAAACAAAATCTCTCTATCACTTCTGATATTTCGTATAGCGCAACTCAATATTCGCCTCTTAGCCTCTAACGTGGTACGCGTGATGCGTTAAATTGCATAGGAAATTTTCAAGTTTTGCAAAGCCTATGAAATTGAAAATATCAGTGAGACGCGGCACGATAAAATTATTTCTATAATTGAGGTTTTGAGGCTTTCGCGGCCATCGTCAACTGAACAATAGTTTGAATTTTCGGATTTAAGCTGCGTTGAGTGTTGTAAAACATCCGACGTTTAGCCAGCATTGCAACTGGCTTCATCAGGGTGATCTGATACTGAGGTGTCGCATTAGTCGTACTTCTACTTATATTGCTGCTCGTTGATACGGAACCGTGATTAGCCAATCATTTTCATTTGATCAGCTGAGCGACTAAGAACATATTTCTATAATATTAATATTACGTTAAATTATACGATATATCAAGACTCACCGATCAATTTTTATTTTATCAATTTAAGTCTGAATTATTACGGAGGCAGTCACAAAAGAAATTGTGCGGCAAGGGGTTAAACTAAGCATATCAAAGTCGCGGCCAGCGGGCCGCATGCGGCCCAAAACGACTGTCCTTGCGGCCCGTCAAGATAGAGATGGCAAATGTCAGGAAAAAAACATTAATTTTCCTATTACACACGTTTTTTCTTGCTTTAGAAATAAACCTATATTTCTATAAAAATTGAAGATCGTCTTTTTTTGCGGCTCACATAAACTTAGATCTTGTTCATATGGCCCGTATTAGCCTTTGAGTATGACATGCATGAGTTAAAACAAAGCGATTTTCATACCATCACAGATGTCTCATAAATTTCTAGGTTAATAAAGAAGATATTACGCGGCGCAGAATCATTTCCAATGTCTATAATAGCTTATCTCTTACCCACTGTTACGTATGCAGTACCTAAACTACCGACCCTAATCACTGTTGCCATATCTCATTATCAGGCTATAGTACACTCGACGAAGTGGAACATAGCACCGTAGGCACTGGCAGATGAGATTTCCCCCACTACATTCAGTTACGCGATACGTAATGCCGCTCTGTCGAACAGCGTGCGGCGCATTGTGCACGTGACCCGACCTGGTGGGGGGAAGCTTCCGATCATTCGCTGACGCCTAGGGTGACAGAATCAATTTCCCACACTGTACCGTGCGGAGAAGCTGCTCTTATTTGAAATGAGGCGCAAGTATAAAGCTAATATGTTTTGGTATTTAACCCTTTGACTACGGCACATTTTGAGACGCACCGGTAGTACCACACGGGTAGGAATTCATTTACAAAGTCCGCCGAAAACGTTTTGGGAGAGATGCGTTTTTGTGAACTAATTTCAATAATAAAAAAACTACGTAAATTTATATTGACAAAAAGATGCAAATTTTGAAGGACTTTTTTGAGTACTGTTTGTACATAAAAAGCTCATAGCAGATTGCATTCATTGCGTCTGGTGTTAAATAATGCTCTTGCGAATGTCTTGTTTATTAGCTCGTTAAATTAGTTTTTCATTAACTTTCGGAGTGTGTAGATTGCAAATAAAAATAGGATGAAGACACAATAATCATATGTTAGGAACATGTTTCAATTTTTTCAATTTGACTTTATTAATAGTTATAATTAATACGGAGGGATAAATATGTCGAAATTCTTACTTGATAGAGATCGTTAGTCGCAGACACCTCCGTATCTTTAATTCTACAATTACACCTAATTCTGTTTTTACACGGTAGATACGTTCCAGACAAAACCGTGTAAAAATAAACATGAAGTACATACATAGAAAAAAGGAGATTAGTTCCATGTCCTTCAACCCTGTAAAAAATAGTTAAAATAAATCTATTAGAAAATTTACTTTAAGAATATTTTAGATTTTTTAATCGTGCTAAATCGAATGAAATCGTGTAAAAACGGAATCAATTTTTTTTTCTAGACCGTGTTAAATCAAAACCGTGTATAAACAAAATTGGGTGTATCTGTCAATCACCCTAATTATTCAGTTTATTTATACAAAAATAATAAAGTCGTGTCACATCGAGGTCACCATGACACGACTATTAAATTACACGCGAAATGTATTCGCAGTAAAGTGCGTGAATGCATTAACTACCGAACGTCCAATTAAAGGGGTATTCTTAATTAACTCTAAACGACCAAGCCCCTCTTTTCAACGTTTACACTTTTAAACGACCCGAGCACGCGAACTCGACTCCACGGCAGATAGAAGGATCAACAATGGTGATCATCATCTCATCGATGGCGGATCTCAATTAGCATATGAAAATATTATATTATGTCTACCGAAAAATTCTGTCCGTTTTTAGAATAAAACAAAAGAATAAATTTTTCATACCTTGAATAATCTCTATTAAATAATATCATTGCCATCATTACTTGTGACTTCTTGCCAACGTGATAGCAATTTGTATATCCAATTTTTGGCCTCTAGAGGTAAGGCATTTTTTAAAAATGGGATATAAAAATTGCTATCACGTTGGCAAGAAGTCATAAATAATGATGGCAATTATATTATTCAGTAAAGATTATTCAAGGTATGAAAAATTTATTCTTTTGTTTTATTCTAAAAACGGATAGAACTTTCCTGTAGAGCTAATGAAAACCGTTATGTGCTCGATTGTGGAATTATACAAAAAAAGTATACTTGCCAGGGAAATTGAGCCGTCCAGTGCACAAATCGATTAACTCCACTTTTTGATTTTTTTTTAAATTTAAGTGTCAAAGCACTCGATTGAATCCTAACTTTTTATATTTAGAATAAATTTTCGTAATAATAACGATTAACACCATTAAATGACGAAGTTTGTTTGGCCATCGAATAATAAATAATTGAATTCAGAAGTCAATATAATTAATTCCAAGGCTATTCCACCTTATTCATTTTGTACATCGTTAGAGGAAAGCTAAATGCGATTATATATTCTACAATACTTATTTGTATTTATATTTTGGCGGGAATTTTAAAAAGGAGTGTATACTATTTCATCACGTTTCTCCACTTTTGGTTTTATGGAGTTAATCGATTTGTGCACTGAACGGCTCAATTATGCTGTTATTGATTTGTTTCTTTTAAGGATGCAATGTAAGACAATGGGAACTCGTAGGCAGCAATTTGAATTGTGGAGGAAATGGCTAAAATGAGGAGCAGCGAAAGAGGCGGATTCTGTGCAAGGTATCCTGTTGGACATATTGGTTATCGATAAAAATTCCGTCGAATGAGTTACGTGAAAGAGTACAGTGTATCGTTGGCAGACTTATTTGATCGGAAAGCAAATGTGGAAAGTCAGAGCGATGGGAGGAGAGATGGAGAGAACGATGGAAATAGAGCAGAGAAGAAAGAGGGGTAAAAATAAGAAGAGCAGCTAAAGAAGAAAAGTTGCGTAAAATAGAAAAGCGGATGGGCGAGAGAGAAGAGGAGAAATAAGATGGACAGATTGGTCGACAAATTGACAAAAGTATAGATAGATAGATAAATGGAAAAGAGGAAAGGGGAGGAAGCAAAAATAGTGAGAAATATAGACGTGAACGCAGATAAATAAAAGTAGAAATTGCCACATAGATCGACAAATTGACAGAAATATAGACAGATAGATAAATGAAAAGGGAGAAAGGGACAGAAGCAAAAATAGTGAGAAATAGAGACGTAAATGTAGATAAATAAAAGTAGAAATTGCCGCAGAAAAAGTAGAGAGAAAAAGGAAAACAAACATAGTGAAATATAAACAGATAAATGCAGATAAATGACAGTAGAAATTGACACAGAAGAAGTAGAGGGAAAGAGAGAAGCAAAAATGGTAAGAAATAGAGAAATAAAGACAGATAAATAAAAATAGAAATTGCCACAGAAAAAGTAGGGATAATCTGGGGAGCAAAAATAGGAAAAGTCGGAGAAGTAAATGCAGACAAATAAAAGTAGAAATTGCCGTAGAAAAAGTAGAGAGAAAGAGGGAAGCAAACATAGTGAAAGATAAACAGATAAATGCAGATAAATAAAAGTAGAAATTGCCAGAGAAAATGTAGAGGGAAAGAGAGGAGAAAAATGGTAAGAAGTAGAGAAGCGACCGCAGATAAATAAAAGTAGAAGTTGCCGCAGAAAATTAGGGAGAAAGTGTGAAGCAAAAATAGTAAGAGTCGGAGAAATAAACGCAGATAAATAAAAGTAGAAATTGCAAGAGAAAAAGTAGAGGGAAAGAGAGAAGAAAAATTGTAAGAAATAGGGAAGTAACCGCAGATAAATAAAAGTAGACTTGCTGCAGAAAAAGTAGAGAGGAAGAGGGAAGCAAACAGTGAAAGATAAACAGATAAATGAAAGTAGAAATTGCCGCAGAAAAAGTAGAGAGAAAGAAGGGAATAAAAATAGTAAGAGTCGGAGAGATAAAGGCAGATAAATAAAGTAGAAATTGCCGCAGGAAAAGTAGAGAGAAAGAGAGAACCAAAAATAGTAAGAGTCAGAGAGATAAAGGCAGATAAATGAAAGTAGAAATTGCCGCAGAAAAAGTAGAGAGAAAGAAGGGAATAAAAATAGTAAGAGTCGGAGAGATAAAGGCAGATAAATAAAGTAGAAATTGCCGCAGGAAAAGTAGAGAGAAAGAGAGAACCAAAAATAGTAAGAGTCAGAGAGATAAAGGCAGATAAATAAAGTAGAAATTGCCGTAGGAAAAGTAGAGAGAAAGAGAGAACCAGAAACAGTAAGAGTCAGAGAGATAAACGCGAATAAATAAAACTACAAATTGCCGCAGAAGCAGTATAGGGGTGAAAATAAGTGAGAGAAGCATGGAAAAAGGACAAAGAGAAGTACAGGGAGTGAGAGTGATATATCAAACACTGCTTTACATACTGCCAGAGGCCAATCTGGTTATTTCATTCACGGTGTTAAGGCAAATATCGATACCAATTGCGTCAATGGTATACACAGTTGCACATTCGTGGTAGCTTGCAGTAGCCCGAATTATCCGACATTAGAGACAAAATTAATCCCTCGCAGTTCTACGTCGAACTAGTCTCAACGTTGTTACGTTTCGTGGAAAGTATTGCATCAAACTTATTTCAAATTCAACTTTACAAATTATGTCCACCGTTTAAAAATACCTCCTAACCCAGACTGCATTGAATTATTGAATAGAAGTAATCATTTGAAAGTCCCGCGTAAAACAAGTAAGAATTTTTTTTTAAATTAATTATTTATTGTCGCATCAGCCATCTGTCATTAGCGACAACGGAGGAAGAATGCCTTTAAAATTTTACCCTAATTTCATTCATGTATCACATAAATGATTTAATGAATATTTATGACGTTTTATTCGACAAATGTCGACTTTTCCATTTGAGCTGAAGCCTTGTTACGATACTTTCAGACTTTTCGTCCTACTTTCTTTTGTGGATACATCTGACGAGGAAGTTCTACAGAATTTAGGTGACATTTTTTCTTCCTCTACTGTCAGCTCAAACTAGGATTTATTTTTAGGTGAAATCGAAATCACGAGGACTACGGTGGAAAACCGTATAGAACGAATTTCCTGGAGATGATGAGGATTTGACCTCGGGACGACCGTTGGTCGGTAGCTAGAATCTTTAACAACGTCGACTGACGTCGCAGCTGACACCTTCCGCCGCGGTTGATGCGTTAAAAATAAAAAAATGTGGGGTAGAGTTAAGGATACATAAATTGATATAAATATTTACAATAATATAAAAATAATTTAATACAAATTCATTAAAATATAAGAGGGGGCCTTAGTGAATATGCCATTAAAAGCTCGGACTCCCAATTAGCGGAGCAGAGTTCAATCTCCGTCACTTCCGGTAGTTTTTATCTAAATTTTCATTTAAAATAATATCTTGGAAGCTTTGCAGATTTTACGCCAACCTAAATCTGTTCCTCTTGGACGAAATCGCCGTAGCAGTCCAAATCGAAAAGCACTAAAGGAGAAAGAAATGTTTTTTTGCTTTGCAGTTTTTTGGCTCCAACTTTTACGATCATCTTGCCTGAGGCGCATAATTTTAGGCGAATTTCGAATAAACGGGGCTGGTATAGATATCACATAGCAAAAATTTTAAATTTCCGAGAGCTGACGAGGAGTTTGAGCCTCTACTTTGCCCACCATAACCCCAGGAAAGAAATTTTTAACCCTTTGAGGATGACGGACGCATATATGCGGTCGGAGAAAAAAAATTGATTATAGTTTATCGGTGTATATATATACCATTAGAGTTGAAAAATTAAAAAATAACCATTGAAATAAGATTACGCAAATAGCAATTTATAACTTCTATATATTAACACTCTGACTTTTTGATAAAAAGGTGGTTTTTGATTGCCAAATAAATGATTATTTCTGAATATTCAGAAAGGTCTCCGTCCGCAAAGGGTTAAATACTTAACTCATTGCCTGCGAAATTTCTCTTGGTCTGATTATTTCAGAAAAAGAAATACATCAAAAATTGCTACTTAAACTGACTGTCTTGACCATATTTGATCTCAAAAATATGTGAAATATCTAACTCGGATACTAAAGGGTCTTTCAAATTGCGCGGTTTTCTTAAATCTTTAATAAAGCACAGATGGCGTTGTGAATTCGCCTAGGTCTTGTCTCATTTACGAAGTGACATTTATGCAATTTACAAAAATGGCGTCGTACACAATATAACAACGTGTTGAAATTGTTGAATTATTCCATGAAAATGGACGTTCAGTGAAAAATGATGAAACGGTGATGTCAATTGGCCACCAAGGTCATGTCATTTGACACCAATGGACTATTTTCTTTGGAATTACATGAAAAGTCAAGTCTATAAAAACAATCCACAATCGATTCCTGAACTGAAAGATGAAATTATTCGCGTCTTTGGTGAGATAGAACCGCAATTATGCCAGCATGTCGTTGAAAATTTCAACAAAAGAGTGGACATCTGCGGAAGTGCAAGAGATGGCCATTTGTCAGATATTGTTTTTTGCATATAACTGGCATAACAGATACTTTAGTTGTCAATAAAAAGTATTTTGAAATCAAAGGAAATTGTGTTTTATCGAAGATTTTAAAAAACCGCGCAAATTGAAAGACCCTATACAAGACGAAATGAATGATTTCCCAAATGGAGATCACCGAAGAAAATGGCGTAAACTAAGCTACCACTGATATTTAAACGCAATCACGGAAATATAATCGCCCACATTGTTACTCATACTTTCTACAGCAAAGATTTTGCCTCTGAGGTTGAAAACCAGCTTCTAATTGCCAAACAACCGATCATCTCTCCATATTTAACCCTTTGCAGTCCTCGAGTTACACTCGAAACAGCTTTTCACTTCATTTTATTTTCGAACAATATAACATCGACTCTCCAATTTAATAATGATTTTGTGCTATCACCTAAATATGCATCAGTACCTGCAGTTATTGCAATCATTAAAAAAAATGAATAACCAACGATAGAAAATGTGAAATTAATTTCATTTGGCTCAGTACAAAATTAACAAAATAATTCGGACCGCAAAGGGTTAAAAAATCCTCCATCTCCGAACAGTTAAGAAATCTAGCGCAAAAGTCCCATCGATCCTCATCCTCCATTACCGTGATGCAACACCCATCGTCGCGGAAATCGGTATATTTACATAACGGCCGCCATTTCGCCCTTCGTTTTATCCAAGAATTAACGACAATCGGTTGCGCAGCGGTGTTACGAAAGCACGGTAACAAAAATAGAACGCGAGCCCATCGTCAGCGGGGTTAATTATTTCAGCCGGCCCGTGAATCACACGACATTCATCCATTCACGAATACGGCTGCCAAGAACCGACGGATGGTATTACAGTGAAAAATGAACGCCAGCACGAGGCATAACGAGCAGCGCCGATGAATGTCAACTAAATGCGACATCGACCCGGCCGTTTACGTGCCGTAACACGTCCCGTCGGAATAATGTCAATGCGAGGATTAAGATGGACCACTATGGGGCTCTCTCCGGGGAGAAAAAGTTCATCCTGCTCTATGCCGGGGATATTACAGGGGGATGGCATTTCCCGTGGATGAGGCATCGTCAATATTAACCCTCGATAACGAAGAGCATCCGGGCTGTTAGCTGTTTCTGGGATGGTTTCGGTGAAGAGGGAATCTGGTAGGAATATCGAATTTCGCGCATGTTGCTCGAGTGCTCGGACTAACGATATCGGGGATGGTTAACTGGGGGCTAACCTTTGGCAGAGGAGTAGAGAGATTTTGATTCAGGAGGATGAAGATTGTTGGGAACTTCGAGTTTTTTTAGTGCTACTGGGGCCCAACTTTTGCTAGAGGAGTAGTAGAGCTTTTTTGGTGCAGAAGAAGATTGTAGGGAATTTGGAGTTTTTTGAGTTCTACTGGGATGGCTGATTGGGACTTAACCTTTTGTAGAGGAGTAGTACAGTTGTTGTAATGTAGAAGAACGCAGTTTGTAGGGAATTTTTAGTTTTTAGGGTGCTACTGGGATGGCTGACAGAGACTTAACCTTTAGTAGAGGAAGTGTAGAGTTGTTGTAATGTAGAAGGAACAAGTTTGTAAGGAATTTTGAGTTTTTTGAGTGCTACTGCAATAGCTGACTGGGACCCAACTTTTGCTAGAAGAGTAGTAAAGTTTTTTTGGTGTAGAAGAAGATTGTAGGGAATTTGGAGTTTTTTGAGTTCTCCTGGGATGGCTGACTGGGACTTAATCTTTAGTAGAGGAGCAGTAGAGTTGTGTTGATGTAGAAAAACGAAGTTTGTAGGGAATTTTGAGTTTTAGATTGCTACTGGAATTGCTGACGGAGACTTAATCTTCAGTAGAGGAAGTGTAGAGTTGTTGTAATGTAGAAGGAACAAGTTTGCAGGGAATTTTTAGTTTTTAGAGTGTTACTGCAATGGCTGACTGGGACCCAATTTTTGGTAGAGGAGTAGTACAGCTTTTTGGCGTAAAAGAAGATTGTAAGGAATTTTGAGACTTTTGAGTTCTACTGAGATGGCTGATTGGGACTTAACCTTTAGTAGAAGAGTAGTAGATTTATTTTGATGTAGAAGAACGAAGCTTCTGGGGAATTTTGAGTTTTAGAGTGCTACTGGGATGTCTGACAGAGACTTAACCTTTAGTAGAGAAAGCGTAGATTTGTTTTAATGTAAAGGGAACAAGATTGTAGGGAATTTTTAGTTCTTAGAGTGCCACTGGGATGGCTGGCAGAGACTTAACCTTTAGTAGAGGAAGTGTAGAGTTGTTCTGATGTGAAAGGAAGAAGTTTGGTAAGACTTTTTGTTTAATATAAGCCTTGGTAACAAAGATTGAGGGGGGGGGGGGGGGGTCCTAAGATAGTTTCGGTGTTAACGTACTATTAATAGAATGACAATAATTCGATCGTTTCGTGTTTCACTGACATTTTCAATTTGATACATTTTGCAGAACTTCAAAATTTCTTATTCCATTCATTGCGTCATGAGTGTTGCTCGTTATTGCAGCAAGGCAGGGGGTTAACGTAAACGAAACATCAACTGCCGGTACTTGGGGACCGGCGTCGCACTTAAGGGGTTAAATACAACAAAATTAACGGCGGTACTTTAGACGTTAACAGCATCATGCAACGAAGTAATTATTACTGAAACTTTCAAGGTAGACAGTAGAATACAAGAAACTTATTAAAGTTAGTGGTGTTAGTTTTAGCTAATTTATACCGAACCTTCGATAGCAAGTACTGTTTCTTGGTGTTTTTAAGGTGGATTAAGGGTAAAGCGAAGTTATCGGGAATCCTCAATTTCTTGAGCGATCCTTGGCTAGTCGGACTAACGATATCGATCCGAGCTAATTCGGACCTAACCATCGGCAGTGACGACTGTTTGACGTCTTTTTCAGTTAGGGTGGTTCCAATGAAGAAACAAAGTTCGGGAATTCTCTACGTCTGGAGACTTAATTAGTTACTCAGGCTAATATTGAATTTACGTAACTCGGACTTAATCCTCGATAGTGAAGACTTCAGGGTGTTTCTAAGATGGCTTCAGCGCTGAGAGAAGCTACTGGGAATTTTAAGTTTCTAGAATGGCACTTGGCTACTTGGCGTTCTACCCAAATTAGACCTAACCTTCATTAGCTGTGACTCTTTAGCGCAAAGAGTGATTTCAGTGCAAAGAAAACCTTCGAAGAATTTCGTATCATTTTCGAGTTAATTTTTAATCTTACGTTAATCTAGCTCAGAGCAAATTCTTCGTAGCAAATACCTCAAAACATGTCTAAAATTGCTGCTGAACAAAAGGAAACTACTTACAATTTTTAATTTCTGTCCACTAATTATCCACCCATGCTAAATATATCGCTTCTAACAATATTAGACCTAATTCACGATAGTGAAGCCTCTTATGACCAACGTTCAACGTGTTAATAAATAACAATTTAAATTTTTCAACTAAATATTGTGTCTTTGAGAAAGTGGACTTACACCACTTTCAAAGTAATTATATTTGCAATTTTATTAACTACGTAAATTTATATTGACAAAATGAAGAAAATTTTGAAGGATTTTTTTTTGGGAATTGTTTATAGATAAAAAGCTCACAGCAGATTGTATTCACTGTTATCATTAACTAACTTAATGTCAAAAATGCACTTATACCACTTTCAAAGAAAACGGGTCAACTGTGAATTTCAATATGTTTCGTTTTCTGTCTTGAAAATCTTTAATAAAATAATAATACTAATCACGTCTATTCCATTGGGAAGTGCAAACTCCAGCACATTTATTCGTGGTAACTAATGGCAAAAGATACAGCAAAATGAATAAAATAGTTAATTTAGTAAAGTTATTAATACAAAATCCGCCGTTGAAAAAATTCACAACTCATTTCAAATAAGCACTTTGAACAAGGAGGAATGAACAGGTGGAAAAGATGATTGATTCGACGATTTATGTTTTTCAAGATGGACGTAGAATATTTATTCTATGGCTCTTCTATGAACCTGGAGAATTTTTGGAAAAAATTGTCTACCAGTCGTTCTGACTGGTTTGGTAGTTCTAGCACTAATGGCATCATGCAACGAAGTAATTGTTACTGAAACTTTCAAAGTAGAAAGTCGAATGTAAGAAAGTTAAAAGAAACCGTGCGAGATAGAGTTATCTGTTCTTCGAGCACGTCGTCGTCGCCCGGCGTAAAAATGACTTCTCTGTTGCGAGCGTGCGACGCATAAGACGATATTACGCGATAAACACGATAATTCTGTTTGCAGGAAGGCGACAACAAGCGCGGAACAATCGCACGTATTGTAAGCCCTTACCGCTCGTAAACCCGTTATCGTTAAAAACCGCTGATAAAGCTGCTTTATCTGTGCAGAACCGGCGCATATTTACCTTCGTCCAGCTTGGATCTGCGTTTATAGAAAAAAAACAACATATTCAACTATTTTCAACGAACTGAAACGACATTTTAGAATTGCATTAAAAATCGGCGAGCTTAACGGCACGTTAATTCACCGGGGATTAAAAAACGACGTTACGGGAATGCGCGGGAAACCGTGCAGTAATTTGAACGTGGGCGCGGAGTCAATTCGTGATTTCTTTTTCAAGGGTTTTGCAGCTTGGATCATTGCGGGCGTGAGGCGATCGCAGTACGTATTTATGAGCTTTGTTTTGCTATCAGTGTTCCGTTGATTAGGCAATGGTCAAGGTAATAGTCGGGTAATTGTATTTCGTTGTGCATCAATGGTGGAACTGTCACCGATATACGAACTTTATGTTGCATTTTCTACTTCGAATTCGTCGATTTTGGCGGACATTTCGACAATAATTTTGTTTTTATTTCTTTTAATCATTATTGAATGTTGTTGTGCATCGCTGGTAGAACTGTCACATATATAGGGACATTATGCTGGATTTTCTACATTGAATTGGTTGACTTTGGCGGACATTGCGATAATAATTTTTATTTGCTTTTTTTTAATAATTATTGTATATTGTTGTACATCGCTGGTAGAACTGTCACACAAATAGGGCCTTTGTGTTGGATTTTCTACATTGAATTGGTTGACTTTGGCGGACATTTCGATAATAATTATTTTTTATTCTTTTTTCCAACAATTAGTGCATTTTGTTGGGCATCGCAGTTAATACTGTCACAGATATGGGAACTTTATGTTGGATTTTCTACCTTGAATTGGCCGATTTTTGCGGACATTTGGATAATACTTTTTTCATGTTAATAATAATAAATAATAATTACTTTTGTTTCTTTTAATAATTATTGTACTTTGTTGGGCATCACTGTTAGTACTGTCACAGATGTAGGAACTTTATGTTGGATTTTCTACCTTGAATTGGCCAATTTTGGCGGACATTTCGATAATAATTTTTTTTGTTTCTTTTAATAATTATTGTATTTTGTTGCGCATCGCTGGTAGACCTGTTACAGGTATAGGGATCTTATGTTGGATTCTCTACTATGAATTGGTTGACTTTGGCGGACATTTCGATAATAATTTTTTTTTGTATATTTTTTTTCAATAATTATTGCATTTTGTTGTGCATCGCTGGTAGAACTGTCAAATAGAAATAACGATTTTTAAACGGTTAAATAGAAATAACTAAAATCACATTTTTTTATAAAATTCCTTATTTTAAAAACCGTGCAAAGTTGAAATCATGTAAATAAAGTACCGTGTAAATCGGGGGATAGTTAAAAGTAATATATTTAAATATTAGTACAGTTACATAGCTATATAAATATATATAGTTATAGATAAAGCTATAGATATTTAACACTAGAACTACCAACCGGTCAAAATGACCGGTACACAATTTTTTCCCAAAAATTCTCCAAGTTTATTATCCTCTTTTTTCAAAGTACTTATTTAATATTTTGTAATATGATAGATTTAACGCCGGTAGTTCTAGTGTTAAATAGCTAGTTTGCAAAAAAGTTGGAAACCGGCCATTTTGACCGGCTTGGTAGGTTCAGCGTTAAATGCCGCCATTCAAGTTTGAATATTTGAGAATGAAAACACGTAGCCGGCCGTTATCGGACTTAATTTGAGAATAAAAGGAAGTACGATTACGTTATCGATAATGGCCACAAAGGCGAACGAAAACACGCGTACGTCATCGGTGGCAGGTTAAAACAAAAAGAATGTAGAATTGTGTCATCGAATGAAAAACATTTTAGCAGCGAGAACACGTAGACACACATTAACGGTCTCGAATGCCGAAAATAAACAAACGTTCGAGAACAAAAGAAGGTAAAATTAGGTCGCCGGTACAAATAAGAAAGTGTTTACCGTATTTCAAACTTTTCCAAGAACAAAGGAACGTAGAATTACACTGCTGGTTTTGCTGTTTTTAAAGCAGGACAACGTGTATTACGGGAGAAACGAGTTGTAAGGACAAAAACCGCAGAATTACGTTTACGGTTAAAATAAAAAGAACGTAGTGCACAGTTTGAAGTTTTTTAAGGGATGTCAAACTGCGTTGACCGTTTAACCTGGAAATTTGGAACGTAGAATTACGTTATTGTCTTCGAAGTTTGAAAACAAAGCCGTAAAAGGACATAGTCGTTGGAATTAACACATTGAATGCCACCGAAATTTCACTAGTTTCATCATTTTTACAAAAGTTCAACTTTTTCTATTAAAATCACATCTTTACAAAGCAGATACCTTAAAGACACAAGTGGTTACATAATCAGCAGGGCTTTAACTTTTGACCGCCAATATCTAAATACTTAACACATTTTCATCCGTAAGCGGAATATTCCGCGGATGACGATCGTCTTTTACCACCGGCCGCGGAATATTCCGCCTTGTACAATGTTAAACTGCTGCGCGCGGAAATGCACGGTACTATGGGTATTCTGCCGTATTTAGAGCTATTATGCAAATGGGCTAATGCCGGAGATCCCTGGATCTGCGTGGATCCACTGCACCTAACCCATATGCACCCGTAAGCGGAATGTTCCGCGGATGACGATGATCTATTATCACCCAGCCGCGGAATATTCCGCCCTATACAATGTTAAACTGCTGCGCACGGAAATGCACGGTACTATTAGTCTTCTGCCGTATTTAGAGCTATGATGCAAATGGGTTAATTTATTAGAAAATTCGTAAATATTACAATTTAAAAGACGTACGACATTTCGTTGAATTTAACACTAGATCTACGGAAACCGTCAAATTGACGGATTGTTATTTTTTTATAAACAATTCTTAAATTTGTAGAACAGTGGTACAGTAGATATTGCACATATATCTTATAATACACAAATTACCTAACCAATCATCTTCTTTGCCGGTTGATCCCTCTGTTTTCAAGGTATTTATTTCATGTGTTTAAGTATAACAGATTTAACGCCCGTAAATCCAGTGTTAACCCATTTGCATCATAGCTCTAAATACGGCAGAAGACCCGTAGTACCATGCACTTCCGCGCGCAGCAGTTTACCATTGTATAGGGCGGAATATTCCGCTTACGGATGGAAGTGGGTCAATAGCGCCGGTCACCGGTGACCCCATGGCATTCAACGTGTTAATATTAAAGAAAATTTAATTAGTGTCAATATTTGCTAGTATTTGAGAACGTGATATGTAGAACTATGTCGACAGAAAAAACAGAAGGATAATAAAATGTAAATTTACATTAGTGATCGTTAAATATATAAATAGATGAATTTACGTTATCGAAATAAACAAAAAAGAATTGTAATAAGACGATTCTGATTCGCAAGTAGGAAAAACGTGGAATTACATTACCGATTGTAACTCGAACAGTAAAAACAGTAGAATTAGTTTACAGATTTGCAGGCATTAGATAACTGAACGTCATGAAATTATGTCACTGGCAAAAGTAACGAGGACGTAACACCGTGACGTTAATGTTTACGGATGTAAAATGTAGAACTGACTCAGCAGACTTTGATGCAATATAAAAGATCATAAAACTGCGTTATAGATCGCCAACTGAAGTAATAAAACCATCGCAGAATGTGACTATCGGCAAAACTAAAACAGAAGTAACATCATAGCATTATTCCCTTAACCCATTGACTGCCAACTACGAGATATCTCGTAGCCGCACTGTAAGTTTGAATTAATAAGTTAATAATAATGGCCGAGCGTGTATAAAAATTTTTGAACAAAAATGTTCTTCGTATCATTACAAAGGTCAAGATTATATTTTTGATTGATGAAATCAATGTTCTAAAAACTTTCTGTCATCTTCTCAAATTTTAACAAGCAAAGGTAATATCTGCTTAGTTTTCCTGGCAGTCAATGGGTTAACCTACAATAACGTGTGATTCTCATGTCGCGATGATAAGAATAGGAAATTTTTAAGTTTTCCAAAAATTATTAAATTGAAAATGTCAGTTTGCCGCGAGACTATGAAATTATTTCTATAATATTAATATTGCGTTGAATTACACAAAACATTAGAAATCAGAGAAATACTTTGATTTCTGAAATTAATTCAGGAATAGAAAATTTTATGTTCTCCAAAAATTAGCAATTTGAAAATGTGAGTCAGCCGTGAGACTATGAAATTATTTCTATAATATTAATTTTGCGTTGAATTACACAAAACATTAGAAATCAGAGAAATACTTTGATTTCTGGAATTAATTCTGGAATAGAAAATATTAAGTCCTCCAAAAATTATTAAATTGAAAATGTCAGTTTGCCGCGAGACTATGAAATAATTTCTATATTATTAATATTGCATTGAATTACACAAAATATTAAAAATCAGAGAGACACTTTGATTTCTGGAATTAATTCTGAGTTATTGCGCACACAGCCAAAATAGAAATCGCAGGGACAGTGTTAGTTATTTTTATAAATGTAAAATGTAGAATTACATCATCAGTTATAAAATAAACAAAAAAACACTGATGAATCTTCAAATTCAAAATTTTAAAAACGTAGGTAGAATTGATTTGTTAACAATTCTCATTTCTTTCAATCTTTTTCTTTTGATAACAAAGTCGAAATTTAAATCCCTAAAAAAAACTATAAGTTGCTAATGCAACACAAAAGAAGGTAGAATAATCCCAAAACAGAATAAATCCTCGTTAAAATTAAAAAATTCAGAACCGTGTACAACAGCGTCATCTTTCGCAAAAAGGTTGACACACGCGGTATTGATATTGAAAGCAAACCGCGGTGAAACGCGCTTCCCGAAACGAAAAGAATCCACGCTTTTACGACGTTTTAAAAACGACAGTAAAACGCGCGCAGCGCAAACAACGCCGACGTAAACTCTTCAGAACGATGTAATGGAAGTGGTATTCACCGTGTTTATCCAGGAATCCGAAAGCCCTCGACCGGCCGAACGAGAGCGTCGGGATGTTTCGGGGTAGAAAAATTGTTGGAGAATGGTGAGAAGCGTTGCCACTGCCGTGATAACATTTTTGCAATGCGGAGAGATAAACAGAACTATGAAAGATTGATGTAAAAAGTTCCGTTTTAGAACTTGTGCTAGATCAAAGATTCAAAGCGAGAGACTTACGACTTTTATTTCTGTATTTTTTGTTTGCGGAATGAAAGAGGAAGTAAAATTGGAAAATTCTCTGCAAGAAACAATGGTTGAGCTGAGTAACAATTATTGTAAGTCGTTAATATTGCGCGGTTTAATGACCGGTATAGTGGAATAAAGATATGTATTTTTTTGTACTATTAACTGAAATTCTTCTGGAAAAATATGCATTTAGGCAAAATTTTGTAAAATTCGTCCTCGTCGTTGCGATTTGAATGTTTTGCAATCGAAAATTCCATCACTATATTTTTCTTTTGTCCGGAAGGTCAACGATTAGAATTAGAACTTTTTGTACACTATATATATTTTATTACAAATATAATATAATATATTAATATTATTAATATATTTTAATATAATATATAATATAATATATTACACTATATATATTATATTATACACTATATACATTTATACTTAATATAATTGTTAATAAATGCAGTCAACAATTCTCAAAATTTCGAAGAACGTGAAATAATACTCCAGGTGCAAATTAAAAGACTTTCGAGGGCGGTGCAATTATCTGTCTACTTTTTAAGTGAGACCTTTACGTTTTTAGCCTGCTACAGGGTGAATAAAGGTCATCCAAGGTTACATACATAAAAACATTTGGCAAAAACTGTTATCTGGAATAGTCGTACTTTATTAAGCTTCTTCCATCAACCAACAGAGGTCTTACACCACAGACAAATCCATTATCGCGACGATAAGAAAAATAGTGACCCCTTTACAGTATCGAGTCAAACCTATGCTGCAAAAACTGAACGAAGAAACTTGAGATTCGAAAAGCTATCAAAAAGAAAAATTCGCTACAAAACTATCTCTTCAGTTTCATGTCATCGACTCTATTAGTGAAATATACGAAACAAAAGGTTCTTAAATCTTAAAAGTTTGTCTGTGTCGAAGAAAAGCTGTTTTATTGGCAACGTGAACGCTGCTTTAATTATTCAACAATCTTTTTGCAAGCCACTGAGTCAAACTGAGCAATTTTTGCAATAATTAAACGAAAAGGCTGCTTCTCCAAATTCGAATTGGATACTCAATAGAATTACGATATAAAAAATATTATTTCCATGTAACAATTTAAGTTCCCTGTCAATTAGTGAAATATACGAAACAATAGGTTCTTAAATCTTAAAAGTTTGTCTGTGTCGAAGAAAAGCTGTTTTATTGACAACGTGAACGCTGTGGAGGGTACAGATCTTCCTAATTGCATTCAGCAACTCCATGGTTAATAATAGTATATGTAATCACAAGTGAAATCATAAGCTTAGAGGTTAAGGCGACATATTCAATTTTCTCCCGCGCAAAAAAAAACCCACAACGAACCTAACCTCTTAACCTTATAACAACGGTGAGAGTAAAGACAGAGTGACATCTCTCTGCCACGTCTTCGGAGCCATAGAGTAGATATTCTAAATCCTTCTTATAAAACATGAATTACTGAATTAATCATTGTTTCCACCTTGTGATTCTTATTCTTCTAAAGTATTTATTTGACATAATTAACCCATTGTCTTACGATTTCAATATTGATAGCGTACGTAATAACTCACAATTAATTGCAGAAATAAACATGTCTCTCTGATTATTAACATTTGGCATAATTCAATGCAATATTAATATCATAGAAATAATTCGATCTTCTCGTGACCGACTTATGTTTTCAAATTAATAGTTATTGGAAATCTTCAATATTTCGTATTCCATTTATCGCGTTACGTGTGTCAGACATTATTGTAGGCTAAGAGGTTAAATATAATAGATTTTTCACGCCGGTAGTTCTAGTGTTAAAAAACGACAACTACCGTTTGAAAGTTTTGCCATTGGGGAATGTCCGAAGTTACTATAGCCACTATTGTCACTATAGTGACGTAGCATACAGTACAATCCTGAAAAGAAGTCTCGATTCGTGCAAACTGACAAAAGAAACTAGACAGCTACGTTGCAATCATCCACGGACTAAAATGATTACTCTTTAACATACACAGCCAATCTCAAATCACACGCAGCTTCTTAATTCGTGGATTATATTGTTACTCATGAAGCACCCTGCAAAATTAATGTTACTGCACTACGAGACACGTTAATTGTTACATTAACCCTTTGCGGTCCGAATTAGTTCGTCAACATTGTAGTGTGCCAAATGAAATTAATTTCACAACATTTTTCATCGTTGGTTATTCATTTTTTTTGTAGTGATAGGAATAGCTATAAGTACTGATCGATATTTAGGGGATATTACAAAATCGTTAGAAAATTGGAAAGTTGATATTAGAACGTCAGAAAAGAGAATGAAGTGAAAAGCTTTGTCGAGTATAGCTCGGCATAGGACTGCAAAGGGTCAATAGAATATTTTTTCTAAAAATAATGTAAATTTGTTAGCATTATCAGCGTTAAATCTATTATAATTCAGTATATTAAATAACAAATTAGAAAAAGAGGAATTAAGAGGTGGAAAAGATGATCGATTCGGTAATTTATATTTTATGATGGATATAGAATGTCTACTCTATGGTTCTCCCATAAACTTGGACAATTTTTGGAATAAATTGGAAGCCAGCCACTTTGACGGCCTTTGTAATTCTAGTGTTAATAACGTTAATCATGGTTATAAGGGTACTATATAAAAAATATCATATCTAAAAATTGTACCATCTGACGAAAACATTCCCACATTCCCCCGAGATTTCTTTCCATCGCCACAAAGTACCGAAAACGTTAAATCACGCAAGTACAATCCACTCCAGCTGCGTGCGCAGTGACACGAAAAAAAATCGCAATACGAGGCGGGAATGTGAAACGTATCGTACAGTCCGAAAGGGATCTACATGAAGCAAGTCGAACTTCAACCGAAAGGAAGGTCAGTCCCCGACCTCGTTTCGCCGCGAAAATATCCAGTGGAGAAAGAGAGGGAGAAGGGGACCGCGACGAACGGGAAAATCTCGCGGGAAAGCGTGCGCCATGCGCGCGTGATTCATCGAGACAGTCGATTGCCCGGCGAAAGACTCACTGCCATGAGTCATCGTTCTCTGCTCGGTTTCGAGCCACCGACCACAGGTCTGCGCGCTCGTTCGCTTCTCGCTTGCTCCGTGATGCGCAAACGTCGCTCTACGCGCCCGTCTTTCGAACGCACTCTTGCCGAGCGCGAGTGCTTCTGAGGAGTGGATGTATAAGCGCCAAGTGGCCAGTCACTGAACCATTGTTTCTTTGCTGCTTTGCTTGAGTGCGAGAGGGAGATGGAGGCCGGGAGAGAGAGGTATTAGAGAGATACTTGGAAGAAAGAAACATGAGACTCGGAGAGAGAGAGAGAGAGAGAGGTGGGCGCAGATATGAGTCGCTCAGAAGCCAATGCGGTTAACACGTTGAGCGCCGCGTCAGCCATCGGTGGCTGACATTGGACTTTCCGTTTAGGCCGCGTCAGTCACCGGTGGCTGACAGCGTGCAACATAGCGCTTCTAAGCGGCGCGCGTGGCCTGGCGGGGACTTCCTTAAGAATCGGCGTTGCGCTCAACGTGTTAAGTCAATTTTTTTCACATTTTCTCATTTTTGTAAATTTTAATACAATGAAGTTTATTCTATTAACACGTTCGTCGCCGCGTCAGCCATACCTGGGTGACGGGTATGCTTCCGTGGGGACCCCGTCAGCCAAATATGGGTGACGCTTTTCTTTTTCAAGTTAAATAGGATTTTCAGGTGGATTTTTAAAAGGAATTTAATGGAATAAACACTGAAATATAAATATAGGATATACGACATAGAAATATTAAAAATCACTTTTATTACTTAATTGCTCTTACCGTTAGTTTACAAGCAAAGAGGAACGAGCTGGGTAATCTGGGCGGAAGGAAATCGTATTCTCTGCGGTACACGGTTCGCTTAAAAATTGAATAACTAAAAAGTACCGAAAGGCACCGGGTTGAAACTTTCCAGATATATTTCTTAGACTATATACACGTAATTTCAGCAAAGATTTCGTTCGTCCACCTGTACCCCTCTTTGTCATACCTGCCGAAAGTTAGGGGGACAGTCAAACGGGTCCAACAAGAAAATGACTTATACAAAAGTTTCTTTATTTCTTCTGTAGAATGAAAAACTAGAAAGCAATATATAGATTTTCCAATAAAAAATGCAGTTGACCTTTAAATGACATTGAAGAAATATAACAAACAAAAAATTAATATCGCACCGATATTCTCTCCACGATACTATGAAACTTTTATATATAACATTTTTCTCTACAAACAATGGTTCTCGAGTTACCATTTTTTCCCACCTAGATTGTCGATTCGTTCCACCGTGCGACAGTCGGATTTGGGCCCCGCGAGAAACTCAACTGAATCGCGCTGGGCGACGAACGTGTTAAAATTTACAAAAATCAGAAAATATCAAAAAAGTTGACCGAATTGACTTCTGAGCGACTCGTATGAGGCTGCGAGGAAGAGAGACGAGTGAAGACAGATATGCAATTGTGGGAAGAAGAGAGATACGGGTAGATATGAGAGAGATATAAAATTGTGGGGAAGAAGGTAGATACGGGTAGATACGAGAGAGATATAAAATTGTGGGGAGTAGAGAGATGTAAAGGTAGATGTGAGAAACGTATGAGATTGTGGGGAAGAGAGAGATGTAAAGGCAAATATGAGAAAGCTGTGAGATTGTGGGTTAGAAAGAGAGTGGTTGAGAGAGCTCGGCAAGAAATTGAGTAAGAGCTATAGAGAAAAAAGGAGATGTGGTTTAAGAGAGCCTGGTAGGAAAGAGAGCAACGGTCGAGTGTCTGAGAAAGGGAATTGTAAGAGAAAGAGAGAGAGAGAGAGAGAGAGTCAAGCTATACAAAAAAGACGAGAAGTTAAGAAATCTCGGAAAAATAAAGAGAGGGCGAGAGGGAGAAGTAATCCAGGAACCTAAACAGAAAAAGAAAGAGGAAAAAAGAAGATAAAAGGCAGTTAGCCTAGAAAGAAAAGATAAAAGGTAATAGAAGTTTAGAGAAAGAAAGACACAGTGCTCAAGGGCCTGCAGGGAAGATGCAACGCAGAGAAAAAATGAACGCTGAGGAAACGGAAGGGAAGCATTTCCTATTCTTCGGTAGCTTTCCGGTTCCGTGGACTAATTCCTTCCTTCGTAATTATCTGCTCGCTAAATAGTACTAAATGGTATTGTCACTATTTAATAGCCGCATTAACATGAGATTGGCGCTGGATTCCTTGAAAATGAAGAGGGTAAAGTAAATCGAGCCAATCCTACTTAATTGGTCTCTCAATACCTGATTCGCCATCTTTGATTTTTTCATTAAATAGGAAACTGTAGTTTCCTTTCTTTCAATTCCAAATTATTGCAAGTTTTATTCGACGCTAAATTCATAATCCGTAGTGTTGTTGATAGTTTTATCGATAATCACTAACTTGCAATTTTAGTAAGCAACTTCTCCATTCACAACATCAACTCTCTTATGTAATTAACCCTTTGAGGACGACGGACGCATATATGCGGCATGAGAAAAAATCGGATTATAGTTTATCGGTGTATGTATACACGGTTAGAGTTGAAAAATTGAAATATAACTGTTGAAATATGATTACACAAATATTAATTTATAACTTCTATACATCAAAACTCTGACTTTCTGATAAAAAGGTAGTTTTTTAACGCCAAATAAATGATTATTTCTCAATATTCAAAAAAGTCTCCGCCCGCAAAGGGGTAAAATAAATCCGTTCAGTTAGTGTATTCTGCTTCAGCTTTGTAATTTTGTCTATTTGTATTGAGATTTGGATTCATATAATAAATATTGTCCATAATTAGACAGCCAAACATTGTCTTTATCATAATTTAAAAAAAAAACGACTTTAAAGGTATACAAATTTATAATAAGCCAATATCTCATTTATTCCACGGCACATCAGCAAGAAAAAGTACATAGCCACTCAAATAATACTATAATTTTCATTTTTATTATTATTATTTACATTCACTATTATTCTTGTAATTTCTGCTGAAGACGTTGAAGATCATTGAAATCTTAACAGTAAAACTACCGGCGTTAAATCTGTTATATTTAAATATATTAAAAAAGTACTTTGAAAAAAGGGGAATTCAGAGGTGGAAAAGATGATCGATTCGGTAATTTATGTTTTATGAGATGGACGTAGAATATTTATTCTATGACTCTCCTATAATCTTGGAGAATTTTTGGAAAAAATTGTGTACCAGTCATTTTGACTGGTTTGGTAGTTTTAGTGTTAACAGAAGATGGCGTTAAGAAATAAAAGAAAAGCGGCACAAATTATAGGGAAATAACAAACACGCAGATTTTGAATTTGGTATTAGAAATGTTTTATATAATGTGTAAATTAACCCCTTGAACTATAATAACGAGCGACACTCGTGATGCGGTAGATGGAATAGAAAATTTTCAAGCTTCCCAAAAATGATGAAATTGAAAATATCAGTGGAACACAACACAATAAAATTATTTCTATGTTGTTAATATTGTGTTAAATTGTAAGATATATCAAGAATCACTGATGAATTTTCATTTTAGCAATTGAATTCCCAATTATTGCACGCACAGTCGTAAAATAAATCGTAGGGCAAGGGGTTAAATAATGTCATTAATAACACGTCTTTTTCATTAACACTAAACCTACCGAGCCGGTCAAAATGACCAGTTGTCAATTTTTTCGAAACGTTGCTTAAATTGATAGGGGAGCCATGAAGTAAATATTCCACTTCTATCTTGTAAAACCTAAGTTAGTTAATTAATCATCTTTTTCACCTCTCGCATTCTCTTTTTCGAAAATACTTATTCGGTATATCTAAATTTTAATAGATATAACGTCGGTAGCTTTAGTGTTAAAGTTTGCCCCAATGAAGGATTGAATTTGTAAGCGGTATTACAGGGTTAAAATCTCGACCTCCAAAATGGCGTCGTTGTTATCCTAACGAACTATTTTCCAAACTACTCCACCGGACATTTCCATTTAGCCAAAACAAATATACACATCGACACACCCGAGACAGTTCTCGTACATCGATCTCGTCTTTTATCTTATTTTCTCGCCACCATACCGCAGAAACAATGGCTCACGGAATCGCTTATGAGAGCGAGTCCCCTTTAATCTTAACTGATTCGACGCACAGGAATTATTTTCGCTCGGCATTAACACTCTGCATGTCAAGGCGCGATTTTCTTTTCTTCAAAAGGCTCTGCGAGCATGCAAGAGGCAATGGAACATAATTACCTGCGCGCTTCGAGATATTTGCATTCGTAATTTGTTTCACTGTTGGAAGAGGAGCACGTTCAGTTGTCTTTCAGTCGTCGGACTGTACGCCTTTCATAAATATTACAGGTTGTCAGATCGTATATATACGTCTTTCGCATGTATTGATGATTCTGTGAGAGCGTGTATATACGTCTTTCGCTTATATTGATGGGTCTGCAAGGGCACATATATACGTGTTTCGCATATATTGATGGCTCTACGTGAGTGATACTTCTTTCGCATGTATTGACGGCTCCGTGAGACCGTATATATACGTCTTTCACATGCATTGATGGGTCTGCAAGGGCGCATATATACATGTTCCGCAAAATATTGATGACTGTGCGAGAACGTATATATATGTCTTCTGCATGTATTGATGCCTCTGCGACAGCGTATATATACGTTTTTCACATATATTGATGGGTCTGCAAGGGCGCATATATACGTGTTCCGCATATCTTGATGACTCTGCGATAACGTATATATACGTCTTTCACATGTATTGATGGCTCTGCGCCAGCGTATATATACGTCTTTCACATATATTGGTGGGTCTGCAAGGGCGCATATATACGCGTTCCGCATATATTGATGACTCTGCGAGAACGTATATATATGTCTTCTGTCTATATTGATGGCTCTGCGACAGCGTATATATACGTCTTTCACTTACATTAATGGGTCTGCAAGGGCGCATATATACGTGTTCCGCATATATTGAAGCTTCTGTCGAGAGCGTATATATATACATCTTTCGTATATATTGATGGATCTGCTAGAACGTATATATACGCCCTTCGTGCCTATCAGTGGCTCTGGCAGAGCGCAAATATAAGTCTTTCAAATATAATGATGGATCTGTGACAAGCGTATATAAAGCAGCCTCAAAATAACACAAATGAACAATTCCTCGAACGATGAATCACCTTGGCGATAAAAAAAAAGAAACAAAAGCGACCCCTAAGTCTCGCCACGGCCAAGCATACCGCGTTCGTCTCCACCTTCGTCTTTTTAGCTTTCAAAGATTATTTTCGACCGGATAAAAAACAATTTGCATTTCAGCGTGAGACCATCGTTTCGCGTGATATCTCGTGAAAATTAACGCCTGGACGATGAAGCGTGCCACGAATTTATCAGCGTTGTTTTTGTTTTGCACCGAACGTCGGATGAACCGATCTCGGAAACGATAAACGCAGTGTAATGAACGTGATAATTTCGTCTTTACGAATTTGTACATGGTGTATGGATGCTGTTAGAATATTTTCTTAATTGCATATTTTATAGAGCTTTGGTTGCCATGTGGATGTTCACGAATTTTAAGTTCGTTTTTGATTCTTTTTGCAAAAATTCTAAATGACAATCGAGAATACTGGTATCTTTGATTAAATATAATTTAACAGCTGGAGCAATAGATTTTGTTTCTAATCTTATGAGTAGATTCTTTTATTCTACCGAAAAATTGTATAAATTCAAGTCTTTATTAATATCATGTGAAATTTTTATGCAAAAAATTGTTGTACAAAGTTTATATGTTTATTTGTAACAATTTATGTATTTCCGCAAAAATTTAACCGATTTTGGAAAAGATTTCAACTAAACAGGGGGTTTAAGTATTAATGAAAATTTTATACCTACTTCTTGTTGATTTTTTCCTATTCTTGTTACCTAACTTCTTCACGGATCCCGAAACAGCAGATAATTAATAAAAATGACTCACACAATGAAATTATAAATGGAAAATGACAAATTAAAATTCCTAGTAACGTAAAACAGTGATATAATTTTGGAGAACACAGAATTTGTTATGCAAGAATGAAGAATTGTAAAATGAAAAAAAAAGAGAGGTTAATAAAATGCACGGGAAATGGACGAGGTATTAGGAAATCGTAATTTTATTATGTAAAATTGCAATGGCGTAGGATTTGTCTTTTGACACCGCATTTTTGTTGGTTTATTTGTATATGCGTTTGGTTGACTGATTTTAACGCTTTCTTTCGCATCGAGGTCGCCGAAGTTTTTTCAAAAACGCGATAACCATCGAAGTGGCCGAATTGTTTCTACCTTTGTATACTGAAATTTCGTATTGTTTAAATACTTTCTTGAAAATATAATTCTGGTATTTTTTCATTTATTTGGTTGATTGAATACGTTTTCATTTATAAATACTTTTTCCCGCAACTTTTCTTCAATTAACGAAGACTATTAAGAAAATTTGGGAGTCGAATTGAATTTGCAAATTTTTGGTATCATTATTCTTCAAAATATCGAGAAAGAAAATTCGCTCGTGAAAAAAACGCAGCAATCTGTTCGTTCCAGTGTAATGGAATAAATAATATGCTTGGAAATCACTAATTAATAAAACGTAAAAATCGATGCAATTTTAAAAACCGAAATTATTTTTTCAAATTAATATTGCACAGATATAACTAGAGCGCCGTAAAATATTTCATTAACTTTTAACGCGAATCTTTTTTTATATTTTTTTTTAATTTAATAGATATTTTATGACGCAATAAATAATATCTTTGGAAGTCAGTGCGTGAAACTGAGCAATTTTTGCAATAATTAAACGAAAAGGCTGCTTCTCAGAACTCGAATTAAATACTCAATAGAAAAAACATTAATTCCTTGCTTCTTTAATGATTTTTGTAAGTCATTGAGTCAAACTGAGCAATTTTTGCAATAGTTAAACGAAAAGGCTCTTTCTCAAATCTCGAATTGAATACTCAATAAAAAAAATACTAATTTCTTGTTCCTTTAATTATTTAACAATATTTTTGGAAGTCAATAAGTCAAACTGAGCTATTTTTGCAATAATTAAACGAAAAGGCTGCTTCTCAAAACTCGAATTAAATACTCAATAGAAAAAACATTAATTCCTTGCTTCTTTAATGATTTTTGTAAGTCATTGAGTCAAACTGTGCAATTTTATGCAATAATTAAACGAAAAGGCTGCTTTTGAAAATTCGAATTGGATACTCAATAGAATTACGATATAAAAAACATTATTTCCAGGTAATAATTTAAGTTCCCTGTTATTTTAAAATGTTTTCACAGTGTTGCCGTCTATTAAAAAACCAGCGTATAATAACAGTTCATACATTGTTAACATTACTCTGTAAAACTTCTTTCCGACACACACTTTTTTGTCTTCCCACGAAATTACTCGCCTAACATGTCGTAAGTCCTTCACGCGTCGTAAAAGTATTTTTTTTCAATCATCATAATCTAATAACACGTGAATACTTAAAACTGCAAGGTTGCTGAAATTTTAAGATTAATCGTTCCCCGACGCTGCAATATTTCTGCTGTATTCACGAATCAAATATCCTAAAATGCTGAAAATCCAAAGTCTCTCTACTTTTAACCCTTTGCAGTCCAATGTCAAGCTACACTCGATGCTTTTCAGTCATTTTGATTTTCTAACAAATTAATATCGACTTTTAAAATTCATAATGAGTTTGTAACATCACCTAAATATACGTCAGTGCCTTGAATTATTGCTATCATTAAAAAAAGAGTGAATAACCAACGACAGAAAATGTGCAATTAATTTCATTTAGCTCGCGATAAACTTCACAAAATAATTCGTACCGCAAAGGGTTAATAAACACCGTTTTCAATTTCAAATAAGACGAGTCAACGACACCGCCGTCTACGATTACCAACTGATTCGAATTTAGCAACGCATCTACCTAATATAAAGCATAAAACACTACCGAGAAATATAACCTACGATAAACATTACAAGACTGATATTTAACAACTAAAAAACGAACACGTAGAGACAAAGTAATAACACGTATGAAACGTCACTGCCCGGAAACTTTTGCACGTGTCATCCATGGCGAATGAAAAAGTTCCAGGTAGAGTGACACTGACACAATGACATTTCGTTCGATTCAATAGCTCACTGCACACCGAGAAACACTTCAACTTTGTCAGTTTATCGCAAGGAGATATACACAACGTACGTTTACGTAAGACTCGTTAGGTAAATAGCGTACATACGCGATTCTCTCCCCTTTTCACCTATCGTAACGATAAAAGGTCGAAAAAACGGAAAAGAACGTTAACGTGCTTCGCAGCGTACGAAGCTTGATAAATCCATCCACAATGACGCACAGAGAAAAAGAACAGCTTCGTATAAACGTCTATGTTCGTCTTAAAGGAAGCACTTACATAAAACCGCGAATAAAGCACATCGACATAACCTGCGATTTACGTGACCTTAAGACTCTATTTTTTAACCTTACTGACACCGCGCAATCAACATCATTGTCAATGCCGTACGATTTCAACGAAAACGCAGTACCATTCTACAAGACAGTCGGGTCTAAGGTAACGAACACAGTTGCGCGTGATTTCGGGAACACGTACGTGAACAATGCGCTATATACTTCACACACGAAAAGGCGATCACCCGACGAAAATTGTCGGCGTGACATTGCACTAAGACGAGATTACAACGGCGGAGATTATAATGTCAGAACGTCGAACCATCGCGATTACTTTCTCTCTGAAAAATCCAAGGGAGAACAGCAACGGAAGCGAGACGGAGGATAAAATTGAGAGCGACGGAGCGTCAATCGCACGACACGAAACATACACGGGGAGGTTAGGCCTCACTGTCCAAGGATCATCGAGGTTAACCTTCCTCACGTCGCTCGTTCCCGGCAATTCACGTTTAACCAAAGTCTCTTTAAACCGCGCTTGACAAAGTGCTAACAGGGAAAACTTACCCCATAAACCAGTCCACGGTATCGCGGAGATACTCGGGTAACCTATCCAGCTTGGATGATTTTCAGTGTGATCACCGTCGAGGAAAGTAGCACGAGAGTCGAGAAAACAAAATAAATTCTCTCTCTCTCCACTAGCACCAACAGTAGCAGCGGCAGCAGCAGCGGCGGCGCACGTTTCGCGATCTCGTGAAATCTAACATGGCGAAGCTCTATTGTCACCTGTTCCCGTCATGCCTCACTTGTCCCCCCCCTTCCCCGTTGACTACTACCGATTTATCGGCGCCACCGCGTATATTAGCGCGCGTTTTACCGTGACTCGTTCGATGACCGGTACTATCGGCACAGTAGGCTCGTTTCTTCGTTTGCAGGGAACGCGGGATTAATTATGTCGGTTGATACGCGTGACACAGCGCGCACGAAGAAAACAGACCTTACTTACGGCGCACAGCTGATCATCTAACGTTAGAACGTACTTGCTCGCGCACATCCCCCTTTCGGAGTCTGACTGTAGAGGGTAGTACCTGTCGTACTTGGTCAATGGCAAAAGCGGTTTCCGATCGGCTGTTCTCGACGTGAAGCATGCGATAGGTAGATGGTAGTGTGTGGAGACTCGGTGAGGCGGGAAATTTAAATGGTAGTATGCGTGACAGCGTGCACGAAGAGAACAGCTGATCGTCTCGCGTTGGAACTTACTTCCTCGTGCACATTGCACTTTCGGAATCTGACTGTAGAGGGTGGTACCTGTCGTACTTGGTCAATGGCAAAAGCGGCTTCCGATCGGTTGTTCTCGACGTGAAGCATGCGATAGGTAGAAGGTAGTGTGTGGAGGCTCGGTGAGGCGGAAAATTTAAATGCCAGTATGTTCACAGCGGTGCGATGAGTTCTGAAATAAAATATTTTTCGCTGTAATTCTGAGGTGAGGTGTCAATGTTGTAAATAGTGAAATTATTTGATTGGATTTGCTGATGGAATTTCTCGTGTGTATTAAATGTAATGTAGAAATTCTGTGCGTGGAAATAAAACGTATTTTTTCTGAATGTTATAGCAGTTTGTAGATTCTTTCAGCGGGGACTGAATTACCGACGATGAAACATGTAGAGATAATGTTGTGTATAAATGATAATTTACTTCTGAGTAGTTAGGAAAACTAATAAATCCGGTTAATCCTGCTAGCTTAATATAGTTATCGCCTCATCAATATAAATACTAGATCTGTTTTTCTAATTGCGTTATATCTCAGAATTATATGAGATTTTTAATGTTTATAATATATTAAACAAAAGTGTTTCTTGCAAAATTTAATTATTTTCTTTCGTTATAATGACGTTATTGATCAAGATACTGATCAAGGGATCTAACAATAAGCGTAAATGGAAGCAGCGAGATAAAAGTTTAGAGAAATGTTTCATATAGGTCCCGGTAGGGGACGGTAATTTAGTGCCCGCCATAAAAATCTTGAAATATGGTGCATTTAATTTTTCGTCTTTTCTTGAGAACCCTCTTTGATAAAAAAAATAGGGAATTGTTACAACAGTCACTGTAATAGTGACCGTGGAAGCTGACATCATAATATTGATCGCGTCTTGCTGTACCGTGAACAAATACGATGCCCGCAGCAGTAAATTTGATGAAATACCATAAACATTCGCAGGCGTGTGAAAATCAATATTTATTGTTCATTTCCGTAAAATCAGTGCGAATAAGCATTGTGTGCGAATACCACATAATTAATTGTCATATTTAGTAAAAGATTTCAACGTAATACCGAAGGATTTCAACCACTGCGTGTCACTTGTTGGACACGATGCCAATTATTATGAATATGGAATAAATTATAACCAAATATCGCGAAGATATGAATAAAGTAAAGATCTTACTTGAGTATTACGTCGTAATACCTTCCCAGTCGTGCCATCACGTGCCTATTTGAAGCAGTTGGAAAGTACCTGGCCGGAAGGTCGTCCGAAGGGTAACTCCGAATCTTGTAACACGCAAAGTAGAGTATGAAATAACTATTTACAAGTTCGTATATCCTGTATAATCAGATGTTAAATATTAATAACGTTATTTATCGCTATAATCGGAATCATAATAATAAACCTTTATTGCAAAGAATACAGTTGTCTCGTACAATAAGAAATAGCTATATGTTTTAAACCAGTTGGTTTGTCTAACATTCAGACGTTACACATCACTTAAGGATTAAAAATCTAAATTGGAGATAAATGCAGAGGAAAAATTATAAATGAGAAACGAACCTTAACCATAATATAATCGAAATATGAAGCAATAGTAAGAATATCAACGTTGTAGACGACGAAACAGAAGCGTAAAATATCGTGAGGGTACTTAGGTGCTATTAATTGCGCACTTATTTCGTGATAGATACGAAATTCGTAGTCAATGTTGCAAAAATTGATAGATATGATATAATAGAAATCATAGTACGTAGTACATAAGAGAGAGCACTATTGTTTCGTAATCGGTAAATGAGAAAATTGTGTAAAATGACACTAACCGTAGGTACGTCTTGACTGCACCAAGCGAAGAGAGAGAATGAGACAGGTGCTCCCTCTGCTAGCGGCAGCTCGGCTGCCGCATGGTGGGGGGAACGGCGGGCCAATCAGAACACGGCTACGCTACGATAGTCGCACGGCCTATCTACGTGTAGGGGCGCCACAGCCAGGGATTTGGCAAATTACAAACAAATAAACGTATACAAATCTCTGAATAAGGAATTTGAACATGAGTATTATTAAAATTATTATTAAATTACAGAATCCTTACCAGTGTTATATGAAGAATGTATCGTTAAGAGAAATTGAATACATTAGACGAAATCTGAATTATTCGCAGTCACACTGTTTGGAAGTGTCACATTTTCTCATATATTATCCCACATAAGACCCACTCTTTTCTCTTTTTCAAAAGTCTTTGTGTTTAAAAGCTATTTTTTCAAATTTCTCAAATTGCGGACTTCGAAAATCAAATACGTCTTATACATGAGGAAATACGGCAATCAGCAGAGTATTCTGTGGGGCAGGTGGACTTCACTACGTACGACATTTGAAGAACAAAGAAATTTAAAATGTAGAGGTATAATCAATTAATTTTACTATTCAAATTAAATATAATAATCTGATTTGCACATAAGTCTTTTTATATCTATATAATTGAAAAATAGAAAATTAAATTTGCAGTGAAACTACAAGTTGTTCGGCGAACAAAAATGATTGGTTTAAAAGAATACACTTTGAATATAACTTTCTCTTCTAAACAATTGAATATAACGCGTTTTTCAAGAAAAATATGCATTTTAAACCTGAAGATTAAGCATTATTAAAAGTGGACACCTTCATGTATAAAAAAGATATTGATGTGAATAGTTTTTCAAAAACGTGTTTGCATTATTTAATTAGTGTACGAATAAATATTTAATTATCTGCGAGTATAGTGTATCAATTACTGTAATGTCAGAATTAACTTTAAAGTAACAAAAAATGCACAATTAATATGGAGGAGTCAAAAGTGAAGAAACGAGGTTATTACTCCGAAATCATTACAGGCGAGTATTCAAAAATTATGTAATCTCTTTAAAAAAATTTATATTTCGGAATTTAATAGTCCTAGAAGTAAACAAGTAATAAATAACCAACGGTAAAATTCGGTTGATATTTTACGATGATATTTTGCGGTTATAAACTGGCAAAAATTAATATGCGACATATCAGGGAGTTACTCGAGAATGCTGATGCTAATTAAAAAGTGTTTTTTGTAAAAAATAATTTACCAACTGTTTTTGTATATTTTTCACTGAAATCTATTTATCAGGCTCTCCATTTGAACAATTTTCGCCTCTAATATTTTGATTCAGCTCGTTTTCCAATAATTTACGAGATATTTCTGCAATTGTGTCCTTATTCAGGTATTTTTTTCCGCAATTGGATTGTCTGCTTCTGCTTTGTTTAAATAGCACTTCCGTTTAGCATCTAAATCTGATTTTACATTTTAAATATTTTATAGGTTATATTTTAAACAGTTTTAGGATATTTACAGATGCATTTTATAGCTCAAAATTAGGGAAAAATCGAACAATTGATAAATAAACGTGCCCGAAGTTCTCATTTACAAAACCTGTAACCATTATCAACATAAAAAATATTTATTAAATGTTTATAACATTAATGTAATATGCATCGGGATATTCGGGAGGGTTTTGAGCGTCATTTTTTGCAAATAGAATTTAAATAATTGTTATGGTTAAAATAACAAAAATTCTGAAACTTTAAAATTTGCATTTTTCTTCAAAATAGACCTTATCAAAAATGGAATCTGATGGAGACGAACGGACTTCATATTCGTGTTAAACGTCACAAAATCTATAAGAATCAGTGTAAATATTCTTTGGGCAAAAAGAAATATCCTAATCTGTAGACCAATGTTATTAGTTCTCATTGGTCTGAGCTAATTTCTAACCTAATAAAATTTTTCAAAATTCGATATTTCTATACAATCAATTTAGCTCAAGGGACATTCTTTTCGTCATATTTTGTTCATTGCAAGAAAAAATGAAGTCACATTATCCATACTGTAATTAATCCATACAATAATTAGACTTGAATCACATATAAAATGCAGTCTTCAAAGACGTTTAATCTGGATAAGCATCCTGCCACAAAGCCTACTTAATTGTTAGTTGAAATTGGGCTGAGCTAACCTCTGACTTATTAAGCTTCAAGCCGACTTCATAAAAATGTTCCGAAGTTTAAGCGGCTTTGATAACGTATGAAATGCATTACGCTGTATCATTTTGTAGCGGAGGAGGTTCATAAAGAATGAAGAAACCGTGGAAGCAAGTTTTATTTCTGTTTACCGCTACCGCGAGTTGCAGTAAATGCTCTTCCGGAGCTTTAATTTTACGCATATTTAATCGTATCACGTTACGTTAAATGTGCAAAAATATTTAATTATCTTTCTCTTGGAGTTACATTAAAATACTGTACTTTACTATCCGCAAACCGCCGGACGAAGTGTTTCGTTAAATTAAGTCTTCGATCCACTATAAACTCTCGTGACTTTGAGGCCAGCATGCCGTAAACCTGTGCTTTTATATACTCAGCTGTGTTTCTATTGCAGTACGTGCATCACTTTTGATTTAATACAATAGTTTAAGTGAATCTTAACAAAGTTACAGTATGTTTAACAAAGCTCTCCCGTTAGATTATACATTTTTAAAACAACAAATTCATATCATTTCACTTATAATTCCTACTATTATGTGATTTCTGCTATTTCACTTAACCCATTGCACTCCGTAGGCGCCGCTATTGCGCCATCTGTTATCAGTTCACTAACTCCGAAGGTACCGCTACTGCGCCACTGATTATTCGGAGTAAAACTGTAAAACGGTTACAAAGTAAAGTTTCCTGTTCAATGAGATTACTTCATGTAATGCGAAGAGGTGTAAAAAAGGACTGTGTAGTACGTTCTAAGCGGAAAAGTAATTCCGGAAGACGTGAAACAACCAAATATTGCGACACATGTCCAAATGAGCCACGGATGCATATGGGAGATTGTTTCTACAAATATCACACTATTGCGAATTACAAAAAATAATTTCAATTTCCATTTATTTTATCACAAACTAAATTAATCAAATAAATGAATTAATAATAACATTAACATCTTTTTTAGTAGTACAACAGAAGTTCATTTTTCACAGCATTATTACCAAGTTTAAATTCATATCGGATTACTACTCGTATTTCACTAGTACTCACGTTGCACAAAAAAGTATGATTTTTTTTTATCTAAATTAGGAGTCTTCCAAAAAGAATACACTCAATATTAAGCGTACAGACCAAATAACCTTTTTCAAATAAAAAATTATTAATATGCCGGCCAACTATTTACAAAATATGGCGAAAATGTAGTGTATGGATCTAATCGGACATTTCATATGCACCGACCTAATAATATACAGAGTGCCCCAGGTTTTAATGTTGAAACTTTGTCAGTATATTCTATGGCACTAAATAAGAAAAAAATGTTATATAAACATAGGTCACATAGAGCTTTATTAAAAAGGTAAAAAGTGTATGGACGTAATCCGACATTTTATATGCACCAACCTAACATTACAAATAATGCTGATATTAACAGTAGACATAGTTATTGTACCACCCTGTATATTCTTCCTATGTTCCATAAAGACCACAAAGTTCTAACACAGACATGTTCCATGGGAAAAAATGACCTCGTTATCGTACGACTGAATAAGTAAATAACCAACAGGCACCTCGGAGCATCCGGTAGAGCCGAAGGTAGTTCTTTTGCCAGCAGCGCCGAAGAGAACGAAGCTCGCCTGGCAAATTGCAACCGAGCATCATGGCGTCCCAGTGAAGAATTTAGAGCTCCGGCAGGCGCAGACTTTCCTCGGAGAAGCTAAACGATGGATGAGCTTCTCGGAAGATCATTCTATCGTTAGTATAAAACATTTCGTGTAATGGAATTATTTCGCAGAACCTGTTATTATTTACGAACGTTAATTCGGTTGAAACGAAGCTCTACGATCGACATGGTGAATTTTATGAAGTCTAGTGGAAAAGCGGAATAACTCTTTGAGGTGTTCAGAGGATTTTTCATCGTTTATATGTATATAGATATACATATATTATAAATATACTAATCATATTAGTAGTTTAGATTAAATGTGCACATTTTTAATGAATTTTTCTTTTTGAAATGAGAAAAGTGAAATTAGGACGACTGTAATTAGAAATAATTGTGTTTCTTATTCTACAAGGTGGGATGCTAATAATGAATGTTAGTAATTATATTAGAACTTGAAACTGCAATGGAATAAATAATGCATCATGCAAACCAATGTCTGGTTTGTTTCATAATTCGAATTTGGGGGTGAGAATCAACCCTTGAAAGGAAATGTAAACTTTTCTTTATGATTTCAAAAATCACTTCACTTACAGACCAACTTTTAAAATTTGTAACGCTTCAGATATCCTTAATTCGCTTAAAAATAATTCAATACTAATAAAGACATTCAATACTAACAAGAAATCTGTAAAACTCAAAATGTCAAATATCATAATAAAATAACATATCAAATATCATAATAAAATAACATCAAATTTCGATATTTCGAAAGCCCTTTAGAACGGTATTTTCCAGATAAACTGATTACGAACAAAATTAAAAAAAGGCGATATAACATTCAACGGTACAAAATTAAAATTCTAATGCAAATTTCCGAATTACAGATGGAAAATTAAAACAACAAATACCATATTCTTTTCCATGCGATTTCCGTGCAATTGTTAAAGTTAAACTCCAACGTTTTCGAGCTCGAGTAATCGAAACACCGAGTTAGAATAAAGCGTTCAAAACCACGATGTGGGCAGCGCGATAACAAAGTTTTTTGCAATCACTCCTCCCATATATGTTTCTCTGTGTTTGTACCGTGGATTATCAATGAATTAACCGTGGAATCGGCAAAAAATTGGAAACGATTACGGCCGGATTTTCCTCCCAGTACATAAATTCTTCGTCTGACTTATACGCGGGACATTTTTTTTAAGACGTGCAAAAAAAGGTTAAATCGTCGAAGATAATTTTCGTGGATTCAGGCCTTTCCTGCGGACACGTTCGCTCCAAAAGTACAAATGGAACAGAATGTTCCACCGAAACAATTGCCGCGTAACGTCGAAATGGAAAGGAAGCGGACAATCTTCAGGAATCTTAAAGTAGAGGACGCACTAGTTGCAGAGGGCGTTGATGTCGTCGATATGATTCCACCTCGGGTGATTTTGCCGTTGCTTTCGGAGAATGAAATCTATGGGTTGTTTAGTACGGTGCACTTTCTGCCGTTGGAGATTTTTGACGATGAGGAATATGACTGCAGGTATTTAATGAAACTCAATTAACCTCTTGACGCCCTTGGCTACATATGTGGACATTTAGATTTTTATAATTATAATTGCTATCATTAATAAAAAGAATAAAAATTTGATAACAAATTATTCACTACAGAATCTCTCAACAAGAAAAATAAAAATCTTATGGTTTGACTGCACTGACTGTTATATCCGGTGTACAATCAGAGAAATGAAAGTAGCTTCTATAAAAAAAGTCGTCCTTGAAAAGGTTAAGTTGTTTTCTGTGATTACGTAAGGTTGATTCTTAATACGTTGAATGCCACCGGTATTTCGCTAGGTTCATTATTTTTACTAAAATAAAACTTTTTCTATTAAAGTTACATATTTGCAAGGCAGAAGCCTTAAAGACACAAAGAGGTATATGAGTCGCTCAGAAGCCAATGCGTTTAAGTCCATTTTTCGATACTTTCTAATTTTTGTAAATTTTAATAGAATGAAGTATATTCCATTAAATTTTACAAACATCAGAGAATATCTAGAAATGGACCTAACCGCATTGATTTCTGAGCGACTGATATAGTCAGAAGGGCTCTACCTTTTCAATGCTGATATTTAAATATCGACTGTTTTAGAAAATTCATAAATATTACAATTTTAAAGTCATATGAAATTTCATTGAATTCAACAGCGCCGGTCACCGATGACCTAGATGGCGTTCAACGTGTTAATACTATAGTGAGGGACCAGAAACAAGGCGCTTGGGACGGAAGGGGAGATTGCTCTCGCACCGCATACCTCCGCTATGTCGTCCTGGAAACCTGAGATCGACGAATAACAATCGAAAATAAAACACTCCTTTCGTCGTTCACATGACGACGCACGAATGTGCGGGTTTCTCGGCCAATAGCGCGTCAAAATCGAAAATGCATGAGGGAGAGGGATGTACCTATCCGTCGGGCGAATCAGAGCAAATTACCCCTCAAGTGCCTTGTTTCTGGTCCCTCACTATAATAAGTATATCAGGACAGTTGAAGCGATTGGTCCACGACTTTTTCAAAACGTTATGTAAGTTTATAATGGTGTAATTTTTAGATGGTATCCGTCTTACGTAAATTAATTTGGAAATCCATGTTGTAAAATATAAATGTTATTAACTCCTTGCCCTACGATTTGTTTTGTGGCTGTCACCGCTTTGATTTAGAATTTAATTGCTAAAATAAAAATTGATCAGTGATTCTTGACATATCGTATAACTTAACGTAATATCAATATTATAGAAATAATATTTAATTTTTTAATTAAATATTATTTAATATTTTATTAATATTTTCAATTTTAATTAACGTTAAAACTACCGGCTTTATGTTATATTTAAATGTACTAAATAAGTGATTTGCAAAAAGAGAAATCTGGAGGTGGAAAAGATAATCGGTGGAGTTATTTTTCTTTTATGACATAGATTTGGAATGTTTATCGTATCGCTGCCGTATCAATTTGGGGGATTTGTAGAAAAAATTCAGAACGGTCATTTTCATCGTCTTGGTAGTTTTAGTGGCAATGATCGACAACTGTAGTGCAAATTTCTTGGCAGGGGTATTTTGATATAAAAACTTTGAAACTTGAAAAAAAATGAATTGTTTCGTTGCGTCTGCTTAAAACACGAGTTCTCAGAAACTTGTTTGGAAAGGGAACCATTTAAATTGAAGATAAAAAATTTACAAATGCTTGAATAAGTAAGTCCACATGTAGTTTTCTCGAAACTTAATTTTCTGATATCTCTGACAGAATAGTTCAAAATTTACGAGTCTAATAGATCTCAAATTTTGAGAAAATCACCAACATCCTTCCCTTTATCGGATGAACCAAAATTATTAGTAGCCTTGATCTCTTCTACATTTTTTAACAGAATTTTCTTAAACCTTTATTATTTTTGTATCTATTTAAGTATCAATATCTGCAATACGTTGCACATTTTGGAAAATTTTGTAACAAATTGCGATTTTAACTGATTTGACTATTAGCTACGAAGATATATTTCAAGACAGTGCTCGTAACATACGTTTAAAACTGAGTAATTATATATTTTTGTTTGTCTGTCCATTTTTTCAGTAAAGCCAGCAGCACGTTGTAAACAAACTGTTCAGTCAACAGGTTGGCTTTTTACCAAAAACAAATATTTGCTGAAACTGAACCTCTCAAAATTCTGAAACAAACGAAAAATCGTATATAAAACCAGTTTCGTAGAAAAGTGAACAACTGAATTTATGTTGCTCTACTTTTTCGAAGGTTCTTTTCACTTTTATACGCGTTTTCTCGCAAATTTGATTCGCTTTCCGAGAAAACACATGACTGAAATTTCTCTTCGTTTACTGTCTGTCAGAAGAGATTTTTATATCCAGCCCGTTTGCTCTCTACTCCTACGTATGTCCACACGGGCCAGACAAAGGATAATTTACGAACATTTCATATCCAGAAGAGAAATTGTAATGCTTTGTAAGCACAAAAAATATTAAATCCATAAAGAATACAATGCATCGAGCGAATACATCCTCTGTACAGGTTGTTTCAAAATTATATGCCACGACCTATCAGTCGTCCTACATCTTCGGCTCGATGGATATTTGTAAAATAAACCAGCCGCTAAATTCGCGAAAGAATTAAAAATTAAAGCCAAATTTTCATTCATTTTGTTGCGTAGGTAGAATGTCTGAAAGGAGCTATAAGTCAGAAATGAACCGTATTTTTCCAAATTAATAGCTGACTATGTGTGAATAATAAAAGTCTATCGGAATGAGTGCGAGTGGAATGTGGGCCTGATTCAGACATTTAAATGGGACGGCATTACGAAAGGAGTAAATGAGTCTCATCAAAACCAATTAGGAGAAGGTTCGAGAGAGAGACCCATTGTGCAATCGCGCTAGCTCTTTTTCTAATAACGCATAGTACAGTTGAGTGAAGAAAAAAAGGCTATCGGAAGGAGTGCGAGTGTAATGTGGGCCCCATTTAAACATTTAAATGGGACGACAGTACGAAAGGTGTGAATGAGTCTCATCAAAACCAATTAGGAGGAGGTTCGAACGAGAGGCCTATTTTGCCTCTGTGCAAGCCAGCTAGCCCTTTTTCTAATAACGCATAGTATAGCTGAATAAAGAAAAAAAGGCTATTGGGAGGAGTGCGATTGTAATGTGGGCCCGATTCAGACATTTAAATGGGACCGCAATAGGAAAGGTGTGAATGAATCTCATTAAAACCAATTAGGAGAGGGTTCGAACGAGAGGCCTATTTTGCCTCTGTGCAATCGAGCAAGTTCTTTTTTTAATAACAGATAGTATAGTTGAGTGAAGAAAAAAAGGCTATTCGAAGTAGTGCGAGTGGAATGTGGGCATGATTCAAGCATTTAAATAGGATCGGATTTATCTTCGGAGGGTCAACCGAAGGTCAAGATGTTAATTATTGCATATTATTCTATTAACACTAGAACTACCAACCGGTCAAAATGACCGGTACAAAGTTTTTTTTCCAAAAATTCTCCAAGTTTATAGAAAACTCATAGAATAAATATTCTACGTCCATGTCAAAGAACATGAATCACCGAATCGATCATCTTTTCCGCCTCTCGATTCCTCTTTTTTCAAAGTACTTATTTAATATGATAGACTATAATAGATTTAACGTCGGTAGTTCTAGTATTAAATTGTTATTATATAATAACTTAACTATAAGAGACAGCTAAAATACATTTAACAACTTTGGAATATCAAAAGCATGTTTTTGGGAAACAAACCACTGCCATAATACATAATCTCTCAAACACAAGCATCGTTCTTAGACAAACTTCCGAGTTGCAAAAGCATTGAAGATACTTTTCATAGATCAATATTACACTGATCAGCCTACATGCAAATTTTAGAGAACCCTCGCACTGTTTCAACCAGCTTGAAAAGAATTAGGAAAGAGACAAGCGTTAATCTCTTCATTAATAACGAAAGTCCTCTCCGCTTTTAACGAAGTATAAGTTCTCAAAGTGAAATCCAATGTTTCATTAATTTTTTATGTAACCGATTTCAAGAGGCAGGAGATACTTTTCAGCTGTAATATTACTTTCTTCTTATTAACGCTCGTAACGTTCTTCTCGTTATTAATTATGAAAAACTTTCCCAATCTCTGCTTCTTTGAATAGCAAAAATTTCGCGAAACTTTGATGCCGTCAAATGTATTGACTTTATTTCTTTTTCATCGAAGTACGCTGCACAATAATTTCACTCGAGTATGCGAATTCGCGACTGTTTCGCGCGAATCCGTTTCGCGCCGTCTTCTTTACCAATCTACCGGGCGCAAAGGACTTGTTGGCTTGTGGCACATTCAAAAGGAGTCTGTTCAATTTTCTACCGAAAAGAGATCTGCAAAATTCACTTTATATATATTGGTTTTTAGTGTTTTAAATAACCACACTTTGTTTAAAAACTAATGGAATAGACCAAGACTTTATTCGACGAATATATGAAGAGGGTACGTCTTCTCTCTAAGAGTGAAAGTCACAGAGTGAGGTCTAAAAGAATTCAGCGAGGGTCTAAGGACCCTTTTCTGTTTTAACATTTGTATGTTTAATGTTTATGTTGTATGTTTGTATGTTTAATATATACTATGTTCGTAGAAACATAGAAAACCAACAATATATACTTATATATATAAAGATTCTCAATATTTCTATTACTAATTCCAAAAATCGCAGCATCACTTCTCCATAACCTTGCCATATAACGCTATATACTACAGACATACCGGACGCAGACGACTTGATGGCGCGTGGCATATGTTTTCGTCTGATTCGTCTGACGGATAGACACATCCGTCGTTCTACGTCATTTTCGATTCTAACGCGCTACTGGCCGAAAGAACCGCACATTCGTTACGTCGTCATGTGAACGACGAAAAAAGTGTTTTGCTTTCGCTTGTTATTGGTCGAGCTTCAGGTTTCTAGGGACGATATGGTGGGGATAGGTGGTGTGAGCGACACTCTCCTCTTACCCCTGTGTAATACCGCGCACCAGCAAGTCCTTTGCGCCCGGTATAACTTCGTCAATTTCACGAATTCGAAGAAATTCTTCTGCATTTTCCTTCTGCAAATGTCTACTTTGGGAAAATGCAAACATAATCGAGTTTTTAAAAGGTCTAAACTAGAAGACTATTTTAAGCACGACTTTAAGGATCTACAGTAAAACCTCGATAAAGGTGTCAGCAGTTTCCCTCGATAAATGCAGCATGATTATTCCCTCCACATAGGGGGATCCCCCTTGGCGAACCCCGACGCTCGACGAGGAAGAAGTGTAACATGTTACCACCCAAATGTATTCGATTTTTTTTTAATCTTTTGCTAACGTATTTGTGACATTTTTCTGATTAAAATGATACCAAACACGATATACAGTAAATTCTCGATAAAGACATCAGGAGATTCCCTCGATAAATGCATCATGACTATCCCCTCCACATAGGGGGATCCTCCTTGGAGAACCTCCACACTCGACGAGGAAACAATGATACCACCCAAATGAATCGGTGAGGCAATACTAATTGGAGGATCGGCCGTGTTCATTTTCGATTTTTTTTTGAAACCTTCGCTAACGTATTTGTGAGATTTTTCTGATTAAAATGATACCAAACACGATATGGTTTAAATTATATTTACTTAATATTTAATAAATTTACTTACTATTTACATAATTCAAACTACATCGTGTTTGGTATCATTTTAATCAGAAGAATCTCAAAAATACATTCGGAAAAGTTACATTTAGAAAAATTAATAAACAAACAAGTTTATTGTTGCATAAGCAATACCTCGCCGATACTTTCGAGCAGCTCACTTTGTTTGCTTGCTCTCTCTGTCTCTTCTACTGTCTGTCTTTTTCTAAGTTCGCGCTGAGCTCGAGCCCTAATGTAAACACAGATTCGTCACCGTTACTCGATAAGAGCACTGCTTTGACTCCGAATTCTGTTCATTTATCGAGATTTTACCGTATATGCACCTGCAGTACCACAGCTGCAAATTTACGAAGCGCATTTACGTGCGCAAAGTAGGTAAACTGTTAAATGCGAATATTACACACACACACCGTCCTCAACAATAGAACGGTGTACGATTGGATCAGCTTGGGTATCATCGATGAAAAACGGTATCCATTACCGGCAATGGTATTCGTTGAGAAACCGCAACGGGAAGGTCAGAGATTTCGCCGCAATGACGAATCGTTGGATCGTCTATTCTGTTGGTATCACGCCGCTGTCACCGATTACAACGAGGATAAGAAGCTGTGGAGCGTTCTCACACTTGATGGATTGAAGAGGAAGTATTTCCTGCCGAGAATCCAAGTTCGATTCTTCGCCGAAGATCCAAGAGTCTTTGCTAAACGTGTCGCCGCTGCGATCAAAGAGAGGAGGATTGCAGAGGCTTCGATAAAGTTGGTGATATTTATTCATTTATCCGCCTGGAAACTTTAGACTTTTTTTATTTTGTTGACTTCATCGTTTATTTTTCATCAACGGGATTTTATTGCTTTTTATGCCATTTTTTAATGAGATTTGAGCTGTACTTGTGACGAATAAATACTCAAACTTTTTTAAAAAGGGCCTAATAAAAAAAGATAAAACTTTTGCATGCCAATAGAATTTATTAAATATTTTAATTTCTATTGATAATTTGCATATTCAAAACAAGAATGCCTCCTTAAATGAATTATTTTTGAAACATTAGAATTTTAAATTTCTATACTATTATTTAAAAATCTGCGGTGGGCCATATCTGACCCACCACCGGTCTCAGAGGTCGCAAAGGGGCCTCTAGGAGACTTAACTCTTTGAGGAACGGGAATTTTGAAAATAAAATGACCCATGTTGCACAGACAATTTTTTTTTGATCGAATAAAGTTGGTTTATATTTATTAACAAAGTTATATAAAAATATAAATTTTAGAGGTGGGACAAAAATGAGAAGATCAAAGAGTTAATTAAAATTTTGGGACGATTCAGGCAAAGTAGATGCACCCATCCCCTTGAATATACATTTCGCGACCAAGATTTGCTATTTTCTGAATAAACAATTGTTAATGAAAAAACGTTTTCGTAACAGTAGTCGATATGTTACTTGCAGTTAATTTTAAAATTTCTACAGATACAATTTTTATCTGGACTGCATGCAAGTAGACGGCATGCAAACTTTAAACGACGACAGAAGGGAAGCCATAATACAATTATCCTGCGGAAATAGTGCAGCAAAGTACAAAGCATCTAAAATATCGTCGGTGAGGGAACATACACAATAAGTATGCAATATAATCAAAAGTTAAATTAACGAAATGAAGGTAGCATTCCCTTTGTTAAGTTCCACGCTCATTTCTTTAATCTGGATTTTCGTTATTTGATAGAAACATATAAAGTATAAAAAATATAAAAAACATAGTATAATATGAAAAATATAAGTATATTAGAAAAGAAGTGCAAGTAAATCTTCTCGAAAATTGGCGCCAATATTTTTAAACGCGTTAAAACGGAAACCCTGAAATATCTTCATCTAGAAAGAAAGTGACTTATGCCACTTTCAAACTAAACGGCTCAGTTGTTGAAAGAGTTTATGGAATTAGATACAGATGGACACGCTTTACAGTTGTGCTTCTACAATGCGAAAAATATACAAAAATATAAATATATATTCCTTTTATTTCTTTTTATTTTTTTCGAAACGGTTAAATTATTTCTTCGATGCCTCGTTAACTGACCACAATAATTTTCAGTTGGTGGATGAAATATCATTGGATTATCAGAGAACAATGTGCGACCTCGCGTGGAGAGATTTGATTGAACAGAATCCCGAAATGTTTAAATTTATCACGTGGAAACCCACCGCGGATGCGACTCGAGTGCCGGAAAAAGGAAAAGTGGAAACGGACATGGAAAATTTCACGGTACTTTTCGTTATAATTTCACTGGGTTCTTGCGGCTTCTCATTGAAAAGCATGGCAGGGGATAAAGTACGGTAAACTGGCGGTTAATTGACTCCGCTTCGTTCTCTTCCACAATATGAAAGCATTGCAATGTAACAGTTTTTCCTTTGGTTGCAAAAACGCTTGCAAATGTTTGAGAGAAGCGTTCTTTGCTCCAATGCAAGCTGTGATTTCGCAATTCTTATATAAGCTAATGTACAATGTTTGCTTATTTAGTAACATGGGGGTCTTTGATGGGCTACGTTTTTAAAATGGCTGAATTTGTACAATTGGAATAAAAGAACCATTAGTACAGCGCTTAAAAATAATTTTTGCTTGAGTATAACTTAACTCTGGCTCCTTTATTAAATTGAGAAACTTTATGCACGAAAATGCTGCGTAACCTTCATACATTTTGTAACAAAGTTAAATTTTTGAAATAGATGTATTATCCAAATTTTAGAAGCATTATAGAAAATGCAGTTATTGCATTAATAGTTAAATTTGAAATCGAGAAAACTAGTAATTGAGCATATGTTAGTAATTGACCACTCGCAGAAAAACGAAAAACATTAAAGGCGATTACTTTGATATCGTTTACTTGTAAGAAGGGTAAAAAATTACAAATAAAAGGACGAATGTAAGTGAAAATAAGTTAACTCCATATAAAACCTTCTTAATATTGGGTGGTATTGATGTCGGGTGTTTCTTTGAATTGGAAATTTATATTTTCATGTCTTTGATTTGGCTGTATTTCGAGTACTATGGCCATTTAAGATTAGATAACTTTAAAACTCACAGTTTTAAGTCAGGAAACTTTCTAAGGCACAAAAACTACGTTATATCAAATGACGGTTTAGGAAAAATCTGGCAGAAGTGACGGAGAGTTGAGCTAGGAGACTCAGCCTTTAACCCCATCCTAACCTCTCAAACGATACAAAATCCTTAACCTCAAAAGCTAAAGATTTCAGAAGCTGTAAAGTTTGAAAGCTATGACAATGTACTGCCTTAATTAATATACACAATTCCTTATTCTTTTCTCCTAATAGATAGGAGAATTTTACCGTACTTTACTTCCTTTATGCACTTCCTTTCGAAAAAGTCCAAATTGCAGTTACTGAATCAGTTTATACGATCTTTCGAAAGCCATAACAATGCACTGCCTTAATTAATATACAGAATCCCTTATCCTTTTCTTGTATGAGATAAAGCAATTTCATCCCATCCCGTTACCTCTTTCCTCTTCCTTTCAGAAAAGTCCAAATTGCAGTCACTGAATCAGCTTACACGTTCTTTCAAAAGCCATGACAATGCACTGATTTAAATAATATGGAAAATCCCTTATCCCTTTCTTCTAATACATACAAGTATTTCATCTTTTTATTTTCAGAAAATTCTAAATTACGGCCATTGGATCAGCTTATACGTTCTTTCAAAAGCTATCACAATCCACTGACTTAACACTATTTCTACCAAAAGGTGCCAAAATTTTCACAACTAAAATTCGTTGTTCAGGAGTGTAGCGTTCCATGGTTAAAATTTCCCAAGTTTTTACTAAATAAATGTCAAAGGATGGCTCAATTCTTAACATCTCATTTCATTTGACGGCCTATTTACTTCCTAACCTCAAATTTGCCCACCCTATAGAAGCATTTCATCTGTTTCTTTTCAGAAAACGCAAAATCACAGCCATTGGATCAGCTTATACGTGCTCCAAGAAGTACACGAGGCAATGGCCTGCATAGTCGCTGAATGCATTCAGGTTTCCAGCATGAGCCTCTTCGTGCCCAATTATGGCAAACCCATGAAACTCAGCGAATTCGAAGACCTTCAGGTTCATACTTCTACGGCGGTGATAAAGTATTTGAAAGAGCCATGGTTGGAAAAGATTACTCAGTCAGTGAGAATGTGCTTGAGGGACATCGGGAAGGGGTGGTTTAATCTCGAACAAAGTATTCACGATGTTTACGATGTGATGAAACTTAAACGCTTCATGAATCTAACTACTTTGCGAATGCAGGTTTGTGTTCAGTTTTTCATTCAAAACAGAAACGAAACTGTTCTATTTTTAGATGAAAATTTAATAAATATTGTATTGGAATTTTTCGCAATTTTTGTAGAAATGTTAATCGAAAGTAGCCATGGAAGAATTAAAAAAAATCAAAATAAACGTACAGTTTAACCCTTTCGCTCCTGATGGGATATATATGTCCCAAGCAAGAAATGTTACAAAAAATACGACTTTTTAAATTTTGAGAGAAATTATTTTTTTTTATAATAAGAGAAATGAACTGAGTAATAAGAGGATATTCTTGGTGTAGAATTAATTTATACGCAAACCATATTTGTTAAATTTCGTCGGGACAAATATTACCCAATAGCACTTTATCAGTGGAAATTTTCAATACAAAGTCGTAGCGAACGGGTTAAATACTTTTATCCAATAATTGATTAACCATAAACCCAATGAGCTTCGTTTTTCCCTTATTATTCTCGAGACACCTAATTTTTAGAAGCCGTTAACATTTTTTCATTCGAACGTTTAATTTTTCCACTTTATCTGCACTGCAGACACCCAAAGTTTGTCTCATCAATTACAACGTGCCCCGTGCGAATCGTCAGATTTATAATAGATAATACAAAAACCGTGAAGATTTACATATTAACGACATCAATTCGTATACATCACTGACAAGCTGTTCTATTTTTTTTTCTTGGAGAACGAATTTTCCAAGCTCGCGTAATTACACGATAGCGGCGCGTAAGCTATTAACTTACGGAAATTTAAGCTGTCAGTGCGTATTTTACCCACGACTCTCTTTCTGCACCCATTAACTCCTTCATTTACGGGGTTTTGTTCGCAAAACACTGTAGAAACACAGGAACGATGTTCCAATTCTGTCACGGCACCTGTGTGGTAAATATTATAATAAAATTACACGGTTGTATTTGTACCTTAATACGTTGAATGCCACCGGTATTTCACTAGTTTCTTAATTTCTACTGAAGTGAAACATTTTCTATTAAAATCACATTTTTGCAAGGCAGAAAGTTTAAAGACTCAAAGAGATATACAGGGTGGTTGACGTAACTTGTACACCTCGAAAAACTTTTAAAGTATGCGTTGCACGAAAGAATGTTATATACAAAAGTTACATGGTTTAAAAGGGTACACTATGTAGTGTGTTGATTTTTTTAGAGGTGGAGGCGTTTCGGAGATTTGAAGGTCAACTTTGTTTTTTTAAATGGAATGATATGTTTTTTTATTCATCATGAAATAGTACGTTTCAATACGAGTTCAAAGACCTATGACTCAAGTTCATTCAAGGTCAAACTTGCTTGAATATTAAGTAACTATAATTCAAAGTATGTCGTGTTTGGTATCGTTTTAATCAGAAAAATCTCACAAATACGTTAGCAAAGGTTTAAAAAAATAATCGAAAATGAAAACGGCCGATCCTCCCGATTAAAATGATACCAAACACGACATACTTTGAATTGCCCTAGAAGCTGTGCCCTGGATGGGACGATGGTATCTGTTGATCGATCGTATATATAGATACCGATCGTCATTGAACAACTCGCGAGAGCGATCCATCGGTGGACAGGAGGGTCTAGCGGACGATCCGGGAACTAGGGCGTAGGCGTAATGGCGACCGGTAGATCGGTGGTGGTGCTCGATAGGTCGTGCCGCCACAAATTCAATAGCGCCGGTCACCGGTGACCCCCATGGCATTCAACGTGTTAACTTTGAGAATTTTGTATTAAGTTTGCTATTTAATTTTGCACGCGGATGAACAAATGGATCGATGGATAAATGTCAAATTGTTAGGTTACTGCCATAGATATTAATAATTAATTCACTAACTCAGACTTAATAAAAACCTAATGCAGTCCTTTTTTAGACTCTTCCGCCACATAGCTTTCACATTGCATAGTGCAGTAAAACCCCATAGAGAATGGTACTCTCAAAAATTTCCATAAAAATGTTCGATACGTCCTTTTGCCCGGACGTAAAGCAGATCTAACCCCATGGGATTGTCTTCTGAAGGAAGATAATTCAGAGATATGAAAAATTTCGAGATGTTCTACTTTAAATTAGATTATTAGACTAATTAGTTTATGTACAAAAAACGGCTTTAAAAAAAAAGAAATTGACTAATGGAGCACGAAGACGATAACCAAGACATTTCTAGTGATAGCAGTAATATTGCAGTCTTACGCAAACGCATGCGTTTATTGTCAGAAAATGATAACGAAAAAAATCTTTTTACGTGTAACCCATATTATTTTGCCTAATTTTTGTGTTCATGAATTAGTAACGTGTTTTTTTCCTTTTCAAATGATAATTTACTTTCTACGATACATCTGCAATCTTTATGAATCAATATTTTTAAGATCCTCACATGAAAACTCATGGTTTATTGTATTATTTTTGTTGATTTCTTATGACTGGAACCAATCTTCTATTTTTCCATAGATGCAGCTTATTTTTTTACACGAATTTATTTACACGTATTCTTCGAGAACGTATCTATCGTGTAAAAACAGAATTAAGTGTATTTTAATCGTTAAACCTAGAAAATTTTTAATCAATCGCATTACTGCATCTGATAAAAATATTCTATGGAATTCTATAAAATCGGTTTTATGCAGGAAATTAATAGAGGTATTAATATCTTATTAAACATTTCTTTAGAATGCACTTCGGAATCTCATAGAGAACTCAGTCGCCCTATACATAGGAATCCTGGAGGCTCCAGCCCTTTGTGTTCTGAATGTCGAGGAAAGTTTTCAATGGGGAGAGAATCTGCTGGATAGTCGATTTCAAACAACTGCAAATCCCATTTTCAGTTTGGATCTCGAGATGAATGAGAACAAAGTGTATTATTCCACCGAACCTCAATTATTCGAGGTAATCGCCTTCTTAATTTTTCCTTCTTCTTCTTAAAACTTTAATACAATTTCCTTAATGTAAACTAATATGTACGTAATACATGTAGGAATCGGTTATGGCGATATTGCCGATTGTGCTCTACCGCCCAGTCGGACGGATAAGTGATATGTGTGTATGCATGTATTTTGTGAATGCATGTGTGAATGAACGATAAGGACGTAGGGCCAAGAGACGAGACGTTAGGACAGAAGACTTTAAGACGCGACCAATGCAGGACGAGTTTTTAACCAGTTAAATGTGGCGACCTCTTTCGACAGCGCGCACCTATATGTGTCGCTCCAGTTCCAGTGCATACGGGGATTCATGACTCTGTCTCAAATTATTTATACTTTTTATTTGTTCGTTTTATTTCATCTTAACCTCCAAATATTGTCAACATCTTGAAATTTACGAATATATTCTAGTTTTCACGAAAATTATGTTTCAAATAACTAATGGCAACTAAATTTCAAGCATGACGAGTATACTCGTCATGACACAAAATACGGTCATTTCGCCATGACGAGTATACTTGTCAAATACAGCTAACTGGTTAAGACGAGAGTTATAAGACGTATATTTTAACCCTTACAACACAACTGGGATATTTTATATCCTAAACATTATCATATAATTTTCATGTTATTATTGTACCATTTATTTCCATATATTATTTTGTTTATATGACAATATTTACTGCTGGGATAAAAGTAACATACTACTGGGATCTATGCTATTCCAGCTGAAAATCTGGAAACTCCTGAAATAAAAAAAAATATATTTCATTCTCAGTCGTATTTTATTCCATTTCCTATGTCACAAAATATACACTGCTAAAAATTAGTCATTTTCTGAAGAAATAAAATCCAGTGTTGAAAGGGTTAAGACGATCATTTTTAAGACGTAGTTATAGTTATTTTCAGTTTAGTTTCTACTCTAGTTTTACGTGTTATTTGTATTAAATATAGTTTTAGCTTAATATATCCATTTTCTTTTATTCTTCCCCCACAATAGCGTTCCGGAATCCTTTATACATGTTACAAATTCTTCGCGCCTAACCTAAAGCACCCACATTCTGCATTCTTGCATCAGTAAATAACTCACAGAATTTTCAAATTTATCAATGCAACTTGTAAATCTTCCTCTAAGTCCCCAGCCCTACAGACATCGCTAAGTGACAAATGTCAAAATTGACAATAGAAGGTAGAGTGGCAATAAATCTGCATTGCCGCAGACCTCAGAAATATAAATAGCGGTTAGCGAAAAAGCGGGAGAAATGTCGGTCATGCAGGGTGCTTCAGAGTTACGACGTGCGTAAAGCTAACCCAGCGACTTCCAAACTAGGAGGCGCGCCTCCCCAGGGGGCGCTGGTAAATTCAGCAAGAAGTGTAAAAAGTCTAATGAAAATGTAATTTTCGTAACATAACATTAATCCCTTGGCCCACAATAACGAGTGACACTCGTGATGAGGTAAATGGGATAGGAAGTTTTCAAGTTTTTAAAAACCTATCAAATTGAAAATGTCAATGAGATGCAACGTGATAATATTATTCCTGTAATCACTTGTATCCTGTACAGGCTGCAATATGCTACATATCCTCGAAATTTCGTGAAAATTGCGGGACAGAATTATAACTTATTGTGATTAGTTGAACGCAACGGTTTATTTTTAAAAACGCAACGAAGTTACACTCGACACAGCATTCTATGGCACTCAACGTTTCATCTATTAATTATCGACTTTTCGAAATCAACAATAATTTTGCATCTTAACATAAACATCCCGCGGTATCTACAATTGTATTTAATATTAATTTAAAATGAGTAATCAACGTTAGACAATTTTCCGAGACTATCTTTGGTTATTTAACGAAAAGCTAGTGAAATAATTCGGAGCGCAAAGGGTTAAGAAGGCCTTTACTTCATTTTTTCTTGGTTAGCTTTATTGAGCCTAGCACCTTTCCTTGGCGATGTTCGTTCTAGACTGCCTGACACACTCAGCTCGCACACAAAACTAACTAAACGTAGCAGGCGACAGTTGGGGTCGGCGACGACCTTGAGCGCAGTTCCGAGAATTTCCTTATCGGAAGATCCCAAAGCCGTCAAAACATTGCAGTCACAACATATCAATCCCTAAGTGTTTATCGATTTCAGAAATGGCAGAAGTAATAAAATTTAACAAACATTGTAGTTACAACTTCTGGCGAGGATTTCAAAGAGATCGAAAACTGTACGAGGTGCCTGAACATCTAAATTGAAGTTCAGGACCACTGTGTATCAGTGCCATTTAACACTAGAACTACCGGCGTTAAATCTGTTATATTCAAATATATTAAATAAGTCCTTTGAAAAAAGTAAAATTCAGTGGTGGAAAAGATGATCGATTCGGTAATTTATGTTTTATGAGATGGACGTAGAATTTCTATTCTATGACTCTCCTATAATCTTGGAGAATTTTTGGAAAAAATTGTGTACCAGTCATTTTGACTGGTTTGGTAGTTCTAGTGTTAAATAAGCAAATCAGAGCGTCGTTCCATTCGGATTCCTTCCGCTAGCCTTTCTTCCAATAGCCCACAGTACTTTCTTTCTTCAGGCGACTTTGGTGACTCTGCTCGACGACACTCTCGCTGCCTGCCACCAAATCAGACAAGTACATCCCTTTCTACTTCCGTCGCTCAAGTTCCCGGTGGATTTGTACTTGAGTTCGATTGGCTTACTCGAGAAGAACGTGTGCGGTATCAGGGAACGCTTAAGGCTGGCTTACAAGAAGTCCGTGATACCGCTGCAAGCTTACGCGAGAGAATACCTAAAATACTTGGATCTCTTCGGCCTCGACGTGACGAAGTACATCGAGTAAGTTTCGCTGTCTAGCCGCGAAGCCTTTCGTAGATCCTGTCTCGCGAACTTCTCCGCCGGGAATTAACGACAGATCTACCAACGTGGCTGAAATGGCTTGTTCTAAATTTTTTGTTAACACCTTGATTGCCATGAATGCTATTGAATTCAATGAAATTTCGTGTGACTTTTAAACCACAATATTTATGAATTTTCTAATACATTAACCCATTCGCTGCGGAGCGCTTGTGTAACAACGGAATGTTACGAAGTATTAGGTTGGTTCAACCTGTTGATTCCTGAAATTTCTAAAGCTATTTCTTCTTAAATTACATTTTTTAATTAATTCTTATTCATAATATGCATTTGATGGAATTGTTTTTATATACTGCACAAAAAAATCGCGCAAAAAGAGACGCATAAAAACGGGTTTGAGTGTACACTGATGAAGCTTACGTGAGAAAAAATTTACTCGAAAAAATATTAAATTGGTATTTTTGTTATCGTCCGTGGTTTATATTGAGGGGATGAAAATACCCCTCCAAAGCTGAAGGTTCAATATTCATTGTTGGAGATAGCTTGGTAGCTAGAAGACATAACAAAATATGTTTATATTTTTTTAAATTGCGTCCACCGATTCAGAAATATAGAACAATGTCTGGTAGGTCGCGAGACATAGTTTTGGAACACCCTGTACACGTAAAAAATTTAATCAACGCCACTTGGTATTAATCATGAAATTATCGCCCTTTGACGTTGCCTTCTCCGCGATGTTTTTTGCTTCATCGTTAATGGAATTTTTTGCATCTGCCAGGGAATATATCTTAGTTTAATTTATAATGTAGTCTGAAGGAAACCTTATAGATCGAGCGAATCGAAAAATTAATCTTCCTTAGACGCTTTGACTTCGATATTACTCGATTATTTAAGCGACTTCGCAGAATGCAAGCTCGCATCGCTGAAATACGAAATCCTTGTGAAAATATAATTTGTTCCCGGGAAAATTAATTAATGGTGCATTGAAAGAAAAATTCATGCTTAAGGAGAATATTCCATTTTCAAATATATAAAATGAAATTGTAATCATTTAATACATCGTATGGAATGAAAGATTTTAACAATGTTTTTATTTTATCGGCAAAACAATTTTAATTTTCCTTTACTATCGAAAGTAATATTGCAAAATTAAACTATAAATGTTACTTTTCTCTAAGGTTTAAATGTATTTAAATTCTAGTTTATACAATGAGAATACTATGGTCTTCAAAAAATAGCAAGTAGTAGGTATTATTCTCAAATCTGCGTCAAACTTGAAAGAATTCACTTAACACCTTCCGGTAAAATGACGAGTCTAGCTCGTCATTGTTTTTTCATGTCATACCGCACAGTGACGAGCTACACTCGTCATGCGTCTAAAGTTACTGTTGAATATCATAATCAATTTAGTTTAAAATTTCTAGTGTGCTGAAAGTGACAACACTTTGGTTACTTGTGGAAATATCACAGATCACTATCACATATTGTTTACAGTTAGAACTTCTTGGTACAAGTCACGGCCAAATTGTTGTTAGTCTGTAAGATTTCATTCTTGTAAACATTTAGTGTGAACATGGATCAATACATATTTTTGCTAAAGGAAAAACGTGTTGTAAATAATGCAGGATTCCTTTGCACTTACCAGAGTGTTTTGAAAAGTACCACACGCTTGAGGTCTATTAACTATATACCTTATTAAGGTTTTGCTTTGATTTTTTCTTAATTTTACCGTTTTTGATATTATTTGACAATATGTAAAAATGGATATTAATTAAGAATATTTAAGAATTATAAAATGAAACAAGTTTTTTTTAAATAAAAATTAAATGGTTACTTCATGCACAGTTTTTCATTATTAAATCTTACCGGAAGGGGTTAATCCGATTAATACTGTACGGCAATGAAAAGAAGTACCGGAAGTAGGGGACTATATTACTATGTATAGAGTTAATGCTCTATTATTATTATCATTATGCAATCTCACTAGCATTAAGAGAGTTTTCCTAAATTATCTAAATGTAACTTAAAACAATAACCTCTGGACAAAATGATCACAGAAATCGTAATCAAAATAAAGAAATAACTTTATGAAGTCAAAGGTTAGGTCTCCATCTTTGGATTATACCTTGTATAATACCCATCTTTATTCAGAAAATTTTCTAGCCTAAAACTGTACGTCCTATGCAAAATAATCGTTGAAATACAGAATCAACAGCAACAAAACCTTCTATTTCATCCTACAGAGAATTCCAGAAAGAGTTCACGGAGGTCACTGAGATAAAGGAGGAAATAGCGCTTCACTTCGCGCTGAGGCAAAATCTCGAATGTACTTTACCAAATCACATCTCAATCGGGCCTTTTTACATCAACGTGCAACCCCTTAAAGAGTTCCTCATGGAAAAGCGTAAACAGTGTGCCACTCAATTGCTTGTAATGCTAACGGGGAGAATCAGAAGTCAGATCGATGAGATCCTTCAAGAGTACACGCAAATAAAAATGAAATTAAACGAAGTACCGCAGAGTGTCGAACATATCTTCGAGATACGAGAGTGGATGGAAACGATACCTCTCACCGTAAGGGAGCTTCAGGAGAAAATGAACAAATTGAAACTGGATTATGATATCCTCGAGAGCTTCCACTGGAATCTGTCGGACGAGGACTTTGAGGCCAAGTGGGAGGTTGTTGGATCACCTCTGCAAATTACTTTTCAAGTGAGAATGCGTGTTTGTTGGGTTTCTCTTTATTGTTTGTACAGGCTGTTTCATGTGAGTTGGCAGAATTGTATGTTTTTACAGGATACTTTGTTTGGCTGGGTGCAACTGTATATTTGCACAGGGTGTTTCATGTCAGTTGGCGTAAATGGCATGTTTCTACAGGCTGTTTCATGTAACTCGGCAGAATTATATGTTTGCACAGCGTGTTTCATATGATTTGGCGGAATTGAATGTTTGTAGAGGTTACTTTGTTTTGCTGGGTGCAACTGTATATTTGTACAGGGTGTTTCACGTGACTGGGCGGAATTGTATGTTTCTACAGGGTGTTCCATGTCAGTTGGCGTAAATGGCATGTTTCTACAGGCTGTTTCATGTGACTGGGTTGAATTATATGTTTGTACAGCGTGTTTCATATGATTTGGCGGAATTGAATGTTTGTAGAGGATACTTTGTTTTGCTGGGTGCAACTGTATATTTGCACAGGGTGTTTCACGTGACTGGGCGGAATTGTATGTTTCTACAGGGTGTTCCATGTCAGTTGGCGAAAATGGCATATTTCTACAGACTGTTTCATGTGACTGGGTTGAATTATATGTTTGTACAGCGTGTTTCATATGATTTGGCGAAATTGAATGTTTGTAGAGGATACTTTGTTTGGCTGGGTGCAACTGTATATTTGCACAGGGTGTTTCATGTGAATGGGCGGAATTGTATGTTTCTACAGGGTGTTTCATGTCAGTTGGCGTAAATGGCATGTTTCTACAGGCTGTTTCATGTGACTGGGTTGAATAAATGTTTGTACAGCGTGTTTCATATGATTTGATGGAATTGACTGTTGGTACATCATACTTTGTTTGACTGGGTGCAACTGTATATTTGTACAGGGTGTTTCATGTGACTGGGTGGAATTGTATGGTTGTATAGGTTGTTTCATGTGACTTGGCGGAATAGCGTATTTATATAGGATGTTTCATGTGCGTTGGCATAATTGTATGTTTCAACAGGCTGTTTCATGTGACTTGGCGAAATTGTATGTTTGTACAGGATACTTTGTTTGGCTGGGTGCAACTGTATATTTGTACAGGGTGTTTCATGCCACTCGGCGTAATTGTATGTTTCTACAGGGTGTTTCATGTCAGTTGGCGTAAATGGCATGTTTCTACAGGCTGTTTCATGCAACTGGGCAGAATTATATGATTGTACAGCGTGGTTCATATGATTTGGCGGAATCGAATGTTTGTACAGGATACTTTGTTTGACTGGGTGCAACTGTATATTTGTACAGGATTGTACACCTACTAAGCGAAAATTAAATCGCGGAGGCCCAATTAAAAGTCAATTTGCGAGAGAACGGTTCGTTTCTGACCCATGGTTCCTCTCAGACATTTTACCTACGTAACAAGACGAGTGCGATGAGCCACCTGCCCAAATTTTGGAATTTTGTGGCAGGTTTTTTTCACAAATCTCTATCCAATCGAGAGTGTAGAACAACCCCTCCAAGCCATAACAAATAATTTTGAAGCACTCTGTACCTCAGCCCGAAAAGATACGAGAAGTCCTCTGGTCTTTGGTTTGTTCGCCTTTCAACATTCCTCGTTCTGACGTCATTTTCAGTGCTAACGCGTGACTGGCCGATAAAGCCGCACATTCGCTGCGTCGTCATGGGAACGACGAAAGAAGTGTTGCGTTTTCAGTTGTCATTGGTCGATCTCAGATTTCCAGTCACTCAGAATTATAGTTCGCCATAAGGCGTCACGTAGTAGACGAATTCGACAATAGCCATCGCCAGAAGCCCAAAAACATTAGAATCTGTTAATCGTATTTGATTTAAGACATATCTGAGCACACTTTTTCACTAATAATACTTTTGTTTTACCCTGCACGCGACGTGGTACGATCTGAAATTGTTCTTTGACAAATAACCTTGGACGACGTGCCACGCACGTCGTTTTGCTTTCTGCGATCGAAGCGCGTGGCATGTCTTTCCAGCGCGAGCGGTTAGATACGAATGTCGCCCCAATACGCCACCCCGCTCGTGCCAATAGGTCCGAAGCTGGCAAGTGAAAGGTAAATCAATCAGCGAGATCTCGTGCGCACGGGAAGGGAAGCAGGCGGAGCTCTTTCAAGGACGGCTCTGGCGATCAAATAAACGGCTTCCCTGACTTAACCGTTTGAGTCCCAGGGGCTATTGAAAAAACACTGTCGAAGAATCCCAAACAGCGCAACCGCGCTTTCTCTAAATGAGTACGAAAAGATCCAAGCAGCGCGATAGCGCTTGTTTTATTTTATGTCGAGAAATACCAAGCGGCGCGATAGCGCTTTGTTTATTTTATATCGACAATGCGTAGTCTGCAGCACCAAAAATGCAATAAAAAGATCACATTTAATTTGCGTGCGATGTAAAAAAGGAATTCATCCAATATGTTTTGATAAACACCGACGTTACAAATTATAAGTGTTACTCTCCATTTAAATTGTTTGTTCATAACACAAAAATATTGTTAATTTGTAATTCGTTATTTTATAAAATGCATATGTATTATTACATATGCATACTGTAAAATTTATAAATATTTCAAGTTTTGTTCGATAAAAATGATTGAGAAGATAACAATGAAATAAAAATTTTCATTTTGTAATGTATTATTGCATTATTATAGTATTATTCTACCTATTGTAAAATGTACTATTTACATTCAAAGGAGCTGTGTGATGTACTTGCGTCAGTAAATCTGAGCGCGCGACTTCGACAATCGGTATCGCACCGTCAGTTGTCCACAATGCTCGAAATGTGCTGGGTTTTCTCGATATAAAATCTCAAAAGCGCGATCGCGCTGCTTGGGACTCAAACGGTTAAATCATCATTTTCACCTCTTCATTTCTCTTTTACCAAAGTACTTATACAGCATAATTTAAATATAACAATTATAACAGCGGTAGTTCTAGTATTAATAGATGAATTACAATAAATACTCGCCGATTTGAAATACCTCGACTGACCGACAACCTTCGAAGCTATGCATCGATAAACTCTTCCCTATCATTCAATACTTTCACTTACAACTGCTACCGTCATTTCCCCTAAAACCTACACTTTCAAATGCCTTTCAAACAACTAAACCCATAAAGAACCAAGTACTTCCCACAACCAGCCATAAAACTACCCTAAAATATATTCATATTGTCCAATCTCATCCGCCATTGAATGCAAACGTGGAAATTCCGTGGAAGTACCAAACGAAATCTTTCAGATTCAAGAAACTATCGATCGCTTTGAAGAGGAGCAGGAGAAGTTCTATAGGATTCAAGTGCAGGACGAAGTTCTGCTGTTGGAGAGGATAGACACCCTCGTGGGCAATGTGGCGAACATAGCCCTTCAAACGGACATCAACAGGGTGCACGAGACGGCCCTCGACGTGAAGAGAATCTGGAAGAACATGACGGAGTGCCGGGAACTCGGTTTGTTGTTGAACGAACGGCAAAAGTTATTCGGCATGAAAGTCGTGCCGTTCGACCATCTGAACAAACTGATGAGAGACTTTGAGCCTTACAGGAGCCTCTGGATTACGGCTTCAGGCAAGGATTACGGATTAATACGCTTTCCAAGCTGAGATTATGAAAGTTATTCTTGCTTATTCGCTGTTCGGCTATGGGCTTTTTCAAGCTGTAAAGGGAATATAAATGTTTGTTGAGAAATACGTAAACTGTGTAGAGGGTGGTTCATAATTGGAGGTAGATATGGGTGTACAATGATGCTGCGATGAAAAGTATATCGCTGTTTATTTTGATAGTGGCGTAAGTCACTTTGTCGTAATGAGAAATGATTTTTAATGACTTTAACCCCTTCGGACACTGTGTACATTGTAATGTATATAATCCTTTTCGTGCTGTATTTTATTACGTATAGGTTTAAACTTAGTTTCACTTAGTTGTTTTTTATACAAATATTTCTCTGGATCTCCTTAATGTTACAAATTTTGCGCAAGGACTGTATGTCCATTAAAATGTACATTTAGAAATTATAAATAAAAATTATAATTATAATTATATAAAGATATAATTTAGAAATTCGGGTCTGACGGGGTTAAGAAATAATATATACCGTCAAAACTATAATTATCTAAGATAAAAAGTGCAAGTGAATCTTCTGGAAAGTTGTCATGAATATTTTTAAATACGTTTTAGTGGAAATAGAATGATTCTGTGGTGAAAAGTATGACATCTGCTGTTTATTTTAAAAGTGGCATAAGTCACTTTGCCGTAATGAGGAATGATTTTTAATGACTTTAAGAAATAATATATACTGTTAAAACTATCAGAATCTAAGATAACAAGTGCAAGTGAATCTTCTGGAAAGTTGTCATGAATATTTTTAAATACGTTTTAGTGGAAATAGAATGATTCTGTGGTGAAAAGTATGATATCTGCAGTTTATTTTAAAAGTGGCATGAGTCACTTTACCGTAATAAAAAATAATTTTTAATGACTTTACGAAATTATTTGTACTGGCAAATATATAAAGGAAAAGTTAATAGGCTACTGGAAATTGCAACTGTAGAAGTTGATAGTTTATTAATTATGCTTTGCAGATTGGCTCAAATGGCATGAAACGTGGATGGATAATCCTTTATTAAACATCGACGGCAACCAGCTCGATACTTTGGTACCTGAAATGTACAGAGTGATGACGCGGAGCATGAGAACGTTTCAAGAGGCGCCAAGTAAGACATGCATTCTTAAGAAATGAGTATATTTTGAAGTTTAGAACTTTGGAAATCCATAACCCTAACATCTTAGAACTTTCCAAGTCTATAACTCTTTACTTTCCGAACTTTGGAACTTTACGAACTCTAAGGACGTCACAGTGAGTGTGAAGTTAGAGACTTGGAATCCCAATTAATGGGGTCGAATTAAAATCGACGCAAACAGCCTCCACGCTTCAGAAAATTTCCTAATTTAAAGATTTAGACCGAACTTGAAGCTGTACTAACATAGTACACTGTAACTATTACAATTTATAACTCTTGAATTTTTCAGCCCGTGAATTCTATAACTCTTGAACTCTCGAACCTCTTAATTTTATTATGTTTGAATTTTACAAGCTTTAATTTGTATAATTCTTAAACTTCGCAACCTGTAAATTCTTTAATTCTCTTCTCATTAACTCTACAACTTCTCAGTTACATATCTCTTAATTATTTAAAATTTTTCCTATAGAACTGTACATTAATAAATCGCCCTCTTTTCTTCTCTTTCCTCTTAGTTTGATTTTCTTAAGACTTAGCCAACTGAGTGGAAAGTTCTCCCTTTTTAACCCCTTGCCGAACGATTTCTTTTCTGACTTCTGCCGCAATAATTCAAAATTAAATTGGTAAAATAAAAATTGATCAGTGATTCTTGACATATCGTATAATTGAACGCAATATTAACATAATAGAAAAAATTTTATCATGTCGCATCTCACTGATATTTTTAATTTCGTTGGCTTTATGGTAACGCCACTAGAAATAAAAAGGTTAAACTATAGAAAATAATTGTTATACACTTTTAATTCCATGTTTTTTTATAAACACCATGTAATACGGGTAGTTAGCAACAAATATAATTGCTCACGAACACAATTTAACCCTTTTGCTGCGGCGGACATCGCCGTGGATTCCCTCGTGAGGAACGGTGCGCCGCGCCAAAAGTGGGAACATCATGCGCGCGCAGCCTTCAACACTCGAGGCCAAATCTTTTATCTTAAAAACGCCGGTGCGACACTGCTCTTAGAAGCAACACGATTTCCATTTAGACAAAAATTTACACATTATGATTGTTTGGGTCGCTGATTATGAATGTGAAATTGAAATTTCCAAAAACAAAATGGCGGACTCAATATGGCGGACACGTGTATCAAAAAATCGATGTTCCCGCGCCAAAAACAGTATTCTGATATGTTTTGGGTCGCTGATTACGAATCTAACGTCAAAATTTCTAAAAACAAATTGGCGGATTCAACATGGCGGACTATTTATAAATATTATTTATCAAATCTATTTTCAATTCCGACGTGAAAAGGTTACATTATTCAAGTGTCGACTTTGAGGTCGCATATCTAAAAGAGTGTTGTGCAAAAAAACTTAGTCTTACAATTAGTGGAAAAGGATGCCCTGATGTGTTACATATCGCACGATATTGCTAGATTTTGAAAACCGCGAAAAAAATTTTGGCTTTTGGGCCAGGATTTCGACGAAATGTGTGGATGTCGCTTTGTGGCGGGTGACTATACTCACCCGTAGTAGAGAAAAGGTTTAATTATGTTTTTTCTCTTTCAAATAGTAATAATAGTTTGCGTTACTGCTAAGAAATGCACAGTGTATAACGTATAGTTTGGTTTTTTCTCCGTCGTTGGCTAAGTTTTAAGCTCCTTCAAACGTTCAAAACTATTCTTCAAACACGACAACCATACCATCTTCTTTCACTCTTCGAACACGTATTTCCCACACTTTATTCTACGCCCAACATTCCTCTCTATCTCGTATTTCCTTCTCTCCGAACACCACGATCACATACTTTCTTAAAATTCAGAGTTGGTCGCCATTGCCGCCGCGATAAAGGATCAGATAGACGAGTTTAAGCCGTATATTAGCATGATACAAGCTCTTCGAAATCCGGGGATGAAGCCCCGACATTTTCAAGATCTGAGCACTCAAACCGGGATACAAATGGTCATAACTCCGACAATGACATTCAAAACTCTCCTCGTCCTCGGGATTATGGAGCACGAAGAAACTGTGAAAAACATGGCCGAAGCCGCAGCCAAGGAGTACGCGACGGAGAAAACTTTGGGCAAAATGATCGCCGAATGGGAAACAATCGTTCTCGAGATTCTACCTTATAAAACGACAGGTTAGCACTTTTTGTGACTGGTTAAACTTTCGTTTAGGAATAATTAAAGCTACGAGTTCACAATTGGTACACATTTCTGTCCGTCTGCATCAGTGCCGGATTTGGAAGAAAAGAGACCCTAGGTTATTCCACTTATGAGGCCCTTTCACCTCTCATTTTTAAATTTGTAAATTACATGAGAGATAATCAAATACATCATTACTGTGATATATATCAATATATTAAATGAAAAATGTTATTGGTACTAACCTATATATATTCAATACATTGAAGATTAAACATTTTTATGTTTGTTTATTAGCCATATGCGTAGAATTTCTCCTTATTTTCGGTCCAGTGTTTTAGTGATCACTGTTTTTAGAATAGCGTACTTTTAATTTTGCTAACAATTGAATGTAGGGCCCTCTTGATCTTGAGGCCGAAGACTGAAGCCTAGTTAGCCTATAAGAAAATCCGGCCCTGGTTTGCATGATTATAAGTGATAGAAATACATTATTATCGTTTTATGCGATAATAATGCTTCTGGATAAAATTTGAATTGTCAAAGTGGACTTGAAATTCAACGTTAATGATTTTATTTGTTCGAGAATAGTATTTTAGAATTTATTTGCGATCTTTCAGGGCGAAGGTCAGTCCAAGGTCACAGCGTGACACATGATTGGATGCGTTTTACTATCAGCTTCTCAATGGATATCAATAAATGTATCATCGTATTTAAGAAGACTTTAATGTTGACGAGGTTTCAGACAATATGTCCTTGAGCTGACCTTTACATGTATAAGCTAATTTTCAGAGGCAGTAACTTCCTGTCGAAGTAATTTTTTAAGGGTTTATATACAAACAATATTAAATTAATCATTAAGACTGGAAGTACCTACGATTTGTACAGTATATTTGGAGATAATTAATAAAAATGTTGAACGGAAGGGAACAACGGCGGAAAAATTGTCGAACGATAGAATTTCTGATATTTAACATAACAGACATAGAAAGATGAAGTACTTGGAGAGTTAGGAACTTTCGGAATTTTTCAAAGAAATTAAGATGCACTGATTTTGATTGGTTTGGTAAATCTAGGTTTAAATATCCTACGAACAGCCATCAAAATTTCTATATTATGAAATTTTCCCTGAATTTTATGTATTTATTTAACCACTTTTATGCTTAAAGGGATTTTCTATTTGAAAAAAATTGACCGAGATGTATTTTTTAAAAATCGACGGGAAGGAATTAACAATCGCCAGAAAATTCAATCGATTATCCTGAAAATGCAGAAATTTAAGGTTTCCACCAGAAATCGACGATCTAATATTAGCGATACTATTTCACACAGGTACATACATAATGAAAGTGGCAGAGGAAACGACAATGCTCTTAGAGGAGCATATATTAAGTGTCCAACAGCTCGGCTTCAGCCCCTTTAAGGCTGCTTTCGACGAGCAGATCAACGAGTGGGAGTACAAGTTAAAATTAACGCAGGAAGTAATTCTACTTTGGACCGATGTACAGAGGTAATTGTTAATTAAACTGTCGGTTGGCTCGATGGTGAAATATTCATTTGATTCAGACAGTGGATGTATTTAGAGCCGATATTCACTTCCGAAGACATTAGCAGGCAGTTGCCGATAGAGGCACGAAAATACAATGCCATGGAGAGGAACTGGAGGCGGATTATGAAGAATGCTTATGATAATCCTTATGTAAGTTGTTAATGAACCTTATCAAGAAATTATATCAAAAGATAATCTTTGATACACCTGGTTTACCTTCTTCAATCTTCATGTTTTTCGTTAATTCCTGTCGCTCAAAATAACCTAAAACTATGAAAATTTGGTAAAAAAATGCCTCTTCACTCATCATAGGCCTTAGAAAAAAAGATTCATCCTTACAAACTTAAAATATTCAAAACTGACAAATAATGGGTGAAGTAAAAAGTTCTGAGCGTTTTTTCTCTTTATTTTGATGATAAAATTAACAAACTTAGAATTTTCGGAATTAAATCAAATAAGCGCCGTTTTGTTCAATAACTTTTGCCCATTTTGAAGGCAATTTCATAGTACCGCGATTGAAGAAATCTTCGTCCCTATTGTTAAAAAACTCGACCAGCTCACTTTCACAAGCCTCTCTTGAAGCCAGTTTTTTGCCATCAAGAAAATTTTGTAAATATTTAAAAAGATGATAATCGCTTGGTGCCAGGTCTGGGCTATACAGCGGGTGCGATATAACCTCCCATCCAAGCTCTCGGAGCTTCTGGTGTGTCGTTAAAGATGTGTGCGGCCTGGCGTTGTCTTGATGGAAGACAACACCCTTCCGATTGGACAATTCTGGTCGCTTCTCGTCGATCGCCTGCTTCAATCTGGTCAGTTTTTCACAATATAGGCCCGAATTGAGTGACTGGCCCGATGGGAACAGCTCATAGTGCAGGATTCCCTTCCAATCCCACCAAACACATAGCAAAACCTTCTTGGTCGTTAATCCGGGCTTGGCGATCGTTTGGGCCGTCTCACCGCGCTTGGACCACGATCTTTTTCGCCTGTCATTCTCGTATGTGACCCATTTTTCATCGCCAGTCACCATCCGCTTCAAAAATGGGTCCATTTCGTGACGCTTCAGCAAAGAATCGCAGGCATCAACTCGCTCCAAAAGGTTCTTTTGCGTCAGTTCGTGTGGCAGCCATATATCGAGCTTCTTTTTGAGACCAGCCTTATGCAAATGGTTCCAAACGATTTTCTGGCTAATCTTCAGTTCCTGGGCGATGGAATAAGTGCTCGCATGCCGGTCTGACTCGACGATTTCCATGATTTTATCGACATTTTCAACGATAGGCCTACCAGAGCGTGTCTCATCTTCGACGTCCATATTACCAGAACGGAAGCGTTGGAACCACCACTTTGCTGTTGCATTCGATACTGTTTTGGGTTCATAAACAGCAGAAATTTTTTTGGCTGCCTGCTCGGCTTTTTCCCCTTGATCGTAGTGGTATTGTAGAATGTATCGAATCTTCTCTTTCGTTACCTCCATTTTGATACGCTCTAACAAACAACTGGCATCACAAAACAAAAGACTGTCAGAGAACTTTTTTTAAAGCGTTATGTTGCCTTTAAGTCACCGTATAGAATGACATGATGCAACGTATACATTGTGAGATATGGCTCACTAAAGCCATCTAACAAAAAACGCTCAGAACTTTTTACTTCACCCATTATTTACTCGAAGATATTTACTTTAAGAAAATGCAAAAAAAAATCGATGTTTTCAACGCTCGAAATGGAAATGCCACCTTAACCTCTTGACGCTCTTGGCCACATATGTGGACATTTAGGTTCTTATAATTACAATTGCTATCATTAATAAAAAGAACAAAAATTTGATAATAAATCATTCACTACAGAATCTCTCAACAAGAAAAATAAAAATCTTAAGGTTTGGCTGCACTGACTGTTATTTCCGGTGTACAATTAGCGATATGAAAGTAGCTTCTATAAAAACAGTCGTCCCTGAAGAGGTTAATTAACCCTTTGCACTCGGAGCCATCCCTGACGTTGTCTATCAGCAACTCGGCTGCACTTTACGATGTGCTATCCTGTGCTATTTCCATAGAAACTTTCATAGAGACATGCATTTTTTAAAATGTTGCGGTGCAATAAATTCAACCTTCGTAATCATTAATAAACTCGAATATCAGTGATACGCTAGACTTAAACCTTTCGCTACTAAGGACGATTATAGTCACTCTCCATAAAATACCACTGACATACTACGGGCGACTACAGTCGCTGTCTATAAAGTGCCACAGACATACTACGATCGATTACCGTCCGTAAAGACATAAGAAGTATTTTGGCCTCTGGTTTGTTCTGATTCGCCTGACGGATAGAGACATCCCTCGTTCTGACGTCATTTTCGATTCTAACGCGTGATTGGCCAATAAAGCCGCACGTTCGTTGCGTCGCCAAGGGAACGACGCAAGGAGTGTTGCGTTTTCGGTTGTCACTACGGTAAAATCTCGATAAATGCATAGATTTCGGGGGTAAAGCAGTGCTCTTATCGAGTATCGGTGTCGAATCTGTGTTTACATTTGGGCTCAAGCCCAAGGCGAACTTAACACGTTGACTGCCACGTCACCCATATTCGGGTGACAGTAAAGTTTCTGATCGGGCCGCGTCACCCGTATTGGGGTGACGCTTATTTGACTACTTGCGAAGGATATTCGTATGTGTTTAAAAAGATATTTCGCTGAGGAAGTAACAAAACTATTGAATATTAATTAATATAAACTATATTTATTAATACAAACTTAAATTTATAATAGAATATTCATTAATATAAACTATTGTTATAAAAGTAATACGAAAATGGTTTATTAAGAAAACTATATAGAATGTAAAACTTTAAAACATTTTGTACAAAGCTGAGGCTGGTCGGGACAACTTGGACAATAAGTTGTTGTTTTTTTTAAATTCTTTCTTGTCTCTGATCGGCCCATTCGACGACTTTTATCTGAATAACATTGTTTGCATGCGCGTCTAATGCTTTCTCCATGCTTTTTTCGAGCATGATACCATGGAAACGAAAGAAGCGAGAGATTATTCTTGCGACAAACAGCGAATCTCATTTTTAAAATATCAGTGAAAATACCCAGCAGAATACGCTTCGTACAGCGGTACGCGTGGCCTGAAGGAGATTTTACTGTAAACGCGCGTGGCAGTCAACGTATTAAAGAAAGACAGACAGTAGAAGAGACAGAGAGAGCAAGCAAACAAAGTGAGCTGCTCGAAAGTATCGGCGTGGCATTGCTAGTGCAAGAATAAACTTGTTTACTTATCAGTTTTTCTAAATGTAACTTTTCCGAATGTCTTTTTGAGATTCTTCTGATTCAAATGATACCAAACACGATATGTTTGAATTATGTAAATAGTAAGTCAATTTATTAAATATTAAGTAAATATAATTCAAAGTATATCGTGTTTGGTATCATTTTAATCAGAAAAATCTCACAACAATGTTGAGATTCTTCCGATTAAAATGATACCAAACACGATATAGTTCGAATTATGTAAATAGTAAGTAAATTTATTAAATATTAAGTAAATATAATTCGAACTATATCGTGTTTGGTATCATTTTAATCAGAAAACTCTCACAAATACGTTGAGATTCTTCTGATTAAAATGATAGCAAACACGATATAGCTCGAATTATGTAAATAGTAAGTAAATATATTAAACACTAAATATAGTGAACACTTTTGGCGCGGCGCACAGTGGTCCAGCGCGAGAGATTAGCCGCACTTTTGTTAAAAAATTAATTTTCCCATATAATTTTTTTTTACTTTTATATCGATCCCTAAATGTTTATGGATTTCAGAAAGGGCAAAATTAATGAAATTTTACAAAAACTGTAGTTACAACAAACGCTTAAATTTTGGAACTTTTTCTTGACACCAATTTCTATCGGAAAAGCACGTTGTCTTCTTTGCGACATTCTGACGAATCTATCTTATATTTTGTAACGATCTTTCCTCCTGATTGAAGATCATTCTTTTACGATAAAAATGCACATACTGAATATGAAATTAGTGTTTGTAGTTCATTAAAAAATTAGTGTTCAATGAAAGAATGAAAATCGTCAGAAATCGGTCGCGGCATGTCCCCTCAGACGGGACATTCGAGTGCAAACGGTTAAGGTTACCAACCTCTGTTTATACAGCGCCCTCTGCCCAAAAATTAACTGCGACCACATATCTGCATCCAACTAGGTGCTAATTTCACAAACATCTCAAACAAAACCCTCACAGAAAATGACTTTCTTCCTCATCAAATAAACCTTCACACCATAAATCACATAAATACTAACCTAAACTATTCTCCAAAGCCTGCATCCTATAAAACAAACGAAGAATCAAATCCCCTATGTACTTCAAGCCGAAGTAACGTCTTAGAAAAAAAAACAAAAAGAATATAAAGTCGAGATGTAAAGCCCCAACGAGGGATTGCAGGAAAAATGCAGAAGGGAGGGTAATATGGGTTTATACCCATGATCCAAATGGAGGGAGCAAACTATGGCTACTCCAACTTGGACCTTCGAATACACTTAGTCGAATCTCGGTGGATTTTAGGACTTTTTTCTCGTCTTATCGTTAGCCACCCTTCGATGGTGGTCAAGTTTATACATGGGGTGAAGGGGCATGGTAATTTTGTAAATGTTGACTCGGTGGAATTGGTCGGAATGTTATATGGCGGGATTGAAAAGGGAGCAGTGTTGCAGTAATGGAGCAACGTTCATTTGACTTGACTTTTCAGTAATTAATCGAAGGCCAGAGGGAGAACGTTGATTGCAGTAACGTTGATGCTTGTCGGGCTTAGAAAATTCTGCCTTTTGAGATATTACATTGAGGGTGAAATGTTGATAGGTTTATCTAAGAATATTGAAAATTAAGAATTTGTATGCTTAATGCGTTAATTGCTGGGTGGATTCTGTGAAAGTTTTTAGCGAAACGTGCAACACTTAAGAAAAGGTGATATTAGAAATTTTATTTATGACGCGCGAGAAAATTGGATAAACATTGTGGAGAGACCAAATTATTCGGATCTTTACTTAAATATAATTTAATATCAGAATATAAGCTTGTTTATTGGCAATCGGAATTGTAATCAAATGTGTCAAATACTGTTAAATCAATCTGAGCACGATTTTAGATTGTTCTTAACTTAATTGAAACTATAAATTTTAAAAATAATATTCAGGTGATTTTGAGGCCGCCGGGTAAATTGAAAAAAATTGTGGAAAGAATATATTCGTGGGATCTTCGTTTAAATATAATTTAATATCAGAATATAACTTTGTTTATTGATAATGGATACTGTTATCAAAGGTATCAAATAATGTTAAATCAATTTGAGCACGATTTTAGATTGTTTTTAAGTTAATCAACAGTATAAGTCTTGTAATCAATATTCAGGTGATTTTAAGGTCGGCGGGTAAATTGAAAAATATTTGTGGAAAAAAATAGATTCTTGAAATCTTTGCTTAAATATAACGTAACATCAGAATATAAATTTGTTTATTAACAATTGAAGTTGTAGTCCAAGTATCAAATATTGAATTATTTGACTTATTCCATTATTTGATTATATGAAGTTGTATCAAATATTTATTAAATCAATCTGAGCACGATTTTAGATTGTTTTTAACTTAATTAACAGTATAATTCTTGTAATCAATGTTCAGGTGATTTTACGGTCGCCGGGTAAATCGAAAAATACTTGTGGAAAGAATAAATTCTTGGGATCTCCGTTTAAATACAATTTAATGTCAAAATATAACTTTATTGATAATCGATGCTGTAATCAAAGGTATCAACTAATGTTAAATCGATGTAAGAACGATTTTACGTTGTTTTTAACTCACTTAAATGATAGGTCTAACAATTAGGCAGAATAATTATCGCATAATACTTAAAGCCGATATATGAAACGAATAAATAACCTGGACTGTAGAACGACCTTAAAATAGACTAGAAATAATTTAGTATTCAATGGCCGGAGACGAAGTAAAATAAATATTAGTCATGACAATTTAAATTACTCGAAACTCATATAATGCGAATATAGCTTGCACAGTTGATTCAATTTTATTCTCAGAATGAGCTAAATATATGGCTCTGAAACTATGCTGCATGTACTGATCGAAGGTTAAGTAGAGCAAATATTATTGACAGCGTCTAAGAATATTCGAAATTCAACTTTGAAACATTTAAATATAGTTCGGTCACTGTACCTTGGATTTTAAAGTGACCTCAGGAGGATAGGAAATGATGCTAGGCATTACACGAAGGTCGATCAATATAAATATTATTTATTATTTCCAACCTTCCAGATGAATTTCATTAAAAGTTAGTTTAACCGAGATTTTTCTTAAAGAAATAGCAATGTCGTTATCATTCGAATCGGATGATTCAAACGATTACATTTCTTCTTCGCTAACTTATTCTTATTTTAACATTAAACCTACCAAGCCGGTCGAAATGAACGGACCCAAATTTTTTCTAAAAATTATCTAAATTGATAGGGCAGCTATGAAGTAAATATTCCACTTTTATCTTATAAAATCTAAATTAGTTAATTAATCAGTTTTCTCACCTGTTGATTTCTTTTTTTCCAAAGTACTTATTCAGTGTAGCTAAATTTTAGTAGATATGTGCCCACAATTATGAAAGTGGTCTAATTGTAAGTCATATATTTCTTGTTTCGAGACATTTAATGGATTACATTTGAATAAGTTAAGAAATATTTTTATATTATGCAACATTTTAATTTAGAATTTTATTAGTCTTGATTAATGAAAATTTATTATGAATGTGAAATTTTGTGTGAATCTCATACGAAAATGTTTTTTTTAAAGTTTGAATTGACTTAGACCATTTTCAAAATTAACTGAATGACCTATAAATGACTTAAAGCAATGAAAAAATACGAGTTTTATTAGAAACAATAATTTTAATGAAATAATTTATGGACATTTATTAATAATTTTTGCAAAGTAATCCATTTTTATTATTTTAAGCTTTTATCATTATGAATTTTAAGATTCTTAAAATGTTACTGAAAAACTGGAGAGATGTAGCGTAGTAAACACATAATATCTTTATGTTTTTCTTCCGTTACTGGTCTAGTGGTGGTGTATAATGGAAGTAATTTAATATTTCCGTATATTTTTTTTCTTTATATCCGAATAATTAACATATTCACGTAATAAGTACGTTGTCACTAACTTACCTGAACAGCTATCTATTGACATAGTGGTAAAATATAAAAATTATTTTTCCGCTATAATTACTTCGGAAGAGTCCAACTGAATGAATGCATTTTCAAAATAAAACTAAATGAATTCCATATAATGGCAAAATGGCTAACACAATGTAACGGTTCGTTTTTCACAAATTCACAACAGTGCATTTGCGTTTCTCGTTCAAAGAATCTGTTACCATCGTTATCATTATCGTCGTCGGCTGATTTGTAATAACTGATAAACTAAATTTATTTAAATTTTTGACTTAGACCACTTTCCTAATTAACACTAAATGAATTCCATATAATGTTGAAATAACAACCACTATCTAATGGTTCATTTTTGACAATATCGTAAAAATTTCATTGAATTAATTTAGTTTAAAATAATGTGATGTGAAATAACTGATGAACTCAATTTTTTTTAATTTTGACTTAGACCACTTTCATAATTAACACTAAATGAATTCCATATAATGTCGAAATAACAACCACTATCTAATGGTTCATTTATGACAATGCCATAAAAACTACATTGAATTAATTTAATTTAAAATAATGTAGTGTGAAATAACTGATGAACTCATTTTTTTTAATTTTGACTTAGACCACTTTAATAATTAACACTAAATGAATTCCATACAATGTTGAAATAACAACCACTATCTAATAGTTCATTTTTGTCAATGCCGTAAAAATTACATTGAATTAATTTAGTTTAAGATAATTTGGTGTGAAATAACTGATAAACTCATTTTTTTTTTAAATTTTCACTTAGACCACTTTCCTAATTAACACTAAATGGATTCCATATGATGTAGAAATAAGTTGTAGTGTTAACGAGAAAAACTGAGTTTTACTCGTTGCTGATCGCCTATTAGCTGGACTTACAAGATCAGCAATTACTGCTTTCCCCTGGTTAATTCGTCTCCTTTGCTACATCTTGCGCGGCCGAATCTACTCCTGCACTAATTCCCTACATTCCTGCACGATCCTCATCACCAACCGGCAATGTTCACAATTACCCTTAATTACCACAGCTTCGCGTCTCCTCCTTTCTCGTATTATATCCCTCTCCTCTTCTATTCGTCTCGCATCTCCGATTTCATATGGCTTTAATCCTCAATCAATAATACTCCGAGCTACCACTACCGAACTACTTCCTACCCTTGTCTCCTTCTTCCTCTCTAGCGCCACTTCTAGCCATTAAGCATTTCCACAATTCCTTATTGCTCTTATCATTGATCAATAACACTCCGACTTACCGTTAACTATTGGCTTCTTCGGAAAGTAATTTCGCTTTCTTTGGTGAAAATGGAAGACGACTTTCGTGTAGTGTATAAATATTTTATTGAATTATATATTCTCCATTTTGATTAAATACCTTTTGTCATTTTTCTGGCAGGAGCATGATTCCACGCTAATAATTTTTAATTCAATTCTTATATAATTTTTAATTCAATTAAAGATATGATTTCGTCTATTAGATGGAAAGAATAATATAATTATTCCTATTTTTACACCAACACGAATTTTAATTTTATCAACATAAAACTTTTGATCTTTGCTGGCAAAAAACTGATTTAAGGCATTCTTGATGTCATCATTTGAAGCAAAGGTTTCGCCGTCTAAAAAATTTTGTAGAGACCGGAACAAGTAGTAATCCAGCCCATTTCTCGTCCCTAGTGATGATTCGCTTAAAAAATGGATCATTTTCTTGACGTTTGAGAAGCAATTCACAGACGTCAATGCGACGGAGCAAATTTCTTTCTGTAAGGACATGTGGAACCCTTATGTCGAGTTTTGACATTAAACCATGCCGTTTCACGTGATCATAAATAGTCAAATTCGATAAATTTAATTTCTCAGCGACCTCACGAGTTTATATTCGGCGGTTTGCATCAATCAATGCCTTTATTTTGTCTTCATCGGCTTCAACCTTCAGTTCTCTTCTTCGTCGCCCTTTTCCTCCCTCTAATAATAATCCCCAACCCTAATTTCTATTAGGTTGGTAAGAAATTAATGTCGCTTTTCGAGTTTTGAAACTTTAGCGCTTAATTTTGAGATAGCCGCTCATTTTAATCGGTTTGTCTTCTTATATCATTTTAGAAAAAAAAATTTAATAAAAAATTTGTTTCTCGTTGAAAAAATGAGTAAATTGTAATGGAACTTATTTTGATTAAAAAATGTTATTCCCATTCTCAACAGGTGTATTGAAAGATAAATTTTGAAAACCGACATTAATTTCCTACCAACCTAATACTATCAACAGATCATCAGAATATGTCCAGACAAGGTTCTCCTAAAAAATCTCCAAATATCCCACTTCTTCTCTCCATCCCTTCAATTCTCTTCTTCGTCTCCCCTCTTCCCCTCATAAAAAATAATCCCAACCCTAACTTCTACCATCAACAGATCATCAGAATATGTCCAGACAAGGCTCTCCTGGAAAGTCTGCAAGAATGCCAGAGTCTCCTAGAAGTCGTTCAAAAAGGCCTAGCCAATTATCTCGAAGCAAAACGTCGAATCTTCCCACGTTTCTACTTCCTCAGCGACGATGAGCTCCTAGAAATTCTCGCTCAAGCGAAACTAGTCGAAGCTGTGCAACCGCATCTCAAGAAGTGCTTCGAGAACATAAAGGAAGTTAGGTTCGAGCATGACCTTGAAATCACGAGGATGTACTCCGCGGAGGACGAAGAGGTCATCCTACGTCCTTCCATGTATCCCCAGGGAAGCGTCGAATATTGGCTCGGAGATTTGGAGAATGTAATGCGTAATACCCTTCGAGAGATCATCAAAGAGTCCCTGGGAGTCATCAACGACATCCCGAGGAAGAAATGGGTTTACATGTGGCCGGGTCAGGTGGCTTTGTGCGGAGGACAGACTTATTGGACGGCGCACGTTGAAAATGCCATTCTGAAAAATAATCTGCGCGGATATTACAGAGTGATGTTGGAACAGGTGCGCTGTTCGTGATTATTAAACTGCGGATTTTTATGCATTTATGAACAATTTTACGCTGCTAAAATACACAAAAAGCATGTAATCTAAAAAAAATATCTGAAGAATTTAAGATACTTAATTCGTTGTAACGTTTAGCGAGTGAAATAGTCCTCTAATTGGATTCTTATTTATTAGCAGTGTTTATTAACGCTTTCAGCACTGAATTTTATTTCTTCAGAAAATGACTAATTTTTAGCAGTGTATATTTAGGGACACAGGAAATTGAAAAAAAATACGACTGAGAATGAAATATATTTTTTTTATTTCGGGAGTTTTCAGATTTTCAGCTGGGATAGCATAGATCCCAGTAGTATGTTACTGCTGGGATGTTTTTATCGCAGCAGTAAATATTGTCATATAAACAAAATAATATATGGAAAAAAATTGTACAATAATAACATGTAAATTACATGATAATGTTCGGGATATAAAATATTCCTGTAGTGTTGTAAGGGTTAAACTTGAAATTTGCATAAACATCCGCAGTGTAGTGAAAATATTAGGTGTATGCAAAATTCTTAATTTTTTTTTTAATTTTCTTTTATTTCTACATAATATAAGTATTGCAATCCCCTTCGAAAAGTTGCTCGGTCCACTCCTGATTGTTCTGCAAGTTGTTCTTCCATTTGCAACGACAATTGAGATGCGGTCAATTGGATTTGCAAATGCAAAACCTATGAATTTGAAAATATCAGTGAGTCGCGACACGATAAAACTATTTCTATAATAATAATATTTCTATAATAATAATATTCTATAATAATAATAATACGTTAAATTTCACGATATATCAAGAATCACTGATCAATTCTTATTTTACCAATTTAATTCTGAATTATTGTGGAGGCAGATCTAAAGGAGATCGGACGACAAGGGGTTAATTTCCCTTTCTTTGTAACTTAACATATCACTCATTATCATTTTTCATTGTAACTCTAACCTCTTTCTTTAACTATGCCTCCAATCAAGACAGTTGTATAACAATTTTCCTCTCCTTCATTATCTTGTTTCGTTTCCTCTTTTAACCTCAATTCCTTCGCTCTTTCTTCATAATTTCCTAATTAGATTCTTTCTCTCTCTCTCTCTCTCTCTCTCTCTCTCTCTCTCGGTCTCTCTCAGTCACACGTTCTCTTTCCCTTGGTCTCTGCCTCTCTCTCTCTTTAGCTATGTCTCCAATCAATATGGTTATATAACAAATTTCGTCACCTTCATTATCTTTGTTCCTTTCCTCTTTTAATATTAACTCCTTCGTTCTTTTTCCATATTTTCCTAATTAGTTTCTCTCTCTCCTTCTCGGTCCCTCCTTGTCTCTCTCTTGGCCTCTCCTTTTCTCTCTCTCTCAATGTCTCTTCACAATTCACCCATTTTCTTATTTTTACGGACCCTTTTATCAAGAAAAACCAGCCTCTCATTCCATCGTCTATCCGACCATCGAATAAAAACGAGAATCATCACTTTGTAAAGGTTCCTCTTTTACATCAGCTCTCGAATTAATGTTACACAGCTCGACGATTTACGGGAATTGGTGCGCAACCCGCAAACTGACATACAGCGTCTGATGTTAGAAGCTGTGATTACGATCGAGGTGCACGCAAGAGACGTTTTGTACAGGCTAATCGAAGAGGGTGTATCAAACGTCAACGATTTCGATTGGATATCCCAGCTGAGATATTACTGGGTCGACGATACGGATTTGAAAGTTCGCGCGGTCAATGCGGAATTTCCCTACGGGTAGGTCAAACTTTCTATAACTAATATCCTAAAGTTTACGATTACACCTCGTTCTATTACCTTTATTTATAATTAAACCTCCAACTGCGGGGCAGTTTTTGATTTTTCAATGCAAAACTGCAAGCTAGCTTTATCTTTTATACAGTTTCGTCCTAAGAATGAAATTGACTAGATGTAAGCTGTTTATTTTGAAGGTATCATAAATCAGTTCCTTCTCAAATCGAAATATTTAGAGGATTGCGATTTAACTTGTGTTACGTTCTAACCCCAACCGACACACTCCGCACTATATCACTCATCATCACCATTATTTTTATTGTTATTATTATCATCATTGTTATCATTATCATCGCCAACATTTCTATTATATTATTATTGTTATTATTGTTATTATTGCTACTATTGCTCCTATTGCTACTATTGCTACTATTGCTACTATTGCCACTATCGCTACTATTGCTACTATTGCTACTGTTGCTACTATTGGTACTATTGGTACTATTGGTACTATTGCTGCTATTGCTACTATGGTTACTATTGCTACTATTGGTACTATTGTTACTATTGCTACTATTCGTACTATTGCTACTATTGCTACGGTTGCTGATATTGCTATTATTGCTGCTATTGCTGCTATTGCTGCTATTGCTACTATGGTTACTATTGCTACTATTGGTACTATTGTTACTATTGCTACTATTCGTACTATTGCTACTATTGCTACGGTTGCTGATGTTGCTATTATTGCTGCTATTGCTGCTATTGCTACTATTGCTACTATTGCTACTATTGCTACTATTGGTACTATTGTTACTATTGCTACTATTCGTACTATTGCTACTATTGCTACGGTTGCTGATGTTGCTATTATTGCTATTATTGATATTATTGCTATTATTGATATTATTGCTATTATTGATATTATTGCTATTATTGTTATTATTACAATTGCTATTATTGTTACTATTCACACCCCATAGATATATACATATACATCTAGTATTAGCGAGTTTGATACCTCTCTTCGCGAAGGCTAACAATAAGTGGTGCTCGTTTCGTAAAACGTATTTGCAAATATTGGTGTAATTTTTCGGTAAGATTTATTTGTATTTTTTGTCTTGGATACTTATACTTTTCTTAGTTTAAATCAATTTGTATAGCCGTTGTAAAGTCCCCCAGTTTCAGTTATGGTAAAGTGACTTATGCCACTTTCCAAATAAATGTGTTTGCTACAACGTTAACTAAAAGAAGGTTGTCGATCTTTGATGTAGGTGATTAAGTCACCTAAAAATTACCGAAGCAGTTAAATCTGGAATAACGAACAATAATAAAAGATCAACGGCATTTAAAATTCCATCAAGCGTGTCATATCAGCAACATAATTGTGAACTCTTTCATGCAAGACACTTTGTATTGCAGATACGAATATCTGGGTAATACGGGTAGATTGGTGATAACTCCACTGACAGATCGATGTTATCTCACGCTTACTGGAGCTCTACATTTGAAATTTGGCGGGGCACCTGCTGGCCCAGCCGGAACCGGAAAGACGGAGACCACGAAAGACCTTGCGAAGGCCTTTGCGATTCAGTGTGTCGTGTTCAATTGCTCCGATCAGTTGGATTTTATGTCTATGGGGAAGTTTTTCAAGGGTCTCGCCAGGTATGTCATCAATTGAATCAAATACTAATTGATTGTGCTTTATCGTAGCAAAAGGGTTAATTATTTTGTCATGAACAGTAATTATAATCAGCTGCATAAAAATTCTAAAAATGTCTGCCTACGTAGGATAACTACAGATGAGGTATCTATCGTATTTTTTTCTCAGAGACAAAGTTAGCTCATCTGTCAATAAATTAATCGAAGAAGAAAGAAAAATGAACTTCTTTTTTCGAGCACTTTGGCGATCAATCGTAATAAGATTAAATTTTTTTTAAATATAATATAAAAAATCTGAAGAAACATTGAATTATATTATCCACGTTTTTTTCAAATCGTTGCGACGCTTTTTCTCAGACTCTACAATGACAAAGAGCTGAACAAACTTTTTAGTGAAGCATAGTTTTAGTACCCTTGTTTAGTAAATATTATTTATTTAACGCTATATCTACCGACGAGTAATTATATATAATTATTTAAAAGTGTTAAATAAATATGTTACAAGAAAAAAAATGAAGAAGGCAAACATTTTGATCGGAAAAATTCGGTACGTGTCACTTTGACCACCTTGATAAAAGCATTAATAAAGGTTAATTTATCAAGTAAAGGCTTACAATTAATAATAACCAAAAAAATTAATAATTAAAATTCCAAATCTCCTACAATCTGTAGACGATGGAAAAAAATAACGTTACGAATTACAGAAACGTTTACATAAAATTTCGAGCAAGTCACTTTGACCACCTTGATAAATCTATCATTATTAAAGCTTAATTTCTCTAGTACAGGCTAAATATTAATAACGACAAGCAAAATTAATTATTAAGTGTTAAAATCCCCTACAATACCGTAGGCGGTGGAAAAAAATAACTTTTGAAATTGCAGGAAAATTTACATAAAATTCTGAGCAAGTCATTTTGACCACCCTGATAAATCTGGCATTAATAAAGGTCAATTTTTCAATTAAAGGTTAAAAATTAATAACGTCACGCAAAATTAATAATTAAAAGTCAAAATCCCCCACAATACCGTAGGCGATGGAAAAAAATAACTTCAGAAATTGCAGGAACATTTACATAAAATTCCGAGCAAGTCACTTCGACCACCTCAATAAATCTGGCATTAATAAAGGCCAATTTTTCAATTAATGGCTAAAAATTAATAATGTCAAGCAAAATTTATAATTAAAAATCAAAATCCCCCGCAATACCGTAGGCGATGGAAAAAAATAACTTTTGAAATTGCAGGAACATTTACATCAAATTGCGAGCACGTCACTTCGACCACCTTCATAAATCTGGCATTAATAAAGGTCAATTTTTGAAGTAAAAGCTAAAAATTAATAATGTCAAGCAAAATTTATAATTAAAAATCAGAATAGCCTATAATACTGTATGTAGGCGCATTTACGTTATGCTAATTGAATTTCCATGTCCTTACATTTACAGTGCAGGTGCGTGGGCCTGTTTCGACGAATTCAACCGAATCGACATCGAAGTATTATCGGTGATTGCGCAGCAAATCATGACCATTCAAAAGGCACAGCAAATGCGCGTCGACGTGTGAGTTATGCCTGCATTTAATTACGAAAATATGCAGAAAATCATTTTTCAGTCTCAGAAAATTCCTTACGTTAAACCTTAGGCCCTGGGTAAAATAAACATAACCTAATTGTTCAAAAATCTCTCCGGATTTTCCAAATCCCATTGTTTATAATGTGTTCGGGCTTTTCAACAATTTTCATACGCTCTATTCGGTGAACTGGAATGTTTGTTTTTATTGATCAATAAAATACAAAGCAACTGACAAACATTTGTGCCTTCAGATTTACTTTCGAAGGAGCAGAAATCACGCTGAAACCATCCTGCGCAGTTTTTATCACCATGAATCCCGGTTACGCCGGTCGAACGGAGTTGCCGGATAATTTGAAGGCCCTGTTTCGTCCGGTCGCCATGATGGTGCCAGATTACGCTCTCATCGCAGAAATATCCCTATTTTCTTACGGTTTTACCGATGCAAAGGCCCTAGCTGGCAAAATTACGACGACATTCAAATTAAGTTCCGAGCAATTAAGTACTCAGGTGAGCTATTGCATCATTTCTTACTGTATTTTTTGTATTTTGTATAAATTACCATATAATATCATACTGTATTTACTTAATTTGATATTTATTCATAAATTTGATGTTACTAATATTATAAATTAATGTTATGGGAGATTTTGACGTTTAATTATTAATCTTGCTTATCATTATTAACTATTACGCAGTACTTGACAAACTAATTGTAAGCTTCATTAAGCTGGTCAAAATGGCTTGTTCTGAGTTTTTTTGGAAATATTCTTGAAATTTCTAACGCTGATTCTTTTTCTTATTTACGACGATTAAATCTATCATGTTGCTTCATTTCTTTTTTCTAATATATTTATTTGATGGTTTTTAATAGATTTAATTAATCATCGATAGATCTAGAGTTTAATTTCAAAAAGATAGCTCAAAGTTTATATAATTCTATTTAATAATTGGTAATTACAATGCACTATTAAAATCTTGTTGGTAATATTTTATTTTGGACTTAAATAAGCTGTCTTTAAATACTTCTTGTTTTCATCCGCGGAATTCGTTCACAAAATTGCACGTTCAATTAAGAATTATTGAAATTATAATATTTCACTGTGATAAATCCATAGTAAACGTAAAAAATTCGCAAAATATTTTCAGAAATGACTCATCATGTGCTGACAAACATTTCAATTTGTTCGCTATCCAAAAATTACGTATAATCCAAGAACAGAAAAATTTGTTATCGGTGGACCTTTTGTAAATAAATTATAAAGAGGGACAATGCACAAACAAATTCAAATATTAAAAATATAAAATTTATATTGATATGGATAAACCATACATAAATTTCCATAATACCTTGATTACCTACTTTGTTTTTCAAACGGTTCCTTTGTACATAGTTACAAAATTTAGCGTAGAAAATTTATTAGCCATTCTAACGTCCTTATTTAAAATTATATTTAAAAAATAAAAACAAATCAGTCGTAGCGCGTTGAATATATTTTAATTTGACACCAAATTCACACCAGGATTTCCCGTTAAAATATTTCTGAATTTCAGATAATTAATCCTTTGATATAATTCAGGGATTTACAACGCTCGACCAATTTATAATGCTTTTAATGCATCGCGTTTCAAATCGACGATCACATAATTCGTGGAGCATTCGCGACGGCATCGCATCGAAGCGCGCAAATATTTTATCTAAATTTGCAGTCCCTCTGAATTTGATGTTTCTCTACAAATGAAGCTAAACGCTGCCCGGCTGATATAAATACGGACAAATATTTTAGTCGATGCCAAAAACAGAGGACGAAATTATTTTCGGCGTATGATTTGCGCACAGGAAATTTATTTTGGGCGAATCACTATCCATTGAATTGCATTATTATGAGAAATGCAGGGCTGAATATATCATCTGTGTTAAAGTTTCACGTCATCATCAGTCTCGTTTATATTTTGCACGTTTTCATGTTTTTGTTTGAAAATTTACCAAATATTATAACAAAAAAGGTTGAATTACATTGATCGAAATAACGTTTAATTAATTTGTAAATAATTTCAGTGAAGCTGGTCCATATCATTCAGTTTGTTTGTCGAAATTCGAGATGTACATTGAATTAAAAAAAAATGGTATGAAATTTTTAATAAAATAATTTTCCAGCTTCGAACTTGGCTAAAAATCCTTTTCGAGAGAGTTAAATAACTATAATGGTTTCACGGTATTTGTAATTTCCTATTCGAGAAATTAAATAGAACTTCTGTTTGGGTCAATTATTCTACTAAAACTATTTTGTTTAACTTTCGGGATAATGGTTTATTAACATTATTAAGACTCTCCAAAGTTGTAACTTTGATTGATCTCGAATTTCTAAGATCAAGGTCATGTCAAGGTCATGTCAAGGTCATAGTATAGTATTGTGAATTGGTGGTATAGTGAATAGGTGTCTAACCTATTTTCTTCGTATATTTCTTCTATCACCCCTTTATCAATTTTTCTTCATTATCATCGCGAAATCATTTTGACGTCATGATGGTTATTGAGGTCATTGAAATGACACAGAGATATACAGGGTGTCCCGTAACTGGTGGTACAACCGAGCAGGGGATGATTCTACATGAAAAACTGGGTGGAAAATATAGAATAAAATTTTTTGATACAAGGCTTTGTTTTCGAGAAAAATGAGTTTGAAAATTCACCGTTAGATTTTTATTTGTGGGGTCATCAAATGATACGGATAGATTACTTTCCATCCGAAATATTAAAAATGTGGAAATTCTGGTGTTCCTTTTCAGGACCATTATGACTTTGGAATGCGAGCGGTGAAAACAGTGATTGCTGTTGCCGGGAATCTGAAAAGAGAACAGAAGGACCTCAACGAACAGCAAATATGCTTGCGTGCGCTGAGGGACGTAAATGTACCGAAATTCTTGAAGGACGATTTGAAATTATTCAACGGTACGTAGAATTCACTGCTAACTTCACTCTCCGACCGAATAAATCTCTGATTAACTTCGTTCTCAATCTGCATTCTCACCATTCCGACGGAAATTATGATTGCAGTTTTTCAAAATTTTTCATTCGCATTTTCATAAATCAGTCGGCGTGGCTTTATGGAAAAGTACATCGTGTTATTACGCGTTGAGCACTATGAAAATTTTGTTTGAAACATATTAACATATTAAAATATTGTGAATCACTTAGGACATGAGGGTAAAACATGGAAGCATATATGTCATTTATTAATATTTATAATGTACATTATCTATAAAAATATAAAATAATTAATATTTGTATTGTGAATTATTATTACGTAAAATTGGATTAAAATGGTTTCTTGCTACAATTGAAGTGAAGATAAAACTTCGCCGGCTCGATTTTTAATTAAAATACATTGATTTAAGTTAAAAATTGACTATTTTGGCTTATTTTTTGAGCTTTAACATGATACAAAAATCGGAAAAAATTAAGATAGCTTAAAGATTTTAATCGCAGCTATAGCGACAAGTCTAGTGAAGAACATTATCAAATTTCCAGTCAGTTGGACAATTAAATCTTGAGATATCATGTCAGCAATATCCAAAAACATCATTTCAAGGAAAACGCGATTAAATCTAACGGTGCAACTATAGAAAAGGCCACAACGATGTTTCTTAAATATTTATATCTTCGTTATTTTGACGAATTACGATATATCCTTTGACAAAGATATTTCCGAAGATGTTCACTTTAAGAAAATCTAAAAAAAATCGTTTTTTCAAAGTTTCAAATGGAAATATCCCTTGAAGTGCAAGGCACTGTGGCAAAATGGTTAAAGTATGTTTAATGCATCCAACTGTAAAGTCGCTTGATCTTTTTCGGCAGGCATCGTGTCAGATCTCTTCCCTCGTCTCGTCGAGAAGACAGTGGATTACGGAATTCTGGAAGCAGAAATTCGTAGATCTATTGTAAGAATGAAACTGGAAGACGTCGACGGTGAGTTTCCATATAATATATAATAGATGATATACGATATACGAATGCTATTATCACGTAATTTTACCAACTAATATTATCTGCACACAAAGGGTAATACACTTCATGTTTCGCATAGATTGCAGGAACACACATGTAAATTTAAATATGTATAATAACCACCCGGATCGCAGCTCGAAAGTGTCGTAGAAATTCGTTAATAGTTGCTAAATTAACAAAGTTTCTTGAATTTGTTCTCTTTAACTACGTCAAACAATACCAATCACAATTCAATTCAGTAGTTTACATTAACCGTTTGCACTATGAAGTGACCTCTGGCGTGACAAAACCATTTTTCCCTAGAACTCTTAAGCACCTCTGGCGTGACAAAACTATTTTTCCCTAGAACTCTGAAGTCACCTCTGGCGTGACAAAACTATTTTTCCCTGGAACTCTTAAGTCACCTCTGGTGTCGCAAAACTACTTTTCGACGGACTGCCACTGCCATGACTCCTAAAATGTACAGTTTCAGGTGAATTTGCAACTACTAAGGCTATAACACGTTATTTACAATAATAATTTTAAAATGATCGACCAGATGCGGCGGCAAAATTGATTTGAAACTTATCAATCCATAGCCTGAACTTTTGACTTTGGATCTGCCGATATTCTTCGCGCAATTCCTATACTTTTCGGTTGTTTGTTTATTAACCCTTTGCACTATGAAGCCACTCCTGGCGTGACAAAAGTATTTTTCCCTAGACCTCTGAAGTCATCTCTGGCGTGACAAAACTATTTTTCCCTAGAACTCTGAAGTCACCTCTGGCGTGACAAAACTATTTTTCCCCAGATCTCTTAAGTCACCTCTGGCGTGACAAAACTATTTTTCCCTAGAGCTCTGAGGTCATCTCTAGCGTGACACTTCACATATAAAACAAATTAGTGGAAAGCAGTTTTATTTAGAAAATGCTTTGAAATTATGTGTACGTACATAAAAGTCTTGTATTATACACTTCTCAGCATAATAACATTAGTATTCCTTATCAAATGTTCAAATGCAATCGCAGTGAATTGCGTATAAAACTTATGTCTATAAACATCCCAGCTGTTTGATAGAATTAAACAACATCAACATCGGACCACGAAAATCGATTATGTGGTAAATTACATATGCTAATGGCAGATCCTCAAGCAAACATAATGATTGCCTAGTATGTTCAAATCGAAAAATAAAAGGTGGAAGGCGAACAACAGTCTACTTTTGTGAAACTTGCGACAGGAAGCCATTTTTACATGTAGGACATTGTTTGAAAAAGTACCATACTTTAAAAAAGTATAAATGACAATAAACTAAATATTCGTATTTTGATATTATAGATTTTTTCTGAACAATCGTTTTGTTAATATAACATTAAACTTTAAATAACTGCAAGCAATTACTTCGTACCTAACATGTGATATCAAAACCACAAAAATTAAATCAGAGTTGGCCGAGAAGAAACTAGGGAAACAATTATAGTGCAAAGGGTTAAATATCTTAGAGGCATTTGTAACTTATTTCACCTAAAATTCTCAAATATTCGAGAATTCCTTCGAAGTGCCATTAACAGGAGTCCACGAGAAAATCTACAATTGTGCCTTAACGTTGAAGTTCTTCGCGAGTATCTCTCCATGCTAAAACCTTCGGCAAACGCAGACTAACGAAACGAAACTTTGCGATTGGTTTAATTAATTCCCCTTGCGAAAGGATTAATTCGTATCTTCGGGATCCCATAAATCCCGCACTTCTATTTCAGTCACGTATCACAGAGCACGCGCGAGAATAATGCTTTTTTTTCATTCTTAAGTCTACTCCTAGATTAACTTGTCAATGCGTCGCTTTAATTGCTACGAAACGTTCCAGATTTGCTACGTGGATTGAAGATCGATATGTTTAAAATTAGAAATTCTTTTGCAATTATATTTTCACACCATTGAATTCGATACCTCTGCGTCACTTGAAAATGACGAAACATTCTCGTTCTTGGCATTAGACTTTTGAAAATTTTGTTGATTTTTAAATCTGGTTTATTTTTACTGATAAGTTGATGCATCCTTCGAAATTTGATGGTCATTAACTCTTTTTTAAGCGCCATTTCATATTTTTGTTTTAACAAAATTTTGTTGATTTTTTAAATCTGGCTTATTTTTATTAATAGGTTGGTACGTCTTGAGAAATTTCAAGGTCATTGACGTTTTCGTAAGTGCTATTTCATATTTTTGTTTTAACAAAATTATGTTGACTTTTAATTCTGGTTTATTTTTATTAATAGGTTGGCACATCTTGAGAAATTTCAAGGTCATTGACGCTTTTTTAAGGGTGATTTCATATTTTTGTTTCAACAAAATTATGTTAACTTTTAATTCTGGTTTATATTTATTAATAGGTTGGTACATCTTGAGAAATTTCAATGTCATTGACGTTTTTTAAGCGCGATTTCATATTTTTGTTTCAACAAAATTATGTTGACTTTTAATTCTGGTTTATTTTTATTAATAGGTTGGCACATCTTGAGAAATTTCAAGGTCATTGACGTTTTTTAACCGCTATTTCAAATTTTTGTTTGAACAAAATTTTGTTGATTTTTAAATCTAGCTTATTTTTATTAATAAGTTGATACATTATTCGAAATTTCAAGCTCATTGACGTTTTTTTAAGGGCGATTTCATATTTTTGTTTTAGCAAGATTTTGTTGATTTTTAAATCTGATTTATTCTTAATAATAAGTTCGTACATTTTTCGAAATTTCAAGGTCATTGTCGCCTTTTGTAAGTGCAATATGTATTTTTGTTCCCATCATGTTATATTCAAGATCAAGATGAGTCTCACTAACCACAACATGACCTTTCCACCGCCTTAAACATAAAAACGGAATAAAATTATTTTAACAAGTGTTCAAACTCTTAATCTAGACCAAATAGTATTTATTATAAAGTAAATAACGAAATTGGTTTCCCTGATTACAATTAGTACCCTGAAAATCTGTTTTTTTCCTAAAACCCGACCGAATTTCAAACGTTTAACATATAACGATAATTTACTGATCCAGACGAACCACCTTGGAATATTTAATTTCATAATGACAATTAATAACTCCCGTGATAATTTGCTCCGCTTAAAGCCCCCATAATTTCCGCCGTAATGAGCCCCCTCCGCTATAAAGGAAGTAAGATAAAAATGTGCTCCGAGATTTCTTATAAAATTTAATTGCCCTTTTCCTAAAGCAATAATTTAATGTACTCGGTGCGGCGGAATAATATGTATATACAAGTCGACATGAGGTGATTCCTTATCAAAAGATAAGAACAAAATATGGAATAAAAGAGTCTAGCAGGATAAGCATGATGAATCGGTGCCCACCTCAATTGCAACAGTTATTGGTTGCTAACAAAAATGTTTATATTTCAGAAACGGTTGACCTTTCGACCTATGTTTACTAAAGCTTTTTTACTCAGTATAGTGTATCCTATATACCATATAAATATTCAATGGTTTTTTTAACACCCTGTATAATGCCCCCCACTTGAAACATTATTTTGCAAATTTTCAGATGGCTACCCTATGCCACGTTTAAGGGTGTTATAGGGGTAAACCTTTTTAACTTTCTCATTTTTTTTCTCGGAAACTACAAAAGATATTTAAATCAGCTCAACGCCAAAAAATTCTTACTGATTAGTAGTATTTCACACATTATTTTCAAAATTTTATAACTCTTTTTGAGGGTAGAAAAAAAATTAATTTCTTGAGGGTGATTTTCACAAGAAACCCTTGAAATGACACTCACTAAAAACGTTAAGGATAATTCTCTGGTATCTAAGTATTATCCTGCTAGACCCTTTGTTCATTTAACGCACAGTTTTTGCGACAATTGAGTTTGAATATTCTAATTTTAAATAAAACATTCATAGAAATAAATTTCTACAACCTTTATTATGCAGTTAAATTATCTATTAAAGAACACGCAATTTAAAAGAAAAATATTTCTTCATGTCCTCTAGTTATCGAGCTATCCCAAGCAATGTATTTTCAATCCGCAACTTCGACGAGTCTTTTAACCCCCTTAATGTGGGCGATGGCCGATAAAAAAAACCACATACGAGATATTTTTTTCAAGAACTATATCTCACATAAATTTCATCAGAATTGGCGTGTACGCTTCGGATTTTCAAACTCGATTTTCCCGAACACTAATTGTAAGTCTTAACCCTTAACGTTCCAACTGTGCTTCTCAAGCACCACCGATGTGCGGCGCTCTACTCCAACTGTGCCTCTCATGCACCACCGACGTGCGGCGCTCTACTCCAAGTGTGCCTTTTAAGCACCGCCGATGTGCGACGCATTACCCAATTATAATTAATATAAATATTGTAATCAAAATTATATTACTCCTGAGATGAATAAAGACTGTTTTGAATGACTTTAATATTCTTTTTTACACGTCATTGTAGCATTTAAAATCTGACACTTAAAAACTTACAAGTAGAAGTATGATGAGAATAGGTTGGAGTTGCCGGTCGATATTCACAAGTAAAAGTCGGAGCGTTAAGGGTCAAATTAAAAATGTTTGTTGTTGTTTTCTTATAAGAAATCACCTCGTGCCCCCTTATACATGTTCTTCCGTTACACCAGGTATAAAACTATAACGGATTTAACGCTGATAGTTCTAGTGTTAAGTGCTATGGTCATTTTTCCTCGGACGTGCAGTTTTACCTAGATTCTGAATGACCAAGAATATATAAAGATCATATTCTTAGATTTCTTGGTCTGACCGAAGGACTGCTTTCCAGAAAGAGATCATCCTTCATTGCTAGATACCATCTGAAAGTCCTTCTCTATTCTTTACCATTGCTAGTAAACTTAGAAGCTGAAATATTTCACCGACCAAAGTCCAAATCCTAACAATTGCTCACACAAATCTACTTCTATGAGCAATAAAAGATTGTTTAATTCCTTTTAACACTTTATTTACCACAATCCTATTACATTTTTGTTTGCCAGTACTCATCAACGGACATTCTATTAATCGGTTATTACAAATGACAATAAAATAAAGTTACACTGTTTCGAAACATTTGAACTCTCGACGACTTAATGAGTATTTTTTCACATCTGGATTTTAAAATTATAAAGTTTTATAAATAGCAGCATACACTTCTGCGCAAAATCCTAAAGAGTTGAAAGAATAAGTTGTCGAAGCTGAATTCCGACATATCCGTCGATAAAGATATTCTCGAAGATATTTACTTTAAGAAATTGCAAAAAAAATCGATTATTACGAAAGATCCAAATGGGAATACTCCCTTAATGCACTCGCTGAAACAACGGATCGTAGATTCGCATACCGGCGTTGGAATAATAAACGAATTCTCCGTTACTTATTCACGATATCGCAAAAACTACACTCTGAGGGACCGGGTGTGCTATCGGACTGAATAATTCAGCATGAAAGGGTTCGAAATGAAGGTAGAACGAGCCGACCTGGCTGACGCGTCGTCATTATTCACAATAATGTTTTGACGTGGAGAGAACAGATCGTGCATTAAGGTTCTCTTTTTTTTTAAAAAAAAGAAGACGTAGAAACAAAAAAGGAAGAATAGGATGAGGGAGGCTTCACCCTTCGATCGTTCGTCGTGAAGTTATATTGCGTCTGGACGTTATACTTTGTGCGTTATCATGATTGAATGTTATTGTTGCCTTTGTTGTTAGTTGGGTGTCTGTAATAAAAACTACGGAGAACTTACTGTAGGAATTTTTTTTAGTAGAGACGCCGAAGTTGAGATAATTGTTTGATGGGCAAGAGTTTGAGTAGGTTGTTCTTTTACATTTTTCACGGAATTTAAAAAAGTTGTTTGTAACGATGTCGATATTATCATTACGGAATGTTATCGTTGTTAAGTACTATTATGTGATAAGTTTTTTATTAGAGATGCTGAAGTTGCAATTGCAGCCGTCTGTCAAAAAAAAATCAGATGTAGATTTACAAGTTCGAACAATAAGTGTAATTCCTGTGTTTTGGAAATTAGTGATCGGAAATCTAATCTTGGAAGTAGAATTTTAACATTAACTTGCAAAAAAACGGTTAATTTTTGACACATGGTGCCTCTCAGACGTTGTATGTACCTATGCAACGACGTGATTATGACGAGCCAATAAATAAATTTGAAATTAATTTGCAACCCTTCCGCGAATTTTGTTGCTAAATTTTTTCACAAATTTCCGCCGATCCGGAAGTGCAGAGCACCGCCTGGTACTTCGTGACAAATCATTTTAAAACACTCTGTACATGTGGGCCGAGATTTTATAAAATAACAAGCTCAGTGACCGACATTTTGATTTTGACTGTTTACTTTTTTTCACCAAAAACATGATCAAAACAGCAGAAGCCAGTTTTAATTTAATCTTTCGCATAATCTATATTCGCATTGTCACCAAACTGTCATTAATTTGAAAATTTATCTTTGAGACGTTCAAAAATTGTGCCTACATGATGTAAAGACAAAAATTTGTAATTTATTCTTCTATGAAAAATAAAATACACTTTTCCGGCTTCTTCCTCGAAAACTTTACACAAAGCACAATAATATCTAAAATCACAAAAAGACATTCACTTCCACAAACAAAATAATGTAACTTTTTTTGATAAAAAAAAAACTTTTGATTCGCTAAATTAGTAAATAAAATAATATCAACTCAATTTCCGTCACTAATACTATAAAAATTTCATTACGACTGAAAATAAAAAAAGAATTCCACCAAATCGACGTGTAACAGCCAAATAACAGAAACAGTCGGCTAATTCGAAATTCAAAACAGAGAAATAAAGATACTCGAAACGGACGCAATTGTTACCCGGGGCGCGAAGGATCGGGAAGGAGATATTCATTGAGGAAACATGAGAAAATAGAAACGTAAATCGCAAAATGCGACGGAAGAAACGAACCCGGTGCTCTTTCTCTCGCTCGAGCGTGAATAGATACATAAGAATGCGAAATGTATATGGAAAGAATAAAACCGTTGGGTCTCTCCGCGTCTCACCGCGTCGCCGAATTCGAAATCAGGCTTAAGGAAAACTCTCTCGCGACCCTTCTCTCCCTATTCGACAATCTACACGCGAGAAAGTGAAAGAAATTTCTTTATGGCGTGCTAAGCTAGCCAATATATAGGCGATTTCGTCCGCCAGACTATTAGCTTTAGAAGCTACAAGATCCCGGAGGGTATCGACACATTTGAAGTTTCCCGGGGTTCGTTGTAATTTCTGGTTTTTCTTGGCGCGAGATTTGAATCGGTGGAACAAATATTTGCACTTTAAGGTTAAGTATTTTTGAAATATTTTAATTGTTAGAGTTGCGTTATCGTCTGTGACATTAGATATTTTGTGGTTGTGAATTTTTTTATTTTGGGGACAATTTGTTATTAATACATTATATTAATAAATTAAACGTGAATAACTTTTTGATATTGGTAATATCAGATAAGTTTGAAGACTGGGGGTAATTCTTTATTAAATCTCTTAAATCTTCTTTATTAATTCTTATTAATTCTCGATATTAAATTGTCGACAGTTTGTAGATTTTGTGATTGGGCAGCATCGTAATTATAATATTAAATTTTGAAATTATTAATAACTGATTCATTATGAAGTTCAAAACATTAAAAATATAATCGAAATTACCGAGTTTCATGATGTAACACGTCTGTATCAGATAATTGTTGGTTCAACGATTTCCATAATTTGGTTGTCACGTGTAATTATTAAATACTCGCGCGAAACCCGAGGGTTCCAATTTTAAATCTGAAATATGTCCACCGTAAATGAATTACAAGGTAATGACATACGATACGTCGGCACCAGATATCCAATGATCCCACAATTTCCGTGATTGAATAACCTCTAATTATTTCGAAGCTCTAAGAAAATTCCTATCAATTAACGATTAATAGATATCCCTATTAACTAACGATTTCGAGTGGGCCAAATAAATAATTAATATCAAATGGCACAAATGCACTCCATTTAATATTCTACGTTGATTGATTCATTATTGCTTGTTAAACTAATCGAAATTAAAGTGTGTTGCAATTCCCAATTCAATTTTAAGTAAATTGAATAGCGCGTTGATTGTTAACTGGAAGCGAGCCACATTTTAAAGTACAAGGAATTTTGTGGGTAATAAGGAGCTGTGATTTTGTTTGATCAATCTAACCTAAAATTAGACAGTCAAATGTATTGTGCAAAGTTCAATGTTTAAATTTAAATATAAATAATATCTACAAATAGTTATTGTATACAGAGAAATAAAATAAATATATTCCAAAGAAAACAATTTATAGGAGAACGAATAAAGTGGAAAGATGGATGAAGGTACAATGCAGAGATTGTAAACTGGCTTCCAATCAAATGAACTGTCTCGTCGGAGTCACTCGTATTTGTTACCTTTCAACTTTACTGGCTGAGTCTGTTACATACCCAGGTTTATCGAGCTATAAAGTTACCAAGAAGAAGCGTCGAAACAAATAAACGAAACAACGAAAACAAATGTGTCGAAGCGATAGAGAGCGACGACTGAATCGCATTGGCGTAGACCTCTACTTTGCTTCAGTAGCATCAAACAAGGAAAATAATATTTTTTAAAAGAGAGTACTAATTTGAAAATATACAGAGTGTCCCAGTTTTTTCCGGCCAAACATTGTCAGCGTGTTCTACACGCAAAAGTAAGAAAAAATGTTATATGAATATATGCTCTTAAATGTTTTATTAAGGAGTTATAACTAATAATACAAAATGATAACGAACTGGTATTGCGTCGACACAGCGTACGAACGAATTATGAATATTTCTGTTTGTGTTTACATAAACTCTTATGTTTACTTGCTGAAGTAGTTGATATCATAAACACTGTCGTCGAGCGTCGATGTTCGCGAAGGGGGATCCCCTTATGTGGAGGGGATAGACGTGTTGCATTTATTCACCCAAACTTTTGTCGCATTTATCCAGCTTTGACTGTATATCTCAGTAGAAATCAATGTCGATATGAACTACTTCAGCAAGTAAACGTAAGAGTTTATGTAAACACAAATAGAGATGTTCATAATTCGTTCGTACGCTGTGTCGATGAAATTACAGTTCGTTGTCATTTTGTATTATTAGTTATAACTCCTTTATAAAACATTTAAGAGCATATGTTCATATAACATTTTTTTCTTACTTTTGTGTGTAGAATACGCTGAGAGAGTTTGACCGGAGAAAACTGGGACACCTTGTACATGGAATGAGATTATAAAAATTCTACTGTTCTCCCTCATTAAATTATATGGAAGAGGTTATATTGGGTACAGAATTGAAAGTGCAGACTCGTGATTAGTGAGTCCAAGCACAAACTCCCAGTTACCTACGAAAAATGTTTGCTATGTGGAGCTACTTAAAATGTTAGGTTATAGGCGAAATGGCCGTAACAATTAAAGCTGAAAAAAAATGATTGGGAATTAAACTCTATATGCAATTGAACGATGGGATTTCCGAATTAGTGGGCCGATATTTAAACCCCGTCACCTCTGAAAAATTGTTTTCTTTTAGAATGCTTTAATTTGGCGAACTTTATATTTTATTCAAAGAGATACATAAGACTGGTACAATTACTCTCGCATGTGACTGACTGAACGGAAGTGGAAGTAGAGGTCGCTAACAGAAGGCGATCGCGAACAAACATGTCGGCGTACAATTGACAAACACGGCGCGGTCTTTTGAATGTAATAGTACTCCCGCATTTCTGTATTAGCAGCCATTAATATATCATAGCTTGAGTGGTTCAAAAGCCACGTAAAATTCCTAGACGAAATGAGCGTAACAGTTAACCCTTTGAGGACTACTGACGCATATATGCGGTCTGTGAAAAAATCTGATTATAGTTTACCGAGGCACGTATACACGATTCGAATTGAAAAATTGAAATATTATTCTGCAAATAGTAATGTATGATTCCGACACATTAACAATCGAACTTTCTAATAAAAAAATAGTTTTTCATCGCCAAAAGATTATCTCTTAACACTCAGAAAAGTGTCCGTCCGCAAAGGGTTAAATCTGAAAAAAAAATTGGTGGGAACTAGGAATACAATTAAACGATGGGATTGTAAGAAAGGAAACGGAACAAGAATAACACAAACGAATTTAAGAAATAATCAACAACGTCAAACAAACACAAAAAGTAGACTCTAATACATAAAACACAATTCAGAAAACCATAAAGGATAGACTATTACATAACATACATAAACTAATTATTCCTTAATGCATAAACTAATCCGTTCACTATTACTTTCCGTAAAAGACTGTTTAACGTTTATAAACAGCGCCTCTCGTCGTGCAGGCTCACATTAGGCACTAACACTCTTACAGGATTTTCCAATTATTGGCCCGTGTTTAAGCCCCGTCACGTTTAAGGGATTTTTTTCTGAATTAGTAGCTATTAATATATCATAGCTTGGGTGGTTCAGAATCCACCTAAATCAGTAGCTCCTAGCTGAAATGACCATATCACTCAAATCCGAAAAAGTGTAATAAAAGTTCCACAATTACTTTTAACACCAGAAACTCCCAAACAAAATAAAATTCTACTCCTATGTAATATAAGCACATTCACTGAACGCAACAACCTGTTTCCCTTCCTCTCTGTCGTTCATTTTCCAAAAACTCAGCACCTCTCGATCCCTCTGCACTACATAACCTCACAACGATTACCACACCCCCAAAAAGAGCACACAAATCACAGTCCTCCCACATGGCAAAAGCCAATCGTAAAACACCTGTAGGTCGAACGAAAGCAACGCCAGTTTCCAACTGACGGGGTATCTCGTTTCGTTAAATCGCCAGGCAATCTGACGGGACGACGACGTCTCCTTAACTCTGATTACAGAATTCGTGAGGAAAGTTATTCAGCTGTACGAAACGACGGTCGTACGACACGGATTGATGCTGGTGGGTCCGACAGGCTCCGGGAAAACAAAGGTAAGTGCCCGAGAGAATCTGGTGTCGTATTCACTGTCGTCTGGGATGGGGATTTCCGATTACGAGGGGTGGCAGAAGCAGGTGGAGCCCTCTCCACTTACTTTAATCAGTTATCGGTTTTCGCCTTGGGGTTCCTCGTGTCCTCCCGTAAAAGAGAAGTTCCGTAGAATTGACGATAATTACCTAAGTAGTCCAGGTGGCTGTTTTCCCATTGCCACCGCAGATTTTACAGTGGATTGCACGATATGGGAAAATTGAATTGTTTCAGCGAACACTCTCGTTTTTCAGTGAGCATTGTGAGAGGTGCTATTAGACTGATGATAACGTTGAACTTATTTCTTTACGCAGAATTAATCATTTTTCTACGACTTTGTTTTGAAAATTATCACCTACAAAATACCGTTGGGAAATATTTGCTGCAAGAAAATTTTTAAAATATCGTTTGTGCGGAAATTAATTCTACGACAAAAATGCTTTCTTGTTACGTAGTTACTTTCACTTAACCCCTTGCCCTATAATTACGAATGACACTCGTGATGAGGAAAATGGGACAGTTTCATGTTTTGCAAAACCTATCAAATTGAAAATATTAATGAGACGCGACGCGATAATATTATTCCTGTAATATTAATATTACGTTAAATTATACGATATATCAAAAATCACTAATCAATTTTTATTTTAGCATTTAAATTGTGAATTATCGCGGAGGCAGTTGGAAAGCAAACCGTAGGGCAAGGGGTTAAAATAAAAAATAATAATTTCTCTGAAAATTTAATGAGTTGTATTTTTTGTAGCATTTTTTACTTGGGGCATGTATATCTCATTAGTAGCGAAAGGATTAATGTATCTGCCGCGAAAATTGTTAAAATGGATATTAAATCTTGTAATAGCAGCTTTTTTGTTTGTTGACAGTAAGTTTTTGTAATTATTACGTAGTTTTTATTTATTATATTGTATTTCTATAGGATAAAAGTAGATAAAAGATACAACAAATAGATATCAGTGTTAACACTAGATCTTGGTGGTCAAAACAACTTGCTCTGAATTTTTTCTGGGGATTCATCTAGGGATTTTTAATGGGACCTACTGGAAGTTGTTTTAAAAAAGAGTAAAAGAGGGCGCGACGATGTGTGACGCTATACGTTTGTTCGGAGTAACCGCAGTATTGTAATCACAATCGAATAATTCTACAGTTCTAGTCATATATTATATTCATTTTTTGTTAGTAAAGCGTCATATACGAGAAAGAGGGATAAGTGCAAATTGTTTAGTTCCCGTGACTCTGAATAGCGGAAATATTCCCGATTAAAGCCTATCAATAAATGTTCCTGAAACTAACGCTGTTCCTTTTTCAATTTTCTGCGTCGATCTTATAGCTTACAAGCTGTTCAATGGATTAAGTTTTCTGCCTCTTTTTTTGATTAATTGAATTAAACAAGGATAGATCTAGTGTTAATATCAAAGGAATTATGTGCTTTAAGATATAATATATAATATCAGAGAAGACAATAAAGTCATACGTTAATTTTGAGTATGAGATAATTTTATTGAAGCTTTGAAGTTCTCACGACTGCCTTTATGGCTAATGAAATTAATGAAACTTTTTCCAAATCCAAAAAAGAATAGGCTTTGAAGTTTAATGAAAATAAAAATGAGCAAATTATTTGTCTGAGACTCGTCTCTATTTCTACTAAGTGTACCTAGAGAAAAATTTGCTTAAAATGATTGCTTTCCATATTAATAAAAATTCTCATATGAATATTTATTTGAATACAAACAAGTATGCAAAGAACAATTTGATATTTCTGCAACACTGCAAACTTTCCGTTCTCAATGATCATACATCGAATGGTTGACTTATACAAAAAACATAGAATTTTTATATAAAAAACCGAAAGAATTTTATCGAAATATTTCGATACTTCAACAATATTTGATTTACGGAGAAAAAATGGATTACACAGTAAACGGTGATTGAATAATTCAAAGCGATCAATAATTCATCGACAACCTTTCTTCTCTCTGTAATTTCATATCTCGAGTGCGAAGGCCATCATAAAGATTTAATAACGTTAATGTTTTCATAGAAGAAGAAAAATATACTTTATTCATGGAAATGGTAAATAACGCAACAGGTAAAAACGGAATAACTGCGGTGGCTCGATGCTCCTTTAAGGATGTCTTCATGAAAGGATACTTTCCTTCTGTTGTATTTTTCCAGAAGAATTTCTTTCTCTGTAAACAGCATTTCTCGCGGTTTAGTTAGTTAAATGCGCTTATAAAACGAGAGGTATATTATTGTTGGGGGAAATATTTTCATTATTTTAGAAATTGTTAAAAAATTTTATTTGAAGGGAATTAAAACACATACGCTTTTTTTGCTGGTTTGGTGAACCAGTTCTCCATTTTCGAATTTCGTTTAGCACGTCTCTGCTTTAACTAGTATACACCTATACCTCGCAAAAATAGAGAAGTCCTCTGGCCTGTGGTTTGTTCTGATTCGCCTGACGGATAGAGACATTCCTCTTTCTCACGTCATTTTTTATTCTAACGCGTTATTGGCCGAAATAGTCGCATATTCGTTGCGTTGTCATTATGCAACATTTTAATTTAGAATTTTATTAGTCTTGATTAATGAAAATTTATTATGAATGTGAAATTTTGTGTGAATCTCATACGAAAATGTTTTTAAAGTTTGAATTTACTTAGACCATTTTCAAAATTAACTGTATGACCTATAAATGACTTAAAGCAGTAAAAAACTACGAGTTTTATCAGAAACATTATTTTTAATGAAATAATTCATGAAGATTTATTAATTATTTTTGAAAAGAAATCCATTTTTGTCATTTTAGGCTTTTATCATTATGAGTTTTGAGATTCTTAAAATGTTCCTGAAAAACTGGAGGGATGTAGGGTAGTAAACACATAATATCTTTATGTTTTTCTTCCGTTACTGGTCTAGTGGTGGTGTATAATGGAAGTAATTTAATATTTCCGTATATTTTTTCTTTATATCCGAAAAATTAACATATTCACATAATAAGTACGTTGTCATTAACTTACCTGAACCGCTATCTGTTGACATAGTGGTAAAATATAAAAATTATTTTTCCGCGATAATTACTTCGAAAGAGCCAAACTGAATTAATGCACTTTCAAAATAAAACTAAATGAATTCTATATAATGGCAAAACGGCTAACACAATGTAACGGTTCGTTTTTCACAAATTCACAAGAGTGAATTTGCGTTTCTCGTTCAAAGAATGTGTTACCATCGTTATCATTATCGTCGTCGGCTGATTTGCAATAACTGATAAGCTCAATTTTTTTAAATTTTTGACTTAAACCACTTTCATAATTAACACTAAATGAATTCCACATAATGTTGAAATAACAACCACTATCTAATGGTTCATTTTTGACAACACCGTGAAAATTACATTGAATTAATTTAGTTTAAAATAATGTGGTGTGAAATAACTGATAAACTCATTTTTCTTAATTTTGACTTAGACCACTTTCATAATTGACACTAAATGAATTCCATGTAATGCTGAAATAACAACCACTATCTAATGGTACATTTTTGACAATATCGTGAAAATTACATTGAATTAATTTAATTTAAAATAATGTGGTGTGAAATAACTGATAAATTCATTTTTTTACAATTTTTACTTAGACCACTTTCATAATTAACACTAAATGAATTCCATATAATGTTGAAATAACAACCACTATCTAATGGTTCATTTTTGACAATGCTGTGAAAATGACATTGAATTAATTTAATTTAAAATAAACTGGTGTGAAATAACTGATAAACTCATTTTTTTACAATTTTGACTTAGACCACTTTCATAATTAACATTGAATGAATTCCATATAAAGCTGAAATAACAACCACTATCTAATAGTTCATTTTTGACAATATCGTAAAAATTACAATGAATTAATTTAGTTTAAAATAATGTGGTGTGAAATAACTGATAAACTCATTTCTTTCAATTTTGACTCGGACCGCTTTCATAATTATGGGCCCAATTACGAACGAAAGTCGAGCGCCACCTGTATACAAATCAAAGACCTCTCCATCCTTCAATCTCCACCAGCAAATTTGCGCAAACAGTCCAATCTCAATTCTCGATTCCTCCGCAACGAAACTCACCCCAGCATTTTGAAAACTTCGCGATGCCCTACCCGGCTACAAAATCCACGAAAAAAGATGACCTTCTTTCACTTCCTTACGAGTACCACTATCAGGCTCAACCTGAAAATCCTTCCGGCATTCGAACAGCCGTCGCAATAGTTTCCAAGGTATATCGCGGATAATACTTGCGGCGACGTTTTCCCTCCATGAGTTCTCGCAGAGATGTTTCTGCCAGGAGGAATGCTTTTTCCTCTTCCTTTTCTTCCGTCTCGTCCTCTTCATACTCCTGTCCTTCCGTCAGGAAGGAAAGTCAGCCTCGCTTTTATCGCAAGGGGAACTGTCTCCGTGGAAAACTGCCTCCATAGAGAGATTGACTTCAATGGCTCGGGGTACATCCACCCCATGGGATAGTTGGAAAAAAGGCCTGCTCCGGAATTAACCGCATCTGACGGTGGGGATGGAGCACATCCTAAGAATCATCCCTTCTTGTGTCGAAGTAAAAGTCCTCCCTCTTTCGTCTGTATCTCGCTGCGATTTTTTTCTCGGAGGAATGTCGTGTTCTGTGGAAAAGAGGCTGCAGGGAAATTCTGACAATGAGTTACGGTGATTTCTGATCGACTGTTTCGACAGTTTGCACTTCTTACTTTTTTTTTACCTATCGGCAACTCCTTAACCAGTTAACTGTGATTGACGAGTATACTCGTCATGGAGAAATGGCTCGATTTTGTGTATTGACGAGTATACTCGTCATGCGTATAAAGAAGTGACCATTGGCTATTTAAATTGTAATTTTTGAGAAAAACAAAACATATTCACAAATTGCAAGATATTTAGAATATTTTGAGGTCATGCCGGAATAAAACAAACAAATAAAAAGTATAAATAATTTGAGATGAACTTTATGCGTCCCCGTATGCACCAGTTGAAACAGCTTACCAGTTCACACAACGAATTTATTTATGTGCGATGATAACGTTTTTTAGATGTTAGCCCAAAAGGGGCAAAGGCAAAAGTCAGAAAGTTCATTTATAATAGGGTTCCTTCAGGTATGGTCAGTCATGCGACAAATGCGTGACGCCGACCAGGTACTGCGCCTATTGATACCTGCTGGCCCGAAGTTACCTAGTTATCGAGTGGTGTAAATGTCAATTGTTTGATGTTAGAACCATGTGCTGAGATTAGAGTAATGCCCGGGAATTTTGACGGTCACTAAAATTCATAGATATCCGGCGGGAATCATGTTCCGGATTATATACCCGGAACTTCAAAAACAAAGAACCCTACGCGAAGGTGTTTACATTGCTATAAATGTAAGATCAGGAAGGAATCGCGTTACTGGTGTTCCATTTGCAAAGTCCCATTGTATATAGTACCCTGTTTCGCTGAATACCACTCCACAGCAGAATTTTAAATTCTTGCTCTTATATGTATAATATTTAATTTTTATTGCGTTTTTAGTTTAATATGTATGTAATATATGTGTATGTTAACCAAATAAGTAAATATTAGTATTAAAATTGTCAATTTTATAAAATAAACCCATCTTTTTGATCCAATATCTTTCCAGCGCAACTTACTCTGTGATTGACGAGTATACTCGTCATGGCTCGATTCTGGCGATACAAAACGGTGCGCACTCTCAAACGAGGGCGCCACAGTTAACTGGTTAACACATTTTCTTAGTGGATTTTTTCTTTTTGTTTTGTTATTTACATAAATTGGTAATAAGTTATATTTCTAATAATTATATTGCTTAGATAAATTAAGCGATAACACTTTTCGTAACATTTGGCGCCTTAACACTATGGCTTTTTGATAAAAAGCTGGTTTTTGATCGGCGATGAGGGGCTTGTTTCTCAATATTCAAAAAAGTCTCCGTACGAAGAGGGTAAAAGGCTTGCACTTGCAATTAGTTGGCCCGTGTGCAAATTTTCCACCATCACCCCTTGGAAATCCTTTCTAAATTAATATTTAACATGTGATAATCTCGGTGAATTGGAGTACACTTAAAGCAGTAAAACCGAAGTGAAATGACCTTGTAATTTCAACCAAAAAAAATGGCATCCGGAAATTTCACCGCCCGCGAAACATCGCCAGCAATCGCCGTTGAAGCGGAAGCATCGATTTTTTGATACACATGTCCGGCATGTTGAATCCGCCATTTTGTTTTTTGTAATTTTGACTTTAGATTCGTAATCAGCGACCCAAAAAAATCAGAATACTGACTTTGGCGCGGAACGGTCGATTTTTTGATACACGTATCCGCCATTTTGTTTTTGGAAATTTAGACTTTAGATTCGTAATGGGCGACCCAAAAATTATCAGAATACTAATGTTGAAGCGTAAGCATCGATTTTTTTATACATATGTCCGCCATGTTGAATCCGCCATTTTGTTTTTTGTAATTTTGACTTTAGATTCGTAATCAGCGACCACAAAAAATCAGAATACTGACTTTGGCGCGGAACCGTCGATGTTTTGATACACGTATCCGCCATGTTGAATCCGCCATTTTGTTTTTGGAAATTTTGACTTTAGATTCGCAATCAGCGACCCAAAAAATAGCAGAATACTGATATTGGCGAGGAACCGTCGATTTTTTGATGCACGTGCCCGCCATGTTGAACCCGCCATTTCGTTTTTGGAAATTTCGATTTCAGATTCATAATCAGCGACCCAAATAATCCTAATTTGTAAATTTTTGTCTAAATCTAAATCGTTTTGAGGTTTTGGTCAGGATTTCGGCGAAATCGATCACTGTGCGCCGTAAGGTGGTCCAGCTAACATAAAACAAATGGTAAACTGCTGGCGGTGAATTTTCATAGACTCAAAAAAAATATAAAAAGAAATTATTATCTTAACAAAGGATGCTAATTTGGATAAATATCATTAGATTACATGAATCGTCAACGCCATTGATTCTATAGCGTTGCTTTAATCTAAACAGAATCATAATGATCCAGAAGAACAATGTTATTTTTCACAAGATGATTCGTTGCGAAAATAGATTAAAATTTCAGAATAATATTTAAGAGTATTGCAATGTAATTAACGGTAATATTTCGAGTAGCCGATGACTAATAACGTGTTATCATTTAAAAATATCGAATCTATAGAAAAGTTTGAGAACCACTGGCTTAGAGGAAAATAACTTTAGCAGGCTTTTACAATTATGACTTCCCTCTTTAAAATTATCCTGTGTTAGATTGGAAATACATTTATAAGAAGACAAAGCATAAGATACTTGAAGCTTTTAAGAAACTAATTTCATCTGAAATTATCCTATGCTGAATAGAGCATGTATGTATGTCCGAGAAAGTGTCGCAAAAGACCGTTAAAGCTTTTAAGACTGCAATTTTCTCTACAACCGTTTACCAGGATGACAGGATTTTATTTCTCAATATCCTGAAAAGCGCTGTAAAGAACTGAGGCTTTGAAAAGTTTAAGTTCGTCTAAAATTAACGTATGTTAAATTAATAGTGCATATCCGAAAATACTGTAGGATCTTAGTAAATCAGAGTACCCCTTTCTTCTTCCCTCGACATATAATCAATAAATTTTCTCTCTTTCCTTCGCTCTGAGATTATTCGCATTAAATTTTAAAAGATATCTCAGTAAGTCCTTAATTTTTCGAAATTATACCTCCATGGACATCATCAAATTTCTATCCAGCGGCAAACGTAGAGTTTCAACAATAATCTAACGTTATCAGAGTACTCTGTCATTTTCAGAGCTTTGAAACTCAAATAGATTCTATTTGACTATCGAATTTCCGAAGAGACAGTTTTCATTTTGCCATTTCTGCTTATGCACTTCGGTGGACCTCTTGAAATAATTCGAAGGCCATTTCTTTTTATTGATGTCTTTAATAATTTTAACCATTTATTGTCTCACATCTGCTACAACTGTAGTCGATATAATTCTCTGTTAAAATAACTTCAATTTTGGGATCTGTGGACTGGTTTATTTATTTAACAAAAGTGTCCTAAGGTAATAGTAGTATACTACCATAGAAAAAATGTCTAATGTTAGAGAATATTACAACATGCATATTAAATGAATTGTCAACAGACTGAATAATATTTTTCTCGCTTCACATCGTATTATTATTTCCCTCGAAGCAATTAACAGATGCAGCTACATTGTTACTTCATTATCTTTATTACATTATATTCAATTTTAATTTAGTGGCGGCTCCGTAACCGAGATTTTTTTTATCGCAGTAATATGAAAATTTTAAAAAAAATCTCAATTTTTTTTATCAATTATAATACAAGGAGAAATATTACATAATTTGTTTCCAAGTATTACGATCGCAGGAAATGGCCGTTTTGGCCCTAGTTTAATTCAAAGTTGGACCAGTTGCTAACAAAGGACTCGATCAAGTAGCAAGCGAACTCATAAAGTTATAAACCTGGTGATCCCAAAGCGATACCCAGAAAACCGACAACCACAATGTGACCTTACCTACTTCAGGAGTTGTTGGGTTCATCTTCACGCTAGGGTTATCTCCTTGTTTCTAGGGACGACCGCAGTGACATCTTGATCCACCGTTTCAACGGAATACAGCGTTGTTAGGTTAATTAAGTCTTTAACCCTTTGCAGTCCTATGTCGAGCTATACTCGACGTAGCTTTTCACTTCGTTTTATTTTCTATCGATTTAACATCGACTTTCCAATTTCATAATTGTTTTGTAATAACACCGAAATATTAGAATTTCAGAATATATTCAGAATTTTCATCATTTTGTCAATATAAATGTACGTAGTTAATGAAATTACAAATATAATTACTTTGAAAGTTGTGTAAAAAACTTATATTATTTTATATAATTTCTATATATATATATTCTATATATATTCTATATTATACAATTTCTCTGCTTCACTTTTAACTAATATTTTAAAAACCATCACATTATAAAATTAAATAAATTTAATATTTAAAAAACATAAAATGAGTGTATTACGTATACCGATATTTTTCAAACCATTCAAACACAAATCCTTATATTGATATCTCCATATAATATAAAATGGACTTACACCACTTTCAAAGAAAACGGCTCATTTTAAAACTGTTTGCGGAACACAGTTTCGGAAACGCTGGTGTAACCCATAGTTTTCCAACTACTTTGGGTCGTACTCCACTTTTTCAAACAGTGACTGGGTGGCGCCCTCTAGGTGAAGTACATTTTTATTTATCTGTCGGCAGACATTACGATGAAAGCAAGTACAAAAACAGAGACAGATAGGTTAGGTGGAAATTACATTGACTCTGTGCTAACAATTTCCATTGTAATAGAATCTTCGGAGAGCAGTTGCGCGAAAGCGGCGTGATAATAAATTAAACTTTCGCCATCGCTTGCCTTTGTTATCGTGAAGAGGAATTGATCTCTCGATAAGCGCAAATTCTTGATTACTTGGTATATATGTGGAATTACGTCTGGCAGACGATGCGATCGTTTCAAGCACGCTCGAGATTGCGATAGGTGAGACGTTAGATTGCTCGAAATACACTCTCATGCTTGATAGATGGCGCTCATGATAATTAGAAGTCGAGGGTACGCCTTAATTGGGGACACCATTTCTGATTGTGAGAAGATTGTTCGTAGAAAATAGTAAATGGAAGTGAAGAATCAAACTTCTAAAAGAAAAAAGGCAGCAAACTTGGAAATATAAATAACAATTGTGGTACAGTACCCATAGAGATGCGTCACGTAAGAAAAATGTGGGGGAGATCGTCATCTCAAGAGGTGGCGTCTGGAGACGCATAGTTTTTAGATAGATTCATTTTAGAGACCCAGTTAGACACATCTTTTTTTTAGTCATCATTAGATACCTTTGATTATTTAGTTATTTAATATTTTATTTTGTATTCTATTTCTTCCATATTTATTCAGTATATGTACTATTTATTATTATATATTAACACATTTTAAGCGGGTATTTTCTCGTCAAATTCTTACCATATAGCGGGCGATTTTCTGCAATACGCGAGTAAAATTACTTCTGCATAAAATAGCTATAACTTTTGAACTATGGGTTATTTTTTAATATACTTTCAGTTACTTTTTAAAAAAGAATTCCGTTATTCACTTTGTTTTGTCTTCTCCCGCGCTTTAATAATAATATGCACGAAACGAGTTTAGACGTTTCCCGCTTAAGATATGTTAATCATTAATTTGTGCGTGTGTGTTATTGTTATTTATTCCAAATCATTACGGATCCTGACAACATCCACCACTTAATTTTATCCATGTCTACACATTAGACATTCAAATATCTATCCTTAATTTATTCAATCGAATCCTACTACACAATAGATCTCCTAGTTATTTCTCTGCAGATATACAAACAATGAAGGAGAACTTTTCTAAACATTTTAGCACCTAATTAGCGCCTGAAGCTCCCGAAAGAATAATTTTCTGATTCTCTTCAAAAAAATCGATTTCACTCATCTCAATGTCAAGTGTCCCATTTGACATCAATTTCACGCGCTATTTAACGGTCGCCATTCATCGCCAGCAAAATCTTTCATATAAGTCATTAAAGAGAGTATCAAGAGCTCGAAGAAGGGAGAAAAGCAACCTTGGAATTACACGTCAAATCAATTTCCGTAAAATAAGATAAACCCAGCATAACACAGAACAAACAATAAAGGATGAACAGGGGAAGTTTAACGTAAAGTAAAACTACAAAGTAAACAACAAACGATCAACTCGTCGGTCGAACCCCTTTCAAAGGGTGTCAGGTCGAGGGTTGAAAGTTGAGGGAAGCATGGGGATTACCGGCGGACATTATAGGGAGCCCGTAAGATGTCGGAAATAATTAAGACAATTCATCATTTACAAGGAGGGTCATGGAATGTTGACATAGCTTAAGGTCTTGACGCGTCTTCAACCCCTTGCCGTGCCATTTCTTTTGTGACTGCCTCCGCAAGAATTCAGAATTAAATCGGTAAGATCAAAATTGACCAGTGGTACTTGATATATTGCTTAATTTAACGTAATGTTTTTATCATAAAAATTGTAGGATTGCGTGAAGTGCAGGAGCGTTACGGAGATAAGTGCGAGGGAGAGAGAGAGAGAGAGAGAGAGCGTGCTTTCGATGCAGCGTCAATGCGAGACGTGTGTTTTTGTGTGTAGGTTGCAGGGCCTGCGGAGGAAAGTTACTGCGTAAGAAGGCCCAGTGATTTTCCGAGCAGCGAATCAGCGAGCGGCGTATTCCTTAGTGTGTTTTTCGGGAGCGATGGAGCTAAAGCGATAGACTAGCAGTTTGAGTGTTGCGTTATTTTTGTATTTTATATTTTATATTATAATAAACCTTATTATTCTTCGATTACTTTGAATAATAACTCTACAAAATAATTTTTTCGCGTCGCGTCTCACCGATATTTTCAATTTGATAGGCTTTGTAAAACTTCAAAATTTCCTATTTCATTTACAATTTACACCATCACAAGCGATAGACTAGTATTTTGAGTGAATTTGAATGAGATTTCTGCGTGTTTGTGTTATTTTTGTATTTTATATTTTATCGTTTTATATTATAATAAACATTTTATTATTCTTCTATTACTTTAAATAATAACTCTACAAAATAATTTTATCACGTCGCGTTTCACTGATATTTTCAAATTGATAGGTTTGGAAAATTTTCAAAATTTCCTATTTCATTTACAATTTACACCGTCACGAGTGTCGCACGTTATTTAAGGCGAGGGGTCGCTGAAATTCAACGTCTGACACCAATTTTATGTTGGAATCGCACTTCAGCCACCAATTTTAAAATTATGTTTCTGTAATACGGGTCGAACAATTTTTATTATATGGAAAAGAATCTAAGACTTTCGAAAACAACCGAGATAAGAGACGCAGAACGACGGTAACGCTGTGTAGCAGAATTGCAAACTAACAATTGTCTTATCTTCGAGCCCTAGGTCGCCCTTTTAAGGATTCCAAAATAGTGTGGTTTGAGGTTAGTTGCAACTCTGACCCACGTGACTAGGATTCTCAAAAGACGGTGGTTATTGCTGCGACGTCTCTTGATAGTTTTGAAATATTTAGGAAAAGCAATAATTGACCGAGAATAAGCAAAGTGTCCTGTTTGAGATCCGAGTGACTTTGAGGTGTATTTAAAAAAAAAGAATTTAATATGAGTCGGTATCCAACAGGTTTGAGCAGCACAGGAACATCGACCATCAATGGTATCCTCATTTCTGCACCTGAACATTTTATTTACCTACTATACTGTATATTGAATAAATATTTTTTCCAACTTTCCCAATCGTAGTGCTAAGTCTTTGCCGGATCATATTTCTGTCAATTCACTTATCTCAACCGAGCCATGTTTACTTTAATGCCTAACCTATTTTACGACCACGCTATAGAGCGTTCTTTACTACACCCTAAGTAATTTTCCATGGATTCGTTGAAAACGGGGCATCAACGGTTGGCTGCTTTAAAAGCAGACCGTTTCATCGATGAATAAACCACTGAAACGTCGGGGATTTTCACGTGTAATGTGATATCCTGTTAAAAAAATAAATCAGCTTTGAATTTCGTTCGAGACTGCTTTCAACGCTCTTAAAAATGAGGAAGTCGATAAGGCAGGGGTTCCCAATATGCGAATCGCGAGATCAGATCATCCGCAATATTGCATATATAGAAGTATTTTACATTTTTACTAAATAAAAATTGTTAACTACTAATTAAAAAATTGGTAAAAATACTAATTAAAAATTGTTCAATTGAGAAAATTCTAAATTTTATATGTAATTTATCTTGTTGTTGAAGCAATTATATATCCGAAGAGATTTCGCCAAACATGAGTGTTAATACTAGAACTACCAGCGTTAAACATATTATATTTAAATATATTAAATAAGTACTATGGTGAAAGAGACATCACGAGCTAAAAAAGATGCCTAATTCAGTAATTCATGTTTTAAAAAATAGTCGTGAAAAATCTACTGCATGACTTACAAAATAAGTATTCATAAGTTTGTTCTTTACATCCAACTTTTTATCACGTTGAACACATTTTTCCCTAACACTTCTTCTTTTGGCCCACCAAATATTTTGGAATTTACAATTTGGCCAACCTAGGTCAAACTTTGGGAACCCTTGGAATAGGGGAATGTATGTACAAACAGACATCGATGCTGTAAATACTACGATAACATGGGAAACGCAGCTTCAAAATTAGGTAAAGTCGCATCGTTATGGATATTGTACATTGATACAGGCATATGTACAAGGTGTTTCAAAATTATTTGTCTCAACCTACCAGGCATTGCTCTAGAGCAGGGGTGGTCAAACTGGTCCCTACCGCCCACTAGTGTGCGTTTCAGCTTTCATGGTGGGAGGGAGAGGTTTCGTTCGATACTGAAGCACTCACCTTTTTTTAATTTAATTGACCTTTTGAAAACGTAAAATGGAATTTTTTTAAAGTATTGTTCGAAAAATTTTCACTGCATTGTGTAAAAACATTTTCATTGTGCTTATGTTTTATAACGAATGGAACCGGTGGGCTGTTAGAAAATTTTACTACTAACAGAGATGCAAAAATGGGCGGTAGGTATAAAAAGTAGAACTAACCTTGCTCTAGACCTTTGGATAGGTGAATATTTCCAAAACCAAAATGAAAACTTCGCAAAACCCTTGGAAATGAAGGTCAAGTGTTTGTATTAGGACGACCAGAAAGAAATCGCATATTTTTTATAACGGCAGGTTGTAAAATACGCTATTTCCTTCTGGTCCCCCTGATATTATCAATAAATGTCCACCTATCCAAAAGTGTAGAATAGTGCTTCCCAATGGGCCTTGAAGACATCTAATGGGCCTTTTTTTGGTCCAAGGCAAATTTAGGGGGCGTTGAAGACATCTAAGGGGGCTTTTCTGGTCCAAGGCAAATGTAGGGGGCGTTGATGACTAACCGCCATTTTTCAAATTGTGTTCCGTTATGTTAAAAGAATAACGGACATATTCAAGGTGGACACAGATAGCGCTCCACCTCGTATAATATAACATACTTCACCTAAGAGGGGCGCCATTGTAACACTGTTTGAAAAAGTGTTCCAAAAAAAGTTGGAAAACTATGGGCTACATTGATTTAAAAAAAGAGAGTGGGTGTATTTTTCTGAAAAGGAGGCGGTAGATCAAAAAAGGTTGGAAACTTACGGTCTAGAACAACGATTGGGAGGTCGCGACAAATAATTTTGAAACACCCTGTACATGGTGGAGTATATACACAGAACTTACAGCTATGAATTCCGATCGAATCCTGTTGCTCGATGGTAGTTAGCACATATGGCTTACGTTGGCTATGTCGATACGTGTACGAGCATTAATTTCGCATGATGGAGATGCTTCGTAATACTGTTTGAACTGCGTTGAGAGTATTAATTTAGCAATAGTAAGAAAAAAATCTTTAAGACTTTTTCAGAGATAGAGGTGCATTGGTGAATATTCGTTTAAAACTTAAACAATTTGACAGTGGACCTTCTATTTTCAAAAGTCTAATGACAAGGACGTAGCACTTAGAATAATATAGGATTCCGGAACGCGATTGTGGGGGCAGAATAAAAGAAAACGGATATACTAAGCTAAAACTATAATTAATAAAAATAACACGTAAAACTAGAGTAAAAACTAAACTGAAAATAACTATAACTATGACTTAAAAATGATCGTTTTAAAATATACGTCTTAAAAACTCGTCTTGTGTCCGTTGTGTCTTAACGTCTTCTGTCCTAACCTCTCGTCTTTTGGCCCTACGTCCTTATCGCTCATTCGCACACGCATTCACAAAATGCACACATATCACTTATCCGTCCGACTGGGTGGTAAAACACAATCGGGAATACGATTTATATGAATTATATGAAAGAAATGTATTGGAAGTACTAATTCGGGAATAATAAAATAGACTGTGGGACTGAGGTATATTTACAGGTACTTGTGTCAGATCCGAGTATCTCTTTATCGGATCTTTAAACTTTTGACAAGTCGAGTGATTGAGATTTACTGCCTAAAGAAATTTGAAAAAAGCTGTGCAAATTTCATAACTCAGCTTCCGTTGGAATAAAACGTCTTTTGATTGTTTTATTTACCTGCATAACCACATATTTTTCCACTATTATACAAATTTAATATATAAATTTATTATGGCTGCATAAACATTCCTTTGTCATTCCGCATAACTGCACAAACAATCTCGTGGAATGTCGTCTCCGACAGAACAGTGGAATTGCGTTTATTAAAGTAAGAAAATATTGCCCTTGTAAAAGAGATTTAACATGGGATTAGTCAAAGAGAATTTCTCTGACAAATATCTAGGAAAGAAATTACCGACGGTTCCGTTGTACAGTATGTGAAAAACAGTTCACTCCATACAAATTTCCCCGGGCTATTTCCATACACAGTAACATCCATCTTTTGAAAATTCTTCCTAAAACCCGTGGCAAATCAAAGATCCTTTCATCGCTCGCGTTTCATTGAATCAAAATCCTAACCTCTCTTTTCGGTGTCCATGCGTTCTTACTCGGTGAAAAAGGTATATGACCTCAGTAGAAGAAAGGATCGACACGAGGCAATTTCGGAGGCAATCTTTGGTAAATGGTAAGAACATTTCTACGAAGTGTACCGTAGAGCACGTCGCACAGAATCCACTTAGCAGAAATGCTCTCGCCATCCATCGAAGGTAGTGTCGTACGACGACCCTTTTTAGATCAAAAGGGGCACGGGCTCTTTCTCTCCTTACGTTGAATACAAATGTAAATTCGTTTCCCTCGGAAAGGATGAATTTGCAGTCGATGCAAAGAAGGATCGATGGGAGGGAATTTTGAAGGTGTTCGTATTGTTTCGATGTGTGGTTTGGGAGACAGAATACTTCGGCGTATTGCAGCCACTCCAGTCGTCGTTAATCGCTAGTGTACACTCAGGGAAATTGAATTTGACACCCTAAACATCAACTGGTGAGAACTTCCCTATTGACTATTCAAGTTTATGGAGATGGTTTGGTGAAAATAGACGGAAGAGGTTAAATTTTATCAATTCACTTGGCTTCCGGGTTAGGTTAAAAATATATAGGTTAGATTTTAGAAATTGAACTGGAAAGGATATTTTTAAATTAAAGGTATTAAATTAAAGATATTTTGAAATTAAATATTTTTAAGTTCGAAAGTTATCTAATGCTATTGGTCATAGGCGTAATAAAGATAGTGGTTGAAGCTAAAATATAGGGCAATAATGACATTTACTTGACGAATATGGGCAAAATGTAGCGATATTTTTCAATTTGCTACTTATTTATCAATATTAAACTATTCATTTTTCTTTTGAACAAGCTGTTTTGCATAGGTTACTCCTATTGCTCAGCATTTTTTAATAATAAAAGCTAACATGCCACGAAAATTCTGATTCTATAAAGTTTCTAATTTTTTAAAATGGTAAATTATTTTCTATATTTTAATACATGAATTACCCGCAAAGGTTAACTGTGATTATAAAATTTCCACAAAATGCAACCAAAACAGCAACATTTTCAATGCACAATGCGATGTAAATGTGTATTCCGTCTTACCTTCATTTCAAGCTTCCGCCCTTCTCCAAAGTCGGTGTTCGAAATTGCCACTTCGGCCTCTCCATCGCCCTCCTGACCTTTTCGAAAATTCCTAGTGACATTCGGAATTCCCAACGGTATTCTTCAATTCAATGATGTAGTATATTTGAATGGGGAAAAAGTTCCTTCATATTTTAGCGCAAAAGTGAAACAAGTTTTTCGTTCACGAGTCACAGAAATTTTGCAGCGACGATTTCTGACTTTGCCTTCAAACGACAAAAGATAGTGGAGCGAAGCAGCGCGTATTTAGCTTAAAAAACTTCATTTAAAATATGAAAAAACTCTTTTCACTTTTGCGTCAAAATACGAAGAATTTTTTTCTCCGATGCAATATGAATTATCGATCGTTCGTATACGATAAAAAGATGGGTGGAATTCGAAAAGACGATCAGAAAGCACGTACATTTGTACGATCGCTATAGTAAATTTATTATCAATAACATTCCAGCATTTTATGAAACAGCCTGTACATAGAAAAAAACATCTCACTGCTTCTACGAATACATGGAAGGTAAATAAATACGGTGGTATAGAGTGAGGCGCACAAAAAATGACCTCTTACAACAGTTCGTACGTAGAGTGTCACAATCAATTTCCCCGAGTGTACAATGCACAGCGGGTGCGCAACGTTTACGTCTTCGGCTAACTACACAATTCTTTTTATACAATACTATATTATATATTTATTACATACTTTTATACAAAGGAATGAATGCAATTCATCGATCAACGGTCGACGGTCGAACAATTCTGTATTTACATCCGACCAATCGTATTCGGCGGTGCAAAAATAATAAATAAACTGTTCTATGTACATGAGATATTCTCAGGCCCTTAATGCAAATTCTAGGCGCATCGGATTCGTAATATAATCTCCTTACGTCAAAAGATTGCATAATATCCTTATATACTATATATAATATGTGGATAACAGTGAATTCTAAACGTCGAAGAATTCTTTAATTAACACTAGAACTACCAAGGCAGTCAAAGTGACTGGTTCTTAATTTCTCTGAATAATTCTGGAACTTTCTAAGTCTTCTACTCCTTCATTTTCCTGTAACTTTCTTGACAAATATAAGGAATTGTACCGTTCAAATTTTCTTTCCTCGGTTCTTCCTTTTCTTTTAACATATTCATTTATTATTTTTAAATATACTAGATTAATCGTCGGTAGTTCTAGTGTTAAGGGACTTGGCCAGAGACGGATTTAACGCCGGGCCCACCGGACACCCGCATTAGGCCCCGAATTCTAAAGGCTCCCGCAGAACTCCTGATTATTATTATGCTATTATTAATTATATTATACATGTGTTGTATATTGAACTTTCACTGTAAATGAAAGATTAATAATAAATAGTGTTTTTATTTATTTAAAAATATGGCTAACATGAATTTTTGTTTTCCCTGCCTCTCTCGTTTTTTTAAGGGGCCACATATTTTCTGCAATTATGCTATTATTAATTATATCATGCATGTGTTATATTCAACTTTCAGTGAAAATGAAAGATTAAATATACATAGTGCTTTTATTTATTTAAAAATATGGCTAACATGAATTTTTGCTTTCCCTGTGATCTTTCCTTTTTTTTAGGGGGCCCAATATTTTCTGCTGCGCCAGGGGCCTCAAGTGGCTTTAATCCGTCCCTGGACTTAGCGTCCAGCCTCGGCAAAGTTCAAATCCTATTTACATGTCTGCCTGACGTCTCCAACAATCGTAAAATTGTTCGAACGTCTGCATTATGTTATCAACAATTCGGCGATTTTTAACGAGCTTGAGACTATAGATATCTTTTATATGGAATAAAATGTAATAATAAAATTTGTTATTGTATATTAAAAATAGTTTTTTTTAAGTCGATGCTAAGTGACAATGGGAGACATTGCGACTTATAGTCAAAATTGGTGTCTGATGATAGAGAAACTCGTTGATAATCGACGACGTGTTCATAAATGGTATTTTCATCATGGTACCTTCGTTATAATAACTGGACAATTTGGACCTACAAATTTCTTCAAATATACTGCTCACAAAAATTAAGGCATGTTCCAAGATGCCCCACTACGCCTAGAATCCCGTACGGCTCCGCAACTCTCGGGGCCCGAGGTCGGAAGAGGCCCAAAAGTTGATATACGTTTTTTTAACTTTACCAAAATTCTCCCTAATTTAAATTACATTGAAAATACACTAACAAAAAGCATAATTTTTCTTCATGTTTTGCATAGGGCCCCGCATCACTTACAAAGTGGTCCCTAGAGGCCCAAATTATATTTTGCAGCCGCGGGAAAATTTATTGCTTTTGCGATACAAAACCAAGCATTTGATTTTTTTCATTGAACAAAAACATCAGAGAAGCGAATGACAAGTCAATGAAAGTTGTTTGATTGTGCAAATGAAATGCAAACTAAATTATTGTGATTGAGTAGCAAGCAATATGTCGCTGAGGATTAATATGCCAAACTGAACGACAGTGCCGCCATTGACTGTTCAGCAGGGTGTATGTCACCCAAGGCTGCCAAAACACCATAACAGCGATGGGGAAATTGCAGGATGTGCACTTTCGAGATCAGGAAAAATGCAGATATTCACATTTTTTGAAACATCCTCTATCTCAGCGATTTCCAAACTGGGAATTGCGCCTCCTTAGCGAAGAGCAGGTAAATTCAAAGGGTGGCGCAGAAAGTTTAAGAAAAATGTAATTTTCATGACATAACCTTAACATAGAAGAATACAAATTATTTTATTTAAATAATTTGTACTTGCCGGCGGTGCCAAGGGTCGGTGCAATTTTATAAATGCAACAGCAGAAGGTACCTCCGTTCACAAATCAAGCGAAAACAGTGCAATATTAGATCGGGGAGGAGGGGGCAAGATTGTATCTTGTTAAGGTGAGGAACGGAAATAAAGAGTTTGGAAACCACTGCTCTAATTTTTGTGAGCAGTGTACATCTCACTCGGTCATCTCGTTTAGCGCGAAAAAATACATTGGAATGAATATGATCATGTAGAAAAGATCTTGTGCTCACAATTCACTGTGTTTTAGTGAATTTTCATTTAAAAAAATGTTGTATTCCCTTTTTTCGAACAGGTACATGTCGTTGTGAATAAATGTTGTTTTTATAGGTACATTGGCCCTTCGTGTTCTAAAATTTACCATGTCACTTAAAACAATTCGGATATTTTAATTATATTTGTCGATACAAAGGTGCTATCGTACAGTCAGGTGCTTTAATTCTGCGCAGTCGTTACATACTGTGATTAATCTCCTTTCACTGCATCGATTTACGATTCTGTCGCATTAAATGCACAATATAGTAAGAACAAATTACAATTAAGCGTAAAATATTTTTAAAAAGGTGTACTTTGTAAAATTATAATGAGTTCCTTTACATTTCATGTCAATATTTGCCAATATTTATAATTATACGAGACAATGCTCGTTTCATAGAAAATTGCATGGCTGACGTAGAGCTTATTTCTGGGAATTTGGTATTTTAAAATTTCTGCGAAAAATTAAAGCTTTCACTCGAAAAACAAGGAAATCATTTTCCATGCTGAATTAAATACTTTATTTGATGTACAAGCTTAAAGTTCATACAGTGATATAGTCGATAAAATTGGAATTTTAACTGCATACAAATATATATATCACTAACGATCCATTATACAAATATATACATTTAATTGTCGTAAGTGGATCTCAGAATTATCGAATTCAACTGTATTATCGCAACGTTAAAATTTTCCATTTCAAACTTCACATGATTGGTCGTTTGCAGTGAAGTACAGAACCTTTTTTATTACATTTATTTTATCGATACAATTATCCGCTACAAATGCAAATCCCTAATTTTATCATTGATTTTGAAACCAATTCGATACTTACGTCTTAATAAAATAAAGAAATCTCATTAATTAACATTAATATACTTAAACAACAGATTCTCAATTCAGATCAAAATCAACAATAAATTCTTAACATTAATTGTCCAATATTGAAAAATGATAATAACATACTCTTCATGGTGCATTTTTATTAACAAACGAAGTAACAAAATATTTTGTACAGTCGAAGAAGTTTGACGATAGCACGAAACTTTTCTTAACGTGAACGAAACAATTGTAATATTTATCTCGATATTAAAGTGAATAAAAAAGTGTACAATGCGACGCTACTGCTACGTCGGGGATTTACGTGAAAGTAAGAAAATAGAATTTCCTGTGAAGCTGAGCGGTAATTGCAGAAGGTGGCTTTAGTGGCATGACGTTCATACGGATCACTGTTTCTTTTCTTTTCTTTAGCGAAGCTCACTTCCGTTGATTGTTATTACGTCGTTGCAGATGAAATGTCGGATTTTTTTCGCCTCGTCAAGTTGGCCGCTCTGTATAAAGAAAATTCCTCGTGAAGAAAATCAGCAGTTCTGACGTATCGGAACTTCAGTAATACCATTTGGTCCCCTGTTCGATTAATTCTTTTATTGTTTCTCATGTTTCGAAATGGGATACGAAATTGTTTTAGTCGTTTTAAGGAACAGTTATTCTTGTGAGATGTCAATAATCGATTTGATCTTGGCTTAATATTTCAGTTTGCACGTAGACTTTTATTGTACTTGAATTAGACTTGAGGATTTTAGGTGAACAAGTTTATATGTAGGTATTCGAATGCTTGAGATACGGATTTTGTGTGGAATTGAGCCGATCTATTGCGAATCGCATCGAATTGAATCGAATTGGACTGAATTGGGCCGAACTGGGGCGAATCGATCCGAACTGAACTGAATCAAAACGAATGAAACAGAATGGATCGAAATTGAACCGAATTGGGCCGAATTGAACCGAACTGAACCGAATTGAACCGAATTGGGCCGAATTGAACAGAACTGAACCGAATTGAACCGAATTGAACCGAGTTGAATCGAATTGAACCGAAATGAACCGAATTGGACCGAACTGGACCGAATTGAACCGAATTGGACAGAACTGAACCGAACGGAACCGAACGGAAGTTAATTGAACATAATTGAACCAGATTGAACCGGACTAAACCGAATTGAACCGAACTGCATTTAATCGAACCGAATGGAACAAAATTGAACCGAATTGAGCCGATTGAACCGAATTCAGCCGATCCTCTTTCAATTGCATATCTAACTAATCTATTAAATAGTATTTAATAGTAAATTAAATGTATTAAACAATTTGGACTAGGTACAAGAATAAAAGTAGTTGTATTTATATTCACAGCGGACTGTGTTTGGTGAGTTCTAGATGAAACATTTTACAACAAAAAATATAATAAAACAATTGCAAACGTGCACGAAAAAGTGCAAGATCGAACAGAAAGCCAGCCCAAAGTGAAATATTGTATAAATATAATATTAATTTACAAATAAGAACTAATCCTTCGTGCAATCTAAGATATCCGACCAAAAGGAAGTCCTCGACCATTTGTTCACACAATCGCGAATCTGTACAAATTTCCAAGATAATTGCGAATAAGTCGTTAACGTTGAAAGCGGTTAAAGTCAACCGGATCCCTTGGAATGATAAAGCGATACGCCTCGACTAACTTCAACGCTCACGTGACTCGTTATAAAACATTATCTCGGATCGCAAGTCGAGTGCATCCAGAACAAATTGTTACATGTTAACTAGTAGTTTAATTATAGTTTCAACGGCTACACGAAACGGTTTTCGTTGAAATAACAAGAGTCCTCGATGTCAGTGATTACTGCACTTTCCCACGCGAGTACGTCTACGTTTAATAAATTTCCTTTGTTCCCGCAGCCGATTTCTCAAAATCTGTTAAAACAGTAATAGCCCCGGGAATTCTATCATGAAATAAAAGTTTTTTCACTGCACGGAGTTTAAAAGTCGTGAAATGGGTATACGTTCTGCTTTTGATACCGAAGTTCATAATAAATAATTAATACTTAAAGGAAAAACACAGGGTGGTCCATATATTTGATTTCTTTGCTTAAAATTCAATAATTTTTTTTTATTTTGAATTTTGTTTCATTCTCTACCGTTAAAATAATTTAATGTAAACAATTAGACACCGAATCACGTTTCCAGGGGATAGTTAACCCTTTTCCCTACAACAACGAGTGACACTCGTGATACGGCTGATGGAACAGGAAATTTTGAAGCTTCTCAAAAATTATTAAATTCAATATATCAGTGGAACACTACACGATAATATTATTTCTATATTATTAATATTGCGTTAAATTCGAAAATATATCAGGAACCCCTAACATATTTTCATTTTAGCTATTTAATTTTCAATTATTGCGGAGGAAGTCACAAAAGAAATCGTAGGGCAAGGGGTTAACTAATATCGAGTACCATTAACACTAGGTTTACCGAGATTATTTGTATAACAGCCAAAATTGAAAGAAGGTGCACGGTATGAGACACAGGGTAAGGTTAGAGTGTCGCCTGCGCCGTCTATTCCCACCATATCGGCCCTGGAAATCTGAGATCGACCAATGACATCCGAAAACGCAACACTTCTTTCGTCGTTCCCATGACGACGCAACGAATGTGCAGCTTCATCGGCCAGTCACGCGTTAGAATCGAAAATGACGTCAGAGCGACGTCTTTCTATCCGTTAGAGCAAACCAGAGGCCAGAGGACTTCTCTTGTCTTCGTAGGCTTTATATACTGAGGGACCAGAAACAAGGCACTTGAGGGGTAATTTTCTCTGATTCGCCCGACGGATAGAGACATCCCTCTCCCTCACGCATTTTCGATTTTGACGCACTATTGGCAAGAGAGACCCAGCATTCGCAGTGTCGTCATGTGAACGACGAAAGGAGTGTTTTATTTTCGGTTGTCATTCGTCGATCTCAGGTTTCCAGGACCGACGTGGCGGGGATAGAAGGTGCGAGAGCGATCTCCCTTTCCGTCCCAAGTGCCTTGTTTCTGGTCCCTCACTATATGCATGCCTGCACGTGTATAAATATGAATCAGAGACAACAGGTATACCACACAGAGAACTTCAATATTACAAGGCTTTGAAAAAAATGAATTTCGAGATACACTCATTTCGTAGAATGGATAAAACTTGTTGTGAGTACAACTAGCAAAAAGAAATGTAAAGGGCCTTTGTAATTTCTCTCACGAAGTTCGAAATGGGTCAAAATGACCCGCCCGGAGAACCTGGTGTTAATGTCCTGACTAACTATGTACTTTGTACTCGTCCAACTTCTTATCTGTTGCTAGTTTTAAGTTAAAAAGGGCAGAACTCTTAGAACGAGGAGAGACAGATTGCAGGATTTGTGCGCGTAAGGTTTGTCTGTGTCTTTGAAAATATATCAAGTGGAGTTTTTTACTTGGAACTCGAAGAACTGCTGAGCCCCACTAATATTTTTAGCAATCAAGCTTCTGCTGTATGAAATTCTTATTTTTCTTGAAATACTATTATTAAAATCACTATTATTATACTACTGTTGTTAATAAATGGTATATAAATTTTAGACACAAAGGTTAGTTGAATTGTAGAAGATTAAACTCAGATTGCATCACAACGAACATAACCTATTGAGAAACTGTTGATTCAAAGTGGATTACAATATTAACTCTAAAATTGCCACATTGCATCAATAGAAAATTATTTTATGGATATTTACTCAGAATTTTAGTACATAAACATATCCAAACTTTGGCTTTCGTTCAAAATTTCATTTCCTGGCAGAATAAGCTAATTTTGAGGATAGATTCATTACGAGGAGAGAATTACTACTACAAATTTCAAAATTTACAAGCTTCAACGTTAAATAAACATATTACGCCGCAGGAAGAATCAAATAATAATAACGGAGAAGTAAATGAACGATGGAAATATGATGGAATCGCAGTAAACTGAGATAACAAAGATTTAATATTCTTATCAGCCGCGTCGACGTCAATTTCCTTTCGTTCCTTATTCGTGGCATGCTGTCGAGCGATGGAAAATAGCATGGCGAATTCGATATCCGAGATAGTCGAGAATTGTTACACGAAATAGCTTGGAAGACGTGATCGCACGTTTAAAGCAGGAAAAGGCAGGTTCTGATGGAAAGAGAAAGAGCACTGCACGAGAATATTTCCGGAGGGTCGACATTTTATCGATCCCTCTTGTGCGTACCGATGAACCTAAATGACAGAATTTCTCTCTCTCTCTCTCTCTCTCTCCTCTCTCTTTTCCTCTCTCTTGGTCTCTCTTTTCCTCTCTGTCTTCATCTCACTCTCCCTGTCTCGTTTTTTCGCTCACCCCTTTTCGTTTTTTTCTCCTCTGTTGGCCTCCCTGTTCGTCTCACAATCTCTCTTAACACGTTAAATGCCCAGCTCGATTTGCTTGCCGTTCCGTTCAGGCCCGTCGGTCCTTACGGACCGGCCGCAAACTTTAGGTTCATCGCGCGTTTCGGTACTTGCGCACTGATGTAAGACTAAATACTTTTTCAAAGGCGACATCCGTTTTTGTTCAATCAAGGCTTAAATGGAAAGAATGTAATATCAAAGAAGAGTTTATTGCAACTAGAAAGGGCCGGGCATTTTCCCAAAACAAGGGTTAGGCTCCTCTCTAAGTGGAAAGGAAGGGTCTCAGTAAAAAAACTCCGGTTCTCAATACGATATTTCGGCGGGCTAATCGCAGTTCCTAACACTTCTGTTCATTATCTGCCTCGTCTGTCAGCGGGGGCCCTCTTGACGGCCCCAAGTCTGGGCCTGAACGGAAAGTCTTCCGCCGGTCCTTAGGGACCGGTGTGGCGTTAAACGTGTTAACACATTGCACGCCGGTCCCGCGATAATGCGGGATTTCAAAAATTTGATTGCAGATTTTACCGATCAATATCAGTCATATTATTGTGTCTTGGGGAAAACGGCAAAATGAACAAAGAGGGCAATATTATTTCATTTAAAATGTGCATTACTTAATGCATTTAAATTTTATATCGATTTAAATGGCAACATTATCAAATGTAACAAAAGTGGCTGATATTTAACCGGCGTGTAATGTATTAATTTTTCTCTCCCCCTCTCTCTGTCTCTCGTTCCCTCTCTTTTTATCTTAGTCTCTCTGTTTACCTCTCTCTCTACCTTTCTCTTTCGCGTGGTATTTTTTTCTCTCTCTTTCTCTTTCCATACTCACGCGTTGTCCAAAAAAGCAGACAAACGAATTCATTTATTTCCTCGGCGTCAAGCCGTAATCTACTTTGTGTAAAGTACCGGGAATGCACTGAAGTGCAGGAATACAGGGTATATGTGATTTCCAGGAAAATGGAGATGCCATTGGCCGCCTTGTGTCTGGATCGTGTAACAAATTCTGGGAATTTCTGATTATTCATTCAACGATTGAATGTTAGTAAATACTTACTCGAACTTGACGACCGAGAATATTCAGCAAACGTCAGCGTCTGATCTAGATGTGGTTCTCCACCTATGCCGATAAAAATCCCGTATGGTTTGATTACGGGGGATTTAATTGTACGGGGGCCATAACTACGGTGACTATATTGTTTTACAGAAAGCAAAGAACAAACTGGAAAGTGTTTTACATGATAATCCAAGGTTCCGTTTAATTCTTTTTCATACGAATTCAAGTCTTATAACATTTCGCTATAGAATATACAATAATAAGAAGGACAATGTAATAATCGATAAAGCTTTTAAATAATCATTTTATTATTGTAAAAATTGCGATATTTTTCACAAGAACGAATTTTGGTTATAAAATTCCAGATTGTGGTTTAAAAATTAATAAAAATTCGATAGACATTCAGGTGTTCGTGGAATGACAGTGCCAAGTTATAAAATATAGGTTACGGGACAATCTTATAGAGGAAAATAAATCTGACGGAGAGAACAGTTAAATGGAAAACTGTCATCTTAAATAAACGACGTTTGGTCACCGTAGTCACGGTATGGAACTACAAAACTACAGTAAAGCAAAGTATAGCGTAGGGCAGTGCTTGAAATTATTTGATCGGCGCATGCGTCCTTGGTGGAGCTCCTGCTGCTTCTACCAACCGCACACCCGAAAAATCAGTGATTCAAAGATGCTGTCTCCCGCCATACGCGAACCTATCGCCACGAGACTTAACGCTTTGCCGCTCCTATTTAAAATCCCGCCGTTCTGATTGAGAGATAGATAATTCTTTTGTCTCTGATTGATATTTATATACGTGCAGGCATGCATATAGTGAGGGACCAGAAACAAGGCACTTGGGACGGAAGGGGAGATTGCTCCCGCACCGCCTATCCCCATCATGTCGGTCCTGGAAACCTGAGATCGACGAATGACAACCGAAAATAAAACACTCCTTTGATGTCCCCATCCGTCGGGCGAATCAGAGCAAATTACCCCTAAGTGCCTTGTTTCTGGTCCCTCACTATACCAAGCAGTTCGATCGCGCCAGAAAACAGAAATCTTCTGTTTCCTTGTTACTATTCCATACAGTAAAAGCTAGATAAATGCGACAAGAGTTTGGCTGGATAAATGCATCATGACTATCCCCTTCACATAGGGCGATCCCCTTTGGCGAACCTCGACGCTCGACGAGGGAGCAGTGTAACATGATACCACCAAAACGTACCGGTGAGACAATACGAATCGGAGGATTGGCTGTTTTGATTTTGGATTTTTTTTTCTTGAAACCTTTGCTAACGTATTTGTGAAATTTTTCTGATTAAAATGATATCAAACACGATATAGTTTGAATTACATTTATTTAATATTTAATAAATTTACTTACTATTTACATAATTCAAACTATATCGTGTTTGGTATCATTTTAATCGGAAGAATCTCAAAAATACATTCGAAAAAGTTACATTTAGAAAAATTAATAAATAAAGAAGTTTATTGTTGCATTATGAGGATTCTCCTATGTAGAGGAGATAGTCATGTTGCATTTATCGAGGGAAACTTCTGATGCCTTTATCGAGGCTTTACTATATGCAGCTTTTACTGCAGTGAGCTTTCCGATTGTGCAGTTGGCAGAATCAGGTGGAGCTCCACGAAGGACGCACGTGACAATCAAATAATTCCAAGCGCCGACGTAGGGTAATGTAGGGTAATCGAAAGGAGACCATGCAGTGGCGGAACAACAAACTTTCGGGCCCTCCGCGAAATATAATTTTTGTATGAGATAAGGGGCCCTGTGCAAAACGTAAACAAAAATTATGCTTCTTTGTCAATGTAATTTTAACACGTTCCGTTTAAGCGACGTCAGTCCCTGAATTTTTTCTTCCTGTTGCATCTTGGAACATAAACGACGCATTCACAACATCTGCATTTAAGAAAGTTTAAAAGCTAAATACCTTTCTACACAATTTTACTGTATTTCTCAACGAGCTGCAACACGTGCTCTTTTGATGACAAACATCTTTATAACCGATAAACTCGCGAAGCGATCGCCGCTGTGTGCCGCCTGAATGCAAAACAAAACAAAGAAAAACAAAACAAAATCAACTTCGCGCTTAACGTGTAATTCTAATTAAACTAAAGGTAATTTTAAAGTACTGAGAAAATTGAGAATCAAAAAGTTTTGGGCCCTTTGTGACTTCGGGCCCCGTCGCGTTACGGGGTCGTGCGGTTTTGTAATTCCGCCACTGAGGCCACGGTAGGGAAAAGCTTGAGAAACTCTGACTTAAATGTCTGCACTTGGGGAGATGGTGCTGATATACTCATTGCATTTTCATTAAAAATGAAATCATTTATCAATAACTCAATTTTCAAAATTTCTACATAAACAGTAATTAATTTTTAATTTGTAAATTTCTAAGTAAACAGTAATTAATTTTTAATTTGTAAATTCCTCCTGTAAATGTCGAACCTTCAATTTTCCACCTCTGCCAAAATTCCATTTTATAATTTTAACGCAACTACCAATGCCATTGAACAATTCAGACTACAAATGTTTTTGAAAAATGCCTATACAACACTTGGAGACATTGATTGAAAGCGGTAAATTCAAGTTTCTCAAATCTTTTGTGAGACTAGAGTCACGAATCGCTGGCGTCTCTAACGAATTGGTTCTCTGAATTTCAAACACCCAGCAAATTGAGTCTTAGAATCAGAACGGTGTAACAAACTGATTCTTCGACGCGGAATGGTATAACGAATTGATTCTGTGAAGCGGAGTTATTGAATATGCGATACACAGAATGCCATATGATACTGAAACGGTAGACCCGGAGGTTCAAAAGCCGTTTCGAAACTACAGCAACAAGTTTGAAATCGAAAAAATAACAAAACAATGCTCAACAGTGTAATATAACGTAGCATATATAAGAATTTTACTTAATTTTGAAAACAAAAAATTTAAAAAGTGAAATTGAAATGATTATAATAAAATGTATAAACATTTCCTAAGTATCCCATTTTTGAGAAATTTATATTTTTATCGTTTAACGATTCGAAGTGCTCAGATTTAAAGTACTTTTATAGCAAATAATCATACATTGCCAAAAAGAAACCTAAGAAAGAAAAATGTAATTAATTTTTCACGAATTGTAATATGTTAAATTCAAATTCATTCTCGTGTTTTAAGTATTATTTATGTTTAGTTTAATATCATTCTAAAATTCATTAAAATGTCGGATACGTTTAACCTGTGCAGCGAAGAATTTTTTAAAGTTAAACGAAATACATTTAATTTTCTTTTTCTTTTATTACGTGTTGTACACTTTACATCGATACTAATTCAGTAAATGAAAAAGAAATAATAAGTATACACAAAAAAAAGTCTATGTACAAATGTGGTCATCGAGCGTTACTGGTCAATTATGAGTGAAAAGTTCCATTCATAATTTTAGTGATATTAAATGATTCATTTATTGATGATTATTTATTTTAATGATTCATTATTCTAATAATGTTTTATTTGGCAAACATTAATGATATTATTCAAATAAGTACCAAAACTTTAGACATCGGAGGTTAACATTACAATGTTTCCAAAGCAGTCATCATAAAAAAGAATAAAACGCTATCCACGTTAATATTCGACGATTTTTTTTATTCTTAAGAAATTCTGTAGTGAATAGTACTCTGACAGATTTTAATTTATTTTTCATTTGGAATAATTCTAATTAGAAAAAAAAACAACTAAAGGTACACACATGTGTCAACGTCCCTGAAGAGGTTATGTCTACCTTCAATTTCACTTTAGACATCGAAAAGGACTTCTTTTTTCACGAGAAAGTACACTCGCCATAAAGATCGAAAGTGTTAAGTAGAAAAAGCTCTCAAATATTGCACCGAATGCATTTATAATTCCGCAGAGTCGAAGGATTTCAGTTGGAAATATAGATAGAACGTATTTAATTTCTGTCGAGGGAATTGAGCATGGTCTTACGGCACGTTTTATACCACCATGGCGATATATCGTCCCTTAAACCGCCGTGCCTTCAGGAAAGATCCCCATAAATTCCAACTTTATTTTGTCCTCTTTGAATTCGCGAAGCGGAGAACTTAATTTTTATATGCTCTTCAAAGAAACAGAATACGAGCTCGCCGGGTTTCCGTGAGCTTTCCATTTATCGTTTTTTATTCTATACTTTTCTCCGTTATTTCCCAGGGTATTATGGTCGCTTGCGATTGTTATATGATGTTTGAAATATTAAAAGGGATCTAAATGGAAGAGCGAAATCCAAGGGTTAATTAGAGAACGAGGAGGAAATGGAACGACTCATTTCCTTCTCGATCGTATCTGCGAGTATTATCCTCAATAAATCGAAAGGACTTTTTTCCCAGTTTTTATCGACTTCGAAGATTATTTCGCTGAACTTGGTTTTACTTCTGTGCGACATATACATGGTGTCTCATTTACGTTGAGCGTAAGAATTATATTTTATTTTATTACAGTACTGTGAATCGAATTTTCCTGGTTAAAGTTTCACGGAAATCGTTCACTTAAAGAAGTTTTCTCGGAAAAATTAGAAAAATTTATTTTCGAAGTCGAAATTAAGTTGACAGACGATTCAACATTGTGGAAAGATATGTCGAAAATATTTTGGTTTGGGACTGCAAAGCTCTAAAACTAAAAAAACAGCAACAAAGAACAATTTCTTTTAGAACGTAAGCTTTTATATCTTACTTAAAAATTTGTTTGTTTACTAATGTCACGATAATTTCCAAATTACACTATTTTATAAATGAAAATGTATTAATCCACCATCTATTAATAGAATTGAAAAGAAAAATTGTTTACCGAATTATTACCGATGATTCCTCAATGCATCGACAATCAACAGAAAGTTTATAGGAAACGAGTACGAATATAAACAAATAAGGAAATATATTTTACTATTCAAGGCTATTGCAAGGGTACGTTGCCATAGATACTTAAATTTTTCTTAATACTGAGCAGAACATTATCCAATTAAAGCAGATATTAATGTTTAGAAAAGCAATGATGACCTTGAAGTGACATTCACGTTAAATTAGGACGAATTTCTTCATATTGTCATTAAGTGTGCATCATAGAAATATGTAAATCTCTGTCAATTATATATTCTATGTGTAATAGAAGCGGAAATAATTAAAATACTTGAATTTAAAGTCCGACACCCTATATGTACTTGTATCGAACGATTTTTGAAACACAGGCTGATAAGAAAAACCTTTATCCCCAGCTACGCTTTCAAACCCCGTATTTATATTTCCAGAGATTACCGGAGTATCGTAATATTTCCCCATAGCCGTTCACATTTGCAATTTAATTAGCTTATTTTACATTTTTCTTTATTCCTTTCTGTCATCTATTCCTGCATTGAATTTCCCGCGTCACACTGATCCTTCTTAAGGTTACTTGGGAATTCATTCTTATGTAAGTATAAGATGTCCTATAAATTCATATGTTTAAAATTGAACAATTCCCTTGGTTGTTATTAACTGACCCGTATTTCTTCTTTTAGAGATTTTAATAAAAAGTTATTTAAAGTGCCTAAAATTCGTTTTATATCTTTATAGTCGAAAATAATGGAAGCACAGTGGATATATCGGAGAGATGGTGAAATATGATGGCTTCAGGCTTTTTCTTTTTAGTTAAGTTTAAATGGAAAATCCACAAATTATATAAAATATTAATTCTAACACTTTCAATGTCATTGAATCGTAATATTCTCGAATTTGCTAGTAGATTGAATATTTAACGCTAGAATAAAGAAAGCCGGTCAAAGTGACTTGTTCCTAATTTTTTATAAATGTTTTCTAAATTCACAGGGAAACCATACGATAGAAATTTCATACCTATTTTATAAAATATATATTACTGTATTGATAATATTTTTCACCTGCTGATTCCTCTTTGCAATATACTTATTTAATACATTTAAATTTAATAGATTTAACGCCGGTAGTCCTAATATTAAATATTGGCGTCAAAACAATAAACTACTGCTAAGTATGTAACTATTTTTTTGTTTAACGTTTCTGCCCTATAAAGATATGATTTTAATAGAAAAAGTTTCATTTCTGTAGAACTTCCGAAACTAATGGATGGTAAAATGGGTGTGGTAGTGAACGTGTTAAAAAAAGCGTCATTTGAAAAATATTATTTTGCACTTAATTTCTCCGGACAAGTTTTAAGAGTACATTTTTTTACAATTATCAGAATTTTCTTTTTTAATTTCGGCACATCTATGTTCAAAAATAGTATTTGAAAAGATCAACGGTCCACCCTGTACATTTAACGTAGGAACTTAAAATTGAAATTACAAAATTTTATGTCACGTCGCTGATTCTTAACACATTCCGTCAGGTAATATCAAAATAACGAAGCACATTAAAAATTAATTTGGATCTCTCATACCTTCCTGCTTTACATTTTCACCATTTAATTATACACTAGTGGATCCACTGCGATGAAATTACCGAAATAGAATTATAATTAAAGCCCGAATATTAATTGCAAAACTGCAGAAATGTATTATCTGAGATTTACTCTAATAAAGCTCTGATACAACTGCATCGATAATATTCTCATCTCATTATTACTTAAAAGTTACGATAATCCCATGTTCGCATTAAGTACGAAATTCCGCTGCTTTATCATTAATAACATAATAAAAATCTAATACCGAGGATGAGAAAAATACGAAGGAATATTAGCACTGAACAAATAGCAAGACTTGCCAAAAAACAAGCTTCTCGACAAAGCGTAAGCTACAGCTATTTGTTAATTAAAAACGTGAACGTCCTTTTAATATTGTATTCGTACTTTCTCCATGAAATTCTACGCACGTCCTATGTCAGTCTAAATTTAACATTTCTATCGTTCGCAGTTAATATTAATCATTGCTTCAAAGTTGGAGACGTAAGAGTTATTCACTCTCATCTAACAATAAGCCACTGTGTATATGATTTACGAGCACAGGCGATGGCGCTGCTATCGCGACTGGAAACATTTCATTGTGAGAGGGGAACAGTGAACTTAAAAAAGTATCGATGGTGCTTTGAATATTTCGTCGAACTATTATCTGGTCGAGGAATCGAAATCAATATGATGTTGATGAGAATTCTGATCGAAGGAGAAGTATTTTTAGATATCTCCGTCATCGCTGCTTAATATTTTCGATATGCGCCGCTTACTTGCCAAATCGAGTAACTCTATTAAATCTGAAGTGGAGAAATGTGATGAAATAGTATACAGTCTGTTTTCGAATTCCCTTCGAAATATAAATAGAAATAAATGTTGCATGTCTGCTTTGATCTGACGAAATGTAAAGTGAATAAGGTGGAATAGCTATGGAGTTAAAAAGATTTACTTCTGAGCTTTCTATTTAACACTAGAACTACCGGCGTTTTAACGCTAGTGTAAGATTATAATTTTTAAAATTCTATGTACGTTCTCATACTGTGTTATAGAAAACTACTTTAGTTTGAAAACCTGTATTTACTTTCTGTATTCCTTGATTTATTTTTATATATGAACAAAGTTATTATTATTAGTATTTAAATATATTAAATAAGTGCTCTGTAAGAAGAGAAGTCAAGAGGTGAAATGGATGATCAATTAAGTAATTTGGGTTTTATAAGGTAGAAGTGGAATATTTACTGCATGGCTCCCCTATAAATTTCTGGAATTTGTCGAAAAAATTTGAATTTTTGATCGCCTTGGTGGTTTTAGTGTTGAATTGCCATGTTTAACGGTTTGCGTTTTAACATACTTAAAAAGATTGACGTCAATTTTCGCTTCTCGTTATCTTGGATACTTATATGTCTCTCGGTAGAAATAATTTCGTGTAGTTATTGAAAAAACACCATTTTTCATTATGGTAACTCATGCCAGTTTCTACATAACCGGCTCATGTAATTGTCGTACAGCAGGGAAAGCGAAAATAGATAACAAATTTAAATCTACTTCATTAATTCAAAGTACTTTTTGTTCTACGTTTTCTCTTCTTAATAGTAATTACTTCTAAACATGTTTTTAGTTCGAATTGAAGTTATAACTATTTAAATGTTGATAGAGGAGGATTTCAACTAATTAAGGCCCACCGATACTAACTGTAAGCCCGAGCCTAACCTCCTTATCCGTTGTTGCAATCCCACTTCTGACGTAATGGCGTTTCCGTGATATTTGACCAACAATTTTATTATAAGAAACAAGAATCGAGACTTTTCGGTTACAAACGAAATAAGATTACACAGGCCGACGGTATTGCCTCGTAGCAGAATTACAAACTAAAGTCTATCTAATTGTAAAAGCCTTAGACCGTTCTTTTAAGGACTCTAAATTAGTGTGGTTCGAGGTTAGGAAACTCTTGACTCTTGTGACTCGGATTCCGAAAAGGCGGATGTTATTTCTATGATAAGTTGTAATGTTTAGAAAGAGTGCTATTTGACAGGAAAATAATTAGTGCATCCTGTTCGGAATTAGAGTTACTTCGGCGTATATCTTATGAAAATATTTAAAATGAGTCGGTACCCAATACTATCATAACCCCATCATAACCTTTAACCTCTTAAAGCAGGGAACTGTAGAAAGTAAATGACCCATGTTGCACAGACATTGCTTTGTAATTGATCAAAGTTATAAAATAATATAAATTTTTGAGGTGGTACAAAAAATATCCCACCATGCAAATTCACGCATTAAAAATACGGGACACTTTTAACTCTTTGCGGACGGACACTTTTTTGCGTGTTAGGAGATAATCATTTATTTGGTGATGTAAAACTATTTATTTATCAGAAAGTTCGAGTGTTAATGTATCCGAATTATACATTACTATTTGCACAATCATATTTCAAAGGTTGTATGTCAATTTTTCATTTCGAATCGTGTATACATGCCTCGATAAACTATAATCAGATTTTTTCTCAGACTGCATATATGCGTCAATAGTCCTCAAAGGGTTAAAACCGCCGTGCGTCAAAGGAGTTAAAACGATCCAGAAACGACTACATATCAAGAATTCTGTATAACTTTTGTGTAATCCACTCTGTCGTATCGAAACCAACACAGAATAAGAATGCGATGCCTTCCATTACAATTTTCATTTCGTATCGACAAAACGTATTGCTCTCAATGTCAACATACGGAAGAGAATGTGCTTCAACGTCCCGGAAATAATCTTGATAAGCCGTAAACACAAAGTTGATAACGTGCCGGAAGAATTATAAGAGCTGCAGGAACTGACGTGGCCCGTTCGACAACTTCATAAACACGCATTACGAAAGTTCTTCCCCCTGACAGCTATAACGGTTATAACAACGTTTCCTCGAACTTCGATCGAAAGGAAAGTTTTCGCGTATTATGAACTACATTAATAACGGAACGATTTTCGTACGGATCCGTTAATTCGGCTTGTCCAACCTCGTATTCGGGATGCCATTCGAAACGCGAATTTCTATCAGTACCTGGAACGCATTCAAGTTCTTTGTCTGTTTCCAATATCCATTTACGTGAGGTACACGAAGAATTAATTGGACGTTGTTGCAACGAGCAAAGGTAAAAGTTTTTTGGAAAATGCTGTACGTGACGCATGGTTAAATAAAGGATGAAAAGAAAAAGAATGAGGCTGGCGCAGTGGTTCTCAAACTGGGCTCCGCAATCTTTTATCTTCTACGGCAGGGACTTAAACTTCTGTAGTCCGGGGACCCCTTCCTGAACAAAATTTGTTTTTGCGGACCTTCTTTCAACCCTAGTCATTTTGAGAATTAATTTCTGGCTCACAATCACATAGGATTTAGGTTATAATAAATATTTGTAAAAGAGAAAATATTTGTGAGCTGGTCATCGATCAAAGCCGAAAAATATACAAAAATATGTAAATAATAGTTAAACATAATATGACACAACGAAATATCGCACACCTATTGCAAAACTACGAAATAGAAATCTCAGTGGGTTTCCTTTGTTTGACGTAGTATTGTGCGCTGCAAAGAGATTTAACATAATGCACAGTGCAGAATGATGCAGAATGATACACCGCAGTGAAGTTCGGTATAATACACTCTGGTATAACATAATGCACCGTATATACAGTCATCTCGTACACTTTCGTGACAGCGAGAGCTATATTACCTTATCTCGTGACAACGTCGATGCATAAAGCTTGACATTTTTGAACGTGTGCAAATCTCAATGAAGAGGCGCGATACGTCGTGAATGGAAGTGATCAAACAATACCACCTACGTGAAATGTCTCCTACAATGGGAAAGAATCCATTGATGTTTATTTTATCGCGTACACCACTCGCGAAACACCTGCACTACTATTTTCAGTCGCGTCATTATCTTACTGGTATTTTTGTACAGATGGTTCTTCAGAAATTTAACCCTTATCGAACGAACACATTTTTCTAGAACAATGAGCAGTGCATCGAAGGAATTTTAACAAATTAATTGCTTTATTACTAGCGCGAGAAAATAATTAATATCGTTTTTATTGGATTTTATGGTAATTTTCAGTAATAATAGTTAGCATGTGAACAGATATGTCCATACAAAAAGATACTGAAGTGAAAATTACAGAAAAATAATGGGAGTTGAAATAAATGAACAGATGTATGTATAGATTATATACAGGGTGGTCCACGTAACTTGTGCACCTCGAACAACTTTTAAAGTATGCGTTGCACGAAAGAATGTTGTATACAAAAGTTACATGGTTTAAAAGGGTACACTATGTAGTGTGTTAATTTTTTTTATAGGTGGAGGCGTTTCGGAGATTTCAAGGGCAACTTTGTTTTTTTAAATGGAATGATATGCTTTTTTATTCATCATGAAATAGTACGTTTCAAGACGAGTTCAATGACCTATGACTCAAGTTCATTCAAGGTCAAACTTGCTTGAATATTAAGTAACTATAATTCAAAGTATGTCGTGTTTGGTATCATTTTAATCAGAAAAATCGGGAGCATCGGCCGTTTTCATTTTCGATTTTTTTTAAACCTTTGCTAACGTATTTGTGAGATTTTTTCTGATTAAAATGATACCAAACACGACGTACTTTGAATTATAGTTACTTAATAGTCAAGCAAGTTTGACCTTGAATGAACTTGAGTGTGGTAATAAGGGTTAATAAAACATTTAAGAGCATATGTTTATATAACATTTTTTTCTTACTTTTGCGTGTAGAACACGCTGACAAAGTTTGGTCGGAAAAAACTGGACACCCTGTGCATATCCCGTCATGCTGCCTGTATGACGGCATTCAATTTTCTTGGAAAGTTTATTATTTCGCGAACATGGCTGCATTCGTTCGCTAAGGGTCAATACAAGTAAAATTCTTTCGATAATAGACCCAGAATTGGTTTCATTGTACAATAGAAGCGGGGATTGATTACAATCGAGACTGACAAACTCATCATTCCAGCAGCGGAAAGGTCGACGGAAAAAAAAGGTGGTGTTTTTTATCCTAGCCGACAAGTGGTTTTATCTTTCAAGAGCTATCGATCGTCTGGTGTCTCGCTGCGATAATAACTGTATCGATAGAAGGCTTCGAATGTTAAATGAAAACATTCTGGGAAAGTGCACTATATAGGGTGTCTTTGACGTCGAGCGAGGACGAAGTGAAGGTCGCTGAGGCGTTGATCGGCGAACAGGTTCCTCTCTGAGGTATAATTAATTTGCTACGCTCCTGTTTGCGACAGGTCTTCGGAAGATTGCTAATTTACAGCTTTGAAGAAATAATTGAAAGTTAAATTCCTTTTGCCGTGCGAACGGAAGAGCTTTGTGAAAATTGAATTATTACGTGGAATAAATATCGGTCACCTTTCATTGAAATATTCGTGTAAATCGAATTTTTATCGTACATTTATTAATTAATGTTCATGTTTACGTTATAAGTCGAAGACATAGGCGTCTCTTCTAGAATTAAGAATCCGACAGTTACAAATTTCTATTTCTGATCATTTTCATTCAACTTTTTCTTTTTCTATGCATTACAACATCATTTATTAACAAGTTTGTGAATATTATCGCTTGAGAATCGCATTAAACACGGAATTTTGAAACACCAATTAACAGTGACTCCCAATTAGTGGAGGAGGTCAGTTGAACTTTATGAAAATTGAATTATTTTGTGAAATATTCATCTAAATCGAATTTTTACCGTGCATATTATTAATTAATATTCATGTTTACATTAAATATGGAAGACAAAGGCGTTTCTTCTAGAATTAAGAATCCAACAGTGACAAACTTCCACTTTTTATCATTTTCTTTCAACTTTTTCTTCTTTTATGCATTGCAACATCATTTATTAACAAGTTTGTGAGTATTATCCTTTAAGAATTGCAATAAACGCGGAATTTTGAAACACCAATTAACAGTGACTCTCAATTAATGTAAGAGGTCACTTCAACTTTATAAAAATTGAATAATTATGTGAAATATTCATCTAAATCTAATTGTTACCGTGCATTTATTAATTAATGTTCATGTTTACGTTAAAAGTCGAAGACATAGGCATCTCTTCTAGAATTAAGAATCCAACAGTGAAAAACTTTCATTTCTTATCATTTTCATTCACCTTTTTCTTTTTCTATGCATTGCAACATCATTTATTAACAACTTTGTGAATATTATCTTTGGAGAATCGCATTAAACACGAAATTCTGAAATACCAATCAACAGTGACTCCCAATTAGTGTAGGAGGTCAGTTCTACGTGCAGATGAGTCGAAATAACCTAAACCTAACCTAAGATAGCAGCCTCAAGGCAAACTAACAGCAACCATCAAAGCCAACTCTGTGAAAACAAACTCATTGCGCCCAGAATTACAAATTGTAGAAACAAACTGATGCCACTACCTTGCATCTGTCCGCACGACGATCTCATCGAAACTTTTATTCGGGTAACAAAAAGTAAACGTAACTCGTAAAGTAAATGTTTCTCGAGCCACCACCGTGCGGAATTTCCACGCCTTCAAAGCGATAGAAGTGTTCTCGAAAACTTTTTCGACATTTCCAAAAGGAAGATCCATTCGCTGTGTTGGTTGATCAATAAGTGCACCGCGGGGTGTCTGCCTATAAAAGCATTTGTTGTCCCTTCAGCCAGTCTGAGTGCATTTTATCATTCAGCGACAGAACGCAATTTAAATCTATTATTTTAGCTGGCTTTTATTAACCTTTGCTAAGAGGCATTCACTTTTAGAAATAAAAGGAAAAATTAATTTTTCTTTCTAATGCAATGTTTAATCCCCGGATTGTGCACGTTTTATCATTTAATACGTTGACCTCTATGGGGGTCATCGGTGACCGGCGCTGTTGAATTTAGAAAAACACGTGACTTTTAAATTGTAATATTAGGGGAACCGGAAAGTAATGTCTTGTTTTTACATTAAATTCAAACAAGTAAATTTCCAACAAGTTTTTATTTTTAATGAATGATGCAATCACCCTCGTTATCAACAATGTTTTTTCATCTAATGTGCAAATTTTCAATGCCGAATCGATAAAATTCAATAGGTTTTTATTAAAATATTTGGAGAAACGACATTTTCTTCCGGTCCCCCTAATATTTACAAATATTCTGACACATTCAATATTTAAATATTGGCGTTAAAAACATAAAGCCCTGCTGAATATATTATCTATTTGTGTCTTTGAAGTTTCTGATTTATACAGATGTGATTTTAATACAAAAAGTTTTACTTCTGCAGAAATGATGTAACTATCGAAATATCTGTGGCGTTGAACGTGCTAAATGATGGTTATTTAAATCGTTAAATAAATAGGACGTATAGCTTGCTTTTGGTGAGAAAATACGAACGGTATTTATTTTTGAATTATGTCATGCGGAACGATTGAAAATCGGTTTTGATGAATTGTAAACGTGTCGTGCAGCAGAATGTCAACGTTCAGGCCACACTTTGCAAATGTCATTTCCGAAAACACCTGACAACTGACACGCGACGATCCGTGGTGCTTTACCCCTCGTACATTACTCATCTCGACAGTCATTTATATCGCTGTTTTAGTTTGCGCCGAGAAAATGTCAACATTGCAAATAAAAGGGAAAATGTTTTTTTAAATACTGTAAAATATAACAGCGATTGTAGCCTATTCTTTTTATAATTAGGTACTTTAACACTAACCAAAATTTGCAAGTTTTGCAAAACCTATCAGATTGACAATTTCAGGGAAACGAGACACGATTAAATTATTTATATAATTTGAATACTACGTTAAATCGTACGATATATCAAAAATCACAGACTAACTTTTATTTTACTAATTTAATGCTGTATTATTTGTATTACTCTGTGTATGTCAAGGAGTTAACAGTGAACTGAATATACACCTTTATGCTAGTCATTTTTAAACGCCCTTTTCTCACCAATTTCTCAAAATACTGTACGTAATCGTGAATCAAGTATATATTAAAAATTCAGCCATTGAGGAAAGTCTGGTAATTGGAAAATTTCAAAATCTTTTGAACTTTGCAGGAGTGAAATTGTGAAGCGATTTTTGTGAAACTTTTCAGGAATGTTTAGACACTGAAAATTTCTGGGGTATTTGTAATTTCACACAAATGGAATTTTAATATGCAAACATGTTAACAATAAACTTAATAAACACTCCTATTCTAGTTTTTTTTAAATGCCGTGCACATTCACGTCCTGTCTAGGACTAGGCCTACCAAAACCGTATCATAAAGTATCATAAAGTATAATAAAGTATTATACTAAATATAATAAAGTTTAGTAAAGTATATTATAAAGTATCATCGCCATTCCGTACTTTCTATGACCTTCAATGACCTTATGTAATAGGTCGTTGAACTCGTTTTAAGATCCTCTATCGTGATACGGAAGCAAAAATATACCGATCCATTTAAAAAAATGGCGGTGACCTTCAAATGTCCAAAGTACCTCCACCTGTGAAAAATAATATTATCTCCACCGGATGGGCCCCTTTGTACTGTGCAATTTTATATCAGCAAATATTTCTATGAAACTTATACTTTCGAAGATATCTGAGGTGTTAATAATTATTGCCCCACCCTGTATACCATATAAATATTGAATGATTTTTTTGGACACCCTGTACACCTAATTCTGTTTTTACACGGTAGATACGTTCCAGACAAAACCGTGTAAAAAAAGACATAAAGTACATACATAGAAAAAAGGGGGATTACTTCCATATCCTTCAACCCTGTAAAATAAATTTATTTTAGTTTTTTATTATTAGTTTTAGTTTTTTAAATTTATTATTAGTTAAAATAAATTTATTACAAAATTTATGTTAAGAATATTTTAGATGTTTTAATCGTGCTAAATCGAATGACATGGTGTAAAAACGGAATCAATTTTTTGTCTAGACCATGTTAAATCAAAACCGTGTGAAAAAAGACCGTGTAAAAACAGAATTGGGTGTATATTAAAATTTCAGCCATTTCCGAAATTCCTAGAAAAATGACAATCCAAGCACTGAAAAAATGCCCATGCTATCGAAACGTAATCGACGCAAGAGCAACCCGCAGAACTCCTATAATTTCGTCGAGATTGCCGGAGCGTTCGGTCACTTAAAGGGTTAAGCTCCTCTATGATGGGCTACGTGCTTTTTCCGTCCGATCAGCGAACCGAGTTTGTTCTTTCCATCCACGATTCGCGAAACGCCCGACCTTCATCCCGTATCGGATTTCGACGGAGAAACGGGAGGATTACCCGGGATTTTCGTCCAGGTTCGGGTAAAACCCCGTGACAATTCCCGTAGACTTTGGTTATCACGCCCCCCCGTACGCTTCTAAATACGTCGGTCGGTGATCTCTCACGGTACTTTAGCCTAATATTCACTGGGATCTCTTTGTATGCTACTTTCGGTATCGCCAAACGACAGGCAACAGGGCACGTAAGGTCTGAAGAACGATTAGCGGTGTATAGAAATGTATTGTCTCTCAATTTTGGTACTTTCTAAATGATCCATGATGTTTGAGTGAAATTAATACGAGGAATTCTCGTACTGTGTATTAGCATTCAGTTAAACATGTAATTAGAATTGATGTTGGGAAGTTCATTTTGTCTCTGTGGTTTTACTGGTTTTGGAGAACGATTAGCAGTGTGTAGAAATCTATTATTTCTCAATTTTGGTGCTTTCTAAATGATCCATGATATTTGAGTGAAATTAATATAAGGAATTCTGGTGTGGCAGCACGACCTATCGAGCGCCACCACCGATCTACTGGTCGCTATTATGTCTACGTCCCTAGTTCAAGGATCGTCCGCTAGATTTCGTGTCCACCGATGGATCGCTCTCGCAAGTTGTCCAGCGATGATCGGTATCTATATATACGGTCGATCAACAGATACCATCGTCCCATCCGGGGCATGGCGTCTAGGCCAGGGCCAGTGTTTCGGGTTTTTTAAGCCCTACACTGACGACGAGTCCACGGAAGAGGCCCAGGACGGAAAACCGCGCACAGCGCTGTTAATAAAAAACCACCCTTTTTTTAACCCTTTCCTAGGAACAGAAGGACATATCCGCCAGACCGACCACAGCGCCAGACTAGAGAACGGCGAACCGGCGGCCGGCTCAGGGTTTTTCGTGGTTCCCTTCACTCTGGCATTGTTTATTAGTATTCAGTTAACCGTGTAATTGGAATTGATGTTGTGGAAAGTTCAATTTGTCTTTGTGGTGTTTTCACCGGTTTTGGAGAACGATTAGCAGTGTTATAGAAATCTATTATCTCACAATTTCGGCGCTTTCTAAATAATCCATGATATTTGAGCGAAATTAATTTAAGGAATTCTCGTGGTGCTTATTTAGTATTCAGTTAACCGTGTAATTGGAACCATGGAATTGTTGTTGGGAGGAAGTTCATTTTGTCTGTGTAGTGTTGTCGGTTTTGGAGAACGATTAGCGGTTTGTAAAATTCTTTTGTCTCTGGATGTCGAGATTTCCAAAATGATCCATGATTTGAATGCAGTTAATATAAAGAATTTCCATATTCTTTATTAGTATTGAATTAACCCCTTAGCCTATAATAACGTGTGACACTTGTAGCGCGGTAAATGGCAAAGGAAATTTTCGAATTTCGTAAAATCTATAAAATTAAAAATATCAAAGAGGCGCGACGCGGTAAAATTATTTCTACAATATTAATATTACGATAAATTATACGATAAATCAAGAACCACTGACCAATTTTCATTTTAACAATTTAATTCTGAATGATTTCGGAGGCAGCCACAAAAGAAGTCGTAGGGCAAGGGGTTAACCGTGTAATTAAAATTGATGTTGGGAATTTCATTTTGGCTCTGCGGAATTATTGGCTTTGGAGAACAATTAGCGGCGTGTAGAATTCTATTATCTCCGAATATCGGTGCTTTCTAAATGATCCATGTTATTTGAGTGAAATTAATATAAGGAGTTCCCGTATTGTTTATTAGTATCCAATTAGCCGTGTAATTGGAATTTATTTTGGGAATTTTATTTTCTCTCCGCTGAATTATTAGTTTTGGATAACAATTAACGGTATGTAGAATTCTGTTGTCTCTGGATGTTGAGATTTACAAAATCATCCACGATATTTTGAGTCAAATTAATATGAGAAATTCCCGTATTGCTTATTAGTATTCAATTAACAATGCAATTGGAATTTATATTGGGAAATTATTTTTGCCCCTGCGGAATCACTGGCTCTGGAGGACAATTGGCGGTGTGTAGAATTCTATTGTCTCTCAATTTCGGTGCTTTCTAAATGATCTACGATATTTGAGTAAACTTAATATAAGAAATTCCCTAATGGCTTATTAGTATTCAATTAACCGTGCAATTGAAATTTATATTGGGAAATTATTTTTGCCCCTGCGGAATCACTGACTTTGGAGAACAATTCACGCTATATAGAATTCTATTGTCTCCGAATGTCGGGATTCCAAAAATGATCCATGATATTTTGAGTCAAATTAATACATAGAATTCCCATATTGCTTATCAGTCTCGAATTAACCACGTAATTGTTACTGATATTACAAACCAGCTGCAATAAATTTCTCAAAAATTTAATCTATTTCCAATCACTCCCACTTTTAAAGAAACCTGCTACAAGAAATCTAAAAGAAAAAAAAACTCATTCTTCTCGAATCACCCCACGTCAAACAAATCCTTCCTGTACAAACTCCAACAAACAATCAAAACACATCCCCCAAGCTCCAGACATTAAAACCCCTCCCCGTCATTCTCAATCTGATCTCCAAAGCAAACAAACTCGAAACGAATTCCCCATCGAAGAATCCGACCCCATCTTCGGAACTCAACCACCCAAAAAGAATCCAATACCGTGGCTACCCATTGTTCGACACGTCGCGAATTTACATTTACTCACAATATCCACTGTTTTCCTCATCGTCGTCTGTTCTACGAGCCCTCAAGGTTCTCTCCTAGCGTCCATGAAGATCGTTTCCGTGCGACTTCTTCGTAAGCGGGTACAACGGAACACTAGCTATATGTATCGCTGGGGATTACAATGGTACCTGGTCATGCTCTTCAGGATCTTCCGCAACAGCTGCTCCAAGCAACGGCGGAACGTGATGCCGCACATCGCATACAGGAGGAAGTTGATGCTGAAATTCGTGTAGTAGAGAAGCATGAAGAACTGCTGGAGGCACCAGAGCAGTGCCGGTGTGCCCTTTCGCGCCAGAGTGAAGAAGAAGATGCAGAGACGTATTACGTAACTGGGGAAGAAAATAAAAGTCGAGGATATACAGAGCGTTCAAAAAAAAACATTCAATACACACTAGAACTACCAAACCAGTCAAAATGACTGGTACACAATTTTTTCCAAAAATTCTCCAAGTTTATAGGAGAGTCACATAATAAATATTCTAAGTCCAACTCAAAAAACATAAATGACCGAATTGATCATCTTTTCCGCCTCTTGATTCCTCTGTTCTCAAATTACTTATTTAATTTATTGAAATATAATAGATTTAACGCCGATAGTTCTAGTGTTATGTACACTCCCGGCTAAAAGTACACCCAATTCTGTTTTTACACGGTCTTTTTTTACACGGATTTAATTTAACACGGTCTAGAAAAAAAAAATTGATTCCGTTTTTACACGATTCCATTCGATTTAGCACGATTAAAAAATCTAAGATATTCTTAAATATAAATTTTTTAATAACATTTATTTTACCTATTTTTTACAGGGTTCAAGGATATGGAACTAATCCCCTTTTTTCTATGTATGTACTTCATGTCTTTTTTTACACCGTTTTTTATACGGTTTTGTCTAGAACGTATCTACCGTGTAAAAACAGAATTAGGTGTATTAGGACACCTGCTATTATGCGGGAACGGCAACTTGGCACCTGAGACGGTAGGGGAGATTGCTCTCGCACCGCCTATCCCCACCATGTCGGTCCTGGAAACCTCAGATCGACGAATGACAACCGAAAACAAAACACTACTTTCGTCGTTCACATGACGACGCAACGAATGTGCGGGTCTCTCGGCCAATAGCGCGTCACAATCGAAAATGCGTGAGGGAGAGGGATGTCCCTATCCGTCGGGCGAATCAGAGCATATTACCCCTCAAGTGCCTTGTTTCTGGTCCCTCCCTATATAATACCGCGCGCCATCAAGTCGTTTGCGACCAGTACGGTGCATTGATCATTGAGGGTTGCTTTTCTTTGTGATGTATTGGGTTTGGAAGAAATTGTCAAGGAGTAAACTTGGAAACTTTGGGAAATTTGAGAATCTAGCGGTGAAGTTGTAATTTTTATGCAATTTTTGAAGGACGTTGTGCGCCTGGAAAATTCTAGGTTACTTGTAATTTGAAAATGTAGAATTTTGAAATGGCGCTTTTTGTGAAACTTTTGAGGACGACTTGGTAATTAGAAAATTTCGAAATATTATGAATTTTGCAGGAGGGAAATTCTGAAGCGGTTGTTATGAAACTTCTGAGAGGTGTCTGTGCCCGGAAAATTCTGGGATATTTGTAATTTCGCAGAAATAGAATTTTGTAATGGCGCTTTTTGTGAAACTTTTGACGGCAGTTAGGTGATTGAGAATTTCTGAAATATATGAGTTGTCACTCACCTTGGTAGATTCAAAAGGATGAAGACGGTACTAATTAGAAGGAGCATCTTCGTGATACTTTGTTGATTTCTGGTTGACACCAGGTTCCGAGATGACGACCTGATATCTGAAAAGTGAAAATTCTCTTTTGAACAAAATTCCAGCAGATGTTCCAGTTTAAAGAGTTTTACTGTTATATTTCTCTACTTTGCTGCAAATTCGAATAATTTACGTTTTTCTTTTTTACTTCTAGTTACGAATTTAGATAAAAATAACACTCGAGAGTTGGGAACATTTTTATTTATGCAAACAGATATTTTTATTTTTGAAAAAGTTACTTAATTTCGTAAAATGAATATAAAAGTAAAGTGAAAATAAAGAGGCATGTCCTATTTTAACCTATCTCAATCAAGACTCCGTTAATTAACTTTTTTATCGAGCATTGAAATAATTAAAAGTCTCAATTATAATTCTGCGTTCAGCTTGTTAATTGCGAGCTGGGCTATTATGGGTAAATAGTTGCTTCAGGAGTCAATTTTAGCAGCAATTAATTTCAATTTATATTACAAAATTAATTAGAGTATATTGCAGAATTCTCTATTGTCTGATATTTATTTCTCTTTGGCGATAGCAATAACTTCAGGTATTACAAAAGCCTTTGGTGTATTGTAGGCAATAGCTATCATCCGGATTCCAAAATCGAAGTCATTTTGATAGAAAATATATTACAGGGAGCCATTATTAAATTCCAAAATCAAAATTTCTAAGGCGGAAATTTAATTGTGGGAGACTGTTGTACCGAATACAGCTTGTCACAAGACCGAAGCTGATTAATTTAACCTACAAATTTCTCAAAAATTGACAAATACCTTCTTCTGAAATTGAATAATAAATTTGAAAATGAAATTTTTCTTGTCTATCAATATTTGAATATAAATTTTAAAAAAAAAGTAAACATGAATATCATTCCACATTAATCAGGATATTTTCGCAAATATGATTTTTAATTTTTTTTATTATTGAATTAATATTATAACATAAGTAATAAAAGCGAAATATTATATAGTAAACAGAGCAGTTTATTTTTTGAGGATACAGCCCCGGTGCAATCCGAAATGTTCATATGTTAATTTGTGTATATTTGTTATTGATTTTTTGTTATATAATAAAAGATTGTACCGTTGTATTTAATTAATAAATTATATTACGTGTTTCCTTACTTCGTGTAAAATGCTTCAATTTTATTTCCAGTTTTAACATTATTGCCTCTTTTATTATTTTGAAAAATATGATTCTATTTGATTTTTAAATTAAACATTTCGCAACGTTTGGAAATTATTGTAGTACAACATAAGTAATAAACTCGATGTCTTCCGCCTTTAAAAACAGGAATAAAACCGTTTCTACCATTTCCAAGAATACGATTTTATTTGATTTTCCTTGTTTATATTGCATCAAATTATTTACAAAGATTTCCACCTATTTTTTCATCGACCCGTCAAACGTTATTGCCCGACTCACCGACGGTTTTTACACAATTTGGTTCAATAAAATCGAATCAATCAGCGGAATGAATGGAATTGCTTCGAGCTGAAAATAGACCCGAGTTTGCATAAAATGAAGTGCAAGAACGCACAGAAAGAGCAATTCAAATGCAATTAATCGAAAACAGTAGATAAATAACAGAAACCATTCATCAGTCCAGAAATATATATTTGACACATGAAACCAATGATACGTGATGCGATACGCAGTACATCGTTTGTTCAAGTCCACTGAGAAAGACGTGAAAACGATGTAACACGTAATAAACAAAAAAGGAGAGATTACGGATAGCCGTTCACGTTGGTATCATTTTTTTTCTGCCAACGCCTCTTCGCGTAGCAGCTCTCCCACGCGATATTAAGTGGCTCGTATCAATCATAGAGAGGTTTCGGAAATCGTAAAAAAAGAAATACAGAAATTACATCGACAGTAAAAGTGGCTGAGTTACTTTGATTGGAATTTCGGAGCATTCAAAAAGGAAAAAAGCTGTGAAAAAGGATTTTTTAAAAGATTAAACAGGGAGGAATTAAAGTTTGCGTGATTCTGACAATTATAGACATGGCCTGAATCATATTTGCATTTAAGAAATTTCAATTTCGTGTAAGTTTCTATCGCGAGCAGTTTTCTGTCATCAGATATAACTTTAGAATCGAATAACTACGGCTATCGTCAAACAAAATTAAAATATCAACCGTTCTCTCGCAAATTAACTTTTAATTGTGTCTCCGCGATTGAATTTCCCGCAAACATATTTCTTACATTTATAAATAACTTCCAAATACCTATCGATAAATTAATAAAACTGATGCCTACAAGAAAAATTTTTCTCATTAAGGAAGCTTATTTTCAACGAAACCCCCAGTACCATATCACCACCATTCAAAATTCCCGCCACAGTGGAAAAAGTATCCCCCATTATCGATTGGAATAATTAAACCTCCGTCATCGGAAAACGTTCGGGAAAAGCTAACGAGCACCGTTTCGCAGTCCTATTATTAGCTAAAGTTACGAGCATTCTATTCAGAGATTCGTGGAAGTGAAATTACAAAAAACAGACCATATACTCACGTATACAGCGCGCTGCTATCTCCGGCAATTGGCAAGCGTTCCGTGGTGTCGAAGGCGGAGCGGAAGTAGTTTGATGCCGAGAGTGATGAGAGTGGTTCTTCGAGGAATGAAAAGATTGCTGGGATGCTGGCCTTCGACCTCCAACCACCGGTCCGAGATTGATACCGCCACCGCCATTGTTGCTGCTGCTCGCACTCTGCGAAACAAACGTTCGAAAACGAACAGTTATTATGGAGATATCGTGGGTAAGGAGGTAGAGGCTCGGACTCACAATGAGGTGAGCCCGAGTTCAAATCCTCTCCGTAGCTCTGGAAAATTTTAAATTTGTCCTATCATAGCCGTGATAAATTGAAATCGACCTAAATATTGTTGTAGGTCCGAGGTGAATGACCATGGGCACTTGAAGCCGAAAAAAAAGGTTCGGATTCACAATTTATGGGCCGGAGTTTTAACACTAGGTTTACCGATATTTTCTTATACATCTAAACTGTACTGACACAAATCAATAATAGGTATACCACACAGAGATCTTCAAAATTTAGAAGACTTCGAAGAAAATGAATTTTGATATATATTCGTCTCGTTGAATGAATAAAAGTCAGTGCAAGTGGCAAAAAAGAATGTAAACGGTTTCCGTAATTTCCCTCACGAAGTTCGGAGTGGGTCAAATTGACCCGCCCGGAAAACCTCTAGTGTTAAAAATCCTCCGTTACCTCTGGAAAAATAAACAAATTTCCTATATGATATGCATAGCATAACCTTGAAGGTTCGAAATTGACCTAAAATTGTAGGTCTGAGGCGAAAATTGATAATAGCACTCGAAATAGAAAACAGCATAAACATATTATTATAGTCACAGGGTTATGGTGGCTAAGGCGGTAAAGGCTCGGACTCACAATCAATCGGCCCGAGTTCAAATCCTCCGTCACCTTTGGAAAATTAACAAATTTTCCTACATGATATGCTGCATTTCATAACATTTGTAATGCGAACTTGGAATTTCACAGCTTTGCAGGAGTCACCGAACCAGAGAACTTTTCGTCTTAGAATATATTTGTATATTTGCGATATTAGCACATACAGCACGACGTTACTTAGTGGAGTTTTGTTATGAATGAATCTTGTAGAATTGAACGTAGAATATAGTATAAGAGTGACTTGTAGAATGAGATTGAAATGGAGTATGTAATAAATGAGTGAGAGTTGACGGAAAGGGACCACAGGGTTTTTAAGGACTTTTTAGGGAAAGGAGTGGGAGAAGGATGACGGAGTAATGGGAGTTCTCGAAGGTCAAGATGGAAAATAGGGATTTTGTACTTGAAACGATGTATTCACCTACCCCCCGATTTACACGGTACTTTATTTACAAAATTTCGTTCCTACACGGTTTGTAAAAAAAGGGAATTTTAACAAAATTTTCTTTCAGTTATTTTTATTTAACTCTTTGATGATTAGCGACGCATATATGTGGTCTAAGAAAAAATTTAATTATTGTTTATCGCTGCTTGTATACACAATTAGAATTAAAAAATTGAAATACAGCCGTTGAAATATGATGAAACAAATGATGATTTATAATTTATATACATTAACAGCCTAACTTGCTGATAAAACGGTGATTTTGGATCGCAAAATAAATGGTCATCTCTCAATGTACAAAAATGTCTCCGTCCGCAGAGGTTAACGTTGAAATAGATGACTGAATTATACACGTTTTAGTTTGTTTTCGATTAACGTAGTTTTACGTATCAAAATTCACAATTACCATTTACACAGTTTTCTAAAGAACCTATCTTCCGTGTAAATCGGGGAATAGCTGTAATACCTATCAATATTTAATAATATTGTAAAAATTTATTGTAAAAATAACTTTATCGGGTCGCGTTTCACTGATATTTTCAATTTAATAGATTTTGCACAATGTACAAACTTCCTAGCCCATTTAACGCATCACTCGTTATTGTAGGTCAAAAGGTTAATGTTATATGGGATTTCGGAAACCAATCAGATCCTTATTCCTTTGACTAGTCTCCTTTACGTGATCCCGTAATTCCGTCGATCATGTTTCACGTTGTACGTGCCGACCTTTGCCATCGGTGTTAACATTCGCTATTGCATCGAGAAGGTATTAGCCAAGCATGGTTACCCATAAATATTCCGAGGCTCTGCGGTGACATTGAGAAACACGAGTTGTCAGGTTTTTGTCGGCGACAAATCGCGCCGTGTGGACCCGGCATAACGGATCAGATAATCGCACCACGAAAATACGGGGGACGAAGACGACGAAGAAAAAATTGGGGGATATTTCTTTTTGGGTGTTAAATTTTTTTAAACCTCTTTTCGAAAGATATCAATCGAAGGTCATGAACCTGGGAAAGCAGCTGCAGAGATTTTTATTGTGGAATATACAAAGTGGAGCTAAAGTCATAAATTGATTTGTAGTTCGATAGCTTTTTTTCTCTTTAGTAAGTTTTGAAGGCTTTTAGTAGATTTTTTGGCTTTTAATGTGAATATATCTTTGTCGATCACTGTGCGTAATGTCAGAATGCTTTAAACTGAAGGTAAACAATAAAAGTTACAATTGAAATTAATTAAAGTTAAAATTATAAGCGAGCCCGTGACTTTTAGCGCACCTTGGGTACATAAGATTGCAAAATATTCAGGAGAATTAATGCAGACTTAACGTAAGAGCTTTTTTTGTCAACAAATGAAATTTTTCTTATAGAGAATACGATACAGTTTGAAAAAACAATGGTCTTCAAATTTTATAAGAAGAATATTAAGTGTAAAATTCGATATTCAATTATAAGGATCAAATTATAATGTAACTGTTGAATTGTCCGCCATAGCAACATCTCACTATCATTAACAGCCTTTTTTCTAGATGGCGCCTTAGATGGCCCCCTTTGTTAAGAAAGACGCACTTTCTTGCGTGAAGAGAACACATTGAGATCGCTTCTAACCTATTGTGCACTTTTATATACTTTTTCACTATCTTAATGTACACATAAACGTATATAACCAGTCTGAAGGGAAGTCAAACAAAAACCCCACTTCGATCCATGTCCAAACAGTAACTAAATTCCTCAATGACACTTTTCATTAGATATTTCTCCGAAAAAAAGGTTACAATGGACAAAAACAGTTCAAGTATTTGTTACGCTTAAAAGACAAAATTTTCCATAAATGAAGAGTCAAAGCGGAAATCGAATTTCATGTAGATATTTAACGCATCAGAAGATAAAAAACGATGTAAATATATAAATATCTGAAGCAAATGTGATTTCGATTAATATTTCATTAGCTGTTGGGTTGGCAACTAAGTGATTGCGTATTTTAAATAAGAAGGAATTTCCTCAAGCTGATGAGGGACCCATAAACCGAGTTTTTTAACATAGCCAAGCTGTTTTAATTTTTTTTGAATGCATGATTACGATACATTGAGCTTCTCTGCAATCTCACGTGTTGTGCTATGACGATCTGAATCGATAATAGCCTTGATATGACTCTCATCAACTGTAACTGGACGGCCAGATCGTTGCGCATTTTGGAGTGAAAAATCACCCGAAAGAAATTTGGCAAACCAATTTTGACCCGCCTATCTTTCAAGGCTTCATTCCCATATACGACGCATAACTTCTTGTATGCTTGGGATGCGCTCCTTTTTCGGAAATAATACAATACAATATGTCTGAAATGCGCGTTTTGTTCTTCCATTTTCAAATTGGGATAAAAACGAAACTAAATGACTCATCGATGCGATTTTTGTTACTAATGAAAGGTGGAAGTCCAAACAACAAGAAAACTATAGACTAGGTGCTTTGAATATGTTGACGAAACAAAAAGAAGTGCCAGGGTCGACAAGCTGTAATGGGCCAGGCTGTTTCTAGTTACGTTCCGCGCCACTACCAGGTGGCGATAGTGATGTTACTACTAATCCATGTACACCGAATCGGTGAATTTCAACTACACTAGCAAAAGAGAATCGGTGTGATTCTGTTACCGCCAAGACTGAAATGTCAATTCTGTTCTGGACCAGGGTAGGCAAGCTGCCGTGTTATGAAAAAGGACTGAAAACAGCGCCGCTAGTATTCGCGGGTACGAACTAAAGGCATACATTTTTGTATAGCATGCCTATCTATATTAATGTATACTCAATGGTTGTATTCTAATGCTTGCCTTCATATTTTCTTTTCAATTTCATTTTAAAATGGAAATAACAACATTATATTTCAGTTACTTTCGTTTTATTAATATTACATAGTATTACATAGTATGCAATAATATTACATAATATTACATATATTAATATTACATATTAATATTACATACATCCCTAATACATAGGAATAGATATACAATTACAGTACAAATATTTTCTAACCTCTATTTTCCTTGCAGGAAATGATCGAACATTTCTTCCTTTGCTTCATATCTAGAAAAAGAAAACACCGTCAATTATAACAATATCTTAAAAACTATAGCAATTATAATAACTATGAAATAAATAATAATTATGTCTCAAGTTCGTTTGGCTGCTCGTTTTCGTCGTGAACGGTCTCCAATCACCCATAATGGCGGTTCAGAACAGAATTGACATTTCAGTCTTGGCGGGAAAGATCACACCGATTTCCTCTTGCAAATGTAGTTGAAATTCGTCAATTCGGTATGTATGTAAGACTAGCGTCAGTATCGCCACCTGGTAGACGCTGGTCGCGTAACTTGGAACCGCTGAGCCCATTACAGCTTGTCGACCCTGTTCTGGACCGCCATTATGGATGATTGGAGACTGTTCACGACGAAAACGAGCAGCCAAATGAACTTGAGACATAATTATTATTTATTTCATAGTTATTATAATTGCTATAATTTTTAAAATATTGTTATAATTCAAGCTGTTTTCTTTTCCTTGATATGAAGCAAAGGAACAAATGTTCGATCATTTCCTGCAAGGAAAATAGAGGTTAGAAGATATTTGTACTGTAATTGTATATCTATTCCTGTGTATACCTATGTATATTATGATTCTTTTGTAATATGAATATTAATAAAACGAAAGTAACTGAAATATACTGTTGTTATTTCCATTTTAAAATAAAATTAAAAAGAAAATATGAAGGCAAGCATTAGAATATAACCATTGAGTATACATTAAGTTAGATGGCCATGCTCTATATAAATTTCTGCCTTTAGTTCGTCCCCGCCACTAATCGCAGCGCTGTTACGCGTCTTTTTTTAACACGGCAGCTTGTCTACCCTGAGAAGTGCTAAAACCATCTATCGTCAAAATGCGCAATCACTTAGGTGCCAACCCAATAAATGTATAGCCCTTTTAACACATTACGATTTATTACGATATTTACGATACTTTGACACCAATAAAAAGTACAATAATGTAGGAATGGGTGTTGCATAGGTATCAGATTAACGGTACACCGATTCTATTCTGCAGTTGGTGTATTTAAAATATAATGTAAAAAGAAATGACTAACAATACAACTTGGCAACACTTCTTACTCGTTCAATCGTTTGTCTTAATTGTCACGACCTCTATCGACCCGCCTCGACGGATATCGATAATCTTGCAACACGCATTACCCACTTACGCACAGATTCCTACAATAATAATCTTCAATTATTAATAAAAAATGTAATAATTCTAGAGATACCGATGACAGGTAATATTGGATAATGAAATTCGGGGTGAAATAATCATTTATGGTGTAATATAAAGGAACGAATGAAATTCAGTGAAAGGCATTAATCAATCGAATTTTCAAGCAAGTTGAGCGGAATATATGGAAATTTGATTTTCATGTTATTTGGACGGAGAGACTTCAATTTTACGAAGAATGTCATTTCCGAGTTCACTGCAACGTCTTTACCGCTACGTCGTGCAGGAAAGGTGCAAGTATTAAAATAGTAAGGTCTGACGGAGGACGAGCGAAAGACATTTTCAATAAATGGCTTTGATGTTGAAGGATCCTCTGCAGAGAATGGCAAATATTTCGTGATAAAGTACACAGATATTTCATGACGATACTGAAGTAATATTTATGGTATATTTGCAATTTTGTACATATTTTGACATTCTTAGCTCGTAGGTTTGATATATTCCGTACACGTTCCAAATCAGTACGTTATGAAAGATAAGAAAATAATACGTGAAAGTTATTTTAAAAAATTAGTACAATAATTACACTGCGGATGTTTATGCAAATTTCTAAATTGATAAACGTTACTGATAAAGAAAAATCCAAGTAGGACACTCTTTCTCTTGCTAATTGTGACAATAAATACAGTATTTTGGACATTTCAGATATTTTTTTTTAATATTACATGCTTTTTCTATATTTTAGCAGCGTTAAATTTGTCATAAATACGTAAAAATCCGCAGGCTAATAATAATTTAACACAATATTTAATTCTTCACGATTGATAAACAGTTACGTTTATATGGGAATTTCTTAAGAATAAAGTTTCATAATAAACGTGGAGGATTCCTCTGTAATTCCGGAGGGAAATACGAAATTCATATAATAATTTTCATTTAAAGAAAACAACATTTCAAATAATAATATTCTTTTAAAAAAATAAAATTTTATATAATAATTTGGTTCCAGAAGAAAACAACAATGTTCTTCGAGAAGCAAATAACAATGTTCTTCGAGAAGCAAATAACAATTTTCTTTGAGAAGAAAATAACGTTTCAAGTAATAAGATTCTTCCGTTTGGAAAGAAAATTTAAAATAATAATATCCTTTAAAAGAAATAAAATTTAATATAATAATTTGGTTCCAGAAAATCATAATGTCCTTCAAGAAGGAAATAACGTTTAAAAAAATAATTATCTTCTAGATGAAACTAACATTTAAAATAATAATATGCCTTTAAAAAGAAAGAAAATTTTATATAATAATTTGGTTCCAAAAAATAATAATGTCCTTCAAGAAGGAAATAACGTTTAAAGAAATAATTATCTTCTAGAAGAAGATAGCATTTAAAATAATAATATTCCTTCAAAAGGAAGGAAAATTGTATACAATAATTTGATTCCTGAAAATAATAGTGCCCATCGAGAAGAAAATAACGTGTAAAGTAATAAGATTCTTTTGAAAGGAAGGAAAAATTAAAATAACAATTTCCTTCTAAAAGAAAATGAAAGAATTTCCGAGGGAGAAATGTAAGTTCTGCGAAGAGGGCTTGTGTTAACGTCGCGCGGAGCCATTTATATACGTATGTACTACTGGGTGCTGAAATCTTCGTTCTCTCCACTCGGCACACGGTTCACAGATGCAGTGTTTGCACGTGCACCCATTGCATTGAAAGGCAGACATTCGCACAGATGCTGAGAGCTGTTTCACACAAATGGACTATTCTTAAAGTACTTAAATTAGCTGCACCTTTTTCCATTATTTTATGCTACTTCAACTTATATAAATTTGCAACTATTTAATACAAAGACGTCCCACAATCGAATCGGAAAAACCGAAACATGAAAGTAAATGTTGGTTTTCTATCCTACGAACATAGTATATTTGAACGAACAAAAATCAACTGCTATATTTTCTTTTGGAATGTTTAACCCTTTGTCCTATGATAACGAGTGACACTCGTGATGCAGTAGAAGGTATAGAAAATTATGAAGATTCCCAAAAATGGTGAAATTGAAAATATCAGTGGAAAACAACATACATACAGTAAAAGCTGGATAAATACGACACAGTTCGGGGCTCAAGCGCATCTCTTATGAAGTAGCAGTGACGAATTCTTGTTTACATTCCGACTCCAGCCAAGCGCGAACAAAGAAAAGGACAGACAGTACAAGAGACAGAGAGAGCAAGCAAACAAAGCGACGCATTGCTAATGCAACAATAAACTTTTTTATTTAGTAACTTTTCTGAATGTAACTTGTCCCTATGTGTTTTTGAGATTTTTCTGATTAAAATGATACCAAACACGAAATATTTAAATTATGTAAATGGTAAGCAAATATTTTAAATATTAAGTAAATATAATTCAAACTATGTCGTGTTTGGTATCATTTTAATCAGAAAAATCTCCCAAATACATTAGCAAAGGTTTCAAAACAAAAAAAATCGAAAATGAAAACGGCGGACCCTCCAATTAGTATTGCCTCACAGATTCATTCGGGTGGTATCATGTTACACTGCTCCCTCGTCGAGCGTCGGGGATCCCCCTATGTGGAGGGGATAGTCGTGTTCCATTTATCCAGCTTTTACTGTATACCAGGAATCTCTGATAAATTTTCACTTTAGCAATTTAATTCTGAATTATTGCACGCACAGTCGCAAAAGTAATCGTAGTGCAAGGGGTTAAGAGTCCTTAAACGCTCGCTAAATTCTTTTAGACCCTCACTCTGTGACTTTCACTCTTAGAGAAGACGTACCCTCTTCATATATTCATATAATAAAGTCTTAGTCTATTCCATTAGTTTATAAACAAAGTGTTTTTATTTAAAGCCCTAAAAACTAATAGTAAAACCCCCCTGTTTCTTCTACTTTTTAGTGAAGATACTGATGTAACAAACTGTGTACAATATCTTCAGTGTTTCTATATTAAATAATTATTCTGTATTGTTAATTTAAATAATATTAAATAATATCTCCAAATTATAATACTCATTAAAATATTTCGTCGTTTCAACACAGCAGGGACATATATGGCCTATACATTTTTTTTATTTCGCTCATGGTGTAGATTTATCGTAGAAACCTCATAAAATAAAATGTCTCATGTTCCCCTCCATTCCCCAAAGAAAATGTGAGAAAGTGCTATTTTATTCTCTGTAATCGGTAAACAAGATAATATATATGTCACAAAAATAATCAAAACATTCGGAAAAAGAATGTCCAGTGATAAAACTGTTGTCGAGCAAGCTATATCTTTGCATGCATTATATTTGATTAGGTAAATTTCTAAAAGAAAAATTCACACAAAAGCACAAAGTCTAATTGGCACGTTGCTGATGACCGAGACGCAAACGCGACGTAGAGCCACAATTAAAAGAGGATAACAGAATAACGACGCGCAATGAAGTACGTATAAAAACGAAGAAAACAAACTTCTCAAAGATAACAAGTTCCAATGGAACAAAGCCGAGGACATCCGAACCACGTCGAAGTATCACTCTGTCTGTAAACAATAAAAAAACGCACAAATTCTCGGAAGGAGGAGAAAAGGATACGTCATAAGCCGAAGTTTCTTTTCCGATTGCGAGGAAACACAGACAAATTTAAGAATCAATCCAGTAAAGCTCTCCTGCGTCGATCTTCCAGCGACGTTTTCCGCATTGGCAAACTTTCCAAATATGTACAGCGTGGAATTTCGCCATGGGAACTTCTTAAAAGTCCCCCCCCAGTACTTTTGATAAAATTCTTGTAAGCTGCGAGATAAAAGGACGGTCCATTGTTACGAGAGAGGGAGAGAGAAAGAGAGAGAGAGAGAGAGAGAGAGAGGGAGAGGGAGAGGAAGGACTTGGAGAAGTTTTGGGAACGCTGCTTGGAGAGAAGATAAGAAGGACTTCTCCCTTCCGGTGTATTGGAATATTTCAGAGATGGGTCGTTTAAATATTTGGGAACGGCGGTAGGGTGTTTGTGCAGTCTGGTTTATCTGTAATAAAGCTGTACGATGATAAAATCGTGTCACAATATTGTAATAATATTGGAGAGAGATGGTAATTACAATTGTTGAGGTACTATGAGATGCGAGAGAGAGAGAGAGAGAAAGAAAGAATGATCCGTATGAGAGTGCGTAGAATGAATGACTGGGTGCGAGCGTCGAGCAGCTGTGAGTAAGCGATCAACACAATAGGGCGAAATAAAGTGAAAGACGAAAGACGGAAGGTGAAAGGAGAATTACTATTAACCCTTTGACTACGGCAGACTTTGAGACACACCGGCCGTACCACACGGTAGGAATTCAGTCGCGACGTACACCGAGATCAGCGAAGTTTTCGTTAGGCATGCGTTTTTGACGAAGTATACTGAAATAATGAAAATACTGAATTCCATTACATTAAACCAATATTATTTATTTATTAATATTCTGCTATGAATTGTTAGGGTACATACTAAAAAGTGAACATTAATTTTAAGCTTTTCTCACAATATTTAATAATCTCATTTAATAATGTAAGAACGTGTGATACATTTCAAAACATGGATAAATATAGCGAGGGACCAGAAATAAGGCACTTGAGACGGAAGGGATATAAGAAAAAAACGGCATATGTAATTGTTGAATCAACATTCACTTACGTCTGCTTCAAATAAGATTTATTTCAATTATGGTCGATAAAATATCCCGAGCTTATATAGGCGCCTCTCGTGGCGATGAATCAAAATAGGTTAAACGAAATAGGCCTGCATTACTACTATAGGCGCCTACATTTCGCAACAGCTGGCGTCGGTTGCGTATTTATTTAAACACAAAACTAAAAATAAAAATTTAAAGGAAATCGCACTTGATCTCCACACATATTTGTTTAATCATATTTAAACGGTTGTATTTCAATTTTTCAACTTTAACTGTGAATAGAAGCAGCGATAAACTATAATTAAATTTTTTCTCTGACCACATATATGCGTCGCTAGTACTCAAAGGGTTAAATAGAAATGACTAACAGCAATTTTTTTTAAAAATCCCTTATTTACCCAGTTAACTGTGGCGCCCTCGTTTGCGAGCACGCATCGTTTTGTGTCGCCAAAATCGAGCCATGACGAGTATACTCGTCAGTCACAGAGTAAGTTGCACTGGTAAGATATTGGATCAAAAAGATGGGTTTATTTTATAAAATTGAAAATTTTATTACTAATATTTACTTCTTTGGTTAGCATAAACATATATTACATACATATTAAACTAAAAACGCAATAAAAATTAAATATTGTACATATAAGAGTAAGAATTTAAAGAGGATTATTTAAAAAGAAACCCTATAATAAATCAACTTTCTGACGTTTGCCTTTGCCCCTCTTAGGCTAACATCTAAAAAACGTTATCATCGCACATAAATAAATTCGTTATGCGAACTGGTAAGCTGCTTCAACCGGTGCATACGGGGACGCATGAGTTCATCTCAAATTATTTATATTTTTTATTTCTTTGTTTTACTCCGGCATGGCCTCAAAATATTCTAAACATCTTGAAATTTGAGAATATGTTTTGTTTTTCTCAAAAATTACAATTTAAATAGCCAATGGTCACTACTTTATACGCATGACGAGTATACTCGTCAATACACAAAATCGTGCCACTTCTCCATGACGAGTTTACTCGTCAATCACAGTTAACTGGTTAAAACCCGTGTGGAAGCGAAATCGTGCAAATAAAGGAAATTAGAATAGGACCCTATAAATATTTAACATAAATCAATTTGAAAGAACAACACTTCCTTCCAAGAATTCAACCAAACCAATAGCCGGCACGTGAATACGATCGCATTACGGAGAATTAGGTTCAATTAATCAACGCCGGCCATTCCGCCACAAGAGATCGAACGAGGAACAAGAAGATGGAAGCCCGCAAACGTAACGGCAACAGTGTGTTCATTTATTTCGCGGTACATCATACCCAACAATTTATCAGAAGCAGAACTCACTCGTTAGATATCCCGAGAGGATCGATATCGTCATGAAATTGATACGGATTAGAAGAAAGAGAGAAAAGATTGAAGCACGAGAGACAAAGGTATCGTAATTCACTCTTGTCCTCTTTGTTCTCAAGTGACCTTCGAGAAACAATGCTTCCAATGGACTCCATTAAGCGCCATTTAAGCTTATAGGGGAATAATGTATTAATAATGGATCTTCAGAGTGCCAATCATTCTCGTGTGAGCTACATGTTATCATGGACCGATTAAACACGTTGTATCTCCCGCCAAATTGTAACACAAACCGGATAGGATTCCCAATGACCTAGATAACTCCGGGATTCGATCAGCCATAGCAAAATTAATTACCTCAAGAGATGATTATCCGGAAGCTCTTCAAATTTCATTGAAAATCTCTTTTGGCATCTTTCATTGTTTCAAAAACAAAGCGGATGAAAGTGCTACGACGACTAATAACATCGGAGAACCTGTATGTATAGTCCGATAACTGAAAGATGGCTAAGGAGCAGCGGAGCTTGTCGCTTTCAATCGCATATTCCAGCTATTTCGTTTCTGGAATCCCCAAACCGCGGCTTGCGAGCCGCATGCGGCTCTTTAGCGACTTGAGTGCGGCTCGGCCAGTCGGGCACAAAAAATTTGGTTAATAAATAAGATTATTATTATATTATTAGTTTTTAGGGTTTTAAATGTAGTAAGGTATTAAATATGTAGTAAGGTATTAAATAAATGGAAACATAGTTATTTCGTAAGCTTTGAGTTATTTTCTACGCGAGACTTTTTTTTATGCGGGCCCTATTCACCGCACAAAACAAATACTTTTTAATTGTATTGCGAAAACCAGCTCTTATAGCTACTCGTGAAGTTTTGTGCGATTTTTTTTATGCGGTTCCTATCCACCGCACAAAAACAGGTTTGAGTGTATATATATTTGGTGATAATTATATGTAGTAATAAGAGTAATAGTAATAATGTTAATAATAATAATAGTAATAGTGGTAATAACGGCACGACATCCGTCTCACTAAGATGGTCGAATCAGACTGCGTAAAAATGCTACGCATCGGCGTTTGTCGCTAGGCAGATGACACGTGGGAACGGTCTATTCAGGCCCGTACCTACGAAATCCCTTCATCCAAAATAATATTTTTGTTTTGGAAGGGGGCACTATATAAATAACAACACTTTGTTTAAAAAGTGATGGAATAGACCAAGACTTTATTCTACGAATATATGAAGAGGGTACGTCTTCTCTCTAAGAGTGAAAATCACAGAGTGAGGGTCTAAAAGAATTTAAGCAAGCGTCCACGGACCCTTTTCGGTCTTAACATGAAACAGACTGCATAGCTACACAGCTGCAATCTCTTAAGCATTCCAAGAAGAAATATAGCAGTCGATTTTTGTATGTTCAAATGTACTTCGTTACATATAAAACCTACAAGAACAACAACGTATCCACGATGCAATCTACTCCGCGTGAATTCGTCGAAACGGTTGGGAAAAAAGTTCGATGGAATCGCGTCATTCGCAGAAAAAGAATAATAGCATCCCACGGCGCGAAGACAAAAAAAGGTCACGCTGTCGGTGATCTATCGTAGCAAAAGAACATATCGTTCAACGCTGCCGCACTTTGAGTGGTCCCCGACGTTAAACAACGACTCCTATTCGTCCAGACGATCATTGTTCCATGTCATGGAGGTTATTATAAACCCAGCTTGAATTTTCGAAGCACCGAAGTCTCTTGTCCTTTGTGCCTTTGACTGCGTCCTCGAATACTGCGACGACTAGGAGGAGGCTTCGATGGGATTTCCCCTAGGGAACCCTTCGAAAATTAGAATATCTACCGCGAAGCAGAGCATTCGAACACACCAGATTACTTCCTTGCTCATCGATCAAAGTCGGCCTTGGATAAACACACTTTAATGATCCCGTGTTGCGCTCTTTCAGATCGATGAATGAGAGAGGTGGGTGGGGATATGGATTATGTGCTTTTTGATTGAAGTCTACATGCTGGTATTTGATGGCGGAGTAGTGGATCTAGGAACAACGCAGGCTTTTATTATTTGATGTTCTGAATATGATGTTTTGTGGAATACGCTATGCGCTGGTGGAAAGATGACTCACGGGTGGCTGAGTGGCGAGAGGAGGGATATTTCCTTTTTTCTGTATACAGTAAATGCTCGATAAAGGCGTCATGAGTTTCCCTCGATAAATGCATCATGACTATCCCCTCCACATAGGGGAATCCCCCTTGACGAACGCTCGACGAGGCAGCAGTGTAACATGATACCACCCGAATGAATCGGTGAGGCAAACTAATTGAAGGGTCGGCCGTTTTCATTTCCGATTTTTTTTTAAACCTTTTGTATCGTATTTGTGAAATTTTTCTGATTTAAATGATACCAAACACGATATAGTTTGAATTATATTTACTTAATATATAATAAATTTACTTACTATTTACATAATTTACACTGTATCGTGTTTGGTATCATTTTAATCAGAAGAATCTCAACATATTTGTGAGATTTTACTGATTAAGATGATACCAAACACGATATAGTTTGATTATATTTAATTAATATTTAATAACTTTACTTACTATTTACATAATTCAAACTATATCGTGTTTGGTATCATTTTAATCGGAAGAATCTCAAAAATGCAGTCGAAAAAGTTACATTTAGAAAAATTAATAAGTAAACAAGTTTATTGTTGCATTAGCAATGCCTAGCCGATACTTTCGAGCAGCTCACTTTGTTTGCTTGCTCTCTCTGTCTCTTCTACTGTCTGTCTTTTTCTAAGTTCGCGCTCGGCTCGAGCCCTAATGTAAACACAGATTCGACCCCGGTGCACGATAAGAGCACTGCTTTGCCGCCGAAATCTGTGCATTTATCGTGGTTTTGCTGTATCAGGTTTTAAATTAATTGCACATAACACGCGTTTTTACTCCTTGTCGTACAATGTCGACTGAAATTCGTGATGCGGTAAATTGGATAGAAAATTTGCAAGTTTTGAAAAATCTATTAAAATAAAATATCAGTGCAATGCGACACGATAAAATTATTTCTTGACTTTTTTTGCAAACAAACATATCATTTTTTACGCCTGTCTGTCAGAGGATTTCAAGATGAATGAAATCTGGGTCAAGAAAATAGCAAAAAACTTTGTATTCGAGGGAGGAGCATATGCTGTGCTGTTGTACGCGTTGTAATGTAGTTGACAAATCGAACCTCGAATTTGAACATCGCTACAACTAATGTCGGTAAATGTCGGCCATCTCATCTTGATGCTTACAATTAGTTCAATGATTTCTTCCTCTTTTTCACTTTCCAATATGCAAATATTTTTTGAGGCTACTATTTTCGCTCGACTAGTCTAGTACTAAAATCTTCATTCCTCTTTCCGCGCATTAAAATCTTGACCTTTACCCTCCGAGTAGCAGCGGAAGCTGCCACAGAGGGAAACACTTAAAAAATTCATAGCGACTCCCATGCTGTTCTACTTTGGTTCTATTTCATACATGTTAACCGGTGCTTTCAATAAAAGTGTTAGAAAAAAAAACTTAATTGACTAATTAACATCCAAATCTGAAGATTTTGCAAAGATGATTTCATGGCAAGATTCCTTAAAAAATGTCCATGGATCCGGTCACGCTATATGATGATTTTAAATTTTAGACTAACATATTACAATCTATTGCAACATGTATTATTTACCGCACTCTATTATAATAAAAATGATGCATATTACAATTCTTTCTTGGTTGGACTTAAATATTCCGCAATAGATCTGTAGTCAGTGTCAGCAGAATCTTAGAAATCCCAATACGTCTTTACCATCGCGGGGAACGAGGTGATGGATGTGCGTTGAGTATAATAAATTCTATGCTGTACCGAGCGAGAATACAATAAAAAAAAAACACGAGCATCGAGAAAGCAGGCAAGAAAACGCAACCATAAAAAGCGACCGATAAAGACGAGGAATAAATTAAACGAGAAACTCCGAGTACGTCGCAGACGTGCCAAATATCGAACTATTGTATTTTGTATCCTATGGAAGATGAAAAAGATAAATTTCTTATTTTTTTTCTTCGAATAAATAGAATGATGGAAAACATAGCCTTATGTGATATGTGATTACATGTTATGTAATGTTTGTCAATAATTCAAAAGTATTTATCGGTATATAATCTAAAATTGTTAAAATGGGCATTCAAATCTGACCTATTTTACTTTGACGACCATATTACATGCAAGATATATTGTAGTATCGGGGATTTTTAGCCACCTTGTAGACGTAGAAATGTAAGGTTAGGTAAACGACGGTACGGACTAACGGTGACACACGGCGGCTGGTACGGACGTCTCGAGGCAAAACGGTACGCAAGGGAGAGTGCACGAGGCCGACAGGCCCGGGAATTTCCCGGGGGTGAGGCCCAGCTGCCAGGGTGCTCGTGCACTAGGGCGGAGGTGCCGTTTTTCCTCGAGGGACAGAGACAGACGCAAAAGACGAAGACCCACGAACGAGTAATAAATAGACACGACGGACGAAACGAAGGGACAGTTTTAGTTTCTAGGCTTGCACTACGTACTATCACTCTGCACCGAGTTTTTTGCAATTATTTTCTCGGTTATTTAATTGTGGCCATTTAAAATTTTCCTCAGGTTGGTAATTCCATTCCGACTAGTAATTTTATTGTAGATAAGGTGGCTAATGCTACCAGGTACTGCCATCTAACTCAGAGTATGTATATAAAAAAAAACAAAAAAAACGAAGGGACAGTTTTAGAGATACACGGGGCAGTTTAGAGACACACGGAGACGGTTACAGTTTTGAATACGCACGGAGACGGTTAAAAGACAGACGGAGTTACGATATAGACGGAGAGACGATACGCACGGAGACGGAGACGAATATACACGGAGTACGGAGACGGACGGATAGACGAGATATATTTTAAGTTTAAAGTTAAGCACGATTCGCGCGTTCCCGATATAAGCCGCTAATTAGCAACCACCAATCCAGCAAAATTTGTCATATCGTGGAAGGTAATATTTGTTGAATCCTTTGAAGGATATTGATCCGTTTCTATTCAAATAGATCATTAGATGTTGTTGATATTAACCTCGATGTGCCTGTGAGGCATGCTTGGACAGCAAAGAGCTAATTTCGGAACATTCAATAGTTGCCAGCCAATTAAGGATTTCGTCTGGTTATACCTGAAAGGAGTAAAAGAAATAAAAGTCGAATAAAAGTTCCACATTTAGGCGCTAATAGTACATAGCCAATGGGTTCGTCGCGGCCTAAAGTTCATCGCGAATTTATTTTTGAAGCAGACTGTTAAACGTAGAAACATTCTGCTTGCGCTGTAGCTATAGTGCGACATATTTAACACGTTGAGTGCGGCGTCCATTATCATTATCAAGGATATAAAATAAAATCACCATTATCAAGGATATAAAATAAATGTAATTATAATGAGATTTATTAAAACATTCTAGGCAAAGATGTGGTTTAGATTTACACATATTACAAAAGGTAAAGACCTGTTTAGTAAATTTTCTAGCTAAATTACAACATTTATTTTATAACCTTAATAATAGTGCAAACCGGACCCATGCACTGATGTCGTCAAAACGAAAAGTTTCCTGTCAATCCCACGGATCAACGCCATCCAAGCGAAAAGTCCACTGTCAGTCCCCGGGGACTGACGCAGCCAGTGATGCCAGGACGTGGGATTTTTCCCTCGCATGCGCACTACCTAATCCTCAGTAACGTATATACTTCACTCAAATATGGGGTATCGTTAGATCCCCGCGACAATTGAAATACGGTAGGAATTACAGGAAGAGGACATTTTTAAAAGAAATAACATATTTACATGGAAATAAATGAACATGTATTTGCCAAAATTGGCGTGGCACGGAACGTGGTAACGAAAAACGCGGGAAACGAGTCGTTTCATAGATACGTCCGTGTAAACAACCGCCGTCGAGCTGTGACGTCAGGATGCGCATGCGCACGAAGGCTCCCACGCGAGAGAAACTCCGACGTCCTTGCATCACTGGACGCAGCACTCAACGTGTTAAGAGGTTGCAGCTGTATATAGTGAGGGACCAGAAACAAGGCACTTGAGACGGAAGGGGAGATTGCTCTCGCACCGCCTATCCCCGCCATCTCGGTCCTGGAAACCTGAGATCGACGAATGACAACCGAAAATAAAACATTCCTTTCGTCGTTCACATGACGACGCAACGAATGTGCGGGTCTCTCGTGCCAATAGCGCGTCACAATCGAAAATGCGTGACGGAGAGGGATGCCCTTATCCGTCGGGCGAATCAGAGCAAATTACCCCTCAAGTGCCTTCTTACTGTTCCCGAAGATTACATTGTGTACGACGGCATTTTTGTAAATGGCATAAATGTCACTTCGTAAATGAGAGAAGGCCTAGACGAATTCGCAGCGCCATCTGTGTTTTATTAAAGATTGAAAAAAACCGCGCAATTTGAAAGACCCTTTACAAATTGTTGCAGGAAACCGTTCGTTTGCTAACGGGCACCACATATCGATGCTGAAAAGGCTCAATGACAATAAAATTGCCTTTTAGAAAAGGTGAATTTCGTAATAGCTGGATTAGATTTGCAGGGAATTTCATACACGAATTAGTTGCCGCGATAACTTTAATAGGGTATACTATTTGCGCTTCTCTGGGGTGATTTTCTAGTTGAAGGATCAGAAGCAAATTCGTGAGTGGGTAATTATTGCAGAGAGATCACTTTCGAATTGTAGGAGTAACGTTTACAACGTTTAGATTACTGTTGCACGGAGTTTCGCGAGTATTTACTTCCGAAGTGCTTTGACGAGGTAAACTGTTTGTGCTTCTTGCCGCAGTTTCTTTGGTTAAAATGATCAGAAGGAAATTCGATGCGTTGATTAACGCAGGGCACTCTCCTTTAACCGATAAAGGGATAAATTATTTAACAGTTGTTAGGAGTTACATGAAAAATTGACAATTACGAATGCTGCATGAAAATAAAAAAATTAAAACGACTGTTCATTTAACCATTTTGAGACTAAGCCTTCTGCAATGAAATTCATCGCGAACTGAATTATTTTTTCTAATAACTTCTTAAATCATTATTTCATGAATACAGTAATGAAAACAATCAATAGTTTATTGATGCTTCGGTGAAAGCTCTCGATGTCAGGCCATCGATAGTCTTCCATTGCGAGTTTAAATATCAGCAGAAATGTTAACAAAAATATGGAAAACGATTGCTTTCAGAAAAATTGACCGTAGAATTCTTGAAAGTCATTTTCATTACTAAAGTGGTCATCGTTAGCGGTAGCAACAATTTATCAGCTACTCCCGTTGCTGTACATAAATCTTCAGCATATGCCTCGTTATGGGCATTGGTATCATTAAATCATTGCCGTCGTTTTCATCATTATGAATGCGTTCCGCGGATGTTAATTACAGAACGTGCTGAACAAATGTTACGTGATTCGCAAAAGAGATTTTCGTATCATTAAAATGCACAGAAAAATGTTGAGAGCCATGCAAATTAACGTAATGGCGTAAACAAGGTGATGTGATATCCCAGTGTTTCGGGAACAACGTAATAAAATAGCGCAGCTTCGTTCCTCTGGTATTTCTATATTACATATTTTCATCCTTATTTGTAGCAATTTTTAGGTATTTTGCGAAAAATTCCGTCCAGGCGTTCTCGTTTTGTTTAACCACATTCTGCGTTTTTACAGTTTTCTTTTCACTCCTTTGACATTAAAGAGTGATTATAATCACTGCTACATTGAAACATATAGTTTTAAGGTCATAGTTGCGTTATCTCTGATTGAATGCATTATCATCAGATCAGATAGTCAAATGTTCCTTATTCCGTATATTTCAATAAACACGCCAGTTTAAAGGAAATTATCGCGAAGTATACAGGGTGTCTCAGACGATTTCGACATCTTGATTTCCTCGCCGTTGTTGTTGAGGTAGGAATGGTATCGTCAGGGGGTGTCAACTCCCATACATTAAGTTTCGTTCGCAGATGTGCTGCCGCCTAGAGTGGAACCCGCACACTAGAACTAGATTTTATATATATAGCACAGTATGCTATATATATCGTATATATAGTACTATTGCTTACTGATTTAAAGATAATAGTATTTACAGAGGTATACTGAACTTTGCTTCATTATTGTGAAGTTCGCTGAATTTTTAATTTTACAGTCCACTAAATTTTTAATTTCTCGCTTTCACAATAATGACGCTAAGTTCAGTATACCTGCTATTTTAAAGGAAAATATAAATATTCAATTTATCTTTAGAAATTTATTTAAAAGACGTACATACATACTGATTTTTACACGTTTACGTAAAGCTACTTATTTTAAAACTAATATTACTATTGCATACATAACCTACCTCCTTTCTCAAACGGGCTTGGGATCGTTTATGGCGGAGTTACTGGGCGCATCGAACCCATCAGATATATTTGGGTTTACAAATTGTACTGACTTTTCCTGCTTTTCCATTCTTCAATTTTTTCCGAAACATTCTCTTTCTAGCAACATTTGGCAACACATGTTTTTATACTACGTCTTCTCTATGCGCTTCGATGCAACAAGTCGCGTGCTCATGACATCTCACGTATTGTTTGAAAAGAGACTGTGTAGGTTTCTCATGGATTTGAAAGCTGTACCTGTGTTAGTTCTTGTACGTGGCGCCAACTAGAGCGGAACACGGCAAGTAGTACTATATGAGTACCAAGTTTTTGTATAAGAGTTGACACCCCCTGGGTATCGTGTTGGGTCCGACATGGCTAAGAAATGTACGGAATTTTTTGCAAAAATTAGAACCGGCTGTTTCGACGGCCTTGGGGTAGTTTTAGTTTTAATTTCATGCCTGCCATAGCGATGACCTTCCGGCTACGGCGCCTGACCTTTCTTCTGATATAATATCCACCATTTACTGATTGATAACATTATTCAAAATCATAAATTTCTTTCAAGAAAACCTCTTGCTTAATGTTATTTGTGTGTGTGTTGTTTTTATCTTTTGGCTTGGGGAACCCCCATCAGGCTGTCGAGTGACAGGTGTTGTAGGGCCAACAGTTTAATTTATGGCCGCCCTATATCGTAGCCCTGACTATGCTGTAAGACTTGTAAAATCGGCTCTTAAGAGAACTTTAATATAAGTAAATTATTATACATGAGTATACACGGTGTCTCAGCCGATTTTGATGTATTGATTTTCTCGCTATTGTTGCTCGTAGCAAAAAATGTTTCATAGAAGACTCGAACGATATCGAGCGTGGTACTGCTTTTTATTAGTATTTTTATTAGTACATTCTGCTGCTGTTAGTTTTTTCGTAAGTGGATGCGTCAAGGTCAAGTGAAGGTCAACTTTGTTTTTTTTTAGATGGATCGAGGTATTCTTTTTATACAGCAATCGACGCAGCTAGATCTTCTTTAGGAAAAAAGAATATACAGAAGTTAGCAGTTTAGGAGATACTTCAGTTGAAATAATTCAAAAATTCGTACTGACATCGGCGCTTATTTACAGGAATTGAAAAAGAAATTTGCGGCACAGCATTTTTGAAATCATAAATTTTGCAACATTCAGCGGCAGTACGCTGAAGAAAGTTGTAGATGTGAAAATAGTCGGAAACACCCTGTATAACATTTTTTTATCAATATTTCTATAAAAGCAGCCACTAATTAATGCAATGTTTACTTACGAAGGACCAGTGTTTCTGTTGTTTCTTATAATTAGTATTTGCAAAAAAAACACAGATATTCAGTTCAAGAAGCGAAGTTGGCCTTCACAAAGCATTGAAGAAACATAACAAATATTAAAGGTTATGTTTCACCTTAAAGTAGTAAATCTTTTTACCATTTTTCCCCAATAATGATCAAATCTTGCAATATTTGCACATGAAGTTTGTAAGTAAACACTGTGTACACTTTGAGTATATGAAATAAATAAATATTACGCCTGTTACCATCGTAGAAACGTTTTAATTACTGACTCACAAAAACCATTATTACTCTAATTGACTGTACTAATTCCATTAAATAGCATCCATCGAACCGTAGACGAACGTTGTTGGTAAAGCAATGAAATGGAAATTCTAATTCACAGTCGTGTACCAAAGGCATTGTTATCATTGCGCACCTCGCAATCTCTTTAATTAATATTAGACAAATAACCGGTGTATTTGTAGTGTGGAATTAATTAGAAGCACTCTACTCCCGCGAGATTGGAGAGATTATTTGAACTCCTATTAAACATTATTTAAAAATATGCAGCCGTTGCATTTACTAAGATATATCCATTTGCGATTCCCCCTGTGTCAGTTGCGTACATCGAGGAGCAGCTGCGACATGATTAATTCAATTTCCTGTAAATTATTTCCTTTCGCGCTTAACTTAACTATCCTCACGCCATTGCAGTTACGCATTCTTTCGTTCGACGATCAAAACAAATTACACGCACGTTTCCAGCGTAATGTGAAACATCGGCACTTACTATTGGGTTGGCAACTAAGTGATTGCGCATTTTGACGATAGATGGCTTTAGCACTTTTTCTTGTTTCGTCGACATGTTCAAAGCACTTAATCTATAGTTTTCTTGTTGTTTGGACTTCCACCTTTCATTAATAAAAAAAAATCGTATCGATGAGTTATTTTGTTTCGTTTTTATCCCAATTTGAAAATGGAAGAACAAAACGCGCATTTCAGACATATTTTATTGTATTATTCCCGAAAAAGGAACGCATCCCAAGCATACAAGAAGTTATGTGCCGTATATGGGAATGAAGCCTTGAAAGATAGGCAGCGTCAAAATTGGTTTGCCAAATTTCTTTCGGGCGATTTTTCAATCCAAAATGCGCATCGATCTGGCCGTCCAGTTACAGTTGATGAGAGTCATATCAAGGCTATTATCGATTCAGATCGTCATAACACAACACGTGAGATTGCAGAGAAGCTCAATGTATCGCATACATGCATCGAAAAAAATTAAAACAGTTTCACTATGTTAAAAACTCGATTTATGGGTCCCTCATCAGCTTAACACTATTCCTACCGACACTTCACGTATACCTTTTCCTACCGCAACCTGTGAATTTGTCAAATGATAATTTTTTCCCAGAAAATGAACAGTAAAAAGAGAAGTGAATATTGAAAAATGTATTATAATGTGGATGTATTATACGTATATTTGAGGAAAAGTCGTGAAGTTTAAAGGCGATCCAATTACGTTGTATATAGGAAATTCTAATCGAAATTTTAAAAACGGTTATTTGACCGGTCGTGGTAGGAATAGTGTTAAGAAAATTCCTTTTTATATAAAATCCGCAATCACTTAGTTGCCAACCCAATACATCTCATTAACAGACCCATACGAATTTTATGAAAATTTTGCTGCAAGATGAAGAGTTTTCTGTATCACGTATCAAAGAAAAGAAAATGTCCTCCGCTTTAAAAACTTCAGGCTGTCTTAAAAGTTTGGAAATTTATTCGTCTGAGAGAGAAACGGTGAAGGAGGCTTGAATTAATTCGTCTTATCGATAATTTCTTGTAAAACGAAAAAGTTTCGGACTTTGGGAACCTAACTTGTACAGGTACAAGTATATATTTTAGCTGAATTGGTAGGTAAGTTTGAAGAAACTTTTTTTCTCTCCGTTAATGGTTATAAGGTCGTTTGGAAAAAATGTTGTCCAATAGGATAGAACGTTGATTTATGATTGGCTATATTAATTTCAGGTTTCGTATTTCTCTCATTATGGTACCTCTCCGTTTGTCCCTATTACTTTATATTTTTTCAGCTATGGTGTTTAGAAAAAGTACCACGCCAAAATAGAGAAGTATGGGGTGTTTAAATCAGATATCAGTCGCCCAGAAGCCAATGGGGTTGACACTAACATTACCCATGTGATATCTGTTAAAATTTAGATATACTGAATAAGTACTTTGGAAAAAGATAAATCAAGAGGGGAAAAAGATGATCAATTAACCCCTTGCCTTACAATAACGTGTGACACTCGTGACGGTGTAAATGAAATTGGAAATTTTGAAGTTTTCCAAAAACTATTAAATTGAGAATATCAATCAGTCATGAGACGATCAAATTGTTTCCGGAATATTAATTTTGCGTTCAATTGTAGGAAATATCAGAAATCAGAAAGAAATTTTGATTTCAAGAATTTATTTTGAGTTATTGCCCACACAGTCAAAATAGAAGTCGTAAGGCGAGGGGTTAAGTAACTCAGGTTTTATCAGATGGAAGTGGAATATTTACTTCATGACTCCTTTATCAATTTAGGGAATTTTTAGAAAAAATTACGAACCGGTTATTTCTGGTTCTATATTTCTTTGACGCCATTAGTATTTTATTGGGGTTTTATAGTTCTTTAATTCGCACTGCGTTTTATTGTAGTGTTACATCGCGCTCTGAAAGCTGCGAAATTTTAATAAAGGCAGATTGTGAATTTCGAAACGCATCCATTCCGCTTCTTGCACGCAATATTCTCTCGAAGCATTTCTTCATTGTTCGCAATGGATTGCAATATTTAATTCGAAGTGATATTGATCCATTGAAATATAAATAACTGTATTAGTTTATTGAAAAACGGCATAATTATCAATGTACATTAACACAACATTCAAATTACTTTGTTGTTTGAAAAAAAAGATTCCTCGTATTTTGGAACAAAAGAGAGGCAAGTTTTTTGCCCAAAAATCACGAACGTTTTACTGAGGAAATTATCGTTTCATCTCTAAAATGGCGAAAGGTACCGACTATAATTATGATAATTGCCATCATATTGTTAATAATAACAGTCAAAGTTTTCTATCATAAAAATTTTCCTTGAATAATTAAAATTTCCTAGTATGAAATTATAATTTTTAAGATTATTCAAGTTCTCATACTACGTTATAAATAACTACTTTAGTTTAAAAACATGTATTTACTTTCTGTATTACTTGATTTATTTCTTTATATATGAATAAAGTTATTATTGTTAATAATAACGATCAGAATGTTGTTAACACCTACATTAATAATGTTAGTAACCATAGAACAGATGTTAGCAACTGTAAAAATGTCGATACAACGTTCAGAGTGATGATAGTATTCAAATATATATTAATAACTATTAGTATGATGAAATATCGACTAGAATGACGACTAAGTAAATCAGAATACCGATAATACATTCCATAATTGATATAATTACGACAATATTGAGAATAATAACGAGCAGGATTACGATAAGTATAATCATATTGCTATTAACAAAGAACTGAATCATGCTAACTGTCCGAATGATGTTAACAAGTGTCACATTGATGTAACTACCCACCTTAATAATGTTAATAATGATAGAACTCTTATTAATACCTGTAAAAACCAAGAAAAACAGCACATATTTGGCATAACAAACATCATTTAAAATATGGAAAAACTTCTTTCACTTTTGCTCCAAAGTACGAAGAATCTTTTGCCCCAGAAAGACGCTCTAGAAAACGCTCCCTCTCAGCGCCATTTTCCTAACCTTTTATACCAGCGGTCGCCAAAGTTGCGGTCCGCGGACCACTAGTGGTTCGCGAGAAAATTTCGCTGGTCCCCAGAAAAATGTGGAATATACTTACTCATCACGTTAAGTTATGTTTTAAGATGCATTGAAACATAATTTTTTTTATAAATATATTTAATACAGGTAGCCCTCCTACAACACGGCATCTTATAACACGGTTTCGCTATAACACGATTCATAAATTGCGGGAACCCTCCTACAACACGGTGTCCTATAACACGGTTTCGCTCTAACACGATAAGGAAATCGAGGAGCTGCAAAATTGTCTAGCTCCATACCGAGAAATTTGCAATGACCTGGTAAGAACCAGCAAGCAAAGTAAAATTACAAATTTTTTTAAGAGGGAAGAAGATGCAAGAACTTTAAATGAAGAAAAAAGTTCTGAAAGTGAAGGCGATATCATTCCACCGAAAAAACGTTCTCGGTTGATTATACTTAGCAGTGACGACGAAGAAATTTATTAAATTAAAGTTGCGTTAAATTAAAATAATATTTTTTGTTTTTTATGTTTTGTGTTGTACATACATTTATATTTTTAATAAAAATTAAATTGTTTATGTAGAAGTAAAAAAAATATTTGTTTTCAATAAGTTTTTGGAACGTAACCCCCCTTTTTGTACTGGCTCTGGGTCTCATACAACACGGTTTCACACAACACGGCATTTTCTAGGAACCTATCTACCGTGTTATAGGAGGGTTACCTGTACTTAAAAATCCTATTAGTGGTCCGCGGGATATAAATTATGAATTTAGTGGTCCGTGAGGTCAAAAAGTTTGGCGACCGCTGTTTTATACAGTTCTACTTTCTTACGAATAAAATTCTAAACATTCACAGTATCATTTAAACATTTAAAAACATATGGAAATTATTACACGTGACAAACCCCCGACTATTTCATTCCACCATATTCTCTCACTTCTCCGACATGCCATTAGCGATCTTCCCATTCTCAACCCTCTCCCCAACATTTCCTCTCTTCCTCGTGTTAAACCTCAGCCAAAATCCATCCTTTGGCGACATAACGAACGACTTTTTACTGAACTCCATCGGAATGGGCGTCCTCTCGCACGGTTCAATCTCGCAGTGCCACACCAAGAAGAATACCAAAGTCCTGATCATCATCGTGCCAAACCTAACGCCGATGCAAGTCCTCGGTCCAACTCCGAACGGCATATAAGCAGCTTGATGGTAATCCCCCGTTAAAAATCTCTCCGGTTCGAATTTCTCCGGGTTCTTGAAGTATCGAGGATCCCTCTGAATCGCCGCAGAGGCGAAAAATATCGGTGCTCCCGGTTTCAAGGTCACCGGTTGACCTTCAGGCGTCGCAGGAGGAAGTTCGAACTCCTTCACGCAAACTCGATCCAAATTTGTCAATAGAGGGTAGAGCCTCATGGTTTCGTTAATTACCGCCTCGAGGTATCTCATTTCGTGGATGGCTTCATACGTTGGCCGCCCGGAGGTCTTGCGATGGACGATTTCAATCTCCTGCAGGAGTTTCGCTTGGACGTCTGGATTCACCGCGAGCTCGTACGTTAGGAAGGAAATCATTGTTAAGGTGGTGTTGAAACCGGCTAGGAAAAACACCAGGGCTTGAGATGTCATTTCTTCGATGGTCAGAGCACGACCTTCGGACTCCATCATCAGCTGGATCATGTCCGGGCGGGTGATACCCTGCGTGAGGTATTTGGCGAGGTTTAGTAAAGGGCTGTTGAGATTTGTGTTGATTTGGAAGCTTCTTCCTTTTAGAAAGGAAGTATTTTTTGAAAAGGTTGCTCTGATATGGAATAACTGTGTAGTGATTTTTTAGTTAACACGTTGACTGCCACGGTAATTTTCAGGATTGCGGTCTAAAAATCCAATTTAATTTAATCATATTACATTAGGTGTAGAAATTAATTCGGTGCCTTGATATTAATTTATTTATAACTCTGGTTTGAATGCAAATAATCGCCCGCCATTTTATAACGTGTAAGTACCAACACTTACAGTTATGAAACATTTGACAACTAGTCAAAACAAAAGCTATTAGTAAGTAAAATGGCGGCGTCTGACAAGAATCACATACGGCACTGCATACTGTTTGCCTTTCAATTAAAGAAAAATGCTTCTGAAGCCGCTGAAATGATTTGTTCTGCTTTGGGTGAAGGTGTAGTAACACATAAAACCTGTAAAAAATGGTATCAAAGATTTCGAAGCGGCGAGAGCGGCGAAAAAAAGCGGAAAGATTTCGATTTCATTGAATCAAAATCGCCATCTTTTTTTCGCCAAGGAATTCGGCAGTTGCCTGACAGATGGACCAAAGTCATCGAAAATGATGGAGAATATTTCGAAGAATAACAGATGTACGATTACTTTATAAATAAATACTAAACTTCTTTTAAAAAGGCACCGAATTAATTTCTACACCTAATATTATTAAAAACTTTAACTGTAACACATAGTAATCGTCAAGAAGCACAGAGAATGTGTTTTTTTTAAAGAAGATCTTACCAATTATCTCGTAGTTGATTTCGAATGAATTTTGTATTTTTATATTTTCTGTTCATTTATTAATAAATTTTTTCTTTATGTAAGTCGCAGCCCTGATTTTTTGTTCTCTTCCCAGAAGCTACCTATTCACATTTACACTGATATACTACTAATTTAATCGTAGAATTTGCGAATATGGCATGTAAACAAACTACGAGTTAACTCGTAGTTGACAGTGAACGTCTTAATTTTTAAATTTTTGAGTGCAAGGAGGAAGGAATGATTCTCAGTAGCGTAGATGGCAGTGGAAATATTTTGTGTCGATTTGGAAGCTTTTTCTTTTAGAAAGGGAGTTTTTTCTTGAAAAAGGAATTCTGATATGGAATGACTGTTGTTGTAGTGATTTTTTAGTTAATTTTTTAATGTTGGAGTGCAAGAAGGTAAGAAAGATTCTCAGTAGCGTAGATGACAGTGGAAATAGTTTGTGTCGATTTGGAAGCTTTTTCTTTTAGAAAGGAAGTGTTTCTTGAAACGGTAGCTCTGATATGGAATGACTGTTGTTGTAGTGATTTTTTAGTTAATTTTTAAATCTGTTAGTGCACAGAGGAAAGAAAGATTTTCAGTAGCGTAGATGGCAGTTGAAATATTTTGTGTCTGGTAATTGAAATGCGAACGATAGAATTGAAATTAGAGAAGGAATAGTTGATTTATGATATTTTCTGACTAACTGTCATCAAAGCCACTGTTAACGATCGATTGCTAATATTTTCTATGAGTTGCACTTTGTAAAAAAATCCCTTTGATTTTCTATTTTCGAAAATCGCAATAATTGGATCGTTTAACTGCCTTCACTTCTTTTCACTTTTAGAGATACAAAAGTTTGAAATAATATGTGCATACTCCGATTAATTCTAGAACGACCAAGGTAGTCAAAATTACTGGTTCCGCATTTTTTATAATATATCTAATCTCATTTACATGCTTTATTAACACTAGAACTACCAACCGGTCAAAATGACCGGTACACAATTTTTTTCCAAAAATTCTCCAAGTTTATAGAAAACTCATAGAATAAATATTCTGCGTCCATGTCAACGAACATAAATCACCGAATCGATCATCTATTCCGCCTCTCGATTCCTCTTTTTTCAAAGTATTTATTTAATATGATAGACTATAATAGATTTAACGTCGGTAGTTCTAGTGTTTTTATAAAACAAAATTCATTTACTGGGCTGAAATTACACCCATGATACTGATAACGTATGATAATGATAATTTTAAGGGTTAATGATAGAGAAAGATTTTCAATTTTTCACAGTTGTGCACTCGCACAATTCTAAATAGTCCTGCAGCAGCTAGTAGCTCATATTAAAAATGACCAGGCTGCAAATACTTAACATATTGAAATATAATAGATTTAACGCCGGTAGTTCCACCGTTAAAGATAAATAATCTGCCACCATAGAACGTGCTGAGATGATTTTTAACGTCAAAGTCATTCAAGGTCACTTATGTGGCACAGGCACGTGTTGATTCTGAACGATAAATCATGAATGTCTAGCGAACCGTGACACTTTGTTTGACACACGAAAAAGCAAAGGTATCCTTGAAATAACATTAAGTTACTGATTACACAATATTTCGCGACGCATCTTGTTGATAATTAATAACTACTGAGATATCGATATACCGCTGATTTTGCGAAATGTCATAAATATATACATTTTGAAGATTGTCGAGAAGCTGGCAGGAAATGAAATATGATTTATCTGATTTGAACAAGTGTTACAAAGTACACAATACAACAACGATACATACAAATGTGAATACCTGATTTAACACGAGCAATTAATGTTGCCCAACTGCACATAAATTTTTTAGGGCTCCCAATTCGTTCTATCAAAATACTCGTTCTTGTGTAATTAATTAAAATGCATATTCTTCTCCCTCCAAGCAGCAGCGTAAGCTGCCATCGAGGGAATTCTTGCATCACTCTGTCAAATTCATACTATTCTATTGCGACGCTATCATAACTCTTACATTTTTTGGGCTTTCAATAAAATTGTTATCAAGAAATACGAGCAATTAGCACATTATGCACATTCTTATGGAAACGTATGTAGGTAATACGATGATAGTACGATGTAAAACCTCGATAAAGGCATCAGAAGTTTGCCTCGATAAATGCTTCATGGCTACCCCCTCCACAGAAGTGGAGCCCCTTTGGCGAACCGCGAAGCTCGACGGGGGAGCAATGTAACATGATACCTCCCGAATGTATCGGTGAGGCAATACTAATTGGAGGGTCGGCCGTTTTCATTTTCGATTTTTTTTTCGCAACCTTTGCTAACGTATTTGTGAGATTTTTCTGATTAAAATGATACCAAACACGATATACAGTAAAACCTCGATAAAGGCATTAGATGTTTCCCGCGATAAGTGCATCATGACTATCCCCTCCACATAAGGGGATCCCCCTTGGTGAACCTCGACGAGGGAGAAGCGTAACATGATACCTCCCGAATGTATAAGTGAGGCAATACTTATTGGAGGGTCGGCCGTTTTCATATTCGATTTTTTTAAAACCGTTTCTAACGTATTTGTGAGACTTTTCTGATTAAAATGATACCAAACACGATATAGTTTGAATTATATTTACTTAATATTTAATAAATTGACTTACTATTTACATAATTCAAACTATATCGTGTTTGGTGTCATTTTAATCAGAAGAATCTCAAAAATACATTCGGAAAAGTTACATTTAGAAAAATGAATAAATAAACAAGTTTATTGTTGCATTAGCAATGCCTCGCCGATACTTTCGAGCAGCTCAGTTTGTTTGTTTGCTCTCTCTGTCTCTTCTACTGTCTTTGTTTTTCTAACTTCGCGCTCGGCTCGAGCCCTAATGTAAACACAGATTCGACACAGGTACTCGAAAAGAGCACTGCTTTGCCTCTGAAATCTGTGCATTTATCGAGGTTTTACTGTATGCGTTTTTTATGAGAGAGATCGAAGAGTGTTAGAAGAGAGAGAGAGGAGAAACTGGGTGAATGAGAGAAAAATACGACATAGAAATGAGAATAAAAGAAGCGCGCATGGGGAAAAGTGAGGTTACGTTGAGGATAGTCGAAGTCGAAAGAGCGTGCGTGCGATATAGTGATAGTTTTATATTCTTCGTTTCTTCTATAGCCATTAACACTCAAACTACTGCCGTTATATCTATTAAAATTTAGATATGCTGAATTTAACTTTAAATTTTTCAATTTGAACTTTAGAAAATGAGAAACCAAGAGGTGAAAAAGATAATCGATTAACCAAGTTAGGTTTTATAAGATAGAAGTGGAATATTTACTTCATGGATCCTCTATCAATTTAGGGAATTTTTAGAAAGAATTGCGGACCGGTCGTTTTCACCGGCTTGGTAGGTTTAGTGTTAATTAATAAATTATTTCTGGTTAGCATAACGTTTCCATTAATAACCTCTGTGCAATCTAGCTCTACGTGTTCCAAATTCCCGGTCAAGTAAATCCTAATACCAACTCCTATCAATCTTAACACTTTCACGTCCGCATGGTTCACAAAAATTTTCTTCTCTGTCGCCGGGACGTTTGCAAAGTTGTTCATTAAAATATACAAATATAAAGCAGAAAATTCATTAAAACTTAAAGCTTTACCGACCGGTAGCCAATTAATCGGTTGCAATAGGAAGCAGCAAGCATTTGTTATTTGATATTGAGCTATAGTGAGGGACCAGAAACAAGGCACTTGAGGGGTAATTTGCTCTGATTCGCACGACGGATAGGGACATGCCTCTCCCTAATGCATTTTCAATTTTGACGTGCTATTGGCCGAGAGACCCGCATATTCGTTGCGTCTTCATGTGAACGACGAAAGTAGTGTTTCATTTTCGGTTGTCATTCGTCGATCTGAGGTTTCCAGAACCGACATGGCAGGAATAGGCGGTGCGAGAGCAATCTCCCCTTCCGTCCCATGTGCCTTTTTTCTGGCTCTTCACTATACCCGTTGGTTTTTTCCCTAAGCTCCCATATTTTTGTACCATTTTGAAAACTTAGCGTTAACCATTTTGAATCCCGGAAGACTGTTAAATTTCGCAAAGCATAAAGTTATAAATATAGTGACCAGAGGTCAATGTGCAAACACCTAAGACAATGCAGAGTTTGTACAATTACAAAAAAACAAGAAGTAGAACAATTTTTATGTGTAAACGTTGTAATGTTCCACTACACAAAGGTGATTGTTTTGAGCGGTATCACAATTTAAAAAATATTAAACGATCTCTTATTTGCAAAATATCGTTATATGGATTATGGTATATTATATAAATATTAAACTGAAAACGATTGTAATAGATAACATAAATATTGCTTAGCACTATTATCATGAAAATAATAGATTTTATTAAAATCTAAGCCGAAAAGGAGCCAGTGCCAGAAAAGATCTGTGGTTAAGTGGCCGCTGAGAGGTGCATAGGATTTTGAATCGGTACCGGTTGTAAAGTGTTAATAAACTTAGCTGCTTTTTACGAAATTATACATGCAAATAAATGTGTATCGGAGTTAGTGAAAAATACAACGAAAAGCTTGCCAACTGCGCCACGTTGGCGTCACTAGACGTGAAAGTGTCAAGCAGATAGCATCTCACCCAAAACAACCCTGAATCTTGTCGCTATTCGTCAAGATCCACCCAAACGTGCAAACCCAAAGCAAAGTCCCTGATAAAATCCCATAAAACAGCATCCTCACCTTTTCCTTCCTCGTCTTTATCGAATTGGTAACAATATCGCGAAAGAACGCTATAATCCTGTCATTGAGCAATTTCATATTCAGCATTTTCGACAACAATGGAAAACTCCTGCCCAGGAACACCTTCAGAGACAGCGAGGACTCAAAGTCCGTCGCTTCTTTCGCGAGAATGTAAAATTCATTGTTCGGGTTTCTCATAGAATCAACATTAATTCCAAACGCGCAGCTCGCAATGACATCTGTCACGTATCTGCTGCAAACTTGACTCCACTCCATCACTTTGCCCTCTTTCGCATCCTCGGCAACGAAATCGTTGAAACTCATCGAGCAATTAAGCATGAGCGTGTACATCATCCTCATCTTGCTGGCGGTGAACGAAGGGCTCAAAAGTTTCCTCATCTCTCTCCATTTGATACCGCGAAGGAAGAAGAGATTTCCAGAGACGAAGGGATCGACATCGCTGTCGATCATTGGTCGATGATCGGTAAAACAGTCGAAGTTTTTCACGGCAATTGATTGTATCAGTTCCGGATCACGTAGAACTACAACTGGCGTGAGGAAGTCGTAGAAGCCGAAGTAACGAGCGTCGGCGTGGCGATGGTAGAACTTCGATAGAAGGTCCATTATGGAGATTTTACGGAATATACAGGGTCCCATGTGACCAAAGAGGAGAGTAGGCTCATCGTGTGGAATTCCTTCTCGTTTGAAGTATTTCATGTCCTGACGAAAGAGCTTGTAGAGGAGAAGGCAGATGGCAGCGATAGCTAAGAGGATCGACATGGAGGCCATCTTCAGAGACGGTGCTAGGAAGCTCGAAGTGGAAAAATGTCGAAAGAATTATTCAGCTTGCTGGAGAAAAGTTTCACGTTCGACGTGAATGGTGAAGTAAGTCTGTTACGTTCGGTTAGAGACACGATTTTTAACGGGAATGTTCTACGCTGCTACTTTGGTCGAACGACAAAGAACAACTGACACTAGCTCGAAGTGTTGGGTTGAATTTATTAGGTCGATTAAATATAATCGGACTGACGGATGATTATGCAACTGGGAGGAAATCTTATCAGTTTCAATTAATACGGTTGCTGTTGATCAGCGAGATGAAAATGATTGTCGTTGATGCGATATACTTTCTTAAGGCGATGCTTTCTGTATGATGTCAGGAAAAGGGAAAAATAACGGTCTTGAAGTCAAACTTTATTATATAAAATTCATTTTGAAGATAAGTTGGAACTATGATGCACTTTGCAACATGTTGCTTATTTACAAACATAGAAGAACTAGAAGTATGAGTTCTAGACTGTGTATATAAGGTTTACAAAGATAAATTTCTAGACGCAAACAATATGGATTATAATCTCTGTAAATGTTTAATAAATTTTCTATACACTCTCAGTTGTAAAGGTCACCTTGAATTTTTCAAGGTCACCGTCTTTCTATCACCGTGTAATATTGTACTTCATGATGTTATAGTACTTTCTGTCAGAAGTTTGCAATCCAGTGACCTTGACTCGACCTTGAATTTCAAAATATTACAAAATAACTTGCAAATGATATATGAGCTATTCACTTGTTAAATCGATTAACTCCATAAAACCTAAAGTGGAGAAACGTGAAGAAATAGTATACACTGTTTTTCAAAATTCCGATCAAAATATAAATACAAAGAAATATTGTAGAATATACAATCGCATGTAGCTTTCCTCTAACGAAGTATAAAATGACTAAGGTGGAATGACCTTGGAATTAATTAGATTGACTTCTGAATTCAATTATTTATTATTCGATGGCCAAACAAACCTCGTCATTTTAAAGGTGTTAATCGTTATTATTACGAAAATATATTCTAAACATAAAAAGTTAGGATTCAATAAAGTGCTTTGATACTTAAATTTAAAAAAATTCAAAAAGTAGAGTTAATGACTATGTGTTGTGAACGGCTCATATTACACATACACTTCAGTAGCTTATATTTCTCTTCACGGTAACTCCTTCGAAACGTTTTTTAAGACAATTAACAAATCACAAATTATTTATTTGTGTTCTGTGTTGCGAGTGTGACACTGGTTAGCCCACGATGGCTACCGCGCAGTGTCATGTCCCACATGTGAGTACATGCGACAGTGTGAGCGTCGGTTTCCTGATAGTGTAAGTATGATAGCTAATCCCTTGCCAAGGACACAACGTTGATATCACCGACGAATAACGAGACGCTTGCCAATGGCACCACGTTAGTGTCTGCTGACGTGAAAGTGTTAATACTAAACTCATCAAATGCATGTTTAAATGTCTTTTAACCCTGGAACTACCGAAGCATCGCATACTAGACGTAGAACGGTTGCGTACCCGGCGCTGAGGTACTCATTAACACTTGGCATGCGGGTATAGTACTTCGCCGTCGACTTACGCGTGCAGCGGGCGTTTTTTCGTGCAAATCTACTAAATACGTATTTTTACGTGACCACGCGCTCCAGTGACAGACTGCGAAAAACGTAAAAGTACGTTGCCCGCATGCCAACTGTTAATAGAAATTTGAAAATCCGTCCTTGTTTTTCTATATGAGTCGCTCAGAAGCAATTATCTGATTTTTGTAAATTTTAATAGAGTGAACTTTATTCCATTATAATCTACAAAGATTAAAAAATATCAAGCAATGGACTTAACCGCATTGGCTTCTGAGTGACATATATTATTTGGCTACGGAATGAAGGCGCGCGGCATGAGGCACGGGGTAAGGGGAAAGTGTCCCACGCACCGCCTCCCCCCCCCCCCCCCCCCCCATATCGGTGCTGGACACTTGAGATCGATTAATGACAACCGAAAACGAAACATTTCTTTCGTCGTTCCTATGACGACGCAACGAATGTGCGGCTCTCAACCGTTTGAGTGCGGCGAAGCGCTATCGCGCTTCTCTTGTGTTGTGCCAAAAATGCGTAGAGGCGCGATCGCGCTGCTGTATGTTACTACGATATAATTTTCGCATTAATTGAGAGCAGGATAAGACGACTTGCGACAGTGTGAGGTATGCAGTAAAAAAATTGTAATGGAATTAAACGATCCAACTTAACTTGCGCTATATATGAAAAAGGAATTCATGGAATTTGTACAGCAAAACACTCTTCTAATAAGTGAAAATAAAAAATATTATTGTTGGTAAAAATTACTTTTTCTGTAATAATTAGAGTTAATTGTAACCGTTTCTATTATTTTCCAAAAAAAACTACGTATTTCATTCCGCACTTTTAGCATATATAGAAGAAAATTGTTCAGCACTCAAACGGTTAAAGCCAGTCACGCGTTAGAATCGAAAATGACGTCGGAACGAGCTATGTCTCTATCCGTCAGGCCAATCAGAACAAACCAGAGGCCAGAGGACTTCTCTTCTCTTTGCGGGCTTTATGTACCGCGCGTGAAGGACTTGTTGGCGCGCGGTATTGCACGGGGTAAGGGGAGAGTGGCGCCGGCACCGCCTCACGTGGAGCGAAATGGTTAATCGAGGCGGAAAAAAATCAAGTCATTGAATGGACTTTTAATAATTTTATCATAATTTAAAATGTTTGCTGAGCCCAGTGACAGGAATGATAATTGATTTTGCAGTCATTTAAGTGCAAAAGTCAGCGCTTGAAAACGACGAATTTCAACAGCGCGGAAACGTGCAAATATTTCGCTGAAAAGAAAATTGCTGAACAATTAAGAATTTCGGGGTAATTTTTATGTTTTGTACAGTTTATTACCATTAGTTAATGTTAAAGTATCCATAACCAATTTCTCGAAAAATTATTATCTTCAACATTACTGGGAGGTTTTTTTAAACACGTGTTTTTCAGTTTACATTGCCAAATTCAACATTGAGAAACTTATATAAAAAAGTTAATATAAAAAACAAAAAGATAAAAAAAAAACATAAAAAAACTTATATAAAATTAGTGTTTTTACTTTATTAAAAAATTAACGTTTAATGAATGAAACAAAATCGTCAAAGTTTTCCATCATTGACGATGAATATCTTTAAAGTTTCATATTGCTTCGTAATTTGACTAATGAAGACCTTTTCTGCAAACTTTCTCCTATATGATCATGCAAAATCGTGTCATTATACCTCCTTATACGTCGGATATGAATTGTTATTGTTTAACGGGTCGTGCTCACAGCACGCAGGGGGAAGTTGTGAGAATCAGTTAGCTGAACCAAACTTGTCTTACTTTCAACGAGGTAATCCTTCGAAAAGCTTGTTGTAGGGCAAGCTGAATAATAGCAAAGTATGTCAGTCCTTCCGATAGCTGCGGCGAACTTCATAAGTTTAAAAGGACCATCAAGTTGTCAGAGGTATTAACCTTCCTTCCTAACGAAAGTGCTTAACAAAAGCCAAATCTGTGTCAGCTTTCACTCCTATACAGGGTATTTCACCTAACTTGACCACCTTAAATATATCGCTCATTTTGTATGATAGAAAAAATGTCAGAGGTAGAAAATATTCTACTTGAAGGCGCCAATAGCGTGATGGGCCGAATTTTTTTCTCAAGGTCATTTTTTTCGAGATTTCAAGGTCATCGTATTTTCTTTAAATAGGACTGCATATTTTCATTAAAACAATCTTATAGCTTATAAAAAAACGAATCCAACTAGGTGCAATATGTTGACCTTCGCGTGACCTTTAGCGAGGAAATTATGAAATGTTTGTCAGTAACTTCAGTACGCGTTCGGGGACGGTAAATGAATGAATTTCAACTTCATTGAAACAGTGTACCGCGTAATTGTCCCTGGTGCTTGTAAGCAGACATTCGCACTCTCCTTTTATCGGTTGAAGCATGTTTAGAAGCATTTTTAGCGTGTTCGTTGTTGCTATTCTCCAGATGCTCTATCGGGATGTTACAGCGGGACGCGGCTACAATGTACCGTTTACAAAGGCTTCGCTATGCCGATACGCATTATTATCAAAGCGATAATTTTCTCGCTAAAGGTCACGTGAAGGTCAACATATTGCACCTAGTTGGATTCGTTTTTTTATAAGCTATAAGACTGTTGTATTGAAAATATGCAGTCCCATTTAAAAAAAAATACGATGACCTTGAAATCTCGAAAAAAATGACCTTGAGAAAAAAATTAGGCTCATCACCCTATTGACGTCATCAAACAGAATATTTTCTACTGTCGACATTTTTTCTATCATACAAAATAAGCGATGTATTTAAGGTGGTCGAGTTAGGTGAAACACCCTGTATAATATAAATCAATTTTGTTCAAATATTCAAAGTTGAACTTAGAAAATTTCTTGTCTAATGTAGAATTGCAACTCCCTGTGCTTCATCGAAGCTCTTTCACTTTATTGACGTGATTAATTCAACAGTGACGTCACACCATCGTGCAGAATCGATGCGTAGGATGTGAAATATTCTTGTAAAATTGCGCCCGAATTACTTCCCCGTACATCAAATCGATATTCACGTGGGACGAACAAAATTTCCATCGTTTCGCGAAAGACGTAACGTCTTCTCATCGCTCACTTCGATGGTTGCTGCAACAATGAACTCAGCTGCTTTGAATTCAAATAGATTCAGCGAACCGCCTGTTCCTTCGTGCCTTGGAAAATTCCAGTCTAGTCGAACTGGCTTTACTAAAGGTTATCGTCCAATTAATATTATGAGTCACAAAGTGACATAGATTCCTGAGGAAGTCATGTGAAAACGACACGTGATAATATCCGGTATAGATGGCACCGATTAACCTTTTGAGGAGCAGGAATTCGAAAAAGAAAATGACCCATGTTGTACAAATATTTTTCTTTTTAATTGAACCAAGTTGGTTTATTTTTATTAACAAATTTATAAAATAATATGAATTTTCATGATGCGACAAAAAATATTCCACGGTGTATATTCATGCATCAAGAAGATGGGCACTTTTAATCCCGCCGTGCCTCAAAGAGTCAATGTAAACAAAATCAGAACTTGACACTAGCTGCTGACAGAAGTTGCGCTTGTAATTTCATAAAGTATCGCGCCACTGTCGATAAAAAGAGCGAGAGAGAGCCAGAGAGAGAGAGAGAGAGAGAGCTCGGAAACGCAGGCTTTGAGATTTTCCATTATATTTCCCCGGCAGTTAATTTGAAATTTTTTGAATTCTTTCAAAACAAAAATATAAGAAAAGAGTAGGTCTTAGTTGCTGGTTTGGAACTAGCCTAAAATTGTTACGAAAAATAATCTTAGGAGTTAAAGGACATTGAGGTTATGAATTCACGGAGTTATCGGAGGTTATGGTGTACTAACAATATGTCGTTCAATTCGTTTTCATATCAGGTAAACACTATGAGGTCAAAAATATATAGTGCCACTTTAAACAAACGGATTATTCTAATTAGGGACCGAGTTTCAATGCCCCTCACTCTTGAGCGACATTTCCAAAACTATTATTTAACACCTTGCGGTAAAATGCCGAGTCTAACTCATCGTTGGTTTTCATGCCATACCGTACAATGACGAGCTACAATCGTCATGTGACTACAGTTATTGTTGAATACATATTAAATTACCTAACAATATCGTGTACATAACGATATGTATGAATCATAAAATGAAATATCGTTTTTATAAATAAAAATTAAATGGTTATTTCATGCACAATTTTTCATCGTTAAATCGTACCGGAAGGGGTTAAGCATCGATAGTTCCTTTTGACCTTGAGGTCACTGTTGATCCGAGGGCAAACTCCTCATAAATTCGCTGCATAAAATTCAAAGACGAGATTTTATCATCAATATTTCACATAAATAACTCTTTTTCGTTTTGCCTGACATTCACTGTTCTGCAGTTTCCATTTGAAAAGATACAAAATACTATTTCATCACAACTTCGTTATAAATTTGAAGAGATAATACAATAAACACCATAGCTAAACACTGTTTTTTGTTTTGCCTAATGTTGAGCATTCTACAGGTTCCATTTAAATAGATAAAAAATATTGATTCATCGTAAACTCGTTATAAATTCAAAGAGATCTTGCAATAAATATTGCAGATAAGCAACTATCTTCTGTTTTTCCCAACAATTGACAATTCTACCGGTTCCATTTGAAAAGGTAAAAAATACAATTTCATCGCAATCTCCTTACAAATTCAAAGAAATATTACAATAAACACCATAGATAAACACTGTTTCCTGTTTTGCCCGATATCGAGCATTCTACAAACTTCATTTGAACAGGTAAAAAAAAATACAATTTTATCTCAATCGCTTGACAAATTGATAACATCAGACACAGATGGACGCAACAATTCAAATAATTACGTCCCATCAACTTTTCGAAAGCCGTCCACGTGTCCACGTTACGACTCATTCGCATCCCCGGGCTCGTGACGATGCTGGGCCAAAGACGAATGAGGTTTCCCCGTCTATTTTCGATCGTTACATAAATATCCGTGGCTTAAGTAACCATTACCATTCGTCTTTATAGATTCGACATTCGGCTCGACCCTCGGACGATTCGACCTTCCGATAGTGCCTCGATTCTTGTTTCACGAATCTGCGATTTGTTTCCTGCTACGGCGGCGATATCGCGGAATCGATGGCACGCCGGTTAAAGGGGGCGGAAACTGTCGCGCATGAATCGTAAAGTGATTTGATTTCTCGCAAAATAAACGCAATACTGCCTGATAAACACGCCGAATGGCCGTATGGATATTGCGTCGTTATCGGTGAGATTAATTTTCGGGTCTGCTCGACGAGTGTTTGTTGCTTGCCGAGGGAAATGAAGCGCGATCTCGATACGAAAGCGTTTATGGAAGATTTTGAATTTAGGTGGCATTATAATTGTACTGTGCTTGAGAGAGGATTATGGTGAGATTTCATTTTTTTTATGTTCATCGGTTAACTCTTTGAGGCACGAGAATTCAGATAATAAAATGACCCATGTCGCAGAGACAATTTTGTTTTATTAAATAAACTTGGTTTATATTTATTAACAATTATTGTTGGTTTTCTATGTCTCTACGAGCATAGTATATTTTAAACATACAAAAATCAACTAGTATATTTACTTCTTGGAATGCTGAAGAGCTTGCAGCTCTATAGCTGCTGTCTGTTTTATGTTATAACCGAAAAGGGCCCTTAGACCCTTGCAGAATTTTTTTAGACCTCACTCTGTGACTTTCACTCTTAGAGAGAAGACGTACCCTCTTCATATATTCGTAGAATGAGGTCTTGGTCTATTCCATTACTATTTAAACAAAGTGTTGTTATTTAAAACCCTAAAAACCAATAGTTATGTAATAATATTAATAATATAAAAATGTCCCACCGTGCACCTTCATGCATCAAAGAGGTTAGACGCTTTTAACCTCTTAGGCACGGCTGAATTTTGCGCGGCGCTGTTTCTCCGTACGACAAAGTGCAATGCGAATTACGTGCGAATGATACAGCACTACAATGTGTGACGGATAATGCTGTTCTCTACGCGAGTACATTGGAATGAAGTGTTTGATGGTTAAATTATAATTTTTCTTAAAGATATGAAAACAATTATGAATCGATGCGGCGGCCAAACAAGTGTGAAACAATATGTGAAAACGATTATTTAACACGTTAAGCCCGGCGCCGATATTGCTGTCCTTTCCGCTCAGCCGGCAGCGGGCGAACACTTAACACTAGAACTACCAGCGTTAAATCTGTTATATTTAAATATATTAAATAAGTACTTTAAAAAAAGGAGAATACAGTGGTGGAAAACATGATCGATTCAGTAATTTGTGTTTTATTAGATGAACGTAGAATATCTATTCTATGACTCTCCTACAATCTTGGAGAATTTTTGAAAAAAATGGTGTACCAGTAATTTTTACTGGTTTGGTAGTTCTAGTGTTAACGGCGAATGCTTGGGCGAAATTTGAGATTGCTAGAACGAAGATGAATCAGATGACGAAATTCCTGTGCACATTGAGAAAAGAAGTATTCATCAATTACGAAAAAAAGAAGGAGACGTTCACAAAATCCGAAGATACTGTTATGAGAAAACTTCAAGGCTATTCGGACGCAAGACAGCTAGAAATTTGACTACAAAAGTCGTTACATTTTGTAACACATGCAAAAGCAAACCATATATTTGTTTAGAATGTTTCAATAAATTTCATTGAAATTACTATGTTTATTTTTTAATTTTGATACCGTCGGTCCCAGGGACCAACGCTGTCCAAACAAAAAGTCCAGTGTTAATGGCTAACTAATGTCTCTAACATAACGGTGAGCGAGTGTGCTAGTAGAGTAGTGCGCCGCTATAGTGGCGCGTCGTTAAGAGAGATGGCATCCGCGAAAGCCACTATAGTGGCGCGTCGTTCAGAGAGATGGCATCCGCGAAAGCCACTATAGTGGCGCATAGTGCCTAAGAGGTTAATCCCGCTGTGCCACAAAGAGTTAACACGTTCGGCGACGTGAATGCTATATCATCCATTTTCATCGTAATTTAGAATGACATGAATGCTATAGCCAAATGATAAAGTCAATTATAATTCATTGAATTTTATATAACCCTAATTTTTTGTAGTTATTATGCAGTTCAAAGTGATGACCAAGTGATTCATTGAGTACTTTCATACTATTTTATTTTTTCTCTGTGTAGTTAGAAGTGTAATATTTGACTGTCGATTTTTGCAGCTCATTGAAATTTTTACTGTCCGCGGACGCGTTAACTGTTTCGATGTCTTTGGAAAATGTGTATCTACATTGTGTTTCACAAATTAACCCTTTGCACTCGGGGGCTTTTTCGGTCGGGCGAACTAGCAACTCGAGACTATTTTACACCTACTTTGAAATGATTTTATACTCAACAAACGTATACAAATAATAAAATTCCAACAATTTATTTATTTTTGCATTGTATAAAAGAAAATCTGTTAAATATTACACTCGATAATTGGTTTTAACCGCACCATTCGCGGTTAAATGACCGGGACACCGGAGCGAAAATTTGGAATTTTTTGTATTATTAACAAAAGGCTGTTTTTTGCGCTGTTTTCAATATTACATTGACAATTTCCTGCATACCTTTCGAGAAAATATTATCGATATTTTGTAACCAGTTGAATGACCGAACCTGGTAAGAATAGATGCGCGTAAAGTGCCGGTGCGGTTAGTGTTAAGCGATGACGAGTATACTCGTCGAACACAGAGTATGTGTAATTCGGAATTAAGTACCGACGAAATTACCTTTATCTTTTTATTTTATTACTTAGATTCATTTATTTACTTGAATTAACTTAAATATTTTGCATATGAACAGAGGAAAAAATGAAAAAACAAATTTCTACTGTAATCTGCTGTTGGAGAATCGAAATTTCGAAAATACAGTTTAATGCATCGACACCTTTCCAAAATCCGTCCAAACTTTTCACTCTTTCAAACTAATCCCATAACACGTATACACTGAAAGTAATAAAACGAAAAATTCCAAAAACCGAACGCAACAGCTAAACGAAACTTTCATTTTCAATAAATAGATTATATGCATGTAGCTCTTGCCATTCCCAGCGTCAGCAGCTTTGTTTATAATCTCACCGAAATTTGTTTACAACAAATGCAGCTAGTCCGTTTCCATATATTATTGACCTATTCAATTATGATCTTATCATGCTACAAAAAGTACAAATATAAAAGGCTTTAAACACTGCTTTTCCAGCCACATATTTTCGGAACAACTGCTTTTTAATGTTCTACATTTGGTTGGGGTTTTTCTTCAATTCTAATTTTTCCTCTATTCTTTTATTCTAGATTAGATTAGATTAGATTAGAATATTCTTCTTCTTCTTATTATTATTCAATTAACCCTGCAATGTAGATTTTATATTTAACCCTAAAACTACCAAGTCAATCAAAATAACCAGCTCTTAATTTTTAAAAATTTCTCCAAGTTTATAGGGACAGCCATTGAATAGATATTCTACCCATCTTATGAAACATAAATTACGAAATTAATTATCTATTCCACCTTTCCATTCCTCTTTTTCTAAAGTACTCATTTAACATCTTTAAATACAATATTATTTAACGCCGGTAGTTCCAATGTTAAAATTTCTATGGCATTCGAAGTAGCCTGTTCTTATTTTTATTAACAAATACATTACGTAATTGCTCTCAGAGATGCACGACGGCGAAGGTTATCTTTTTTCGTGTCTGGAAAGTTTACGTTCCGTTTCCGAGGTACAAGTGCGACGAAACACTTCCGTAATTTCGTAGTCCCGGCACGTTTCGTGGACGCCGATGCTTAGGAAACGCCAGGTTGTTTTTCTCGTGGAGTTCGGAGTTTCGGCTTTCACGAAACGCGAGGACGGATGAACTATTTTCAGGACTCTGTTGATACTTCAATCTACAAACGCCAGCCGGATCGGTCACGTGACCTGCACTTATTTGTTCTTCTAGGTAGTTGTCGATGTTAGAGGATTTTCTTCACTGTTCTCTCTCTTTTGTATTTATGAACTTTTTTATTTAGTTTAGAACATAAATTTTTGCACTAAAGTTAACAAGGAGATGAAAATGACCGGTTTCTAATTGTTTTCTAAAAGTTCTCCGAATTAACACGTTGAATGCCATGGGGGTCACCGGTGACCGGCACTGTTGAATTCGATGAAATTTATTATGATTTTTAAATTGCGATAGTCATGGATGTGCTGATATATTCAATATTAAAATATTTCTGTTAGAAAAGTGAGGTATTACTGAGTACATAACTATTTTTACTTTCAACATTTCTATTCTATAAAGATATGATTTTAATAGAAACAGTTTCGGTTCGGTGGAAACGATGAGACTAGCGAAATACGGGTGGCATTCAACGTGTTAAAATCTGCGCGGGAATGTTTAGTCGCAGATAACTTAATCTGAACGAAACACTTATCAAATGTGTACATTCGACGTAAATTCTATGTTGCATCGCGCTGTTTACATAACCTTAAAATTCACTGCGCCACAGGAATTTAAAGCGTCGTTAAACGGCGAATCGTCCCAAGTGGACGGTATTTGACTCACGTTGTAAAATTGCACATTTCCTGATCGTCGCTCTGAGTCAGACAAAGAAAGTTTTACGACATCCTCGAGATTCGATGAATGCTCGCTTCGCCATCGGCGAAATTTACTTTTCTCGTAAATTCCTATCGTAAGGAGAAGGAAGTTTGTGAACGATGTCGATAAACTAAAATAGATCGTGATGAAGTACCGAGTAAACTTCTTTCGTCTTACGTATTACGTTTTATCGAAAGTTTGCGACGAAGCTTATTAAAGAGCATCGATTAGTCGTGTTTGCGTTACCATGTACGCCATAATGAAAATCGTTTGATGAAAATTTATGTAACAGGGATATTGGAAATACTGCGAATTATAACGATCTTAACCTTGATCCGCTCCACAAAAAGAATCACATTAAAGTTCCTAGAATCTTTTCTGACACGTAATCTATTTTCTATTAAAAGGCAAGATTTTTTTTATTTTCTCTTTATAATAATTTAATTGAGGATAGGACGTATTTACTGTGTGCCATTTTTCTCGATTTGGGTCAAGTAAGACCCCAGACACTGATGGAGGTTCATGGACTGCTAGATTGTCAAAAATTCATTTTTATAGTGTGCACATTAACAATAAATATGCCAAAACAGTAAAAATGACTGGTTTTTTATCACAGTTTTCTTTTTATTTTGTATTCTTCGACCTACCGTTATCGATAGGTTCTTTAAAACGTTGAATGCCACCCATATTTCGCTAGTTTCACATTTTCTACTGAAATGAGACTTTTTTTTAAAACCGTGTCTTTATAGAGAAAAAATGTTAAAGGTAACAATAGTTGTAAATTAGCCAGTACTTTACTTTTTTAATAGCAGCAGTTAAATATTGAATATAGTAGCGAATTCGTGAATTCTATCGTTTTAAAGTCGTAAGAAATTTCATTGAATTGAATTGCGCCGATCGTTTAAGATAAGCCGAAAAGTTTAAGAAAAAAATTAAAGAATAATTTAAGACAAATTTGTCAGAGATGATGAGGGATTTAAACTCGGCCCAACTGACTGAGGATCCGAGCCCTAACCTCCAAACCCAGCATAGTCTCTATTTATATTCCGTTACAGACTCCTCATTGGTGTTTTGTTAAACTATATAATTGCTTGAAAATCAAAGTGCAGAAGTATTAATTACATTCTTTTCACTACCTTTTACCAGAATACTAAACATAGACGCTCATTAACCTTTTTAGTGCCGGATGCAATATATCGTCGTTATAAACACTCCTATCGCCGATCATCATGGGATTATTTATTAGTTTACTCATATGATATTAGTAATTTTATTGCAAATAACTGAGAATACACAATTTATGCTCCATATCACGTTATTCTAAATTAAACTATGACCAAATGATGATTCTTCTTATTTATAACTACTGTCTACAACCAGTAACCGATTTGTTATTTTTCCTAACGATGTTAGATAAATATTAATCCATCGATTTTCAACGAATATTGAAATAGATTCGTCATTAACTTAATAAATTTTTCCCGTCGGCACTAAAAGGGTTAAGTAATAAACCCTATTGTAATCATAATTTACCCATTGTTATCGTCAGTAGTTCTAGTGTTAAAGGATACCAATTCACGTACCAACGTAGTAACACTAAATATACTAGGCGTCACAAATATAATCATTTGCAAATTATTTTCTTAAAATTACACACATTTATAACGATGCAATTCCTTTATTTATTTTTGCCTGCAGTGCAAAATTTAACGATTCTTCATTTCGTTTCTTTCAACATATTTTTATCCGGTGCGTTCCGAATATACTTCATTTACGGTTGATGATGTTGGTATTTATAAAATGAAACTAACGAGGTCTGCTTATTCAACGAATTATTTAACGAGCTACTTCTATCTGCGGATGAAAGTATTTTTAGAAAAAGGCATTTACTACGTTCCATTGTTTTGTCTAAAAACACCGCGTTCTGTTACGGGCTGACAGAAAAATATAAATTGCCCGTACATATCTCTATCTCGGCTGATTTATGAACTTCTGTCAACTTGATACTTCTTGTTCATCTTTCGAGGACGCACGATTCTCGTCGTAATGATCGTCGCAATTTTTCGGCCGCATCAAATAATCTGGCAAAGAGATGCCCTGACAAACAGAAAAATAGATAATAAATATTTCGAGTTTAGCCGCATTTTTTTAATACAAATGAAAAATACTTTGGCCTTTTTTCTGCGATTTTTAACATTGTACACGAGAATTTCCAAATTAATTGGATAAACTTACTTTTTGTAAGGTAATGATCATTTAGAAATTATATTATTAATGAATGACGTTGATTTTATGGAAATGTTTCATGCAGTGCGAGCTCTGATTGTTTTAACACCCTGTATATTAGAACTCGCCGTTTTCTTAACACGGTGAATGCCGCGGTATTTTGCTAGTTTCATCATCTCTACTAAAATCAAAGTTTTTCTATTAAAATAACATCTCTACAAAGCAGAAATTTCAAAGGCACAGATAGATATATAGTCAGCAGGACTTTAACTTTTGAACGCCAATATTCAAATACTTTATGTATTAGACAATTCATAAATATTACAATTTAAAAGACATATGAAATTTCATTGAATTCATAGCGCCGGTCACCGATGACCCCCATGGAATTAAACGTGTTAATTATACTTCTAGTCAGATAAACTGTGTAAAATTAGTTTTAGTATAGCGCCGGTCACCGATGACCCCCATGGAATTCAAAGTGTCAACTCTTTGCGGGCGGAGACTTTTTTTGAATATTCATAGATAATCATTCATTTGGCGATTAAAAACCACCTTTTTATCAAAAAGTCAGGACGTTGATGTATATAAATTACTATTTGCCGAATCATATTTCAACGGTTACATTTCATTTTCTCAACTCTAACTGTGTAAAGTGAGGGATCGGAAAAAGGCACTTGGGACGAAAGGGGAGATCGACGAATGACAACCGAAATTAAAACACTCATTTCGTCGTTCACATGAACGAATGTGCGGGTCTCTCGGCCAATAGCGCGTCAAAATCGAAAATCCGTGAGGGAGAGGGATGTCCCTATCCGTCGGGCGAATCAGAGAAAATTACTCCTCAAGTGCCTTTTTTCTGGTCCGTCAGTATATATATATGCGCCGATAAACTATACATCTATTCCGCGATTTATACGAAAGATAGGTTCCTCAGAAAACCATATAAATCAAAATCATGAATTTTGATACGTAAAATTGCGTAAATCGAAAACAAATTAAAACGTGTATAATTCAGTCATCTATTTCAACGTTAACCCTTTGCGGACGGAGACATTTTTGAATATTGAGAGTTAACCATTTATTTTGCGATCCAAAACCACCTTTTTATCAGTTAGGCTGTTAATGTACATACATTATAAATTACTATTTGTTCAATCATATTTCAACGGTTGTATTTCAATTTTTCAACTCTGTGTATACAAGTAGCGAAAAACGATAATTACATTTTTTCTCGGACCACATATATGCGTCGCTAGTCCTCAAAGGGTTAAATAGAAATAACTGAAAGCAAATTTTTTTAAAAGTCCCTTATAAAACCGGGTAAAAGCGAAATCGTGTAAATAAAGTACCGTGTAAATCGAGAGATAGGGGTAATCAGATTTTTTCTCGGACGACATACAGTCGCGGACAAAAGTTTCCGAACGACATTGCTTTTTGGATTCCATACCATTTCACGTATTTCATTCGGAATTATAAAAAAATCTAGGTACGCGCATCGATAGAAAATTTAATGATCTATAAGAATTCACCGAAAACATCTTTATAAAAAATATGTTCATTTTCTTATATTTAAATGTTACATATTTGTATAAAATATAGCCCGACAAAAGTTTCCGAACGATTTATTAATATTTCGTTGATTTTCTTTTATTGTACAATAATAGTTTCACATCTTGGCATACTTTCAATTAATATTTGGAGGTGCGATTGTGATGAAGAATTCCAAATCTGGCAGACTTCTGCAACTGTAAGAAAATGGAGAATGCATGGGCTCTGCTTGATCGACACATGCTTATGTGTTGTTCTTTTGTTTTGTTTCGTTGGGCATTTTGCAGTCTCCTCCACGCCGCCATGTAATATACACGTGCATTTTTATATATTAAATATAACTAAAGTGTGATAATAAAACGACGAGGCTTTTATTATCCCGAAAACTTCTGTCACAAACGAATTATCAGAATTTGAAAACTCTGCCTCCCGTTAATCGTTCTACCTCGCTCCTTAGATTTTCTATGGGGTAAGATATAAGGTTATGTTCAGATCGTGCAGGCCAATGCGAAACACCAACTTTTTTATGCTGCAGCCGCGTTTTACGTGGTTTGACTGTATGTTTGCGTTCGTTTTGAAACGACGAATAATGTGGCTTGCTGAAAATATCGTAAACCACCATTGTGTTCTACGATATTTCACGGTATTGTATCTGATCCATCTTGCTATTAACACTGTAATGGCCGCTCACACAACATGTGTGTGATGCTGTTACCGTGAAAGACCGAAATTGGAGAATGTCGACTTTCACCGGTGAATGTCAACACATACCAAGTACGTCGGTGAAAGATCGAATATTTCATTACATTCTTGTACATTCGGACCCTCACCGGTGTATGTCGACAATCACAGTATGGTGAATGTCGACATTTACCGGTGTAAGTCATGGACTAAATATTAATAAATCGTTCGGAAACTTTTGCCCGCAACTGTACATGCGTCCCTAGTCCTCGAAGGTTTAATAACGCAGTTATTCGTCAAGAGCAAAAAGATCATCAAAATAACCTCAATGAAGCCCAACCAAACCATTTACGCAATCCCAAGCACAACTCCACGAAATCCTTCTCCGTCAAATAACTCCGAACACCCGTTAAATCATGACAATCATAAAATTCCCCAATCTTCCCTCCCATCCCCCCCACAACAGCCCACCGTCGCACCTCCTAATCTCCGATCTCCTCCACAACCACAAACATCCAATATCCCCTCCGCAATAATCGCTTCCAATCCACGATTACATTATTCCATAAAATCATCCCGGAAATGTCAATCGTCCCAGCGAAAAGACCATCGATAATTCAAACCGACCGCTCTTCCCGCCGTTCGCCATCAATCATTGGCATCGTTTAAAAGCCGGAAGACAAAACAAGAAACACTCACCGGTATCTGGTTCAAATTGATGTCCGATCTGTCCCTGCTAGGGCAATCCGTCGACGCGTTCGACGTCTGCTTGAATCTCCTGCTGAATCTCAACAGGTTCCTCATGATCATCGTATTCATCACGATGATAAGCACCAACGGCGCCATCAAGCTTGCAATGCAATCGATGATACTGATGATCCTCATGGTCTCCAGGTATTCGATCTTCAAACCACAAAATTCGTAGCCGTCCTGCGCGGTAATAACTCCGGCAGTGACGAACGAATACGAGTGACTTGCCAGAGCAAGAATCACGAGCACCAGAACAATCGTTTTCGCCCTGGCTATCGTGCACATGTGAGGCCGATGCAGAGGATATTGCACAGCGATGAATCTCTCGACGGTGAACGCAACGATCAACCATACGCTCAACGAGCTACAAACGGCGCTCACGTAAACCAGTGTCTCGCACCAGCCATCTTTGTTGAACACCTTCCAACCTATCGTGCTGTTAAGCCAGACGAAGAGGAGAGCAACGAGGAAACCGAAATCCGCGGTTGCCAGTGCTGCCAGATAGTAACTCGAGCTACGCATCTTCAAGTGCGTGTTCAGGAAGACCATGCAGGATAAAAGATTCCCTACAAGGCCTAGGAGAATTATCGACGGAATGTAATACTGATGGAAGAAGTCGAGGAGGAAGTACAAAGAATTGCAGGCTTCCATCGGCTCATCCTCGAAATCCAAGGGTGACTCTATGCTACGATTTCGATTGGAGGATAGAGTGAGGTTAGACCAGCTAGCCGACGTCGTCGTCGACGTCGAGGCGGACCGTCGTACGCGCGGGAGGGCCTCGAACATCGAGGACATCTGGCTGCATCTCGAGTTTAAATTTAAACCCGGCGTCATGGAAAACATGGTTTCCACTTTGAACTCTTCGCAGTGGTTAAAATACCGGGATGTATCTTGGTGGATGGTTCGGGAGTTAATTAAGACTAGGTTAGGATAGGATGCGGTTTGGACGAGGAATTTCTAGGGTATCGATTACCGGTAGGGCGGGAGCTATAAATATCAGCGCCACCGTGACGATCGACGTTTGATCTTGCAAGAGTCGTCGCTGGGGTTTCTTTTATTCGATGCCGATTCCAATAGAAATGCTTCGCGGAGACCTTCGCCTGGAAAATTCAATTTAATCTTTCCAGCGGGCTTTTAATCCTCTCGGAGGAACGCCATCGAGATTTCTTGTTGCTTTGTTCTCGGAAATCTTGAATCTTCGTGATTTGTCGTGGAGGATTCTTCTTTGCCGAAGGTCAACACGAATTTTCCAGTTAATCTTCTCGCTCCTGCGTTTAGCTCCTGGCAAAATTTATTCCAAGATGTGTTGAACTTTCATTGTTTATCCATGCTTCCGTTTCGGAAGTCGAGTAATCCCTCGAGGGTAATCCGTAATCCTTTGCAAAAGCGATACGTGCGGAAATCGCAATAGTTTATCGATGTAACGCAAACTCGTCAAACACACCGGCGAGACCTGCCATAATTTTTCAAACTTCCCGCGCGAAAATCTGCTTAAACGTAGTTCAGCTCTTCGCGGAGCACCGCTCGAATATTCGCGAAGTCACGTAACTTGCAAAGCGGAGGTAATGATATTACCGTCGATGAAATACCGATAGTCCTTTTATCGACTATTATTTAAGTCACGATTAATATTTAAATCACGTTCAAACACTACATTTCAGGCGTTCTCTTGTTCAGATATTAAACACTTTTTAATTCTTACATAAGTGCGAATAATTGTACAAATCCTCGAACGTCAAATTTGCAGTAGAATTTGCGAAATATAACTCTCCTAATTGCAGACAGCACGATATTATCATTTGAGTATTCCTATTAAAGCAAATGTTACTATCAAATACTCAGATTCTACATAAGCAGAATTTCATGGAGGTTTCGACAGTGATATCCTTTTCTGGCGTAACTTCCAAAAGGCTACATATCAGAGCAGAAATTCGCAATAATAGTTTATACAGGCCGATGATTCTAATTGATTCCGTTTGACTATGAGATTATTCGGCATTGGAATTCGGCGTACTAATGAAAACGCATGTAAGCCACAGACAGGCAGTATTTATGCATTTGATGCTTAATTGATTTGCTTCGAACCGCTGTGGTTTGTTGGCTGCATCAAACGCGTGAATGGAAATCTGCCGTTTGATTCGACCGGTTCGTTACTTGAACGATGACCTTTGCGATCGGATTTCCTTGTAGTATCTGCATACGATTAATTCATAGAAAGAGCCTTAAACGATGGCGATACTTTTTGTAGACGTTTAGAGGTTATGTAATCGATTTTCAAATAGCTAGAAAGGTTTCCAGAGTACTCTTAAGTACGATTACGTGCCTGATTGATGTTAGATGGAGCGTAATAATTGGTCATCGTTTTTAAAAGCGATTCGAAGTTGTTCGATTGATTTTCAAGATACTGCAATGATTCTGCAGTTTTTCTGAGTGTTTCTTGAGAGTTGTCCAAACGATCGGTGAATGATTATAGCAATTCTTTGGTGTTTTTTCACGGTTGGAATTTATATAAGTTGTTTTCGAAGAGTTGCAGCGGTTTTTTAGGGGTTTTGGGTAAATAGTTGCTCAGTAGCTCCGAAAAAAAGTAGGAGTTGCGCAGCTGATCCTCGACTGATAGTGGTTCTTTGGTATTTTTAACGATAGGTTGGAATTTGCACTTGTCTTCGAGTATATGCAACAGTTTTTCACCATTTTGAAGTGTTGCTTGTCTCACTTATGTTCGAATGATCGCTATTTTTTGTCACTATTTTTATAAATAATTAAACACTGTCTAATTGGTTTTTTTCTGAAAGTCAATGTCCGAAATTGTAATTGTTCTTCGGTGTTTTTAGGATTATCTTGTAAGAAGTTATTCGCAGAACTGTCTCAATATTTCTTCGGCATTTATTAGATCGTCAGAAACTCTGAAAGCAATGAACAGTAAATTGCAATAACATTCCACTATTTCTGAGAACGATTGGAAATTGATTAAAGTGCAATCGATTATTGACTGAACCTAATATTTCTTCACTATTTCTTAGTTCGATTAGAAGTTGTTCAATTAATGATCACTGGATCATAATAGCACTTTACTATTTCTGAGAACGATTGGAAATTGATTAAATTTGTCCAACTGATTGTTAGACGATCTCAACACTTCTTCAGTTATTATTCCGGAATTATTCAAGCAGAAATTAAACAAAACTCAGTTATTTTTAACGATAAAAATTGTAACCCTTAAGAAATCACCACAGTACATCAATATTTTCAAAATCACTAAAAATTCGTCGATTCGATTGACCAATCCCAAAAATTCACGACCATCTCTTCAATTCTTTAAATAAAAATACAAAACAACCAACTTATTAGGTGTATAAATAAGTTCGCTGCCTTTATATACGTTCAACTGCAATTATGATTGAAATTAAAAGAATTTGCCGCCGCATCGGTGACGCAACAGGAACTTGCTGAGAAACTTGATGTAACTCAACAAGCAATTTCCGTTCGTTTGAAGCAACTTGGAAGAATATAAAAGGTAAACCGTTGAGTTCCTCACGTACTCAGCCTCGAAAACAAAATGACCGCTGTGACACTGCAATGTCCCTGCTGTTACGATTAAATCAGAAAGACTTTCTTCACGAAAGTGTAACCGGGGATGAAAACTGAGTGTTGTACGACAATCCTAAACGACGCGAGTCATGGGTTTATCCAAATCAACCAGCGACATCTACGGCTAAGCCGAACATTCACGCTATAAAAGTGTTACTGAGTATTTGGTGGGATCGCAAAGGTATCCTCTACAGTAAAATCTCGATAAAGGCATCAGAAGTTTCCTTCGATAAATGCATCATGACTATCTCCTCCACATAGAGGGATGGCCCTTGGCCAACCTCGATGCTCGACGAGGGAGCAGTGTAACATGATAGCACCCAACTGTATCTGTGAGACAATACTAATTGGAGGGTCGGCCGTTTTCATTTTCAATTTTTTTTAAACCTTTGCTAGCGTATTTGTGAGATTTTTCTGATTAAAATGATACCAAACATGATATAGTTTGAATTACATTTACTTAATTTACTAAATTTACTTACTATTTACATAATTCAAACTGTATCTTGTTTGGTATCATTTTAGTCAGAAGAATCTCAAAAATACATTCGGAAAAGTTACATGTAGAAAAATCAATAAATAAACAAGTTTATTGTTGCATTAGCAATGCCTCGCCGACACTTTCGAGCAGCTCACTTTGTTTGCTTGCTCTCTCTGTCTCTTCCACTGTCTGTCTTGTTTTAAGGTCGCGCTCGGCTCGAGCCCTAATGTAAACACAGATTCGACACCGGTAGACGATAAGAGCACTGCTTTGCCTCCGAAATCAGTGCGTTTATTGGGGTTTTACTGTATTTTGAATTACTTAAGCCTGGAGAAGCGACGCAATTGAACAGAAAAGGCTTTTTACCGGTAGCGGAACCAGGCAGATAATACTGTTGTATGACAACGCATGCCCACATACGGCGAAAACAACTTTGGAAGTCATTTCGTCTTTGGGCTGCGAGATTCTCCCTCATACGGCCTATTCCCCAGACCAAGCCCCCTCAGATTACCATCTTTTTCAGTCGCTGCAACATCACTTAGTTGATTCGCACTTTGAAACTCTCGAAAAGGTCCAAAAAAACATTATAGACTTTATTCAAGCGGAACCACCATCTTTTTATAGAAACGGAATTCGCCAACTACCCGAAAAGTGGAAGGAGTGTGTAGAAAGTAATGGTGATTACTTCGCAACTTAACCAGTTAGCTGTGATTGACGAGTATACCCGTCGTGACAAATTACCGTATTTTGTGTCATGTGTGAAATTTAGGTACCATTGGTTATTCGAAATATAACTTCGTGAAAACTAAAATATATTCGGAATTTAACAAGATGTTTACAATATTTGGAGGCCAAGACGAAATGAAACGAACAAATAAAAAGTATAAATAATTTGAGATAGATTCATGCATCCACGTATGCACAGGTTGGAACTGTAGCGACATATGTAGATGCGCGTTCTCAAGAGAGGTCGCCACAGTTAACTGGTTAAAGCGCATTTCTTCTTATAAATAAAAAGGCACCCAACTTATTTGAATACCTAATAAATTTCTTCACCGCAATTCGTCATCTACCTATAACATTTATCTGCAATTCTAACATCAAAAATCTCTGAAACTCTAAACAGCACGCCATCGTTCATCCATCATGAACGAAACAAGAATCACGAATCCCCTAAAAGGCTCGAAAAAGAAGAAAAAAAAAGATCGATACAAAACAAACAGCCTTTCCCGAATTTTACAGTCTATCTTTAGCCACGGTAATTCGGTTCAGAGTTCAGCAGGGTGCCGAATAATAAGTCTCGCCTCGACCCCTCGTTTCGCTAATGACTCTGATCATCGGCTCACCCGATGATAGATGTAAGTCACGCAACGCGGGAAATTCAAATCGTCCCTCGGACGTCGGCGTTCACGAGAAAAACTTTCGGTTGTCCGGATGTCAAGACAAATGGACGTACAAATGAAAGTACGAATAGCAGAATTTTCGCGAGTCACACCGACGGCTTTTCCAATTCACGAACTAACCCTCGAGTTTTAGCGTGTAATCGGAATTCCATGAATTTCGCTTCTTCTACCTTTCGATTGTAATTTATGCGGATTGTTGTGCTCGAACCAAGGTTCCTCTCTTTTGCGTTAATTTGTTAAATAATTAATCGAGGCTGATTTGTGATCGTTGGTAATACCAGTAAATAATTATTCAAGCGGAGAAAATCATTAAATGTCCATTCGTTAAAAGCTGTGGTTATCACGTTTATTGATTAATAAATATTTCATTAGGGAACATATTATGAAAGTAATTATTGTCAGCGGTCACTTGAGATTATAATTTCTGTTCCGAACGCGTAGATTCAAATTGAAATGTAACTGTCTGTTGGAAATTTCATAATTAATTATCCATTGAGTAGTGTAGTTTATTGGTAATTGTAGGACGTAAATACTTAAACAGAGAAAACAATGTAGAGTCAATTAATTAATTAGTATATTAACAGAAACAGTTCCTTTTGTCAAGGACTAAAGCTCATTAAATCCCTGCCGTGAAGTCTCATGGTCAAACTCATTGTCAGTGTTAAATATTTCGCTAAAGTTTTTTCCCTCGATTGTCAAATTTCTCAGCAATTTTGCCATTACAAATTCTAATTCTGCCGTACTTGCTCGCTCGTTCGACGAAACCAGAAAAAATACTTTTAAACCAATTTGAATTGAAATAAAACAGTTATTAAGTAACTTGTGCAATAAATAAGGCATTAAGTCAAAAATATTAATTTTAATTCAATATTATATTAGAAAATTTATCTGACTACAAAAACTTAAGTCCAATTTTAACGGTTTCATCTTTTTTTTCCATCGATTTTCAAACTCAGCAATTCCGCGATTACAAAGTTCGCCAATCATTTCAAACTTATTCGTGCGTGCGACGGAACCAGAAAAAATACTTTTCAATTCATTTGAATTCAGTTGGAACAGTTATTAAGTAACTTGTGCAATAAATAACACATTAAGTCAAAAATATTAATTTTAATTCAATAGTAAATTAGAAAATTTATCTGACTACAAAAACTTAAGTCCAATTTTAATTGTTTCGTGAATTTTTTCCATTGATTTTGAAACTCCGCTATTACAAAGTTCGCCAATCATTTTAAACTTATTCGCGCGTTCGACGGAACCAGAAAAAATACTTTTCAATCCATTTGAATTCAGTTAGAACAGTTATTAAGTAACTTGTGCAATAAATAACACATTAAGTCAAAAATATTAATTTTAATTCAATAGTAAATTAGAAAATTTATCTGACTACAAAAACTTAAGTCCAATTTTAAATGTTTCGTCAATTTTTCCCATCGATTTTCAAACTCAGCAATTCCGCGATTACAAAGTTCCCCAATCATTTCAAACTTATTCGCGCGTTCGACGAAACGAGTCTACCGCTTCAAGGAACAACAAACCGGAGTGATTTATCGGTCGATTGCTTCCACGTTGAAAGATAAATTTCTGTGAAATTTCCAAATAACTGCCTGCAACGTGAGCTTGAACGTGAATGCAATTAAATCGATGTCTGTCCTGCGATCTTCACTGACATCGCGCCGATTTCCAGATTGGTGAAGCGAGACATTTAAATGATTGTTTCCAGAAGAGGAAACGCTGATACTTTTGTTTAGTTTTGTTCCGCCGTATTGTTTGATAAAGGGAGAAATTTCATTTCGATATTGCAACGGAAAATCCCGAGAGATTTTCGAGCTGAATAAGTTTTTTTTCGAAAATCAATCTGTACGTTGAATCACTAGGACGAGCAAAGCGTCGAACGAGGTTGCTTGTTTTATCGGATGGATAAATTTGGAATAAAGCCGCTTGTTTTCGGCATGCAAATATTCCTAAGATTTCTTATTCTTTAATTCGAAAATCAATATTGACGACGGATTGATTTCTCTGTTATTTTTTCAATGGACTTTGCGAGTTTCAGGGTGATTTAAGTGTCAAATTAAAGTCAATATGAGAAGTAATTCAATTTAATGCAATTAATACGCGAATATTTCACGGAGAATTTAACTTAAGCGTAATATTCTTAAAGCGAATGTATTTTACGGAAAAATAATTTATATATTTTACCACTATTTCAACAGATAGCGGTTCAGGTAAATTAATGACAATGCACTTCTTATGTGAATATGTTAATTATTCGGTTATAAAGAAAAAAAATATACGGAAACATTAAATTACTTCCATAATACACCACCATTAAACCAGTAACGGAAGAAAAACATAAAGATATTATGTGTTTACTACCCTACATCCCTCCAGTTTTTCAGGAACATTTTAAAAATCTCAAAACTCATAATGATAAGAGCCTAAAATGATAAAAATGGATTACGTTTCAAAAATAATGAATAATTGTTCATGAATTATTTCATTAAAATTATTGTTTCTAATAAAATTCGTAGTTTTTTATTGCTTTGTGTCATCTATAGGTTGTTCAGTTAATTTTGAAAATGGTCTAAGTCAATTCAAACTTTAAAAACAACAGTTTCGTATGAGATTCACACAAAATTTCACATCCATAATAAATTTTCATTAATCAAGACTAATAAAATTTTAAGTTAAAATGTTGCATAATATAAAAATATTTTTAACTTATTCAAATGTGATCCATTAAATATCTCGAAACAACAAATATATGAGTTAGACCACTTTCACAGTTATGGGCACAATTAAGACTGAAAGTTAGCGAGCAAATAATGTTAAGAAGAAACAAAATCAGTCAGAAATTGGTAATTTTTTAAAATTCAACTATCTGAGTGGCTCTATATGCCAAATATGTCAAACAAATAAAACGGAGTCATAGAAAATTAAACTACGCTTCACCAAAAATCCTGAAATTCTACTCTTCAGCTTAAATCTTTGCAAAACGACTTGAAAAAAACTTGAAATTTGTCGAGAAATATTTAATTCGTTTAAAACAAATTTTCCAATATCTCCATTTATAAGATTTATTGAAGAAAATTCCATAAAATTTACTTGACAGTTATCACGTTAACATCGCTATCCATTTATATCGAGTTATAAAAAATTTCTCAAAAATCATATTTCCATTAGCCCTAATATCGAAAGATCATTAACGATCTCAATTAAACCTTCTATGTCAGCTCTCTTAATTCCCACGCGAGTCAATTTCCACGACTCTATCCCACAATGCAAATCATCAACCTCCAATCGTTCCAATCCCATCGACAGAAATCCATCGAATCGCTTTAAAGACATGCACGAACAACTTAAATTTCACCGTTAAAACCATCCCACCTTTACTGTTCCAAATCCGCTTACCCAGATCGCGAAAAAAAATTGCAGATCTGACGCGCCAGAATTTCAATTCGGCTGAGAAGTTAATCCCTGCAGATCGGACTGTCTCTGTCCAATCCCACGAATCGATTCGTCGGATTTTCTGGAATTCTCTCCACGCTTATTCCATCTGCATTCCTCGAAACACTGGATTATATTCGAGGATATCGTGATTAAAAAAAAAGGAATGCTCCACTGTTTAGCACGCACGAAACGATGCACTTTTTATTTTCGCTTGCATTTGGACGGATCGAGAGTGTCGTTAGATTCGTTGGGAATTCCATAGTCGATCGCCGATCCCTCCATTTTTCTTGCAAAAGGCGCGAACGATGAATCTCCTCGTTAGACTGGGAATGGAAGTTTCTTGAAAAGTTCGTACGATTGACGGATATTCCGGCCTCTCATCGTCGTGCGTGAACTTTCATTTTCAACGGCCTCGATGCTATCACTGCTGACCTATTAATCTTCCCTTTCGCAGGATGGAACGAAACGTGGGAGATCGAATTTCACGCGGGAAATTGTCGAATTTAACACCGGACCTTCGTGATTCGGCGATGTTAAGGTGTTGCGGTGTTGTTGTTGCACAGTGGCAGTTTAAGTGTCCTTCTTGGAGATGAAGGTATTGTGTAATCGATCCTTTTTGAAAAGTAGGAAGCCAGTGAGATGGAATTCTTCACGGGAAATCTTCGAGTTTAATGACGGTACTTCCTGTGGCGGTGATTTTATACCGTTGAGTTGTTTTTTTAAGTGCAGGTTTAAATGTCCTTCTCAGAGGTAAAGATATTTCTGAAAGACCTATTTTGAAATATAGAAAGTCAGTGGAATTGAAATTTTGGCGGGAAATCGTCGAATTTAACGATGGGCTTTCCGGATTTAGTGATTTTATGGTGTTGGGCTGTTTTTGTAAGTGCAGGGTTAAATGTCCTTCTCAGAGATCAAGATACTTCCGAAAGACCTATTTTGAAAAATAGAAAGTCAGTGGAATTCAAATTTCGGCGGGAAATCGTCGAATTTAACGATGGGCTTTTTGAATTGGCTGATTTTATAGCGTTGGGCTGTTTTTCTAGGTGCAAGGTTAAATGACCTTCTCAGAGGTAAAGATATTTCTGAATAACCTATTTTGAAATATAGAAAGTCAGTGGAATTGAAATTTTGGCGGGAAATCGTCGAATTTAACGATGGGCTTTTTGAATTGGCTGATTTTATAGCGTTGGGCTATTTTTCTAAGTGCAAGGTTAAATGACCTTCTCAGAGGTAAAGATATTTCTGAAAGGCCTATTTTGAAAAATAGAATGTGAGTAGAATTGAAATTTTGGCGGGAAATCGTCCAATTTAACGATGGTCTTTCCGGATTGGCTGATTTTTTAGCGTTGGGCTGTTTTTCTAAGTGCAAGGTTAACTGACCTTCTGAGAGGTAAAGATAATATTTCTGAAAGACCTATTTTGAAAAATAGAAAGTCAGTGGAATTGAAATTTTGGCGGGAAATCGTCGAATTTGATGACGGTTTCAAGATTCTTCCTGATTCGGTAATTTTATAATGCTGCACCGTTTATTTTCTCACAGTGAGAATTTAAGTGTCCTTCACAGAGATCAAGGTCACTTGAGAGGCCTCGTTTGACAAGTCGGAGATCAAAGGGAAGGAATATCTGCAGGAAATTGTCGAATTAGAATTTGCACTGTTTTTCGCACAAGAAATTTAAATAAGTTTCCACTTCACAGATCACGACATTTTATAAGAGGTCTCTTTTGAAGAAAAGTTTATGTTTTGAAATTTCAACGGGAAATTTTCAAATCTGACAGCAGATTTTTTTAATTCCAGAATTTTAAATGGAGCACTTTAACACTGAAAAAAGCGTTCTTTTTGTATATCGGAATAATAGTATTTGTTGCTTACTGCAGCCATTCTATTTTACAAAAGAGAGACATTCGAAATTTTAGAAAGAACTTTTCCAATCCAATTACACCTCCTAATTATAACTTTTCAAGCTATTTCTCGCACTGAAAATAAAAATGTTCTTTTCACAGAAATCGAGATGACAGTTTTTGCAATTATACAAGAGTTACTCTCTTGTTTCGAAAAAGAGAAAAAAGTTAATAACATTGGCAGGAATCACGTGAATTTCATTCCGTCTTTTCCTGACTCCAATTATTTCAAGTAACTCCGCTATTTCCCAGTGGAAATTAAACTTTTCACGAGTACGTCAATTGTATTTACGAAAACTCCTTGTCAATTCCATCGCCAAAAAGCTGCTTTAATTTCCACACTAACTGCAATTCTTCACCAATCAAAACGATCGAATTCTCACCAAACTCATCGAAACATTTCCCAATCGCCTCCCCCACGTGACAATTCCCAAATCCTTTTCCTTGTAATTCAAAATCTTCATGATAATTTACAAAATGACAATGTCTCACAAATTCTTGTCGGCCTACTGTACAATTATAATTCACAAAATCAAATTTACTGTAAAACGTTCGACGAGAATACACTTGTCTCTGATCGCACTGCAAGTAATAACTGTAAACGTCCTTTTAAAAGTCGATGATTTCGATGAAATAATGACGTATCGCGTTTAGAGACTCGCGAGATGAATTCTCCGTTATTCGATTTCCCGGGGAAAACGGCGCGTCGTGCGACGGAAAACGACGACGGATAAACTGAAAGCACGGCACACGGTCCGGGCACATTTGCCGCCCGAAAACCGTGGCCGCATGCGCTTTGAAGATCCCGGGGACGTCGGCGTCGACGACGACGGCGACGCTTATTCACGATGCAGGTTAGGGTAGCGATTTCGAAACTATTGGGTTGGCAAGAAAGTAATTTCTTCTGAAAATGTTATCATTTCTTGCTTCTGAAAATTGGAAGTTGTCACTTTTGGCAAGATTTGGAAACAACTTGTGCTTCATTTCGTTTGCAATTGTTAGTTTAGCGTGAATTTTAACAAGTTAACTGTGATTGACGAGTATACTCGTCATGGAGAAGTGGCACGATTTTGTGTGTACTGACGAGTATACTCGTCATGGAGAAGTGGCACGATTTTGTGTATCGACGAGTATACTCGTCATGGAGAAGTGGCACGATTTTGTGTATTGACGAGTATACTCGCCATGGAGAAGTGGCACGATTTTGTGTATTGACGAGTATACTCGTCATGGAGAAGTGGCACGATTATGTGTATTGACGAGTATACTCGTCATGCGTATAAAGTAGTGACCATTGGCTATTTAAATTGTAATTTTTAAGAAAAACGAAACACATTCTCAAATTTCAAGATATTTAGAATATTTTGAGGCTATGTCGGAATAAAACAAACAAATAAGAAATATAAATAATTTGAGATGAACTCATGCGTCCCCGTATGCACCGGTTGAAACAGCTTACCAGTTCGCATAGCGAATTTATTTATGTGCGATGATAACGTTTTTTAGATGTTAGCCTAAAAGGGGCAAAGGCAAAAGTGAGAAAGTTGATTTATAATAGGGTTCCTTTTTAAATAATCCTGCTTAAATTCTTACTTTTATATGTATAATATTTAATTTTTATTGCGTTTTTAGTTTAATATGTATGTAATATATGTTTATGTTAACCAAATAAGTAAATATTAGTAATAAAATTTTCAATTTTGTAAAATAAACTCATCTTTTTGATCCAATATCTTACCAGCGCAGCTTACTCTGTGATTGACGAGTATACTCGTCATGGCTCGATTTTGGCGACACAAAACAGTGCGCGCTCTCTAACAAGGGCGCCACAGTTAACTAGTTAATATGGAGTGCACAAACGAACTTTTACGACATATTATACTTTGTCATTACTTTTTTATACAAGCCACATCGAAATTAATTGTATCGAAAATGATTGTATCAAAAATAAGTTATGCTGTCAAATTGGTGGGATCATAAAGGTGTTGTGTACTTCGAGCTGCTTCCGAGGAATCGACCGATTAATTCAAATGTTTAGCCTAAAATCGTATCTGGTTCAGTTTTTTGCTGATAAAGACCAGAATTTCTATGAGAGTGGAATCATAAATTGGTCTAAAAGATGGCAAATGGTCATCGAACAAAATATACAATTGATTAAAGTTCATTCTTTATTTAAAAAATTGAGTTTCATTTCATATTACAAAACCGAAATTACTTTTTTGCCAACCCAATAGGAGGCGCGCTTTCCTAGAGAGGAGCACCAAAATTCAAAGGGATGCGCAAAGATTTGAATGTAAATTGTAATTTTCATAACGTAACATTAATATGAAAGGATAAAAGTTATTTTATTTAAATAATTTGTATTTTCCAGCGCGGTTGAATATGCGTCGTTATTTTTGAAAATTATGGGATATTTCAAAAGTGCTGGGGTATCTGAATGTTACCTGATCTCGAAAGTGCACATCTTGCAATTTCATCATCGCTGTCAGGGTGTTTTGACAGTCTTGGGTTACACCGTCAATTCTCAACTATGCAGTAATAATGCTTCGTCAACTGTCAATTCCGTAGTAATAGTGGTTCGACAATACTCAACTATGCAGTAATAATGCTCCGTCGATAATCAACTGTGCAGTAATAGTGCTCCGTCAATGGTCAACTCTGCAGTAATTGTGCTCCGTCAATAATGCACTCTGCAGTAATAGTGATTCGTCAATATTGAACTCTGTAGTAATAGTGCTCCATCAATAGTCAATTCCGTAGTAGTAGGAGTCCAACAATACTCAACTATTCAGTAATAATGTTCTGCCAATACTGAACTCCGTAGTAATGGTGCTCAGTCAATAGCCAATTCCATAGTAATAGTGATCCGTCAATACTCAACTCTGCAGTAATAGTGATCTATCAATAGTCAACTCTGCAGTAATGGTTCTCTGTCAATACTGAATTCTACAGTAATAGTGCTTCGTCAACAGTCTGTTTCGTAGTAATAGTGGTCCATCGATAGTCAGCCCTGGAGTAAAAATGGTCCGTCAATACTGAATTCTACAGTAATAGTGCTTTGTCAACAGTCTATGTCGTAGTAATAGTGGTCCATCGATAGTCAGCCCTGCAGTGATAATGGTCCGTCAGTAGTCAATTCTGCAGTAATAGTGCTCCGTAAGTAGTCAGCCCTGCAGTAATAGTGGTCCTTGAATAACCAATTCTGCAGTATAGTGCTGCGTGAGTAGTCAACTCTGCAGCAATAATGCTCCGTCAGTAATCAATTCTGCAGCAACAGTACTCCGTCAATACTAAACTCCGTAGTAATAATGCTCGTTGATTCAATTTGAAAAATTTCAGAAAGTATTTCATTATATGTTATTATTTGCCATCAGAATATTTGTGTTTACGAGTATTGTTTAAAATCCATGGTATTTTTGTTTTGAAGTATCTTATTACTTAGATTTATCCATAAATTATAGTTTATAGTTTTTATAGTATGACAAAAACTATAAATATTGTTTTTTTCAAACATTCAACGACCACTTTATGAATTATTTAAAAAAGCGAAATAGATAAAGATCGAATGAAAACCCATTGTGTGCATTGACTTTTAAAAATTGTTTGAAAAAATTGACCGTCTGTTTTACTTTCTGCATGCAACGCATTGTTTGAAGCATTGAGCAAGAATTCAGAAAAATTCAACAGCAAACCAGCTCGAACACCCGTCCCTACTTATTCGCCCAATCAATCCCTTCCTTTGCAAGCTTTTACGGTATCGTCGCTCAATATTCAGCGAGTGCAAAAATGTCACGTGAAGGTGAAAACGTATCGCGGTTCGGTTTATTTTCTCTATACGGTCGAAGCCATATTGAAACGTATGACTGAAAAGAATGCAATATGGAAAATGTACGAGAAATTTTTGTTCTGTGTATTTGAGAAAATTTCGAAAATAAGTTGAATTTTTGGAAATTTTTACTTTTACTTTATACAATGTTTTTGAAACTTCTAAACCGATCATAATTGAGACCACAACTTTTTCTTTTTCGAATTGGTATCGAAATGATTTTCCTATTTCAATAATTCATTTGTCTCGACATGATTTCAAAAATATAACATTTACAAGCATTCATTTTTTACAACATCATTTTTCAAATTATTTATATTTATATTTAAACTATCATTTTTTTAGATATCTTAAAAATAGCATAATTAGGCTGCGGAAATTGATACTAATAGCGTACAAAAATTGAATTTTTCGAGAAAATATCAGCTTTTGTGATATATTTACATTTCTTTTTTCAAAATTTCATGTTACAATTGCAACCCGGCAGATTATTTGCCGAAAAATACTTTCTAAATCGAAACTGCAAATTCAAACTGATCATAATTTTTGTATAATTGAAACACATGAAGAATAACTTTAAAAAGAGGCAAAAGAAATCATTGATTTCTATAGGCTCGCAGAAGGACCTTCCTCTCACGATGTTCTTCCGAGAAATCTTAATCACAGAAAATATCCACTACGGTGGAATAGGCCATGAATTTCTTAACCTCTCGTTCATTGTATACAGAAGAAATACGAATGGAACTTTCCAGTGTTTTCCGTGCGAAACCAATGAAACTTATTTCTACTGTGGAGATGTAAATCGGAGGATGAACTCTTTTCTTCCTTTCTTCTTTGTCTTTAACTGCTATGGGTTATTTTGCCTACTGTGTGAGGTGGATTCCAACCCACCAAGACTATGAAGTATATAATTTAGAACAAATATTCTTAGAGATTACGGGGTTCATCTCGAATCCTCTAAATGGTCTTAATTATTTCTTATTAATTTAGGACAAATTTTCCCAGAGATGACGGGGTTGAACTCAAATCCATTACATAGCTTTTTTGTATTATTTTAACTTTAACTGCTATGGTCATTTCGCCTAGGACCTACTGTTTTATGTGGTTTCCAAACCACCTAGGTTACGATACATAAACACGTTGAGTGCGACGTCAGTCCCTGGGGACTGACAGTGAACTTTCCGTTCAGGTGGCGTCAGTCCCCGGGGACTGACAGTGGACTTTTCGTTTGGGCAGCGTTGGTCCGTGGGACTGACAAAAAAATGTTTGTTTTGACGACATTGGCGCATGGGACCGGTATGCCCCATTATCAAGGTTATAAAATAAATGCAATTATAATGGAGTTTATTAAAACATTCTAGGCAAAGCTGTGGCTTAGATTTACACAGATTACAAAATGCAACGACATGTTTAGTCAATTTTCAAGTTAAATTACAACATATATTTTATAACCTTAATAATAGTGCATACCTAACCCAATCACCAATGTCGTTAAAACGAAACGTCCACTGTCAGTCCCCAGGGACTGACGTAGCGCTCAACGTGTTAAATAATAATGTAGAACAAATTTTTCCAGAGATGATACATTAAATAATAATTTAGAACGAATTTCGCCAGAGATGACGGGGATTTGAACTTTGACACCCCAATTACAAGTGCGATTCTTGACCTCCTTACCCAACATAACCTTCAAATTCGTTTCTTTCCCTCGTCGATTAATTCTCGAAACGATGCTCGGTACAAAAAGACGAAACAAGAAGAAATTCGTAAAAATTCATGATGTCACGTCAGTCTAATCTCGACAGCTTATTTCCATGCCATCGCGATCAACGGGGGATCGTAAAGAGGAAAAGTTTATTGAGCATTCTTCCATCGCGAGTTCGCAGCTCGTGGAAAGTTAAGGCTCCTCGAGGATCGTCGAAACAAATCGCAAGCTTTCTTTCACTGTCTCGATCCTGGTTTATCCGCTTTACGGTTTAATATCGAGAAAAAGAGAATGCGCCTTGAAATTTACAGCGACAGTCGCGAAGAATCTTCGGTGACCTTCCTCCGTTTCAGGCTGCTACGTACAGTGGGATGAATTGAACGAAGTTAAAGTGCATTAAGGGACGTTATTGTTGCTGAAGTTTAAGAGACACGAAGTGTATGCTGATAGAAGTTGACATTTGGAAAGTCAATGGGTTATCGAAGCGAGGAAGAAAGGATATCGGAGATTAAATTTACAATTGATTGAATCAACTCGATTATCTTCATTAACGCTAGAACTACTGGCGTTAAATCTGTTATATTTAAATATATTAAATTAGTACGTTGAAAAAAGGGGAATACAGAGGTGCAAAACATGATCGATTCGGTACTTTGTGTTTTATAAGATGAACGTAGAATATCTATTATATGACTCTCCTATAATCTTGGAGAATTTTTGGAAAAAATGGTGTACAAGTCATTTTGACTGGTGTGGTATTTCTAGTGTTAACACGCAATTGCTTCGTGTGCTGAAACATTAAAAAGCACAAAATGAAAATACCGTATGTAAATAATGCAAAATTGAGCCGTTTTCTTTGGTAGTGTTGTAAGTCCATTTTGTATTATATGGAGATATTTAAGGGTTTGCATTTGAATAGTTCGAAAAATATTGGTATATGTAATACCCTCATTTTATGTTTTTTAAATATTAAATTGATTTAAGTTTATAATGTGATCGTTTTTAAGGTATTAGTTGAAAGTGATGTAGAGAAAACTAGATATTACGTCTTTGCGGAAAATGGACTTACACCACTTACAAAGTAATTATATTTGTAATTTCACTAACTACGAAAATTTATATTGACAAAATGATGAAAATTTCGAAGGACTTTTTTGGGAACTGTTTATAGATAAAAATCTCATAGCAGATTGCATTCATTGTTATCATTAACTAACTTTTTGTCGAAAATGAACTTATACCGCTTTCAAAGAAAACGGCACAAATAACAAATATTGATCCTGTTTCCACCTGAACTACGTCGCAGAATTCGGTTTTTGATTTTTTCCACAATGGCACACGGTAAAGAAAAATGTGAAAATAATTTAGGATAACAATCATTGTATCAGATTGTTGCTGTGAAAAGGAAAAAGTCGTGCTCGCAAGATTTCGATACGGAATCCACATTTTTTCGATTTTCTTCTACTTTTTCATTTTTTGCACTTAGGTTTTTCAGTGGAATAAGTTGGCGAAATTTGAAACATGTACTTTCGCATTTAAAATGCGTTTTTTCGGAATTGTTGCAGCTCAATAAGTAGGGAAAAATACGGTTTTTCAAAATTTTCCCCATAACTACACTTCCGATCACAGTACAGATTTGAAAGTTGGTACACAATGCTTTTCATTACGACATTTATTAAAAATAAAATCTGTTCTATTTGTGCAAGTAATTGAGAAATTGCATTTGCAAAACACAGCTGCAAAGGTAAGTACGTTGATAATAAAATGATGTAATTCTTAACAATTCCTGTACCAAGTTGCATACGACATAGCTATTTTGAAAATATTTTCTTATCGTCCTAATCGCGAATTCGTGATTTACTAATAATTTTGAATTTTCAATTAAGCACCCATCATCGTCTGTATTTATTGCTTTCACGAAATGAAAATAAATAGCAAAAGGTAGAGAATTGTTCGCAATTAATTTTACTTAGCTAACGGAAATTCTAGAAAACAATTCGAATCACGTAGGATTAAACAGACACCGTTCCACAATCACCGTCTTTAATCGCACTCCGTTGTAACAGAGCACCATTTCGAGATGGAATTTCAACAATGATACAACTCCAAACAATCAAAAATTTCAAATATACACTGTACCCTCTGAATTTATTTCATTCAAATTAATTCCTTGCGCCGGAAAATTAAACTTTATAATTGCCTGATGAGATGGATTACATTCTGGAATCTGTTTTATTATTGACAATAGAAGTTTCCTGGAACAAGTAGAAATAAAGGAGCGATGTTCTTTATGAAATAAAAGACTCCAAGTAATTAATGTGAGGTTATGTTGGAGGTAAATGCTCGAACTTGCAATCACCGGACCCAGGTTTTAAATCTACCGCCATATGAATGAAACTTTTTCTAACTTATTATTGAATTTATCGTAATTAATTTAACACTAGAATTACCAAACCAGTCAAAATGACTGGTACACAATTTTTTCTAAAAATTCTCCAAATTTATATAATTGTCATAGAATAGATATTCTACGTCCATCTTATAAAACATAAATTACCTAATCAATCAACCTTTCTGCCTCTTAATTTCCCTTTTTTCAAAATACTTATTTAATATTTTTAAATATGATAGATTTAACGCCGGTAGTTCTAGTGTTAACGATAGTAATTAACACCAGAACTACCAACCCAGTCAAAATGACTGGTTCCCAATTTTGTTCAAAAACTCTCTAAGCTTATAGAAGAGCCATAGTGTAAATATTCAATGTCTATCTCATAAAATATAAATTTCCGAATCAATTATCTTTCCCACCTTTTAATTCCTCCTTTCTCAAAGTACTTATTTAAAATATTGCAATACAATAGATTCAATGCCGGTAGTTCTAGTGTTAAATGCCATAATACAGGAGAGAACAGAACGAACAGAATATTCGCGACAGCCAAACACATTTCGATCAAGAACGTCTCGAAGTTTATTATTACTGCTTGGAATTTCTCATTATAACTACCGAGAATCCCACGTTAGTAACTTTAAAGCCGTAAAGATATCTGCAGGATGCCGGAAGATGTTGAATGTAACTAGAAGCGAAAAGAAATTTATTCGATCGGCTTCGATCCGGGCAGGGTAGTAATACTGGAAGCAAAAATAGCTAGATCCATTTTCAAAGCTAACTCTCCGGCAGTTTCAGTCAAACAAGGCACCAGTTTTCTTTGTGTATTAATAGATCCTTGGTAAAACGTGAATTCTCCGCTTTAAAGTGATCACTTACAGATACGGAGATGGAAAATTTGAAAAAATGACGATAGAAGTAATAACGTTTTGATTGGAACGGGCAGAAAATGTTGAAGAATTGTTGCAGAGGACAATGATTGCGATGTGTTATGTACACCTAATTCTGTTTTTACACGGTAGATTCCAGACAAAATCGTGTAAATAAAACCGTGTGAAAAAAGGCATGAAGTACATACATAGAAAAAGGGGATTAGTTCCATATCCTTCAACCCTGTAAAAAACAGTTAAAATAAATTTATTAAAAAATTTATTTTAAGAATATTTTAGATTTTTTAATCGTGCTAAATCGAATGAAATCGTGTAAAAATGGAATCAATTTTTTTTTCTAGACCGTCTTAAATCAAAACCGTGTAAAAAAAGACAGTGTAAAAACAGAATTGGGTGTAAATACGACGTAAATTTTCCTTTTGAAAACAAGTAATAATGAATTTAATTAATAAATGAAGAAAATTATTAAAAAGTGATGAATGAGCTGAAGATTACATCCTTGACTAATTAAAAAAATAATGATCTTAAGATGAAGGAATGAAGAATGAAAACCAATTAAAAGTACAAAAGTCTTTTCGACGTCAATAGGCTGCTATTATTACATATAAAAATACTAAGGTAAATCTATTATTGCATTCAAATTGTTAAGAATTAAAGAACAAATGAATTAAAGCCTGCAAATTGAAATGTCAAAGAACTAAGAAGACGAGTCAATGAAAAAATAAAAAGATTAAGAAACTATAGAACTATCTAAACCCAAATATACTGAGCAACAAAGATCAAAAGTTATTAGATACTTGACTGAAAAATTGAATAAAAACTGCTAATTAATTACTCATTATTAACAAGAAAAACGAGCTTCCATCGAATTCCTCTAACCTTACAGATTCAAATTTCGCGCTATAACACCTTCCTTCCGGTGTCCAAAAATACAAAATCAATTTTCATACGGGAAAGTCCACGTCAAAGAGGCCGCACGAATAGCCAGCAGGATGAATAATGGAAGAAATATTCTCCAAGAATAAAAAAAAAACGACGAGAGAACGACGTCGTAAATATCAACCACAAAGGAACGGCATAAAATAAATATAGCTGCCGGCATAAGCGGTTACAATTTCTTCGATTATTACGTTATTATTGAATCACAACTTCTCATTCCACAGCCTTCTCCATGGCATTCTTTCGGCTGCTTAATTCCACTTCAATTTATCGACTCCCCTCTGTTTCTCGGCCGCCTCCCATTTTCGGTGTCTCCTTACAGTAGCTTTCTCCGTAATCGAAACGGCTTTTCTCATGTTACAAAACGTTCCGACGTATTGCGCCGTCACTGCAGGGATTCGAGATCGTCGGAATATATCTATAGATAGTTAAGACATCTGCTTTTTGCGGGGAAAATCTTCGACGATAGATTTTCCTTTCGGTGGATGCGCATTTCTAAATATAGCACTTTGTTTTTCGGCTAACTGTACAGGGCGGTTCAAAATTATTTGTCATGGCTTTCAGGGGTTGTTCTACACCTCGGTGTGGATGGAGATTTGTGAAAAACAGCTGAAAAATCCGGAAAAGGTGTTACGTCCTAACCTCAACCGACACACTCCGCATTATATCGCCCATCATCACCATTATTTTTATTGTTATCATTATCATCATCGCTATCATTATCGTCGTTAATATTACTATTATATTTAAGAATAAGATTTCGAAATTTTTATTTCGGTGTGTGTTATATATATGTACAGGGTGGTCCACGTAACTTGTGCACCTCGAATAACTTTTAAAGTATGCGTTGCACGAAAGAATGTTATATACAAAAGTTACATGGTTCAAAAGGGTACACTATGTGGTGCGTTTATTTTTTTTTATAGGTGGAAGCGTTTCGGAGATTTGAAGGTCAACTTTGTTTTTTTAAATGGAATGATATGTTTTTTTATTCAGCATGAAATAGTGCGTTTTCTGACGAGTTCAATGACCTATGACTCAAGGTCATTCAAGGTGAAACTTGGAGGGATATTGCAGAAAAGGTGTGCAAGAAAACAGTTATCAGAAAATGAATTCGACATTGTAACGTTAATAACTAGAAAATAACATTTCAAAAGAAATCTGTCAAGGTGCCTTTTGACACTTTCGATAGAAATAGTGTTAAACACGGCCCTAGGCATTGTAAAATGAATTTTTTGAAATTAAAATTAATTAAAATCTTTTAAATTCAAATTTACAAAATTCACTGAATTAAATTACTAAAATATAAACTACATTTAATAATTTTAATTTATAAATTTGTCTAAGTATCTAAAATTGCACAGTTTCCTTTAAGTTTTGGATTACCAGCTGCTATAGCAACTCTACTTTTTTTATGTAAAAATGAATTAGGCTAGAGCTACACAGTTTTATTTTGCAATACTTCCGCGACGTCATACGCACTGCCTCTTTAATAAATTCTCTTTTCTCTTATAACAAATATTGTTGAGACTGTATTGCGGAATATAACACTTATTTAGAAAGAAAGATACCCATTATATTATTCTCTTCATATATAAATCTTGCAATAAAGTTGAGCTACTGAGACTCCACTGAAATGTTATTTACATCACAAGAATTCTACTGTATGAAAATAATAAAATCTAATTCAATGAAATCCGATATATCTTGCAGTGCTACGAGGTGCTAAAAGACGCCAGCACAAAGTTGAAAGGTCAACTACAACCGAGCGGTAAGCCCTTCGCTCCGGTGTTCACATACGTCTTGAATCCAAAGTCCATCACAATGGGTCAGCTTTACGGAGAGTACGACTTAAACACGCGCGAATGGTAAATAAAATTCATAATTTTAATAAAAAAAAACAATCGAAATACATTGTGACGGTATAATAAACACACGCAATGAAATTTGCAATGTAATAAACTATTACGAGGTTTCTTCTGCTAAACTTTCTTCACTTGCCAAAGAGGAAAAGGTTTCGTGTTATACAGGGTATTTCACCTAACTCGATCACCTTCAATATATCGCTTATTTTGTATGATAGAAAAAATGTCAGAGGTAGAAAATATTCTGTTTGAAGGCGCCAATACGGTGATGGGGCGAATTTTTTTCTCAAGGTCATTTCTTTCGAGATTTCAAGGTCACCGCATTTTTTTTAAATGGGACTGCATATTTTCATTACGACAGTCTTATAGCTTATAAAAAAACGAATCCAACTAGGTGCAATATGTTGACCTTCACGTGACCTTTAGCGAGAAAATTATGAAATGTTTGCCAGTAACTTCAGTACGCGTTCGGGGACGGTAAATGAATGAATTTCAATTTCATTCAAACAGTCTTCAGTTAAATCTTTATTTTAGAAGGTGTTAATAATGAAAATAATAATAATAAATAAGATAATAATGTGTAGCGGCGTAGCAAAGCCTTTGTAAACGGTACATTGTAGCCGCGCGCCGCTGTAACATCCCGATAGAGGTTCCGGCGAATAGGAACGACGAACACGCCAAAAATTCTTGTAAACGTACTTCAACCGATGGAAAGGAGAATACGAATGTCTGTTTACAAGCACCAGAGACAATCACACGGTACACTGTTTCAATGAAGTTGCAATTCATTCATTTACCGTCCCCGAACGCGTACTGAAGTTACTGACAAACATTTCATAATTTTCTCGCTAAAGGTCACGTGAAGGTCAACATATTGCATCTAGTTGGATTCGTTTTTTTATAAGCTATAAGACTGTTGTAATGAAAATATGCAGTCCCATTTAGAGAAAATACGATGACCTTGAAACCTCGAAAAAAATGACCTTGAGAAAAAAATTCGGCCCATGACCCTATTGGCGCCTTTAAACAGAATATTTTCTACCTCTGACATTTATTCTATCATACAAAATAAGCGATATATTTAAGGTGGTGAAGTTAGGTGAAATGCTCTGTAGAGTCCATAAAATTGCTGTAGCTCGAGGATAACTTAACACTAAACCTACCATTGTCGGTCAAATGACCGCTTTCTGATTTTTTCTATAAACTCCCCAAATTGATTGGGCAGCCATTCAGTAAATATTTTAGGTCTATCGTATAAAACAAAAATTACTTAACTGATCATCTTTTTCACCTCTTCAAATCTCTTTTTCCAAAGTACTTATTTCGTATATTTCAATTTAACAGATATAAAGCCGGTAGGTTTAGTGTTAAGTGAGTTTATTGTAGTTAAAATTCAACTTCTGGAGGTATACAAGCAATTCAAGGAATCAGATGGGATTTAGCTCGCGTTAAGGAATACCCCTCGGCGTTATTGTCATGGAAAATACCATTTTGTAGCACTGAGGATAGTAGTCTGCCTGTGTCAACACTGCTGTGCAAATATTCTTATTTGTTTGCATTCGCCTTTACTGCAGTTTCCTTAAACCTCGTACGCTTCTGAAAAATTGTTACGCAAAACATCCTCGGCTGATATTTCGCAATGTTACTCGTTATCTATTATACTATATTTCACTGAAATTAAATCAAGTTACGACATATTGTCTATTTAACTGTTTCGACTTCTTTGGAAAATGTGTATCTAAATTGCATCGGAGAGATTAACGGTGACCGTATCACCCGAGGTCAAATGACCGGCTCACCGGAGCGAAAATTTGTATTTTTTTGTATTAACTAAAAAAATTTCAAATTCAAATTCAAATTCAAATTCATACTGATTTTGTAATATCACCTAAATATCTGTCAGTACCTATAGTTATTGCTATCATTAAAAAAAGTTAATAACCAACGACAGAAAATGTCGTGCAATTAATTTTATTTAGCTCGCCACAAACTTGAAAAAATAATTCGGGCCGCAAAGGGTTAAATTGACAATTTTCTACATAACTTTTAAGAAAATATTATCGTTATTTTATAATCAGTCGAATGGGCGACTCTGGTAAGAATAGATACGCGTAAAGTGCCGGTACGGTTAGTGTTAAGGAATGACGAGTATACTCGTCGAACACAAAGTAAGTTTAATTTGGAATTCAGTTGCGATGAAATGATTTTTATTTTGTTATTTTATCACTCAGATTCTTTTATTTATTTAAATTAAATTAAATGATTAGCATATGAAGGGAGAAAAAAATTTGAAAAATCGATTTCTTACTTTAATCTGCTGTTGGAGAATGGTATTAAGCAAACCGTGATACAATGCATAATTGAACTTCGCAAGTCGAACACCAATATCGAGATTTTTTCTGAATATCATTTTTACAATAATCTGCACATCTTCGTGTATGATCAACTTTTGACTATTAAAAGACAACAATACATTTACGGAAAAAAATTCATACTATATGCGGTTTCTTCATAATAATTATTAATAAACTTTTATTTACTCCTTTTAATTCGACTTGGCCTCAAAGCATTTCAAACATTTTGAAATTTACGAATACATTTTATTTTTCACTAAAATTTAAACTGCAAATTGTCACTATTTTCTACCCATGAAGAATCTACTCGCCGTAACACAAAATTTTCCACTTTTTTCATGACGAGTATACTCGTCGAAAACAGCTAACTGGTTAGAAAGAAATGAAACATTGTGCTGTATCTGGAAACGGAGATTGGGTGAAATTAGATCATTGTCAGTGTCTCGAGCTTATAGCAGTTCTGAAAGAAAGAGTGTCGGCTGAACTGGATTTCTCGGTATCACGTAATTCGATCATCAACAGCTTATTCTCAGTTCTTTTGTGCTTTATATTTTAGAATTTCTTCCCAAGTAGAGGCGTCTCACATTGCATCACTGAGGAAAAAAACGTCTCTTCCACTAGTTGTATGTGTATTGCTCTGTACTTGTGTTTCATTGTCTGTCCTTATTTCTGACTTTAACTCTACTGCAGAGGTTACTGACATTAATTGTTTCGCTCCGACCGTATATCCGACAATAAGCTCTTGAAGGATGGTGAACCGTTCTAAGAATTGCTTCTCGCCATTGCGTAACTTGATAATCTCACCCTTCGTCCTTTGCTGCATTCTTTTTTATTCTATATTTTAACGTTTTTTATCCTTCTATATTCCAAACTTCTAGATTTAAAGTTTTCCCAAATTTTGTAAAATATGCAGCGGCAATTGGATTCGCAGAATGATTGTTACTAATTTTTCAGTAACTGATTGGGATAGAAAACCGAAACAAATTAGACACAATTACCGATTTAATAAAGCATCGAATTATTAGCTTGATAAGTTAAGTAACTGCTATAGTTATGACTTAGTTTACTTAAATATTTAGTCGCTATTAGTTATTTAATTTATAGGAACCATGGAGAGCTTGGGGCTGTAAACGCCAAGTGCGGAGTGCAAGCGAATGCGAGAGCAGTTCTCTGTTGGTGATTTCCACCAGGGAGTGTGTCGTCGTCTGCTGCTGCTACTGTTGCAGCTATAAAAATGCTACTCCCGCCTTTCCTAGGAAATTTACTTTTAATTAAAACCTTATTGATTCCATTCATCACCCTGAGGTTCACCCCCAACGAAGGGAACCCGCGAGAGGACTCAGGCCGGCCGCAAGAGGCTCGGGGCCGGTCACAAAATTTTCCAGAGGGGGTCATTATTATTCATCCCCAACACCCAGTTGATTGAGTAAGGTCATCAATCATTCATCCATCCACTAGTGCGGCGGCTATCGGGGGTGTGTGGAGTTTTCGGCTGTGTCCGTCCCCTTTTTGTTCCCAGGAAATGGTGAATTTGGTATTTTAAGAGTTAATAAAAGCGCGCTGGGCCCCGTCGTTTCAACGTGTCCTGGGACCTGTTTCTTCGGTACTGACGGAGTCCAGGAAGAATTGGGCTAGGCGTTAGATTGAGTCCTAGGCGCTGTGCCCCGGCTGGAATGATGTCCAGTGCCGGTCGGCGGTATATATAGAAACCGGGCGTCGGTAGACAACTCATGAGAGCGATCCCTCGGAAGACACGCCGCCTAGCGTGCAATCCGTAAACTAGGTGCGAGGGAGTAATGACGGCCGATAGATCGGTTTTCGGCGTACGAGATTGTGCCGCTACAGTTATTTTATTATTACTTAAGTTTTTGTTACTTAACTATTACTCACTATTAGTTATTTCATTATTACTTAAGTATTATTTACTTAACTACTGGTTACTGGTATTTACTTAACACTAGATTTACGGGCGTAAAATCTGTTACACTGCAATATATTAAATAGGTACTTTGGAAAAAGAGGGATCAAGCGGCAAACATGATAATTCGTTAAGTTATTATTGTATTATAAAATACACGTGAAATATCTACTGTACACCGTCTCTGTAAATTTGAGAAATGCTTATAAAACAAGTAGGAATCCGTCAATTTGACGGCTTCCGTAAATCTAGGGTTAATTATCAGGCTAATAACTTTTCAGTGAATCAATGATTGTGTCTTATTTGTTTCGTTCTACTTTCGTAATAAGAAAACCTGTATGTTATGGTATAACAGTGGTTGGAAATCCGCGGCTCTTTCATCTAAAATCTCAGGCTCTTCAGCTTAACTAAAGTAATTTATTTTTATTATAAATAATTTCGATTTAACGTACAAATTATTATTCATAGCGCAATATCTCGCTGTTCGTGGCTCTTTGTTGAATTCGTCTATTACATTTAAAATAAAATAGCTCATTAATAAGAAAATGGTTGCCGCCCCGTGACACATTACATGTACGATTCTCTGCACACAATCAAATTTTAGGACGGACGGCATATTCTCAACTCTACTACGTGCTGGCATAAACGCAGACGATAACAATAAACGTTGGTACATCTTCGACGGTCCGGTCGACGCTGTTTGGATTGAAAATATGAACACTGTATTGGATGATAACAAGAAACTCTGCCTAACGTCTGGTGAAATAATGAAGCTGGTACCAACCATGACGATGATGTTTGAGGTTGCTGATCTTAGGGTGGCATCACCTGCGACGGTGTCCAGGTACATTTATTTGAAAATTAATTCTTTTGTACAATAACAGCTAACCAGTTAAATGCGTCCGACGTGTATACACGTCGATCCAGAGCTCTACAGCGTTAACCTTTTTAACAGTAAATTGTCGATTTCTTATCGAATAAAAATATAATCTTTCCACCTTTTGTTTTCCTATTACCGTCAAATTGATAATAGGTGCATTTGCCTTGCATTCGACTTATATACACGCCGCTGCTTGATTTTAATTCCGCATCCTGTGAGAGATTTTAAAATAAATTCCACACTTAACCCTTTCGCTTCAAGCGCCGGATATATCCGGCATCCGCGCGACGACCTGTGCGTACGAGCGCCGGATATATCCGGCATAATTGTAAAGTCCTGTAAATATGTAAATACCTAAAAACATGTCAACTATAATTGGTCTAATGTTTTTAGAATAACTAATATAATTTTGTATAAGTCTTTTCATATTAAAAATGTGAAGTGCTACACTAAATGCTACATTAGAGTAACAATTGTTTTATTAAGCATACTAATTATTTAAGACTTAGAAGAACGTATATACAAAAACCACGCGCACTGTGCACAATTCTGGCGCGTGCTTCCGTTCGGTGACGGCGCTTCGGCGGACTGGACTGCCGAAGCGAAAGGGTTAAGGACGTTGTCGTGGTACAATATCGTCAATAGTTTTTGGATCATGTGCGTAGTAAGAGTATAGGAGCGAGTAGCGATATGAACGATCACCTTTGTTTCAATACTGTACCCGTGACAACATACACATACAAATCTCATATATATGTATACACAAACACTATGAAACATTTTCACGTCTCGCAATTTGGCAACGTCGCTTATGCCGCACAATTGGACATACTGGGTTTGTTTACTGGAAACAGCGCTTCAGTGTATACAGACTCAATGTATGTACAGTACAGCGTTGCTCAGTTGTTTCTGTTCGATTTGCCCGCGTGTGCTTTTTTCCACAATTTTTAATTTTTACATTATTATAACTCAATAACGGGAAGGTCAATATATTTGTTTTTTTTGTCTAATTCAGAATAAAAACATTTATGAATTGTTAGTTTTTTGAAAGTTTCTGACTGTTAGTTTTTTTATTAGAATTAATAAAGTGGTAGAACCACTACATAGCGCATATACTCTCCATGCTAATGACCCGAACTTCAATTAAGTTTATCTCGAATTAGAGGAGGTCAATCGATTTAAAATTTTAAGGATAATTGTATTATAATGTCCTCAATGAGTATTCTAAAATTTAGAATTTTCTGACACTATGCCCATCGCACGACAACTACCTTAACTGGTTAACCCATTTGCATCTGTAAGCTGAATATTCCGCGGATGACGATCGTCTTTTATCCACCAGCCGCGGAATGTTCCGCCTTGCGCAATGTTAAACTGCTGCGCGCGGAAGTGCATGGTACTACAGGTCTTTTGCCGTATTTAGAGCTATAATGCAAACGAGTTAATAAGACTAAAACAGAGACGTATCTTCGTTTGATAGATTTTCATGGAGTATTTTTGCTGGGATTTATCCCATTAAGGGCTATTTCCACTTTTCGTGCTACTTTTTAAACCTTCTGGAATTTATGAGGTGTCATTTTCTTCGGTATGAATGTGGTTATATCTAGCCAGAATCAAAATAAATGTAATGTTTCATTCTTGAATGTCTTAAACGCCAACGGCAAATACCGACACTCTACAAAGCAGCAATCGTATCAGCGATTCCTGTAACTGTCACGAGCTTCTGCAGAACTGACATTTCTGCATATCTGTATACAGTCCGACAACCACTTGATGGATAGAGAAAGGAATGCGGGTGTGTTTCATCAGGCGGCAAGGGCCATGTCTCCACTTACACGTAGATTTACAAAATAAAACCACTGAAATAAATAAAATAAAATAAATGAAATAAATTGAGTATAGCTTCTTTCAATTTGAAGCATTTTAAATTATGTTGAATGGACTTGGGCTCTATCAAATTTTAAAACGAATCTGGTTGTTAATTTTGAAAGTGGCTTCACTCCATTCTTGGTAAGAAAACGCATATTATTCACTTAATAATTGTCATTATTTTAATAGGAACTGTAAATTTAACGCCTTTAGATACACTTAACTAGTATGACTCATTGGTATCCTGTACGTATATTTTTAATTGCATTGAAACACAAACCCTTAAATATCTCAATTTAAGTATAAATGGACTCAGGCCACTTTCAAAATGAACGGCTAATATATTCAAATTGAACCACGATTTCAAGTGTTTCGAGAGCGGTGCGAGAGAGACGTTCCGCCGTCACGATGGCCATCAAGTGTTTGTCGCACTGTAACTGTAATTAGAAAATGGCCGCCACACTTTTTATGGGGTTTTTAAATCAGATATGAGTCTTCTAGAAGCCAATGCGGTTAGCACTAAAATTATCGACGTTACATCTATTAAAATTTAGATATACTGAATAAGTAATTTGGAAAAAGGGAAATCAAGCGGTAAAAAAGATGGTCATTTAATTAACTTAGGTTTTATAAGATAGAAGTGGAATATTTATAATACTTCATGGCTTCTCTATTAATTTAGGGAATTTTTACAAAAAATTTCAAACCGGTCATTTTGACCGGCTTGGTAGGTTTAGTGTTACGTCAATTTTTTAATATTTTCTAATTTTTGTCAATTTTAATGACAAATTTCAAAAAATCAAACCACCAAAAAATATGATTAATTAAGTAACTTAGGTTTTATAAAATAGAAGCGGGGTATTTACTTTACTATTTCCCTGTTTTAGGAAATGATATCCCCTTACCCCATGTCTCATATCGCGCGCCACCTCTGTACTTTCGAACTGTATGTATAGTGAGGGACCAGAAACAAGGCACTTGGGGGGTAACTTGATCTGATTCGCTCGGCGGACAGGGACATCCCTCTCCCTCACGCATTTTCGATCTTGACGCGCTATTGGTCGAGAGTCCCGCACATTCGTTGCGGCCTCATGCGAACAACGAAAGGGGTGTTTTATTTTCGGTTGTCATTCGTCGATCTCAGGTTTCCAGGACCGACATGGCGGGGATAGGCGGTACGAGGGCAATCACCCCTTCTGTCCAAAGTGCCATGTTTCTGGTCTCTCACTATACATACATCACGGACGACTGCGTTAGAATGTTAAACAGAGACCGACGGTAACAGAGACAATAGCTGCAATATTCTTCGGTGCACCGTACAGAATACGAGAAATGCACATTTGTCGAAAGTGCGGAAACTGACGCGAAACACTTTGGGGCAAACATCGATCACTGTTTGCCATGAATGAAGAATGAAACAAAGCTCTGGCATGCGATATTAGTAAAAGCAATATCCACGAGGAGAATCGAACGTTTAAATATAACGAACTTGAGATATGTGAAACAGTTTATTGATGGTTACTATTTTCGAGCAATAAAATTTCCTTTTCCGTTGGACAAAAATTGTCGTGCAGGAAACGAGGGAAAGGGCATTATTGAGCATTAATTGCCACTTTTTTTAATATTTAGCCATTAGAATTTTCAACGTTAGAAGTTTTAATCTCTTAATACCACTTGCTTTCGTTTTCAGGTATTTTGACATTTAATTATGCAATTTTTCGTTTCTTTATCTTGACTCCTTTAATTTTAAGTCTTTTAACGCTAGAACTGCCGGCGCCAAATCTATTATATTCAAATGTGTGAAATAAATAATTTAGATAAAGAGAAATCAAAAGATGGGACAGACGATTAATTTAATAATTTATGTTTTAAAATATGAACATAGAGTATATACTCTGTGGATCCGCCTAAAAGCTTAGAGAATTTTTTAAATAATGAGAAAATAGTCAATTTGACTGCCCTGGTAGTTCAAGTGTTAATGAATATTTTAACCCCTTGCCCTACGATCCCTCTTATGGCTGCCTCCGCAATAACTGAGAATTAAATTGCCAAAATAAAAATAGATCAGTGATTCTTGATGTATCGTATAATTTAACGCAATATAAACATTATAGAAGTAACTTGATTGTGTCGCAACTCATCGATATTTTTAATTTCACAGGTTTTGCAAAACTTGAGAATTTCTTGTCACATTTACCGCATCACGAGTGTCACTCGTTGCCGTACGACAAGGAGTTAATTCCCCATTTCTTAACCTTGAATTTCCTGATTTATAAGCTGTCAAATTTTCATCTTTGTTACCACCATTGAATTTCTCAACTGGCATTGTCAATTTTTCCATTTTCAATCTGTAAATGGACATGCCGCTTTAACAAGAATGATGCCAGGACGAAACTTATCGTGCAATCAACACACTTTTTCTTATGGTGTTCAAGGTGCGGCATGGTGTACATGGAGCCAGAAGGCTTGGGTCTCGAGCCGATTATCAATTGTTGGATAAAAACGCTACCAGCTGTAAGTTCCATTATTTTGTCAAAAATACTCAACCTATTACGTTTAAGCTAAAACTACAGTAAAACCTCGATAAAGGCATCAGAAGTTTCCCTCGATAAATGCGTCACTACTATCCCCTCCACATAGAGGAATCCCCCTTGGCGAACCTCGACGCTCGACGAGGGAGCAGTGTAACATGATACCTCCCGAATGTATCGGTGAGGCAATACTAATTGGAGGGTCGGCTGTTTTCATTTTCGATTTTTTTTGAAACCTTTGCTAACGTATTTGTGGGATTTTTCTGATTAAAATGATACCAAACACGATATACAGTAAAACTTCGATAAAGGCATCAGAAGTTTCCCTCGATAAATGCATCATGACTATCTCCTCCACATAGGAAGATCCCTTTTGGCGAATCACGACGCTCGACGAGGGAGCAGTGTAACATGATACCTCCCGAATGTATCACTCGGACAATACTAATTGGAGGGTTGGCCGTTTTCATCTTCAATTTTTTTTAAATCTTTGCTAACGTATTTGTGAGATTTTTCTGATGAAAATGATACCAAACACGATATAGTTTGAATTATATTTACTTAATATATAATAAATTTACTTACTATTTGCATAATTCAAACTATATCGTGTTTGGTATCATTTTAATCAGAAGAATCTCAAAAATACATACGGAAAAGTTACATTTAGAAATATTAATAAATAAACAAGTTTATTGCTGCATTAGCAATGCCTAGTCGATACTTTCGAGCAGCTCACTTTGTTTGCTTGCTCTCTCCGTCTCTTCTACTGTCTGTCTTTTTCTAAGTTTGCACTCGGCTCGAGCCCTAATGTAAACACAGATTCGACACCGGTACTCGATAAGAGCACTGCTTTGCCCCGAAATCTGTGCATTTATCGAAGTTTTACTGCATTCGAAATTTGAATGTCAGCAGAGTAATTAACACGTAAAATGGGAAAATATAGCAACGGATAATCTATTTCGGTGTATTTTAATACCCTCTGACGTCATTAAGCAGCTTTATCAGACACGTAAAACTTCTCGTGCACTTTTCTATAAAATACCATCTCGATAAAGGATTCATTGCCGTGGAACACGACATCGGGGGCTGCGCGATACGAATCTCGCGAAAGTTTGATTCTTCCGGAACCAGCTGGAATGACTACCGTGTTTTAACACTTGTATAGGCTTGTTTAACACGTGCAGAAGGTTGTCCTTTAGTTAAAGACATGCAATTAAATGCCCCATTTAAATTTCCATAAAGTTCAAACAGGACAGATACTTTAAATGTCTCGTATTCTCGTCAAACGTGTTGTTAAAATTTACGGTTTGACATCAAGGTCGTTTTAAGGTCAACTGTGAAGCATATAAATTAATGTATATAGTATATAGACACTGCGGTATACTATAGTACACGTGTACATGGGTAGCATATATAGTATAAGAAAATTCAAAGATGCTATTGGATTCCCGAGAAATTGTTTTAGCAATTAGAATTTTCTTGTTTGGAATTTGTGCAGAAGATTACTTCCCTATAATGAAGGTCTAAATGTATCTTGAATTTTATAACTTTTAAAGAAAACTGGTACTTTGCATTTCTCGTAATCTCATCAAACTTGTTAATAAGGTGTTTCGGTTAAGGTCAAGGTCGGTTTAAGGTCACTCGGGGTATATTCATTAGCTTAAGTAGTATATGCGCATGTACAAAAGTAGTAGGTACGTGTAGTGGAAAATTCCAAGAAGATTTTTTCTAAATTTTATGTTTCCAGCATTCGTATATAGGGTGGATTTTTAGAACTAAACAGCAGAGTCAAAATATCAATTAAGGTTGCAAGTTTACGGTGAAAGTCGTATTCGCCCGATCGTATTCATGTCTATCTACAATTTTTATATCAAAATAACCACTGAATGTTATTAAAAGTTTCTGAAAAAATTCTGATTCTTTCCACATGTTGCACTTTAACTAAAAAATACTTTGACATACTTTAAACTGTAAAAATTGCCACTAAACTTGATATCTACCTAGGATCCTAATTTGATAATGTACAGGGTGTCCCAGGTTTTAATGTTCAAACTTTGTCAGTATACTCTATGGCATTAAATAAGAAAAAATTGTTGTGTAAACACAGGTCACATAGAGCTTTATTAAATAGTTATAATAAAAATACAGAATAGAAGTAATATAGGAATAGTAACCGACTTGCTGTTACTGCAAGCATTGGCTCAAATAGATCAGCAATATTTACGTTCAGTGTGTTTATGTAAGCTGTGTTTACTATCTGAGGTCACTTAACACTTTACCGACCGCTATTGTTTGAGCATTCTACCCACTTTAAAGAATCTGTTTCGGCTTAGATTGCATGAACAAAATTACAATCTCTTTGAAAATTACAAATGCTTCTCATCGACTCCTTAACACAGTTCCACTACAATAATAAATAACAAATTAGTGATTACCGTGGGAACCAATTGATAAACTAAAAGTCTAAGCGGTGCTGACAAAAAGCCTATTAATAGGCTACCGGTCGGTAAAGTGTTAAGATTGCATTCAATGAAATAAAGCAGAATAGAAACGAAATTCGCACAGTTATAAATTCGATGTTTGATCGCTGTCAATAATGTATTGTCACGAACGGTAGACATTTTGAAATGGAGTATTAATTAACCGTGGAAGTGACGATGTCAAATAGTAAATACAGTGATTTATTCTGGCTAATGCTTGCAGTAACAGCAAGTCGGTTACTATTCCTATTTTACTTCTATTCTGTATTTTTGTTATAACTTTTTAACACTAGAACTACCAAACCAGTCAAAATGACTGGTACACAATTTTTTCCAAAAATTCTCCAAGTTTATAGGACAGCCATAAAATAAATATTCTACGTCCATCTCAAAAAACATAAATCACCGAATCGATCATCTTTTCCGCCTCCTGATTTCTCTTTTTTCAAAGTATTAATTTAATATATTGAAATATAATAGATTTAACGCCGGTAGTTCTAGTGTTAATAAAGCTCTATGTGACCTATGTTTACATAACATTTTTTTCTTATTTAGTGCCATAGAATATACTGACAAAGTTTGAGCATTAAAACCTGGGACACCCTGTGTAATAAGTGGTAATATAGCAATCCGTAATTGTCTACTCATTCTATTGTAATTAATAATATTACAGAACATGGACGATCACGTAGAAAAAATACTGGAATTGACAGGTCATTTTGTACTTCCTGCACTGGAAGTTTTACGCAGCAGTTTACGGGAAATCGTTAGCACCGTCGATCTCGGAGTGGTGCAGTCTTACATAAATCTTATGAACTTCAGAATCGGGCCAATGGCAGGCCGAGACGGAAAAGCTCCCCCCGGCAGCGCTTTACAGAAGCTCATACGTAAGAATAATCCTGAAAAGTTCTTTTCTTCGTCATTTTTTAATGCACTTTAAAGTGACATAAAAAAACACATAATATATATCTTTCATCCTTCTACATTTTATATTTTTTATTCGTATAAATTGAAATTTTATCACGTGAGTGATTGATTTGTTTTTTTTATTGTTTTTAATTAACGTATCGTAAATTCTCTATGCCATTTTCGGAATTTTTGTGAATAGAAGCTTATGAATTTTCAAAGAATTTATTTAAACTCAATTATTGAATTTATTCGCTCCGAGAGGCTGAGCAAAATATTTGTACGAAATCCCTAATTGTTGGACGGACCAACAGAATTTACATTGAGTAAATTTAATTCAACGATGTAGAAGGGAGTAAAAATAAAATTGAATTAAAGAAAAAGATTTAGGGAACATCCGAATAACGGTGGAATTTTCGCACAGCTGGTTTGCTGTCACCCTGGGCAGCTTTCGCAGCTGTCTGGGGCTTGGGAGGAAGCTGCGATTACAAAAGTCGGCTCATATTCAGTGATTGGCTGAAAAACGTGCAGAAAATGTACCAACACCCCTTGCCATTTCCTGAAGACGGTTTGGTATATGATTACAGGTAACTTAGGTGTTTTAAAAATTGTTTTAGATATTTGGATATTTGAATATTTGGATATTTGGATATTTGGATATTTGGATATTTGGATATTCGGATATTTGAATATTTGGATATTTAGCCGTGTTAATATTTCAATATTTAGACGTTTAGACGTTTGGATGTTTGGATATTTGGATATTTAGACGTGTGAATATTTGGATATTTGGATATTTGGATATTTGGACGTGTGAATAGTTGGATATCTGGACGTGTGAATAGTTGGATATTTGAATATTTGGATATTTGGATATTTGAATATTTGAATAATTGAATATTTGGATATTTGGATATTTAGACGTGTGAATATTTGGATATTTGGATATTTGAATATTTGGATATTTGGATATTTGGATATTTGGGTATTTGGATATTCGGATATTTGAATATTTGGACGTGTGAATAGTTGGATATTTGAATATTTGGATATTTGGATATTTGAATATTTGAATATTTGGACGTGTGAATATTTGAATATTGGGCGTTTGGACGTTTGCACTTTTGAATATTCGGATATTCAGACGTGTGAATATTTGGATATTTGGAAAAAATCTCCTACTTTTTATTCTAATTTCTTAATTTTTGATAGTAAATGTTTTTCATTTTGAATCCTTGAAATTGTAATTTTTCTATTTTCTACCTCACAATTTTGAATCTTGAATTTATACTCTTCAATGTTACAATTTTTATCCTTTTGATTTGAAATCTCTTAGCTCTTTTTTTTGTTTAATTTTAAACCTTTTAATTTTTTATTTTCAACGATTTCTATTTCCAATTTAATAATTCGTTTAACCTTGTATCGTCTAACTTTTAATTTCTCGCTCCTCGAACTATCGGTTTACCAATTCTCAATCATTTCATTTTCAATCGTCAGACAGCTGTGGCCTTTTAATTAAACTATAGACGGAAGAAAATTCTCCACGGGCTAAAAATATCAAGTAATACTAATCGTTTCGCCATTTTTTCAACGATGCTCAAGAAACGCCGGTCTGTTCTACTTCACAAAAGTAATTAGAAAACAACGAACCTGGCACGAGATATAAGAATGAATTCCGTTTAATTAAATTTCGTACCTCAATGTCCCATTTAAATTCACGCTACAAAAAGTTTCTTCAGATTCCAAGCGATAAGAACGACGCTAAACCGAAATTAATCCCTACAATTGAAACAAATTTTCTTCTACAGTCTTTCCAAGTATTTTAACCCATATTTTTCTATCATATCTCTGTCCTTACATCAAAAAAACATACGGCAAAAACATCAGCACGACTTTTTTCCAGTTCCATATAATCATACGGGGTGGGACAATAAGTATGCGCATCCTGAATACTACTGTTATTTGTTATAATATAAAAGAATGTTATATACAAAACTTGCACGGTATAGGGGGCGACATATTGTAATACAAACATTTTTTGCGTGTGTGAATGCATAGAGGTTACTTCAAGGTCACTCTATTTTTTCATATTATCACAAATAATGGTGATATTGACGATGGACGTAGTTATGGCCCTACGGTGTATGTATTAAAGAAAATGATCGAACTATCTCCGTAAAATTCTAAAATTCTTATAAAACAGATTCGCTTTTTAGAAAATATGATAAAAGAAGTTAAAATTCCAATAATTGCCGAGCTAGAAAGTCCCAAGTATAAATCCCGCTTTCGTTCGAAAAATAAATGAAATTAGGATTCCAAAAATTTCTGACCTACAAGTCCCAGATATACATATGCTTTCCCTTCGGAAGGTTATTCCTAAATTTTCATTTAATATAATACGAGTTTGTTGATTTAAAAAGTTTCCTAACCTAAATCCTAGAGTCCCACAATAATGACCACAGCAGTTAAAGCCGCAGTGCGCTACAAATAACTTCAACGAATTATGACCTAACTATCTTTTTCAAATCCTAAATTTCCCATAAAACAGATTTGTTTAGTAGTAAATATGATAAAAGAAGTTAATTTTCATTTAGTATAATACGACTTTATTGATTTAAAAAATTTTCTAACCTAAATCCTAGAGTCCCACAAAGAATGACCACAGCAGTTAAAGCCGCAGTGCGCTACAACTAACTTCACCATATCATGGCCTGACTATCTTCGTTAAATCCTAAATTTCCCCCAAATCAGATTAGTTTTGTAAGAAATATAATAAAAAAAAGTTAGAATTGCAAATATTGCCGAGTTAAAAATTCCCAGATGTAAATTTCCTTTTCCTTCGGAAGATTATCCCTAAACTTTCATTTAGTATAATACGACTTTGGTGATTTAAAAAATTTCCTAACCTAAATCCTAGAGTCCCACAATAATGACCACAGCAGTTAAAGCCGCAGTGCGCTACAAATAACTTCAACGAATTATGACCTAACTATCTTTTTCAAATCCTAAATTTCCCATAAAACAGATTTGTTTAGTAGTAAATATGATAAAAGAAGTTAATTTTCATTTAGTATAATACGACTTTATTGATTTAAAAAATTTTCTAACCTAAATCCTAGAGTCCCACAAAGAATGACCACAGCAGTTAAAGCCGCAGTGCGCTACAACTAACTTCACCATATCATGGCCTGACTATCTTCGTTAAATCCTAAATTTCCCCCAAATCAGATTAGTTTTGTAAGAAATATAATAAAAAAAAGTTAGAATTGCAAATATTGCCGAGTTAAAAATTCCCAGATGTAAATTTCCTTTTCCTTCGGAAGATTATCCCTAAACTTTCATTTAGTATAATACGACTTTGGTGATTTAAAAAATTTCCTAACCTAAATCCTAGAGTCCCATAAAGAATGACCACAGCAGTTACAGCCGAAATACGCTACAACTAATTTCACTGAATCACGGCCTGACTATCCCCGCAAATCAATCCTAAATCACCAATAAAACATGTCCTATCCCTCCTTCCCACTTTTCTTTAAAAAAACATCACTTCAGATACAATATAGCGTCATAAGTTTAAAATATTAAACCGTTGACAAAGCATGCGTTAAAAAGACAGCCAACATTTTTATTTCAGATTACACGATGGAGGATTCACTGATACAATCGACAGTTCAGAACCAGTTCCACCAAAATGGTGCAAGTGGTTGGATGACATTCCACCTATAACCATCTCGCCGGATATGAAATACGCGGGTAAATTGAAAAGCTTTCATTCTGTATTGCCCTTAAGCATTTCACTGTTGGTTTTCCTCGTCTTCCTTTCGTTAAATTATTCCCCTTCCTCATCCTCTTCAAGCTTGGCTTTATTTATATTTTCCAACATGGAAGAATGATGAAACATTCATCATGAAAAAGTTAGAAAAATGTAAAAAAAGGTTAATGGCCAATAAAATTGATACAGCGCTATTCGGAATAAAACGAAAATTATAAATAATTTATTTCCTTGAATTTTTCCATATTTATACATTTTTAAAAGAGCCGCTATCGGTATTCATTTGTTTTATTAAATTCTAAAAAAGAGCAGGAGGGAGGGAAAGTCAAAGTTTTCATTGTATTAAATGTATTGAACGTAACTTTTTACCATAATCGGATATCAGAAGCAGTCTTGCATAACAAAGATCAGAAAAGGAATTAAACTTCCGATATACAGCGTGCAAAGTAGTTCTCCCGTTCCGTCCCACGTACCTTGTTTCTGGTCTCTCACTATATATAATGTATAGATTTATCTACATTTTCAAATTTATTTTTTATAGATATACAATGTATTTATACGAAATAGAAAATGTAAATAAAAAAGCAAACAATTACATACTTATATATTTTTTGGGTGTGGTACTTCTCCCCACAGTCCCCTATGTGGATACCATTTTTTTTAATACAATATATTTTTTTACACAAATTTTTTTTTACATAGTTTCTTCCGGAACGTATCTGTCGTGTAAAAACAGAATTAAGTGTATTATATTTTTATAATTTTTTAGAAAATACAAAGTACTAGTACTTTTCCTTTTTTTTTTAAATTAATTCAGTCGCCGTTCGTTTCTATAGATATCGAAATCCCAACAATGGACAGTGAAAGGAGCGCTACTCTAATGGGCTACCTTCTGATCAACAACAGCAACGTCCTCTGCATCGGTCCAACCGGAAGTGGCAAGACTTTAACGGTGTCCGGTAAACTGTCGAGAAACATGCCGAAGAAATTCATCTGCGATTTCATCACCTTTTCAGCACGAACAACTGCGAATCAAACTCAGGTAAAATAAGTCGTCGTATTATTATATGCATTAAAAATAATGCTCTTATTCGTGCCGTTTTCTCTTGAATTTCAACGCGTGTGCATTATTCGACGGCATTATCAATTTTCATATTAATTTCGGTGATCCGATACAAAATACGAACCAGATGATTTCTCGGAATTTTGAGGATTTAATATTTAGCTGGAAAACAATGCAGATCGACGGTGTATACAGATATGTCCTACTTTATTGAATGATATTTCATTTACGGAAAATGACGCGTTTTGAGGTATTGTTTATGTTGTTTAATTACGTCTCTTTATAATTATTGTAGCTTCCGACATCCGTTAACCGTAGTAATGAGTCCGGATTCGTTCAAATCGTAGCTCAAATAAATGACATTTATGTGAAATATTACATTCATTGGTCCGACCTTTACATTAATGTTAAAATTATCCCTGGTATTGAATATTTATAACATATTTTATAATTTTATAATTTCTTTTGTGTCTAACTCCGCAATAATTCCGAATTAAATTGGTAAAATAAAATTTATCAATGATTCGTGATATATCGTGATATTCGTGATATTAATATTATAGAAATATTTTCAATTTAATATTTTAATATTTTCAATTTAATAAGTTTCGCAAAACTTGAAAATTTCCTATCCAAGTTACCGCATCACGAATATGACTCTTTATTGTACGGCAAGGGGTTAATATACTGAATGCCCTATAGCGCAATGTTAATAAAAATATTTGTTCCGCTTCAACAGAAATTTAATATAATATAAAGATATATTATTGTTATGACATATTATTTAATAATTGCAGACAATCATACTTACTTAATATTTGTCATGCCCTTCCAAGGGTATCTGAAGGTCAACTTCATTTTTATTTAAAAAATCTGTACCTTTCTCCAAACTTCCGTCTTTCAAAGTGTTAAATCATAATCAATGTAAAATCACAAAGAATTGCAACAAATTCTAACTGCAATCAATGTCATTCGTCATTTTATGATTTTAAATATTTGCTGAAGAAGAAAACTAAGTAAATTCTCCATAAAATGAACAATTTAAAGAGAATATTCGAATTATATGACGCGGTATATTTATTAAAAACTAATAAGTCCAAATATAACACCATAATGTTCCCCTTTTTTTATGAAAATTCCATAATAACATTACGCCGAGGGAAGAAACGAGAAAATACTTATTAGACGGTTCTCTGTAGAACGATACCAGACACTTTTCCATCCACTTAAATTTTTTGTCGTTTCCCCCACGAAGGACTTGATTGATGAAAAGTTAAATAAGAGACGTAGGGCCGTTTACGGGCCGCCACTTTTGAAGAAACAAGTTTTCTTCATCGACGATTTGAACATGCCTGCCCTCGACACTTATGGTGCCCAACCACCAATCGAGTTAATTCGTCAATTTATGGATTTTCAAGGTGAGTTTCTTTATTTATCGCTAGTCCAGCCTTTAATGATGCCTTCCTGCACGTATTTTAATATTTTCTGATAGAATATTTAGAAAGTCTGAACGTCCTTGAACTCTTTGAGACACTGTGGGGTTAAAAATGTCTCAACTTTTTGATGCGTGAATATGCATGGTGGGATATTGTTTGCCTCGCCTCGAAAATGTATACTATTATATAACATTGTTAATAAAATTAAACCGACCTTATTCATATAAAAAAAATGTGTGTGCAATATGGGTCATTTCATTTTTTGAATTCCTGTGCCTCAAAGACTTAATAGGAAAATTGCCATTTTCCGTGCTTTACAAAGGATTTATATGTAACAGATCATTCAAATCTGGAAATTTAAAAATTTCCACGATCTGTTTATTAATTAAAAATACTCCTATTTTAAATGCCGTGCACAAAATTATATATTTCCTTTGTGTCCAACGGGACTCTACTATCCACCATGATAGAAAAATTGAAAACCTAGAAGGTTTCAGTGTACTATAATACAAAAATTGAAAAATTTGTGTTATCTAGCGTTGAAAACGATTTATATCATACAAAACATTCAAATTTGGCGATTAATGAAATTTTTATTAATTTTATTCATTCCATTGAATCACAAAATAATGTTAACTAACATCTCAGGACGCCCCGTGACATGCAATGTTTAAAAATTGTCACAACCATCAATTTACGAATATTCATCGTCAGTTTATTATAGAAACATTGCAAGAAATATTCAATTTAACCGTTTTAATGTCCTCCATGTTTAAAGACTTAACCCTTTGCCGTCCAAATTATTTGCCCAACTTTCCGTCATTATTCATCTCTTTCTTTAGTAACACAAATAAATATAGGGACTGAGGAACATTTCTCTGTCGGCGCAAGATCGTTGTTAAATTGCAAAGTTGTAATTCAATAAATGAAACATTAATTACATCAGAAACTCGTGTCCAATGTAGCTGGGCATTGTGTTGCAAAGGGTTAATACAAAAAGTGTCGAATAACCCTAAACGGATAAAAAGAGTAAAAGGAGCTAAGAGGATTTGTAGGACGTTTAGGAAACGAGTAACAAGTATTTACTCGACAAACTGTTACAGGATGGTACGACAGGAAGGAAATCGGAACGTTTCGATCGATCGAGGATGTAAATTTCGTCGGCGCAATGGGACCACCTGGTGGCGGTAGAAACCCCGTAACTCAAAGACTCTTACGACATTTCCATTTCATTGCATTCCCAGAGATGGAGAACGACGCCAAGGTAAGTACTTTAAACTGAGTAACAAATCCAATTACGGTATAGGGCTAATTACGTAACACCTTCAACTTTTCCCAGGTGTAATTAAGCAATTTCCATGAAGAGACTCAATTATCGTTGTGATATATATCTGAAATATATTACGTTAAAGTAACATCTTCGTGTTGACGACGCTAATGTGTCGACTCGTCAAAAATAATGTTTAAAAGTGAAAGTCAATGTCAAAGATGATATTGATGAGATGACGTGAAAATAGACGAGCTTCAAATTAACTCATGGCGCAGTATTACTGATTTAGACTCGCTTTGTAGGAAATATGATAAAAGAAGTTAGGGTTCCAATTTTGCCGAGCTAAAAAGTCCTGAGTATAAATCTCTGTTTCGTTCGAAAGATTTTTCCTTTTTCATTTAATATATCAGGACTATGTTGGTTCTGGAAATTTCCAGCCTAAAATCTACGGGTCCCATAAGACGTGATCACAGCAATTAAGGTCGAAGTACCTTACACCTAACTTTACCGAATTAGGACGCAACTATCCTCGTCAAATCATAAAATAAAAGGGGCGCGTTTTGTAGAAAATATGATAAAAGAAGTTAAGAATCCAATATTGCTGATATTGCTATTACTGCTTTCGTTCGAAAGATTTTTCCTCAATTTTCAATTAGTATAATGCGACTTTGTTGCTTCAGAAAATTTCCTAACCTAAGTCCTAGAGTCCCATGAAAAATAGCCACAGCTGTTGAGCCGAAGTACGCTACAACTAACTCCAACGAATTATGACCAAACTATCCCAGTCAAATCTTCAATTTCCAATAAAAGGGACGCTTTTTGGAGGAAATGTAATAAAAGAAGTTAGAATTCCAACATTGCTGAGCTAAAAAGTCCCTAGTATAAATCCCGCTTTCGTTCGAATGGTTTTTCCTCAATTTTTGAATTAGTATAATGAGACTTTGTCGATTCAGAAAATTTCCTAACCTAAATCCCAGAGTCCTATGAAAAATATCCACAGCAGCTGAGCCGAAGTACGCTACAACTATCTTCAACGAATCATGATCAAACTAATCCAATCAAATCTTATATTTCTAATAAAAGGGACTCGTTTTGTAGGAAATATGATAAAAGAAAATAGAATACCCAAAAGTTGCTGAGTTAGATGGTCCCAGATACACATCTCCTTTTCCTTCGGAAGATTATCCTTTTTGCAATTAGTACAAGCCGACCTTGCTGGTGTAGAAAAATTCCTAACCTAGAACCTGTAAGTTTCATAAGAAATGACCACAGCAATTAAAAGCGAAGTACGCTAGAACAAACTTCAACGAATTATGACCAAACTACCCAGTCAAATCTTATATTTCCAATAAAAGATACGCGTTTTGGAGGAAATACAGTAAAAGAAGTTAGATTTCCAAATATGGCTGAACTAAAAAGGTCCCAGATATAAATCACCTTTCCCTTCAGAAGATTTTTTCTAAATTTTCAATTAGTACAAGGCGACTTTGCTGGTGCAGAAAACTTCCTAATCTAAAACCTGCAAGTCCCACAAAAAATGGAAACAGCAGTTAAAACCGAAGTACGCTACAACTAACTTCAACGAATTATAACCTAACTATCCCTGTCAAATCCTAAATTTTCCACAAAACAGACTCGTTTTGGAGGAAATATGGTAAAAGAAGTTAGATTTCCAAATATGGCTGAACTAAAAAGGTCCCAGATATAAATCACCTTTCTCTTCAGAAGATGTTTTCTAAATTTGCAATTAGTACAAGGCGACTGTGCTGGTGCAGAAAACTTCCTAATCTAAAACCTGCAAGTCCCACAAAAAATGGAAACAGCAATTAAAACCGAAGTACGCTACAACTAACTTCAACGAATTATAACCTAACTAGCCCTGTCAAATCCTAAATTTTCCACAAAACAGACTCGTTTTGGAGGAAATTTAGTAAAAGAAGTTAGATTTCCAAATATGGCTGAACTAAAAAGGTCCCAGATATAAATCACCTTTCTCTTCAGAAGATTTTTTCTAAATTTTGAATTAGTACAAGGCGACTTTGCTGGTATAGAAAATTACTTAACCTAAAACCTGCAAGCCCCACAGAAAATGACCACAGCAGTTAAAACAGAATTGCGCAACTAAGTTCACTGAATCATGGCCTAACTATCCCCGCGAATTAATCCTAAATCACCAATAAAACATGTCCTATCCCTGCTTCCCACTTTTATTCGAAAAAAGCATCGCTTCGGATACCACACAGCGTGATAAATTGAAAATATCAAAACGTTAACAAAGCAGCCACGTTTAGTCTTTATTGTTTCAACGTGAGGTAAATTCCAGCTTTTTCCACCCCGGTGTTTTATTCCACGGAGTCGTCAATCCACGCCCACGTGGAATAATTGGACCTCATGAAAAAGACGGAACGGCGATGTTCTGCCGGGATCGCCGGTGGTTTCTGTTTGTCGCCTCCCCCGCTCTCGGCTGCAATTAGCCCTCGTAAATCGTGCCCGGGCTGACCATAATTTATCTTAATCACCCTGCTGGCTAATAATGAGAGCCCATAACTACCCCTAGCCCTCCCACTGTCAGGGGAGATCATTCTGCGACGGACTTTTTAAACGGATCGGACAAGGTCGACGAGGTCGATCTCGATTTAATTCCAAACGGTGGAAATTCGTGTCAAGTACGTCCCGTTGAACGGATGTTTCCATGGTGCCATCTGGAAGATTTTCGATTGGCAACGGTATTGCGGTTTCACCTTTTAGTATGCTGTGACGTTGATTGTTTGGGGTTACGTTATAGATGTTGACCTTGGTGAGGCGACCAGAACTGTTTTTGATACAGAGTCATAAATTATTGGGCTCTATGGTGGGCATGGAGTAGGGCATGGAAATAGCGGGAATATTTGAACACTCGGTTTACCGGGTTTTAATTAAAATGAAATAATCTTAAGTATCGGTTCAAAGATAATGTAAAAACCTTCGTTAAATGTAACGAAGCGGTAAATCAAGGGAAATATTACAAAATTATACAAAACAAAATGTAATAGAATCATTTCTACTTAAAAACATAAAGGAAAGGGAAGCAAAATATAAATGTTACGTAGAATGATAACCAATAGCTGTATCTTCACCTCAAAATAAACAATTCTTAAAACTAAGCTGCTAATTCAAGAGCCAAAAAAATAAAATAAAAATTACCACTTATAAAGTTTCTTTTTTAATAAAATAATATTTGAGAAATACTAATACAGCTAAGAAATCAAATTATAAACTTCGCACGTCGCCCAGCGGACATTTACAAACAATTGCACGCAGTCCGTGCATATTAAGAAGTTCATCACCCTACATTTATTTGGAAAAATTAATATTTTTCACAAACACTTGTTTGCGATACGAAATCTTTGACTTTGGTAGTTTTAGTGTCAATATATCAAAACCTCGGTGGTTCGAAAGCCACATAATATTGTGGGTGATAGGCAAAATTACCATAGCAGTTGAAGCCGCAAAAAAAAAGAAAATATAAATCTTTGACGATATAATTGTAATAGTTAAAATAAACATTCCGATTTGAACCTAATATTCTTTCAACATTTTTGGCACTTAGACCCACATCTTCGGTACCATCCTGACCTCATGGTTATCCAGAACTCCAAATTTTGCGAACATGCTGGATAGTATACTGAATGTCACTTTAAACCTGTTCACAACGATATGCAACGAGTTATTGCCGACCCCTCATAAGTCCCACTACACCTTCAATCTACGCGATTTGAGCAAAATATTTCAAGGACTTCTCATGGCCAATCCCGAAAAGATGGAGGTATGTATAAAAGAATTAAATACTGTTGGAGTTTGAATGGAGGTTGAGCTTGAAATATAACGCGGCAAAGATGTTGTATGCATTCCACAAGAAAGTAATGTTGTCATATTAATAGAAAAAGAAAACTATCCTTGACATAAATATGAAACGTCAATAGATATCTTAAGAAATATTAAATCTACAACAAAATGTTTCAAACAAAAGTGATCCATTTTTTTATGTAGAATATGATTCCGAAATAAAAAGTAGGTGTTTATGACACAAAAAAACAAGATGACCTTGAAATGACCTTGAAGACGCCCACGCACTGAAAAATCAGTAATGCCATTAGACTCCCCACCCGCAATAGTAAGGGGCACGCATCGCTTGGTTTTTCTTAAATCACCCGTTTTCGAGATTTTTTACAATCTCAATTTAAATGGGACACCCTGTATAGCTCGCAAAGCACAGAGGTGGCATCTCACATGTGGTTTGTTCTGATTCGCTTGACGGATAGAGATATCCCTCGTTCTGACCTCATTTGCGATTCTAACACGCTACAGGCTGAAAAAGACGCATATTCGTTACGTCCTTTATCCCGTGCCTCATACCGAGCGCCATCTTTGGGCTTTGTGAACAGTATACGTGTCGTTTATTTTGAAAGTGGCAAACGTCACTTTACCGTAATGAGAAATGGCGATTTTTCAATGATTATACAAAGAGGAACGTGAGCGGTCGACGTTCTAAAAGGAAATTATAATTAAAATAAAATTGCTACTAAAATTCTACCATCTTATAAATACTTTAATATTTACAGTATCGTATGATCAATTCCTTGATTCTTTTAAGAAATATTTTCGCAATTATTCCTGAAATCTAACGCTTTAATCATGCTATGCATGAATACATGCTCGAATTAATGCTATAATTCAAAAGCGTACTTATGAATTTACAGTTACATCATCCATCCAATTCTGAACTCAAACCATCAATTCCGTTAATTCGTATTTTCAGTTGGAATATGCATATCATAAACTAACAATCATCTCACCGTACAAACGTATGAAATCGATGCTTGCAGAGCGTAAAATTTATTTCTCAGTTGAACGATCATTAGTGAAAATACCTCAAGCGAAAATCACGCTTAAAATAACCGACACCTCGATAATGAATCTCTGCGACAATAATGGTGAACGACGAGGAAAATATTACAACTTCTCTCCACGCCATATTACAAAGGATATTCATTATGTAACAAATGTATCGCATAACTGGATAAATATCATTTTATAATTGTCACTGTAACAATGCTAAAGAGACGTCTTTTGAGCAATTTTGAAAGCTTGAATTATTTACATTTATAATTTCACTGGTAACGGCGCAGTTATTGCAAAGAGCTCATTAAACTTGTCAATAATAATGATTAACTACTGTTTAACAAAGGATAATTTATTTCACTTTTCAGACCCGTGAAAAGCTGTTCTTATTGTGGTATCATGAGAATCTTCGGGTCTTCAGTGATCGTCTGGTAGACGACGAGGACAGAAAATGGTTCGACGACCTCTTGCGAAGTATTCTACGTGATAAATTCAACTGCGATGCCGATAATATGATTGGGGATGAAATTTTATTCTACGGTGATTTCTGTAGCACGTCTCGAGAGTACGAGCAAATAATCGACCCTAAAAAAGTACGTATTGACAAAAGAAATACTATAATTCTGAAAAGTGATTTCATTTAAGTTAATTTAATATATTTACGGAGTTAAAGCTTTGAAGGAATGTAAAAAATCGATAAGCTACCATGTTAGGATGCATAAAGAAGATTAAGAAGGAAAAAGGTATTTAAAAACGTGTATAAACAGAAAACTTGTAATGAATAACTAATAAACACCAACTTCTGTTTCGTTAAAATTAGAACATTAAATGAACAAAGATTTAACAATAAAGACAATCAATATAATCAATATCCTTTGTACCCTATCATAAAAATCTCCTTTAACTGAAAAATAAATTAATTGAAAAATGCCTGCTTTCATCGTAGCCTGTCCGTTGATCGATTTTAAAATAACTATAACATTTTTCCAAAGGGATTTTCGGAGATTATCGATTTAATGTAGGAAACAGCGCAACAAGCTTCACTTGATACTACAACAAATTAAATATTTTAATTCCGTTGAACTGATTCGCAGTAGATCGAGTCGACCATCTAGATGACAAAAAATAATAATAATAATTATAATAAAATAATAAGTAAAATAATAAATATAATAATAAAAATAACTCAATAACGATTCGCTGTAAAGATAAATATTATTTAGAAAAGTTTCATAGTTTCTTGGGCGGAATACAGCTACAATATTTATTTTTTATTTGTTATAAAACTTTTCCTTCAAGGTTATTTGGAGGCCAACTTCATTTTTTCATGAAAATCTATTACATCCGTCATTTGACCGGGCATGGTACCTTCTACCCTTTACCCTCCCGTTAGCCTTCTTTCGAATATCCCACAGTATCTTCCAACGCCATAGCAACGAGTCATTACCGTTCACTAGATGGAGAAAGTGCTCGACGAGTTTCTCGAGGATTACAATGGCTCGACGACGTCTCCTATGAATCTGGTGCTATTTCAAGACGCGATAGATCACATCTGCAGGATCAATCGAATCCTCCGGCAACCTCGGGGAAACGCCCTCCTTTTGGGAATGGGAGGATCAGGTTATTCGACTCTTTTCTTTATTCTTTCCATTTTTTACGAATTCTTCAAAAAAGAACCGACGCTAAATTCGTCTTCTGTTTTATCAACAGGAAGAGTACGATATCTTTTCCTATATTGTTCCTGCCGGATTATTCTTACACTGTTCATAAGTCTATTTCTACGCCTAGGCATTTTTACTTTATCAGCTCCGAGAATATTTTCTAAATGTTCATAATATAATATTTTCTAATTTTTTCTAAATATTCATTTGAGTTATGATTGTGGTGACAGTTCGTTTCTTCTCGAGTTGATATATTTGAGTAGGCTAAAAAAGGTTGAGAACCTATGCTATAACAAGCAGCAGTTGAACCTTTTTGGACGAAATGCGAGGATAATTTATTCTACTTACGTTGCCATTTGAAGTGCGACAAGAAAACACCTATGTTTAGCTAGAACTAATTTGAAGACACTTTTCTCAAAATTGAACTTATAGCACTTTCAAAAATAACGGGTCATTTAATACAGCGATGGCCAAACCAAAGCGAATCAGATGCAACTTCAGTGATTTGAAGAAATAATATTTTTTCGGTTCTTATTGAGTTTTATAATAAATAATGTCGACCCGCCAAAATTGTTTTCATTTGTTTTTAACCCGTTTCTAAAAAAGGTTGATCATCACTGGCGTAACATATCATCGACTCGATGGTTAGGAAGCTACCTAAAACTAAAATCTAAATTACCTGCAAATCCTAGGAAATATTAAATTAGTAATTTTTGAAATTCCAAGTCCTCTCGTTGTATTTTCTCCGTAGATGTGTTATTAGTTGTTAGGAGTGAATTCTTGCATAGGAATACCATATTACAAAATGTAGTGATGAAACATTCCATTTCCAGATGCTTCTTATAAACCCAGAATTAGGAATTTCGCTTAAATAAATTTTGTAATATAACTGCCGACAGAAAATCTGTACCATAAAATTTACTAGAAATCGCGCAGTAATTAATATGTTAATGGGAACTTTTTCGTTCCGACGCTCCTCACGTTTTTCGCGCATTTATAACCTGTTGCTGCGTTACCTGCGGTGACCTATATATCTTTTGAGAGATGGGAAATTCATTCCATTGTTCTTCGAATCGCTATGTATTATTCATTGGCAAACTTACTAAAATACTTTGCCGTTTTAGCTGCAATTTATCTATAATTAATTTTCTTACGATGGTCATAAACTGAAGGCAACACAAGAATTTGATAAACAATACAGCGTTTCTTACAATTAGAAATCTGCATTCTTATTGCATCGCTGAGGAACGATGGAATATTTCTTAAATTTCCGTGGGAATTGTTCTTTATTATTTATTGCAAAGTTTAACGATAATAGAATTGAAAAGCGATTTGTTATGAATATTCCTGTCGGGGTTACTTATTACCTTATAAAAATTGCAAATTCCACCATGTTCTCCATCTTGCAATAATGCAATACTTAGGTCAACACGGTAATTTTTTTTTAATAATAACACAAAAACATTAGCCCATTCATTTATACGGATAATTAAATTCTTACTTATCATTAATTGAATTCTTAAATTAATTCTTCGTCTCTCTAAAAGAACTTGCTTCCTATTTATATAAAATTTAAAAGGGAAATTCAAAAAACTTTCAGACTGAAGCGGGTCAGAAAAGTAATTCCCATTAACATAATATTGCGTTATGTAAATAAGTGTTTTCCTCAATTGAATCTACTGTGCAATTTGAAAGGATAAACGGATAATTCGAATACGTAAATGTCAGCATTTTTAAAAGTGCGCAAACGCCATGAAGATATTCAATTTCAAAGCAAAATTGTAATAAGTGAAACGTTGGCAAGTAATTCATTTGCACACCTAATAACCTAAAATTATTTATATTAACCAGTTAACTATTTCGATCTTGTCGGAAAATGTGCCGCTACGTGCGTCGTAGAAATTAAGCGATGACGAATATATTCGTCAAACCAAGATGATGTTTGATATGAAATTAGGTTACAATGAAATGACTTTAATATTCTTATTTCGTTATTTATTTCATGTACATTTATTCATTTATTTAAATTTTTTCATGACGAATATCTTCGTCATGACCAGTTAACTGATTAACAGGTTGAATGCCGCCGGCATGACGCGGCATTTCGCTAGTCTCTTCATTTCTACTGAAGTGAAACTTTTTCTATTAAAATCACATCTTTACAAAGCAGAAACTTTTAAGACACAAAGAGATATATAGACAGCAGGACTTTACCTTTTTGAGACCATCGCGTAAATATTGAGTGAATTAACAAATTCGTAAATATTACAATTTAAAGGTCCTATGAAATTTCTTTGAATTCAATAGTGCCGGTCACCCGTGACCGCCATGGCATTCAGCATGTTAAATTACTAAACGTTTTTATAAATAGTTCAGCTACAAAGCCTTGCTTCCAAGTATTTCTGACTAAAAAGTAGCCTAATCTCTGTTTCACACAGGTCGACAGAGCTTAACGAAACTTTCATCTCACATGCAAGATTACAGTTGCTTCCAAATCGAGCTCAGCGGAACTTACACAATCACCGACTGGCGCGACGACATCAAAGCAACGATGTTAAAGGCAGGTGTGGGGAATCAGTCTGTCGTCTTTCTATTCTCAGACACTCAGGTAAGGTGATCGACTAAAATGCTATCAAATTCATCATATTACATTTCACTTCTAATTCTAACATTATTAACCATCAACGCGAAAAAATAACTTGCTGTTCCGTTCAGTAGGTTAATGCAATTGTGTAATAATATCTTCGATATAATATAATGTCTTCAGAGTATATCTTCCATGTCGCAATCAGGGATGTTAATATCGGGCATGAACGACCTGATTTCGCGCGGTTTGGCACGAGGGGTCGTCGCTTGCACCTCCTATTTCCGCGATATCGTTCCGGAAAACCTGAAGCTCGGCCAATAACAACTGAAAACAAAACACTTCTGTCGTCGTTCACATCACGACATAACGAATGTGCGACTTTTTCTGTCGGTAGCGGGTTAGAATCGAAAATGACGTGCAAACAGGGGATGCTCCTATCAGTTTGGCGAATCAGACCAAAGCACTTGCATTGCGCCATCAAGTCGTTTGCGTCCGATATATATCGCCGGCAAAGATTGAGATGGCTCGCGGTATGAGGCACAGGGTAAGACGGAGTGTCGCTTGCACTGCCTAACCCCACCATGTCGTTCCTGGAAACCCGAAGCTCGGCCAATAACAACCGAAAATGAAACACTCTTTCGTCGTTTCCATGACGACGCAACGAATGTGCGGCTTTATCGGACAGTCACGCGTTAGAATCGAAAATGACGTGCAAAAGGGGGATATCTCTATCCATCTGGCGAATCAGACCAAAGCACTGGCCACGCACCATCAGGCCGTTTGCGTCCGATATGTATCTACGGTGATGTATCCCCACTCTTAGTCCGCGTAAAGTATCTACAGTAAAACCTCGATAAAGGCATCAGAAGTTTCCGTCGATAAATGCACCATGATTATCCCCCCCACATAGAGGGATCCCCCTTGGCGAACCTCGACGCTCGACGAGGGAGCAGTGTAACATGATACCACCCGAATGTATCGGTGAGGCAATACTAATTGGAGAGTCGGCCATTTTCATTTTCGATTTTTTTTTGAAACCTTTGCTAACGTATTTGTGAGATTTTTGTGATTAAAACGATACCAAACCCGATATAGTTTGAATTATATTTACTTAATGCTTAATAAATCTACTTACTATTTACATAATTCAAACTGTATCGTGTTTCGTATCATTTTAATCAGAATAATCTCAAAAATATAGTCGGAAAAGTTACATTTAGAAAAATTAATAAACAAACAAGTTTATTCTTGCATTAGCAATGCGTCGCAGATACTTTCAAGCAGCTCAGTTTGTTTGCTTACTCTCTCTGTCTCTTCTACTATCTGTCTTTTTCTAAGTTCGCGCTCGGCTGGAGCCCTAATGTAAACACAGATTCGACACCGGTGCTAGATAAGAGCACTGCTTTACCCCCCGAAACCGGTGCATTTATCGAGGTTTTACTGTAGTTCGATTCGTCGCTGAATAAACGCAATCTAGCCCTGCGTGTAAATGGGTCCGACTGCACCCAGCATCCGTCGCGCAAGACGATCCACCGGGCGAAGGTTAAGTAAAGACACTGCATATTTTTAAAAAATGGCAGTCGCATACTTTCTCCGATAACTTCACACTGCAAACTTGTAAAACCACAAACGTCGAACGTTAAACGTGGTCATCGATCGAGCGTCCTCAGAGCGCACCATCTTTCTCCTTCTAACGACCTCCATCGTCCTGTTTACCCAAAAGACGTATAATTTTCCATTAAAAATCGCCGAGACAGCTTACAAACAGCGCAAACAGATGCCGCTTTTATCCCGAAGTCACATCCACATGATCGTCGTGAAATAAAACGTGTAAAAAAAGGGGCAACGAAACGTGTCGAAAGCTGCTCCGTCGTACGTGACGCGATGACTTTTCGCGTTTTAATATAGTACTCGTGACACGGAGTAATACGTATCCTTGGCTCGATTCTGTGCCTCCGTCTCAACTTACCTCCCACTTTTATCTGAGAGACACTCCAACTTTTATACGCCTTATAAAACTCCGCCGCCTTTGACAACCCCATCCACTCTTTTGACGGTTGCCTGCCGACGCTTTCTTCGCCGGCCTCGTTTTACGAACTGAGATTACAGAGCTTGCGGGAATTGATGGCCCTAACTTTCACTACGCGCACTCGGCAGAGTTTGTAAAGAGGTGTTGATGGTGCTTTGTGAAAGGAGTGTGCTTAGAATATTTGGGTTATGGTGAAAGTCGCACGGCGGGAAGACAATTAGTGTTGGATGTTTGGTTGTAGAGGGCGTCATTGCATCAGTGAGAATTCTTTTCTGAATTAATTTGACTGGGTGGATAAGCAAAGTTTTGAGAATAATTACGACTGCAAAGAATTGAAACTTTAAGGTTTCATCTGTTTAGTCTTTAGCGGACGAAGTTAATGTTGAATCTTCAGAGATACCTCTACGTTAACACTAGGTTTGCCGGCATTTTTGGTATACCTATCTCTACCGACACGGATCAATAGGTGTACCACATAGCAACTTCAAAATTAGGAGGCTTTGAAGAAAACGAATGTAGATATGTACTCATTTCGCTGAATGGATAAAAGTCAGTACAAGTTGCAGGAAATAAATGTAAACGGCTTCTGTAATTTCCTTTGCGAAGTTCGATGTGTCAAAATGACCCCCGGCCCGGTAAAACCTAATGTCATATTCCATTTATTTCTATATTTGAATTCCACGTTTCCCGCGGTTTACGAGTTAAGTAAAGAAAGTCCCTTTATCGCCCCCCAACGAACTACACTCAATCTAGTGTTTCAACTATTTATTACGATTAAAAATCACTTTTCTGTCCAACTAACAATTAGGAGGGTGTGCAGGGCAGGGAGAATGATTCGTTTATGCTACTCTGCTGAATGGCTGCAGCCTATCAGTCTGTATCCTATTTACATACAGTGCCATTGTATTAAACCGGTTATAGCGAGGGACCAGAAATAAGGCACTTGAGAGGTAATTTGCTCTGATTCGCCCGATGGATAGGGACATTCCTCTCCCTCACGCATTTTCGAATTTGACGCGCTATTGGCAAGAGAGACCCGCACATTCGTTGCGTCGTCATGTGAACGACGAAAGGAGTGTTTTATTTTCGGTCGTCATTCGTCGATCTCAGGCTTCCAGGACCGACATGGCGGGGATAGGCGGTGCGAGAGCAATCTCCCCTTCCGTCCCAAATGCCTTGTTTCTGGTCCCTCACTTTATCTGCGTTAGACGTGTATACACGACAATCCAAAGCTCTACTGCGATAACCTTTTCAACACTGAATTGTCAATTTCTTATCAACCAAAAATGTAATCCTTCCACGTTTTGTTTTCCTCTTTTCATAAAATGTATGCTAGCAGCATTTTCCCAGACCGACGTGTATACAAGTCATTCTTCGATTTTAATTCCGCGCTCCGTGAAGGATTTTTGAAACTAAATTCCTCAGTTAAACAGTTTAAAAAATTCAAGTGTATAAGAGAAATAGCAAATTTAAGAAACTTTAAGAATCATCTCGTCGTCCCCGCCAAAAACATCCCAAGAAATTTTTATTTGAGTGTCTCAACGGTTCTTCCGCGCAATGAACCTGCACACGTTATGTCCTCAACGAATAATAAGAATATCTCTGAATGAAATTTCCTCGTTACTCTGTGTTCTTCCAGCGCCTGAAACTTCTTCCGAATCCTTGACAATTCTCATGAGCATTTAATAAAAAATGTCACAGATCAAAAGCGACTCGATGCTGGAGGATTTGAACAGTATCCTCAACAATGGCGACGTACCGAACATATACCAGGTTGACGAAATAGAAAAAATTCAGCAGGCAATGCGCGGACCTGTGCAGGAAGCCGGCTTGCAGATCAATAGAAGTAACCTTTTTGCCACGTATGTGAAAACCGTGCGGAACAATCTCCATACCGTCATTACCATGAGGTATTCTACCTTTATTCGTTATTCATCTAGTTCTTTTGAAATACTAGATCTACGGAAACCGTCAAATTGACGGGGTCCTCCTTTTTTTTAAAAACGTGTCTCAACTTTACTTTCTTTGCCGTTTGATCCCTTTTTTCAAACTACCGTGGAATGTTTATTACAAATGTACATTAAAAATATAAAATGCAAGTGGAACCACAAAATTAGTGAAATAACTCGAACGCACACACACACTCTTACGTTTACTAATAGATAATCGTCTGTGTAGTCGCGTCTATTCGTCTACTTGTTATTCTCGTCTAATCGTCTCTACGTCTATGCGTCTGTGTGTTATACGTTTATTCGTCTATTCATCTATTCGTCTATTCGTCTATTCGTCTATTCGTCTACACGTCTATCCGTCTAATCCTCTAATCGCGTAATTGTCTATACGCCTACTCGTCTACTCGTCTACTCGCCTACTCTTCTACTCGTCTACTCGTCCACTCGTCGACTCGTCCACTCGCCTACTTGTCCACTCGTCTACTCGTCCACTCGTCTACTCATCTACTCGCCTACTCGTCCACTCGCCTACACGTCTACTCGTCTACTCGTCTACTCGCCTACTCGCCTACTCGCCTACTCGCCTACTCGTCTACTCGTCTCCTCGTCTACTCGTCTACTCGTCTACTCGTCTACTCGTCTACCCGTCTACTTGTCTACTCTACTTGTGCATTTGTCCACGCGTCTACCCATCTACCCGTCTATTCGGTTACTCGTCTACTCGTCTACTCATCTACTCGTCTACTCATCTACTCGTCTACTCATCTACTCGTCTACTCGTCTACTCGTCTACCCGTCTACTTGTCTACTCTACTTGTGCATTTGTCCACGCGTCTACCCATCTACCCGTCTATTCGGTTACTCGTCTACTCGTCTACTCATCTACTCGTCTACTCATCTACTCGTCTACTCATCTACTCGTCTACTTATCTACTCCTCTACTTGTCCATTTGTCCACTCGTCTACCCGTCTACCCGTCCACTCGTCTACTCGTCTACGCGTCTACTCATCTACTTAAAAAAAACTCTTAAAAAAAATAACTACGTATTTCATTCCGCACTTTTAGCATACATGCAAGAAAATTCTACGACACTCAAACGGTTAATGAAGTTTGCATTTTACAAACACAATGAATATGGAACTGTAGAAAGTACTATTTTCGTTTGATTCAGGGCAAAACGTTCTCGGATCGTTACTTTAATGGGTTCTTTGTAATGTCGCTTCTCTGTTTACAGTAATTGACTTTGTTTTATTCAACGAGGGCTGATTATTTCAGAGGAAAGTTTAACCCTTCGTTTACGTAGAACCGCATGAAAACCATTCAGTGCATTTAATTTTGACAGTGCTCGAGGTTATTTAAAAGCGATAAATAATTTCGATTCTGTTCAAATTTTCATCTCAAGATTCAAATATTAGTTACACAATATGAGAGCTCCATGCACCTTGTTATCGATACTATTAATTATTCTACAACAATTAACAACTTTTAACGATACTACGCAAATATAGCAGAGCTTTTAGAACGTACAAATTACAGTATACCTTGATACCGATTCAAGTAACTTTTATTAATAATACAACGACATAATTGCAGCCCCATTGGCGAAATATTTCGCGCTCGAATCAGACAATTTCCCGCGCTGGTGAACTGCTGCACGATCGACTGGTTTTGTCCATGGCCGGAAGCTGCTCTTCAGGTTGCTATTACACAACTGCAAATGTCATTAATAACTTATAACGGTTATCCATCAATGCCTGCAGCTTTTTTTTCATTTTATTTCATTGTGCAATTCAAAGTATATATTTGTCAATGGTACTGAGTGCACAAAACATAACTTCTTTTTATAACCCTTTGCGGACGGAGACTTTTCTGAATATTGAAAGACATTTATTTATTGAGCGACTAAAAAGTACGTTTTTATCAGGAAGACATAGTGTTAACCCCTTGCCGTACAATAACGAGTCACACTCGTGACGCGATAAATGGAATAGGAAATTTTGAAGATTTTCAAAGCTGCTAAATTAAAATATATTAGTAGGTTACGACGCGATCAAATTATTATATAATAATTTAATAAATTATACAGGGTATTTCACCTAACTTGACCACCTTAAATATATCGCTTATTTTGTACGATAGAAAAAGTGTCAGAGGTAGAAAATATTCTGTTTGAAGGCGCCAATAGGGTGATGGGTCGAATTTTTTTTCTCAAGGTCATTTTTATCGAGATTTCAAGGTCATCGTATTTTTTTTAAATGGGACCGCATATTTTCACTACATCAGTCTTATAGCTTATAAAAAAACGAATCCAACTAGGTGCAATATGTTGACCTTCACGTGACCTTTAGCGAGAAAATTATGAAATGTTTGTCAGTAACTTCAGTACGCGTTCGGGGACGGTAAATGAATGAATTTCAACTTTATTGAAACAGTGTACCGTGTAATTGTCCCTGGTGCGTGTAAGCAGACATTCGTACTCTCCTTTCATCGGTTGAAGTATGTTTAGAAGCATTTTTGGCGTGTTCGTCGTTGCTATTCGCCGGCATCTCTATCGGGATGTTACAGTGGCAAGCGGCTACAATGCACCGTTTACAATGGCTTTGCTATGCCGATACGCATTATTGTCAAAGCGATAATTTTCTCGCTAAAGGTCACATGAAGGTCAACATATTGCACCTAGTTGGATTCGTTTTTTTATAAGCTATAAGACTGTTGTAGTGAAAATATGCAGTCCCATTTAACAAAAATACGATGACCTTGAAATTTCGAAAAAAATGACCTTGAGAAAAATTCGGCCCATCACCGTATTGGCGCCATCAAACAGAATATTTTCTACCTCTGACATTTTTTCTATCATACAAAATAAGCGATATATTTAAGGTGGTCAAGTTAGGTGAAATACTCTCTATAATAGAAATCAGATTTGTTCAAATATTCAAAGTTGAACTTACAAATTTTCTTATCTAATGTAGAATTGCAACTAGCTGGAATTGCAACTAATGTACAATTGCAGTTAGGTGAAATACCCTGCACATTAATTTATTAATTTAATAATTATATATTAATTTTATTATTATATAATTATATAATCATAATTATTATATATCAGAAATCAGGGGTAGATTGTTATTTCAGTAATTAATTCTGAATCATTGTGCACACAGCCGGAAGAAAAATCGCACGGCAAGGGGTTAATGTATAGAAGTTATAAATTACTATTTGCGTAATCATATTTCAACGGTTATATTTCAATTTTTTACTTTAATCGTGTATACATGCGTCAATCAGCTACAATCAGATTTTTTCTCAGGCCGCGTATATGCGCCTGTAGCCCTCAGAGGGTTAAGAAATAGTTAATTTCCGTTAAAGAGCGTGGCGATGCAGTTCTTGACGGACATCAAAGATGAGTCGATCACCGAGGACATTTTGAGAGCCATCGTTAGGATGTGTCAGCATATGCATTCCAGCGTTATCGAAGCAAGCAAACGTTATTTAAATGTGAGTGGTAACAAATATAATTTCATAAACCTTATGCAATAATTCTTTAAATATTAAACTCTTAAAAATGATTAATATCAAGGAGATGAAATGATCATTTTACGTTTTTAAAACATATGTTAGTTAGGTCTTACAACTGCAAAAACACTTTAATACAAAAATAATTAGAGAATTTTAGGCATCGAATCTTTATATATTTAACAACAATTATTCCAATTTTCAAAATACCATATCGTTTGAAGTTTGAAATTTCAAAACAATTGAGCGTCGGTTTTCAGAATTTCTAAGATCAAATAAAATATAAATTTATGAGTTCAGCAGTTCGAATGCCTATCATAAAAAAAAATATTATAAGTTTTCAAATTAACATCTTAAAATAAAAAAATTTTAAATTTCAATTATTTGGAGTACCATATTCAACAAAATTTAAATGCGAATCCTTTGCATCTTGTAGTCAAAAGATCGTAAAGTCCGCTAATCCAATTTTCGAAAACGGAAAGACATTGACAATCAATCATTCGAAACTTCAAATCTAGAATTTATAGATCAGACTCGAGAGAAATTTCTTTTTCCAAACGACGCAAACTTTCAAACGGAACTACTTGTAAGTACGTTTACTAAAACTTTAAAACCCCATGGCCGCCGTTCCACTTTACCCCCGTAACGCGACGAATTCGAATAAAATGACGTCAGACACGTAAAAAGACGGTCTTCCCGATATTCAAGGATATCGTTTCATCTGCAAAATTATTGTCTTCGTTTACGCTTCACTCGACAATCAGTCTCTAACGATTCTTCTTTCCGTTTCTGCAGCGAAATAAAATTTAATTATTGCCTTCCCATCTTGTTTCTTATTTTAATAAAACCGGTTCAAGTTAACACAGTCTTTTACGTTTAGTGAAATCGTATCTTTGCAATTATTCGCAAAATCACAGAGGAAGAAACGCGTGAAATTCGTTTTTTTAACGGTTAAACTCCTTTTTAAGTAGAAATTTGTTTTGGTGAAACATATCGGCCGATTTGAAAATTTTTAATATATTTGATTTTTGAATTGCTACTGCTAATGTCGTATCAAAATTTTTAAATAATGTTTTTCCAGTTTTACTTTAAACGATCGAACTCTATTTTATATTAATCTTGTGTTTAAGAAAAATATCAAGTATTTCGGGAATTTTTAATTTTGTTTTCGGTTTCTGAATTACTTTTGCTAACGCCATGTGAAATATTAGCTTTATGAATTAGCATTTTCAATAACAATTTTCTAGTTTTAATTTAAACAGTGGAACTCCATTTTATATGAAACTTGTGTTTGTGAAAAAAGTCGGGTGACGCGGGAATTTTGAATTTCTTTTCGGTTTCCGAATTACTTTTGCTAATGCCATGTGAAATATTAGCTTTATGATTTAGCATTTTCAATGAAAATTTTCCAGTTTTAATTTAAACAGTGGAACTCCATTTTATATGAAACTTGTGTTTGTGAAAAAATTCGGGTGACACGGAAATTTTGAATTTCTATTTGGTTGTTTAATTATTCTCGTTGTCCTGTCGAGCTACAGCCAATCACAGCTGATTGCCATCTGATAATACAGAAAGACTATCACAATTCTAGAAAGGATGAACTATTTTCATTTTTATACTGCTTTTCAGTTGCTAACTAATGTTTTTAGCGAATCACAAAGATTTCTTCAGGAACAGTGCACGAGATCAGTATCCTTATTTTAACTTCTATAAATTCTAGTTTTTTCATTTCTTGTTAATTAATATAAAAATCCTCAATTTTTTATTATTTTATAATAATATATTATATTATAATATTATTATAATTTTATATACTATATTAATAAGAATTTCTTTTTTTGTTACTTGCTGATAATTCCTCGCCACTTGTTGCAATATAGTGCTCAAATTTTATTGCATCTTCTTGCAACAAAGTATATTAAAAAGTCTCTGGAAAGAGTTTTTGACTGAATTATATCTGCCTTTACGTTGTAAAACTATTTTTAGTCAGACAAAATGGCATTTAACGCCGATATGATTGACGAAGACACGGTATAATCACCACTGAAATTACTTTTTTGCGAAATTCAAGGAATTGGACCGTCATAATTACGTCACGCCAACGTCTTATCTGGAATTGCTGTCGAGTTACGGCGGTTTATTGGGAAAGAAGAAAGCAGAATTAAAGTCAGCGGAGAATCGCTTATCTACAGGTAAACAATCAGGATGACGTTTCTTCTATGATACTCGTCATTTTAAAAATTACAAATACATACATACATCTTATAAATGAGCTTAGTAAGAAAAACTGTTCGTCTGGCAAATTATGACACTCATTTTCCACTGTAAAAGAAAAATTCAAGTATTTGTATGAATGTTAGAGATTCTTGAGTAAATTTTTAGGTTAATCGTAATAATGATTCGATCTGTCATGATTCGATGAATTAGATCTGAATATAAAGAGAGAAAGAGAGGTTATACCGAAAAAGTAAAAATCTGATTGATATCTTGATGCATCTAGGAAAAATGTAACAAGATATATTTATCACTAGGTTTATCGATATTTCTTATATACCTATTTCTATCGACACGAATCAATTGGTATACCGCATAGAGAACTTCAAAATTAGAAGGCTTCGAAGAAAATGAATAACCATACATATTCCTCACGTTGAATGAATAAAAGTCAGTGCAATTGACAAAAAAGAATGTAAACGGTTGCTGTAATTTCCCTCAGGAAGTTCGAAATAGGTCAAAATGGCCCACCCGGTAAACTTAATGTTATACTCCATATATCTCTATATTTGAATTCCACGTTTCCCGCGGTTTGAGAGTTAAGTAGAGAAGCTCCCTCTATAGTCCTCCATCGAACTACACTCAATAACTTCCCGTTACACTTTATATTGCACCCACTACATTAGGATTTTTAACACCAGAACTACCGGCGTTAAATCTATCATATTTCAAAATATTAAATACGTACTTTGAAAAAGGAGGAATCAAGAGGCGGAAAAGATAATCGATTCGGTGATTTACGTTTCTTAAGATGGTCGTAGGATATTTATTCTAAGACTCTTCTATAAACTTGGAGAATTTTTGGAAAAAATTGTGTACCAGTCATTTTGACTGGTTTGGTAGTTCTAGTGTTAAATAATAAAGTGTTTGTGTTTTGCTTGCGCCACAGTAAAGCCTAATTTTGTTCTTAGAATTTGGGTCGACCGTGTTAGATCAAAATAAGCCGTGTAAAAAGAGAATTACATTTTTTTTTCTAATTCGTGTTAAATCAAAATCGTGTAAAAGAAGTTTGTGTAGAAACAGAATCGAGTGTATATTATCATACGATGCAAAATGGACGTTATTATGGTAACAATATCGACATTGTTACTTCAAACAACTAAAAATTGCAAACCACATGAAATTTTCACCTTCCTAATCTAATAACCGTGCCGTGAGAATAGAAAGTTTCCGAGCAGACGATGTAAATCACTCGAAGGAAAGAATCCTGGCAAAAAGGAAAGCCCGCTATTTATTATTGATCTTTCACGGGTCAAAGGTAAAGGACCTCCGCGTTGATAATTTCACAGGCTCATAAATTAAACAGAGACCAAAGTCCGACAGGTGCGCGTAATTCGTGCTAACTTTGGACTATCGATTTTTCTTACGTGCCAGCCGCGGATATATCCGGCTAAAACTAAAACCAGAGAGACAGATTCGATAAGATTCGACGAAATTTACGAGCTTCCACGTTGCCAGGGGGTGTTCACACTTTTTCGACGGTGGTAAAGTGAGGTTAGGACGGAAGTGTCGCGATTAAAGGAACTTTAGTTCGTCGAGACGCTTCGCTCCGTGCTTTATTTGTACCGTGATTTATTGGATTTGGAATTAAATTTTGACAGTCTCGTATCGCGATGAATTAAGTACGTTAAATGAGAAATTTTAGAACAGCAAGTGATATAATCTCTAATTGCGTTATTTAAACGTATATTGGTGAACTGAAGATATAAGTAGATACAGGCATTATTTTAATATCCTTATTGTTAATATATCTGATTGCCTCCGGTGAAAAATCGTATGAAAAATAAGCTTTATAAATTTTCTTTCGAAATAAAATTTGACCAATTTTACCTTGAATTTTTCGCATTAACACATTGTATGCGGATCACGTAAAAGTGCGTTTTTCGAAAACTGCGCACAGATCGTTTAAAAAAATGGCGGTTAGTGGTATTAATCACTTAGATTTGAAAAATTCAGTGTATCTTCAAAGAAGAGTAAGCAGTTTCGAATTTATGCTAATATTTTGTAAAAATAAAATTCCTGCAAGTTTCCCGCTTCGGTTTTAATGAGGCGTTACGAAACACCCGCATGTAATGTGTTAAGTTATTTCTACAGAATTTCCAAGAAATTAAAAATACTCACGCCTTAATTACCACTGCCCTTGAAAGCTAAAAGTATGTTATTTATTTTTAGCAATCTAATTTTAAAAATCATGTACCTCTTAACAATTTTTTTTCAATTATACTTTGGATTTTGCCTTATTACAACGTTTCTACGAGAACTTTACAAAGTTGATTATTTTTGTGGCTTAATTGCTAAAATCGTTCAATCCTACAGGGTGTCCCATAAAGGACCACGTTCATAGATCAAAAAATAAACTGTAGCAACAAAGTACATTTACTTGCAAAACATTAATTACAAAGTCATATAAAGTACCCTTTATGCATTGGCTGCACTAATATCGACAATGTTTTTTCGTACTAACAGTAGAACCACCGATGTAAAATATGTTATATTAAAATATATTAAATAAATACTTTAGAAAAAGAAGAATCAAAATATGGAAAAGATGAATAAATCAATTCTTTACGTTTATATAAAATGAAAGTAGAAAAAGTACTGTATGACTCTGTTATAAATTTGGAGAATTTTTATAAAAAATGAGGAACCAGTCATTTTGACTGCCTTGACAGTTCTAGTGTTAATAAGTTAATATTTTTTATAATCGGAATGCTCAGATAAAATGGGTAATTCAATCAAACATATACGGTTGCACTGGTAAAATGAAATTAACTTTAAAACCTCCCCCACTTCTCGACTTGTAAAAACAATAAGTTACATCATATAATGACCTTCATAGAGCCGGGCAACTGTTGTTAAACATTTTTAATAACTCTAATCCATCATAATATGAAACGTTTTATTCAAAAATGGCATACGTCCCTTTTTCAAAAAAATTTAGTTGGTGATAACATCAATTACAGTCTCGCGATATCTCTTTATTTTGATAAAATTTACAATCAATATGATGAAAATAACTTAAACTTTGTTAGAGAGAAATTTTGCTAATTAACGGTACAACAAACATGTTAATTTTGAAAGTGGAACAAGTCACTTTACCGTAACGAAAAATGATAATTTGCAATTGTTTTACAAAATCATTTACACTAAGAAAAATATAAATATTGAAGATAAAAAATACAAGTAAATCTTCTCGAAAATTGCCACCAATATTTTTAAACACGTTAAAGAGCAAACCATTAAACATCTCGATTTAACCCTTTGAGGACTAGCGATGCATATATGTGGTCTGAGAAAAAATTTAATATAGTTTATCGCTGCTTGTAGATACAGTTAGAGTTGAAAAATTGAAAAAAAACGTTGAAATATGATTAATCAAATAGTAATTTATAATGCATATACATTGACAGCCTAACTTGCTGACAAAAAGGTGGTTTTGGATCGTAAAATAAATGGTTATCTCTCAATATTCAAAAATATCCGCAAAGGGTTAAACAGAAAGTGACTTATACCATTTTCAAAATAAACGGGTCATATATCGAAGCATTTTCAACTAAACAAAACGCCCTCTACAGTAATATAGAGCTTCAGAAGCCATGATAAATTCCAAAGTCACTCCTAGGTCAACATTTATACCGTAAACGATACTCGCAAACAAACTAGCGCTCCAACTCGAAAATTCTCAAATCGACACGCAACGTATTAAAACAACTAATTCTCCCGTTCCCATTATAATTAACCAAAGTTTTTTAAGCTCCAATCGTCGTACTTTCCGCCTGAAAGAGCTTTCACGAACCAGTCCGCAATCATCATTAGCACAACGAATAAATAACTAATGTGGTCGAATTGCTACACGGTCGTTCGATTTGCAAAATGTCCGCGTCGGCAAACCTTGCGAATAAGTCTCCCGAAAGTCCGTGAGAACTTAACCAAACTAATCCATAAGGAGAATCGAACGCACATAACCTCGAAAGCGCGCGGTTCCTCGTTTCTGTTGGACTTAATGGACGGTACCAATTAATAAGGTCCACCGGGACTTCTTTGTTACGTTTAAACGCTCCCGACGTGCAGCAACTTCGGACTTTGATCCGTCGGGGGTAACGTGGAATGCAAATTCGATGAGTTCTCACCCGTGGAGTTGCATAAATTTACATAAAAGTCCGTCTTATTACCCGGGTGGGTAGCTTCTTTTCCGTTTGGCGTTACACGCGAGAATGGAGGATGGTGTGCGTTAGTAATATCGATAGCCGGATGGATTTCGTTGGAATCCTTTAGGAGTGGTTGGAATATTGGGGAGTGCTAATGAGAGGACCTGTATTCCGGCCAAAAGTCGTGCGATTCTGCACGAATACGTGGATTGGTAACGGCATTATTCGGGAATTTATCTCGGGCTTAATAAAGTACATTGGCAAACTGTGCAAGTATTTTAGAAAAATATAGAATTTGGTTCTTTTAACACTAGAACTATCGGTGCTTATTAAATAAGTACTTTGGACGAAGAGGAATCAAAAGGTGGAAAAGATGGTTGATTCTGTAATTTATGGTTTATGAGATGGACATAGAATATTTACTCTATGGCTCAACTTCGAAGTTACAGAATTTTTGTAAATGGAAGCCAGTCATTTCGACCGACTTGGTAGTTCTATGTTAATATATTTAACACTAGATTTACGGAAGCCGTCAAATTGACGGATTCCTACTTGCTTATAAACATTTCTCAAATTCACAGAGACGCTGTACAGTAGATGTTTCACGTGTATTTTATAATACAATAATGACTTAACGAATTACCATCTTTACCGCTTGATTCCTCCTTTTTCAAAGTCCATATTTAATATATTGCAATTGAACAGATTTCAGGCCCGTAAATCTAGTGTTAAAGGAAATAAGAATAGATATTGGTTGTATTATCGAGAGATTTACCAAACATGCTTGGATTATGAAATTGTAGCGAGTACTGCGTTAGGTGAGTCTATTATTCCAAAATAGATTTGAAACTTAACACTTCATCTACCGGAAGCCTATTAACCCTTTGACTACGGCAGACTTTGAAACGCACCGGCCGTACCATACGGTAGGAATTCAGTCGCGACGTACACCGAGAACAGCGAAGTTTTCGTTAGGCAAGCGTTTTTGACGAAGTATATTGAAATAATGAAAATACTGAATTCCATTACATTAAACCAATATTATTTATTTATTAATATTCTGCTTTGAATTGTTAGGGCACATACTAAAAAGTGAACATTAATTTTAAGCTTTTTTCACAATGTTTAATAATCTCATTTGATAATGTAAGAACGTGTGATACATTTCAAAACATGGATAAATATAGTGAGAGACCAGAAACAATGCACTTGAGACGGAAGGGATATAAGAAAAAAACGGAATATGTAATTGTTGAATTAACATTCACTTACGTCTGCTTCAAATAAGATTTATTTCAATTATGGTCGATGAAATATCCCGAGCACATATAGGCGCCTCTCGTGGCAATGAATCAAAATAGGTTAAACGAAATAGGCCTATATTGCTACTATAGGTGCCTACATTATCATAAGAGCAATTATAAAATTATAAAACGGCAATTATTTGCGAAACAGGCAAAATTTGACCCGGACGCCTATTAGCGCCTATCGTACCAGCGAACCAAAGTAAGTCAAGCGCCCATTGGCGCCTACAGTACCACGAAGCAAACTTCTTTCAGACGCTAATAGGCGCCAACAGTAGTCAAAGGGTTAATAGGCTTTCTGTTTATCAATACTCATTGGCCGACAGTCTATTAATCTGTTATTACAGATGATAATAAAATAAAACTACGCTGTCTCGGAACAACTGAAGTTAAGACGACATAATGAGTATTTCTTCACATTTTAATTTTAATGTTATAGAGCTTTGCAAATAGGTACATACACTCGTGCATAATGTTGAGAAGAATAAGCGGTAGATAAAGTGTTAATAAGCTATGTTTGAATAATATACAGTTGCCCGAGAAAATAATAGTTACATTTGTCAATATAACTATTCATTTGCGGACTTTGATTTTGAAAAATTCTCCGCACTGGACACATACGATTTAGAGGTGGAGGTGTGCAGCAAGGAGAATCGAATGAGGCAGTGTAAGAGCTTCCAGCTGAATGCCTCCCCCGCTAAAATCAGTTACGTGCACAGCGTGTTCCATACGCTACGACGGAATGATACATGTACAGTCGAAGAAATTGAATTGGACAATGCAGGCACTGGCTGCTGCACCCTGCCCCCATTAAAATGACTCATGTGCATAGTAACTCACGTACTGCACAACGGAATGGTACATGTACAGTGAGGGAAATTGAATATGACACTGTAACTATGAGCAGCCGAACCCGTTCTCCTCTACAATCGATTATGTGTACAGGAAGGATAACTGAACGCGACGCTAGCCATTAGCTGAACACTTCTCCTGCTAAAATCACGTACATGTGCAATAAATTAATATTGCACTACGGAATACACCTAATTCTGTTTTTACACGGTAGATACGTTCTAGACAAAACCGTGTAAAAAAAGACATGGAGTACATACATAGAAAAGAGGGGAGTAGTTCCGTATCCTTCAACCCTTTAAAAAATAGTTAAAATAAATTTATTAAAAAATTTATTTTAAGAATATTTCAGATTTTTTAATCGTGCTAAATCAAATGAAATCGTGTAAGAACGGAATCAATTTTTTTTCTAGACCGTGTTAAATCAAAACCGTGTAAAAAAGACCGTGTAAGAACAGAATTGGGTGTACTATCAAATTTGTAAATTATTATAAGTGTACCGTGACGAAAAAAAGGTGGAGAATCGCTGATTCAGATCGTAGCTTTCCAACGGGGGCGCTACCGTCCACCAGTGGGCGCTGATGACATCTAAGAGAGCTTTTTTGGACCGAGGCAAAAGGGAGCGTTGAGGGCCAACCGTCGCCCCTCCTTGTAAAAATCATCGAACGCATATTTCAACGAACAGTTCTAAATGTCTTTTAACCCTCAGAGTGCCGAAGCATCGCATATTAAACATATGTCGATTGTATACTCACTAACACAAATTTATAAATCTGCCCTATTTTTCAATATATATATAAGAATAGATAGTGCAGAGGTATAAGATGAACGGTACCTCGATCCTTATTCTATGGTAGTATATTTAAAAGATAATATAAAAAGGAATGACTAACAATACAATTCTCACTCATTGTCAGTAACACTTCTCGCCTGTTCGATCGTTCGCCTCATTGTCCGACTGATCTTCATTCGTTCACGTACACACTCTTTCATTCTTACACGCATTCTTTCATCTATTCCGAATTCTGTCGATGATATTTTACCATACACTATCCACTCACGCACAGACCCCTACATATAACATAGTATACTTCACCTACAGCCCACAAAGACAAGAGAAGTCCTCTGGCCTCTGGTTTGTTCTGATTCGCCTGACGGATCGAGACAACCCTCGCTCTGACGTCATTTTCGATTCTAACGCGTGACTGGCCGATAAAGCCGCGCATTCGTTGCGTCGTCATGGGAACGACGAAAGAAATGTTTTATTTTAGGTTGTCATTGGTCGATCACAAGTTTCCAGGAACGATATGGTGGGGATAGGCGGTCCGACCGACCCTCTCCCCTTACCCCGTGCCTCATACCGCGCGCCTTCTTTCAAGTTTGGCTATTATATTGGCCACAAACGACTTGATAGCGCGCAGTAAATCAATGCAGCAAGAGGGGTCGTCGCTCGCACCTCCATTTCGGCCATATCGTTCCTGGAATCCTGAAGCTCGGCCAATCACAACAAAAAACAAAGCACTTGTTTCACATAACGCTTTATCTCTCACTTGCTTTGGTGTGAATCATTCATTCTCTTCGAATTTGAATCTGTGGCTTTTTCGTCCAATAGCGCGTTAGAATCAAAAATATATGTGAACGATTGATGCCCCTATCCGTCCGACCAATCAGACGCGAGCACTTGCCGCGCGCCATCCGAATTGTTGCGTGCTATAGGAGGGGCGCCATCGAATCACTGTTTGAAAAAGTGGGCTTTGATCCAAAAAAGTTGAAAATATGAGTTACATTATTGATTTCAAGAACGAGAGATTCGACATAGTTTTTTCGAAAAAGGTGCGGTAGATTAAAAAAAAAGTTGGAAACCTATGATTTACATCGTCATATCATTAGATCGATGATATTCAATTTCACGGACTGTACAGTGAGCTTGACAAATGGTAAATGAAAAAAGCATCCTTTCTGCACGTCGGAGGTCCCTGGAAGCTCGCTTTCTCACTGCCTTGGAATCTCGGGCACAGAAAATGAGCACATGGTCCCGTCATCATTTATCGCACTCACTGTACAGTCAGCTCGGATAATAGACTGCGGCTGCGGATACGTAATACGTAAGTCAACGGTATAGTTGATCTCAACGTTATCGATAGGGCTGAGCAAACTGGCGAGCGCGGAAGTCGAGGTGAAACAGATGCAGGAGATTCTGAGAAGTATGAAACCGGAACTGGAAAAGGCCGCTGAAGCAACGGCTCGAATGATCGAGCAAATTACGCATGACACGGTAAGTTGATATTTTTTATAGAACTTGGATAAATCGCAATCTTCAATGTTTGCAATTATAATTGTTAAAAATATTGGAAATATTTGACCACTGTGTTTTAACTTATCGAGAACATAACATTTTCTTAGAATCGCGCTAACTTGAGTGATTTTCTTATCTTTCTTTCTCTTTTCTTTAATATATTTTCTCACCGAGGCTATGATGTGAGTCGCTTAGAAGCCAATGCGGTTAACTCCTTGGCCTATAATAACGAGTGGCACTCGTGATGCGATAGATGGAATAGTAAATTTTGAAGATTCCAAAAAATGATGAAATTATAAATATCAGTGGAACACAACACGGTAAAATTGTTTCTATGTTACTAATATTGCTTTCAATTGTAAGATATATCAGGAATCACTGATTAATTTTCATTTTAGAAATTTAATTCTAAATTATTGCACGCACAGTCGCAAAAGTAATCGTGGTGCAACGGGTTAAGTGCATTTTTCGATACTTTCTAATTTTTGTAAATTACAGTGCAATGAAGTTTAATCCATTAAAATTTAGAAAAATCAGAGAATATCAAGAAATGGACTTAACCGCATTGGCTTTTTTTTTTTACAAATAATAATTTTTTTAGGAATTTAGAAATAATTCTCCAGCTTTCTTGGCTAGAAATCGCAAAGTGTTCTGCGTTTATTCTGTGACTGAATAAAAGATTTGCACTTACTAGAAAACAGAAATTGCATTTGATGAAATTAACCCTTTCAGGACTAACGACGCATATACAGGTGGTATGTTATATGGTGGAAATTTTGTAAATTTTAATGCAATAAAGTTTAATCCATTAAAATTTACAAGAATCAGAGAATATCAAGAAATGGAGTTAACCGTATTCTGAGCGACTCAAGTATTCATTAATAATTTAGGAATAATTTTCCAGCTTTGTTGGCTAGAAATCGCAAAGTGTTCTGCGTTTATTCTGTGACTGAATAAAAGATTTGCACTTACTAGAAAACAGAAATTGCATTTGATGAAATTAACCCTTTGAGGACTAACGACGCATATATGTGGTCTGAGAAAGAAATTTAATTATAGTTTATTGCCGCGTGTATACACGATTAGAATTGAAAATTGAAATACAACCGTTGAAATATGATTGCGCAAATAGTAATTTATAATTAACATACATTAACAATCTAACTTTCTGATAAAAAGGTCGTTTTGGATGGCCAAATAAATGTGTATCTCTCAATATTCAAAAACGCCTCCGCCCGCAAAGGGTTAACAGATATTGGTGAACCTTTGAAATCGAAATTTCATTTGTTTGTAAATATAAAATACGAGGCTCCTTTGGGACATTGTGTGGGCAGTATTGTTAAAAAGCAATTTACATATTCTATTACAGCCTAAGATGGATGGTAATTTCTTTTTCGCAGATCGAGGCGGAAAAAACGAGGGCTCAAGCAAAGAAACAGGAGGAGGCCGCTGCGAAATTGAAGGTGGAAAATCAAGCAATTAGAGACGAGGCCGAGGAAGACTTAAGTACGTGCGACTTCATTTACGTATATAGATCTTTTTTTTGTAATTACTGGAGTATTTTTCATTAAAATGTCTAATGTCGAAGGAAAAACGTCTCCTTTGATGTCTTTGAATCATGTCGACCCTTCAGAACGCACAAATAAGTTTTTTTTTCTTATTAACACTAGAACCACCGACGTTAAATCTATTATAGTCTATCATATTAAATAAGTACTTTGAAAAAAGAGGAATCGAGAGGTGGAAACGATGATCGATTCGGTGATTTATGTTCTTTGAGATGGACGTAGAATATTTATTCTATGACTTTTCTGTAAGCTTGGAGAATTTTTGGAAAAAATTGTGTACCGGTCATTTTGACCGGTTGGTAGTTCTAGTGTTAAAATGCTGCACGTACGGACGCTTAAATTAGTCAAAATAAGGAAAAGAAAAGAGACAAATATTTAATACTTGTACAAAATCGGCTCATGAAAAGAATGTTTACATTTCACAGTTTCAAACAGCTAGAAATACTTTTCCAATCCTTGCATTTTTATGCGTAAACATTTATTCACCTGCATTTCTCTTTAAATTCCCAGTCAAAACGAATAATGGGAACGGAAAACTTTCCGAAAGTATTTGACCATTCATGCAAATTATCGATGAATAACAAATTCCCAACAAGCGTGGAATTTTTGCTTCCCTTCTCCGCAGTATTGGTATATTATTACATGTCGCTTAATAGGCGATTAAATAGTAGAATGTTGACGAAATATTCGCCGTGTCAACATGAATAATAATGCTATTTAATTTGAATTTTGGTCTCAATTTCGCAACTGTTACAATCCCATCGTAAATTATGACGTGCAGGTTATTGTTTTGTTGTACCTGCTTCAATTTGTGAGCCTTTGTCTTTCAATATAATCGTTCGTTATTTTTGTGTACCCCGCAATGTAGTCTACAATTCTCTGATAAAAGGATTTTGATGTAGAGAATGAGTATTTATGATGTTTTTGAAAACAAGTATAACAGCGCGCGTCAAGAGGCTGTTCAAAAGTCGCGCCAAATAATGCCTGCGTAATGGCAAATTGATGATAACATACTCTGCCTCTGAATTTTACGGTGTAACCAACAAATTTTCAGTAAAAAGATTGGGGACTATTATTTATATTTTTTGTTGTTGAAACCAAGTATAATAGCGTTACTTTAACTCTAGAATTACCGGTGTTAAATCCGTTATATTTAAATATATTAAATGTGCACTTTGGAAAAAGATTAATCGATCGGCAAAGAAGATGATTAGTTAAGTGATTTATTTTTTATAAGATAATAGTGGATTATCTACTGTGTGGTTCCCCTATAAAGAGGAATTCTTCTAAAAAAAATTAGGAACCCATTACTTTGACTGCCTTGATAGTTACAGCATCGATAAGCTATTCAAAAATCGCGCCAAACAGTGTTTCCGCAGTGGTAGATGACTGTCAACAATTTCCTATTTCTATGTCACGCATTATCTGCATGCCCCATGATTCTTCAGCCAAAAGGATAGAAGAGTAGTACTTCATATTTCATACCATTTTTTAAACAAAATATAATAAACGCCCTTTTATAAATTATTTAAATAATTCATCAATCTCATTGTCAGTCGACTGAGGACGGATTGGAAGAATTATTCGTACCGTAAAGGATTGAATCAGCTAATTTCAAAATATTTTTAATTCCTACTTATGAATATCAACATCATTTTAACACCAAATTATCCTCAAAATTAATACTCCAAAGAAAAAATGAACCAACTTCAAAATATTTTTAATTCCTACTTACCAATATCAATATCATTTTTAACGTAAAATTAGCCGCAAAATTGATAGACCAAAGAAAAAATCAACCAACTTCAAATCATTTTTAATACCGATATCATTTTCTAACACCAAATTATCCTCAGAATTAATATTCCAAAGAAAAAATCAATCAACTTCAAATCGTTTTTAATACCTACTTAACAATATCAATATCATTTCCAACATCAAATTATCCTCAAAATTAATACTCCAAACTACAAAATCAACTAACTTCAGAATATTTTCAATTCCTATTTAAAAATACTAATATCATTTTTTACATCAAATCATCCTCGAAATTGATACTACAAAGTAAAAAATCAACTAAGTTCAAAATCATTTTAATTCCTACATACGAACGCTCAATACCGTTTTTAAAATGAAATCGCAGTTAAAACTTACAAACCCGTTTGAATTCACAAAAGAACGTAATCTTAAATAAAATAATTCAAACCTGAAAGACATCCTTTTCCTCTCCAAACTCCCATGAAACGTAGAAACGTGGACGCGACACATCCATCAAAAATCAATCCTTTGCAATTGTATTGGACTAATTGCGCGTCGCCCAGCGAAATTTAACTGGTACACCAATCAATAATCTATTTGTCGCTGCTAGGCATCGCGAAACCGATGCTGCTGGCCGCCGAGAAGAGCTTGAAAGCGCTCAATAAGAACGACATCACCGAGGTGAAAGCAATGTTGCGGCCACCAGTAGGCGTACTATTGGTCATCGAGGTTATCTGCATCATCAATAACGTGAAACCCCATAAGGTTTGCGCGAATTCAAGCAAAAACTTTTCTTTTACAGGAAATAAGTTATTACGCTGATAATTATCAACCTAATTATTACATAAGTATGTAGAAGGATTAGCTTGAATGCCATTTTATTTATTTTATTTATTCTATTCTTTATTATTTATGTATTCTATTATTTTGGGATTAGCTTGAATATTTTATTGCATTTGAATAAGTTCTACAAGGAATGTTATAGTTTAACCTTTTGACCTAGAATTCTTTTTATGTATTTTTCGACTTTGGACTGATGTGGTAATCTTACGAGGAACATACTCTTTTAGGTGGCTTCCGAACCACCAAGGCCATGATAAATATACTGCGCGCAAAAGACTCGATGGCCTGCGGTATTACACAGGGTTAATGCTCCGCCTATCCCCACCATATCCTTCCTGGAAGCCTAAAGCTCGGCCAATAACAAGCGAAAATAAAACACTTCTTTTGTCGTTCACATGGCGACATAACGAATGTGCGGCTTCTTCGATCACTCGCGCGTTAGAATCGAAAATGGCCTGCGAACGAGGGATGTCTCTATCCGTCAGGCGAATCAGAACAAAACACTTGCCACAGGCCGACAAGTTCTTTGCACCCAGTATATGTATATGTATATCATTTAGAAAAATGTTTCAGAGATGATGAACATTTCAACTTGGGCATACTATTTGCCGGTTCGAGTTTTCTTATTTAGGGTTCTGTATTTCGTTTTTAATTATTACGATCATTTCACCAAGAACCTACAGTTTTAGGTTAGTTTTAAGTTGGTTTTAAGCCCCCAACGCTATGATATATCTACAGATCGAAAAGCTAATCACGCAATTGCAACATTAATTTGCAAGAAAACGGTTCATTAATGACTCATGGTTCCTCTCAGACATTTTACTTGCGCAACAAGACGAATTGAATGAGTCAAGAATAAAATTTGAATGTAATTTGCAATCCTTCCGCAAATTTAGCAGCTCGTTTTTTACAAACGTCCACCGGTATAAAGGTGTAGAGCAACGTCTTGTGCTTTGTGACAAATCATTTTGAAACACCCTGTACATGTTACACAGGAACAGTGCCCTTGAAGGGCTGATGGATATTTGAACTGAAGTCCACTGATTGCGAGACCGAGACTCTAACTTCATAACCTCAACAATTTCTTTTGTGATTGTGTATACATGCCGTTATTAACCTAATTTACCATCAGTTGCTGCAATGCGGTTTACGTTAAAATAGAATTAATAGTAAAAAAAGATTTGACGGCGTCTTCTTCCATTTTTCTCTATTTTTTTGTTTATTTAATTATTAATAAAATTTAATTTATAATTTAATTAAAATTTAATTTAATTTAATTTTTCTTTCTATTTATTATTTATCTCTACTTTTCCTGTAGGATGCTTTAATTTGACGAACTTTATATTTTATTCAAAGAGATACATAAGACTGGTACAGTTGCTCTCACATGTGGCTGACTGAACTTAAACGGAAGTGAAAGTAGAGGTCGCTAACAGAAGGCGATCGCAACAAACATGTCGGCGTACAATTGACGAACACAGCGCGGTCTTTTGAATTATAGTAGTATTCCGAGAATTCCATTTCCTCTGGAGCGAACGTACTATGTTTTTTTTTAGGTCAAGGGGTTAAAAGTTATCAGGAGAAAGTGGCTGCACTTGTTCCATTACATTTAATGTTATTTAACTGTTTTCTGCCATTGAAAGCTGCGACTTTTAATAAAATGAATTCTAAAAGCTTGACCCAACCACATCTTGCTACTATGGGCATTATAATCCTCTGCAAATGCCAATGGAATTTAATTGTCAACCACTTGCCGCTCGAAGGAAACCAAAATACCGTTTTCACAGGTGGAGGGTGGGAAATTTTCCACTGAGGTCAAATTGGATTATTGGACACCCGGTAGCCTAATGCTGGCCGATCCAGGACACTTCTTGTACACCATGGAGAATTATGACAAAGACAGCATCACCGACGAGATGATGGAGAAGGTGAAGGTCTACGTCGAAAATCCAAATTTTCTACCGGAGAAGGTAGCCATTATAACTTTTAAACACTTTTTCATATTCACCTATATTCCAATTTAATAACAATGTTTGAAAACCATAAAAAAGTGTCCGGTAAGAAAAATACTGTGTTCAAAGTTCTGTAATTATAAATATTGACATTAAAAAAGTAAAATCCTCCTGACGATATATCTATTTGTGTCTTTAAGCTTTCTACTTGCCAAAGATGTAATTTTAATAAAAAAAACTTTCGCTTCAGTAAAAATAATGAAACTAGCGAAAAACTGACGGCGTTCAACGTATGAATTGTACATAATTTTAAAAAGGCACCGAGCAATCTAAGAAATTAAAAAGACCGTCACGCAATAAACTTCAGAAAACTTTGAAAATCACCGATCTAAACAAACTATTTAGTATTCAAACAATTAGTACTACAATTTTGAGTATTAAAAATCACTAAAACAAAATTTCCCGCCCAATTACCGATGGTGTTCAACGTATGAATTATACATAATTTTAAAAAGTCTCCGAGCAATCTATAAAATTAAAAGCACCGTCACCCAATAAAACCCAAAAAACTTTAAAAACCACCGATCTAAACAAACTGTCTAGAATTCAAACAATAAAAATACACTATTAAAAATCACTAAAACCAAATTTCCCGCCAAAATACCGATGGTGTTCAACGTATGAATTTTACATAATTTTAAAAGTCCCCGAACAATCTAGAAAATTAAAAGAACAGTCACCCAATAAAACCCAAAAAACTTTGAAAACCACCGCTCTAAACAAACTATCCAGAATTCAAACAATGAGAACTACAATTTTAAGTATTAAAAATCACTAAATCAAAATTTCCCGCCCAAAGATCCGCCACGTCTCAAAAGCCTGCCACTCGTTGTGCTTATGGGTCCACGCGATGTACAATTACTACTTGGTGAGCAAAAAAGTGAAGCCAAAGATGGAGGCACTGGCGCAAGCGGAAGCGATGCTCGAGGAAACGGAAAGGATGTTGACCGCCGCGATCGAGAGGCTGAGGGAAGTCGAGGAGGGTGTCGAGAGGCTACAGAATATTCTGCGCGAGGAGGAGGAGAAAAAAGCTGAATTGGAGAAACAGAAGCAGCTCTGCGAGGAGAGAATGGCGAGGGCTGTCAGACTGATCGTCGGCTTGGCGGACGAACAGAAGAGATGGATTTTGACCGTCGCTGAGCTGAATAAATCCTTGATAAATGCTGTGGGGGATATTCTTCTTTCGTCTGGTTAGAATAATTTCAGTTTTTTTCTATTCTTTCTACCTTTTTTACCTACTTCTGTATTACTCTTTGTGTTCGTCGCTTTTTCTACCGTTTTTGGCTTCTATTTCATCCATGGTTCCTGTCTTTTTCTACTTTCCTCCGTGTTTCTGATCTTGTTTCTCTTTCCCTCTTCTTTCTGCTGCCTCTTTTCGCCTCTGTTTATGTTTCCTTCTCTTTCTCTTCGCGCTTCCGGCGCATGTTTCCTACCGCCTTCCTGCTTTCTCGCACCCCACACTTCCTGTCTTCTCTTCTCTTCCTGTTTTTATCTCTCTTGTACCCTTTGCGCTATTTTTCTTCCTCTTTCTCCCCCTGTTGCACCGTCTTCCACTCTGATTTTATTCCACTTCTCCCACTTCCTTTCTGCTTTCGCTTTTTTCTAATTTTTTATCTTAACAATTGCAAAACAGAATCAGCATAATGCATTAATGAGCTTGCGTAAGATATATTGTTTATAATTATGATAAGCCACGTCAATGATGCTCTACTGTCTCTTTTGGGGCGGAGAAAAGTGAAAGCTCGGTCAACAATTACTAAAATTTCATTTTTTAAATTTTCGATTTATCGGAATGTAAAATAATGAAGGTTGATTTACGTGTTACGAAACGAGCACCACTTCGTCTTTGCGAGGGAAAGTATTAACTCGCGAATATTAAATGTATATATATATATATATATTTACACACACACACACAATATTTATATCGTGTTCAACAAGCTTATCTTACATAAAAAATATTAATAAAAACTTGCTACACCCGATTTCAAATTAAATATAAAAATCCGTCTCGAAAGGGTTAACTCGCTGTCAGTAAATATAGAAAACCTTCAAAAACTACATTTGTTTTCTATTTGAATTACTCTGGTTTTACACAGAGTTTCATTTTTGTTTGAATTTCTAGTTTGGCCAACGCCACTCGTAAATTAATTTATTTATCGAATGCACAGAACACTCGAGAAACATTTTCAGTTGCAAAAATCCAAAAACAAACGCGCGACTACAGCGTAACAATGTGGAACGGACATTCTTTCGTCAATTCGCGTATTTTCGCGCAACCGGATACAATACAATCTACGGAAACTATCTGAAATAACTCAATGAAATATCCACTCGCATAAAATGAATTTTCATCCAGGGGTTTGCCTGGAATTTAACGAAATTTCCATGCCGGTCATAATTAACGAACTCACGGCCTACAGCTAAACCCAATTTCCCTGATAGGCCCTTAAGGTCTCTCCCCATATCTCCGAGCCGAAAGCGAGATTACGTATTCGGAGTAATATGCTCCACAGCCACCTTTCTGCCGTGTAATTTTTTATTACCGAGGCGAAAGTATCGAAAAATTCAATTTCACTTCGGGGCAATATGTTCAAGATTTATCGAATCCCTTTATAAAGAGGCCCTTCCTGTGCGGAGGTGAGATTCAGATTTTTCCGTCCAACGATTATCGTTTCGATGGATTTGGACGATTAGCGAGTAAGAGATCTTCTCAGTAGGGGATTTATTAATTTTTATTGGAAATTCAGTGGTCCTTGAGATGTCTATTTAGTTATTCTGTAAAAGATATTTTGCAGTGAACGAAACAAATAATGTAAAAGGCAGGGTGCAGTGTGAACACCATTGGTTATAGCTGGTTTATTACCTCACACTATTGACACTATAAGCATTACTCTAACCTAAGATTACTATTGATACTGAAAGTACACACGTTTGACATATTCTCTAACAAATGAGAGTAACCGGAAGTGCCTGGGATTCGAGCTTTAGCAACACATACTAATAGGGGTCGCTAACAGCCAGATGGGAAAAGCAAACCGCTTCAAATAATAATCCGACGGTGTTAAATCCATGGAATATGCTGGATGCACCAAACTAACCTTTTCAGCTGTGAAATGTTTTCCTAGTTTCACATTATCGAGCAGCAGCATCGCTATTCTTCGATTGACAAGACTAGATCGACGCTCATCAAGTTTCAGCTGCAATCTTTCGAGCTGTTCAGAATACAGTTCTGCATTAGCTGTTTCGATGCGTTTCAGAAGCTGATAGCTGCGCACTCTGTTGCCGCGCAGCGGCAACATTCTAATGGAACCTGATAACTCCGTTGCCAGATGAATCCGATGTACAGGCGACCCTCGACTATCGCACAATTCGCCATTTCGCACATTTTTAAAAGTTCAGCTTTTTAAAGATTTTTGTCGATATTGCAAAAATTATTCGTTTCCATGCAGTCGCTCCCATGGAGCGCTGTAGCTCGCGCGCACTTACACATTGCGTATTAGATGTTCTCTAATATTGTAGTGCTGCTTCTAGTATTGCCTACTAGAGGTTAAAGAATCTCAAGCTTACAAAAAAATACATAGAAACTTTTAAACACTCCGTATTGTCTTATTTACTTGTACTGAGAAATAAGTATTAGGTTGGTAGAAAATTAATGTCGGTTTTCAAACTTTATCTTTAAATACACATGTTGAGAATGGGAATAACTTTTTTTAATCGAAATCAGTTCCATTACAATTTACACATTTTTCCCAACGAGAAACAAGTTTTTTAATAAATTTTTGTTTCTAAAATGGTATAAGAAAACAAACCGATTAAAATGAACGGCTATTTTAAAATTAAGCGCACAAAGTTTGAAAACTCGAAAACCAACATTAATTTCTTACCAACCTAATATATTAAAATACAATCTTTAATGTTTTTTCTATCCCTTTAGTTTCAAGCATCCAACATTCGCACATATTTTCAGGAACCAATTACGTGCGAAAGTCGAGGGCCGCCTGTATTGTTATAATTTTTACATCCTATTGTATTAATAAACCAACACAAAAGTCTCAATGGTACAATTAGAAAAGGCAATCTACGCGAGATTGGAGGATCGCAGCGTTATCTAAAATTGTACAATATTACTTCACGACAGGTGTAATACTCTCAAGAGACCCCTATCTTCATTTCCAGGTGCAATAGCCTATTTGACGCCTTTCACGGACACCTATCGCGAAAGCCTCCTGACATCCTGGCAAAAAGTCCTCGGCGAGGGTGTTCCCTGTACTCCAGGTGGCAATCCCGTATCGATTCTGGGCGACCAAGTGGAGATAAGAAAGTGGCAGATCGAAGGTCTACCAAGAGACACGCTGTCCGTGGAGAACGCGGTTCTAGCGATGCACTCGAATCGTTGGCCTCTCTTCATCGATCCTCAGGCGCAGGCGAACAAGTGGATACGGAATATGGTGAGCGAAAAATGATCCTTTTCTCTCGGGAGATATGGAGTTGAAACAACTTGATTATTGGGAAGAAAATGGGTTGTTTCGATGATACGGAATAAACCTGGTATTGTAGCTGCGTTGTATTAGGTTGGTACATATGAAATGTCTAATTAGGTCTACACACTATATTTTGGACACATTTTGTAAATAGGTAGCCGTAGAATTAATAATTTTACAGTTGGAACAGGTTCTTTGGCTGAATACGCAATAACTCAGAATTAATTATCGAAATAACAATCTATCCCTGATTTCTGGTATAGAGTATAATTTAACGGAATATTCAATAGCGTAGAAATAATTTGATCGTATCATGATCCACTGATATGTTTAATTTACGGCAGGGGGTTAAATCATAATTTGAGAAAAATCTCCCAGCAGCGACCGTGATTTGAATTAATACGTCCAAGCCGTAGAGTAGTGGTACGCCCATGCCCCTATGTGTGACGCAGCACAATCAAATTGCGGTGAAATCTTTAACAATTGTTCCTGTCTAAACGGTTTCTCTGGGATATATGGTTCCTTTCAAACTTTTTTTCTTCTCAGTACGCAGAATACATTGATGTAATAAAAAAATTTAACATTAATTTTCAATATTATAAACAATTTTGCGGCAAGTTTCTTTTACAAATGTTCACCGATCCAAGGATGTACATTCACCCCCAGAAGACTTGATCATTAATTTTTTTACACCCTGTACTCATTTAACCCTTTGCACTCCGAGTAATTCCTATTATGAGCTATCAGCTATTCCAGGACTATTTACATGGTGGCAGAGCACATCTGTGGAAAATTGACAATCTTACTTTGTCACCAAAAGAGAAGCGTATACAATTTAAATTTATTTTTTACAATATATAAAAATACAGCGGATTTACATGACAACGGGGTTATCAGCTTCTATTAAAATGTCGCCTCCGCGGCGACACGGAGTGCAAATGGTTAATTCACTCAATGCTGTTTTTACACGATTTTGATTTAACACGAATTAGAAAAAAAGTTTAATTCTCTTTTTACACGGCTTATTTTGATTTAACACGATCGACCCAAATTCTAAGAACAAAATTTTGATTTACTGTGGCCTAGCCAAAACACAAACACAGCGATTAAGTACTGAATTCGTTCTTAAATCCGCTGAAACATCGGGACCACAGGAGGCTAGTCTTACTTTTGTTGAAGAGATTACAGAAAGAATTTCAACAATGGAGCACGAAGGTGATAACCCAGACATTTCTAATGACAGCAGTAATATTGCAGTCTTACGCAAACGTATGCGTTTATTGTCAGAAAGTGACATCGAATAAAATCTTTTTAAAATGTTTTTTTCCTTTTCAAATGATAATTTACTTTGTATGATACATGTGCAATCTCTATGAAACAATATTTTTAAGATCCTCACATGAAAACTCATGATTTATTGTATTATTTTTGCTGATTTCTTATGACGGGAACCAATCTTCTATTTTTCCATAGACGCAGTATATTTTTTTACACGAATTTTTATTACACGTATTCTTCAGGAACGTATCTACCATGTAAAAACAGAATTAAGTGTACATTTAAAAACAATCGATTTAACGCCGATAGTTCTAGTGTTAATAAAATTGTTGGAACGGTATTACGCAATACAGCAGCTCTCACTCGAGCGAAATAACTTTTGTTAGAACACTTCTTCGATAACTTCGGCTCCTCGTCAGATATCCTATCCAAATAGAACAAAGCACCTCCTATCTATCCTATTGAACGTGCTATAACAATAAGAAGACACAAAACATCCAACTCACTGTCTTTGTCACGGAATAAAACCCCACGAGCACAGAAACGCTTTTCAATTCGAACACCGATGACTGTATTTCGGTCGGGAAAAAAAGCGATTGTTGTTCACGAAGAAAGTGGAAATCCGAGGTCGAGAGTGCTACTCGACGAAGCGGGGAGCAGAAAATCATCCATCGTCGCTTCGAGTACCGTACTCTATACATCCCGCCTCGGCAATCAACCTTAATCTCTTCTGCTGGGTTAATAAGTCTTCCCTGAAATTCAGTGCCCGAAAGACTGAAGATTCTCACCGTATTCCGGCGAATTTTGAGGAAATTTAATGAACCTGGGAATTCAATTTCGCTTTTTCACCGTGCGAAAGATTTCGTCGATACAGCAGACACTTTATAACTACTAAATATTCAGTGGATTGTTCCTATGATTTTTTTTCCTGAATTGTTGAAAGTAATTGCTTTGTGATTTTTTACGTGTTTTTACTGGAATTTTTGCCGAGTTGTGGATGGTCATTGAGGTCTTTCATTGTGCGAAAAATCGTTTAATTTTCGGTACCGTGGGACGGAATGTGAAATTCAGTTTTATCGGAGCGTGGACGTTTGGTAAATTCCGTTTGCACGATTTTACAGTTTTGTAATCTGTAATGAGTAATTTTCATTTTAATTTGTCACGTTTCGCGGGACTTTTAAGGTTTTTGTACCAACGTTGTAAAAAAATTTGCAAGTTAACGTGTATTCGATATAAATGCATTACGAATAGCACGGAGAGATGTCTGCCCAGATTTGTAAAACGTGAAAACTAACTTTAACCTTTTGAACCCGTTGAAGCACAGAAAATTAAAAAAAATTGAACCTAATTTAACCCCTTGCCCTGCGATTTCTTTTGTGACTGCCACCGCAATAACTCAGAATTTAATTGCTAAAATAAAAATTGATTAGTGATTCCCGATTTATCTTATAATTTAATGTAATATTAATATTACAGGTATAATATTATCACGTTGCAGCTCATTGATATTTTGAATTTGATAGGTTTTTAAAAATTTGAAAATTTCTTATCCCATTTACCTCATCACGAGTGTCACTCGTCATTGTAGGGCAAGGGGTTAATTGAAATTCTAATCCTTTATCTCCATACCTATAATCTTTGATCGAATAAGTTTATTCATATTGGCATATTCTTTCATGATATCATTAATTTCAAAATGTAACGTCACGATGGTGGTATAACTTATGGGGTGGTTTTTTGACTATAAACTATAAACCAGTGATGGCGAACCTATGACACCCATATCATTTTGGGCGACACGCAACGACAGAGAAAAAAAAATTGCATAATTCAAATATTTGTCTCTGCAATCGAAGCATTATCAGACACACTTCAACAGCAAAAAAGTCACTAATTTCTAGTTTTCCGTACCGTTTAATTATCATTGTTTTTCTGGTTTTTTTCATTCTATACATATTGTTTTGTCGATTTTTCTTTGTTAAATGGCATTTCACCTCTTGGGTACTGTGGGCGCATATACGCGCTCAGAAATTTTGCTTCTGTGACACGGAGAGCGCATATAAGCGCTCAACACAGTTTGGTTTTCTGACACGGAGGGCGCATATAAGCGCTCAACACAGTTTGGTTTTCTGACACGGAGGGCGCATATAAACGCTCAACACAGTTTGGTTTTCTGACACAGAGGGCGCATATAAGCGCTCAACACAGTTTGGTTTTCTGACACGGAGGGCGCATATAAGCGCTCAACACAGTTTGGTTTTCTGACACGGAGGGCGCATATAAGCGCTCAACACAGTTTGATTTTCTGACACGGTGGGCGCATATAAGCGCTCAACACAGTTTAGTTTTTTGACACGGAGGGCGCACATAAACGCTCTGAATAATTTATCTATGATTATTGAAATGTTTTCACAAAAACGCATCTCTACCCAGAACTTTGCCGTTCTCGGCAGACATTGTAAATGAATTCCTATCCGTATGGTACCACCGGTGCGTTTCAAAGTCTGCCGTAGTCAAAGGGTTAATAAAGTTAATCACTTAGTTTTAAATTACACGGGTTCAGTTAAGTTTCTAGGCTACGATATTATTAATTAGTTTTAAGGGAATCTATTCGGTTTCTTCGCGGACGAGTACCGATACTCTTTGGTGGCTCGTCTTAGATTAAATTAGAGTAGGACCGTATACTCTTTTTTACTAAAGTTTAGACGTGATTTACTTCAAGCGAAGGCAGAGAGGGAGAGAGAGAGAGTGAGAGAGAGAGAGCGAGGGTGAGGAGGGAGAAAGGTGAAAAGAGAGAATATTTATAAGGCAACACGAAAAGTTGTCAACGAAGGCCAAACGATTTCATCAAATTTCTTATTTTCGGTCGTTTTAACATTCGCCTTCCCTCCTTGGCGGAATCGTAACTGCTCGGAAGAGTTATGACTTTATATTACGCGATATTACCCGTCTGAGCCTTGATTTTGGAACGACAAATTCCCATCAGCACTTTTCGCCAGAAAATTCGCGTAAAAAGAGGCCGCGACGGTTAATGCTTTCTTTTTTTTTACGTGTCAACCTGCGACACTATATACTACGGGGTAATACGAGGACTCGGCGATTTCGGGGGAAAATGTAAATGAGCACGTTTCACGTGCAAATTTTCAGATTTATACTCTGTTATATTCTTTATCTCATTTCTGTGATTTCTTCGCGTAATCGACACAGAAATGGAGAAGTTTCGTGCAATTTGTATGAACGAATGTGAAGGAGACATTTCATTGTTGATTTATCGACTTAACTCTTTGAGCAACATATTCAATTTTTCACCTCCGGTTTTCAAGATAAGCTGGAAAATACGATGTCATGCACATCAGGATAATAAATAAGGAGGAGATTTTTAATCTACTGCAACTCAGAAACTTAACATATTGCAATTTTGTACAAACGGCTGATGCAACTTGGAAAATACGATTTTTTAAATATCCTTGTAAAAATGTATCATAATTATATGTATTTTGAGTTGGAATAAAAGTTTCGGCTATTTATATAAATAATTTGACCGATGGAGAAATATTATTACACTATTTCTTTATTTATGATGTTACACCATATTCTGTAAATGAGTCGTTTTTTTTTATGTAGTTTTTTGGAAATTTTTTTCTCGTTATTATTAATGGCACCACATTTGTGAGTTTAAAAATGAAATACGAAGAAAAATGACACTGTAACTTATTTTATCAAAATTATTTTTACCTTCTGCAAATTTGATCGACAAAATAAAGTGTTTTGCTACTTCAGGAAACATATTTCTGAGAGTAGTGACACTTTTCTCGGAACTTTACGATATCCTGGCCACTGGCGATCGCCGTTTCAAGGAATTTCTTATAACATATTTGAAATTTACTATTCCTCGAAATCGAAAATGGGTATATGTTGCGGACTTTTGCGTGGAACAGACATTCTTACGGAAAAGTGTATCGACAGTTTATTTTTCAGAGCAAACAGCTTTCACCTACCCTTTTTATAAAATCAAATTCCTGCAAAATTCCGGGTATTTGAAAAACAGCCGTTGGCAAAATTGTTTAAATAATAGAGAGATATAAAAAAACAAAGTTTACCGGTAAAAAATTTTATCTTGTTGTTTTTCGATATCCTGACGGAAACAAATATCTCGGTGCGACAAATTGGAAACTTTTGATACCGATAATTTTTTTAAAGAGAGGCACAGTAACAAAAAAATTGGAAACGCTGCCCCAAGTGACTCGAAATCTGCGTAAAACTAAATTAAAACTGTTGATAAGTTCAAAGTGCGAAGCATTAAAGAGATAGATAGTAATCCATCGATACAGACTGCGCGTTATTTGCACGGCAGTCGCTGCACTGCGCAGTTCAGTAACTAGTGACCAAAACAGTACCCGGAAATATGATACCATTCTTAGTATTTAAACGATAATAATTGCAAATAAATTAAAAATATCTATTTTTTATTCATTTTAAGTAGCTTTGTAAGCTATTTTAATTTTGCTCAACTCAATTTGCAGATTCCTCCAATAATAATGAGTAATGAAATATAAACAAAAAAATCCGAAATTGATAATGAAAAACAAATTCATTTTAACATAACAACGGCAAACAATTTTAACATAATGAACGAACAAAGATAATAAAAGGATAATAGAAACAATTTAATAATCAATTCCCGCTTTTTTTTTACGGTATCACAACTATTTGTCTGGTTCAAGTGTAAGGTGCTAAATAAAACTGGACTTATGTGCCAGTTATCAACATATAAACTGTGACCTTTCTCGAGATCATCCTTCATTAGAGTCATTTTACCGGATTTACCGAAATTTTTACCCAAAGTTCAGAGGGCGTATATATACGCCTTTACTATATATTGATGGACTTGTGAGGGCGTATATACACGTCTTGCGTATATATTGATGGACTTGTGAGGGCGTATATATACGCCTTTTATAGTCAAGGGGTTAATAACTAAAATGTATTCACAATTCTATTTAATTTCCATTAACCCCTTCATAAATGTCTCATATAACCTGTTCCATCAGTTCAAAGGAAGCGGACTGTCAATCGTGAAAATGTCTGACAAAGACATACTTCGAGTGCTCGAAACTTGCGTACGATTCGGAAGAACCTGCCTCATAGAAAACGTCGGAACAGAATTCGAGGCTGGATTGGATCCTGTTCTCATGCGATCGGTTTTCGAACATGGCGGTCAACCGAGTCTTAAAATCGGCGAGAACATCATTCCCTATAATTCTGATTTTCGTCTGTTTCTCACCACGAGACTACCGAATCCTCATTACACGCCGGAAGTGTCGGTGAAGATATTGCTCGTCAATTTTGCCCTCACTGTCACGTAAGTTTAATAATTTGAACTTTAACACTCGGAGAACAGTTTTTAGGGAGACTTGTCGCGTTTACTGTTACTTGAAAGATCACGCAGGTTCACGATAAATTGCAAACGTTAAGAAATGAGTCAGTCGCGAAAGGAAAATTCGGAGGGTGAATGCAACAGTGCGATAGTTAATTCTCCAATACTTCTACGCGCGGCAACTTTTAATATCCATACACTACACAGCGCTGCGACATTTAGTTTTCCTGCACAACAAAGCGAGTGAATATTTAATCTTCCTATACGGTAGAACGCACCAACATTTAATCTTCCTACACTACACAGCGCACCAACATTGAAACTCCGTATATTACAAAGCGCGCCAACATTTAAACTCCCTATATTAAACAGCGCGCCAACATTTAATCTCCACACGCTAGAGAGCGTGCCAACATCTAATCTTCGTATACTATACAGCGCACCAATATTTAACCTTCCTGCACTACACAGGGCGCCAACATTTAAACTCCGTATATTACCCAGCGCACCAACATTTAAACTCCCTATGTTACACAGCGCGCCAACATTTAATCTCCAAACACTAGGGAGTGTACGAACATTTAATCGTCCTATACTATACAGCGCACCAACATTTAATCTTCCTACACTATATAGCGGGCTAACATTTAAACTCCGTATATTACCCAGCGTGCCAACATTTAAACTCCGTATATCACACAGCGCGCCAACATTTAAACTCCGTATATTACACAGCGCGCCAACATTTAAACTCCCTATATTACAAAGCGCGCCAACATTTAATCCTCCTTTACTGCAACGCGCGTCAACTTTTAATATCCATACACTACACAGCACTGCAACCTTTAATTTTCCTGCACAACACAGCGAGTGAATATTTAATCTTCCTATACTATACAGCGCACCAACATATAATCTACCTACACTACACAGCGCGCCAACATTGAAACTTCTTATATTACAAAGCGTGCCAACATTTAAACTCCCTATATTACACAGCGCGCCAACATTTAAACTCCCTATGTTACACAGCGCGCCAACATTTAATCCTCCTTTACTACAACGCGCGACAACCTTTAATATCCATATACTACACAGCGCTGCGACCTTTAATTTTCCTGCAGAACACAGCGAGTGAACATTTAATCTTCCTATACTATACAGCGCACCAACATATAATCTTCCTACACTACACAGCGCGCCAACATTGAAACTCCGTATATTACAAGGCGCACCAACATTTAAATTCCCTATATTACTATATAACTCCTCTATATAACCTATATAACTCCCTTATATTATAATCTCCGCACACTAGAGAGCGTGCCAACATTTAATCTCCCTACTCTACACAGCGCGCCAACGTATAATCTTCCTACACTACACAGTGCGCCAACATTTAAACTCCGTATATTACACAGCACGCCTACATTTAAACTCCGTATATCACAAAGCGCGCCGACATTTAAACTCCCTATATCACACAGCGCGCCAACATTTAAACTCCGTATATCACAAAGCGCGCCGACATTTAAACTCCCTATATCACACAGCGCGCCAACATTTAAACTCCGTATATCACAAAGCGCGCCAACATTTAAACTCCCTATATCACATAGTTCATCAATTTCAACAGAATGATTGAATTTAACAAGGAACTATGTTGGGTAAGGAGAAAAAGACTCAAAGTCGCAATCATTAGATCCGAATTCAAAATCCTTTATCCATTATATCTGACAAGTTTTTCCTAAATTATCATTTAATATAGCATAACCTCGCTGGTGCAGAACCCACTCAAAACTAAAACAGTAAATCCTAAGTAATAAATTGATCGTTTCTTTTTGGCTCTAATCAGCTAAAGCCGAAAAGATAAAACAGAAAAGAAAGACAAAATCTAACAAACGATCCTTAACGACAATTTTACTGCAAAGCGGATTGGAGGATCAGATGTTATCTCTGGTGACGATTCAAGAAAGGCCGGATCTCGAGCAGGCACGAAACGCTCTAATAATATCGAACGCGGAGATGAGAAGAGAACTGAAGGAAATAGAGGACAGGATCCTCTACAGATTATCCGTTTCCGAGGGCTCCGCCGTCGATGACATCGATCTTATCCTCACTCTCGAGGCGTCGAAAGTGAAGAGCGAGGAAATCAAGGTAAACGTTGACACAGAGGATACTTACAGTTGGGAATTTCTCTTCCGGTATAAGAGACAAAGCGTGACAATGCGGAAGGAAACTCTTCGAGTAATCGGTGTTGGGTTGTTGCCTTTGAACGACAAATGAAATTACTTCTTTTGTATCAAAATTACTGACCTACTTTCAATTTTGCTTTGTATTACGAAAATAGAGTTTGATAGTGTGACATCGAATTGACAATTTTGTATGATTAAATGTTGATCTTTTGAAATCTAACATTTATTTTGGTGCAAGTAGAGTATCGAAAAAGAATAATCATTTCGATGCAATGGGCACATTCGTTAAAAAATTTTTGTTAAGAATTTAATTATGGAAGTGCTCGTTAAATAAATAATACTCGTGTAACAAAATTTCAAATAAAACTGCCAAAAGGGCGACAGTTACCAACCTGTATAACCATTAAAACTACCAAGACGGACAAAACGACCGGTTCTCAATTTTTTCTAAAAATTCCCCAAAATTGATTGGCAAACTATGCAGTAAATATTCCATTTCTATCCTGTAAAACCTAAATTACTTAACGCCAACCGTACCGACACTTTACGGATACTTATTTTTACCATAGCAGACCGGTGACCGGCGCTATTTATTTTAATAAAATTTCATATGACTTTAAAATTGTAATAATTGAGAATTTTCTAATACATTCAATATTTAGATATTGGCATTGAAAAGGTAAAGTCCTTCTGTTTAGACATCTATATATAACATTCGATACGATGAACCAAACAATTTCTTCTCAATTTTTTCACTCTTATTATATTAGAAATTGCTTATTATTGACACGTTGACCTCCATAGGGGTCGCCGATGACAGACGCTATTTATAATAATTCCATAAAATTTCATATGACTTTAAAATTGTAATATTTGGGAATTTTCTGATACATTCAATATTTAGATTTGGCATTGAAAAGGTAAAGTCCTTCTGTCTATATATCTATGTAGGATCGTGAAAAAGAAACAGAGGCGCGCGGCAACCCATCCGCGCACCGGTACTCGGCCTGCGTTGCTTAACACCGGAAATCTGGGTCAGCGCGGCTCCACTGCGCCAGCGACCTCTCCCGGATGTTAATTCCTTTTCACGTCCTTTTCCCCTAAGTTCATATAGAAGTTTACGCCCCGATTCCACATGTATAAGATTATTTTTTAATGACAAAGCAAGATATTCAATTTTCCACGGATGTGCACTCGAACCGTGTAAATAGCCCTGGAATAGTTGGTAGCTCATAATAAAAATTACTCGTTGTGCAGAGGGTTAGTAGTACAAAAAATTATGTATTTTCATTTCATTGAAACGGTGATTTGACCGCCTATGATACGGTTAGAATTAATTGGTCATCCTTTTCACCTCTCGTTTTTTCTTTTTCCAAAGTAATCGTGAGATATATGTAAATATAATAGATATAGCGGCAGTAATTCTAGTGTTAAATTTAGCAAATTTAACGCCGGTGATTCTATCTTTAAAATGCAAAAATGCCACAGAAAAATACTCCTGTATTAATCGCGCAAAACGAAGCAAAGTTGCGTGTAATCTGCCGCGAGAGGGTGCTGTTAGCAGCTAAGAAGATTGCAGTAGAAAAGCTCAAGCGTATTAAGTCATTAGCACGTTAGCTGTTACGCGCATTTATGAGAGAATCGCGGTTAGGCCACGCGCACTGCTTGTAAGTGCATATTGTGGTACTGTGGTATAGCAATGTCAAGCGTATAGAACAGATCCGGAAAAGTCTCTACAGTACGAAGGTACTGCAAACAATGTCATAAAGAAAATACGCCACGACTTGGAAGAGAAATGGCCAGAAGAATGACAAAGCAAGTTGCCATATTTTGTGACACCTGTGAAGGAGAACCGTTTTTTTATTTGAACTGTTTCAATAAAATCCATTAAAGTTTTTTGATAAGTAATATTTAAGTACATTAGTGATACAATCCTTAAATTACTTAAAATTTATGAAAACAATGTAATTTTTTAGTTTCATACCGCATTTTATACTGTCAGTCACTGATGACTGACGCGGCCAGAACGCAAGGTTCAGTGTCAGTCACCGGTGACTGACGTGGCAGCTAACGTGTTAAGGAATAGTGTTGTACATAATATAAGAATAATATAACAATAGCAACAGTGTATAATTTAACTACGATCCTTAACATTTATCCTTATTCTTTTTAAGTTGAAAATGGAAGAGGCTGAAATAACTCAGGCTGATATCGAAACAACAAGATCCCTTTACATTCCGGTGGCTGTCAGGTCTCAAATACTCTTTTTCTGTCTGTCAGATTTGCAACATATCGACAGAATGTATCAATATTCCCTCGAATGGTTCGTCGACATTTTTAACAACAGCATACACGCCACGGAGAAAAGCAGTTAGTAAATTATTATATGTCCACTTCAATTTTGTACAGGATTTTAAAAGAAAAATTTTCACTTCAGTACAAATACAAACTAGGGAAGTATCTATGGCGTTCAACATGTTAAATTATTCAATTTATGTTATTCGGTATCTTTCCTTTCCTGGAAAGCAATCACGCGATAGTATTCTTCCGAAATCGGCGAAGAAATCTTTAATTTCCTCGGACAAATTTCATTCCGCAGATGACATCGACAAGCGAATAGCGGATGTCAACAGAAACTTCATGTTCTCCCTTTTCTCGAACGTCTGCCGAAGTCTCTTCGAGAGGCACAAGCTCCACTTTGCCTTCCTCGTCTGCGCACGCATCCGCATGAACAAAAATTTAATTGACGTGACAGAGTGGAGGCACTTTTTGTCGGGCACTGTACCGACCAAAGTAAGAATATTTGATAGCGGCGATTCGACTAAGGACTGAAAAATGCATGAAAAATCCGCGAATATTTTGTTGCCCGTCGAGTTCTTTATTAAATTGACTTTATCAATGTTCTGGAATAAATTAATGCAATTTTTTCTTGGGTGTTTGCGGAACCTTTCTAGCTACAAATCAATAACCGGGAGTATTGTTGGGAGAAGGAATGTTGGCACGATGCATATAGTGCGGCGCCCGAAATAGGATTGGTGGGGCGGTGGTAGAAAAAATTTTTTTTTGGGGATTTACTACAATTTTGAAATAAATTCGTGTATTTTTGTTAACCTCTCAAATTAAAAGCCCGAGAATAGTCGTCTATCTTGACAATATTCTGTTTAGAAATTTAAACCCTCAAAAAATCTCTTGTGTGTAGTTAGCTACAAATGTGGCCACAAGAGAGCATAAGAATGCTACTTGTAAGTATATTATTTTAATTTTTATTGTTTATCAAAAACACTAAAAACAGTTTTGAAAGAGATTGAACAAAAATATTCGGTCCTACGATATTTTATTCTATGTGGAATTACTTTTTAAAAGCAACGAGTATATTCTGGGTTTTAATATAACCTTTTTTCAATATCCTCTAATTACGCTTTACGTGAATAATTTGTCAAATTACTGTTTGCAATAACCTATAACCATAATAAAGTTTAAAATTGAGTAATAAACGAAAAATGGAAATTTTGGACACACTTTTACAAAATGATTGTTAAGTTAAGAGGTTAATGTTGAATTGAGAAATCTTTGAAGCTACGAATCAACAACCGAGAGTATTGTTGGTATGTAGATGAGATATTAGCACGGTACAAACTACAGGGTATTTCACCTAACTTGACCACTTTAAATATATCGCTTATTTTGTATGATAGAAAAAATGTCAGAGGTAGAAAATATTCTGTTTGAAGGCGTCAATACGGTGACGGGCCGAATTTTTTTCTCAAGGTCATTTTTTCGACATTTCAAGGTCATCGTATTTTCTTTAAATGAGACTACATATTTTCATTACAACAATCTTATAACTTACAAAAAAACGAATCCAACTAGGTGCAATATGTTGACCTTCACGTGACCTTTAGCGAGAAAATAATAAAAAAAAAATAAACAAAATTGGGAAATGACATACTGCCACTTTCTGTACAATGTGACGCTGGAAAGAGGACTAGTGGGACGGTGGTGGAAAAAAAATATTTTTGGGGGTTTCTTAAAATGTTGGACTTTCTATATTTTTGTTCATATTGAATTGAGAAATCTTTGAAGCTACGAATCAATAATCGATAATATTGTTGGTACATGGGATGTTGACGCGGTGCGTATAGTGCGGCGCTGAAAAGAGGACTAGTGGGACGGTGGAAGGGGAAAAGGCGGATTACCTCGCAAGCCCCGCCCAATCTTCACCTCTGACACTGACAACCACGTGATGTGATAACTACATGCACCGTTTCAAGTTTAACCCTTGCAGTCCTATGTCGAGCTATACTCGACATAGCTTTTCACTTCATTTTATTTTCTAACAATTTAATATCGACTTTCCAAATTCACAATGATTTTGTAATATCACCTAAATATCCGTCAGTACCTATAGTTATTCCTATCGTTAAAAGAAATGAACAATCAACGATGGAAAATGTTGTGAAATTAATTTCGTTTAGCTCATTACAATATTGACAAAATAATTCGGACCGCAAAGTTTTAATGTACTATGCCAACATCTAATTTCCTTTTTATACATGCATAGTTCAGCGAGCTACAGTCTTCTTGTTAAATTCTCGTTTTAGCATATTACTCGATATCAAGGCAAAGAAAATGTACGTAATATTAAAACGCTTCAGCCGGTTGATTAAAATATTCCAATAGAAGCGGCGATGAAAATGCACAGACAGGAATTTAATAATCAAAATGAGGATTTTTCATTAACATTATTCACACGTCTATCATTTCTAAAATCATAGATAGAAAAAGATGTTTATGAAGAAATTATTATGTGTAAATTAACAATTTTGTAACTTTTCCACGAGACATTCATTTATCAACCTCCATATTTAATATAATTTTTGATGTTTAATAAATTATGAGTTCATAAATTCTAAGTTATGTTTTGCACCCAAAATAGAAATATCCAAAACCACAAAAACTCCATTTATCTGTTTAACCCACAAACCTTCTTCCATCAAAAATTTATCCGAACTTTAAAATCTACAATTTGCCATAACGTTCAACAAAATGTAAATAAATCTCGTAAATTTCTAACAAAGAATAATAAAAAAAAGAAATGTAGAAATGCAATGAAACCAGAGTTAAATCCGAATCCCCGAAAACCTCTAACTTAACGAATAATCAAAAGGCCACAGCTGCAAGAATGATTTAAAGCATTTCCCAATTCTCCAGGCGAACTACCGCAAAACTTTATCCGCGATTTCTCACAGGAGCAACCGAATCCCTCTCCGGAATGGATTACTCCGCGTTCCTGGAAAGAAATTCAGGCACTCGAGGTTCTGCCGAAATTCGGCAACTTCGTCGAGTCCTTCAAACGTTCGCTGACCCAATTCAAAGAGGTGTTCGATGCTCAGGAAGCGCATTTGTAAGTAAAATTATACGGTTCGATCGGTTCTTTCCCCTTTGCATTTCCGCTTAGTAATTAAGCTTTTATGTTAATCGGCTCCGAGAGGTCTTCAAAAATGTATCGGCAGTATTTCAAGGTGAAACTTACGCGAGGGGAATCGTGAAATATCGAGTTCATCCAGCTTCGACGTTGAAGTGGATCAGATATTTTACGATAATTAATTGCATGCAGAGTCGCCGAGTGGAGATAATGCTTTCTTGCATATTATTTTTTTATAATCTTTTTGTAATGCGTGGAATTTAAAATTTTGAGATATAATTAAATGCGTGTGGGTAGAATTTGCATAGCTGTAGGTATTCTGCATGAACGGAATATGAAACACGTATATCAAGTAATTAAAAATGTCTGCAAATTTAATTACGAAAGATTTGTCGAATGAATAATTTCTGTGGTATTTATTAATGTAAAACGGAGGATTTTATGATCGGATTGAAAATTAACGGGTACGGGTTTTAAAGCTGTACAGGGGAAAATATGAGGTAGTTAGCTAATTAGTAAGTTACGTTAAATCTCTGAAGATAATCACGTCCATAATTACATAGGATTCACAGAAGGCTTATTCTTTACAATGAATATACAATTTTAAAATAAAATACCAGATTTTGAGGGACGGTTGATTATTCGCGGACGAAACTGTCGCATCCACACAGTAGAAAGCTGGAAAATGTTAAATTTTTTCCCGTCAATAATAAGCCTAATTGCAAATATTGCTATTATAATAATTTATCTCAGACCAAACATCCTAGCATATCCAAAAATTTACTATTTATCTAAAAATTGTAACAAATCCAGGACACAGCACCAGCTAAACATTAAGACCAACCATAGCAAAAGGTTATGGTGGAAAATGCTTCCTAAATTACCATGTAATGTGACATAACCTCTCTGATTTTATAAACCAACCTCAAACAGTAGCTCCTGCGCAAAGTAACGATATCAGTAGAAGCTAAAATATACAAAACAAACGAAACCACTCCCACCACATTTATTCTTCCATCCCCAAAAACCCACCCATTTAATCAATCGCAAACCAACTGACTCAGCATTCATCCCCTGCAATCACGAAACAGAACGAAGGCATAGCTATAGGTAATCCAGCAAACCCGTTGAATCCTCCGAAACTAATCGAAAGTTCGGTTCATTAAGAGCACAATTTCCGGAGCCATGGCAAACTAACCTGGACGACTTCGAGAAGATGCTAGTCCTGAAGTGCCTTCGACCTGACAAAGTAACCAATGCCATGCAGATTTATCTTGCCAAGCACTTGGGCCGAGAATTCGTGGAACCGCAGACCACGGAATTATCGGCGATCTACAACGAATCATCACCTACGACGCCGATTGTTTTTATTCTGTCGACGGGTACCGATCCTGCCGCTGAATTGTACAAGTTCGCCGACAGATTGAAGATGAGCTCGAAGCTTCTTTCGATATCGCTGGGACAGGGTCAAGGTCCAAGGGCAGAGGCTTTGCTGAAACTTTCAGCGGAGCAGGGATCCTGGGTGTTCTTTCAGGTGAGAGTTCACTGGGAATGTTTAGGATACTCTAATTTTAGATGGTACACGTTAAACCTATCAGACCCGAATTCTTTTCTTTCGCCTAAGAATAATTATTTTTATATTGAGATTAACTTAAGGGGGGATTCCCATTTCACGGCTTCAAAAATTTGTTTTTTTTTTATTATTATTATTGTAGTTCATACTCTTGAGAAACAATGTGCAAATTTCAATCCGAAATTCGTTGAATTGACAAAGTTATGAGTCAATAACGAACTCGGCGCGCACGTATGCTGAGATAGCGAGCGGGCAATACCCGAGAGGTTCCTGTTTAGTGTAGCAGGTATATAGTCTTTGACTTTGATTTTGAGACTCCACCCATCCGTCGGTGTCAAATTCAAAGTTGGTGGGGTGGAAATTGAATGCTCTATGAGTGATTAGGCCAGGTAAACAGCCGATCGCTGGTTCCTGGAATGAAAACTGTACGTAAAACTTCAAACGCGTTTTTCTCGAAACGGGTTTTTTCTGTACGGCCGACATGATATCTCCGGAACTATTCAGTCGATTGCCTTCAAATTTGGCACAATTCTCAAAAAAACATCTGTCTTCAGTATGAACTACGAAAAAACATATACATGCACAACTTTTTGTTTTATAAACAAACGTGTGACGAAATTTGTTGCGAAAAAACACAATTTTTTTTCCAACCGTCGCAGTTTCCTTAGTTTTTGAAAAAAAAAATTGTCCGTAGTTCATACCAGAACTACATTCATAAGGAGTAAATTGCCATTTGAATTTTTTGTTTCAAACAACTTGAAGATCAGTTATCGTGTCGGCCAGCGACCGGGAATTTTCAGGAGGCGTCCCACCTCAAACGACGTGAAAGCCATAATTTTCAAGATAATCAATTAAAAATTTAACTGTAGTTCACTGAATACATAATAACTATACGTGTGAATTATGACAAAGATTTATCTAATGGTTTCCTTAATAAAAATTCCTAAAAAAACACGATTTTTCAACACGTGAAATGGGAATCCTTCCTTAATTCATATACACACAGAAAAAACAGATGACGTTGCAGACGTTATTTTTTCATATTAGATGATCACTGGTAGGTACATTTGGTGTTGAAACTAAGTTTAAACCTATACATAATGAGATACAGCACGAAAATTATTATGTACATTACAATGTGCACAGGGTCCGAAGGGGTTAAACTTTCCATTCAGGCCACGTGTACTACCGCGTTGGTACAGGAAGTGTGGCTGAGGGGGGTGAAACTCTTATGGAAAACTTGGGACCCATTTTGATTGTTGTTCACGGGTTCCATTCTAGACGGCGCTCCGTACGACAAACTAATACACAAACGATAATAAAATCCGTGAGAAACCTATACTACCCAGACAATCCGTGAGGTGCACTATTGCGCGTATTCGACTTAACGGTGCAGCTAACAATAAGTGCAGCGTGGTGTGATCTGCATCTGAGAAACATCTGTTTTGCCAAATGTTGCTGAAAAGTGAAGGTTTTGGAAAACTAGAAGGGTGGAAACGCAGGAAAAATGCAATATAGCTAGAAAATTGACTAAACAGGTCGTTACCTTTTGTAATCTGTGTAAATCTAAAACACATCTTTGCCTAGAATGTTTTAATAAACTTCATTAAAATTAAAACATTTATTTTATAACTTTGATAATGGTGCATACTGGTCTCATGCACCAATGTTGTCAACACAAAAAGTTTCCGCTTGAACGGAAAGTTCACTGTCAGTCCCCAGGGACTGACGTCGCACTCAACGTGTTAAGATAACGCAGGCTCTCCTACGACGGAGAAAGAACGTTCGTCGCGTCAAGTTATTTCCTACACAATAGAACTAAATACTTTAATTACAAATATATATATAATATAGAGACCCGTTAGGGTTTACACGTGGGAACATCTTTCATCGACTGTCGACGTGAGTGATTTCTTTGTCTGACAGGTTTGGTGCCAGTATCCCAGCATTGTCGCAGTACGGCGGCCCGCAGTGCCGTATGCACCGGAACTGATATGGGAGACATTGGTACCCTCAACAAAACTTTTCAGATATATTTCTTTGACTATATAGAAGTAATTTCCGCGACAGTTTCGTGCCTCTACCTGTGCCCTTCTTTGTTAAAGCTGCTGAAAGTTTGCGAGACAGTACGGCTGTCGTAAAAGGCTTTAGTAGGCTCTTTTTTATTAAATATCTTTTAACATAAAGTCTGACATGAAAATGACTAGTACAAAAGTTTCTTTGTTTCTTCCATAGAATGAAAATCTGAAAAGGAAGATACAGATTTTCGTATAAAGAATGAAGTTAACGTTTAAATAACAGTGAAGAAATGTAACAAATAAAAAATTAATATTGCATCTATATTCTCTCCACGATACTATGAAACTTTTGTGTATAACATTTTTCTCTAAAACAAATGGTTCTCGAGTAATTATTTTTTTCCACGTAGTTTATCAATTCCTTCCACTGTGCAGCGGTGATATTAGGTTAATACGAAGGAAACAGCCGTTTTTGAATCCTTAACGTTAACTCTTACTTTACAAGAGTTATTTATATTTCATTAATCGAAATAATTTCCATCGACTTCAACGCACTTCTTCTCAACTCAGCTCAATGTATAGAGCGATAAGAAACGAACATAGAAAAAGGATATGCTTTATCTCCCGTATATAATATTATAAGGGCAAAGAGAATGAGAAAATGATTTATTACACCGAGAAAAGGGTAGCAGCTTTGAACGATAACGCAACGGAGAAGCAGAAAGAGGAGTATCCGGTGAAACAATACACACACACACCCTCGCTAGATTGCCAATTAATGCGTCCCCCTACCACCCCCTTCCTTTGGACTGACTCGTCTTCCTTTTGAGCCTGAATTACTCAATTCTCCCATGCCCTTCCTCATCTTGGCTTAATGTCTCTTGATAATTGAATTACCTCTCGCAGGACAGATAAAAACGGTTTTGATACCTGTTGAGTCATTGATACCGAGCAACGGAATAATCGTCTGTTTGAAGTGTATTATTATTCGCCTGTTGGATGGAAATACAAAATATCGTAAGGGAATTGAGAGGATGATAAATGTAACGGGTTTTGAATGATCTTGCAGTAGGAAATAATTTTTTAAACGTTTATTTGGAAAGTGGCATTGATCGCTTTAGTGGATGGTAATGAAAAATGGTGATTCTTTAACGACTATACGAAATTATTTATGCTGGGGAAAATAAGTGTCCGGAAATAAAGAATGCAAGGAATTCTTCTTGAAAATTGGCATCGATATTTTTAATCCCTTAACCTACAATAACGTGTGACACGGTAAATGGACTGGGAAATTTTGAAATTTCGTAAAACCTATAAAATTGAAAATATCAGGGAGACGCGACAGGATAAAATTATTTCTATAATATTAATATTAAAGATAACAATTGCAGCCGATTATTTTTATAATTGGGTGCTTGAAAACTAACCGAAATTTTCAAGATTTGCAAAACCAATAAAATTAAAAATATCAGGGAGACGCGACAGGATAAAATTATTTCTATAATATTAATATTAAAGATAACAATTGCAGCCGATTATTTTTATAATTGGGTGCTTTAAAACTAATCGAAATTTTCAAGATTTGCAAAACCTGACAAATTGACAATATCAGTGAGACGCGACACGATCAAATTACTTCTATAATTTGAACATTACGTTAAATTATACGATATATCAAGCATCACTGATTAATTTTTAATTTAGCAAATTAATTCCGAATCATTGCGGAAATAGTCACAACAGAAGTTGTAGGAACAGGGGTTAAGCATATTAGTAAACGGAAATCCTTAAATATCTCGATTTAAAGACGAAGTAACTTCTGCCACTTTCAAAATGAACGGCTCATTTGGCCAATTAAGAATATGTTAAAAATCCGAGATACTGATCTAACGAATTGTAGTTTTTAATTATTTTGAAGCGCCTATGTACATCATATTACAACCAGCTCGACCATTTTCAATCGGTGATCGTTTTCACTTTTCTTTTTACCTACTCGACAATAATAAGGATAATTTGTCATGAAAAAATTGACAAAACTGTCTGTTTAACCTTTTTCGTATAATCCATCCCTGAATTTTGAATTGCCAGAATAAGTTTTCAAGGCTGTGCTTTCATTTCACGTGCAAAGTGTTCAACTTTGTACAGCAGCCTGGAAAGTGCGCCACCTCTTTTTGTAAATTTGCACGATGGAATTTTTTTGAACCGATTTACAAATTGAAAAAATTATATTCCAAAAGTAATACAACTAATGGCACTGTGTTATATTTAAATTAAAATAATTCTTTTGTGCAACTGGGATATGTTTTTTTCGTTGAAACCTCGCGCTTGAAAGAGTTAAAGAACATCCCTCAAACTTATTCGTTGACCCGTTTGTAAGTACAGCTACTCGTCTTATCAAGAATAATACGTCTTACAAATCCGGAATGCTTTTTCTCCACATCGTGCACGTCGTTGAAAGCAATTTAAGAAGCGACAATGATAAAAACGAGGACGACTTGCGAAATAAAAAAAAAAAAAGAGCGAAAAATTCCACGCCGCGCTTAAGGTCTCTTAAACCCAACTGAGGAAGATGAGATGATTTGAGAGCAAATGTCGTCTATTTTGAAACGAACGAACGAGCTTGGGATCCGGCGATGATGCTGTCATAAAGGATTTTAGGAGATAAGAACCGAGGCAAGAAAGGAGCGAAGGTTTTTGACAACGACCTATACTACTGGCTGCAGTGACGGAACTACAACACCGCACGACACCGCAAAGCGAAGGGGCCCGAAATCGGAGAGGGCCCAATATTTTTTGACGTATTACTTTCTTCATTTAACTAAAATACACCGTAATTTGAAGTAGATTAAAAATACATTTACAAAAAAAAACATGATTTCTGTTCACGTTTTGCATAAGGCCCCGAATCATATGCAAACTGGCCCCCTGAGGTGATGAAATTACAGATTTAGTAATTATACAGGATTTGAAATTCATGGAGTGCACTAATGCAGTGGCGGAACTACAACACCGCGCGAAACTACAAAGCAAAGGGGCCCGAAATCGGAGAGGGCCCAATATTTTTTGACGTATTACTTTCTTCATTTAACTAAAATTCACCGTAGTTCGAAGTAGATTAAAAATACATTTACAAAAAAAAACATGATTTCTGTTCACGTTTTGCATAAGGCCCCGAATCATATGCAAACTGGCCCCCTGAGGTGCTGAAATTACAGATTTAGTAATTATACAGGATTTGAAATTCATGGAGTGCACTAATGCAGTGGCGGAACTACAACACCGCGCGAAACTACAAAGCGAAGAGGCCCAAAGTCGAAGAGGGCCCAATATTTCTTGACTTATTACTTTCTTAATTTTACTGAAATTCACCGTAATTTGTATTAAATTAAAAATACGTTTACAGCAATTTTCTCGCTAAAGATCACGTGAAGGTCAACATATTGCACCTAGTTGGATTCGTTTTTTTATAAACTATAAGACTGTTGTACTGAAAATATGCAGTCCCATTTAAAAAAAATACGATGGCCTTGAAATCTCAGAAAAAATGACCTTGAGAAAATAATTCGGCCCATCATCCTATTGGCGCCTTCAAACAGAATATTTTCTACCTCTGACATTTTTTTTATCATTCAAGATAAGCAATATATCTAAGGTGGTCAAGTTAGGTGAAATACCCTGTATAGTAAAAGGACTCGATATCATAATTCATTGTATGACAAGTACGATATCAGCAAACGAAACGTTCTGAGATAAGGTAATATCACCTTGATATTATTTCCGTAGAACTGTCATTTGGCGCCAAGTTGGATGCCAAACTTAGAGACATTAGTGGAACAGTTATCGCATGGAAAGAGCCATCGTGATTTCCGTTTATGGCTAACCTCAGCGCCTTCGCGCGACTTTCCCGTCAGTATTCTACAAAATAGCAGCAAAATGACCGTGGAACCGCCTAGAGGAATTAAGGTATCTACCAGAGTGTAACTTTCATGTAAATTGATAAATCAATTTTTAGCTAATAAATCAATTTTTAGCTGATAAATCAATTTTTAGCTAATAAATCAATTTTTAGCTAATAAATCAATCATTGATTTATCAGTTAAAGACATCGTTAGAAATTAAAAATATACTTTTGGAAGAACTACGCTTTTAATTCTGAAAATTGTTAAACACTTTTTGCAGGGCATTTTGATTTTGGTAACGGATGGTACATTTCTGATTTTGATCCGCGAAATAATTTTGTTACTTTTCAATTTGTAGCAATTTCATTCTTAAAAGCGAGAAACTTCCTTTGCAATTGAATACTCATCAGGCGAATGAAATATATTATTTAAAATACTATTTTAATACTTTTTTGTAATTAATCTTCAAAGACGATACAAAATTCCAGCTATGAAAATTTCACCGTTGAACCAAAAATATATGATCGGTAATCACATCGGTTATTCACTTCTATCATAATGTTTTAAAAGACCAAGAAAAGCACATTAACTTTGATAATTAGTTTACAATATTTTTTAATACACAACCGGACCTATTAAATTAAAAAAAACATATATATATATATATATATATATATAAATGGCTAAAGTGTAGTGCAATAACCGAAACTGAGAGTTGGAAGTTCCAAATAACCTAAATGGAGAACAATGTCTCCCACTTTTCCCCACAACGGGAAACATATTACCAGAAATTGTATCAAAGCATCTAACTGAAATCTTCGTAAACGAGCAATCCCCAGTAATAGAAACTCTAAATTCCTCTTACCCCGTATTATTATCTCCATCCGTGGCCATCATTCCCTCCTCTTCCCGCCCTTAATTTGAATCTCTCCGTAAACAGGCAAACATGTTTCGTGCGTACCTGACCCAAGTATTGGAGATGCAGACGTTTCTCCAGTCGAATCATCCGAAAGTTCCGCAATTCAAGTGGCTCGTGTTTGCCCTCTGCCTCTTTCATTCGGTTCTCCTTGAGCGACGTAAATTCGGTCCACTTGGCTTCAATATCCCTTACGAATTCACCGACGGCGATCTCACCATATGCATTTCGCAGCTTCACATGTTCCTCATGGAATACGAGACCGTGCCATTTAAGGTATTTCATTCTTAAAAGCGAGGAACTTCCTTTGCAATTGAATACTCATCAGGTGAATGAAATATATTATTTATAATACTATTTTAATTTTTTTTTGTAATTAATTTTCAAAGACGATACAAAATTCTAAAATTCTTGATTTGTATTTAAGATATTTTAAGTTCATTTACCAGTAAGTGACATTTTGAATGAGAGTTTTAGATAATGTAAATTTGTCAATATTTGAGATCAATTCGAGGATAGCTTATGAAGAGCGATTGTTTCTGTTTCTCAATAATTTTAGAATTTAATTTATTGTGCCTCGCCTATTAAATTGCTGGGTCGAAAAGGAACTGATCAAGCGGATATATTCGCTCTGGTGAATGGTTGACTAGATGGGCCAAGCGAATATATACGTTCGCGCCAATCATTCATACATCAAGCGCATATATTCGCTCTGATGAATGGCGAACTAGATAAGCCGAGCGAATATACACGTTCTCGTCAATCATTCATTCACCAAGCGCATATATTCGCTCTGATGAATGGCAAACTAGATGGGCTGAGCGAATATACACGTTCTCACCAATTATTGGTTCAATTGAACGGCCGAATATAGCCGTTCCAATTAACCGTGTGCTTGACAGACCAAATGTAGACTCTAGATAATCGTAAATTCGATGAATCAACCGAATATGAGAAATCCGAGTAGCTCTCATTACTAGTCTATTTTGGTGAACCAAAGCCTACAGACGATCAGCTAAATCAAGCATTCAGCCATGTAAGCGTATATGTTCGAAACAAACATACAATAAAAAATAACATTCCCAAACAAGCAAATACCGTGAATAACTTCTTTCTCTTATCAAGACATTGATATCCCTCTCTAAACTACATTTATTTAAATACGCTATCAATGCCCCCCTAATTAATCAAGGTCCTCATATACACGGCCGGTCACATTAATTACGGTGGAAGAATAACGGACGACTGGGATCGTCGCTGCGTTTTAACGATCCTCGAAGGCTTCTACAAACCCGAGGTCCTCTCAGAGAAATACATCTTCGACGTGGAAGGACATTATCATCAAGTATGTATGCATGAAACCTTTGTAATTTCTTCGCTTATTTACCAATACACCCAATTCTGTTTTCACACGGTCTTTTTTTACACGTTTTCGATTTAACACGGTCTATAAAAAAAAATGATTCCGTTTTTACGGAAAAAATGCTCTGTTCATGCGCGATGTATAAATCGGAATGATGGCAGAAGTCGGTACGTAAGAAAAATAATGTAACGGGGTAGCGAAAAGAAGTGAGGATGATTGTTTGTATGTGATGAGAGACAAATTAGAGGAGAATCAAATCACGTGCGGCTTCGAACCCGCAAGTTGGCCCGACCTGATGTAAGCTAGAAATTTCACGTGTTTTGCGATTAACTGTTAAATCATTTTACGAGTCAAATTGGCTCACAACCGTAAAAATTGGTATACCATATTCGATAATGCGAAATGAAGGTGTCTGCGGGGGGGGAGGAATCAACATTTGCATATATTTCATTACGTAACTGAAAACCAACATATGTTTTTTAAAAAATAATACTTAAGTTTAAATAAAGTTAAACTTAAGTTAAACTTAGAGTTAAACGTAAGTTTAAAATAAAGTAATCAAATTTTTAATGAGTCAAATTGGCTCAGTCCGTAAATCTAGTGTTAGCAGTGCCAAATTTGTAATAAATACATAAACATCCGCAGTCTAATTATTACAATAGCGGCAATTGCTATTGTTATCGTCATAAATCAAGATATTCCAAAAACATGTATCCGCTAATTTGGGCCATAGTTTGCGTACATAAATTTATTCGATTGGGAGAGAATGTTTGCTGGGAAATGTTAACAAAAAAAAATTTTTTTAATATATTTTTTAAAGAAATAATTTTTCTGCAACTTTTCTACGAAGTTACATTCTGTACTGAAAAACACACTATTTGAAAGAAAAAATATTTGTATGGCCACTGGATACCGAGATATTCCCAAAAATGCGTTTTCTATCTTCAACTTTAAGGGGTATTTTCACCCCTATTGTAATAATTGGTAATATTCAATATTCAAGGTGGATGTAATTATTACCCCACCCTGTACATCCGTCGATTCAGTTGGTATTATGTAAGCAATTTTAAGGAAACGAAAGTCATCGACACGAGGCACGACGTGTTCGACATTTGTATTCCTGAAAGAACATCCGAGGGCGGAATTCTTTAGAGGGTTTAAGTATTCCACGCGAGAAAATGACGGGTGAAAAGTCTAAATCAATTAACTACGTGCCGTCAATATTCCAGTTTTCATCTCCCAAAACTATTTAACGTGGAGGCTCGTATATTTGGAAATGAATTTAACGGGCGTGACGATGCTTCGTAATCACAAATCGATAATCAACGGATTCCTGCACTTCCTGCATGTTAATGGGGAAGACAGGAAGAAGGAAATTGGGAATAGGGTCCGTGTTGATCGACTTGGAATCTTTCTTTTTGCGGATTTCTTAAAATTGCGTTTGAGTTATTTGCATTTTATGTATAGGCAATTTTTCGCAATCTTCTTTGTATAAAAGTTCAATGAACTGCTTCTGTTTACACATTTTCACTGCAATAACATCAAAATAATTTTCAACGGTAGAAGAATTGTTAAAAAATGTAGTTCTTAATAAGTCTAATGATTGTTTTGGTAACAGAAATAGGTTAGGATTCGCTAAGTTACTTTTTCCGTAAAATCTCATGCAAATAGTAAAGCATATTCGGAGCTTGTAGAAAACTAGATATTCTCTTAAAGTTATTTTCAGACAGATATTCATTCTAAAGTTAAAATCTTACAGTAAAAAGTCAATCAAGAGTCCCCTATTAATTTATATTCCAAGTTACAGCAATTCCTAAATCCCCATGAAGTGGGGTTATTTCGCTAGTTTCAACATTTTTACTGAAGTGAAAGTTGTTCAATTAAAATCACATCTTTGCAAAGCAGATCTTTGTACGGAAAATTTGGTATTAATGATTTTTAATACTTATAATTGTTTGAATTTTAGATAGTTCGCTTCCAGAAACCAAAACCCGTAACTATAAGGATGACCAATAAAACGACAGAACACTTTAATCTTTTATATTCTCCATCTACATTCAGTTAGACGAAACAGCCATGTTCGAGGAGCACATCGAATACATAAAGACCTTCCCGTTGAACGACGAACCGTCGATCTTTGGCATGCATCCTAACGCTGACATCAGCTGCGCACAAGCGGAAACTTATGCTTGCTTGGACACACTCCTAGCGCTGCAACCGCGAGAAGTTGGCGCTGCTGCAGCGAGCGTCGAAGAGGTTACGACTCAATTAGCCGGCGATATGCTCGATGCTATGCCACCCCTCTTTGATTTATCATCCATGCAATCGAGGTATTTCATTTTATGAGAAAGTGAAGAGAATTCTCTCAAGAGCTCGTCATCTCTAATAAGATCTCATTAGAGATATCATTGAATTCAAATTAATTACAGCTTTTTCTATAAAATATCGGCTTCTCTGACCAAGAAAAACGGAAGTACCCCCTTAACACTAGTCGTACCATGTGCGGTCAAATGACCGGTTCAATAAAATGGAAATATGTGATTTCGTGCATTATTCAGTAAAGAATAATGATAATAATATTTTCATACGTTGCATTGTGTATTAACACGTTTGGCATGGTGTAGCATATCACTTATGCCGCACTGACTGTTTTACGTTGACTGGCGTGGCATCAATGAATGCCTCAGCTTAAAAATTCTATAAGACGTGACTTTACGATGTGTCTCGCTACATAGATACTCATTTAGTTTAACACGTTCGCGGACAGTAAAAATTTCAGTGAGCTGCAAGAATAGACAGTCAAGTATTACACTTCTAACTTACACTTCTAACTATACAGAGAAAAAATAAAACAGTATGAAAATACTCAATAAATCGCTTGGCCATCAGTTTAAACTGCATAATAATTACAAAAAATTGAGGTTATATAAAATTAAATGAATTATAACTGGCTTTATCATTTGGCATGACGTGAATGCTATAGCATAACATAACTACAGTATAACTACTATAACTACTATAACTACTATAGTATAACTACGCATTTCATTCCGCACTTTTGCCATATATTCGAGAAAATTCTTCAGCAATCAAACGGTTAAAGACGGTGAGGTATAAACATGATGCCTCATAATTTAAGTAATTAAAAATTGATAAAACTGTATCTAAATGTATGAAGCTACGTAAACTCTTTGTTACAAATTTATTGTAGATGAAAATCTACCAAAATAATTCGCCGTCGTTCGAGGAAAAGAAATCCGCTCTACACCATGCTTAACGTGTTAAGTTGGCAGTCTGCTGCATTTCTATCAAAACAGCGCCATCTTTATCTGATAACCGGTCAAATGATCTGTCCTAACTGCGTAGATCGTATCTACGGTAGGAATAGATATCCATAAAGTGTCGGTACGGTTAGTGTTAATACTACTGTCCTTATTTTTCCATAGAACAAATATGTTATACAACTTATTGCACTATATTAGACTATAGTTACTTCGAAATCAACAGTAGGAATTTATAGTACACTTATTCGATCCAAAGACTCGTAATTCGCCACGGAATTATGCTTCCAACAACAGATACTCTCTTTGGGAGTGAAAATTAATTGAAGAGAACGGGTCCCTTCCACCGTAAACGGTCGACTTAACTCGTACACTGTACGTCGTGAATTTAATTAAAGGCCGTGTTTCAACGTCGACGTCTTAACTCGGGATTAATGGAAAAATATTCTAATGGATGATAAAGCACATTGAATGATAAGGGAATATTCGTGAGAAGAACATGGATGATGAGGGAATTTGTATGTTATTGATAAGAGACGGTGCTTGGGAGGTTACGGTGGGATTCGGTAATAGGCTATGGTGGCCCCCTCTTTTAACGCTAGGTTTACCGCGCCGGTCATTTTGACCCATTTCGAACTTCGCAAGGGAAATTACAGAAACGGTTTACATTAGTTTTTGCCACTTGCGCTAACTTTTATTCATTCAACGAGAGGAATATATATCGAAATTCATTTTCTTCGAAGCCTTCCAATTTTTAAGTTCTCTTTCTCGTATACCTATTGATTCGTGTCAGTAGAGTTAGGTATACGAGAAATGTCTGTAAACCTAGTGTTAAATAGCCATGGTGGTGATGCCCCCTCTTAAATAGCTAAAGCAGCCGCAAATATTTGTTTAACCCTTAAATGCATGATTTTCTAATTTTGACCGAAGAAAATCTATTATATGTAGATTATTATATAGGTTTAGGCAAAAATTAAAAAAAAAATTAGTATGTAGGTTTTAATTTCTTCTTTTAAAAATGAAGTGTTTCAAAAATGATACATCATGCAGTACAAACATAAATAATATCGTTTAATTGCTAAGAAAAAAATATACGTATATTTACTTACTAATTATTATGAATAAATAAGAGTAAGCAAGAATATATCTCCAAAAAATTTAATTTTATTGTCACTCCTAACTTTCACGAGATTCGTCGGACGCGCCAAAACAATTTGTCAATTTAAATGTTATATTGAAAAGCGTGCGGATTTACTTTTTTCTTCTTTTTTTTCATACTTCGTATGAATGGACCAAGGTAATATGATATACAGCCAAAAGTCAAACTTTCACTACGGTTAATACTTTAATTAGGAGTTAAAGACGGTGTTTCGTTTCTGAGACAGTATGCATTTAAGGGTTAAAATACGTATATCACTTTGTGGGCCTCATGGGCCTTACCTACTTCAATATTTCGAGTATTTCAATTTTTTCCAACTACAGTTTCACTCATTTGACCGAGACACTTCGATAATCAAAATTCTATCGTCTTATATTAAAATTTTGTCAAATGTACCATATATTTTCCATCTTATTACAATTATAATACACATCGTACACTTTCAAAATATAATTAACACTGAATAACACTTAAGAAAATTATTAAAAATTGATAAAATAAAATGACCTCGAATATTGCAACGTACACAAACTAATTCCTAAAAAGAATAATTTCTCACAAATTTTAGTAATAGTAAATGTAATAAAATTATAAGAGAACAGTAAGATAATGGGAATTTGAGCTCTTTCGAGTCTGATTCTAAACTATTGCGTTTTGTTTTTCGTTTCTTCGCCAATTATCGTTTGTCATCTACATTCTAACATTGCCTATTGCAATGAACTTTCGCATTTGAGGTACCCTGTCTTGTACGAGGAGTCCTTCAACACCGTATTAGTACAGGAAGCCATACGTTATAATGGGCTATTGACGGTAGTAAAGTCCACCATGGTGGACCTGCTGAAGGCACTGAAGGGTCTGGTCGTAATGTCCGAACAATTGGAAACTATAGCAGAAAGCCTTTACAATAACAAAATACCGAAAATTTGGCAGGACAAAGGATATCCTTCTTTGAAACCCCTTGGTAACTATAATTCCATCATAATAAATTATTTTTTAGATTACTTAAATGTTGAATATAAAGTTTTAAAAAATGCACCACTTATCCAGGATGACCTTTTTTATTCGAATCAATGTTTTTATCGGAATAATGACATAAAAATCAGTTTTTAAATTAACGTCAATAGAGAAACAAATTCACCTAATATTAATTATTATTAATTGGGTGTATTTGTTTCTCTACTGATGATAATTTAAAAACTGATTTTTATGTCATTATTCCGATAAAAACTTTATCTGTTACGTAAATATTATTACTATTTTAACTAAAATATTAGTTATTATTAATTAGGTGTATTTGTTTCTCTACTGATGCTAATTTAAAAACTGATTTCGTTTATGTCATTATTCCGATAAAAACTTTAACTGGAATAAAAAAAGTCATGCTGGATGAGTGGTACATTTTTTAGAACAAATTTATATTCAACATTTAAGTACTTAATATCTGATATAAAATTGAATTGAATTTTACTTTGTTTACTGCACGTGAGTCTTTGTTATAATTCTTTAGTTGCTTAGATTAATTAGATTTCTTTTGAATATTAAAATTTGTCAATTAATTAATATGTCAATTAATAATGCGCCTTTCAGGTGCTTGGTTTCTAGACTTAAAACAACGAATAGCGTTCTTGAAAGAGTGGGAGGATAATGGTATACCGCCAGCTTTTTGGATTTCGGGCTTTTACTTTCCTCAGGCTTTTCTGACCGGAACTCTTCAGAATTTTGCACGGAAACATGTCGTTTCCATCGACACAATTGATTTCAGCTTTCAGGTAACGTTACCTGCGATCATTTGCATCCTTTTATTTTTAACTGTAATTCTAACCTCATTCTCTAATTCAATTTGATCACATTTCATAAAAGAAGTACCCTTCTAGCCATAATTTTTTGAAGTTACTGTACCACGATGAAGCTTATATATTATATAATCAAAATGTTCAAAGGAGTCTCCAAATTAAGTCATTTCTATATTATAAGATACACGTGGAACAATTAATGTACCACTCCTCTATAAATTGTAATTTTTACGAATTTTCGAATACATTCAAAATTTACATGTTGCTGTCAAAAATGTAAAATCCTGCAGAGTATACATCCATTTATGTTTTTAAAGTTTTTGCTTGAAGGAAAGGGATGTCCCTATCCGTCGGGCGAATCAGAGCAAATTACCCCTCAAGTGCCTTGTTTCTGGTCCCTCAGTATAGCCTTCGCCTTCTTTTCGAAATACATGCTGATTGGCGATCGCGTTTTGTTTTTGAACTCCGGACGTGGCTCGAGAGCAGTTATACTTCGCAAAAATAGACAAGTCCTCTGGCCTCTGGTTTGTTCTGATTCGCTGAACGGATAGAGACTTCTCTTATTCTGACGTAATTTTCGATTCTAACGCGTTATTGGCCAAAAGAGCCGAACAGTCGTTGCGTCGTCATGGGAACGACGGAAGGAGTGTTTTATTTTCGGTTGTCATTCGTCGATCTGAGGTTTCCAGGACCGACATGGCGGGGATAGGCGGTGCGAGAGAAATCTCCCCTTCCGTCCCAAGTGCCTTGTTTCTGGTCCCTCACTTTAGATTGACGAATTGTTTTGGCGCGTCCGAAGAATCTCGTGAAAGTTAGGAGTGACAATAAAATTAATTTTTTGGTGATTTATTCTTGCTTATTCTTATTTATTCATAATAATTAGTAAGTAAACATATGCATACTTTTTTCTTAGCAATTAAACGATATTATTTATGTACTCTCCCGAGAGACTTCTTTATTTTTGCAAGGTATAGTTGGCATCGCAATCTTATTGAAACTAAACACCTTATTTTTCTCGGTTTATATATAGTGTTTATCTCTATCTAATAAATGACATTTTAGTGTGGTTAATTATTTCTGCAACTTCTTTCCTTAACCCTGTCAAACCCTTCACGGACGGAGACTTTTTTGAGTATTGAGAAATAATCATTTCTTCGGCGATCAAAAACCTCTTTTTTATCAGAAAGTTAAAATGTTAATGTACACGAATGATACATTACTATTTGCAGATTCGCATTTCAACGGTTATATTTCAATTTTTCACTTCTAATCGTGTATACATGCCCCAATAAACTACAATCAGATTTTTTCTCAGACCACATATATGTGTCCCTCTGGTCCTCTCTCGGTCCTCAAAGGGTTAATAGTATTAAAATAATTTAATCGTCTCTGGACTCACAGATATTTCCAATTTAATAGTTTTTGGAAAACTTCAAAATTTCCTATTCCATTCCAAGTGTCACACGTTATTGTAGGGGAAGGAGCAAAACGAGGACACTGTATGTGCACCTCGTAGAATGAATTAAACGTGTCACTGAATTTTATTAATGAAATTAATTGATTTCAAAACGAAGTTAATTGCTATTCTTAAATTTCATGCTCAGGTATTAGTCTCGACGCCAAAGCAGAGGCCAAAAGATGGCTGCGTTATTTATGGTTTGTTCCTCGAGGGATGTCGATGGGCGGAAAAACACTTGGAAGAATCTGTGCCAAAGGAACTCTATACTGGTACATATAATTATCTATCTGATAACGTTTTTTAACGATAAAAATATTTCGTATGATAAAAATATTTTTTAAGTAAATCATTAATAGCAGACTAACATAAATTGACTTTCCTTAGAAAAGCAGAAACATAACCCTTAATTAATTTCTTTAAGAACTTAGAAAACCAATATTTAACTTTTAATGGTCGTATTTCTGCTCTCAATGACCAAACTTATATCATTAAGGCATCTTTGACAACGACGTTAAATAAAACCACTTTATTGATTTACATACGATAATAATTCCAAAAATAATTTGGATCTTTTCATCATAGCATGGTCTTCCATTTGATGATTTTTTTATTCTATTCGCTGATAAAAATTAATGAAAACCAACAAAATAAATTTGCATGGAATAAATGCCACCGCAAAAGCTTAATTCTTGTTAAAAAAGTTTACTTAAATAAAATACTTATAATTCTTCAAATAATAAATTTTTCAGAAACACACTTATTCGACAATTTAAAAGCCTTGCAAATAAAATCTATATAACGCAAAAATAGAATTAATTTACGGCAAAATAAACGACCTTAATCAGGAACAAACTGCACGCAACCCCATAATTGTTAATCCCATAAACTTCAATTACAGTCGTAATAACATCGTATTGATTACTTTCAATTTTCTCGCATCACCAATTTCACGAAAATAAATATTTTTCCATAGAATTCTTTTCCAGCCATCCGTTCACGCTTCTATCGCACAGTGGCGTAACTACAACAGAGCACGATCCCGCACCGCGGGGCACCCGAAATCGAAGGAGCCCAACATTTTTTGATTTATTATTTTTCTAACTTTACTAAAATTGTTCTTAATTTCATTTAACCCTTTCAACACTGAATTTTATTTCTCCCGAAAATGACTAATTTTTAGCAATGTATACTTTGTGACACAGAAAATGGAATAAAAATACGACTGAGAATGAAATATATTTTTTTTTATTTCAGGAGTTTTCAGATTTTCAGCTGGGATAGCATAGATCCCAGTAGTATGTTACTGCTGGGATATTTTTATCCCAGCAGTAAATATTGTCATATAAACAAAATAATATGAAGAAATAAATTGTACAATAATAACATGAAAATTATATGATAATGTTTGGGATATAAAATATCCCAGCAGTGTTGTAAGGGTTAAATTAAAAATACACTGCCAAAAAAAGAACATAACTTCTGTTCACATTTTGCATTCGGAACCTCATCACTTGCAGCGTGAAGTATTTAACACGCTGAACGCCACACGTATGTCGCTAATTCCATTATTTCTATCGAACTGAAACTTTTCCTATTAAAATCATACCTTTACAGAATAGAAACATTACAAATACTTCCATACTCAGCGGTACTTTCCTTTTCTAACAGTAATATTTAAATATTGAATATATTAGTAAATCCGTAAACATCGCAGTTCCAAATCTAAACAAAATTTCGTCGAATTCAGTAGCCCCGCTCACCGGTGACCCCCATGGCATTCAACGTGTTAAAGTACAAACAAAATTTTTCTAATGCTACCAATAGACGATAAATTTTATTAAATACTTGAAAATTGATTTGCAACTGGAGCAATAATCATTTGTTAAAAATAGTGACGGAACAACAAATTTTCGGCCCCTTCGCAGAATTAAATTTTGGCCCCCAGGTGTCACTTTGTAAGTAATGAGGGGCCCTATGTAAAACCTGAGCAAAATTACGTTGTTTTTTCAGTGTATTTTTAACCTAATTTAAATTAGAAACAGTTTTAGCAAAATTAAAAAAATAATGAATCAATCTATTTTGGGCCCCTTCCGATTTCGGGCCCACCTAAGTTGCGAGATCGTGCGGTATTTTAGTGCTGTCATTGGTTACAAATATAGTTGATATTAACTACTATATTTGGAAGATATTTTATATAACCTCTTCAGAGATGAATTTTTTAAAGTGAACATAAAACGATTTATTTTTTTTACGTGTTGAGTGAGTAAAAGAATTATGAAAAAAATAATGAATATACGGGAAAAAAATATTGTTTACATATGTGGTCATCGAGCGTTAAGTAGTCAATTATAAGTGAAAAATTTCATTCATAATGTTAATAATATTGTAATTTAAATGATTCCTCATTCTAATGCTGTTTTATTCGGCAAACGTTAATGATATTCTTCAAATAGTTACTGAAACTTTAATGATTAGATGTTAGCATTGCACAGTTTTCAATAATACAATAAAACGCTATTAACGCTAATATTCGACCTGTTTCTTCTTCCTTTTTTTTATTGTCGACGAATTCTGTAGTGAATACTTCTCTAACATATTTTAATTTGTTTTTTCTTTTGGAATAATTGTAATTTTAGAAACTAAACGCATATACATATGGCAATGTTCCTGAAGAGGGTAATTGATATTTTTTCTGTGATTATTTTCTGTTACTTACAAGGTTACTATTACATTGTGATAAAAACATAACTAGGCACAAGTTGCTTTCTTCCGTGGAACGGGCAAAATCATATTTTGGGCAGGGGCCGCAACTTCATTGCTCCGTTCCTGCTAACGCGCGCTTTTTTTCCTACAGACATGCCCCCAATTTTATTGCTACCAGAAGTGAGTCACGTAGAACCGGACGGAGTTTACCGCTGTCCTGTTTACAAAACTATAAATCGCGCTGGTACATTGAGCACGACAGGGCATTCGACGAATTTCGTCCTTGCGATGGAAATTCCCAGTCAAAAGCCCCAGGCTCATTGGATTAAGAGGGGCGTAGCTCTGTTCTGCGCACTGGATTATTAACGAACTTCGATCATAAACATAACTCGGATAATTAATCCCTGAAAACGCGGGGACTTTGAACGAAGTACAAAAGTTCCCTCGCGACGTTTCGTCCGAATGTTTCGACGAGTAGGAATTCTTACTTGGAAAAGTTCATTTATTTGAGGGATGTTCGAAAAAAAGTTGTAACGAGAGTTGAATAAAAGGAGATTATCTGTTTGATGTTGTCTTTTGGAGATTTTTAATTATTACTCCTATAGTTGTGTGAAATTTTACAACTATAGTTTGGATAGTTGGTGACGTAATTTTAATTTGTGTTACTAATGTGTCACTATAGTTCATTATTGTGTACTATACTTAATTCTTTGTCTACGAAAGGCGTATATATACGCCCTCACTAGTATTTCAATATGTACGAAAGGCGTATATATGCGTCCTCACAAGTCCATCACTATATACGAAAGACGTATATATGTGCCCTCTGCATTTTTCCAGGCACATATCTTTAATCAGTTTTCGAAAAAAGAATATCAAACGCGAAACTGTGCAGTATGTAGTAAGCGCAGTCGCGTCTCACTGACATTTTCCATTTGATGGATTTTGCAAAACTTGTAAATATCCTATCCAATTTACCGCATTATGAGTATCACTCGTTATTATATAGTATATATAGTATAAAGGCATGGCATTTTTCATATTTCACTATCATTTAAGCAATTATATAAATTTTAATTACTTTATAACAAAGACTCCTCGGATTGACTGTCGAAATTGCTAAGATAAAAAAAATAATATAATAAGGGGCCGATTTACATTTTGTCTGGGCCCTCTGGAGGCTTAATTCGGCCCTGGGTACGTAGATAACAAACAATGTTTGGCAAATTCTGCCGACATTTATACAAATCTAAAGTTAGTTAGACCAAGACGTGGTAAACATTTATTTGATGCATGATGATATCATAGTTAATTATGTACAGAAAACGTTATACTCTGAAGACAAATAATTTATTGCATAATTCACATGAATATTGTGAACATTTTATTTATCGTTTTCGTACAACTTTGGATCCTTTCGCTTCGATCTTTCATACGCTGCCAATCCCCACACGTAAGTCCATGCCGTTACGATAATCGCTACAGAAGACACACTGATTATGTTACAAGCAATTAAAAATACACAACAAAGTGTATTTAACACTAGATCTACCAGTGAAATGATCTATTTCCAAAAATCCTTCAAGTTTATAGGGGAATGATAGAGTAGATATTCTACGTCCATCTAATAAAACAAATTATTGAATTAATCATCTTTCCCGCCGTTTGATTTCTCTCTATCTAAAGTGCTAATTTAATATGTTTAAATATAATAGATTTAACGCCGGTAGTTCTAGTGTTAATATAGGTGACTTCTTTTCGTATTTCAAATGGCAAAGTAAATGTAATATGACAGCTTTCGTACGAACTCTCAAATGTCTCATTATAAGAATAAAGTGAGTTTTATCATTTTCAAATTGAATGGCTCATATTTGAATATAACGGATTGAACGTCGATAGTTGTATTAAAGTAGAATTCAATCGGTAAAAAGGGAAAGAAATCAGTTCGAACTCAATCGGTAAAGAATGGAAAGCAGAGATTAGTTAGAAGTCAGTCGGTAAAAAAGAGAAGATGAATTTTGAAAAACTTCGATAACAGAACATCTAGAATGTTAATAATGCATTGAACTTTAACAATTACGAGTTGAATTACCTGGAGACATGGAAGGAATAACTGAAATCGCTCGTTTCATTAAATTTGGGACTCCATGCGACACTGATTTTGCCCATACTCTTTGTTGCCTTGATGACAAAGTGTAATATATGACTCTACGTATTCGCACTGGTAAATTACCAAACTCTAACCCCATTTTTAACGATCATTACAGAATCGCAAACAAACGTCTAATAACTTATAAGAAGATCAAGAATCCAAATGTTTTTAAACAAAGAACGAATGAGAATTATCGATTTTAATATCCCTTTTATTGAAAATAAGTAAATTGTGTATAACTTCAGAATAATACTGCGCTTCGCTTAGATGAAAATGTTCCAAGTTTCCTATCAGATACAAACGTCATGAACCCCTTCGATAAATTTACGAAAATCATTATAGAAATTACGGACGAATCTAACGCTGGAACTTAACACATTGAATGCCATGGGGGTCACCGGTGCCCGGCGATTTTGAATTCAATGAAATTTCGTATGACTTTTAAATTGTAATATTTACGAATTTGTTAATTCAATCAATATTTACTCGTTGGCCTCCCAAGTAAAGTCCTGTTGTCTATAAATCTCTTTTTGTCTTTAAAGTTTCTGCTTCGTAAAGATGTGATTTTAATAGAAAAAGTTTCGCTTCGATAGAAATGAAGAAACTAGCGAAATACCGGTAGCATTCAACGTGTTGATATCCTACATCGGCAGTTACGATTTTTAATTACGTCTATACTCACGCCGCGTAATCTATGTAAAACTATTACAGCATCTTAAAGCAGAAGGTTAAGTCGTAACATAATAATAGTAAATAATATTTATCGCGATTTATTTAGTAGCATCGAATTGTAGTCGTCAAAATTTAACACCATAATTGGCAACCAGTTCCAGAATGAGGCAGCTATCATAAAAGTCGGATATCGTATTGTAGTTAATGAATTAATACTCGTATATTGCACATTTCAAAATATCATCGAAAGATTTCAATCGCTGTATGCTTCTGTAAAGCTGTATTGATTCATAAAAATGTAAATTCAACTCGTCAGTTGTTCGACTCGATATCAATTAATAATAGCATCGTATGAATTGTAACAAAATTTCGGGAGTATACGAAGATAATAGAAAGGTTACCTGTGTTTACATGCAGCGATACCTCACGCCGTGTTGTTGTGCCGTGAGCCTGTCCCAACCTGTCCAACCGCAAGGCCGCCCAAAGGGTAACTCCGACCTCTATAAGTACACAAAACCAAATTATTAAATAACTGTGTAAAAGTTCAAAAATCCTGTATAATCGCGTTTCACAGCAATACTGCTCGTTATTTATCATCAAAATCTGAAGCTATAGTACGAGTGCCAATGTTGTAAACGAGAAAAGTGAAGCGTTAATATCGCGAGACTTCGCGTGGATGCTCTTAATTGCGTAGTTATTCCAGAATCGTTACTAAATTCGTAATTAATATTGAAAAAATTGATCAATATGAAATAGTAGCAGAGCTACGTAGTAGAGAAAGGAGGGTACTATTTTTTAGCGATCGGTAAATACGTAAATTGTAAAAACGCAACTCACAGTGGATGGTGTTGTCGGCGCCAAGTGAAGTGAGAGAATGAGGTACGAGCTCCCTCTGGTAGAAGTGGGGGGAGCTCGCGGCGAATCAGCTGCCGCGTAGTGGAGGAACGGTGGACCAATCAGAACGCGGCTACAGGTCACGCTCTACACTACCTACTGGGAATAGCATATAACATTTACATTTTCGAAGAGCAAAAATAATAGAATACATATGCTATATGTTCTGTATCTATATACTATTTTAAATAATATACTGCATTTAACCATGACCGTTGTTTAAATCATTTTCTTCGTTACTATCATACCTTCTATATAAATAAAAATGAAAATGTTTGTTTGTTGAAAATCTTAAATTTTCGAAAGTTTATCACCGATTGCTTTGAAATCTTGACTCAACGTTGCATCCGAATACGCGCGTTTTTATATACCTATTTATATAGATGTAACACCTGTGACAGGTAAAAACATGATTTTTTTTAAAAACAGCGCCATATATGTTGCGTGTTCTAGAGTCGACAAACCAATCTCTACATCTGGACAGACAATGGAACAACAAAAAATATCGTAAATCCACAAGCATTGTGAAATTAAACATATGAGAAACTTGCGCTTTCTATTTGCTTTCTTTCCCATTTAACCAGACTGAGCCACAGCAACGCGTGGCCGGGTACATCTAGTATCGAATAATTTCAATTCCACTGTATGAGTATAGCAAATCATTCTTTTATGATTTCTTCTATTTTCTACTGATTTTTCAAAGCACAAATAGCAATAGAATTCCTTGTTAAATCATATTGAATATACATTTTCTAAAAGATTAAAGATTATAATCATTGTGAACAGATAGACTCAAGATAAAAAGTCACGATCACCGTAGTGAATGAAGTCAAATCGCGACTATGATTTAGAACTTAGAATATAAAATAATCTTGTTTAGTATATGATAGTAACGAAGAAAATGATTTAAAAATGTAAATTTTTTATTCTACGATCACAGTGATAAATCACTGTTAGTGATTTTGCACGCTATCACTAGTTCTGACCGATGTTACGTGAAGTTATAGAGAGTGCTCCGCCATAATTTGAAAATCAGTGAAAAATTAAAACGCATGTGTTACGAATGCTATTTTAATACATAAAAAAAAATATATATATATATATACTAGCTTATTTTACGACATTGTTCCGCAGAAATCTTGTAAAATTATATGTTCCATGATTCTGAAAAGGTTAAAAACCACTGCTATAGTGGTTCGATTCAAAAGAGCGTTTAGAAAGAAGATTCTATTGTGATTGATACTTCGTTTAAAAATTAAGACTGAAAACAAATAGAAAAGTTTGAAATGTAAACAAAAACCTCTGTAATAACGTTTTTCTTCGTATGGGAATTTAGAAGGAACTACTGTAGGTGCCAAAGAGGCGTACAAAGCTACTATGCTGATTCTTCGCCCCAAAGACCAGTTTCCCCAGGAACTACTATAATTTCGTTTAAAATCAAAGGGGCGTTTAAGAAATGTCACTACAGTGACCTTTAGAACTAAAAATCATTTAAAAGGTTATAGTAACCAATAGTCAAATGCAAATTTAGTGGAATTTAGCTATTACATGGCGTTTTTTTCAAAAAGAATTTGAGAGAAGTCTACTGCAATAACAGTTTATCTTAACACTTAGCCAACCAAATGAGGAAATGTCCCCGTTTCAATGAAAGTTGGTTGACGACCGAATGGGGAGATCTTCCATTGCTACCTTACTTGTTTTGTGTTACTGCTAAAAAGTGTGCGATATAGTTGCATATAGTTTGGTTTCTTCTCTGCTGTTGGCTAAGTCTTAAAATATAGTTTAGGCAAAAACTTTTCTAGCGGTCCTTCCACTGCTCTAGTCGAAAAGGAAAATTACACTATAATTTTGTTGCGCTCTAAAAGAATATTTTAAAGGATATATAACATTCCAGTTGCATTTTGTACCAATGAAAATTATCTGAGAAAGAACTGCCACTGGTGCTATTGTAGATAATGTAATAAATTTCGCCATTCCAATAATTCCCAAATAAAGCACTTGCCGCAAATAATAAAGAACATTTACAAATTATTCCTTAAAAATGACCCGTTATATTTTTTCCTTACTCCTGCTCCCTTTGACCGAACAAAACAAAAATGTACATAACTGCTATGTTTCCTCTGTATAAAAACCTTCGGCATTATAATAAATAAGGAGAGATGAAGTATGATAAATCTATAAATGAAACTTCAAAATAACATAACATTCAACGTGAACGTTTTATTTACCGGACAAACAATTTCCTAAACATGTTCAAAGCACATTATCCACAGGCATATGTGCAGCGATCTTTGGAGGTATAACGAAATTTTCTGGATTCTGTTCCAGTAAACATCCCAAAAGCCGTGGAACTGATAAAACAGTACCGGATATTACAGACGGAAAGCTTCTTCCTGTCGATGTCTGATACGTGATCAATAGTCTTTTACTGAAATAATCACCACACACAGAAATATGACCAACTTCTATATACTGCTTCGTAAACTGCGACCAGAGTTCGAAAGACACGCGCATTCCCTCCCAAGGTCGCAATTCTGAAACTGGCCTCATGATAACGCGATAATGATCACAGATGCTTTCGTACAATTTGCAAATCGTGTTCAAAAGTTTCTCAAACTCAACGTTGTATTCCTCGCTGTTTGCCTCCTTCACCATAGTGAAAACGTGCACGGCTGAAGTCTGACAAACGGTGAACAATCCGATCGGCGTAGAACCGGTAGGAAAAGGTGTATACTGTCTCCCGGTGGAAAAGTATTTGACCGGAAAATGTTTAGGATTTATCAATTGTTTCACGTGCAAAGCCAGAAAAGAAATGAGGCTTGCTCCGCCGACGAGGTGCATGCGATTTGGCGAGTCTTTCTCGACATCGGTATGGTTATCTATTACAAAGGCGTCCCATGGGTTCTCGTGATTCAATCCGGAACCCTCTACCAGAAGGCTGCGACTGAAGTCCGAACCGGATACTCTGATCATATCGTCTGCTCGGAGTACTTTTCCCGCGAAACTTAAGACGCCGAGTTCGAAAAGAGCAGCGTCGTTGCAGAGATAGCATTGCATGGGATTCTTGTACTCCAAAAGTCCTAGACGCTTTCCGATTTCGATGTGACTTTTTGTTTCTCCGTCCGGCAAATTGTGGAGGGTACCGAACTCCTTCAAAACCGATGGAAACTTGAGCGGAGTTCTTTCGTCTATTCCGTTCGGCAGTTTCAGCAACTTTGCTATAAAAGAATCATCCAAGTCCCATAAAATACTTCTGATGAGTTTGAAGTCTTCCTTGACGACCAGATATTGAATTTCTAGCTTGCTGAATTCCTCGCGTTGCTCCGGTGTTAAGTCCTTGATTTTATAAAACTTCGACATTTTACTTACTAATTCGGCACTGGTTTTCTCTATTTTCTGCTTCTTCGCGCGAACGTCTTTATAGAAGTTCCACATCTCCCATATTTTCTTTGTGTTCGCGTTTACACCTCGTAATTTCAGCTCTTTCTCAAACTTCTCCATGTTTTCGAATTTATTTTCGTAATCTAAATATGGCACGACGTAATTTACGTTCTTTTCGTGCTTTCTGCCCGAAACATACAACGCGGAGGTGTATTGTCTTCCGGAAATGAAACATAGTTCGTTATGTTTGAGAATTTCTCGTTTTACGTTGGTACAAGTACTTCTAAAGACTTGTTTGAATCTTGAGAAATTACGCGCCATTGTAAATGTGTATTATAAGATATATATATACAATAATTTTACAAGTACAAGACACGTGGTATATAAAAACTTCTGGATGAGATATGAATCTATCTCTTTACATAATTACGTTTCCTGTTTGTTTGTTCCTATATGTTAGCTTTAATATTCCTTACGTATCTATTTTTGCGATCTTTGATTGCGGCATCATATCTGCATCTTCATCGATGAGCAAGCTATTTCTTGTTATTGTTTCTATCTTACGTTTCTGCGGTGCAACGTAACTTCCCTTTCCCGATGCTCTTTCGGATTCTTCAATCGTATAAGGCTCCAATTCGAGAGCTTTTAATCTTCGTTTGTGCGGTTTACCTGTGAAGTGATCTTGCAGGGCGGTGTCATCTATAAAGTACCGCCTGAAATATAATTACAAGAGCTTACAACGTGCAAATGGACCGATATTGTGGACAATTTTGAGGAATTTTAACCCATTTGCACCCGTAAGCGAAATATTCCACCCTGTACAATGTTAAACTGCTGCACGTGGAAATGCACGGTACTGCGGGTCTTCTGCCGTAGTTAGAGTTATGATGCAAATGGGTTAATTCGTTTCTATTGCTGAATACACATATGCCTAACATATCAAACATAATTAAAGATATATATGAGTCACTCAGAAGCCAATGCAGTTAAGTCCATTTCTTGATATTTTCTAATCTTTGTAAATATTAATAGAATAATCTTCATTCTATTAAAATTTACAAAAATCAGAAAATATCGAACAATGGACTTAAACGGATTGGCTTCTGAGCGACTCAATATAGCCAGGTTCATCAAAGCAATGCATTTACACACAACGCATTAAGTTGAATGAGACATTTTTCACAATTTCATGGTTTTGCAATCAGTTACTTTTTAAGTTTCAGGATGTACATAACGTTGTAATTGTTTCTGCAGCAATTTTTTATTGAGTTTGAATTGGTTGAATCTTAAAATTTATATTATGTTACAACTTTGTTAACCGTTTAAGTCCCAGAGGTGTTTAAAAAAATCTGATTGAAAAGAACCAAGCGCCACGATAGCGCTCCTTTTATTTCATGTCTAAAAGACCCAAACATCTAAAAGTTGGTCAGATTGTGAGCGCACCGTCAGTTGTCCATATCATTCAAATGCGCTGGGTTTTTTCGTCATGAAATCTGAAGAGCGCAAAAGGGGCAAGTAGGACTCAAACGGTAAAAAGAGATAAATGAACTTTGTTCAATTAAAAAAAATGTCTATGCAACATAGATCAATTTATTTTCTGAATTCCTGTGCCTCAAAGGGTTATGTGCATTGTCACATAAGAAGTGACAGTCGTCTTGTACATTAAAACTGGTATTATCAAATAGGAAGTGGCAAACGAACGTAGCTGTCGAAATACAAATGAGAAACAACAACATAAATCTAAGATACTTTTCAGTTCCATAGAGGTTATGTTAGCTTACATATCGATGGAAAGATATGAGAATACAAAATTTCAGACATTAAGATTACTCTCAAGTATAGTAAAAGACATTAAATAAAGTGATATTTTCGATAAATGTATCATAACAATTCGTATAATTCAAGTATTATCTTATTAAAACGTCATCCAGACAATTGAAATATAGATCTTCTTGCATTTTTAAATAAATTTCAAATCATTTATAAAGCAAATGAAATAGGACAATAGGGAAACATTGTGTATATTATTATTTGATACAAATAGCTTAATAGGTTAGGGCAACATTGTGAAACTTACGCGCAATGAACACAGTAATATTGGCCAGTTCCGGGTTTATCAATATCTACTTCTTGATTTAGTAAATTTTTAACATTCTCCTCCTTCAGATCCTCGTCAATCTAAAATACATAGAACGATACATAATAATTGCCGATCGTAGGAAAAAAGTGTATCGCAAGCATGCTGCTTGTCACACGTGACCATCCGTCGATGTGTCCGTAGAACATAATGGTTATGTCAAATTCCCTTACTTCGTCTAAATCTTTCGTCTTTCTCCTCGTTCTCCAGCCTTTCTTCAAATGTTTGTTCGCTATGTGATGCTTCTTGCGTTTGTACGTCATTTCTTGTAGACACTATATTCTAGTTATCGTAATAAAAGTAAACCACGGCACATGGATTGTAAACATTCAACGTGTATGCAGCATGCGTTGAAAAGGCAGCTTTCCATTTCGACGTAGCGTAAGGCAGTACCGTAGGTAGTTTTCGATTGGTCGAAAGCCAGCGTTTGTCATTGGTCAATTGCATCGACATCTGATTCGTGGTACGTAGCAACCAATCAGGAGAGCACATTGATACAGCCATGATGTTAGGTCGCTTTATGGAAAGTAACCCATTGCATTTACATTTTATAGGAATTTGTGGACTTTTAATTAAATTTTATACCGTACATGCATACAATTCATGCTGTACTTACGTATATAAATAAATAACAGAGATAAAAGTAAAGTGGCAGTGCCAATAGCAGTGCTCCGAACGATTGGTGAATTTGACGCCACGCTATTGGCCAGACGATACAACGTCATGGCGGCATCGTCTCTATGAGGATTCATAAGAAGGTTATAATAGTGATAAACGTTTCGCCCGTAAGCGTCGTAACACCAGAAACCGTCGTTTCAATCGTACCGTGGTAACCGTACATAACTCTATCGACCCGGCAACAAAAAAGTCCATGGTGTTGCGAATCTCTGTTAAATCGTCTCGGTGTTTCGAAGCTTTCGGACGGTAAACCGAATCTTCCATCAAAAGAACCTATCGACACATCCGACAGTTTACCGCTCGGGTGGAAAAGAACGTCCGACAGTGCCGTTGACCGTCGTCATTCACGAAACAACCGACATCGTCCAAGAACCGGACAGTTTCCGATCTCGAGTGCAATAAAAATTAAAGGTAGAAAGCACGGTACTCGTAAAAGAGCATGCGCGGCTTCATGAAGAATGTTGCGCTTTCAAAGTGTGAAGTGAACGTGTCACGGTAGCGACCGCTAGATGACGCCAGAGTGCATGAGAGTAGATCGCGCCTCTATCGGCGAGGGCGAAAATCAATTCAAACGGTGCGCCACTGGCGACGGGGGGGCCCACACCATTTTGAAAGTAAAAATACTGCGCGACCCGGGATTTTGTTTGTACGGTTAGGTGAGGGTAAAAAAGCGTAGGGCTAGGCGGCGTACAGCGTGGTCGAGGGAACGCGGCGTAGCGCGTAAAATGACATAAGAACGTCGTGCGTTACGAGGGTGTGCCGCGCGCGGTGCGAGGTGAGTGCAGCGGAAACGACGGTGTCGCGGTCGTAGGGTCGGCGCTGGTCGGTAGCGATCGTAGCCGTACGGGAAATTGGCCGTGGCTTCGCCAATGGATGCCAGGCAGGAGGAGACGCCATTTTGATATACGGTCGCACGTCAAGCGTTCGCATCGCTGTAGAGAAACGGCGCTCTTCTCGGAGTCGGCTCTGTCGGTTGCGCGTGTAAGTAGCCGCGCGGTCGAATACGTTGGTTCTCGATCATCGCGGCTATCGCGAGGTGGCTGGCGCGAGTGCGTGGCGCAACGAATACCGTGCGTAACGTTGACAAGTGACAGGTGAATCGATCGGCCGCCGCGAGGAGGAAAGTCGCGTTGCGGCCCCGTGCGAGAGAGCGGAGTTACGTGCCCGTAACGCTCGGTCGATCGGTGGTGACTACTGTGCTCTGGTGGACTATCGTGTACGTACGTACGTATTCGGATTTTTCCCCACGCGAGGTGCGAGGTGCGAGTTCAGTGCAGAGGGACACGGTTCGGTCTCCGTGTCGTATAGATCGGTGCGCCGATCCGGGGGTGGCGGTGTGTACGGCAAGGAAAAGCCGCCGTCTCGTTTTCGCGCGCGCCAGAGAGTCGGAGAGTCGGAGAGCCGGAGAGCGAGGACGAGAGAGAGAGAGAGATAGAGAGTGGAAAAAAAAGAGAGAGTGAGTGAGGCCACCGGCCGACACTTCGGGCCAAGACAAGACGACCCGATGTCGGGAGCGGGTCGCGACCCCGTGTCGACCCGTGGTCGTCCTCGTCCTCGTCCTCGCGCGTTATCCTCATCCTTCTCCTTGTCCTCGTCCGTCTCCTCCCGCTACGTAGCACCAGGACGCTCCTGGCGTAAATGTGCTCCCATGAGCGCCCATGTGCACCTCCTTCTCTGCCTGCTGCCCCTACGTGCCCTGTAAACCCAGAGCACACCCCGATTAGCACGCCCACGCGTTCTATTGCCCCGCGAATATGGCCAAGATCCTCAACAAGGACCCCGTCACCTACGAGAGGGAGAGGGATAGCTTCCTGAAGGACCTCCGTCATTTCCACGAGACCAGAGGGTAAGTTGATATTTCGCTTGCATTTTACTTTACTTCTTAACGGCACCATCTCGATTATTCTCTTTTTTTCTCCTTCGTCTTCTTCCTTCTCGCTCGGTGGTAGTTGGATGAACGGAGATGGAACGAGTGCGACGTGTGCGCGCGAGTGAGAGAATGAACGAAAGAGCGAGCGAGAGAGAGAAAGAAAGAGTTCTCTCTTTCTTCTCTCAAAGCGTCCTATTTCGTATCGACGATTCTTATTTCGTTCGTCGTGAAATATATTCCCGCTTGGCGGGGATTCTCATTTTGATCGAGTCTCTCGATACGACGCGAAAGTAAATCGGGTTAGCGTGCACCTAGCCAGAGAGTGTACGGGCAGAGTTGAGGTTATGTGCGGTTATTTTAAAGCCTTCCAGAGACTCGCCTTTGTGCCGAGCTATTTGTTTACGTGTGTTCCGTGTTTTCTTTATCGACGATTATCAGCCCCTCGTATCGTATTGCGATTGAGGTTAACATCGAGAAGTGCGTGAAATATTGCGTTTGAAATTGTATCTTGCTAACTTTTTTTTTCCGCGTCGTCGATTCGTGAACGCCGATTGCAATCGTGTACGTATTATGGTACCATGCTTCTTTTTCGCCGTGGAACGATTCGATATCCGTTGTTCGCGGTGCGTTTGAAAATTCGAACGATGGAAAGGCGTTTCGTGGAAAGACGCTTTAGCATTTATTACGTCATTATACCGTGTTTTACTTAATTCGCAAACGGAAATAAAACGGCTCTCGGCTACAGTGAGTGATTTTAGCCACGGTGAAGCAGCCGAGCCACGGTTTAATAATTTATGCGACTTTACGTAGCTCGAGAGATGTGTGAATTCATTTTTCTCGTCCGCTCGCTCGTTGGAATGTGTTTCTCGCAGTGAAGAAGTTAATAATTATTTTGTAATATGAAAAATTCCGAGGATTTAAGGTATTTTATGTTAAATATAGTAATTGGTATTTATGATGAAATTCAAATTTGTTCAGTATTGTGTGTTACGGCGGAATAGATAAATCTATTGAGGCGGCTAGACGTGTGAAATTGTAAAAAAATTATTTTATTTCAAATATGTCGAAGGAGAAGTCGTATTTCGTTATTCCATCAAATTTTGTGGCAGTTTTTCTGTAAATTTTAATTCAAAGGTTATTTGGAGGCGCGAAGTGTTAATTAAATATATTTATTCGCTCGAAACGTGTTTTTCATGTTTCAATGATTAGTGTATTATAAACAATACTCGCTTCATTACTTTCTTTTGGTTTAAATTGAACAATATTTTGCAAAATTCAGTGTACGATATTGATACAGTATCTTTAGAATGTTTTCCGTGCATTTTTACATTTGTTGAAAATCTGATACGATTCAATGTAATAATAAAATATTTTGAAAATTCAGCAATGCAATGTTTAATAATAGAATAATATCTTTTCATAATGTGATGGAACAGTACCGAAAAATAACCAAGCATTACTTTTCCGAAATTCAATAAAGCAAAATTAAATCATAACTGAAAAATATATTCTACGAAATGTAATATAGGGAGATGTTGCAGTAACTTTAGAACATTTTCCGTACAATTTTGATATTTTTTGAAAATCTAAATGTAATAGTACACCATTTTTAAAATTCAGTGATACAGTGTATAATAATAAAATAATATCTTTGAAAAATTTCATAAAACAATAATTAAAAGCAACCAAGCAATATTTTTCCAAAATTCATTAAAGAAGAATTAAATTGTAAGTGAAACATATATCGTCTAAAAAAATTAGTATAATAATAAGACGACAGTATTTTCCAGAAAAATTCGGCATTCCAAAATGTAAATGAAAGATAAAAATATTTTTGAAACATTTAATAAAACAAAATGGAATAACAACCCACTGATATTTTTGAGAAAACTTGATGCACCAAAATGTAATGAGAAATTGTTATTAGTTACTCAATCCGACATAGTAAAATATTACAAGAAAATTACTGAATTTCAAAACTCAGTATGCTAAAATACACTATCATTTTCGTTTCTTTGCTATTACTAAAACAAAATTACTAAAACTATCCACACTACCAAATTTACTAAAACTGTATATTACGAAAATTACTAAAACTACATATAGTAACATTAAAACTACCAAGGCGGTTGAAATGGCCGATTAAAATTTTTTCGAAAAACTGCCCGAATTTGCAGGAAAGCCATGCAGTAAATATTCCATTTCTATCTTCAAAAACTTAAAACTTGAAAACTGGAAAAAACTTTTTCCAACGTAATTATCAGCTATATTGAAATATAATTGATATAAACCGTGTACTTCTAGTGTTAATTTTACATTCAATCATCCAATATACCAGGAGTCACTGATACATTGTATTACAAATTTAAAAAATTTAAATATAATTATTTTAAAATTTTATTTCTAAATTATTATACGCGCAGTGGCAAAATAAATTCTAAGGCAAGGAGTTATAAAATTATGAGATGTACGCGAAACAGTGGAAATGCAGATTTGACTTTGAGGTTAGTTTTCGCGGCCTTAAAGGGCGATTGGGCACGAATGAAGCGTACCGTTTTTCTTGTCTTGGATCACTGTATAAATCCATAAAGCTTCATTCAAATCCGTGAGCAAGGGTTCGCAGTGTTCCCTTGTAAGTTTCCCCTTCGCTGTCCCCTAAGGCCCCTACGCGGTCCCCTATCACAGTGATGGCAAACTTATTCAAGAGAGCGCCAAATAAAAGGAAAGAATGTTGGAAACCCAATATCATTTTTAAAATATTTTCACTTCAATGTATGCTTTTTAAATGAAATTTTTTAACACACTGAAATGGAAAATTTCTATATTATTATTTTGATACTAAAACTATGAAGACGTTCGAAATGACTGGTTTCCAATTTCTTTTAAAAAAGTTCACTATACATACAGTAAATATTCCAGTTCTATCGTATGAAACGTAAATTATTTAATCAATTTTCATTTTCACCTCTTGATTTCTCTTTTTTCAAAATACCTGTTCACTATATTTAAGTACGATGGATATAATGCCGGTAGTTCTGGTGTTAGAATTTGCACGGGGCCGGATAGGACGCCTAAATGGGTCTTTTCTTTGTAACGCTGAAGTTTAAAATTTCTGTAATATCTTTTTAACACTAAAATTGCCAAGGCGTTCAAAATGGCCGATTCTGAATGTTCTCTAAAAATTTCCGAAATCGATAGTGGAGCCATACACCAACAATAAAAACTGAATTACTTAATCGATTATCTGTTTCATCACTTGATTTCTCTTTTTCCAAAATACTTGTTTACTATATTTAAATATAATAGATGTAACGCTGGCAGTTTTGGTGTTAAAATTTGCACGGGGCCGGATAGGATCTCTAAATGGGCCTTTTTTTGTAACGCTGAAGTTTAAAATTTCTGTAATATTTTTTTAACATTAAAACTCCCAAGGCGTTCAAAATGGCTGGTTCTGAATTTTTTCTAAAAAATGCCCAAATCGATGGTGGACCCATACAGTAAATATTTCTTTTCTATGTTATAAAACTTAAATGATTCAATTGGTCATATTTTTCATCTCTTGACTTCTCTTTTTCCAAAGTAAATAATAATAACTTTATTCTTTAAAAAAAAAGTAATTCAAGTATTACAGAAATTAAATACATGTTTTCAAACTAAATTACTTTTTATAACACATCATGAGAACTTGCATAGAATTTTAAAAATTCTAGTCTTATACTAGAAAATTTTAATTAATCGAGGAAAATTGTTATGATAAAAAACCTCGACTTTTAATATATTTAAATATAATAGATATAACGCCGGTAGTTGTAGTGTTAAAATTTTCGCGGGGCCAAATAGAATTTCTAAATGGGCCTTAGCTAGCTGGCGGCTCATACTTTGCCCATTACTCCCCTAAGTGACCACGAGCCCCGGTTTGAGAACCACTGATACACCCTGTATAAAGAATATTACTGAAAGCCATTCCTCTCTGAATTTTCAGGACTCCTTTCAAAAAGTCGCCGAAAATCAACGGAAAAGATATAGATCTGTACTTGCTGTACGTTGTCGTTACTGCTCATGGAGGATGGATTAAGGTGAGTCACGCTTCACTTTATCTTTGCGCCGTACCAAAACGGAAAAGTGCATTTGAAATTGCACGCGCTGCGCTTTCGAGCGCGGGACAAGGAAATATGCAAAATCGTGCAGAATTTGATTCGATTAACGGATAACGGACAGAGCAAAAATCCGATAGGAATTTTTACGAGTAGTTTGTACGAAATTAAACGGTTAACTGGTGTTCGAATGATTTGTATCATTGGACATTCTTTAATAATTGAAATTGGCAGAAGGATGCAAATTTTCCAGTAAACCTGTTTAATATGCAGTTTTTTTTTTAAATATACTTAAATTATTATTTACGTGCAGGATTATCTACAGGATTTATCGTTGGACGTTTGTTATTTGCAAAAATATGGAAGGGTGGAATAAATGTTTAAAGATGTTCGTTATACTGATAACGAAAACAACGGAGGAATTTTTGAGATAGAATTTATTTGTTTTTTATGTCGTCTTGATAATATTCTTTTATTCGAATTATCGATGTAAATTGAAATTTGGAGACATGACGATCAGAAAATGGCGAAAATCGGCGTTCGAAAATTTTGTCGATTACGAAGATGTGAAAGTTGCAAATTAAAGTGAATAATATGTCTTAGGTATATCTCAGCACTTAGATGAAAATTGATAATTAGTAAATTGATTGGTTCAGTTTTTTTGCTTATGGTAATATGCACATTTTTAAAAAAAAAAACTGTTCAGGTATCTTGCTGCTTCAGTGAAATAATAATATAAAGTACCCTGGATAAAAGTGTATACCAATAATGCTCGATAATTAATGTCAATCGATAGATTTAATTTTTGCGCTTGCAAAAATATGCAAATTTGAAGAAAGAACTGCTCAGTTGCTTTGCTGATCCAATGAAATTATAATATGAAGTAATCTGGATAAAAGTGAATACCAATAATTGTCGATAATCAATGTCAATTGGTACGTTTAATTTTTGCGCTTGCAAAAATTTGCAAATCTCGAGTTAACCTGTTCAGTTGCTTTGTTGAAAGGGGTTAAATACTTTTCTGCTTCTATCAGAATGCTGACTGCTACGGGGGTCATCGGTGACCGGCGCTATTGAATTCTATAAAATTCCATATAACTTTGAAATTGCAATATTTAAGAATTTTCTAACATATTCTAGTATATTTATTCAGAATAGTGCATCTTTTTTGTGTACATCAAATGACACGTTGTATGAATATCAAAATGATTTATAGGGTGCGGAGTTAAATACTTAAATCTTGAATTAAGATGTCGAACACCATGGGGGTCACCGGTGACCGGCGCTGTTGAATTCAATGAAATTCCATATAACTTTGAAATTGCAATATTTACGAATTTTTTAACGTATTCAATATTTAAATATTAGCGTTAAAAAAATAAAATTCTGCTGGATATATATCTATTTCTGTCTTTAAAGTCTCTGCGTTATAAATATGCGATTTTAATAAAAAAAACTTTCATTTTACTAGAAATGATGAAACTAGCGAAATACCGGTGTCCTTCAACGTGTTAACTGCTATGGTTATTTCGCCTAGGAGAAAACTATAACATTCTAGGTAGATTCTGAGCCACTGCATCTACAATATAAGTAATATTGGGTTGGCAACTAAGTGATTGCGGATTTTATATAAGAAGGAATTTCCTCAAGCTGATGAGGGACCCATAAATCTAGTTTTTTAACATAGTGAAGCTGTTTTAATTTTTTTGAATGCATGTATGCGATACATTGAGCTCCTCTGCAATCTCGCGTGTCGTGCTATGACGATCTGAATCGATAATAGCCTTGATATGACTCTCATCAACTGTAACTAGACGGCCAGATCGTTGCGCATTTTGGAGTGAAAAATCACCCGAAAGAAATTTGGCAAACCAATTTTCACCCTGCCTATTTTTCCATGCTTCATTCCCATATACGGCGCATAACTTGTATGCTTGGGATGCGTTCCTTTTTCAGAAATACAATAAAATATGTCTGAAATGCGCGTTTTGCCCTTCCATTTTCAAATTGGGATAAAAACGAAACTAAATGACTCATCGATACGATTTTTTTACTAATAAAAGGTGGAAGTCCAAACAACAAGAAAACTATAGATTAGGTGCATCGAACATGTTGACAAAACAAGAAAAAGTGTTGAAGCGATTTATCGTCAAAATCCGCAATCACTTAGTTGCCAACCCAATAATATAGGCAAAATTTTCCGCGAGTGACGGAGGATTGGAATATGGTCCCGCTGGTTGCGAGTCCGAGCCTTTATCTCCTCCCCTACCATAGCCTTCTTTAGAATCTTAATTATATCATTGAATAGCCCCCTTTGTAATTTAGTAACGTTGGAATTTTTGCTAAAAGCTGATTCTGCAAGGGAAAGATAATGGATATCGTGTATCTCAGTGTCTCTTTTATTCATCTTGAACTGATACAGTCGAATGTAACCAAAAAAGTCCACTTTACATAATTCTTGAATTCCGGAGGTTTCGATACACATATCACCTGCATGGAAATTCTCAGAGGCGATGAGAATACGAAACTTTATACCTATTGACACCATAGACCCTCTGTGGCAATAGGGGATGGAAGATGGGAATTTTGATGGATCCCCCTCTGTTGGAATCTAGCCAAAAGTGTAGGTTACTCGCGATGTTATTATAGTAGCTGAAAGTAGAAATATGAAAATAAATGTAGTAACTTTTTCTTGTAATTAATAACCATTTTATCAATTATTATATTACGTACGTTGGTGAGGGTATTCTTGGTCACCTAAATAGTAAAAAATTGTTTAACCGGTTAACTGTGTTCGACGAGTATACACGTCAATCCGAAGCTCTACCGCGGTAACTTTTTCAACACTGAAGTGCCAATTTCTTATCAACTGAAAATGTAATCCTTCCACGTTTTGTTTCCGACTTTTCATGAAATTTTTGCCAGGAGCATTGGCCCAGCGCTCGTCGTGTATGTAAGTCATTTCTCGATTTTAATTCCGCATTCTGCGAGGGATTTTTAAAACTAAATTCTGCAGTTAACTGGTTAAATTGTGGTAGAAAAATATTAAGTTAAAAAAATTTAAATGCTACTTGGATAAACTGTTGCTTACAAATGTCCCAATCAACAAATTAAACTTATCTGAATGCACAAATTAACAATGCAACACCGTCAATTTTAACTATCAATTAACCCCTTGAATAGAAACGACCAGTGAGTGACGCCCTTATCAGCTTGCAATGTGAAATTTAAGTCTGGCAGCCTACATTCATCCCAAATCTAACAATTCTCTTTAACTCTTATTATTAAAATTAGTTTTACTACGTATTTATTACTTATACACAGAATTTTTATCTTTCCACCGTAAATTAACAAAGGTTGTATCTTAGCCGCTTTAAATCAATCTATTACAATTCGAAATTATATAGTATAATTATCACTAGATCAACCAAGATGGGCAATGACTTGTGCCAAATTTTTTCTGAATATTCCTGAAATTTCTAACGCTCCTTCATTTCAAATTTTCTACGCCTATCTTGTAGACCGAAAGCGATTAAACCGACCACGTTTTTGCATTCTTCATTTCTCTTATTCCGACGTATTCATTTGTCATTTTTATCACTAGGTTTATGGAAGCCGTCAAATTGACGGGTTCTTACTTTTTTTATAAAAATTCCACAATTTTACAGTGAAGCAGTACAGTAGATATTTCACGTGTATTTTATAATACAAAAATTACGAATTATCATCTTAGCCGCTCGATCCCAATTTTTCCAAAATCCTTATTTATCCCATTTGCATCATAGCTCTAAATACGGCAGAAGACCCACAGTACCGTGCATTTCCGCGTGCAGCAGTTTACCATTGTACAACAGAGCGGAATATTCCGCGGCTGACGGAGAAAAGACGATCGTCATCGAATATTCGCGGAATATTCCGCTTACGGATAAAAATCGGTTAAATGATGATTTATCCCCCCTTCTCTCTCGCTTCTCTTCTTTTCTCTGTCCTTTGTCAGAGATTCAATCTAACCTCAAATTCTTGAGATTATAAATTCTCAAAGCCATGACAAATAATCTTGAAACACCCTGTACAGGGCGGAATATTCCGCGGCTGGTGGATAAAAGACGTTCGTCATCCGCGGAATATTCCGCTTATGGATGCAAATGTGTCAATATATTGCAGTGTAACAGATTTCACGCCCGTAAGTCTAGTGTTAATTATCTCAGATTGATCGTCGGTAGATCTGCTGTTTGAGTGTCAGAGGTCTTTGCGAAAACCAGGTCGAAAATTGCCAAGCATCGAAATCGCGCTTCTTTTGTCTCGCATCGACGAATGCAACAAAGTAAGATTTCGACGTTTTTCTGCTTATAATTGTTAAACATTGTTGTTTCGTTTCTCAGTTAAAGATATTGTCTATATTATACCTATACTGTCGTAATCAGAATATATTAAGGAACTATTTTTCTTCTTCGTGCAAAAAGTCCCATTAATTCTACAGGTAGATCAGCTTGGCACTTTTCAGTACTGAACAGAAGAAGCGCGATCGCGCTGCTACTCAAACGGTTAAGTTCAAAACCTCAAAGTTACATTATAAGGCTAACAACGGCCATTCGTGTTCTCCGATCTTCCATTCCAGCAAATTCGAATCTTAACCTCCAAAGTTGAAACAAACCAGGCTCTTCCGACGACAGAAGTGTCCTGTGCGAAGATAAAGTGCACGTGCACGAAAATAAAAGTGACTTAAGACCGATTCACATTACGCTGCGTGACTCGGCGAAATATTGTTTCATTAGTTTTGTCATTTATATGTCTGTTTTACGTTAAACCGTCACGGAAATCGACGACGTAGACCTACTCGAAACTGTACGAGAACATTTTGCCGTGTAATGCTAATCAGTTAAGGTCAATTCACATTACGTGACGCGACGAAAAATGTTGCTGCAGCTTTTTTTTTCCTTCTGATGTATATATAATCATAGATGTATTAGATCGTCACAGTAATCAACGACAAAGGCTTATCGAAATTATCCAACATCATTCTTTACCACGCGGTCGGTAATGCTAACAGACCTTAAGGCAGGTTTGGAATACACCACATGACACGATATCTATTTAAAACATGAATAGTGACATGTGAGCCGTTTTAGAAAGTGGCATAACTCACTTAACTTAATGAAAAATAGTGATTTTTTAAAGACTATATGAAATTATTTATACTAAGAAAATCCATCAATCTGAGTATCCAAGACAACAAATTTAAATGCGAACCTTCAGTATCTCGGTTCAAAAAGAAAATGACCTACATAACCTTCAAAATAAACGGTTCATATAAATGTTTACTTTTAGATAAAACTTAATAATAATCGAATGCAGATTCTTATTGAAACGTTTCAAGAACAATTTCTGCTGTCGCGCATTGTGGATCAGCCCATACGTGATGCTACGATACGCTTCTTATAGAATTCATGTAATTATATTTATAATAAAATTTAAAAATTTTTAATTTTATATTTATATTAATAATTTAAAATTTATAAAATTTTTTTTGTATACAAAAATTTTATTATCTTCTGTCGCGCAAGTGAACTGAACTGAAAATTGAGAAAATGTTACGTTGTCGTCCGCGAAACGCGGGAAATGATCGTTTAAATGGAAGGTAGAGTGGCTCTCGGCGACTTCTTGGAATTGGAAAAACGTTATCTTCGACGCTGAAATCATCTTTCGTCGAAAAAAGTGTATCGTTCTATTTCGCCAGAAGCGTTACACAACACGCTGCACCACCGCGCACTTACTGCGATCGCAGTTTGTAAACAGTCATTTCCGCGCGCGTTATTGGCTGCGCGCGCAGCTTCCATGTACTTTCATCGCGGAATTTTGGGACAATTGGAAAACACTTGTCGCTCGACCGTACTTCAGTTCTTTTCGCTACCAAACAAAGAAACATAAATTCTTAACACACTGGAACTGTTTTAACGTTCGGTTCTACTTCATTCGCTTTACTAAACCTGAAAAAAAGTGTTAATTTTTAACCATATTTGAAAAATACTTATCGTTCAATTATTCAGAAATGCCCAAGTATTCTTCTTTGTTCGAATAAATACTCTATACGGGATATTTCACGAAAATTTCATTTTAAAATTTTGAAAATATTCATTTTCTTATACAGAATTTTAAAATTAGTCAAATTCCTAGCGATATTTAACCTTTATCCTGTCCTGGGGTCTTTTTGGACCCAAAGTCAACATTCAGTTTGACACAAAGTGTGCACAGTGGATGCATATTATTCTCAATAAAATTATAAAAGAAAATGAAAAAAATATTGTTTTTTTTTTATAAAAATAGACTACTTACGGGTCAAAATAGACCTTAGAGCCATCAATGCGATTTTCAAGAATCGGATGAAAATTACCGCGGGTGAACGTTTTATACAGGAACTTCTATACTAACGTCATTGAAAAAATTTTTTCTTTTTTATATGGTTGTTTGTAACTTCTGTGATCATTTCGTCCACAACCTTTAGGTGGATTCGACACTTCTAGTTTTAAGATCAAAACGCAAAAATCCACGTCAATCTGCACAGATCCACGATGAAACGTGACTCCTCTTTCGGCAGTGGTTCTCAAACTGGGGCCCACAGTTCTGTAGGCGACCGCGAATTCATTTAACCCTTACAACACTACTGGGATATTTTATATCCCAAACATTATCATATCATTTTCATGTTGCCATTGTACAATTTATTTCGATATATTATTTTGTTTATGACAATATTTACTGCTGGGATAAAAATATCCCAGCAGTAACATACAACTGGGATCTATGCTATCCCAGCGAAAAATCGAAAAACTCCTGAAATAAAAAAAATATATTTCATTCTCAGTCGTATTTTTATTCCATTTCCTGTGTCACAAAATATACACTGCTAAAAATCAGTCATTTTCTGAAGAAATAAAATTCAGTGTTGAAAGGGTTAAATTTTGGGTTGTTCATACAAAGCAGATGCATCCACCCCATCAAATGCACATTTGACGACTAAGTTTCACCATTTTCTGAATAAATAATTGTTAACAAAAAATGTTTTGGTAACAGTAGACTGTATGTTAGTCGTAGCGCGTTTTAAACGATCCACGAGCAATTGCAAAATTGCAGAAATTGCAAAGGGACCGTCGTTCAAGAAATTCTGGAAAAGTTTGAGAACCACTGGTCCTCAGTGTTCAACAATAACGCGTGTACGTGTTCTATCGTCAGAAAATCATCGTTCCGCACGCTTACATCATCGTCCAGCAACTTTAGCGCGATATTCGAATCACGTCTAAGCGTTATTTGTTGCATTTGAAATCGAGGCAACATTCAGTTAGCCATTCGTTTAAGATAATTTATTGGAAGCGTGATCGTCGTATTCGATCAACCAACTCGATATTTTCGTTGCTGAAAGTACGCGAAAGAAGTATGTCAGGTGCAAACATAGACTATGGAATTCTCAAAGTGTAGACTGCACCTGGAACAATTGTAGCTGCTGATTATGAAGGCGATTTAATATTATCATTACAAAAAAAAATTCTACATTTAATGAATAATATTTATTTAATAATATAACCATTTTCAGTCCCATGTTGAGCTCCACTCGACATAGCTTTTCACTCCATTTTATTTTCTAACGATTTAACTTCGACTTTCCAATTTCTATTCTATTCCTATTCACCTGCAGTTGTTGCTATCATTAAAAAATTGAATAATAAGCGATAGAAAATGTGAAACTAATTTCATTTGGCTCACTATAAAATTGACGAAACAATTCGGGCCGCAAAGTGTTAAGTCACGAAGTTTGATATGTTACTTGTTCTCCTTCGTAGCTTTCGCTTTTAACTTGGTAAAGCTGGCAAAAGAAGCGCAGCCCTCTGACCAGTGGTTTGCTCTGATTCGTCTGACGGATAGAGACGTCCCTCCTGACGTCATTTTCGATTCTAACGCGTGATTGGCCGATAAAGCCGCACATTCGTTGCGTCGTCATGGGAACGACGAAAGAAGTGTTTCGTTTTCGGTTGTCATTAGTCGATCTCAGGTTTCCAGGACCGATAATATTTATAATAATTTTTATAATTTGATACCGATAATATTTATAATAAAGTAATATATTTATTTTGCGATAAAATCACCTTTTTATCAGCAAGTTAGGCTGTTAATGTATTTACATTAGAAATTACTATTTGTTTAACAGTAGAACTACCGGTGTTAAATCTATCATATTTCAAAATATTAAATAAGTACTTTGAAAAAAGAGGAATCGGGACGCGGAAAAGATGATCGATTCGATGATTTATGTTCTTTGACATGGATGTACAATATTTATTCTACGAGTTTTCTATAAACTTGGAGAATTTTTGGAAAAAAATTGTGTACCGGTCATTTTGACCGGTTGGCAGTTCTAGTGTTAATCATATTTCAACGGTTTTATTTCAATTCTTCAACTCCAGCTGTATATATAAGCAGCGATAAACTATAATTAAATTTTTTCTCAGATCACATATACGCGTCGCTAGACCTCAAAGGGGTAACAAGAAATAACTAAAAAAAATTTTTTTAAAAACCATGTAAATAAAGTGCCGTGTAAATCGGGGGATAGTTAAAAGTAATATATTTAAGTATTAGTACAGTTACATAGCTATATAAATATATATAGTTATAGATAAAGCTATAGATAGTTAACACTAGAACTACCAACCGGTCAAAATGACCGGTACACAAATTTTTCCAAAAATTCTCCAAGTTTATTGAAAACTCATAGAATATAGGTGTACCCTCAAATTCTTGGTTGTTTTCTCTCTCTCTCTCTCTCTCTCTCTCTCTCTCTCTCTCTATCTATCTATCTATCTCTATCTCTCCTCTGTCCTCTCTCTTTTATCTACCATAGATTCAAACTAACCTCAAATTCTTTGTTGCTCTCTTTCTTTATCCTCCTATCTCTACGTCTATCTACCTCTCCACGTCCTTCTCTCGTTCTGCCACATATTCGTCGGCTCAGCCAGTCAGTCTCTCTCGATGCACCGAGGCAGATAGCCACATGCGAGCAGATAGAGCGATAGGTGGATGTTTAAACGCCGGGAGTGCGTTATCTGGCCGGCATAAAGCGTATGCACTCCTCGCTGTGATCCGGTGATATAACGCGTCGAGCCTCTCACCTCTTCTTTCTCCCCACGACGATGGCACTTTGACCTTCCGGTCGTTTACTTTTTCTTCGCGTATTCAGATCGCCGTTCGCCATTATTGACTTAATTGTTCAACGTGGACGGTGAAATTGTGAAGATAATTAACCCATTTGCATCATAGCTCTAAATACGGCAGAAGACCCGTTGTACCATGCACTTCCGCGCATAGCAGTTTGACATTGTACGAGGCGGAATATTCCGCGGCTGGTGGACAAAAGACGATCGTCATGCGCGGAATATTCCGCTTACGGATGGCAATGGGTTAATTCGCTCGTATTTTGCTTTTTGTGCTGCGATTTAAGGTGGATTTTGGTTCTGGTATTTGCTTCTTATCAGTTGCCGGAATTAATCCATCGCAATTAAAATACCGAGTTGTTTTTCAGCATTTTTATCTTTCAGGCAGGGATAGTGAATTATCTGATTTTGCCCTTTAGGATTTTGTGGGATTCAAGGTATTTTTGTAACTGTTGACGCTATGCTGGTGGCATTATGCCTTTTCCGTACGGAGGAGAATGAAGATTCTCAAAAACTAAACTACTACTCGATTGAAAATTTATATGTGTTCAAAGTGCTCACACGTTGCACTCCGTTGTCGCCGCAGCGGCGACATTGTAATCGAAGCTGATGACTCGCTTATCAGATAAATCCCGTGTATTTTTATATTTCTTTATATTGTAAAACATAATTTTAAAATAAGTGCGCTTCTTTTTTTATGACAAAGCAAGATTTTCAATTTTCTACAGATGTGTACTCGCACCATCTAAATAGTTCTGGAGTAGCAGGTAGCTCATAGTAAAAATTACTCGGAGTGCAAAGGGTTAATTGTACTTTTGCGTTGTTTCGGTCTTTTAAAACATTTTCCTCGGTATTATGCCGTTTTTATACCAAAAATAACATAGTTTCTGAAAGACTATTCTACGGCGTAACTAAAAATTCATGTTTGTTCAGAGTAACCAAATTTAATTCAACTTTTGCCCCTATCATTAGGCCGTTTTTACTCCAATAATTCTATAGATTAATTTGGTAAGCGGACTGTGAGAAAAGAAGTCGAAATTTCGATGTAGCTGGAACATCCGATATAAAACGAAATTTTGATTTGAACAGACCTTTCCATCTAATTAAAAATTCTGATTTAAACGAAACTTCCTGTATCCACAGATACGGAATGCTTACAAAGCATGTATGTTTATCTGCAGCTTGAAAGCTTAGTAATTTTTCCTACAGGTCTCTCAATGCGATGTAACTTTTGTATAAAAAAGTTTCCTCCTATCGCTTACGGTTGGCTAGTTACACTGCAAAAACTGATAATTCGGTAAACTTTGACGGGCTGCTTCAACCCTTTAGGGTGAATATCCTCGAGGAAAAAAATGGTTTTTCACTCGCGCCGGCACATTTCATACTCATGAAGTCCTAGGTAAAATTAGAATAAAAAATTTGCAGATTTAAAATCATCCCTTGCTACTATATTATCGAATCAAGTCAGGAAATGTACCTGCTTTTCTATATAATGCCCATTCCATTAACCCTTAACGAACGAGCGCATTTTTATAGAACAATGACCAGTAGATCGACGCAATAAAAAAAAGTAAACAATTACTTATATATTTTTTGAGCGTGGTACTTCTCGCAATAGTTTCCTACGTGAATACCAGATTTTTTAGTACAAATATCACGGCATGCCGCCTGTACGGCGGCATTCGATTTTCTTGGAATATTTGTAATGTCGCGGATATGGCGGCATCGTTCGTTAAGGGTTAAAATAATCTGCGGCAGTAGCGGACAAACCTTTTTTAACCCCTTGCCGTTTCTTTTGCTTCTTTGTTTTTTCAAATGTTGAAATAACAATTTATCTGTGATTTCTCACAAAGCGTATAATTTAAGGCAATATTAATACCATAGAAATAATTTTTAATTCAGTAGTTTTTGGAAAACTTCGAAATTGCCTACTTCATTTACACCGTGACGAGTGTCGCACGTAAGGCAAAGGGTTAAGGGTTAAGCAAATGTTGGTGCTTCTTTCTATACAACTTTAGTATTTACACTACTTTGCTATTTAAATCAGAATTAGAAATAATAATTATTACAAGTATTAGTTCCAAAGCCATTTAGATAATATTTTTTAACATATTACAGGACATTGACCAGTAAAAGTAATAAATTTTAATATAAGAGTAAAGGTGAATTAGAGATGGCGATATTTCAATTTGCAACGTCTTAGCCATTTGTGTTTTGGATTAAATGTGAAATATATCCTTAAACAATAGTATTTCCCCGTGGTCCAACGAACCGCGGAACAGTCGAGACATCTGTCTCGATGGAAAACAGAGAAAAGAAGAACTTTGTCGCGTAGGGACGCGAGAAACCTCGGCAGGTTCGCCGCCAGAGATATCGGGGGGAATAGCAGCCCCTCGTGCGATGCGCAGAAGCCGTAGACTCGTCCCTCGCGCAACTCCGCTCGAGCGGAATTTTCTAACGTCTCTGTCGCCATGAAGGTAGATAGGTTAGTGCAAGCTGCACGTATTCCCACGTATTTCATCGGAAATGTAAGGAATCGTGGAAAACTACTGGAGAAGATGCAGAGAGAGATTCAGCGATTAAATGTTTTCCATCGATATTGCAGAATGTTATAGTCTCTTTCAAGGATTTCCATATCAAAGAATCATTGACTTTATGCGTGATTTGGCGGGAGAATTTGAACGGCGAGGAATTTTACAGATTTTACTGTGGCGTTTAAACATTTTTCGAAGTTTTGAGTGTTAGATGTTTTTCCAAGTTGGTGCATCGTGTTTATTTGTAGAAATGAACTCCTTTTTAGAAAGTTTCGGCTTCTACATTTTCAGTTGCCTCGATGAAATCTAGATAATTACTTTAATTTGAAATGCTCATGCAACTCATTTAATGCAGACCAGTTACTACCCCATAGAAGTCGTATCTGGTGCGCAAAGGGTTAATATTTTTATAGAATGTTACATTTCCTACTTAAAACCATCAGTTAACCCCTTCAGTGGTGACGTTTTGGGCAGTAAAACAATGCCCGGAACTTGTCCGGGCATGCCATTTAACCCTTTGCAGTCCTATGTCGAGCTATACTCGACATAGCTTTTCACTTCATTTTATTTTCTAACGAATTAATATCGACTGTTGAAATTCATAATAACTTTGTAATATCACCTAAATATCCGTCAATACCTATAATTATCGTTATCATTAAAAAAAATGAATAACCAACAACAGAAAATTTTGTGCAATTAATTTCATTCAGCTCGCTACAAACTTGAGAAAATAATTCGGACCGCAAAGGGTTAACGGTTTTAGTGCCAGAGCTTTTTAAAAATCCGTGTTGAATGCTGCCATGCGTCGCGATAACGCTTCCTTCATTTCACTCCGAATAACGCCGAACGGCGCAACCTTCGCTCTTCTGTTTCGTCGTCGACATAAAGCGGCATATGAGTCGCTCAGAAGCCAATGCGGTTGTCAATTTTTTTGATATTTTCTGATTATTGTAAATTTTAACAGAATAAACTTCATTCTATTAAAATTGATAAAAATGAGGAAACATTTAAAAAACGGACTTAACCGCATTGGCTTCTGAGCGACTCGTATATCTTTCATCGTCAATTGAGAATTTCTGCTAAACACCGGCGCAACTTTTACCACAGCACGTGAACAGCGCGATCGCGTCGCGTGGCACTGAAACAGTTAAGAATTAAGGATTAACGCGAACTCTCCACAGCCCCCTCTTCGTCAGGATTTACCTTCTTTCTAAGTGATCTATTCTTACTCTTTCAACTTCTGCCTCTTCTCCCGATTCCACTTCCTATCTGTTTCTTCCACCGTTCTATTTTTCCCTCCCTCCCAGCCTCTTCCTCCACTTCCCACCATTCCTCTTCCTCTCGTTCCTCCTCTCTCTCTCAACCACTACCTCCTCGCCGTCTCCCCTTCTTCACATTTTCACCCTCCTCTCTATTTCCGCCACTCTCTCTCTATTCACTCTCCCACCCACCCCCTCTATCTTCTCTCTTCCCTCTTTATCCTGATCTCCTTCTACCGCTACACACCACCCCCTCCACCCGTCAGTCTATCCCCCACTTGGTTGCATCAGGGTAACCTCGACGAGTGACCCTGACCTTGCGTCAACTTCCGCATTGTCGCGATACGCGGACTTTCGGTGGAGTCGTGGAAATTCAAAAAGCCCGGGCAAAAGTTGGACGGCCGGCGCGGATGGGAAAGCATACCGAGCTCGTGACACATCCAGCGGAGAATGTGGCCAATTGAACGGTTGCGAGAATCGTGGCCTAGATTGAGATTTACAAGCGATCGTGCAACGAGAAATGAGAGTGCATTCGATGGAACGTGCGGTGGGAAAATTCAGTGGCAGTCTGTAGACATTTTATTCCCTTGGATGAACCGTGGTTCTGCCGTTGCACTGGCAACTGGAAGGATTAACACGTTTGCGGACGTGAATGCTGTAACATCCATTTTCATCGTAATGGAGAACAGCGGTCGCCAAAGTGGTGGTCCGCTAGAAAATTTCGCTGGTCCCCAGAAAAATGTGGAATATACTTACTCATCACGTTAAGTTATGTTTTAAGATGCATTGAAACATAATTCAATTCATAACAATACGTGAAAAGTTATAAAAACGCTACTTCATAGAATAACGCCACAGTAAATGAGTCGTACTGCTGTAGCTGCATTGTTTCAGCTACATGTATTGTCTCGTTTTGTAAAATTATGGTTTATTAACCCTTAAAGAACGAATGCCGCCATATCCGCGACATTACAAATATTTCAAGAAAATCGAATGCCGCCATATCCGCGACATTACAAATATTTCAAGAAAATCGAATGCCGCCATATTCGCGACATTACAAATATTTCAAGAAAATCGAATGCCGCCATATTCGCGACATTACAAATATTTCAAGAAAATCGAATGCCGCCGTACAGGCGGCATGCCGTGATATTTGTACTAAAAAATCTGGTATTCACATAGGAAACTATTGCGAGAAGTACCACGCTCAAAAAATATATAAGTAATTGTTTACTTTTTTTTAATGCGTCGATCTACTGGTCATTGTTCTAGAAAAATGCGCTCGTTCGTTAATGGTTAATAAAGCTTTCATAATTTGGTTACAATTAATAGTTTCATTTTATTAACTAGGTACATTTTATGTGTTCTTAGATCACAGTTTTGTTTATAAATATATTTAACACTTAAAAAATCCTATTAGTGGTCCGCGGGATTTAAATTATGAATTTACTGGTCCGTGAGATCAAAAAGTTCGGCGACCGCTGATGTAGAATGACATGAATGCTATACCATCCATGTCACGCCAAATGATGAAGGCAATTATAATTCATTTAATTTTATATAACCTTAATTTTTTGTAATTATTGTGCAGTTTAAAGTGATGGCCAAGTGATTCAGTGAGTATTTTCATACTAATTTATTTTTTCCCTGTGTAGTTAGAAGTGTAAGTTGGAAGTGTAATACTTGACTGTCTACTTTTGCAGCTCACTGAAATTTTTACTGTCCGCGAACGTGTTAATAAAGTTAATCACTTATTTTAACACTAGATTTACGGGCGTGAAATCTCTTAAACTGCAATATATTAAACAAGGACTTTGGAAAGAGAGGGATGAAGCGGCAAAGATGGCAATTCGTTAAGTCATTATTGTATTATAAAATACACGTGAAATATCTACTGTACAGCGTCTCTGTAAATTTGAGAAATGTTTATAAGACAATTGGGACCCGTCAATTTGACGGTTTCCGTAAATCTAGTGTTAATTACACGCGTTCAGATTAGCTTCTAGACTACGATATTATTAACACTAGAACTACCAACCGGTCAAAATGACCGGTACACAATTTTTTTCCAAAAATTCTCCAAGTTTATAGAAAACTCGTAGAATAAATATTGTACGTCCATGTCAAAGAACATAAATCACCGAATCGATCATCTTTTCCACCTCTCGATTCCTCTTTTTTCAAAGTAATTATTTAATATGGTAGACTATTATAAATTTAACGCCGGTAGTTCTAGCGTTAATTAATTTTAAGGAAATCTATTCGGTTTCTTCGCGGTCGAGTACCGATATTCTTTGGTGGCTCGCCTGAGATTAAATTAGAGCAGGACCCTATATTACCGAAGTTCGAAAGCAACCTAGTCTGCAATAGAACCAGAGAAGAAGAGAAAACTAACAAGAAATCACCAGAGGCACAAGCCCACAAACATACGCAGCTAAAAACACAAAAGAACGGTCCAATCCGCGGCTCCACACCTAAAACTACAGACCCTACGTAAAATGACCACAGCAGTCTACTTCCTAAGAAAGAGGAACGAACCCAAGTTTCAATATACAGAACAATACCCAGAAAACCATCGCAAAATCCAACCGCATGTCTGCAGCGCAATGCTAAGAAGAGGCGAACCGAGAGGGTTCAAGCATGAAGAAAGCAAAAGTTAGAACGAATGAGAAAGAGCGGCGGGGGGAGGAGGACGAAAGCAGACGAAGAAACTTTGAAAGAGGGGAGGAAAGAAGAGAAAGAGAGGGAGAGAGAGAATATCGCGCAGAAAGGAGGTGGAGGTGACGTTGTGCGAGGGCTTCCCCTCAACAAGTGTGATCGAAGCTCGCTAGACTATATAACCCGTAGACGGGTCGTGAGCATGGTCAGAATGTGTCGCGGCGTGCAGACGGCCTCTCCTTGTCTCGAGGGAATCTCTCTCTCTTAGTTTTTCGCACATTCGACGGAAACTGGAAGGATTATCGTCTTCTTTGCTCCCGGCGTTTCCTACAGCGCCGAAGTTGGAAGAAGAGAGCTCCGATTAGACGCATTATACCTGGTTTTTGGAGAAAATGAAATTTGACTCGGCGGGGATGAGTATGGGGTCTGAATGAAATTAGTCGTTTTTCTCTTTCTGTGATTTAAGTTTATGCTGATTGTGGCAGTTAAATTGGATGGTCATTGAAAGGAGGAAGTAAGTCCGGTACGACATAGTTTTGCAGAAAAATATTTTTTGTTGCGCGACAAATTGTGGAGTGCATTTGACGAGGGCTTTGTAAATATTACGTTTTAGGGAAATCATTAAAATGTTGATTTTTCTCTAGGTTTCTGTGATTCCTACAATGTACGGGAAGGTTGACTGTCTTTTTTTGTCGAGATCTTAACATTTGATTCGTTTCTTCGAAACAATAGCTAACCAAAAATGCTCAATCTTTCGCAGACTCTTTGTGCTCGTTGGTTCCACCTATTTAATCCAGTTTTCATCCGATAAGGTTGCTATAGGTTGCACAGCTTGCCTTGTTCGACGTGACACCATGGATTCGTATGTAGTTACTCGACTATCTCTTCAAGGTCAGCGAGTAACTGCTGATTTCTTCTTTTTCTTCATAATCTTCTTTTAGTTCTTCTTCCTCTTCTTTATCTTCGCTACATCTACTGCAGCATTTCGTCTAGGTCGTACAGTTTCAAGTGAGTTCTTCTTTCGTTACCTCCTATATAATCCAGACTTCGTCCAGAAGCTGGCTAGCAGGTGCTTGCTTCCCTCGATTCAACGTGATATCATAGATATTGTTACGAGACGAGCACCACTTCGTCTTCGCGAGGGAAGGTATTAACTCGCGAATTCTCTCTCTCTCTCTCTCTCTCTCTCTCTCTCTCTCTCTCTCTCTCTCTCTCTCTCTCTCTCTCTCTCTCTGTCTCTCTCTCTCTCTCGCTCTCTCTCTCGCTCTCTCTCTCTCTCTCTCTCTCTCTCTCTCTCTCGCTCTCTCTCTCGCTCTCTCTCTCTCTCTCTGTTTGTGTGTGTGTGCGTGCCGTTCACAGCACAAAGTGGTCAACTCCAATTTTTGAATTTTTTAAAATTTAAGTCTCAAAGCACTTGATTGAATCCTAACTTGTTATGTTTAGAATAAATATTCGTATTAATAACAATTAACACCATTAAACGACGAAGTTGATTTGGCCATCGAATAATAAATAATTAAATTCAGAAGTCAATCCAATTAATTCCAAGGCTATTCCACCTTAATCATTTCATACTTCGTTAGAGGAAAGCTACGTGCGATTATATATTGTACAATACTTATTTGTATTTGTATTTTGAAGGGAATTTTGAAAAGGAGTGTATACTATTGCATCACGTTTCTCCATTTTAGGTTTTATGGAGTTAATCAATTTGGCAAGTGAATGGCTGATATAGCGATATTTGTCTCTTTTATTTGTCTTATGATACTCGGTGAAAGGTCAGTTGAAAAGTGTATCGTGTGAGGGTCTTTGGGAAAAGTCGTGGGTGCGGATAATTAGGGAGAAATTGGGAGTAGGGAACGGGGCCTTGGTAAGTGGGCATGAGGTCTGTGAGGAGAGGAATGGGCCCCTAGGTTGTCGTTGGGTATGCTGCGTGTATGTGTGTATCTGTTTATGTGGGTGCGTATGTATATTTTACATGAGGTATGCAAATCAACCCTTTGCGGACGGAGACGTTTTTTAATATTAAAAGATAATAATATATTTGACAATCCAAAACCACCTTTTTATCAGAAAGTTAGACTTTTAATGTATACAAATTATAAATTATCATTTGTGTAATCATATTTCAACCGTTATATTCCAATTTTTCCCCTCTAACCGTGTAGACATGCGGCGATAAACTATAATTAAATTTTTTCTCAGGCCGCATATATGCGTCGCTAGTCCTCAAAGGGTTAATAGTAACAATCGTAATAATAATGATAATTACAATAATAATAATATAATTGTAATGTTGACGATAATAATGATGACGATGATGATAATGACAATAACAATAATGGTGATGATGAGCGATATAATGCGGAGTGTGTCGGTTGGGGTTAGGACGTGACAATATCTCCATTTATTTCCGCAATGCTCTCTGATTTTCTCTCTCTCTCTCTCTCTCTCTCTCTCTCTCTCTCGTCCGCTACTTATACCCTATCTTGACAATATACGATCGTTAACAAGAAACCTGATCTTCAGTAACCGCGCTTCCCAAAAACGCCCAACCTCCCCGACGTCACGCAAACGACAGCGCGTGTTCGCAGAATTTATCGCGGAACAAACCCGCTCCACTTACACAGCAGCCAGCGCGAAGTGAAAGTGCCAGGGGCAGGAGTTATTAGCTGGCCAGCCTCTCTGATGTTCGCTTTTTTCCGTTTTCTTTTTCCGTCAGATCGAACTGCTCTGCTCATTTCGATTACCCCTTAAATGCATAGTGTTGCGAATTTGCAACATGTTCATTTTTCCACATCTGAAATGCTCAACCTCAACAATAATACATAAAGATTCATAATTGCATTTTTGCAATTATGAGAAATATTGAGAGTAAAGAAAATTTGGTTGCTTTTGATGTTTTGTATTGTTCTAGCTCATTTCCTGGAATAATATATGAGCCTAAAGAATTTAATTCAGAAATGAAAAAGAAAATCATGCATTTAAGAGTTCACAGTTTAATTACTGAATATTGTATAGTAAAAATATTTTAGGCTGTTCGTGTGTACCACTATTTGCTCGCAATACGACTTCGCGCATATATACGCTTTGGTGATAGTGACCAGGAAATTTTCGCGCATATATACGCTCTGGCGACATTGACCAGGAAAAGAACGCGCATATATGCGCTCTGGTGGTATTGGCCAGGAAAATTGCGCGCATATATGCGCCCTGGTAATATTAACGAGCAAAATAGCGCGCATGTATTCGCTCTGCCGATATAGCCTGGGAAAATTCGCGCATATATGCGCACGGATGATGTTGACCAGGAAAATTGCGCGCATATATGCGCCCTGGTGATATTAACGAGGAAAACTTCGCGCATATTTGCGCTCTGGTGGTATTGACCAGGAAAATTGCGCGCGTATATGCGCCAGCGATGCAAATACATGGCTTAACGTGCTAATTGAAACTGTCACGCCAGCTCAAAATTCGCAAAAGTAGTATAGCTCGAAGCATCCCACGACAGAGCGGTGACGAAACGTTCACTTTAAGCATGGAATGCGAAAAATCGTATTAGCATATTGAATTGTACAGAAAAGGGGAGAAAAATATTCGTGGCGTACGTAGGTCTCGCTCGGTCACGTGTCGAAGCGGAGTTGCATACCGAGCGTGTGCTGAGTTCGTCAGTCTCGCAGTTCGCCGTTAATCTAAATATTTTATCTTAGGCTCCGATTTCGAAACCGCTTCGCTGGCTGGCCAGAAAATTAGACCGCTTGCAATAAACTCATTACCGTTGCCACGTTACTGCATTACAAGGAAATTACTATTTTGCGACGTAGAGAAATACTATCATTATGTTCTCAGGTTAAAATCAATGGATTATGTTGTACGACTATCTTTTCGAACTTTTATAGGAAACTTTTGCTTTTACTTACTTTTAATTGCACGTGTATATGGCGTATACGTGTGCATACAACACACATACACACACACATTACAAATGTATCGGCGTTTTAGAGAAATTTATATAGTCTTTTAACATTAAATCGACCGATGATGCAATCTATTTGAAAATGTCGAACAAACAGGTTAGAAGAAAGAAGTGTCAGTGGCGTTTTATGGAGAGCGACTATAGTCGCCCGTAGTGTGCCAGTGGCATTTTATGGAAAACGAATATAGTCGCCCGTAGTATCTCAGTGCTCTTTTACGGGGAGCAAATATAGTCGTCCATTGTTTGGCGATGGTATTTTATGGAGAGCGACTATAGTCGCCCGCCGTATGAGAATGGTATATTGCGCACAACGATTATAGTCGTCCGTCGTTTGTCGATGGTATTTTACGGGGAGCGAATATAGTCGCCCGTAGTATCCCAGTGACATTTTATGGAGAGCGACTATAGTCGCCCGCAGTATCCCAGTGACATGTCATGGAGAGCGACTATAGTCGCCCGCAGTAGGTCAGTGGCATTTTATGGAGAGCGAATATAGTCGCCCGTAGTACGCTAGTGGCATTTTATGGAGAGCGACTATAGTCGCCCGTAATAGTGAAATGGCTAAAAAGGTAAAGTCCTGCTATCTATATATCTATTTGTGCCTTTAAGGTTTCTGCTTTGTAAAGATGTGAGTTTAATATAAAAAGTTTCACTTCAGTAAAAATGACGAAATTAGCGAAATATTGGTGGCATTTCAAGGTGTTTTCTGCCATGACAGTCCAAATTAATACATTGTTACTAAAAATTCGATGTTTCATATTTAAAGAAATATAAATTATTCAAAGTGAATACGCCAGATGATCTACTTTCTATTTGGGGAATTACACTCATACATTTTGACCACAAAATACATGAAATATTACTATTGCAAACGTATTTCGTATTTTAAGCGGTTTACCATATACGGTGCTTTAAGGCGATAAAGTATTTGCGATTTTTACTAGTTTGACAGAAGGAGAACAAAATGTGCACCGTTCTCCTTTTACGGGTAGAGAGGCGGTAAGACGGGTTCCTTTGTAAGTGGTACACTGTGTTGCTATTACCTTATACAAAGTCTTTATTCGTTTCGTATCGTTCGTTCGATCGCCGGATTGTTTATTCAGCATGGCAAATGTCATTCGATTACAATTTTGAAAATTGTAATATTGACAAAACTTGGGTTATTTTATGAGGATCACTATTCCGCTGATAAGGAACAGTCAATATAATATGGGCTGCGATACAAAAGGCTGGCAACTCTCAAATCAGTGGGCCCAATTTCAGACCTTAACCCATTTGCATCATCATTCTAAATACGGCAGGAGGCCCGAAGTACCGTGCTTTTCCGCGCGCATCAGTTTAACGTTGTGCAGGGCGGAATATTCCGCGGCTGGTGAAAAATGACGTTCGGGGTCTGCGGAATATTCCGCTTACGGATGCATATGGGTTAAGTTAATCGAGGAACATATTTTCTAGATGATTTATGCATCATAGCTTCAATAGCTGGGATTCCCCTTAAATCGGTCTCATTTTGTATGTTTTTGACATCCACTGCCTAAAGTATTTCATTTGGGACCCACTGTTTTACATGGAATCTGATTCGCTCATGCCGATATATTAATACGCTGAATACCAGCAGTATTTCGCTAGTTTCTTCATTTCTACTGAAGCGAAACTTTTTCTATTAAAATCACATCTTTACAAAGCAGAAACCTTAAAGACAAAAAAAGACATATATAGACAGCAGGACTTTACCTTTTTGAGACCATCGCGTAAATATTGAGTGAATTAACAAATTTTTAAATATTACAATTTGAAACTCGCATGAAATTTCATTGAATTTAATAGGGTCACCGGTGACCCCCATGACATTCAACGTATTAACAGTAACTGTACCATAGCCGATCAAATGGCCGGTCCAATGAAGTGAAAAAGTATAATTTTTATCTCAGAAAAATATTATTGTTATTTCATAACCGGTCACAAGATCTGCCACGGTAGAAATAAGTATCCATAAAGTGTCGGTACGGTTCGTGTTAAATAATTTAGGAAAAATTTCTCAGATTTTTTAACTTGGGACCACTGCTTGCGAGTTGAAGCTAGTTGCAGCCCTAAAACAATAGACCCTAGTTCAAGTGACCGTAGCAGTCAGTCGATGAAAATAGAAGAAGAAAAAACACAATATATATGGCAGTTGCAACAGTCAGAATTGAATGACGAACCATTAAGAACGTAGGCTCAATCCACGCGGAAAATAAACGACGGAGCTTTATGCTTTGCCGGGGTAACGTCTTGTCAAAGAGCCAGGCATCCGCTACCGTGGCAGAATATCGCGCTCCTACCGGTTCCGGCAAGAAAAAGAATGGGGAGAGACCGAGAATAAGCGTGATAGACGAAGACAGAGCGAGAGAAAGGAAGGGGGAGGGACACTCGTGCAAACGAGAATTTCAGGAGACACGGGTCTCGAGAGTGAGACGTATGTATGCATATATATGTGAACACACATGCGGCGTGAGGTGAGGACAGTGAAATCAACGGTTATGCTGATGTTTTCTTAATATGTGGCTATTGTTCTTCGGATTTTTGTCCTCAGCTTCGAAAGTTATGTAGAATTTCTAGCTACTCAGGTAGCGGTGTACGAAGCAGGGAGAATTTCTAGGCAATTTTTAGTGAGTTTAACCTTCATTCGCTCCTTAATCCTTTCGCTTCGACGAGAGACTGTAGTCGCTGTCCGTAAAACACCATTTACAGACGACGAACGGCTGTAGTTGCTCTACATAAAATACCATTCATTTACAACGGGCGACTATAGTCGCTCTCTATGTACAAAATACCAATCACAGACGATGAGCGACTATATACGCTATAAGATCTGCTGCTATACGACCGACGGCTATAGTCGTTTTCCATAGAATACCATTCGAAAACGATGAACCACTATATTCGCTCTCCGTAGCATACCATTCACATACGACGGTCGAATATAGTCGATCTCCTTAAAATAGCATTCACAGATGACGGGCGACTATAGTCGTCCTCCATAAAATACCATTCACAAACGACGGTCGACTATATTCGCTTTCCGTGAAATGCCATTCACAGACGATAAGCGACTATATTCGCTCGCCCTGAAATACCATTCACAGACGATGGGCGACTATATTCGCTATACGGTCGACGATTATAGTCGTTCTCCATGGAATATCATTCAAAATCGATGGGCCACTATATTCGCTCTCCGTAACATACCATTTACAAACGAAGGACGATTATAGTCGCTCTCCCTAAAATAACATTCACAGATGACGGGCGACTATAGTCGTTCTCCATAAAATACCATTCATCTACGACGGACGACTATAGTCGCTGTCCCTAAAATAGCATTCACAAACGACGGACGACTATATTTGCTCTCCGTAAAATACATTTACAGACGATGAGCATCTATATTCGCTATACGGTCGACGGCTATAGTCGTTCTCCATGGACTACCCTTCAAAATCGATGGGTCACTATATTCGCTCTTGGTAACATACCATTTACAAACGAAGGACGACTATAGTCGCTCTCCATAAAATACCAGTCGTACGCCGGACGATTAATGTCGCTCTCTCTCTTGTGCACACACTGCATCTCTGCCAGGGCTTACAGTTTCAGTGTTTTGTTCAGTCATTTGTTTCTACCGAACGAGAAACCTCGGCATAGCTCATTCAACAGGAGTTTCACGGCGGATGGGGCGCTGGTAGCGAAAGGGTTTTAAAAAAATCACTAAAGTCCCTAGAATCTTTTCTGCACCCGCAGCCTATTTTGGTATTGAAAAAAAAGTTTTTTAATTACCTTTTCCTTATAATAACTTTGCTGAGAATGATATGAACTCATTGTGTACAGCGTGTCTCGATTTGGGTCCAATTAAATTTCGATTTGGTTAAACAAAATGCAGGGGGTTTGAAGGATTTGGCGTTAATTATTTTATTTTTGATTACAACTGCTGTATTGATTTTGTCAAGGATTATTACGTTTGTGGGGTTCGAACTATTTACGCTATGGCATATGTGCTTTGTGGAAAAAAATCCCTAGAAGTAACGGAAAGGCGCTTTGAATTCTTGATTTCGTAGAGTTTGGGACTCTCTAGATAGCATTTTAAAATTCGAATATTTTGCATTACAGTGATTCAACTAGCTTCTGCAACGCGACATTTCAGTATATTTAGTCAGTCTACATGGAATGATAGTAAAAAACATGAAGTACCCTTCTGTTTAAAGTGCGAGACAAAAAATAAGAACTATAGTGGTGAAAAGTTCTCAGCGTCAAAGCTAAATAGCGAAGGTACTCTAATTATTGTCCTTCCTTTTATTAACCAACTAGCAACACAGAAGCAAAAACTACATTTAAAATTGTGCAAAATAATACATTTTACTTCGCAAAACTATAATTTTCATTTTTCACTTACATAATTCACATCGGCCACGCTATAATCAATTTTAATACACATCAAAAAATACATTATTCTCCGACGTCCTTTCCACCAAAGTGAAATTGTGCAATCACTGAAATATAATTTGACAAAAAAAAACCAGAACAAATCTACCAGACCACCGGATCGAAGCGACAGTCACCTCCATAATAATTCACAATGCCCTCCGCCACATCTAACTCTTATTCGTTCCTCCTCTAGCCACCGCTACTACATATAATACCCTCTAATATTTTTTAATCAATTTTCCCCACCAACGTTCGACCGTCGTGTCGTAATCCACGCTTAAAATTTGCAATGTAATACCACGCGTTAGACGAGAAACGATGAAAATCGTTGGAGCTTCGCTATGCCGAGTAGCTCCCCGTGGACAGAAACACGGGAGAAAGACAGAAGCAGCGAGCGACACAGAGAGAAAGCGCACACTCACGAGTGTCCGGCTTGTTCAAGGGCGCGACTAGCGCACGAAGAGTGTCTTCGACGGCCGTCAAATGGGCGCAGAACCGTAGTCTGGCATTGGTCTGCTCGCCGTACGCAGTGCGTGCAGCGTGCGAGGAATCCGCGACGAAGTCGGTAATGCTGAGTCAGTCAGGTGCCGCGGCGCCTTGCAACGCGCTCCGTTCAGCGCGGCAGAAATGCGACGAGCAACGTCGAGAAGGAGTGGAGGGTCGAGAAAAGTCCGGATGACCGAGTGAGACGGAGTGAAAAAGAGCGGCGAGGTAACAAAGAGAGAAAAGGAAAAGGGGGAGAGAGAGGTAGAAGAGAAAAAAGAAGGGTACGATAGGGAGAGGAGGAAAGAGAGAGACGGAAGGAAGAAAAAAGAAGAAGAGACGGCGGTAGAGACATAGAGCCGTTGCGCGGGGAAAAGAGCGGCGGAAATTCGCTCGCTCGCTTGCTCTCCCGTTCGGTCGGTCGGTTCGTCCGTAGTTCGTTCCCTGGTGACGAGGGCACGGTCGATATGGCAACGCCGCGCCCCGCCACACGCATACCGGCATCGCTGCCCGCCCAAGTTCCGAGCAACCGGCAACGCCGCTTCGGCAGTATGCGGGGGAGGGGGCAGCCAGGCTCGCACACGCCGAACGACGAGGAGAGCGACCTCATGCCCTGCACACATGTGCACCCGGGGACACTGAGGGAAGACTGAAATGCTTGCTCGCCTGCTTGCAGGCTTGCTAGCTTGCTGCTGACTTGCCCGTTCCACGCACGCGCTTACCGGTTGCCTTGCACCCCCGTGTGTCCAAATTGGCGAAGTGCTTTTCAGACGGGGATGCCTTCCTTTGCTGCGGAAAAAATAGTCTCCTCCCCACCCCTTCCGTCCTTCTCTCCCTTCTCCAGGCCGTTCGGAGAAGATCGAGAGCATCGAAGTCTGAATTATATTTGTATGAAGGAAAGATATGTTGAAATTTGTATTTTTTTTGTTTTATTGCTTTCGATCTCGATGCTTTTAGGTAATTGGCGTTTGGGTGTTGAAAAATTCTGCGAGAAGAGACTAAATGATTTTTATATTTGAATTCTTGGGTATAATGGCTATTGGGAATAGTTTAGCTTTCTATTTCTTGGAAATAATTACGTAAAGAATTAGTTAGCCTGTTGCAATACATCGTAAAATTTGATCCGTTCAATCCTTTACTTCATCGTCGGACGTATTTTCCGATTATACAACTTCCACCTCCGGCCAAAGCTTTCCCGGCTACTTCAATTGCGCAGGAGGAAAAGATACCGTTAAATTAGCCGATCATGTACGCGTAACACGATACTAGAGACATCGTCATAACTATTGCTCGTGTGCCTCGGCAGAGGTCGTAAAAAACGTCCTCTCAACTTTCTATCATACTTTATCGCTCGTGCTAACATTCAGATCTGTCCTGTGCAAAATCGCCAACTTCGTTTCAAAGATTTTACACGGACTAATTCGTCGTATCGAAAACGTTCCTCCTTTTCTCCTCGTCCTTCAGTCATTGCTAACACCCACCACCTTCGCATTTGAGTCCGTGTGCTCGAAATCTTCCCGGCCAACTTTCTACGGTACTTTGTCGCTCACGCAACATTCAAATCTATCGAACTGAATTTCTGCTTTTTAGAGCGCCTTTCGTAAGCATGATGAATCCGTGAAGCCGTATATATACGTCTGTCGCCTATATCAATGGGCCTGTGAGAGCGTATATACACGCCTTTCGTAGAATTAATGAATCCGTGAGACCGTATATATACGCCTGCCGCCTATATTGATGAGCTGTGAGAGCGTATATACACGTCTTTCGTATATACTGATATGCTGCAACAGCTTTATACATGCCTTCCGTATTAATCGATCAATCTGTGAGAGCGTATGTATACGCCTTTCGTAGAAATCGGTGAATCCGTAAGAGCGTATATGTATGCTTGTCGCACATATTGATGAATCTGAGAGAACGTGCATATACGCTCCTGGTATAACCGATGGGTCTGCGAGAGCGTATATATACGCCTTTCGCACATATTGATGAATACATAAAAGCGTATATATATGCCTTTCGCATATGTCGATGAAACTGCGAGAGCGTACATGTACACCTTTGGTATAATTTATGGGTCTGTGAGAGCGTATATATTGTATATATACGTCTTTCGTGGATATGATGAATTCATAAGAGCGTATATATACGTCTTTTACAGATGCCGACGAAACTTTGAGAACGTACATATACACCTTTTTTATAATTGATGAGTCTGTGAGAGCGTATGCATACGGCTTTCGTACATATTGATGACTTCATAAGAGCGTATATATGCGTCGTTCGCAGATGCCGATGAAACTTTAACAGCGTACAATTACATCTTTTGTATAATTGATGGGCCTGCGAGAGCGCATATACACGCCTTTGACATAATCGATAGGCGCGTGAGAGCGTACATATGCGTCTTTCGTATATATTGATGAATTCGTGAGAGCGTATTTATACGCCTTTTGCAACAAAAAGGTTAAAAAACCCGAACCCCAATTCGGAGGCCCTACTCGTATCAGATGGCAATTCCATCAGGTGAATATCTCTCCCATGGTGGCGTGATTCGTCGTATCGAAAACGCTCCCCCTTTTTTCTGCTCGTTCCTCGATCGTAGGTAACGACACCTACTACCTCCTTCGCGAATGTCGCGTGTGAGGCCGTGCGCTCGAGACCGTACCGAGTAACACCCAAGAGAAAGAGCTGGAAAGCGAGAAGACGATCGTAGGTGAAAGAGAAAGAACGGAAGAGCGGACGAGCGAGACGCAGGCATAGAGGAGCGAGACGGCTCGCAGCGAGAGAGGTATATACCCGAGCCGCGGCGTTGCCGTTTCTCGCGGCAGAAAGCGAGCCACTTCCGACAGCACGCCTCGTGGCGTCCGAGACACGGCAACGCCGCAACGACGCCGAGAGATAAATAGAGACGGCCCGAGGTATACGCTCTGCCCTCGTGTGCAAGATGGGCTCACCGTTAGTCGGGGAAGGAGCGAGACGGATAAAGGACAGCCAAAGGAAACCATACCGCCTCGAACTCCAACTCGTCGATCGGTTCTTTTACCAGCAACGTGGAAAACGTCTTGCTGCTTTTCGCCACGTTTATATACCGCTCTACTACTTCTACGTGTCTACTCTTCTATTACTGGCTTTACGCTCGATGTACACTAGGGCTAAGGTGTTATTGTTTCGGGTATCGTATGCAACTCGTAGACGTTTACGTGGAATTAGAGGTCGGGGGATACTTCCTTTACGTTTCGAGTGGTCGGTCGTACCAGGCTGTGTGAAAAATTCAGACGCTTCGGTTTAGTGGCTTTGGGAATATTCGACTTATCGAATATTCTCAGTCGGAATATTTAAACATTTTTCATGCTGTAATTCTAGAGATCAGGTTAATGTATTGTATTGAAGTTGTGAAAGCAAATTCAATTTTACAGATATTGCGTCACTTTGACACAAGTTTCTTTTTGCGATTATTGTCAGATTTTTTGACGATTAATATCGAATAGAATTTTTAAATTTGGATGGTAAAAGTAATTAAATCTAATAAATTTTTAGGCTAAGTATCAAAGCGGGCAAAATTCCTTAAATCGATAGAGGAGCCACAGACATTCCACGTTTATCTTATTTAACAAAAATTACTTAACTGATTGTCTGTTTCCAGAGTATTTACCTATTATACCTATTGTTTTATGTACTATATATATTATATACCTATTATGTTCAACCCTTTGCGGCCGGAGACTTTTTTGACTGTTAAGAGATAATTATTTATTTGGTGAACAAAAACTATTCTTTCATCAGAAAGTTTGAATGTTAATGTACCTGAATTATACATTACTATTATCAGAATCATATTTCAACGGTTATATTTCAATTTTTCAACTCTAATCGTGCATACATGCCTCGGTAAACTATAATCAGATTTTTTCACAGGCCGCATATATGCACCAGTAGTCTTCAAAGGGTTAATTATAATAGGTATTATATAAAGGCGACAATTCTGATTTTACGATCGCGAGACACAACCTGAGGTTATTATTCTGACAAATACAATTTCGATGGATGAAATGAAAGTCATTTCTGTTACGATTACTTTTTGTTCGAATGTTTGACGCCTGATGCACAGTCTTATCGCGATGGAAGAATAAATTTCCCATTTTGTGTGCAGCTGGTTATTTTATCTTGACGTGCATATAGATCTGTAGTATCAGCTGCTTGTTTTTCTTCCCGCCGTTCAATATCGTATCGAACACAGTAAATATTAATACAATTTTCAAACTCGCCGGATAATTCCATCGTAATTAAATTCATACGGAACGTTTCTCGATTCCTCGCGAAACCTTGTAATTGCAAAACGAGTTTCCTAGCGAAGCTGACACGTTACAGCATTAATGGGCACTGTGTCAACTTGACCGATATAAAACCACCGTTTTTTCCTCGTTCCTCCGGAAGAGCTGATTTTTCACGATACCATTTTATCAAATATACGAGAGAATGAAATTGTACATAGTACATTTAAATTTGAATGTTTAGAAACGCGCTAAAAAGGAGTGGACTTATAAGTTTTGTTTAGCGCATTCAATGCTAGTCCAATTATGCCTCGTTTTGTTTCAATTCGAGTGAAACTTCTTCTATCGAAATCACATTCGTACGGAGCAGTGGTTCTCATACTTTTTAAGGATTTCTTGCGTCACGGTATCGTTACAATTTTTTACATTGCTTTCGAAACCGTAAAAATTAACTACCATTAACATATGAGTCGCTCAGAACCCATTGCGGTTAAATACATTTTTTTAAATATTTTCTGATTTTTCTAAATTTTAATAGAATGAAGTTTATTGCATTAAAATTTACCAAATTTGAAAATATCAGAAAGATGGACTAACCGCATTGGCTTCTGAGCGACTCATAGAGGCCACTGTTTGCAAAATATTTTTTGACAAACAATTATTTATTCAGAAAATAGTAAATCTTAGTTATCAAATGTGCATTCAATGGCATGAGTGCATCTGCTTTGCCTGAATCAGCCCAAAATTTCAACAAAGTCCCCTACAGGCCCCGTCGCGGTCCCATAAAACACTGACGAACGGCCTTTTTCATTAGCGGGCCAGAAAAAAAAAGAAAAATTTCATTAAATAGCCGTTTTCTTTGAAAGTGGCATAAAATTGTCCATTTTTGACAAAAAGTTCGTTAATGATAACAATAAATGCAATGTGCTATGAGCTTTTCATCTATAAACAGTTGCCAGAAAAATCCTTCAAAATGTTCATCATTTTGTTAATATAAATTTACGTAGTTAAGAAAATTACAAACATAATTAATTTGAAAGTGGTGTAAATCCACTTTCCGTAAAGACATAATATTTAGTTCAAAAATTATTCTACCTAATTTCTCTACTTCACTTTTAACTAATACTTTAAAAACGATCACATTATAAACTTAAAACAATTTAATATTTAAAAAACAAAATGAGCGTATTACATATACCAATATTTTTCAAACCATTCAAATACAAACCCTTAATTACCTCCATACAATATAAAATGGACTTACACTACCTTCAAAGAAAACTGCTCAAACATTTTAATTTTAACATTTTGTATATGCAAAAAAGGAACACCCCTTTAAATGAATTTTTTAAAAATACTAAAATAGAAAATTTCTATACTATTATCTCACTAATTCAAGCTGCCACTAAATTGCTCATGACTGTCCTAGGGGATTGCGTATTTCTGTTTGAGAACTACTAATTTTAGGAGTTTTGAATCATCAAGGCTATCACATATTATACGCATTACGTAGAAAAATTTCTTAGCGGTTACTTCGATTCAAACTTAGCTTTGATATTTGGATTTAAGTCTTTATTCCCGTCGCCGCCATGCTCCCCTCCATTTCAACGTTGAGAAGTGGCAGGGAGCGCTGCGGTAGACCATCGATGATGCGCTCGGCTGCTCGATTAGTCTTTACTAATGTGCTGAATAAAAACTCTTTTGTTCCGTGGTCAAGTTTTTTTTAATTTTTCTGTATGCAGTAACATCTTCCTCCTGCTCGATTATCAGATTCTTCAGGTTACTTTTAGGATTAGCTTGGTTATTGTAAAGTTCATTTTAATCAATATTTTAGGTTAGATATAGGGTGTTCTGATTTTTTGATTGCTTATATATATTTAATGATGCTTGAATAGTACTTTTAATTTATTTATCACATTTTTAATGATTATATTTGAAAAAATTGTTGGATAATGCGAACGTGGCATAAACAATTTACATAAGACTTTATCACATCAACCTTTTTTTTTTCGTTTGTAAAAAATTATGGAAATGAAGTATTATATATTGTAAATGTAGAGTCAATTAAATTGTGCCACTCCGCATTCATTTAGCTATTCGCAAATACCACGTAAAACGTTAAATAACGTGATAAAAGAACGAAACACGATCGTGCTGCATGGATCGCCTTTATACTCCCTTCGGCACTCTGTAGAGATAGGGATCTTCGAACATTCCAGTCGGAACGTTAGCAATTATCTGAATTCATTAGAATCCCTAAGTTTCCAACCTTATTCCAATTAATCTATAAACTACTTTAAATCCATAATTTTGTATTATTGCAAAAATATAAAATTATGCAAACCAATAAATACAATTAAATGTAAGATTACTATCGATGGACATTTCCAAAATGGAAGATCACTATCGACAGACTTCACAAAAATTGCAAGATTACTGTTAGTAGACTTTTCAAAATTTCAAGTTACTGTCGATAGACATTTCGAAAATACAAAATTACCATCAATGGACTTTTCAAAATTGCAAGCTCACTATCAATTGACATTTCCAAAATACAAAAATAACATCAGTAGACTTTTCAAAATTGCAATATTACTATCGATAGGTATTTCCAAAATACAAGATTACTATCAGTAGACTTTTCAAAAATTCAAGTTTACTATTAGTAGACATTTCCAAAATACAAGATTGCTATCAGTAGACTTTTCAAAATTGCAAGATTACTATCGATTAACATTTCCAAAATACAAAATTAACATCAGTAGACTTTTCAAAAATTCAAGGTTACTATCAGCAGACATTTCCAAAATACAAAATTATCATTAGTAGACTTTTCAAAATTGCAATATTACTATCGATAGGTATTTCCAAAATACAAGATTACTATCAGTAGACTTTTCAAAAATTCAAAGTTTACTATTAGTAGACATTTCCAAAATACAAGATTGCTATCAGTAGACTTTTCAAAAGTGCAGGATTACTATCGATAGACATTTCCAAAATACAAAATTATCGTCAGTAGACTTTTCAAAATTGCAAGACTACTATCGATAGATATTTTCAAAATACAAGATTACTATCAGTAGACTTTTCAAAAATTCAAGGTTACTATCAGTAGACATTTCCAAAACACAAGATTGCTATCAGTAGACTTCAAAAGTCGAAGATTACTATCGATAGACATTTCCAAAATACAGAACTGCCACCAATTTACTTTCCCAAAACGCAAAACTACCGCCCGATCCCAACTTGAAGTAAAGCACGCATAAAATTCCACATCCTTGAAACCATTTCCCCCGTTTCCCATTACTTCCCCGTTTCGACACAACACAGCGCCATTCGGCCGTGTTACACGAGGGTTATCCGAGCATCGGCGAGTAATGCAACTAAGCATAAAAGGCCAAGCCGAAGAAAAGTAAGACGAAATTCCAACCTGAATTTCCCACACGTGCGGCATGCTAACAGGTTTATCAGATAAAGTGATAAACAGATCCTCTCGGTCTTCGTGTCTTTCGCGCATCCTCCTCGAGCGTGCAAAAGACATCGGTATTAATGGCCTTGGCCGACGGCACCAGTTGGTAAGCCATCACTCGAGCACGAGCCGTCAGTGGAGGTCACTGCACCTTTTCTCCTTGCCGTACGTTCGTCAAAGCAACTTCACCCATTTACCAAACGCATACGGTTCTGCCAGCATCCTATATTATCGCTACAACTACCGGTGTTAAATCTATCATATTTAAAAATATTAAATAAGTATTTTGAAAGAAGGGGAATTAACAGGTGGAAAAGATGATCGATTCAGTAATTTATGTTTTATAAGATGGACGTAGAATATCTATTTCATGACTCTCCCATAAACTTGGAGAATTTTTGGAAAAAATTGTGCACCAGTCATTTTGAATGGTTTGGTAGTTCTAGTGTTATGTTGCTCCTTGCTGCTTCTGAATTTATTTTATTATAATAAGTTTGTTCTCTCATTTATTTCATTATTGCAATGTTTTGTAGCAGAGGTGAAAACACCATTTTACGTGCGCGTATAAAAAATTCATAAATATTATGTTTGCACTGTCTAACGTGCTCAGTAGTCTTTATTTATTTATTTAAATAACTACAATCAGCTTCTAACCCTGAGTTGTGTATTAGAAAAAAATGAATTTGTAATTCGTTCACGGAGCAGCTAAATTTACGCTGAATTTTGTAAAAGTTCTTTTAACTTGAATATTTTGAACGCAAGAAAGATATTTCGAAATATTTTATAGCTGGAATTGAAATTGAAAAATATAAGCAAATATTTGAATTGGATATATGTTTTACAAAAGCTGACAGAGGCAGTGAAATGACTTTGAAACTGTGTTTCCAAGTGGCTGAATTTTCGAATAGCGTGTACAAGTACTGATACGTTAGAAACTTTCTATAGAATTTACATAATTAGCATAGTTTACAAACTGATAAAGAAGACAGTGATTAAAGAAGCCAAAATAAGTTACAAGTAATCGAGGAGCCTGCGAGGTCAGCTGAGGTTAAATACGTCGTCCTAGAATATAAAAAAAAAAACGCTATAAATAAGTTTATCTATGCGCGCAATAGCGTCTTTTTTATTTTATAGTACTTTTATTCGAAGTATATCGATAATTTGTTCGACATTATTGTTCAAAGTTGCAAAGAATTTTTTCGAATTTGATAAAATCGTCCGACAATGACTCTCGTTATTTCCGGTCAGCGATTAACTTCGTCGATCTGTAGAAGTTAACCTCTTACGTGAAAACATGATGAACCCGCATAAGTTTTTTGGGTCAAACGTAACCTCTGCAGCCTCTGCTCGCAGGAATGTTTCGAATATTTAAATGCCAATTTCGAAATAAATTTATTTCATTAATTAATAAGAGACCAATGTTTTCAATGGTTTTTCGGACCGTCAAACACAATTTAAACTCTTCAATTTTGTGTTGCTAGATAACGTTGCATTTGATAAACCGTATTCAAAATTTATTGCACCTTTCAATATTTTTGAAAATCTAATATATTACATTTCGTAACGTTTGATATTAAATTATGTAACAGTATATAAATTCAGTCGGAACTTAATCATTTTGTAAACTACGTCGATAAGAATTTCCATTATATCAACGTATGTTTGTTTCAAATTTTTATTTTTGTTTCAATAGTATACTTTCGTATACTCTTTTTCGTTTTTATCATTAACTTAGGTTGAAAATCTATGAAAAACGACACAATACTTTCCAACCAAACCATAAACAAGTTGAAACAGTCTTAGGTTCGTTTACAACCTGCGCGCGCAGGTTCGCGCTGAACCAAAACAATTCGAACATGCGCGCTCGCGAATAAGTCATCGCCGTTTAATTATTTAACACGTTGAAGGTCATGAGGGTCATCGGTGACCGGCGCTATAGAATTCAATGAAATTTCATATAACTTTTAAATTGCAATATTTACCAACTTTCTAATACATTCAATAATAAATATTAGCATGAAAAAGGTAGAGTGCTGCTGACTATACATCTACTCGTGTCTTCATGGTTTCCGTTTTGTAAACATCCGATTTTAATAGAAAAACTTTCACTTTAACCCTACATTTACGGGCGTGAAATCTGTTACATTGCAATATATTAAATAAGGACTTTGGGAAAAGAGGGATCAAACGGTAAAGATGGTAATTCGTTAAGTCATTATTTTATTATAAAATACACGTGAAATATCTACTGTCCAGCTTCTCTGTAAATTGAAGAAATGTTTATAAAACAAGTAGGAACCCGTCAATTTGACGGCTTACGTAAATCTAGTGTTAATAAAAATAATGAAACTAGCGAAATACCGGTGGCGTTCAACGTCCCTTTTTTCATATCATTACATTATAAATTCACCGTATAAAAAATGAAACTATGTTTCAAAACCAGACTACACAAAGTGCAACACTAGATTCACCCACAAATCTGCGCGCGCAGGTAACCGCTGGGGCGAAAGAGTTCAAACGTGCACACCCGAGAATAAGTCGTCATGCCAGGTATTAATAACGATCTCCCGTACTGTTTAATTATTTACCAGATCATTAGTCATCGAAAGGAGCAATCGATCAATATCCGCCGTCGTTTCAAATGCGTGTAGCGATGGCAAAACGTTCGGATGGACCGCTCCGTGGGCGGTCTCGTCGAAATAGAGGTTAGGTCTGCGAGCGGCACGGGCCTGATCTATTCCCATTCGAGAATTGGTTGTATCGCGGTTCTTGTAGATTAGTTTATCTTATGTAACGTGTTAGAGTGCAGAAGCAGAGAGAAAAGAGTGCGGCTATTGTTTGTCTTACGGCTCGTCCGCACAACGTGGCACCCGCATGTCCTCGCAGATGTCTCTGCAGTGGCGCTGCGTGCAATCTTAACGACCGTTTTCGAAAAAAAAGGAACGGTTGAACGCGCAGGATGTTCTCAACTGGATGCACGCACGTTTTCACGTGCAACGAGGGAATCTCGTAACGTGATTAGTTCACACGCGGTGCGGCTGATAATCGTAATCATGCCGGGAGTTATCGGTTCGTACATTTCGACCTGTTTGAACCTGTATTTTAATCGTTGACACTCTTCGAACGATTAGATGAATGTTTTAGCGTGGATTCTGCGGTTTTGTAATAGGTATTTGGCAGTTAGTGGATTATCTCTTTATCTATTCGGTTTTATTCGAAGATATAAATGTAAGTTTGTGATGGTTATGGGCGTTTCTCTCTAAATATAGGTTAGAAAGAGAACTGAGCAACTGTGAAAGATATTCCAGGAATAATAAAATTGTTTTTGGAGAACTGGTGCTCGTTATTTTAGAAGAATCTTTAATTAAGTTAATTGATTGGGAATTTTTGATTTGGAATATTTTCTCTCCTACTGTAACGACACTGATCTTATTATTAGTGTGTTATTATTAGTTAGGTATGTTCTTGCGGTAAATAATTATTTCAAAATATTACTTAATTCTGAAGAGAGAAATTGCAAAATTCTCGAAAGAAGGTGATACAATTTGTGCGTAGAATTACTGTAATATCGCAGACCCCTCTGTAAACCGTTGAAATGCAAATCTCTTCGATGCAATTTCTAGGGAATTTTTCCAGCATTATGCTCATAGCCGCAATAATTCTGAGCTCGTTTAAAAATCTGTAGATTTCTCAAAATAAAAGACTGTAGATATTTCAGCATATACCGTGAAAACAGTAATAAAAGAAATTGAACAACCAAACTTGAAATCCTCCCATCCCTAGGGAATTTTTCGCTACAATCCACTAGTCCTCTCCACGCATATTTCCTCTACCACAACAAAAATAACAAACTGAAAAAAAGAGTTGTTCATAGTAACACAAAATTCTCTATTGTTACACTTATTTTCAACTGATCCAGACTCGTAGAAAAAGGTTACCACTTTTTACCCTATCTGAATTATACACACAGGTGTCATAATTAACGCGACCTACTTTATTTCATTTCCTTCATCCGCGTACCTTAATTGGGTCGATTTATGAAAATTCTAATTTACACGAAGCTTTAACGAGCACCGCCGCCGTCGCCCAATGACTGCCGCGCGATCGTTAATGCTCTCTGGCAGTCTATCTGGTGATTAACCATTCGCGGCTTGGCATAGGTGTACGGTGAACGACGGCGGGATTAGTGGATGCACGGTATTTGCGAGCTTATGCAAGTTACACGACAAAGGAAACCGAGCTGCGGAACTTTCTTTCCGCTAACACTGCTAATCTCGGTTTCCAGGAACGCGCAAGAGCCGCATTCCGGGAAGGAATACGGCGGATTTAGGAACACTCGAACGTATTTTAAGCGATAGATAACACTGGTCTACAAAATTGAAACTTTCTTCGAGCGCAAGGAATATTTATGCTGGTTCTTGTAGATTTTGTGGCGCTGAACATGAATCTGAAGCCCGTTTCTCTCCATCAGATACCATTTTTGAAAAAAATTGTGAGTTTTCAACTTTCAGAATTTTTTGGATTTTAACCGTAAGAGTTATTAAAAATTTTTTGGTATAGGATGATTGTATAAACCCTTGTGGATATAACGATGCGTATTACTTTAATGTTATAAACATTTAAACATGTTTTAACAATGCTAAAAGCGAAAATGGTGCCCAAAATGCCCCAGTTTTTATGGATATTTCCCTATTTATTTTAAATATTCGATGTCGAGGAGAAATTCTAATGGCAGGGGGCGATAGAGCAGACATTTTTCTTGAGAAAACCATAATTGAAAGTTCCAACGCAAGTTTTGTTTTCGGCTGAGAAATTAAAATAGCTCCAAAAGGCGCAAGGTACTGCCAGTGATTCTCAGCGCAGCCGTTTCACCCGCGCTGGTATTCTATTGAGTCGCTCAGAAGCCAATGCGGCTAAGTCAATTTTTTTTTATATTTTCTGATTTTTGTAAATTTAACTAGAATGAAGTTTATTCCATTAAAATTTACAAAAATCAGAGAATGAAAAAATAGACTTAACGGCATCGGCTTCTGAGCGACTCATATGTATTAGGTTGGTAGGAAATTAAAATATTCTAAGTTCATAAAAATTACCTACAATATTCTAAGTTCATAAAAATTACCTAAAATATTCCAAGTTCATAAAAATTACCTAAAATATTCCAAGTTCATAAAAATTACCTAAAATATTCCAAGTTCATAAAAATTACCTAAAATATTCTAAGTTCATAAAAATTACTTAATGTCGGTTTTCAAACTTTATCTTTAAATACACATGTTGAGAATGGGAATAACTTTTTTAAATCAAAATAGGTTCCATTACAATTTACATATTTTTCCCAACGAGAAACAAGTTTTTTTAATAAGTTTCTTTGTTCTAAAATAATATAAGAAGTCACACCGATTACAATTCACAGCTATTTCAAAATTAAGCGCTAAAGTTTGAAAACTCGAAAACCGACATTAATTCTTACCAACCTAATAGGTCGCTTTGCAAATACATTTTATGTTTATGAGTTATTTTTTCTCAATAACGCTACATTAAACAAAGTATTATATTTGTAAGATTTGGTTATATAAATAAACAATGTTGTTCAATTTATTTACAATTTTAACTCTTTGCATTCCGCTGTCGCTGCAGCGGCGACATTGTAATAGAAGCTGATGACTCCACTGTCAGGTAAATCCGGTGTATTTCTACAGTTTTTCATATTGCAAAACAATTTTAAAATGTACACGCTTCTTTTTTAACCAGTTAAGTGTGGCGATCTCTTTGCAAAGCGGACACCAGTGTGTCTCGCGATAATCACAGCTTACGAGTTAGCTCTCAGGAAGTTATGAATCCAACTCAAATTATTTATAATTTTTATTTGTTTGTTTCATTTCGTTTTGACCTCTAAACATTTCAAACATATTCAAATTTACGAATATGATTTAGTTTTCGCCAAAATTACAATTTAAATATCAAATTGTAACAAAATTTCACGCACGACGAATATAGTCGTCATGACACAAAATTCTGCCACATCTCCATGACGGATATAGTCGTCAAACACACTTAACACTTTACCGACCGGTAGCCTATAAATAGGCTTTTTGTCACCAACGCTTAGACTTTTAGTTTATTAATCGGTTCCCACGGCAATCACTAATTTGTTATTTATTATTCTAGTGGAAGTGTGTTAAGGAGTCAGTGAGAATCACTTTTAATTTTCAAAGAGATTGTAATATTCTTTAGACAATCTAAGCTGAAACAACTCCTTTAAAATGGGTAGAATGCTCAAACAATAGCGGTCGGTGATGTGTTAACTGGTTAATGACAGAGCAAGATTTTCAATTTTCTGCAGATGTGCACTCACACAGTTGTAAATAATTCTGGAGTAGATGGTAGCTCACCGTAAAAATGATCGGAGTGCAAAGGGTTAAGATTAATTCCACGAGCAACGGGAGCAATTATTTCCACTTCACTGTCCAAGAGATACGACGGCCGTCGCGTGTTGTCAAAATATACTCGGCGACCGTAACCTACAGGTGTCCGTCTCGCGGGCCCTCTAACAATAACAAGTCGTTTCGATGTTCGCCCCGCTATCAGTTTGCCCTCGGCCGCCGACGAGAAATCTGTGCTCCGCGAACGGGCTCGACTATTTTCACGTACTAGTGCGTGTATAATACTTTCGAAGACGAGATTCTGCATCACCAAATGCCTCTCTTTTTCTGGGCTACTTGGTAATTCATCTTTACAGTGGTATTAATCCACAGTTAGCGATCGTTTGCTCTCAGCTACCAAAGCACTTTCACCATTGCCATCGTATGTCCATTCTCAGCCACCATAGCAAAGAATCAACATGTTTCTGAGGTATATGTAATTCTTACTAAGATTTTAGTAGTTTTGCTTTAACACATTGTTGACCGGCGATTTCACGTAGAAGTTAACTCGTGTCACCAGCTATTTTTTTCGTAATATAGTATGAAATTGAAAGAATTTAAATAGACTTCGGTATACTTTATTTATACATAATGAATTTACATGAAACTCTGCACACACATCTGCTATATATTAAAATTTGTACATATGGATTTTAGTAATTTCTTTGGTGTGGTGAAATAGCTGATGCAAGTGAAAACACGAGTTGTCTCGTGATCGGTCAACGACGTTTGGGCATGAAAACACGAGTTAACTCGTGAGCGGTCAGCAATGTGTTAAGTGCGATTGCACATTTTGCTTTTGATGAAATACGTCTGCAAAGGGTTAATGGAAAGTACTAGAAGAAAAATAAAGTATTTCTTTTGGCACAAAAGCTTTAATATCTAATTCTAATAGTATTTTTTGTGCTGAATTCAAATATGTAATCCGTTTGTCTCCATCGTAAAGTTTTTTTTTGTGATAAGGACTTTTATATTTAATAAGTTGTATAATCTTGAACTTGAGAATGCAATTGAGCAATACTGCTTATTTGTATAATGAAATTTTGCAAACATACTTCTCTGTTTAATGTTACATCATTGTCGTGCAATAACTCATAAACAATAATTATACTTCTAACGCAAACTAATTGTGATAATTGCGCGGGTGAAATGGTTGCGCTGAGAATCACTGGCAGTACCTTGCGTATTTTAGAGCTATTTTAATTTCTGAGTCGAAAACAAAACTTGTATTGCACCTTTCAGTTATGGTTTCCTCAAGAAAAATGTCTGCTCTAACGCCTCCTTCTATTAGAATTCCTGCTGGGCGTTTAGTTATTAAGATAAATAGAAAAATATTCAAAAAGTTGGTGCATTTTGGGCACCGTTTTCCCTTGGAGCATTGCTGAAACATGTTTAAATGTTTATAACATTAAAGTAATATGCATCGTTATATTGCGACGCGATATTTGCATGACGGTCGTTAAAACTGGCTGGTGCGCGCTATTATATACTGCAATAAAACTGCGACTACACTGCATTGCCAAAAAAATTCTGTGAGACCTGTCAGAGCATTTATTGCAAATATTTATGGGTCTGCGAGAGTATATATATACATATTCGTATGCATTGATGGATCTGCGAAGGCGTGTATATACGTATGCGAATACATTGATGGATCTGCGAGGGCGTGTATATACGTATTCGTATGCATTGATGGATCTGCGAGGGCGTATATACATATATATGTTTGGTATATAACGATGGATCTGTGAGAGCGTGTATATACGTTTGTGCCATATATCGATGGTTCAATGAGGGCGTATTTATACACCTGCCGTATATGTTGATAGATCTTTGAGGGCGTATGTATGCGCCGTCGTATATATTGATGGCTCTGCCCGAGCGTATATATACGTCTTTGACATATATTGATGGTTGAATGAGGGTGTATATGTACGCCGTTCGTATATGTTGATAGATCTTTGAGTGCGTATATATGCGCCTTCGTATATATTGATGGGTTTGCACGAGCGTATATATACGCCTTTGCCATATATCGATGGATCAACGAGGGCATACATGCACGCCTTTCGTATATGTTGGTGGATCTGTGAGAGCATACATATACGCAGTCAAAGTGTTAAGTAACACCTCGTTGCGCTCATCCTAACCTCAAAAATATCACTTCAGGAACATCGGCAACATTATGCATCCCCGTTCAATATCCTCTCGCTTACCCGTTGCATAAACACTCCCAAACGATTTTAATTATTCCACGTTGCGTTTATAGCAACACCCCCTTTTTCCCTTGATTTCCATACGACGCAGGAGGTCCACTGTAACGGCGCAAAGGCGGAGGCGTCCGTGCTTTTACACGGTTTATAGAGTAACCTTCTAAAAATAAAAGTTCCGCTTTTAAACGTACGTTGGTAATAGCACAACGCCAATGACCCAGGCTACGCCTTCGTTTTTAATAAAAAAGATTCGCGGGGGGATCATTTATATTCATAGATGGTATAGCTTTCGCGAGCTCAATAGAGCGTTTTTCCTTTCGGTGGCGATTGCGCGAATAGCGGTGATATGGAGTCGAAGGCTCAGACGTTTGCTCGTGTGCATATCGAGGGTTCTATTATTATTACAATATTTGATAATTCATTAAAAACTAATTAAGATCCGAGGGAAATCTCTGAGTAGGAAGGACCGGAGTGATGGACATTGGAATTAACCCTTTGTCCTGAAACAAATGATACTCGTTATGCGGTAGATGGAACAGGAAATTTTGAAGTCTTCCAAAGTCTATTAACACGTCATCTACCGGAAGCCTATTAACCCTTTGACTGCTAAAGGCGTATATATACGCCTTCACAAGTCTAGTAATATATACGAAAGGCGTATATGTACGCCCTCACAAATCCATCAATATATACGAAAGGCGCAAATATACGCCCTCTGTATTTTTTTACTATAACAAATATAAATATGTCTGTCATGAAACTATCGAATTATTTCTATAGTATTAATATTGCATTCAGTTACACGAAATAGCAGAAATCAATGGGAAATTTTGAATTCAGAAATTAATTCTAAGTCATTGCGCATGCAGTCGCAAGAGAAATCGTACAGCGAGGATCTCAATCAGTGGGCCAGAGTTCTAATTTCCTCATTCTTATCTAATTTTTCCTATGCGATATGCAATCATAGCCTTGGCGGTTTGAAAAATTCCCTATTATGAAACAGTAGCTCAAGGCAGAATACCCATTGCAATTAAAGCTTAAAATAAAATTGAAAAAAAATCATGAATATAGTGGAGTCTCAATTGTTATCTGGGCGATCAATTCGAACAGGGTCGTTTATGCCGTTAATTAACTTTGTGCGGGTGGTAGTTCACGGACGAAACTGTAGGTTGGTAATGGCGGGAATAAAGCAGTGGCGCGGCTATAAATTTAACGAGGGGATGGAATTAAAGGAAATAAGGAGTGTTGCGATAAAAGTGGGATGATTGTATGCAAGTATGAAATGTATGGCTGATTTTTATTGGTGAGGGTTGGCTCGATCCGATTTTTAAAAATATTCAGTATACAAATTAATTTGTTAATTGTAACGATGGAAACCATTTCTACCTATTTTCAGCAACACGCGTGCGTAATGATACACTTAAATGTGGAGGTAAATAGCCGTTGAAGTTATTGTTAAAAAAGAGAAAAATTCTTTCTGAAAATTTAAAATTTCTGATTTGTAAAGATGTGATTTTAAGAAAAGAACTTTCACTCCAGTAGAAATGATGAAACTAGCAAAATACCGTGGCGTTCAACGTGTTAAGAGAAAATATTCAACTTCAAAAATAATATTAACTTACAATTTAAAATTTTTTTTGAATTTTTTGACAAGCATAAACTAAATGAGTTGCAACTTTAGATTGATTTCAAAACTCCAATATCGGACGTTACATATTCTGAAGCCTTTAAAATTAAAAAAAAATCGAACCAGCACGCATTACTTCATTTCAAATTTCCAACGTTCTAAAAATCTCTGAAATTTTTGAATAACTGATTTTCAGAAGCATTGCTCCACTTCCCAGCATCAGGAAAATTTTAGAAATGGCTAAAAAATTTGCCCAACTTCTGCCAATCGATTCTCTATTCAAATCCCCAGCTCAGTTTTTTATCAGATAAGGTTATACATAATTTTTATAACATATAGGTTATAAAGAATTCTACGAAATCACTAAATTTACGGGAATTCGTTGGACTATTAATCGAACGCTTGCGTATACATATCAAGAGATATATATATCTATAAACGACGACGGAAAGATGGAACCGTAATTACTGCCAATTACAAAGAATTGCCCCGAATCGCGGTCGTTAGCGGAATAGCGAGGCTATCTGCCCCGAGAAATTTTAATTGACGCGGAGGAATGATAAAAAAAATCGTCGATACCGCTCGTTATCCTCCGCCCTGATATCTTTATAACACTAATGTTATAATGCAACGGAGTAATATCATTCGTAAACGATCAGACGCTTTAACCCTTTCCCCCTTAACGAGGAGATCTCTCGCCATGTAACTCGCTTCTTTCAACGACTCTCCGCCATTTTCTGCGGATGCCGCCTGAAGCTTAATGGATGATCTTTTTTTTCAAATGTATAACGAAGGAAAATTTTCAATTCAGCAATCTGTAGGGAAGAATTTTGGTGTGAAACAAAAATCGTAGTTTATGGTGAATAATGATGGTATTATGGGCATTGGTGGATTATTTGGTATGTAGTTAATTTAGAATGGGATTGTTGTTGTTTACGTTGAGGAATTTTCTAGTTTGAAGCAGTAAAATTTGAGTATAGTAAAACCTCGAAAAAGCATTGGAAGTTTCCCTCGGTAAATGCATCATGACTATCCCCTCCACGAAGGAGCAGTGTAACATGATACCACCCGAATGTATTCGATTTTTTTGAAACCTTTGCTAACGTATTTGTGACATTTTTCTGATTAAAATGATACCAAACACGATATACAGTAAAACCTCGATAAAGGCATGATAAGTTTCCCTCGATAAATGCATCATGGCTATCCCCTCCACATAGCAGGATCCCCCTTGGCTAACCTCGACGCTCGACGAGGGAGCAGTGTAACATGATACCACCCGAATGTATCGGTGAGGCAATACTAATTGGAGGGTCAGCCGTTTTCATTTTCGATTTTATTTTTTTGAAACCTTTGCTAACGTATTTGTGAGATTTTTCTGATTAAAATGATACCAAACACGATATAGTTTGAATTATATTTACTTAATATTTAATGAATTTGCTTACTATTTACATAATTCAAACTATATCGTGTTTGGTATCATTTTAATCAGAAGAATCTCAAAAATACATTCGGAAAAGTGACATTTAGAAAAATTAATAAATAAACAAGTTTATTGTTGCATTAGCAACGCCTCGCCGATACTTTCGAGCAGCTCACTTTGTTTGCTTGCCCTCTCTGTCTCTTCTACTGTCTGTCTTTTTCTAAGTTCGCGCTCGGCTCGAGGCCTAATGTAAACACAGATTCGACACCGGTACTCGATAAGAGCACTGCCTTGCCCCCGAAATCTGTGCATTTATGGACGTTTTACTGTAGTTTGAAACGTTAGCTGGGTTTCGAAGAAGGCACTCTTTGGTACAGTATCTTTCAGGATGCTGTTTGAGCGGTATCAGTTGATCCTTTAGGTCGCAAAAGTTCCATACCTTTATTTAACCCCTTGACCTACGGTTTGCTTTGTAACTACCCTCGCAATAATTGAGAATTTAATTGCTAAAATAAAAATCGATTCGTGATTCTTGATGAACCGCATAATTTACGGAATATTAATATTACAGGAATAATATTATCGCCAATTCAATTATATATCTTTGCCATATTGCAGCTAGGGCTATGCCTTAGCACCCAACCGATCTCACGACCTGCCCATATCCCAACTGTGTTCATACTTTCAAGTCTAACAGATTTTACCTTCTCATATCTTGGCTACGACTATAACGCCTAAACAGTTTAATAACTTTCCTATATACTGCCTACTGCTATGTCTCGACACCAAACCAATTATATATCCGCGCTATATTGCAGCTAGGACTATGCCTTAGCACCTAACCGATCTCACGACCTACCGATATCCCAATTGTGTTCATACTTTCAAGCCTAACAGATTTTACCTTCCTATATCTTGGCTACGACTATAATTCCCAATCGGCTTCACAAACTCCCCATATCCTGCTTACTCCTATGTCTCGACACCATACCAATTATATATCCCTGCTATGTTGCATTTGCAACTGTACCTTAACACCGTACCGATTTTGTGATCTTCCCATATCCCAACTGCGATCATACTTTCAAGTCCAACAGATTTTACCTTCTCATACCTTGGCTACGACTATAATTCCCAATCAGCTTCACAAACTCCCCATATCCTGCTTACTCCTATGTCTCGACACCATACCAATTATATATCCCTGCTATACTGCAGCTAGAACTGTACCTTAACCCCTAACCGATCTCACGACCTGCCCATATCCCACCTGCGATCATACTTTCAATCCCACCAGATTTCACCTTCCCATATCTTAGCCACCACCATAATGCCCGATCGGCTTCAGAAGATCCCCATATCCTGATTTCAACTGTCCCAACTATAATCGTTTCGACGCCCTGATCGATCTCTCCCGACCGCGCTACTTCGCGAGCGCGGCAAACGCGAAGGAGTCGATCGGGGCGAGAGTCTCTCTGGCCTCGATGGCAGGACACTTCCGCTGATACTAAACGGTCGTGCTCCCTCGCGAATACTCTGGCGCATAGTTAGGCAGACACGCGCGCATACGCGCTCGCTCTCCCCCTCCCCCCGGCGTCCCTATACGTGTACGCACGCGAAGACTTCTTCATCCGTTCGTTCATTCAGAGTTCACACAGTCGCTCAGTCAGTTACGAGCACACCTCCACCGATCAGCTGATCCCGACGGCTACGACGCCGGCGACCACGACGACGACGACGGCGACGGCGACGACGGCGATGGTAGACTGCGCGTCGCCAACCCCTCCGCCCTCCTACCCATCTTCTACCCGCCCCTCCTGTTCTCCACCTCCTCCTCCTCCTCCTCCACCTCCTCCTCTAGCTGCTACTGCTGCTGATGCCCCCTCAGCCCCCGTGGACGATCAGCTGACTGAGAACTGTCAGTCGTGCTGTGGGCTTGCGAGCCCACGCCTCGTGGGGCTCTCTCTCTCTCCCTCTCCTTCTCGCCCCCTCCCTCCCACCCTATCTCTCTCTCCCCCTCTCTCTTTCTCTCATGTGCTCGCTCGGTCCCTCTGCCTCCTTTTCTTTCTCTTGCACGCTTGCTTGCTCTCTCTCTTTCTCCCTCTCCCTCTCCTACTCGCTCACTCGTTGTCTCTCCCTCTCGGCGGGTAAGCCGAGGTGGTCTCTCCGCTCCACAGGGTCGAGCTGTGCCACGCCGCCGTCGAAGGCTAAACGAATCTCGCGGACGTTGCCGTCGACGGTGACGTCGGACGCTGGATGAGCAACTTTGTTGATCCTCTTGTATTCTATAGTTGGACTGATATAAGTATACCGCCTGGAACTTGGGGAGTGGGGGAGAGGAATAGTGGGAGACTTTCCAGCTGCATGCATTTCTTCAAGGAGGTGCTCATTGAGATCCTGTTTTCCGTCGAGTGCTTTTTTCCTCGATGCTCGTAGGCGTGTAGGCGCAGTGGGAAGTATTTTTTGGAGTTTCGGTTCGCCATGGGAAAGTTCCTGAGTTAAGTCGAGGAGATTTTTAGTTAGGCATTGGTAATACTGATTCGAAGTACTTTTCTGAAGGAGTTTCGCTTCGCCATGGTGAAGTTCTTGAGTTGAGTCAAGGAGATTTTTAGTTAGGCATTGGTAACGCTGATTCGAAGTACTTTCTTGGGAGGAGTTTTGCTTCGCCTTGGTGAAGTTGGTTGGGTTAGGGCTAGGAGATTTTTATTTAACTGCTTGTAACGCTGATTCGAAGTACTTTGTTGGGGGGAGTTTTGCTTCGCTTTGGTGAAGTTGGTTGGGTTAAATCGAGGAGATTTTTAATTAGTGATTGGTAACGCTGATTCGAAGTGCTTTTTTGATGTGGGTGCTAGCGTTGAGCAGCATTGCAGGAGAAATGCAGTCACATGTAAAAGTAGTTGTAAGTACAGTTGGAGTACTTAAAACCATAGCTGATACGACGACAGAGTTGCAGTAGTTAAAATTGTAAATATAAATAGGAGAACAAAAAGGTTTCTAGTGACAACAGACACTTATCACCTGATCGCAATTGTCAAGAAAATTCAGATTGAATTTCAATTCCAGAATCATCTTAAAATAAAAATTCCAAGTTCTAAGTAATTCGACTTTTCCAACCTGAGTTCCAATCACGGTGCTCAGAATCTTTTTGAAATTGAAGATACTCGACAACCAAAAGAAGAACCGTATAAATTAGAAAATTTCTCTTAATGGAAACCGGGCTTCAACCCTAGTTCACTATTCCAGAGATTCAGTCTGTTCTCCACAATCCCATAGCCTCTACAGCAGTGTTTCTCAAACTGGGGCCCGTAATTTTCTAGGGGACCGCGAAGGGGCCACTTAATTGAAATTTCGGGCCCGTTCAGACAACGCAGGTGCACTCACCCCGCTGAATGTACATTTGATGACTAACATTGTTTATTTTCTCAATAAATAATTGTTCGTCAAAAAATTCTTTGACAACGGTACCTTAATGTTAATTGTTAACCGATTTGCATCATAGCTGTAAATACGGCAGAAGACCCGTAGTACCATGCACTTCCGCGCGCAACAGTTTAACATTGTACATGGCGGAATATTCCGCGGCTGGTAAAATGAGTGATTCGTCATATGCGGAATATTCCGCTTACGGATGAAAATGGGTTAATTTTAAAGCGTCCACGATCAATCTAAAAACATTGCGAACAGACCGTGACGCAAGGAATCCTGAAAAAGTTTGAGAAGCACTTCTCTACGGCATCCTCAGTTCTCAAATTGTCGTCTTCCCATGACGCTGAAGACAACCAATCCAAGGTGTTAGTTCGCCTGGCAGGTTTTTGTTTTATGACTCGATTTTTTCCTGCTATTTGGTTTATAGTCATCTGCATTCTCTATTACGAAGAACCTGTTAAGCTTGGTGGGAAAAATCCGCACGGTGCACCCGACAGCTATTGTATAAACAATCAAATTCCTAATAAGAAAAAAAAAAAACCTTGAAAAATATCCAAGGTATACAAAGTACTAAAATAATTCCTAATAAAGAAAAAAAAAACTTGAAAAACATCCAAGGTCCACAAAGTACTAAAATAATTCCTAATAAAGAAAAAAAAAACCCTTGAAAAATATCCAAGGTACACAAAGTACTAAAATAATTCCTAATAAAGAGAAAAAAACCTTGAAAAATATCCAAGGTATACAAAGTACTAAAATAATTCCTAATGAAGAAAAAAAAACCTTGCAAAAAATCCAAGGTACACAAAGTACTAAAATTTTTCAAGGCGCCAAACCGTAATCAAGAAAAATGAAAAGAGTGTACTTATCTCTCTCGCGATAATGATACCGCGTTCCACTTTACTGCTCGTTATCGTCTACCTGTATCGTAATTGTTTTCTTTTGACACTTGCTTAACCACCTACTCGTAGCTTCTTAATTTACATCTACAGTTCCCAGCAAACATATTCCAATAACTTTAATTTCAAGGAATAGAGACTCATCGGTATATTTAACGTTCCACTCAGCTTACACATAAAAGGGGAATCACGAAATACAATTGCACTGCGAAACAACGAGTCATTGGGCCGTGTAGTGTGTGCAGTTTCCCGCGAAAGAAAACCGCTCAGCCACGCCCACATCGGACGGTAATGATTCATTCGTGGACTATTCTCGTATTGGACTTTAATCAAAATCCAACGCGGCGAGTATTTATGTAACTTAACGGCGTGAACGGGCTGATAACTCCGCGGCGTATACGTTTCAACGTTTGCCGGCGCTCTGATCCGTTTACCGGCCGGTTTCATCATGATGATGCGGACGAAGCAGCATTCTTGGGTTAACTTAACCTTGATCCGCTCCTTAACCCTTTCGCTGTGACGAATATAGTCGCTCTCCATAAGATACCATTCATCTACGACGAACGACTATATTCGCGGTGCATGGAACACCGTTCACGTACGTCGGACGACTGTAGTGGCTCACCTTAAAATATCGTTTACATACAACGAGCGAATATAATCGTTCTTCATCGAACACTGTTCACATGAGACGGGCGACTATAATCGCTCTTCATCAAATACTATTTCCATAAGATGACCGGCTATAGTTGGACTCCATGAAATACCATTCACTTACGAGGGACGACTATATTCGTTTTCCGTGGGATGAGATTCACATGCGACGGCGACTATAGTCGTTCACCAAAAAGTACCATTTATATACGGCGGGTGACTATAATCGTTCTTCATCAAACGCTATTCACATACGACGAGCGAATATAACCGTTCTTTATCAAACACTGTTCACATAAGACGGGCGACTATAGTCGCTCTTCATCAAATACTATTTCCATAAAACGGCCGGTTATAGTTGGCCTCCATGAAATACCATTCAATTACGAGGGACAACTATATTCGTTTTCGGTGGAATGAGATTCACATACGACGGCGACTATAGTCGTTCACCAAAAATTACCATTTATATACGGCGGGTGACTATAATCGTTCTTCATCAAACGCTATTCACATACGACGAGCGAATATAATCGTTCTTTATCAAACACTGTTCACATAAGACGGGCGACTATAGTCGCTCTTCATCAAATACTATTTTCATAAAACGGTCGGCTATAGTTGGCCTCTGTGAAATATCATTCACTTACGAGGGACGACTATATTCGTTTTCCATGGAATGAGATTCACTTACGACGGCGACTATAGTCGCTCTCCGTGAAATACCATTCACAAACGATGAGCGACTATATTCGCTATACGGCCGACGGCTATAGTTGCTTTCCATAGATTACCATTCAAAAACGAGAGACGACTATATTCATTTTCCATGGAATGCGATTCACATACGACGGCGACTATAGTCGTTCACCAAAAAGGGACTAGAGTCATTGTCTCTTTTTCGAACTCTGCATTTGAAGTCGAAGTTTCTATTTTGGAGCCTTATCCTTTACTATCACAGCCAACATGGCCTAGAATTTGTTTTTTTTGTGTGTTATATATTTAAGGTTTACAAAGCGTTATGTTACCATCAGGAAATCTTATAATTTGAAAACAATTTTTTGCAAAGTACCAATAATAAACTTATTGCCGCGGGGAAGGTAACTGAGGCCTCTTTTTTCTTAACAGAAATACCTAAATTTGTATTTTTGCGACTGCGCAATTCCTTTGATTTGTGCGTCTATCTTGCGAGACATAAACGACCAAAATGATGTATTTTCTCCTTCCTTTGTTCCTTTTCTTCAAACACATTCATCTGATATGTCTAAATATACCTGATTAATGGTCGGTATTTCTTGTGGTACATACCGCCGCTGTTATAAATAATAGAACGAAATTCGGGGTGGACAAGACACGATAAAAATAGTTTATTGGTAGATGCAGACACGGAGAACGTTTGACGGTAATGTTCTTTTGTATAAAATGTCTGACTTTGCGGGACATAAATAGATATAACAGTGAATTTTGATCAACTTTCATCCGGCTGATACAGCATTACGATTACAATTGTTAATCATGAGTAACTCTGCGCAATTACCGTGATTCCACTAAATGGATGCAGCATGATGTCGAGACTTGAAAACAATTTAAAAATCAATTTCACTTTTTCAAGTAAAAGCTATCGCTGTTTGGCAGATAGAAAAAGAGAATAATTAAATAGGAAGCTGTGTCGAATAGAACAACATATCTATTATCGCCTGCGATATAACAACTATTGCAACAAACGTTTAAAATAACATGACCCTACCTAATGAACAAAATAACGCTTGAAATCCGTTGATAAACATTGTATTCTTAACTCTTGACTAATAGGACTAAGGGCATGTTTCCAACATCTTGTCAAGCACACATTACACCTAAAATTGACTCGTTAATCAACCTAATACCGTAGTCCCCTAAACGCGTTCAAATATCCCGCCACGATGAACAATCGATTCATCACCCAGAAGATTCAACTCGGAGAAATCCCAACCCGACGACGCTGCGTAACAGTAACCAGCAATTTGATATGCCACCAAAAGGATAGCGAACGATGGCCACAATGAATATGAAGTCAAAGACTCGCATTCGCAATCAGAGGATAAAGTTCAAATTCCCCGCCATTATTGAGAAATTTGTCCTACGCGATATCCAATGCATATTATTGTCTCCGCGGTTCAGAAACAACCTAAAACCATAGGTCCTAGGTGAAACGACCATGGCGGTTAGAAAGCTACGGTGAGCAAGAAGTTAAAAGCTCCACCTCGCAATCAGTGAACCCTAATTCAAATTCCCCGCCACCACTGAGAAATTTGTCCTATGCGATATCCAATATATATTATTGTTTCAATGGTTCAGAAACCACCTAAAACCATAGGTCTTAGGTGAAACGACCATGGCGGTCAAAAGCTAGGGTTAGCAAGAAGTTAAAAGTTCCATCTCGTAATCAGTAAACCCGAGTTCAAATTCCCCGCCACCACTGAGAAATTTGTCCTATGCGATATCCAATATATATTATTGTTTCAATGGTTCAGAAACCACCTAAAACCATAAGTCCTAGGTGAAACGACCATGGCGGTCAAAAGCTATTGTTAGCAAGAAGTTAAAAGCTCCGCCTCACAATCAGTAAACCCGAGTTCAAATTTCCCGCCACCACTGAGAAATTTGTCCTATGCGATATCCAATATATATTATTATCTCCGCGGTTCAGAACCCACCTAAAACAGTATCATCCGGGTGAAATGGCCACAGCACTTACAGGCTATGGTAAGCAAGAAGACAAAGGTCATTCTCGCAATCACTAGGCCCAAGTTCAAATTCCCCGCCACCTCTGCAAACTATATTTTCCGCGTGATCCGAATATCATACCCTCGGTGTCTCTCCACCCACCTAAAACAATACGCCCTAGGCGAACTGACCACCGCCGTCACAGCTGAAATACAAAACAACAACAACCACAGCTCAACGGAGAAACATGAGCGAAAGAGCGATTACCCGAAATGTAAAAAAGCTCGCGATAGTGCAAGAAGTCCGAGGCACGCGGAGACCCATAGACAGAGAGCCGCGCGCTGCTTCGTAGTCGAGAGAGCGAGAGACAGCGACAGCGTTGGAGTGGGGGGAGAGAGAAGAGCAGGATAGGGGAGGGAGAGCGAGAGAAACCATGTCCTACCCCAACAACCACGTGGCGTCAAAGACACTTTCATCATGCAGTACCTCGAAGCCGAACACGTGGATACGTTCGACGCTCTCGAAGAACGCGTCCCGGCGCATGCGCGCCTGCCGTTCGTACTACCAAGGTCAAGCAAAGTCGCACGATTACAACGAGCGAGCCACGAATCGCGCGTCGCGCCGACATTCTAACCTAATCGCCGCCGGTAAATCGAATATAACCAGCGTCGGCTGGAGTGCCAATAAACGCCGGCCGGTTCTTCTCTTCTTACTGCCGTCTCCTCGGGCGAAATCTCATCGGTCTTGTCTTCAATTCCATCGTTTATTCGTCTCACATGGTACGCTCTACGACGATATTGTAAGTATCGCGGTTGGCATCGAATATTCGCGTGTCGATCGAAAGTATCGATACAAAGTGGCGGGATATTTGTTCCTGTCGAGTATTCGAGATGCGAGTATTCAGAATGTTGGGTGGAAGCTTGCGATTTCTTCGTCTTCGACGTCACGTTGTTACGCTGATGTAAGTACGGCGCCGATTCAAGCACCGATAAGGAGCGTTATCTTCTGACAGCTGTTCTTGAGGATCTTAGATGAGTGTTATCTGTTACTACGAGATTTCGGTTTTTAATTGGTGATCTGCGACGGGCGTTTATTTATTGAATACCGTTTAACACGCTTTTTGCAGAATCGTCTTTTAGGGGGTTTGAATAGAGGGTTGAATGGGAATTCTTTTATTACATGGTAATTCTTTTGTTCGGTGTGTACGTGTAACGATGAAACAGGTTGGAGCGGGTAATTGTGAGATACTTCTTGGTAATTATGGCAGTGGTTTAACTCATTTATTCTTCGTTTCAAGGTACTTAGGCTTACGCTTTGAAGTGCGCGCGGAGTTCTGTGTAATGAGACAATTATCAACTTCGTTTGACGGCTCAGTTTTTTTATTGGTTTTACAAAGTAGCTTTGCGTATTGTTACGTATATTGTTGCAAAGTGAAATGGTAAGTTCAACTTTTCCAATTTTTCATGTACGCCGTTTTCGTAATAGGTTCACGTTGCAGTTTCTCGATTATGATAAGCCTACTTCTTAATTTTTTTTTAAAAGACCCGACCCAAGTAATTAAATTACATGAAAAATATAATATGTATATTTTGTAATTAAATATTATTCAGTATTAAAATACCGCGTCTATTGCCAATGACCCACGTGATAATCAACGAGTGAATTGCAAGATATTTAAACAAATTTATTCATTTTCTTCGAAACTGTTTCTTCTTTATTTGATTCCATTCAATTTCTTAAGTTATTCAGCGTTAATGAGAAGTTTAAGCATTGCACTAAAAGTGTGCCTAAATTATTATCCAAAAATGAAAATGAAATACCCATTTTCATCCAATTATTGGTACAGAAAATTCTCAGCACAAGCAACTCCACCATTCATCATTAATGAAACTGTTTTTACCAACAAGCGTGCAAATTTTAAATATAAGAAATTCTATAAATCATCGAAGTATCGTGATAAGAAAATTGCAATATACGTTTTAAATCTCCCGCTCCCCAACACGTTCAATTCCGTCGTTAATTAATCCAGTTAGATTCATAGCCGTGCGATTTGGGTGTTGATTATTACAAATTGCCACTTATTTCACCGGCATTTTGGCTAATGTTCCGTGTATTCGTCGTTTATTGCGGATAGCTCTTGTAATTCGAGCGAAATGCCTGATAATTTTAGACCGGCGTCTAATTTGCGTCTTACTCGTGGCTCTTGACACGCGTTTTCGTTCGTTTGTAGAATCCCCGGTACACGCGTGCGGCATCGCGATCTTTTCTAAGGCGAAAATACGTAACACCGGCTCGATTTTCGACGTGGACAACCACGTTGCACTCGGCGAGTTGTAAATTGGTATCTTAGCTGCGATACTTGCTCCGCTTGCTGATCTTTAATAATTTCAGTTTCTGAAAGCTTATTAGTTGACCAATATTCCGAATAGGAAATTTTTTCATATTCGCAACATTAATAACGCGGTACCCAAGAAACAGTACATGAGATCTGTGAGACTGAATATATACACTGATGTACCTGTGAGATCGAATATATACGCTTCTGGTATACACTGATGAATGTGTGAGAGCGTGTATATACGCCCTTGGTATATACTGACGGACCTGTGAGAGCGGATATATGCGCACCTGGTATGTTCCAATGGATCTATAAGAGCATATATATATACGGTATATTCTGATGGACCCGTGAGAGCGGATATATACGCCCCTTGTATGTTCCAATGGATCTGTAAGAGCATATATACACGTCTTTGGTATCTACTAATGGATCTGTGAGAGCGGGTATATACGCATTTCGTATAAACTGGTGGATCTGTGAGAGCGTGTATATACGCCTTTGGTATATACTGATGGATATCTGAGAGTGGATATATATGCCTTTCGTATAAATTCATGGATCTGTGAGCGCGTATATATACGCCTTTGGAATATACTGATGGACCCGTGAGAGCGGATATATGCGCCCCTGGTATGTTCCAATGGATCTATAGGAGCATATATACACGCCGTTGGTATATACTGATGGATCTGTGAGAACGGATATATACGCATTTCGTATAAACTGATGGATCTGTGAGAGCGTGTATATACGTCTTTGGTATATACTGATGGATATCTGAGAGCGGATATATATGCCTTTCGTATAAACTGATGGATCTGTGAGAGCGTGTATATACGCCTTTGGTATATACTGAAGGATTTGTGGGAGCGTATATATACGCCTTTCGTATGTACTGACGGATCTGTGTGGGCGTATATATACGCCTTTCGCAATCAAGGGTTAGACTACTGAGCACAGAAATGCGCGGTATTACGGCTCGTCTGCCGTGTTTGGAGCTACGATTCAAATGGATTAATCCGGCGCCATATTCGACATCATTGATGACCGAACGAAGCGTCCAAAGCGCGCGGTGCATTCTTCGCTCTGATTTTGACGAGACGACGTCGCGAGGTCGGCCACGGTGGGGCGCCACGTTCTCGATTCATAAGGTTGAGCGTCGCGACGACGAGAATAGCAAAGAAACGGGCGCGGATCCAGAGAGCACTGACCCAGTATGTCCGTCCGTCGTCGATTTCACGACTCTCCCCTCCCTCGCCCCTTCCTTTTCTTCTTTTACGTCTTCGTCTTTTTCCCTCTTCTTTCGCTTCTTCTTTTTCGCCTTACTCGCCGTGTCAAATGAACCGTGCAATGCCAGGGAGATTCGTTTGTCCGGATGATGTTCCATTACGGCTACATCCATCGTGCTCCTCGGCTATGATTCTTCTTTGTGAGGATCATTAACTCGTTCTGCCGGTAATTGAAGAGTGCCGTAGGTTTCGAACTTTTTTCGTCGGTTGTTGTTTTGGTCTGGAGGGTTTCTCGGTTGGTATCAGTGGATTTGGAAGGTATGGGGTGACCTGAATCGATCGTAGGATGCTGTTAGGAAGAGAGATAAAATTAAGACAATGTATTTTTGGAACTTGATTTCGAATGAGGAATGTTGACACGTTCAAGCTGGTATCTGGTGGTTCATGCTCAGATACTTCGGAGTCTAATGATTCAAGACCATTTTAGGTACATGTGCATCCGACTTAGGGAGGATATCATACTTTTCTGTCTTACGCGATTGTCTGGCAATTATCCTCCTACGTTCTATTCTTTGAGAGACGACTCGCTTGGATATCGTCACATATTGGTCATTAGAATCGTCGCCGCAGGCTCTAATTAGCTATATGTCACTGTTTGCTAGAAATATTAGGAATAAATAATTCTCTTCTGCTCATCTTACAGGATGTCTAATAATTTTTACTTGTGAGTTCTCTGGAATGATGTTTTTCATGGCGTTCCACTAGCGCCAAATTCTCCTACATCCTATTCTCAGATAGACATCTCACTCGGGGTATCCGAACCACCACCGCAGGTTTTAATTACCGATATATCATTCTTGGCTAGAAATATTAGCGATAAATAATTTTCCTCTGGTTATCTTATAAGGTGTCCAGTAATTTTTACTAGTTTTTTAGTTTTTACTGGAATGATCTAATTCATACCGCTACCAAATGTTCCAGTTACCGATATGTCACTGTTAACCAGAATTATTAGTGATAAATAATTCTCTTCCGGTTATCTACCTCAGTGGCATCTTATTTAGAGCGACTATAGTCGCCCGTAGTACCTCAGTGGCATTCTATGGAGGGCGACTATAGTCGCCCGTAGTACCTCAGTCGCATCTTATGGAGGGCGACTATAGTCGCCCGTGGTACCTCAGTCGCATCTTATGGAGGGCGACTATAGTCGGCTGCAATACCTCAGTCTCATCTTATGGAGGGCGACTATAGTCGCCCGTAGTACCTGAGTGGCATCTTATGGAGGGCGACCATAGTCGCCCGTAGTAGTGAAAGGGTTAACCAGAAGTATTAGGGATTAATAATTCTCCTCGGGTTATCTTATAAGATATCGAGTAATTTTTTCTAGTTAGTTTGCTGCAATGATCTAATTCGAACCGCCGCCAGATGTTCCAATTGCCGATATATCACTGTCAACCAGAATTATTAGTGATAAATAATTCTCTTGCGGTTATCTTATAACATATCGAGTAATTTTTAGTAGTCAGTACTCTGAAATGATTTTTTTTATGACGTTCCACTAGCGCCAAATCCTCCTACATCCTATTCTGAGATAGACATCTCGCTCGGAGTATCCGAACCGCCACCACAGGTTCTAATTACCGATATATCACTGCTGGCTCATGGTACCACACCCAACGGTCTCTTATCTTATGGAGCACGTAGCAACTAAGGTGTGAAAACAAGAATCGAATGAGAGAAAATGTAAAATTCTATGCTACATTGAACCATTTGCACTTTCACCCGAGTTTCGCCAATTGTTTCCATCATTTTTGCGATTATTAATACGTTGAATACCACCCGAATTTCAATAATTCTACTGTTTCTACTGAAGTGAGACTTTTTCTATTAAAACCGTATCGTTATAGAGCAACAATGTTAAATGTAACAATAGTTGTATAATGTACAGTACTTTACTTTTTTAATAGCGGCAGTTAAATATCGCATATAGTAGCGAATTCGTTAATTCTGTCGTTTGACAGTTGCAAGAAATTTCATTTAAATTAATAGCGCCGGTCACTGGTGACCTCCACGGCATTCAACGTGTTAATTCCAATATTTAAATATTGAATGGATTAGAAAATTCGTAAATATTACAATTTAAAAGTCCTACGAAATTTCATTGGATTTGGTACCGCCGGTCACTGGTGACCCCCACAGCATTTAACGTGTTAAGGTGAATATTTAAATATTGAATGGATTAGAAAATTCGTAAATATTACAATTTAAATGTCTTACGAAATTTCATTGGATTTAGTAGCGCCGGTCACTGGTGACCCCCACGGCATTCAACGTCCTAATGCCAATATTTAAATATTGAATGCATTAGAAAATTCGTAAATATTACAATTTAAAAGTCCTACGGAATTTCATTGGATTTAGTAGCGCCGGTCACTGGTGACCCCCACGGCATTCAACGTGTTAATTCCAATATTTAAATATTGAATGGATTAGAAAATTCGTAAATATTACAATTTAAAAGTCCTACGAAATTTCATTGGATTTGGTAGCGCCGGTCACTGGTGACCCCCGTGATATTCAACGTGTTAATAACTAATTACATTTGTCACGAGTTACTTTTAATTTAGCCTTACTACAGTGTAATACACAAAGAAATATAGTAAGAAACAATTGCTACAAATATCCTTTTTTTTAATGTCAATTCCTCCTACGACATCGTAACTTCTGTTGTGACGTTCGTAGGAGGGAAAGATCGGGCTGTCGTTGATCATCGATAAAAACAAGCAAACGAGTTTCTCAAACATGGAAACGTGGATTTCAGTAGACTTCTGCAAGTGAAATTATCCGTGTATACAACTTGTAGAATCAACTTGTTAGTCGCGCCGCGTAACAACTTGAACAAATTATCAACAGTTTGGTTAACGTTCTTCTTCTCCCACTGTTAGCCGGATAAAATTGTTTAATATTGCTTCGGCTTTGTATCTCCACCAAAAACTAAGCTTAAACTATCACAACGATTACCCATATTGATGAAAACCACCCTAAATCTCAACAGAAAATCGTCTTCTTATTTTCCGCCTACCGCAGCGCAGCTTAATCTCCAAGATTTGCAAACGCTTCTCAGCAGCTCCAAAATTCCGATCTCTCCATCTAAAATCCAACGCTTCGTACGAACCAACGTAATTTCGCATTCGCCAGAATATCTTATCGGCCAACAGCTCTGAAATTTCTCTCCTTATCAATTCAGAGCTAACTCCTTGAATATCGTTTGACCGCTTCGAACGGCAAGCCAGATGTAATTCAGTGACGGACCAACAAATTCTCGGCCCCCCCGCAAAATATAATTTTGAGCCCTCAGAAGAGAAAAGCTACTTGTGTTTATTAAACTTTTGCACTACGTTGTCGCCGCAGCGACGACATTGTAATAGAAGCTGGTGACTCTATTGTCAGATAATTCCGGTGTATTTTAATTTTTGTTTATATTGTAAAACATAATTTTAAAATATATACGTCTTCTTTTTAATGACATAGCAAGATTTTCAATTTTCTACAGTTGTATACTCGCACTGTGCAGATAGTTCTGGAGTTGCTCATTGTAAAAATACTCGAAGTGCAAAAGGTTAATATTTATCTGTTATTAGCAGTATTAGAAAAATTACCAATGTTTCGTGAATCCAGAACGAAATAAATATGCATATATGTGTACTTTAACTATTTCACTTTGTTTTTTTTTGTCAGTTTAGTTTTGCTCTTATTAAAATTAATTTACTTAGTACAATTAAAAAAGTAGTAGTTCAAAGAATTTTGGGCCTCTGTTGTATTATTGTTCCGTCACTGATATAATTCCCCTAAACGATAAGAGGTTAGTACGCATGCGCGCCGAAGGATTTCATGGTAATCATTATTCGACTTTGCATAATTTACTTAGTACAATTAAAAAAGTAATAATTCATAGAGTTTTGGGCCTCTTTCTTAGTATTGTTCCATCACTGATATAATTTCCCTAAGCGATAAGAGGTTACTGCGCACGCGCGCCAAAGGCTTTCATGGTAATCATTTTTCAACTTTGCATAATTTGCTTAGTACAATTAAAAAAGTAATAATTCAAAGAGTTTTGGGCCTCTTTGCGAGTATTGTTCCGTCACTGATATAATTCCCCTAAACGATAAGAGGTTACTGCGCCTGCGCGCCGAAGGCTTTCATGGTAATCATTTTTCGATTCTGCAGAGTCCCATAATCTCGTGTAGAATTTCCAAAGGGATCCGTTCCGATACGATTAGCGGGAATTGATTAATCGTCATGGTTCGTCGAAGGAGAAAGAGGGCTGGAAGATTTTAAGTGAAAGCTATGTTAAAATGCGTTCGGTATGCCAGGGAAAACGCGGTTCTGGGCTTGTAGAAAATACGCGGACGTTTTATTGCGTTCCGCTGTATAGAAAGCGTTGGTATCGATTTCGAGGAATTTAGTCTGCGTCGAAGTCTTTGCAGGGGTTATGGCGTGCACGAAGGCAAAGGTGCGCTTCTTGGACTTGCAATCGGTGGAACCGAGTTTGAATCTTCACCCGCCACCTCTGGAAAATTCTCAATTTTTCCTATGTGATGTACATGTAACAGTCTGCATCTTAAATCGATAAGTTCTAGGTGAAATAGGAGACTATGGTGGATCAGAAGATAAAATCTCAGACTTATAATCAGTTAGCCCCAGTTCAAATATCCCGCCAATACTGAGAAATTTTTCCTAAATTACTATTGGTACATCATAACCTCGGCGGTTTGGAAGCCACCTAAAACAGTGGGTTATTGGTGAAATAGGAGGCTATTCTGGGTCCAAAGATAAAAGTTTGGACTCGCCATCAGTGGGCCCAAGTTAAAATCCCCTGTCACCACTGGGAAATTTTTATTAAATTACTATTTAGTGTAAAATAGCCGCGGTACTTTGAAAACCACCTAAAATAGTAGATTTTAGGTGACATAGGAGGCTATTCTGGGTCTGAAGATAAAAGCTCAGACTCGCCACCATTGGACCCAATTTAAAATCACCATCAGCACTGAGAAATTTCTCCTAAATTACTATTTAGTACACAATAGCCTCGGTGGTTCGTAAACCACCTAAAGCAGTAGGTTATAGTTGAAATAGGAGGCTATTCTGGGTCCGAAGATAAAAGCTCAGACTCGCCACCAGTGGGCCCAAGTTAACATCTCCCGCTACCACTTGGAAATTTGTATTAAATTACTATTTAGTACAAAATAGCCTCAGTGGTTCGTAAACCACTTAAAATAGTAAATTTTAGGTGACATAGGACGCTATTCTGGGCCTGAAGAAAAAAGTTCAGACTCGCTACCAGTGGGCCCAAGTTAAAATCTGCCGTCACGACTGGGAAATTTATTTAATTCCTATTTACTACAAAATAGCCTCGGTGGTTCGGAAGCCATCTAAAATAATAAATTTTAGATGAAATAACCATACCAGTTAAGAGACTATGACGTGTTAGAAAATAAAGCTCGGACTCGCAATCAATTGGCTCGAGTTCAAATCTTCCTCCGCCACCTACCCGAAATGTTTAATTATTCCTATGCGATGTATATATCACATTCTCGCTGGTTCGACGGGTTAAAAATCGAGCTAAATCGTTCGGAAGTACTGCATTGCTTCGATTCGAAAGAACTCCCATAGAAAGTAAATTCCCTAGAAAATTTTGCCGGGTGTGCACGGCTCTTAACTGTTATTCATCCAGGCAAAGGCGGCGTATAAATATGAGGAGCTATAAATAGCCGCGTTAATCCTTCCATACCTTATGAAACGGCCGTAGCCGAGGAATACTTAAAATAATCACGTAAATAGCCGAGCTTCGACGCAGAAATTTTCCATATGAATAATATCCAGAGGCGAGAATAAATTTCCCTAGGCGGAGAGCCGCGCTTCAAACGACGATTGCCGCGCGACAGTTGGAATGTCGATGTTCAACGTTTAAAACGTTGAGTTAACGCGCGTTTTCGCTTCTTCTTACGATACCGACGGCATATCATGACGATGAAATTTTTCACTGGATTTCTTATTCAATTTTAGATCGTTAGAACGTATCGCAACTTCCGGGCGAAGTACACGGTCTGCCTATGCTGTTACTTTCTGCTTTTTTGGCAGTTTGTATTATCGACAGTTGAAAGGAAAATTATACTTGGTTTCTTTTTCAACTTTGAGCCTCTTGAACGCATCACAACTTCCGCGAAAAGTATAATATATACATATTTTAAGCTTTTATAAGGGCTATTAACCCTTTGAGTGCTGAATACTTCCTGTCTGTTGCGCACGGTGCGGGCTGCGCGCGCATAGCTCTGGCAATTGCTGTGGCTGGAATACTTTTTCATCACACAAAAAGTTATTAATACTACTGCACGGAAGATAGAAACAATTGACAAACGCGTATATGCGCCTTTAGTCTGTGCTCGTAACTTTTACCAAACGCATATATGCGCCTTTAGTCTGTGCGGGTAACTTTTACGAAACGCATATATACGCCTTCAGTCTGTGCGGGTAACTTTTACCCAACGTATATATGCGCCTTTAGTCCATGCGAGGTACTTTTACCAAACGCATATATGCGTCCATAGTCCACATCGATGGCTTTCACCGGGCGCATATATGCATCCATTCCGCTCAAACGTTTAATAATATATTAAAATACCTATTTTAAGCTTTTTTTTTAATTTATAGTACCGAATGTTGCAAGTGAATTTATTGAAACTTTCTCCATTTCGTCCCCTATGGAAATTTACAGCGCACGTCACTCTAAGCTGAGCAATTAATTGTGCAACATCCTTCTCTGCGCTCTCTTGTAGAATAAAATAAATAGTTATTTTATTTTTTAACCCTTTCGGCGCTGAGTTGTACAACGTTAGGCGTCTGCTGTGGGCTGCCTACTTTTTACGACGAAGTGCAACCTGGGCTGATTGACATTTCATTGCAAAATATATTGATTGTAGGTGAAATAATTTGAACACCGACTGCAAAAACCTCAACAAAACAATTTATTTCATTAAGCAATGATAACATAAACAATATTAAAAATAGTAAATTATATTTTTAACCGACTTAACACTAGAACTACCGGCGTTAAATCTATCATATTACAAAATATTAAATAAGTACTTTGAAAAAAGAGGAATCGAGAGGGGGAAAAGATGATCGGCTCGGTGATTTATGTTCTTTAGCATGGACGTAGAATTTTTATTCTATGAGTTTTCTATAAACTTGGAGAATTTTTGGAAAAAAATTGTGTACCGGTCATTTTGACCGGTTGGTAGTTCTAGTGTTAAAAAAGGAGGCCAAATTGAATGATTTCTGAGAACTGATATATGCGTTCGTAGCCGATGGTGAACAACTCTGCCGAACGCATATATGCGTTCATAGCGCCGAAATGGTTAAGAACCAACATTCTATTGGTATCCTTGAAGTATACTCTGGAAAGAATAATGTAAAATAAGCGAACCGCTATATTTGAGTGCAATCAGTTACATTTCGATCTTTCCTAAAATCTTCTACATTACTCGAATCAGTGTAATGAAGCTCCCTTATTTCATGTTGCAGGTTAACACGAGAAACGAGTGGGCATCGCTGTGCGAACAATTCCACGTACCGAGCGGCTGCGTCAACAGTGGGGTTGGCCTTAAGCAAATTTACCTTAGGTAAGTCTATCCCTTGAGACGCGATGGGGTCATCGATCATCTTATTTCAGAGGGCGTTCGCATCGCCTATCGTTTAGAAGGAAAATGGAAAATATGATACTTTAGACGCTCAGGGGTGTCCAAAGTGGATATGGGGTTGAAAGCTCGAACGGGCAATTCACCCTGTGCACTGCGGTGTCGAGCTACACTCGACAGAGCTTTCTATGGCACATAACGTTTCATTTGACCCATTTTCATCCGTAAGCGGAATATTCCGCGAATGGCGAACGTCCATTGTCCACCAGCCGCGGAATATTCCGCCCTGTACAATGTTGAACTGCTGCGTGGGGAAATGCACGATACTGCGGGCCTTCTATGGCACATAACGTTTCATTTGATCCGTTTTCTTCCGAAAGCGGAATATTCCGCGAATGAGGATGGTCTTTTGTCCACCAGCCGCGGAATATTCCGCGAATGACGATCGTCTTTTGTCCACCAGCCGCGGAATATTCCGGAGATGACGATCGACTGTTGTCCACCAGCCGCGGAATATTCCGCCCTGTACAATGATAAACAGCTGTGCGTTGAAAAGCACAGCACTGTGAGTCTTCTGCCGTATTTAGAGCTATGATCCAAATGGGTTAATAACTATCGAATTTTCGAAATCAACAGTAATTTTGCATCTTAACATAAATATCCCGCGGTACCTACAATCTTTCCTAGTATTAACACGTTGAATGCCAGCCGTTTTTCGCTAGTTTCATCATTTCCACCGAACCGAAACTGTTTCTATTAAAATCACATCTTAATGTCTTAAAAACACACACAGAGACGTGCCGGAAGCGGGGCCCAAGTCACACATTTGGGAAGAACCTCAGTAGCGACATCTATAAGTTAGGTCGAAACATTTAAATTCTCAACAAAATCGTCACTACATATTTTTACTAAATCTTCACTTACTATTTTTACTAAACCTTCAAATTACTGTAGAATCCGTGGACGGTAAGAAAATTTTACTACCAAAAAAAGATACAAAAATGTGGCGGCAGGTGTGAAAATGTTGACTACCCCTAACAACGCCGTGTGAAAGACGAGATATCTCGTCATCAGTCCGCAATGTATCAAGGTCCACGATTTGTCAAAAATCTTAAGCATCTAGGAAATATCTTAACAAATATCCTCCCAGAAAAAGATCATATAGGTACAGTGACCACATCGAACCTTGAATTCTAATTTTCTAATTATTCCGTCTTTAATTTCACCACCGCAACGGGATCCGCTCACCCCGGATTACCATTAAGCCAACAAAAGTAGAGTCCCCAAGGTTGTATTATTGCCCAACAATGAAAGATCGTGTCCATAGCAACAAAGACAAATGCCCAATCAGCGATAAATTCAAATATTTCAAAACATTCAGACAGACACTTGCACACAATATGACACAGCCTACAAGAAGCATCAAGAAAGTGTCCTTTGGACGAGCTACAGTGAAACATAAACCACTAGCCATCATAGTGCATCGCTCCTTCCAACCTCCCCCTTATCGTCCTAGCTCGATGTTCCATTACGTCTGGCAGTCCGCGAGCGTCTGCAAGAGCAGGAGAGTTGCGACGTTTTACCGCACGGCCACCACCGCGTATCGGCAGAGCTCCCTACGCCCCACCACCATTTTCCGTATCGTATAGTACGTACGTTCGTTCATTCATGCTGGCCTCGCTGACGAGCCACCACGTGGTTCCTGAGTCGCTGTCCTCTCTCTCTCTCTCCCCCTCCCTCTTTCATGCCCTGCAACCTTGCCGCGCGCGATAGCAGGACACCGGGGAGAGAAAGAGAGAGAGGGTAAATTAAGAGAGTACTCTTCCACGATATTCGCTTTAGATTTCACTTTATTTTTGCCCACCGACGTTGCAGCAGCTCGGTGACCCGTGAGGATCGAGCCACGAGGAGACTGCACACTTTCGAGTAGTCGAGGTGGTGGGGAATTGTGTTTCCGTCTGACGACACACCGTCTTTCGACTACTTGCTGTCCGGTGACTTGGACTCGACGCGTTTTATCGTCATATCGAACCGTAACGATTCCTCGAGACGCGTCGCTGGTGAGGCTTCTATGCCTGCGGCCGGCAAGCGTCGTCGGTGGTAGCACTTCCATGATGGAGAACGCGGGGCGTTTGTTACTTTCTTTTGTATTTTTTCGGCTTCAACCCTTGCGCTATTACAGGCGATTGCAGCCGCTTTCCATAAAATACCTTTCATCTCCGACGGGCAGCTATGGTTACTCTTTAAATCACCATTCATCAACAGTGCGCGACTATAGTGGACCTCCATAGCATACCATTCGTCTACGACGGACGGCTATGTTCGCTCTCCATAAACCACCATTCATCTACAGTGGGCGACTATAGTCGATCTCCATAAACCACCATACATCTACAGTGGGCGACAATAGTCGACCTTCATAACATACTATTCGTCTGCGACGGACGGCTATGGTCGCTCTCCATAAACCACCATTCATCTACAGTGGGCAACTATAGTCGATCTCCATAAATCACCATACATCTACAGTGGGCGACTATAGTCGACCTTCATAGCATACCATTCGTCTGCGACGGACGGCTATGGTCGCTCTCCCTAAATCACCATTCATCTACAAGGGGCGGCTATAGTTGTTCTCCTTAAAATGTCATTCATCTATGACGGATGACCATAGTTGTTCTCCATAAAACACCATTCTCACACGACCGACGAGTATATTCGCTTTCCCTAAATTACCATCAACATGCGATGGGCGACTATATTCACTCTTGGTACAATACCATTGACATCCGATGGACGAGTATAGTCGCTGTGCACAATATATCATTCTTATACGGCTGGCGACTATATTCGCTCTCCGTAAAATACCCTCCATATGCGATGGGCGAATATATTCACTCTTGGGAGAATACCATTGACATCTGACGGACGACTATAGTCACTGTGCACAGTATAGCATTCTAATACGACGGGCGACTATATTCGCTCTCCATAAAATACCTCTGATATACGACGGGCATCTATATTCGCTCCCCGTAAAATGTCACTGGCATACGACCCTAGTCGCCCTTTCTTCTGTACACTTCTCAACTATCTTTGAAGGCGAAAGTATCTAGAACAATGGGAATAAAGGTAAACTTTCAGTTACTTCACTTGAAGTTACAAATTGAAGCTATTTCGGATAACAAATAAGAAGCTCAGATCCTCAATAGCAAATCCAAGGTCATATCCTCTTCAACTCTGGGAGTTCTTCCTACATTATCATTTAATATATTACAGCTTCGGTAGTTAGCACACCAACTGAAACTTCTAATCAAAATAACCATAGTAATTAAAAGTTGACCATACAAAGCTACAATATATTTAATTTGAAGTATGAATAAAAGAAAAAAGAGCACCGTGTCCAATGAAGTCACAGGTCCTTTGACGCTATCGCAATACAAATTCTTCAAATATTCCAAGAATGCCATTCAATCGTTACACCCGGCACATGCATGCAGAACAGGGCGCATATTTTGTGCATTTTTCCGCCAACTGTATTTGAGACACGTTTAATGTTTGAGCCGTGTTTCCAACGTGCCAGTGGCAGGTGGATATAACGTGTCTCCATTATGTCACCGTCAGGCGTTCCAGCACCATACAGGGATATTTCGTTATGGCGTGTAATGCGGGAAACAGAACCTATATAGATTCGATCTCCTATGCATTTTGACCGTCATTGTGCAGCGTTAATCGATTCGAATTTGCATTTTGGCCCCACGTGTCGAGTCTCGAGTAGACACGCTCTTACCCGTAGTCGTCACGTGGAGGTCTATCGAGTGTCGGGTGATTCAAAACCCTTTTCTGTTGCATATAATTGTTTTTTCTTTTGTTTTCTATTTGCTCAGTTTAACTACTGCGGCCGTTTCGCCTAGGACATACTCTTTTTATTGGTTTCGAGCCACCTAGGCTATGATGTATTAAATAATTATGGAAAAGTCTCTCTGAGGTGACGGACTTAAGAACTAATTTGGGCGCAATGCAAGTCAAAGTCTTTAACTCCATTCAGATGTATGTAACATAGCCACAAGAATTCCATTCATTGTTACAATCAGCATCGAAAATATGAACCCTTTCGCTACGGGCGTCTTTTCCGGCGCGGTACTCCCGCCGCACTAAATGGGCGCACGGTGCGCGAAAAAGATCGACAGCGGCCGCACTTACGCCTTATCGCAACAGAATTGCTTTGGCGGTGTTTTTTGAAAAAAAACATCTTTCTAATGCTACATGTCCAGAGGAAGATATTCGATGCGCAATAACTCCAACCACTCGTCATATATAGAATACACTGCATTTTATGGAGAGCGACTATAGTCGCCCATAGTATGTCAATACCATTTTACGGAGAGCGAATATAGTCGCCCACCGTATCAGAACGGTATATTGCGCACAACGACTATAGTCGTCCATCGTTTGCCAATGGTATTTTACGGAGACCGAATATAGTCGCCCGCAGTATGTCAGTGGCATTTTATGGAGAGCGAGTATAATCGCCCGTAGTATGTCAATGCTATTTTACGGGGAGCGAATATACTCGCCCGCCGTATGAGAACGGTATATTGCGCACAACGATTATAGTTGTTCATCGTTTGCCGATGGTATTTTACGGAGAGTGAATATAGTCGCCCGTCGTATATCAATGCTATTTTACGGAAAGCGAATATTGTCGCCCGCAGTATGCCAGTGGCGTTTTATGGAGAGCGACTTTAGTCGCCCGTAGTATGTCAGTGGCATTTTACGGAGAGCGACTATAGTCGCCCGTAGTATGTCAGTGGCATTTTATCGAGAGCGACTATAGTCGCCCGTGGTATGTCAGTGGAATTTTATGGAGAGCGAATATAGTCGTCCACCGTATCAGAACGGTATATTGCGCACAACGACTATAGTCGTCCATAGTTTGCCGATTGTATTTCACGGTGAGCGAATATAGTCGCTCATAGTATGTCAGTAGCATTTATGTAGAGCGAGTATAATCGCCCGTAGTACTGAAAGGGTTAAAAAAGATAGTCTCACATCCGCGAGCTACATCAGCACTCACCAGAGTAAAATCTCACCTTGCAAAGGTCATTTATATCCGCTAGAAAATCAATCGGTGTACTTTTTTCCTCCTCGATATCTGAAGCCTCGCAATTACGAAGAAAGCAATATTAATAAGAGAAATATTGGTCGTAAAAATCTTCAGCAGCACCTAAACGTCGATTGTTCGTGTCGAAGAGATTGATTGAAGTACCGTTGCCGGTTCTTAACACGTATTCGCGTAAATAAATTAAAATTGCAAGTGCAAAGAGAACTCGAAAGGCCAACGTATCCCTCGTTCAGCGGTGTAACATTAGCTCCGTGATTACTTAAAGGTTAAACGGTGCAGGTGAGTTAAATGTACGTGAGAAAAGGGCGCGATAAGGTGTTCTTCTTAGGTCGAATTCATTCATCGTAGATGCACGATGTAAGGCACACCCCAAATCCTGTATCCCCGTTCGAGGAATTTTACATCGCTGCGGAAAGTTCACTTAAAACAAAACCTATAATTCTCATCTTTACCTCAGATATTTTATACAATAAAATTTCTTTGAAACAGTGGGTGAAATGATTATTATTTTATGTTGGTTTCTGACCCACTTAAATCTGAAGGTCGCAGGCAACATTACGATAGAAATTGAAGGCGAAAAATATAAAAGAAATTAATATTTTAGATAAAGTAGGTGCAATTTATGAATTTTTAGTTTCTGTAGATGATGACGGTTGCAAGATTTCAAGGTCATCTGCCCTGATTTGCATAGAATTGTATACTCACTTGTGACCTTGAGTGACCTTGACTGGTGTATAAGACGTTGTTCTTGTCTTTCTACAAATTGCAAGATTGTAAGTGATATTATATGACTAGATTTTGCATAGAATCATGTAGATAATTTTCATGACCTTGAAAGACCTTGACTACCTTGTGACCCTATTTGGCTTTGCAATAGCCAAGATGTATTGTGACATAATATAGCGATTTTTGATACAGAACATCAATAGTAAGCAAAATTATATTCAGAAAACTATGATTCTTTTTATGAAAAATTACCAGTGACCTTGACATGGAGACTAAGCTGGATTGCCATATCATCAGTTGAAATGCAGTCAGCATCTCCATCGTGGAATCTATCTAAAACTCTAAAGTCCTATAACCACAACAGAAAAATAATCCACCACAATTAACCCCTTGCCCTACAATTTCTTTTGTGACTGCCACCGCAACAATTGAAAATTAAATTACTAAAATAAAATTTGTCAGTGATTTCAAATATATCTTAGAATTTAACGTAACATTAAAAACATAGAAATAATTTTATCTTGTCTTGTCCCACTGATACTTTCAATTTAATCATTTTTGAGGAGCCTCAGAATTTCCTGTTCCATCAACCGCATTCCGAGTGTCACTCGTTGTGCGGCAAAGGGTTAAAGCCGCCCCCATTCAGCCGTCGAACCTGACATCGTTGCACTTTAACCCTTTGCACTCCGTCGTCGCCGCCGCGGCGACATGGTAAGGCAAGTGAATAAGTCCGCATTACTGGTACACGGAGTTGTTGATAGCCCACAGTCAAAACGACTCGGAGTGCAAAGGGTTAACGCATCATAACCATAAGAAACGAACACCCCAATCTTCCAAATAAACATCTCACCCCACGCTCCTCTCAATTTCCACCCCTAAAACCGCGCACAAACTACCCCACGACAGACCTGCCCCGCCAACCGCCCAGTTAATCCAGCACCACTGTTGCTGAGTACAAACCGCATCCTCATTTTCAAATATCAAAAGCAAAGCTCCAATCAGAAACCTCTCCCGCCTCTCTCCACCAATATCCACGCTCCCACGGCAGAAGCCGTTGGCACCGCGTGAACGCACTCTTCCCCCGCCAATCCGGGAAGTCAGTGACAGTGGCGCGAGATTCAAAAACATCTAGGACGGGAGGGGGGTTCATTCATGCCGTCCAATATGACCGAGGCACGTGACTCCGGCGGACCCTACAGTACCCTACCACGCGTCGCATAGTATAGACGACGGTTTCCTACTCTCCCGAGTCAGAGAGGAGAGGCAGGCAGGCACCGCCGCCGCGACGGCGGCAGTAGTCAAAGTGTCCGTGCTGAGCGTGCACCCACCAACGGCCAATCAGGCTCTGGCTTGGTGCTCCAACGCCTGCACCTTCCGTACTCTACGTTGGTGCATGAATGGATCCACTACACCTACCCCCACCACTTTCTTTCGCCCACCCACGACTCCGTGTCCTCCCCCCTCCCCTCCTTTCTTCTCTCCTCTCTCCTTCCTATGCCTCTCTCTGTCTCTCGTCGCTCCTCTCTCTTATCATCCCCCTCTCTCTGTCTCTTATTATCTCCCTCTCTCTCTCTCCCTCTCCTCTCTCTCTCTCTCTTCGTGTGTCTCTCCATCCACAGCTACCCCATTCGCGCGTTGATCGCGAGTTCGTCGTACTCTCGACGTGTTCGGTCTTTCGGTCGGTCGGTCGGTCGGTCGGTCTGTCGGTCTCTCGGTCGTCGCAGAGTTTAGTAGCACCGCGAGCTCATAGAACAGCTACGCGCCGCGTGCCGGGGAAACGGCGCGATTCCTGGCGGATTCTGTTCTTAATGAGTCAACGAAGTATCGGAGGTGGGACTACCAGAGATGCAATTGGGTTGTAGTAAAAGGAAACTTGCAGGTTGAATGCCATGGGGGTCACCGGTGACCGCGACTTTTGAATTCGATGAAATTTCTTATGAGGTTTAAATTGCGATATTCACTGATATGATGGTATATTCAATATTAAAATATTGCTGTTAGGAAAGTGAAGTATTATTGAGGACATAACTATCCTTACTTTTATCATTTCTATTCTATAAAGATGTGATTATAATGGAAGCAGTTTGCTTCGGTGGAAACGATGAGACTAGCGAAATATGGGTGGCATTCAACGTGTTAATACGTTTGAGATAGAAAACTATGTGACACGGATACGGTTGAATTTCTACGACTGACTTTTTAATACCGAAAGACGGCTTGACGAAGCGTTCCCTATCGACGGTCTGTTTATGAGAACGTTATATATTTGGTTCTTAAAATCGCCATGTATCGCCGCGGAGTGTAGGAGAAGTTCATACACAATTGCAACAGATTCGAATAAGACACGTTCCGTGAAACCGCCAGATACGGGGGGATAATTCAACGGGTGGATTTGCGGGGAAGATTGCAGACGGTGTGGTTTTGCAGGGGTCTTTATTATTTAGGAGACGCAGTTTAGTTATAGCAGAAACTTTATATAGTAATTAGATTCATCGCCGAAAATATACATTCGTCCCTGGTGCTTGCATCATAGCTCTAAATACGGCAGAAGACCCGTAGTACGATGCACTACCACACGCAGCAGTTTAACATTGTACGAGGCGGAATATTCCGCGGCTTGTAGATAAAAAACGATCGTCATCCGCGGAATATTCTTCTTACGGATGCAAATTGGTTAAATGATGATTTATCCCCCCTTGCTCTCGCTTCTCTTCTTTTCTCCGTCCTTCATCAGAGATTCAAACTAACCTCAAATTCTTGAGGTTATAAATTCTCAAAACCATGACAAATAATTTTAAAACACCCTGTGCAGGGCGGAATATTCCGCTTACGGATGCAAATGGGATTAATGATGATTTATCTCCCCCTCTCTCTCTCTCTCTCGCTTCTCTTATTTTCTCTGTCCTTTATGAGAGATTCAAACTAACCTCAAATTCTTGAGGTTATAAATTCTCAAAGTCATGGCAAATAATTATGAAACACCCTGTACAGGGCGGAATATTCCGCGGCTGGTGGATAAAAGACGAGCGTCATCCGCGGAATATTCCGCTTACGGATGCAAATGGGGTAATGAAATGTTTTGGGGATGGATAATTGCTTAGGATGGTGGCGATTATGATTTTCGTGTTCGGTCGGTTTGCATAGAGATTTAGGTGGGTTTTGAAGCTGCTGAGTCTACGGTGTATATGTCACGTGGGTACTCGTTTCAGTGGTGACTGGGAATTTTAATTCGGGCTCACTAATTGGTAGGGTGATTATTTAACTACGTGCCTATCATAGCCTCGGAACTATATTGACAATTGTATATACGCAGGGGCCTATGGTGGGTACGTGGCTAAATGCTTACCTTGCCAATTAGTGATGCAGAGTTCAAATCCGCCATGACCTCTGGGAAATTTCCAGTTTTGCGTATGGTATGCACACAACCTCAATGGTTCAGTATCCAGCTAAATTGTCGATTCTAGGCGAAATGACCATGGCAGTTGAAGCTGGAAAAATGCAAAACAAACTAACCAACAAACAATTTCTTCAGTCTTGATCAAACCCAAAGGCTAACACCGGCAAAGTAAACGAGATCTGAGTTTCCATGGGATGCAAGAACATAAAAACTTCAATTTTGATAGCAACCTAGGTTTCTTTGGAAAGTAGAGAACAACTACAAATTTGTTTTGTTTTCTTGGCACTTGACATCTCTCTTTACGGACCCCCGACATTCGTCGTGGCCTGTATCTTGATCATGGTCCGAAGTTCTTATCAGGTCATATTTCAGTCACTTCGCTTGTCTCGTTAACCAAACACTTTCGCTTCAACACCCATCCAAGTTTACAACTTCGCTACATAATGTCCTGGATTGTATCATCGTATCTCGACCCATTAACACCTTCGCTATCTCGGCGAAAAGCACCATCACCTTTTGAAGATCTATTTGTTTCTTCTACCTTAACAAACCCTCCTTTCCCCCCTTGGTTCGCCAGCTACGTCATATAAACCATAGATACTCACCCAGAATGTAAACATGTACAGCGTAGATCGTGTTTTGTTTGTATATCGTACCCCCGACTGATGGGAATCCATCTGAAATTTCAGGCCCACGGCTGTACACTGATAGCAGTTGAAACCGAGAATGTAAAAACAAACACATTAATTTCCCACGAGAACTGTCGACGGCCATATCGATTGGAGGAATTACGATGTCAACGGTGATGGAGCTATGGTTTTGTAAATAGAACGCCCGAATTTTAATTCCTTCGCTATCGTTTATGGGAATCTCCGATGTGTACACTTAGGGCTCACTCTCAACTGAGTCACGTGGTATAGGTGGCGCTGCATCGCGCAGTGTAAATCGCATGGCGTATTTCAATGGCGTTCAGCTTCTTCATGCAACCAATTCTGTTTTTACACGAACTTCCTTTACACGATTTTGATTTAACACTTTATCTAGCGCTCATTCTTCTGAACATTATTCACGAGTGTATGTAATAACTTGCGAAACTCTATACCCTTAAAATTAAAATGTGAAGAAATACTCATTATGTCGTTTTAACACTATTCCTACCACGACCGGTCAAATGACCGTTTTTAAAATTTCGATTAGAATTTCCTATATACAACGTGATTGAATCGCCTTTAAACTTCACGACTTTTCCTCAAGTATACGTATAATACATTCACATTATAATACATTTTTCAATATTCACTTCTTTGTTTACTGTTCATTTTCTGGGAAAAAATTATCATTTCACAAATTCACCGGTTGCGGTAGGAAAAGGTATACGTGAAGTGTCGGTAGGAATAGTGTTAATCTCACTTGTTCCGAGGCAGCGTAACTTTATTTTATTATTATCTGTAATAACAGATTAACCCTTTCAATACGGAATATATCCTGATTCTGTTTGAATAACTTAAAAATTTTTAATTTTATTTATGGATATGAAAGTGTCAAAAAAACTTACGTATTTTTTTGTAGAGCTAGGTCCTTGGACAGGACATGGGACAATAAGTCTCAGCAGTTTGTTTTACTGGGTCAAATTTGACCCAGCAGTAGGTTATTTGGCATAAGAATGAAAACTGTTTATTGAGAAAAAAATCAAAATACATAGATTACCCAGCTCGTTCCTCTTTGCTTGTAAACTAACAATAAGAGCAATTAAGTAATAAAAGTGATTTTTAATATTTTTATGTTGTTTATCCTATATTTATATTTCAGTGTTTATTCCATTAAATTCCTTTAAAAATTCCAACTGAAAATCCCATCTAACTTAAACAAGAAGAGCGTCACCCATATTTGGGTTACTCCATTTTGTTACTCCGTTGGCCGCCAGGCGATAAAATTTGAATCCTTTTTGTGAAATTCCTAATGCTCCGTTACAAAAGAAGAGCTCAAAATTATAAAATTGTAGAAAATGTACATTTGCCTGTAAATGTCCGGGTGCATACACAGGCAGCGCGAAAAGTTTCCAGAAAATGGTTATTACTTGTAAAAAGAATGTTATACCGTTAATTTTATTGCAAATAATTATTGCAAGTAATTAACAAAAGTATCCTTTCGTTCCAGGTACTTGGACAGGTATGAAAAGGTTCATTTCCTAGGAGAAGATGGTCAACAAGCCGACGACGACGACGAGGACTCGAGGCACAGAAAGTGGTCTGCCAGGGCATTACACTCCGTTCCTCTTACTTATAATCATCATCAACACAATGTCGCAGGTATGAGGTTACATTACTGTCGAACGATGAATTCAAAGGAACGAGGTGGAGTCATGGGGCTCGCATGGGGAATTCTGCGCGCGCGCCATTACGCGGCAGGGATTTCCATGATTTCTAGTTACATTTTTGTCACGCGAGCCCGTGGAATTACTAATCCGACAACTGAATTTACGATCGTTGACGATAAACCGCTTTTGCCAATTTATGCCGATGTGTTCGCCGCGGTATATTTCGCATGCACGTCCACACGCTTCGACGGCTTTCAAATGCGTTTTCTACAGCGCGCATTGTTCCCTCTGGCTCTGTCCTTCTCTCCCTCGTCCTTCTACTTTTTCCTCTCTTTGTCCCTCTCTCGCAGTACCGTCCTCTCTGTTTTCTCTTTTTGTTTCTAGCTTTCTATGTCTACCTGTTTCTCTCTCTTCTATTTCTCTCATTTTCTTTCGCGTCTCGGCAGTTTTCTCACTCTTCCCTCAGTCCTCTATTTTTCTCCGTTTCTCCCTAGCGCCGTGCGGTCGGCAGTTATTCTCATTCTATTTTCCTCTCTTCTTTTCTCTCTCTTTCTCCGCTTCTCTTTACCTCTCTCTTTCACTCGATACTTTCCTCATTCCTTTCCGTCATGCTCCATCTCTTTCACCTCCCCTCTATTTTTCTTCCCCTCTTCCTTCCGCTTCCGTCTTCCTCTGCGCGTCGTCCCGTGCAGTTCCCCTCTTTCTCCTGTTTTTAGGTCTTTCCATATGTCTCTCTCTGTCTATTTCTCTCTGTCTCTCTCTCCCCCTCTTCTCTCCTCTTCTCTCCCTCTAGCATCAACAAGCGATGCACACTCTTCTCCCAACCGCAGCCAGCGAACGACCGTCTATCCGAGTGTGTGTGCCCGCCACGGTTCAATAATTCTCTACGTTAGCAATTTCCGTTTGTCAGAATTTTTCGTTCGGCGTTTCGTGTCGCAGCGTTGTTCTCCCCTGTAAAAATAACGAACATCGAACGAACGCTGGTAAAACGCGCGCCTAGACCGTAAACCCGCTCGAGTTTCAGATAATAATGCGTAAGGAATGCGCCGCCTGCTGGCTTTCCCAAGAAAAACAAACGCGGATAGATACGCAGGTGCCATTACTCGTTCGGCCAGGCCTGACTGATTCTTATACGACGTTTGAATATCGAGAGCTTTCTCTGGTGTGTTCGAAAACACTGTGCAGCGTGTAGAAATTATTGAGAACAGTCTCAATGGTCAGGGACGCATGCATTGTGCGCATTTCTTGTGCGCATTTCTTGTGCGCATTTCTTGTATGACGCGTTTTGCACTCTGTGGAGGATAGTTTAACCCATTGACTGCCAACTACGAGATATCTCGTAGCTGCACAATGAGTTTGAATTAATAAGTTAACAATAATGGCCGAGTGTGTATAGAAATTTTGGAACAAAAATGTTCTTCGTATCATTACAAATGTCGAGATTATATTTTTGATTAATGAAACCAATGGTCTAAAAACTGTCTGTCATCTTCTCAAATTTTAACAAGCAAAGGTAATATTTGTTTAGTTTTCCTGACAGTGAATGGGTTAACTCTGAACTTGAAGTTTCAGGGCTCAACTAACCAATACACAAGTAGGACAAATGTCTAGGGCCCGCAATTCGCAGGGGTCCGAATTCAATCGGGCCCACAGGCTTGTGAAAATTCATATATTTACTTTTTTCGTGAAACCATACAAAAGTGGGGTTACTTGATAGTAATTCCTCTGGTGGATAGCCTAAATTGCCAAAATCAGAAAAACTATGTAAATGAGGCCGGATTTATATTTTGCCTAGGGCCCACTGGGAGGTTGACGCGGCCCTGTGGAACACTTCTTGTTGGTTGCACTCTTTTCGGGTTCTTCTACGGTCATTTCCCCTAGGCCTTCTGTTTTAAGTGGATTTTGAACCAGCGAGGATATGATATATCAAACCTTTGTCCTACAATAACGTGTGACAATCGTGACGCAATGGGTGGAATAGGAAATTTTGAAGTTTTCCAGAAACTATTAATTTGAAAATATCAACGGGTCAGGAGACGTTCAAATTAGTTCTGCGCTATTAATATTGCATTAAGTTATGCAGTAAATAATTAACTGAGTTATTACGCATTTGGTCACGAAAGAAATAGTACGCCAAGTGGTTAAATAATAAGTTAGGATAAATTTCCCAGAGGTGGCGCGGAATTTGAATTTAGGCACGCTAATTGCGTCCGAGCTTTTACCTCCTTACCCGTCATAGCACCGAAGTACTCATTGGATGCATAACGTTTTGCTCTTAATTTTTTTAACCAAAGTTTTTACATCCTTACCCACCATAACCTCTGAAATAATCCTCGTAGGGCCAAAGTTTTAGGCTGAACTCATAGTTTGAACGCAAAAGGTTAATTCTCTAAGCAGTGTTTCTCAAACTGGGATCCACGAATTTCTAAGGGTCCACAGAGGGACTTTGCTCAAATTTTGGGTCCGTTCAGGCAAAACAGATGCACCCATCCCATGAAATGTACATTTGATGGCTAAGATCTGCCATTTTCTGAATAAAAAATTATTCCCAACAAATTTTTTGGCAACAGTAACCTATATAAAATTTTTTTAAAGAGACAGTCACGCACGAACTGCTAAAAATGTTTGAGAACCACTGTTATATAGGCTCTTGCTATTTTAAAGTGATCTTAAATTTTCTAATGCCGTAAAATTCAATCTCCTATGGACCCTGATGTTTCTGTTTGTGAAAGTTATCCGATTGTCGAGTCAGAAATGAAAAATTTCGTAACATGTACAAATTAGTCGGATTATTTTTAACAGTTCCACGATGTTAGTCCTATGTGAACCTTTGATACCGCAAACTGCATCCGCATTTCTATTATTCGTAATTTATGCCCGGGGTCTCCAGTGGCGTAAATACGACCCTGTCAATGGCGAGAGACAGGGATAATGGAGAGGAAACTTCAGCTTCTTGACGCGTATAGTTTATTCGGTATTTTTTGATATTATAGGTTAGCGCACCGGTGCAGCAAATGCACGGTATAACCGAGATTCGAATTTATGAACGGCGGAACAATGGTGGAGGAATAAATTGAAGGATTTCTTAGATTTCGAAACGTTTAAATTTTAAACAATACGCTCTGCACTATAGATGCCAATTTCCGACTGGGTTAAATATAAAACGCCAAATTTCTCTGCTTTCGAAACAACTTCCAACTTAATTAATAAAAGTAACTTTGTTTTCCATTTTTAGCAGTGTACTCCATATTTGATATGGCAAGTTAGAACTATTTTGTTGGAAAATTAATATTCCAATTGCATGAATTCGTTCTCTTTTTAAAATATATTAATCGTGATAATAGCTAGGAAATTATGTGGCGATTCCTCCCGGCGCAACAACATAATATAATTATAGTATAATTTCTACAAAACTGTCATATCCCGTATAATTATGCTGTGTGCGCCGCCCAACCCTACCGAACTTTACGACTATAGGTCATCCATCACTGCACTTTCACCGTGTCCTCCCGATGACTGTAGTCGCCCATCGTCCCACACTAAGTGCATTCTACCGGTGACTATAATCATCCATCATTGCCCTTTCCCTGTTTCCTAGCAGTGAGTATAGTCATCCATCGATAAACGTTTAGTGTATGCGATTTATGACAACAGCCACCCTTCATTCCACGCTCAATGTGTCCTAGCAGTGACAAAAGTCACCCTTCATTGCACGCCCCGTGCATCCTATCTTTGACTATAGCCATCCTTCAGCTTCATTTCGCGTTTGCTGTGTCCCACCGATGACTATAGTCGCCCTTCATTGCATCCTCGCTATTGCCTACGGGTGATTGCAGTCACTTTTGCATCCTCGCTATTTCCTAGCGATGGCTGCAATCACCCATCATTGCACCCCCACTACGTCCTACGGATGAGTATAGTCAGCCCTCGTCGCAGGCTCAGGGTATTCTACCTCTGTCTCTAGCCACCCTTCATTGGGCGCTCGCTGTATTGCACCGGTGATTATAATCAGCCATCTTGCCACGCTCAGAATATCGTATCGGTGACTATAGCCAGCTGCCGTCGCACGCTCACTGTTTTACGGGTGACCATAGTGATTTATTATTATTGAATGTTGACTGTGTTCCACCGGTTACTATAGTCAGCCACGGCTCAGCGTTTACTGTGTCCTACCGGTGACTGTAGTCATTTATTATTATTGCATGTGACTGTGTTGCACCGGTATCATCCGGCCATCATTAGCCAGCTACCGTCGCACGCTCACTGTTGTACCGGTGACTATAGTCATTTATTAGTATTGAATGTGACTGTGTTCCACCGGTGACTATAGTCATTTACTAGTATTGAATGTGACTGTGTTCCACCGGTGACTATAGTCAGCCACGGTTGAGCGTTTACTGTGTTCTACCGGTGACTATAGTCAACCAACGTTTAGCGGTCACTGTGTTTTACCGGTATCATCCGGCCATCATTAGTCAGTTACCGTCGCACGCTCACTGTGTTTTACCGGTGACTATAGAGCCAGCTACCGTCGCACGCTCACTGTTTTACCGATGACTATAATCATTTATTAGTACTACATGTTGATTGTGTTCTGCCAGTGACTATAGTCAGCCATTATTGAGCGGTCACTGTGTCCTACTGGTAACTACAGTCACTTATAGTTATTGCATGTTGACTGTGTCTTACCGGTGAGTATAGTCAGCCATTGTTGAGCGGTCACTGTGTCCTACTGGTAACTACAGTCACTTATAGTTATTGCATGTTGACTGCGTTGTACCGGTGAGTATAGTGAGCCATTGTTCAGCGGCCACTGTGTCCTACTGGTAACTGCAGTCACTTATAGTTATTGCATGTTGACTGTGCTCTACCGATGACTATAGTCAACCAACGTTTAGCGGTCACTGTGTCCTACCGATGACTATAGTAAGCTATTATCGCACTCTCACTGTATCTCATCAGTGACTATAGTCAGTAAATCTAGCGTCAATCTCTCTGAAACGGTATTCAGAAAGAACAGTGACTGAAATTTCTTTGTTATTTAACAAATATGAGACTGTCTGTCATTGCCCTTTTTCGATATTCACCTTATAAAAGTGTTTGAGGCAGCGCGGATCCGATGGTGTGGCGCACTAAATAATTACGCAATAGAGACTCGCAGAATAATGGTGTTTCGGAAAATTCAAATTTTTTTTTCCAAAATCTATAACTCGTACAAATGCGTACCAATCGTTCCGAAAGGGTTAAAGCACGATAATCCTGCAACGAACGAAAGTAGCGAGCTTCAATCGATAAAAAAGGAATTAACAACTTTCCGGTGGAAGTTCCATCGCAATATTTGACGTTTAATTGTGAATTCTTGCGAATTCCTCGCGCAAATGCAGCTCCACCCTAATTAGTTCCGTGTGATGTTCGCGTTACGTGTGCACGTCGTCTAAAATTCTTCGCCAACTCCTCCCGTTGGCATTTAACTGGCGGCCGCGCGGGACATACACCCCCGTTCAAAAGTTTCGAACGCTCTGCGGCGGCAGAGTTCCCGGACTTTTTAGACCTAAAGAGCTCTCCTCTCAGATCAAAAAGAAAAAGCGTTCCGGTGCCTTTGTCAAAGTAAATTATTTTCCTTTACTGTCCACATTCCGAAGCAATTTTACATTTTTCGAAAAGATCAGTAATGTTTTTGAAATTACCTGGAGGCGGCCGGTTTGAATAATTCTAAGGGTTGACTTGGATTTTTTCCAAAAGAGTAATTCAAATTTTTAAAGCAACGGGAATTCCTTCAAGAAAACGATTTCTTTCGTGATTTTACTGATTATTAAATTTTGCAGGGTATGAGTTGAAGGATATGTCAATATATTTTTGTATATGTACGGTTTGAGTTGAAGATTGCTCAGAAAATGTTGAAACTTTGCACTTCAAGCTTGGCTTCTATGTACATCGAAGTTTTAATTAACTGCTTTCTGATTTAATTGAAAAAACGCGCCATTCTATATTCGTATTATTTCTTTTTATTGAAAGAAGTTTTATCAACAGTACAGAAAAAAATAAGATTTGTTAAAATCTCATTTTCTACATGATCGTAAATCACAGCTAAAACTACTTCAAAATCCATTTTAAACTAGAAATTTTAGTAAAAACGACCGAAATGATGTAAGCTATAATTTTAAAAAAACATAACAGTATACTCGTGAAATAGAAATATTCTAAAAGAGCAATTTCGTTCAATGAGTTGTCTTCAATTACTACCAATACTCTACATGCAGACACATGTCGACTGTGCACGTATATATACGACATCCGCAACAAAAACTTTTAAATCTTCCCCGCGGACGTTCAACTATGCCCGCATGGCTGGTAAGCTTTTCATTTGGACCCCACCGTAGCGGAGGGTCAATGTCTCTGAAATAGTTATTCATGCTTGCTTTTGTAATTTTCGGCTGCAACGGCTCAGACCATAACACCGAGGGTCCACTCGAACCACCAAGGCAATCGAAATGACTGATTCCCAATTTTTTTAGAAAAATTATCCAATTTTATAGCAGTGCCTTATAGCAAATACTCCGCATCAACCTTATAAAATATAAATTCCTGAATCTATCATCTTTTTCTCCACTTGCTTCCTCTTTCGCCAAAGTACTTGCTTAATACATTTCAATATAACGCCGGTAGTTCCAGTGTTAACTACGTTTTAAACCACCGAAATTATGACTTGGTGTTGAGATTTTTGTTTGGGGGACATTTGTGTTTCTGTCGTTTAGCTTCATATTATTCCTATAAAGTAAGTCTACTGTACTGCAATTATATTCGTGTAACCGAAAAGAAGTGGTAGGTTTCATTTTTGGAGACTGTGGTGTGACGGAGTTACACAGTCGAACTCCCAGTTAGAGTTGGTCCAAGTTCAAATTTCCATCACCTGCAATAAGTCTGTGGGAGCGTATATATACGCCTCTCGTATATATTGACAGATCAGTGACAGCGTATATATTCGCCTTCCGTAAACATTGATGAATCTGTAAGAGCGTGTATATACGCCTCTCGCATATATTGGTAGATCAGTGACAGCGTATATGTACGGCACTGGCACATATTAATCGATCAGTGGAAGCGTATATATACGCCTTCCGTAAACATTGATGAATCTGTGGGAGCGTATATATACGCCTCTCGTATATATTGATAGATCAGTGACAGCGTATATTCACGGCACTGGCATATATTGATGGATCAGCGAGAGCGTATATATACGCCTTCCGTAAACATTGATGATTCTGTAAGAGCGTGTATATACGCCCCGCGGATATATTGATGGATCAGTGAAAGCGTATATATACGTCCCTCGGATATATTGATGAATCAGTGAGAGCGTATATATATGCCTTCCGCAGTCAGAGTTAAAAAAATGTGCCCATCACCGATCTAACTCATAGCCTCAGTCACTCGAAGTCCACCTGAAACTTCCAACTTTCTAATCAAACTACTCACATCACTTAAATCCAAAAAATTCAAAAAGAAAGTTCAAGCCTTCAAATTTTCGACTTAGCCCACGTTCAATAACAATCGCTATATTCATCCCCGTTACCATAGCCTACGTTCCTGCCACGCTGGGGAAAAAAAAACGAACGCCTTGACAGACTCTGCGTAGGAGACAAATAGGTAATCGAAACACAGAGAAATCGAGACAGATCTACGACGTGCACGACGCCACGGCACGAAACCCCGTCCGTCTGTCTCTCTGTGAACAGGTGAAAGCCCCGAAACTCGTTTCGCGGAAAAAAAGCGTCGGTAAGTGTGTTGCTAGCACATGTGCAGAGCTCGCGCGCTATAAATGCGCTATATGCGGCAGACCGAGGCGGCAACGGGTTATTGACGTGCTCCTGTGGAGCTGCTGTCGAGCAAGAGAGGGATATAGAGATAGCCGGTCTGGCTGGGAGCAAATACGCGCGTACGTGTACGCGGTATATGGTTGCCTCTATACGTACACCGGAATACATGTGTTCGATACGTGCCATGTGTATGAAGTACATACACGTGTGTATGAAGCAGATACACGTGTGTATGAAGTACATACTCGTACGGTGGTATGTGTATGTACAGGGTGTTCCATAATTCGTGATACAGCTGGAAAGTTTTCCGTGGAAAAATTCATGTAGATTGTGGCATGTGAGTCTTTAACAGGGTGGGTTTGTTTCGGTGGTAGTTTGCAAAGTAACTTTGCGACTTGTCTGGTCTTTGCAAAGGATGAACTGTTGTTGGAATTTTAATCGTATTGGAAGAAATTAGTGTTTGTTACTGATATCGTTAACGGTGTACAATGTGTCAAGTAACGAGAAGATTCCTCGTAACTTCATTTTCATTATCAAACGCACGGAACTTGTCCTTCATGGGTGCAACACAAAAAAGAAAGTTCAGTCCACGACGGAATGAGTCATACATTAGAAAAGTTCGAGGCACAACGAACCACGCGCATGCTCGGCGAACGCGTTCAAAGTCAATTCTCTGCAATACGAATATTTTCATGTATACGTTGAAAATTTTCATGATAAATCATTAGCTCTCGATTGTGCCATGTATTACAGAACATCCTATGCATTTTACGTGTGCAGAGAACGAATGAGAAAGAGTAAGAGAGACGCAGAGGAGTAGAGTGCGCACACAGCGTGTGCAAGATAATTTAATGGGCAATAATCATGACATACATAGAACCGCGCATACACCGCCGTGTCCGCACTTTGACTGTCGGAACGCGGGTCTATATTCCCTGCGCATGCGTACAATCGACTCACAGTTTCGTGCTAAACTACCGACTCCCCCCTCTCACTCTCTCTCTTCATCGTCCGTGCCCCACCCCCTGCGTTTACTCTTTCTCTGTCGCTCCGTGCCCCCACGCCCTCGAATGGTAGCGGCGGAGGCCAGGAACGCGTCGGTGAGCCGAACTTCGGTTACTTGGCACTTCGGGGCGCTCGGGCGACCTCGGCCAAATTCGTCGGGACTCGAGATTGACCTGGCTCTGCCGGACGTTAATCCGTTGCGCGCGCACTACTTTTCGGATCGCTCGAAAACGTTGACTTTCCCGCCCTTTTGCATTCCATTCGGTCGCGCGTCATTACACCCGGGGAATGAGGCGCGATTCATCGATGCCTCGGAGATTTTGTGTTTTGCCGGTTGGAAAACGGCGACAGTTTTTTTTGTATGGAATTACGGTACATGATGCTAGTGGGTGTAATTAACAGTTGGGATGGGCAAACTTTATTAGAAGCAGGATAATAGGAGAATTTTCATTTCTATGGGAAATTTTGCATATGGAAAAAAATGAGCACCTCTGTGCTACTTGAACGAGAGTGAATATCTTAAAAAAAAATTGAATTCAAATGAATTTCGAGTTGAATATCATTAACAGTGTAGTAGTTTGTTAGGTTCTGTTTCGTATCGGGAAGGTTGTCGATTCGGAAAAGTTGACGGTAGGCGTCTGCTGCTATAGTACTTTTCTAACAAGTAGTCGTGAGTAGTTGTGAGTTCCAGGCGATTAAATGGTAAAGGGGTTAAATAAATTTTGTAAAACACTGAATTTGAAAGTTTTTCTCCAATTATTTTAAAATCTGCGTGGAGCAGGATAGAAACTCTCATCCTCGTCACTGATAAATAGGGATATTGTTTTGCCTAAATATATTACCATGGAGTATGATAGTTCTTAAAAGTTTCATTGTTTTTGTACACAACTGAGGTACAAGGTATCGTCGAGGTTTTGGAAGAAGTTCCGAGTCATGAATTATTTCGAATAACACTTGTTACGTTATGAAGCTACTTTATAACTTTAACTTTGAACAAAATTAATAGGATTCATGATTATTAATGCAAACTTACAAGAGACTTGTGTCTCACAGCTTCAATCAATGTCTACTTGAGCCATGCAGATTCTTCATCAAAATTAATCAAACTCACTGCGTTAATATTCCATTCCGACATCCTCAAGACAGAATAGATTTCCAACTACAACCTATTACATGCGATTGTACACTTAATACGATTTTACAATTAGCATTACTTCCAAGAAACCAAGGCGCCTCTCGCACATGACTAATATGTCCGGAAACGTGCTGCCGTTCAGAGTAGAATAAAAAGTATAAAATTTACCAGCAGAATTCAAGAGAAATCAGTTGCAAAACTCTGTGGTATTACGTTTTTGAAAATTAGTTCACCCTGTGGTGCTATTTCGACATGAAATAATGGGCGTGCGCAGCAAAATCGATGCTGCGTTTAAGGAGTGCGCATCTCGGTGTAAAATTTCTACCTTGTTCTCGTCGCTGCATGCGCGTTCACGCGTATGTATACTCACGGACAAAAGTTAGCCGCCGAGTCATAGATATCAACATGCCGCTCGATACCATTTTCTATTTTAACACTAGAACTACCAAGCCAGTCAAAATGACTGGTTTCTCATTTTTTACAAAAATTCTCTAAATTTACCGGGGAACCATAGAGTAGATATTCTACGCTCATCTTATAAAGCATAATTTACTGAATCAATCATCTTCTCCACCGTTTGATACCACTCTTTCGAAAGTACTTACTTAATATATTTAAATATAACAGACTTAATGCCGGTAGTTCTAGTGTTAAAAACAGAGAAAGAATTCTTTGGTTTTTCAACTCTTAAAGCAACGTCAGGTATTTTTGACTAATTTAAATTTTTTGTAACGCCAACAAATACGTTACATGGTGGGTTAACACGTTGAACGCCATCGGTAATTTGCTAGTTTCACTATTTTTACTGAATTCTTCTATTAAAATCACATCTTTACAGAGAAGAAACTTTAAAGACACAAATTGATGTACAGTCAGCAGGGCTGTACCTTTTTAATGTCAATATTTAAGCATTGAGTGTATTAGAAAATTCGTAAAAATTACAATTTAAAAGTTATAAGAAATTTCATTGAATTCAATAGCGCCGGGCACCGGTGACCACCATGGCGTTCAACGTATTGATTACTAAAAATTAAGTAGCATTTAGAGTGCTAGATAAATCAAATTTAGAAGTACTATCAGCAAAGTAAATTTTTGACTTTTTAAAGTTACAGTAGTTTTATAATAGATATACAGGGTGTATCATTTAACTTTGTCGCCAAAGTTGAATAGTTTTATGGATGTTAGAATATAATATTAAATTCGAGGAAATTTAAAAAATATTTTCTCGAATTTCACGTTACAACGGAGATTTTTTTATTGCGATAAATATAGATGATGCATCCAGGATAATGTTTGCTTACATATTTGACTGCAATGGACGCATATATGCGTTTGGTAAAAACATTGCTTAGTTCTCTCTCACGAATTCTATGCAGTGGAGAATTAAAGTCACAAGGAATTATAGGGGCCATGGTGGCTGTAGAATTAAAGGCTCGGTCTCTTAATCAAAGGGTCCAAGTTCGAATTCCCCTTCATCTCTGGAAAATTTTTCCTAATTTATTATTTCACATATTCCACCTCTATAATTTGGGATCGACTTAAAACAGTAGGTCTAAAACGATCATAGAAATTCAAGACGAAAAAATACAAAAGAAAGAAGGGCTATGGATGGGCAAGGAAGAAGTCAAGGTTCGAATTTGAAATTATTTAATCCAAGTTCAAATCTCCCGCCACATCTGGAAAGTTCTAGGCGCAACAATCGTAGCAGATAAAACTGAAAAATACAAGAAGTAATAAGGAAAGATAAACGGAACATGTTGGGCACTCGGCGCGCTAACTTTTGCCCGCAAGTGTATGCGCAATTATATCAAGGCGTCGAAGTTGCGTGACGAACGCTATAAACCGTTCGTTGAACATTCGTAACGCGTTGTCATTGAATCGCATTTGAGCTTTGCTAGATTCACGGATACGCTACTCCCACTTATTTTGTTCCAAGAGATAATACGATGCAAAGGTGATTCGCTTGTCTCGGTTTTGGTCGATGACGAACGTATTTACTACAGTGCAAATCTTTTATTCAGGCTGTTCTAAACTATGAAAGATTTACTTAGGTGTAGACAAAATGAATAATTTATATAAATATATCTTTTTTTAATATAATTAGAAACAATGGTTATGACACTGAGTTTATTATTTAATACTTGATCTTGACGAGCTTAGCTGTGTGCTGTTTTAGGTTACTTTTAGGTTAGTTTGAGGTTAGTTTGAGCAGACTTCCAACTCTATGAAGCCAAGGCGGGATTAGCCGATAGAGAAGTGAAACAAATGTTTAGGGCCCGTAATTCGAAGGGGCCCGGATACAATCGGACCAATTAGTGCCCATAACTCTTAATGTTAGAACTTCCAAGGTAGACGAAATGACTGGTTCCTCATTTTTTAAAAAAATTCTCCAAATTTACAGAGGAGCCATAGAATAGATATTCTACGTCCATCTTGTAAATCATAAATTACTGAATTAATCAGTTTTTCAAACTTTTGATTCCTCTATTGGTTTAACCCTTTGCTGTCCCATGTCGAGCTATAATCGACATAGCTTTTCACTTCATTTTATTTTCTATCGATTTAATATCGACTTTCCATTTTCATAATGATATTCTAATATCACCTAAATAACCGTCAATATCTATAATTATTGTTGTAATTTTAAAATAAATGAGTAACTAATGATAGAAAATGTAAAATTAATTTTATTTTACTCACTACAAAATTGAGAAAATAATTCGGACCGCAAAGGGTTCAATAAAAACACTTTGTTTATAAATTAATGGAATAGACTAAGACTTTATTATATGAATATACGAATGCGTCTTCTCTAAGAGCGAAAGTCACAGATTGAGAAGAATTTAGCGAGGGTCTAAGGATCCTTTTCGGTTTTAACATAAAACGGACTGCACAGTTACGCAGCTGCAACCTCTTACGCATTCCAAGATGAAAATATAGCAGCTGATTTTTTTATGTTCAAACTATGCTATATTCATAGAAACGTAGAAGACTAACATCCTTTTCATCTAAAGTATTTATTCAATATATTTAAGTATTGTAATTTAACGCCAGTAGTTCGAGTGTTAATTATAAGAACTCAAATTACAGAAAAGGCATTTTTTATTTTCATTCATGAAATCATACAAAAATCTAATTATTTAATTATTACAAACACTGTCCTGGGTGAAGGCTTAAATAGTCAAGATAAAAAAAAATATATGAATGGGGCCCGATTGGTATTCTGCCTAGGGCCCGCTGGAAGCTTAATTCGGCCCTGCATGAAACACGAGATTTTACAATGAAAAGTTCAAGTTACAAGGAATTCTTTGGCAATATGTCAAATTTGAAGACAGCACTAAATTTTCATATTTGATCTCTGCTGGAAGAATTACGGCGAATTTAAAATCAATTGGAAATCGATATTTTTGTGTAATTTAATTTTATAACACCTCTTTCCGTCAGATATATTTGACGAGGAAATTCGGGAGAATTCGCGTGACAGGCGACGCGTTAATGTCGATAGTTAGGTTATCGAAAATTGATTTTAGATATTGGAATAACAATTTTGCACCGTCAGTATGTCGTTTATAAATAATTAAAATTATAATCATCTCCCGTAATATACAAATGACAATCTTAAGTCTGAAATTTCATGTCGTTTATGATTGCAAATACTATTTATTGTAATTTATTATTATTATTTCGTTGTACTGTTTATCTTGTTAATTATTAGTGAAGGTTATAAAAATTAAATTCTAAAAACTTTTAAGTACCACAGTTTTGAGCTACAGCAATCTATATTGCTTCTGTATTATAATTTTATTTCATTATGAGGATTATGATTACAAATTGGTTACAATTCAATTATGATAATAACGGATTATGTTTCTAAATTCATGGCAATCTAATAGCATTTGCAAATCGATATTCAATTCGCGTTCGGAATAATTCATCGAACAGAATCACGAGAACGATGCAAATTTTCATTTCGATATTCACTAACAAAACATTTGAGAAGGTACGAAAGGAATGATAATTTTTTGAATAACAAAAATGCACAGACGGCCGAATAACTTGATGAACTCGGCAAGGAATAAACATGGATAATTTCATTTGCACATAATAGTTAGTTTTCGTAATTGATTTACATAATTGATTCTCGAATTTAAATTGCGCGCGTTCGAAAATGATTACTACAACGACCCGCTGGATTCAATTTGTGCTGAAGTTGCAGAAATAATTTAAGACGTCCAGCAACAAATGAAGATTCACTTTTTTCAAAAGATAATTCGCAAATTGCAACTTAGGGATTTATATTAAAAAATATGTCGATGGAAATATATCGAAGAGCGAACGTATTGCAAAATAAAAATTCCAAATACAATCTTTCATCGGTACAAAATAAACTATTATACTTTACATTAAAGATATTTAAAGAATTTTCCAATCGTCATGAACAAAAGTTACTATAAAACTTTTTAATAGTCCCCAATCGCAGAAATATTGCCGTCATCTTTCCTAATATGAGGATTAAAGCATTCAAATTCGGCTTCCGATATCTCAGATAACGAGTAACGTCACATACCCACCTAAACCCGCCAAATATCGACGAACGGAACTCCGTTCCACGATAAACCGAAATGTTAGGTTGTATTTTTAGACCTACCAATTTAAGTAATAGCGCATCGCGCGTCAACATCGCAAGAAGAAACGTAGGACGCCTGGGAAAGAGGAAAAGTCGCCCCGTCGAAGGAATGGAAACAGAGAATTCGAGTTTAAGAACGAACGTAAAAGAACGCAAGAGACGGTACGTGCGCGCGTCCGTGTGCGCGAGTGGGAAAACCGAGGGAAAGAGAAAGACGGAGAGCTCGGCGAGGTGAGGCACGAGACGAGAGTCACAATCAATAAGCGTTTGCGGGGATAGGTGTTCCGTCAGTCCTCGATCGTCCCAGTATAATACAGCGCCCTCGGCGCTTGCGTGATGCTCCCGTAACTCCCGATCCCGACCCCACCGCGTTTCTACTTTTGCTTCTGCTTCTGTCCCTTTCTCTCCAACGGTAACCGTTTGCGCTCGCTCGACCGTTTGCCCCCTTGCTTCCTCATTGGTTCGGTATATCTCTACGTCGCTCTTCCATTGGTCCGCTATCTCGCTCTCTCGTGAGCCCACTGCGTGTCTATCTCGCTCTCTCGTTAGCCCACTGTCTCTCTAGCTGGCTACCTCGTTAGCCCACTGTCTGTCTATGTCGCCCTCCCGTTAGCCCACTGTCCCTCTATCTTGTTTTTTCGTTAGCCCACTGTCTCTCTATTTTGTTCTTTCGTTAGCCCACTGTCTTTCCAGCTCGCTATATCGTTAGCCTACTGTTTCTCTAGCTCGCCATCTCGTTAGCCCACTATCTCTCTATCTTGTTCTTTCGTTAGCCCACTGTCTTTCTAGCTTGCTCTCGTTTACCCACTATTTCTCTACTTTGTTCTTTCGTCAGCCCCATTGTTTGTCTACAGCGCTCACGTTAGCCCCACTGTCCGTCTATCTGTTGCTCTCGTTAGCCCACTGGCTCTCTGCGTCGCGCTCCCGCGTCAGACTACTGTTTGTGTCGATTTCTCATCAGCCCACTGTCTATCTCGCTCTCCTGTTAACCCACTATTTCTCCAGCTTCTTCTCTCGTTAGTCCACTGTCTGTCTATATCGCTCTCGTTAGCCCATTCTCTCTCTCTCTCTCTCTCTCTCTCTCTCTCGTTAGCCCACTGTCTTTCTAGCTCGCTCTCTCGTTAGCCCACTGACTTTTTATATCGCCCTCTGGTAAGCCCGCTGTCCCTTTAGCTCGTTCTCCCGTTAGCCCACTGCCGCTCTGTCTCGCTCTCCCGTTAGCCTACCGTCTCTCTGTCTCGCTCTCTCGTTAGCCCATATTTCCATCTCCCTCCCTCATCGATGCGCTGTGTACCGCGCGCTCCGACTCTCTCGTTGTCTCATCTTTTGTCGCTGTCAATCGTTCTCTTTTTCTTTCCACTTGCCCGATAGCTGTCTCCCAGTCCCTCCGTCGCATCTCCCTGTTGGCGTCCCTCGCGCACGCTCCCTTTCCCGCGCGTCAACGGAATCCAACCGTCATCGAGCACACCAGCAACGACGATAGGCGACGTCTGGACCGCGTGCCATCGATGCATCGATGAAGCGGTGCGTCGGTGCGTCAGCGCTCTCCCACTGCTCTGATGCCACCAGCGCAGCGCACGTCTTGTTACAGCGTTTGTCGGCCTTTAAGGCCAATTAGCACCGTCGCGTGTACAGCGCCCCGATCCAGCCAAGTGCATCGCGGCTCACCGCTAAGACGGTTCTTATTCGTCCGGCTAATATGGCTTACGTGTCACTGTATGCTCGATTCTTCGCTGCGGAGAATTTCTTTTATTATACCATAAGTTGCAATGGATATTAACCCTTATAGTGCCGGGAGCCGATATATCGGCTCTTGCTGCACTGGCGAGAAGTGCCAGAGCCGATATATCGGCCCGCACCTTTGTAGCGCTTTACTATTTGCATTTCGGGAGAACTCTATCTCAAAATAAATTTATAAAACGTTATAAATGGTCTAATTTCATTTCATGTCGACAGCGTAATATATAAACAATTGTTTGAAGACTCTCACGAAATAAAATCGCATTGCCGCAGCGACATGTAGGATCAGTTAGTTTTTCCTCGATAGTTGTCGTTAGCAGTATGTAGCGACACGCGGTTTGCTATTGCTTATGCCGACTTGGAACTGCCGAGGGTCAAACTACGGACTCTCAAAAAGAAATTACAAGTCGCAGTTTTTCTATACGACAATGGGTAATAAATAAATAAACTTTTGCCCGCGTACCGGTCGCGCCGAGCCACCTCGAGCCACCGCTTACCGTGTACCTTTGTGTTATTTTTTATTTTTGTTATATAATATTATTTATCTTGTTACAAAATATATTGGAAATGCAAAGTATATAGTTTGTAATAAATGATCTATATAAAATTATAATGAAAAGATGACTTTTTGTATGTGCAAATACGTTTTGTAAGAGAGAACTCAACTTTTGCTTTCTTTATGCTCTTTTATATCTTTGTTATTTATATAATTTTCAATGAATATAGAAAAACTAGTGTCATTGTTTTGTTCTCTATTTCGTCCTTGATATACTGCTTTTTGAATCATGTAAATATTGTTTCTTGTTTGGTTTTTATGAGCATTTTCCCAAACCCTAGTAAAACCGTGAAATTCGGCCGGTTATTCTCGCATAGGCACCTCTTTTTCGCCCGGCACTAAAAGGGTTAATAATGATCGAACTTTATGACTTTGATAACAGGAAATATTGGGTAACTTAATTTTTTCGTTTTTAACACGTTGAACGCTACTGGTATTTCGCTAGTTTCAGCATTTCTACCGAAGTGAAACTTTTTCTATCGAAATCACATCTTTATAAAGCAGAAACTTCAAAGACACAGATGGATATATATTCAGCGGAATTTTATCTTTTTAACGCCAATATTTAAATATTGGATATATTACAAAATTCGTAAATATTGTAATTTAAAAGTCATATGAAATTTGATTGAATTCAATAGCTCCGGTCACCGGTGACCCCCATGGCAGTCGACGTGTTAAAAGAACTATCATTTGTGATTTAATACAGTTAACACTAGGTTTACCGGACGGGTCATTTTGACCCACTCATAGGTATATAAGAAATATCGGTAAACCTAGTGTTAAAAAAGACACGAACGTACTTCTTTCAAAAACAGTTACAATTGCGTTGCACTTTTATTTTGATCGATGTAATTTTTTTTTCAAACAGCGTATTTAAAAATTCTTAACAGCTTTTATGTAAACTATGTATTTAACAGTTTATATTATCGAAAGAAATATATAGCGCCGTAGGAATATACCTCGAAGAAAGTTAATTTCGTAATGCCAAAATTCAAGCTGGATTTAGAAACTTCAAAGTTAATATAATTTTATTTAACCTAACCCAGCTGAGACAACCGAAAAATTGACAAATTTGGAGACTCATTTAGCAACAATTTGAGCGACATTCTGAACTTTACCACTCAACGTTAAATTATACTCCACTTTGCGATATCAGTTTAACCCTTTGCAGTCCTATGTCGTGCTATCCTCGACATATATTTTCACTTCAATTTATTTTCTACCGATTTAATATCTACTTTTCAAATTCATAAGTCAGTCAGTACCTACACTTATTGATATTATTAAAAAAAAGAAGAATCAACGATAGAAAATGTTCTGCAATTAATTTTATTTAGCTCGCTACAAACTTGAAAAAATAATTCTGGCCGCAGAGGGTTAATATCCGCGAGTACACGATTACAAAAGTTCTGAAATTGGCTCGTGACAAATTTCCTTAATTAAGATCCGCAGCTCAAGAAACGATAATGCTATTTCGAAACACGGCTTGGTTTACATTTTTCACGTATTATTTTTTTCCCGTGAACGCGATTAAGCTTCAATTACTCTCGTATCGTTTATCGGCCTTTCTTCAGAGGCCGTTCGTTTACACGCGAGTGCATTGACAGAGAATTGCCCGAAGAGAAAACAGTGTCCGTTGACGCTGCACCCGCAGCATTGTTTTCATGGCGACGAAGAATGGGAAATAATACAGGCGATTATATTGCATCAATGGTATTATCGGGTATTTTCATTTACATTTCTCTCGATATCGCGCGCTAAGAGCGCAACGCGAAGCGGTAATTCCTCTCTTTTTTCACTTTCCACGTTTCTCGAGTCTCAGGGGAAACATTTTTATGAAAAACATTTTTCCCGCCGTATTTCGGTGTATTTCGATCGACGAATAAAAATGGCGTTAGTTACGAGCGTCTTCTTTTAGAATTTTCTTCGTATCATGGCGACTTGCCAGAAATTTTGTGTACGTTGTCGAGATCCATTTTTATGCGTAACTTTGTAGTAATGATTTCGTGAGGTTATGTCGATTTTGTTGATTGGAACGTGTTGGAAGATTTTATGAAGAAATGTAGCTCATTCTTAAGGTATTTTTATGATTAATAGCTTTATTGTTGCGAAATAACGTAGCGAATTTTTAGGTTATTTTTAATATTAGTAGCTTTGTTACGGTTTTTGAATAAACTATATGCATATATAATATAATCCGAGGTGAAGGTCACGAATGAGTCAACGTAAAAATTGTCGAACGTTTGTACTGTGCGAAACTTCTTTGTTGTTTTTGCACTTCAACCTCGAAAGCTGTAGGGTCAGTGTAAATCAGTGGTTCTCAAACTGTCTTTTGGATTTCTTTCGTGGCGATCTCTTTGCAGTTTTTGAGATTGTTCCTGGACCCTTGTAAATTAACTGCAATTAACGTATAAGCTACTGTTAACAAAACAATTTCTGGGTAAACAATTTCTTATTCAGAAAATGGCAAGTTTCAGTCATCAAATGTGCATTGAATGGGTGGGGTGCATCTGCTTTGCCTGAATCGTCCCAAAATTGTAACTAGAGGTCATTTAGAATCGCGGACCCCAATTTGAGAAACACTGCTATAGAGAATTAATCCTTTGCCCTCAGACTATCTGAGTTCAGCGCAACATTATGCCTGCAAGGAGTATTTTAGAGGTTATGGTTGACGAGGATATAAAAACTTTGATTCGCAATCAGTACGTTGATGTTCAAATCCGCCGTCACCTCTCGGAATTTTTTCCTAACTTATTATGTAATATATCATAGCCTAGGTGTTCAAAGTCTAAAATAGTAGATGTAGGTAAAATGAGTGCAGCTAACAAGAATTGTTGCACTGGACCGCATTAACCTCCCAGCGGACTCTAGACTAAATTTATATAATTTTTGTAATTTATATAATTTTTATAATTTATATAATTTTTATAATTTTTACAATTTATATAATTTATATAATTTTCTTGATCCTGGCCACTTAGGCTATCCACTAGATGAATTTGCTATCAAGTAATTCAACTTATGTTTGATTTCATTAAAAAAAATCAGAGCAAAACGTTATGGCTACAACGAGTATTTCGACACTATGGCAGTTAAGGATGTAGAGGCTGGGACTCAGTTAGTGTGCCTAAATTCAAATCTCCCGCCACCTCTGGGATATTTAACCTAACTTATTCTTTGATGTATCATAGCCTCCGTGAATCGAAAAGCACGTAGAACAGCAGGTCTAGGCGAAATGACCATAGTAGATGAAACCAAAAGCAAAATTTGAGAACCACTGTCCTAGACTGTTATAGATGAGTTCTAGAACCATCGAAGCTACGATACACAATATCACATAGGAAAAATGACAAATTTCCCAAAGGTAACAGGAAATTTGAACTCGGGCCCACCGATAATGAGTCCCTTTACCTCCTTAGCCTCCATAGTCCCACTTTATTCGTATTTTACAACTAAGTTACATTTTTATTTTTACACAGAACCGCAATGCCGCGGTATATCAGTACAGCAGAGTTTTAAATCGAAAGAGTAGTATTAGAGAGTTGTACTTTGCAATATAATTCCTTCTAACCTCTCTTATTCCACGTTGCATCGTAAAATCGAAGACCGAAGCCTAACGGTTGAATATAGCAGTTGAAACTTAGCGATCTCAGCGGATAAGCGTCGCACGAGAGGCAACTGCGGTTATTGAACGCGACCTCTTGTTCATACATCGACGTATGCACAAACTTATGAATTAATTATGAACCTCTATTTCACTTGATGGCAAACTGTGCTCGAAATATACGCACGAATGTCTCCTTTCTTTTATTTACTAATTAATTCCCGCTATTCTTATCGTAATGATACATTTTTAATATTCGGTATTTTTTTAATCCATCTTTTCAATGAAACCAAAATACAAGTCAGAACAATTGTACGTTGTTGTAGTGGATTATATTCGTAGCTCCATATTCATGGAATTGTTGTTCTAATTAGTTCCAACTACTTTAGGAATTGAAAATTAAAAAAAAAAAATGTAGTTTGTGCAGTTCCTCTTATTAGTCTATGTCAGTGGTTTTCAAACCAGTTTTTAAGATTTCTTGCGTGACGACCTCTCTGCAATTTTTAAGATTGCTCGCGGACCCTTTAAAATTAAGTACTATGTATTCAGAAAATGGCAAATCTTCACAATTGCAAGTCGCCAAAATTTAAACTAAGTGTCGCCTTCGCGATCTCCCCTCAAGGCCCCTTCGTGGTCCCCTAGAGGTCCCTTTGCGGTCCCCTAGAGGCCCCTTCGCGGCCCCGTAGAGGGCCCTTTGCGGTCCCATCGAGGATGGTGGGCCCCTAGAGCAGGGGTGGCCAAACCGTGGCGCATGCGCCAAACGTTGCGCATTAGACGCTTGCAAGTGCCGCATTGCATTCTTGCGCTTACTTATTCTTTTGAAGTTGGCGCCATAACATACTTTCGACACCTAAGTGCTCTTCTTATAATTGTAGAATGCGAACAGCGTGCGTGTATGAGAGATAATTTCTGACTACAGTATATTGGTGCTCCAATAAACGTGTGTCTTTTGGACTGACGTAAATTAATTAATTTAATTGTGTGATTGAGTTACACCTTTTCCTTCTCTAAATGAGGCAGATTCCACCCATATCTCACTTTTCCAACCCCAATCGTGAACGTAAGAAGGTAGAAAAGATACGTAAGTTGCATGGCGCATCTGAACTCGTCTGTGGAAAAAAAGTTGGCCACCCCTGACCTAGAAGATAGCAGACCCTAACACCAGGTTCACCTGGCAGGTCTTTTTGACCCATTTCGAACTTCGTGAGGGAAATTACAGAAACCGTTTACAATTTTTTCTGCCACTTGTACTGACTTTCATCCATACAACGGGACGAGCATATATCGAATTTCATTTTCTTCAAAGCCTTCTAATTTTAAAGTTCTCTATCTGGTATAGCTATTGACCCGTGTCGCTAGAGATAGGTATATGAGAAATGTTGGTAAACCTGGTGTTAACGGATGGTGAGCATGTAAAAGATGGCGGTCCCTAGAGCAGAGCGAACTCTAGTTTGAGAACCACTGATCGACATATTCACTCTTATTCTTTCTAGTTTAATATTCTCCATTCTAATTAACCTGACACGAAGCGGATCGCTATATTTGCAATCTTAATTAAAACTTAAATCGAGCGTGCAGTTGCCAACTTTGCAACTGACAATTTTCTGACGAAACACGATATTATTCGATATAAAAGACAGCATTCTGTTTATTACAAAGTCACATGCCGTCAACGGTCGATAAGATGTTAATACGATAAGAGGGATGTTATAAACCGTTATTACGTAACTTTATTAACCCTAAACGTACAATCTAATCTTCCCCAGATACCATAATATTTTGAGAGAAAGAAGAAGCAGAATCAAATCAAAACAGTTCCAACAGTAAAAACCATAATTGTCTCAATTTCCCCCTTATAATGACATTAGCTCCCCTGTTTGGATTTTCACTTTCTCTTCGTCTCTCAGTTTCTCCTCTCCGCCCGACGCTCGCAGCGCCGTCGATCAAACAGAATTTGATTAACGACTTCTCCTTTCCCGTCCTTCCTTTTTTCGCTTCATATTTACTTTACTTCGTGCAACCCCGTTGCTTGACCTCCGTGCACACCATCGAGAGGCAACACTTCTCCCGAGAGACGGGAGATATTGATCGCGGTTTGACGCTGAAAAAGATTACCGCGATTTTACGATAATATTGCTCTTTCCAGGCAGCGCCCAGCCAAAACGCCAATCCCATAGATGCCGCAGCCAGCGTCGCGTCGTTACATAGAAACTGCTCGTCTCGCTTTCGAACACGTCTCGCGATAAATATGATAGGTGTAATTATAAAGAGCTATGATGGATATGGCGCTAAAAATCTCACTGTACCATAACTGCGACTACGCGATTGATGAGAAAAAGCATTAACACGTTAAACGCCACGCCGGTCACTAGGGACCGGACGTTGATTTTTCGTTTATGTTGACGCTGATCAATGAAAACCGACTGTTGGTTTTTTATCTAAGCTACGCTGTGGCGCCTGAACGATCCATAATTAGTGGTTTTAAGTAAGGAATGCACTATTTTATCAAAAATTAAAGTAGTTTGTTAAAAGAAACGGAAAGATACCTTTCCTAATAATGGGCCTAAACCGAAAGCGTAGTACCGGTCCCTAGGAAGCGACGTTATATCACTTAAACACTAAAACTACCGACGTTATATCTATTAAAATTTAGATACACTGAATAAGTACTTTGGAAAAAGAGAAATCAAGAAATGAAAAATAAGATTGGTTAAATAATTTAGGTTTTATAAGATAGAAGTGGAATATTTACTTCATGGGTTCGCTATCAATTTAGGTAATTTTTAAAAGTAGTTGGGTACCGGTCATTTTGACCGGCTTGATAGGCTTAGTGTTAATGGCGAAAAATTTTAATAGAGACAAATCATTAATGCTAAATAATAAATTTTCAAAATTACGTAATCAATAATCAGAAAAATACTCGGTGATAATTTTGAGTATTAGGGAATGAGATTTGCTGAAACAGCATCACGAAGAAAATTCTACTACAGATCGTACTCTCGGTGGCTTCGTGGAAACTGACCCTGACCGAGAACAACCTACTTACAGTTCACTCGTGATTTGTCGATCACACTAGTTGCACGGAGCATTGTCGGCGTTTATTATTATGCCACCCGTTTAGTTTTCAGTTTAATCGTTGTGATACCGAGAACTTATTATATGGTTCTGGAGTTACATTTTTTCTGTTATAATAGAAATGATATATTCGATATTGCACGACACTTCAAAGTTTCTATGTATCTATGGCGGGTAATGAGTTAGAGGTTAGAATGCTTTATTTCTTTTTGTCATTTTACCCCGGCGATCTATTATTTTAGTTTTAACCCCTTGCCTTACAATTTCTATTTTGACAACGTGCGTAATACCCCAGAATTAAGTCCAGAAATAAAAATTTCTCTGTGATCTTTAACATTTGGCACAACTGACTGCAATATTAATATTATAGAAATAATTTGACCGTCTCGTGATCGGCTGATATTTTCAATTTAATAGTTATTGGAAAACTTCAAGATTTCGTATTGCATTTATCGCCTCACGTGTGTCACACGTTATTGTAAGCTAAGGGGTTAACTGATTTCCGAAGCACCGAGGCTATGAGATATTAAAGAACAATTTAGGAGACATTTTCTAAAGGTGACAGGGATTTGAACTTGATTGCACCCGATTATAAAGCCCGAGTTTTGAACTCTTTAACCGCCACAGCCTTCAAACTCTTAATTAGTGAACTCTAGTTTAAACTGTCAACACTTCAAGTAGGTTTCTTCTTACTTTTCGCTTAACACTAAACTACGACGGCAATCAAGATGACCATGGGTACCAATTTTTTCTAAAAATTCCCCAAATTGATGGAAGAGCCATGCATTAAACCTGAATTATTCGATGGATCATCATTTTGACCTCTTGATTTCTCTTTTTCCAAAGTACTTCCTAAGTTTATTTAAATATAACAGATATAACGCCGGTAGTTTTAGTGCTACTATCTAATATCATGATTAGAAGTCACAGGAGCTAAAGCCAAAAAGTACAAAAAAGAGGTTTCTAAAGCTTAAACATTTAGTAGCTCCTTTCCCGCCATATTTTCCCGCGTAATGGGTTTTCAATATAACCTCGAAATGCTGAGCGCCTTATTTTATTAAATATTTCATTAAAATTGCATATAAAACTCACCTCTTCGTAGAGGAACGATAGCAAGTAAAATTTTCTACGTCTCGTGTATTTTTTAGTACGTCTGGTAGAATTTAAAATCATATCTAAGTTCGTAACAGAGCGTACTTTAATATTCCACGTTATACTTCATCCCGGCAGCGTTCTAAATACATTTTATTCCTGTATTCTCCATTTCACTAGGATTTTTCAGAGTACACCTTTGATACCGCCTCGACTTTAAACATATTTCATTTTCGCGCGTTCTATATTTCCTTCTCGTCTAGCAGTACTCGAGGAAAAGCTTCAAAGGGCTAAAGTTATCTGCGTAGAGCATCACTACGACGACTAGTTTGCTTTCTAGTTGAGTCGACTAACCATGACCCTTTGTGAGAAAAGGCTGCCAAGTATTCGGATCGATTACACGGCTATTCTTACGATTGTCGAATAAATTTGTGTTTTTCCCTTCGTTCCAAAATTAGATATACAATATAACAGCTTTGCTATTGTATTTTGTGGTTAAAAAGTGAGGTTATGAGCTGATTTCAATAATTGCGTTCACAGTATTCTAAATTAGGTTTCTTGTTTGTTACGTATTTTTTGGGGTTTTAATTCTTGTGGTCAGTTTGAGTAGGATTTACTGTTTTAGGTGGATTCCGAACCACCGAGGCTATGAGTTTCTCAGAGGTGGCGCGAAATTTGAACCCGGGCCGACTTGATTGCGAGTCCGAGCCTTTATCTCCTAACGCATAACGCTTAATGTCCCTATATCTCCCCCAAACTTCTAAATACCTTCTTAGATATCTGTAATTAATATTTATGCAAAGTTTCATAAAAATCGGAGTGTATCCGTTTCCGAACTTCCCTTGTAAATTAAGTTTTTCATTATCACGAACGAAATTTTCTTTTACAAACATTTCTATTTAATTAGAACGAAAGATATACTATTTATATGGTAAAGATATCCATGAAAATGTACATGTTATGTGATTAAATATATTCAATTATATATAAATAAATATTTGAATAAAACTGAAAGTGTAGCTTCTTAATTTTGAATACAATTTTTAGTTGAATAATGGGCCTTCTGTAGTTTGACTTTTTGCAGTTCTATGGCATTGATTTTTCACTGATATTTACAAAAATCAGTGTTTATGGCATATCGGAGGATACTTCAGATAAATGCAAATGTTAGTATCGATCGCTATTTCAACGAAGAACTACAAAGTGAGGTTAACTGACGTATGGTGCAACCATTTTGCGAAGTGATTCTTTACGTGAATCGTTTCAAGTGCACCTACATCGATATCTTCGCACTTTAATTAAACATGCCTGCAGTTGTACACGCTGATTCATAACGCGTGTAAAAAAGAACTTCAACGTTTGGTAAACTCAGTTGTTTTTATTTCAAAACGTCAATGGGTATATCACACAGAGAACTTCAAAAATTAGAAGGCTTTAACACGTTGAATGCCACCTGTATTTCGCTAGTTTCGTAATTTCTACTGCTGTGAAACTTTTTCTTTATCCTTTTAAGACCAACGCATAAATATTGACTGAATTAACAAATTCGTAAATGTTACAATTTGAAAGTCATATGAAATTTCATTAAATTAAATAGCGCTGGTCACCAGTGCCCCCATGGCATTCACAAAATAAATTTCGAAACGTCTTACTGACTAGATAAAAGTCAATGCAAGCGACAGAAAGAAATGTAAATAGTTTCTGTAATTTCTCTCGCGAACTTCGAAATGAGTCAACATGACAGCGCGGGTCACCAGTGACCCCTTTGCCGTGTTCCACCTGTTAAGGAAAATTTCAAAGGCAACTATAAAAGTAAAACAGTGTAAAATGTATCTCGCGCGTTACATTAAGTTCGACTGTATTCGAAGAACAACCAGGCGTAACAACCGTCAAATGTTTCGTGCATTTGTTATGAAGGACCCTGTAGAATCGACGAACATCCTACTCGATATCAATCAGTCGGACGTTTCAGCGTGGGTATATCTCGCGTAAACGTTTTAAGCGACCTTCGCATCTCTTTGCTACCAAGGTAAACTTGTAGAACTCGTTAAGTTCACGTTATCCACGCTTACGGAACAAATGAATAATACGACTGATGCGCTTCTGAAAATGTTCATACTCATGCATATGTATACACGAGACGTTAGAGTTACGTGGAAACTTTTAGGCGGGCTTTTCGGTGCAATTTAAACTGAGATTTATTAAGGAAACTTGGCCGTCGAGAAAAGCCTCGTATAAGCGTGCATTGTCGCGGAATATGATAGGGCACAAATTGAAAGGGCTAATTTTAGGTTATGTGCGTTACATAGAAGGTATTGTGTAGCTTCAGTGTTTTTTAATGTATTCCAATGTAATGAAGCTCCCTGTATAGCAAGTAGGGTTCTGAAATTGCAGCGGCTTTACTAAAAATACAACAAAAATTTTCATGTTTCCTAGTAAGAAAATTTCATTGAGAAGTACAACTAAAGTGGATACATTATATTAAAAAATATGCATCGTTTTAACTAATTAAATTGTTTTACAAAAATTTTAGTGAATTACTGAGACAGTAAGGCTTTAGTCACACTAATGAATAGAGAATTAGTAAGATTTAACCTTGGCATCGAAGCAGCGAAATAGTAAAATTCAATTATAAAAGCGAAATAGTGAAACAGTAAGATTTAATCATAATAGTGAAATAGTAAAACATAATAATTTCTGTGGAAATTCAGCATTTACCATTTAGTTTTTAATATACCATTTTATAATCCACTGGTAGAAATTATTTTCTCGAAATGTGTAGAACGTAGTGCGTAATACGAGACGAAAGACACCTCGAATCTAAATATTTACATTAGGAAGACAGAAACACGAATGTAAACTCTTTAAATTTATGAACCTATACTTGCACGTAATACGTGTCTTTAATGGTTTTTTCAATTTATTACTGTCACGTATTATACAAGCACTGTCGCACATAGTGATATTGCTTTTTATATAGAAGCCATATTACGAATTCGAGCGAGATTCAGAATGTTCATACACGCGTCGACTTCCTTGGATTAAATTAAATGATCCCTTCAAATCTGTACTGTAATACATGATACGTAAACTATAACATTTTAAATATGCATTTTACTTACGTCTACCCAGACAAACAAAATGGTGGATTATTAATTTCCTTTAACCCTTTGACTGCGACGTACTCCAACGAGAAACCATCAGAAAGATGCGACGCGATATTTGCATGATGGTCGTTAAAACTTGTTGCCGCGGGTTATTATAAACTGCAACAAAACTGCGACTGAAGCGCATTGCTAACAAAATTCTGTGAGATCTGTCAGAGCACCTTTCGTAAATATTGATGAATCTCTGAGGGCGTATATATACGTCTCTCGCGTACATTGATTGTCTGCGACAGCGCATATATACGCCTTTCGCATATATTGATGAATCTCTGACAACGTATATATACGCCTTTCGCATATATTGATGGATCTCTGGGTGCGCATATATACGTCTTTCGTGTACATTGATTGTCTGCGAGAGCGCATATATTGATGAATCTCTGACAGCGTGTATATACGCATTTCGCATATATTGATGGATCTCTGGGTGCGCATATATACGTCTTTCGTGTACGTTGATTGTCTGTGAGTGCGCATATTTACGCCTTTCGCAGATATTGATGAATCTTTGACAGCGTATTTATACGCCTTTTGAAAATATTCATGAATCTTTGACAGCGTATATATACGTCTTTCGTTTACATTGATTGTCTGCGAGACGGCAAATATACGCCTTTTGCAAATATGGATGAATCTCCGACAACGTGTATATACGCCTTTCGCATATGTCGATGGATCTGTGGATGCGCATATTTACGCTTTTTTTTGCATACGAGCCGATTATTTTGAAAGTGGCTTATGTCAGTTTCTTTTTAAATCGAAAAACTCAAAACAAACAAACGTGAAATTTGCATGACGATTACGATCGACGATGTCTTAAGTGGAAATGCATAGGTTTATAAAAGTTACGCAATCATTTATTTCACGCTTGAAGATCCTACATGATTTCCAAGCGTTTTGCGCGTTGATAAATCTGTAAATACACAGTGCCAAAGGTTAGCCTAAAATATACATATGTACTCAGGGAAATAAGAATAATATTTGCAGAAATGCATGGATGACATATGTTATTGAAGAAATGTATTTGCAACCTGTCGCAAATCAGATTTTAAAAATTGAAAGGTTATTAAGGCGCGACAGGTTCGCGCATGCGTATAATTTTAGGGGTTTGAGATAGGATATGCGTAAATTGAACTTACCTTGAGAGAAGTTAGGCCTAGAAGTTTTTTTGTTCGTTGTGCGCATGCGCGATTTTATTCCACTGTATAAATATAAGGCACGAATACAGACATGTCTCGTCGAGACATTAATTTGCACCGTTAATGTTAAACATAAACATTTTATCCACTACTATACAACTACTAGCTATTACATACAATAGTTAAACCTTCTAATCATAATAATAATAGACCCAAATACAATGACAACCATACCAACAACAAAAATACCAACATTTTAGGTAAAAGTGCAAGACAAAGCCCCGCACTCCAAACTTATCTGATACTTCTACCGATAAGAACCCGCCCTTTGTATCACAATCGCGCTATAATCCTCCCACCCACCCTGCAACCATGCAATTCCTATCCATTCATAATAAATGACCCTTCCCGTTTCTAACCACCAACAAACATCTCCAAATACATCAGCGCCAATAAGCAACAACGCGGTGTTCGTTCAAATTAACGAAATTACCCACCGGCGATACATTAATTGCATTCGTTTTCCTTTTGCAGAATCTCTTCGTGATTACAATGGCCTCTCGTCGGATCTTTACAAGCCATCCAACTACGACAAGCTTGCACTGTCTCTCCTCTCACCACTGCCGAACGAGCAGGACTTTGCCATCAACGTCTGCACGCTTTTGTCGAACGAGGGAAAGCATACTCTTCGCCTGGACAAGTATCCACGTCTGGTGAACATCCTTCTGGCGCACGCGGGTGTCTTCGATTCGCCCGGTACTCGGCAGCTCTTCATCGAGGTGTACTCGCGCGTGAGGAACTATTCGATCAATTCGTTTTGGTCGGACGTTCTGGACTCCCAGGACGCGATAGATCTCACCAATGAGAGGACGTTCATGAAGAAACCGGCCGCCAGTCTTCAGACGTTCTCCAGGCGGAAGACTTTGGAGAAAGAGAAGCAGAACAAAAGCCCCGCGCCAACGGAGAACGACGAGGCTTCCACGCCGATAGATGTCGATGGGGTAAGGAAACTCTCTGTGGCATGGATAATTGGCGGGGCGGGTCATCTTGAGAGTTTGGAATTGACGTTATCGACCTCGGGACGGGTTGGATTTTATCGATCGTTTGCTTGCGATTTGGTTGACCAATGATATTGATCGATGGGTACATCGGTGGTATGGCGGGAATTTTGAGGGGTGGCTGAAGAGTACGATAGAGGGACTGTGGTGGGTTGGGAATCGGAGGTTTGGAGTGCCAATTAGTAGGGCCGAGTTTAAATTCCTCTCATTTTTGGAAGATTTTTTACAAATTGTCAGTCGATGTACCGGAGCTTCGGTGATTCAGAATCCAACGAAAACTAGCTTGGAACGGATATGATTTAATGATATAATTTCGTATCAAAATTTGATGGGTGGCTGTACTTGCTGGTAGTGCGTCAGACTTTGGATGACTATAGTCACTGGTAGCATCCAGCTACCGTCAGATTTGGATGGCTATAGTTACTGTTACTATCCATCGAGCGCCAGACTTTGGATGACTAAAGTCGCTACTAACAACCCGCGAGCGTCAGATGCAGGATGGCTATAGTTGCTGTTAGTATCCAGCGAACGTCAGACTTTGGATGACTACAGTAACTATTACTATCCATCGAAAGTTAGGCTTTGGATGACTACAGTAACTATTACTATCCATCGAACGTTAGACTTTGGATGACTACAGTCACTGTTACTATCCATCGAACATTAGACGTTGGATGACTACAGTAACTATTACTATCCATCGAACGCTAGACTTTGGATGATTACAGTAACTATTACTATCCATCGAAAGTTAGGCTTTGGATGACTGCAGTAACTGTTACTATCCATCGCGCGTCAGACCTTGGATGACTATAGTCACTGTTAGCATCCAGCTACCGTCAGATTTGGATGGCTATAGTTACTGTTACTATTCAGCGAGCGTCAGACTTTGGATGACTACAGTCACTGTTACTATCCAACTAGCGTCAGACTTTGGATGACTACAGTCGCTACTAACAACCCGCGAGCGTCAGATGCAGGATGGCTATAGTTGCTGTTAATATCCAGCGAGCGTCAGACGTTGGATGGCTATAGTTGCTATCAGTATCCAGCGATCGTCAGACTTTGGATAACTACAGTAACTATTACTATCCATCGAAAGTTAGGCTTTGGATGACTACAGTAACTATTACTATCAATCGGAAGTTAGGCTTTGGATGACTGCAGTAACTGTTACTATCCATCGAGCGTTAGACCTTGGATGACCACAGTCACTGTTACTATCTAACTAGCGTCAGACTTTGGATGACTACAGTTACTATTACTATCCATCGAAAGTTAGGCTTTGGATGACTACAGTAACTATTACTATCCATCGAACATTAGACGTTGGATGACTACAGTAACTATTACTATCCATCGAACGCTAGACTTTGGATGATTACAGTAACTATTACTATCCATCGAAAGTTAGGCTTTGGATGACTGCAGTAACTGTTACTATCCATCGAGCGTCAGACCTTGGATGACTATAGTCACTGTTAGTATCCATCGAAAGTTAGGCTTTGGATGACTACAGTAACTATTACTATCCATCGAACGTTAGACTTTAGATGACTACAGTAACTATTACTATCCTTCGAATGTTAGACTTTGGATGACTACAGTAACTATTACTATTCACCGAGCGTCAGACTTTGCATGACTATAGTCACAATTAGTACCCAGCGAGAGTCAGACTTCAGACGACTATAGTAATTATTAGCATCCGCGGAGTGTCAGACTTTGAATGACTATAGTCACCGGTATCACGCCACGAGCATCAGATTTTGTATGACTATAAACATTCTTATTAACCAGAAGTAATTAATAGAATTACGCAGTCAGAGGGTAACCACTTGCACCGCAATTTTTCTATAAAAATAAACGTAAAAATATTTCTGCATATTAACAAACTTAAAATATGCATTTCAGGTGCGACCAGATTGCTTGCGGTTAGACCCAACCGGTTCCCAGCAGGACGACAGTTTTAAAGATCAGAACCAAAATTCCATAAAGTTCGAGGAGGAAGACAAAGACTTGTTTTGTGTCGGACGAACGCTCGGCACGCAGGACCCTTACGGTCAGCGTGTGCTTCAGATAGCGTCTATCCTGCGAAACTTAAGTTTCACGCCAGAAAACGCGGCGGTGCTGGGCAGGAATCGGTGTTTTTTGAGATTCGTATTACTGTGCGTTAGGGCGAGGTGGAGTAACTTGCATCAGCTTGGATTCGACATACTAGGGAACATTGCGAACGAAATTGTTTTAAAAGAGGCCGGTGAGAGGATAACAGATGTTGTGTTGTCGTGCGTGGCAAAGGGAATTGAATCCCAAGACAGGTTTATCGTTATTTCCTGCTTGGAGGTGCTTAATAAAATTAGCCAGCAAGATAGCAATGAAGAAGTTATTACGTTCGGATTGGAAGACAGTGTATATGAACTTATATGCAGGTGGGTATTTTGCAGACAACGTTTTTCTTTCGTTTTCTACAAATCATTTTCTGATATGTTTGAAAATTTACCAATAAGGGAAAAAATAGCACAGAAATTGGAGTACTTTTCATTTGTCGAAAATACTTCACTTAAGTGGTATTACATTAACCCGTTGTCCTGCAATAACGATCGACACTCGTGATGCGGTAAATGGGACAGGAAATTTTCAAGTTTTGCAAAACCTATCAAATTGAAAATATCAATAAGACACGACCCGATATAATTACTTCTATAATATTATTATTACTTTAAATTACACGATACATCAAGAATAGCTAATCAATTTTTATTTTTCAATTTAATTTAAAAGTTTTGCGGAGTCGGTCACAAAAGAGATCGTATGACAAGGTGTCAACCCTTTGCGCCTGAGAGTCGCCCGTAAATAAATCAAGAAAACAACTTTCAAACTGTACACAATCGAAACTAGAGATTTCCCCTAGAATCAGAGTTCCTACAGCAACTATCCACATCGATGCTTCTATGACATCCATAACATTGAGATTTGCCCCAATAGCAATCCCTATCTTCGACTCTTCATTATAAATTATTCGTGACACAATAATCTACAGTGCTTTCCTCGTTTTACAGGTTTCTAGCCCTGAGCGACATAGCTCTTTTAGTATATACCTTGGAATGTTTGTACGCCTTGACTTCTTTGGGTGAGAGGCCATGCACTAGCGTCGCGCGGGTACGCGGAGCTATCGACACATTAGTCGCCCTCGTTACTGTAGAAGCACAGAGTTACGGACCGAAGGCTTGTATCCTGATGAGAGTAGTGGAAACCGTGTCCACCGTTGCAGTACCAGCGAATACAACTCAAAACACACCGGTCACCGCTGCTGCACCGGCTCCGACACCAGTTTCCACTCCCGTTCCGACGACTCCTGCTACAGTTGTTGCGACGCCGGCTCCAGTTAGTCCAGCATCTTCCCGACCTTCGACTCCGGCTGCAACTACAACAAAATCTACGACGCACAGTGCGTAGAATCGTACATTAAACTTTTATGTTGAAAGTGGCATTAGTCACTTTGCCTTTAACCTTCTCGTTACGAGAGTCAGCGCAGCCGAAAAACTGCAGTTGAACTTTTGGTTGGCCAAAAAATTCATTCGGTTTTTGGATATATACAGTAGACAGTATAATACGGCGGGAAAATTGTGATCGTGTTCGTATAACACATTAAAAGAGGCTCGTATAATACGGTAAAAGAATGAGACAGATGTTGCGATTTTATGACGTTTTAGCTGCAATAATTAATATAACTTTTGGCTGGTAACATTAAACGTCATTGGGCTTCTCAAATTTCCGGGAAACTCCATTTTTAGAGGAGATTGCCTCAGTTTGTGTCTATGAGTTCATATGAGATGGAGTATATCTACATTGTTATAGGGGGACCTACTGTAATTGCAACGTACATTTTTCGAAATCATTGAAAGTTTAATCTGTGATGCATTGACACAATTGATCTAGCACTTGTTTTCCATGTTTCGTGTAGTTTCATTTTGCAGATATAATTCGATGCCGATTTTAGTGGATGTTCGTAACGAAAGGGTTAACGGTTAATTTGCCCCGCGAATTTAGAAGAAAATCTCTCAGGTCACGCGTGCCATTGTATCAAACGTCACCCATATATTTATCTGGTGACACGACCTTTTCCGTCATCCGAAACCACCGGGTTGATTTTAGTGCGATCCGACAACTGAAAGATGGAAGCGGCGGAGTCTTTCGTTTTAAATCGCCTATTCCCGCCATTTCGTTTTTAACACTAGAACTATCGGCGTTAAATCTATTATATTTCAATATCTTAAATAAGTACTTTGAGAAGAGAGGAATCCAGAGGCGGAAAAGATGATCAATTCGGTCATTTATGTTTTTTGAGTTGGACGTAGAATATTTCTCCTATGACTCTGCAATTAGCTTTGAGAATTTTTGGAAAAAATTGAGTACCAGTCATTTTGACTGGTTTGGTAGTTCTAGTGTTAAAATTCCCAAACCCAGCCTCCTAAAGTAAACGACTATGCGCAGTGTTTACTTTAGGACACTGGGTTTGGGAATTTCTAAAACAAAATGGCGGGAATAGGCGTTCGAAAACGAGATGTTTCGCCGCTCGCTAGCCATCTTTCAGTTGTCGGACTGTAACTTCTTTCTTTTTTAACGCTAACCGTACCGGCACTTTACGTTTATTCATCTTTACAGGGGTCAATCATTTGAATGGTTATAAAATCACGATAGTATTTTTCTGAACGATATGCAGGAAATTATGTATTTAATACGTTGAATGCCACCGGTATTTCGCTAGTTTCTTCATTTCTACTGAAGTGAAACTTTTTCTATTAAAGTCACATCTTTACAAAGCAGAAGCATTAAAGACAGAAATTGATATATAGAAAGCAGGACTTTACCTTTTTGATACCACCGTGTAAATATCGACTAAATTAACAAATTCCTAAATATTACAATTTAAAAGTCATATGAAACTTCATTGAGTTCAAGAGCGCCGGTCACCCGTGACCCCCATGGCGTTCAACGTGTTAATATTGGAAAGAACGTAGAAAACAGACTTTATTCATTAATACAAGAAAATTAGAAATTTTCAGTTGACTGAACGGATCATTTAACCGCGCATGGTACAGTTAGTGTTAAATGAAACCGTCAGGTGCGAAGTTCATACTTTGCTTTTGCAATTATTCGTGCAAGCTATGCAGAAAGTTTATTTCGAAACTTCATGCCTACATTTCTAGAAAATTACTCGTTTTCGGGGAAATGTTTAGTTCTTGCAACGTGCTAAACTCTTCTTTGTATAATACTATTCTTGAATAGCGCGCTATGTCGTAAAATGCGGGAATTTCCCGTTTACTTTTATCAGTCATAGCATAGTTTGTTATTTCCATCGCCAAAGATATCTTCCGTTTCATATTCCCATTTTTTATTGTTATACGGGAATCTATCGTATACCTGCAGAGATATAGTTGCGACGATTTCTAATTTATAAAAGTATTAACACTAGAACTACCGGCGTTAAATCTATTATATTGAAATATGTTAAATAAACACTTTCGATAAAGAGGAATCAAATGGTGGAAAAGACGATTAATTCATTAATTAATGTTTTATAAAATGAACGTAAAGTATTTATTCTATGGCTACACTATAAACTTGGAGAATTTTCCTAAAAAATGAGTAACCATTCATTCTCATTTCCTTGGTAGTTCTAATGTTACGACTTATTTATTAATTTCTTAACAATTTTTCATGCATTTCCGCCAGCACGAAGAATTTTACGTTATAATTCGTTCGAATAATAAAGTTTGAATAGGGTAAATAAACTTTTCTAAGGAGGTCATCGATGATTACGAGTAATTAAAATTCACTTTCTGTTTTACTTATTTAGAAGCTGTGGAGACAAGCAATTCGATCCAGCAACAACATGCACATCAACAGATCATACAAGAGAACGAGCAGTTTGCTTTAGGTTGGTTGAGAGCCACTTTCGAGCTTGCTCCGGGTATCCGCATAGAGCAAGAGGAATTATACAAGAAGTATCTCGGTTGCTGCACAAAAATTGGCAGAAGAGGCGTCATTGCACCGCTTCACTTTCCAAGATGCGTTAGGTGATTATCGAAATTGAATAAACCTGCAAGTTATTACGAAAGAAGTCTAAGAAAAAGGAAATCAACGATTTAAACTGACCTATTATTTCGTGTTGCAGCAATGTTTTTTATTACTACACTGCCGGATGTTTCTGCAAATTTAAACTTCGATAAGCCCAGCTAATAAAGAAGAATCCAAGTAGAGGATTCTTTCACTGAATATTTCTTGGGCATTTCAGATATTCTTTTTTATAGTACATGCTCTTTGTGCACTTTAGCAGTGTTAAATTCGTCATAAATGCACAAAAATCTGCAGTCTACTCATTACACACAGTTCGATCCGCACACTAAAACGAAAGTATAAATATCTCGAAACGAAGAATATATGTGGCGGTAATCACAACAGTGATCTACGTCGCTTACTTTTCGTTTCGAGATATTTCAACTTCCGTTTTCGGCTGCACATTGAGCTCTATGTAATAATTGAACTATCAACTTCATCGGACGGTTCAATTTTTAATTATTTCTACGAAGTAGTCCCACCACATTGTAAAGTACATCGACGCAATACGAAATAAGTGATAAAATTAATATTTCGAATTTCTTAGACCACTTTCGTAATCATCGGCACATGTGTCTTAGATTATTCTCAAAATTAGGAGCATAAATACGAGCACATTCTGTCGATAAAAAAGAAGTATTATCAAGCTTGCTACATCTCTTAGTCGAAACCTCTTAGATTCATTTGACAGAGACGACTATGGACAGTCCACGATTATTTTAACTACATACATACATACTGGCATACGTTGTTGGAAACATTCTATTCGCCTGAAAATTTAGAATATCTATTAGACAGAATCTCTACTAGATAATAGAGATTTTGCCTATTTGTCGGCAGTACATCGTTTACTATAAATGGCAAAATTACAGTCGGCGGAACTTGTGTTTTAACATGTTTTCTACGGGCTCAAATCCAAGCGTCACCGAAATGTGACGGATTAACCCTTTGAGGACTACGGACGCATATATGCGGTCTGAGAAAGATCTAGTTATAGCTTATCGGGACATATATACGCGATTAGAATTGAAAAGTTGAAATATAACCATTGAAATATGATTCTGCAAATAGCAATTTAGAATTCGTATACATTAACACTCTAACCTTCTGATAAAAGAGTGGTTTTTGATCGCTAAATAAATGATTAAAGAAGTCTCCGTCCGCAAAGGTTAACGGTATGAACTGTTTAAAATGTTATTGATATTGTAATTTAATTAAATAAAACCGCCGCCACCCAGATTTCGGTGTTCAACGTGTTAATGAGTCTGCCTGAAACGATTATCTGCAACGTATGCCAGTCTCCCAACGCCATAAATACTTCTCATCTCTGAATTCCCAACGAAGCTATCTTGTCGCAAAAATTCAATAAGCCATTTCTCGCAAAATTCAATAAGCCATCTTGTCGCAAAATTGAATAAGCCATTTCTCGCAAAATTCAATAAGCCATCTTGTCGCAAAATTGAATAACAAACATCTAAGAATAATTCATCACCGTAGATCCGTATTCGGCGGGAGTGTCGGACCAAATCCTTTGAAAGGTGAAACGAGTGGTAGCCAGTATTACGAAGGAATCCGTGTACGGGCCACACCTGCCCAAATAACTTATCCGAGCCAAACTGCAGTTGGGACTAATACAGCTCCAATTACAGCAGTCAACGCAACAACTCCAGTAAAGGTGCTTCCCGTACAACAGCGTACAATCAAGAATATAAGTCCTGCTCCCGATAGCACAGCCCTAGACAATCCTGCATCTGGACCACAGAGAACCCCAGCCCCCGCATCTCCCATCCTGAAAGCCCAATTGTCTGCCCCGCCAAAACCACCATCCAATACTTCGAATCAATCCCAAAATCCAGTCACCAAGGTTGATTCTAAAAGTCAGGTGGGTCCAAGTCCTAGCTTTGTACCATTCTCTACCATTCATGACCTTGGTTCTTAGTTTTGGTTATGGTTTCATAATACTGCTTTAATATTACAGTAGACTCTCGTATAACGCATCGTAAATATCGCGATTACTGCTTTCATAAAACGCGATTCTTCGTACAACGCGACATATGATATATCACAGGAATTACCTGATTTAAGAATTTAATATTTCTGTTTTTATCGTTAAACTTCAATGAAGTAGCAGGTTTTTCACACACGTTAACACGTTGAATGATATGACAATGAAATATCAAATAATTTTTAAATTGTAATATTTCCGAAATTTCAAATGACTTTTAAATTGTAATATTTCCGAAATTTCATATGACTTTTAAATTGTAATATTTACGAATTTGTTAATTCAGTCAATATTTACGCGTTGGTCTCAAAAAGGTAAAGTCCTGCTGTCTATGTATCTCCTTTTGTCTTTAACGTTTCTGCTCTGTAAAGCTGTGATTTTAATAGAAAAAGCTTCACTTCGGTAGAAATGATGAAACCAGTGAAATATCGGTAGCATTCATCATGTTAATATGTTCCTTCAATCAACTTCGTATATACGCCGTTTACTTTAAAAATACTGTTCTATTTGATGGAACATAGAAAATCAAATTTAGCATGGCAGTATTGATTTCAACACTAAAACTTCCGGCGTTAAATCTATTATATTTAAAGGCATTAAATAATTACATCGAAAAAAAGGAATCAAGATGTGAAAAAGAATATCAACACAGTAATTTACATTTTATAACGTAGGCGTGGAATATCTACTGTATGGTTTCCCTATAAATTTAGAAAACTTTTATAAAAAATTCCGAACACATTTTGACTGCCTTGATAGCTGTAGCGTTAAACACGTTATTTTACATTATACGGCGTTATACGAGAAACATCGAGATTTCCTACAATGATGCGAATTCCTACAATAGGACACACATTAACCACGTTATACGAGAGTCTACTTTATATGGGCTTCCTTAATGATCTTTGTTGTACATTGCATGACGGAAATCCTGTGTGTCCTCTTCACCACACACGCATGTGGATAAGTAGAAACAAATTGTGTGTTTCGTATTGTTAATTATTAACCCTTTGAGTGTTACGGAGACAAATGTAAATCTGGCGGAAGATGTTGATTGTGAGATTATTCGGACTCTCGTATATGCGCTTGGTATAAAAGTATCAGCGTGAACTTTGTACTGATGGACGAGTTTGGAAATCATTCCGATTTTGTACGCGTTGCAGTAAGAAAAGAGATGATAGAGTCAGATAAATACATGTGCGTTTATTAACGACAATAGTTGTCAATTTATAATAAACAGAGAAGTATTTAGCTCTTAATGATTGCAACTTTGAGTCGTTCACACTGAACGTTTCGACCAGAATTGTTTAACAGTCAAAGGGTTAATATGTGTGATATAACTAAATTCAACGAGAAAAGGAAAGAGAAATATACAGACTTGAACGTTTAGTAATATCGAAATGTTGTATAGAACAAAAGTTGATATAGTTTTTAATCGGTGTAGATTAGAGAAAGATTATTACGTTACAAGATTATTGTGTTTGATGAATATTAGTTGCCGTTACGAAGAGTATCTGCATCTGAAAATACTCGAGTTCGAAAGTGTACTGTTGAAATCATTTTCATTCATGACTGAGAGATTTGAAGAATTGCTGCATGCTTGAGATAAATTCACTTCCTTCTATAACTTTTACGACTCTTTTTACATGATCACACAGTCTACGTGTTTTTTATAGTATAACTTTGTATTCTCATAACAAGAGTAAACTTCTTTTTGACGCTGGCTAACTTGTTTTAATAGATTCTTATCATGCCTGATACATAGAAAATATAACACTATAATTTATATGCAAATCTATTTTTCAATAAATAAGGCGCTAAATCTGGCGATAAATTCGGTATATAACTGTAAACAATTTTCAAGCATAGAAATTTTACCGTAGATCTGTTGCCGGTTTCAAAAATCGATCATTCTATTCTTTGTACATTACGACTGCTTATGTTCTATTGTAAAAACTATGTCACGTTTAATCATATCATTAACGTATCGTAGATTGTTCAAAATACTATCGTAAGTCCAAAAGCTGACGCGCAGTAACAATTCCGTTCTTTCATTCAATCAATGAACACTAATTAAATCAATTTCTCAGCAACGACTTCCAATTCCTCCCTTGAAACTAATTTTTAAAAATAACAAAGCTAGTTCTTTTTCAGTTACGATAGTATTCTTAACAGTGTACGCTTTTCTCCCACGATATTCAATAATTGCATGAAAATAATATCAATCAGGTGTCAGTATCGCATCCTCATCTGAGTCAAGCGCTGCTAGCCAGTGGTTCTCAGACACCGCAGCAGCCTCAGCAGCAGCAACAGCAGCAACAGCAATCTCAGACAATCCAGGTAGTTGCAAAGGAAGATAATCGAAGTGGCACTACGTCAAGTTCCATAATAAAAAGCCTTCTGGCTACTAAGGTAACGGTCAGCAGCGACTGCATGCCCAGTACTGCTGCGACTTGTGTGTCTGCCCCTACTGCCTGCGTAACAAACACTACTACTAGCATCGCATCCAGCATCAGTGCCAACCAGCTAATAACCAGCAACCAGGTATCATTGTTGTACATTAACAAGAAAAGACCGTAGAACTTTTGTTACTCTGAATACGTAGAATCTTGAAGTTATCTCAGCGCAGTGTCATTGGCGAGATACAGTTTTGATCGATACAGCGCACTGATTCACACCAATTCATTATTTGGACACTACAATTTGGAAATATGTAATTAAGAATGTGTTATTAGAGTGTGATACGAGAAATGCGATAAACGTAATTGGTAATTGCACCGAAAGCATTTTCTGAAAGCATGCATACGTAACGTTTTTGAGTTAGTTGTTTTTAAATTTCTCATTGGTCTTACGATCTTTTGATTGAGGTTATTGAGTAAATTATGAAACTCAATGTAGGAGATTCTTATGTATGAGCAATTGCAAGAATTATCTTATGGAACTTGCCGAAAGGTGAAAGTTCTCAATGGATGTACGCATTTGTACGTGCGTGCCGGTGATTTTGAATGGTCCAAGTCAAAAGTCTATAAAATTAAACTTACTATTTGTACTGTATTGCACTGATAGTGCGTATTATTGTGGAGCTAGTTTGTAGGAGCAATAAAACATTAAACCATCTAAAGGATTCGATAGTTGTCTCATTGCAACAAAGAATAAATGACTTAGACCACCGTCAAAATTACCGGCGCATATAATTCGTAGATTCTTTTAAAATTGTTTGTACTTCGATAGGATCTAGTATTAAGCATTTTCTTTCCTGTAATGCCATCGATTATTTTACGGATACAAAAGAAGTTTTCTGTCTCCCTTCTTTAAAATAAGTGATTATTTACTTGAGATTTTGAAATTACTGTTAACCGAGTGATTATTTGTGAATTTAGTGGAGATAATAATACTTTGTATAATACTAACAACAGCATGGTTTTCAAGATTGAAATTATTGTTTTCCCAGTAATAGTATAAAAAGATAGGAAATATCGTAATTGTTTGTTTCAAAAGATAATGTTTTATATTATAGTGTAATACAGTTTCAAGAGTTAAGATATAAATCTAAACGACAATGTTTTAATAGGTTGCACAACGTCAACAACAACAGAGGCTACTGCAGCAACAGTTAACCAACGTAACGCAACCTGCTGCACCCACAGCTACTCCAGCAACAATACTCCCAAAGACTCTTGTCAACTCGAAACAGAAACCAGCTATTACACCCATTCCTGCCAAAAAGATACAAAGGCTTAACGGAGCCAAGTTTATTCTGACTAATAACTGTGACAAGGTAAGACGTTCTTCTTCTACGGGTAATTTAATTCTTTGACTGTGGAATGCACAAACTTGAAGTACTTTTATCTTTTTAACTTAACCACTTAATGCTCATGCCTTTTGATGGGCATAACTGATACACCTGCTTCTCATCGGTTTGTTTAGCTTCTCCGCTGATATTTGAGACTCTGTTCTGTGGCGTCTTACGCTGAAATGTATACATTTACAGCAAACTTTATTCATTGCATATTGGAGGAACAAATAATAATGTCTTCAGCTTTTGCCGTCAACTTTCGTTCGTTTCTTCAGTCTTTGAGCAGTCACTGTGCAGTATGCGTATGAAATACTTTTACTTTTCCTAACAATTGTGAAAGATCCAAAAGAAAATATATTTTTAGATACATTTAAGTGAATGTAGATCTTCCACATTTCACTGTAACAAGTACAAAGAATTCATAATGTTAATATGACTTATTTGCGTCGTGTTCTATCTTTTTCTTTATGTGACTTTTTCGAAAAAAAGAATTCGTTTGCCACTAAGAATACATAAAACATTTACATTATGCATAAAATAAGAATTTATGCAAAAAAGAAATTCGTGCATTTTTGGACGGTCGGTTCCAAGAAAATCTAAGCGTTAAGCGGTTAATATTTGTTGCAAGAAGCTGGATTTACGGAATGCTCCGATAATTTTTAATTTCGCGGTGTTATTATTTATTTTTCGTAGTTATTATCTATTTTTATGATTCTGACTTTGCATTTATAGAGCGTACTTCATTGTGAAGTAATATGCAAGATATTTTCACCTGGTGTGAAAAAAATATTGTGTTTTCTGAAAATATATGTTATATTTATATATACTAACTGTATTTTATAACATAATAGACGTTTTATGCTAATGCGGTGTCAGTTAAAGGTTTGGATTTCGAATTAGCAAGTTCGAGTTCAAATCTCTGTCACCTTTGGCAGATTTTTCCTAAATTATCATTTAATATAATATGTTTTGGTCATTGTAAAAACTTCTATTATGTAAAAAAGAAAGAAAATGTGGAAAATAATATCCAATTATACTTTGCAACGTTTATCAATTAACACGTTGAATGCCATAGGGTCACTGGTGACCGGCGCTATTGAATTCAATGAAATTTCATATGACTTTCAAATTGCAACATTTACGAATTTTGTAATATATTCAATATTTAAACATTGGCGTTAAAAAGTTAACGTTCTGCTGAATATATGTCCATCTCTGTCTTTGAAGTTTCTGCTTTGTAAAGATGTGATTTGAATAGAAAAAATTTCACTTCAGTAGAAATGAAGAAACTAGCGAAATACCGATGGCATTCGACGTGTTAAAATAAATATTGCGTTATTTTCTACATAGCTTAGTTTAGTTTCCTATGCAATCATTTGCACAGATTTCTAAGTACAATCCTTTTTTACTTAAATGAATTCCGTGTAGACGATTAAACTCATACAGACCTTAAATCTTAATGTTTCAGACTGAAGTAAGCGATAATGAAAACATCAATCAAATCGTAACGTCGACAACGAGCGCCACAGTGATTATGAATTCAACCGAAAATCACATATCCTCGACCGTCAAACTTTGCCGGCCTCCAATTGCAACAGCGGTTACGAATAAGACAAATCAACGCACCACGTACACCTCGATCGCCGAGGATTCCGACTCTACAAATAATTCTCTGGCGTCGAGTAGCGGAATAGGTGGAAGCAGGGATTGCTCCGGGGTCGGCGTCGAGGAAGAGAATTCCTTGACGAGTTTCGAGGGAATTCTTTTGAATGGCGCGCCAAGTAATATGGACATCGACGCGCAGGACGATGGATCGTCGAAAGATTCATCGAGCGTTACTTCGAAAGAGAAGCCTCTCCAGAGCATGATGTTGGCGGATTTGCTGGAGAGGAAGGTCGATAAGGAGCCAATTTTAAACGGCGTGCTGGGAAAGAATTCCATCAACGAGAAGGGAATGGATTTGGTAGAGAACCATATTAAGAAGGTATTAAAAGAATCTCCAACCGACATTAAGATTAAAGCGGAAGTTGAAGACGGTAATGTTATTCAGACCGAAGTATCCGAAGACGCTCTGATCGAAGCACCGAGAGGGATAAAAAGAGCAGCCAGCGATTCCGACGAGGTGGACATTAAGAAAGTTAAATATTCCAATGGTACGATATCACCCGATCCTGCTGTTGATTCGACGACAGCGGAGTCTACTGTGTCGAGCATCAAATCCGAGGAACAGGATGACGATAAGGACAGTGAAAAGGCGACTGTTTCTTCCACGGCTGCGAACCTTTACGCCGCTTTGGCTGCGGACTGCATCGAAGATGAGACAGACCTCGACGAGAATGTTCACACGAACAAAGAAGAACCTGCGCCCACGGTAAAACAGGAACCTCATGTGTTTTTAAATCAAATTAATCAACAGCAACAACAACACCAACATCAGCAGCAGCAACAACAACCGCAGCAACAGCAGCAGCAGCAACCGGCACAACAGCATCATCACCATCATCATCATCCGCAGCAACAGCAGCAGCATCAACATCAACCGCAACAACCACAACAACAGCAGCACCAGCAGCAACATCAGCAGCAGCATCAACAGCAGCATCAGCCGCAGCATCAACAGCAACATCAACAGCATCACCAGCAGCAGCAACAGCAACAGCATCATCAGCATCACCTCCATCACCACCAACAACCGCAGCATCAGCCACAGCAACAGCAGCATCAGCATCCACCGCAACAACACCAGCAACAACTCATAGTAGCAACACCCAGGCAAATAGTAGTGCAACAAACAATTCAGCCAAACAATCAAGTCATCATACCAACAGCGCCCGTGAAGGGAAGGCAAGCGCAACCACAGCCGCAAGTTTTGCTCCAACAAGGTGCAGGAGGTCAGCTGCAGTACGTGGTTTCCGGTGGCGTTCCTGGACAAAATTACGTTCTCGCGCAACCGCAGACGGCGCTGGTTCAAGGTCAGGCACAGACGGTTTTAGTAGCTCAAACCACTCAGCAGCAAGGGACAGGCGCGAAGACTATCATTATTTTACAACCACAAGCCGCTACACAGCCAACGCCGCAGAAAATGGTGGCTGTGACGCCTCAGGGACAGCAAGTGGTCGTTACGCAAGTGCCGCGCCCTATTCTGCAGAGTCCGGCACTCGGAAATATACCTCCGCCGCTCGTTCCGACATCGAGCACGATTCCTCAGACTTCCATAATCGTGAACAGTTCGGTAGCACAGACTAATCCGAACACAGTCACGGTAACGATACCGGCAATGGCTCAACAGAGTCCGGTGTCGACAAGTGTACCGTCGAGGGTCGTGACACCCACGCCGGCCTCGACTCCACCACCTACGAGGCCAACTACACCCCATCAGGCAGCCGCCACTCATGGGCTAGCTGCGAAGCAACCTGTTAAAGTTATGAAGACTGTGAGTTCCTCGACTTCCACGGAGCCAGAATCCAAGCCGTCGACGAGTCAAAATCAATTTGAGAATAAGACTATTACGATCAAAATCGACCCTAATGCTTACTTGTGCGAGTGGCGGGGATGTTTAAGGTAATTTTTGATGGCGAGGAGTGAATGGAGGAAGGTTCATGAATAGAGGCAATTCGAATGCGGAATAGAATTGAAAAGTATGCTAGGGATAATGGTTTTGAATTTTCGGGTTTAATACGCATTGAGTGTAGTGAAATGACGGCGGTTTTGCAACACTCAACGCGGTTTAAACCCGAAGATTCAGAACCATTGTTCAGTTAACTCAAAACCTCAGTATGCCAGGGACTTAGGTTATGTAGAGTCGATCAGGGATTTGTAGATAGTGTTATTTTTGAGAGATAGTAACACGTTTTGGGGTGGTAAAATAACGCTGGATCTGCGGACGTTAAATTTGTTGTGCTTAACACGTTGAACGGCATCGTTATTCCGCTAGATTCGTCATTTTTACTGAAGTGAAACTTTTTCTTTGGAAATCACTATTTTTCTAATTTTCTGTTACGAAGCAGAAATTTTAAAGACACAAGTAGATGTATGGACAGCAGGACTTTTTCTTTTTAATGCCACACTTAAATATCGAATGTATTAGAACTTTCCTAAATATTGTAGTTCAAAAGTCATATGAAATTTCATTTAATTTAATGGCACCGGTCACCGGTGACCCCTATGGCATTCAAAGGGTTAAAGATATTAAATAAATACTTTGAAAAAAGAGAGATCAAGCGGCAAAGAAAATGATGAGCCCAGTAATTTGTGTATTACAAGATACACGTGAAATATGAATGTATTTCTAACACGTTGAATGCTACCGGTATTTCGGTAGCAGTATTAGTTTCTTCATTTCTACCGAAGTGAAACTTTTTCTATTAAAATCACAGCTTTACAAAGCAGAAACTTTAAAGACACAAGGAAGTATATGGACAGCTGGACTCTACCTTTCTTAGACCAACGCGTAAATATTAACTGAAGTAACAAATTCGTAAATATTACAATTTAAAGGACATATGAAATTTCAGTGAATTCAATAGCGCCGGTCACCAGTGACCCCCATGGCATTCAACGTGTTAATGAATCTACCGTACTGGTTCTCTATAACTTTGAAAAATTCTATAAAACAGCAGGAATTCGTCAGTTTGATGACTTTCGTAGATCCAGCGTTTAGTTGAACACAAGATTATAACGAAGATAGTGGGCTAAACTGATGACTGATGATGAAAATTCACTAGCGGTCACGAGTGGCACGAAACGTTAACCCTAACCGTACCCATACTTTATCGATACTTCCTCTGACCGTAGTAGATCCTGTGACCGGTTATGAAATAACAATAATACTTTTCTGTAAGAAATACAGGAGATCGTCAGCTTAGTATAGGAAGCAAAATACAAAACATTATTTACTTAATAGTACAAAAAATTGTGTATTTCTATTTCACTGAACCGGTTATTTGATCGCCTTTGATAAGGTTACTGTTAACAAGAGATACAGATATCGCGAAAACAATTAGAAGCAAGTATAGCTATTCTTTCTAGGCAGTAATGATAATTATTCTGGTACGCATTCTGAATTGCTGCTATTTACTACCTTTCCTGGTATTACCGCGTTATGCACTTTGTTCTAAACGATCATGCATCCGCAGGCAATTTAAAACGCCACACGAAGTTTACCTTCACGTGTGCGAGGCGCATTGTCCGACTGGTGGGGAAGAAATTATATGTTTGTGGGCAAGTTGCGACGCTCTGAAAAGGCGAAGATTTTCGCTAATGACGCACTTGTACGACAGGCACTGTAACGCGGAGGTAAGATCGAAGTTACTATTACTCTAATATCCTTCCTTTCATTTCTTTGCATCTTTTTATTCTGATATTTATGTTCACACTAAGATAAGAATGTCTATGATAAAGAATTCGAGTACGTTTTTTTATTATTAACACCATGCCGTCCGAGCGATAAATCGAGATTCTTCGCTTGTCGCCGGCGATTTTCGAATTTGTCGAGAAATCATAAAACGTCACGTTCTACTAATCACAATAGGTTGTAATTCTGTCCCGAAATTTTCACGAAATTTCGAGGATATGTAGCGTATTGCAGCCTATACAGAATACAAGCGATACTTTGCGACAATTTGTGATCGTGAGATAGCCTTTGCGCTGTAATAGGCAACTGTCTTAACCCTTTGCACTCGGAGCCATTCCTGACGCTATCTACCAGCAACTCGGCGGTAATTTACGATTTTCTGCCTTTTGCCATTTCAATAGAAAACTTCAGGAAAACATACATTTCGTAAAATGTTGCGGTGCAATAAGGTCATTCTCCGTAGTCACAAATATACGGTCCTACTCTAAATTAATCCCGGACAAGCCCCCAAAGAATATAGGTACTCGTCTAAGAAAAAACCGAATAGTTTCCCTTAAATTAACACTGCAACTACCGGCGTTAAATCTATTATATTTCAATAAATTAAATAAGTAATTTGAGAAAAGAGGAATCAAGAGGCGGGAAAGATGATCAATTCGGTCATTTATGTTTTATGAGTTGGACGTAGAATATTTCTCCTATGACTCTCCTATAAACTTCGAGAATTTTTGGAAAAAATTGTATATCAGTCATTTTGACTGGCTTGGTAGTTCTAGTGTTAACTAATGATATCGTAGCCTAGAAACTTAACTGAACGCGTGTAATTAAAACAAGGTCACTAACTTTATTAGATATATACAAATATAAAACAACAAAACTCATTGACATTAACTAACTCTAAAATAACTCTAAATAATATAAAACTTTCCAAATCTCTCTCCACTCGCGCCTTGTACTTCACTCTCGAGACTCTCGACTCTTCCAGAATTCACACTCGCATCCACCCTCGATGCTCTTCTTCACAGCATACATTCTTCGTCTTTCTCACAGCATTTATTCTCTGTTGCACTCACTCATTTTCTCCACATCCATAGACTAAACATTCACACTACCTCTAACATTCGTCGCCTTTCAAATCACGCACTCTAAACATCCCCTCTCGCTTGTATACAATCCATCCACACTCACCGATTCTAAAAATTAAAACTATTTATTAGTATAAAAATTCCGCTCCTACATTATTATATATTAATCATTAGTGTGTGTGTGCATTATTAATTTTTTATTTAAAATCATTACGGATCCTGACAACATCCACCACTTAGTTTTATCCACGCCTACACATTACACATCCAAATTCTATCCTTCCTTTTCTTTAATCGAATCCTACTACATAATTAACCCTTTGCGCTCCGAATTATTTCACTAGCTTTTCGTCAAATAACCAAAGATAGTCTCGGAAAAATGTCTAACGTTGATCACTCATTTTAAATTAATATTAAATACAATTGTAGATACCGCGGGATGTTTATGCTAAGATGCAAAATTATAGTTGATTTCGAAAAGTCGATAATTAATAGATGAAACGTTGAGTGCCATTTCGAGAATGCCGTGTCGAGTGTAGCTCGACATAGGAGTGCAAAGGGTTAAAGTAAACTGGGTGAAAAAAGTATTTCATCGATTCTTCCCGTATTTACTAAATAAACATTCCGTTCCTACATTAATAAACTCGAATGTCAAAGGGTTAAAACTCGAACATCCGAGTGCAAAGGGTTAAAATTTTAGCGTGGCACCAACACGGTGTCACCGGCATTTCTTCGACATTTCCGTATGACACCAACGTGGTGTCGCCGGACGGCATGGTGTTAAGATGACGTAGAAAATGCTTTTAGCCAAAACACGCTATCATTAACAAATATTATATGATTTAGAACAAATTAATTTCAACCAAGCGATAAGAAATTGACAAGGTAATTCTAACAGCACAGTTCATAAAAAATTCTTTTATAACTGTAACTATATATCTCTCAATCACTACTCGAACTTGAAATTCCCTTTGACAGTAGTTCAATTAATTGGAATTCAATTAAATTTCCAGACAATGTCGCTGAGGAGGAAGCAACTAACTGTAACCGGAAAAACCGAGGTTTCCACGTTGACGCCTCCGACGCCGCATCATCCTGGATATGCACCTAACGCAGCATTCCACGCTATTAAACGGCATGCTTTGGAATTCGTCAATCCAAAAGAATTAATGGTATGTATTACCATGGAATTACAATGATCCTATACATCGTTAAATCCTTCACGGTCTCACATTGAACAACACCGTGTACTTTGTAAATTTTACGAAAAAGAGAATCTATCGATACCGAGTTATTCCGGATGAAAAATGTCTTTCGAAGAACAATGTGAAATCGCACAGGAATTACAATAGGTCGGATAGTATCCTGACGAAAACGAGCAAGCACAAACTTCTCTGTTATGGTGGTAATTTAAACGAAAAGTGTCACGCGCGATACTATTTCAATGTCGGAACTTACAAGGAAATATATCGTAATGCTTAGGTCTATATTGCCATTTCGGAGAGTTCTCAATGTATCATCCCGTGGTACTTCGATTCTGTCGAAACTTTAATCTATTAATATATAATGAAATTTGTTATTCTCCTGGCAAAGCAGCAAAGGCCAACCAAGCCCGCTGCAGCCACCTCAAGCTCTTCTTCCCCCAGACCTGGGCAAAATCCTCCACCAGAACAGGTAAAAACGTGTTCAAAATTGAAAGCAAAAAAGGAATTCACGATACACAGCCACAGCTCTTGTGCGCTGCCCCTGCCGCCTTTTATTTTCTTGCGCTTTATTTTCTTTTTTTATTTCAGCACCGTATATTTTTCCTTTTTTTTAACTCTCTTTCTGTCTGTCTCTCTCTCTCTCTCTCTCTCTCACTGTCTTTCTCACTGTCTCTCTTTAACGTTTATCTTCCCGAAAGTGTTTATTTCAGCATGAATTTTTGGATTTTATCTTCATTTGGTAGCTAGCGTGTCGCTGTAATTTATTTATATGTTTTTTTTTTTTTACACGCAGTTAGACTGTTCGAGATGAACGGGGTGTTGGCATAATGTTTATTTAAACAACATAACGTAGAACGTTTGTTGTGCTTACCACATACGATTATGTTACTTTAATCATCGATCATTGCGTTCGGAGTTTAACGTAGAATTTAAGGTATAATTGTTGCGCTTGGGTTTTACGATACGAGTCTATCATCGTTCAGGAATCATTGCTTTCTGTGGCGCACTAAAATTTCGGAAGATAATTGAATCTATGACAACAGAGACTTGAGAACAGAAGTTTGGAGTTGGAAGAAACTTGGAAGATTAGAATATTACGATTTTCATTGCTTAACGCTAGAACTACCGGCATATCTGTTACACGTAAATATACGGAAGAGATGTTTCGGAAAATGAGAACTAAAAAGATGAAACCGATGATTAATTAGGTGATTTAGGTTTTATCGGATCGAAGTGGAATATTTGTGTCTCCCTTAGCGATTTTTGTTTAGAAAAAGTAGGAATCGGTTATTTCAAATGCCTTGGTAGTTTTAGTGGTAAGATACGAGTTTCTTTTATTGTACTGCCATGTAATTAATTAAAATGTTCACGTTTACTTTAATTTATTTGATATCCGATGCCAGTATGGAGTAGCAAGTAAAAAATGGTCAAGAAATGCTTTCACGGGAGATGATCATTGTCATTGTATTCATGTAGCATGCTGTAACTAATTTTGCAGTATATTATCTTTTGTTATCATTGAAAAATGTACATACAAGTTTTCATGATCGAAGAATTTAGTATATTGCACGTTTGGACGAAGAAGTAGCTCAGTGTTTGTCGCATTGAAACGAGGAGATGGAAAAAGTAATTGCAAACACAATACATGGATTATGGTTCACAAATTCCTTTTTTTTCGACCTGATTTTTAACGATGGTCTCGTGCGATCATTTTTTATTCTAAGTTTGTATATTTTACCGGAAGTTGTACCTTACTAATGTATAAAGCTATCGCCATTAATTAATTGGAGCATCATTAAGTATTTATCACGCGTGTGTCCAATATGTGCAGAGTGTCTGATGTTTTTCTAGCCAAATTGACGAAAGATGCTGCTCTAATAAAAGGAAAAGAAGATAATACGAATGAATTCCAAAAATTTCAATGATATTAGAAACAATTCGAAATTTCTTGAAAACAATACAGCCATTCGGATAATTATGACTTTGGTCCAAGTAAAAAAATTCTTCATTTTGAGAGATTCAAATTTGTGCTGAGATTTGAACTGAATTTTAGTGAGAGAAGTTTGCATTTTGTTAAATTTTTTATCATTTCAACAAAGTGGTTCAACCATATTGTAGATCGCTGCAACGTAAAGGAACTGATAAGTTCAATTTTTTTAATTTACGATTAAGGCAAATGCAATAAACGCATATTTCAGTATTCTTTAAACGTTTATATGCAAAAAAATTCGACATATACGACTTTCTTTCATGTAAGAGGTATTTTACATTTTCGCTTGGACACACGAGCCGTTTATTTTGAAAGTGGGATAAGTCAGTTTCTTTTTAAATCGAGATACGTGACACGTTCCACGCCGACTAAATATCAGCCGCTGCAAGATAATGCCGGCTTCAAATTTATTATATTTGATAATGTTCCCATTTTAGTCAGTGTAAAATTGAAATGCATTAAATAATGCACCATTCAAAATAAATAATTCTTCCTGCTTTATCCACTTTACAGCTTTTTTCAAGACAGAATAATATGACAAATACTGATTGGCCAAACCTACATCCGTCATATATTTGAAATCCTGCATTTTCGCGCGACTTTTGTGTTTGAACCTGTTTAAAAATATTGAAGCCAATTTTCGAGGAGATTTACTTGTATCTGGTATCTTCGATACTTACATTTTTCTCAATATGAATAATTTCGTATAGTCATAGAAAAATCATGATTTTTCCTTACAGTAAAGTGATTTAAACCACTTTTAAAATAAACGTCTCGCATGAATCCACAATTCCGCTAAAGAAACTTTAGACAGTCTGCATTGAACCCAAAGTTTGATTATCTTTTAGTTGTTTTTTCGGTTTTTACCCAAAGTGTGTGATGTCATTCTCCCCTGACTTTGAATTCTCTGTTTTTTTTCCATAGGATGACAACGAAGGTCCAGTGACCAAAAGTATTCGCTTGACTGCAGCTCTTATTCTTAGAAACCTAGTCATATATTCAACACATGGCAGAAGGTAAGATTTTACTTGACTTATGTAAATTACATTTTACTTGAATAGTACTTGGGAAATACAGTAAAACCGTGTATAATGCAGAGTTCTTGCGTTAAACCAGTCAAGTGGTTACACGTATATACACGTCATACGGTTGGCGCGACCCAGTGGATAAGATTTGCTTGTTTCGAATTTTAACTCTTTGCACTCGGATGTCCCGTCTGAGGGAGTTTATTGGTGATTACGGAGGATGCACTTACTGCATCGCAACATTTTAAGAAATGCACGCTTCCCGGAAGCTCTTTATTAAAATAGCACAAGATAGTAAATCTTGTTAAGTGCCACCGAGCTGCTGATAGACGTCAGGAACGTCCCTGACTGCAAAGGGTTAATTTAACCCCTTGCCCTACGATTTCTTTTGTGACTGCCTCCGTAATAATTGGAAATTAAGTTGCTAAAATAAAAATATGATAGTGATTCCTGATATATTTTAGAATTTAACGCAATATTAACAACGTAGAAATAATATTATTGTGTCGTCTTCCACTGATATTTTCAAATTGATCATTTTTGAGAAGTTTCAAAATTTCCTGTTCCATCAACCGCATCACAGGTGTCACTCGTAGGGTAAAATGTTAACACGTTGAGCGCGACGTCGGTCCCCGGGGACTGACAGTGATCTTTTCGTTTGGGTGGCGTTGATTCGTGGGACTGACAGGAAACTTTTTGTTTTCACGACATCGGTCCATGGGACCGGTATGCACCATTATCAAGGTTGTACAATAAATGTAGTAATTTTAACGAAGTTTATTAAAACATCTTAGGCAAAGATGTGGTTTAGATTTACACAGATTACAGAAGAGGTAACGACCTGTTTAGTCCATTTTCTAGCAAAATTACATTTATTTTATAACCTTAATAATGGTGCATAGCAGTCCCATGCACCGATGTCGTCAAAACACGAAGTTTGCTGTCAGTCCCACAAACCAACGCTGGCCAAACGAAAAATCCACTGTCACTTCCTGGGAACTGACGCCGCCTCAACGGAAAGTTCACTGTCAGTCCACAGGGACCGACGTCGCGCTCAACGTGATAACGCTTTTAATGTTTCAACCACTGTTTCAAGTAACAGGGGTCACTAATGACGGTTTAGTGTGCAAATTATATTAGTTTTTAAGTAGTATATTCCCTGGGGCGTTTAAATGTCCCAATGCGGAAACACCTGCATGCGGAAAGTGCACCACTTGGCTGGTTAATTGAGGCCCCACTGTATAATTCAGTGGTGGGGAAACTACACCCGCGGATTTTAATACTAAACGTACCGGTACTTTATGCATACTTATTCCGACCGTAGCCTATCATTTGGACGGTTATGAAATGACGATTATATTTTTCCGAAAGAAATGTAGGATATTATAAATTTAATATAGAAAAGAATACAGAAAGCAGCCTTTAGTTAACCCCTTGCCGTACAATAACAAGTGGCACTCGTGATTCGGTAAATTGGATAGGAAATTTTCAAATTTTGCAAAGCTTATGAAATTGAAAATATCAGTGAGACGCGACAGGATAACATTATTGCTATAATATTAACACTTAACGAACGAGCGCATTTTTCTAGAACAATGACCGGTAGATCGACGGAATTTTAACAAATTAATTGCTTCATTATTACAACGAGGAAAAGTGCATAATTAATATCGCCTCCTTCTCGTCTAACGTCTCTAATGCATGGATATTTGCAGCTGCGGCACAGTGGTTAAGAATCACTGTTGCATTCAAACTGAATTCGACCGCACACCTTATAAATACAATACCTGAGACATACTCAGACCCAAACAGAAATTCACCTCGATATCTAAAAGCTATACAGTAACGAAGATCCTAATTAACAATGCGTTTCTAATTTCCAGGCATCTTAGAGCATACGAACCACACTTGGCAGGCGTGGCATTAAGTAACGTCGAATCATCGAGAACAATCGCACAAGTCTTGTACGACATGAACGATCAAGGCAGCAGTAGCCATAGGTGACCTCTTGAATCAGGCCTCTAAGAAAGCTCTTTAATCTTCTTGCGAGCAGCGATCAACTTGTTTATTTTGAATTTGTAGTGTAAAGTGAGAGAAAACAGGAAGTATAATGTATGGTATGAGATTTCTTGCAATAAATTGCAGAAAAGTGTGCTTGTGCGTTAAAACGGGGGAAAAAAATTGTTGGGGAATGTGGGGGGGTTTGTAAAAAAATCGTAAGTAACCGGAAATAAGAGAAAGGGAATGGAAGGAAAGCGAGAGATGACGGACCGGAAGAGGATGACGGCAATGTTCCATATAATAAAGAGGCCTATAAACTTACTAGGCAAAAGTCGATTTGCCGATTTAGACTATAATAATAACTGTACTGTAACTATAGTGACACGAACGAAAGACAGTAGTTGAAGTGATGCAGAACAGTGATAAAAAGAACGAGAATAATATTTCAGATTTAATATTAATATTTATTTTCTCAACAAGAAGCGAAGAAATGTTTTTAGTAAACGTGTACAAAAAACGGCGAAGAAAATACTTTATGGACGTTATAGTTAATTACAATCAATATTATTATTATTATATTATTATATTATATTATATTATTATTATTATAATTATTATTATTAATTATTAATATTATTATTGTATGTTTTTTCATAAGTCACCAAGAAAAACCTAGGATGTAAAGAAACCTTTTTATCAAATGTATTTGTTAGGAATTTATGATTTTTCGCTTATAATTGCATATTGCAATTACATGGCTATATTATCTCGTCTCTCTTTGTTTTATTATCGAGTAATCATAAAACTGTCAGAAGTTGGTAAGGCATCGCACCGCAGCACATTGCATTGGGAAATATCAAGGGCGAAATCCGTCTTTGCATAAATCTAAGGAAAAAAACAAAAAAAAAAAAACGTCTACTTTAGAGAAACAGTCTTTTAGCTCGACAACTCCCTAGCCGTTTCGACTTCTGTAACTTAATCAGATATTCGTAGGAAGAAATTTTTTGTACTTCTTCGGCGAGCCGACTGTATCACTTAACGAATTCATTTTATAAGAACTTTGTCATTTCTGTGCGTCGAATGAAACCGCGAACAATCGAGATTTAACGAAGCGCGAGAATGATTTTTTCACGAAGCATCAGGCGTTTGATTACCTCGTCGACGAGTCTTAACGAATCGCTTTCGAGTTTCATTTTGTATTTAGGTGTACATATGTCTTGCGATGGAAAATAAAGGCCTAACGCGTCGCTCGAATCGGTGATTTTCAAAATTTTAACACTCTTGAAATGAAGAAAACGCGAAAGGACAAATTCGTCCTATAGAATCGAGAGTCGTTTTTTTTTTAAATCGTTCGAATTTTGTATGGATTGTTTTTTCTAGAAATTTTCAACGAATTCGCGGTTGCCAGTTTGTTTCTGAGGTTTGCCGAAAATTAACGGCACCCTTCGACATTTGAAAATCACCGATGCAAAATGAATTTTCCTTTCTTCGTAGAGGAAAAACGAGAATTTAAAAAAATGATGTCCTTCGACTCGTCGTTACCAGACTCGTATCGTTCTTTTATCATTTGACTTTGTAAAATTGAAATTCGACCATGATGCTTCAAACGAGTCTACGTGAAATTAAAGAAAAATATGCCGTCATATCGCAGTAAAATAGAAAGTGAAAGGGTAAACTATTAGAGAATTAATTAAAGTCAATCATCAAGGTCGCAAAATGACAAAGTTTCATTTTTCTCTGCGCGATACCTTTGCTCGTTGCTTCAACGTAAATCGCAGTGAAATGTTATCGAAGTCTCTTTGTATTATAGGCTGTACAAAAAAAACTGAAAGAAAGAAAGAAAGAAACCAAGAAAGAAGTCTACCATAAAATGGTAATAATTTCAGTTGTTGTTCCATGGAAATCGAGGAGGATAGATCGACCAAACATTTTTCCTTTCATGCGTTTGTTTCGTCTTTTTGTGACAAAATTGTCATCGTGATTCACGTTAACGGGAGAGATATTTCATTTTTTTCCCTTCTTAACGTTTACCGAGTGAAATTCTTGTTCAACCGATCGTCGCCATGGCGATCACGATTTTCGCGGGAAATATGAAATTGCATTTAAGTATCATTCGTCGAATCACATCAAATCGCTCGAGTGACGTCGTGTAAAATTAAGAACGAAAAAAAATTGAATATATATATATATTATTATATATATAATTATACATACTTGTACATAATACCTGTATTTCATTCGCGATGTTAAGGAGCACCGTGTAAATTTCTTAAGATTGTAAGGTTAAACGTTTGGCAAGACGAGGAAAAAAAAAGGAGAGGGAAAGAGAAATTTCTGTATTATAAATAGATGACGAAAAGACCGTAGAAGTTTGTAAGGTATGGATTTTTGTAACTATTTGACTGGTACGGTGAATATCGAAACAAACTGGCTGGCACCGATGAAAAATAGAAGATTCGGAGACAATGGAGAATCGGTGAAATTTTGACAATGGTCCTTGTGCGAGCCTCTATTATGTATTTTATATATAAATATATATATATATAAATCAAGTTTAACAGCCGAACGTTGAGAAGGAAGATCTTTTGAGAGGCTTTTTATTTTTATTATTTGTAATTACCTAGTTTACATGTTCACCGTTTCGTACCGATCATCGAGATCCATAAACGACGTCTGTGTAAAGGAATAAAAGAATGATATAATAAATCGCTAAATACGAAGGAGAAGTATTACAAGAAGAAACGTACGATTATCTTCGATGTTTATTCCGCCATTGTGATTTCTATAAGAAAACTGAAAGTCTTTTCAGTTCTATGAAACTGAAAGTCTTCTTGGTTCTATAAAACTGAAAGTACTTTTTCAATTTTTTTCTTTTACGGACATATGAATTGCAAAGAATAGGTTTGACTGCCAATTTATATTGTTTTTGGTATTAACTTATAGCAGATTCAATTTGTTTGTTACATCGCCGTTGAACTTTCAAACGTGCTGAAAAGAAATTCAACTTTTGAAAGTAGTATCGCATCTTTGTTAGAAGTTTTAATATTTTATCGATTCTAAGTAAAAAGTTATTTGATTTGTTCCTAAATTCGATTGCAATGATTAATTTAAAAGAAATGGGAAGTGGAACGCTCGAACAGTGGTTCTCAAACTTTGTTAGGATTTCTTGTGTGACGATCTTTTCACAATTTTTTTAGACTGCTCATGGACTCTTTAAAATTAATTATAATTAACATGTAGGCCACTGTTACCAAAACATTTTTCGACAAACAATTATGTGTTCAAAAAGTGTCAAATCTTAGTCATTAAATGTACATTCAATGGAATAGGTGCATCTGCTTTGCGTGCACCAGCCTAAAATTTCAACTAAATCCCCTGCAGGCCCCTTCGCGGTCCCCTAATGCAGTGGCCAACTTCTGTACATATATGATCGACTTTTTTCTCAAAAATGCGTCACGATCTAGCTACCAAAATAATAATTAACACATTTAGACTTCTGTATTGTGTACTAATAAGTGATAACGGGGGAGGGGGTCTGAAATCGTGATAAAATCGTCTCCTGTAGAATGTGTTCAATGAAAAATCGCATCGCGATCAACTTGTTGGCCACCCTTGTCCTAGAGGCTCGCATATCCTTTCGTTAATTATCCTTTGTTTATTGAGGACTCCCAATTTGTACAGTATCACGTATCAATAAACAAATTAAAAAAAGGGTTGCGGATCCTGGTTTGAGAAACACTGCGCTAGAACTTAATAGATGAAGGCTTCCCCCGCCAAGTTCAATTAGCGCATTGTCTCATGTGCAGAATAAGGTATGGTATCTCATTATTGATTTAAAGAATTAAGTGAACTTTTTTTTCATTTAAAATTTGCTCATCAAGTCTATATTAGCATCTTAAAGTTAGCTCGGACTAGTTTAGTTTTATTTTGAACAGAGATTTTATTTTTATTTGGGAAACTTAAGTCAGTCTATTCTTTTTTTAAGTCCATTAACTGCTATCATTATTTGAGATGTTTACAAAATGTGCATTTTACGAAAATATAAGTATATTTATAACTGTTAAACCCAAAAATGAGACTCTACTTGAACGTTTGATTGGCAGATGGCGCAATAGCATCTTTGCTGTTGAGTAGTTACAAGGGAAGTTTGGGAACTGATACACTTCGATTTTGATGAAATTTTGCATAAATATTTATTAGACCTACATAAGAAAATCGCTGGAATTCGTTCGTGCCCGTTTATAATTCTAAGGGAGATATCAAGTGTGGCCCCCTTTTAAGGTAGGTCCCGTCTGTCCACTACCATCCACTACCTGTCCTGCCAGTTTCCCGCCTGTTCTGCCTCTCTCCTGTCTCTCTCACGCCTGTCCTGCCCCTCGCCTGCCTCTCTCATGCCTGTCCTGCCCATCGTTTCCAAAAAAAGTGATTTACAAAAACGATTTCTGAGAAAATTAACGTCGAGAACGTGGGCTGATATGATTTTGACATATCTCCGATCGTATTTGAGCAAAGTCACATATTCGTGACTCCGGCCGATAACTCACGGGCACTTTAAAGAACATTTGAAGGTCAAATTTGAGCTTGCAAGCTCACGCATGGTCGCTCAAACTGAAAGCTCGATGTGAATTTCGACTGAATTCCAAATTTACTCCGCCAAAAAAATGAGCTTTTGAGCTATGAGCCCGCAGGTGTTAAGATTTTGAGCCATTTCCCCGAGTTTTTTTTGCGAAATTTGGTCAAAATCCGAGTGAGCTGTTAGTTTGAGCGACAACTGACCTTGCAAATTCACTTGTGATCGCTCAAACTAAAAGCTCACTCAAATTTTTGACTGAACGCCAAATTTACTCCATCGGAATGACCTTTTGAGCTATGAGCGCGGAGATGTTGAGCTTTTGAGCCATTTTTCCGAGTTTTTCGCGAAATTTCGTCAAAATCCGCGTGAGCTTTTAGTTTGAGCAACCGTACTTAACCACTTGCGCTATAAAGACGTGCGTGGCACGTCTTTATAGCGCAAGTGGTTAAGCTTGCAAGCTCAAACTTGACCTTCAAATGCCCTTCAAAATCATATGAGCTCACGTTCCCGGCGGTAATTTTCCCGGAAATTGTTTTTGAAACAACGCTTTGGGTATGACAGAGGTAGGATGGGCAGGACAGGTAGGAGACAGACAGTACCAATCTCAAAGAGAGGCCTCCCTTAAAGTTGAAAATGGGCACGAACGTATTCCCGCTATCTTCTTAGAAATATCTAACTAATATTTATGCAAATTTTCATAAAAATCGGAGAGTATCAGTTCCCCAACTTCCCTTGTTAGCAATGCTAAACTAATCTGCCCGTAGAGTCGGTAATATCTTTATTCATTTTCTCAGCGTGATTAAAACTACAGTCTGAAGTAATTTACATCGGAACCACTATGGCTATAATGTCGCAAATTTGAATTCACTAATGAATTCCTAGCCTTTAACGCAATAGGCTCCGATAGTGCGTTTTCACGAGCAATAAAAATATTTTAATAACGTTTCGAAGTAATATAGTAGTTTCTGCTGGCAGAATAAGATAGAATTATTTTATTGATTCATTAGAAACTACATATTTGTGTCGCAGAAACACATGAACGATACAGTGACAGTCGATGTCGATATTGCTACATACAGTCTTTCTGCTGTTACATTAAAATTTTTTAATTGTTACAATCAAAGGTGCTGTTTTACAAATCATTCATCATACAGGCTATGCAATTTAATTTTATCGTAAAAACGTGCTGTTCCTAGCGTAAAATAAAATTTTCAAAAGGTTGCCATAATGGCGGCGTTGAAACTTTCTTGCAGATTTTGAAAGGCACCTTTATGAGACGTTATTCCGTCTAATTACAGCATTAGCTGGAATTAACATAGATATCTATTAAAATACTAGTTTCAAGTAATATATTATGAGACTTTCTATGTGCAAACCTTTTCGAGGCACTTTCAAATTTTTTTTTAATTTAAATTTATAATAAAAGGAAGTCAATCATTTGTTCACTTTAACACTAGAACTGCCAAAGCAGTCAAAATGACTGGCGCTGGATTTTCTAAATAAAATTGAATTCACCCTCTTAATACCTTGAGCCGATATATCAGCATTTTAATTTTCAATAAAATTATAGACTAAAAACTGAGATTCATGATACTAAAATAGAATTTTTGTATTAACTGCGATAATTACCGTAACAATAATTGATTAGAAATAAAAATTACTTTTTAAATTGCTGCTATAGAAATCTCAAGTATCGAAAGTATTATATATCAACCAAAAAGGCATATTTTTCAGGGCATTTTTGAGCGATATATAAAAATGGCAAGGTACTAAAAGAATTAAATTTGAATCGGTAGAACTTCCTTGATTTTCTACGGCTATCTTTCAAAATATAGACGATCAAATCGATCGAAGTATATTTCATCTCCTATTTCTATCATTTTAACATATTTATCTACCTAAATCTCTCCCCCTATTTTTTAATTTACTTATCGGTGGTTTTAAAATCTCAATTATTTTAATGGTACAATTCACCGGTACGCTCACATTCTTTTATAACTTACAAATACCTACATCCTTAAGAAAAATAAATATTCAACAATGCAGAATTTTGCAGAATTATTGCTGGCAGAATTACATTTGCAAAATTGTACTTCCATTGGCGTAAGCTACTTTGTATACAAATTAAATCATGTATTACATATTTTTCTAGAGACACTTTGACTTTCAATTCGTTTAACCCTTTGACTGCAAGAGGCAAGGCTCTCACAGATCCATCAATATTTACGAACGGCGTATAATTACGTTCTCACAGATGCAACAATATTTAAGGAAGACGCATAGATACGCTTTCAGAGATGCATCAATAATTATGAAAGACGTATATATACGCTCTTACAAATCCCTCAATACATACAAATGGCGTATGTATACGCTCTCACAAATCCATCGACATTTACGAAAGGCGTATATATACGCTCTCACAGATCCATCGACATTTACGAGAGGCGTATATGTGCGCTCTTGCAGGTACATCAGTATTTACGGAAGGCGTATAGATACGCTTTCAGAGATGCATCAATAATTATGAAAGACGTATATATACGCTCTCATGAATCCCTCAATACTTACAAAAGGCGTATGTATACGCTCTCACAAATCCATCGACATTTACAAAAGGCGTATATATACGCTCTCACAGATACATCGACACTTACGAGAGGCGTATATATACGCTCTCACAGGTACATCAGTATTTACGGAAGGCGTAAAGATACGATCTGAGAGATCCATCAATATTTACGGAAGATGCATAGATATGCTCTCACAGATGCATCAATAATTATGAAGGGCGCATATATACACTTTCAGTGGTACAGCAGCATTTACGGAAGGCGTATAGATACGTTCTCAGAGATCCATCAATATTTACGAAAGGCTTTCTGACAGATCTCACAGAATTTTACTAGGAATGCGCTTCAGTTGCAGTTTTATTGCTGAATATGATATCGTGCCACGTCTTTCTGTTGATTTCTCGTTGAAATGCGCCGCAGTCAAAGGGTTAAACGTTAGCTCAGGATACAAACATCTTTATTCGTCCTGGTATCATTAACATTTTCATTTTTTTTGTTCAACGTCACAGACGAAACCGAAGTTGCCGCGATAATTCGCAAATTGGACGACTGTGTAAAAACAGTTGCAAATAAATCGGGCTTATCATCGCTTCGTTTCGTCCTAGAAGACAACACGGTGTTTACATTAGTACCATCGTTCTCCAAATTACAAAATATTTCGCCCGTTTTAGATTGTACAAGATTATCGCAACATTTTAGCGATTTAACTGACGTATCGTTGATATGTTTTGATGCAGAGTTACAGGTATTTTTGTTACAAGTGTTCGACCCGGAATTTATGCTGAAATTAGAAAATTCATGCGCAGAAAGTTTCGATTGTCTCAATGAATTAGGAATCGTTTGCAATTTTCCCTTCGACGTTTTGTGTCTCGATGTTTGATCACGCAATGCAGGCGAACAAACGATGCACTTTGATCGAAATCTTCTGGGCATAGATTTTTTATACTTCAATTTTAGAAGAATATTGTTTATGTCATTCGTTAATTGCAACTCCGAATTTGATTTCTTTTCGTGTTCAGATTTTTCTTCGTACGAGTCATTGGTCGTTGAATTAATTACAGATCTTTGCAATTTTCCAGAATGAGCTGGCTCGGTTAACTTCATTTCTTCTTCAAAATGTAAATATTCTTTAGGAAAAGATTGGGTATTTGTGTCAGAAAAGGTTTGAGAATTATTTTCAATCTGTTTCTTCGACAAAGTTCTATTTTTCGGCGTAGATTCTGCAATTGGTTTCCCGCTAATTCTGGAATACTTAACAGCGGAAGAAATTGTCGAATTTACAGCAGGATCGACTTGTTTATTTTGCATCTCACTTGAATTATATTCCGAAGATTTAAAAGGCGACGAAAGTCTGCTTGCTTTTCGCGTCTCGTTATCATAAAATTCTCTCCTGGACGACAAAATTCCGTCCTGATTATTCCGACCAGCGTATGAACTACAGAATGTTCTACTTTCTTCAGACATTTCAGGAATATCGCTATATTCCAATGACTTTATCGAATTAACGCAGACTTTGAGGTTAGTCTTCTCGTCATGAAGTTGCAGTTTATCATTTTTCATTTGTGTCGCAGAGAAATCCTGTTTAAAGTGCTTTTCACATTCAATCTGTGGATTTAAATATCTATGATCCTTCATGCATACAGTTCTTTTGTGCAACACAGATTTTGCATCGCTAATTTCTCCGTTAAACTCAGATATATCTTTATTCTTCTCGATCTGCTGAACATTGATGTCTTGCACTTTTGCGTTGAAATTATCTCTCGCAATTTGCTGATTTGAGTTTGTATTTATTGTTGCAGTTGTAGGGTCTTTTTGTAAACATTCTTTATCCATCTGATTAGGTTCCTGGACGGAAACGTTCCTCTTATCAGGTTGCTGCGTCAGCTCGTCTTTCTGTTTCTGAAAACCTTTTTCATTTTCACGAAGACGTTCAGAAATCGAAGCTGGTTTTTCCCTCGTCTTCGCCTTCATTTTCATGTGTCTGTTCATAATTGTCAGCTGCTCTTCCAATTTCTTCGTGCGTTCTTTGATCTCTCTTAAAATGTTTATGAATTCTGGCCTCGTAAAGTCCAACAGATTTAGCGTACTTCCGGTAAACTCCTTTTCCGTTTCTTCATTTTGCTGGATCCCGCAGCAGGAGTATTTATCGTTCGACTTTTCTTCTTCTTCGGATCGATTTTGCCGAGTGTTTCTTGTCCTCTCGTAATTCTTCAATTTTTCTATCCCGCTTAATATCTGCGTCAACATTTCTAACGTGTTATCGGTCGAACTTCCGTCCGACACGTTGACATTTTTGGAAATATTAACATTCTTATTTGCCGAAGCGTCATTGTTATTTTGAAATTCAACGTTTATTTTAACTCTATCAGACTTTGTAGAATTTGCATTTACGATTTTATTTCCAAAAGTGTTGAAATGTTTAACTGCATTTGATTCGGGACATTTAAATGCACCATCTGCATTAGTACAAGACTCTTCCTGGATTGTTAATCCGTTTTCTCCTAATTTCACTCCATCAGAATGAATTTTTGTACTGTGAAAAAGCGGCAAATTTCTATCACGATCATTGCATTTACAAATATTGCTTTTTCTTAAATTAGAATTTTCCATTCCTTTGTGGGTAAACATTTTCTTATTTCTAGGCATCATATGAGGATTTATGGACGAAGAAAATTTTGAGGAGGCGTTTCTATGATTAATTCCTTTGGGCATGTTGCCGAAACTCGAATCAGGCACTGGAGTCGTTAAATCCGACTTGAAATCTGTTCCCGCGATATTTGAATGCTTTCTCCATCTACTTTTCGCTTCAAAATTTGATTTTACATTGGTTGGCAGAACGCCCGTAAAATCTTGTTTATTATTATTTATTTCACCGGTATTTTCCTCCATTTTTATCGCGGAAATATCCCCCCAATCTTCTTCTTTCAAATTTGACTTCGAATTCGAATTTAACAGGGTGCTTGTAGGGTTTTTCTTATTTCCAGTTACTTTATCAATATTGCTTTGCATTTTTATGCCGGAAATTTCCGGCCAATCTTTTTCTTTCAAGCTGGGCTTTGAATTCGAATTCAGCAGGGTGTTCGTAAGGTTTTTCTTATTTCCAGTTACTTTATCAACATTTCTTTGCGTTTTTATAGCGGAAATTTCTAACCAATTTTTCTCCTCGGATTTTGGTTTGACGAATTTCTGCGGCGTGCTCGCAGAATACTGTTCATTTTTATTTATTTCATTAATATTTTTTGGCATTCTTAAAGCGGACATGTTTGTCCAATCTGATTCTTTACTGGATTTTGTTAATTTACGAAAGTCAGCAGGAGTTTTCTCGGAGCCACGCATAAAATTAGGCGTTTTTTCGTCATTTTTAATTGGTTTATCATCGGTCAATACTTCCGGTTTCTTCATGGAGCTCTTTGAATGTATTGTTTTCAAAGGCGCGCAAATAGTTAGATAAGGCACCTTTCTTTCCACTAAATTATCCGATGCCATAAATTTGTCAAAAAACACCTCGTTGCCCTTCAGATTTTCCAATTTCCTTGCGATTCCATTATTCGTAATTCTTTGTAATCTCGCCTTGTCGAGCAATCGAACAGGATAATAAGATTGTTGATCGTTCCAATTTGAAATTCTTGATAAATTTAAATCTTTCACATCGCTTACAATTATTCTTTCATTATTACAATCATAATTTCTCCTCTCGCGGTGAGAGTCAATATTTCCCGTCGAATTCATTTTATATTTCTTGCCATCATAATTCTTCTCAGTTGACTCATTCGCATCAGCGATATTCAATGAAACAATGTTTTTAGATAAACCTTCGTTAAACCGGGATATCGTATTTGTATTTTTATTAAATTCTTCGGAATTTAGTATAATGTTGATGCAACGGACGTCATTATTTACACCGGAATTCTTGCATATTTTATTCTTATCCTTTAAACATCCGTTATCGATCTTCCCGTTGATCGTACATCCATCATTGACTGCATGAAATCCGCCTGCTCCTTTTATCCTGCTTCCGATGGCCGGAAGTGCACCGTGTTCTCTGTTTCTCTCTTCCTGCAAATATCTGACGATCAGGGCACATTAAACGGTACTTCAAATTACCACATTCAAATCTACGTTAAAACTGTCGGGCGTTGAGTTTAAAGACCTGCAAAAAAAATAAAATAAACGTAGCTAAGTGAATTGCGATTGGAGCATTTAAACTAATTTATATCTTGTTTATTCGAAAGTTTCACAGACCAATTCGATTAACTCCACTCTTTTTGAATTTTTGTAAATTGAAGTTTCAAAGCACTCGATTGAATTCTAACTTTTTACATTTATAATAAGTTTCCTTATTATTACGTTTATAATAAGTTTCATCATTTCTACTGAAGTGAAGGTTTTTCTATTAAAATCACATCTTTGTAAAGCAGAAACTTCAAAGCAGAGATGGATATATATTCAGCAGAACTTTATCTTTTTAACGGCAATATTTAAATACTGAATATATTACAAAATTCGTAAATATTGCAATTTCAAAGTCATACGAAATTTCATGATCAATAGCGCCGGTCACCAGTGACCCCCATGGCAGTCAACGTGTTAATAACAGCGATTAACACAATTAAATGACGAAATTTATTTGGCCATGGAATAACAAATGATTGATTTCAGAAGTAAATCTAATTAACTCCAAGGTGATTCGACCTCATTCATTTTATATTTCGTGAGATTAAAGCTACATGCAATTATACATTCTGCGATATTTATTTGTATTTGCATTTTACGGAGTTAATCGATTTAGCAAGTGTTTTCATTTGCCGCATAAAACAATATAATTTTTTTTTCTATCAGAAGAAAAAGATAGCGGATTTCTTCGTCAGAAATGCAAAGCAAGAAATTCAGTCCGTGCAAAAAGATTGTATTTTATATAAAACAAGCGTAACATCACAGCCAGCTGAGAATAATATTTCAAAGTGTCTTTGCGGTTTTGCAAAACATATCGTTGAAATGACTAAATACATTAACGCTAGAACTACCGGCGTTGAATCAATTAAATTTAAATATATTAAATAATTACTTTACAAAACGGGGAAGTAAAAGGTTAAAAAGATGATCGATTTAGTAATTTATGTTTTATAAGATAGACGTACGATATCTGCTCTACAGCTCTCCGGTAAACTTGGAGAATTTTTATAAACAACGAACCAGTTATTTTGACTGTCTTGGTAGTTCTAGCGTTAAAACGTTAGAAAATAAGAATAGATTAAAATATTGTTCTCTAATCAGTGATCATTGGGGTGTTCTTTATTTTCAAAATGATTTGAAATCCGCGAGATCTCCGCTTCTTTATTCGGCATTATTGGTAATTTGTTCGGTGATCCGTTCTGCAAGGTGTTTCTGGAGGGCAAACATTTGCAATCCAATGGAAAAGAGCGCCCCTCGTTTTGGGATCTTAATCCAATTGAACTACGTGCACGGCTAATGTTTGGAATCGCGGTGTACGGTTTCTTCAACCAGTCTACTTGCCTGGCAGACATTCAATTTGGCAATTATAATTCGTAATGAGGATTCTTGTCGCTTGAAGTGGTGGTCCAAGATTCATAGTACAGATTAAAAATGAAATTGCGATTATAGAGTGCAGTTTTGTCGTACTGTTACGACAAAGAGAAATTCCGAGCTTCAGAAAAGAAGATATGTACCAAAATTTTTATTGTTATGGGGTTAGAATCTGTAAAATTGTGCGGCTGCCGTTATTAACGCATGCGCATCGGGCTATTTTTCAAAAACTTTTCATATAAATCGGGAATAAAAGGAGAATTCCCGTTTCCCGATGCGAATGTGTCAACACTGGAACCACGGGCATTAAACTTTTTATATTTAAATATATTAAATAAATACATTGAAAAAAGGAATCATGCGACACCAGGGCCGGATTTTTCCTATAGGCTAACTAGGCTTCAGCCTACGGCCTCAAGATCAAGAGGGGCCTACATTCAAATTGTTAGTAAAATTAAAATTACTCTATCCTAAAAACAGTGAACACTAAAACACTGGACCGAAAATAAGGAGAAATTCTACGCATATGACTAATAAACAAACATAAAAATGTTTAATCTTCCAGTTAGTACCAATAACAACATGTTTCATTTAATATATTGATATATATCACAGTAATGATGTATTGTATTATCTCTCGTGTAATTTACAAATTTAAAAATGAGAGGTGAAAGGGCCTCATAAGTGGAATAGCCTAGGGACTCTTTTCATCTAAATCCGGCACTGTGCGACACCGAAGATTATGAATTAAGTAATTTGTGTATCATAAGATACACGCGGAGTATATACTGTACTGCTTCGCTATAAGTTCGAAAAGTTTTCATAAAAAAAAAGTGTTGACCTTTAAACTTCCTCTATGCCTTCACCAGCTCAAAAAATGTTTGTATCACGATATGTCCCCCTCTATGCGGTGCAAGTTTTGTATATAACATTTTTTCACATTATTACAAACAACGGAAATATTCAAGGTGGACAGAGATCGCGCTCCACCCAGTATATACGGTCTCACAAGAATCGTCACGACTGTTCTGCACCAAATACCGATGAAAAAGCGATAAACATATTTGTGATAACGTAGATCAACTGAAAAACTAAATACTACACGAACGAACTTTAATTCATAATGCAATTTCGTGTTTTGTAAAAGTCTTTCCTCCATTTTTCCCTTTTCGTTCTATGAATTTTGGACCACCCTGTACAATCTCTACCTGTGTGTAGTTGTGCCATTCCACTCGTTATGATGACGGATATTGGAACGTGCTGATTGCGTGGGATTTTGTGGGGATTCTTGATGAAGGAGAGTAATCGAGGAACCTTCCGAATGTCTGAGGAGAAAGGGGCGGTGCAATCATGCATATAAATTACTTGGATGCAGTTCCAATATGAAATGCTAACCATTTGCACTCCGAATCATTTTTACTATGAGCTATAAAGTTGCTACGAAACTATTTACTATTGTGCGAGTGCACATCTGTGGAGAATTGAAAATCTTGCTTTGTCATTAACCCCTTGCCTTACGATTTCTTTTGCGACTGTGCGTGCAATAATTCAGAATTAAATTGCTACAATGAAAATTTATCAGTGATTCCTGATATATCTTACAATTTAACGCAATATTGACACGTTGACTGCCGTGGGGGTCACCGGTGACCGGTGCTATTGACCTCAATGAAATTTCATATGACTTTTAAATTACAATATTTACGAATTTCGTCACATATTCAATATTTAAATATTGGCGTTAAAAAGATAAAGTTCCGCTGAATATATATTTATCTGCATCTTTGAAGTTTCTGCATTACAAAGGTGTTATTTTAATAGAAAAAGTCTCGCTTCGGTAGAAACGATAAAACTAGCGAAATTCCGGTGGCGTTCAACGTGTTAATAACACAGAAATAATTTTATTGTGTTGTGTTCCACTGATATCTTCAATTTCATTATTTTTGGGAAGCTTTAAAATTTCTTATTCAATCTACCGCATCACGAGTGTCACTCGTTATTATAGGCCAAGTGGTTAAAGCGAAGCGTATACATTTTAAAATTACGTTTCATAATATAAAAAATATAAAAATACATCGAATTTACCTGACAACGGAGTTATCAGCTTCTATCACAATGTCGCCGTTGCGATGACAACGGAGTGCAAAGAGTTAAATTTATTGGAGTTGAATCTAAGTTTGACTTTCGTAGAATTCTGTGATTATGGAGTACTTCTTGGTAGGATTTCTGTGTTTAGCGTACTTTAGATTTTGCGCCCAAGTCATTTTAACTTTACGTGAATTATAGAAGAATTTCGGAAATGTGTTTTTAAGTTCTCAACGTGTAATAAGAAATATAGGGATGAATAATACACATGCCATACTTTATAATAACAGAAAATTGACATGATTCTCTGGATAATTGCCAATTAAAATTTGTATCGAAGATTTTCTGTTAAAACATTAATTAGCGGAATACCTGCGACTTTCTTCGTCTTTTCTCGCACGATCAAATCTCTCATTCGTGACTTGTCTTCGAAGCTCGCTGATTTGCTTGCTGTATTCTGCAGCTTGATTTTGGTATTGTCTAAGTTCCGCCGATTCTGCTGACCTGCAATATGAAAAACTTGAAATTAATATTCTAAAGGAGCAGCTGAACAATGAAATTAAAGGAAATAATAAATTTGAATTTTGACCGAGGTTAAATTAAAAAATGTACATTTCGCAAAGTATTATACGTCGTATGGACGAATTTATGAAAACGTGATTTGTACTTACAGTCTGCTTTGAAGCTCGGATATTTTTTGTCTCATTCTTGACATCTCGTTCTGTAGTTCCTGATTATTAGTTTGCGCATTTATAGATTCTTGTCTGGCTTGGTCCAGAAGAGTTTCGAGACGTTCCACTGTCGCGCGATCTCGATTCATTTGATCCTGAATCACTCCCTGCTCTGCTTTCATTCTGGCGATTTGGGCGTCAAACTAAACAATAAAATATGCACATTATAATTTTTTAAATATCCTAAATGTTAGAATTTGCTAGCTTTCTCTGCGTTAGAGATAGTGATGTATTCATTTTTTCATATAACAGGCTGTTTGCCGACATTCATAAATTTATTTGTAACGCGTACAGTAAAACATATCGAATATAACTCGCAGTTGATTGCTTTCTATTTAAAATCATGTAAGGAATTTTATAATATTATCAGCGATTATTAAGAACTCCTTTTAGAAATCTTTTCTATAGTATTTATTAAACTTCGTTGTATATTATTTATATGCAAGCCTTTAAACAAGCACGATTTATTATTGAAACATACGAAATAAAGATTTCTTGGAAGATTAAATTTCTTTTTTAGAAAATATAAAAGGAAGACGGAAGGAAATTCAAAGGAGTGTATTTATTTAGTAATTGCGGAAGAGAATCATTCTCTTTTATTGTTAATTCGCAAGCAAATATATCTACCTGTGACTTGAGCGTATCTTTATCATCGAGCTGCAGCATAAGCGTATCCTTCTGCTGATCCAATTTCACACACAAATCTCTAACAGCGCACAAATCTGCTTCCGCTCTGTGTCTCTGTTCTCCCTGCTGCCGCATTTGCGTTTCCATGCTAGCCACATTTTGAGTCAATTCGCTGATCTGAAAATGATAAATTACATATATCATTTTCTTCTTCTTCCGTTGCACACTAGGAGAAATTGAATGTGGCACTCCAGATCAGACTTTATGTCGACGAAAGCTGCAAATCCTAAACTCAGAATTTCGAGAGCCGCAATTGAGATGTTCACTGAATCCTAACTTTTCGCGCTTAGAATAAATTTCCGTAATGACGATTAGCACCATTAAATGACGAAGCTTGGTCGGCCATCGAATAATAAATAATTGGTTTTAGAAGTGAATCTAATCAACACGCTGAATGCCATGGGGGTCACCGGTGTCCGGCACTCCTGAATTCGATGAAATTTCTTATGAGTTTTTAATTGCGATATTCACGGATAAGCTAATATATTCAATATTAAAATATTACTGTTAGAAAACTGAAGTATTACTGAGTACATAACTATTCTTACTTTTAATATTTCTATTCTGTAGAGATGTGATTTTAATAGAAACAGTTTAATAGAAACAACGTGTTAACACTAAACTTACCAAGGGTGTCATTTGACCCCTTATGAAATAAACGTTGATTTTTAGAAAGAAATTCTTAATTTATCGCAGGAAATAATTCTCAACGTAACTTCTGACTTCTAATAAAATAATCAAACATACATTTGTATTTTTATAAGTAAAATAGTCAATTAATTACACTTTTTACATATCACTGGTTTCTCCTTCATACATTTTCCGCGGACAAATTGTTTACAAATTATGCAAGTTTTTTTTTGTTTTGCACATCTTTAGATATAGAATATGCCCCGTTTGAACTCGCTTCACTTATGTTTCGAATTCTTTCCAATAACTGTCTCACTGACCGTGCGGACATATTCAGGGCTGCAGTAAAACAAAGGACCAATGTACCGGATGTAACGAGAATTCTTCGCTCTTTGTCGTACTTGAGTTTTCTAGGCTCTGATCTTTACTCTCTGACTCTCAATATAGAACTGCATTTTTATTTTGTTTAGCTATAGAGAACTCATTGTCGAGTGTTGCTTGTGAATCTTCGAAAAGAGTCCGTTCCGTTTATGCTTTACGTCCTATGGACACGATCGGGTCTTTGAAATGCTCACGCCGAAACCAAACACATATATCGCATTCAGATGAATGAAACTATAACTTGAGAAGTGTATCTGAGTCTAGAACTAAGGTTTCACTTGAAGAATTGCAGGAAAATACGTAAATTTCACAAGGGGTCGAATGACTCCTCGTGGTATGTAAGGTATGCACAGAATTTTTCTCGGTAAAAAATAAGTTAAGAGAAAAATGATAAGTTGGAAATTAAATAATCAGATTATATAAGAATTTACGGAAAGTCAGATGAGCGAAAGAAATCACAATGAATGTACGATTTTAAAGTAAATTTCAAAGGGTTCGTTTACCCAGCTTGATATGTTTAGTGTTAATTCCAAGGCTATTCCAACTTATCCATTTTATACTTCGTTCGAGGAAAGCTCTGTGGAATGTTTATTAAATTATTGTATAATATGATGTATCGTAGCCTGGCTAATTCGAAACACACCTAAATGTAGAGAGTTCTAGGTGAAAATGAGCGTAGCAATTGAAACTAAAAGAGTAGAAAACAAACAAGTGCTATGTTTGCATAACATACGATAGCAAGTTGCGAACACCTTGTTTTAACGCTAAGCAATAAAAGCACCATTGCGCGACCTGAAACTGAAACAGTTAGGGAGATATTTTCAAAAGTATCAAGTAAAAGTGATATACCTGTGTTTCGTATCCTCTTATCAGACAATCTCTGTCTGCCAGCTGACGTTCCAGGTCGAGAAGCCGATCTCGGGCCGTTTGCAATGCTCCTCTCGCTTCTGCTGCCTCAGATTCCAAACTGTGATTATTGTTCTCCAGAACAGTCGCCTCCAGGCTGAGACTTCTGAAGTGATTTAGCATCTCCGTTCTCTCGTTCTCCTGCAAATATACCTTCTTGTTATGACATGATTCCAGGATTTCGAGAATTAGCAAGTTTTGAGCACTATGGACGCATATATGCGTCAGAGCGGACCTCCTAACTTCAACACTCGTTTTAGTAATTTCGGACGGAGACTTCTTTGAATATTGAGAGATATCTGGTGATCAAAAAGATTTTTTATGAGAAAGTCAGAGTGTTAATGTATAGAAGTTGTAAATTACTATTTCCCGAATCATATTTCAACGATTATATTCCAATTTTTTAACGTCAACCGTGTATACATGAAGCGATAAATTATAATATATATTGATATCTAATAATATATAAACTACCGTATTAGCTCGAATATAACGCGGCCCGGACTTTAACGCGACACCGAAATTTTCCATAAAGTTATTTAGAAACAAAAGAATCAGAATTTAACCCATTCACTGCCAGGAAAGTCAAGCAAATATTACCTTTGCTTGTTAAAATTTGAGAAGATGACAGAAAGTTTTTAAAACATTGGTTTCATTAATCAAAAATATAATCTTGACATTTGTAATGATACGAAGAACATTTTTGTTTCAAAATTTCTATACACGCTCGGCCATTATTGTTAACTTATTAATTCCAACTTATAGTGCAGCTGCGAGATATCTCGTAGTTGGCAGTTAATGGGTTAACGCGATCCATTCATTTTTCGTGAAAGAATTCAATAATTCACTAATAAGAAGAGTTGTTACATTCCATTACCTCGAATTTAGCGCTAGTCAATTTTTTATGGGAAATTTAAATAAAAAAAAGTTCGAATTTAAATTTAATTTTTTTTTTATATTCGGGTTAATACGGTATATCATATATAATATATATAATAAACTCAAACGGTTAAGGCAAAACTTGAAAACATGTTTCTCACAAAGTTGCATACTTTTATGGGGGCCAGAGTGCAACGAGATTTTTTGCTGCAGCTATTGCTCTGTCTAGTTTCTCTGTTGCCGCGTTGAAACTGAAATTGTTAATTTTTACTCCGATAAATTTTGTTGCTAATGTTAAGTCCAATATAAATGTCGAAAATGACGATGATTTAGCCGCGTTACGCTATGACAATTTGTTATATGAATTCACAATATATTTACAGCCGAATTAGATGCAGACACTCGAGTAATATTCAAAAAAGATTTTGAATTGAATAATAAAATTATTCTTGAAAAATTCCATCTAATTTCACTATGTCCGCGTCGAAACAGAAATTGTTGAAGTTAATTTACGCAAATTTTGTTTAAAAAGTACAATTTGAATTTACATGACATGTTTATGGAATTGTCGCATCTAAGATGCTAACGTAAAAATTAACGAGACTTTATCTAACTATTATAAGAAATTTTTAAACGTTGTTTATGGACCAAATGCGAATTTGAAATTTGTAAAGATTTTGCTTTCGTTCAAATTATGCATGTTTCCTTCGCCCATGGCTATCCAAGGCATATTCGATCGCAGTTTATCTCTAATGTATGTATCGTGATTTCAGGAAGTGTTTTAAGAATTGAAAGGTTTGCGCGACGAAAACGTTCGAAGTTCCATAAAGTTGAATAAATTTGCTGGTTGTGTAACAGCTTTCCGCCAAATTCTTTTGCAATTTTCATTCATCATTGTACGATAATGGCGGCGTACGTCAAATATCGCGACAAATGTTTGAAACTCAATGTCTCTTTTCTATTACAAATCGATGTGAAATCTGTGGAGGCATTCATAAACAATTATTTAAACATTAGCACTATCGATAGCCAAAAAACGTGTTGGCAAAGTTATTTCGGAAAAAGTTGTTTGGTACCAAGAACAGGGATTATAATGTGGGAAGAGGTAAAAGCTAGGACCCCAAATCGATTGGGCCAAGTTCAAATCCTTTTTTTGATAGATTTTTCTGAAATCATTCGATATAATATATCTCAGCCCCGCTGGTTCGAGAAACTCCTAAAATTCCAGGTCTTTGACAAAATGACCATAGTAATTAATAATTGTTTTTTAACACTAGATCTGCGGCCGACGTCAAATTGACGGGTTCCTATTTTTTTTTAAATTTTTCTCAAATTAATAGAGAAGCAGTAAAGTAAATGTTTCACGTGCATCCTATAATACACAAATTACTTAACTGAATTGTATTTTTTACCGCTTGATCCATCTTTTTTCAAAGTATTCATTTAATACATTTAAATATACCAGATTTTTCAAACCGTTGAAATGGACCGTTGGAAATTGTTAGTTTTAACAATTGGCGGATAATACAGCCTGTTGCAAATTGGAAATTGTTTAAAATATGACGAATAATAATTGCACAATATTTGACACAACCATAGCACCTTTCTGTTAAGAAGATCTTCGGCTCGGCGGACTTCGCTGACGTACGTTTGAAGTTGCCGCTTCAAGTCGTACGATTCTGCGCGGGAAGCTTCCAATTCGCGCTGCAGGTTTCTCACTTCGCAGGTCACTGCTGCCAAATCATCCTGGAGTCTTCGATTCTCCTGAATCGCATTTTCCCGATCGGAAGATGCGGTTTGCAATTGCCGCTGAAGACTTTCCATTTCTGACTGCATCGATCTTAGTTGTCGCTCCTGTTCCGCGCTTTGATCAACGCATATTCTAAAATTAACAATAAATATCATTAAAGAACAGTTTTTTTTATAAAAAATTACTAATTTCTTATGCCATATGTTATATTTGTTACTTTAAACGAACGTTTAAAGAATTAAGAATTCTTAAATGTTTCCAGCATTTTACAGTGAAATACAAAATAACAACTTCATTCATTTGCGCGTGCGCATGCGCATAGGAATTGCGCGGCAGGCTATGTATATACAAAAATATATAAACAGATAAAACTTCAATTTTAGAATTGTGAATTGTAATTTGATAAGAAACTCTGAAGATCGTACTTTATTGAAATTCGACAATTGTCTTGAGAGATAGAAATTTCTTCTTCAAGTATGCAGCCTTTAATCCCTAATAAAGTCATTTTCGGGCCTACGTGCCGTAAGAACGAGGCGAAACTCAGTCACGTAAAATTTTTCGAGAAAGAATGAAGCAACCACGGCACGATAGACGCCTAATTCATCGGCATTCGTGATGCCCTTGTCCTCTTTCGGGAACGCCGCTTACGCCATGAGGGATGAGCGTGCGATCCGCATAATCGAATAGACACGAATTAAATATTAATACGGCATCCTTCGTCTCGAATACGACCCACGTCTTCGTGATCTTTCGCGGAGATAGAACTCGAAGAAGATGGAGAAAGAACTTTCGGTGATTGAATTATTTTCTCCGTTTCCTGTTAATTAATTTCAATTAATCTGCTGGCTCCCTCGATTATTAAATTTCTTGTTGGCGACAGAATTGTTAGAAAAGCATACTTAAAGAAATTATAAATGTTGGATAATTTATACAGATACCGGAATTAATCAAATTTCGAATTCGAGATTTGATAATGATTTCGTATATTAATTATCTCAAATAAGTATTTATGTAAATATTTAGGTAGTTATGTATTTACATATGTAAATGAAAATTTCAAGGTGTAACAGAAAATAACTGGTAAACACAATTTTTATAATTTTTAACTTACAATTAGACCACTTTGATAATTATCGGCAGGTAAGTCAAGATATAATTAATAAGAGACTGTAAATAATTTGCGTTGGGTTTGGGTTACGCCTAATTTAGATCACTTAATTAATCTGCATTAGTTTGATACAAAATTAGTCATGATATGTTATTACACTCAGCAATACTCAATTTGGAAGCGAAGAGGTACCTGATACCGGAAGGCGCGAAGTTGTTCGAAAATACCGCGCAATTTGAATTCGTATTGAGAATCATTCCCGGGTAAAGATTATTTGTATCCAATTGATTCTAATTCTATACCTCAATCTTTCACGTGCATTAGCAAATGCCGCATCGATCTTAGAGAATCAATATTTATTAAATCTTTAGTTATACACAATCACCTTTCGAAAATAAGAATAAACAAATTCTCGAAACGGAGCAGACCTCTTCGCGAAACCCACGAATAATTAAATTACCGTTGCTTCACATCAATCAGCAATTGTCTTTTCTCTTCTCGTTAAAAAAGAAGAGCCAAGGATACGTATTTCATTACAATATGCATTACAATAGATTAAACATTTAAAAATTTATTTCTGCCTTTGCCAATTCTAACCTATCGGCTCGAAAGATGCCGATGTCATTCGATTATTGAAAATGCCGAGAAAGTTCACGGAAGGATTTAAACAATAATATAAGAAGAAAATATCATAAGTGAAAATGTCGGATGGCAGATTGTCACCGAGAAGCGCGGAAACGGAAGTACAATCAGAAAGCAGATGCGAGAGACGCGCTCAAAGGAAGCAGGAATGCTCGGATGACTCGGCCGAATAGCTATCGATCATCCACGCGGTTCGATTACGCGGCTGCGCGTTGCGTAAGCGCAACGGTAATGCGCGGGCGCGCGATCCCGGCACGATTTAAAAAAGGAAAAAGTCAGTCGAGCACGCCACGAGCAAACGACTTTCTCTCATCTCGGCGTCCTTCTCCGACGCGGAGATCGGCAGACTCTTTTCTCGACGCTCCCCTCGACGGCGTCTTCTCCCCTCTGCGAAAGTGAAAACGAGCGAGTGTCGTTCGCGAAATTGCTCGACAATCGGTTTCAGATATGTCCGGCAGTGATATCTGCGCAGGAATCGGTATGACGATGCGCATGCGCAATGGCGTAAGATTACTTGAGGCGTTGTATTTGAAAGTGATATAAGTACCTTTATTTTTATGCTGAGATGTTTAACACTAAATCTATCAAGGCGGTCAAAATGACCTTTTTTTCAAAAGCACTTGTACTACTTACAAAAATAACTGCTCATTTAAGATAGGGATAGTTGGGCAATGGAAAAAACATTGAAGTTACGAATTAACTTGAGATTTTAGGTTAACCGATGTAACTGGAAATTAGTATTCGGTTGTAGGAATCGGAGTTAATTAATTTTACGATTTGTAGATAGTCCGGGTATTGATATAAACTGTAAATGAAAAATAAGTAATAAAGAAGTAAACTGAATTTAATTAGCATTCGATAACTTCGGCTGATAGCTAAACTTCGTAGTAGTAGCCTAGTAATAGTGATTTTTGATTAGTTGGTTGTGTTACGTAGTTAACGAGTTCTAGATGGAGATATAGGTTAGCCTAATTACAAACACCGAACGTATATCGAATTAAATCGAGGCGGATATAAGGTTTGTTAAGATCATGAATCGTTATCAGATGTAATTACCACTGTTATTAACGTAACAATGTTTATAGCTACGCGCATGTAATAAATACATGCGGATACATTTCTCTAATAACCACGTTTGATGTTTATTTAAAAACGTTCGCCCATAACATTGCCGTAAGGAATGAGAAATTGTAGAAGCAAATTATTTGCATTTGAAAGTAGCACGTCGTTATGCTTCAGGGCTGATTATAATTCCATGATAATGTCCCCTAGGATTATGTCATGATGTCACAAAAAGACAGAACAAACGATTCTGGTTTAACTTCATTTTCGTACGTGATGTAAGAGATAAATTTCTAAATATGTTAATAGGTATTCCATTCTTTTTTGTAATTCTCGAAATAATATTTCAGGTAGCTTTTGAGTTACTGAGGCTATGATTTATTAAATGATGATTTAGGAAAAATATGCCAGAGTCAACAGAAACTTGAACTCCAACTCATTAGAGTGGGTAAAGGGAGTCTAAACCTTTAACTTCATATCCAACATAACCTCTTAAGAAATGATTCTACCGTGTATGTTAAAAGTAGGTGGCCTAGTAGTAATTAAAGGCCAACTATAGACCAACTGGCCATCTGTGTGACAACAGGCCAACTATAGGGCACCTGAGCAACTATAGTACAACTGTAGACCAACTATACGCCAACTGTGGGCCAATTATAGGCCAACTATAGACCAGTTATATGCCAACTGACCAACTGTAAGCCAACTAGCCAAATGCAGGCCAACTATAGGCCAACTATAGGCCAAATATGGACCAACTATAACTTCTCTCAAGGTCGCGCGATGTTTAAACGTCTATCACGTTTGCGAAACCTAACTAAAAGTCTAAGACAAAATAACTGTAACACTTGATACTGAAATATGCAAAAAGACGTAAAATATAGTTACATATATGCCCTCCACTTGCTTGCAATTCAAAGCCATTAACCCCACCTCTTACAATTAATAATTAATCAAATAAACAGCTTCTTACATATAGTATATTCAAGACCATCACAAAAAACCCTGCCATTTACATTCCTGCTTCACTTTGTACCTGAAAAGAGCAGAATGAAAATCACACAGAGAGAAATTAAGACCAACAATGAAACCACTCGAAGTATTCCCAAAAGCAAATGAATACATCTTTATTAAATATCACTGGACCTTTGTATTATATGTCACTATGACAATAAATTAGAAACTATGTACCCTCAGAGAGAAAAAAAGGCGTCGCTGATTGTTGTAACTCAATGAACAAAGAAGCTAGCATCTCAATGTCGTATTCGCGAATAACTGAACATGCCTCTGTCTCCTTTCTTCCTAGATGCTCCAAGGAAGGAAAGTTAATGGTCCGCCGTTCTACGCAAAAGGAAAAGTATCATAGAAAGCAAAATACGTGTATATGTGCATACAAAGCACTTTCTTAAATACTTTGTGCCACGTTTTATTAATACAATTATCCCTCGATCACTGTAAACAGGTAATGTTAACGGATCTGCGTAATCATCGTTCAAATGCCAGAACTTCCGTCTCTTACAAGGGAAGTTCGGAAACTGCCACACTTCGATTTTGATGAAACTTTGCATAAATATTAATTAGACATATCTAAGAAGATAGTTACAACTATCTATTCAATTAATTTTCACTATTTCAACTATTTCACAACTAATTATTCGTTCGTGCCCGTTTTCAACTTTGAGGGAGATGTCAACCCCTTTGTCCAAACCGCCGTTTCTATGTACACTGCTGGCCACAAGTATTAGAACACCTACTTCGGATGGAATAAATGTGAACATAAATCTATGCACATTTTTTGTTGATTTCAACTAATTTTGTTTTATTTAGTATTATATATTTCAAGGCAAACATACATCAAGTGCTATAACAGGTTTATAATGCAAGAAATAAAATAACATTATATTTTGTTTTCATCGATATAACTACGTCTTTTCTTCATGACGGCTTTCGCAGATTTTTTAAACATTTTTATGAACATTTGTATACATTTACAGAGGATCTGATACGAGAAGCCACACTCAGCAGAACCTGAAAGTTGCTCGGTAAGAATATAACACAGACTGTTGTCAAAAAGCCAGGAATAAATTTATAAATTAACCAAGGATGTCGTAAATACTATAGTTGAGAATAAGTTTTAATCAAAACCTGAAAATAGGAACAGTGAAAATGTTCGCTCCACAATCAATTTCCGATTTCGTGCATACGTAGCAGGTGTCCTAATACTTATGGCCGACAGTGTACGTGCTTGTAAGTCGTAAACAACAAGAGATAACAGAAAGTAGTGAAAATAATAATTGTACCGTACATTGAGATGTACAAAGCGGCATGCAAATTTTTGTGAAACAAGAGGCAGGGCAGAACAGACAATACAGGCAGGACAGGCACAGGGTAGGCACAAGATTTACAGGACAGGCAGAACAGGCACAAGACTGACAGGACAGGTAAGCCAGGCACAGGACAGACAGGACAGGTAGAACAGGCACAGGACAGGCAGAACAGGCACAGGACAGGCAGAACAGACATAGGACTAGCAGAATAGGCGCAAGACTGACAGGACAGGCATAAGAGGCACAAGACTGACAGGCCAGACAAGACAGGCACAGGGCAGCCAGGACAGGCAGGACAGGCACAGGACAGACAAGACAGGCACAGGGCAGACAGGACAGGCATAGGACAGGCAGAACAGACAGGTCAAGCACAGGACAGGCAGAACTGGCAGGTCAAGCACGGGACAGGCAGGACAGGCACAGGACAGGCACAAGACTGACAGGACAAACATAGGACAGGCAGAACAGGCACAGGACAGGCACAAGACTGACAGGACAGGCAGGACAGGCAGGACAGGCATAGGACAAACGGAACAGGCAGGTCAAGCACGGGGCAGGCAGAACAGGCACAAGCGAGACCGGAGCAAACCGGATCAAACAACATGTAAAATTATGAAATTTTCTTTCCTTTGATCAAACCGGTTCAAACCTATCGTGTCCGTCCTGTCCGTCGTAGTAAAAAGACGTTTTTATTGATTCGAAAAGATTAATAAAGTTCTTCAAAGAGAAGAGGTGGGAGGGGGCTTTCGCAGATCCATGAATACATACGAACGGCGTATATATGCACTTTCACGAACCCAGCAATTTATAAGAAAGGCGTATATATTCCCTTTCACAGACATAGCAATTTATAGGGAAGGCGTATATATACGTCTTTCTTAAATATTTGATGGATCTGTGTGAACGTACATGTCGATGGATGTTTGAAAGCGTATATATACGCCATCGCAGTCAAAGGGTTAAAAAGCATGCTGTTAAACTTTTTAAATGAAGAGTACTTTAAAGCAATCAATTTAAAAGAGGTGTAAGTCAACGTTGGGGGAGAAATGAGTCTGTAATTATTCCTAGACGAAAGAGACACGATGATTCGCGGTTATTACGATCGAAAGCCAGCTTCCTCCTGCTTCCTTGCAAAATGATGCAAAAAGAAAAAGGTAAAAAAGAAAAGTACGTAAGTTATAGTACAGCCGATGGCGTATGTTCTCATATACGTCAGCCGCGCCGATGAAGCGGCTGCGGAAGTTCATTGGTATCCATTTCCCTGGCGGTTAATTGCAGTAAGAGTTTACTTATTTCTCAGCTGAAGGTGTACTTTCATAAGCCAGATGGAATTCTTCGACTTTCTGGTATACTTAATACATGAAATTCGATTTGGTATAAATATAAAGAGAGAAATATTTCTGTTTCATTTAGGGAAAGTCAAAGGTTACGTAAGTTTCATTGCTTTTTAGGAAAAGATTGCATATGTATTATTGCATACTTAAACGTGAAGAGTTATTGCTTCTGTAGTTTTTTCTCATCAAAAAGTACTTTTGCAAACTGGATAAAACTTTTTGACTCTGAGAAATTTTAATTTTAATTTTTATTAAATAAGTGATAATTGCATATGTAAACGTGAAGAGTTATTGCTTCTGTAGTTTTTTTATCAAAAAGTACTTTTGCAAACTGGATAAAACTTTTTGACTCTGAAAAATTTTAATTTTAATTTTTATTAAATAAGTGAAAAATTGCATATGTAAACGTGAAGAGTTATTACTTCTGCAGTTTTTTTTATCAAAAGGTACTTTTGCAAACTGGATGAAACTTTTCGACTCTGAGAAATTTTCGATTGTAATTTTTATATAATATGTGAAAAATGCATATGTAAACGAGTAGAGTTATTGCTTCTGTAATTTTTTTTTATCAAAAGGTACTTTTGCAAACTTGACGAAACTTTTCGACTCTGAGGAATTTCAATTTTAATTTTTATTAAATATGTGAAAAATTGCATATGTAAACGTGAAGAGTAATTGCTTCTGTAGTTTTTTCTTATCAAAAGGTACTTTTGCAAACTGGCTGAAACTTTTCGACCCTGAGGAATTTTAATTTTAATTTTTATTAAATAAGTGAGAAGCTTATTTTCATACTATATCTACAAAAGTGGTCAAGATGACTTATTCGGGATTTTTTTTTAAAAATATTCCTCAATTTTTTAACGCTCTGTCTTGTTAATTTTTTGTACGTCTATCTTGTAAAACATAAAAGCTTAAGTTCGTTGCCACATTCATTTAATTTTTTCTAAAGTATTTACCTAGTATCTATAAGGATACTGGACTAATCGCTGATAGCTATAGCGTCGATTCACAAGAAAACGATTGCAATTTGATCGAGGAATCTTACAAGGTATTAAACGTTCTCATTTAATTTCTAAGAAGGCAATTGCTATGCAACTTTCCTCATTTCTCAGCAAAAAGTACTTTCATATGTTTCACTCAATTCTTCGACTTTGAGTAATATTTAAAGTATGCCATCTCATCGAGAAGGGATCAATCGAAACACCTTCACAAAACGGTTCTCTATTATTTTCTATGAAATAGCACTTTTAAAAAGCCTTAGAAAGTGCTCAAACCTTCAGTTTTATCTCGTTTACATCATTTTAAAGAGTATTATTTCCGGCTTATTATATATTTAATATTAACAAGCGGAAAATTTCAATAAATTTGCAAGAGGCTACAGGCGAATTGCAAATTCACGGAATTATGAATTGTAAATTTTCAAAGATTCATTTCAAACTTAAATCATGGGACGAAGATGATCTCCAGGATTATCCCGTTTGCCTTCAACGTTGAAATATCACTTTCATCCTTGTTCATTCAAGAATGCTCCTGCGTTAGATTTACATCCGTGATTTATTTAACGTATGTAAAATGAAATCTTTAAAAAATTCTTGACATCGTTTCCTATGCTCAAAGATTTATAGATTATTTTTAATTTTAAATCAAACTTTATTGCTGAGTTATTCATTGGCAAAATAATATCGCAACAAAAAAAGGCAAAATATTTGTTCCTTTTTGGATCCTCGTGAGTCTGAAGTAACATAAGATAAATCTGTGTTTCTATTTTTCGAAGTTATTTGTTAACTAGGTAAATTGTTATATTTCAATTCTTAAAAGTCATAAAATTTCTTTGCAATTAAATACCTACGAATTAAGCCAAATTTATTATTTAAAATTCTGTAAGGTCAAACGCGGGATGTGGCAATTAGTGAGTCCGAGTTAAAGTTCTTGTTATCACTGCAAATTATTTAATAATTGCTTTATGATTTATTAATTACTTATTAAAACGGTAGGTCTTACGCGAAATGGCTACAGCAATTAAAGCCGTTAAAATAAAAAGCCAAGGAAGGAAATTCTATTTTTAATATTTGCCGATGTACTATCATATAATTAATCTTCAGCCACGAGAAATAATTGCATTCACAGAAGATTAAAATTCTTTCATGCCTTTAAAGCTATTAATTCATAAATGCACAATTATCTCCAGTACTATTATTTAAAACAAAATACAACGAAACCCGAATTAACCTTCATCCGTCCCTGGTCCCTCTTTTTACCCAAATCGAGATTTAATTTTTCTCAAATCTATTTCTCTATTTAACATTTACCCTCAATAAAGTTATTACAAAGAAAAAATAACAAAACCTTGTTTTTTTAAAATAGAAAATAGATTACAGGTCAGAAAAGACTATAGGGATTTTATCGTGACCTTTTTAACCCTTACAACACTACTGGGATATTTTATATCCCAAACATTATCATATAATTTTCATGTTATTACTGTACAATTTATTTCCATATATTATTTTTTTTATATGACAATATTTACTGCTGGGATAAAAATATCCCAGCAGTAACATACTACTGGGATCTATGCTATCCCAGCTGAAAATCTGAAAACTCCTGAAATAAAAAAAAATATATTTCATTCTCAGTCGTATTTTTATTCCATTTTCTGTGTCACAAAATATACACTGCCAAAAATTAGTCACTTTCTAAAGAAATAAAATTCAGTGTTGAAAGGGTTAAGCAGCGGATGAAGGTTAAAAATTCCGAAAGACCCACAGCAATCTTACATAACAATTTCAACCCTCCGATTTAGCAACCACGTCTATTAACACTAGAACTACCGGCGTTAAATCTATCATATTTAAAAATATTAAATAAGCATTTTGAAAAAGGGGGAATTAAGAGGTGGAAAAGATGATCGATTCGGTAATTTATGTTTTACAAGATGGACGTAGAATATCTATTTTATGACTCTCCCAGAAACTCGTAGAATTTTTGGAAAAAATTGTGTACCAGTCATTTTGACTGGTTTGGTAGTTTGTAGTGTTAACTCTTAGAAATAAAGTTTAACGTTCAATCAGCGTCAAAAAAGTGCAAAAGAGTCCATCGTCCAAAATGTCACATTACAGTTGAGATGAAAAAAGTATCGAAGAGAATAAGAAAAGAAATGACGTAGATATAAAAGGAGATCCGTCTTCGACAGAATCCAAGGATCCAACGCGATAATGAAGGTCATCGTACGTCCGCTTCGTCCCGTTAGCCTCCGTCATTGAGCAAGACATACTTTCATTCTCGTTCATCCGCAAGAATGTCCCTGAAATCGAAGCCCCGATAGAAGCCTTCGACGTGGTTTGACTTCTCTCGGATGATCATGCTGTCGTGCGTTACCAGAAAAATTCTGTCCTTTATGTGCATACTACGATGGAGCATTATTTTCTGTTTCACACCAGCGATGGGCAAACTTTTTTTTAGGTGCGGACCAAGAAAAAAAAGTTTAGCAAGTCAATGTAATTTTTTATAGAACTTAATATGGACTCAAAAAATGTTTTAAAAATTCTTTAACCCTTCGCGGACGGAGACTTTTTTGAATATTGAGAAATAATCATTTATTTGGCGATCAAAAAACAACTTTTTGTCAGAAAGTCAGAGTTTTAATATACAGAAGTTATTTGCGTAATCGTATTTCAGAGGTTATATTTCAATTTTTCAACTCTAACCATGTATACATGCACCGATAAACTATTGTATAATCAGGTGTTTTCTCAGGCCGCATATATGCGTCCGTCGTCGTGCTAATACGATGAATAAAGGTGGGGATGCATTTGTAAAAGTTTCTCATAATCTGGTTCGAATCGGGATGCACTGATTTTGAGAAGTTGTATGCCCATTTATTTGTCTGTTTCTAATCATAATTAGAAGTTATATGAATTATAAGAAATAAAAGATAAATTAGAAGTAATTGTAAAAATTGTAAAAAATTGTAAAAGAAAGAAGGGGCCTATAGTGAAGAAAGAAGTAGAGGCTGAGATTCTCAATCAATGGAACAGACAGAGGCAGTGAGAGAGACAGGACAGGTTTCAGCAGGTTTGATTAAAAGAAAAGATTCAAAAATTTTACAAGTTGTTTGATCCGGTTTCACTGAGAGAAGAAAAACTCAAAAATGTTACAAAGTACTTTGATCCGTCTTGAAACGGTTCAACCCGGTTTGATCAAATGAGGTCTAATTTAAAAAAAGAAGTTTTTTTCAAAACAAAATCCATGTAGCCTTATAGATCTCAAGAAACGGTATAACTTTTATTTAAACTATTTTTTTATATCTTTTGTTGTTTACATCTTACAATCACGTGTATAGAAAGGGCGGTTCGGACAAAGGGGTTGATATCTCCCTTAAAGTTGAAAACGGGCACGAGCGAATTATAGCTATCTTCTTGGGTAGGGCTAACAAATATTTATGCACAGTTTTATCAAAATCTTAGTGTATCAGTTCACAAACATCCCTTGTTAGTGGGCCCGAATTCAGACCCCTCGTCGCCTCTGGGATTTTTTTCCACAATATTATATATTATATATTATATATTATATATTATATATTGTATATTATATATGTTATTCGCAGTCTCGACGATTTAGAACCCACCACAAACAGTAGGTGCTAAGCGAAATAACCATAACAATTAAAGCCAACAAATTCAAATAGAAAAAAAGGAGCTACGGTAAGTACGGAGATAAAGGCTCAGTCTCTCATTCACAATCAATGGGCCCTATTTCAAATCTCTCGTCACCCCTGGTTAATTTTTTCAAAATTATTATTTAATAGATCACACTCTCGACAATTTAGGGCCCATCTAAAATAGTAAGTCCCATGCGGAATAACGATCGCATTTGAAACCGAGGGAAGACCCACATCCATCGACAAATTACGTGAAAGCATTCGCGTCTCACCCAACCTCGTTAGGTTAGATCGACCTTTAAATAACATTGAAGAAACATAACAAATAAAAAATTAATATTGCACCGACATTCTTTGCACGATACTACGAAACTTTTACATATAACATTTTCATCTAAAATGAATGGTTCTCGAGTTATTATTTTTTTCCACCAAGTTTGTCGATTAGTTCCACTGTGCAACGGCTCGTTCATAGAGGGCATCGTCCTAGGTTCTCGCCTATTCACACCTCTTCGAAAAGAGAATTTCAGGCATAGTTTTTGACGTGAAAATCTACCTCCTCGCGCCCTTTCGAAGATGCCGTTCACCTTTACCGTTATAGGCAAAGGGCATTGCACGGTTCCTCGAAATGCAGCGGAACATCGGCGCGTGAGAAGCAGTCGCAACAGGATGCAGAGGAAGAACCGTTGTAATCTCCTCGAGAGTCTCTCTTCGTTTGGAGAGAAAGATTACGTGATATTAGAATGAGGCATGGTTACTCTCTTGAATCTCAATAAGAGTCGACGCTTTTTCGGCTCCTTTATTGGGCCTTCTTTATGGGACTTAAACGTAACTGTGGCTACTTCAAACTTATTCGGGGCTGGTTCGAAAGTTTCGCGGAATTTTACTCCCGTTTCTGGATCTATGGGATGCTACGTGTTTGACGGTGAATTTCACCGGATGTTTAAGCAATTTTTATGCATGAAATAACAATAAAAAATCGGTTTTAACCCCTTCGATTACGCCCTTAACGATTCTCTTTCTAACTACCTCCGCAATAATTCAGAATGAAATTGCTAAAATAAAAATTGATCGGTGATTCCTGACTTATCAGATAATTGAACGTTAATATTTTACTTATTAAATTTCGTCTTTAGAATTTAACCGCTTGCCCTACGACTCATTTTGTAAGTGCATCTGCAATAATTCAGCTTTAAATTTCTAAAGTAAAAATTGATCGGTAATTCTTCATATATTGTATAATTTAACGTAATATCAGTATTATAGAAATAATTTTATCGTGTCGCGTCTCACTAATATTTTCAGTTTGATAGGTTCTGCAAAACTTGCAAATTTCCTAACCCAGAAATAATTCTCTCGTACCGCCTCGCACTAATGTTATCAGTTTGATAGATGTTACAACAGTTGCAAATTTCCTAACCTAGAAATAATTCTATCCTGTCGCGTCTCACTAATGTTTCCCATTTCATAGGTTCTGCAAAAGTTGCAAACTTCCTAACCTAGAAATAATTCTATCCTGTCGCGTCCCACTAATGTTTCCAATTCGATAGGTTCTGCAAAAGTTGCAAACTTCCTAACCTAGAAATAATTCTATCCCGTCGCCTCCCACTAATATTTTCAGATTGATAGGTTTTACAAAACTTCGAAATTTGCTATCCAATTTTCAGCATCAGCAGTGTCACTCGTTATCGTCGGGCAAGGGGTTAACAGATGAAGTTTCACTCCAGTAGAAATTATGAAACGAGCGAAGTTCGAATGCTGACTATAAGAATCAATTATAATAATACAAAATTAATGCAAACAAATTAGAACAACGTTCGGAACATTCCTCCATAAAAATACCGATACGTTCAGCAGCCACGGCTCGCCAAGTCCTCAAGATCTTACGTGAGAATCATCGAAGCCCGGTTACGCGCTTCCCGTTACCGAATCCGCCTCGGGCCTCGTCCTCTATTACGTAATAATTCGTAACGAAAGCGCACCCGTCATCGTTGAAGCTCCGTTCATCGTGGGAATTACCATCAACGGCCTTTCGGAGGTCGGATGATCGAACGAGCGATGAACGTTGCGAGGGGATGTTGAAACTTGCAGGTTTTTCCAGGAATTTACTACTAATACTTGACATATGTGAAGTAATTTTTGTCTTTATTTTCCTGTTATTTTTTTGTGGCTTTATTGCCACAATTGCTACAATTATTTTATTAATTCTTTAATACTTTAATAAATTATTGGAATAATTTTATTAACTTTGTTAATTTCAATTAGGACCTGCTGTTTGAGGTAGGTTAAATAATAATTTAGGACGAAGTTTGCCAGAGGTTACGGAGGAGGATGTGACCTTGAACCCACCGATTGGGATTTGAATCTGTTATTTTATTATCTAGTATACCCCCCCCCCCCCCCCTTTGTTGTTTATTTCTATTTGAATTTTCCGAATTTAGACAAAGTCATTTCACCTAGAATGTACTTTTTTAGTTTTGGATGCGACCTATTGTTAAAGCTGTGTGGTGTTAAATAATATTATAGAAAAAAATTTCCATAGGTGACGAAGGATTTGAACCTGGGCCCACTGATGGCGAGCCCCAAGCTTTACCTCCTTGCCCATCACAGCCCCCCATTCTGAGTGATTTATTTTGTCCAAGTCAATATTTTGGAAAAGTGAGCTCATCACTTGACCTCGATCACTTTCTTGATCAACGGCAGGTGTACTTTGCAATATTAATGTTATTACGAATTATCTTTAAAAATCAAAACTAAGGTCAAATGGCGTGCAATCTGTGGTTCGAAGAGGATTGCTCTTGTCCTTCAAAAATTTTACTTGTTTTCTTTGATGATTAAAATTTGGAAGTCTTAGCAGAATATATTAATATATGAAACATCGAGTGAATAATATTTAATAAATATTATATGGGACACTAATCATGACAGCAATCTAGCTCATTTGTCCTTCATCCTATGATACTTATTGTTAGAATTTCGTTTTTAACCTCCGTATAATAAGAGAATTATCGACCCCTTTATACGTTTCAATTTTCTCTCGTCTCTATAAAGTAGTTTCACCACAATACAATGTACTTTATTGCAACTCAAAGCAAAGAGTAACTTGAATTTTTCAAATTTCTTACATATACCACTTTCATAATAACCGGCACGTATTACGTTACCATGGCGATTGTGCAAAGTAGTTCGTCCAGAGCAAACTATTTTACATTGCGAATGCAATATTCCGTATAATAAGGGATATATCGGATTAAATATATTATATATTATATATTATATATTACATATTATATATTATATATTATATATTATATATTATATATTATATATTATATATTATATATTATATATTATATATTATATATTATATATTATATATTATATATTATATATTATATATTATATATTATATATTATATATTATATATTACATATTATATATTCTATATAAATAAGATAATATATCATTTATTTGGCAAAAAAACAGCTTTCTATCAGAAAGCTAAAGTGTTAATGTATAGAAGTTATAAATGCTTATTTGCATAATCATATTTAAACGCTTCTATTTCAATTTTTCAATTCTGTGTGTGTAAACATGCGCTGATAAAGAATAGTCAGTTTTTTCCACAGACCCTATATATGCGTTCGTCGTCCTCAAAGAGTTAAACGTATCAATTTTCTCTCATCTGTACAAAGTAGTTTCACCGCAATGCAATATACATTATTGCAACCCAAAACAAATAGTAACTTGAATTTTTCAAATTTCTTATATATACCACTTTCATAATAACCGGCACGTATTAGGTTACCATGGTGATTGTGCAAAGTAGATCGTTCAGAGTAAACTATTTTACACTGCGTATGTAACATTAGGAATGCGACAAACCGATGGCATCGACGAGGTCGCTAATGGAACGGATTCCGATGGGATTGTGACACAGCGAGACGAGATTTCATTCTTGTATTGCGCACGAATGCTACGAAACCCACGCGCAATAACGCTGACTGTTTCGAGTAAAATGTTACAAATTGAATGCTCTACAGATACGGAACCGGATACGTGGTGCAACGTGACGACGGTGAGGTTTGAGATGGTGCTCTTGGGGAGGAGTGAAACCTTGCTTCGAGGAAGTGAGAGAACTTTAAGTATAAGCTGTTACTTCAGAATGAAAAGGCTACATTTCATAAAGAAATTGTTGTATCTTATGATAAAGTTTTTAATATTATTCAGAGACAGAGTTTATTGAAAGTAAGAATATCAAAATTGAGCTGGGAGGAAGAGGGTAACCTGTTACCTATATTTCAGTAGTTTAACCCATTCGTTGTCAGCCCACATCGAAATTTTTCAATGTCACATTTTTCCAGTAGATAATAATTTTCCAAGCATGTAATTATTTTACAAGGGAACATATCAAAGTCGAACACGCCGATTTTGATGAAATTAGTGACATGTAGTTCTCAAAAAAAGAATTGACACGTATTTTTTTTATCGGAAATCATCCACTCTGAAGGGATGAAAATACCCCTCAAGGTTGAAGTTAGAAACCAATCCTGTTAACCCAACACTCGTATTCTTTAAGTCATATCTCCCCTTTTTTCTTTTATAGTTTTCGGTTACAGCTCCTATAGTCAATTCGCTTAAGACCTATAGTTTTAGGCGGCTTTCAAGCCACCGAAATTATGGTATGTTAACCGTTTGAGAGCGAAAAACGTATATATACGTTTTCATAGGTCCATCAATATACTCGAAAGACGTATATATACGTTCTGACAGATCCATCAATATACACGAAAGGCGTATATATACGCTCTCAGAAATGCATCAATATATACGAAAGGCGTATATATATGCTCTCAGAAATTCATCAATATACACGAAAGGCGTATATATACGCTCTCACTAAGTCATCAATACACACAGAAGGCGTATATATACGCTCTCAGAGATTCATCAACGTTTAGAAAACGCGCTCTGACAGATCTCACAGACTTTTGTTAGCGATAATGTTCAGTCACAGTTTTGTTGCAATATAAATGACGCACGCTATCTAGTTTTAACGACCCTCGTGCGAATAAGACGCCATATCTCCGATGGTTTCTCGTTTAAGTGTCCTGCAGTCAAATGGTTAAATGACAATTTAAGAAAATTCTTCTAAAGCTGTCAGAAATTTGAAGTACCGAAGACCCCGGCACCATTGACACTTCTGTATTTCAGCTTCAACACTATTTCTACCGAAGGCGTCAAAAGACACATTGATACATTTCATTTATAACACTATTTTTTAGTTAATAACGTTACAATGTTGAATTAACTTGTCAGGTATCTTCCGAACCAGCAAGACCATGACATATTAACCAGTTAAGTGTGGAATTTATTTAACATCCCCCACAGAATGCGGAATTAAAATCAAGCAGTGGCGTGTATATACGTCGAACGCAAGGCAAATGCTCCTATTATCAATTTTACGGTAAAACGAAAACAAAAGGTGAAAAGATTATACTTTTATTCGATAACAAAATTACATTTTACTGTTAAAAAGTTTAACGCAGTAGAGCTCTGGATCGACGTGTATACACGTCGAACGCAGTTAACTAGTTAACCCATTGACTGCCAACTACGAGATATCTCGTAGCTGCACTATAAGTTTGAATTAATAATTTAAGAATAATGGCCGAGCGTGTATAGAAATTTTGGAACAAAAATGTTCTCCGTATCATTACAAATGTCGAGATTATATTTTTGATTAATGAAACCAATGTTCTAAAAACTTTCTGTCATCTTCTCAAATTTTAAAAATCAAAGGTAATATTTGCTTAATTTTCCTGGCAGTGAATGGGTAAAATAACAATTTAAGAAATACTTCTCAAAGCCGTCGGAGGAGGATTTGAACTCACAATCAGTCCCTCTGATTGCAAGTCGGACCCTTTACCTCCTTACCCACCACAGTCCCCCCTTTTTAACACCTAACATCCAAAACCATGCTCAAACACAATAAACCTCCGCTCCTAGACAACGTTATCGTTAGGACCGAAGAAACGGAGGTATCATCGTGAGGCCAAGCTAGAGCGACTTTTTGTCCCGGGGGAAGTTAGGTAACAGGCACAAAGTCGTCGTCGTGATCCGTACGCGAGTCAGTCTCGCGACGGTGCTCGAACCGGCAGCGTCGTCAGTGATCGTCACTTTATTCTTGAGTTTCTGCGGGCGATCGCGGGATGTCGAGCTGCCGTCGAAGGACACGGTGAATCGTATGTGAAACTTAGTGAATCTGTGATGTGATAAGTTCCTCCTGGGTCAATCGTTTAATCGTCATCATGAATGCGGGATTGTAAGTTGTTTTTTTTTTTATGAGGATCCGGAGTATGTAGTTTCTTTACGTGATGCGGAGGGGTTGTACTCTGGGTTTTATTAACAGTAGAAATGCCGGCGTTAAAGTCATTGTATTTAAATGTATTAAGTAAAAATATTAAGACCCTCAAATTGTATTAAAATCGCAGTAGTTTTTCATTCCTACAAATACTTTTCATTAAGCCGTAATTTAGTAATGCTGGAACTACCGGCGTTAAAGTCATTGTATTTAAATATATTAAGTAAAAATATTAAGACCCTCAAATTGTATTAAAATCTCAGTAGTTTTTCATTCCTACAAATACTTTTATTAAGCCGTAATTTAGTAACGCTGGAACTACCGGCGTTAAATCAATCATATTTAAATACATATAATTAGTAATTTAGAAAAAGGGGAATTAAGAGGTAAAAAATATAATTAATTCAGTAATTTATATTTTATTAAATGGACGTAAAATATTCACTATATGGCTCACCTATAAACTTGGAGAATTTTCCGAAAAAATAGTTTCTAATGTTAACTGTAGAACTACCAAACCAGTCAAAATGAATGGTACATAATTTTTTCAAAAATTTTCAAATTTTATAGGAGAGTCATAGAATTAGTGTCCTGCGTTCATCTAAGAAAAACAAAATTAATGAATCGATTTGTGTTTGAGATGGTAAGATTTTAATCCCTTGCTCTACGATTTTTACTTTGTTTACGTGTGAAACAACTCAGTTGAAATGAGAATTTTTCTCTGATTTTTTATGTTCCGTATAACGGAAGGTAATATTAATAGTATAGAAATAATTTGATGGTCTTGTGACCATCTGATAATATCAGTTTAATAGCTTTTGAAAAACTAAAAATTTCCTATTCCATCTACCGCGTCTCGAGTGTCACACGTTATTGTAGGCTAAGGGGTTAATGACATTGCAGGGGTGAAACTTTGGATCCACAGCTAACAGGGGATGTTCGGGAACTGCTACACTCCGATTTTGATGAAACTTTGCATAAATATTTATTAGACCTACATAAGAATATCGCTGGAATTCAGGGAGATATCAAGGGAGGCCCATTTTTAAGGTGGGTCCTGTCTGTCTCCTACCTGTCCTGCCTCTGTCATTCTCAGTCTGCCAGTCCTGCCCGCCGTGCCAAAAAAAAGTGTTTTTTCAAAAACAATTTCCGAGAAAATTAACGTCGAGATTGTGGGCTGATATGATTTTGATATAACTCCGATCGTATTTGAGCAAAGTCACATTTTCGTGACGCCGGCCGTTAACTCTCGGGCATCTTGAAGGTCATTTGAAGGTCAAATTTGAGCTAGAAAGCTCACGCGTCATCGCTCAAACTAAAAGCTCAATCCCAGTTTCGACTAAATTCTAAATTTACTCCACCAAAAATGATCTTTTGAGCTATGAGCCCGCATGTGTTGAGCTTTTGTGCCATTTTACCGAGTTTCTCACGAAATTTGATTAAAAACCGAGTGAGCTTTTACTTTGAGCAACGACAACTGAGCTTGCAAGCTCGCATGGGATCGCTCAAACTAAAAGTTCAAGCCGAATTTCGACTGAATTCCAAATTTACTCCAACAAAAATGAGCTTATGAGCTATGAGCCGGCAGACGTTGAAATTTTGAGCCATTTTTCCGAGTTTTTCACGAAAATTTGTTAAAATCAGAGTGAGCTTTTAGTTTGAGCGACGACAACTGAGCTTGCAAGCTCACTTGTGATCGCTCAAACTAAAAGCTCAATCCGATATTCAACTAAATTCCAAATTTACACCATCAAAATGAGGTTTTGAGCTGTCAGCCCGCAGGTGTTAAGCTTTTGAGCCACTTTACCGAGTTTTAGCGAAATTCCGTTAAAATCCAAGTGAGCTTTTAGTTTGAGTGACCAGATTTGAGCCTGCAAGCACAGCTTTTGATATCCAAATGACTTTCAAGGTGCAAAACCATATGGGCCCATGTTCACGACGTTAATTTTCTCAGAAACCGTTTTTGAAAAAACACTTTATTTGGGGCACGACGTGCAGGACAGACTGGATAGGCAGGGCAGACAGGACCTAACCATAAAGAGGGGCACCCCTTGATACCTCCCTTAAAGTTGAAAACGGGTACGAACGAATTCCAGCTAATTTCTTAGATATGTCTAATAAATATTTATGCAAAGTTTCATCAAAATCAGAGTGTATCAGTTTCCGACCTTCCCTTATAAGACTTACGGTCTTAGATGAGTTTCATACCACAAAGACTATCACATATTAAATGATGATTTTTTGTTTCAATGGACTTCTAATTAGTGACACTAACTTTAATCCCTCGTACAGTCATCACTGGAAAATTGTTGTTCTGTGACATTTACGCGACAATCTCAATGAGTACAGTTGATTTAAAGTTGTAACATAATAATAATAAGAAAATAATATATAATAATAGTAAATAGAAGCAGTAAAATAACTATAGCCATTCAAATATATAGCAGCAAAAAAAGATGAATTGGAAGAACTAGGAAGGCAAAGTTAGAATGTAAAATTTGAGGGTGGGATTTCAACCCCTAAGAGCAAACTATCAGAGAACTGTTTCGCGTAAAAATTAGTTCATATATTTACATTAAATGTCAAAAAATTCTATCTTTCATAGAAATCTCTTCAATGTAATAATTTTTCTGAGTAAAACTTGAATCTGTCCAATACCCCAGGACCGGAAATATGCACAATTTACCTTTTCGCATCCGATGTTCGAAAGTATTTCACCCGAAGATGCGCGCGGTTTGTTGCGCGAAAGGAAGAGGATAAAAGCAGAAATTAAAGAAAGAGCATAATTTCGTATTGACTTTCATTTTTCGCCGATGTCTGTCGCAACTGCGCTCTTTTCAATGAAATTATTTTCGCATGTCCATCCTCGATTTAAAAAATGAATCACTTTCTCGCCGTAATGCATGCGTTTTTAAAGTCTCGACGTTCATGACGGCTCGAATTGTAAAAACGGGACTTCACCTAAATGTCGCCGAGACATTACGTAAGATTAAGTGATTTCATAAACTAATATCACGTCCATAAATTAAGAGATACAACGGCTACCTACGAATTGTACGAAGAAGTGATATGTAATTCGGAATCTCCGTTTGTATAGTGGAAAAAGAGATTGTCAAGTTTGGTAGTCATTACAATGAAGAAATGTCGACGTACTATCTAATAACTAAACACTAAAAAGCATTTTCGAACTATACGTATTATAACCTTTGGAAACAAAAAATTACTTTACTTAAATCTACCGATTTTAAACAAAGAAATCATAGTAATCAAATCTGAAATATGCGGGCAGTAATTTAGCAACACCTCGGTTGAATTTGAAGACCAACCGGTATTATCGCCTACTGTACCCAAATGTAATTCGTTTCTATAAATCTCAAGATTGCGCGCCAAATTCAAATCTATAAAATATCATCAAAATTTCTAACAATTTCCGAAAGTGAAACGATATTATTACCTACTATATTCAAATGTAATACGTTTCCATAGACATTTCAAGATTGCGCGCCAAGTTCAAATCTATAGAATATCATCAAAATTTCTAACAATTGCCGAAAGTGAAACGATATTATTACCTACTATATCCAAATGTAATTCGTTTCTATAGATCTCAAGATTGCGCGCCAAATTCAAAGCTACATAAAACCAATAAAATTTCTAACAATTGCCGAAAACTAAACTGTATTATTGCCTACTATATCCAAATGTAATTCGTTTCTATAGACATCTCAAGATAGCGCGCCAAATTCAAATCTATAAAATATCATCAAAATTTCTAACAATTACCGAAACTGAAACGATATTATTACCTACTATATCCAAATGTAATTCGTTTCTATACACATCTCCAGATTGCGCGCCAAATTCAAATCTATATGATGCAATTTATGTTCCCAACAATTGCTAAACTACAATCTTCCCTTAATTTCGAACATACCATAAACACTAAAAGTATCTCAGATTTTCCTATAAATTAATAACTTGAAAACTTTCAAATCGTTAATTCGTCCACATCTCGATTAAACGACCGGCAATAAATTCAATCGACGTGAGACATTAAGCGTGGCATTTAAGAAACCTTTTCTGCAACGGGGAAGAGAACGTGACGTACAGTTGAAAGATCATTGCGTGATCTTTCGCGATGACATTAGAGATTGTATCACGTCTGCGATTAATTGCCGAAACTTGCCATTAATTTCCTATTACGCAAGTGTGAAGGAATTCATGGGGAAATTAATATGGCGCAATATTACGCCTTGTTTACATTACATAATTTTCACGTCGGGGAGAAAACAGAGAAAGGAGTGAAATATCAAAGTAGTAAGGCATGTGGTTTTGGTGTAATCGGAATTCAGGAGAGAATAATATGAGTTGTAATATTAAACAGGTTGAATGCCATGGGGGTCACCGGTGACCGGCGCCATTGAATTAAATGAAATTTCATACGACTTTTAAATTGTATTACTTGCAAATTTGTTAATTGAATCAATATTTACGCGTTGGACTCAAAAAGGTAAAGTCCTACAATCTACGTATCTCTTTGTGTCTTTAAAGTTTCTGCTCTCTAAAGTTGTGATTTTAATAGAAAAAGTTTCGCTTCAGTAGAAATGAAGAAACTAGCGAAATACCGGTGGCATTCAACATGTTAAAACGAAGTTGTAAGATTAAAATTAATACTTTAAACAATTTCAACCGTATTTTGGGTCATTTCAAGTAATAATCGAAGTATTTAACCTCAAAATTGCATGGTTTTAAGGCACGAAGGCATGTAGCGCCCCCTGAAGCAACGTAGTTTGATTAGAGATAAAGGCTCGGACTCGCAATCAGCGGGCCTTAGTTCAAATACTCTTTTATCACTTCCGAATAATTGTTCTTATATTACTAATATATATTTCATAGCTTTGGTGATTTGGAAACTATCAAAAACAGTAGGTCCAAGGCGAAATGAACATAGCTGTTTTAGTAGAAAACTTGGAAAAGGGGAAAAAAAGGAAAGATGGTTTGTAAAGTGATAAAGGTTTGGGCTCTCAGTCAGTGGACTCGCGTTCAAACCCACCTCTTTCACCTCGAGACAAACTTTCCTAAATTATTACTTAATCTATCATTGCTGTGGTGGCTAGAAATTAATCTAAAACAGTTAGGTCTTAGGCGAAATAAGCAATTAAAGTAAAAGAAAAACTCGAACTCAGTTTTCCTGTAATGAAGCAGTGGCGCCAAATTCAAACTCATCAAAGGACTGATAAACTGTATCTCGGGAATCTAGTGTCATTATACGTACCTATAAACATAATTAAACGATTTTCATCATACTTGACATTTGCCAAAAAATTTTGACGGATAATATTCAGGATTTAATAAATTCATCATTTCACCGCAACATTCTAAGATTTAATCACTTCATCCAACAGCCGATTTCGAATAGTGCGACAACTAATTGTCGCGTTTAACTGAATCGATAGAGAGAAAGCGACTTGGCAATGAAAGTGCGAAGTTAAATAATTATGTCGGCCTTTTTGCGGTTTTACATGAGAGATACAGTGTTTCTATGAGAGCGACTCCGTTATTTTCACGAAAGGATGCAAAAACTGGAGTAAAATTGTGCAATGTTTTTGTCACTTTATAATTTATAGTAATTGTACCTGTTTTGTAAAGTCTGTATGCAATTTCATCTAGTAAAACTATAAAATATTTAAAATTAGAAATCCTTTTCTTCATAAGTCAGAAAAATGTAGTAAACAAAACTTTCGCAACAAAGAAAATAAATATAATAATTCTCAAATCGCAAATAACTAAAATAACGGTAGCCTAGTTACAAAAAAATCTGATACGGCAACGCAGGCTGCAAATAAAATTTGAAAGTATTCATTTGTCGCAGAAATAAAAAAAAAAACAATATCATACCTATATCGGACGTCGTACGGCTGAGAGCAACGTGGACAAATTTTCACGGCATTCATGATTCCCTGAATCGAGATATTCCAGCAGTTTACAAACACGTCTGAATTTGCTTAACACTCTGTTCATTAATCTCACGAATTAACTACACAGTGTCCAATGAAAATTATGATAATTCAGACACCCACACTGACAATTTTGCGCCTAACGCCGCTGTTATTATTACAAAACTTTAATAACTGTTCCCCTGACAACGTTTCAACGCTGTGCAGTTGTTTCCTGATGATCACGAATTTGATACTCTGTTACGGTATAGTACCATAGAAGTTCGTAGGAGTCATGGTGGTTACAGAGTTGACACGTTAAAGGCCACCGGAATTTCGCCAGTTTCGTCACTTTTACTGAAGTGAAACTTTTTCTATTAAAATCACATCTTTGCAGAGCAGAAACCTTAAAGACACAAATAGAAATACGATCAGTAGAACTGTGCCTTTTTAGTGCCAATATTTAAATGTTAAATATATCAGAAAATTCGGAAATATTACAAATAAAAAATCATATGAAACAATGAATTCAACAGCGCGGGTCACCGGTGACCCCGATGGCGTTCAACGTGTTAAAGTCTCAAACTCGTGATCAATGAGCCGAGTTTAAATTCCATCTCCTGTGGAAAATTGTTCACAAATTAATATTCAATATGTCATAGACTCAGTGGTTCGAAAGCCACTTAAAATTCTAAGTCATTGGCAAAATAACTCTCGTATTTGAAATCAAAAAAATAGAAAAGAAGAGAAAGAGTGGTTGGAAAGGAGGTTAAGTTAATGTGGTGGGTAAAGTGGTAAAGGCTCATTGTCAGTTCAAATCCTCCTCCATCCCCTCTGAAAAATTGTTTCTAAATTATTATTTAATATGCCATAACCCCAGTAATTCGAAAGCCACTTAAAATTCTAAGTCATTGGCAAAATAACTCTCGTATTTGAAGTCAAAAAAATAGAAAAAAAGAGAAAGACTGGTGGGAAAGGAGGTTAAGTTGATGTGGTGGGTAAAGAGGTAAAGGCTCATTGTCAGTTAAAATCCTCCATCCCTTATGGAAAATTGTTTCTAAATTATTATTTAATATGTCACATCCCCAGTGGTTCGAAAGCCACTTAAAATTATAAGTTATTGGCAAAATAACTCTCGTATTTAAAGTCAAAAAAATAGAAAAGAAGAGAAAGAGTGGTGGGAAAGGAGGTTAAGTTGACGTTGTGGGTAAAGAGGTAAAGGCTCATTGTCAGTTAAAATCCACCATCCCTTATGGAAAATTGTTTCTAAATTATTATTTAATATGTCATATCCCCAGTGGTTCGAAAGCCACTTAAAATTATAAGTTATTGGCAAAATAATTCTTGTATTTAAAGTCAAAAAAATAGAAAAGAAGAGAAAGAGTGTTGGGAAAAGAGGTTAAGTTGATGTGGTGGGTAAAGAGGTAAAGGCTTATTGTCAGTTCAAATCCTGCTCCATCCCTTCTGAAAAATTGTTTCTAAATTATAATTTAATATGTCATAACCCTAGTGGTTCGAAAACCACTTAAAACACTAAATTGTTGGCAAAATAACTCTCGTATTTGAAGTCAAAGAAATAGAAAAGAAGAGAAAGAGTGGTGGGAAAGGAGGTTAAGTTGATGTGGTGGGTAAAGAGGAAAAGTCTCATCGTCAGTACAAATTTTTCCCAAATAGTTATTTAATATATGAAATGTTCGGTGGTTCGAAACCCACCTAAAATAGTAAGTCTCAGCCAAAATGAGCAAGGCATTCGAAGCCGAAAAATAGAGCAAGAGAGTTTCTAACGAAAAGAAAAGGTTCGTAGAAAAATCCGGTCCTTGGTGTTTGGAAAGCAAAATCGGGGCAATTCGTACAATTAACCGCCGTAAATGAAGGCAGCTTCTTATCTTGATACCTCGTGAATTAAAATACGGCGAAAGTTCTGACATAATACTCCCCCTATTTACGCGTGTAACCGGTAATTAGATAATTGTGTAACGAGTAACAATTAACAGGCACCGGCTGCTAGAATAGTGAAGCGAAAAACGCGCGCGAATTCAAGCATCCGTGTGCTAATGTTACTTTTACTTTTTTATACGCGTTTTTCACAATTGTGCGATCATAAGTTAAATCATCTTTTCCTCTTATGCTTTTTATCTTTAATTATATGAGATAATTTATTAATATAAAGGAAAATGAAGTTGACACTTGAAATGATACCCAAAAAGAAGCTTGCAACATCTCACTCTGTACATTTTGAATTTTTAGGTCATAACATTACATTTTTACTGATAAAATGTACTTTTTGAATTAAATATTACTATCAAATAATTCCGAAATAAGTCAGAAGCTTATTTTTTAAATACAACGCCCCACTTTGTTTCGGCGACTTCAGCACGAATTTAAATTCACCTTTGGAAAATGTTTCGTAAATTATTATTTAATATATCATACCTTTGGTGGTTTGATAAACTATCGAAAATACTAAATCCCAGGTGAAATGATCATAGCTGTAAAAGAAGAAAAATTCAAATAGGAAAAAAAATGCGGCTACGGTGGGTAACGTGGTAAAGCCTCGGGCCCCCAATTAGTGGGCCCGTGTTCCTAAATTGTTATTTAATATATGAGACGCTTAGAAGCCAATTCGGTTAAGCCAATTTTTTTGATATTTTCTGATTTTTGCGAATTTTAATATAATAAAGTTTATTCTATTAAAATTTACAAAAATCAGAAAATATAAAAAAAAAATGACTTAACCGCACTGGCTTCTGAGCGACTCGTATAATAGCTCAGAACAGTAGGTCCCAAATGAATCAACCATAGTTGTTAAAAGTCGACTGTGACTCGACATACAACTATAAAGTGTCAATACTTCTTTCTTTTTCTTTCTGCTGTAACTGCTCCGATCATTTCGTCTAGGACCCGTTTTAGGTAAGTAAACCGATCCAACGATGTTAACGCTTCTCATTAATACCATCTACGTGTAAATAAAAACCGTTACAAAGATGCACATGTATTTAAGTCCTGACGTATCGTCTACGAGGCGTAAATTAATTTTATCGTCTCCGCCGCTCTCACTTTTTTATTTCTGCATACCTGTCACACTGGTTCGGCGAGGAGGTGCAATGATTATCTAGGAAAAGTGAACGCGTCTTTCCGCAAAGTGCATGCCGCGCTTCTGGTGGAAGCGTGCGACTCGCCGTAACGTTTTTTATTTGTAGCAACACTTTCGCACGAGATAACAGCCATCATGAAAATATCCGTGTATTCCTCGATGAATGAATACATCGTTCGAAATGAGTTCTCAATGAATTTGCAGCTACTTCTAGATTAATTAATTGTGACCAGGAAGCTCCCGGTATTTGCGGATGTTGTTAGGCAATTTCTTGCACTTATTATGGAACATTATGATGTACTGTATGCTACTATATTTTATGGTATGTACTTTCTGCTGTACCGGTTTACGTGTGGTGAGCAACTAAGGTACGCTACTATACCGTAGAGAGTCCCCGACCCACCGTTGCAATGTATAGTGATTACTATCCGACATAGTAGTGTATTATAAACACTATAATATATAGTATGCTACTAAATGTCACTGTATATAGTTTGTGTGTATGGTGAGCTACCAATATATGCTACTATAGTATACAGTGCTCTCGGCACACTGCTGTAATGTATGAAATTTGGATTGAAGTTTGTATAGCGTCTACTAGCCGGTATGGTAGTGCATTATAAACATTACCGTATATATTGTGCTACTATATTTTGTAGTATATACTTTGTGCTATACTGGTTGATGTATATGGTAACCTACTAAAGGACGCTAGAGATTACTATCCGTTATAGTAGTGTATTATAAACACTATAATATATAGTGTGCTATTAAGTTTTACTGTATATAGTTTGTCATATGCTGGTTCGTGTGTATGGTGAGCTTCTAAGATAAACTACTATACCGTACAGCGCACGCAGTACCCTGCTGTAATGTATGAAGTTTGTATAGTGCCTATCAGCCGGTATAGTAGTATATTATAAACACTATAATGTATAGAGAGCTACTCAATTTTACGGTATATAGTTTGTGTGTATGATGAGCTACTAAGATGTACTACTATACCATATAGTTCTCTCGGCACACTGGTGTAATATATGATGTTGGATTTGAAGATTGTATAGTGCCTACTAGCCGGTATAGTAGTGTATTATAAACACAATAATATATAGTGTTACTAAATTTTACGGTATATAGTTTGTGCGTATGGTTAGCTACTAAGATGTACTACTATACCATATAGTGCTCGCGGCACACAGCTGTAATATATGATATAGGGTTTGAAGTTTGTATAGTGCCTGCTAGCCGGTATAGTAGTGTGTTATAAACACTATAATGTATAGTGTGCTACTACATTTGACTGTATATAGTTTGAAATATACTGGTTCGTGTATGGTAACCTACTAATTGTAAGATATACTACTATACCATAGAATCTTCTATGGTAGTATGGTATGGTATTTAGAATTTATACCACCGCAATCTTCTTGCGGAGAAATTACGATTGGTAGTTATCCCGAAATTGTAAGGATCGCGCGATGAAGAAACGTCGAAATTACGGCGAGCAATTTAGAGACACCTCCGCACGCGAGGATACATATGTCTTTTCTTCCAAAATCGAGGAAGTAATTAGATAGCGGAAAGGATCGACGGTACTTAAATCTACAGCCACTAGACGAGCTTTCTTTCGCGACTTTCCAACTGCAGTTGTAGAACGAGTTCTCTCAATCTGCTATGGTACCGTTTTATTAATTATTCTATTCTTTTATGTCATCAAAACCCTTGCTTTAAAATATCGCGTCACAGTACTAACATAGAAAATGAAATACGTGCTTCGGGAAAGATCTGAAAGTTGAAGTTCATGATGAAATAATCATAAGGTCGCAAAAATTGAAAGATTCAAGTAGAGAAAGAACAAACAATTATTATGGCGGATAAAGAGTTGAACTCTTAAACAGTTGGCTCAATTAAAACCCCCATCACTTCTGGGAAATTTTTCCTAAATTATTATTTCATTCGGCCAGTAGTTCCAATAGAGCCACTTGGTAAATTATTTTTAAACGGTTTAATATCTACCTGAAACGCGCAGCCGAGAAGAAATCGTTAAGCAGAGGGTCGAATGTGTATAAAATATAATCAGGCACATTTTTATTTTTAACGATATTTAATGATTACACTTCAGATGTTTATGCAAATTTCAAGATTGATAAACGCAGCTAATAAAGAAGAATACAAGTGGAGGACTCTTTCATTCGTCCAATGTTACAGCGAATGCCTTATCTTGGATATTTCAGATATTTTTTCATATTACATGGTTTCCGTGTATTTTAACACGTTAAATACCACGCGCATTTTCTCATTATCATTATTTCTACTGCAATGCAACTTTTTCTATTAAAATCACGACTTTCCAAGGCGGAAAACGTTAAAAATGCAAATAGGTATACACTCAGCAGTTCTTTATCTTTTAAACACCAATATTTAAATTCTGAATTTATTAGGAAGTTCCTAAGTATTACAATTTAAAAGTCATCAAAAATTTCATTAAATTCGATAGCGCCGGTCACCGGTGACCCCCATGGCATTCAACGTGATAACAGTGTCAAATTTGTCATAAATGCCTAAAAATCCGCAGTCTAATAATGATACAATGATATATTCAAATATGGTTCAAAGCACAAGGCATCCCAACTTTTGCACGGTATTAGAAGTCAAAAAGAAAAAAAAAGAGAAAAGCGTTGTTGCTTTCAGTCTGCAATGCGTAAAGCATTTATAGAAGGATGGTATTCTTATTTCACATGCATGTCGTCATCCTAAGCCCAACCGCCAGGGACAATGCCATTGCCATAGTGAAACAGTGAAAGTATGGTCATTTTATTTCTGTCGCGCGTTTGCTCCTTTTCATGGTGTACCTTCGCTTCGTGTACATCACGCATGTAGGTATGCAATGGCGTTTCCCGCCAGAATTGCTGTTTCTCTTTTCTTATTTTATTTTATTATGTTTCTAGACTTAATAGAATTTTTCGTTTTATTCATTATCGAACAGTCATATTCTGAGATATTTACAGTTAAACTCTGAGGTAAAAGATGACGTACTTTGTCGTTAAGATTGACGATTTAACACTAACCAAGCCGGTCAAAATGGCTGGTTACCAATTTTTCGAAAATTCTTTAAACTGATAGAGGAGCCAGGTATTAAATATTCCACTTCTATCTTATAAAACTTTAATTTCTTAATTGATCTTCTTTTTCACCTATTGGTACCTTTTTTCAATTACTTATTTAATATATCTAAATATAATAGATATAACATCAACAGTTTTGGTATTGAGATGAAGGTTGCTTCAAGGTCAATTCAATGTCACATCAAGGTCAGTTAAGCAACGCATGTAACTTGCTTTCACCTTGAAGTCATAATGAATAATTGCTGAAATTTAAATTTACAGCAGATTACAAGAATTATATAGGATACAGGGTGTCCAATTTTCTTTTTTTGAATTTCGGCGCCAATTTCTACGGTTACTTTGCCTAACACTTTTAGCGGTTTTACCGAGGCTACGATATATTAAATGATGATTTAGGAAAAATCTCATAGAAGTAATGCAAATTTGAACTCTGACCCACTAATTAAAAGTCTGAGAATTTAGCAACATTGTCTTGAAACTTCTTTTTCCTTTTTCGATCGTTTCACCGACAAGCAACAGGTTTAACACGAAAACTACCGACGTTATATTTAAATATACTGAATGAGTATCTTTTGAAAAAGGGAAATAAGAGATGAAAAAGACGACCAATTGAGTAATTTAAGTTTTATAAGACAGAAGTGAAATATTTATTGCATGGGTCTTTTATCAGTTTGCAAAATCATTTCGAAAAAATTAAGAACCGGCCATATTGACTACCATGTTAATTAGTTGTAGTATTAATTGCTTGATGAACCACCGAAACGTCCAGACATTAGACTCATATTGTTTTTATTATTTCATATTACATTTACTTTTCGATTTACTTAGGCCACGACATATCAACCAATAACTTTAAAAAATCTGCCAAAAATATCACTGTCCTGAACTGAAGTCCCCTAAATTGGAAGTGCCAGCTTCCAACACTCTATGCAGTGCCGGATTTAGATGAAAAGGGGCCCTAGGCTATTCCACTTATGAGGCCCTTTCATCTCTCATTTTTAAATTTACAAATTACATGAGAGATAATAAAATACATCATTACTGTGATATATATCAATGTATTAAATGAAACATGTTGTTATTGGTACTAACCTATATATATTCAATACATTGAAGATTAAACATTTTTATATTTGTTTATTAGTTATATGCGCAGAATTTCTCCTTATTTTCGGTCCAGTGTTTCAGTGTTCACTGTTTTTAGAATAATGTAATTTTAATTTTGCTAACAATTTGGATGTAGGCCCCTCTTGATCTCGAGGCCGTAGGCTGAAGCCTAGTTAGCCTATAGGAAAATCCGGCCCTGCCTCTATGTTCAATGCTTAATTAATCCAATAAATTACCTCCAAAATAATCGATAGATAAGCGCTGAAAAATTACATAATTATCCATTTTTCAGGGGAGCACGTACTCTACTCAAGGTCATCGTTTGGTTTCTGTTCATCTGCAACGCGAGATCAGCGATAATGCCACCACCTTGGGCCGATCCTTCGAGTAATCCTTGCGCCGCGCAACCACGTGGCTGGCAATTGTTATTTTGGCCGCCGGATGGAAAGTGTTACAAAATATTCCAGGCAGGTGCTGCATTTCTCCTTATTGAGACACGGTGCTCTCTTAATAAACGTACATTAGCAGAAACTTCTGACCCAGATAAATTTACTTGCAAGACACTACCTTCACGTAACGCTATAATGACTTTTCTTATTTAGTTTTATGTCTCCGGGCGGTAATGTGTTAACAAAGAAAGACAAAGAGTAAGAAATCTAAATATAGAGACGGAATACAGGAAATAAATAACCGATTTACATTACTAAGTGGAATGTTCCGGGAAAAGTATCTACCATTTATCACCAAACGCGAAATAATCCGCCCAATGTAAAAACACTGCTGCAAAGCATTTTGTATTTACTTACATGAATTATACCTTTTACTTCGTCGCAAGAAGTCAATGTTAATTAAAAATTTCTAATAATTTCAATCAAATAAAATTGTACTTTATGAAACTATAATTCAAAGCTTCACGAAATGTGTATATGCGTCACAATGTACGCTAAATCCATCACTGAACGCATATATGCTCCTACAGTATGCGCCGATAACCATCGCCGAACGTATATATGCGTCTACAATGTGCGCCGATAATTTTTGAAGACGCATATACACGTCCACAGTGTACATCGATAACCTTGCGGAAGCATATATGCGTCCAATTGCTTAACGCAGACGCATATAGGCATCCAATAGCCTTTGTTGGCGCATATAGGCGTCCCATAGCCTTCGCAGACGCATATAGACGTCCAATAGCCTTCGCTGACGCATATAGCAGTCCAATAGCCTTCGCAGACGCATATAGACGTCCAATAGCCTTCGCTGACGCATATAGCAGTCCAATAGCCTTCGCAGACGCATATAGGCGCCCAATAGCCTTTGTTGACGCCTATACACGTCCAATAGCCTTCGCAGAAGCCTATAGGCGTCCAATAGCCTTCGCAGACGCATATAGGCGTCCAATAGCCTTTGCTGACGCATATACGCATCCAACGGCCTGCGCTGAACGCGTATATGCGTTCACAGTGTACATCGATAACCTTCGCAGAACGCACATATGCGTCCACAGCAATCAAACAGTTAACTGTACAGGGTGCTTTGAATATTTTGAGTCATTCAATAATTGCTCAATTACAGTTTTGAGAGATAATGAGATCTTTTTGGCAGATCGGGGCGCCATGTCCAGAAACAATGGAACTGAGCCCGGCAGCTGGCAGCGGTGGGACAGTCGCAGAGTGCAGATGTCCACCTGGGACTGCACAATCTCCTAGAGACGCTCTTTGCCATCCGATATTCACAAGAGCATCTTGCTCGAAAGGACAATACTTCGCGCCAGTGCCGGAAGCACCCGGTAGATCTAGGTAATATTGCTGCCTTCGTCCACTTTTATGTTAACACAAGTTGCAGTCAAAATGACTGGTTTCCCATGTGTTTATAAAAAGTCTTAAAGTTTATATGGAAGTTATAGAATAAATGCACTATGTACGATATACCAAGAATCACTGATCAATTTTTATTTTATCAAATTTAATTCTGAATCATTGCGGGGGCAGTCAGAAAAGAAGAATGTCCGTTAAGGGGTTAAATACGGTCAGTTTAACCCCGGTAGTTCTAGTGTTAATAAATTATGGCTTGATCAAAAGTATCTGTAGGAATGAAAAAGTACTGAGATTTTAATAGAATCAAATAACATTTCAGTCCTAAGAGACGCTGGGGAGTTTGCCGTGAGCCAGAGCCATGCGCAGAAAAAGGAGAAGTTTACTGGCCCAAAGATGGCAAATGTTATCCAAAACTGAGCAAAGGCCCGTGCCCAAAGGGTGAACTTCTGGTAACCGATGAAGACGGTATGGCAATATGTTCCTGCTCCATGACCGGTGAACTTGGAAGATACCACTGGCCAGGAAGCATAGGTGGCTGTCATGAACACTATACTAAAGGTCCGTGCACAGAACTGGGAGAAATATTTTTACCAGGTGGTAAATGTGGCTGCCATTCTGGATTACCTCATTACCACGAACCTAGTGGGATGTGCTACCAATTAGGTAAGATGATAGAATATCAATTCTTTATGAATCTTTTTCTACCACAAACACAAAAGTGACAAAAGTGAAAGGCTCAAACTCACAATTAGTGGGCCCGAATTCAAATCCTTCTGTCAGGTTTACAAAATTATGTCTAAATTAGTATTTAACCGTATCGGCACTTCGTGTGTATTTATCTTTACCGAGGTCGGTCATTCGACTGGTTATAAAATAACAGTAATATTTTTCCGAAAGATATACAGCAGATTGTCAATTCGACACGTTGAACGTCCCAACGCAGTGTAGAGTACTTCGATTTAGCCGTTCAGGCACCTCAAACGGTTTTCGATCTCATCGAAATCCTCGCCAAAAGCGCAAAACATATACGATTTAGCTAAAAATTAGTATTTTTGTGTTTTTTGGATCGCTCACTAAGAATTTGAACTCAACATTTCTAAAAATAAAATGGCGGATTCAAATTGGCGGGCAGGTGTATCGCAAAATTAATAGTTCCGCGGAAAAATTAATATTCTTATGGTTTTTGGATCGCTGACTAACAATCTGAACTAAAAATTTCCAAAAATAAAATGGCGGATTCAATATGGCGGGCAGGTGTATCGCAAAATTAATAGTTCCGCGGTAAAATTAATATTCTTATGGTTTTTGGATCGCTGACTAACAATCTGAACTCAAAATTTCCAAAAATAAAATGGCGGATTCAATATGGCGAGCAGGTGTATCGCAAAATTAATAGTTACGCGGAAAAATTAATATTCTTATGTTTTTTGGATCGCTGACTAAGAATCTGAGCTCAAAATTTCCAAAAACAAAATGGCGGATTCAATATGGCGGCAAGTGTATCGCAAAATTAATGGTTCCGCGGAAAAATAATATTCTCATGTTTTTTGGATCGCTGACTAAGAATCTGAACTAAAAATTTCCAAAAACAAAATGGCGGATTCAATATGACGGGCATGTGTCAAAAAATTAATGGTACCGCAGAAAAATTAATATTTCTATGTTTTTTGGATCGCCGACTAAGAATCTGAACTCAAAATTTCCAAAAACAAATTAACGGATTCAAAAGTCAGGCGGAGTGTCATGAGGCAGAACAAAGTTACAGGAGTCTTTCCCTTTTACAATATTATTGGTTCATGCAAATAATTAGTTAGGACAAACTCCCTCCACATTTTGTTACTTCTGCCAAGAGGGAGAATAATTAGAAAAAACCGTTGCGACACAAAGATCTGGGTGACAGCTGTTTTCGCGATGGCCCTGTCGCCCGTATAAGGGTTACCTTCTTTGCCCGGTTAAATAGGATTTTACAAGTAATTTACAATAATATCAATAGCATTTTAAACAACAATTAATACTGTTAATTTATCGAACTACGGTGCGGCTCGAATTTGGGCCCGTAAGAAACACATCCGATTCTCGCTGGGCATTCAACGTGTTGATATCAGAAACGACGCAGAAAACAGCCTTTAGTTAATAATACAAAAGTTACAAATTTTCATTCCGTTGAACCGACTCTATTTGATCATGCATGATACGATTAGCGTCAATAAATCATAGCCTCGGTGGTCAGGAACCGACCTAAAACAGCAAGTTCTATATAAAATACTAAAAGTACTAAAAAGAAACCACGGAATTGAAAAAGAATAGAGGTTTGCCTCTGCTCGAAACAAAAAGTAGAAAACTATCGTTTCATTATAGGGCATTCCATCTATCTCTGCCACCCTCAATAATGTGACTTTATCAACAGGTGGCATAGGTCCATGTTTGCAAGGCCATCATTTCGTCGTCACGACAAACACGACTGTCCAAGACGACGTGATAAGAGCAAAATGTGTCTGCAAGCCGGGTCACGTTTCGTACGAAAACGGACTTTGTTACCGACTCTACACAAAGGGACCTTGCGAGAATGGCTACATGCTGGTGAACTCAACAGCCTGCATTCCAGTGCCGTGTAAACGAGGCAGACTGTACTTCCCGCAGGAAAAAACGTGTTACAAGATAGGCACCAAAGGACCCTGTCCAAACGGACAAATCGTCCTGTACGATTACAACGTCCGCCCTTCCTTAGATGGAGTCAGCTACAATGGAGTATGCGGATGCACGAATATCCTGAAGAACTCTGGAAAGTGCTCGGAAGACACTAGCGACAGCTGTGAAAGTATACCGGGCATGGTGATAATAAATAAAACGTGTTACAAACTGTACACTCAAGGTCCTTGTACAGCCGGCGAATGGTTGGTGGCTAGAAGAATGCCGAAAACTGCGATATGGAAGAACGAAGAGTCGGAGCCAAAAGCAAGATGCGAATGCAGGCCGGGGTATAAGAGAATAGCAGAGAGTTCAGAAGCCTCTGAACTGGAAAGTAATAGTCTTATTTCTTTGGGTGGGTGCCAACCGCCTACTGTCAGTTTGGCAAGGTTTTTAAATGAAAAAATGAGATATATAAATCTTTAACACTTTGTCGGGAGATATAGAGGTGTACTCGTGACATAGGTTACAGGTTTTGCATTGCAGTTGGCTTTGTTCATGAACCTAGTCAATTTCGGGTAATTAGCACTTTGCGGACGCGTGGTGTATCGTAATGGCTGAAACGAATTTAGCGTTTTGGACAAATGGTGTGCCAAATAGAATAAACTAAATTTACCGTTTTGGACAAATGGTGTATCAAATTGGACAAACTGAATTTACCGTTTTGGACAAATGGTGTACCAAGTAAAACAAATCGAATTTCCGGTTTGAACAAATGGTATATGAAATTGCACAGAATGAAGTTACAGTTTTGGACAAGTGTGCATCAAATTGGACAAACTGAATTTACCGTTTTGGACAAATGGCGTATCAGTGTCCAAAATGAATTCACAATTTTGGACAAATGCCGTATCACAGTGTGCAAAATGAATTTACCGTTTTGGACAAATAACGTAGCCAGTGGCCAAAATGAATTTACCTTTTTGGACAAATGATGTATCAAATTGAACAAAATGAATTTGCTCTTCTATACGCACGACGTATCAGTCATTTAAAGCTTTTCACAATATACGTGAACATCATTTCACGTATCTAAAAAACGTAAGCAGGCACGTGATTTGGGAAAGATACATTTTTCCACATTTTTTTTTCATTCACAAGTATTATCTTACGCAGATATAAAAAATCAAGCAGCAGAGTTGGCTGCCAACTTCTCTCTTTGAGGTGAATGTCCACGCATCGGACCACCCTCGTCCGCACAGAGTTAATTTGCGTACTAAATAATTAAAAAAACCATCCCATAAGTTTATGGATTAGAATGGATCCAAAACTGCTGTCTCCTCAAATGAGATTTTAGAACAATTAATACTATAGTGAGCGAGTTCAAGTATCCCTGTGTACAGGCAATTGGATGCATAACTATGGTACACACTGTCGCGAGATAAATCTTCCAAGGTGTTAAATGAAAATATAAATGGACGATATAGTTCAATAGACTATGTTTGTATGCAATAGTGATCAAATCAATTGTCTACGAAAGTGGCAAGTTAACCCTCTATGTCCGAAATTATTTTGTCTCGCATAAACAGTACTTATACTGCGGTAAATGTTGAAAGCAGAATTTTAAATAATGGATTTAACACTTTAAGTGTGGCAGTCCGTGGGGACTGACAGTGAACTTTTCGTTTGAATGGCGTCGGTCTCCGAAATTTGTTTCCTTGTTACATCATCGAACATAAAGGCATTCGCGATAGCAGTATTTAAAATGTTTGAAAGCTAAATAACTTTCTGTACAACTATACGCATTAATTTGATTAGAAGATCTTTATAACCGAACGTCTCGCGATGTGACAGCCACTGTCTGCCTCCTGAATGAAAATCAGAGTGAAATCGGCTACGTTCTCAACGTGTTAATTTAATTTGCGAGCACTTAATTGCAAAGATTTGTCAACGGTAGAATTTTTAATTATAGATTTAACTCGATTCATAAGCATTTAATTTCAAGGAAAGTCGATGACTTTAAAGATTGAAATTTAAGTAGCTCGCAAAAGTAGAAAAATAATTTCAAAGAAACATAGATACAGCCTTTTGATCAGAGTCAAAAGAACCCGTGGGGTGTTAAATTGCGTTTCAGTCGTTATTGTAAATAGCATCGTGCGAATTGTGTGCATCGATAATCTCTTCGAAATTCGTAACGATGAAATCGCTACGAAATTGTATTTATTTTATGTCATGTATTATTATGCGCTGTATATATAATTTATAGTATCGTTTATAAGCATATTTCCAATACAAGTGCCAGACGTCTTCGTAGAATTCAGTAATACCTGTAAATATCTATAAGAAATGTACTCACTCGTTTTTATGCTGCATTTCACGCATCTGTTGTTGTAGCCCGACTGTTTGTTGCTCCCTCGATATTACCTCTCTTTCCAAAGCCGCTATCCTTTCCGTTTTTTCATCCAATACCATCTAGAAATAAAAAAAGAAATCATACATCAGGATAATTTGTGTTTTCCTCCCTCGAAATTTAAACCCTTTGCGCTTGGCGACCCTATTGATGGGACATCAAAGTTAATTAGTGATTACGGGAGTCAACTTATTCCAGCGTAACTTTATGAGAAATGCATGGTTTCCTAAAGTTTTCTACTGAAATAGCACAAGAAATCAAATCAAAATATGGTGTAATTTGCCGTACAATGAGTGACACTCGCCATGCGGTAAATTGGATAGAAAATTTGCAAGTTTTGCAGAACCTATGAAATTGCAAATATCAGTGAGACGCGACACGATAAAATTATTTCTACTATATTAATATTACGTTAAATTATACGATATATCAAGAATAACCGAACAATTTTTATTTTACCAATTTAATTCTGAATTATGACGGAGGCAGTGACAAAAATATCGTAGGGTAAGGGGTTAACGTCGATCGAATGTCACTTCACTTACCAATAATTGATCCTTCTCATGATCCAAATGCGTTATGTTACTGCTAAGCGTGTCGATCTCCTGTCGTAACGCTTGAGTCTGACTGTCGAGTTGTGTCTGTTGCCGTTCCATCATTTTGTTGCGATCTATCGCCTTATTTAGTTCAGTCTCAGATTGACCCAACTGATTTTGAACATCTCCCAAAGCCTGGTCAGTTTGATCTTGCAGAGCACTACAAAATAAGTGATCATTGTATAAGAGTAACAATTACGAAAGAGAAAAGCTTATTTGAAAAAGAATAAGCCAAATACCGAAGCTGTAAGTATTGCGTCCGCTGAGTTGCCAATTCTTGCTTAGTTTTTCTCAATTCCTCTCTCATATCATCCAACTGGTCCTCAAGCCCATTTATGGCTGCTCTTCGTGTTCCCTGTGTAAGCAAAAGGTCTTGTCGTTCCTTCTCGATGTGCTTCAGACGTGTTTCTACGTCGACTAGGTTTTCTCTAAGTCGACGCTGCTCGGACGTATGTGCCTCCACCGCTAGCTAATTTAAAACCATCCATTTCCAAAGCAACCGTGTACATCCACACCAATTTTACATGCAACAAAACATTGATGTTAACGACTGTAAAACGAGGAAACTTGTAGAACTGGACGAGGAGTTGGAAAAGGAATTAACACTTTATCTACAGCCCAGTTGTTTTTTTTGGATATCCTGAACAGATGTATATACGTTCTCACTTGTAAAGCTCTCTGACTGTAGAACTAAAGTGTAATAATCATAATGTCATTCTGACTTCGGCTGTTTGGAAACAGTATATTTTTAATTTACTATCACTTATAATAACCGATAAATAGGCTGTTGGTGTATGAGCAATAACTTTGAAAAGTTGAAAATCAGCTAACGCTCGATAAAGTGTTAAGATGTACAGGTCACGTAGTATTAGCGATCTAAGCTGATTCTAATTTCGTAATGAAAGAGAATGGTAGAAGGATCTGTAAATTACAAATAATGATTTTGTTATTTAGTGATATGATGAATAAGATATTTGACATATAGTAGAATTAATTGTGTGGAACACAGTTGGTATGCTACCGTAGGGCTTTGATGGGTATAATCCTATGATCGCCATAGTGTCTTTACAAAGATGTTCAGTTTTCGTATGGTGCAATTTCTGTGTAGCGCAGTTTTCACATAACGCAGTTTCCGCATGACGCGGTTTTCACGTAACGCGGTTTGCGTATAACGCGGTTTTCACATAACGCGGTTTTCGTATAACGCGGTTCCCGTAAAACGCAGTTTTCATATAACGCGGTTTCCATATAACGCAATCTTCATATAACGCGGTTTCCCTATAACGCTATTCCGTACAACGCGGTGTCCATATAACGCGTTTCCCGTAAAACGCGGTTTCCGTAAAACGCGATTTTCATATAACGCGGTTTCCCTATAACGCGGTTCCCGTAAAACGCAGTTTTCATATAACGCGGTTTCCGTAAACGCGGTTTCCATATAACGCGATCTTCATATAACGCGGTTTCCCTATAACGCTATTCCGTACAACGCGGTGTCCATATAACGAGTTTCCCGTATAACGCGGTTTTCACATAACGCGGTTTCCGTAAAACGTGGTTTCCGTAAACCGCGGTTTCCATATAACGCGGTTTTCGAATAACGCGGTTTCCATATAAGGCGATTTCCGTATAACGCGGTACGAATAGCCGTGTTATGAATGGGCTGACCGTATTTCCGACGCGTTATACAGAATTCTACTGTACTAGTCTGCGCCGTTACCACGTACACGGAAGATTAATACGACGTAAAGAACATGCTACAGGAATAAAATTATTTTCAATAAAAATTGTTAACCCGTATTACCTTCAATCTCTCACGTAATGCATCCCGTTCCTCTATCAAACGCTCGACGTCCGATCGCGCGATGTCACGTTCGTGTTCCAAATGTTCCAACATCGCCTAAAAGAATTTATTTCTGGATGAATATTTCTTTAAATATCCATATTATTCGAGTTACTTTGTTAATGTAACTAGTTGCAATTACCTTTGTTATACTTGAATCCTTTACCGTTGGCGGTGACAAAGAACATTTACATAAACCGGCATGCTTGCAAGTGCTGCAAGGTCGACAAAATTTTCTGTTCTCGTTTCTGCACACTTGCAAGGACGTTTCTAAATTGGCTTTTTCGTGATTGAGCTCCTTCTTTTCACGTTGCAATTCGCTCAATTCCACTTCCTTTTTACTCAATTCACGTTTTAATTCTCGAATTCGTGTCCATAAATCCATCTGGTTTAAATTGGAATAATGTATGAGAGATTAGGAACAAGTAAATGTTCCGACGCACAGTAATCCAAATGATATAAGATTACGGAAGCAATTAATGCTAGTGTGCTAATTAGAACATTTGGCGATTTACAGAAATTATCTTATAACAACTATATTAATCGCAGTTAAACAAAAGTCTAAAAATTCTTATTGCAGCAAATTATCAACTAGCATTTATCATTTTGCACTTCAAATTCTCCTCGAAGACGCTTAATCAAGTTTCTATTTCCGATCTATTAATTTAATAATGAAAGAAGATTACAGAAACTGTCCTGCAAATCGTATTTAATCATTTTTCCTCTCAAATGAATCATATAGTACATAGCCAAAAAAGCTTAGAGGGAAGCCAGAGTTACTGTAAGCTTAAGAAAAAAAGCTTTCGAGTGCAAAGGATTAACCCTTTCGCTACGGAGTGCTTTTCCACGATTGTGCTAACACGATACGAAACAATCCTGACGCGGACGAATAACTTCTAACGGCTAGTGGCGTAATATAAATAATTACTACTTTATTGAAGCTGCAATGCATATAATACGTAAAAAATAATAATTTATGCTATTTAAAAAATAAAAAATTACTAAATATGATCTAATAATTAATTCTTCGTGTGAAATTTCGACGGGTAACTATAGTCACCGATAGTACCCAACCAGTGTCAGGCAGCGGGTGACTATAGTCACCGGTAATATCGAAAGGGTTAAGTGTATTACAAAAAGCCATAAAATTATCCTTACATTGTCCTTGTCCATCGCTGAATTATGTTGATCTTTGATATTATTGTATTCATCTCTATAGTAATCCCGTTCGTTTCTTAATTGTGCTATGCTTTGTTGTAACTGAAATGTTAGAATATAATGACACACTTAACTTTCACTACGTAATGCAGCTATACACAATTAATATCTTTCAATATACTCACGACAGTTAAATGGGTTTCTTTTTCGCTCAGTCGTTTTAATAGCTCACTGTGTCGAGTTCCATTCGCGTCTTTTGCAAATTCTCTGTTGTTACATGTTCCCTCGTACTCCGTTTCATTCTGACCCATTGCAGACGTTGAAAACATGTCTCTGTGACTTTTCGACGCTAAAAGAATACAGTCCTTTTCAAACATAACAGACCTGAACGTGAGATTCTTGTCAGAAGTAATTAACAATGAGTTCTACATAAATTAGTAAATGCTATGTAAAATAACTCGATGTTTACATCGATACAGAGATCTAATACAACGAATTTAATATGACTAAACAAGAATGTCATTTTTATAAGAATATTTCGTGAAAACTAGAAATTGACGATCTAAAGTAGCAATTCGAAATTACAGAGTCACTTTTTATACGAAACATTGGCATTTGAATCGTTAAATACAGATCATTGCTCGTAAACTTTTTCTTGCCTTTATTATGGTCATTTTTTTCGCCCTTTTGTTTAACCCTTTTCAAGTCATCCCCATCGCTACCCTGCATTATTTCACTTTTATGTACTTGGTCCTTTAATTTCTTATTAACATACTGTAACTGAATAATATCTTGTCTCTGATTCTCATTTTCTTTCACCAATCTTTCTATCTCATCGTTTAAACTTTTCTCTGCAAAGTTATTCAACGAATTATGCACAACGTTATGTGTACAGCGTGATATTTCATTTTAACCCTTTCGCTACGGGCCCCGCCGCGGAGTCCTTCGTGTGAAACGAAGCGCCGCGCCAAAAGTGGGAAACTAGACGCGCGCAGTCTTCAGCATTCCGTGCTACGTCTTTTGTCGCAAAAACAACGTTGTGACAGTGCTTTTAGAAGCAAAATGATGTTTATAATTTTTCTTATTAGCTGTACTTATCTTTGTAACTTATTTTAACTTTTGACTTCATTTTATTTGCCGCTGACTACAGTCACCCTTAGTAGCGAAAGGGCTAAGAAACTTCGAAAAGTAAAGCAATAGCTTATCACATACCGATTACTGTCAACTCGTTGATTCTGTCAGTCATTTGTTTCTTCTCGTCCACAGCGAAGTCCAAAGTACGTTGAATATTGCGCTTTTCTATCTTACATGCTTCAAGATCTGCCCGTAGTTCCTGCACTTCCTTACGCTCGACTGTTAATTCACCTTCTAATACATGCACCTGTGTCATGACGTCTTGTAATTTTTCCTATAAACACATTCATAACATGAAGCAAATCTGCTATACAGCAGACTTTCATCTAACGCGGTTAAAACCATCGGTGTTTTGCCAGTTTTATCATTTTTACTGAAGTAATACTTCGTCTATTAAAATCACATCTTCGCAATGCAAAAACGTTAGTGGTAAAAGTAGTTATATATTTAGCAGTACTTTACTTTTTTAGCGGTAATATTTAAATATTGATTATATCAACGAATTCGTAAGTATTATATTTTAACAGTTTGCGGTCGACAGATTTCGCTGACAATAATTTTCGGAGAAAATTTAGCGTATCGCAGCTTCTCATTCGAAACTGACCGCCCGGAAATCTCTCCTCTCCGAAGAGATCGATAAATATTGATATCTGTAAGTCGATCCAAACATTTGAATCTGACATCTCGAGGATAGTTTTATATCGTTATCGCCAGCCTCGTTCGCCGTGTCGCGCGCCAGGTGATCGTGAATGGTTTCACGCCGCCAGACGAGCGGCGTCAACTTCTACGACTTGCGAATGCCGCCACTGAGACGGCTTCGACCGCAAAGGGTTAAAAGTCATAAGGAATTTCATTGAATTCACCGGCGCAATGATTAAATAATTATAATTGTTTATTACTTGTAATTTGCAGACCCTTTTGTTATTCTCTTTTACTACGGAATTGCAATCAGCTTCTACCGCTAGGGCTATATGATCTATATCTCTTAATTCCTTCTCCAATTCTTCGTTTCTTTCCGCAAGCTTCACAGCTTGAGACATAGCACTGTGCTGCTTATTCAAAGCTTCTGTAATTGACAATTTGCAACTCTGTCATCGATGCTATTGATCTCTGTAATTGTTAGATATTAAAAAAGGGAAATTATCGAACCCTTCAATTGATGTTCTAATTCTGCTTTCTCCTGCTGAAGAACTCTTAGATCGTTCGTTTTCGTATTATCGTTAGACGTGACGAAATTGTGTTCAGTCTTTTTGCAAGCGCAATCTTTGGTGACAGCAGTGTATGGACGACCTCCTTCTAACATTTTTTTCAATCGTGTTATCTCCTTTTCTTTGATAGTCAACTGCAAGGTGTTTAGATATTTATTAAATAATGTACGAAGATGCTCAGTATCGATACAACAGTACAAATGATACAAACATGTTCGTGTACAGACATCTATACCAGTGTTTCCCAAACTTTCGTCATCATGGAACACTTCTTAAGGACTAAAATTTGTAAGGAACACTGGAGTCAATTTGGTTTATTCCAGTCCAAAACTGGAGTAAATAGTTAAATAGATAAAAACAGACAATGTTTCGATGCTCTCTAATGTCAGTTTCATAATTGTTCGCGGAACATTTAATAACTGTTTGCGGGACACAGTTTGGGAAACGCTGATCTATACGATCACGATTGGAAATATGTAGTGCAATGTAAATTACTTTTTTGCATGCAGGAAGAGCGCAATTTCATGCAGAAAATGTAAAAGTAACTGGTGTACCTGACTTTTTAATGCGTTAACAGAGTCAATTTGCATGGAAAGGTCTCCTTTTAATTTCGTTACCTCGTGAGTTAAACAATTCATTCTATGATCCGCCATGCTTAATAGATCTAGAATTTTTGGCTCGACATTGCTTAAGTTCGGCAGAGGAGTAACTTTTCCACTCGCTTTCGGTAAAGGCTCGCTCTCTAAAACTGGCCGTCTAAGTGGATAGCAAGGACGCTTCTTGACGGCTGCAACAACGTTACGACGTATTAATAAAAATCGAAAACAAAAATTTAGAATGAAATGAATGCAATTATTAATTTGTCAAATTAACATTTCTTTATCAATGTACTTTTGTAGCATTTCTATATATTTATTAACAATTTACCTAATCCAACATTGCTAATAGTCGGTTTCAAGCATTTCCCTTGGAGTTCTAAAATCTTCTTGGACTTCTTGGACGATTCAGTCTCGAGTTCCTTAATTCTATGTAAATTACAAGAAGACGCCAACTGTAGATCATTACATTCGGATTCCAATCTGTATATTTCCTTCTTGAGGTCTTTCACTTGCTTCTGATGAGCCTCCTTCGCTTCGATCAGATCCGAATGAAGCTGATTGCACTCTTGTACTAGCCTCGCATTATCGCATTTATAAGGATCAACCGCCAATTGCAATTGGCTATACGCCTAAGAAACATGAAAGTATAAAAATATATAAAATTATGGTAATGTTTAAATCATCCTTTAACTCACACTGTAATCAGGTACTCTTTATTATACAAAACGAATCAAATTTATTCACCGATATAACCCATTAAACGAGTAATTGACAGAATATCACAATTGTTTCGTATACTCTGTGACCTAAAAGTATGCTATGTAATTATGTAAATTCTGTAAAATAATTATGTAGCTTTGAAATGAATATATATGCCATTAATCATTAGAATGACCTGGGTCAAATATTAGAAAAATTAACATGTTGAATGCTACCCATATTTCACTAGTTTCAATGTTTCTACCGAAGTGAGACCTTTTCTATTAAAACCGTATCTTTATGTAGCAAAAATGCTAAACGTTGTACTTTAAACTTATCGCGAATGGCCTAACATTAATAGCTGTCTCGTTACATGAAATTCAATTTGCATCGGAATACGAGAGTGCAAAGAACACATGACTTAGACCAGGAATCTGCAACCTGTTTTTAGTAGAGCCATTTTTCATTAAATTTATCATGTCAATTCTGCAAAGAGATATAAAGAGCCAGGTAGCTAGATTTTATGGTGTAAATATTAATTTGAACATTAAATTAAAACTATTTGAGATAAAATTGAATTATTTCAGTTGAGCTGAAGATCCAGAGATCTTGGATGAAAAAGTCACGTACAGCTTCCAAGCTACAGATTGCAAACCCCTGACCTAATCCATCATCATAATTATCGACACATATATTTCTAAATTTAATTAATGTATCTTTAGAACTGTAAATAACAATAATCGATATACCTCAATATTTTCTTGCGCAATACATTTAAAGTGTTTCAAGCTTTCCGTCGTTTGAATAAGATCGGCTAATAATTTCTCTATTAAAGGAAGCGCATCTAACGAAATGGCTTGTTTGTATCCTAAACTATTTAAATGCTTGCGCACGGTACTGTATCTAGCAGCAACGTTATACTCTTCTTCGTTGCTCATTTTGAAAATGTTTACAATATACTTTCTAAAATTCCCTGCTTCTAAGGCTGTCGATTATGCAGCAACAATTCCAAACGATTATTATACCATAAATACATTCACACAAAACATATCATACTATAATATACAATTCATTTTCATTAATAATAAACACCATAAAGGACTAAACGTTTTATTCATATTTTAACCAAGATTTAACACGGTGAACATTGTAATTGCTCTTAATGGCTTCACAAATTTATCGCAACATTATTATTGCTTTTAAAGGAACTACTTAAGTCTACTATTGTTTTAAAGTACGAGGACATTGTTTCCACTTATTCTTGCAAAACAACATTATTAATCGTTGCGTATTTCGCGGTGCAGAAGTTGCGTTAAGTACAAACATTATTCGAAAGTGTTGCCAACGTATGAAAAATAATTCTATGATATAACTGTGGGGGCGCTATGATGGATATGGAGTTAACCTTCAGCCTGAAATTATTTTTGACCTAAATCGAGATTTAATATGACCCAAATCGAGACAAATTCTACACAGTGAATACACATCATTCTTAATAAAGTTATTTTAGCAAAAAAAATAAAGAAAATCTTATTTTCTGACAAATAATTCTGTAAAATAACATTATCGGAGCGCTATGATGATATGGAGTTAACCTTCATCCTAGAGTCTTTTTTTACTCAAATCGAGACAAGTTATGCCCAGCGAATACACATATTCTTAATAAAGTAATTCTAACAAGAAAAATTAAGAAAAATCTTGTTTTTTGACAAATAATTCTGTAAAATAACATCGGAGCGCTACGATGAATATGGAGTTAACCTTCATCCTAGAGTCTTTTTAACCCGAAACGAGACAAGTTATGCTCAGCGAATACACATCATTTTTAATATAGTTATTATAAAGAAAAAGTACGGCAAAATATTGTTTTTTTGATAAAATGTAGACCACGGTTCAAAAAAGACCCTAGGGACTTTAGCGTGATTTTTTTTAGGAGCGGATGAAAGGTAACTAAAACCTTGAGCGCGGTATAAACTTAAACGGGATAGAGCTGTAATCCTTTCCACGCGAATTATAGAATAACTGAAGTAAAAGTGACTATTGCTATTCTCGATTAAAAAATTCCCTGTAAAAGTTCTCCGGACACTAAATTCCTTCGTGTAACCGTGGATTGTTGATCCGACATTTTTGTTATCATCTACGACCTTCCACCTTCTTGTAGAACAGATTTTCTTGGGTGACCATGAGAAATCACAATGCGACGAATCTCATCTTTTTACCTTCTACCAAAAGAGAAATGTTTTAATTAGATAATTTACAAATTAATTTGAGCACTATTGAAACAAGATTCTCAAACCATTCATCTTTTATCGTAATTCTGATAAAAAATACCATTACTTTCCTCAAATCACAATGACAATACAGACAGCGCGGAGACACAAATGCTTCCTCGTTCGAATTGTTATCTTTTCCACTGTAACAAATACTCAAGTTTAATCGATAGGGATTTAAAAAAGAAATGCGCCAATAGGTACAAGTTCAAGCTGCGCATGTCACTTGTTTATTCGCGATTATGGAACATAGAACCTGCAGAACTTTGCAATGCACTGCAAGTTCTGCGGTAACACCGTGCACGGTTGCGCTTTTCTATCGTTCCGCTGGTGAATTTGAATTTTAAAAACATAGGATTCATAGATTTTTTTATCCACATTCTTTCTCCACGTTGAAGTGATTTGAGAAATAGGACACGAATGATATCAGTGGCGAGACTTACTGCACGATAAACAAATTTGGGACATCGAGAATTCGCGGATCACAGTATCATCAGCACATGCCAGCCACATATATTTTGTTATTCGTCACTGAGAAACTTTAACAAGATAGAAAAGGATGTGCTCGTTGGATTTAAAAGTACCAAACGCGGAGGAAATTCTCTCGTTAATCGAGGAATTTTCCGATCTTTCTTATCCTCAGATCCAACAGAAACTAAATAGATACGTAAGTATTGCCCTGTTGAAATTCCTTTTATACTTCTTTTTTAGCGGTACGTAAGTTCCTTTTCAAATGAGCCATGGTATGTTTGTAACCGCGAAATCGGAGTTTACAATGAATTTTAGTATGGTTTCTATCATTACTAATATTTTCTTAGTAAGGAAAATATCTTAGGAAAATTTATAACTCCTTTTTTTTATCTTATGTATACTTTATCCCTGTTATTAGGAAATAATGCGTTAAAGCTCGTTCTTAAAGATAGGTAATTAGCCCTTCCGTGCACTGGGTCCGTTATTTCTTTTTGTTACTTTAAGAAATAAGAAAGCTTCAAATTTTATTTCAAATGAAGTAAAACTGTCGTTACATATTTGTTTCAAAATAAAGAATTTTTATTAAGTATATGATTGCGTTTTTAAAAAATCATGCATTGAAGAGTTAGAGATCGTTTTGAAGGATTCGAGTCCTTTAACACTAAGCCTACCATGGCGGTCAAATCACCGCTTTCTAATTTTTTCTAAAAATTCCCCGAATTTATTGGCCAGCCATTCAGTAAATATTTTAGGTCCTTCGTATAAAACAAAAATTATTTAACTGATCAACTTTTTCACCTCTTCAAATCTCTTTTTCCAAAGTACTTATTTCGTACATTTCAATATAACAGATATAAAGCTGGTAGGTTTAATGTTAAAAACAGAAAAATAATAACGTTTTTTTAAGAACCATCTACGAATGAAAATGCAGAAATATTTGTACAGTCGATTGTTTTAATTTTGATCCATAGTTGATGCAAAATATATCTGATAAAAGTGTAAATATGTTATTACATAAAACAGACAATCTATAAGAAAATTATGAGAATTTAAAAACTTTCGATTACCTTTCTTCTTGCAGATACAATGTACAACGAACACAAAGTTATCCTTTCTAGTGCCTATTTTAACTGAATCGAAGGAAATGGTAATTAACGTTTTAGGAGAACAAATTTTAGATAGAGAACTAAGGTTTCCTGTAAGTATGTATTCTGTTGTGTGATATCAAGCAGACTTTATCTTAGTTTAAACATATTTGTTCAGTCATTCATTTAGTTTAAAGCCCAATTACATGGTTGTAAAATATCTTGTAAAACATTTATACTTACACTGATGACAATATTCAGAAAAAGAGCGGTAAAAGAAAATGAAAATCCATTAAACATATCATTTATAAAATTGGTGATAGAATGTTTGCTATATTGGAAATAGAAACTGCTTAACAGTGCCTAATCCTCGAGCAGAATGCGTGGAAACCTACATAAAAGAAGCCATTCGAGTAGTATTGATACATTGCTGCAAAATGTTTCAAATAAGCCAATAAGAGAAAGAGTCGAACAGCTTTAAAATCCTGTTTGTCACTGCACTGTGTATCGTTGCAATTAATGTCGTAATAATTGTGTATTTGTTAGATTTATGAAGTAGTAGCATCAATAATCCCTGAGTTATGATAAGATAACGGAGTATGAATGCATGAGGATTTTATCAATACGATAGATACCTGACATTTTTTCATGTTAGATATGAAAACTCATGTAATTCTTTTATCTCTCGACATTGTATAGATAACTTTTTCATAATAAACTTTATACAATGAATTATATTAAATTTTAGTTAAATTGCAAAATTCATTTTCTAATTCATTTCGTTATTTAATTTGATTCCAGGTATTAAATAATAGCCTATTCGAAACTGTAGAATCCAGGGACGTTACGGAACTAAATGAAGAGTTGCTGAGGCATCTACAATTAATGGTACATCCTATGCCTACGTCGATTTTGGTAATTCCTATACAGCATCCTAAACAACAGCGTATCGCCTTGGTAGTTTCTTTGGTAGATTACGACGATGAAAAAGAAACTACTCGTAAATGCGTAGAAGTAGTTCAAAAAAGTTTCAGGTAAGTCTATGTACAAAATGTTATTCTACAATTATTTTTGTATGCCGAGCTGCTTAACACGTTGAACGCTTCACCCAGATCTGGGTGAGGACTGTTTTCGCGGGGCCCCATCACCCGTATATCAGTGTCGTTCTTCTTCGTCCAGTTAAATAGGAGGATTACAAGCAATTTGCAACAATATCAGTAACATTTTAACCCTTTCGTTACGGGCGCCGACTATAGTCGACATCGAATTATACCGTACCTGTAACGTATCTCTTGATTATATTGACTTGCATTGGATTAATGCAACTCAAAGTACATTTTGGCCGTCGAGACGAGCTTCAGTTTTCCTTTATTCGACAGTGGAACATACGTACGATGAGACAGTGTGTAATAAAAAATCTTTTTTGAAACATGCACACTTTTTTTGGCGCGGTGTCGCGTTCAGTGATAGTTCTCCAGCGGAGCGGACTCCTGTAACGAAAGGGTTAGACAACAATTCATACTGTTAATTTATCACACTACGGTGAGACCCGGATGTTGGCTCGTCGGAACCATATCCGATTTTCGCTGGTTCGTTCAACGTGTTAAGACAATTGTATGACTTTAATATAAAATATATTTTCACGCAGATTCTGCCTGGGGTCTCTTTTAAATGCATTCAAGTGTTACGAGGAAAGTAAACTTAAGCGGCAATGTCAGGATCTGCTTGCAGTTTCTTGGAAACTTTTTACACACTTAGGTATATGAACATCAGAATATTTAAATATTTGTATAAGTATATATACGACTATTTTCATATCTACATAGCTATATGTAAAAATATTTTAATATCTATATACCGCTCGTGAACAGGAGATCTTTCCGATCTTTTGCGCGAGATCATGGAAGAAATTAAAAAGCTAACAAAAGCAGAGCGATGCTTACTGTTTCTCCTTGATCCCGATAAAAAATATTTAGTTGCAAAAGTGCTTGACGGTATAGCTATGAAAGAAGTGAGTCTACATTTCAAATAGATGTACTACCATTTTCTAAATAAAGTTTAATACTAAACTGTTTCAAGTCTATAAAGGAATTAAAAATACCAATAGGACAAGGTATAGAGAGCGAAGTTTTATACGGCGGCGAGTTGTATAACGTTAGAAATGCGTATGAACATCCTCGCTTTTATCCTTGGATGGACGATGTAACTGGTTTTAAAACCAGAAATATTTTGTGCTTTCCAATTCGAGACGAAAATGGGATCATTGGTAAGTGAAATCAATTACAACAGTCCTCCGCAACCGCTGTGCCGTGATGATTTTCTCGAGTAAATATCTACGTACATAGAGCTATTTTATCGCGTTTTTTATCTAATAAAAACATTTACGTATTATTGTAATTAACACTAGATTTACATCTTTGGAAAAAGAGGGATCAAGCGTCAACGATGATAATTCGTTAAGTAATTTTTGTATTATAAAATACACGTGAAATATCTACTGTACTGTTGCTCTGTAAATTTGAGAAATGTGCATCAAAAAAGTACGAACCCGTCAATTTGACGACTTCCGTAAATCTAGTGTTAATGTATTTGCAAGCTTTTACTTGTTGCGTGCCGCGGAATTATCGAAAAAACGTTGTTGTGCCGTGAAAGATAAAAGGTTGCGTAGCAATGAATTACAATTCTACAAGACGTTATAATCATTTATTTGACCTCGAAGTAAATTTCTTTTTACATGTGCTATTTTTCTTTTGTAAAAAAAAAGATGATAGCGTTCCTACTAATACTCTGCGTTTCAGGAGTCGCACAATTAAGCAATAAAAAGGATGGCTCATATTTCGATGTCTTCGACGAAGAACTTGTAACTGCATTTAGTAACTACTGTGGAATTTCCATAATGAACAGTATCGTTTACAAAAAGATGCAAGACGCTCAAGCCAGGAATAAACTTATCAACGAAATTATGATATATCACATGAAGGTAAAGTATCTCGTTTTCGCATTAACACTATGCTGTCCGCCCGATAAATCAAATCGCGTGATCACCGGCGCTTTTCGAATTTGTCGAAAAATCATGAAATGTCACGTTTTATTAATCAAAATAAGTCATAATTCTGTCCCGCAATTGTCACTTTTGCGATGTAAAAGGCTCTTAAAGTTTTAGCGTGGCACCAACGTGGTGTCATCGGACGGCATAGTGTTAATATAATGGTAAATTAACTTATCGTTAATTTGTTGCACTTAAATTATGCCTATTAAATGCTTGCAGGTCGAAGAAGAAGTTGTTCAATCACTATTGAACTGTAAAGATGCTCATGATATCAAAGATTTTCACGAGTTCCACTTTAGTCCTAGAAGCGTACCTTACGAGCATATGGCCTGTTATACAATTAAAATGTTTAATGACCTATGTCTTTTTAAACATTGGAAAATGAAAATGTCGACGTTGGCTAGGTAAAGTTTAATTTTTTAAATATGTATTATAAAATAACATACTTTGTATTAGCTCAACAGCATTTTGTTATAGTTAACACGTTGACTGCCGCGCGTATTTCCAACAGAATCTACTTCAGACCTCGCGCGCCGCTGTTCGAAATGCACTCTGCTAGGTCCCACCGATATTTTAACACTTTACCGACCGGTAGCCTATTAATAGGTTTTTTGTCATCAACGCTTAGACTTTTAGTTTATTAATCGGTTCCCACGGCAATCACTAATTTGTTATTTATTATTGTAATGAAACTGTGTTAAGGAGTCGATGAGAAGCATTTGTAATTTTCAAGGAGATTGTAATTTTTTTTAGGCAATCTAAGCCAAAACAAATCCTTTAAAGTGGGTAGAATGCTCAAACAATAACGGTCGTTAAAGCGTTAATAATGCGAGTCGCGGGTGCTCGCAAGAATAATCTCCCGCATTGTTTGTTTCCATGGTTTCATGTTTGTTCATTTGTTTCTATCGTTACATTCCTGAGGTCCTCACTTGTCACCTCGCCACTCTACGCGAACAGTTCGAATCTTTGCCGAGGGCTAATTCGTTCCAATGTCGAAAAGAAAAATAAAAGAAATATTTCTTAGTGAGTCACATAGCAGTGAAGAAGAAACCTGTTACGAGGTTTAAGATTTTCCAGAAAGACAAATACAAATTGAATTACATCGTTAGATTGTGATTAAACCATTTCTGTTTTATTTTTATAACAATTCAATAGTTTTATTACATCTTTTCAAATATCTACGAAGATCCTTCGTAAGTAGCCGAATGAGCGTCACCCGAATATGGCGGCAGTCAACGTGTTAATCGAAATTTGATATAATACTTTACAGTATTTTTCTATATTTCGTAAAAAGATTATATAAAAAAACCTCGTCTGCTTATTTTTTTATATATAATAATAATAACTTTATTTATATATAAAACAAATCAAATTAATACAGAATAAATATATACATGCTTTCAAACATTAGTTTATTTAATGTAGTATTGAAAATTTTGATTAACAACAGACATCGTATATTTCTGCATAAGTAATAAAACGCCCATGTCATGCAGGTTTATATTATATGTTCAAAAGGGGTACCGAGATGCACCTTATCACAATTGGGTGCACGCATTTTCCGTGGCACACTTCGCATACTTACTGATAAGAAACCTAAAACTCATCACAGAGAATTACATGACTCGCTTGCAAGCTTTAATCTTTCTGGTGTCCTGTTTATGCCACGATATAGATCACAGAGGAACGAACAATTCATTTCAAACGAAATGTAGCACGGTATTAGCGAGCCTTTACAGCTCCGAAGGTTCCGTTATGGAGGTGAGCTTTGTTATTTTGCTCTAAATAAGATCTCCTGCTCTAAAGCATGATTTTAACCCCTTGTCGTACGATGTCTTTTGCGACTTCCTCCGCAATAATTCGGAATTAAAGTGGTAAAATAAGAATTGATCGGTAACTCTTCATGTATCGTATAATTTAACGTAATATTAATATTGCAGAAATAATATTATCGTGGCGCGTCTCACTGATATTTTCAATTTGATAGTTTCTGCAAAACTTGAAAAATTTCCTTTCAAATTTGCCGCGTCACGAGTGTCATTCGTTATCGTACGGCAAGGGGTTAAACCGCAAATTCAAAATATCCCGCCATATGATGCGAATGAGTTAAATAATATCGTTATGACGTTTAAACGAAAGAATTAACGTATTAATGAGAAAATTTGTATCGTTATTTAACAGAGGCATCACTTGGCCCAAACTATGTGCATATTGAGTACCGAAGGCTGTAATATATTTGAAAATTTTAATAGCAAAGAGTACAGCGAAGCATTGGATCTTTTAAGGAACAACATACTCGCCACGGATTTAGCGTCACATTTCCGTGCCATGGAAAGGCATAAAGAGATGATAAGAAATAGGTATAATAAGAATGATCCTAAGCAACGGAAACATTTGTTCGATATGCTCATGACCTGTTGCGATCTCAGCGATCAAACGAAACACTGGAAAGTATCCAAGAAGACTGCAGTAAGTGTAATATTTCATTTTAACGTAATCATTAAGAAATTGAGAAATTTTATAATACTTAATAATATTATCTTTCATGTTGTAAATTAGGAGCTTATTTATGACGAATTTTTCTCGCAAGGTGATTTAGAAAAAAGCATGGGAAGTTCTCCTATTGAAATGATGGATAGAGAAAGGGCGTCTATACCGGACCTTCAAGAACAGTTCATTGTGAACATTGTCTTACCACTTTTTACGTGAGTAATTTTAAATTTCATGTGCAACATGACTCCGTATCTGAATATCTGCAGGAATAATTCATTATCGGAGTTATTAGACAAACGCAGATATCGAAATAAATAAATTTTGCATTGATACAACAATTTTCTCTAGTTAGAACTTCACAAATTTTCGACTAAATAAAACAAAAGTAAAATTTTGTGTATATTTCTTAATAATTCTATCATTCCAATTTTTCGATGCACGAAATAATTGAATTTTAATTTTCCATTGATATGATAATTTTTCTAGTCAGAACTTGGCATATTTTCGACTAATTAAAGTAAAAGTAAAATTTTGTATGTATTTATAAATTAATTTCAATTCATTTTTTAGTAACCTTTCTAAATTATTCCCGGTGGTGAATCCACTCGTTCACGTTTTACAAGAGAATCGTAGTTTGTGGGAAGTATCGAAAGCTGTGTTCCAAAAATATACGGAAAGAGGGTTGAAGGGTATGGAGATTTTACTAAGTCCAAATTTCGAAGAGGAAGTACTACAAGTTTATGCTCAAAGACGCAGTCAATCTTTGACAGATCCTCGACATAATTTAGAAGTCAAATAGACAATGAAATAGTGATCAGAGAAAAGGTACAGCCCTCACACGTTCCTCAAAAATAGTTAAGCAAAACATCCTCGGGTGATGTTTCACCCATTTTCTCTTTGCGCTTTAATTAATGTTATTTGTAATTCATTATATTTCACTGAAATTAAATCAAATTACAACGTATTTAAAAAGAAATTAAACATTAAATAGCTTCTGGGAACGGAAATCGGCCGAGGAACGTAAGAGGGATAAACACCGTAATTTTAAGAAGAAAAATTTGATAATATTCTTCCAGCAAAGGGTATATAGTGTAATGTAAACGAATTTTGATAAATATGCAAAATTAACCAACAGCAAAATGCGTTAAATGCAAAGAGTAAACAACATATTTTGTATTATATAAAAAAAGAGCGCTGGCGTTCTTCGATTGATTTATTTATTATGAGTCCAATAAATTTTAGTAATAATTATCGGTCAAGTTTACTTCCTTTAACGTATCTATACATTTATACTTGATTTTCTACTTAGTAATACGTCAACTTACTTGGAGCTTTATTAAAAAAAATGTTAATAATTGAAAAGTCTTGAAGTATGTAATTCGAGTTTACAACTTTTTATACTGTATGTACGTATATTAAAATTAGTGACTACTAATATGTAATCGAAAGAACAACGATAAAGATTTACGTGATAGCGAAATATTTATATCAGTATTGTAACACCAAAATAAGAGTATAAGTTTTATAAAAATGTATTAAACATTTGAACTTTCACTTGTAGGTAAATTTAGTCGTGAATTACGTATGATTCATTAATCTTATTTCATGAGTAACGTTATTCACGACTAGTGAAACTAGGCTATTGCTGTTAATTATTATTAATAAAGGATAATATATACTTGTCGCCTTATTAGAGCAAACTAGGTTGTGAATCGAAAAGAAATTAATGGTTACATTTCGCATTAAAGAACAGTGTAGTACCGAGTAATTTATTTTTCGATATATTTATATTTCTTATGCATAGAAGTTGGTTAATTATGCATAAGTTACGTATACTTCGTTAATGAGTTACCGCGATAAAAATACGTATCATGCACCGCCAATTTAAATATGGTGCAGTTCTCAGCTCCTCACCTTGCGAATAGGGCTTCACGTAATTAATTTATTTTTCTCTTATTATGTCTATTATTCTTATTGATTCTAAAAAATTGTAACATATGATACACCCGTTGATACAATGTACAAGTGTTTCTATGAAACACTTTTTTTATTATCGAATCAAAAACTACATGTTACACCTATCCTTCGATTTACACGGAAGATAGATTCCTTCGAAAATCGTGGATTTTGATAGGTAAAATCGTGTAAATCGAAAGCAACTTGAAATGTGAATAATTCAGTTTTCGTTTCAAAGTAAAATAAAAGTAATTTTTGTTTAAATCCCTAATTTTAAAAGCCGTGTGAATCGGGGGATAGTTATTAACTTCGTTAATTGACTATAGTCTGACATCAAACTACAACACAGGATAATTTAATGACGCGACTCGATACAAGTTCGTAAAGGTTTGATGTTTAACGGTACGTATGGAATATATTTGCTCAGCTTTGAAAATTACTAATCAAAGATATCAAGAAATATTCTAAAGTAGTCAGCAGTACATCGAGAATTATTAAATATAATTATTATACATATAGAAATAATATATTCCGTATGTCGTTAATATATACATATATGTACATAATATATTTAAGTGATGTCAATTGCGATTGCTTCTAAATAACACACGAACATCGCTTACGGAACCGAACGAATGTTCCTTAATCCTTTGTCTTACGACTTAAGATCCGATGGATCGTGCCATAATTAACAGCAAGATCGATCGCACGTCGAACAATTCATCGGTGAACAAGGATTTATCATCTTGATTAAATTAAGAATGCGAACAAAAAAATTATTAAGGTACCGCGATCGACATGCCTCAAACGTGTTGTTCACGTTTTAATCGCTAGACGTACCATATCTCTCAAACGATATTGTAAATGAAAAGGTTAAATGACTGATTCGATAGTTATTATCCTTGAGAATTTATTTTCAAGGAGCTCGTCGGTCAGAAAACTACTTTTGAAGCTTTCGGGGCCATAATGGTTAGTGTTAAGATTGGCTTCCGGATTAGAACCCTTGAAAGCTATGGCCATTCATTTTTTTACAGCCTGTACAAGTTCAATAGAAAAAGTGTATGCCTTAATCAATTCCCCGCCATATCTCCCAGGGTCTATGGTGGTGAATGGCTGCCAATAAAAATGATTTAACGTCTTCCTAAATTTATGTTGTACCACCAGGCCTCGAAATTTACAGAACCTTAACAACCGTACTGTATGAACTGTATATTCTCAAATAAAAGAAGTTAATGATCGTGAACTATCTTATGTTTGAACACTCCAAACATTTTAATCATTTTAACACTAAGGTATACAATATTTCTTTACCCCTGTGTATGTATAATTGTTAATTTCTAGGAAAAGCTAATAGAAAAGACAATGAAGTTAAGTACATACTATTTAAATTATGTTACGGTACGACAGATACGTGGGAACTGGGTTTTGAATACTTAGAATCTATTTGGCAAATTTGAATAGTGCGATTATATTATAAAATATGTTAAATTTAAAACTATTCTACGCTACTCGTGTAATTTTAAGCTCAATATTAACATTGGAATTATCAGAGTTACATCGGTTTTAATTGAATATATAAAATAAGTACATTGGAGAAAGGGGAATCACAGGGTAAAAAAGATTATCGTTAAAGTAATTTATAATGGGTGAAGTAAAAAGTTCTGAGCGTTTTTTCTCTTTCTTTTGATGATAAAATTAACAAACCTAGAATTTTCGGAATTAAATCAAATAAGCGCCGTTTTGTTCAATAACTTTTTCCCATTTTGAAGGCAATTTCATAATTCCGCGATTGAAGAAGTCTTCGTCCCTATTGTTAAAAAACTCGACCAGCTCACTTTCACAAGCCTCTCTTGAGGCCAGTTTTTTGCCATCAAGAAAATGTTGTAAATGTTTAAAAAGGTGATAATCGCTTGGTGCCAGATCTGGGCTATACGGCGGGTGCGATATAACCTCCCATCCAAACTCTCTGAGCTTCTGGCGTGTCGTTAAAGATGTGTACGGCCTGGCGTTGTCTTGATGGAAGACAACACCCTTCCGATTGGACAATTCTGGTCGCTTCTCGTTGATCGCCTGCTTCAATCTGGTCAGTTGTTCACAATATAGGCCCGAATTGAGTGACTGGCCCGATGGGAGCAGCTCATAGTGCAGGATTCCCTTCCAATCCCACCAAACACATAGCAAAACCTTCTTGGTCGTTAATCCGGGCTTGGCGATCGTTTGGGCCGTCTCACCGCGCTTGGACCACGATCTTTTTCGCCTGTCATTCTCGTATGTGACCCATATTTCATCGCCAGTCACCATCCGCTTCAAAAATGGGTCCATTTCGTGACGCTTCAGCAAAGAATCGCAGGCATCAACTCGCTCCAAAAGGTTCTTTTGCGTCAGTTCGTGTGGCACCCATATATCGAGCTTCTTTTTGAGACCAGCCTTATGCAAATGGTTCCAAACGGTTTTCTGGCTAATCTTCAGTTCCTGGGCAATGGAATAAGTGCTCGCATGCCGGTCTGACTCGACGATTTCCATGATTTTATCGACATTTTCAACGATAGGCCTACCAGAGCGTGTCTCATCTTCGACGTCCATATTACCAGAACGGAAGCGTTGGAACCACCGCTTTGCTGTTGCATTCGATACTGTTTTGGGTCCATAAACAGCACAAATTTTTTTGGCTGCCTGCTCGGCTTTTTCCCCTTGATCGTAGTGGTATTGTAGAGTGTATCGAATCTTCTCTTTCGTTACCTCCATTTTGATACGCTCTAACAAACAACTGGCTTCACAAAACAAAAGACTGTCAGAGAACTTTTTAAAGCGTTATGTTGCCTTTAAGTCACAGTATAGAATGACATGATGCAACGTATACATTGTGAGATATGGCTCACTAAAGCCATCTAACAAAAAACGCTCAAAACTTTTTACTTCACCCATTATTTTATGAGATAGGCATGGAACATCTAACGTATGGTTTTCCTATGTTGGACAATTTTTATAACAAGTTAGGAACCAGTCATTTTGACTGCGTTAGTAGTTCTTATTATTATAACTCTTGGCATTCTAACTTCATTGCAAGGCTTTAACTATCTACGAAATTAATTATTTCTCTCCTATACGTAATAAATTCCTATTATATCAATTATTATTCAAGACTTTGCAAATATTGTAATAATAACACGATAATACAAATACTATCGTTAAATCTGCTGCCTTTATTATTAAATACTATACATTCCCTCATTACGATTCTGCGGTCGATTGAAATTACCTTTCGCGATAAATTATTGGCGGGAAATCCGTATTTTGAACAGTAATAGAGATGCTCATTATTTATCTAGCGTTCGATGGAAAAATAGAATGTTTTAAAGTCATTTCTCTATTTTTAATTAAAATTGTGAATCAGAGATTCATCAGAAAATATATCTCGATGTTATCTAGTTACAACTTAACACAGTGCGGTCGGATTACGAATTTTTCGTATTTCCCGCCCCATCTGTTACGGACGGATCACGAGAAAACTCGAGTTTTCTACACGCTGTCTTTAGATGTCACTTACTTTGATATATTGTATCTACTTTATCTATTTAAGTGTTTACATCAGTAGTCAGTGTATTAAACTCGATTACTTTCACGTTTTTTTAGCTTATTTACCGGTGCTTCAAGCTTTCGCAGATTATCTAACCCGAAATCTACGAAAAACATATAATTGCACGAACCCGAAGTACAAATATCTTAATGTCTCAGAGAAATCTCGACACGTTGCATTGCATTTTTGTCAATAATGCCTAAAATGCATCCTATTTTACAATTTTGGAAAGTTTCACAAAAATTGCTCCGCAAATGAAAAAGTTAGAATGACTTTAGAAACGTGCAAGTTTGCCCAAAATCGTGCCGTCTCAGTCATACAGATATCTTAGCGGTCCTTAACATTAACCGTACCGGCACTTTATTTTGTCTGCAGCGTATTATTTGACCAGTTATGAAATAACATTTATATTTTTCCAAAAAAAAGACAAGAGATTGTCAATTTAATGTAAGAAACAACGTAGATAACAGACTTTCCTTAATAATACTTAAAATTACATATTTCCATTTGATCGTGTACGGTACGGTTAGTGTCTTAATGTAAAAAATATTTAAAAAACCATTATAAATCATTGAAATTGAGAAATTAACTAAATTTTTCAATATATTCAATATCTTTTAGTATTTCCGCCGAACAATTATCAAAGCGATTGAAAACATCACACCGATCGAATTACTAGAAACCTTACAGAAGAGGATGTTGAGTATTAATTACGATAAAGATCATACAAATTTCAACTTACTTTTTGACGATGTCTAAGAGCCTTCTTTTACATCACAATTGTTCTATCACCTTCCATAAATGATCAATTATCGATGGATGAAAATTAATGAAAGAATTAGGCAAATATCCACAGAACTAACATTTTTCATTCGCGGACTTATTTTCGGCGGGTAGAATACAAAGAATGTCAAATGGTTTAGTAACGATATTTCTTCCCGACCAATCAGACATCGGCTTGAGACTCGTACAGGAAATGGCGTTCTCGGGATTCCAGATGGCGTTCCATTCGACGATTCAAATTAAACTGAAAAGTCGTTATGCCGAGATCAGTCAGGCTCTTACCCGCTCGCGGCACAAAATGGACAGTGCCTTTAAGGTTTCCGTTTCTGTGGTGAATCGTGTTATTAGGAAGCATTGACTCACGCATTTCATGAGTTCAGACTTTCAATACAATTATCGACGATATATCAATTTTATGTGAATACATCAAGTAAGTTACTTTCATGATATATGTATAACGAGATTTTCAATGTTTCAACAGATCCCCTTTACACTCACTTTTTATCGTATACATTATGTTTCCAATGTTTTCCGCGCGATATTTTAAGTTTATAACATCGTAATGATATTTATACATGTATTAATTATCATTGGCATGAATATTATCTATCGTAATTTGTGTGCAAATAATTCCAAACACTTGGCAAAGGTATATAACCAATTTTCATTTTGTGCATTGAATTAATGAGTTGTTAAACATAAGTGGCAGACATTTTTATTCATTTCTTACAATTTGGAATTTCTATTCCTTTATTCATGAAACGAGATCGATATTTAGATTTATTATTGTACGTATTGGAAATCTGGTTTCAAGAATTGTTTACTTCTCTAAATGTTCTGCAAGTGATACCGATTCTGTGTATTTTCACGTTCAGTTTAGCATTCTAATTTCTGCATTTCCTGGGGTAGAAAATTGACGTTAGTAATGTTATTATTTAGTTGTCGTTGCATTGAAACAGTTATAGTTACTTGTTCGATCTTATGAGATAAAAGGAAAGTGGCGAAGGAGGATATGCTATCTGGTATGTGTGCGATACGACCAAGAATGTTTTAATAAAGCAAAAGAAAAATTAAAAATGCAATTTTGCCATGCTGTGACACCTAAGCCAACCACAATGCTAATGATCGATCGTTTCATTGATTATTTCCAGTCATATGGATCTTGTCTCGCAGTATTTAACGCCATTAACATTTCTCCTTTTAGATCGCAGCCATGGGTACCAGATCCAAAGATAGAATTAAAGCAATGATTGCAAAGGATATTCTTGAAGTTTACAATCGTTGTAAAGAAATTAAAAAGTCCATTAATGTCAGTATGGAGGATACATCGGACTACTTGCAAGCACTGATCTCACAAGTACCGCAATCGGCATGTGGTCCGCTTATTACAAAAACACCAAAAGTTTTGAGGAAGAAAGGGATGCAACGCATTGAAACTATACCCGAAGGTGAGGTGATATGCGAAACAATGTCGGATTCTGTTGCAATGCACATCAAAACAGAAAAAGAAGATCCCGAAGACGTGAGGCATAGTAGAGTGAGAAGAGTAGCTTCGATAAAAGCGGAAGATAACATTAAGATACAGCAATCGTACACAGTTAATGCAAAGATGCGACGAGGGTCGAACGGTGAAGACACCATTATTAAGGTATGTGCGACATATTTGAAATCTCTATCTACTTTTAATAAAATATCGATTATATTTAACTACAAAACTTTTTTATATACCACCGAATATTCAGGGGAGAAAAGGAAGCAGAGTTAAGAGAAAAATATCAACTCTTGATACTTCTGAAGACGAAAGTAACACAGGACCTACGAAACATAGTAAACTAGAAGAAAATGTATCTCGAGAAAGTTTCAAGAACGGAAGATCCGACCCGGTCACACAGAATCAGCTTTCCGTTGAAAACAATAACCATAAAAGGTCGCTTCGACATTCCAATAGGAACGGATCAATTAATAAAACTATAGATGCAAACGACAAGACTGTAAACATTATTGATGATACAGTCATCGCACCCCTGACGGACGACATGGAAGAACCTTCGATGTATGAAGACGCAATTGGAAAACCTACACCGCTGCCCATAATGAATTCAACCATGAACATAAACAGCACTCAAGTAGTGCAGAAAATGATGAATGTCACCGTTATTCTCGAACCATTAAAATTGAACGAAACTGTAACGATTCAGAAAAGCTCGACTCAAAGAACCGAGAAGAGTAGTAAGAAATTGTCTATCTCGCAAGGGAACACACCAAGGTCTCCTCGAGCTTCGACAACAGCGTCACCGTCGAAGAACACCCTGCAGGACAGGATGCAGCAGATAAAACAAGCCATGGCGAACAGAGAGTTCGACGATTTACTCACTGACGATGAATCGTCACCGGACGAGAAAAGGTCCAAGCAAATCGCGAAGAATCACGAGAAGAAGAAACGACAGAGACGGGTCACACGGTCTATGCTGTCGAGCGAGGACGAGACTTTCACTAAACCAGCAGAACCCGCGCAGAAGCAGGCGAAAGCTGGCACGGCTGCTCAGGACAACAAAAATTTATATAAACCGAACGCCCTATTTAGTCCTTATGCCAAAGAATCTGTAAAGAGAAGGGTCGAAGCGTTCGAACAGGCGGGTTTGAATAGTCCGAAGCAGACGATTGACATTGATGTACCGACTAGAATAACCAGAACGAAAACGCGAGCTATAGCTGCTGCGAAAAACGCGGAGCCTGAAGGCATGGATAAAACGGTTGCACAGAAATTAGCACGGAAATCGCTCGCGAAGGCTAAGAGGATCTCGTTGGCAAAACAAATAAAGGATGTGGAAGAGTCCAAAGAGGTAATTGATATATTTCTATCTCGGCCTTTTTATACATCTTTATATAATGTCTCAATATTTATTACGTTTTTAGAACAAAGTACAGACGACACAGAAAATCAGTAGATTAATCCCGGAGAAAATTAGTCAGAAAATCCAGCAAAAGACAACTCCGTTAGGAAAAACTAAGATTCAAATGCCATCGTCTGTAAATCGCATTCAATATACTCCCTCTAACAATATGATTAACAATCAGGTGAGAATTTTTTCCCTTATTGCCATTATATCGAAATTTAACACGAAAGTATTCTACATTTAACACTAAAACTACCATGGCGGTCAAAATGACCGGTATCTTATAAAGCCTAAATAACTTAATAGATCATCTTTTTCATTACTTGATTTCCATTTTTTCAAAAGCTCTTATTCAGTATATCTAAATATAATAGATATAACACCGGTAGTTCCAGTATCGATCCATCGTTTGAACGACACTTCGAAATACATCGGCGCGTTTTTCATTGCACACGTGGATTTATCGAAATATATTTGACTTTCAGCACACTAAAGCCTTAAGCGCTGCACGGGCAAATATTATTACATCGGTTGAGTCATTCATTCAACCTCCAAAAAGTGTTAAATCTAATTCAGTAGAGAATGCAGAAGAGAAGAAGCGAAAGCTTCACGACGAAGATGCCAGACGGAAAAGGGAAGAGGCGTTGAGGCTTCTAACGGAAGAGAAAAGAAGGTAATACACGTCGATGAATGGAATAATCCTCGCGTTATGTATTGCTATTATTTTAAAAACGAATTCTTTGTTACGTAGAAAAAGGCAGGAGAAAGAATTGAAGAATAAGCTGGCAAGGGAGGCTAAGGAGAAGCAGGATATGGAAAAACGGCAAAAGGCGGAAAAAGAACGGGAAGAAAAGGCACGCTTGGCGCAACAGATGCAGGAGAAGCAACGCGAAGAGGTGGAAAGGAAACGTTTGGCTCAATTGCAACGAGCTCATGTAATAATATTACTTATTGCTCGAATCTAGTTATTATCAAATTACGTTATCTATTAACGAATCCAATTTGAATTTCAGGAGAAGGAAGAAAGGAGGAAGCTAGAAGAACAACAAAGATTACAACGCTTGCAAGAGCAAGAGGAAGCTGAACGATTACTTGCCGAACAAAAGCGTCGCGAGCAAGATGCCGAAAAACGAAAAGAAGCTGAACTGAGAGCTCAACATCAAGCAGCTGCCGAAGCAGCGAAAGTTAAACATCAAATGGTTATACATCGATCCTTTTCTTTATACGAGATAATACGATAATTTTCTACGAAATAAAATCATCCGGGCACGCTCTTAATCGTCTCGTATTAATATTTCAGGCTAAATATGCGAACAATAAGAATCACGGACCGACTAATTACGTTTTGGACAGTGAACCCGACGAGGAAGATACGGACGATGAAGCCAGACCGAAACATGTTGTTCCTCATTGGGCACAGTGTAAGTAATTTCATTGTCTCGTCATTTATCACGGATTTCCTCCAAATTAACACTTTAATGGCCGCACGTCTACGCGGTTAAACTTCGCCAGGGGCCGGCAATATTTTTAAAGAATTAAATTAAAAAACTATATAAACTCATGAAATAATTGAACATGTGGGAATACACACATTTTTAATAAAAAAACAATGAAAATAAACACAATAGCAATTAAGTGAGCGGCCATTAAAGTGTTCAGAGTCACATGAGAATCTTGTATGTTAATTGTCATTTTTAAATGTCTTTTAAGTATCGCTGAAGCCCATTTATCGAAATCGATGCGATATCATTCGTGGAGTTTTTTAAAGATGCAATTATGCATTCTCATTGATTTAACTTTGAAAGAAATTAAGTAAAATTTGCGCACTGCAAAAGCCTTCAGATGTGAGCTGCTTATCTTGAAAGTGGCACAAATCACTTTACCGTAATGAGAAATGATGATTTTTAATGACTACGAAATTATTACCGAGAAAAATATAAGTATTTAAGACAACAATTCCAAGTAAATATAATATAATACAAACGTAAGTAAATGTAACATGATTTATTTAAATCATTAATTTCGGAGATCAAAAAATGGTCGAACATCGAATTATTTAAAAATTTATTTAATCATAAAAAATACTTCTAATATTTACAATATTATACTAATACTAATATTAATATTTACTTCTAAAATATATCCCGATTTAAAAAGAAAGTGACTTGTGCCACTCTCAAGATAAGCGGCTCACATATTCCTTCGTTGATTGACGATCTAATGTCGGAAGAATATTGCAGATATAAAAGGAAGTTCGAAGTACTCGTAATTTACATAAAAATTTCTCTAATTTTCAGCGAATGTACGGAAAATTCAACTCGCGGTGCAACGATATATTCCCGAGAGAGCGGTCTTTAAGTTCTTCGACACACGAAAGTGCACACCAGATTTAACCGAATTCTTCCACGGCATCGATAGAAGTAAATTGAAGCGTACGTCCAGTGCAATCTGGAAGTCGCCGCCGCGTTATTCTATGATGGAAGATTAGAGGTACAATTCTCCCGATGGAATGTTGTTAATTTAATTATCATCGTTCACCTGCATGTTTACGGAGTTTAATGTTATTAAACAATATATCGTCGTAATATATGTGATATAAAAACGATTTTGTATCACAGCCAATGTTCGAACTGAGGACTGTTCGCTTTGACATCATGTGAATGATATATAAGACTGCTCTGTTCTTCATTTTAACGGCTCCTAACATAAATCTATTTTTCAATGTTTTGATCAAATTCACCTCTTCTCTCTCTCTCTCTCGCGAGCGCGCGCTCTCTCTCTCTCTGTTTTTTAGTTCTATATCGCTTGTATTACACTAGTTAAAATGAGATGGGGAAGAAAATTAATGTTTTATATATACATAAATGTACGTAATTAACTGATGTTAATCAAGTAAATGTATCGAAACAATTCTTTTTACCGAAAAATGGATTTTATTAAATTAACAGCGTCTTTATTATTTCATTGCCATGTTCGAATGACGTATGAATTAGGATGTGAAGAGAAGTATTCAAGGTTTATCCATTACTTTCGTCTTCTCTCCGATTTGTGAACCGGATGGTTTCAAAGATTTTTGTATCTGTACCTTCTTACTGAAATCGTAAATATATTAGTATATAAATGAAGAAATCGTCAAGATTTATATACAAATTATTAATCATATATCTAAGTTATTAATAAAACGAAAATATTTCATATTAACAAGCACGTCAATTTCGTACTATTGAATTGTCCGAAGACGAGTAACTCGTTTTCAATAGAGAAACTTACAATTCCCTTTGTCCTTGTAAGGACGATGGTAATTCCGGTGGGTGAACATTTTGTAAAGGATGAATCCTCAAATGTGTATATACCGGAATCTAAACAAATTTTCAGAAATAATTTCATTGCATCGTTTTACATTCTTAAGATTAATAGTTTTTGGAAAACTTCAAAATTTCCTATTCCACTCATCGCGTCACGAGTGTCACTCGTTACTGTACGGTAATCGATTAACACTGGAACTACCAAGCCTGTCAAAATGACTGGTTCTCACCTTTTTACAAAAATTCGGTCATCTCTTTCAGCTTTTGATTCGTCTTTTTCCAAAGCACTTATTTAACATATGGAAATATAATCGATTAAACGCCGGTAGTTCTAGTGTTAACAAAGGATGCACGGAAAGTCTTCATTCTCCCACGAACTATGTACTTACATATGGCAACGAATTGTCCAAAATTGGACGATCACGAAGAATCATTAATACTGTTTTATCCATAACTGAGATTGTCAGTCTCCTTCCATCCAAAACCGGACGCTCGCTTTCAAAAGTGTCTTTCAAGAAATCTGCGATACCTTCGTCCTCCTCTGCTTTTCCTTTCTCAACGACACCCCCTTTCAGAACCTTCAACATTTTTAGATGTTGCGCGCTATTCCATTATCTTATATTATAGACTAAATTAGCTCTCCAAGCCCTCAATTGCCGGATATATTTCGTTAGATTCGCCACTTTCTTTTAAGTGAAACTTTCTTTATTAATCCTTTGACTGCGGCACATTTCTACGAAAAACCATCAGAAAAATACGGCGCGATATTTACACGGCGGTCGAGATCTTATAAGACTGTACTTTTCCATTTTTTTTAAACTCCTCGAATTTTCTTTTTCAGTTATACACCTCCATAAATATATGTATCGATGATTTCTGATAAAGAAATCATTTTTTGCCACTTTAGCGTTGACATTCGACATACGTAGAAGTGTGAATATCACGTGTATGACGACGTTTGGGCGCAAAGTGTTAAAATACGATGACACGCGCCCTTTGAACTACAACAAAACTGCAACTGAAGCGCAATATTATCAAAATTCTCGTAAATAGTGATGACCTGATGATATTGATGGGTCTGTGAAAGCGTACATATACGTCAGTCATGTACATAGATTGTTTGCGAGAGGAAGTATATACGCCTTTCGTAAGTATTGAAGACTCTGTGAGAGCGTATATATCGAAGGGCTGTGAGAGCGTCTATATACGCCGTTCGCAGTCAAAGGGTTAACTTTTTGAGTATTACTGACGCACATAAGCGCTCAAAGTATCAATTTTAGCGTAGCTTATCGACGCATATATGCACAGTAAAAGTCGAAATGTAATTATCGACACATGATGGCGAAAACGGTGATTTATAGTTTTCGCTGCTTGACCTTATGGATTTCTGATAAAAATAGGGCTTTCAGTCTAGTTAATTCAATTACTTTCATTGTAGTGAAGCTAGCAAATCTTTTGATGTCAGGTGGAAGCTTATAATCCTGAAAATATTCATGGACGGGTATCGTGGGCAAGATTGGTGTCCAGGGTCTAAACGTACCCAGTGTTGATATATAGCGTCCTCCTAGAGTCCACAAACGTACAGAGTGATCCGCGCTACCGCTTCAACACAAAAGTAATTAGCTTCGCATTAAAATACAAAGATTAGGTGTTATTTCATCGTACCTTCGGAGTATAACGTAAACGAAGAGTTTCTCATTTTATATTCGTGTTATTTATTACAAAAAGAAATTTAACTTTTTTTACGATGTAATTTACGAAATGCGCAGCTTGAAACAATGAGAATATTGTATATTTAACTTCAAATAAATTAAACCGTTTAATTAAATTATTTCAAGTTGCAAACTCTGTATACAAATTTTAATAGAATTCTTCTTAAACCTAGAGTTATGAGGAATTTTACCAAAATGTGGAAGCAGAGTTTCCAATTATTTGAGATTATCGAACTTCATTAAGCTTACGTCGGAACAAGTAATTTTTCTTTTTTTTCCATGGCAACATATTTCGACAGTTTAATATAATTTTTGCGAAAGCAAACAAAGGGTTTACAGAAAAAATAGAAATGAGAGCCATCCGATGGAAAGACATAAATTGAAAGGCCCATTGTGAACGTGTTAATAATAATATAAGTTTATAATTACGAACCTGATAATTATACGCGTATCAGGTATTATTTGAATAGAGACAATAGCTTTTCTATGTCCACGCAGAGAAGATAATAACATTGGCAGGGGTTGATCTCTAACAGCTCTTTTCGCTCTTCCATCGATTCTATCTTTCCATAAAAATGGAAATTCTAGGTTCAAAAGTGGCATACGGGCTTTAGGAGGATTCGACACCAAGTAATTAGCGAGATACCAAACTTTTATGTAACCGACGCTGTGTCCTGAAAATTGACACAATGCTAAAAAGCACGTTTCACCTTCGACGAAAATCGGAAAAGAAACTTCAATTCAATAAATATGTAATAAAGTAGATTTAAATATTTTATCAAACAAACTAATAGACAATATTATTAATATTAATTTGGATATGAATAAAACTATTGTATATTCTGTGAACGAATGAATAAAGTAAATTTTCTAAAATGTTGAACATTGAAGCGGAGCACTATCAACCCTTTGCATTTGAAATTTGTTTATATCTCGGGTACAATAAAAATATATTTTATTACGAGATCTACCGAAAATTCAAAACCATTTTTCGGAGCGATATTTATCTTTGGAAGATTCCCCTTACGGAAAAAATATCTCATATTTCCAGTACAATGACGCTTTCAATCATTGTTATACGAGTCGTCGAACTCGAAATATGAAACCTAACGCAGACAAAAGATTTTCAATGCCTGGAAGTATTTTGAGTACAATGATGTGAAATATTCTTCACCTGTCACGAGAAAATTATTCTCAGGATCAGTTGCTAATGATAAGGCACAGTCATGGGTAGTGTGAATAACTGAGAAAGCTTCTAAAAATCCACCGGCAGGATGATGGCTCCAGACTTGTATTAAGCCAGAGTCCAGTGAGACTAATAATGTGCCAACATTCGCACCACTTTGTCGTGTCGTCAGGAATAACATACTTCGAACGGCAACTGTTCGTGTGATACTTAGCGCTGATTCCTGATGTCTTGATACTTTGATACGTGTGCTGCGAACGTAAAAGATTATACGGCTATTGACTACTTCACTTGTAACTTACATCACGTATAACGGCACTTTTCGGCAAATTTTTCATACGGGAAGAAATTTATATACAATTTAGCTCTTCGGATCTTGTAATTCGTATGCTCGAGTTATTTCGATCTGACTTCTATAAAATAGCATCAAAGTCAAAGTATAGAATAAAAGGAATTGAATTGAAGTTTTATATGAATATTATCACTGATAAGAGAATGCTGAAAAATTTATTTGAAAGTTACACCATGTACTTTGGTTAAAGTACAAAGCAGCTGTGATGGCTGTGGAATTAGAGGCTAACTCCCGATAAATGGACCCGAGTTTAACACTGAGCGTACCGATACATTATGGACACTTATTCTTACCATAGCAGATGCTGTGACTGGTTATGAAATAACAATAATACATTTCTGAGAAAATTGCAGGAGACTGTCTTTTTAATATTGGAAATAACATACGAAATAGTTTTTACTCAATGGTAAAAAAAATTATGTATTTTTACTTCACTGAACCGGTCATTTAACCGTCTATGATGCAGTTAGTGTTAATCACACAGTATGATAGCCTCGATGATTTGTAACTAATAAGTCAGATAAAAATAGGATTTTTGAAAAAACGTCTGCAATGTCTGCGAGATGTTGGGAACAAAGTAGCCCGCGATGTGGTGGAACATCTTTGTAAAAGTGATTAAAAAAATTGAAACGTTTTAACAGATGGTTTGCTTGGTTTGAAGGCTTACCCGAAAACAAAAAATGAATGAATAAAATACCTCGAAACGAAGAATAGACCATTTACATCATTGTCGGAAATACTGATGTAATTGTTGAATAGGTCATCTTACGTGCCTAATATATCTAAAAAGTCATTCATAAATTCTTCCATCTGCTTATTAAAAACATTGACAAATTACCTCCTCCTGTGTGACTCTCTGGTTCTCTCAACTTCATTTGATTTATCTGGCCTAAAAGATTTCTCTTTTACTCCTTTTCTGTATGTTACACTATACCTGTAGAGAATAAAATTTTCATATTAATTTCTTCTTCCTTTGTACCTTTTAGCTTTAATTACTGTGGTAATTTTGCCCCGGAACAAAATTTTAAGTGGTAATATAAAAAAATTATTAATAATAATTTTTCCCAGAAGTGATGGAAATTTGAAATTTTTAAAAGAAACTGAGACCCAGTCATTTTGACCGCCTTGGTAGTTTTAGTGTCAGACAAATACTGTTAACCCTCCTATAACGCCACTAATTCGCACCGCGTTATAGGTGGGTTGACGGTAATATAAATCACATTAAGTCGTACCGCGTTATGCGGATACCGCGTGATAAGGGTACCGCGTTATAGGAGGGTTGACTGTAATACAAATCAAATCAATTCGCACCGCATTATAAGAGTACTGTGTTATAGGAGGGGTGACTGTAATACAAATCAAATTAACTCGTACTCGTAGGGGTATCGCAATTTTTGCTCCGCGTTATATGAAAAGCGCGTTATATGGAAACCGCGTTATGTATATGGAAACCGCGTTATATGGAAACTGCGTTATCAGAGTGCCGCGTTGTAGGAGGGCTGACTGTTATACAAATCAGATTAACTCGTACCGCGTTATGCAGAAACCGCGTGATAAGAGTACCGCGTTATAGGAGGGGTATTACAATTTCTGCTCCGCGTTATATGGAAACCGCGTTATAAGAGTGCCGCGTTGTAGGAGGGCTGGCTGTAATACAAATCAAATCAATTCGCACCGCATTATAATAGTACCGCGTTATAGGAGGGGTATCGCAATTTTTGCTCCGCGTTATATGGAAACCGCGTTATAAGAGTGCCGCGTTATAGGAGGGTTGACTGTAATACAAATCAGATTCATTTGTACCGCGTTATATGAAATCCATGTCATGAGAGTACGCGTTATAGGAGGGCAGTCGTAATTTTCGCTCCGCATTATAAGAGTACCGCGTTACAGGAGGGTTGACTGTGACATAAATCATATCCTACCTCGAGGTTGGATCGTTTACTTGATATTTTCTGTACGGCTGTCCTGTTTCTAATCTCCATAGTATTACTTCGCCATTGTAAGTCGCCGTAGCAAGAACTTGAGGATATCTCATGGCAGAGCAGAGAATATCTTCAGTGTGATTGGCTCCCCAACTTTTCCTATATACATCTACATCCGAAGTTACAGCGAATTCTGTTACTTTACGATTCGCTCCGCTAGACAGAATTCGATTTTCCAGCCACACTAAGCTTGTTATTTCACTGTACAAAGAAATGTACCCTATGAAAGATGAATTCTCACTAATTCATGTAACTTTCAAGTTATTTTTATCCTTACTATCGCAATTATTTGCATAAAAGATTAGCTACATCACACAAATGAAAGATATAAATACATTAGAAATAAATGAAATTATTATCCGCAATACTTGTAACTTTACTAAATTATTTTTGTTTTTATTGCTTAACACGTTGAATGCCGTGGTGAACATCGGGAATTAAAAGGAAACTAGATGAACAAACAAAGAAGCTCCTGTGGATACAGAATTAACACTGGGACTACCAAGGCAGTCAAAATGACTGGTTCCTAATTTTGTATAAAATTTTTCTAATTTTATACGGAAAGCATACAGCAGATATTCCACGCTTATCTCGTAAAATATAAATTACTGTATTGATAATCTTTTTCACCTCATTTTACAACGTACTTATTTAACCCATTTGAATCCGTTCGCGGAATAATGCACGCACGATGATAGCGTATTACTAATCGCGGAATATTCCGCTCTCTACAACTGTTAACTCATTTGCATCATAGCTCTAAATACGGCAAACGACCCGCAGTACCGTGCATTTCCGCGTCCAGCAGTTTAACATTGTACAGGGCGGAACATTCCGCGGCTGGTGAAAAAAGACGATCGTCATCTACGGAATATTCCGCTTACGGATGAACTGGGTTAATAGCCTTTGGTTGAGGTTTTTGTTTCCAATTCTAATTTTTCCTCTACACTTATTTCTAGATTAGATTATTAGTCCTTAAGTGATCTCTAACGTTTGAATGTTAGACAAAGCAATTGGTTTAAAACATATTACTATTTTTATTGTATGTCAAAACTGTACTCATTGCAATAAAGGTTTATTATTATAATTTTTTAAAAAATGGCTTTATATATTTCAATAGATAGATTTAACGACCGTAGTTCTAGTGTTAAATTCTGAAATTATCAGTTAGCGTCACCTGAGTTCAAGTCATTTAATGTATCATAGACTCGATGACTTGAAACCCGACTAAGATCCAAGCTTCTACGCGGTCGGAGTCGAAAAATAAGCAAAGTACATCCGGCATTCAACGTGCCAACATTGATAAGAATAACACTTGATCCAAACGTACCATTGATTTTCAATCGCCATGTTCCGCAAACATGTACCTGTATTGAAATTCCATACCTTCAATGTCCCGTCACGAGCGCCGGTTACCAAGAGCTGTTCAGATTCATCGAAACAAGCAGCCGTGATTTCAATGTCGACACACTGACCATATACCAATTGCCTGTGCGCATTTTTCACTAAGTACAAACGCTGACCGAGCCAGGGATCCCAAACTATTATGCAAGAATCCAATCCGGTCGAAACAATCTTGATTTTGGTTGGATAAAATGAAGTTATGACTTTTTAACTGATCATTTAGGAATAAGTATGCGTATAGAATTCGTACCACTTTATAGAGATGATTGTAGAGAACACAGCTGATAGGTTTCGTATGCGTAAAGCCGTCTGATAATTCTTCATTGATAACTGGATCGCAAATTATCACTGCGATCATCATGCTGGCAATGATCATCTTATGGTTCAACGTATTGTAAACTACGGTCATTGGTGTATGTTCTCCTATTTCGCTCGGAAGACCGGTGTATGTCTGCATAATAAAAATTATTGCACCGTTAGTTATGGTGATATTTAACTGGTATTCAATCAAATCGGTGTTAATACTCTACGGGTATTTGTAACTTTCAGGCAAGATATATTTATCGAGGTGTTGAGGCTTTCGCGGCCGTCGTTAACTGAACAATGTTTAGAAATTTCCGATTTTAACCCGCTTGCATCCGTAAGCAGAGTATTATGCAGATGACGATTGTACTTTATCACCAGCCGCGGAACATTCCGCCCTGTACAATGTTAAGGGGGGATTCCCATTTCGCGGCTTCAAAAATTTGTGTTTTTTTTTTTATTATTATTGTAGTTCATACTCTTGAGAAACAATGTGCAAAATTTCAATCCGAAATTCGTTGAATTGACAAAGTTATGAGTCAATAACGAACTCGGCGCGCACGTATGCTGAAATAGCGAGCGGGCAATACCCGAGAGGTTCCTGTTTAGTGTAGCAGGTATATAGTCTTTGACTTTGACTTTGAGACTCCACCCATCCGTCGGTGTCAAATTCAAAGTTGGTGGGGTGGAAATTGAATGCTCTATGAGTTATTAGGCCAGGTAAACAGCCGAACGCTGATTCCTGGATAGAAAACTGTACGTAAAACTTCAAACGCGTTTTTCTCGAAACGGGTTTTTTCTGTACGACCGACATGATATCTCCGGAACTATTCAGTCGATTGCCTTCAAATTTGGCACAATTCTCGAGAAAACATCTGTCTTCAGTGTGAACTACGAAAAAAACATATACATGCACAACTTTTTGTTTTACAAACAAACATGTGACGAAATTTGTTGCGAAAAAACAAAATTTTGTTTAAAACCGTCGCAGTTTCTTTAGTTTTTGGAAAAAAAATTGTCCGTAGTTCATACCAGAACTACATTCATAAGGAGTAAATTGCCATTTGAATTTTTTGTTTCAAACAACTTGAAGATCAGTTATCGTGTCGGCCAGCGACCGGGAATTTTCAGGAGGCGTCCCACCTCAAACGACGTGAAAGCCATAATTTTCAAGATAATCAATTAAAAATTTAACTGTAGTTCACTGAATACATAATAACTATACGTGTGAATTATGACAAAGATTTATCTAATGGTTTCCATAATAAAAATTCCTAAAAAAACACGATTTTTCAACACTTGAAATGGGAATCCATTAAACTACTCCGCGCGGGTCATCTGCCGTATTTAGAGCTGTGATGCAAATGGGTAAAGCAGCGACGGGAGTTGAAAAATTTCCGAAGTTTGGCCAGCATTGCAGCTGGTTTCGTCACGGTGAAGTGATACCGAAGTGTTCCGTTTGGCTATACTCCTATTTATATTGCTGCTCGTTGATGCGGAACACTGCTTGGCCGATCATTTCAGTTAATCAGTTGAGCAGCTACTTAAGAGAAACTTATTGCTAAACGAGACACTTCGGTATCTCTTCATCCTGAGCAAGCTAGCTGCAATGCTGGCGAAACGTCGGAAATTTTGCAAACTCTCAACGCGACTTAAATCCGGAAATTGCAGAACATTGTTCAATATACATGTCCGTCTTTTATTCTTTGAAATTTGTTTTCTTTCGATTAAATGATTCTTAAGAAGAATAATCGCTTTTTGAAAGTAACTTTCATTGTTGTACGTGTTTATATAAGTATTGATTATTTATGGATAAGACCTGAATGCAACTCTGAGCCAATACATCCCACACTTTGATACATCTATCCTTAGAAAGAGAATATATGCGTCTACCAGAGTTCTGCACAATAAGAGCACAGATAGCTGTGTGGTGTCCCTGAAAGATGCAATTTGCACGCCTTGTGACGAACGGATTCCAAACTCGAACTATGCAATCCGATCCACCGGTCACTAATGTCTGACTTTCTGCAAGATCAAAAATCATTTTCAAAAAATTCACTTGTACTATTTTCGTGCCTTTTACATCGACTTTAATCGCATAACGCCTCAATTATTGCTCCGTATTTCAGCTTTAACTGCTATGGTCATTTTGCATAGCACCTACAGTTTATGGTGGCTTTCGAATCGCAGAAATTATGGTATATAAATCGCAATTTTTAGCAAAAGTCTTCTAGAAGTGACAGCGACTCGAATTCGCACCCAGTAATGAGCGAAAGAAAATTTAATTCGGAATCACTAATTAGAAGTTCGACCCTTTAGCTCCACGCCCACCATAGCGTACTTAAAACTTCTTTGAAATGTTCATAAATACCTTCGCAAAACGTGAAACACGATATGCCCATTTTAACTCTAAACTTATATTGAATTCTCGTTCCTGTAGGGTCGCTGAGCAATAAGGAGCAAATGGAACATCTGCTGCTGGACATAAAAGCTTTCAGACTGCCGTAGTAAGCTACCTGGCTCACCCAACTCGAGTGAACATTCTTAAGTTCCGTCACTTTCATTCCCTTTAGCTCGCCCTGAAATGATTATTCAATTATATTAAAATCAAATCTTTAATTAAAAATAAAACCATAAAAATGATATCATAGTCTCATATTCGATTAATTTTAATCTAACAGTTTTTAGAAAATTTCAAGTTTTCTAATTTCATTGCACATCACCTTAAGTTGCACTCGTACGGCAAGAGTTTGATGATGAAGGAATGGAAACGGTAATATTTGAACCAATGTAAGAATTAACTTCTTTACCTTATTAACATTCTCACAACGAAGAAACAATACGTCGCGTTCAGGCATTTGTTTAAATGGTCCTCTATCTATTGGACTGAACGAGATAATTTTAACGGATCCGCTCATGTCACCAAGGACAACGTACGAGTCCTCTTTGATGTTCTGACTGAAGTAATAACTCATGGAGACGACTGCGTATTCCAAACTGAATATCTAAGCATTAAGTCAGAAAAAGAAATTATCTTCATTCGTAAATTGTAATATTTCAGTAGCTAATTCTTAATTTGTGCCGGTAATCGTGACAATGTCATTTATTCTAAGTCTAACAAAGGAACATCCCGAAGTGTAAATCGCCGATTTAGATGAAATATTTTCAGTTAAATGTCAATCCATTTTCGTGAATATTTGTTTGTACAAATTACATAGTCAAACACGAAATACGAAGAAATTATAAACTCGATATTTGTGTTACAAAAGAATTTATCGTATTTTCGATTGTATTTTTAACATATTACTTAAAGAAACGAATTTTTTAAAAAAATGTTACACCATCGAATTCGCCATGAAAAAAGGTGTTAATTTTCACTCTGCACGAAATTTCCGTATCTCTGATAGTTTCGGAGATATTCGATAAATAGATTTCACAACCTCCAGTTTGAGGGCGGTTTTCACCCCTTTAACGTGGACGATTGCCGATAAAAAAAATATGTGTCGAATACTTTCACGAAAACTATATCATAGTAAAATTTCATAAAAATCGCTGATTTACACTTCGGGGTGTTCTCTTGTAAGTCAAGGTCGAAGAAATGTACTCCACGTTTTAAGTTAGTTTTAGCTAAACATAAGTGTCTTCAATTTTCAATCGATTTCGTCGAAAAAGTTTCAACTGTTACGTCTTATAGAATGAAAGCTATTGTACGAATTCTCGAATGTCAACATAGGAAAAAAGGGACTTGTACCATTTGACAGTTCATATGTTACATTTAATTTATCAAGTTTTCTAATCAGAACACCTTCATAATCACCGGCACACATAACAATGCAACAAACCGCTATGCGAAGATCGAATTTTTTCGCTACGATGTCATAAAACCTTAGATCACATTCGGTAGAACTGGTACACAGTATCTGTATGTCAGGCATTACGATCATATCGGTTATTGCAGTCGGTTGGACTTTTAGATAAGCTGTAAAGACATTACGATAATTTAGAAAACTATATAAAAATACAATGGTAATGGGAGAAATATAAAATACAAATAACTGACGATTTGACGACTGCGCGCTGCGTTCATAATTCAGATCTAACGTCCAGAAATTTATAAATCCATCGTTGCTGATCGTTACGTAGTATCCTCTGTGAAAAGTTACACTTCTGTCCTAAAATTAATTAGGACAGATAAATCAAAATCAACGAGTGTACTGTACATAATATTACTGTTAAATAAATGTATTTGGTTTTGTTTTGTATTTTGGGCCTTAAGTTCCATGGTTATTGCACTTGGGACTTGTGAACGATTTCGGTGTCTTTTGAACCAGCGTGGCGCCGATGTATTGAATAAAAATTAAAGAAATATCCTTCAAACGGGGCTGAGGTGTGAACTTAGGCCCACTTCGAATTGAGAGTCCGATTTTATACCTCCGTACCAACCACTATAAACACTTAATTGTTGCTTTTCGGAATTTAATTAATATATTACTGTCACCTGGGACTTATGAATGATTTAGGTGGCTTTTGAGCCAACAAAGCCGGTGTACTAAATCAAAACTTAGGAACTTCGCAGTGTGCTACCATCCAAATCTTTACTTCTTTGCCAACTAATATATATATTTAATTGTTTTAACTGTTATAGCAATGTCAGCTAGGACCTACGAATCATTTAGAAGATTTCTAAACCACGAAAGGCGGCGTATTAGATAAAAATTTAGGAATCTGAGAGTGCACTACTCAGGAGTTCAAGTTTTTACATTCATACCAACCATCATAGACACTTAATTGTTGCTTTTTCGGCTTTAACTAATATAGTGATTTAAAGTAAGAAGATCAGATTGAAAATGATATTTTTAACAGTTGCGTGTATTTATACCGGTAGTACTTCAGGATAGAATGTAATCCTGCATATCGGTGTACGATGACAAGACCTTTGAATATGTGGAAAGCCTCGTATTGGTAATTCCAGTATTTGCCATTGCAAAGCAGTGTCCTTCTCTTGAAATTCAACTAATAAATATGAAATAAACTCGTCCCATGTCGCATTTCCATCTCTCTTCGAGTTTATCTAAAAATCACGAAGTAATTATAGTATTTGTATTAAAATGAAGTAAACAACAATAATGTAAAAGAATTTTACTTTCGTAAATAGAACACTAAATTCATCTTCTGACATTTTAATCTGCAAAATGTTCTCGAATGCGTCGCGTAATCGAGGAAGGTTCATTTCTTCATTTTCCGAAACCTGGGAAGAATAATTGTCTAACAGCAAACATGTTGTTTCGAATGTACTTTTTTCATTGAAAAAAATATTGAATTATTGAACATACAATATTAAATTAGTTTAATTAGTATTTATAACGTAAAAGTTTGTGTATAAATAAAAAACTATTTAATACGTACTAGAAAAGCTTCGTGTAAACGAACCAAGGATTCTTCTGTACACTGTTCCTCGATATTCTCCCTCTCGAAGAATTTGTCAAAAATTTTTTGTATACTAAAAGAAGAATATGACTGATAGATTTAATATGAAATATTTTCATTTATTTAAAATTTCCTAAACCGACCTTGAATCATTAATATCGTAATACGACATAGTGACGAGTAGTAGTTTATCTTGTTTTATATTAATCAAGATTATTAATAAATTACATACAGGGCATTAAAAATGTTTAAGTTAAAATATCACAAAAATGCATTTCAATAACCTCTTTGAAAACTTCCGAAAAATATTAGACATTAATTTCCCGAACTGCGATAGCATTCTGTTTTTTTCAATAAGTAGAAAAATAAAGACATTGTAAAAAATTACATAGAACTATATACAATACAATATATAACACAAAAATTATTTAATATCCTTCGTTTTATGTGGATTAACGTCGAATTCGATAAAAATAACATTCAAATATTAACATTTTCAGACAAAGAATAATAATTTAATTGATGAAAACGACTGCCATAAAATCGTACCCAACAATTTCTATTTCGACCGATTTGAAGCTTGACAAAAAGAAATATCATATTTGTTCATTACGATTTTTAAGTCTTACAATTGCAAGAAATTTAATGACAAAATGTTTTTCATTTCGAATTACAAATGTAATTGGTAATATGAATAGAATACATATTGAACTCCATTTCAGGTGGAATGGGTCATAAGTAAAATAATCAATATCACAGTACACCTGAAAGGTGTAAGTAGGTACAATAGACACAATAGACATGGTGCCTTCATAGCATTAATTCAATCAAAAGCCACAAGTTTCAATAGTTGCACACATCATGGAGTTATTTAAGGCCTTAAGTTTATTCAGCCGTCAGAAATATGAGGAATGTGCAACAATATGTACAGAACTGTTAAGAAAAAACCCATTGGATCAGGTAGAAATGTATTTCTTGTAATTAACACCTATGGATTTAGTGCACAATTATCAACTACTCAGATTCAAATAATTATAAATAAAGTTTATGTATTAAGGATCTCTGAGCAAAGACCTCTAATGATAAGGACAGTCGTCAAAGTCTAATCGCCTAAAAATTGATATACTCTAAATATAAAGATTGCATTGTTTCCTATTGCTGCTTTAATTGCTACGGTCATACAGCCTGGGACCTACAATTTTGAGTGATTTCTGAACCGCTAAAGCTACTGTGTGAGCTATTTGCAGGCCAAATTGATCAACTACTTTTTGAATTTTCGAAAATTAACTTTCTAATGCTAACTTTTTATGTTTGTAATAAATTTCCCGAAGAATAACGATTAACACTATTAAATGACAAAATTTGTTTAGCCATTGAGTAATAAATTATTTATATCAGCAAATCTGATTAACTCCAAGGCTATTTCGTCTTACTCATTTTATATTTCGTCAGATCAAAGCTACATGCAACTATACATTCTGCAATATTTATTTGTATTTATATTTTTAACCCTTTGCCCTAAAACAACGAGTGGCACTCGTGATGCGGTTGATGGAACAGGAAATTTTGAAGCTTCTCAAAAATGATCAAATTGAATATATTAGTGGAACACAACACGATATTATTTCTATGTTATTAATAATGCGTTAAATTCAAAAATATATTAGGAATCACTATATATTTTTATTTTAGTAATTTAAATTTCAATTCTTGCGGAGGCAGTCACAAAATAAATTGTAGGACAAGGGGTTAAGGGAATTTTAAAAAATAGTGTATACCTTTTCGTCACATTTCGCCACTTTAGCTTTTATGGCGTTAATCGAATTTGGTAAGGGAGTGGTTCATATATTAAGTAATAATTGAAGAAACAACTTTTGGAGGTGACAAAGATTTGGGTCCACCAATTGGGAGTTTGCGTCCCTAACCATTTTCATCCGTAAGCGGAATATTCCGCCCTGTACAATGTTAAACTGCTGCGCGCGGAAATGCACGGTACTGTTGGTCTTCAGCCGTATTTAGAGCTATGATGCAAATGGGTTAATGTTGCAGAAGACCCGCAGTACCGTGCGTTTCTGCGCGCAGCAGTTTACCATTGTACAGGGCGGAATATTCCGCGGCTGGTGGAAAAAGACGTTTCGGTATCCGCGGAATATTCCGCTTACGGATGCAATAAGGTTAACTCCACACCCGTCACAGTCACCTATAAAAATGCTGTTGTGCCATCCTAATAACTATTGAACATTGCTTACTGATTTCACTGATTTTTGTTACACAGGCTGTATGGGTGCTCAAAATGCGTGCCTTAACGTTACAAGTTTATGTAGACGACATCGAAGGAGAAGAAGAGGGTATAGCTGAAAGTTTATTAGATAATTACGCGATATCTTCTATGCCTAGGCCAGGTACATCGTTGAAGAATCCCGGTACTTTAACGACTGGCCAAGGTTTCCGACCTAAGACTCAATCAGGTGTGTTTTCCTGAAAGTTGGAAATGTATTCGCATCACTCATTAATGCTAAGTATCCTAACTCTTTTGCCTTTGGATGTTGCAACTGTCCAATAGTGCAAAATTAATTCTCTTTCTGTATTTTCCTTTCTGCTTTAATTGTCATCATTCTTCCGCGTAGAACCTATTTTTTGAGGTGAGTTCTGAACCACCAAGCAAAAAAAATATTTATATGTAGAATTTCAATGTATTTCAAAGTAGATCAGCTACTGCCAGCAAAAATAAAGATGTCCTCTGGCATGTGTTTTGTTCCAAGTCGCCTGACGGATAGAGAAATCCCCCGTTCGCACGTCATTTTTGATTCTAACACGCTATTGGCCGAAAAAGACGCACATTCGTAGCATCGTCATGTGACGACGAAAAAACTGTTTTGTTTTCGGTTGTTATTGGCCGATCTTTAAGTTTCCAGGTCAGATATAGTGGAGATATAGTAAAACTACAGTATCTTGGCACCTCAGACGGAAGGGGAGATTGCTCTTGCATCGCTATCCCCACCACGTCGGTCCTGGAAACCTCAGATCGACGAATGACAACCAATAGTAAAACACTACTTTCGTCGTTCACATGAGGACGCGACGAATGTGCGGTTATCTCGACCAATAGCGCGTCAAAATCGAAAATGCGTGAGGGAGAGGGATGTCCCTATCCGTCGGGCGAATCAGAGCACATTATCTCTGAGGTGCCAAGAAAGTTTTGGCCTACATTATCTAGGCGGTACGAACAACACTCCCCGTGGCTCATACCGCGAGCCATCTCAATTTTTGCGAGCTTTACTCGTGCTATACCTCGCAAAAATAGAGAAGTCTCGCAGAATTTGAAAACAAAACATTCCTTTCGCCGTCACATGACGACGCAACGAATGTACGGCTCTTTCGGCCAATGGCGCGTAGAATCGAAAATGACGTCGGAACGAGGGATGTCGAATCAGAAGAAACCTCGGGCCAGAGGACTTCTCTATTTTTGCGAGGTATAACATTGCTGTAAAAACATTTTTGGTCAAACTTAAAGGTGACCTAACTCTGTACATTCCTAGCTACATCGAAAGGATTAATACATGATGCACAGCTATGCAAGAGGAGAGACTGCACTACTGTTCCATTCTACATACAAATTTTAAAGAAAGACAGCTAATAAATGCGTGTACTATAATGATAACGATACTATGTACTAAAGGTAGGCCACTTACGGGAGTTGTACGGCCAGCTACTCAGTCTGCAATGTCGCAGACAGTTGAACAGGCTTTGCAAACACCGAGGACAGCTATGACTTCGAGACCAATTACTGCCAGTTCAGGACGCAGCGTTAGGTACACTAATATACTTCAAATCTTGTACATTTCCAAAGTTAATCAATATTCATAATTGAAATTCGTAGAATAGGAACAGCTTCAATGCTAACGGAACCCGGTGGGCCTTTCATTCAATTATCACGGTTGAACATTTCCAAATACGCTAGTCAACAAAGTATTGCTAAGCCGTTATTCGAGTATATATATTATCACGAACACGATGCAAGATATGTAAGGAATCTATGATACTGTTAGGAGTAATCAGTTATATCAATGTCATACAATATTTTGCTGTATCGTTACATGACAATGTTATAATACGTAACAGGCATTAGATCTGGCTGTTCAGGCGACGCAGGTTTGCCAGTACAAAGATTGGTGGTGGAAAGTGCAGCTTGGAAAGTGTTACTACACTCTGGGATTAGTTAGAGACGCAGAGCAGCAATTTAAGTCAGCTTTGAAGGACTGCAAAACAATCGAAGTGATTTTAAGACTTGTCAGAGTGTACGTCAGACTCGATCAGCCTTTGGCTGCTTTAGATGTTTGTAAAAGGGGACTAGAGTACTTCTCGAACGATGTCAGCATTCTCACTGAAATGGGACGTATATTCGAAGGCTTGAATAATATGACGATGTCGATGAAGTACTATAAAATAATTGCACAAGAAGATGCATCTCATACGGAAGCAATAGCTAGTATTGGGATGCATCACTTTTATAATGACCAACCTGAGCTAGCATTACGATATTATAGGTGAATAAAGATTTCTATGGTTTTCATTCTCATCAAAACAGTATAAATAGTACCGTATTAGCCCAAATGTAACGCGACACCGAAATTTTTCATTAAGATATTTAGAAAAAAAATACTCCGAATTTAACACGCTGAATGCGATGGGAGTCACCCGTGACCGGCGCTATTAAATTCAATGAAATTTTATATGACTTTTAAATCGTAATATTTACGAATTTGTTAATTCAGACAATATTTACGCGTTGGCCTCAAAAAAGTAAATTCCTACTGTCTATATATCTTGTTGTGTCTTTCAAATTTCTGCTTTGTAAAGATGTGATTTTAATGGAAAAACTTTCACTTCAGTAGAAATAAAGAAGGTAGCGAAATACCGGTGGCATTCAACGTATCAACGCGATTCATTTATTTTTTATAAAAGAATTCAATAATTCACTAATAAGAGTTATTACATTCTATTGCCTAGAATTTAGCGCGAGTCAATTTTTTAACGGGAAATGATTACTCAAAAAATACCGCGTTATATTCGGTCTAATACGGTAGTTCGAATAAATACTGCAAAGAAATTTTCGTTTACCAGTAGCAACTTGGAAATCATTGTAATTTAACAATCATTTAACTCATTCAGGAGATTGTTGCAAATGGGTGTATGCAATGTCGAGTTGTTCAACAATCTTGGATTATGCTGTTTCTACGCTCAGCAATACGATCATGTTATATCGTGTTTTGAGAGAGCAATTAATCTCTCTACTGATGAAAATATTGCTGACGTGTGGTACAACATTTCTCACATTGCCCTTGTAGGTATAATTCTTTATCATGTAATATTTTATTAGCACGTTCAGCATTAACATAACATACGCGAAATATTCAGACTTCACATTGCATATGTTATAAATCGATATTGCTGCTCTGCATTTTGACTTTGGCTGCTGTGATATTTCGTTTAACAGATACAGTTGTAGGTGTTAACACGTTGCTGATCGCTCACGAGTTAACTCGTGTTTTCATGCCCAAACGTTGTTGACCGATCGCGAGATAACTCGTTTTTGCACTTGCATTAGCTATTATACTGAATAAATATGCTATAAATATTGAATGGCGATCAGTTCTCCAGATACATCGTAGCAGTGAACGTGTTAATAAATTACATTACAGCTGACATTGTTAAAAGAAACAATCTGAAATTGCAAGTTGGTAACTGATATGCTCCAACATAATTTCAGACAGTGGGTGACATCACTATGGCCGAAGAATGCTTAAAACTAGCTGTCGGAAGCGATAATAAACATGCTTTGGCATACAATAACCTTGGAGTGATTCAAATACGAAATAAAAATGTTACGGCAGCACGAACTTATTTCCACGCTGCAGCCAGCATCGCTAATTATATACACGAACCTCATTTTAACAGTGCATACCTAGCTTACGAAGTAATAGTCTTACATAAGTAAACGAATTTATTTTTACACGCGATTATAATTAATCTTATCGATCTTCGTAGGTCGGCGATCTCCAAACAAGTTACATAGCCGTGCAGAAGTCACTGCGAGCGTATCCTGATCATTGCGACAGCAAGTTATTGTTCAAGAAATTGGAAAGATACTTCTCGCACATGTGAACGAAACGGGGCGTGTTTTAATTCATGCACAGTACGTGAAATTGATTATTTTATTTGATACTTAAATTCAACTTTACAGATAACATTATGTACACGATATTTATGTGCAAAAGATACAAACTGTGTATTTGAACACCGTTCAGTTTCCTTAAGTTACTTAAACGAAGTAGTCAAATTAGCCCTCCGCCCTACGATTTGTATGACTGCCTCGGCAATAATTCAGAATTAAATTGCTACAATAAAAATAGATCGGTGATTCTTAACCCTTTGAGGACGACAGACGCACATATGTGGTCTGAGAAGAAGTCTGATTGTAATTTATCGGCGCATGTATACACGGCTAGATTGGATAAATTGAAATAGAACCGTTGAAATCTGATTACGCAAATAGTAATTTATAACTTCTATGCATTAACACTCTGACTTTCTGATAAAAAGATGGTTTTTAATCGTCAAATAAATGATTATTTTTCAATATTCACAAAGTCTCTGTCCGCAAAGGGTTAATATAACGTATAATTTTACGTAACATTAATACGTTGAAAATAATTTCATCGTGTCGCGTCTCATTGATACTTTCAATTTTACAGGTTTTGCAAAATTTGCAAATTTTCTATCCCGTTTACCGCATTACTGTCATCGTAGGGCAAGGGGTTAAGAATTCATTAGGAATGGATGTTTTACAACACTCAACGTGGCTTAAATCCGAAAATTCAAAGCCACTGTTCGGTTAACGACGGCCGCGAAAGCCTCAAAACCTCGATTTTTAGGAATGTCGGCACATGGAAAAGCAAAGTGACAGAGTACGGTGAATTTTTTGTTCAAATCTCACAAACACTGGGTGAATGTTCCGTTTGTACAAATCGAACGACTGCGATCCTGTGTCAATGAAATACAAATGATCTTTTTCCAATATATTGTCTAGTTCTCTTTGACGATGTTGTACAAATATATAACCATCTGATAATAATTTACTCAGGTATTAATATATTATGCTATTTCTTATACCAGTAAATTCATGTATATGTAAAGATCGTAATTGACATACAAAATGATGATATTCTAGAAGTATAACGATAAATATCTTGCACCTACGTTGGTAAGCTTTATCTACAAACAGCTCGATATCAGAAATGTGTACCTAAGTCGTGATAGTTACGAAGTACAATTAAAGACGACGTGTTTCTTCGTCGGATCGTTTCCTCGTTAATTTTTGTGCACAATTATGGAACAACATACAGTCTTGTTACATCGATGAAAGAATTTCATTCGTTTTATTTTATGTCGTATGAGATATAACCAGCCATGAAATAACAAAATAAAATAAGAATATCGGATATACGGCTAAAGCTTTCCTTCCTACCGGTTGACTGTCACCGAGAAATGCCATTGATGCTAAAATACGAATTTCAATGTAAGATTTTTATCAAACGAAAGATAATGCATGCAAGAGATGTGCCGATAATTACGAGAGAGACCTACGTCATTTATTCTTTGTTTTGAGATATTTAGACTTTTATTTCGACATGCGAGTCGAGTCAGCGAATTGCTCTATCTCAATGTTTCCCAAACTATCGTCATCGTGGAACACTTCGTAAGTTTTAAAATTCGTAAGGAATGCTGAAGTAAATTTGGTTATTCCAGTTTAAAACTGAAGTAAATAGTTAAACAGATAAAACCAGACAATGTTTCGTTGCTCTGTAATGTCACTTTCGTAATTGTTCGCGGAACATTTAATAACTGCGGAACACAGTTTGGTAAACGCTGCTCCATCTCATAATTACCAGCAATTATACGAACGTAAAAAGGTACTAACCGTACGTTGCCCATACAAATCCAATTATAGTTACTACGAATCTAAGGATGAATAAAAAGGTAGTCTGCTCTGCCATTAATATGATTCGACATACGATCAGAGCAATGGCAGTTGGTAGCAAACAGTATCCTAAGACGCAAACGCTTTGGAAGAAGGATCTACAACATATTAAGATATATTTTGAGTTAACGTATTCGCTTAAAATCAGTTAACTCCTGATTTTCACTAATTCTTTCAAAATTCTATTGTGAAAGCTTTAAGTTAATCTTAACACTTTAATGGCCGCACGTCTACGCAGTTAAACTTCGCCAGGGCCGGCAATATTTTTATATTTCTCTAAACGTCTATAACATATGTTGCGTGAGCGGCCATTAAAGTGTAATATAAATCGTAATGTAAAATCATTATAAAATTGTAGGGTACGAATTAATGCTAAATATTATCCCTCTTTAAAAACCATTAGGTAGACATTGTTTGCAACGTTAATACGATATCTGAAGGACCGGACCTGTGCTAACGTGGAATCACAAGGACAAACGAGGAAAGAAAGCTCGCTGGATTTGGACTCGCTCTTTGTAAAAAGCTTTGCTTTAATCCCAAAGTGCAATACCCATCGTTAAAGTGTAAATGAAGCTTTTTACTTACATATTTCCACCTAATAATTTTGAATTCAATGTGACTACCATAGATCCAACCCATACAATTACAAAAACTTCTGCAAATTCTGGTCCCCCGTCGTTCGAATTATTCGCTGTATCGGAAGAGCCTTGCAATATCCTAAATAGAGAATAACGGACAAATGAGATTAGAAGTAACGTACATGCTTTGTTTGAAACATTTTGTAGAAGAGATTGATTCTTACATTGCCATAAATGTGCATAATACTAATGGTCCCCAAAGATCCCCTACAATACAGAATATCTTTTTAGGTAAATTAATTTATGCGATATACTTTACAGACGCTATTAATAGATTTCAAAGAATTTAAGAGGACCCAATTCACTTACATTCTTTTAATAAACTTTTCTTTTCTTTGGGATATAAAACATGATAAAACTTCTTTCCCACTGTTCGAACGTCTCTGAGCTATTGTACAAACAGAATTATACTTTTGTTAATTGGAATGAAAGTCTACTCTGATAATTTGTTTCTCGAAGTCTCATGAATCATAAGTTTTAATGGATTGCACCGTCAAAATGATTTGAGATATGAAAAGAAGGTACATAACGAAATTCCAATTATGCTCAGAATACGTTCAACAAAGTTAATGAGAAGAGGAATAAATTTTAACGTACTACGTAATTCATATATTTCAGATAATAATCAAACGTGTGGAATTTATACTAATTACTATGAATCACTATTTTCTGGAATGTTGACAACAATATGCTATAATCACATTTTATTAAAGAAAGCAGCATAAAATTAGAACTTAATGTAAGATCGAATAAAACAATACTTGACATCCTAAGTATTCATTTGATTTTATAACTTTCTTTCACATCTCAAAATATTTTCACTTTACAACGTGTTAAAGTTTCATGGGACATTCTCCATATTTTATAGGTAGTACAGTAGACTCTCATATAACACTGTTATAACGTTTTATACAATAAAGTATAAAAACTTATTTTGACTGTAATCAATTATAACGTAGCTTGTTATCTCCATCGTTATGTACGTGGTTTCTACAATGCGTGACGTATTAATTGTGTCATATGGATATGTACTGTACGGCGTATAATATATATAATTTAAAATTCAACAAAAATTATTTTCGCCCTTTTTAAATTTATAATACAAAGAATTGATTTCAGCATGTAAAAATAATAATTTATACTTTGACAGTTCATTAGCACTTTAATGGTCTCTCGCACAACATGTGTGGGATCTACCGCTAACGGTAATTGGCGAATAACACTCTCTGCGTGATGATTTCTCTAAATGTTATAGATGTTTAGAGAAATATAAAAATATTCCCAGCCACTGGCAAAGTTTAACTGTGTAGACGTGCGGCCATTAAAGTGTTAATCATAGAATGGAGTATTAGAAAGAAGGCTAGTGGAACAGCAGGACCAAAAGGGATCTCTTGCTAGGGCCTTATCTCACTTAATTTGAATGTGACTCATGTTCTTCAACTTGTGATTCGATTTGAATATGTAAATCACAGCCATGTTTCATTTGCATTCCTTCCGCTAGCCTTCTTTGTAATTTCTTTCATTTTATTCTCTTTTATGTGCTGTCAAAACAAACTTCCTAATTATCTAAAACTCTCGTGTATTTTATTCAGAAACCTTGCAGAGTAGATCAGTAAAGCGTCAAAACGAATTAACTCTTAGAAATTCTACAAATACCATAGAATATCAAAACACTTACGATCGTGTCCCTGATTGGTTCGTCTAGAGTGTTAAATTCAGGTTCTCCTAGGTTTGATTTTTGTCTCGCTCCTACTGTCATCTCACCCTCAATATTTTGAGGGTCAGCATACTCCATCGTAACTTTAAACTTAAAGACAGAAATCAAAATTACACTTATACACCCAAAATCAATATTGAATATGAAAGTGCAAATTAAAATTTACATATACAAAAAATCCTTTGTCTCACGATATATCATACCAATGGTGAGCAAATTCTTTAGAAGCGATGCAGGAGAAGAAGAAAAAGTTACTAATATTATTCCAAAATTTGCGGCAGACGATAGTTTGCCCACCACTGTACAATAAAAGACATCAAATGCCCTCGTTAAATATAAAACAAGTGAGCCGTTATATTTGAAAGCTGTAAAGGTCCCTTTCTTCTTATGTTGAGATATTAGAGTGCTCGTAAAAAAGCTTTGATAGTAAAGCATGTAAAATTAAACCTTTCTGGAGGAAAACATGAGAATATTACATTTTATTTACTTTGTCATTTAAAATACACAAAACAAGACACCTACGTTTAGCTATAGCTAACTTAAACACGCTTTTCCCAAAGATGGACTTATATCACTTTCAAAAAGAACGGTGCAAATAAAAGACTATAAATCGCAATAGATATACTCACGTCGAGATTTGCCTCGTCCATCGTCGCCATATTTGTTGCCGACACAATACTCGCGTTACAGTAAAATTCTATATATTACCAGTGATTGTGTCCGACGTGTTATCATATCAGATTGAAATTACTGCCATATGTATACATACTCAATCAAATCTTCTTCAACTTCCTACGTGTACTCTATACCGTGTGAATCTTCGTTCGAAAATGTGCGTACACAGAATCTCTATTCTGATAATTCGTTTACGATGAATTTCAATGACGAATTCCGTGAAATTTCATGCACATTACGAATTCAATGTTCGTGATCGTCGCATTATTATACGAGGAAAATCAAACGTTCACAGAATCATCGGGAAAAACATCGTCGAGGTTGACACATTCGGCTGCTGTATTAAGTTATTGGAAGTTGACAGATGGCGTCAGCGGCATCGCCGTCCGGGTGTAAACTCGCGGTAGTGCTCCGTCAATTAAACGTCGATAGAAATTACCGAGTTTTTGTCGCGACGATGTGTTGCCGTGTGAACTCAAAGAATCGGTCGTCCTATGAAATATAGAGGTGTTACAGGTGATCGTATTATAGTATCTGTGCGGTGACTTTAAGTCGGCAAGATGCCACGCGTATTCGTTTACATTGCATTCGTGTCGGTGTTGTTATGTTTCGCGCATGCGCAAGAGGAGGCGACGATAAACGTAAAAGAGGAAGTCAAGGAATATTTGGAAAAAGGGGTTTCGGCGAAAACGAATGCCCAGGAAGAATTATGTATCCAATTATAATACGATCGATAGTAGTTATTAATTACGTAACTGGAATAGATGTTAATTAATTGTTTTAAAGTAAAACGTTCGTGAGCAAAGTAATAATCGATTATTTTCGTATCGGTTAGAAATTTGAAGATTACTATTAACGATGTTACGAAGTGTTTTTGTAACTTATTATCTATTTTATTTTAAGTAATTTCGTTATAGATCCAGTTTTTGAAGTTTTATCTCATCAATATTGTTTATTATGTTAAGTAACATATTTATTTAAAAGGAATTTAGCAGATATAGAGAATCATTGAACATGCACGCATGCGATAAGTTTGCTTTACATAAATTAAGAATATTTCGTATATACCTTAACTGTACGGGTGTACTAGTTAAAAGATCGTTCGTCAAGAGACGCAGAGAGCACTTAGAAGCCGTAAAAAGTCTGCGGAAAGTAGATAACTATGAGCGTTTGTACAAAATGGTGATGGTCCTTGGTGAAAAGTTGATCGAGGTTATCGAATCGAGCAAAGTATTAATCGAAAACGCGGGCTTCAGTCCACGTAATAATTCTTTTCCGGAAGATAGCAACGTTCGGGATGGTAATTGCTCATTTACTTACAGCACCGTTATCCCAGTCAAATTGATTATTTATTATCGGCTTTTATTAGAACTGTCTGCCAACACAGGCGAAACCGATGTCCTACGGCTTGTGTCATGCAGTATTTCGCCCGTCTAGCCCAGTGGTTCTCAAACTGGGGTCCGCGGCCCTTTAGAGCAACCACGGTCAAAATACGACTCCCACCGATTTTAAAATATTATAAAAATCTCAGTCTTTTCAAAAAATTTGTACGAGCGGGTGTTTCTTTTTTTGTATATGCAAAAATTTCCGTAGAAATTAGAATATTTGATGAATTATATTAGACTGCTAAAACTGTTTTTTTTGTGGCTCGCTGCTAAAAAAAATTTGCCACTGTTTTAGAGCAATTACGGGCAAAGTACGGTCCACGAGTCAGACGAGACCCGTTTAGAGGTTTATCTGGCCCGCTGCAGATTTTAAAATAACAGTAGCTAGATTATGAGGAGCTTTTAGAAATGCAGTTACAGCTTTATTCGTGGCATCAGTATTAAAGAATTTTGAAAATAACATTTTTTTGAGTTTTTATTGAGTTTTATAAATTATATTGGCCCGTCAAAAGGATTTCTTCGTTTTTTGGCTCGCTGCTAAGAAAGTTTTGCTCTCGGGGATCGCGAAAGATCACGCGGTTGAAATTTTCGGCCGTTTCAGGCAAAGCCGTAGAGTACATCCCATTGAATTATATTTTATGACTAACATTCGCTATTTTCTGAATAAATAATTGTTTGTTTGAAATTTTTGTGGTAACAGTAGCCTATATGTTAATTATAGTAAACTTAAAAGGTTTGCGAGCTATTTAAAAAATTGTAAAAAACCAAGATAGCACGGAAGATATTCTAAAAAAGTTTGAGAGCCGCTGGTCTAGCCTGTGACTCATCATGTGGGTCATATGCAGAGACTAATACTACTGATTACTTTTCGAAAAGCGATTGGAAAAGTAAATACAAAAAATAATAGCAGCTTGAATATATTTATTAGAAGATCGAAATCTCTTCTAATTGTTCGTTTTTCACTTTTTTTTAAAAATCTACATGCAAATATCTTTGTAGTCTGGAAACGGTCCTACATTTATAAAAATAAATTTTACAAAAACGTTGGACCTTATATTTTGTTTGAAATTAAAAGTGAAAACTTTAATTATAAAAAAGAAAGTTTTCATAAGTAACACGTCGGTTTCGAATGTGTTAATTTTATCCACGCAATGATATTAGTGTAGTAATCTTCTTTACTAAAATAAATAAAATTCACCTAAATCATTTAAAAAATTTGCAATAAAAATTAACATTTTTCCTTATAAGTAACTTAATACGAAAAAATGCTACTGGATGCCGTTACAGCAGAAAATACGTGAAAATGAAAATTGTTTAAACTTGAAACAGATTGAATCCATAAAATTCTGTATTTCTGTCGTCAAGGCTATTTTTCTATTGTTCTATACGCCAGTTTTAACTGCCATTAACACTTTATCTACCGGAAGCCCATCAATCGTCTGTTTATTTGCCAACACTCATCCTCCGATATCCTATTAATCGTTTACTGAAAATAACAAAATAATATCACACCGCCTTGGAACAATTCAAATCTGAAGAACGCAATGAATATTTCTTCGTATTTCGATTTTAACCAGTTAAGTGGTTACGACGTGTACAAACGTCATGCAGCCGGCGTAACTCAGTGGATAAGACTCCCTTATTCCGAATTTTAAATTAACCCTTCCAATATTTCAAGCTCTGTTTCAAGTAACAGAGGTCGCAAATGATGATTTAATGTAAAAATGATGTTAGTTGTCCCCTGGGGCATTTAAATGTCCCAATGCGAAAGCGCCTGCGCGCCGAAAATGTTTCACTTGACTGGTTAACGTTATAGAACTATAAACAAGTAGATATATCCACTCCTGCGCATCCAAAAGAATAAGCGGTAGATAAACTGCTACGTCATACGTCAAATAAACAATTAAATGACAAATAATGAAATGTAACCGAGAGTAATTTCATTCATCAAATTCAACTTTCTCGCAGCGTTGTCAACTATACTAGAAAACACAGCGCTTTTCGGTGACATCATCCTTCATATTCCGCACATCACTCACCGAATATTACGAACGCAGCAGAAGTGGAACGCAACGATACATTGGTCGTTAAACTTCACGAATCAGACGAGACATCTCTTGGACAAAGGAACACTTACGATGATCCACCTGGTGGGTCAGGAGTTAAACATCACGGAACGCGAGGCAGGATACTTCAATCCTTATTGGCCATCTTCCATGACGAGCGGAAAAGGAAACGGCGACGGAGCATCGAAGAAGAAGAAACTGTTGCGTAAAGAGAAACGAAAGAAGGGGCCACAAATGATTAAGATCGAATTGTAAATGTTTTTTTTTGTGTTTCGATATATACATATATGCAGTTCCTGATACGTCCGGGTATAGGGTACACGTTATATTACATGCAATTACTGTCGTAATAATATATTAATTTCGTGCTTGATGAAGAATGCTGATATTGCGGCAAGTGCTATGCGTTTAGAAGATGGTTGCTCTGTCAGATCTCTTCTTTAATCGTAATCTTTAACACTAGATCTATCGAGGCAATCAAAATGACTGGTTTTTAATTTCTTTGAAACATTCTTGAAATTTTTTGCGCTGATGTTCCTTCGTCTTATTGCTAAATGTAAGGAATTGCATCTTTCAAAATGTCTTTCGCTCGTTATTTCTTTTCTTTTAACGTTTTTATTTGTTATGTTTGAGCATACTTTAGAAAACGTCGGTGGCTTAGTGGTTTTAGTGTTAATTTAATATCTATGCTAAAATTGCAGGAGGATTGCCTTCAAGCATGAGGGATCTGTGCATTTAATGATTTATAATCCACGAATACGGAGTCTCTACTCCATTAAAAAAATATAATTGTTTATAGGCATATTTCATAGCTTTTAACGCATTTTGAATTCTTTGCATTAATGAAATTTCAGTTCTGTTAATGTTTGATTGCCTGATTCAATTTACTTAAAAATGTTAAGTAAATACGTTGACCCTTTGCACTCCTTAATTTTTTGTTACCTACCAACAGCTCCTTAATTAATTTGCAAAATATATCAAAAAAGGGCGCCTCAGTAAAAAGCTGTATTGCAACAGAAATTGTTACTATTATATTATTATTATTATTGCTATTATTTTAGAAATTGCGTTGTATAAAATTGAGTCTAGGTCGACATTAAAGTTGGCGTAAGAAATTTAATGTCGAGCCACACTCGACGTAGGAATGCCAAGGGTCAAAAGAAGAGAATTGAGGGAGGGCAAAAATTGGATCGGTTTAATCACTTACAATCTAGAAGAAAGAGAAACAACATTAGAAATTTCAGAAAGGTTTAAAAAAAATTAAGAACGTGTTATTTTGACCAGCTCGATAGATCTAGTGTCAGAATTTAACATCCTCATGAGAGACGAGTCTGCAACAACACTGAAGTCTTCTGAACCTTTGTTGCGTTAACTAAAATACATATATTTTAACGCCTAACCTATTTTACGACCTCGCTATATTATGGTTCCGACTATATATCACAGACTCAATGGTTCCGAACTCATATCGGCCTCTTAATATGGCTCCGATGTCTAACCTTAACACTAACCTTACCGTCATTACGTCTGCACAGCAGGACCTCGCATAACTCGATCGAAAATCGCTTATTGTTAGTCAAATGTAAAAGAAAATTTCCCGCGTCACGTTGCAACCGAGAGCTGTACTCGACATAGCTTTTTTCACTTCCTTTTATCTTCTAACGAATTAATACCGATTTTTCAAATTCATAATAATTTTGTAATATCACATAAATACCCGTTAGTATTTATTAGTTATTCCTATCATTAAAAAAAAATGACTAACCAACGACAGAAAATGTTGTGCAATTAATTTCATTTAGCTCGCTACAAACTTGACAAAATAATTCGGACGACAAACGGTTAATGTAGAATGTACCTCGCGCGTATTGTTGTAACCGGAAGCCTGGCGTGTACTAAGCGTGGTACAGATCAAAGTCTGTTGTTATCAAGGGGTTAGGAATATTTGAAAAAACAACTATAAAGGTGAAACTTAATGTAGAATGTACCTCCCGCATAATGTCGCAACCGAAACCCTGGCATGTACTACGCATGGTACAGATCAAAGTCTACCGTGAAAGCTCGCAATAGAAGTGAAGTCCTCTGGCGTGTGGTTTGTTCTGATTCGCCTGACGGATAGAGACATTCCTCGTTCTGACGTCATTTTCGATTCTAACGCGTGACTGGCTGATAAAGCCGCACTTTCGTTGCGTCGTCATGGGAACGACGAAAGAAGCGTTTCGTTTTCGGTTGTCATTAGTCGATCTCAGGTTTCCAGGACCGGTATGGTGGGGGTAGGCGCTGCGAGCGAGACTATCTCCTTATTCCGTGCCTCATACCGCAGGACTTCACTACTTTTGCCAGCTTTATAAAGGGGTTAACACTAGGTTTACCATTTTGACCCATCTCGAACTTCGCGAGGGAAATTACGGAAACCGTTTACATTTCTTTCTGCCACTTGCACTGACTTTTATCCACGCAATGAGACGCGTACATATTGAAATTCTTTTTCTTTAATGCTTTCTAATTTTGTAGTTCTCCATGTGGTACACCTATTGACCCGTGTCGTTAGAGATAGGTACATAAGAAATGTCGGTAAACCTAGTGTTAACACTTTACCGACCGCTATGGTTTGAGCATCCTACCCACTTTAAAGGATTTATTTCGGCTTAGATTGCTTAAAGGAAATTACAATCTCTTTGAAAATTCCAAATGCTTCTCATCGACTCCTTAACACAGTTCCACTACAATAATAAATAACAAATTAGTGATTGCCGTGGGAACCGATTAACAAACTAAAAGTCTAAAAGCGTTGGTGACAGAAAGCCTATTCATAGGCTACCGGTCGGTAAAGTGTTAAGGAACACTTGAAAAACAACTATAAAAGTGAAACTTGGATCAATGTCTGCCGTTGACAAGGGGTTACGGAAAATTTGAAAATGAACTGTAAAAGTGAAACGCAACGTAGAATGTATCTCCAACGTTATACGGGGTTCTACTGTGTCTATTCCTATCGCAGCCGGTTTTTTGACCGGTTATGAAGTGACGATATTTTTCCGAAAGAAATGCAGGAGCTTGTCAATTTAATATACGAAAACAACCTAGAGAACAGGCTTTGGTTGATAATACAGAAAGTTATATATTTTTATTCAAAACTGAACTGGCCATTTGACCGAGCATAGTATGGTTAGTGTTGAAGATTAACGTAATGGGATAACCGAGACTATGACGACAATAGGAATAAAGATATTGTAAGATGGAAATATAAGAATAAGTATTTTATGAATGGTCTTCCTAATTATAATCGTGCAAATGGTTAATGTTGTACTTTATTCCGTTGAAATTCGATATTTATGATAAGTCCATTGAGATTTGATAGAAACAGGGGGAAATTGCTTCGGAAAGAAATGTCTTATTTTTGAGTAGCGAAAATATCATAGATACAACATATCATAATTAGATGAAAGTCATTGATTAATGTATCAATGTCATATACCATATCGATCTATGAATATTAAGACATTTTACTTCTCGTTTACAATGTACCTCTATAAGTGTCGGAAAACATCTTTAAGGAACTTTAAAGAGGAAGAATTAATCGACTCGAAAATCATCTATATAATTCCTCTGTTATTTCTGTAATTTAAATCGAAATATATTATTTAAGTAATACAGTAAAATGTGTACACGTTACATGTTATTTATTGCCGAACATATAATAAAGCGATGTTATTTATTATTAAAGAAACATTTCGGGATACTTATTAATTATTCTTTGAGCTTACTAGTTTCCGAAAATCTCAATTTTTTCATTTTATTGCTTCTGTGGCACGGAGAGCGCATATAAGCGCTCAACACATTATTAGTTATATTGTAAAAAAAGCTATACATTAACGGTAAATTTTTAATATTTATAGTAGCAATTCGGTCAATAATACGGAGAAATAAATAATATTGTTTTAATATAGTGAAATACAGTTTTTTGATTATTGAAATGTTTTCACAAGAACGCATCTCTACCCAAAACTTTGCTGTTCTCGGCGGACATTGTAAATGAATTCCTACCCGTGTGGTACGACCGGTGCGTCTCAATGTCTGCCGTAGTCAAAGGGTTAAGGAAATCTTTCTATGAATTGGTTGAATTAGAAGAGGATAAACAGTTAATTTAGTGTTGTAAATGAGTCTTCGAAATTTCTGTCTACATGTAGTTCAAACAATATCGTTTTAAATGGATTTGGACAGCAATCAGAACGGTTTTAGTGTAACGACATGCGGTTCACAACTTCTCGGAATTCGCCAAGTCAACTTGTAAAAACCGAGAGTTAAATAGAAACAATTACAAGTCGATAGTTTCTTAAATGTGGCTTTTACAACTTAACGACTCTAAGTCTACCAGCAGGTCGCACATGCTATAAACCGCGGGCGGCGAGGAAGCCGAAAATATTGACCAGCGGATGAGTCAGGTAAAAACGGTTTTTTCTAATTATCCTCCTTCTTGGCAAAAACAACAAAATGTGGAAGGTGGTTTTCCTAATCAATCATTTGCATAAACCAATAATTTTGTAAAAGGGAAAAGCTCCTGTAACTTTGCTCCGCTTTATGACACTCTGCCTGACTTTTGAATCCGCCATTTTGTTTTTGGAAATTTTCAGTTCAGATTCTTAGTCAGCGATCCAAACAACATAAGAATATTAATTTTCCGCGGAACTATTAATTTTGCGATACACCTGCCCGCCATATTGAATCCGCCATTTTGTTTTTGGAAATTTTGAGTTCAGATTCTTTGTTCAGCGGTCCAAAAAACATAAGAATATTATTTTTTCCGCGGTCCCATTAATCTTTCGATATGCCTGGTCGTCATATTGAATACGCCATTTTATTTTTGGAAATTTTGTGTTCAGATTCGTAATCAGCGGTCTAAAAAACACAAGAATATTAATTTTCCCGCGGAACCATTATTTTTGCGATACACCTGCCCGCCATATTGAATCCGCCATTCTGTTTTTGGAAATTTTGTGTTCATATTCGTAATCAGCGAGTCAAAAAACACAGGAATACTAATTTTCAGCTAAAGCGGATGTGTTTGCGCTTTTGGAGAGGATTTTAAAGAGATCGAAAACTGTGCGAGGTGCCTGAACAGCTAAATCGGAGTTCTGGACCATTGTGGGTCGCATTGACGTCTGTGATTTGCTTCTCAAACGTCAAGAAAATTATCCATTATTGACGCGAATCATCACTAGGGACGAGAAATGGGTTGGATTACTACTTGTTCCAGTCTCTACAAAATTTTTTAGACGGCAAAACCTTTTCTTCAAACGATGACGTCAAAACTGCCTTAGATCAGTTTTTTGCCAGCAAAGATCAAAAGTTTTATGATCGTGAAATCATACTCCTGCGAGAACGATGGCAGAAGGTATTGAATCTAAATGGAGAATGTATAATTCAATAAAATATTAATATACTATAAGAAAATCGTCTTTCATTTTCACTAAAGAAAATGAAATCACTTTCCAAACAACCCAATAACTTAATTATCATCATATCAACAATAACTTCAGTCACATGGCAAGTGTAGCTCGTCATTGTACGGTACGGCATGAAAACCAATGACGAGTTAGACTCGTCATTTCCCCGCAAGGGGTTCATTGTGTCCCCGCGATTTAATTTTCGAATTAATTCAATGTACAAAATATTTGCACAGATATTAGCAATCCTACGATCCGCGCGTTACAGGCTGAATAAAAAAAAAATCTGAAATAACATTTCATTCAAATAATACCGAAGCCCGTTCGAGACTGCTACCTATCCGACACAAAAGTCAAGATTTCACGTCGGCCGCGAGACACCGGTAGAAAGTGGTCAGCCAATGAGCTGAGGAACGGTTCCTACCGTCCGGTTCTCGACTTCCACGGCTATGGCAGAAGGCAGAAGGCATTACCGGACCCATTGGCAGTGCCGTGAGAGTAGGTTGAGTAGCTACGCCCGATTCTCCGTCGATGACACGTCTCGGCGCTCGATCAACGAATTTCGGGCCTCAAGTGCAGTGAAACCGAAGAAAACGTCCGACGTTTCTCATCTTCTCTGTATCAACGAGGATATCGAACGATGAGGCGGATAGCGCGACTGTTCTGCATCGTATTGTTGTTCGGCACAGGTTGGTAAAACGTTTATATCTATGCTACGTTTTTTCGCAACTCACTTTGAGAGAAAAAGGTATACGTCTTGGGAGAAAGGCAACGGAAGAGATCTTTGTCTCGGGACGATGGTCTTTCGTTTTGCTTCGAGTTTTGCCGCGCGTCTGTTGTTATGTAATCCGAGACGTTTTCTTATCTGGAGAATTCCAAGTCTTCCAGCGGGACGTGTGTTCGGTTTAGGTTGATGGTGTTGTTTTCGTTTGAAATGGTAGTGGTTATTTCGTCGGTTTCTGCCACCACATGTTGGAGTATTGGTCAACGCGTCCTGATTCGAGGACGGGAATGGAAATGTAACGGATTTGTGTTAGGATTTTTTGTGCTTGTTCAAGGATCGTCATTATCATGCAACTGTAATAAACTATCTGAGTCGATACGTTTCAAAGTGGTGCAAGTTCTTTTCTTCTCATGTTGAGACACTTGAGATTTCGTGCAGAAGCTTTCATGCTAAACTTGTAGCAGTTGAACATCTTTTGAGGAAATTATAAGAATACCTCATTTTATTTACTCTGCCATTTGAAATACGAAAATAAGACACCTACGTTTGACTGAACATTAAACTACGAAGACAGTCGAAATGACTGGTAGACTATATTTTCGAAATATTTCTCAAATTAATAGCAGTAAATATTCCACTTCTATCCTATAAAACCAAAATTACTTAATTGATCATCCTTTCACCTCTTGATTTCTCTTTTTCAAAAGTACTTGTTCGATATATTTCAATATAATAGATGTAATGGCAGTAATTATCGTGTTAAACACACTTTGTCTCAAAAATGGCGGTACACCACTTTCAAAAATAACGTGTTGGACGATAGCATATGATTCGTTACTTTAATTAAAAGATGAAAGTTTAATTAGAGACTTTCAGTAAATTTGTTAGCCATTTCATAGATGTAACGAAGACAGTAATAATTTTAAATAAGTAGCTAACAATTTTCACATTTATGAAGGTTCAAATATCCCGCGAATTTTTTTGAAAGTCCACGTCAACTGACATCGTCAATGGCGCTGTCATTGAATCTTTTTTTTAAATGATAACGATAATCCGATAATTTTTTTAAGTGGATGCTTAAGGTATAATGAATGACACAAGAATTCTCGCAAATTGTCTGCATTGTCTTAATTTCGATAGTTGAATTAATCTCTTTATTGAAATTCTTGCTTTTCAAGTCTTATAACAGCCTTTTTTTGCTGCAACGATACGGCAATAATTCATGAAATTTATAAATAAAATGGGATTCTAAGTGTACCACGAAACCGATCAAATGAATAATGCAGTAAACTTTCAATTTTTTTCCGCGACATAACTCTCGATGATTAAGTTGAAAACTACCCGGCTGTCCTTGTCGGTCAATGTTTCATTGAAAATGCAAAAACGTTTACTTCCTCATAAATTTATACACATACTTCGGAATTATTGTGAAATTTTGTAACACATTGCTGCACAAAGAGGCTTAAGAATGTAAAATTAGATAAAAAATTATAATTGTGACGGTAGATCATCACGGCTGATTGATTATTACATAAAAAAAATCGCAAAGAACATTTCTTCTAATTTCTTTTATTACAAAACGTTAATTGGCACACGGCTTATAATTTATTGTCTTAGTTATTCGATACTAAATTAATTTAATAAAAACTGGTACTTTAAAATTTGTATTGTAAAACATTGGCAATAAAATTGAAGTTTCCTCTCAAATATTAATTCGAAATAATTACATTTTGTTAACGCAAGTTTCAAACAGACTTTTACGATGTGAAAGTTGCATTTTACAAAATTATGTGTCAATACAAATTTTGAGTTTAATCATTTTTAAATGAATGAATAGAACAATGCTTTTTCTTTGAACATAAACTTAAAAAACGAAGGCGATTTAAATTTTGAAATTTTTTTAATTCACACATTTTTTATTAGAGATTATCTTTGCTCGTACTTTTAGTTCAACTCTCGCCGTTTCCATTTTCCAATAACATCCGGTATTCTGATTTTCGTATTACGTTACTTTCGCTTCGACAAATTAATATTTCACGGTGGTTGATGCTTGACTGAATTATAAATCACTGGTTGCACCTCAATTTTCTACGGAATTTTAAGCATCAAAATAAATCTGTTCGCCACGTTAAATTATTTTCAGGGCGAGATGCTACGAATGATCTTTGTTGCAAAGAAATTTCGTAAAAATCATTCACGATGCGTTTAAAAAAAATAAACTTTGACATAGCAGTAAAAAATAATTATTATCTAACTTTATCTAAAAATTAGAAGGAATTGATCTGTTTAATTCTTTCAGACACAAATTTTAAAGCACTTTAAAAATTACTTTTAAACCCGTTTACAGATTTTTAAGTAATATAAAATGTAGATTTAAGTAACGTGAAAGTAACTGAAAAATATGCAAGTGGATTTAAAAAAATCCCACACTGCAAGTTAGATAGAAAAAAAGGTGATTTTCATTTTACATAATGCCATGCTTCACAAAGTTAAAGGAGTTAACCCTTTGAGGACTACTTAACAATTGTCATATGACCGTTGCAATATGATTACGCAAATAGTAATTTATAACGTTTGTATATTAACAGTATGACTTTCTGATAAAAAGGTGGTTTTTGATCGCCACAGAAGCACTTATTTCTCTATATTCAGAGAAGTCTCTGCCCGCAAAGGGTTAATAGTTGCGCGATAACACAGAACTTAATGCGCAGATCAAAAAAGAAGTCAAAACATATCGAAATAAATAGTTTATGACTTACAATTTAGATCAGTGTCATAATTACTGGCAAATATATTAGGTAAAACGAAAAAAATGTTGTTTTTTCTCATGTTTTTGGTTAGATATTTAAGGGTGGGGGGGGGGGGGAGAGGGGGGGTGATTTATTATGAATTATGAAAACGTGGTGAGTTAATCACAATCGAGGTCTACTGTGTGCATTTGGAAGAAATAAATATTATATACTTTCTTTTGTAAATTAATTTGGCCGCATTGTAAAAAAAAACATTTCTTTACCTAATATATTATTTATAGCAATAATTCCCAACCTAAATCCGCAATGACACAATTAACGAGGTTAATGCAGAGACCGTTCTAGAAATTAGAAATTAACAATATTTCTTATATTTTCACTCATTGTATCACCATAAATTGAAGTTGGAAATCGTGGTAAATGGTACGTGTAAGGCAAAAATAAACAGATACACATGAACACAATTTTTTATGCGCCCAATAGTTTATCAAGTGTGAAGAAAGCAAGATTTTCGCGAAATACCATAAGAAACTTTCTCAACTCACTGAATGTTATGTACGTAATAAATCAGTACAAACATGTGCAAAATATTTTTTTAGTAATTGCTCGAATAAAAAGTAAAATCAGCATGGAACATGAAATATTTAGAAGGTAGTCTAGAAAACTTTTTAAATGTTCAAATTAATGCCAGACACTCGAGAGGGACTATGATGGGTAAGGTGGCAAAGGCTAGGATTTACAATCAGTGGATCCGAGTTCAAATCCCCCGCCACCTCTGAAAAATATTTCTTAAATTATTAGTTAAGAAATCATAGCCTCGTTGATTCGGAACCCTCCTAAACTTAAAAGAGGATGAGGTCGAACTCGCAATCAGTTGATCCGAGTTCAAATCTCCCGCCGCCTCTGAAAAATATTTCTTAAATTATTAGTTAAGAAATCACAACCTCGCTGATCAGAACTCTCCCAAAATAAAAATAGTAAAAGCTTGAACTTGCAAGCAGTGGATCCGAGTTCAAATCTCCCGCCACGTCTGAAAAATATTTCTTAAATTATTAGTTAAGAAATCATAGCCTCGCTGAATTCGGAACCCTCCTAAACTTAAAAGAGGATAAGGTCGAACTCGCAATCAGTTAATCCGAGTTCAAATCTCCCGCCGCCTCTGAAAAATATTTCTTAAATTATTAGTTAAGAAATCGCAGCCTCGCTGAATTTCGGATCCCTCCTAAAATAAAAATAGTAAAAGCTTGAACTCGCAATCAAGTTGATCCGAGTTCAAATCGCCTGCCACCTCTGAAAAATATTTCTTAAATTATTAGTTAAGAAATCGCAGCCTCGGTGAAGTCGGAATCCTCCTAAACTTTAAAAGAGGATAAGGTCGAACTCGCAATCAGTTGATCCGAGTTCAAATCTCCCGCCACCTCTGAAATTATTTCTTAAATTATTAGTTAAGAAATCACAGCCTCGCTGATTCGGAACCCTCCTAAACTTAAAACACTTGATCCAACCTGGAATGACTAAGTGGCTCAAGTCGAAAAATACAGAAAAGTATAAGGAAGATAAGGCTAGGACTCTCAAACCCAGTAGACCCGAGTTCCAAATACTTCTCTATCACCTCTGAGCAATTTTTCTTATATTATTATTAACAAATCATAGCCTCGTTGTGCCGAAACCCTCTGAAAACTTCAAACATTAGGCTCTAAGCGAAATAACCATAGCATTCGAAGTCGAAAAGTACAAAAGAGGTAAGGAGAACTTGGAATCAGTGGGCCTGAGTTTAAATCCTCCTCCATCACTTCTCAGAAAATTTTAGGCTTACATTCTCAGTACTTTTCAAGTCACCTAAAACAGTAGGTTCTAGGTGAAATCACCATAGCAATTCGGAAATAATTGTATAAGAAAATGAAGTACAGAAGAAAGAGAGAACGAGACGCTAGATGTGTTCTGTCAAACGGTTAGTAATACTATGCTTTTCACGAAGCACTATTGAAACTTTCTTCAGTCGTCACATATGTACCGCAAATAAAGCTGACACGGTTAGAAGTGAGAAGTTCGAGGAAGCAACAAACTGACACTGAAGCGTCAGTAAATTAGATTCCTCGTTGGTTTTCACTGATGTTTACATAAGACTCTACCGTACACACGTATACACTTTCATACATCAGATATCGTGTAAAAGATCAGCGGCTAGAGATGGAGTCGAGTGATCGCGTCCTAATTCTTATCGGTTTCCAAATAGCATTTTATTGAATTCAAAGACTATTTATAAAAACAGAAAGCTTGTAAAATATCAGCCGTTAATTTCGAAAATGGCATAAGTCACTTTTTCAAAAAAATCGACTTATTGGTAATATCAATTACAGTTTCACGGGGTCTATTTATTTCGATGAAGTTTGCAATCAATATGTTGAAAATAACTTAAGCTTTGTTAGAAAGAAATTTTGATAGTTAACGGTACAACAATCATGTATATTTTGAAAGTGGTATAAGTCACTTTACCGTAATCAAAAATGCTGATTTTACAATGGTTATACAAAATCATTTATACTAAGAAAAACATAAGTATCCAAGATAATAACAAGTAAATATTCTCGAAAATTCGCACCCTTTTAATTACATTAAAGCGCAAACCCTTAAATATCTCAATTTAAAAAGAAACTGACTTATGCTACTTTCAAAATAAACGGATCATATACGTATCTCTGCAATTTTACAATTATTATCTGCAGTCTATTTATTTTTGCAATCTTTGATCAGGAATTTTGCCTGGCGCTCTAGATACATCTTGATTCATTATAGTTCGAATATACATAAGAGTTAATAACGATTTGAATCTGTAATATTGCTTTAGAATTCGAAAGTGAAGGTTATGTTCGCGAATGTATACTTGCGAGACATAGCAATTATTCAAGAACTGAAAATCTGTTTTGCATGGCTACATCTCTTTTGTACATAAATATTTAACTTCGATTTTTATACATATTTTTTGCAACCATGGCAATTAAAATCGTAATATAGAACAATTAAAAGTCTATAATGAACAGTTGAGATCTCAGGCACTCAACTAGAGGGCTCCACTTCAACCCTTACCTGGCGCTATGGGATCAATACCATAATATTCATATGGTTAACACGCTGAACGCCACTGGTATTTCGCTAGTTTCATCATTTTTACTGACGTGAAACTTTTTCCATTAAAATCACATCTTTGCAAAACAGAAATTTCAAAGACACAACGAGATATATGGACAGTAGGAATTTAGCTTTTTGAAACCTTCGCGTAAGTACTGACTGAATTAACAAATTCGTAAATATTACTCCCATGGCGTTCAACATGTTAATACATCCCTCGTTGCTTAAGGGTTAAATACCCTTCGCCACTTGGGATTTTTTTGCAACATATCCGTCAACCCCTTGCCTTACAATTTACTTTTGAGGTTTCGATTTTAAATATATCTTTTAATTTCGCATTGCAATTGATCGGTTTGAAATGATTAGGTTATTACTACGTCTATTAGTTTACGATGGAGAGATAAAAATTCCGAATTATATTAAAAAGAATTAATTATATTAAAATGTGGCTTGTCGGACTTAAAGGCATAGAAAACCGACGCGACACGCGTCTTTTCCACTCAAGGGGTTAATGCAGGGTTGGCCAAACAGTGGCGCATGCGCCAAACGTGACGCATTGCATCCTTGCGCTGACTTATTCTTTTGAAGTTGGCGCCATAACTGAATCCATCTAAATATTCTCGACACCTAACAGCTCTTCTTACAATTGTAGAATGTGAACAGTGTACATAATAATAATAATAAAATTAATAAAATAACTAAAAAAAGTAAATATAATTCTATAATTAATTTATTTTTAAGATTATATAGTTTAATATAAAAAGATTAATTTTGTAAATTAATATTAAAATAAAATTTTTATAATCAAATAAATTTTAAAATAATTTAACAAATAAATTTATTTAATCTCCAAACTTAATATTTTATATAAATTATATTTTGAACTATGAAAAATTCAATTTTACTTCATTTAAATTTAAATAATAATTATTTAATTTTATTTTTTTTAATATTAATATTCTTTAATATATCAGTATTATTATCTTTTATTTTTTTAAAATTAATCATCATTAATCAGCCTCTGGTAAAAAAACAAAGGGAGGGACCAGGGCCCGATTTTCCTATAGGCTAACTAGGCTTCAGCCTACGGCCTCAAGATCAGGAGGGGCCTACATTCAAATTGTTAGCAAAATTAAAATTACACTATTCTAAAAACAGTGAACACTAAAACACTGGACCGAAAATAAGGAAAAATTCTGCGCATATGACTAACCCTTTGCACTCCGTTGTCGCCGCAACGGCGACATTGTAATAGAAGTTAATAGACGGTTAATAGCACTCCGTTGTCAGGTAAATCCGGTGTGCTTTTACATTTTTTTATATTAATGTATAAAACATAATTTTAAAATGTATACCCACCTTTCTAATGGAAAAGTAAGATTTTCAATATTCCATAGATGTGCATTCGCACAATTGTAAATAGTTTTGGAGTAACTGATAACTCATAGTAAAAATGACTCGGAGTGCAAAGGGCTAATAAACAAACATAAAAATGTTTAATCTTCAATGTATTGAATATATAGAGGTTAGTACCAATAACAACATGTTTCATTTAATATATTCATATATATCACACTAATGATGTATTTTATTATCTCTCACGTAATTTACAAATTTAAAAATGAGAGGTGAAAGGGCCTTTTAAGTGGAATAGCCTAGGGCCTCTTTTCATCTAAACGCGGCCCTGGTAGGGATCAAGTTGATTAATACCACTGTCCTAAAACGAAGTCCCTATACCAAAGAAACTCGAATTACAGAGCAACAACCACCCCCTCGAACTATTTGCGACTCAGTTGTAAATTAAAACTGCATCCCGTCTCTGAAAACATCGCGTATTCCTTGAAAATGAAAATTTTAAAAACAACCAAGCAAACCAGCTGCAAGTAGTATCGTGACTGTTTGCAGTAATTGCAAGGGGGAAGGTTGAAACTACTCTGACAGGTTTCGATGCCACATGAACACTTGATCCCATCAGTGGCAGCAGCAGATCTCATTTCAGGTGCAAGTGTGCGCGTATGGTGCACGGCTGATGGGAAATGTTGTTGCACCTGAACGCTTTGCTCCATGGGTACAACGTCATTGCCAGAGCAGTACCTTCACTTTCCACTTTACTGCTGAGCCGATCTTTTTGGCATCTGTTAACGTGAGAGTTATTATATAGGGTGGCTCCAAGTTTCCGCTGTTGTACGATAGTCGTACGCTTTTTCACTTTCTTCATTTATCCCTTAACCCTTTGAGGACTAGCGACGCATATATATGGTCTGAGAAAAAATTTAATTATGGTTTATAGCCGTTTGTATACACAGTTAGAGTGGAAAAATTGAAATACAATCCTTGAAATATGATTAACACTAGATCTACGGCCGCCGTCAAATTGACGGGTTCCTACTTTTTTAAAAAATTTTCTCAAATTGATAGAGAAGCAGTACAGTAAATATTTCACGTGTATCTTATAATACACAAATTACTTTACTGGTCGTATTTTTTACCGCTTGATCAATCTTTTTTCAAAGTACTTATTTAATATATTTAATTATACCAGATTTCGCGGCCGTATATCTAGTGTTAAACAAGCAGTAATTTATAGTGTATATGGATTAACATTATAATCTACTGATGAAAACGTTCTTTTGGATCGCAAAATGAATGGTTATCTCTCAATATTCAAAAATGTCTCCGTCCGCAAAGGGTTAAAAGGTATCGTGGATGAAGAATCACCCCGTGTAAATTGTTTTTCTAATATTATTAACAAACCGAATTACTGGTGAGGCTGATTTTTCCTGTAATCATTTATGGCGTCAGTAGGGATACCATTATCATTAAAAAGTTCGCTTTTGGTATGTACTTCGTTAGCTGCACAACAACAAAACTGATTTTGAATGATTTTTCACCCATGATACCGTAAATGTAAGTTTTTTAAAGTTACTTCGTGAAGATTTAATTTTCTGTTAAACCATTTCTTAAAGAACGATTTAAATGCCGAATTTGCCACATAATTCGAGGGAAATAATATTAGAAGATTGAAAGAAGATTGAAAATATACTGTGAGATGTGCAATATGTACCAACTTCACTTGTAAAAGTCACCGCAATATTATTTGCAATAGCTGTACAAAAGAAATTTTATAATTTTCATGAAATATGTCATTCTTGGGTGTAATTTCACCCCGGTAAATGAATTTTATTTTATAAATTTAATAAAGACATGTAAATGAGATTAAATATATTACATATAATCTCTTGGGTGTAATTTCAACCCCGTAAATGAATTTTATTTTATTTTTGTAAAATAAAATTCATTTACCGGAGTGAAATTACACCCATGATACCGTTGACGTGATTTTTTTAGAACATACATTTTAAGGGTTAATGACGTTTCCAATTCCGAAGAATTTCAATTGGCTAACCCTTTGCGGACGGAGACACTTTTGAATATTGAGGGATAATCATTTATTTGGCGATCCAAAATCACCTTTTTATGAGAAAGTTAGACTGTTAAGGTATTCATATTATAATTTACTATTTGTTTAATCACATTTTAACAGTTGTATTTCAATTTTTCAACTTCAACCGTGTAGACATGCGGCGACAAAATATAATTAAATTTTTTCTCAGATTATATATGCGTAGTTAGTTCTCAAAGGGTTAATAATATTCGAATATTTTCTAACTATTTATCTTTAGCTGCATCGAGTTTCTAGTCATGTCTTTAATTTACTTTTTCTACTGCGATGCATTTATCACTTTTATTGACGCTGTTTAGTATCGGAAATGACTTGATAATTAAGTAGCTCATAAATTATTCGTATTAGAGAGTATTCAAATAATTTTCAAACATATTTAACACTAGAACTACCGGCGTTATATTTATGATATTTAAATATACTTAATAAGAACTTTGGAAAAAGCAAAATAAAGAGTTGAAAAAAATGATCAACTAAGTAATTTAAGTTTCAGACGAGAGAAGTGGAATATTTACTGCATGGCTCCTTTATCAATCTGGAGAATTTTTCGAAAAAATTGGGAAACTATCATTTTGACCGCCTTGGTAGTTTTAGTGTTAGACATTTTATATAATACAGTGGTAAAATTCTCGCTGAAATACAATAAAATTAAATCATTCTTCTAATTATTCTTATTTAATTTTAAATTATGTTCAATTAATATATAATACCAAAGAAAATAAATTCTTCTAAATGCAACAACTCCCTTAATAAAACTTCTTTTTAAGAAAACTACATCTACCTCCTTTGTAAATTATTTATCACTGACGAATAATTCCATAATAATTTAAAACAAAATTCAGTAACAACGAAGGAAGAGTAGTATAAATGAATAAAGAAAAAATTCCAAATGAGCCGTTTATTTCGAAAGTGGCATAAGACACTTTGTCTCTAAATCGATTATTTTTCATATTGTATTTGGTATTTTTGATACTTAAATTTTTCTCAGCCTTTGGTTGAGCTTTTTTTCAATTCTAATATTTCCTCTACATTTATTTCTAGGTTAGATTTATTAGTCCTTAAGCAGTTAAGTGTGGAATTTATTTTAAAATCCCTCACTCAACAAATGTTCCTATTATAAATTTTACGGTAAAAGGAAAGTAAAAGGTGGAAAGATTATATTTTTTTTCGAGAAGAAATTTACATTTTACTGTTAAAAAAGTTAACGCAGTAGCACTCTGGATCGACGTATATACACGTCGATCACAGGTAACTGGTTAAATGCTCTCTAACGTTTGACTGTTAGACAAACCAATTGTTTTAAAATATGTTACTATTTATATTGTACGTGTGAACGGTATTCATTGCAATAAAGGTTTATTATTATTATTTTTCTCGGTGCAAATAATTTCGTATAGTCATTCAAAAATCACGATTTTTCATTACGGTGAAGTGACTTATTCCACTTTCAAAATAAACGGCACAAATGAGACAAGAGATACGTTTTACACCATGGTTAACGGTTTTATAAGGTCATGGAGACGAGTCTTCCTGAAGTATCACTTTCTCCGGCCGACACGTTTTGTACTACACGATTTTAATATATCGGACTCGGTCATGCTAGATAATGGCAAACGTTCATCTGCCTTAACTTACTGTTAGCTGTTTCTATTAATTTCTTTTTTAATTCAACACGAAGTTTTATGTGAAACGTTCAATCTCTGATTGCAAATTTTTGACTTAAGATCTTACATTTCTTTTTTATTCTTGTTTTGTATATTTCGGTTTTAATTGCTGTAATTAACCCCTTGGGGTACGATTTCTTTTGTGACTGCCTCCCCAATAGTTCAAAATTAACCCTTTGAGGACTGCGGACGCATATATGTGGTCTGGGAAAAAATCTGATTATAGTTAATCGGAGCATGTATCTGCGATTAGAATTGAAAAGTTGAAATATAACCGTTGAAATATGATTCTGCGAATATTAGGTTGGTAAGAAATTAATGTCGGTTTTCGAGCTTTCAAACTTTGGCGCGTGTTTTTAAGATGGCCGTTCATTTTAATCAATTTGTCTGCTTATATCATTTTAGAAAAAAAAATGTATTAAAAAACCTGTTTCTCGTTGGAAAAATGTGTAAATTGTAATGGAACTTTATTTTGATTAAAAAAAAGTTATTCCCATTCTCAACATGTGTATTTAAAGATAAAGTTTGAAACCCGACATTAATTTTCTACCAACCTAATAGTAATTTATAATTTGTATACATTAACACTCCAACTTTCTGTTAAAAGAGCGATTATTGATCGCTAAATAGATAATTATCTTTCAATATTTAAAAAAGTCTCCGTCCGCAAAGGGTTAAATTGGTAGAATAATAATTGATCAGTGATTCCTGATGTCACATAATTTAACCCTTTGCAGTCCTATGTCGAGCTATACTCGACATAGCTTTTCACTTAGTTTTATTTTCTAACGATTTAACATCTACTTTTCAAATTCTTAATGACTTTGTAATGTTACCTAAATATCCGTCACTGCCTATAGTTATTGCTATTATTTAAAAAAATGTATAACCAACGACAGAAAATGTCGTGCAATTAATTTCATTTAGCTCGCTACAGTATTGACAAAATAATTCGCACCGCAAAGGGTTAACGTAATATTAATGTCAATGAAATAGTTTTATCGTGTTCCGACCCTCTGATATTTTCAATTTTACAGCTTTTGCAAAATTTGCAAATTTTCTATCCAAATTACCTCGTCACGAGTGTCACTCGTTATTGCACGCTAAAGGGTTAAATAATAAGTGTTTACAGAGCCACTGAAATTATTTCACATAAAATGATAATTTAGAAAAATCTGCCAAAAGTTATGAGCTTTTTAATTCGAACTTCATAATTGAGATTCCAATTCTCTAGATTTGAAATTTTTACGTCTGTTTTGCATTAAATTAAAAAATAAGTAAAGATTTCAATTTCTAGCGTGATTTGACATTTTTACGTTATTTTATTCCAAGTTAAAAGATAAGTTAGTAAATAAAATTGCCACAAAATTCAGGCAAATGAAAGTTTTCCTCAGTGGTCCAGAGGCCACCTAAAACGGTAACTTCTAAGTGAAATGACCTTAGCATTCGAAGCAGAAATGTATAAAAAGAAAAATAAAGAAAAAGTGAGAAAGTTTGGCATTACGAGTTTTGCACTCTTCAGAATCACATTTGCCGAATACATTTTCTACAACGTGCACCAATTTGCCGACAAAAACCGCACCTTGAAAAGTTAAAAAAAAAGATTGCGTGGAGGTTACACCCTCGTGAAGTGCGTCTGGAATAAAAAGAGTCTTTTTCTACACTTAAAGATTCCCATCGTGAACGCCGAACGCGGTCGATGCAAGGTATTGCATTTATAATGGCTGTCTGATGAAAGGAAAGAGAAAAAAACGAATAAAGTAATATAAAACGTAAAATATAAAATAACAAACATCATCAGCACATATTCCTGCAATTTATAAAATAAATCGATAAAAATTGAAAAAGAGATTGAAATATCCTCCGATATTGCGAAATAAATGTAACGTAAACATGAAATTTAACTATGGATTAAGATATCGTCGGTTATTATAAAACAAGTTAAAATTTAACTCATTTGGCAATAACTGAGGATATTTGAATTTTTTAAAACATCTTTTCAGTTATTTAATAAGTGATCTTAAAATCTATTACAATATTACTGTTTGCAATTTTCTCTTCAATCATCTAATAACAGATTGCAAAATCTGTTAAATTCGATAAAAATTGAAAAAAAGATTAAAATATCCTCCGATATTGTTAAATAAATGTAACATAAACATAAAATTCAAAACATAAAACTATGAGTTAAGATATCCTCGGTTATTATAAAACAAGTTAAAATTTAACTCATTTGGCAATAACTGAGGATACTTGAATTTTTTAAAATATCTTTTCACTTATTTAATAACTGATTTCAAAATCTATTACAATATTACTGTTTGCAATTTTCTCTTCAATCATGTAATAACAGATTGTACAATCTGCTAAAAAAATATTACTGTTACGTTAATATTACATTTACATCGGCAACCGCATAGCGAACAGGGAACTTCAAGCATTAACGATCGTTTTAAAAAGAATGAAAGCTCCTAAAGCGATAACCTTCGTCTAACGTTTTTTTAGGGGTTAGTTTTATTGGAAGACAGGATCGTCCGGTCCACACTATTACCCAGTCCTACCACACTAACATCAGCAGAGAAAAATAAACAAAACACGGCCGTCTACCGGCCAACGTTCGAATCTGATCATTTAAGGTAGATTCACACTAAATTCCTATCTTCATACCCACGATTTTTCACAATAATCCGAATAATAACTTCGCAATTATCCATAGCCTTGATAGGCAATCCTAGAACATTTATAATTTTTTTCTCAAATTATTCAATCTGACATTATTCACGGTGGCACATGGTTACCAGCCGGAATCGTTTTTTATGGTGTGAATCTACCCTTATTTGCCCGCTCCTCCAGACATTGGAATTCCTGCAACTACATTTCTCGCTTTCTCGAGCGTCTCTTCGGATACTCTTGGAATTTCTCTCACAGCCATTTTCTATCGGCATTCATGGGTTCTCCATATATAGGAGACATTCTTCTCTTTATTCGTATCCGTTTTCTCTGAACGATGGAAATATATATTTTATTATACGCCAGATCACGTGGGACGATACAAAAGTTAATAAATTCATCTCTATTATTGAGGTCATTATGGAGGTGTTAAGATGCTCTTACAAATTGCAGATGCAAATTTAAAATGTTCTTTGTTTGTTCTGTACTTTTTTTTACTTTAACCTTCCTCCTCCGACCATTCAAAAATACCACACTAAAGTCCCTAGGGTCTTTTCTGATCCGTAATCTACCTTCTGTTTAAAAACAAGTCCTTTTTTTCGTCTTTCTTTATAACAACTTTGTTGAGGATATGTATTCGCAATTTGTCTTGATTTGGGTCGAATTAAATATCGATTTGAGTCGAAAGAGATCCCAAGGACTGATGAAGGTTAAGTGCTGTAATTATTAAGACTTAGTGTTTTAGACAATGAAAATGAAAATTTAGAATGTTAAACTTTAAATAAATGATTTTTGCAAGGACTTGTTATGCGTTTAAATTGCAGAAAATTGGCTTGAGCCAATTTTGCTAAAGGTTCAATAGCACTGAAATCATAGTTCCTCTTTGCGTGTTTTTCAACTTTAACTACTGTAATTATTCTAAAGATAGAATTTTATAACAGCGTTTACAAACATTTGCCGTAATTTCATATTTAATTAAGTCATTCAAATGTCTAAGTGCTGAAAACAGTTCCAAAATACTACGTCCTTAAATTATTTCCACAATAATCTTCCAAATTACAGAATATCCTCTGCCCTCACAGACTATACATTTCGTAATTGCATCAACTACCATACTCGTAAAACAATTAACATAAAATCTCATTCTATAAATAATTTCTACATTGTAAAAAATCGACTTGTAATAATCCCTGGAGAACTTATATTACAAATTGCGTCCAGCAGTTAACGGGAACCTGCGCAGAAGTCAGCGGAAGCATGCGCAGAACGATCGAAATTCGGTACGATCGCGAGTGCTTTTCATCATAAAATGAGGAATATATGAAAGCGTGATTAAATCGAGAGTGTTGTTCCGCGTACCAAGAAAGTTGCATCGCTGATGGAGCACCTTGTGTTATGCACTAGCAGTTGTAATAGGAGTCAATAGAAAGAACGCGGTAAAAGTAGAACGGATAGCCGCGTAGCCAGTCTGTACAAGAGCGCGAGTGTGCGCACGCGCGAACGTGTTTAGAACGAAGTCCTCAACCTTGACATTTTACCGGCTTCTCGGCTTTCGAGTATGTCCCTTCGATACTTGGATGCTCAAATCGCCATGCACTTTCCCTTCTACGAGGAATTAGTTTTATTCTATCAATAGCGGCTCAATTTGTTTTTAAATTAAGGTTTAAAATACACTTTAAGTCTTTAACAGAAAAGATGAAATGGTAAGAGGATTTTAACCTTCATCTTCTCGTAAATATAACTACACTAAAGCCCCTAGGATCTTTCCTGACCCGTAGCCTATTTTCTATTAACCTTCATTCGTCCCTGGGGTCTTTTAGGGCCCAAAACTATATTTGACTTTAACTATATTGTTCTTAATAAAGTTATTATAAAAACGAAGCAAAATTAAATTTTTTTATAATGGAAAATAGACTACGGGTGAGAATAGACCTTAGCGAATTTAATGCGATTTTTTTACTGGAGGTTAATCCCTAGTAGATTAAAGTAATTAAAGGTTATCCTTTAGTGGATGATAAATCATTTGATACTCAAAGTCCTCGTGATTAACCTTCATTCGTCCTTGGGATCTTTTTTGACCAAAATCGAGACAAATTGTACACAGCCAATACATATCATTCTCAATATTGTTATTGTAAAAAAAAATTAAATGAAAACCTTGTTTTTTAGTAGATAATATACCGCGGATCAGAACAAATTTATATAATAATTTTTTTTAACACCAGAATTACCAAACCGATCAAAATGCCTGATTCCTACTTTATTATAAATATTATCGAAATTTATAGAGAAGCCATACAGCAGATATTCCACGTCTACCTTGTAAAATATAAATATATTGACAATTTTTTTCATCTCTTGATTCTGCTTTTTCCAATGTACTTGTTCAATATATTTAAATATAGTAGATTTAACGATTCTAGTTCTAACATTAAGGAACGGATGAAGGTTAAATGCTAGAATTACCAAAGAGTGAACATGACCTCGAATCTCCGTCACATCAAGGAGATTTGTCCTGTATTAGTAAATAATATAACATAGTCGCATAGGTGATAGCGCAAAATAACAACAATAATAATTATCATGTCTGTACCTTTTGTTAAAATAATAACTTCGTCTTTATCTTTCTCTGAGTCAGTACCTAATTAAATTTATATTTGTATATACGTCTATAAAAAGTGAATTCTCTAATGTTCTGAATAAAACGGAGAATAATGATTGCACGAAGAAAACTTAATCGATTAAAGAGAATTAATGTGTCTTTAAACGATTTTTTCTTGCAGTATGCGCGCAGAAGAGCAAAAAGGACGATGAAAAGAAGGACGAAGAATTCAAATGTCCGGAAGGGCAAGGGAATGGTAACTTCGCTGATCCGGCGACATGTAGACGATTTTATCAGGTAATTAATTCGATATCAAGAAGAACCAATCATTCAAAGGGTATAGCAGGATAAGGGGGTCAAAAGTGCCCTTCAACCGATTTCAATGGGGCCGGTCTCATTCGATAGATAATGCTCGGCGATTGATGTCTACAAATTTTTAACCCTGAATTTTGACCGGAAGGGTAGTTATGGGGAAAATTAAAAAAACAGGTTTTTGGCCCTTTTTCCCCATTTACTGAGGCGTAAAAAATCCAAATAAATTCTGACATATTTTACACGGTACCGGACATATTGGAGAATTTTTTCAGATTTTTCCGTCGATGTAGCTAAGCATGAAAAATCGGCAAAGTCAAAAAAAACGGAAAAAAGAAGATTTCGTATCGAAATCTTCGAGGTACAACTTTTTGGTTTATATAGTAACAATCTAACACCTACGATTGTTATCCCCAATTTTTTTCAGATTTTTAAACCACCTGCGTCATTGTGAAAAAAATCGAAAACCGATTTTCGGGACGTATTTTGATCTAAAACGCAAGAAGTAATTGTTATTTTTCCATTATTTTGATAGAGTATGTTCATTTTGTGCTTTTCAATGTTTCTGCATACAAAGCAATGCAAAGGATTGAATTGATTCAATTATTCGTAAGCCACATACTTCCTTATCAGCTAAAAATACGAACGTTCTTTCAACAGCAGCGATGGCGCAGTCGGTAGAGTTCTTGGCTGCGGAACCTCTCGAAACTTTTTGTCGCCGGTTCGAGTCCCAATGAGGCAAAATAATTTTTTTTTTTTTTTTTTAATCATTCACTGCATAACAACAAATAATAATTATTTTTCAATTTTTCAATGGTTTTTAAACATTTTTAAATACTTATTCAATATGAAATATATGTAAAAATAATTATGGAGCATATTGTTTTTTTCATTGATTCGTCCTAGCCACATCTCGTTATTCTTTTGTACATTGAACGAATATTAGTTTACTGTAACGAATGCAAATATGTATTCAATATTAAAAGGATCCAATTGTATATTCTGATGAATTGTAATGAAGGTGATGTCTAACGGAAAGAAGCGTCTATTTCTTTTTAAACATTCTTATTTTTGTATTTACCGCTTCTCCATTTACGCAGAGATCATCCAAAATAGACAATGAATTGAAAGAAAGAAGGTATATTGGGATTTCGTCCGTTATAATGCCTTTACTGTTTTATGCAAATCAACTTCTTCAGCTTTAGGTTTTGTGCCCCATTGCAATCGTGTTTTCCAACCACTTTAAGTACACGAAAACATTAAATTCAGTTCAGAAGGTTTTATTGTTTTATTACACTTACTCCAGTATTATGTACTCCCTTCAGTTATCTAGTCCGCAATTACCTGCGTAGCGTGTAGGTAGCGGGCAGGTACCGAGTTGTACCTTTAGAACTGATGATCATTGTTTTTAAATTATTGACTGCATAAATGTTATTAATACGTAAATGAATATTAATGTAAAAATACGAATGATAGATTATCATTTGATGATTAGGCTACAGTATCTAGCTGCGGAATACTTGAAACTTTTCTCTCGCCAATTCACCTCCCATGAAATATAATTAGAAAACAAATGTTTTTAAGTATTAACTGGATAACAATTGTTAATACGGAAATTAATATTAGTGTGAAAATATAAATGGCATGCGATAGATTACCTTTTGATAATTAAAAGTTGAAACGCGTTTCGTGTGGCTTTAATCCTCGTCACTATGTTCACTAATGATGGGCACCACTTCATTTTTGTTAAATATTTTTGTCAATATCTCTGAAGGCCTAACAATTGTCGATAGATACCGTGCGTGCGACAGGTAGTATATTATTGCAGCAATGTGCGAACAACAACCTATGGTACCGTTACCACTCGCACATTCACAGCAATAACATTTGATGCCCGAAATTCCAATTATATTAGGGGTATAGTTAATGAAGCAACGATAACTTCTTTGATTAATGTGGCGTGATCGGACGAGGCATTTAAGAATATTGAGGAGTTGATTTGCATAAAACAGTAAAGGAATTATAACGGACGAAATCCCAATATACCTTCTTTCTTTCAATTCATTGTCTATTTTGGATGATCTCTGCATAAATGGAGAAGCGGTAAATACAAAAATAAGAATGTTTAAAAAGAAATAGACGCTTCTTTCCGTTAGACATCACCTTCATTACAAGTCATCAGAATATACAATTGGATCCTTTTAATATTGAATACATATTTGCATTCGTTACAGTAAACTAATATTCGTTCAATGTACAAAAGAATAACGAGATGTGGCTAGGACGAATCAATGAAAAAAACAATATGCTCCATAATTATTTTTACATATATTTCATATTGAATAAGTATTTAAAAATGTTTAAAAACCATTGAAAAATTGAAAAATAATTATTATTTGTTGTTATGCAGTGAATGATTAAAAAAAAAAAAAAAAAATTATTTTGCCTCATTGGGACTCGAACCGGCGACAAAAAGTTTCGAGAGGTTCCGCAGCCAAGAACTCTACCGACTGCGCCATCGCTGCTGTTGAAAGAACGTTCGTATTTTTAGCTGATAAGGAAGTATGTGGCTTACGAATAATTGAATCAATTCAATCCTTTGCATTGCTTTGTATGCAGAAACATTGAAAAGCACAAAATGAACATACTCTATCAAAATAATGGAAAAATAACAATTACTTCTTGCGTTTTAGATCAAAATACGTCCCGAAAATCGGTTTTCGATTTTTTTCACAATGACGCAGGTGGTTTAAAAATCTGAAAAAAATTGGGAATAACAATCGTAGGTGTTAGATTGTTACTATATAAACCAAAAAGTTGTACCTCGAAGATTTCGATACGAAATCTTCTTTTTTCCGTTTTTTTTGACTTTGCCGATTTTTCACGCTTAGCTACTTCGACGGAAAAATCTGAAAAAATTCTCCAATATGTCCGGTACCGTGTAAAATATGTCAGAATTTATTTGGATTTTTTACGCCTCAATAAATGGGGAAAAAGGGCCAAAAACCTGTTTTTTTAATTTTCCCCATAACTACCCTTCCGGTCAAAATTCAGGGTTAAAAATTTGTAGACATCAATCGCCGAGCATTATCTATCGAATGAGACCATCCCCATTGAAATCGGTTGAAGGGCACTTTTGACCCCCTTATCCTGCTATACCCTTTCCAACCGGTTTTAAAGAACGCGCCACAAGCTATTGTACATCATCATCTACTTTTTATTTTCGCTTTCGATACGAGATTCTTCCGAGCGTAACTTTGCTTATACAACATCTTATATAAGATCGTTTCCATTCTTTATACTTAAATTATTTTTACGCTCTGAATGTTATAAAACATTATCAAGCGACAGTGAAAAAAAAATTACCGATTACGGGTAACTTTTAGCATTTACCTCGAAAAATCTACGGAAATAATTGAAATCATTTATTCTAGTTTCTAAAATAACTATAACGTAAATATATCCATAAATTAAAGAGATAAATAATTATTTTCCATATGGAGAGTATAATCTTAAGATCATCATTAAACTCATACATAAGTCGCTTTCACTCAACGCATAAATGGGTTCATCGCCCCCAAAGAGTTGAGCATATATGTCGGCGAGAGGATTCAAACTTCCGTTCACTTTTTGGAAGGTTAAAACGTTGTTTCTGTTCCCGTTGTAACTGCTCTCATTGATATTGTTTTTATATGCCAACGTGATCTGTGGTTTTAGGTTAGTTTTACGTGGTTTTCGAAAAGCTGAGGTTGTCTTTTCTACGAGATATATATCTGATAGTCTCGGTGGTTCGAAAACTACTTAAAACTAGGGTAAGTAGTTAATATCGAGATCCGGAATAATAGTTATTGATACTACGATGGATGTATTATGCAAAAAAAATGCTAAACTTTATGGCGGGAAGATTCAAACTCGTGCAGTTTGCAGAAATCTCTTTGATCGACCTTAGAATTGCACGCGTGCATAGCGGGTTGCCATCTTGTTGGCTGTTTTTCCCCCTTTTTTATCTTTCTGCCTGTTTTCCCCTTTTCAAGTTGATGATTTTTAAAACTCACTTGAAATTAAATGAATTTAGTGATCGTGGAATAATTAATTTTCAAAAAATTAAGAATTCGGCGCGCCATAAGTTCGTTTTAAGAGTTGCAAACATTGAGATATCTTCGTTTATCATTTTAAGAAAAAAATAGCTTAAATCGCACTTATTTTGTAGTTTTTAAATACAGCTAAAGTTCTAATTAATCAATTTCTTGAATTATTCCGGCATGAAATGAATAAAAATTTTTAGTAAAATCGAAGCCTCGTTTTAACTCTTTGCAATCGAAATTATTTTTCTAATTTGTCGCCTGCTAAAAGAGTGTAATTTCGTAAAATATTCTACCGCTAAATACTCATTTGTTTAATAACAATAATAACTATAAGTACGGAGAAACATTAGTGTGAAGATACAAGGTCATTGTTAAATTCTAAAGATGACATTTAATAAGTAAAATATTAATTACACCAGAAAACTGTATCGAGTATAGCTGGTCACAGGACTGCAAAGAGTTAAACCATAAAGAAATATCGTTAACATTCATAATACTAATTTTTATAATCGAAAATTAATTCACGGTATTAATAAATTGACGCATTTATGTTTAATCTTAATAGTGCGTCGATGGATATCCATATCTGAACAGATGTCCATCAGGTTTGCACTTCGACGACATCAGCAAGTTTTGTACTTTCAAAAACGAAGCCCGATGCGGACCAATCGCTACGAGTAAATATTTAACTTAAAAAAAATGCTAGAGGGAGAATTAAATACATGGCAATTCGTTGGTTTTTGTATTAATACAGATCTCTTGAATTCCAGCTCCGCCACCGGTAACGGAACCACCCACGGATCTGGCGGAAAGATGCGACACATCGAATTGCCAATTGCCATATTGCTTCTGCTCGAGAGACGGCACGATAATACCCGGAGGAATTCATCCGGAAGATGTACGTACTGATAAATCTATAGTTTAACAACACAATCTTAATTTTCTTATAAAATGTACAGAATTTCAACAAGAGGTATGCTCTATAATCGTTAATTCAATTGTAGAAATTATCGAACAATATTAAAAGAAGCGAATTGCAATTAAAAATAATTATCAAGTGAAAATAAATTGAATTAAAATAAATCACTGATTGAATTTCATAAATTAGTGAACGATATTAATAGAAGCCAACTGCAATTAAAACTAATTATCAAGTGAAAATAAATTGAATTAAAATAAATCAGTGATTGAATTTCAGAAATTGATGAACGATATTAATAGAAGCCAACTGCAAGTAAAACTAATTATCAAGTGAAAATAAATTGAATTAAAATAAATCACTGATTGAATTTCATAATTTAGTGAACGATATTAATAGAAGCCAACTGCAATTAAAACTAATTATCAAGTGAAAATAAATTGAATTAAAATAAATCACTGATTGAATTTCATAAATTAGTGAACTATATTAACAGAAACTAACTGCAATTAAAACTAATTATTTGCAACTCAATTATTAGTTTTAATTACTATTAGTTCCCGATTCAAAAATAAATAGTGTCGTCACTCTAACGCAAATCTGAAATATTTTCAGACCCCCCAAATGATACTAATGACGTTCGATGGAGCTATAAATCACAACAACTTCGATCACTACCAAAAAATATTCGCTACTGATCGACTGAATCCAAATAACTGCCCTTTGAAGGGCACATTCTTCATCTCGCACGAGTATTGTAATTACAACATGGTTCAAAGCCTCGCCCACGATGGACACGAAATTGCAACAGAAACGATCTCGTGAGTATGATCATCCGGTGTTAAACCGCACGATTTATTTTCTGACTGAATGCGCAATATCTCAGAATTAATTGCTGAAGTAACAATCTATCCCAGATTTCTCATATAGCGTATAACTTAACGCAATATTAACCACTTGCTCTACAATAACGAGTGACACTCGTGACGCGATAGGTGAAATAGGAAACGTTGAAGTTTTCCAAAAACTATTAGATTGAAAATATCAGTGGGCCAGAAGATCTTTGAAATTAGTTTTACGCTATTAATATTGCGTTAAGTTATACAGTCAATTAGAAATCAGTGATAATTTTTTATTTCAGCAATTAATTCTGAATCATTACGCATTCGGCCACGAAAGAAATAGTAGGCCAAGGGGTTATAATTTGTAGTAATAGTAATAGTAATAAAAATCATAATTTGAATTTGTAGTAATAGTAATAGTAATAAAAGTCATAATTTGAATTTGTCGTATAGTAATAGTAGTAAAAGTCATAATTTGAATTTGTAGTAATAGTAATAGTAATAAAAGTCATAATTTGAATTTGTCGTATAGTAATAGTAGTAAAAGTCATAATTTGAATTTGTAGTAATAGTAATAGTAATAAAAGTTATAATTTGAATTTGTAGTAATAGTAATAGTAATAAAAGACATAATTTGAATTTGTAGTAATAGTAATAGAAGTCATAATTTGATCGCCTCGCGATCGACTGATATTTTTAATTTAATAGTTTTTGGAAAATTTCAAAATTTCCTATTTCATTTATCGCCTGAGGAGTGTCACTTTTTATTGTTACGGCAAGGGGTTAACTTTTTCGCTTTGAATACTGTTTGAGACGTGGTACGTCGATTGGGCCCAACAAGAACACCACGTATCAGACACGTGGTACGCCGATCGAGGCAACTTAACAATTTTTCTGATTGCATTCACAATTTATTCAAGATTTTAAGTCTTCCTTGTTCACTGATGAATTGTTCGTACTTTGAAATAGCTCTACGTGTGACCGATCTTATTGTAAATTAGGACACAATAGGGGACTCAAAAGATCTTATTTAGTTCTTTCGTAACGAAGAAACGATTATATTTAACGCTAGATCTACGAAAGCTAACTGAATAAATGATTATTGTAAGTTAATACTCTCAATTAATATTTTACAGTCTGCAAAAAGGACTAGAGGACAAAGGTTACGAAGAATGGGTCGGTGAAATGATAGGAATGCGAGAGATTCTCAAACACTTCAGCAACATTTCCAGTAGCGAAGTGGTTGGAATGAGAGGGCCATATTTAAAGCCTGGACGAAACGCTCAGTATAAAGTATTAGAAGACTTTGGATACATATACGACAGCAGTATCGGAATCTCTCCCTTAAAGGTTCCAATTTGGCCCTACACTCTCGACTATAAAATTCCTCATGAGTGCAAAGCAGGAACGTGTCCCACCAAATCATTCCCAGGTAATCATGACTTCATAATTATTCGAATGTGTACAGAGCGAAAAGGTGGAGCTGTATTTTTTGGGACTATGGTGGGTCAGAAGGTAAAGGATCAAAGTAATTAATTGGCCTGAGTTCAGAGCCTGCTCCAGCACCAATAAGAATTTTTTCCTAGGGGCTACAGTGGATAAGAAACTAAACTAGCACGCACAATCAGTAGGCCCAAGTTGATCCTCTGCCACCTCTAGGAAATTTATCTTATCTTTATCTCCTATCATTTAATGTATCGTAGCCTGGGTGGTTCAGAATCCACCTAACACAGAGAAATCTAGGCAAAGTGGCTATAGCAGTTGAAGCAGAAAAAGAAACAAAAAAAGATCTTCCTGTGCGATATGTGCACGATAGCTTCGATAAGTCAGAACCATCGCAAAACGTAGATTCTGTATTTGAGTTGTACATGCAGTGCCCGTTATTATATTTAGGTACGGATTTAGGTACGCCCCATCAACGCACATGCGCGTACGCGTGCTACCAGTTGTTGGGACTGAACCACTGCACTGGTTGGAACGAGGTCTTAAACCTCTACCACCTCTAACGTATCAGTACTCGAGGTCTTATTGATGCAACTCAGCTACCGAGGTCCCGTAGGATCCTCTAGTCGGCGATATAGACTTTATTAATACCCCTACGAGGTCAACTCGATGACAGATAGAACGGGAAGTACTGGTGCTCGCCCAGTCCCCGTGTTACCAAGTTTACACCTGTTGAGGGCGTTGCTCGACGACTACCCAATGCTACTAGCGTTAGCATTGGTCGGCAATATTTGCTCGGGTACCCCGGGTTCGCCAAACCCGTACCTGGGATACTCCCAGGTCCCTGGGGGACCCATGTGGAACAATGGGTCCTAGGCAAAATTACTATAGCAGTTAAAGCCGAAAGAGGTCGCTTAGCGGCCGCTTCACGGTTGCTAAGAGTCCCTTTCGCTGTTGCTTACAATTAGGGGTCCCTTCGCTGTCGACTAGAGGCCCCTCCGTGGTCAACTCCGTTGTCGCTTAGAGAGCCCTTCGCGATCGCCTGAAAATGCCTTCGCGATTGCCTGAAGGTTCCTTCGCGGTCGCCTGAAGGTGCTTTCGCGGTTGCTAAGTGCCCCTTTCGCTGTCGCTTACAATTAGAGGTCCCTTCGCGGTTAATTAGAGGCCCCTTCGTGGTCAACTAGAGGCCCCTTCGCGGTTGCTAAGAGCCACTTTCGCTGTCGCTCCCAATTAGAGGCCCCTTCGCGGTTGCTAGACCCCCTTTCGCTGTCGCTTCCAATTAGAGGCCCCTTTGTTGTTGCTAAGACCCCCTTTCGCTGTCGCTTCCAATTAGAGGCCCCTTCGCGGTTGCTAGACCCCCTTTCGCTGTCGCTTCCAATTAGAGGCCCCTTCGAGATCGCTTAGAGGGCCCTTCGCCCTCCCCCGAGTATCGTGTATCCCAGTTTGAGAAGCATTGATATACCGCCCTTGAAACTATGCAATTCTCATTTGGAAATTCTATTCATACAACAAAATTCACGAATAACTTAAGATAGTAACGTTAACTGACTCAGTGTACGAGAAACTATTAAACAATGGTCCTCTTTTCTCATACAATCTTTAGGGTTCCACGTAAAATTTCTCATGATTTTAGGTGTATGGGAATTACCTCTTAACGCTCATTACGTGGAAAGTTACGAAGGTGGACACTGCCCTTACCTGGATCAATGCGTTCTTCACAATCATGATCCTGAAGAAGTGTTCGAATGGTTGCAAGAGGACTTCAATCGATACTACGAACAGAACAGAGCTCCTTACATGATGCCCTTCCACACTAATTGGTTCCAGATAAAAGAACTTGAACGTGGTCTGGCCAAATTCCTCGATTGGGCGGTGACGTTGTAAGTAAAATATCTAATACAATGATGATAGCCTCAAAATTCCTTATCATGTTCAGCATTTGATAAATAGTTTTAGCTCTTTGTAGCTTCAACTAGTCAAAAACGCAATTCTTTGACATTCATTCCAAATGATTCTTACGAATAGTCAGAGACTAAAAATCTATTTGTTAATACGTTGAATGCCATGGGGGTCACCGGTGACCGGCGCTATTGAATTGAATGAAATTTCAAATGACTTTGAAATTGTAATACTTTCGAATTTGTTAATTCAGTCAATATTTACGAGATGGTTTCAAAAAGGTAAAGTTCTGCGGTCTATATATCTTTTTGTACTTTTGTAGTTTCTGCTTTGTAAAGATGTGATTTTAATAGAAAAAGTTTCACTTCGGTAGAAATGAAGAAACTAGCGAAATACCGCTGGCATTTAACGTGTTAAAATTGCTCAAACTAGCACGAATACATTGTTATACTCTTCGTTCTCACAAAACTCGTTGAAATCCATACGAACACGTTAAACGCCACCGACATTTCGATAGATTCAACATTTTTACTATTGAAAAACTTTTTCTATTAAAATCACATCTTTTCGAAGCAAAAACATTAAAAACACAAATAAATATATAGTCAGCAAGACATTACCTTTTCAAGTCATATGAAATTTCATCGAATTCTATAGGGGTCACCGGTGACCCCTACAGTGTTCAACGTGTTAACCCCTTGCCCTACAATTTCTATTTTGTCTGAGTCCGCAATAAATCAGAATTAATTCCTGAAATCCAAATTTCTCCCTGATTTCTGATATTTCGTATAGCTCAACTCAATATTAACACGTTGAATGCCACTGGTATTTCGCTAGTTTCTTCATTTCTACTGAAGTGAAACTTTTTCTATTAAAATCACATATTTACAAAGCAGAAACATTAAAGGCAAAAAGAGATATATAGACGGCAGGACTTCACCTTTGTGAGACCAACGCGTAAATATTCACTGAATTAACAAATTCGTAAATATTACAATTTAAAAGTCATACGAAATTTTATTGAATTCCATAGCGCCGGTCACCGGTGACCCCCATGCCATTCAACGTGTTAATAGTATAGAAATAATTTCATCGTCTCCTGATCAACTGATATTTTCAATATAATAGTTTCTGGAAGACTTCAAAGTTTCTTATTTCATTTACCACGTTACGAGTGTCACACGTTGTAGGGTAAGGGGCTAAGCTTGTTTTGTTTTCTCCATATACTTAGAATGTTCTTGTCACTTTAAACTTCAGAGCTTTCTAAATCCCATATTGTCATCCACATTCTAAATTGCCCACGAATTTTTAAAAATTCTTCAGCTTTCAAATGTCTTTCGCAGGCCGGACGTGTATTTTGTAACAGCCACGCAAGCTCTAACATGGATTACCGATCCGAAGCCGCTGAAATCTCTCAATAACTTTGAAGGATGGTCTTGCAAGAAGAAAGAGAATGTTCCTGGACCACCGTGTAACAACCCAAACAAATGTGCTTTGGACTTCAAGCCAGCCGAACTTAATTTTACTACCACTAGGTAAAACTCATAAAGATTCTGTGTCTCTCAAGCTCTAGCGAGTCCCAGAGTGTATTTCTAAACATCGATAAATTTCCTTTTAGGTATCTAGAAACATGTAGGGAATGCCCGAACAAGTATCCGTGGTTGGGAGATTCAAAGGGCACTGGATTATACAACGATAATTATAATCCTCAGAAGAAGTAGGATTATCTGCGGGCAAATTAGAGCTAATACTACCACAAAGAATTCAATTGTATTTCGTTTTATTGTTATAAAAATGAATGTTACGTGTGATAAACTTAAAGATCCTCAACTCTGTTACTTTCGACAGACTGTATTAATTGACTATTAAAGTGTCAACGTTGTAGTAAAGTGTGCGAAGAATTTTTGAAATCTGATCAACGAACAAATACAGCCAAACGATACACTTACACCGGACATTCTGTTCGTAACGAAATTTCAAATTGAAAATTGACCAAACGAAAAATACATTTAACTAGATTCCTGTTTCAGCCAAGGTGACAATTGAGGTTTTGAGGCTTTCGCGGTCATTGTTGACTGAACAATGATTTTGAATTTTCGGATTTAAGCCGCGTTGAGTGGTGGAAAACGACCGACGCACATCGATTTCGCTGAAATCCTGGCCAAAAGTCAAAGAACTTTTTCATTGATAATTAAAATCTAACAATTGCATTTGATTTGTGACATATCAGAGCACATGCTTCACTGATAAAACTTTTTTTACAGAATATTCTTAGAGATATACGATCTAAAAGTTAATACATTTATAACCTGATGTTTCCGCGCCGGAACTGAAATTATGTTTTTAATGTACTATAATTATATGACCCCTTTATTTCTGTATTGGTAGCTATTTGAAATGCTTTAAATTTCAAAACATATCGGTTTCATTTTTGTATTTAACAATTTACAGCTGTTATGGAGAAAATATGAAACCCATGCATTTCTTCTCCTTTCCTAAGGAAATAGTTAAAAGGTTAGCTACGTTTGGCGTTACTTTTTTTTTAAAATAAAGTTTGAAGCTTTCTGAAGAAAAACTGATCGGTTCCAGCTGCAAATTTCTGCTACCCTTCGAATTATTAACAATTGTTGGTCGAACAGCCCTTCGTATGGCAGCACATGCTATGCATAGGATGGGAGTATCGAGTTTTACTTACTGATATATTGTATCCGCCATTTGGTTTTTGAAAGTTTTGGGTTCTGATTCGCAATCAGTTACCCAAATAATTCTAATATATCAATTTTCGATTAAATTGGAACTGTATTGAGGTTTTGGCCAGGATTTTAGCGGAATCGACCACTGTGCGACGTTTCGCCAGCATTGTAGCTAACTTCATCAGAATGATCTGATGTTTTACGACACTCAACGCGGCTTAAACTCGAAAACTCAAAACCACTGTCCACGGTGGCAATATCTCGATACGAAGTTTCACTATACATAATTTCTTCCAATACTGTATAACAAATTTAATCTTTAAATTTTTAAATGTATATAACTTCTTTTTTATCCTACACTCATCGAAGTATACTCAATGTTGTTGTTCACCATTTTTGTACAATATTAGACTCTTATTTCGTATGTTGCTAAAAAAAAAAAGAAAAATAATTAAAGAACAAAAAATCAAATATCTTTTATTACGTGTACAAATATACCAGGAATAAAGACAAACCACTATGTACACTCGAGGGAAGTATGTGAATCTATTACTTTTCGATACAAAATAGAGCAATAACTCCTAGGACAAACATATAGAACTATATTTTTAGAACAGGTATATTTATCTACATATAGTACATCGCTGTATATGGATACAACGAAGTGAGTTAGATTGTTTTATTAAGGCAGAACAATTATTAACGTATTGGATTCCAACGTTGAAATGTTTCTGCATAAGTTTTCTTTACTGAAAAATTGCAAAAAATGTTCACTTTAATTCCTTTCGACGAGTATTTCGTCAATTTATCTACACCAAGCATGTCAAACTCGCGACCCGCTGGCCGCGTGCGGCCCACATCTCTGCCGTTGCGGCCCGTCAAGACAGAGATGGCAAGTGCCAAGGAAAAAACATAAATGTTTCCGTTATACTTGTTCTTTTTTATATTCGAAATAAACCTATATTTCTATAAAAACTGAAGTTTTTATTTTTTTGCGGCCCACATAAACTAAGACCTTGTTTATTTGGCCCGTGTTAGCCTCTGAGTTTGACATGCCTGATCCATAATATTCGAAGTATCTTTAGAAACAGAGCTATACTTGGTTCCATGATAGAATGCAGCGTTTTCACGCATGCTATCGAGGTTGGTCTTAACCCTTTGAGGACTAGCGACGCGTATATGTGGTGTGAGGAAAAATTTCATTATTGTCTATCGTCGCATGTATACGCGGTTAGAGTTGAGAAATTGAAATACAACCGTTGAAAGATGATTACATAAGTGGTAATTTATAATTTATGTACATTAACGCTTTATCGACTGGTAGCGATTCAACATCCTGTGCATTTCTCACCGACCACGCAGCCGTATATCTTCGCTAGCACTGGCTCTTTTTCGGATTAGACAAATTTAATAAAATCGTTGATTTTCATGATATCAGTGCTGAACAATATTTATTTTATCTATTATAATCGTTTTCAGTTTCATTTACTACCAAAACCGTAAGTACTATCGCCTTTCTCTACTTTCTATGACCTCCAATGACCTTGTGTAATAAGTCTTTGAACTCGTTTTAAGATCATCTATCATGATACGGAAGTAAAAATATACCGATCCATTTAAAAAAATGGAGGTGACCTTCAAATGTCCGAAGTACCTCCACCTGCAGAAAAACTATTATCGCCACCGGATGGCCCCGTCCGCACTGTGCAATTTTACTTCAGCAAATATTTCTGTGAAACTTATAGTTTCGAAGATATCTGAGGTGCTAATAGTTATTACCCCACCCTGTATATATGATATACGATAATCCGTATAACTATATTTTTCAAATAAGAAATCGCTTAATATTTTTTTAAATTATAATGCCGCTCAAAACCGTCACCTTTGTATAGTGGAACATTACAACGTTTACAGATAAAACTTACTACTTCTTGTTTTTTTTTTAAATCGTACAAACTCTGCATTGTCTTAGGTATTTTGCACTTCGAACGCTGGTCACTATATTTATAAGTTTGTGCTATCCGAAATTTCACAGTCTTCCAGGATTCAAAATGGTTAATGCTAAGTTTTCAAAATGGTAGAAAAATATGGGAGCTTACAGAAAAAATCAATTAGTATCTCAATAACAAATAACAAATGCTTGCTGATTGCCATCGCAATCGTTTAATCGGCTACCGGTTGGTGAGCGTTGAGAACAAAATGCCGATTAATCGGCTACCGGTCGGTAAAGTGGTAACAGTCTAACTTTCTGGCGAAAAGGCGGTTTTGGATCGCCAAATAAATGATTACCTCTCAATATTCAAAAATGTCTCCATCCGCAAAGGGTTAAATAAAAGTTTTTGTATGAACTAGAGAACAATACTTTTCGCATTAGTCTTATTTTGTGCTTTCATGGAATAAATAAAACGTTCTCTTTAAACCACATCCTGTCACAAAACCAAGAATGCTGATATGAATATAATACCATAGTCTGGCTCTGGAAAACGTTCTGGGTGCCTCTTTATATAATCAAGGTAAAGCCCATCGCGACGATTGTCTTGTTCCGTGGTTATTTTTGATATAAAGCTACCAACAGCTGCACCTCCCAGAGTAGTTATGATATAATAATGCAATGCTGAAAGAATAAATTATAATATATTAGTTCACGTTCATTTCATTTATAAATTGGCCAATAAAATTATAAAATGCTGTGATGGAAGTTTCAACAGTAGCGAAGACATGATAAATGTATACATATACATCGTCAGCTTGATTGGAAAATATTGGAAGTTCGTATCAGCAAATGTCACAGGAAGAAGAAAAAATTTAATTACGACTCCAATTTCTTGGCTAATGTCTGATATATTGGATAAATAAAACTCCCTGAGATGTTCAAAATGTAAAATTTCCGAACCTACTTTTCTTCTCTAATTAAGCCAATGTTTAAGCTAATTAAGCTAAATTATGGATCATATAAAACATTGCACTGATTTGATCAATATCTGCCAATATTTTTACAATTAACAGACATTTAATAAATTATAAATTGCAATAAAGTAACCTGCCAATATGAATCTTTACATTAAAAACAAGCATTCTATATTAGTCCTTCTAGCGCCGGACGATGACATATCGTCGTTAGCAAAAGGCCTGATGCCGGGCATAGAGGGATTATTATTTAGCTTTCTCATACGATGTTAGTAATTTTATGACAGATAATTTAAAATGCACAATTCATGCTGTATATTGCGTGTTTTAAATGAAGATATGACCAAATGACAAGTCTTTTTATTCGCAACTACATTTGCGATTAATTCCATCAATTTTTCCAGTCGCCACTAAAAAGGTTAAATGCAACGATTGCTCCTTTAAAGATCTACGTCTTTTAACGCGTTATTGCTGCGCAGATACCAGAATCATGCATTCACGGTACTTTGTAATGCAATGTAAATATTATTATGTTCTAAGTAGCCACGTAAAAATGAAGGAACAAAAAAAAAAACAGAAACCGCTGGTAGCCAGCAGTATAACGAGTCCCTATCCTTTGTACGTCTCTCGTCAAAGTCCACAATTGCATAAACATTTGCGACTAATGAAAGACAGATAATGAAAAATGACAGAATAAAAAGGCTTACATTGTCAATGACAAGTCACGATATATACAATAAATACAAAGTCAAAAGGTTGGGATAACACCGTGCATTATATAACGATAAATACTAAGGTTAGAAGATAGAACACTTTCTAACATACTTTCCCAACGGAAACTTCGAATTACCTGTGTTTAATGGTCTCTGAGTCGCAAAGTTTCTCAAAAATGCACCGACGAAACCAATCGCCGCGCAAGATACCTCCGGTAAATATCTAGATATGATACTTTGTCTATAACCAGTATCTTTTGTAAGAAGATCAATTGCCCATTGTGCTGGTGATTCTTCGCCTGTTTCCGTCATCTTCCTGTTCTATCAATTTAAAAAGCAATTCTTCGTTGTTAATTACGAATAATTATTTCCAAAGTAATCAAAACACTCACACCAGGTCGAAGGCCGAACGAACAAAGTAGGGATCAATCAGGATCACCTGAACTGAACTGATCAAAGTTCCGAGAGGTGTTTCATGTTTCCTTTGGTAGGGGGTATCAGTGTGTTTGAATTTGGCGCCCTCTGGAAAGAATTTGAAATTAACGCGCTTAACGCGGAGCAGATTTCGCTTTGGTAGGTGTTAGTGTCTTTGAATTTGATGCCCTCTGGAAAGAATTTGAAATTAACGCGCTTTACGCGGAGCAGATTTCGCTTGGGTAAGAGGTGTTAATATGTTTAAACTTCGCGCCCTCTGGAAAGAATTTGAAATTAATGCGCTTAACGCGGAACCGTTTCGCGTTGGTAGGAGGTGTCAGTGCTTTGAATTTAGCGCCCTCTGGAAAGAATTTGAAATTCACGCGCTCAACGCGGAGCCGATTTCGCTGTGCTTTCACTTCGCAAGGTGTTCGGTTACAACAGCGTTTCCCAGATTATTTATTTATTTAAAATAAATAACCTGAATTTCTATTAGCCCATTTAGCAAAATTAAAATTAACACTTTAAATGATATTATACATATTTTTTGCATAAAAGAGAGTCGCATTATTCGGTTAAAATTTACATAGAAAATACGAGGTCAGATGCATGCTAGAGGCAGAGGAGTCTTTGCTCGTTGCGTTAGTAAAGAAGAAACAATTTTAAACAATTACCACATACCACATAAGAAAATCAACACGTAGAAAAGGAGTTACATTTAGTTTGTTATTCGTATAATTTACAACATTTATTTAACACACACATGCGTTATTTTTTCACATTTTTCGAGGAACAATGAATTTCCTTTGATGTTATACATACATGTACATATATGTAGATAATTATCACGTAGAAGATACATATACATATACTATACTATTTAACAGACATTTTAAAACGATATTACTTTCCCTCCTTTCTTTCGTAGCGTCTTTTGTGGAGTATATTTAATATACAGAAATACGTTATACAGATAGATTTACCTGTCGTGATCCCCAATTCGTGAAATTTCAAGAACGAAGAATCTCTCTTACATTCCTGGATCCAAGATAAAAGAATGACAATATCCAATCATATTTATCATAGAGAAAAATTGATGATATTAACACCAGATGTACCAAGGTGATTAAAAATCACATGTTCCGAATTTTTCATAAATATTCCTGAAATTTCTAACGCTCTTTCTTCTTCAATTTTTAACGTCCATCTTGTAAACTGCAAGCAATCAAATCGATCGAATTTTCTCTCTCCTTTTCACCTAACGTATTTATTTGGCATCTTTAAATATACTGGATTAATCATCGGTAGATCCAGCTTTAGTACTAGAACTACCGGAGTGAAACCTATTACATTTAAATATATTAAACAAACACTTTAGAAAAATAGGAATCAAAAGGCGGAAAAGATTTTTCGAAAAAATTCGTAACCGGTCATTTTGACTGCATTGGTGGTTCTAGTGTTAAACACACTTTTCTCAAAAGTGGACTTATACAACTTTCGAAAATAACGCTTCATACATTGAATTAGTGTAAGTAGCAAAATTAATTATCCTGTGTTAATTCAAACCTCCTATATTAACACTAGAACCACCAACTTTATATTTATTACATTTAAAGTACTTCGGAAAAGAGGATTCAAGACGTGAAAAAGATAACCAGTTAGGTAATTTTTGTTTTATAAGATAGACGTAGAATGTTTTCTGTATGGCTCTCCTATCATTTTGGAAATTTTCGAAAAACTCAAAATCGGTTATTTCAATCGCCTTGGTTGTTCCAGCGTTAAGTCTCTCATCAGTGAATGACGCTTCTTGGGAATCACTGGTCTATTTGAGATCACGTGTTTGCTGCACTAGAGATCTGAGATCCTGTTTCGTTTGTTTGTTTTTCGTTTTTTTTTCATTTAAAAAACAACGACGATTAAATGCACCGTTTGTAGAAAAATATAGAATGGCAATCAAATCTATTCTCTAAGGGAATACTGATTTACATCATCGAGATGCCAACTTCTCTACTTTGCAATTTCACGTTTTCTTCAATCGACGGTTTCAATCATTCGAATGAGAAAGCAAGAAAACGTGGGAAGAATTTTCGTTTTTCTTTCAAAATTCTGTACAGCGTGAAAATTAATTGTTTCCTGGTATGTTGGAAAATAAGATTGCCTTAAACTTCGAAGAAATTAATCTCTTCGTATTTTTTTTCTCTTTTACTTGCACTAATTATCGTCTCGTTGATTTCCTCGCATTTCGATTCCTCGAGAAATTTAAAGAATCCGTGAAACTCGACGCCCGAGACGATACTATCACAGAGTTGCTACGCAATTTAACAAACGAACAATGAACAGAATACGAGTGTACATATGCAATTTAAAACTCAATCTTACTTTACAGAAATATAACAATTTTATTTATACTTCTCAAGATGTATAAACATTTCTGCTTAACGATTCTCCGAGTCATTGTGGGATTGTCCGATTGTAAAAACAAAACAAAAAGCCATTGGAAGTACTATGCAGTGAAACAGTAAAATACTTATAAAGCAATATCTCTGCATTTTCACTTAGACATGCTAATCTCTAAACTTTCCCTCCTCGATCGGCATTTTCTATTACAATTAATCCATATGACAAAGGTATTACTTGAAAGTCTATTGTTAACTGAAGAAAGATAAAAATATACAATGCAATACTCGTTTCTTTCTCTCCCTTTTTTCATTACTTTCTATTAACATCCATTTATACTTTGCTTCAGTTCTGACGATTATATAAACGAAATTGTAAAATTGAAGATTTCTATCGTACATTTCTATTTGAAATTATAGCAGTGTTTCTCAAACTGAGAACCGCGGCCCCCTAGGGAGTGATGGGCGAACTACGACCCGCGCGGCAGATGCGGCCCACTTTGAATTCGATCGCAGATTTTGTTGAAACTCGACATATTCGTAGAATAAGTCGTCCTGATTAAAAATATACCTCATTATACAGGCAGACGGTCGATAGTTTTTAAAATGTTTGTAATTCAATTTGCAATTATACCCAGCACATTGCCGCTGCGCCACAGAAGCTCTTCTTCTGTAGTTCTGTTTAACACCTTGCCGTACAACAACGTAAATTGGATAGGAAATTTCAGTGGGACACGCCATGATAGAATTATTTTCGTAATATTAATATTACGTTAAATTATAAGATATGTCCAGAATCACTGATGAATTTTTATTTCACCAATTTAATTCTGAATTATTGCGGAGGCAGCCACAAAAGGAATCGTACGGCAAGGGGTTAATAAGTTTGCCCATCGCTGTGATAGGGGACCGCGAAGGGGTCGCTTGGTTGAAATTTCCCGCCGGTTTAGGCAAAGCAGATGCACCCACGCATTGTAGATTAACTGACTAAGATTTGTCATTTTCTGCATAAATAATTGCTCGTCAAAGAATGTTTTCGTAACAGTAGCCTGTATGTTAATTGCAGTTAAGTTTAAATGCTCCTCGAGCGATGTAAAAAATTGCAAAGAGATCGTTACGCAAAGAATCCTAAAGAAAGTTTGAGAACCACTGAATTATAGCGTAACACGTGATATGGCTTTACAAATTGCTAGCTGAAATGTTTAAGATGAGCTTAAAGAAAGCTCATGTTTCTAGTTCGTGGAAGCGCTAAGAAATCAATTTTACGAAGCATTTTTAATTGATCGAAGCTATCGACTGTCTATGAATATATTAAAGAAATTGCTAGAAAATAAATTACGATGAAGCAACGGTTCTCAAAGTTGCAGTCCGCCAATTCCAGAAGCATTTTAATCGAGTGCGCGAAATTAAATGTGATTGTTAAGATACTTTTGTAACAGCTTCCTTTTCATTTTACCTAATTTTTTTAACTAGCTTAAAATGTGTTTTAAAAACCTTTTAATATCTAATAGAATAAATATCGAAAGATGTAATATTAGGAAAAATTCTGTGAGCTCTTCAATGACTTGACACGTTGAATGCCATGGAGGTTTTTAGATTCGACGAAATTTCTTGTAAATTCTAAACAGTCGAACTTCTCGATATAATTAATGTTATCGAATTGCTGACGGTAGAATATAAAATGGATTGAAACTCGGGACACATTTTTCCGAAATTCCTGAGCAACAAAAAAAATGCAAATGTTTTATTTAACGAAATCTTTCACGAAGTAAAACAACCTTTCGTTTAATAATAAAATTGTAAATGACGCGAGCCATTACAATTAAAAAACTAAAGTCTCTTGTCAGCAATCTGTTCAACTAGATTCGCCAAGTCAGAATGATTGCTGTATAATTTTGTCAAAATACAATACAAATTTATAATTTTCCAATTCCTTTGATGTTCTATATTCACTTTGTAAGCTACAACTATATATTTATATAATATATATCAGAAATTTATATTACGTAAGAAATTACATATTTCTTTCCTTAAAGACAATTATCCGACAGCGCGAAATATTTCCGCATAATCGTCGATAGTTTTAGTGTTAAATAATTAGTAGAAAATACCTAAAATTCTCCTAAAGGTATAGTTACTTTCATTTTTAGCATTTTCACTCTACAATTACCAGTCGCAAACGACCTGATGGTGCGTGGAAAGTGTTTGATCGTCGCTCGCACCTATTTCCGCCATATTTTTGCTCGACACCTGACGCTCGACCAATAACAACCGAAAACAAAACAATTCTTTCGTCGTTCAAACGACGACATAACGAATGTGCGAATTACAATCGGAAATGACGTGCGAACGAGAGATGCGTCTATCCGCCTGGCGAATCAGAAAACACTTGCCACGCGTCATCATGTCGTCCGCGTGCGGTACGTGATTCGAATACGAAATGTTCCAAAATTCCACTTCAATTCGGAAGATGAGACGAAAAAACCACATGAGGCGTTCAACGTGTTAATGTAAAGAGTTTCAACACCGAAAGGATTGAGAACCGGTGCGATAAACGAAAGTATACACAGTCTTAACAGTAATCTCGTTAATTCGAAGACTCTGTGGCACTCTTGAAAGGAACTGATTGAATTACAAAGATACAATTTATATACATTAAGTCCTGTTGGTCTGCAAATTTCGATTGTTCCTTTGGGACGAAATGGAAAATGATATTTACCATAAAGCAGATTGCATCTCGCAAACTGGCACAAATAGGTGATACGTATTTATTGCTGGCTTCAACGTAGACCGAGAGACGATGCCCGTTTTACGTTAATTCCCGAAAGATTCATTTTTAACGTAGAAGACGAAAATCTTTCTATCGATACGCTAACTATAATTTATTTAACAGCGAAAAAATTACCTAATAATCACTTACGCAATAGCGTGAGAATTTCCATCTAAATGAGTCAAATAAATTGAAACCATTTTTCTAAGTTTCCGGTACCAAATTTCCGTACCCTGTACAAATTACCCATGGGAGGACCATATCGCTGCTGCAGATCTTTATGAGAAAAAATTTGTTACGATTAGTATCATACGAAAGTTAATAACATGAAAAGAAGAATGTTTAATTTTATATGAATCTAGTTTACTATCTGCCATTAACAAAGGATTTAATCGTCATTATTAGACTGCGGACCTTTATGCATTTACGATAAACTGAAGACTGATAAAATACACAAAAAGCGTGTAATATAAAGAAATATTTGAAATATTTAAGATACGGCGCACATTGTAGTACTTAACCAGTGAAAGAGTCCTCTGCTTCGATTCTTCTCTATTAAGGGGTTACGCCACCTTGAGATTTTCAAAAAATCGATTTTTTTTTGGCTAGACGAATTGCTTATATTTTTAGGAATATTTTAAGCGTTTAACCATTTCAAAATTCAAACTATTACCAAAGTTATAGCAATTAGCAGTGAGCGCGTCAGAGTAAGAAATCATGAAACTTAGGACCTGCCGTAGCGGGACTCTTGCGTTTTTCTCGAAACTACATTTTTCAAATCGGTGTACACGATATCTCAATATCTACTCAACTGATTTGGTTAAAATTTACAACAATTGTTGTTTATAATATTCTCTAAAAGGTGACGTAGGATTTTTTTGATTGGATGCCATGTTAAAAAATTATACAGTTTTTAAACTCAACATCTCGATGCAAATACGAATTCTTTTTTCAAATAGCTGTCATTTCTACAAAAAAATTTTTAAAAAATTTCCCCTACGTCACATTTTAGCTATTACCCTTATAAATAAGAAAACAACAATTTTTTATATTTCAGACAATGCCTAACAGAGAAATCATGTACACCGTGAGTAAGGGTTTTCAAAAGAGAGTCCTACTTATCGCCTCATATCTCCGCCATTTTTTAACATTTTTTAATCATTAACATTGCAAATTGTTCATAAAACTACTATATATGTGTGTAAACTAAAGAACATTTTATATACTTAACGGCTGCGTCAAAAAAAGTGTTTACTTTTATACCTCTTTTTCCGAGCGCCAAGGTGGCGTAACCCCTTAACAGCGTGTATCAAACTTGAAATTTGCATAAATATCCGCAGTGCACTCGTTATGTTATCAGAGAATGATAAAGATTTTTGTACGAACCTTAAACACGATTGTGGCATCGCGTTCACCTGATGCCATAACAACATTGCTAAGAAAATGCTCCAAGTGCGTAAAGGACACAAGACGGTGGCTAATGTCCCATACGCTAGCCAGAAGAAATAAGCCATAGCCACTTGCATTATGATTAACAGAGTGATTGGAGCGTGCTGCCAGATGAAACGAAGCTTAGAGAGTGGTTTATTAAGAGGCTTATTAATGTTCTGTAATCTGTAAAGAATTGGCGTATTCGTATAAAGTGGAATGTTGATGAGCGCTCGATCGGTTATACCTGATTTTCGATATAATATTAAAGAACAATTTGTTAAACGAAGCGAGATAATTGCTGGGTTTATTCTCTGTTAACACGTTCTGTAGTGAAGCTTTTATTGTATTTAAGTGCACAATTGCATCGTATGATTAAGTTTGCGTTAACACTAGATCTATCGACTATTAATCCACTACAATTAAAAGTATCAAATTAATCGTTAAACGAGGAGAAACGAAGGAAGCAAAGATAATTCATCGATTTAATCGCTTGTAGTCTATAAAATATTCCGTAATATAACCCAGACATAGAAAATTGGAAAAGAGAGTTAGAAATTTTAGAAACACTTACAAAATTTTGAGAACAGGTGATTTCGACAATCTTCGTAGATCTAGTGTTACTTATGCACTTTATATTTGCGAAAATAAACATATTACATTTATCAGTGAAAAAGAATTACATTTTAAGTGTAAAACTGCAAATGGCAGACGTGAAACATATTTTTTCAGTTATTGATTATCCACGAACCACGGAATTTGTTAAAAACTATCAATGATCGTTTAACCCCTTGCCCTACGATTTCTCTCGTGACTGCTTCCACGATAATTCAGAATTAAATTGCTAAAATAAAAATTCCCCGGTGAATCTTGATATATCGTGTAATTTAAAGTTATATTAATATTATAGAAGTAATTTTATCGTGTCGAGTCTCACTGATACATTCAATTGTTAGATTCAGCACAACTTGAAAGTTTCTTATCTCATTCACCGCGTCACTCGTTATTAGCAGGGCAAGGTGTTAATTCAGTTTAATTTGACATCGATGAATAATAATTCTATCTTACCGCAGGTCCACTTGATGGGCTAAGATAAGCATAAGCGGCAGATGGAAGGAAAACAATTGGAAAAATCCATAAGCATAAGTAAAGGCCCCAGGCAGATAGGAATTTCCAACGAAGGTTCCCCATGCAAATATTACACCCGTATGATTTTCAATTACTTCGCCTATCGTCCAAGGACCTTGGAATAACACGATACATATAAAATGAGACCGTTTCTCTCTTACATCGTTACGTAACATTTCATTGAATATAAAGTAATACTCACCGATCGTTAAATACAATGCGTAAAGCACCAATGGGAAAAAGAGACGATCAACCGTAGATAATATCCATAATTTCCGAAGCCACCAGTGAAAAAATTTCAGGCGCAATCTAGGACGACGCATGTGCTTTCCTAATTATTAAAAACGTATTTAAATTTAGAAATTTGTCGGTCGCGAATGTATTAAGAAAAAAGTCGAAGTAAATATTTAACTATGACATCAACTGAAATTCATAGATAATCAAGGATTGCATTTCGATAAGCTCACCTTCGCAAAGTATGTGGAAACAACGAAACAAGCACAGTGGAGCTACCAGTAATACTAGCACCGTACCGAATAAGAATTGAAACTGTATAAAAATAAACAGGGTGATTATTAATTTATTATTCTATATTATATCGATTCTATGAAAGAATAAATAGCTTGAATAATGGAACTCACAATGTGGCTGACGTTCGACATCAGAATTAATCGGGGTAAAACACGAAACGACATCCGTGTTCCGTCGAGAGAGAAAGGCTGAGATATTACTCTTTCTCTGTTTTCGATATCAACAACTCGTGCCTGTAATTAATTGTAAATACTCAGAATTTACATGATAATTCGAGAAGTTATGAAGTATAGCTATATTACAACACGATCCTGTATAACTCATTGCTAGTACAACTAATATCGAACAATATCGAGGAAGGTAGAAACTTTGCGATTTACGGTCAATGCTCACAGATGTTTGAACAATTTACTGAACTTGAATATTATGGATTCCGCCTTTATGTTCTGTTGAATTCCACCTCGCGACATAAAGGGGCCCTTTAACGTGTTTGCATTCGAACCACGCACCATTGTTTACTCGAACTTCAACAGTTTTTATGGGCGCTATCGAAAATGCCAATATCCTGGAAGGAAACTCAGAGCTACATGGAATGGCACAGATGAGGTTTATCTTGAAAACAATTGTAACATCGATTATAGAAGCGATCTAAAGTCAGAATGACGAAAAATGGGACTTATTCGTAATATTGTGTCGCGTCAATGTGCATTGCAATGCGGTGGAACTGATTTAAAACTTCGGCCGCTCTAATAATTATCAGCATAATTATAGGAAGCAGGATGTAAAGAATTACCTAATATGCGTCGATCGAACGATAGAATCCAAATTTTCTTTCCGTGGCATCATGTATAAAGCATGTTTCGGATTTGTAATCAATACGACAGGCCATTCCTGATGTTTTACGTCAATAAATGAAAACTGCCCGTGATCTACCGCCGCAAGACGATACCTAAGAATAAATCTACATGAAACTATTCTACAAATTATTCTACTATGAACCGAATGATATAATAGTAAAGGAAAACTCGTTAAATATAAATATTGAATGATTTCAAATATTGAAAATAATATGAAGTATGTTGCATCGTCTATAACGTTGCCGTTCTCTTCGAGTCTATATGACCCGGAACGAAGGTTATTGAATATTAAGAATGAATATTACGTTTACATATTTTACATTTATTAAAAATGTGAACTTTGATTTATCGTGTCACTTTGCCCGAAGGAATATGAATGTGTGGTTTAAAAGAGAAGGTTGCCAATGCGTTACCACGTGTGGGACAATGCTAGCGGGAGCACGTTTATCACATTGCGATTAAAACGTAACTTTTAATGGCTAATGGCATTATGTAAATTACTAATCATTTATTCCTGTTGCAATACATCAGAGCCGTAATTTTCGAAAGTGGTAAAAGTCCGTTGTTGAAAAAAGTTTGTTTAAGTTAGTTTTAGCTAAAAATAGGTGTCTCCTTTTCGCATTTCAAATGGCAAAGTAAATAGAATGAAATGTACTCTGTGAACCATACTGCTTCGAAATATGAGGGTTCATATAATACATAACAAATGAAAAGTTAAGTTATTTAAAGAATCCAATGAGAAAGTATGATTTAACACCTTGCCCTACAATAACGCGAGACACTCGTGATGCGGTGAATAGGAAATTCTAAAGTTTTCCAAAAACTATTAAACTGAAAATGTTAGTCGATCAAGAGACAATCGAATTATTTCTACACTAGTAATATTGCGTTAAGTTGTACGTTACGTCAGAAATCAGTGATAATTTTGTAATTCAGCAATTAATTCCGAGTCATTGCGCATTCGGTCAGTAAAGAAATCGTAGAGTAAGGGGTTAATAATGTAACTTGGTACGAAATTTCGACGAATGACTACAATCACTGATGGTAATCAACAAAAGTCAGGCGAAAATGTTCGAAACAAAAAACTGAATAACAAGAACAATAAATGAAGCACATTTATCTTACATTCTGTTATCCTTCCAATCTGCTAATTCTAATTCAAGAAATCCGGCCTGTTGCAACGTATACATATTAGGTACAGTCCCTCCGAGCATGTGATAGTGTCCACAAAGGTAAACCATGCTTTCCCTGTACTTCCCTGTGAATAGATTATACACTTTTCAAGGCTTAATAACAGATCGTAAGTTGAATTTTGTAAATAAACGTGATAAATGTCGCTAGTTAACACGTTGAATGCCATGGCGGTCACTGGTGACCGGCGCTATTGAAATCAATAAAATTTCATATGACTTTTAAATTGTAATATTTACGAATTTGTAAATTCAAATATTCGTGAATATTTACGCGTTGGCCTTAAAAAGGTAAAGTCCTGCTGTCTACAAATCTCTTTAAAGTTTCTGCTTTGTAAAGATGTGATTTTAACAGAAAAAGTTTCACTTCGGTAAAAATGAAGAAACTAGCGAAATACCTGTGGCATTCAATGTGTTAAGTTAACAATAAAAATATTATTATTACCCCATTTGCATCATTGCTCTAAATACGGCAAAAGACCCGCAGTACCTTGCATTTCCGCGCGCAGCAGTTTAACATTGTACAGGGCGGAATATTCCGCGGCTGATGAAAAAGGCGATCGTTATCCGCGGAATATTTCGCTTACGGATGTAAATGGGTTAAACTGTATCGCGCATTGTAGAAGAATTTTTGAATTCTCTTTGCTCACCTAAAATACTCCTGACATGTGTATCAGTTTGAGACAAAATACACGAAGTAGGATAATGTCCAAACCATATTATATAGTCCGCATTGTCCTTCTGCGATTTATCGACTAATTCATAGATTTTACTGATTTCATGCTGATCTAATACACCGACAAAATTAAATGGTCTTCTCGGGCCAGGTTTCAAGCAAGCGTCGACTGCTATAAATGTATACACTTCGGAGCCGGCGTTCACTTTGTACATGTAAGATCGCGGATGTTTCTTTCCTTGGATAGAGTAGTTAGCGTAATAGTTGTTTTTTGATTCCAGACTAACTACGTTAAAATTGTCTGCAAGCATGTCATTAAAAATAGTTTATAACTGAAATTTGTTGCACCTGGTTTCAAGTTCAGAGTGTACCATATAAAAAATATAAAATTATTTATGCTAATAGCTTAAAGAGCGGAGCCACACTGTGAAAATTTTATTTTATTGGTCCTGCATTAATGCGGACAATTTATTTGAGGATTGATCCCGCATTGGCGTAGAAATTTTATTAAAAGAGTGGTCCCGCGTTAACGCGGAAATTTTATTTAAAGATTGGTCCCGCGTTGACACCGAAATTGTATTTAAAGATTGGTCCCGCGTTAACACCGACATTTTATTTAAAGATTGGTCCCACGTTGACGCAGAAATTTTATTTGAGGATTAGTCCCGCATTAACGACGGAAATTTCATCGGTGGCGCGGAATCATTCGGATTTTTATATTGTCGGAAATATTGTACAAAAATTACCACGAATGAAATTAAATATAATATCTAAAGTATTAAAAAAAAGGAACTGTGTTGTTTTGTTTCCTGCATGATACGATTTAATATCTATAAAAATGGTCATTCTACTTGGCATTGTAAAGCAATGATTTTTACATAGAGTGATTTCAGATCCAGGCAGTTTTTTTTCTCCTTTGACCTTTCAATGTCAATAATTCCAACAATGTAAAAAACTGAGCCGATGCAGGAAGAATTTTACACAATAGATGAAATTTCTGCATTAGGCAGGGATAGCTCCTTAATAATAAATAAATTAGTAATAGTATTATCTATATCCTAACAAATATTCTTGGTAAATTATAATTTATACCATGGTTGCCCCTGACGTCTAGCCACAGAGTTTTACTACTGACATTGGTATCATCTAACACGTGCTTGTAATATCTCCATTCTTCTAATATCTGTGTCGAACCCATCTTATCCCTGGTTTTAGCATCGGTGAGATCACCTATTAGATTATTATCTCAATTAAATAACAAAGCTTGCGACACATGTTATTCACCGATTGAATCTTTCGATCAAAAATTACCTGATGCTAGAACCACTGGTGGCTGAATAGCATTTACTGTAACATTGCAAAATTCTTTTAATTCCGTTATCCTAGACAGGTCTCGAAATATACTTATGTGTATGTCCGATATCTGAAAGTAGCAGAAATATATGTAGAATACATACATTTGGCCGATTTTTTAAATTTTCTTTAGATTCAATAATTATATAACTGCATTATACCGAGGTGCATTAAGAAGTACAAGCACACAAAAATTCTTAAACAAATCACCGCCACTTGACAGCTAATTTAAAGCTAGACCTACCAAGGTAAGTAAAATTATTTAAAATTCCTGCAATCTCTAAACTCTTTTTCAATTTTCTATGTCTGTCTCGTAGACTGCAAGTGATTAATACAATTAACCTTCTTTTCCCTTTTCTTCCACATTTATTTAACAGTATTGAATATATTAAATTAATCATCGGTAGATCCAGAATCAAATGTAAGTATTGTTAACCAAATTACCTAATTATGTAACCTCAAACGAAGATAATAAAATAAAAAACATATTAAACTTATAACTACTAACAACTAATCCTGTATATTCAAATATATTAAATAAATATGTTAAAAGTACAGAAATAAAGGAGGAAAGAGAATTGAACGATGCAATTCTATACATTTAGCAAAATTGTCGTACATAAATGAAGTAATAAAACAGTTAGAAATTGTCAGAATTTTTCAAAGAATTTAAGAGAGAGTCATTTCGACTGCATTGGTAGTTCCAGTGTTAAACCAAGTATCAACACAAACCTGCAAGAACCAGATTAAATGATCAAACGAACTCCCGATATCGTATAATCTCGGTTGTTTGTTTTCCTTCTCTATACCCTTGTGAGACAACGTATCTTCCAACACATGAGAATCGACGTTTATCAGATCAGCAACATTCGCAACCAATATCGACAGCATAAGTACGAAGACTAACAGGACAACAGTGGATTTTCCTATTTTCATTTTCAACGTAGTCGCACGGTGAACGCACGATCCGCCGATTCCGTGGATGTCAGGCCGCCGTGTGTACTTTCCTCTCAGTAAACATCCGAATTTTTATCAAAGCCACCTGCTGGGTCCCTTGTGTGTTCCTTATTGATTCTACGTTGGAGATTACATTCCGCGTTACGCCGAACGATTTGAATGGCACAATCTACCGGAAGACTTGATCTCGTATATTGTACTCTCATATTTCTGCCATCACTGACGGCCGCCCCGCTGGTGTGCATTGGAATACGCGTACACCGTTAAAATTAACCGACCATCAAAACATGTCGAACTATGCCGATGAGAAACTGCAACCAGGGGGTCCAAGCTTATGCGGGTGCAGCAGGGGGTTCGAACTTAAATGGCAACAGTGTTACCAAAGTTTCTGGGAATGTTTCTTGTTAATGTTCGTAGGGGGCGGTAGTGTCACCGAATTTAGCGCCTTCTATAAAGTTTGAAATATGGCGCGTTTAATAGCTCGTCTTTTGTTTCAATACTGTTGTCTCGGAGAAAAGAGGGAAATTGTTACAGCGGACATTATACAGGCCGCGACAATTCTAATTGTAATAGCGAGTTGCAACCATTGACTCTTGCTTCGCGTGAAATTATTATAAATTATAAATATAAATATAGTACGAAACGAGCACTGACTCTAGACCGCATTGCGCATGGTCACAAGTTTTGCTGAAAATAAAAGTGTGGGGGAGGCACAAGAAAATCAAAAAATCATATTTTTTTTTCATATCATATCAAATGCATACTTCAAAAAATACTGCTTTTGAATTATCTTATTCATTCATTCTTGTTCATTCAGTCTCATTCATTCATTCTTAATATGTTTAATGTAATATTTTACTAATTAAATGTACGATAAATATATATACTATTGGTTCGAACTGTTAGAGTTATATGATTAGCCATGCTTGTGACAATATGATAAACCCCTTCGATAAATTCAAGAAAATCATTATAAAGATTACGAACTAATTTAATATAGGATCTTAATACCTTAAATCAAGAAAAACAATTTGAATTACGCCTATACTCGCGCTCCGAAACCTACACAAAGACATTCCAGCGTCTCAAAACATAAGGCTAAGTAGTAACATCCTAATACGTAGCAACGAATACTAGTCGTCAAAATTTAATTCCATTATCCGTAAACACTGCCAGGATTAGGCAGCTATGTTAAAAGTCTGCTGCCGTATTGTAAATATTGAATTAATGCTCGTGCATTGTAAAAGGTTTCAAAAGAAATGCCGAAACATTTCAATCGTTGCATGCTTTCGGCAAAGCGTATTGATTCGTAAGAATGAAGATTCAACTCGTCAGTTGTTCGACTCGATTATTAATAATCAAAAGGTACTGAATAAATTGTAACAAAGTATCGCGAAGATATGAAAATAATACAAACGTTACCTCTGTTTACACGTGGTGATACCTTAAGCAGCTTACGCCGTGTTGTTGTTTCGCGAGCGCGTCTAACCTGTCCGGCTGCAAGGTCGCCGCATGGCAACACCAAATTCTGTAAGCACACAAGAGCAAATTACTGAATAATTGTTTAAAAGTTCAAAAATCCTGTATAATCGCGTTTCCGAACAATATTATTTATCACCAAAATCGAAATATGAAGCTACGGTACGAGTATTAATGTTGTAAACGACAAAAGTGAAGCGTTAATGTCGCGTGGGTACTCTTAATTGCGTAGTTATTTCACGATTATTACTAAATTCGTAATTATTATTGTCAAAACTGATAAATATGGAACAGTAGAATATTACGTAGTAGATAAACGAGCGAACTATTTTTTAGCGATCGGTAAAGAAGGAAAATATAAGGAAACGACACTCACAGCGAATACGGCTTTACAGCTCCACGCCCGGGAGAGAAATAGGCAGGAGCTCCCTCTGGTAGGAGTGGGAAACGCTCGCGGCCGCTTGTTGGCGGAACGGCTGACCAATCAGAATGCGGCTACGATTCGCGCGGGTCAACAGGAAATTTCGGGAATTTCGAACAAATAATTGTACAAAAATCTTGTAATAAGGAATCTAAACATTAATATTATTAAAATTGTATTTTATATTGTTAATAGGTGGGGCAAATCCACTCTTTTCGCCCATTTCAATGATGAAATAGTTGTTCTATATTAAATATTATAGTATTGGGGTATAGTACTGTCAAAGACACGTTGGAAAAATAGTAACACATAACTAAATTCCGTTCCTGTGATATACTGTAATCCTGTTCACTGTAACCTCATGTTTGTGATGATATAACAGACAAGAAAAAAGATAAACCAGTTCTGCAATTCATATTCCAATTTTTTTAGGAGGAACTAAATTAGTCGATACTACCGCCTCCTACAAATATTAACGTGAAACATTTGTCGAAACTTTGGTAACGCTGCTCCCCCTGTTATGAACACATTCGAAGTTGAACGATTTATATTAATTTTAAAAATCGAAATTAGTGTGGCGCCACTTTTGTAAACAACTTTTTTTTATATATTTCGATATGTTTTATCTACCTGTAATGTATTTAGATATCGCGAGTCGTCGTACGACGCAACGGTTTTTCTGCACTTTGACCGCTACGGAGACAGAATGGGGTATTTTATCAAAATTTATTATGTTATATATTTGTCAATACATACTTCCACTGTATTAAATACATAAACTATCGATAGGCCTACAAACTCATTGAAAATGATAAAATTTAACTGAACGTGTTAATGAAATTTGCCATTTTGCAAGTACTAACGTCTTTTTGATCATGATAAAAGGTGCATCAAGTTTTTTTTACCGACATCAACAGACTAAATTCAATGGAATCTGTGATATTCATCGCAAAATTCTACGTCAATATCACAGCATCTTTTAACATTCTTAATTATTATGATTGAAAAATTTCCTACTATTACCTCAATTGTATTAAGCAATTAATCTCTAACGATATAAATGAAGCAAATGGTTAAATTGTTCCCTACGCCAGGAGAATATTTCCCTTATAAGGATTGCATCAGATTGCATCGAAGGCGGTTATGGGTACTGCGGTTGGAAAAGAGCCAATGAGAAGGCAGAATGGTGACACCGAGGACCAATCAGCGCACGCTGGAGAAATCGATTACCGACGTTATAAAAGGCCGTCCCGGAAGCCGGTGATGCACTCGCTGTTTGTCAAGCTGTGCGTGAAGGTTCTGTAGTTGTTAGCGAAAGCTCCATTACTTGCTTTGGCTGACTATCGACCTTTTGCGTCTACTCATCCCTTTTTCCAAGAAGATAAAAGTCACTTTTATACTACAAAATGGTAAGTTACAGTTATTTCTACCACGTGCACTTCGAATAAGAAAAAAAAACGATTACTGTTCTTTGCTTTCTACTCCCCTCTCTCTTGCTTCAGTTTCTCGCAAATAATAATTCGTCGGTCGCTAATAGCAAATTTATATTTTAATATATTAATCATTCAATAAACTCTGCTTTCTATTTCTACGTTGAAACTAAGAAAATTTCATAAATTTTCAGATTTCTGTTAATTAAAACTGTTATTGCTTTTTAATTTAAGTAATTATCGTTTTAACTCTACGCATAATTGTATGCCGCAGACTTCAAACAATACTTTTTTACTAACACTACTTGACTACTGCTAACTGAAAATTTAACCTAAACCTAGCGCAATCTCATAAACATAATTCTGATAATGCCGATAAACATTAAATCCGTCGATAATTAATCTGTCTACAAATTAAATGCATTTTTTAATCATATCGAGTAAATCCGCATTTTCTTAGACGCTTACGATAGTCATATTTTTGGATCCCTCCATCAAAGCTTTCGAATATGCGTCATACCCCCTCATCGTACCCCCCGCTGAACATTAATTATAATGCTACAATATTATTTGCCCAAAAGATGCATTAAAAATGAAAAATCATGTTAAAAAACATAATCCTGCAAAATTTTGATTTTCCATGCATTCTTGGTAAGTTATCGTAATCCTCATTGCCAAGAATTTGCTGCAAAATGTTCGAACTATGGTATTTTTCGTTAAATATAACTTAACGTTCAGACGCAATAGTGGGCGTGGCATCTATACGTTACGTTATATTTCTAACAGTTTTAGAAATACTAGCAACTTTATATTTCATTTGCTTTGCCTTTATGAAGAGGTTAACACTAACTGTATCGTGCACGGTGAAATGACCGGCTCGATGGAATGAAAATATGTAATTTTTTTGTATTAATAATTAAAGGCTTTTTTCTGCGTTGCTTCCTATGTTAAGTTGACAATCTTGTGCATTTCTTAAGCAAAAGTATCATCGTTATGCCGCAAAAGATCTTTGAAAGATCTGCTAGCAATAAGTAGATATGAAGCACCGGTACGGTTAGGGTTAATGTCGCTAATGGCCGCCGATCGATACCGTCATGGCGGCGAATATTTTAACATGACTATCCTCCCGGTTGAATTATCAAATTCAAAATTTCATTAAAATTAATGCTTTCATTATGAAATCTTGGCCGTTTAGGAATTTGAGCCAATAATTAGTTCTACCGCCGATAAAAATCCGGTTGCAAGAAAAAATAATTTATGATGCGCATAATTTTTTCTATGTAATTATATGTGTAAATAATTGAAATAAATTTGTATATGGTACTAACATCGTCTTGTTTGCGAGTTGGATGGTATTGCCATTCTAGGTAATCATTTTTAAGGTTTTTAGTTGACCTGTATCATGTTTGACCTTTTCAGCGTGAGTGTATCTCTATTCATGTTGGACAAGCCGGAGTGCAGATCGGCAATGCCTGCTGGGAATTGTATTGCTTGGAACATGGCATCCAACCCAATGGTGAAATGCCATCCGATAAGGCTATCGGAGCAAGCGACGATAGCTTTAACACCTTCTTTAGCGAGACCGGTGCTGGCAAGCATGTACCAAGAGCAGTCTTCATTGACTTGGAGCCCACGGTAGTCGGTGTGTAGACTACAATTAATTTCGAGCTTCCTCCAACAAGTTACTACTGTACAACGATAGAATTTATCACTTTTTCTTTTACCAATAAGGGTGACTAAATTCACAATTATAGTTTGTTTTACACTTTTGATAATAAAAAGAGCTTGAAAAATATTTCAATCGATAGCACTTATTACACAACTATAATTTATATTTACATTAATTTAATTAATTTCTCTTTACAAGACGAGGTACGTATAGGAACATACCGGCAGTTGTTCCACCCGGAGCAGCTTATCTCAGGAAAGGAAGACGCCGCGAATAACTACGCCCGTGGACACTACACCATCGGAAAGGAAATCGTCGATCTTGTATTAGATCGAATTCGCAAGTTGGCCGACCAATGCACAGGCCTTCAAGGTTTCCTCATCTTCCACTCCTTCGGAGGTGGCACCGGCTCCGGATTTACATCTCTTCTCATGGAACGTCTTTCCGTCGACTATGGAAAGAAATCGAAGCTCGAATTCGCCATTTATCCTGCCCCGCAAGTCTCCACAGCAGTTGTCGAACCGTACAATTCAATTCTAACCACGCACACCACCCTCGAGCATTCCGATTGCGCATTCATGGTGGACAACGAAGCTATTTACGACATATGCCGTCGCAATTTGGACATCGAGAGGCCAACTTACACGAATCTCAATCGTCTCATCGGCCAAATAGTATCATCCATCACAGCTTCTCTGCGATTCGACGGTGCTCTCAACGTCGATCTGACTGAATTCCAGACAAACTTGGTTCCCTATCCGAGGATTCATTTCCCATTGGTGACTTACGCACCAGTCATTTCAGCGGAGAAAGCGTATCACGAGCAACTCTCTGTATCAGAGATTACAAACGCATGTTTCGAGCCAGCCAATCAGATGGTTAAATGCGATCCTCGCCATGGTAAATACATGGCTTGCTGCATGCTCTACAGAGGTGACGTCGTACCGAAAGATGTCAATGCCGCGATCGCAACGATCAAAACTAAACGCACAATTCAATTTGTCGATTGGTGCCCAACTGGTTTTAAAGTCGGTATTAATTATCAACCGCCAACCGTGGTACCGGGCGGTGACCTTGCGAAGGTCCAACGTGCCGTCTGCATGTTATCCAACACCACGGCCATTGCCGAAGCTTGGGCTCGTCTCGATCATAAATTTGACTTGATGTACGCCAAACGAGCATTCGTTCATTGGTACGTTGGAGAAGGTATGGAGGAAGGAGAATTCTCCGAGGCTCGTGAAGATCTCGCCGCTCTTGAGAAGGACTACGAGGAGGTCGGCATGGACTCCGTCGAGGGCGAGGGAGAGGGAGCCGAAGAATATTAAATGATTATTACCTTCTTGATACATGTTTTGCAATAAAGTATGTGATTGATTCATACCTGAAACAACGCCCTTGTTTATTTAGCCACTTGCGCCGGCAAAAAATTTACTGCCGCGTGTACCAGAACGGTCCACTGTAACTCGTTAGGAGGCGTCGCGCACTGTTCGATGCTTCAGAGAAATCGGAAAAAGATTTACATTCTAAACTAATTTATTTTCGACCTAGGACTTTTAATAGTTTTTTGAAGGGTATATAGAGCATCCATCGATTGACAATGAAATTACACAAATATAAATAGTAAATTTTTTTATACCTCACTTGCGCTGGAAAGACTTGCATATCACGTCGTTGGCGATTCTGCGACAAAAGCATTACATGTGTGGCACGTCTTTCCAGCGCAAGTGGTTAATACGTTGAATGCCACCCGTATTTCGCTAATTTCACTGTTTCTACTGAAGTGAGATTTTTTCTATTAAAACCGTATCTTTATAGAGAAAAAGTGTTAAAGATAACAATAGTTGTATATTAGGCAGTACTTTAGTTTTTAATAGCAGCAGTTAAATATTGAATATAGCAACGAATTCGTGAATTCTATCGTTTTAAAGTCGTAAGAAATTTCATTGAATTGAGTAGAATTTCGATGATTATGGAAATAACACTCCTTTTAATATTCAGACGGAAAGTATCTTTTTGGGGAAGGTACGAATCGAATTGCGTTCGACGATACGATTGCTGACTTCATTCATGATTTTATTCCATTTGTACATAAATCGAGGCGATACAAAATGAGCAGTTTTACATTCTTTTAGATTGGGACTCTCTTATAATCGGCATACAATAAATTTTGACGATCTCGTTGAATTAGTCGAATTATCGAGATAAAGAAAATGCGCTTGAGTATTTTACTTCGAATTCTTTTAATATCGTTCGTATTGCAATTTAGACTTTTTTTAATACGAAGAAATTAGAGCAGTTCCGTTTGGAGTGATATAAATATATTTATATTTGACATAGCTACTTCACACAAAGTTTATATACACATTTACATACGCATAAATATTTATCGCATAATACATTCAGTTGGAGAAATGAGAATTTAGGGGGCAACACTCAATTTCGTTTGCATACTATTTATCTGGCACATTTGCACGAGTATAAAACATCACTTGAAATGAAAATAAATATATAATACAAATTTTTCTATACAGAGTATTTCGTAATTCACAATACAACGGAGGAGATACTAATTTCTCGTGAAAAATAGATAAGTAGAATTAATACAAAAAAAAACATTCTTCAAAATCACTTTTTCAAATTAATCTTCAACTAAATATCAAAAACAATTTAAGAAATAACTTATTCATTTCGATCGTTAAATGAGTCGCTCAGAAGCCAATGCGGTTAGGTCGATTTTTTTTATATTTTCAAATTTTTGTAAATTTTAATAGAATAAACTTCATTCTATTAAATTTTACAAAAATGAGGAAATATCAAAAAAATTGACTTAACCGCATTGGCTTCTGGGCGACTTAAATATTAGATAAACAAATTAGCCGCAATATCTGTAACTAGAAATACGAGCATAAAAAATATTAAATTAGAATACGATGAAATACATGTGAAACTTTTTTGAACGTGAAATATACCAAAAAAATCGAAAGCTTTTATAGGAACAATTTATTTCATAATTTTGATATTATCTTATCAAGAGGTAATTATATTCTCGATTGCAAATTGCGAAATACTCTGTATACGCAAGAGAAACGCGCATGTATCGTTACACATGTGCAAAATATACAATTATCGACAAATGTATGAAGAGACAAATCAGGATGTAGAATTTCAAGCGAATCATCCCCTTTGAAGATAACTTTTACCGTGTATTCAAATAAGTAACATTTATGCCGAATGATGTAACAAAAACAATGAATTCCTGGAGTGTTCGAGTTCGATTTTTTTCCTTAATTCCATTAGTTTACATGTAATTAATCTCATATTGTTCACAATCATTGTAGAAGTCTTCGTCATCCGATTCGTATTCCGGATAAAACTGATCATCGTCGTCGTCCTCGTCCGGCGTCAGTCCGTGATACAACATATTGAAACAATTGGATTCTGGATTACGGAAGTGCTCGTACGGGGAATCGCGCCTTAATATCGTGCTGCATAACCAGCAGAAGAACGTGTTGCATCGCCAGCATGTCATTTTGTTACATCCGTCGGATTTCTGCGAAATGAATTACGTATTCGAAGATGCGATTCGAAGCTTTGCGATAAGATGAGAGCAAATAACGTAAATTCTAAATACCTCAATGGCAGTTTTACATTGAGGGCATTTTTGACTATTGGTCTTAATCCAATTTTCGGACATTGTATTCTCCACTAGCATTTGTAGTTGCTTTTTACCGTAACGCTGCTCCATTTGAATCTTCTTATCGTTAGAAGCCTCTTGATATTCAGCTACCAGCTTTTGCTTCTCGTCTGCGGTTCGGGAATTCAATTGTAATTATTATTTCTTGAGGATGATACGGTTTATGCATAACATACGGAGGAACGATTGTACGTATCTACAGTGTGTTACGTTTAATAGACTTTTGAACAATGGAAATAATTGTATAGGAATAGTGTACAATTATAAGTACTTACCGGAGCTGACTTTGCATGGTTCTATTCCATGGTAAACCATTTTACAATAAATACAAAATGCGTACTGGCAAACAGGACAATTTGCCATTTGCTCGTTCGGTTCGTGACTTACTGGATATTGACAATTGCGTCTTGGACAATAAATTATATCCAACATAGTATCTAACGTGGCACTTAACAATATCGAATCGTACTTAGTAAATAGTTCTGAACTTACTAGATCTTTCACCTAAAATTATGAGAATAAAAATAGCGTGTGGATGTAGAAGAATAGAATTTCAATAATAGATTACCTGGGCAGGAGTTGCTTCGGAAGTACACTTTTCTTCTGGACAACAAATATTTTGTACATTACCTTCTTTGATTCTCACTTCGAGGTAACCGGAGATACATTCCTTACAGAACACATGAGAGCATGGTAAAAATTGTATAGAATGTTCCCCTGACTTATCTGCAAAGCAGATTTTACATGTATAAAAGTTCTTCTTAAACTCAATTTGATTGCGTTTTTCATTATAATCAATTAACATTTGAACAGGATTTCTTCCGATCGGGCAGTCCGAAATGGCTCTCTCGTCGTAATACTTCTGCACGAAAGACTTATCATTTTCTTTCTTGCCCTTTGCACCTTTATTTGTAGATTCTTTACCCAAGTTATCCGTCATGCTGTTTCTCTGAGTATTTTGAGCCTTTTCGATGGCCTTCTTGTATCGTGTATAAGCATAGTCCATCTTAAGGTTTCTCTGAATGTTCAAAAATTCTAACGTCTCGTCCCGCAAAAATGCCACCCATACGAATAGAATTTCTTGGCCGCGGTTCTCCTCCCATAATTTGTCTAGTTTCTTGCATATCTTAGCCAACAACGATTGATACAGCCAGGAGGAATATAACGTAAATTTAGGTGGCGACGTAGAAGGATAGTCTTTCGGTAATACTACGTACAACGACAAAGGTGGTAAATGGGACACTTGGACTCTTTGTTGATTTTCATCTGTACATCTAGTATCTTTGTAAGTTACATAGTAACCTTCTGGAAGATTAATAAATATCTTAAAAGTACATTGATAACAACAATTCTCCTCGCGATACGAAAATTCCTCTTCGTTGTAGATATTCTCCAATGCAATAATCTCGTCTTTCTGCTTTTCCTCGTCCATTTGGTTACAATTATGCGGCTACGACTGGAAGAACAAGATTTCGATCCTCGGGATTCCTTAACGTTACTGTAAAATCAATGAAACATCATATTTCACCGTGAACACGAAGCCGCCTGATTGATCTTTACTACAAATTTCCAACGTAAACTCATCTCTCTCTATTGTTTTTACCTATAAGTAACGATACATTTCGTGTTTGACAGCTTTAGGTTAACCGTGATTTTTCGAATTCATAAAGCCCCAATATTTATACTCTTTCCGCTCGAGATTCGTGTAGAGCGTGATCGATAATACGTACGAATAACGAGGGAATTTAACGAAACGTATGAAACCGGGTTAAACATCAATAATACATTCGAAGAATAATCAATGTCGTAAAATCGCGTAACGAAATTCCTCTCCGCTCTTCGATTCACACTTCGTAAAAACTGCACGTACACAAACACGATCTCTGACAATGGCACTATTTCCTCGAAAACAATCCCATTCGTCGTAATGAATCGGACGACAATTTTCAAAATCCCCAACCTTAGAATTCCATGGAATTCGTTTAAATCTCAATATATCGAAAAGGAACGTTTCATCGTATGATAAAATATGGTAGCATAGATAAGTATGATGTATGAATATTCAAATATGACGCAAAGAAGTTACTTTATATCCTCATTCTGTTCCCTCCGAAAATGATGTATTGGGTGCACAGCGAAAGTTCTTATTTTCCAACCTGATAGTTCGATTTCGTACCTGATATATAGTTACTATCGTTCCACAAGCATAGCGCGATGTTTAATATCATGAAAGAATCGTATACGTCAATGTTAAAACATGATTCCTAGACGTTCACGAGTAAATACCCCGTCGTTACAGTTGTATTATCTGCGCTAGGAATGATGTATAATGATTAGATATCTGTGTACGGCCACGTCGATTGTTCGTGTATGTGATTTGTTTTATACTTTTGTATCATCCTGTTAAAAATGAAACTCGACGATAATACGTGGAAATGTGTTTTCCCGTTAATTGTCAATTTTACGATGTCGGTCGGTGCGTATTTTTTAACCGTACGTTTGATTCCGAGGATAAAGGGGATGTTCATCAAAGCTAACCTTTACGGTGTCGATATGAATAAAGTTAACGGTGAAAAAGTGTAAGTAAAGTTTCAGAAGCCTCGTAATCGTTTATTCAATTGTTATTGAACGATCGTCGGACCAAATACAGGTAAAAACATACATCGAAGTTTGTACTTTCAGGCCGGAGGCAATGGGGGTTGTTACCGGTTGTGTTTTTCTCATAACACTCTTTTTATTTATTCCTATACCGTTCACAGACTATATATTTGACAATGCAAACTTTCCGCACAATGAGGTACATATATACGTAAATATAAATGATTTATATAATATTGGTTGTATGTAAATATATAGATTTATGGTATACAAAATCGACGTATATGAATAATTTGATTTTTATAAATATCCGCAAAGTACTTTCGTTATGGAAGCTCCAATTACATAAATTGTGTATGTTATACAGTCTCGCGAACACAAAGGCAGATAAAAGTTTAAATAACAATTGCAGTTTGTGGAATTTTTGGCTGCCTTGCTTTCCATCTGTTGTATGCTACTTTTGGGTTTCGCCGATGACGTTTTGGATCTTCGGTGGCGGCACAAATTACTTTTACCGACCATCGCTTCTCTGCCGCTCTTGATGGTATATTACGTTAACTTTAATTCTACTCTGATCATTGTGCCTAAACCTTTGAGGCCTTGGTTCGGTTTCTCGGTGGACCTATGGATATTCTATTACGTATACATGGGAATGCTAGCTGTATTTTGTACAAACGCTATAAATATATTAGCTGGTATAAACGGCTTGGAAGTCGGACAGAGCTTAGTGATCTCCGTCAGCGTATTAATTTTTAACATAGTAGAATTATCCGGAGATCTTTGGAAAGCGCATCAATTCTCATTATACTTCATGCTGCCATATACAGCTACGTCTCTCGGCTTGCTGAAATTTAATCGGTGAGTTATACGCCAAAATCTATATTACAAAGTGAGATAAGTTTCTTTTTCGCATGAATATTCAATTCTCTTAAGAGTATCGTTTAATAGAGATGAAAAGGGAAAGACTGTAAGTGTGTATGTATATGTACATATAAATTAGAAGAAAAATATAAGTTGCTGTTTTTTGTTTTTTATGTTATATGTATGTATAAATCATTTAACATTCACATTTTAGTCAACATATTATTTTGGTATATAAATTCAATACAATATCGTATAGTGTACATTGATTACTGAGTATGAGTTAATATCACAGTCGGGTGTGACCAGTACGTCAATAATAGTCTAACTTAGCGTAAAAATTCTCTACCAGCCAGTCGTATTTCCACGTATTATTGAGTATTGTTTCAGGCGCAAAGTAGAGATCTCGAGACTTTGAGACCCTTAGGAGACTAGTTTTACCATCTAACCACAATCCGCTCCCTATTAGGTCTTCGATAAATGGTACATCGACCGTTTTCTCTATATGAATTTCTTTGGATTTAATCTTATTACATAGGCCAATTATGATATTCGCAGGAGCTTGACATAAATAACAATACCATCCTCCGTAATGATTTAAATCCCCTATTACTAAAGCTAGACTATCTCTTTCGCTCGTATCGCCGCTCAATTGTTGTTGCAATACTATGGAACTCGATTGATAAGCTTCACGCATAAGTCCGAACGTACATGCGCCGATCATTATCGTTGTCTTTAGTGGATGTTGCCAGAAGAATCCGTAAACGGACCATCTTAATCTAAAACCAATAGGTTGCGGCCATCCGTTGTACACTTTGAGGAACATTAATGCCCTAGAGTTTAATATTTGTTCTGCGTCGGTTATTACATAAATATCGTCGTCCCTTATATTCTGCACCACAGTCTTTATCTTTTCCCAAATGTATTTAGACACTACCCTTATCGGTTTACGCGACTTCGCTGATAAATTGATATATAAAATTTTCTTCTGTTCCCGCTGTAATAATCCTTTAAATAGTTTATGATGAAAATTATCTTCCGTGTTGCTAAGATCACAGATTACAAAGAGATCTACAACGTCGTACAGTTCCTCTACGATCACTTCCGCGATTGCCGAGCTATATTCGTTCAAAAAGAATGTGTAAATAATCCGCCTAGCTATTTTACGATGTTTCAGTTTAATGTTTTGCTTCGATGCCATGATCGCCCTCCAGACAACTTCCGGTTGTCCACAGTCCGAGCCGTGCCATCCTTGATTGCAAATGCATTTTTTCAAATCTTCCCCGTTTTTCATTTTATGGTTGTCCACTCCATATTTCCAGCATATGGTGCGATTGTATATTTCAAATAACCTAGAAGTCTTAATATCTTTTAGTGTCACCTCTCCATTGATTGTCTGGTAGATGGGAAACCTTTTATTGTTTATTTGTCGAATTTGAGATTCCTATGACATTAATGGGAAGAACCATGAATTTTAATACCGAAGGTTTCTCTATCGGCGGTTAACTTTTACAAATGGGAATAGAGACTTTACCTGCGATTCTTCATACTTCACGAAACTGACCGAGTTACGGGTCGCTGATATAGTTAATTCAGACGGCGGGGTTGTAGCAACATAAATCATAACGATAAGAACTTGCAATACTAATAACGTATAAAGCAAAGCCAGCTTCCCATCTAAACGGGTCTGCATGGCACTATTCTTTCTTCAAATTGATTAAATTTTCATTTTAGGCTTCAGCTTAAGAACTTCGCTTCGATCGTATCATTTTTGTAGAGATTATGGTCCACCGAAAAGCATCTATAATATAATGATAATAAGATACATACTTGATAAAGTAACCACTTTATTTCTCTCCATCTTATAATCGATAACTTTATAAAACAATTCGTATAATTTCTACAATTTATCTTAACGATATCCTCATAATCAACAGATACGTTATACTCATTGTTCGAAAGAGAAGGAAACTTCTTAAGTAAACACGATAAGGAAACCGTTCCGGTATACCGACAACATTCTACGGTGTCATTGACACGATTCTTACGTAATTGAAAATCAGACTTACAATGCAGTCTGATGACGATGTTAATGCCTTTGTATCGTGACGTTTAAATCGTGACGTCACTGCTCCCCGACGTGCCATTTAATTTCAAATAAATCCCGATCACTCTCAACGTCAACGATTTTCACTGAGCGAATAGACACTCTCCGTTCGATCTTCTACCATCGGAAGGATCACCCGCCGCATAATGCCTCATATTTCTATACCCGGCAACGAGCACGCCCTTCCATTCGAAGATATCCCGCGGCTCCACCGAACCTCCTTCGCTTCGTTCGACCTCCTTCTGAGCGGCGTAACGAGTTGAAAAACCACGCCCAATTCTCCTCTACGCAGGTCCCTTTTCACCGTGCTCCCCGTCAAGCGCGGTTGCAACTTCTCCAGAAGCGCACGCGTGTTATACCACGCAGCTAATTAATTATTTGTATACAGCCAGTTCCAAAATTCGGATGGCAACGGACGACCGAGTTGATTCTTCGATGGAAAACCGAAGTTCTGGATTTTCAACTGTTACACGTTTTATCGTTGAAATTTTCTTTATTAAATATTAGACTTTTCTGCTTTAGATGATCGTTACATATTAATAAATGAATGTTATTCTAGGTCGCTATTAGTTTCTCTGTTTATACTATCTGTCTTTAAATTGTGAAGATGTGAATTCAAATGTTACTTTAAATTTGAAATAACCTTTAGACGGTTGTTAGATATTAATAAAGAAATATTATTCCAGGTCATTATTAGACTTTTTATTTGTGCTATTTGTTTCTTCAACTTTCTATGCATCTGAGGACGAGATTTCTTATTTCTGCGAATGCTCCATAAAATTTTATATTCCGATCGTGCGACGTTTGTTCCGTCAAATTGGAGATATTTTCGTACAATGGAATCGTTTTACCGTGCAATCGAAGCTAAAAGGTTTATGTATTGAGTAAAATGCGATTAAGGTCAATAATTTCAGAAAATTGTGCTTGGTATATACCTGAGGCTTACTTACACCAGGGTGTACAGTTAGTACGATACTAGTACCTGCAGACAAGAGGTGATTTACGATGGGATTTCGATTATTCAAAGAAACGACTATTCAAACGGTTCGATTACTCGAACAGGCTGCTCGGAGGTTCGATTACCTGAACAGGTAGTTGGATGGTTCAATTATCTGAGCACTAGAATGAGTTGCTCAGAAACCAATACCGTTAAGTCTATTTCATGATATTTTCTAATCTTTGTAAATTTTAGCACTTTGCACTCCGAATTATTTTACTAACTTTCATCAGATAAGCAAATATAATTTCGGAAAATTGTCTACCGTTGATTATTCATTTTTACTTAATACTAGGAAGACTTGTAGGTATCGCGGGATATTTATGTAAAGACGCAAAATTATTGTTGATTTCGAAAAGTCGATCATTAGCTCGACATAGGTTTGCGAAGGGTTAATGGAATAAACTTCATTCTATTCAAATTTACAAAAATCAGAAAATAATAAAAAATGGACTTAACCGCTTGGCTTTTGAGCGATTCAGCTATTTAGAGGTTTTAATATACAACTCGATCATCCACAATTCTTCGTATCTACCTGCGTAAAACGTAAAAACTAATAAAATTACAATATTTCTTTTCATTTACATACAATAAATTATACTAATTAAGAATATTCCTATGAGTTGTCGAAGCTTTAGCGCGGTAATGAAAAACAATCACTGTCGCAAGGTCTTATTTGATATTTATATTTTTTATAGAAATTACGGGGTTAATTAATATTTCAATAGCGAAATAGTACTTCAATGCAGGGCGAGTTCAGCTTCGCAGCTGTATTCGATCTGCGTCCAAGCTTTCTTGCGCGACTATCAGTTTAAACGGTCAAAACCACGTGGGTCGCCGGTGACTCATCCAGCAAAACATGCCATGAATGTTTGCCATGTATACCATACATACCTATTGGAATGTAAATGTTTTACCATAGAATGTACTATTATTCGAGTAGCTGGAAAACGTGAAACGAATTTGCAAAATGCTAAGCAATCTTTTGTTTCACGGTGAAAAGTGTGAGACACCTTTATCATGCGTTATTTCACTGTTCTATGACTTGCTTATTTGAGGGTGCTTGGATGACTGAGAAAATTTTCGATTTTCTTTCCTTTCATGTTCTTGCTCACGTATCGGTATTTTATAATATTTCTATTTTAAAAATAATATAATTGCTGTTGCTCTTTTAACAATTTCTTTTTAACGCTGAGTCGGATTGAATTACAGAAGTTAATTGGATTTTTTCCTTTGATATTTAGACACTGATGACTGTTTATTGCTTTTAAGACCTTATGTTGAATTATAAAAATAAAAAATAAATATGCATTCACGTATTACAGGTTTAGAATCATTAAGAATTTCTTACTTCGAATTATTGGCAAACTGATTCGAAAGTAACGCGTGAGAAAATTATATTCCAAAATTTCGACGAAGAATCAATTTTCTACGTATTTATTATGATTTTTAGATCACCCCGTATAGATACTGTATATATCATTAAGGTGATATTTAATTTTCTGAGTAAATTAGAATTATCAAATTAAATGGTAATTATTTAATTCATTTTATACGCACACTTTCGTCGTTGAAATGTTCGTACATAAAGTTATTATTATTGGCAGCTAATAAAAATGTTGATACCGAATTGAACAATAGAACAATACACACTTACAGGAGCAACTTACGAAAATTGTATAATTATGTGAACGTATTAATTTTACATATTAATTAAAACGTATTAATTAACACATATTTATTTTCAAATACAACGCATATAATTAGGTTACTAAAGTATGCTAAATATTAACAAATACAAATATTCGAATAACGTCGATATTTTACGTTAACATATATTACGCATAAGGATTGTGAATTTTGAAAATTCCAAAAATTGACGAGACATTTCGAAACTTTCGGAAAATCTCATGCTGCATCTGCCCTTTCTTGGCATCGATATATTTAACACTCCCCGGAATCGCGTCGTCTCCAGGCAGCAATTCTAATTTTAGTCTGCTCTTTTAATTGTCCCAAAGTATTTTCACTACTTCATACATTATTTCAAATATACTTCAACGTTTTCCACAGAATTAAATATTCATGCAATTACGGAAACATATTTTAACACTAATCGAAATCATTGATTCTTACTCTGTTTGAAAAACTTCTCATCGCAAACTTATCTTCTTTTTTTTTTAAATTCTCTAAATTCATCTTGCAAAACATAAGCGACTAAATTAACCAATTTCCTTCCCCTTTTCATTTATTTCCTACTAAAACATTTCAGTTTTTAACACTAGATTTACCAAGGTAGTTCAAATTTGAAAATTCTGAATTTTTTATGAATATTTTTGAAACTTCTAACTGTTTCTTCTTCAGTTTTGAACGTATGCAGGCAATTAAATCAATTAGGATTTTTTTCTTCATCGTTACTTTTCTTTTAACATATTCGGTATTTTTAACCCCCTGCCTTAAGATTTCTTTTCTAAAATCAAAATTTCTCACTAATTTCTGATATACCGTATGATTTAACGCAATATTAATATAAAAGAAATAATTTGATCGTCTCGTGACCGACTGACATTTTCAATTTGGTAGTTCTTAGAAAATTTCAAAATTACCGCGTCACGAGTCACTCATTATTGTAGGTCAAGGGGTCAAACATAATCGTATTAATTATCGGTAGATCTAGTGTTAAAGAACCTCTTTTTTCAAAATTCAATATATAACCTAACCTACATATTTTTCTCTGTATATTTTTGCATATTTATACAACTAGTTATTTCGTAATTTCATCGATTTACGGATATGTACGAGGAAAGATAAAATATTTTTATTCAAGGTATCCATCCCAGGTATTCGTGGGCGATACGTTTTGCTATCTGTCGGGAATGACGTTCGCCGTTGTCGGCATCATTGGTCACTTTAGCAAAACGACTCTGCTTTTCTTCATACCGCAGATAATTAACTTCTTGTACAGCGTGCCCCAATTATTCCATTTTGTCCCGTGCCCGAGGCACAGATTGCCAAAGTGAGTTCTCGAATAAACGTTCGTCCTATTTGAACGTAAATTAATAATGTTTAAGCGCGCTCTTTTTTTCACAGGTATAACAGAAGTACAGACAAACTGGAAATTAGTTGTACAGTATTTAAGGAAACGGATCTCAATATTTTAGGTAGGTGATTTAAGGGAAAATCAGGAAGTGTGTTCCTTGTTTCTGGACTTGTCTTTTGTAACACAGTGGTTCTCTAAGGCAGTGACGGGCAAAGAACATCCCGCCATCGATTTTAACCCTTTGCCCTACAATTTCTTTTTTTTATCGAATGCGAAATAACTCAGAATTAATTGTTGGAATAATAATTTATCACTGATTTCCGATATACCGTGAAACCTATCGTAATTTTTATAGCATAGAAATAAGTTCAGCGTATCCTGACCCACTGATATTTTGAATTGAATAGTTTTGGAAAACTTCAAAATTTCATATTTCATTTACCGCGTTACGAGTGCCACACGTCAATCTTTTAAAAAAAGATGGTATCGGGGTTAATTCCGTTCTTTGTATATGCAAAATTAATTTACAGTAATATTCTTGTCTAAAATGAATGGTTCTCGAGTTATTATTTTTTTCCACCTAGAAGATCGATTCGTTCCACTGTGCGTGGGCCAGATGAGACCCGCTTAGAAGTTTATCTGGCCCGCCGCAGATTTTAAAATAATAATCAGATTATGAGGAACTTTTAAAAATGCAGTCGCGGCTTCATTCATCGTATTGATGTTAAACAATTTCGAAAATAATATTTGTTCGCGTCCTTATAAAGTTTTATAATAAATTATATTAGGTCGCCAACATTTTTTCTTTTCTTTCGCGGCGAAAGGGTTACTTATTGTTAGCTGAAATTTTGGGCGGATTCGGGCAAAGCAGATGCACCCATCCCATTGAACGTACATTCGATGACTTAGATTTGCCATATTCCGAATAAATAATTGTCAAAAAATGTTTTGGTCCGCATGCAATCTAAAAAATTGGCGATATTTATATTTCAGTCGCCCCATGACATTACCGTAATATTGTTAATTAGCAAAAATGAAATTCGTCCTGCAAAATATTGAGAATTCGAGAAATATTAAGCCGAAATAGATAAATTCTATTACAACGTAATTTCTCTAGTAATTCTATCAAAACACATTATAATTATATTTTCGTCCGTTCATATCAATATTTATTAACGAAAACGAAACTTTCCTTTGTAAATTTCCAAATAATTTTACTCTGCGTTAATTCTTCAATATTTTATTTCTAACAATACTGCCTTGACTATTTTGTATGTCTACATACTTCATCCGATAGCAATAACGTTAAATAACAATTTCGATCCTAGGTAAATTGTTAACACGGATATTAAGAACGCTAAAATTAGTGAAGTGGCAAGAAAGCAAGAACGGCGTTGTAACTTGCAACAATTTGACTCTGATCAACTTCGTCCTCATCAAAACTGGTCCAGTAAAGGAATCAACTCTAACGCTGATCTTGCTGTTGATTCAGGTGTTCGTCATTCTTCTTCGGTAAATATACGTACAATACATTTCTCCCTCACTAACGAAATATTCCCATTGTTTCAGATTCTCTGTAGCGTGCTGGCATTTGTTATAAGATATCCTCTTGCTTCAGTCTTCTACGATGTTTAACAAGGCACAATATATTTACGACATTGGCTAGTCAGTTATTAGGAAACGAAGATAAACATGCTGTATGCAATGGAATTTACTTAGGCGTGTTGATTATCACGTTCAATCCAGCGCATTTTCTCATCTTCTGCATGACGGGTTGGCGCGGTGGTCATAAGTTATTTATTCTTCTGGCGGCAGTTATTCGCTTGCTTTTATTTACGTTGTCAGTGAATTTTCCGTTTACTTTATCACAAGCAATGCAATGTCATGAGTTCCGGTTTAGTTGAATATAATTTTCCGAATACAGTAGACTCTCGTATAACGCGAGTTCCGACAACGCAAATTCCTATGATACGACAAAGATATTGCGACTACTGTTTTCATATAACGCGATTCTGCGCACAACACGCCAAATAACAAAACACTGGAATTCTTTATGAAAGCACAGCTTGTGAGCCACCGGTGCTTCACGCCGTCAGGTAAAAGAACCTAGGTGAAGGTACAGCTTGCGGGCCACCAGTGGTTAACGCTGTTAGGTAAAAGTACAGCTTACGGGCCACCAGTAGTTCACACTGTCAGATAGAAGTATAGCTTGTGAACCACCGGTGGCCCACGCCAGGTTGAACGTGTTAACACGATAAGCGCGGTGTCAGTCCATGGGGACTGACAGTGAACTTTCCGTTTAGGCAGCCTTAGTCCGTTGGGACTGACTGAACTTTCCGTTTAGGCAGCGATAGTCCGTCGGGACTGACAGTGAACTTTCCGTTTAGGCAGCGTCGTTCTCCAAAAATTTTCTTTGATTTCTTAGAACATAAACAAGGCATTCGTAACAGTTTTAAAAGAAGTTTGAAACCTCTGTAACTTTCTATGCTATTTTACTGTCTTTGAATGGGCTGCTATACGCATTTATTTGTGCGCCGCCTGAACGGAAAGCAGAGACGAAATACGCTCAACGTGCTAATAATGTTATTAATGTGTATAAAACTGTTTCGTTTACAAACGTTTACACGGATTCGTAATTCTCGATTGTATATTTATTACTAATGTCGTCATACATCATTCAATGAGCAATGTGAGAAAACGTAAACATGGTAGGTAAGTTTGATACGTAAGAAATGAAAATGTTCCTCTGCAGATTCTAACTTTGCAATCTGCATTAATGCGTAACTGGAATCGAATTGTAATCGATATTCTCACTGGATCATTCTTTACGTAGAAATTCGTCACAACGAGGTAAACGATAATAATTCTGCACGATAAAAAAAGAAATAGTGACATGATGAAAGAAACAATTTTTATATAATTTTATATATATATAAAAAAGCAATACAAAATTAATGAACTTGAACATTGAACTTCCATGATTTTAGAAGGGTTCTTACGACAGTTCTGCGTGAAACATGATTCTTGTAATCTCAAATTAGCTGAATGATTAGAGAAGATAATTATTATGTAATCTCTATAGATATAATTAACACGGTGCTCTATAACGTATACGAATTAAAAAAAGTCGTACGAGCAGAACTTCGATAGAGAATTATCAAACTTAAGATAATGATGTGGCGAAATGGAACGTATTACATGATTTTTAATAATTAAAATCAACAATAGGCGCTAATCGTCATTATAAACGTTGCGCATTTTCAAAATAATCAATCGTCTTCAAATTCCATTTACATGATATATATTGTTTAAAATAATAGATAAATGCAATTCGGAAACATAATTAAATAGCGTTTACGTGTAGAAACATCTTGAAGAAAATTAATTACAAAAGGAACAATTAGAACATCTGAGAACGTGCGTCCATTGGCTGCGTAATTAAGGCCTCGTAAAGTAGTTTCATTATGTACGTTCAATTCGTAATATTAAAAACGGATCACTTAATATTTCGATAAAACCAGACTAGTAATTTACATAAAGTAACAAATTGTATATATCTATAGGTTGCATCTACATGCAAGAATGCTTTGCGTGTATAATTTCCATGGAATTTCGATTAAAATCCTGTAGAAAATTATTTTAGTGGGTCGTATTGTACATATAAAACTTCATTCGTTAATTCTGGTAACCATGTAGACTTCTCGTTTTTATTCTATGCTTGACTCTGATCGACGCGATGGTACGAAAACGTTTACGAAACATTTTGTAAGTTCAACATCATGTCCGGGCCGAATCTATCTTTTATTGTGAGCTGTGTCTTTGCAGCATCTCTAAGGCTGAAGATGTGTGTGAGTTCCATAACGGTTCGACCTAACGCCAACGCTTTATCAAATAATTGTATCGCTTCCTTCAGGTTGCCTCTGCGAAGAATGAAATGTGATTAGTTTCTACGTGGAACCACGTAGCATAAGAATAATCTAGAAAATCTTATTTTAAACAAAACTTTAACACGTTCATGCCGGCGCTGTCATTCGTATTTCCCGCCACACTGCGGCTGTATTAACGCTAGATCTACGGAAGCTGACAAATCAACGAGTTTCTGACTTTAAATTCTAATATTTACGAATTTTCTAATGCATTCATTATTTAAATATCGGAATTGAAAGGGTAAAATCCTGCTGACTATATAACTACTTGTGTCTTTAAGGTATCTGAATTGTGATTTAATATTTCGATAAAACCAGACTAGTAATTAAATTCAATAAAATTTCGTATGATTTTTAAATTGTAATATTTACGAATTTTCTAATGTATTCATTATTTAAATATTGGCATTGCAAGGGTAAAGTCCTACTGACTATATAACTGCTTGTGTCTTTAAGGTATCTGAATTGTGATTTGATTTTATGAAGATGTTAATTTAGTAGAAAAAGTTTCACTTTTGTAAAAATGGTGAAACTAGCGAAATATCGGTGGCATTCAACGTGTTAAATTAGCAAAATAAAAATCGATCAGTGATTCTTGATGCATTATATAATTTAACGTTAATAATATTATAGAAGTAACTTTATCGTGTCGCGTCTCACTTATATTGTTAATTTCATAGATTTTGCAAAACTTGAAAATTCCCTATCCAATTGACCGCATCACGAGAGTCGCTCGTTATCGTACGGCAAGGGGTCAAGAGCGCTTTGCTTATCATACGGTTTCGAGTTAAAGTGAAACATGAAATTTCAATTGTTCGAAACGTTTTGAAAAACCGCATAGAAATGAATAAACAATTACTAATGATTAACGATACGGCGATATTTTTCTACTTACTAAGCGAATTCAACGAACTACATACGCAGTGGATACACGCTGTGCGATGTGATATTAGAGTGTGACCCACCAATGGTACAACCCGGCGTAAACGTGTTAAGAATATGAGTAAACCTACCTCTGAACTTCGATCGTTCCTAATGTTTCATACCCGTATTCACATTTATCGTCCAATTCCAGAGCTTTGTTGATGAATTCAGTGCCTTTATCGATATCAGCGTTCCACTGTAGCTGAAGCAAACCTCTATGTACATAGACCGTAGCATTGCTCGGATCTTTTTCGATAGCTTTGGCGAAAAAGGTATCGGCTTTTTGATACTCTTGCGTGTCTGCCAACATCTGTAATATTACGGAATACAGTGTGGATATTTTTTCTCGTAGAAATAATTATTGTACAGTGATTCGTAAAATGTAATATCGATTAATTTAAGTCTTATTACCTGCGCATATAAAGTGTAACATTCGGAACAATCCGGGAACTTCTCAAAAGCCTTTTCAAAATCTTTCATGGCATTCGTTATTAATCCCATGTCTCTTTGGGTCACGCCAAACCGGTAATCTGCGTAACATTTTTGCACGTATGCTATTCCAAAATTGGGATTTAGATCGACAGCCTTTTTAAAGTCATCTTTAGCCTCGTCTATTTTTTCCATGAGCAAGTTTACCTATGATCGCATTACATTGTAAGATAAAACAAATTTTCATCGGATAATACGTCAAATAAGAAATATCGATCGTATTGGTAGTCGAGGAATTCGAAATACTTTATACCTGTGCTCTATGATGATAAATATCACCACATTCAGGATCGAGTTTAGTTGCCAACTCAAAGTCGCAGAAACTTTTCTCTGGACTTTCCAATTGCATAAACAAAGTAGCCCTCTTTATTAGGGCGTTTACTTTGATCTCCTTCGATGCAGTCTCACTGCTTATGATCGTTTCAAAGTCTTGAATCGCAGCATCGTGCTGTCCCAATAAAAGGGAGAACGTAGCTCGCAGGAGTAATAGCTCCATTTTGTGTGGCAGTGTGTCAGACGGAGAACTATCGATTTCTTCGGTGCATAATGGTATTATGTCGTCATATTTTTCTTCGTTTAAAGCGTGTAAAGCTTTTGCAAAGCCTCTGAAGTTAGAACATTGAAGATAGTAAGTACGAAAATAGATGAAGCAAGTATAAATATATGCGGAGTTAGGCGTAACTGAATGCGATTTTTCAAGTGCCTATATGCGTTTTGACAAGTAAATGATAACTGATTTGATTAGATATAATTGTTGTAGCCGAAATAATAACAATGAGAGTACCAGTATCAATAAACATATCGATATACTTACGGAGATATACTATTGGTATCTCCACTTTGAAGTGCAGTAAAAACGGGATCTTTGTGAAAAGTACTAATGTACATCTTGATGAAGTACTTGCTAGGCATAATTAACTTTTTATTTGCCAGATATTCCATCGCGTGCTGCCTACCTAAAAGAGATTTCTAAGTTCACTTTCAGCTCGGAGTAATTCTAACGTGTAAACAATGAATTACGCTTAACATATTTACCTAATTGCTTTAAAACTCTATCCGCCATTAGTAAAGCGGTTTGATTAGAAAAGCTTTCTAAGATACAAGCAGCAGTTACGTCTTCCAAGGCAGATTCCAAATCATTGCAGTGTTCCATCGCGTGTGCTCTGCGTAATAGTGCTTTCGCATACCTTGGTTTTAGTTCTAATGCTTTCGAACAATCTGCCTTTACTGCACTATATTTTTTCTGAGATGAATTATCCATGTATAATATTATAAAGTATAACAAGTACATAGAATAATGAGTATTATGTTACAAACGGATTATATTACGTGAATATTAAAATGCACACTCACACATACACATTTATTCTTGTAGAAAAAAAATCAGTTAACGTAACGATTACAAATTACTCGTAAACTATTTGTTTCATGTAACTCTTACAGTTAAACGTTACACAATCTAAATTTCTTTTCGAACAGAATGTTCTCCTTCAGCTATTTTGTTCAACGGCTAAAAGTGCCATGCTCATGGACCTGTAGTTTAAAAAACTTTAGTAAATTTTCCTGTTTATGACGATATATATGCAAATGAAGGAAATTAGGCTTTCTTTGAGATAGTTGCAAAGACTTACGGTCCTCAAGCGGTTAACGACTCGTATTGATATTTAAAAACAGTTCGAAGAAATACAAATTCACCCATATAACAAAAAGTTTAAGAGTAATTCAATGTTATTAACACTATGCCATTCGCGTGGTAAATGAAGATTCTTTAGTTTGGCGCCGGCGCTTTTCGAATTTTTCGGGAAACCATAAAACGTCATGTTTTACTAATCACAATAAGTTATAATTCTGTCCTGGAATTTTCACGAAACTTCGAGGATATGTAGCGTATTGCAGTCTGCACAGAATACAAGCGATACTTTACAACAATTTGTATTTGTGAGATAGTTGCGACACCTTTGCTATATATTAGGCAACTGCCTTAAAATTTTCACATGGCACCAACGTGGTGTCACCGGACGGCATAGTGTTAATTTCAGTCAGCATTTGCTTCTTTGTATCTGTATCGTAATGTAGATGAAGAAAAATTGTAGTACCAGTTGTTCGTACGCAGCTGCTCTGTTCTGATAAAAGATGGCGAGAGAATCTTTGTTTTCTTCTGGACAAATCTCAATTGCTTTATTATACTCTGCTATCGCCTCGTCAAATTTTCCCATTTTAAAGTGACTATTTCCGCTGACTTTAAACCTCTGAGCTTTTTCCAAGGGAGTCTGAAATGACAAAATTCTTTAATATTACATAATCAAATGATGTATAACAAAGAAGCACATATTAAATTTAATATAACTTTCCACGGTATATTTAGGTTTATCCTAAAACTTGTAAAATTGAGTTTGTTACATAATCTGTTTCTAAGATAATGTAATAATCTTTACAGATAATACCTGCACTTTGAAACTATAAAAAAGTTTTTGTCAAATATGAATACATAAACTATTCGTTTTCTAAAGTAGTCTTTTAATTTCTACAGTGACAATTCTCATTTCAGTAAGTCCCAAAGCTTCTATGGAATTATCGCAGCAGCCATCAGATTACAGACCTAAGTTTATTCAAATATGTATGAAGCGATAAAAGTCCAATGTATGCCTCACAGATACAGAATACATCTGCAAGTTCGTCGACATTACTTTACGGACACCCAGTATACAAATATAATATTTGACAGTTCGGGTCAAAGTATAATTCTTCCTTCCATATCAGCCGATATCGATAATACTTTTATACAATTTCTCCGTCATATTAAATTCTTTTCTACGCATTATCACTGATGTGTTAACTTTATTACTTAGTATCACTTAGCATTTCGGTCATCCAACATCGCAATCCGCTGCATCGGTGATATCAAAAAGAAAGATAAAAAAGTAGACCACCCAAAAGCCAAAGATCCCTGTATCTTCCGTTCCCTGTAAAGACCAAAAGTCCATTCTCAAAAATGAAGAAACATTTCTAACCTCAGTCTCGAGTGTGTCCTTAGATGATTTCGGCGGACACTCGACGTCGATTGAAATTTGCTTGTCGATCGATGAAGTGCCATTTTCCTTCGTGTTGCTCTTCGATTTACCTCGCGTAGGCTTAGTCGAGGGCTTGGTACTGTTCTTGTAATACATGTAACCAAGCCCCAGAGCAACCGGTGCACCGACGGCCAAAGCAAGTTGCCATTTTGGTAGCGGACTACCGGCCACGCTGCCTGCGCCGCTCGCGCCCGTCATCCTTTCGATATCTTTAGCTGTCCCTTCGTGTCACGAAACTTCTCGCTTTTACCTTCCTCCTCGTATCTCACCGGCACGGAAGAGAACAGTGAGAATCGACGTTGAGCCTACCCACCATGCGGGAAGATCTGGATCACGAGCACTTGCAGACGAATCCCCGTTGAAGCGATTTCTTTAGTACGCATTCTTGCCGTCGCTTGAATTTAGCGCTCGATGCTCTTCTCGATCACGAGGTTAGGGCAGTGGTTCCCAAACTGTGATTCTTGGCGATCTTTTTGAATCCAGATTTTCCCAAGGTGCTTTATGCGAAATTGTAACTACGCTTTGTAAAATAATTAATAATTGTTTTTAGGTAAGAAGGAATAAAACGTATTTTGGATCGCAAAATAAATGCAACCAAGCAAGTTGTATTAATTGGGACGGTATTTTTGAAAGTGGTGTAAGTCCATTTTTGAGAGAAGTTTTTAAGTTAGTTTTGGCTAAATATAGGTGTCTTCTTTTCGCATTTCAAGTGACAAAGTAAGAAGGATGAAGTATCATCGTGATTTCGGCCAGACACTGTTACATGTTATAGGATAGAGGATTTTGTACGAACTCGCAAATATCTCAATATACGAAGAAAGGGATTGTACCAGTTTCAAATGTAGCGGTTCATTTGTAATAATTAATGAGACAGTTGGATATCGCTGTAAACAGTTTATTTGTACAATGTCTACTATAGTTTAAGATAATTACACAAATGAACCGTGATTCACCGAGACTAAACTTTACCCTTGACTCATTACGCAGACTTCCAGCCAACACTCCAAAATTTCTATGCATCCTTTAAAAATCCAACTATTCTTAAAATCATAATAAATATGTGTTCTCAGCGCAGACGCTAAGTTTTTATCAGAAAAAACTGACAAATTCAATTCAGTCATTCGCCAAACAAGACCAGTTATATTTACTTTCTTTTCGATAATGAAACAATGCTTTTCAAAAGGTCTCAAGTAAATCGCTAAACCTTACACTTATCGTGATAAACATTAATTTTTCCAAATTTCCATTTCTAACGTAGATCAATGGGATTTCAATGAAAATACTAATACGTAATAGCGTCGATTCAAAGTTATCATTGCTTTCGAAATCTCTCGCGCCTTTTTTCCGCGCATGCGCGAAACTTTCCCGAAAAGATGGCAACGGTCTGTCAACAGGAACGGAGTTTTGTCTGCTGCTGTATCGTTGACTCGAGTTTTAAAGAGTACATAAACTACGAGACATGTCATGAACAGTACGAAACACGTCGAATAATGCCAAGTGACCGTAAACACCTGTTACATCGCAGACAATTGTAACGGATATATTAATCGCGTTTTCTTGTATCTCGATAAGAGCGTGACGTTTACCAAAATGGCACTACAAGAGGACGAAAACACCTGGTGAGATAAGGAGTTTAGTCATATTTTAAAATAAAGCGTATAATAGTTTCTTCGATAGGCAACAAATAGAAAATGTCTGTTGATATCGTTAACGCGATGCTTTTACAGTTGACACTTCTCCATGCACATTTCACCCATAACTGTACCATATTTCCTTCCTCTGTCGGTTTTGTCAAATGTGTGAAATATTTAGCACACTAAAAATATGTAAATCTAAGATTACCCTACCTTCGCACCATGCGCACATTATCAATATTCCAAATTTCATATTCGTTCGTTCATTCTCAGCATGAGCGTTTGACTGATAACATTTTGGAAGAAGCTAATCGACGTGTAGCTTTAAGTTAATCTATCGACAGATGTTTGTTAATTGCTTTATGCAAAGTAATGTATTATATGGAATCAGCCTATATTTATGGTCATACGCTCAATGTAAACAGTAAAAAACGCTGATGAATATTAAAGCTTCTCATGAAAGAATGATTTCTGAGGGACAGAATGAATTATATAAATTTTAGGCTAAACATCAATGTTAACCTTTTACACTTAGAAGGAAACTCTCAGTCGCAGCTAATGCATTGCGACAGTCCTAATGAAACAAGTCTCCTGATTACAAAGGATTAATTTGTAGTAATACGTTAAATATAGCGGTCTATAATTGCGACCTTGAATACATGAAATCCACAGAAATTGAAAAGATATGATCTCTTAGCTTAGCAAAATTAATTGCAATAGCGCAACTGCTAGAGTTGCGTGCTGCATGTGAAAAGTTAGTGCACAAAGCACCTACAATGTGTTGATACACAAATATTGCCTTATTAGATGGTAGATTACAAAATAATATTTATAGATGTTGTATGTACTAATACTCTAGATAATAATGAAGACATTAATTGAAATTGTTAATTAAATTAGGGTTCTGGAGCTAGAGGCGGCACTTCTTGATACCGAGTCACCTTCCGCGTCCGATATATATGCTATTTGCAAAGGTCAGGCAGTTCCTACGTATTTAAGGGCCGATGTTTGGCAAGCTTGTTTAGACGTCGCCGAGAGAGGGGATCAATTAAATCACTTTAATGAAGTTTTTGATTTACCCGAGCAAAATATTATTCGCGATGACTGCCAACAATTAGTAGGTGAGTTAATAGGTTGCATTAGCAGAAACGTAAACTGTTCCGATCGTGTTGCACAATCAGTTGAATTGTTATCTTTATGAGAAGGAAACGATATAAGCTTATCTTGTGTGTTCTCTGTATTTTGAAATAAAGATCAAACACCAATCTAAGAGTTCCATAAGCTATGATATTGTAATGTCTGATAAAAAGACATAATATCATGTAGAATGCCCTTCTATTTTCAACATATGTTTGTCCTTTTTTCGTTTCGTTGGTAGAAACAATTAAATTTGATAAGAGATTGACCGTAAAAATCAATGAATACAAGTAATTTAATTCGAACACTTTTCGTTTAAAGATGTTAAGCAAATTATGAAAAAAAGAAATAGATCGACGATTCCGTTAAAAAAATATAAGTTAAATCGGAAATCGAAGAGAAACGGTGGAGAATTAAAGTACGATGTATTTCAAATTATAGCAAAACTTGGGAACAACGACGAAGACAAGGTTTCCGTTGTTTCGGATTTGGAATCTATATTAACGTTTTATTGTAAAACTAAGGAAAAGGAGTATAAACGAGGAAATGGATGGATCGAGCTTCTGGGTCCTTTAATCGCTTTGAAACTTCCACGTAGCGCGACGTATAATTTATTTGAGGGAATAATAGACATGTTTATCCCAAGGTCAGTATGCAAATTATGATATTACGTACTTAAAATAAGTATTTCAACGTTAAAGTTACTTTTCGGAGTGAAATATTATTTACTTCGAATTAATATGAAATATTTCGTTTATCTATACGTAACAACATTGTATGACTTTAGAGGTGAAACGTACAGTTCTGTATTGAGACTGCTACTACTTTATCACGAACCGGAATTATGTTCTTTTTTGGACACAAAAAGAGTATCTCCCGATCAGTATACAAAAGGATGGGTAAACACCCTTTTCGCTGGTGTATGTTCATTGCCGGCGATTTGTACAATGTGGGATTTGTATTTTATGCAAGCCGATCCATTTTTTATGTTATTTCTTTCCCTTATAATGGTAATAAATGCCAGGTAAGAGACTATCAATTCTGTGCGCTTTGTTTTATTTTCGTGAAATGGCAATTATTATTATTTTTGTTTACAGGGAGCAAATTTTAAGTATGAAAGATAACGATAAGCAAAGTATAATAGATACTATAGCTGTAATGCCTTGTGCTCTGGAAGCAGAGGATGTAACAGACTTTTGTTCATTGGCACAATATTACGCGATGAAAACACCGGCGTCCTTTAAACACGACTTGTATCCTGTCATGTTTGGCGAGAATTACGACGAAAAGTTGATATCACATGCCCTGTGCTTGCCCGTATCAGCCCAAGAATTAGTTGAAAATGCTATCGAAACTCCGTCCGCACCAAACAGTTCTGTCGAATCAGTTCGATTTTTTTTAGTGGATTGCAGACCTGCCGAGCAGTATAACGCAGGACATTTGCCAACTGCTTTCCACCTAGATTGTAATTTAGTATGTTGCTACTTTCACCGTTTTTAATATGTTCATTTTCCAAAATACAGTAAACTCTTTTATAACGCGGTGCAAAAATTACGACGTGCTACTCTCATAATGCGGCTTCCATATATCGCGGTACGAATTAATCTCATTTATGCAGTTTTCCACAACACGATTTCCATATAACACGAGACGAATTAATCTTATTCAGTTTTCTGTAACACAGCTTCCATATAACGCTGTACGAATTAATCTTATCCAATTTTCTATAACACAGCTTCCATATAACGCGATACGAATTAATCCCATTTATACAGTTTTCAATAACACGGTTTCCATATAACGCGATACGAATTAATCTTATCCAGTTCTCTGTAACACAGCTTCCATATAACGCGGTACGAATTAATCTTATACAATTTTCTATAACACAATTTCCATATAACGCGGTACGAATTAATCTAATTTGTACAGCTTTCTATAATACGATTACCATATAAAGCGGTACGAATTAGTTTCATTTATAGAGTTTTCAGTAACACGATTTCCATATAACGCGAGACGAATTAATCTTATCCAGTTTTCTATAACACAGCTTCCATATAACGCGGTACGAATTAATCTTATCCAGTTTTCTATAACACAGTTTCCATATAACGCGGTACGAATTAATCTCATTTGTACAGCTTTCTATAATACGATTACCATATAAAGCGGTACGAATCAGTTTCATTTATACAGTTTTCTGTAACACGGTTTCCACATAACGCGAGACGAATCAGTTTCATTTATACAGTTTTCTGTAACACGGTTTCCACATAACGCGAGACGAATTAATCTTATCCAGTTTTTTATAACACAGCTTCCATATAACGCCGAACGAAATAATCTCATTTATACAGTTTTCTATAACACGTATACCATACAATGCGGTACGAATCAATTTCATTTATACAGTTTTCTGTAGCATGGTTTCCATATAACGCGGTACGAGTAAATCTTATCCAACTTTCATGTAACGCAGTACGAATTAATCTTAAACATTTTTTTGTAAAACACGGTTTCCACGTAACGCGAAATTAACCGCGTTATAGGAGGGTTTACTGTATATAACGAATTGATATACGCGCAAACAACATTAGGGCAATTATTAAGAATAGAATATTGCAGATGCTTCAAGAACCAGCTGCATTTGCCACAGCGGTGCAAGGATTGTTGCAGGCCCAACGACAAGCGTTAGCTGTTGGCTCTCAGGCAGGTGGTGAACATCTCTGTTTCTTAGGAAGTGGACGACAAGAAGAAGATCGTTACACGCATATGGTAGTCGCGTCTTTTCTGCAAAAGCATACACAGTATGTGAGCATGGTGACGTCGGGATATCAAGGTAGAAATTAAAATATAAAGCACCTAGAACGCATAAAAGTATATGCAGCGAATGGAAAGATTTTTATTTCTTAACCGTTTTAGCGCCACGCAGCGCGATCGCGCTGTTCGCGTACTGTGGTGAACTGTGGCGCGATGTTTTGTCACGATAGTCAATTCGCAACGCGCTTGGTTCGTAATTATCATTTTGTTTCAAATAATCGTTAACCACCTGCATAAATAAGCTGTTTTTATTAAATTTACTTCTATACGAAAAAAAGAGCAGCGCGATCGCGTCGATCGGCATTTCTTGCAAATAAATGAACGAAGCGCTATCGCGCTGCATGGCACAATCTGACAGGGATTCTTAAAAAACCCTGGCACTAGAACGGTTAATACTAAACCTACCAAGCCGGTCAAGATGACCGGTTACAATTTTTTTCGAAAAATTATTTAAATTGATAGGGGAGGCAGGCATTAAATATTTCACGTCTATCTTATAAAATCTAAATTACTTAATTGATCGTCTTTTCCACCTGTTCTCTTTTCCCTAAGTACTTTTCCAATATATCTAAACATAATAAATATAACGTCGGTAGTTTTAATGTTAAAAATATATTTCACCTTTCTCTGTTCCAGCCATTCATGAATATTTCGGTGATGAGGTTGTTTCTAGTCTTGTCGATCATAATTCACAGCATTGCTTAGTGTGCAATGCTAATATATCCGAGGCGAATTCCACTGAATCGAGTCCTGCCAAAGTTAAGCATAACAATTCGGATTTCCTTGGGAAATTTAGGAAAGTGAAAGGAAAGTTATTCGATTATATCGTTAATCCTTCGGCTGGTGTTCAAAGCAACGTGGAGAATAGGAACGGCAAAGACTTAGATTACGCCAAACGACAAAAGAAAACTGCTCCGGTGTTTAGTATAGATGATGATCAGGAATTAGGTAATGTTCAATTCTCTATATTAATCCTCATACTCTCTTCAAAAATAGCCACGCAAAACATCTTCGCGCATTATTTCATCCACTTTCCTTTTACGCTTTAATTAACGCTATTTGTATTCTATTATAACTAAATCAAGTTGCAACGTATTTAACCCTTTCGTTACGAGCGCCGACTATAGTCGCCATCGAATTATATCGTACCTCTAAAGTATCTCTTGATTATATTTACCTGTATTGGATTGATCCAACTTAAACGACATTTTGAACATACGTAATGCATTTTGGCCGTCGAAACGAGGTTCTGTTTTTTTTATTCGACTGTGGAATATTTGTATGATAAGAAAGTAATCAAATAAAAGATCTGTTTTGAAATGTGCACACTTTTTGTGGCGTGACTCTCATAACGAAAGGGTTAAAAAGAAATGAAACGTTATATAGTGTATAGAAACGAAGATTGGATGAAATTTCACTCGAAAGTGTACGAGGGTTAAAAACTGATTATTATATTTTTTTTGAATGAAGTTACAATGTGAATAATCGACGGAATTATACGTTACAGATATGACGATGACGAATAACGAGAGCGACGAACCTGTCGAAGTAGTGTCTATTCAAGAATGGTTGAAGGATCCTAAATTACTACATTCCTTTAAATGCCAAGAAGTAAAAGTTAATAGGGATCTCTGTGATAGGTAAATATCTGAATTTCAATTATAAATTGATTTTTCATCGTTAGTAACAAGTTTAGCGCGTCATTGAAACTCGAAGTCGTGAACAGTAATTTTAATTTATAGCTTGCTGCCATATTAATTCTTTAGACTCCAGGAAAATTGATATTCCCAGTACTTTCAACCTTTTTGCATAGTGCATTTTCATCAATGAAATAAAAGTTGATTTTCCATCTCATTTGCATAATCGAACAACTATCCTCGGCTTGTTTGCTTTTCCGATGTTCTCGTTTAACCCAGTTGCATCCGTAAGCAGAATATTCCGCAGATGACGGTCGCGTTTTATCACCAGCCGCGGAATATTCCGCCCTGTACAATGTTAAACTGCTTTGCGCAGAAATGCGCGGTACTGCAGGTCTTCTGCCGTATTTAGAGCTGTGATGCAAATGGGTTAACCCATTGGCTACGGCAGACTTTGAAACGCGCGCTGTATACGGCACGCTTTCAATTGCAAGGCCTGCCGAGAACAGCAAAATTCTGATAGGATATGTTAAAATAATCAAAACAGTGGATTCCACAATGTTAAGCTAGTACAGCTGTTAAATAATAACCAGGTATAGTTAAATATCACGCTGCATTATAGACGCTTTCATTTTATTTCGAGTAACGTAAATTTAGAGCTGTGATGCAAATGGTTAACCCTTTGGCTACGGCAGACTTTGAAACGCGCGCTGTATACGGCACGCTTTCAATTGCAAGGCCTGCCGAGAACAGCAAAATTCTGATAGGATATGTTAAAATAATCAAAACAGTGGATTCCACAATGTTAAGCTAGTACAGTTGTTAAATAATAACCAGGTATAGTTAAATATTACGCTGCATTGTAGACGTTTTCAGTTTCTTTCGAGCAACGTAAATTGAGCGCCTATAGGCGGTTATCGTGTCAACGAATCAATCTATGTCAGTCGCCTTTATACAGCAATAGTAGCCAAAGAGTTAACCCTTTGCACTCGAAGGGATCCCTGACGTTTTCTATCAGCAACTCGACAGCACGATTTGCTATTTTGTGCTATTTCAATAGAAAACTTCAGGGAAGCATGCATTTCTTAAAATGTGATGCAGCGAGTTCATCCTCCGTTATCACTATAAACTTGAATGTTGCCTCAGAGGGGGCAACCGAGTGATTACGATGTCTCCTCAGACGGGACATCCGAGTGCAAAGGGTTATTAACACTAGATTTACGGGCGTGAAATCTGTTAAATCGCAATATATTTAATAAGGACTTTGAAAAAAGGGGGATGAAGCGGCAAAGATGGTAATTCGTTAAGTCATTATTGTATTATAAAATACAAGTGAAATATCCACTGTATAGCGTCTCTGTAAATTCGAGAAATGTTTATAAGACAAGTAGGAACCCGTCAATTTGACGGCTTCCGTAAATCTAGTGTTAAAAAAAAGTCAAATGCTTCATTTTATGGCTTCACAATCATTTCGAAATATTCCCTAATTTCAAGCTACACGTGATAAATCAATGTACTATATACTTTCTTTGTTTTTCAGTATACTTCTTGTCACTGAAAGTCATCTAATTGTACTTCGAGAGATACCAGAAAGGAAAGGTGCAGCGCACGTAATTGTTAAACGTCCACTGACCAGTATCGTTAAAATAACATCGAGAAAGAGGCACTCGGATTTGATCACGTTCAAATACGGTACAACGCAGTACAATGATACAGTGATAGCGGACATGGATAAGTTTCTTATCCCTAACGCGAGCGAAGCCACGAAATTGATCACGCAACAAATATTGAAGCAATTGAAAACAACAAACTAACGTCGATGTTCTGTAGCCCTCGCGTACGAACGATTGAAGTATAATGTACAGATGTGATAAAGTTCAATTTATTTTAGAATTCGATTAGCTCGAATAAACGTGGAGGTTTAGATTTTTTCTATCTAATTCGATGGATCGTAATATGTCCTTGTTACATGGTACTACCAGATGCAGTATATAGAGAATTAGTCCGAGAAAGACGATAGTCCGTAGATATACAAAAGTAAAAGAGAAATTTTTAGTCGAATAAACACACGAATCACCTGTAACGATAAAACGGCCAATGCGATTCGTATTTGAACTTTCAAGATTCTTCATCCTACGAGCTCGAATGATTTACTACATCAGCATCATCCTCGGGTATTATTGACAAAAAAAGAAGTAAGATCTACAAGTATAGCATTCTTTGCATTTTTCCGTGTGATATTTCGTCATTTTTACCAGTTCCGAATTAAATTTCTATCCATATTTGGCTAAACTGTGGCCTTACTACGAAATGCATAGGAGAGGATAATGGACTCTGCGCAAAGTATTCACTAATATGATAGTATACATGTGATGGAACGTAGTGTGCCATGAAATACTATATTTATCGGTTCCGATTAAAGCAGTATGTTCCGTGATTACGTATCGATGTGAAAATCAAAGGACGTTATTCATTTTCATATCACTCTGATTTCGTTTTTCTCTTTCTTTCCAAACAGATATACTTAGGAACGTTGAAACGCAAGCTGCGACAGCACGTTTAATATAAATTAGCATGTACGATACTACAAATGCTAAGAACGAACTGATAATTGGTCCTAACGTAGTTGCGTCTCTTAAAATATTATCGAACGTTTTAATTGCAATTTTGCAGTATACATAACAGTCTTGCAAAATACCTGACTCCTTGCGATACTTATGAATTGTACAAAATATATTGGAAACAGAAAAATAAATAGCATAACAGTTTCTCGACAGGCATACCTATTACACTGCCTGATTATATTTCGAAGAATTTTTAACTAGTATACATTTTACGATCTTTCGGAAATATATCTGTACGTCTCGATGAATCTTTCATATTAAAAGTATCCTTGTCTCTCTCTCTCTCTCTCTCTCTCTCTCTCTCTCTCTCTCTCTCTCGCTATTTTTCTCGTTCTCTCTATCGATATCAATTTAAAGAAGCCAAAATAATATGTTTCCTCTATGATTCATTAATGAAAATTTACTCGTACGATCATAATTAAAGATATTATTTCTCCGGTGAATTCCTCGTGCAAACATTTGCACTGCCTTTTTCTAATCTGGGACAATACGACTCGCAAGAATGATTCACTTTGTGTAGATACTGGAAATAGGTTGCTAAATGTGATTGTTAGTTAACTGCGAAGTATAAATACAGCAAACTTCCGTGAAACGCGAGTAATTTGTTATCGTTTGCAAGAAAATGCTTAGAGTGAATCGATAACGAAGGAGATAATTTATGTTTTTTTCTTTTCTGCAGTTCTTTTGTAGGGCATTATGCTATTCTTGATTAAAATAAACGGGCAATTGCCACGTTTTATTATGTAAGCCGTTTATTTGGAAAGTGGAATGATTTTCTTTCTAACTCGAGATATTTAAGGATTTGCGATCGAACCTGGTTGAAAATATTGATGGCAGTTTTTGAGAAGATTTATCTGTACCTGCTTATCACCGATACTTATATTTTTCTCGTTATAAATAATTTCGCATAGTCATTGAAAAAACATCATTTTTCATTACGGTTATGTGAATTGCCGCACTTTCAAAATAAACAGCTCGTGCAGCGCATTCTGCGAGGATAGCGTTATGTAAATAAAGTCATCGCTATATTTAGAGCGCATTGCTAAAATTCGTATTAATACAAGAACTTACTGTACTACCAAATTTTTTCCTAAAATAAGGTGTTTTCGAAAAATTTATACTAGAAGTTTTAACGCTTGCTTTACCGGGTAAACAAAATGACTTGTTCCGAAATTCGGTGTAAATGTTCCGGAAATTTCTGACGTTGTTTCTCTTTCAATATTCTCCTACTATTTTTTAGATTACAAGCGATTAAATAGATCAGCTTTTTTCTCATTTCTTTTAACATATTTATTTGATAGTTTGAAATATGAACTGTTATATTTGAGAGTGGTGAAAGTCTCTTGTCACGTTGAGATAATTGAAAGTTTGTACAAAAGCTTCCGAGCTATGAAACTTTTTTGAAGACGTCGCAAAGATTTACTTTGTTATTTAAAATGCGAAAAGAAAATGCCGATTTTGAGCTAAAATAAGTTAATACTTCATCTGCCGGAAGCCTATTAATGGACTTTTTGTTTATCAGCACTCATTGGCCGACAGTCTGTTAATCTGTTGTTACAGACAATAATAAAATAAAGTTATCCTGCCTCGGAACAACTGAAATTAAAACGACATAATGAGTATTTCTTCACATTTTAATTTTAATGTTATAGAGCTTTGCAAGGTAGATAAAGTGTTAACTAACCCTTTTGATACGAATTTAGCAGGAAATCAGAAATTAACCGACGATTAACACTGCTGTTCTCCTCGGGTCTATATACCCCGAAATGAAGACTATGTTTTAACAGATACTATGTTTTCAAATATTTGTTTTTTGACATTTAATGTATTTAAAGTTTACATCTAATTATTTGAATATTTTCTATTTTTTAAAATGCGAAACATTGTTCATCGGGTCACAATGATCCGAAGGAACGCGAATGTGAGGAAAATAAGAAGAGCAGCAGGGTTAATCCGGTATATTTAAGAATAACAAATAAATACGTTAAAAAAAAGAACAATGGGTGAAAGAACATTGAACGATATAATTTTGTACATTTAGGAAGATAGTTATAGAAAAATGGAATCGCAGAATTAGAAGCTTCTAGAATTTTTCAAAATATTTGAGAACCAGTCATTTTGAACTGCCTTGGTAGTTTTAGTGTTAATTCATTGTACCGGAAATCGTGAAAAGCATAATCGCTATATTTCCAGCGCATTACAGGAACTTGAATTTTTCGGAAAACTCCACAAACACGGAAGTTTGCTGTATTAGAAGTTTTCTCCTAAGAAAAGTAATTTTCGAGAAATTTCGAATTGTAATTTTCAAACGAATATTCTGTATTAACGACGGATCGCTTTATGTGAAATTAACAAGGCGCGTTATGGGAATTTGCATTATGGAATTTCTCGTTTGACGGGAATCTACCATAGAATGACTTATGCGCGTCAACGGTTACGTTATTATTTAACGCAGCCGAATAACATCACTTTCAAATGTTTCTAACGTAATAAAGTCAGTTAAAACTTATCCGTATCTTTTAGATAATTATTAGGATTGTTAATACTTGTATTACATAGTGACGTAACATATTTTATGGTACCCCGTGAAGAATTATCTTGTACACATAGAAAACGTCTATGTATGTGCTTCCAAAAGTGGTTGGCATAAATAACGGAGGAGTCGTTAGCCGTCAGAATTTGTGCTTTTTGAAAGTTTCAATCCACTGTAAAACGCTTAGATAGGAATTCTTAGGGAAATGTAAATAGTGGACCCCACCATGTAATATATCATTCACGTATATAAATTGAATCGTCGAGTATGTGTATTTTCATGGTGTTGCATCTTAGTTATTATTTGTGAAATGTAGAACTAGCAACAGAAAGTTTAATCTTCATCCGTTTTAAAAAAATAATCGTAGAAAGTCCATATGGTCTTTTCTGACCTGTACTCTATTTTCTATTTAAAAAAAAGGACAATATTTTTTGACTTTTTTTTAATAACAACTTTGTTGATATCAACATATATTCACTGTATCGAATTCGTCTCGATTTAAATCAAATTAAAAATAGCTTTGGGTCAAAAAAGACCCCTGAGACGGATGAAGGTTTAAGGATTGATGTTCAATTTTTGAAAGTACCTTTCACTCCTTTAAAAATTTATAAATTATATACGTTTTCGACGTTTCTCGGTGTCTTGTTACAAAACATTTTGTTAATAATATCCTTCATAGAAATTTATATTAACCCCTTGGCCTACGATTTCTATTTTGACTGCGTTGCGGAATAACTCAGGAATAATTCCTAAAATCAAAATTTCTCTCTGATTAGAATCATAGAAATTATTTCATTGTGTCGTGTCTCATAGATATCTTCAATTTTATAGGTTTTAAGAAGCTTGAAAATTTCCTTATTCGATTTTCCGCGCCTCGAATGTCACACGTCATTGTAGGCTAAGGGGTTAAATTATATTCGAAAAATAATTCTTTTTATAGAATTTAATGGGGTATTTAGTTTATTTTGTATTATATTAACATATAAATTAATAGATGAATCGATAATTAAGAGGAACTTGAGGAGAGGTGTTTTATGACGCGATGTAGCAGGAAGGACGGACTGGAATTCTGGGAAAGTTCTTCATACATTTCGCGTTACTTCTTTTTCTGGGTTGTGATATAAGAGATATTTATGCTATTTATAAAGGATGTTTCGTAAATAGAACGTTTCCTGGAAGTGGGAGGTCCATGAACCTTAAAATGTGTTTCAACATTATTATCCATTCATTTCCTCTAAAATATGCGTTGTTGTTTCCGTTATCTTAAATTGGTCAATAAAATTATATATAAAGAACTTTTTAATCATTAAACAAAGCGTTCACTCTAAATTCTACTACTTTATATAATTTCTTAAAATCTGTGATATTTATACGCATCGTATAAAACCGCGTATTTAATATGTATTTGTTATTTCGCGATTGCAGTAGACTCTATGTTCTAACGTTTAAACAAAATTATTGTAAATATTGCTGGTAATTTGTCAGAGCGTATACAAGTTTTCAACGTAGATAAGCATAACGTAATTTCCAAAAATTGGATTGAATAGTAGATCTACTAAATTGGTCAAAATGATTTGTTTTGAATTTTTTGCAAATGCTTTTCAAATTTCTAACGCTCTTTCTATCAATTTTCTACTGAAATTCTGCTCTGTGCGATTAAATCAATTAAGTTTCCTCCCTCCTTTATTTTCTTTTGTTACGTTACTTATTTGATATTTCGAAATATGTTGGATTAATCGTCGGTAAATCTACTATTAAACATTTACAACGTAAACATTAAATATTTATTGCGTCTAATGTAAATAATTACTCTAATAGGCATTGCTTTTTCGCTTATGTAAATACCCATTCAGTTATGTTTTTCACATATCCTGACCCACGTTATTTCTTGTTCTTATTTATTTTAATCCCCAACGATATGTGTTTTTCATGTATGTATACTTTCTTTAAAATTATTATGCCTTATCACAGTGGTTCTCAAACTGGGGCCCGCAGTCCTTTAGGGGCCCACTAGGGCCCTCTAGGAGACCGCGAAGAGGTCACTTTAAAATTTAGAGATGGTTCAGACAAAGCAGACACACTCATCCCACTAAATGCACATTTAATGACTGAAATTTGCCATTTTCTGATTAAATAATTGTTTGTCAGCAAATGTTTTAGTGCTACTAACCAATATCTCAATTGCAGTTAATTTTAAAGAGCCCGCGTGCAATCTAAAGAATTGTAAAGAGCTTCAGGCAAAAGCAGATGCACCCATTCTATCGAGCAATACATTTGATGACTAAGATTTGCCATTTTCTGAATGAATAATCGTTTGTCAAAAAACATTTCGGTAACGGTAGCCAACGTGCTAATTGTAGTTCACTTTAAACGGCCGCGAGCAATCTAAAAAATTGTAAAAAGAGTTTCAGGCAAAAGCAGATGCACCCATTCCATCTAGCATACGTTTGGTGACTAAGAAATGCCATTTTCTGAATGAATAGTCGCTCGTCAAAAAATATTTCGGTAACGGTAGCCAATTTGCTAATTGTAGTACATTTTAAAGGGCCGCGAGCAATCTAAAAAATTCTAAAGAGCTTCAGGCAAAAGCAGATGCACCCATTCCATCGAGCATACATTTGATGACTAAGATTTGCCATTTTCTGAATGAATAATCGTTTGTCAAAAAATATTTCGGTAACGGTAGCCAATATATTAATTATAGCTAATTTTAGCGGTCTGGGAAGAATCCAAAAAATTGCAAAGCGAGTATCATGCAGGAAATCCTCAAAAGAGTTTGAGAATCACTGCCTTATCATATCGTTACAAGTTGCATCTGTGTTTGTACTTCATGCTATACGTACAATCGTTTTTGGCGATTAGACTCGTCAGCGACGTAACAAGAAAACTCCGAGCCCCGGGAAAAGATCAGAAAAAAAACCTAGAAAAATCTGTCACGTTCTATGTAACTATCAGGGAAATAATCTTCCGATTGAAGCATCTGATTTCAGTGCCCGGCACTAACTCGGTATCAGTGTGTTTTTGTAAGTTTAGGATAACGTACGATGCGAGGTTCGCTGTCATTCCTGTCAATCTTTCCATCCGATTCGACGTGCTAAGGCGGCGGAACTGTTGCGGACGATGTTCCGCTGATCTTTGAATTTTTGATATCTTTCACAAGAAAATAGAAATCCCTTCGAAATGGGAACGATCAATTTCGGGGAATTGTTCCCCGGAAAATGGAGCGCTGTCATTTTCATCTCTTACATGGCACTTTTCATAAATCAAGGTACGCTTGTTTTGCTTCGTTTATTTGGTTTTTTCATTACACATGATTGCACGACGTCAAACGTAGACGTCAAGCGCGAATTCAAAATTATTATAATAGCTGTTATAAGTGATGACATGGTGTAATGTGTTGGTAAATTGATTCCTTTGTTAACAGTAATTGTTGTATTGTTAAATGTAATGTAGTTATCTTGTGTTATAATAAGTATATTTAACTCATTCGTGGGTATATTTTTATTTAGAATCTAAGTTTAGTTAGATTTTAGAAATTAGAATTTTAAAAGTATCAGAATTTTGTATGTTCATAAGTTATCAAATTATTTACGATTTTAAGAGACGAAATATATCCCATTCGCGGATATATTTTTGGTCTGAGAGAACTGCAAAAAGTACCTGCCTTTATGTTAATTTCAAATTGAAATGTTTATAAGTTACAAAATAATTTACATTTCCTGCACCTATTACATAATTACTGTTCATGTAAATATGCTTTTTAACATATCAAAATATATTTATGTAAAAGATTAGTTGACAGCAATTGTAACTCGTATGAATATTTAAATTTCCTTTTATCGTAGCTAAAGAAATTTATGAATTGTTATACTTATGTAAAATTCATAGGTTTTAAAAGATATCTCACCATTATTTGTGTTACAGGTATTATCGTAACTTGGTCTCAGAGGGACGGTCATTACGAATACAACATTGTTACGGTGGTATTAATGACCGAAGTATTCAAATTAATTGCTTCTGTAATTTTGTACTGCAAGGAGTAAGTATAACAGAATTAAATCATAAATTCGTTAAATGACAGTATAATAATACTATGTTCCTTTGTTTTTAGCAATAGCATTGCAAGCCTTTATCAAGAAGTGGTCAGGCATAAAAAGGGTAATAAATCATTTTGAAGTGAAAAACTTCTAAGTAACATGAAACATAAGTGACTATTCTACACATAGGAAATAGATCCCAGTTAGGAATATTTGTGCAGATAAGTAAGGCAAACAGAATACGAAGATAAGATAAAACTTAACAGACCACTTTTGGTCAGCTTTCGGTCATAGCTTTCTGGGCTATTAGCTTCCTAATAATTGCAGGGATAGTTTATAGGGTTTGGTAATCTCCGCGTATTGTGACAATTTGTTCAATTGTAAATGTACAAAAACTAGCTTCACGGCGAATGAAACTTATTTGTGATATTCGTACACTTTCACCACTTAATAACAAACTTATGGTGGACATGAATGCTTTTCACGGCTGATAAGTTAATTCTTCAGATAATATTCTGTAAGCATAGAAAGTATCTAGGGTTTATGGTGGGTAAGAAGATAAAGGCTTGGACTTGCGAACAGCAGTTCCGAGTTCACAGCCTCCTTCGCCTCTGCGAAAATTTCTCCCGCATGATACGTATATCGTAGCCTTGGTGGTTTGGAACCCAACTCAAACAATAGATCCTAAGCGAACTGTCCGCAGCAGTTACAGTCGAAATAGAAATACATATATAGAAACTATCTTCTTTACTCATCATACACAAACACTATAGCACTGTTGCATACGATGGTTTACATTCACTTGGTGTTCCGTGATTCGCAAGAATGGTAGGATAGCAAACTGGCATTTTTATTAGAAACCGTTGATGGTAAAATTGAAACGATTATATAATTATTTTAAGAATATACTTTGCACAAACGCTTACTCCACCTGTAAATAAAACGGCAAATAATTAGTCTACGTTTATGTAGTCAATGTGCTTCGGAATAGCACTGAAAAGTATATCTTGCCCGTAAGAATATTATAAAATCGTATTGTTAGCGCTAAAGCAATTGAAGCTGTAAATAAACACCAATAGAATGTGATAGCAGAGAACGACTAATTATAAAGAATTCTTTAACTTTCTTCATTTTCAGTGCTGCTACTTTATATGATACCTTCGTTTCTATACTGTCTCTACAATAATTTGGCATTCGTTAACTTGGCTGCATTCGATCCTACTACTTACTATGTCCTCTTGCAATTTCGAGTTGTAATTACAGGAATTATTTTCGAGGTATACGGCATAGTTGATCTCGATTGTGTACGGCGAAGAAGCATCTCCTAAAGCATTCTTTCTTTTAGGTTGTTTTTAAAAAAAAGTTATCTCTGAAGCAATGGCTGTCACTGGTACTACTAACAATTGGATGTATGATAAAGCATGTGGATATGGACTTTAATATTAACATATTTAATGCCAAATTTAGTTTAAATAGTAATATATTTTTTATATTCGTACAGGTAAATGTTACGCTGTTAATAATACAAATATTAATTGGGAATTAAGTGCACGGTGGAAGTAATTACATAGTTTTGTTAACTTGTCTATCGAAGCATTTCTCGAAGAATTAAACATCCGCATTATTTGATTGTTCATACCGTGTTAATAAGAAATAACGAAATAATTATGTAAATTGACTAACAAAATTCGAAAGTTTCATCTACTTTTGCGCAGGAGATAAAGCACTATTTAAATCTTCCACTTTTTAACCCTTTGCCCTACGACAACGAGTGACACTCGTGATGCGGTTGATGGAACGGGAAATTTTGAAGCTTCTCAAAAATGATCAAATTGAAAATATCCGTGGAAGACGACAAGATAAAATTATTTCTTAATGTTGCGTTAGATTCTAAGATATGTCAGGAATCACTGACAATTTTTTTTATTTTATCAATTTAATTTTAAATTATTGCGGAGGCAGTCAGAAGAGAAATCGTAGGGCAAGGGGTTAATGCTAAATTACCATTAATATTTAATGTATCGAAACAAGGTTTAACGTTTGTTTAATCATTCGAACATCTTTTCAGACCGTTTGCTCCTGTCTAGCCGGAGTATACAATGAATATTTACTGAAGCAGCAGGGAGCAGAAATAAATATTTTTGTACAGAACGTTTTTATGTACATCGACAGTATTCTCTGTAACGCCGCGGTCTTCATGGCGTTGTTCAGTTCGGACATGAATATTCCCAATATGTTCGACAACAGCGGCATAAGTATATTCATGCAGCCAAAGGCAATTTTAATTATGCTGAATAATACAGCTGTTGGTATAATAACGAGTTTCTTCTTGAAGAATTTGAATTCAATATTGAAGACTTTCGCAAGCGCGATGGAATTAGTATTTACCGCTGTCTTATGTTGGGTGATATTTGACATACCGATACATATGAATACAGTGGTCTCAATAGCTATGGTGAGTTACGCAGTGATATTGTATTCGCAGAATCCTGTACAAAATGTTCAACCGAAAGGCGTAGAAGGTAAAAAACTATTAGTATAAATTAAAACGAAAGTTAAGTGGCCAAAAAGTTACCGATATCAAGTATATGCATATCTGTAGATACACTGTTACAAACAATCGTAGGATCGTTTCTTCTGACAATTTCGTAAAATAGAGATTGAAGGACTTACGGCCTACGTTTTTCTACTCTTGTACATTTTATATATTTCCGGCTGCAATTATGGCAATTTTGCCCGAACGATACTTGCTTGTGGAAATAAAGTACTTGAGGCTTCATAGAATTAGGCTTCTTTGAGTCTAATCAATGTAATTCGAAAGTGCAACAGTGGCAGTCGACTTATGTGGTATTTATCGCTATAGTAATTTTCGAATTTTCATTTTTCAATCCAGACTTACAAGTTTGCGCGGGTTTTTTGAATTATATGAAATCATAATTCAAGAAAAATGTCCCAAAGACGATAAGAATTTGACCTGAAGCCCACCGATTAGGTATTCGAGTTTTTAACGCTCGATCTACTGGCGCTGAGTCTCTTATATTTAAATGTATTAAATACATACTTCGGAAAAAGAGGAAACGAGGTGAAACAAAAGATTAATTACGTAATTTATGTTTTATAACATAGACGTGGAATATTTACCTCCCGTATAAATTTGGGAAAGTTTTATAAAAAATTAACCCTTTGCACTCCTACGTCGAGCTATAGTCGGCCCAGCTTTCTATGGCACTTTCGTTTCATCCACTAATTCAGCCGTTTTCTTTGAAACTAGTACGAATCCATTTTATATTATATGGAGATATTTAATGGTTTGTATTTGAATGGTTTGAAAAATATTGGTACATGTAATACGGTCATTTTATGTTTTTTAAATATTAAATTGATTTAAGTTTATAACGTGATCGTTTTTAAAGTATTAGTTAAAAGTGAAGTAAAGAAATTATGTAGTATAATTTTCAACTAAATATTATGCCTTTGCGGAAAGTCGACTTACACCACTTTCAAAGTAATTGTATTTGTAATTTCATTAACTACGTAAATTTATATTGACAGAATGATGAAAATTTTAAAGGACTTTTTTCGGAACTGTTTATAGATACCCAGACAGACTGCAATATTGCAGCAATATTGCAAATCTTGCACAATATTGCCAATATTGCAACAACATTGCAGTGTGAATATTGCTGCAACATCTCCGTCAATATTGCCGCAATATTCCTGCAAGCTACAAAGAGGCGGACATAGGAATATTGCAGCAATGTTGCTGCAATATTCCCTGCAAGGTTTAATATTTCAAAGTAATATTGCTGCAGTATTCCAGTCTCTCTGGGTAAAGAGCTCATAGCAGATTGCATTCATTGTTATCATTAACACATTGTTGACCGGCAATTCTACGTAAAAGTTAACTCGTGTCACCGGCTATTTTTTCCGTAATTGAGTGTGAAATTGAAAGAATCTAAATAAACTTCAGCGTACTTTTTTTATACATAATGAATTGAAATGAAACTTTGTACATATCTACTATATGTTATAGTTTATACATATAATATGTTTTAGTAATTTTTTCGTATGGTAAAATTGAAATAGCTAATGAAAGTGCAAACACGAGTCATCTCGTGACCAGTCAACAACGTTTTTGCATGAAAACATGAGTCATTTCGTGACTGGCAAGCAATGTGTTAACTAACTTTTTGTCAAAAAAGGACTTACAACACTTTCAAAGAAAACGTCTCAATGATTGACTTTTCGAAATCAACAGTAATTTTGCATCTTAACATAAATATCCCGCGGTACCTACAATTGTTCCTAGTATTAAGTAAAAATGAATAATCAACGGTAGACGATTTTCCGAGACTATATTTGCTTATCTGACGAAAAGTTAGTAAAACAATTCGAAGCGCAAAGGGTTAAGAATCCATCGTTTTGACTGCCTTGGTAGTTCCAATGTGAAATTCATGCCCATCGTAGCCCCACAACGAAATTTCATACAACGTGTGACTAACTAATCGTGTTAGTCCGCTGTTCAATGTTTACCAATAGTGGCCTTCTGTTCGTTAAGATCACATAACATAAGCGTTGCAAGAATTGATCCAAAATTGTTTGCAGCAGTGTATTCTAGTCACCATGATTTCCGGGAGTAGTATTTTCTAACAGAAAGTATTCAGGTGTTACAATTATAACTACGCTGTAAAATAATACACAGGATCTACAATCTCACTTTATCACCTTCAAAATTGTAACAGATAATGCGAAGATTATGTAAAAAATTGGGGAACATTTCAAAATGACTACGAAGCTATGAAACCAAATTTCAAGATACAGGGTTGAAATTTGATACACAAGGGTTCTGTTTTATTCCCTATTGAATGACACCTCACCTATTGTTATCGATTCAAGGTCACTTTTGACCCTCTTATCTTGCTGTATCCTCCGTAAGTTTTTTCGAATTTTGCGCTACAATTTAGAAGATGATAAGATCAGATGGTACACTCTGTATATTAACAGTTTTCGTTCTTGAGGAACTTTTATGTGATACGTGAATATAAAATTGTACAATAGACTTTCGTAAATAATTTATCATTAAGCGTGAACAAAATTGCATGGTGTTCAAGACTGTAACGAACAAATTACAGTATTTTTCGAAGTTAATCGATGGATGAATCTATCGATAATTTGCATTTGAGATCGATGGTATGCGTCTTCTCAGCAAGCATATCACGAATAGATAAACTTTCTTGTGTTCCTTCACTTATCGTTGTTTCCTTCTGACAAGTGTGTTTTTATCACCATAAAATCAGCATGAAAATATGAACACAAGGAAACACAAGCGTTCAAATGGAATTAATTTAAGGATAAAGATATGAGCCGATTATTTTGAAAGTGGCGTAAGTCAGGTCGGTTTCAAGTAGAGATATTTAACACTAGAACTACCGACGTTAAATGTATTATAGTCTATCATATTAAATAAGTAGTTTGAAAAAAGAGGAATCGAGAGGCAGAAAAGATGATCGATTCGGTGATTTATGTTCTTCGACATGGACGTAGAATATTTATTCTATGACTTTTCTATAAACTTGGAGAATTTTTGGAAAAAATTATGTACCGGTCATTTTGACCGGTTGGTAGTTCTAGTGTCAAGTTCATTAATACGTTGAACGCCATCGGTATTTCGCTAGTTTTATCATTTTTACTAAAATGAAACTTTTTCTATTAAAACCCCATTTTTACAAAGCAGAAACCTTAAAAACCCAAATAGATATCCAATCAGCAGGATTTTACCTTTTTAACTTCGATATTTAAATATTGAATGTATTAGAAAATTCGTAAATATTGCAATTTGACCCTTTGAGTACTGCGGATATTTACAGGGTGGATCGGAATCTCTGAGCACCTTGAATATTTCCGTTATTTGTAATAATATGAAAAAATGTTATATACAAAGTTTGCAGGGTGTAGAGTGGGACGTATTGCGATACAAACATTTTTTGCGCAGGTGGAGGCATAGAGATTTCAAGGTCAGCTCTATTTTTTTAAATGAAACGCTATGATCTTTTTATCGTTATGTGATAGCCAATGCGAGTCGATTTCAACGAGCCGTCGTAGAAGGTCATGAGAGGTCAAAAGTAGTAAAATAAACTTTTACCAATCACCACCAACGCAAAAGATGTTTATATCACAATATGTCCGTGCAAGTTTTGTATGTAATTTTATTTATATTATTACGAATAACGGAGATATTCAACGTGGACAGAGCTCCACCCTGTATGTGTGGTCGGAGAAGAAGTAATCTGTTGAAATATAACTATGCAAATAGTAATTAATTATTTTGATAATTAGCACTCTCGTTATCCGATAAAAGGGTGACTTTCGATCGCCAAGTAAATGATTTGAAAAAATCTCCGTCCGCAAAGGGTTAAAAGTGGTACGAAATTTCACTGAATTCAATGGCGTTCAACATGTTAATATGTTTTAATGTGCCAAAAATCTTTATGCCCAGACTCGAGAAGATTTACTTGTGTTTAATATCTTCGATATTTATATATTTTTCGGTATGAATGATTTCGTTTAGTCGTTGAAAAATCAGTATTCTTCGTTACGGTAGAGTTACTTATGCCACTTTCAAAATAAACGGCTCATATATCCTTTTATAATTCGAGATAAATAGTATCTCACACTATATTTGCACCGAAAGTGTTTGATAAAATACAGTTACCTCGTAAATAACGAATATTATGTTGCCATATGTTACAGGAAGCTGTAATGTGTTATTTGTTTTTTGAATTTCGATTTTCTATTTACGTTTTGAAGTTACACAATGTACAGATAGTTGTTTGATGACAATTTTTATAGATTCATAATATGATTGCAGTTGTTTTTAATAACTCGAGACACAGAAAATTATTATTTGTTGGTAACATTATAATATATATATGTATAAAAAGTATAGAATATGTACAATAATTATGTAAATTATTTTTGTTATATTGCGAAAAGTGTTAGATAAAAGAGTGTTTTTCAATAAATCTCTCTTTCCTTTTGTTTTTCACGTTAATATTGATGATGTATGCGAATTTTGCGATAACTTATATAGCAAATATTTATTATTACAGGTTTCCTTTAACCCTTTCAGTACCAATGGGATATATATGTCCTAAGCAAAAAGTGATTCAAAAAATACGACTTTCTAAATTTCGAAAGACTATTTTTTTAATATCAACAATCAGAGAAAGTAACTGAGCAATGAGAAGATACTTTTGATGTAGAATTAATTTCTATAGAAACCGTATTTTTTAAATTTTCTTGGGACAAATATTATCCAATAATATTTTACGGGTGATAATTTTCGAAATAAAGTCGAAGCGAAAAGGTCTACCCATTTTTTCCCCAAAATTTTCTATCAGTGTCTTTCCAAATTATTTAATAAAAGCATAAAGAAGTTATAAAAAAATGATATGTACAACAATTTTGAAAAAAATATCATTTCGAAGTTGTTTCAATCTTGGGATAGCGGAAAAAAGTGGATTAATTATCCTATGTCCTAATTATTGTTTTCATTAATATTGTTATTATCTGCAGGTAACTTATTCTCATTTTTCCACATTTTCCTGAATATTTCGCTTTTTGAAAGAATCTAATTCAAGTAATTTCCTAATTTATCTCCAAAAGGTTCAAATTTTTGACACTTATTTAAATGCACGAAGGTGTAGTTTAATTTGCGGGAAAATTCAAAAGTTACGTTTCATCATGACCTCTTTGTACATAATTAATTGTAAGTTGAAAGGAGATAAAGGTAAAAATGAATTTAAACGTCTGTAAAATGTTTTCACGTTTTACGACCGTAACAGTCACCGGTGTGTTCGTTTGTTTTAGAATTTAGATCATGAAACTCGTAATAATTACTCTTTAAAAGTCTTCGTCACGATTGCGTGACAAATACTTCAAGAATAGTAAACTTTTATAATACCTCATGTATATTACATTTCTTACTACATTAAGAATGACCTATTCAAACAGAATAAAATGTTTTAATAAACATGCTTTAACATTTGATTTACACTAATACTTTTGTCGTCGGAAACTCACGCAAACTCGGCTCATTTCCGTAATTACATTAATATATGCGCAGTTTCCAAGTATTTCATTGTTTGAAAGCTTTCCAGCTGCAACTCTGTATTGAAAATATTATCGGGCTGCATTTCTTTATTTTAAAAATTATATAAAAATCGTTCCTATATGCTGATTATACGTTTTATAAGTTTGCATGAATAAAAAAATATTCGTACACAATGGTTTTTAGTTTTTTTAAATAATTGTTTACTTAGATAAACCAAATTGCTTCTTTTTTTCATACCTGCAAAGGAATTTTAATATTTCTTGATAAACTTTTTAATAACGTAGTGTTTTGAATAGTTCAAATTTTCATCGAACGTTATAATAAATTGTAAAATTCAAGTTAACGAGATAAGTGCTACGATTGTGCTGATAATTGCTCCTCATTGTTCTGCTTTGCAATAAACTGATTGAAAACAGCATCGGAAAGTGTATAGTGCAATCAAAAATCTAACTATTATTACTGATATATCGTAAAAATGACATGATAATAATTTTCAACGCGATAAATCGTTCTTGTTGACACGACATGGTCGTTAAACATATAGAAGTCGTTTATTATCGTAAAAATTCTGTTCTTGTTCAATTTACTTCTATGAGATTTGGTCTATGTTGGTAGCAGTGATAGCAATACCAATGGTAAGGCTGTAACAGCAGATGTAATCTCATTCGGTGTATACGGGTACACCGTTATGGCAATGAACTTCCGAGTATGTAACAAAGTATGCACGCATGCGTGCTTAATTAACGAGCAAATGCGTTTCAAATTAGAACTTTATCTACCGTGGTATTATCGCGAGAAGGGTAATATCTCGCACGCAACTTTATAGGAATCGGTTACGTTTACGAATTAGAAACGTAAATAAGCATAGCATAATACAATCGTCCGCAGTAGAAATTCTTTTGGTAATAAAAATAGGTAATAGATTTTAGATTTTGAAATTTCTTTGTGGTAAATTAGAAGGAAATAGTATCTATTTGTTGTGCATCGGTAGTATTTGTTTCTTTTGTATTGTTTTTTTGATTTGTACCGTAGCTTCTAATATTACCTCATTATCGCTTTCCAATTTTATGTACTGCAGTAAGATCCTAATTTGGATCGCTGATATCATGTGCTCCATCTTCCGAGCACGCAGCAGTACATTAGCCAGTGTGCGAGGAAACGTTATTCTTGTTACGAATCATTCTATAAACCCACAAATCTTTATTCAAATCCGAGAGTAACGGTACGCCGTGAACTCGAAAAATAGGAGTATCTATTTCACTTTGAGGTTAATTTTCCGAGCTTCAAAGGGGGATTGGGCACGAAATAAGCATGCAGTTATTCTTGTTATAGATCACTATAAGCCCACCAATTTTATTTCAAATCCGAGAGTAACGGTTTGCGGTGTACCCTTGCCAATAAGATCCTCAATTGAGCGCTGACGTCACGCGCTCCATCTTCCGAGCACGCAGCACTACATTAGTCAGCGTGTGTGGATTCTTGTTGCGAATCAGTCTATAAACCCACAAAGTTTTATTCAAATCCGAGTGTAACGGTTCGCCGTGAACTCGAAAAATAGGAGTACCTATTTCACTTTGAGGTTAATTTTCTGAGCTTCAAAGGGGGATTGGGCACGAAAGAAACATGCAGTTATTCTTCTCATGGATCACTCTATGAACCCACAATGTTTCATTCAAATTTGAGAGTAACAGTTCACGGTGCAGCCTTGCCAATAATATGCTCGATCGTGCGCTGACGTCACGCGTCCCATCTTTCGCGCACGCAGCGGTACATTAGCGTGCGAGGAGTGGGGATGGGTGGTCGATACTAGCGACAAACCACCTTGCCGGGAGAGCCGAGTGATAGCGACAGTCACATGCCGGCCGTCGTCGCGTAAATATCGCGATTGAGTCGTGTCAATTTTCCCACCTTCTTCGACATGGTATGCATTGAATTTCGAGCCGAACGCACTTGTGAATGAGAGGACTGAATTGCAGAAGAAGGAAGATGACATTAAGAAATGTGTGTCGCCGAGATCGATCGTCTGTTTGCTCGTGCAGGAAAACGTGAGTAAGTTGGGAATCTTTTGCATGTTATTATAATAGGGATGGAAAATTGAAATGGTATTATTGCTGGGTAAGAAAGTCGAATCTTTATGTATGGGGTGAAATGATTAAATTTACGTGGAATGAATTTAATGAAATTCGAGTGAAAGCATCTTTTAGTTGAATTGCACATTTTCTATTTCATACGAATTTATTGTTAGATAAAAAGCATGCTTATAATGTTGTTTTTCGTTATAGTGAAAATGGTGCAAGTTATTTTAATCACATTTCGAAAGAATTATATAAAGTAACAAATAAATGATTAAATGACATTGTTAGTCATTCAAATTGGAATTATTTTTATAATATCAAATTTTCTGTTTGATAATTCGTATCATTTTGAAAGTAAGGGGTGTAACTGTGCTATGAAATGATCTTGAAGTTATTTCAATACCGGTCACTGACACTCTGTGGCATTGGATCGAATTTCTATATATTTTTGAAATGTGAGTTGTCTAAATCATAAACAAATTCTTTTAAATAACAAATCACGAAGATTAGAATTTTTATTGATATCATATTTTGGCTATGCTTCGTTGAATTGTCAATCGGAGAGTCATCTCATTGTCAGTTAGAAGTATTGCTAGTCCGCGCGATAAACAAGAGGGCAAAAGGACAAGATAACTCGTCCTGCGCGTCACAGATATGTTCTCCAAAATGACGAATCACCTCGTCATTCTTGATTAACAGGTCAATTGTTTCTACGTGTTACATACTATTACGTTACATGTAGTGCCGATTGTATATGTAGTAAAAAGCGAGTGAAATATACTGCATTTTGTTTATTATATATTAGGTGGACCGGAAAGTAATGTTGTTTTTTTTACATTAAATTGAAACAAATAAATTTGTGACAACTTTTTATTATTAACGAATGATATAATCACCCTCGTTATCAACAACCTTTTTTCATCTAGTGTGCAAATTTTTAATGCTGGATAGATAAAAGCAATTGGTTTTTGAGCAAAATATCCGGAGAAACGACATTACTTTCCGGTCCCCCTAATACTATAGTAGAAAATTTGAAAAATGATTGAAACTTTCGAATTTAAACGAAGCATATAAAATTTTGATATTACTATCCTCTACGATAGTTTTCATTGTGAAAAAAAGTTATCAAGGTGTTTTGCGTCAAAATGATTTGTTTTGGAAACTTTTTATATTAAATTTGATGAGTGTTAAAATAATCCTGCACAAAAGGTAGAAGAGATAAAATTGATAAAAATCCTCCCATTCTGTTTATTTAAATGTAACTGCTATTTTTTTTATTTTGATTAGAATACATAGGTATAAAAGGAGAAAAAGGAATCAAGGTCGCGCAAGGTCAAACTCCTGTAGCTGATTTCGAGTATGAAATATGAAATCTTCCATGGTTAACAATTTTACTAAAGGGTATAGCAGGATAAGGGGGTCAAAAGTGCCCTTCAACCGATTTCAATGGGGACGGTGTCATTCGATAGATAATGCTCGGCGATTGATGTCTACAAATTTTTAACCCTGAATTTTGACCGGAAGGGTAGTTATGGGGAAAATTAAAAAAACGGGTTTTTGGCCCTTTTTCCCCATTTATTGAGGCGTAAAAAATCCAAATAAATTCTGACATATTCTGCACGGTACCGGACATATTGGAGAATTTTTTCAGATTTTTCCGTCGAAGTAGCTAAGCGTGAAAAATCGGCAAAGTCAAAAAAAACGGAAAAAAGAAGATTTCGTATCGAAATCTTCGAGGTACAACTTTTTGGTTTATATAGTAACAATCTAACACCTACGATTGTTATCCCCAATTTTTTTCAGATTTTTAAACCACCTGCGTCATTGTGAAAAAAATCGAAAACCGATTTTCGGGACGTATTTTGATCTAAAACGCAAGAAGTAATTGCTATTTTTCCATTATTTTGATAGAGTATGTTCATTTTGTGCTTTTCAATGTTTCTGCATACAAAGCAATTGCGAGTGAATGTAAAGGATTGAATTGATTCAATTATTCGTAAGCTACACACTTCCTTATCAGCTAAAAATACGAACGTCCTTTCAATAGCAGCGATGGCGCAGTCGGTAGAGTTCTTGGTTGCGGAACCTCTCGAAACTTTTTGTCGCCGGTTCGAGTCCCAATGAGGCAAAATAATTTTTTTTTTTTTTTTTTAATCATTCACTGCATAACAACAAATAATAATTATTTTTCAATTTTTCAATGGTTTTTAAACATTTTTAAATACTTATTCAATATGAAATATATGTAAAAATAATTATGGAGCATATTGTTTTTTTCATTGATTCGTCCTAGCCACATCTCGTTATTCTTTTGTACATTGAACGAATATTAGTTTACTGTAACGAGTGCAAATATGTATTCAATATTAAAAGGATCCAATTGTATATTCTGATGAATTGTAATGAAGGTGATGTCTAACGGAAAGAAGCGTCTATTTCTTATTAAACATTCTTATTTTTGTATTTACCGCTTCTCCATTTATGCAGAGATCATCCAAAATGGACAATGAATTGAAAGAAAGAAGGTATATTGGGATTTCATCCGTTATAATGCCTTTACTGGTTTATGCAAATCAACTTCTTCAGCTTTAGGTTTTGTGCCCCATTGCAATCGTGTTTTCCAACCACTTTAAGTACACGAAAACATTAAATTCAGTTCAGAAGGTTTTATTGTTTTATTACACTTACTCCAGTATTATGTACTCCCTTCAGTTATCTAGTCCGCAATTACCTGCGTAGCGTGTAGGTAGCGGGCAGGTACCGAGTTGTACCTTTAGAACTGATGATCATTGTTTTTAAATTATTGACTGCATAAATGTTATTAATACGTAAATGAATATTAATGTAAAAATACGAATGATAGATTATCATTTGATGATTAGGCTACAGTATCTAGCTGCGGAATACTTGAAACTTTTCTCTCGCCAATTCACCTCCCATGAAATATAATTAGAAAACAAATGTTTTTAAGTATTAAGTGGATAACAATTGTTAATACGGAAATTAATATTAGTGTGAAAATATAAATGGCATGCGATAGATTACCTTTTGATAATTAAAAGTTGAAACACGTTTCGTGTGGCTTTAATCCTCGTCACTATATACATTAATGATGGGCACCACTTCATTTTTATTAAATATTTTTGTCAATATGTCTGAAGGCCTAATAATTGTCGATAGATACCGTGCGTGCGACAGGTAGTATATTATTGCAGCAATGTGCGAACAACAACCTATGGTACGGTTACCACTCGCACATTCACAGCAATAACATTTGATGCCCGAAATTCCAATTATATTAGGGGTATAGTTAATGAAGCAACGATAAGTTCTTTGATTAATGTGGCGTGATCGGACGAGGCATTTAAGAATATTGAGGAGTTGATTTGCATAAAACAGTAAAGGAATTATAACGGACGAAATCCCAATATACCTTCTTTCTTTCAATTCATTGTCTATTTTGGATGATCTCTGCATAAATGGAGAAGCGGTAAATACAAAAATAAGAATGTTTAAAAAGAAATAAACCCTTCTTTCCGTTAGACATCACCTTCATTACAATTCATCAGAATATACAATTGGATCCTTTTAATATTGAATACATATTTGCATTCGTTACAGTAAACTAATATTCGTTCAATGTACAAAAGAATAACGAGATGTGGCTAGGACGAATCAATGAAAAAAACAATATGCTCCATAATTATTTTTACATATATTTCATATTGAATAAGTATTTAAAAATGTTTAAAAACCATTGAAAAATTGAAAAATAATTATTATTTGTTGTTATGCAGTGAATGATTAAAAAAAAAAAAAAAATTATTTTGCCTCATTGGGACTCGAACCGGCGACAAAAAGTTTCGAGAGGTTCCGCAGCCAAGAACTCTACCGACTGCGCCATCGCTGCTGTTGAAAGAACGTTCGTATTTTTAGCTGATAAGGAAGTGTGTAGCTTACGAATAATTGAATCAATTCAATCCTTTGCATTGCTTTGTATGCAGAAACATTGAAAAGTACAAAATGAACATACTCTATCAAAATAATGGAAAAATAACAATTACTTCTTGCGTTTTAGATCAAAATACGTCCCGAAAATCGGTTTTCGATTTTTTTCACAATGACGCAGGTGGTTTAAAAATCTGAAAAAAATTGGGGATAACAATCGTAGGTGTTAGATTGTTACTGTATAAACCAAAAAGTTGTACCTCGAAGATTTCGATACGAAATCTTCTTTTTTCCGTTTTTTTTGACTTTGCCGATTTTTCACGCTTAGCTACTTCGACGGAAAAATCTGAAAAAATTCTCCAATATGTCCGGTACCGTGTAAAATATGTCAGAATTTATTTGGATTTTTTACGCCTCAATAAATGGGGAAAAAGGGCCAAAAACCTGTTTTTTTAATTTTCCCCATAACTACCCTTCCGGTCAAAATTCAGGGTTAAAAATTTGTAGACATCAATCGCCGAGCATTATCTATCGAATGACACCGTCCCCATTGAAATCGGTTGAAGGGCACTTTTGACCCCCTTATCCTGCTATACCCTTTCAAGTACCGAAAATCCTCGACAAAAGTGGCTCTAAAGTTGTATTTCATAAAATTGTCATTCGCTGCTGAAAATTCTATGATACTTTAAATCAAATCAAATTCTAAGGAAGACATTTCTAATTAAAGGAGCGCATTCGATAAAATACTCCACAGGCAGTTGAGAAACATTTTTTTAATTATTTAATATCAACTTTCCAATTTCATAATGATTTTGTAATATCAACTAAATATCCGTCAGTACCTATAGTTATTGCTATCTTTTAAAAAAATGAGTAACCAACGATAGAAAATGTGAAATTAATTTCACTTATCTCACTACAAAATTGACAAAATAATTCGGACCGCAAAGGGTTAAACAAATTTCTCATTTTAATCCAAATAGTCCTAAATCCCGAATACAAAAATATATTGAAAAACAAGTTAAATTGAAGAAAAATTCAAAAACACCCTATTCAACATCTGGCGACCATCACGTTCACTACTCCACTCACAAAAGAGCACAATTAGGTAGAAAAGGGCCGACACCTGATCAAGGGTGGTACACAGAGTGGCAGTTATTAAGAGACACCCCTTTCTCCTTCGCTACTTTTAATTAAAAAATTTATTTATCGTGCCCGAAAATTTTGGAAGTTTGGCTTTAAGGACTTTAGGGACCCTTAACTCTTTGAGGCACGGAGGGATTAAAAGTGTCCCACTATTTTGATGCGGGAATATGCATTATAGGATATTTTTTATCCCACCTCGAAAATTGATATTATTGTATAACTTTGTTCGTAAAATGAAACCAACTTTGTTCAATTAAAAACAAAAGAAATGTCTGTGTAACATGGGTCCTTTTATTTTTTCAACTCCCGTGCCTCAAAGAGTTAAGGCTTGAATATTCTAGAGTTAGTGAGTACGAGAGAGTGAGTAGTTGTGTGAGAAGGATGAATGATTAGAATATGAGAAAGCGTAGATTTAAGGGTGAGTGAGTGTAGTGTTATAGTTGCATTAGAAGAGCAAGAGTTGCGTTTAGAGTTTCAGTTATCGCGTTGTAGTAGTCGTCGTGTTGTAGTTGTTGCCTTATTTTTGTTGATTAGCCTTATATTTAGTAATACATTGTTATTTGTTGAAATCACGTCCATTGTTATTAATTTCTATGAAGTGAATACCAAAGTGGCCAATATCCTGTTCAAAATCCCCGCCACTCTACATATTTAATGATAACTTAAGTCCAAAGGAAACTCGGTAATAAATTAATCGAGATAAAAATAAGAGATAAAAAATAATAATTATATGAGATCAAAAATAATATCGAGATATGTTGAAAAATACCCTATTCAACACCTCGCGGCCGTCACGTTCACTAATCCACTCGCAAAAGAGCGCAGTTCCATAGAAAAAGGCGGACGGCAGAAGAAGGGTGGCGCAGAGAGTGGAAGTTATTAAGAGACACCCCTTCCTCCTTGACTTTCCAGACGCACGCGGCTTTCCTTAGGATTATGCAATCGGCTTTCGTGTGTACTACTTTTACGCGGGGGCTTCGTGTCGCGAGATTCGATGATAAACTTCGCGACTTCCCCTCGATACCTTAAAAATACCAACCGCAAGAGCAGATAACGCGGCTGGTTGAAGCGGTATTTCAGCGGTGAGATTGCGCCCTTATAACAGTTGGACTTCCAGCTTTGAATTATCGCGTCCTGTCGCTTGTACTCGGTGAAATCGTACTCGAGTAAATAAGACGCGAAATATGGAAAGTCTCCGATGAATTTACATAAATTAAGTTTACGTAGTCCTCGGTTGCATACTGTCTGGGATCGATCAGCGGTGATGATTGCTTATTGTACGTAAATAATGGATGAAGTAAAAAGTTCTGAGCGTTTTTCCCTGTATTTTGACGATAAAATTACCAAACTTAGAATTTTCGGAATTAGATCAAATAAGCGCCGTTTTGTTCAATAACTTTGAATTATATAATATTAAATAATGTTTATGGGTTTCTAAGGGTGTCAAATTTATCATCCCAATTAGTATAATTAACATTATTTAAAAATAATATGTTTATGATGGCTATGAATGGACTTACACCACTTTCAAAATAAACTTTTTCATCACTTCATTAATCAACAAATTTTCGTGTTACAAAATCTTAATGATTTTAAATATATTAATAACAAGTTGCTTTAAAATGAAAAGATCATGTAAAAATGTAACTATTAATGTACCTAACTCGATTTTTTTGAAAAATGGACTTACACCACTTTCAAAATAAACGGTCCATATATTAGTGTTGACTACTGTGCGACGTTTGATTTTATTATCATTCCGTTAGATTTTGCTTATTTGTATCTTTTTCTTTCACATTTTTTTGCAGTATTTTGTATCTATTTGTTTTAGTGTTTTCAAACACTTTGGTGGGGACTGTTTTTTGTTAGTTGTGTTGCTGTTAATTACTGTTTTTTATACTTAACTTCTTTATTGTCTCTTTAGATAATTGGATTTTTTTCTCTATATTTTTGTATGTTTCGTTTCATTTTGGTAATCGTCTTCCTACTTTTTACATATTTGCAAATTTAATTTCTTATGATTCCTTCAGATTTTGTCATTGTACGTTATTGATATCCCGAAATCCCTTTCTATTAATTCATTCACTTTTTAATTACATTTGTAAATAAAATACTACCATTGGAAAATAACAAAAAGTACAAAGAAAAAAGAAGAAATATTAAATGTTGAGATATTTTTTACAATACAATAATTTAGTGTTTCTATTATAACATTAAGATGGAAGACATTGAAATAAAATCGCGAGTATTTGTACATCTCGAATTTCGAAATCAATATCAGAATCCATTGCGTGACCATAGTGATTGATCTCATAACTGAAACCGGAAGTTTTGTGGCACGTTTGATAACCGGTTGGAGTCTTGCTACGTCAATCATTCGATACACTCGTAGGTACGTAAGGGCTGCCGGAAGCTTATGAAACGTCAATTGCTGTCCGTCAATACGATCACTGAACAAATGTTAATAATTTGGTAAAAATTATTTGCAATACTGAGTTATGAATATATTTAAAATAAGTCTAAGAATCACGGCACTTCCGGTTTACTACGCCATTCATATATGTTAGTCGAGGACTCCGGATACTGTGTTTTTTAATTTAATGTTGCTTGCAAGCGTCACTTCCTGTCCGTCGATACGATCACAAAACAAATGTTAATAATTTGGTAAAAATTATTTGCAATACTGAGTTATAAATATATTTAAAATAACTCTGAGAATTGCGGTACTTCCGGTTTACTACGCCATTCATATATGTTAGTCGAAGACTCTTGAAAATACTCGTGTTTTTTAATTTACTGCTGCTTGCAAGCGTCACTTCCTGTTCGTCGATACGATCATTGAATAAATGTTAATAATTTGGTAAAAATTATTTGCAATACTGAGTTATGAATAGGTTTAAAATAACTCTGAGAATTGCGGCACTTCCGGTTCACTATACCATTTGTCGGTTTGAAGAGAAGAATATCGCTCTAGAATTTCGAATACTACAGGAGTTTTTTAAGTTCATAGTGCTTGCAAAACATCAGTTGCTGTCCGTCAATGCGGTTATCTAATAAATGTTAGTAATCTGGGAAATTTTTTTTGCATTATTATAAGTAACAATTCTATTTGTATAATTATGAACGTATTTTAAAAAACTACATGTATCGCGATATTTCTGGTTTACTAACAACACGTATACATCAGTAATAAATCAAACAATTTTGGGCCCCTTCGACTTCGGGCCCCATTGCGTTACGGGGTTGTGCGTACCGTAATTCCTCCACTTTTTAACCCCTTGCTCTACAATAACCTGTGAAAGTCGTGACGCGGTCAACGGAATAAGAAATTTTGAAGTTATCCGAAAGCAATTAATTGGAAAATATTAGTCGGCCACGAGATAATCAAATTATTTCTGTATTAGTAATATTGCGTTAAAATATACGTTACATCAGAAATCATTGATAATATTTTATTTCAGCAATTAATTCTGAGTTCTTGCACATTCAGTCAGAAAAGAAATCGTAGGCCAAGCGATTAAACGCCAATTCAAATAAAACCGCCAGACGACAGTAGTATAACGTTCGTATAATCCGACAGATGGCAAAGACTAAAGCCACAAAGTACACCTGTTCCCCGATTTACACGGTATTTTATTTACACGATTACGCTTTTACAAGGTTTTTAAAATAGCGGATTTTTTAACAAATTTTGGGTTTAACTATTTCTATAACCCTTTAAGGACTAACAACATAAATATCTAGTCTGAGAAAAAATGCAATTGTAGTTCATCGGCGTTTGTATACACAGTTAGAATCGAAAAATTGAAATACAACCGCCGAAATATAATTAAACAAATAGTAATTTATAATGTACATACATTAACAGCCTAACTTGCTGATAAAAAGGTGGTTTTGGATTGCAAAATAAATGGTTATGCCGCGATATTCAAAAATGTCTCCGTCCGCAAATGGTTAACGATGAAATGGATTACTAAATTATTCACGTTTTAGTTTGTCTTCGATTTACGCAATTTTACGTATTAAAATTCACGATTTCGATTTACACGGTTTTCTAAATCGGCGGATAGGTATAGAACGAATTTACAATCCGAATGTAAGAAGATAATAACTCGAAAATCGTCTTATAGAAAACTGTTGTATACAAAAGTCCCACAGTTTTTCAGAGGGAATAGAACTACAATATTTATTTTTTATTTGTTACATCGCTTCAAGGTTATTCGAAGGTCGACTTCACTTCTTTACATGAAAATCTATATCATACTTTGTAGATTCTCATTTTATAGAAGAAAGGAAGAAATTGTTTCACAAGTCACTTTCTTCTTGAACTTTATGTTAAAATGATATTTAACTCTTAACGTTCCAGAGCTTTTATTGTTATACTAGCCTATAAGACGACGGAAAACTTGGTGAAAGCTTATTAAAAGTTTATAAGAATGATGACTTATATGAAACATTTAAGCTGGTTTATTTCGATATAAATTCAATATATTTAGTTGAATCATAATTTTATAAATAAAATTAATTTTTATAATATTTGAGAGTATGATATTTTTCGAAGCAGTCGGCCATCTGTAGTAATTGATTCGCGAGATGTGTTGAACAATATTTAGAATTATTAAAAATATTGAAAATACTCAAAAGTTGAAGGTCACAAATATAAGATATTTGCACGTTGTAACCCTCGAAATAATAAAACCACACTGAATATCAATGCGACAGAACTGTTGCTAAAATGCCATAATATTTACTCCCTAAAACGTTACGTAATTTTTGTTGATAATTTTAATAAAATATAAAATATTTCTTGTGGGTGCATAATGAACTAGCGATCTGACGCAATAAGTTGCAATATTTGAGTAAACAAGCTACAGCAATGATAAGTAAGTGAAATGAAAACAAAAATTTCCACATGTCCCCATTTTGGGGCCTTTCGTTTTCTACTCCATAAGTGTTCTGCCCTCTAGCGGCGCTTTTTGACAGCTAACCCTTGGTGGACAAAGACATTTTTGAATATTGAAAGATAATCATTTATTCGGCGATCCAAAACCAACTTTTTATCAAAAAGTTCGACTGTTAATGCATATAAATTATAAATTACAATTTCCGTAATCATATTTGAACAATTGTATTTCAATTTTTCAACTCTAACCGTGTATACACGCGGCGATAAATTACAATTAAATTCTTTCTCCGGCCACATGTGTATATGCGTCGCTAGTCTTCGAAGGGTTAAGGGTTAATAAAAAAGAGCAGGCCTGCAGGTTACGTAATCTCCCCTGGCGGTGTGTAGAGGTAGTGTTACCACCACTTTCCTTAAATTTTACATGAAGCGCATAGAAGGTCAATTACTCGTCGATTGTCGGTTGCCGCGTTGCTTTGTACTTCCGTGAATCCTTCGCCGTTCTTCATTGAACGAAGCGTTAACCCATTACGGACCGAATTTTTGACGGTAATTGAAGATCAATTGCACGATGACACATTAGAAAATAATAAAGACGTTAGGAGGTTAAGGTGGATCGAGGTCAAATGAAACTCTTATGAACACTAATTAAATGTATTGAAATGAATAATATATGACTGTACGTGATGATAGTTCAGTCGTATTCAAGAGTCAGTCGTAGCTAGATATCCATATAGAAAGTATCATAGAGTTTTCTATTACGTTTCAATAAAGGTTTCCTTTATTATAACCGAATTGCATTTCCGGCAATCCCACCTCTGAAACTTCGTTGAGTCATTAACAACAGATACAACTAATCTTCAGTCGCGACAAAATGATATTATATCCATACAGAATGAAGGGTTTCCCAATTGTCCTCGCAGAAACAACAAAACTTTCCTCTCCCAACTGAAAATCAATGCTCCAAATTCTCCGTAAAAAATTCCTTTTAACCCAACGGAAAGAAAATCGGCTCACACGACCGGAGGCATTCCGTTTGTTCTAACCGTTCCAAATGAAATCGTAGGCCCTTTGTCGCGTGACTCGATGAACGAGCAGGAACCGGAAGAAGAGTCGAGGAGGAGGATGAAGGACCTGCGGTTACCGAGGGACGAGACGTAGCGTGTTATGTCCGAGTGCTTCGAGTTCTCCTCATCTATGACGGGATCGACGAATTCGGGGCTTCTTCAGCCCCAACAGGATTCCTCGCCCCTTCCTGCACGAACATCGCCCTACGATCGACGCTCCACGCCGGAGAGTCCATCGGTACGTCGTGGTCATCGTCAACGGATTTCTCGAAAGATGACTCTGACACCATCTACTGGACAACCTATACAACTTACTCCACTATGGGAGCACGTGGTTCGTACTGGTTCTTGTTCTTTTTATATTTGTAGGATTTTTATGAGTGCGAACGACAATACGAGAGGAATGTGAGGCGAGGGAAAAAGAAATTAAAAAATATATTTTTTAACCGCTTAACGACCGTGCCCGAGATATCTCGGGCATAGGTGCCGTTTCGATTTTCCTATGAACGAGTTAACTCGGGCGCTGAAAATTTTAGGAATATTTAATGCCAGCGCCCGAAATATTGCGTGGCAATCGACATTCTACCAAGCACGTCTAGTGAGCTACATCTGTAGATGACAAAAATGGTATAAAAAAAATCGGGCATTTTCGTCATAATTTTGAATATAACACTAGATTCACGGTCGTGAAATCTGCTATATTACAGTATATTAAATAAGGACTTTGGATAGAGAGGAATCAAGCGGCAAAGATAGTAATTTGTTAAGTAAATCATTGTCGTATTGTAAAATACAGGTGAAATATTTACTATATAACTTCTCTGTAAATTTGAGAAATGTTTACAAAATAAGTAGGTATCCGTCCATTTGACGGCTTCCGTAAATCTAGTGTTAAATTCGGTCGTTAAGCGGTTAATATCGTAGGAACGGAATTTTTTTAGAATAACCAAGTAATTTTAACTTTAGAATTAGCGAGTGTGGATGGATTGTGTATAAGAAAGAGGGAATGTTTAGAATACGTGATTTGGAAGACGACGAATGCTAGGGCTAGTGTGAATGTTTACAATTAGTTTGTGGATAAGGAGAAAATGAGTGAGTGCAATGTAGAATGGATGCTGCGAGAAAGACGAAGAACGAATGGTTAGAAAATGTATAGCGAGAGACCAGAAACAAGGCACTTGAGGGGTAATTTGCTCTGATTCGCCCGACGGATAGGGACATCCCTCTCCCTCACGCATTTTCGATTTTGACGCGTTATTGGCCGAGAGCCCCGCACATTCGTTGCGTCGTCATGGGAACGACGAAAGGAGTGTTTTATTTTCGGTTGTCATTCGTCGATCTCAGGTTTCCAGGACCGACATGGCGGGGATAGGCGGTACGAGAGCAATCTTCCCTTCCGTCCCAAGTGCCTTGTTTCTGGTCCCTCACTATATCGCGGGTAGATGCGAGCGTGATTTTTGAGAGCGAGTCAGTGGGCAATAAGCGGTTGAATTGGTAATTTACAGAGTGGAGAAAAAGACGCGAGAGAAAATACTATTTAGACTTAGTTTTAGCTAGTTAATGTTTATTGAGTTTTATTATTTTATAGTTATATTTAGTAACAAAAATTAAATCAGAGTTGGCCGAGAACAAATTAGGAAAACAATTCTAGTGCAAAGGGTTAATTCTAATATCACAATAGTAATTGTCAGTACCTATTTTCAATTTTTTCCAAGATTCTTTTTTAAATACACCCAATTCTGTTTTTACGCAAATTCATTTGATGTAGCACGATTAAAAAATCTAAAATATTCTTATAATAAATTTTTTAATAAATTTAGTATATTTATATTTTAATAAATTTATATTAAAATAAATTTTTTAATTAATTTATTTTAACTATTTTTCACAGGGTTGAAGGATATGGAAGTAATCCCCTTTTTTCTATGTTTGTACTTCATGTCTTTTTTTGCACAGTTTTTTTTACACGGTTTTGTCTGGAACGTATCTACCGTGTAAATACAGAATTAGGTGTATTTCAAGTAAACGTTACGCTGAATTTTTGCATGAAACATAATCGTTCCGAATTAGGTGCGCACCCGAAGATTCCCAAACGAGATCGACACGCGACTGACGTTTCTGGAGATATCGGAGAGGCTAAAGGATCCAGAATGGGAGGTACGCCAGCACGCACTTCGGGTTCTCGTTGACGTTTTGCCGACTCTAAACGGCGACGTCGTGGACAAGGTCATGCAACCAGTGGTACCGGAGCTGATCAATAATTTGGGCCATCCTGCACCGGCGGTTCGTAAGGGCGCCCTCGACGCCCTCAGGGTTTATCTCGTTCATAGCCGCGACAGGGAAGAGACCGTGAAGAAGGTGAAGATTTAACGAAGGTTCCTTCATAAGGATCTTCTGCATCTTCGGCAAATAGGCCTATCGTGACCTTGTCCCAATGACCTTTCTCCATTTTTCTCTCCCGTCAAATTTGTTAATCCTCAACTTGAAGTGCATCTACGATGCAATTCCTTTTAACAAAAGCACCATTCCCGAATAATTCAACCCCTTGAATTTGCAAAAACTATAAGCTCCATCCCTAACGCGCAGACCTAATGTGACCTTCCCTCGCTGACTCTCCCAAACCGATTGATTCTAATATTAGAGTGTATCTATGATACAATTTAGAAGAAAACAACATTATCTAACAATTTAATCTCTTGAAGCCATACAAATAGTAAAGACTACCCTCCACGCGCAGACCTAACATGACCTTGCCACGTTGACCCCTGTTCCGAACTTATTAATTCCAATGTTGTAGTATATTTCTGATACAATTTTTAACACAACACTATTATTCTAACAACTCAATCTCTTGAAACCATAAAAACAGTAACCTCCACCCGCAACGTGCAGACCTAACGTGACCTTGCCACGTTAACTCCTCTTCTGAACCAATTGATTCCAATGTTATACTATATGTATGGTGCAATTTGTAACAAAATACCATTATTTAAGAATGAAATCCCTTGAAATCACAAAAACAGTAACCTCCACCCCCACGCGAAGACCTAACGTGACCTTGCCACCCTGATTCTCCCAAACCGACTGATTCCAACATTAGAGTATATTTATAATGAAATTTTTAATAAAACACCATTATCTAACAATTCGATCTCTTGAAATCATAAAAACAGTAACCTCTACCCCCACGTACAGACCTAACATGACCTTGCCACGTTAACCCCTCCCCGAACCCATTGATTCCAATGTTATAGTATATTTATGGTACAATTAGTAACAAAATACTGTTATCTAACAATTCAATATCTTGAAACCATAAAAACAGTAACCTTCACCCCCCACGCTCAGACCTAACATGACCTTGCCACGTTAACCCCTCTCCCGAACCCATTGATTCCAATGTTATACTATTAGGTTGGTAGGAAATTAATGTCGGTTTTCAAACTTTATCTTTAAAAATACATGTTGACAATGGGAATAACTTTTTTTAATCAAAATAAGTTCCATTACAATTTACACATTTTTCCTAACGAGAAACAAGTTTTTTAATAAATTTTTTTCTTCTAAAATGATATAAGAAGACAAACCGATTAAAATGAACGGCTACCTGAAAATTAAGCGCCAAAGTTTGAAAACTCGAAAACCGACATTAACTTTTTACCAACCTAATATATGCACGATACAATTTGTAATAAAATACCATTATCTAACAATTCAACATCTTGAAACCATAAAAACAGTAACCTCTACCCCCCACGCACAGACCTAACATGACCTTGCCACTTTGACCCCTCTGTCAAACCCATCACTCCCAATATCGAATTATCTCCCCAATGAAACTTTCAATAACACCAACATTCAACGCGCAATTCCAATACGACCTTGCTCACCTGACCCTCTCCACGTCCAAACCCATTAATCGATCCGCAAGATGCACCTTTACCCACCTGCCACCTCCACTTCTTGCAGATTCTCCAGGACGGCCTGAATCGAGCAGAAGCCCGTGATCCTCATCAGACCAACATAACCACAGGAGTGATCCTAAGCGCGCCCTCTCTCCTCTTTCCCTCTTCGAGCAGCCCTCTGCCAGCCTCTCAACTGATAAAGGACACCACCATCGCCCTAGCCTCTCGCTTAGCTCAAGTACCTCATCAGGAAGCCGTTCTCAAGTCCCTCATGAAGATCCGCGACGCCATCGGCTCGGAAGAATTCGAGAAGAATCTGGCAGACTACGACAACAAGCTGACGAGAAACATCGAGATCCTCTCGAAGATTTACAACGTGAAACCGAGCAAACGAAACCAGCGAAGAATTGACAACAACGGGAAGAAACTAGAGGATCGAAAGAACAACGAGGGCAAGTGGGAGAGCGACAGCGACACTTCCGGAATCGCCGAGGAAGAGGACGAAGGGAATAACAATATAAATAACAATATAAATAATAGTAACAACGTGATGCCTGCTGCAAGAGTGGTGCTAGAGACGGAGATCAAGTTCAATGAGGAAACGGCGATCACTATGACCATCCTCGAGGAGAAGGAGGACAGCGAGAAGGAACAGGAAGGGGAGGAGAGCGGAACGGATGTTAGGAATGAAGAGGGAGAGGAAGTTAAGGATTCTGGACTTCAGGATAGGAGGAAGACACCTAGGAGGGTGCACTTTGGTGGAGAGATTGTGAAATTGAGGACACCGGACAGCGACGACACGGAATCCGTGGAGACACCGAAGACCAGGATCCCAGTTCCGGTTTCTCCGGCGACCAGGATGCCGAGGAGGGCGTCCTCGCAGCCTTGTAGTCCCAGCAGGGAAAGAGGGAAGCCTAGGAGGACTTCAAGGTTGGTTTGTAGTTTTTTCGGAAGGGTGAATGTTTATTTTGAAGGGTTTGCGAGGGTGGAGGTGTTTGGGTGTTTTCATGGGAGAGGGAGATTTGAACGGGTTCTGAATTTATTGGGGTTAATTTAATTCAGAAGGGGTTGGACGTAGCGGCAGAGTTAACACATTGCGTACGGCGCTCTTTGCGATTTGTGTATCTAATTATTTTGTACTCTTTCGGAAATTCGGCATACATTTACTTCGCTAAGAATTTGTCATAGGAATATCAAAGGCTACGTTGCCATAGTAAAAATCAATTTATTCTTAACACTAGAACTACCGGCGTTAAATCTGTTATATTTAAAAATATTAAATAAGTATTTTGAAAAAAGGGGAATTAAGAGGTGGAAAAGATGATCGATTTGGTAATTTATGTTTAATAATATGGACGTAGAATATCTATTCTATGACTCTCCTATAAACTTGGAGAATTTTTGGAAAAAATTGTGTACCAGTCATTTTGACTGGTTTGGTAGTTCTGGTGTTAATTTCTTGAGTCGTCGATATATACGTACATATAAAAAAATTACAAACGAGATATCTCGTAAGTCGCGACGGTCGGTTTGCTATATACGAGATATCTCGTCACCCGTACGCAATGTGTTAATAACAAGGTATTTAACCGTTCGAGTCCCAGGGGGTATTGAAAAAACACTGTCGAAGAATCCCAAACAGCGCAACCGCGCTTTCTCTAAATGAGTACGAAAAGACCCCAGCAGCGCGATAGCGCTTGTTTTATTTTATGTCGAGAAATACCAAGCGGCGCGATAGCGCTTTGTTTATTTTATATCGACAATGCGTAGTCTGCAGCGCCAAAAATGCAATAAAAAGATCACATTTAATTTGGGTGCGATGTAAAAAAGGAAGTCATCCAATATGTTTTGATAAACACCGACGTTACAAATTATAAGTGTTACTCTCCATTTAAATTGTTTGTTCATAACACAAAAATATTGTTAATTTGTAATTCGTTATTTTATAAAATGTATATGTATTATTACATATGCATACTGTAAAATTTATAAATATTTCAAGTTTTGTTCGATAAAAATGATTGAGAAGATAACAGTGAAATAAAAATTTTCATTTTGTAATGTATTATTGCATTATTATAGTATTATTCTACCTATTGTAAAATGTACTATTTACATTCAAAGGAGCTGTGTGATGTACTTGCGTCAGTAAATCTGAGCTCGCGACTTCGACAATCGGTATCGCACCGTCAGTTGTCCGCAATGCTCGAAATGTGCTGGCTTTTCTCGACATAAAATCTCAACAGCGCGATCGCGCTGCTTGGGACTCAAACGGTTAAAGGCGATTCAATTACGTTTATAGGAAATTCTAATCGAAATTTTAAAAACGGTAATTTTACCGGTCGTGGTAGGAATAGTGCTAGACAAATTTTCAAACTCATTTTTCTCCAAAACAAAGCCTTCTATCAAAAAATTTTATTCTATATTTTCGACTCAGTTTTTCATGTAGAATCACCCCCTGCTCGGTTGTACCACCAGTTACGGCACACCCTGTATACGCCTTTCATAATCAAAGGGTTGAAGTGTTAATGCCAAATGTTCGTAATTTGTCACGCAGATCGGTCTCCAACAGCCCCAAGAGAGAATTTTACACCCACAATGCCGAACTGAGTCCAAAGAAGAGCATACTAACGAGGACGAGCAGTCCAGTATTAAGATTAAGGTCTGCTGAACAAGCTGCAAAAAGGAAGAAGCCTCGACAGGAAGAAAAAAATGAGAATTTCAAACGAGAACTGTCCAACGAAACCATCGCGATGGAAGAAAATTCTTTAAAGTACTTCGAAGAACCTGCAAAAAAAGAACAGCTTCGAGTGTCACAGTCTGAACAAAATTTCTCAGAAATTTCGGAAAATTCGAGTAACAATGCGGAAGTGGAAGAATCAAAAAACGATGGCAAGGAAGACAGAGGAATTCTATCGATTGTTGAGTCAACGGTTCGCAGGACTAATTCTAAACCGGAATTCGAGTCTCCTAACGATACTTCGAAGGATGTTCCTTCAAAATCAGAAGCTTTAAAAATCGATGAGAAACTTAACAAAGAACGCAGTTACAAAAACGAAGCAGAGAAAAAAGTAGAAAAAAGGCCATCGAGTTCCTCCGAGAGTAAAATAAATATTGAAGAGAACACCTCTAATTTAAAAACCCCCGTTGATTTTCCCGTTCCTCCTTCCATCGAAACCAGGATGAACTCTCCATTTGGTTCTCCGGTAGACGAAGAACCAGATTCTAGTTTTTTCACGAAAACGATGCAATCTGAGCAGCAAAATGCGGAAAAAATTGAAGTAGAAAACATCAAGGACGAAGCAGCCGATCGTTCGGGAAGCTTGAAAATCGAAACGTCGATGAAGTCTGAGGACGTTGCGTTGGAGAACGCTGTTGGTTTGAAGGATCGTGCTATGGTGGAGTCGAAAGACGATAATGTCGTGCGTGATTCGCGAAACGGTGACGGTGAACGAACGCGGAGTGATCGTGATAAGAAGGGTGCGAGTGCGACGGAGAAAAATGGAAACGCGGGGGTGGCCGAGGTGGAAGGGAAACCTGGCGAGCCGAGCTGGGAGGAATTGGGGCTGGTCGACAGAGAAGTGCTGGAGGATTTGCATAATAAAGTAAGTTGTCGAAGTTTAAGGGGTGGAATTGATAGCCAGAGGTGAGGCGGTGAATGGATGAGGAGAATTGCTGTTTGTGTTTTTTGGGAATTAGTCATTTTCGTTTTTGGGGTAAACTGAGTTTGGGAATTGTAGAGAAAATGTTCGATTTAATGTGCGTTGAGGAATTAGAATTTAAGGCAACTTCGAGGTTAAGGGGTGGAATTGAGGGTACGAGGGTGGCCGGTTGCTTAATTGAGTGAAGTGCTGGAGGATTTGTGCAATAAAGTAATTGTAAGTTGGGGAGGTTTAAGGGGTGGAATTGGGAGGGGTCCATAATATAGCAAGTGGTTGAAGATGAAGATGTGGAATTGATAGGGAAAGGGTGAGAGGAGAATTACTGTTTGTGTCTTTAGAAAGTACTAGTTTTCGATTTGAGGGTAAACTGAATTTGGGAATTGTAGAGAAGACATTCGATTTAATGTGCGTCGAGGAATTAGAATTTAAGGCAACTTCGAGTTTAAGGGGTGAAATTGAGGAAAGAGGGTGAGCCGGTTGCTTAATTAAATGAAACTCTAGAGGATTTGTAAGTTGTCAAAGTTTAAGAGATGGAATTGAGGGGGAGAGAGTGAGAGAGTGAGAGGGTTCCATAATAACATAATAAAGCAAATGGTCGAAATTGAAGATGTGAATTTGATAGCGAGAGGGTGAGAGGGTGAATTGGAGAGGAGAATTGCTGTTTGTGTCTTTAGAAAGTACTAGTTTTCGATTTTAGGGTAAATTGAATTTGGGAATTGCAGAGAAAATGTTCGATTTAATGCGGGTTCAGGAATTAGAATTTAAGGCAACTCCGAGGTTGAGGGATGGAATTGTAAAAAAGAGGGTGAGTCGGTTGCCTAATTGAGTGAAGTGCTGGAGGGTTTGTACAATAAAGTGAGTTGTCGAAGTCTAAGGGGTGGAATTGAGGGTTAGAGAGTGAGAGGGTCCCATAATAAAGCAAGTTGTCGAATTTGAAGATATGGAATTGATAGGGCGAAGGTGAAAAGGCGAATGGGAGAGGAGAATTGCTGTTTGTGTCTTTAGGAATTACTAGTTTTCGATTTTAGGGTAAACTGAATTTGGAAATTGTAGAGAAGACATTCGATTTAGTGCGCGTTGAGGAATTAGAATTTAAGGCAACTTCGAGTTTAAGGGGTGAAATTGAGGAAAGAGGGTGAGTCGGTTGCCTAATTGAGTGAAGAGCTGGAGAATTTGTACAATAAAGTAAGTTGTCGAAGTTTAAGGGTGGAATTGAGAGGGTTCCATAATAAAGGAGGTGATCGAAGTTGAAGATGTGGAATTGAAAGGGAAAAGGTGAGAAGATAATTTCTGTTTGTGTCTTTAAAAAGTACTAGTTTTCATTTTTAGGGTAATCTGAATTTGGGAATTGCAGAGAAGACATTTGAATGAGTATTCGTCGAGGAATTAATATTTAAGATATCGAAAACAAAGAAGAAGAATTTTTTTTTCTTGAGCGAAAATTGATTGATGGGAGAAAGGGAGGTTGAGATTTTTAAGGGTAGATACTACTTTCTAAAAGGGGAAAGACAAATGGAGAAAGTGTTTTTAGGAATTGTCAGCTTTCTTCTGTGCAGGGTCGCAGAAAAGGGGTGTGAATTTTTAGAGTAAACAGTCTTTGGGAATTAGAGGGAATAGGTCTTAATGAACATCCGTTGGAGAATCAATGTTTATGAGATTTCGTGGGAGAATTGAATGAGGTGAGAAACCGGAAGTTGACTTTTAAGAATTAACAATACTTTTGCAAAGAAATTGAATGGGGAAAGACGGTTAGAGAATATGTTTTTAGAAATTATTAGATGACTTCTTTGCAGGGTGGAAAAAGTGTCGTGAATATTTCAAGTAGATTATATGGCAGTTGGAGGGAAAAGTTATTCATGAATATGCGCAGAGGAATTAATATTAAAAGGGACAATTCATGGGACAATTGCGAGAAGTGAGAAAAAAGGGCCAGAATTTTAAAGCTAGATACAGAATTATCAGTTCCCTCTTCTATGGATCAGGAAATAATAATTATTTGCCCACGTGATATAAAGCAATTAAAGAGAAGTCGTAATAAATATATGCCATGAAATTAATATTCAACATTTATAGCACAATCCACTAAACCAAAACGATGAGAAAAGCTCCCCATTTCATCCAAATCCATTTCATCGTAAACTTTACAATTAACCCGGCATAATTCTCTTGAAGCAAGGAAAAAATTAAAATTCCCTTGACACGAAACCATAAACCATAAACCATAATGTAAGTCTCCGAGTAATTCGATAATAAAACCGTTAAAAATTCCCAATAAATTTTTCCCAGTATCGGCGACACGTTCAATAAATTTCGCTTCGCAGAAATTGCGGGAAATCCTCTGAAACGTAAACGAGGGAATATGTTAAACGTGTACACACACTGTAATTCTATAATTGATGGTGTTTAAATCGCGTTACACCACGCGACGAACTTTTGCCAACGAAATCGATTGACCCACTTGCCGGCTTAATGTATCGGAACGATCTGTCCGAAACTCGAAGGTTTCTCCCTTGAGTCACGTTAATGACCTAAGACGTAAACGAAGCGCCTCACGCGTCGAAAGAACATTTTTTCGTATTTCGTTGCTCGCTTCTTGTAAATTGAAAAGCACTGTTAGCAACGCTGATGCTTCTTCTTCATTGGTAGAGGGCCTAGGAAAATTCACCGCCCGCAATTCACAGTCACAGCAATTCACTGCCAGCAATTCATAGCCAGCAGTTTACCGTTTATTTATTTTTAGTCGGACCCCGCCTGACGGCAGTCCTCATTTAACACTAATTTATTTTTTTGTTACATACACCTAATTTAACCCAATATTCGCTGTCAAGGAGGAGTACAGTCAACCCTCCTATAGCGCGATTAATTTGAAGGAACCACGGGTGCCTGGGGGCCAGTGGCTGTTCTTTCTGTTCCTAGGAAAGGGTAAAAGTGTTGATTAGCGCGCGCTGCGTTTCGTCCTGGGCCTGTTCGTGGACTCGTCAGTAGGGCTCTTCATCCTCTCGTTCGCCTCAGTCCCAAATCTCGTACACATGATTCACACACTCTCAATGTCACGCACATAATCTCTACCACCCAAGTCGCAGTCATTCGATTCATCTGTTTTATCTATCACCACATGCATACTCTCATATACACCACATACATTCTCACACCTATAATTTCTTACACCACGTTCGACCTTTCGGTCATTGGAGGGTGCTTGCCAGGTGGGCCAGGTTTGCACGGCTGCGGAAATAAATACACCTAATTCTGTTTTTATACGGTAGATACGTTCCAGACAAAATCGTGTAAAAAAAGACATGAAGTACATACATAGAAAAAAAGGGAATTAGTTCCATATCCTTCAACCCTGTAAAAAATAGTTAAAATAAATTTACTACAAAATTTATTTTAAGAATATTTTAGATTTTTTAAACGTGCTAAATCGAATGAAATCGTGTAAAAACGGAATCAATTTTTTTTTCTACACCGTGTTAAAACAAAACCGTGTAAAAAAAGACAGTGTAAAAATAGAATTGGGTGTATAGAGTCATACATTTTTACCTCTCGCAACCTCAAGGCCCAGATTGTAAATTACGCCTCAACAATATTCATGCAAAATACATTTTATTATCTCAAAATTACAACCATAACACGTGAAATTGTTCGATTATTAACATAACATTAAAGAGAAGGACAGTGGCTTTATGCAAGTTCGATGTCCCGATTTTTTAAACGGAAGTCGCATATTCGTAATAATCATCGGGCGAATAATCGAACAGTTCAAAGTCCAATCTAAATTTATCGAACAGTTTCTGCACCATATCGGCATTCAATTGGCTGAAATATATCCTCGATGCGTTGGAGAAACCACCACTGTGCCTCCATCGTGGTTTAATTGCCTCTTGCAGTCCTAGTTTCTGAATCGCGTAAATTTGGTCCCGCCATAACGTTTCCACCTGTGTCATTCACACATTATTTTACTTTTAGTCGCTATATGTTAATTTGTTATAAACGTATAATGTTAATTTTGCAATACGAGTAATAATTAATAAGTAAGTCAGGACATTTTTATTAATTCTGCAAAGTAAATTTCAGTGAAACGGATGTCGTTAGAGTTATGAGAAACGAATTATTCAGCGAATCAATAAATTTCTATTAATTTTTCAGAGTATTTTGAAAATTCATCGTTAACATTTGGAGGATACTAGAGTCATTAACCAGTCATTCGCAACTCTTTGCAAATTTTGGGACTTACAGGAATTTTCGAGAACTTCGAGTACTTTTAACTTTTTACGTTGACCAAAGCAAAAAAATAAAAAGTCAAACCTTGCAGTTTAAACTGCTCCCATTTTTAAAAAAGTTACATATATATTAATTTCTTTGTTTCACACAGTAGCCTTCTTGAAAATAAAAATTCTACTTGATTTTTCTTTCCGTTCAACAGGACTAGATTTATGGCAATCATTAGGACACTTTTTTTAAATCTCACTAATTGTCAGAGAAATTTTCTCTTGATCTTGAAAAAAATATATTGCCTAATTCAAATTTCAACCAGTCATGTTTAAAAAGCTCAATACAAAAAGTCTTCTAATCGAAAAGAAAATTGCAAAGAAAACCTAAGCAACATGCTCTAAACCCGAACCCTTCCTTAAACAAAAAAAGAGAAATCGAGTAAATAGCTGAAACATATCTCTATCGATCACACGTCACATTAATGTCACGTGTGTCGCGCTGTTGTGATTTATCGAATGTGCAATTTGACGTTAAACAGTCATAAAGTCCCTGTCGAAACGGCGGTGTCTCGTTCCGCGTGTAGTTTCATGTCCCTTATCTTCTGGGCCTAATTGCCAGGCGTATTAGATAAACGATAATTACCGAGACTCCTCCATGTAATTGCACGCTGAATTATTCTCGATCCGATCAGAGTTAAGATAACGAAACGAGAACGAAACATAATTTATCGGGTCGAGAGTGTTTCTCGCAGTGTAATGGAACATCGATTATTCGAACTAATTGGAAGCAAACGTCGGACAATCAACATTGCGGAAAATCAATGGACGCTGTGTTACGTTTCGTGTGCTGCTTTATCGCTGGTAATGGAGAACGATTTTTGTTGCATTGGTTTAGTTATGTACTAATTGTTTTTAATTTGTAATAAATATTATATACAGGGCATTTTACCTAACTTGACCACTTTAAATATATCGCTTATTTTGTATGATAGAAAAAATGTCAGAGGCAGAAAATATTCTGTTTGAAGGCGCCAATAGGCTGATGGGCCGAATTTTTTTCTCAAGGTCATTTTTTTCGAGATTTCAAGGTCATGGTATTTTTTGTAAATGGGACTGCATATTTTCACTACAACAGTCTTATAACTTATAAAAAAACGAATCCAGATAGGTGCAATATGTTGACCTTCACGTGACCTTTAGCGAGAAAATTATATATATACCCATATACCACTTATCCGTCCGACTAGGCGGTAAAGCGCCTTATTTATTATATATATATTAAATATAATAAATATAACATAATATATATAATAAATATTATATATATATATATATATATTTGGGATTGGGTAGAAACACTTCTATAGCATGTTGAACGCCCCGCCACCCGTATATGGCTGACATTCTTCTTCCCCCAGTTAAATAGGATTTTACAACAATATCAATAACATTTTAAACAACAATTGGTACTGTTAATCTGTCACACCACGTTGAGGCTCGGCTTTGGTCCCGTAAGAAACATAACCCATTCTCGCTGGGCGTTCAAAGTCATAAAGAACTTAGAAGAAAAGGACGTGGAGAAGAAAAGTGATTAGCAGAGGACGACTGCGCAGCGGTTTCGCGCAGACCCTGGACACTCGCGCTCCTCTTATTCTTTTTCACGATCCTACATATGAGCCGTTTTCTTTGAAAGTGGTCTAAGTCCATTTTTGACAAAAAGTTATTAGTGAATGCAATCTGCTACGAGATTTTTATCTATAAATAGATCCTAAAAAAAAAACCTTCAAAATTTTCATCATTTTGTCAATATAAATTTACGTAGTTGATGAAATTATAAATATAATTACTTTAAAAGTAGTGTAAGTCCACTTTCCGCAGACATAATATTTAGTTGAAAAATTATACTACATAATTTCTTTACTATATTTTTATATGTGTGGCAACACTGTTAATGACAAAAATTTTCGTTCGTTCACTGGAATTTTGGTATTTCCCCCGTTTATTGTAGAATATAAAACATAGCAGTGTGTTCTGTTTGCTCACTTAACTTGAAGTAAATAAGTACGATTACCTGAACTAATATTGAAATAAAGCTTTCCATTTTGTTTTTTTATGTAGTTGATAAAAATTTCATAAAAAAATTCGTTTGATTCAATTGAAATCCCATATTTAATATTTCATAAATATATGATTTTCACATTTTGTTGATTTTGAAAGTGGTGCAAGTCCATTTGAGGTCATCAAAATTATAAATTTCTTTTACCTAATACTTTAAAAATGATCAAATTATAAACTTAAACCAATTTAATATTTAAAAAACATAAAATGAGCGTATTACATATACCACCATTTTTCAAACCATTCAAATACAAACCTTTAAACATCTCCATATAATATAAAATGGACTTACACCACTTTAAAAAAAAGGGCTCATATACGTATGTAAAAATATTTGCAAAATTTTGATCAAATATTCCTCTGTGATGGCCGGGAAAGAAAGTTCTTCCTACGGGTCATTTTGACCCAGTATTCGTCCCCCGCGTAAGTCTCGAAGCATCCGCCGTCCAGAATTAACCCTTTGCGGGCGGAGAATTTTTTGTGTGTTGAGAGATAATCATTTATTTGGCGATCAAAAACTATTTTTTTCTCGGAAAATTCGAGTGTTAGTGTATCCGAATTATACATTAGTATTTGCAGAATAATATTTCAACGGTTTTCTTTCAATTTTTCAATTCTAATCTTGTAGACATGCCTCGATAACCTATAATCAGATTTTTTCTCAGACCGCATATATGCGTCAATAGTCCTCAAAGGGTTAATGAACCACCACCTTTATTAACCTAAAAAAGCCTACCTTCGCAACAATATCATAATCAACCGAGCACGGGGTGCAGAACAAATAATACGGCATCCAATGATCATCTCCATAACTCCCTAGGTCAGTGTTGATCAAATAACGAACGAATTCCCTAAAACTTGGCTCGACGCCGGCAGGCGGGGCAACATCCTTTCGTACGATCACCTGATCCTCTCTCGGTCTGATGGAGTTCTCTGAAATCCCGTTCGCCAAATCGCAGTTACATTATCAGCTCGCTGCTCCCGCGGAGCAGGCGAGGATCGATATTTTGTCGTGACTCACCGCGATACTTTTGAACGATCTTGGCGCCGTACTTCCGATAAAAGTGGAGTGTCCCGTGTTCCCTTCCAGCCACGGAGTTTTCCAGCTTATCGCGATACGCGCTCACCAATCTCTCAAATGGATGCCTTACCACGAGCAGTTTCCTCGTTGCACGTAGGGCCTAGGATCAGTTTCGCGATTTGTTACTACGAGAAAATTGTTTCTTTTTTTTACTGCTCTTTTTTCTCATTTAACTGCTGTGGAGATTTAGTCTTGGATCCAGTGTTGTAGGTGGGTTTCGGAAAAAGGGAAAATGTTGGTGCGGTTTTCTTTTTGGCAATGGATATGAATGAAATTTTAGTTGGAAATTCGAGGAGTATTTTGATGTGATGAATCCACAGCCAGAAAGTGACTGTAGTCACTGGGCTTTCATAAAATATTGCGCAGATGGATATCCCACCGTTCGATAGAAAATAACGGAAGTCGCATGGGAAATTTTACTTTATCCTCCTTGCAGTCCTGATCTAACTGCTTCTGATTATTATCTATTTTTATCTTTATCGAATTTGATTGCTAATAAGAATTTCACAAGGTCAAAGGTTTCACGGGGTCAGAGCGGCAATTAACACTATTTCTATCACGGTTATATGTATATCTATTTCGACCAAAAGGTATCTTCTGATACTTTTGCGCTTGAATGCAAATAGCTTGGGAATAGTTGTTAAATAACGATTTCTGTTTAATATTTCTTACTTTATCAAAAAATTAATTCAACTTTGTAATGTTATTAACTAAGACATAGCGTTGTAATTGAAACATAACGAGGTGTCTTTTGACGCCTTCGGTAGAAATAGTGTTATCTAATTTCTTTTGAATATAAATAATGATATAGAATTCAATGCTGACTACATCGTCAAATAAAATTATATTTTTTTTAAATTCGATGTGTTTGAATCGACCTAAGAACTCGCACGAATTTTTTCGGTATTTAATATTAATTAATACTTTAGGAAAAATTTCGCAGAGGTGGCGGGAGATTTGAATGTGGGCCCAGTGATTGATGATCTGACAATAGTCCCTTAATTGTTTCTTGGGTGTAACGATAATTGATTTTTTGTGGTGAGGTTGTGAAGAGGTTAGAATTGCACTTTGGGGTCTATTATTTTTTTAAAGGGGAATTATGTTTTTGTTTTGTTTTGTTTAGGAGGTTTTGTATTAGCGTTGCACGCTTCGTGAAATGCTTTTGGAGCGCATGTTGAGATTGGTATCTAGGTTTATTGTTCCGGAATAGTCTTGTCTGTGGTTTTACTAGATTTTCTGTGTAGATTTTGCGATAAAGCCTGAGTTGTACATACGGAAGACACGTATTAGAGTATTTTTATTTCCTTCTAAAACATTTTTTTGCCTTCTCTTTTTTACTTCCTCCTTTTTTATCTTCGCTTTTTATACTTTTCAGGTAAAAGGCTGATATGTTATTCGAGTACAGTTAGTTGCAAATTTTTTAAATTATTTTCGAAAACAGTTTCGCTAGCTGTTGCTCCGTAACAGCCTTTTTTGTATACGATTGTATCGCATTTTCCATATTGAAATTGCAAATAGTTGTTTTCTATTCTTTCACAAAATATTGCTATTATTTCTTATATTTTTGTTTAAAATTTGCAAAATATATTACCGTAATATGAACAGTGAAAATTGTCTTTTTATAAATAATATAGAGCATTAGTTTTATCACAAAAGACACTTTGATATTGTTTTAATACGTTTAACGAACAGTATTCAAAGTGAATTTTTAAAATTAACTTCGTACAGTATTATTAAGAAGCTTTGAGTTATCTCGATGGTTTTAAGTTAAAATCAGTTAAGGTTCGTACGTTACCATAGTTTTCCGTGTATTATAGTTACTTTTAAAGACGGAAATAGATTTTTCCCCTAGATCACTGTACACTAATTTCGTTCTCCCGCAAATCCTTCTTAATAGACTGCAGCACGAACTTACATTTCACATTAATTTCCCTGCTATTTTTTCCAAGTTTAATTTCAGTGCCATTCTTGTTTTTTAAATTTTGCCAGCATTTTCAGAATCTGAATTACACTTTCTCTGGGGATCACGGTAGAACTGAATTTCTTCAATCTTATTCTTTCGTTTTGATAGACTTCAGCACGAACTTACACCAATTTCCTTTCTACTCCGTTTTAATTTAATTCTTACATCTATGAAACGTATTTACGAAATTGTTATATTTTAAAGGTGATTATTTATGATAATTCTTTTATTTTACTGCTTAAACCTATGTAATTCTGTTTCGTGTATATTAAAAATTATTTATAAATTTCTAGGGAAAAAAGCTTCTAAATGAATCGGTAAATATGATGGCGATCCAAGTCATTTGTTTTTCGTTTTAAGATATTTAATTGTTTATTTTACGGTTTAAGTTGAGCTTTACGGAATGAGACGATTAAAAATTCTGTTAAACTTTTCAAAGGAAGTGTAATTCAAGCTCTGAAAATTATAGAAAATAAGGTTAAAAATGAATAATAACACTTGATTTGATCTCTGAAAAAATAGCGGGAAAATTAATGTAAATGTAAGTCCGTGCTGAAGTTTACTAAGTAGGAAGTATTTAAGCTCAATTTTGTTATTATTTCTACAAAGTAATTCGATCATATTTTACTCTTCATTTGTGACGCACAAAATAGTTAATTTCATTTCGTAAATCGCGGGCTTCGAACACTCTCGTAACCACTGCAATATTATGGGTGCGTTCGGGGAGTCGCTATTCGCACTATCTGGCGCTACAGACTGTTCGCAGAGCTCGAAAGTAGCGCAATCAAACACTACCGTGACGTCACTACTTATGGTGTGTGACGTCATGACTGAACGCAACCAACGCTATTTCTTCCGAGGTAGTGTGACAGTTGCGTAGCGTTTGCGTATTGCGTGAACAGCACCGAATAGCACCACACGCTGTAAGTTGTTTGTTTCAGCATGGAAAATTCGAATTAGCAAAGCTCTCAGGTCGATAATGAATCATATGGTAGACGTAATGGAAATATTATAGAAATCATGAAGAAATATAAAATGTATATTACAGTTAACGTGGTCCTAAAGTTTAGTAAAAAACAAAAAAAAACGAATGAAGTTTCCGTGGTTATTTTAAATCCGAAAGTGTCTTACGAAATTTTTGGAACAATCGAGGAATTTATTTTATACGAATAATTCACGTGTAATTCCGGAGCATATTAATATTTTTTTAAGGCATTACACTCTTTTAATCCTCTCTAATCACGTAAACGACACATCATGATCTATAATTTATTTACTATGTTATAAAAATAATAAATGTATTTAGGAAATTTAATTTCGTTTTAGTTTTATGAATTGCTCGATAATTTCACTGAATCATATGGCAAGAAAATTTAATCGCGAAAGCACCAATATCGAAACCCCCACACAAAACGATGATGATCGCTGCTAACGCTACGCTGTAGAACGTTCACGGAGCTTGCTATCGCCATCACGCTATTGGCTCCGCGAACGCCGTTGGTAGTGTTTGCGTTTACAGCGTTCGTAGCGACTCCCCGAACGCACCCTATATATTAACCTCATCAGCTTCCGGATACTCCATTTCCGGAAGAACTCTCCTGGCGATCGTGGACAGTTGCTCCTTTCCACTATTTAATTCCTCTTCGGATATTCCCATTAACAGGCACAAATTGTATATCCATGTTGTACTACCAGCTTTGTAAATTGGACAGTAAGACACGTTGTGGGATCTAAGCGACGAAGTTCTTATTATTGTCTAAACTTGAATTACAGTCGATTCTCAAGATAATTGTGATTCTTCATTTATCATAATTTGTACAAGTATGAGTGAATCAGTTATTTTTTACTTTAGTATCTTTTTGCCTTTAAATTGCTATGTTATATTTCGTTAGGGATTTAGTGTTTTCGTTTCACGTGGATATTATAAATGTATGTTAAATAATAATTTGGACAAAATTTTCTAGAAGTGATGAGGGATTTGAACTGCTTATCCACCACAGCTCTTAGCAAATGGCACGACTGATTAATACGTTGAATGCCACCAGTATTTCGCTAGTTTTATCGTTTCCACCGAACCGAAACTGTTTCTATTAAAATCACATCTCTATAGAATAGAAATATTTCACTTTTCTAACAGCAATATTTAAATATTGAATATGTTAAAAAATTCTTAAATATTACAATTTAAAACTCATAAGAAATTTCATCGAATTCAACAGTGCCGGTCACCGGTGACCTCCGTGGCATTCAACGTGTTAAAAAGTACAATGAAAATAGTAAGAACGAATAAAAATTGTTATTTTGTTTGTATTTATATTTATATGTATTTAATGCAATCCTTTTTTACTATGTTTTATATTACTTCTATTTGTCAACGAACCTGTCGATATAGAAAATTGAATACGCCGGCGTCGGAGGATATTTAAAGCTGGAAGATTTGTCAGCCAATTTGTATCTTCCCAAATTATATTTTCGACACACATTTCTCACATTCAACAATCGTTCGAAATTTTCTGTCTCAGCCGTCCTCTAAAAAAATGACAACAATTTATTATGTCTTCCAAATTCTCAACATTCATGTAAACCGCCTTTGTGTACATCTTATAATTCAAAAATTCCGCGGGAAAGTAATAATATCGTCAGTTTGACTTAGACAAATTATATTACCACTTAAAAGGCAAAACAGACAAAGAGTAACTTCACAGGATCACCAATGTTTATCACGTAACAAATTCATTAACATTACGGTTTTAAATTCCCTAAGAACAAAAGGGATTGTACATGCAAATTTTTCCATAGAAAATAAATTATTCAATATATTATATCAGCCCATCAAAATTTCAACTTTGTTTCCGTGCGAGCACCTACAAACGTTTGCCCATCACTGCCTCAACCCTCAAATATATTATTTTTTTCCATTTCGGAATCAATTTCTTTAGATTCATATATAATCCCAAGAAATGAGAAAGAATAATACAAAAAATCAAAATCAACAAAATTTTCATTACTTCCAATATTTTTCATAGTTGCAAAAATGCAATTATAAGGTTTTATGCATTATTCTTGAAGTTGAGCATTTTAGATGTCGAAAAATTAACATGTTGCACATTTGCAACACTGTGCATTTAACGGTTAAATACTCAAAGAAGTCCCTTTATCAAATAAAAAAACGAACATACCATCATTTTTCTCAGATCGTCAGATTTAAGAACAGACCCATCGTTCTCACCAATGAGAAGAGCAAACTTCACCGCGAGGAAGACCAATCCGCACAGAGATACGATTTTCAGACTCCACGCGGTAGCTTTTCGATATCTACGTAACATCGTAACGTATGTTTGTCACGAATAAATATCACTAGATTACAGACTCGACTATTACTTCGTTTTCGCGCGTTCTCATTGCACGTAAGACCTTCGCGAAACGTAAGATTTACGAACAATTCAATAGAACTAAGGTTACGTTTACCTTACTTCGGGAATACGTATATATGTAAATGGGATTTTCGAAGAGAACGAATGAAAATAATCGTCGTATCATCCGCCGTGGCGCTGACTGACCGGTTTCGTGTTTGGTTGTGGCAGTGATGGATGTAGAGCATCGTAAACCCGTAGCAAGAAACGGAATACTATTATAGTTAACAGTTTCTTTTTTCTCTCGTAGTTTATAGCTCTATGATCTATTTGTTTCTGGATATAGGGTTCATTTAAGTTAATGATTTGTTTTTTCATTTTTGGGTTTTCACTGCTACGGTTATTTCGTTCGGGACTTAGAATTTTTAGGTGGCTTCCGCATCATCGAGGCTATGATGTATCGTAATCTATATAAATAAAAATGTAAATATTTGTTTGTTTAAACTTGGAAATCTCTGAAGGTTCTTCACCGATTGCTTTGAAATTTTAACACATCGTTGCATTCGAATACGCGCGTGGTTTTATATAGTTAATTATATAGATTTCACACCTGAGGCAGGTAAAAATATATTTTTTTTAAAAACAGCGTGCGCTTTCTCTTTTCTTTCTTTTACATTTAACCAGACTGAGAACACAGCAATACGTGGCCGGGTACATCTAGTAAGTAATAATTTAGGAAAAATATCCCAGAAGCGATGGAAATTTGTACTCGAGACCGCTAATTGCAAATCCAAATCCTTTTCCCTTTAGTCTTAAATTTTCGGTTTAATTTCTACGATTATTTGCTTTAGGAAGTACAGTTTTGGGTGACCTTTAGGTATTTAAAGAGACTGTAATTTGTCCTTCGTTTTTGTCTTACAGCGTGGAACTGTACGATCCGTCTTTTCTCAGACATTCAGTGGATTTGATTAATGTTCCTGTACGTTCTTTTGCATCGTACAGATCTGTAATCAGTCATTCTTTGGACATCGAATAGATGTGGTTAACATTTCTATTGGGAGATTGAAGTGTTTGTGGTATTTATTAGAAATATGACTTTAGGTTATGGTACTATGGAACTATAAGTGTTTTTCAGTTCTATTGAAAGCTTGGCTTTAGGTTTCTGGAAATACATAACTGTGCTTCCTCCACTTCTATTTCTTCCTATATTATAGTTAGTTACTTAGGGTTTAGTAACATATTAAAATTAATAAAGTACTTTGAAATTTATTAGCACTAGAAATATCGACGATTAACTCAATCGGCAGATTTATCGACATCAAATAAATAATTCGGAAGGGAAGGAATGACGGGGGCAAGAAACTTGCTCCATTTAATCTTTTAAGATTTACAAGATGGACGTTGAAAATTAAATAAGAAACAACGTTAAAATTCTTGGAAAGGTTTTGAAAGAATTCTGAACAAATCGTTTTAACAACCTTGGTATTTAGATCTAGGGTTAAGTGCATGTACGAATATTTAGGGATTTTTAAAGATACAAAATATACTGCTTTTCTGCATTGTTCAACTCTACCATATTTGTTTCTCCGGATATTGAGTGTAATAATCGTTGGATATTTTATTAATAATAATCGATTAACTTTTTCTGAAATGTAGCAAGAATTTTTTACGCTTGGCACTTATTAAAACGGCGTTAGGAATTTAACTCCTTGACTTACATTATCATTCGCGATTGCGTGTGCCTTAGATACACATTGACTTGCTTGCGTGACCGGATTATTGTAAATCTGGCAATTGCTTTGTGCTCTATTATACAATTGTTTAAATAAATCCAAGATAAAATAACGATTTATCATATATTTTCGATTTGATATCGATATTTATTGTTGACCGACGTCAACAAAGTACAGAATTTCACTCTTCAAGCATAGGAATTATAAATAATGGAATGTTTTTAAATATTGTAATTTCTACATTAAAATTGTTAATGATCGCATTCATTGCAACTGGAATTTATTTTTCTTGATCAACAGATCTATGAAAATGAGGCCCAAGCTGAATAATTTATTCACTTTAAGGAGAAAGTAGCATTATTTTAATTGACTTAATATTATACAAACGACACAATCAACAAATTAAATTAAACAGCAAAAATGCAATAACTTAATTTCAAAGTTTGCAGACTTTTTTACATAATTCATGAATTTCTTTCTCTCGATCGCGATATCGATCGTGCAAATATTTGTAATCGCATACTTTCGTGTTAGCCGTTCAACTGGAACAAATTTTATGGAATACCCGATATATCTGGTGCTTCAGCGACAACGTATTTTGGTTTCCAAAATTTCTTCTGAACCTATAATTCAGTTCTAACGAACTTCACGTAATTTCCATATCAAATACCATCTATTTACATATTTAACTCTTTGGGAACTGAGATTGTTTTGAATATTGGGAAATAATCATTTATTTAACGATCGACAGCCGCCTTTAGAGATTATGCTGGGTAAGAAGATGGAGGCTCGAATTTACAATCAGTTGGCGTGATTTTTCAAATCCTCCGTTATAACTGGGAAATTTTCTCCTAAATTGTTATTTAACACTTGAACTGCCAAGGCAGTGAAAATAACTTCTTTCTTTATAAAAATTCTTCAAGTTCATAGGGGAGCTACAGAGTAAATACTCTAGGTCCATCTTATAAAATATAAATTATTGAATTAATCATCTTCTCCACCATTTGACGCCTGTTTTTCTAACGTACTTATTTAATATTTTTAAATATAATTGATTTAATGCTGGTAGTTCTAGTGTTAATATATCATGGCCTCGGTGGTTTAACAGCTACCTAAATTACCATATTATTTAAGTTCGGCATAAAAATACAACAGTACCGCAATAGAACTCAATCTGCCATGTTCAAATTTTTTCAGTTCTCTCGTATTGAACATGTAAAAAACAATCTGAGACTGCAAGTCTTAAGTAAAGTGACTGTAGCAGTTAAAGTCGAAAAACACAAAAAGACAGAAAGAGCCGCATTTTATCAGAAAAGTTATTGAGATGTGATAACTACAAATCTATTTTATCTATAACTGCGTATGCGCTAGCGCTCATAAGTGTTTAGGCACTCTTCTTTTCATATATTTTTTATTACTAAAATTTAAATTAAACATTTTAAGTTCCTCATTTAGTATATTTCTATAAATGTATATGTGGATGTACATAACAAACAAATATTTTCTCATTTTCACCGAGATTTTATATTTTTTATGCTGTTATTAAGTGTACCTAAATACTTATGGGCGGTTGTGTATATACGCCGATATACCATAATGAAATTGCTTCTCCGAGCGTATATATACGTCCATACAACTCAAACGATTAAAATATTTCCAGCTGCCAAATTAATTTCGTCCACCTTGTATCTATTATTTCATAATTATTAAAAACAAGAATGAATAATATAATCAATTTAACTAAATAATTGAGTTAATACCATTTTAAGTAAAAAAGCCTTGCTCTCGCCGTTCAATCGAACCATTATTGAAGTGTACAACGTCAAAGAAAAAGAGCGACGGTATCGTGCGAGTGAAAGAGCTTTCATTGAGATTCATTTATTCATATTAATACGTTTATCGCGGCTGAAAAAATTAGCTCACCGATCAGATTCGTCATCCGAAGAACGTCTAACAGATGTCGCGTCGGAAACGTGTTTTACTTTCACTCATGGAAGTTCAAGGTCATCCTATACCTTCCCAAATGCACGTGCAGCCACGTCGTATGTGGCAAAACTATGGAAGTAAACAGTAGCACCATTATCGATTCCGTTTCTCGATTGGTGCGAAGAAAGCTGTTTTAATTTCTAAGGGAATTCATTCCATGTTGCGCTAATGTTGACGGATTCTTTGAATCGTCACATTTTAAGAGAAGAATGGAATGGTGTCCCGATTTCGAATGAAAGGCCTTTTTGCTTGGATTGAAAGAGTGTTAAATTAAATTGCTGAATGCACTTGAAAGATGATTAACAATAAGTCAGTTTAGTATATGCTATAATTGAAAAGAATTTTCTGCCTGTCCTGTGTTATGTGAATTGATGATCCTTCATTTTTAAAACATTTTATTGTTACTTGCTTAGCTGTAAACTCATGTATGGAAAATTTTTTCTCGTTATTTTGATCATTATCGTAGGTACATCTGTTTTAAATTATCTAATGTCTTAAACTGGGTTTGATGATATTTAAATACCATTTTCAAGCAACTTGAATTCCCATTTATCAATTTTAAAATCCACGTTTTTTAAGATTCTTCATCTTATTTAGAAACTCACCTGAAGCTGTCATAGGCAAAATGACCGTAGCATTAATATTAAAGAGTTTTGAAAATAGTATTTTTTCAGTCCATTTTGAGTTTTATAATGAATTATACAGTCCCACCAAAATTTGTTCATCTTTTTTTGGCTGATTCCTAAAAAGGTTTGCTTATCACTGGTCTAAATGGTTAATCCATTGCCTTACGCTTTAAGTTCCGGCGGACCGTGGCATAATCAACATCAAGATCGGTCACACGCCGAGCTATTCATAAGTACGAACAATTCATCAGTGAACAAGAAAGATTTATTATCTTAAATAAATTATAAATTCAACCGAAAGAAATAATTTATTAGAACAAGTTGCCCCGATCGACGAACGACGTGGCTGAAACGTATCTTTCACGTTGGGCCTCATCGACGTACGCGAAAATCCAATCGCGGATTCACAACTATCGTCACAATTAACATTAATTTGCAAGAGAACGGTTCGTTTCTGACCCATGGTTCCTTTCAGGCATTTTTTCTACACAACAAGACGAATGCCATGAGCCAATAAAAAAATTTGACCTCAATTTGCAACCCTTCTGCGAATTTTGCCGCGTTTTTTTTTGCAAATGTCCATCGATCCAGAGTTGTGGAACAAAAAAATATAACCTCAATTTGCAACCCTTTCGCGAATTTTGCCGCGTTTTTTTTGCAAATGTCCATCGATCCAAAGTTGTAGAACAGCGCCTGATACGTCATGACAAATAATTTTGAAACACCCTGTACCACGTTTCTCGCACGATATTGTAAGCGAAAGGGTTAAATCACCTAAACCCAATGTAAAATTACAGGTCCAAGTTGAAAAAACCAAAAGTAATTAAATCTGGTATACAAAACGACACCGATGATGCACCCATAGACCGATGTTCATTATCATTCCTCCTGTTTCGAAATTTTCGACTATTCATTTTATCACCCCTCGTATACAACTCTTCTCGTTAATGTTCGTAGATTCACGGCAGCGAAGCGGTTTGCATTATGCATGTTACTTCATTTTCCACGTGATACCCGATCCGAAGCAACCCCCTCACCCCCGTCCAGCCCCCGTATCACGGTATGAATATTCCTCGAATGAAAAACGAGAGAGATTTCCTCGCGGCACATTATGCATCAGAAACGTAAGGGAAATGTGCGGCCGGTAAGTAACAAGAAAATAATTAGGCACGTGTTGCGTGCCACGACGGTCCAGTAAACCGTCATTTCTATGTATATGCAAATCCTTTGCAATTCCAGCGTCGTTTAGCCCTCAGCTGCTCGTACATTTCGAGCCATCCCTCCACGTGTTTTACGGCTACTCGTAATTGCACTTTTTATTAACAATTGCCGGGCGCTCGAGGAACGTGGTATTAATTGAAAATTGTTACGTTAAGAACTTTTAATAGTATGGGAGGACGAATGTTCTGACGCTTTTGAAATTGGAATTGCGTCTCTTGAATTACATGGGGTGGTTCTTTCTTCTGTAATACATTTAGAAGGGGTAGCTATAGGGCTCATGGCGCATTAAAATATAAATAAGGAACTGCGTTAAATTGTCGAAGAATTATATTTTAACAAGGTAGTACACTGTCACATAATTTATTCAGACGCTTTTTATATTGGAATTGCGTCGGTTGAGTTACTCAGGTTGATTGTTTTGCTATAATACATTTAGAGAGGGTAGTTATAGGGTGTGCAGTGCATTAAAATATAAATAAGGAACTCCGTTAAATTGTTTAAGAATTATATTTTTTCAAGATAGTGCTGGGTCAAATTGTTTGTTCAGACGCTTTTGGTATTGGAATTGCAATAGTCGTGTTACTCGGGTTGATTGTTTTTGTTGTAATACATTTAGAGGGGTAGATATAGGGTGCATGGTGCATTAAATTATAAATAAAGAACTGCGTTAAATTGTATATTTTTGCAAGACAGTGCTCGGTCGCATAATTTGTTCAGACGCTTTCGATATTGGAATTGCGTCGGTTGGGTTACTCGGGGTGGTTGTTTTTGTTGTAACAGATTTACAAGGGGTAATTAATTAAGTTTAATTTAGGAATTATAAATTATTTTTATGTATATTTTAAGTTTAATTAACTTATAGTTAATTAAATAGAGTGCATGCTGCTAATTCGTCAGAGGGTTATATTTTTGCAAAATGGGGTTCGGTTATGTAATTTCAGCAAGAATAAGAGAAGGAATAATGAATTTTGTATTGAAGGTCATTTTGGAGTGATGTATCAGAAAATGAGAAAGTACTTCACTCTTTTTTTTAGATGGGTAAGGAGTTAATGACTCTAACTCCCAATCATTGGATCTAGCTATAAATCCACGTCGTCTCTGACTCCCTTTTCCTAAGTCATCGTTTAATATATCACAGCTTCATAAATTAAAAAATCATCATTTAAAAGTAGAAATACTGGCATTAATTCAGTAATTTTTGTTTTATGAAATGGACGTAGAATATTTACTTTATGGCTCCCTTCTAAATTTGGAGAATTTTATAAAAAAATGAGGTGCCCGTCATTCTGACTGCCTTGGCAGTTCTAGTGTTAAAATATGATCAGTGATTTCGAACTAAATTTACAAGTCCTAAAATAAATTACAATAATTAACCCTTAAATGCATATTGTTGCAAATTTGCGACATGTTTATTTTTCCACATCTAAATGCTCAACCTCTAGAACAATACATAAAGATTGATAATTGCATTTTTGCAACTATAAAAAATATTGAAAATAAAGAAAATTTTGTTGATTTAGATTTTTTGCATTATTCTTTCTCATTTCCTGAGATTATATATGAACCTGAAGAAATTAATTCAGAAATGGAAAAAAATCATGCATTTAATGGTTAAAGTAGAAATACAAAGGAATTCATGTTCCGCACGGTTATTCTAACCTAAAACATCATTAAGCAACGACCTAAACAGCGAACTTAAATGATAAAAAATTATCTACGCTTGAATTACATTGTGTCGCCGATCTGTAAAATTTTATTAACTAATTTGCCACGCGTTCTGAGATAAAAAAAATGTTGAAATAAGAAGAAATGAGTAGATGAGCGCAGAAAGCAGAACCTTCAGAACGAAGTCCTGATCTTGCACAGTGCATCGCAATTTCCTGCAAGCCCTGATGTAATTGCGAGTCGATAATATCGATTACTGCCGTGTAAATAAAACCGAATTGAGAGAGCCACGGCGAATGCGGATGTTACCGGTGCATTGCATTCGGACTTGCTGCAACGATCGATAATGTTCGCTCGTCGACTCCTGATTCCTGAGCAACAACCCTCGGACGTTTAACCCATTAAGGACCAAGCATTGAAATAACAGAAATATTTTAAATCCGACTATTTATTTGTTATAAGATTACATAAAAGTAGATATAAATATTATAATTTTTTTTTTATAACTAGTCTCAACTTTTTATAACTTGTGTCTCAAAAAAAATATGTATACTTATAGATTCTCTTATTTGAAAAATGTATTATGATAATCAAACCTCCATAAATGATTTTCGTATTAACAGTAAAAACAATAAAAAAAAAACATCAATGAAATTTTAGAGATCGTGTTATTTATTAAAACGATTTTTTTGCTATGTTTTGAAACTTACTAGATTAAAAATAGCTAATTAGCCCAGCGCAGAGTCCGCCACCCGAAGTCGGACAATGGCGGAGACCGAATCGTAAAGCTACGAACCTAAAAAAATTTTAAATAATTTAGAAATATTATTCTCTCGTAATAATTGTCGCTGGCAACATGAAATCATTAGAATTCGCTTGATTCTTCTTCCAGGAGGACTGGCGAGCCCGTGTTCGTGGGTTGGAAAGAGTAGCTTCGGCTCTGCGAACGTCTTCGGCGTTGATCGCGATAGAGCCGAGATTAGGATCTCTTTTGCATGCAGTGCTGGGCTGCGAAAGGAGCTGTCGAGTTGCCGCCGCCGGCCTGGCAGTGGCAAAGGTAATTCGTGAATCCACACCTCGGCGTCTGATCACTCTGTCTGATCATTGATACGTAATTTCTACTAGCGTGCACCGTTCCATTCAAATCGCAAAGGGCTTTAGTAGGCTCTTTTTCATTAACACTAGAACTACCAAACCAGTGAAAATGATTGGTACACCATTTTTTCCAAAAATTCTCCAAGATTATAGAAGGGTCATAGAATAGATATTCTACGTTCATCTCATAAAACAGAAATTACTGAATCGATCATGTTTTCAACTTCCGTATTCCCCTTTTTTTAAAGTACTTATTTAACCGTTTGAGTCCCAAGCAGCGCGATCGCGCTGTTGAGATTTTATGTCGAGAAAACCCAGCACATTTCGAGCATTGTGGACAACTGACGGTGCGATACCGATTGTCGAAGTCGCGCGCTCAGATTTACTGACGCAAGTACATCATACAGCTCCTTTGAATGTAAATAGTACATTTTACAATAGGTAGAATAATACTATAATAATGCAATAATACATTACAAAATGAAAATTTTTATTTCATTGTTATCTTCTTAATCATTTTTATCGAACAAAACTTGAAATATTTATAAATTTTGCAGTATGCATATGTAATAATACATATGCATTTTATAAAATAACGAATTACAAATTAACAATATTTTTGTGTTATGAACGAACAATTTAAATGGAGAGTAACACTTATAATTTGTAACGTCGGTGTTTATCAAAACATATTGGATGAATTCCTTTTTTACATCGCACGCAAATTAAATGTGATCTTTTTATTGCATTTTTGGTGCTGCAGACTACGCATTGTCGATATAAAATAAACAAAGCGCTATCGCGCCACTTGGTATTTCTCGACATAAAATAAAACAAGCGCTATCGCGCTTCTTGGGTCTTTTCGTACTCATTTAGAGAAAGCGCGGTTGCGCTGTTTGGGATTCTTCGATAGTGTTTTTTCAATACCCCCTGGGACGCAAACGGTTAATATATTTAAATATAACAGATTTAATAATATTATCGTGTCGTGTTTCACTGATATTTTCAATTTCATCATTTTTGAGAAGCTTCAAAATTTCCTATTCCAGCAACCGCATCAAGAGTGTGACTCGTTGCTGTAGGGCAAAGGGTTAATGTATAGAAATTATAAATCACTATTTGTGTAATCATATTTCAACGGTTATATTTCAATTTTTCAACTCCAACCGTTTGTACATGCGGCGATAAACTATAATTAAATTTTTCCTCAGACAACATACATGCGACCCCAGTCCTCAAAGGGTTAATACAACAATATTAAAAATTATTAACATATATAAGTAAAATAAGAAACTTTCAACTTTAAAAATTTGTTGCATTTTAACAATACTAATTATCTCAATTTTTTGTTGCGAGAAATGATTCTATAAACTTTCCCGAATACAACAATCAACCGCGATGTTCGTCAAACATTGACAACAAATCAGCCCTAAACACTGTGACCTTCGCAATGTCACGGCCACTAACAATAAGGGCAATCAAAAAATCTCAAATCTTTACATCACAACTGATTATCTTTTAAATTAGGTGGTCGTAGCCGGCGTCAGTGAAGAAGCCTTAAAGAAGAGACTACCGCAGCTAGCTTGGGGCCTTGCTAGGCAAGGCGGGCCCAGTGCGGCCCAATTAGCCAGAGTCGCCATGTTGAGGCTCAGACCTGCTCTTCTCCTGGAACAGTTTCTGCAGCCGCAGTGCTTGAATGCTAGAAACGCCAAGGTAATTGTCTCTCGATCAGATTGTACTCACAGCTCATCACTAATACACCTAACAAATATATTAGGGGGACCGGAAAGTAATGCCGTCTCTCCAAATATTTTGCTCAAAAACCAATTGATTCTTATCGATCCGGCATTGAAAATTTGCATACTAGATGGCAAAAGGTTATTGATAACGAGGGTGAATACATCATTCATTGAAAATGAAAACTTGTTACTAATTTTCTGTTTGAATTTAATGTAAAAAGAACGACATTACTTTCCGGTCCCCCTAATATTTTTATCTTTGCACTAATTTTGCTATCATCGAAACATGAAATTCCGTTTGGAAGTTGCTTCTTTGTAAAAGATTTTTTCTCGTAGACGAGGGAAAACGCTTTGCAGCTGTTGATCTTCTCGTTGGTGACGTTTCCGAGCACAGAATTTAAAGTTGAATCCGTGGCGAACAAGGTAGCCAAGATGGTTGGAGATCGGCGTCGCAGAGTCCGGCAAGCTGCTCTTGACACTTTGGCGGTTTTGGCGCAGATTTATGAACCTGAGGTATCCTGACTTATCTACAGTTGATACGATATTTTCTGTGTTGGAGTTTTATCGGTATTTGTGCAGGAATTTTACGAAGTAATAATTTAATGGCTCATCGTTTTTAGTTTCCTTTTTCAGTAATTATTAATTTTTCTTCCGTATGTTGTTTACAAATTTTGTAATTTTCCGTTGAAATGCAATTCCTGGGGAATTTAAAACGAGAAAGAATAAATTTTAGGAGGTTTTGACGGCGGGTAAACGAGCAGCTGAAGGTCATCACGATGGAGAGGCGATGATTTCCGCCATTAGAGCACGTCTCGCCCGGAAGTCTCTGCCGTTGGTTTCCGCTGATGGTCTTGTTGTCTACGGCTTGCAAATCTCACCAACCGTGCAAATTGCGAAAGGTTGTAAATCAAAGGATTATTAAACTTAGTTTAATTATAAATTGGCAGACGTAATTCGTAAATTATTATCGTATAAAACAGGAAGTTGGCAACCTGCGGCACTTTCGTTTAAAGTCTCTGCCTCTTCAGCCTAACTAGAATAATTAAATATTACTTTGATTAATTTCGCTTTAATATCCAAATTAATATTCGCAGCATATTTTGCTATTTGCTTATATTAGTTTATGGTTCTTTGTAGAATTCATCAAATAAACTTAAGAAAACTGGCTCCTTCATTTTAAAAAAAATACCTTTGGTATAGAGGACTAACGTTTTGAATTTTAGGCATAGATTCTTCGAAATATGTAGTCAAAACATCAGTCAAGACACGGTCAATCAGTATGTAATAGATGAAGCTAATCGAAAATGTAATTAACAAAAAAATAGATAAAGCTAATGCACAAACAATCCTGTTTAAAATTCTAACGAAATTTAAATTATCACAGTCCTGATTTGAAAGGGGGCGCCATTCTATCGTCAAAACTTTACACCAAATGTCTATAGTTACCCTCATTGTTAGTAACTAATTGGTTAACCTTGTTTTTGAAGGTTTACTGTTTTTAACGTACTAACAAATAATGATAAATGATGGCGGTAGCCAGTCTGAATCGCAAAAAGATGAACATTCAATAAGAATTATTATTTTTACTTCAATCGATCGTATAATTACATTTTTGCGTTAGTTTCATAATTTATTCAGTAATTCAAGTAAAAATGAAGTTTGTTTAAATATCTTCCATTATATCGAATAATCCTACAAAGATGAACCAAAACGTTATTGGTTTCACTTGTTTTTAACGTATTACTGTTTTTATTTTACCAACAAATAATGATAAATGACACCTGCAGTCACAATTAAATAGCAAAAAAATTAACGTTGCACAATAATTATTATTTTTACCTCAACCGATCGTATAATTCCACTTTCGCATTAGTTTCATAATTTATTCAGTAATTCAGTTAAAAATGAAATTTGTTTAAATATTTTCCATTATAATGAATAATTTTATGAAGATTGAATAAAAATGCCTCAGGTCCCGACGTCGATTGGATCGTGGCAGGAAGTGGCTCGGTTTCGCCTGGTACCGGTCGCACAAAGGGTCAAGTTATAGCGATGAGGTCGGAGAAAGGAAAGCTTTCCAGGTAATACTTCTTAATCGTGCCATTCTATTTTGAGTTCGTTCGACTCGAAAGGGATTTCATTTTCTCATAAAATAGCCGTGGCATAATTTATGGAGGGATTCGTCATGCTTGGATTTTTTACTTTGCTTTTTATCGCTTCGCCATTAATACTTATATGGCGAAACTCTTTATTTGCAGGGTAGTAGAGCAGATTTGCAATTTTATATCGCATTGTAAAGAAGGAAAGTTTGCATCGGGGAAAGATTGAAATGCATGGTGACTTGTATTTACGAGAGGGAGACGAAAATAAGAAACTATTAGTATTTGAAAAATAAAATAGAGATATCCCTTTTTACTAATTAATTAACAGTTATAATATAATTCATTGATTAAATATTTTAAAATTTAATACAACCTGGGAACTCTGCCATTTTACCATTTTTACGCTTATCAATCAAGAACGCAAGTAGTGATCTACACAATCCAGTTTTTGTAAATAAAAATAATTAGGAAGATGTAAGTGTCTCATTTGATAATTGAAATTTGCTTAAACATAAATATAAAATAAAAATAAATATGAATAAATATAAACTAAATATGAAATAATTTTAAACATTACATTACTCTTATCTTGTAAAGACTTTCAACTCGAACAGAATACTAGTACCCAAAATAAAGTATGAATGAAGAATATTAAGAAAAATATAGAGTATTAAGATAAATTACAAGTTAATTACATATTTAGAAGAACAAATTATCTCAAAGAATATATAAGGAGGTGCAAAAAGGTTGAAGAATGTCTCCAAAACAAAGTAACATTCTTTCAACCCGTCTTACTTTGAATAAGTATAGTTATTATTTTTAAAATTAAAATAGAATATTTCAAGCTGTTTAAAATTAATTAATTTTTTTAACTTAATGCATGGAATTTATTTTATTACACCTGTGCTCGCATATATTATATACAGGTAACCCCCGAAGAATACGATTAATTGGTGCCGTGTTCTTTGAAACCGTGTTGTTCGAGACTACTAAAAACAAGATTCCGTTTCAAATGTATGTATTTCAATTAAAATGGAATTGAGTGTTCATTGACGTACTTCTTCTTTAGTGATAAAAGCTGTAATTCCCTTATAATTCCGAACAATTTTGCCTTTGATCAAAACTCTCCATTTTATCAAATAAATGCATATTTGGAAATAATTTTATGTCAATTTATTTTTTTTCAAAAGAATTACTCAAAAATCGTATAGTTCGACGCCGTGTAATTCAGGGGAAGGTACCCATGTTCTCCGAAACTCGTGTTCTTCAAGTACCGTGTTCTTCGGGGTTACCTATATTTGCACTCCGTTGTCGTCAGAGCGCGCTGCAACGGCAACCTTATAACAATCTGATAACTCCGTTATCAAATAAATCCTATGTATTCGTATAATTTTTATATTGCATTGTATTAATAAAACATAATTTTAAAATGTATACCCTTTTTTGCAATGAGAATGTAAGATTTTCAGTATTCCACGAACGTGCACTCGCACAATTCTTAATAGACCTGGAGTAGCTTGTAGATTATAGTAAAAATGACTCGGAATTACTGAAACATCATATTAACCGTTTCGCTATGGAGCGCTTGTGACAAAATTATAATGTTCATATAATATTTCTTATTACAATATAACAAAATTGCTAAAGTATTTAAAGGCGAACACATAATCAATAATCAACTTTGGTATGATAAAGCTCAAAACATGGAGCCACACATAAACCAACATTGTGAACAATAGTATCTGGACTCACGTCTTTTTCCTCGTTTACTGCAGATGACACATTTTCGAACTCGATTTTTCTTTTTTGCCGCCTTATTCGAATACATGAACGAAAGTATCTCATATGTCAAATATGAAACAATAGTATATATGGTATGAACGTATATATACGCTCTTCGTACCTGAGCGCCCACTTTTCGAGGGCGTATATATACGCTCTTCGTATATGAATGTTCAGAAAAATAGTCAGTCAAGTATTCCACTTCTAACTTACACTTCTAACTAGACAGAGAAAAAATAAAGTAGTATGAAAATACTCAATGAATCACTTGGCCATCACTTTAAACTGCATAATAATTACAAAAAGTTAAGGTTACATAAAATTAAATGAGTTATAATTGGCTTTATCATTTGGCATTGCAGGAATGCTATAGCATTCATGTCATTCTACATTACGATGAAAATGGATGTTATAGCATTCACGTCCGCGAACGTGTTAAAGATTTGTCGAAGTGCAAAGGGTTAAAACTCTTTCACGAGATACCTTTTGTACATGCAGCGCAATAGAATCATCAAAATGTACCATTCCGACGAATGACATTCCATCTCCTTTGTATTGCGGCACGTTATCTTTGACAGTTTCATTAAGCAAAAAGGTTCTCGCTCAACCGCAAATCCCGTCTGCCCTAATAGACCGATTTCCATTCTAAAACGTTCAACTTTCAACCGAGGGACTAATTGGGGTTGCATAACTGAACACGAGAAGTTTGCGGACGCTTATCAGAAGTTTCCGCTGCGCCGAAGGTTCGCGTGGCCGACAATGTGGAACGATAAAACTTGTCATTTTCAGAAATGGGAATGAGAAGAACCGCGAAAGTCCTTGGCTCGAAAGGCCGAACTTGGTTGCTTATGGGGTCGCCATGCGTCCGAAAGTGGAACAGCCTGTAGCTTGGCAGATTGTACCTGCGCAAAGTCAGGTAAGAGGTTTTTTTATTGACACTGGAACTACCAGCGTTAAATCTATTATGTTTATAGGTTTATTAGCCCTTAACCCTTTGCCCTACAACAACGAGCGACACTCGTGATGCGGTTGATGAGGCAGGAAATTTTGAAGCTTTTGAAAAATTATCAAATTGAAAATATCAGTGGAACAAGAAACGATAATATTATTTCAATGTTATTAATAGTGCTTTAAATTCTGAAATATATCAGGAATCACTAATATATTTTTATTTTAGCAATTTAATTTTCAATTATTGCGGAGGCAATCGTAAAAGAAATCGTAGGGATCGTAGAAATCGAAGTCGTTCCCATGACAACGTAACGAAGATGCGGCTCTATCGGCCAATGACGCGTTAGAATCGAAAATGACGTCAGAACGAGGAATGTCGAATCAAAACAAACCACAAGTCAGAGGACTTTTCTGTTTTTGCGAGGTATACATAGTTAGGGAATGTATAAAGTCTGAAGGACACAGGGGCAAAAGGACTGGGCCTGACGCTCCACTTTATCCCCTTCGGTTCGGACACGATGCATAAGGGTAAAGCTTTCTATTGGAAATGGGTCTTAATAAAAATAGTTAAAATAAATAAAAGCTAAATGTCTTAAATAAAATAATGTCCTGGTATTACTATATGATTTTATTCTAAGGCGTCAGATGAAATATCTTTGTAGCATTACGTGGATACCCAAAAGACGAATTTGGGCCCACTTAGAAGTGTCATGACTTTTTTGGTGATGAAGAAATCAAAATTCCAATTTATTCGTAATTCTGTAATGGATATATAATTTTTGTAAATAAATACTGAAGAAAATTTACTAACATTATATCGTAAAAACTATCAAAGCTATGCTACTTTTTAATGTATGCTTAAAAAATGTTACAATATTCAAACATATGTAAAAAAAACACTGAGAATCATATATAACCGACAAAGTGGTACACTCACCATTAATCACTATAATTTGCTAATTGCCTCCGAACTGCTTCCGCGCTGAATGCAGATCGCGTAGAATTTTATAAGGCTATTAGCGCAAAAAAGTAAGCATGAAAGTCTCCTTAAGTTCGCGGATTTGACATAACCTCGCGTGACGCGAGGCCAAAGCTTATAAATCCGAATCGGACCGTGTCAGGCCAGCTCTGCACTCGCCCAAGAATAATTAAATCCTCTTGGTTGCATAATGATAATGATTTGTTGCTGTCAACCAGTATAATCAGCATTATGTCGCATTTAAATTCCCATGTTTTTTTCTCACTCTCTTTCCATGTTTCTTCAACGACGGAATTCGCAGGTGTACGTTACAATATATATATTTTCGTGTTCACTAGCGAGCAGGAATCGAAAAAAAGTATACTTAAATGGGACTCTATTTTGCATATTAGTTGTAGGGCACTGTTTCTCAACTGGCATATCACGAAATAGCAGTATCGGAAGTGATCTGAGAGAGTATCGCGAAATAATGTATGGAAATTTTGTGTTAATGCGATCGCGATAAAGTGACAATTTAAATTTCCCGCGCAAGAAAGTTTTAGGGGTTAACGGGTGAACCTTAAAGTTCATGTTATTTAAGATTGCCTGCTGTAAAAATGTTTTGCGATTATTATCCTCGTCAATGGATAATTATTTTTCGTTGTAGAACAGTTTATATGAATTTGCATTATAAATTAATGTGGTATTAATTCTTTGTATAATAATTCCAATTTTATCATTCTGTTTGAAAACAGATTACAATCAGCAACCCGTCGCTCTTTCATTTTAAATCTCTTAAGATAAAAAAGAATCTGCTAAAATTAGAAATTAATTAAGTCTTACTTTAAATAATATTCGATTTAATGTACAAATTAATATTTACAGCGTAATATTTATTAATAAAATAAATAATAAATAAAAATAAAATAAATAAATAAAATATAATAAAAAAAACGGCTCTTTATTAAAAAAAAATTGCCGGTCTTTGAAATAAATAATTAGCAGTGAAATCGAAAAATAGATTTATTAAACTTTGTTTTCGCGTTCCGCTTTTTTCGACTAGTTGCAAAAAGTGCAAAGCGCCCAAAATTTCCCATTATTCAGTCCAACTTCAATATGTTTCTAAATTTGAATTTTATTCCTTTAATTATACGATTTACATTGTTGCCTTTCATTAAATATTTATCGCAAAAATTTTCCGTGGGATTCGCACGGCATTTAACGCAAAGCGATGACAGACAACAGGAACGATTGAAAGCAAAAGACGATAAGAGAAGCGAAGGTGGCCACTTTCGATCTTCACAATATTTCACTCCCGGTGCAAATTCACCCCTTATCTCGACAATTAATCGTTTCTCGTTATCCAGGAAGGAATTCAATGCGCTTCCGTGCGACTTTCGTTCCTTTTCTATGCTGTTTTTTTAATTCTCCGCGTTTCGTAGCCTCACAGTGGAAAAAAGAGGCCTGAGAAAATTCTCTCAAGTATCGAGCTTATTTATTTACCATCGAGGACTCGTCATTTCGCGTTCGTGAGAATTTTTTCAGGATGACGTATCGTCGAAATCACGTCGCTTTTGAATTTCCCTCGTTTGACGGAAACGTTTGAGGTTAATCTATACCAAAGCACTGTTCCATTGATAAGTGAGATTAATTAATTTCTTTATCTTTGTAGGACGACGTTCAACGCGAACAGCAATCGGGGGTGCAAGAGACTCGAAACGCGAACATCGAAATTCGAAGTGGTATTTACACATTATACTTTTTTCAAACAAAGGCTTTCACATTTTTGACATTGTTGGTTCTTTGGGAAATGTTATAAGAATTTATGTAAATTAATTGTTTGTCGTTTTACGTGGAATTATTTTGAAAAAAGTTTCTGGAAGATTCGGAACGTGAATTTTGAAATCCATGGTGCGAATTAAATTTTTTTTCTGAACAAAGTCATAGAAGGAGCGAATTTTAATATTTTTGGCGTTGTTGACTTCTTCGTAAATGTAGCTGGAATTTTGAAAAATTGATATTTCAACATTTCACAAAGGAATGTGTAAAATATGTGAAACTACGATTAGCAAAATTCGAAATGGCAACTAAATTTTTTAATTTTAAGCGAAATTCTGTAACGATCTTTAATCTGGCTAATTAATTATTATTTATTATTATTTATATTAAATTATTTATTAATTATTTAATCTAATCTTATATCGATCTTTTTTGGGGTTTTCCATCTTTTTAATCTTTTATTAAATACTATGATGACCATATAACATTCTGACATGTAGCAAAGTATGTCAAATGTATTTGTTAATTCTATTAAACATATTTAGCTTTAAATAAAAAATGAAAGGAGAAGTTTGCACGACTCTATATTTTGCCAACGATAAAACCAGCCTCGTCTCGTAGACATCGATTGGTTATGATAATTTTTTTCCGGAAAAGGTGGCTTTTAAAGGTTCACCAAGAAATCAATAATACATAACGTCTTTTCTCTGAAAATTGCGGTAAAACTAATCGAAGTTGCAATGACAAACTTTATATTAATCTTGAAATTAAGTATAATTTATTAATTTACCGCTAAAAATCCAATAGCGCGAATAAAAAACGACGTAACACCGATAAATAATTTAAGATTGTATATTTCTTCTCTTTTTTTTAGGAAAGGAATCCAATTTGAGATCGAACGAACAATTGAGATTTTCTGAATCTTCGAAGGAGGCTGCAAATTATCGGAGTATCGTCGAGAGTAATTTCGAACATAGAAGCAATTTTAGGAATATAGAGAGGAACTCTAAAGAAAAGGTATTATTTTTATAATTTTTCGCAATTTTCACAGTCAATTTCTGCGCATGTACATCAACAATTCTCTCGTACTTACTCAATATATGACTGTTAAACCAGCAAACTTAAAATTCTTATAATTTTGCATTTTCATAAAAAAAATCTATGGAGACGATAATGTAATTTTTTTACAAGGAGTTTCAAAAAATGTCCTTTCAATGGCAATGGAAATTTAGAGATAGGTAGAGTGAGAAAAATTGAATTGACGCTTTAGGTACAAGTAGATGAGAGTCAGTGACGTTTGTTACGCAGAAAGTATTTTTAATATTATAAAAAAATAATTCTACAGAATTAGTCATTTTTGCTGTACAAGGACTAGGGAAATATTTTTTTAAATGAATTTTTTAAAAAATGTCTTCAATGACAGAGGAAACTTACGATTGGAGATCGGTACAGTGGGAGAAATTGAATTAACATTTCAAGTAAAAATCAGCAGACGAAAGCAGGTGGCATTTGTCACGCAGAAAGTATTTTTAATCGACTATTATAAAAAAATAATTCTACAGAATTAGACATTTTTGCTGTGCAAGGACTAAGAGAATATTTTTTTAAAAGAATTTTTAAAAAATGTCTGTTCAATGACAGAGGAAACTTACGATTAGAGATAGGTACAGTGAGAGAAATTGAATTAACATTTCAAGTATAAATTAGCAGACGAGAGCTGGTGGCATTTGTCACGCAGAAAGTATTTTTTTAATCAACTATTATAAAAAAATAATTCTACAGAATTAGACATTTTTGCTGTGCAAGGACTAAGAGAATATTTTTTTAAAAGAATTTTTAGAAAATGTCTGTTCAATGACAGAGGAAACTTACGATTAGAGATAGGTACAGTGAGAGAAATTGAATTAACATTTCAAGTATAAATTAGCAGACGAGAGTAGGTGACATTTGTCACGCATATTTTTATTCAATTATTATAAAAAAATAATTCCCATATGAATCATATTGTTCCAGGAAAGCACAAATAAAGTGGAATCCAGAATTCCAGTGCTGTCTTCGCGCGATCGTGTATCAAAATCTTGCGGTCAAACTCGAGAGAAGCCAATTAATTTTGACATGGCCGGCATTAATTCGAGAAGAAAATCGAAAGAATCTTCGGAGAGCACTGTCAGTCAGATGACTTCCTCTCGAGAAGAAAATCACAGGTAGATTATCATTAAACAATTATATATTATGTACAATTATTGAGTTCTTCTTTACATCGTACTTCATCATTCAATTATTTAATTATTTTTCCAGCACATACGGGATTGCTTATCAGCGAAGGAAAAAGTATCATCAGGAAAACAATAGCAGTAGAATTTCAACGGCGCCGAATTTGAAACAGCCTGTAGATTCAACGTATAGTAATTACTATGGTGCACCCGCCGTAACAACTTTGAGCGACGTCAGCAATGATTTTGCAGTAGGTTTCTCTTGTTCAATATTAATTTATTTACGTTTTAAAAATTATCTTAGTCGTTGAAATCGCAACGTGTAATAAAAAAATTATGGGGAGTTATGGTGGTTGAGGAAATGAAAGTTTAAACTTGCGATCAGTAGGCCCGTGTTTTCAAATCTCTCGTTACCTTCGGAAAATTTATATTTAATTATTAACCCCTTGCCGTACAATAACGAGTGACACTCGTGATTCGGTAAATTGGATAGGAAATTTGCAAGTTTTGCAAAGCCTGCGAAATTGAAAATATCAGTGAGACGCGACAGGATAGTATTATTACTATAATATTAATATTATATTAAATTGTATAATATATGAGGAGTCACTGAACAATTTTTATTTTGCCAATGTAATTCTGAATTATTGCGGAAGCAGTCACAAAAGAAATCGTACGGCAAGGGGTTAATTAATGTATTATATCCTCGGCGGTTCAAAACCGTTCATAAAACAGTACGTCCTAGGAGAAAAAATCATAGAAATTAAAACTAAAACTTCCAAGGCGGTCAAAATGACCGGTTCCAAATTTTTTCAAAAAATTTCCCATGTTGATATGCAGACAATGCAGTAAATATTATATTTCTATCTTGTAAAATCTAAATCACTTAACTGATAATTCTTGTCACCTGTTGATTTCTCTTTTTCCAAAGTACTTATACAGTATATTTAAATATGATAGATATAACGCCAGTAGTTCTAGTGTTAAAGGTTCAAAACTTCTTCGAAAACTTCCCAAAATTGATAGGCAGACCGTGCAGTAAATATTCCGCTTCTATCTTGTGAAACGTAAATTACTTAACTGATAATCTTCTTCACCTGTTGATTTCTCTTCTTCGAAAGTACTTATACAGTATATTTAAATGTGATAGATACAACGCCGGTAGTTCCAGCGTTAAAACCGAAAAATATAAAGCAAGCAAAGCACATTTTATAGAGATAGATAGACAGATAAGGAAGTCAAGTCTTATTGTTCCCTAATGATTACTTAATATTTACTAAATGATTACGTACACTGATTATATCTTGTCATGAAGCAATTAAATGAGACATTTCAAGTGAGACTTTTCTTCAACACTGCATATTTAGGCGGCCCGACATATAATAAAAAAAACAAAAAATGTCTGAAATTTATTAATTATTGAATTAATAATATGCATAATTAATGTTCCAGGGTGTCATAGAAAATACAAGGGAAGAATTTCCGGACGCTAATTCTAGGAATTATCAGAAATTCACGGAAAGAGAGAGATTCGTTAAGAAACCTGACACAAGATCGACACAGTCTCGTGCAAATTCTACGGAGAGTTATCAACGTTCGGTATCGAGGAGTATTCAACAACAGAGTTTTTTTATGCATGACATGTAAGTATCACGGAATAATTAAAAACACTTATAATTCATAGAAAAACTGTCAAATTATTGAATTTAAGTGGAAATTAGCACAGCAATGAAATGTTTAACTTGATGGAAAAGAAAATTTGAAAATGAATTATGATCCTCCGTAAAGTATGCTTATTAAGGAAACTTGGAAAGTTGTACTTTTCGGGAAATAGATATATATGAAGCATGACAATCGTTAAAAGAAAGTACGTTTGTTACGAATCAATATAACAGTCAATTTTATCGTGTAAATTGCCTTTATCAGGTACACTCCAATGCGACGAGACGGAAGATTTGAAGATACAGGTTCATTCAGACAACTGCAGACGGCTCCCACTCCTCTGACGAGTATTTATAACGAGGAGTATTGCAGTCGACAGGTTGACGAGAACGATAGAAGTACTTTGTCTCGTGTAAGTACTAAGCAATTTTTAATTTCTGAATAATTGCTTAGAGAAGCAAAGGAGATAAGTTTTGCCTTCAATAAAGCCACGCCTTTCACTTATTGTTATCTCATTTCGATGTACAGTCGATGAAACGAAACATGATATCATAGGTGCCAGAATATTAGGTGAAAATTTTTGTCATTTACCTTAGTTATATGTGCATTCGTTATTTTGAGATGTAGCATGAGTTTCCTTATTTCTTAGTTATTCAGGGTTTCACATTCAATTTCACTTGCTGTACAATTCGAAGCTTTCAATTCTGTAAGCGTCTGGAATGTCATAGTCAATTTTCTTCACTTACAGTTGAAAATCTGATTAGGCCGGGTGTCAGATTCAACTACCCTTATTGTATAATGCTAGGTTATTATTTTTGTTAGTGTTGCGTGTCACGATCAATTTCCTTTACTGTACAGTTCGCAGACTTATCTATTAGTATTTAGACAATCACATTCAATTTCCATTACTGCACAATTCTAATTACAAGCTTTCATTTTTGTTAAAGCCTGGGGTATTGTAGTCAATTTCCTTCACTGTACAGTTCAAAGACTTATCTATTAGTATTCAAAGTATCAGATTCAATTTCCCTTGCTGTACAATTCAAAATTTTCTTTGCTAATATCGAGAGATACCCGACCAATTTCGCTGATGGTACAATTCGAAGTCTGATTAGACAGAGTTTCAGATTCAATTTTCCTTGGAGTGCAAAATTAAGTTATTATTTCTATTAGTTTCTACGATGTTACGGTCAATTTTCTTCACTGTACAGTTCACAGATTTATCTGTTAGTATTCAGAGTATCAGATTCAATTTTCCTTGCTGTACAATTCAAAATTTTCTTTGCTAGTATCCAGAGATACACAATCAATTTCGCCGACTGTACAATTCAAACCACCCTGTCTAGAAACAACTCTTTATTCAACCCATCAAGCTGTCTCTCTTAACTATCAACAAATTACCAACAAGCTCCCGGTACGCCATACCCCATAAATTAACAACGCAATGACCTATCAAAATAACACAAGCCAAAACTGACCCATTTAACCTCAATTAATCAGATAATCCGATTAAGATTCCAAACTATGATCCCATTTCTCATAAAATCAGATGTAAGATTTGCATATCCGCTCGGTTACAGGCAAGGTTTTATCGCAGAACGAAGGACGCGGGCGCGCAAAAAATCGACGAAGTGGAGTTGATGTCATCCGACGCCCAAACAAATGGACATTTTCCTGCGATACAGCGAGAAGTGTCTCCTACTCCTTGCAGAAGAAGGTTGCGATCGTTGTCTCCGTCGCAGCTTTCCCGCAGCCGGCATTTTATCAGGGTGACTTCCAATGAACTCCATGCGATGTCCATGTACGATATGTAAGTAGTCATTTTTCTGCGTTGACGCAAAGAGAACCAAGGTCAAAGGTGTTCCATGAACAGTTACGTCAATCTTCGATATAATTCCACTATTATGTTCATTTAATTTGAATTTTTCTAAAAAGGGGAATAGATATAAATTTATATTGCAATTGGGGAATTTGCAAGCATATTTTTTTCTTTTTGGTTTGCATTATTTCGACTTTGACTACTGCGGTTAATTTTATTTCGGACTTACTGGTTTTAGGTTGATTTCGAAGTACTTTTGACATATTAGGCTGTGTTATATGTTAAATAATAATTTAGTTAACCGAAGTTATTATATGTTAAGTGATAATTTAGGAGAAATGTGCCTGAGGAGAAAAATTTGAACTCGGGCCCACTTGATTGTGAGTCCCAGTCCTAACTCAACATAGCCAATAAAATATATTTTTGTAGGTTTCGAGAAAAGTACCCTTTGACCTTGGAATTTTCTCTATTAAGTGTAATTTTGGGTTTTATTTTCGACCGATTAAGAAAACTTGAAACTTTCTCTTCGATAAATTTTCATAGCTGATAAAAATGAATTTTAGTGTCTGAAAATATTGTCACTGGTATCTGAATGTAAATATTAGAGAAGAATAGTTGGAAAAAAATTGCTTTTATACGAATAAAATGTATTCATTCTCGCCTAAAAAAATCTATCGACAACTAAGGGGAATAAAATCAACAACTAAAGTCTCACGTTGTATTCTCGCGTTAGATTAAGATTAACTAAATATGCCACTGTTCAGTTTATTTATTTTGGACTAAGAAAACTGAAAGAACCTTAAAATTCCTCAGAAACTGCTAATTCAACATACTTTAGTTCCATAACGTCATTCTCACCTCGCATATCTGACCTAAATAATTTTAAATAATATTCCAATCACTTTCATAACTTTACAAACTCTTCTAACTCAATTTTCCAAAGTCTAAAGTATTCTTTGCAATGCAATTTTAAGAATTCAAATTACAATCACTATTTAAAATGTTATATTTAACATTTGCCAACGTGCTATCTTGTAAAACGTATAATAAATTCAAACTTCAAACGTGATAATAAATTCAGACTATAGACGGTTAAATGATCAGTTTGAGGAATAAAATGGCTTCGTTTCGATAAACGTGACTTTTCGCCATAAAAATTTCAATATCGATTCCCATAATCGGATCGAGTGTGTTCTAAAATAAGCCGGAACATAATAGCGCGTGTCGATCGATAGAAAAGGTACGCACAAAACGTTGCACGCTTATGTTGACTGAAACTGGCCTAAATTCGTCGAGCGGATCGAAAAGATAATGTTTGCCTCGGCGCAGTGCCAATATAATGGTGTATGTCACTTGCGAGACTCTATGACAACCCGTGACATCCCGATGACAGGTTTACATGTATCTTGGAGAAGCAAAAGATACTAGCTACATACAATAACGATTATCCATTAAAGTTTCACCAGTTTATTTTGCATTAAGTTTTCAGCATTATTGATTTTCACTTTTCCCATCGATTGATGCATCTTTTGATAGTTGACGTTCTGCTTCCACGTGTAAAAGTACAGGAAAAACAGGATATTGCTTGAGACACGTGAAAACAGAGGAATGGTATTGAAGCATTGTTAACACTAGAACTACCGGCGTTAAATCTGTTATATTTAAATGTATCAAAGAAGTACTTTGAAAAAACGAGAATTCAGAGGTGGAAGAGATGATCGATTCGGTAATTTATGTTTTATGAGATGGACTTAGAATATTTATTCTATGACTCTCCTATAATCTTGGAGAATTTTTAGAAAAAATTGTGTACCAGTCATTTTGACTGGTTTGGTAGTTCTAGCGTTAATATTTTTAATGATACTTTGAATTATTTTGATAAAGTACCAGTAAGGTTTGCAATTTCGCAAACAGCAGTGATTATTGTGAATGCAAAAGTTTTCGTAAATCAGTCGTTTCACGGAAGGAAGATAGTTTGTGTCTGCACTTTCTAGCTTCACTTAACCTTCATCCGCTCCTTAAAAAAATAACAATAAAGTCCTCGGGGCCTTTTCTGTTCCGTACTTCATTCTCTGATAGAAAAAAAAAATGTTTAAACATTTCCTTTGCAATAACTTTATTGAAAATTAGATGTATTTACTGCATACAGTTTGTCCAGATTTGAGTCACTTTAACTCTCAATCTGGGTCAAAAAAGACCCAGGGACGGATGAAGTTTAAGGTCACCCTCCGAGGATTGTTATTTAGTATTTTCCAAACTTTTACGTTAGTAGGGAGGAAGATTAGTTTTGATGATTCTAGTTGAAGGAAAAAAATGTAAACTAGCGAAGTGGAGGATAATTACAATTTCAAAATGTCAGAGATCGTAATATTTTTTCTACGGACAGCTTTGTGTTCAGGTATGCGTTAGTTAAACCACCTGCTAGTGACAATTGCAGTGACTATAGTATCCTCTACTTTAAGTGCTACACGAATGTTAAAGGTGGCTATACTAATACTGTCAATATAGATTATTATAGTCGTATATCTTTAAATGCAATCCAAAGATGTCTGCAGTTATCTACAAGGAAGTGATGTCAGAATACGAAGTGTGACCATAGTCTTCGTCGCTATCTTCAGTTCACACACGCAAAGTGACTATAGTTATCCACACCTAAGCCATATCAATACATAACGGCCAGCTATCGTCTTCTCACAGTCTCTATAGTGAGGGACCAGAAACAAGGCACTTGAGACGGAAAGGGCGATTGCTTTTGTACCGTCTATCCCCGCCATGTTGGACCTGGAAATCTGAGATCGACGAATGACAACCGAAAGTAAAACACTCCTTTCGTCGTTCACATAACGACGCAACGAATGTGCAGGTCTCTCTTGCCAATATCGTCGGGCGAATCAGAGCAAATTACCCTTCAAGTGCCTTGTTTCTGGTCCCTCACTATATAATATCGTAGTATCGTAAAAAAGGAGGAGCGCGCGGTCACCCATCGTTGTATGCTTCTAATCTAGCTAAATATAATTATCAAATTTACAATGGAACCTCAAGTTACCAACAGAACAAAATTTAACTTTCCAACTCAACTATCACCTTCTACCATAGAATTAGAAGCACTTCAACTCAAAAACCACCCTACTTTCTTTAGAATCTCAAGGTACTTTAAATTTCGAACTAATACTAATTTCTGATTAAAATGATACCAAACACGACATAGTCTGAATTACATTTACTTAATATTTAATAAATTTGCTTACTATTTACATAATTCAAACTATATCGTGTTTGGTATCATTTTAATCAGAAGAATCTCAAAAATGCATTCGGAAAAGTTACATTTAGAAAAATTAATAAATAAACAAGTTTATTGTCGCATTAGCAATGCCTCGCCGATACTTTCGAGCAGCTCACTTTGTTTGCTTGCTCTCTCTGTCTCTTCTACTGTCCGTCTTTTTCTAAGCTCGCGTTCGGCTCGAGCCCAAATGTAAACACAGATTCAACACCGGCACTCGATAAGACCACTGCTTTGCCCCCGAAATCTGTGCATCTATCGAGGCTTTACCGTACCATAAAAATAGAAAAGGTCATTACAGTGATCCATTGCAATTTTTCACCCTTGCTCGCACGATTGCATCACTTTCCGGTTGAGTTTCGCCATTACAAAAGAATTAAAGGGTTAAATTGAAGAAACACGAACACAAGTACTGACACGAAGCTCGAGTTATCATTTTTACCAGCGACTAAGAACGATGAGAATTATAATAAACGATAAATTCTCAGCATGTCCGAGGGCGACTGACCTCCTATTTCGTTTAATCTTCATCTCGTCACGAAACACACGTTATTTTTAACATACTTAACGTACTGCAGTCAGAGCCGGACGAGTTGTTAAGAATTGAATCTTAGATGGAAAGAATCGCGTGTACCGCCGCCTTCCATTACAGTTACTAAATGTACCTATTAATCATATTAGTGAAAGAGATGCGAGCATTAGATGCGAAGAATGATGGAAAATCAAATGCAGGTTGTTGGAAAGTATTTTCCGTCGGCGGAATGTTTCACTGCGCCATAAAACGATATTTTCTTTCTTTCGTATATTTTGGCCTTTAATTGATGTGCTCATTTCGTCAAGGACCTATCTGTTTCAAAAAGGTTTCCAAACTACAGGTGCGAAATTTTCTTCTTCTTTTATGCTTCTCGGCTTTAACCCTTTCAACACTGAATTTTATTTCTTCAGAAAATGACTAATTTTTAGCAGTGTATATTTTGTGACACAGGAATGGAATAAAAATACGACTGAGAATGAAATATATTTTTTTTTATTTCAGGGGTTTTCAGATTTTCAGCTGGGATAGCATAGATCCCAGTAGTATGTTACTGCTGGGATATTTTTATCCCAGCAATAAATATTGTCATATAAACAAAATAATATATGGAAATAAGTTGTACAATAATAACATGAAAATTATATGATAATGTTTGGCATATAAAATATCCCAGTAGTGTTGGATCTGGTTAATTCGGCTGGGACTTACTGTTTTAGATTAATTTATCAAAATATTCAAATAAAATAAATTGAGTTCCAAACCACTGTGCGGTACCTTCTTCTTTCTTTGTATCTTTCGGCTTTAACAGCTACGATCATTTCGCCTCCGAGACTATGATATATTAAATAGTAATAATTTAGGAAAAATTGTCCAGAAGTCACAGGGCATTGGAAACTTGGGCCCACAGATTGCAAGTCTGAGTTTCTACATGCCAACCCACCATCAACCCCTAGCTGCTATTGTCATTTCGACTTATTTAATATATTTAAATATAACAGACTTAAAGTCCAGTAGTTCTAATGTTAACACTAGAACTACCACTATTTATTATATATAAATATGCTAAATAAGTGCTTTGTAAAAAGTCGAATCGAGAGGTGAAAAAGATTATTAGTTAATTAATTTTTGTTTTATGAGACAGCCGTGGAATGTTTCCTGTCTAGCTCTTCTATAAATTAGGGGAATTTGTGAAAAGAATTGAAAATCGGTCAAAATGACCGCCTTGGTTGTTTTAGTGTTAACGAAATCCGATTGATGACCCCGATTTCTAGATATGACCCATAAGGTGAGTCACTGGTTACACAGCTGAGATTTTGCATGATTCAATCGGTGATTCATCGATCTCAAATGTATTAAGTTCATCTAAATTATAATATCTCTGTGAGAATAGTGCTTGCTCAACATATAATTTATTTTCACTAATATCTTCATTATTCTTCAAGAGCAATATCAGTTTCTTCGATATTTTACTTTATAAAATAGAATGAGAACCTTTCACTTGAAAACGCTTATCGGATTAGATCAAACTGTTATCAAGCTCGTTTAAGCGCTACGACCTTAGAATGACCTTGAAGCTTCTACTCATGAATGACTTCGTGCTTCAAACATTGGCTGAATGCGCTTGAAGTATTTCTCTCTCAGCATTTCTATGTCTATCAGTTTTTATTATTTTAATAAGTTTCTTTTTTTAATAATTTAGAGAATTTTAAAACATTTAACAATTTAATATATATTGTGGGTCATATTGTGAAGTCGATTGTTACATTGAAAATGTCAAAATACGCTGTGAATAAAACACGAAAATAATGTCTCAAAAATTCCTCGCAGCAAGGAGCCGATAAGGCGAACTTTATCTTTTGGCGCGAGTAAACGGTATAGCAGCACGCAGTGTATGCGGGGCCATTATTCTTCCACGAATTGCTCTTTGTCGAGTCTTACACGGACGTTCTATCGCCTGTCGTATTTTATGTTAAACAGCTACTGAATGGCGAATAATCTTTACAATTGAAACCGCTTTTACTAATTGTTAACATTAGAACTACCTGCGTTAAGCCTATTATATTTCAATAGATTAACTAAATACTTTGATAAAAGAGGAATTAAGAGGTGGAAAAGATAATCGATTTGGTATTTTATGTTTTATGAAATGAACTTTGAATATATATTCTATGGCTCTCCTATAAACTTGCAGAATTTTGGCCAGTTATTTTGGCTGGCTTCGTAGTTCTAGTGTTAAATAGTTCTTTCTTAAATCTTTACGGACAAAGAGGTTTCTCGTATGTTGGGAAATAATAATTTATTTGATGATTCAATTCTATTTTTTTTCAGGTAAAAGTACAGAAAAGTACAGACTCTCTAAATTACAATTTGCATAATCATATTTCAACGAATAAATCTCAGTTTTTCAAATATAACTGACAATGAGTATACAGGGTGTCTCAGGTTTTAACCCTTTGCACTTTATGTCGAGCTGCACTCGAAACAGCTTTCTTTCTATGGCACTTAATGTTTCATCTATTAATTAACGACTTTTCGAAATCAACAATAATTTTGCATCTTAACATAAATATCCTGCGGTACCTACAATTGTTCCTAATATTAATTAAAAATGAATATCCAACGTTAGACATTCTTCCGAGACTATGTTTGCTTATGTGACGAAAAGTTAGTAAAATAATTCGAGGCGCAAAGGGTTAACGTTCAAACTTTGCCAGTACATTCTATGGCCAGTGCCGGATTTAGATGAAAAGAGGCCCTAGGCTATTCCACTTATGAAGCCCTTTCACCTCTCATTTTTAAATTTGTAAATTACATGAGAGATAATAAAATACATCGTTACTGTCATATATATCAATATATTAAATGAAACATGTTGTTATTGGTACTAACCTATATATATTCAATACATTGAAGATTAAACATTTTTACGTTTGTTTATTAGTCATATGCGTAGAATATCTCCTTATTTCCGGTCCAGTGTTTTAGTGTTCACTGTTTTTAGAATAGTGTAATTTTAATTTTGCTAACAATTTGAATGTAGACCTCTCTTGATCTTGAGGCCGTAGGCTGAAGCCTAGTTAGCCTATAGGAAAATCCGGCCCTGTCTATGGCACTAAATAAGAAAAAAAATGTTATGTAAACATAGGTTATGTAGAGCTTTATTAAAAAGTTATAATAAAAATACAGAATAGAAGTAATATAGGAATAGTAACCGACTTGCTGTTAGTGCAAGCATTAGCTCGAATAGATCAATGTATTTACTACTTGACATCGTCACTTCCACAGTAAATTAATAATCCATTTCAAAATGTCTACCGTTCTTTACAATACAAGATTGACAGCGATCAAAGATCGAATTTTTAACTGCGCGAATTTCGTTTCTATTCTGTTTTACTTCATTGAATGCAATCTTAAGTGACCTCAGATAGTAAACACAGCTTACATAAACACACCGAATGTAAATATTGCTGATCTATTTGAGCCAATGTTTGCAGTAACAGCAAGTCGGTTACTTTTCTTATATTACTTCTATTCTGTATTTTTGTTATAACTTTTTAATAAAGCTCAATGTGACCTATGTTTACATAACATTTCTTTCTTAGTTAGTGCCGCAGACTATACTGACAAAGTTCGAACATTAAAACCTGGAACACCCTGTATATGCTTCCGTAGTATTTACTTGGCACTAGAACTACCGGCGTTAAATCTATTGTGTTTAAAAATATTAAATAAATACTTTGAAAAAAGAGAAATTAAGAAATGGAAAAAATGATCGATTAGGTAATTTATGTTTTACGAAATGGACGTACAATATCTAACTTATGGCTCGGCTATAGACTTGTGGAAGTTTTGGAAAAAATTGAGAGCCAGTGATGTTTAATGGCTTGGAGTTCTACTGTTAAAGAGTGAGCTAAAGAAATGTAGAAAGGATTTTAACTACTGATTTTCATTACTTCAGCTCTAACTGTGTATAAATATGCCGGTAAGCTATGAGATTGTTCCTCTGAACGCATTTATGCGCCCGTAGTAATGAACGGGTTAAAGAAGGAACTGCTATCATCGTGCAGAAAACACTAATAAATTCTTATACGGGTCTTATCGTTTGCGCTGGCTCGTGACGGCCCTATTAAGAACTCTTTCCTTTTTGAAAAATTGATTTGCCAACACGGGAGACGGCGCTATTGAAAACATTGCAATTTTTTCCTTTTTTTACCATTAACGCCAGGTCTGAAATCAATTACCGCGGCTTTTACCAAGCGAATCCGCGAATGTCAAACAAATCATTTTATCGATTCGCGGTACAAATGACAAACGACCTCGGGAGGAATGTATTCGTTTGGTTATTGTCACACTAACATCGATTTCTCGCCATCCGGAACATCGTATTGCAGTGATCGATTTCTTTAGAATAAATTTACACCTCGCATAAAGCGATCTTTAACATTAGATTTACTAAAGTTGTTGGATATACCAACTTCTTGATTTATTATACTTAACACAATGCTAGAAGCAGTGGCGTTAAATCTGTTATATTTAAATATATTGAATAAGTACTTTATGTTTAGTAATTTGTTTTATAAGATGTGCGTAGAATATCTACTTTATGGCTTCTCTATAAGCTTGGAGAATTTTTATAAAAAATTAGGAGCCATGCGATTTTAACTGCCTCAGTAATTCTACTGTTTTTTTCAAAGTAGCTAATTTGAAGAAATATTTTAATGTTGATTTCCGATTGTTGTTCTGCGATTTGGTTTCAACTGCTATGGTTATTTATTTTGGGACTTATTGGTTTAAGGTTAGAAATTTTACAGAAACATCCAAGCTATGATATATTAGAAAAATTATTGTGTAGGAAAAATTCATCGGAGCTAATGGAGATTTCAATTCGGGCCCACTAATTGGGGGTCCGAGCGGTGAATTCTGCAACTAGCATAGGGCCCAACCTACTGTTTTAGTCGGATTGATAGGCCGAGACTGTGATATTTTATAACAAATGATGATTTAGGAAAAATCTATCAGAGGCGATGAAGATTTGAACTCGGGCCCGCTAATTCGGGTCCGACCCTTGAACTCTACAGTTATCATAGGGCCCAACCTACTGTTTTAGTTGGATTGACAGACCGAGACTGTGATATTTTATAACAAATGATGATTTAGGAAAAATCTGTCAGCAGTGATGAAGGTTTGAAGTCGGGCCCGCTAATTGGGGTCCAACCCTTGAACTCTACAGCTATCATAGGGCCGAACCTACTGTTTTAGTTGGATTGATAGACCGAGACTGTGATATTCTATAACAAATGATGATTTAGGAGAAATCTATCAGAGGTGATGAAGATTTGAACTCGGGCCCGCTAATTGGGGGCCGACCCTTGAACTGTACAGCTAGCATGGGGCCCAACTTACTGTTTTAGATGGCTTCCGAACCACCCAAGCTGCAATATAGTATAAAAAATAGTAACTTACGAAAAATGTATCGGGGGTGATAGGGACTTGAACTGGAGCCCACTAATTGAGGGTCCAAAAATTTGGGTCAACAGACACCGCAGGGCCCGATCTATAGTTTTATGCAAGATCTGAGCCATCGAAACAATAAAACATAAAAAATAATTATAATTTCTAAAAATCTATCAGATGTGACGGAGATTTCAACTCAGGCCCACTAATTGTGGGACTTTTTTTAATTGATATTAATTACATATATTATTATTATACAGAAAAAATAAGACTAACAAAGTATATAATGATAACATACTCGGCCGCCATGAAATTATTCAATATCCGCAAGAAACATAATTCCTAATTTTATATTTCATCAAAAATACAACAATAAATTTAAACAGGTCATCCTGCACAATTATAGTGAACCGTTTCACCCACTCTTTATTCCCAATCATCCGCACAAATTCAAAAACTGAAAATTTCTATTCAAGTCATCCAACTTACTTACCAAGAAAGCAGTCACGGCAAACACCATTCTACCCTTTAAAGAGGTTTTCTAAACCGCTGTGTTACATTTTATTCTTCTTTTATACTTTTCAGCTTTAACCGTTATCGTCAATTCGTCTAGAACTGACTATTTTAACTCTTTGAGGCATCGGAATTTAAAAAATAAAATGACGCATGTTGCACACACATTTCTTTTTTTTGATTGAACAAAGTTGGTTTAATTTTATTAACAAAGTTATACAATAATACAAATTTTCGGGGTGGGACAAAAAATATCCCACCATGCATATTCACGCGTCAAAAAGGTGGGACACTTTTAATCCCGCCGTGCCTCAAAGGGTTAAACGGCTTCCAAACTACTGTGCAATATGTGTTTTCTTTTCCCTTTTACCCTTTTAAGCTTTAACCGTTATGGTCATTTTGCCTATAACTGACTGTTTTAAGTCGCTTCCAAGCTGCTACGCAATATTTATTTCTTTTCCTTTTACACTTTTCGGCTTTAACCGTTTTAGCCATTTTGCCTATAACTAACTGTTTTATGTGGCTTCCAAATTACTGTGCAATATGTATTTTTTTTCCTTTTATACTTTTCGGCTTTCACTACTCCGGCCATTCCGCCTACAACTTACTACGTTAGACGGGTTCCCTTGAAGTCATCCAACTTATTTAGCAAGAAAGCACTCGCAGCAAACACCATTCCTACTTCCACCCTCTGAAGAGGGGTTGCGTTAGGGGTTGCGTTACGGTCAGTACGTAGCCACTCGGCCGGCGAGGGTTCGAGGACACGGCGGCGGTGAAACGTTAGAAGGGAAAAGCACGAAGGATAGAGGGGATTACCCGGATGGTAGGAAGGGGCAGCGGTCAGCGTCGGGACGCCCGACGTCTACGCGACACAGTCGTACCTGCACGACCGTCGTTTGTCGCGTTTGTCGCGCCGCGGATAATTAACTTCCACCCACGGTACACCTGCGTTCTTCTTTCTCGCGGAGAACGCAAATAACGAATGCGTTCTTTTCATTACTCCGCAAAATTCCTTCAGAGTGTTCAGTGCTATTAACATCACGTTGGATGATGCAAATTAATTAATTATAATTAAGTGTGGTGCTTTCAGTGAACTGCAATTGCGAGGATTAAAGGAATTCTTAAGTTTTAATGCATTTTTGAGTTCGTCCTTCATTTTCTTATTTATATTTGCTTTTTAAGATTGCAATTGTGGAGATGGGGAAATTGTTTTTGTTGTGAAATGTTGAAGTGTATGTTGTGGGTGTTTTTAATTGTCCTTGGAATATTGCGTTATGTTGGGTAATTATGATCGTTGAGATAGGTGAATTCTTTGGCGGCGGAATTTACATTGGAGATAAGCGCGATTGTGTTTAACAGAGTTTAGGACGCTTGTAATTCTTAAAGAATCGTTTGTTAACACGTTGGCTGCCGTGGGGGTCATCGGTGACCGGCGCTGTTGAATTCAATGGAATTTCATATAACTTTTAAATTGCAATATTTATGAATTTTGTAATATATTCAGTATTTAAATTTTGGCATTAACTCTAGAACTACCGGCGGTAAATCTGTTATATTTAAATGTATTAAATAAGTACTTTGAAAAAAGGGGAATTCAGAGGTGGAAAAGATGATCGATTCGGTAATTTATGTTTTATGAGGTGGACGTGGAATATCTATTCTATGACTCTCCTATAATCTTGGAGAATTTTTGGACAAAAATTGTGCACCAGTCATTTTGACTGGTTTGGTAGTTCTAGTGTTAAAAAGATAAAGTACTGTTGAATATATATCCATCTGTGTCTTTGAAGTTTCTGATTTACAAAGATGGGATTTTAATAGAAAAAATTTCACTTCGGTAGAAATGAATAAACCAGCAAAATTCCGGTGGCGTTCTACGTGTTAACCCTCTGCGGGCGGAGACTTTTTTGCATATTGAGAGATAATCATTTATTTGGCGTTCAAAAACTACCTTTTTATCTGAAAGTCAGAGTGTTGATGTGTAGATGTTATAAATTACTATTTGTGTAATCATATTTCAACGGTTATATTTCAATTTATCGAGTCTAACCGTGTATACATGCGCCGATAAACTATAATAAGATTTTTTCTCAGGCCGCATATATGCGTCCGTCGTCCTCAAAGGGTTAAAGATGGAAATAGCAGAGTAAATAGAAAAGGATCTTTTATCGGCAAACTTTAATTATGCAATTAAAGTTTCAAATATAATTTCAAATTGGAAATTAATAATCGCGTAGATGCAGAATATGAACTTTAAATTCCTTTTGTAAATCGCATTTTTAAATTCGATTTACGTAAAATGATATCAGGTGAAAATTATACTTGCACAATTAACAAAATTGATTAATTCCAGAAATTTTCTTTGAATGACTTTGCTTTTTTTTAATAAATAAAAATAGAGAGCATATAATCAGCTTGTTGTAACGTCAAATTATAATTATGCAAATAAGGGAAACTTTAAGTAGAAGAATTTGTGCGATGACTTTGCTAACTTCACTCTGATCATTTTCTTTTATTGAATGTAATTATGTCTATGAGGAAATCGAGGCAATTCTTTTATCGGTTGGCTGTAGTTTGCGAATAAGCAAACTTATAAATTCCGTCGTTCGTGCGGTCGCACTTTTAAATTCTCATCGAATACTTTATTTATAAGTGAACTGGAATCTCGCGGATGAGGAAAGTTTTTCGCTTTTCTATGAAATTTCAAGTGCCCTAGTTTATGTCAGTGTTTTCCAGAATTTTTCTTCCGAAGCTTTGCAATTAATCAGTTCACCTTTTATTTCATTTCGGTAAACAAAATTTTATTAGTGTACATTACTAATATACAGATATTAGTGTATCTGTATGGTAACACAGTAGGATATTGATATAGTAGTATATCAGTATAGCGATATAAAAATTTAGCAGTATAGCGGTGTGATAGTATATTAGTATAGCATTACAGCAGGATGTTAGTATAGTAGTTATTAAATATCGTGGTATAGTGGTATGGCGGTATAGTAGTATATTATTATAGTATTAGCATATCAGTACATTAGTATAAAAGTATAGTCGTACAGCAGTATAGTAGTATAAGAGTATAAGAGTATAGTGGTATATTAGTATAGCAGTATATCCGTACAGTGGTACACTAGTATATTAATGTAGTAGCACAGTGGTATAGTAATATAGTAGCATAGTGGCATGGTGGTACAATACTACATTAGTATAGTATTAGTATAATAATAAATTATTATAAAGTATAGATGTATAGTAATATAGTAGTGTAGGGGTACAACAGTAGAGCAGTATAGCAGTATAAGAGTATAAGAGTATATCAGTACAGTGGTATAATAGTAAATTACTATAGTAGCACGGTGGTATAGTAATATAGCAGTATAACAGTATAGTGGTACAGTAGTATATTAGTGTTGCAGTAGACTGGTATAGTATGCCATTATTATAGCAGCATAGTAGTATGCTAGTATAACAGTATACCAATATAGTTGCGCATAAGTATAACACCATAGTAATACCGTATTTTATAACATTGTCCTATAATATTATACAAATCTAATTTCTTTAAATTCTTCCTTTTGATATAAAAATAATTGAATCGTTTAATTCGCGTCAAACGGTTAATCGACAGGACTTCGGAGAACTCGATATGTGTTTCTGAGCTGAGTTCGATCGCGTGTGACAATTATAAGAGAAAATTCGTCGAATTCTTACTCGTTTTGCTTGAAAAGAAAACACATCGTGTGTTACTTCAGTTATAGCTGATTGAAGAATTTATGCGATGTTTGTTTATCTACTGCTTGTTCATTATCTATTTCTCCACACTGATGGAGAGGTGTGTTCGTCCTCATCAGGTTACCATAACTTTGTGCAGTTATTGTTTTCATATTTCTGCCACCCGCTGTCATGACGATTTAAAATCTACAGTTTAAATTAGTCTTAAAGTGTAACACCTATTGTACGAGCATTTCGTGGAAGAAATATGCAGCAAACAGTTGACGCGTAGATTTTAATTCAGGAAACTTCCTGAATTAACGCCGCCTAAAGACTGTAGATCCCAAACGAAATGACCACAGCAGTTAACGACGAATATACAATTCCTCCTTTTTCAAAGTACTTATTTAATATATTGAAATATGATAGATTTAACGCCGGTAGTTATAGTGTTAAAAATAGAAACTTGTAACAAATTTATTTGTTTGAATTCAATGTAAAAAAAAACATTAATTTCCGGTCCCCCTAATAGTACAGCATATGATAGTAGTATAATAAACAATAGTACAGTATATAGTAGAAGTATAATATATACTAGCATAGTATAGTATAACATATACCTGAATGGTATACATTTTATAGTAATACAGTATGCTGTTAGTGCTATAATATATAGTAGTAGTAAAATATGCAGTGTAATATATATTAATATAGTACAGTAGTATACTAGAGTTGTGTACTATGATGAAATTCATGATCACCCGCACAACAATAGTACAGTATATAGTAGAAATATAATATATACTAGCACAGTATAGTATAACGTATACCTGAATAGTATATATTTTATAGTAATACAGCATATGGCAGTGGTATAATATACAGTAGTACAATATGCAGTATAATATATATTAATATAGTACAGTAGTATACTACAATAGAATTGTTTACTATGATGAAATTCATGATCACCCTCACGAAATCTCTCTTTTCTTTACACTATTTATTGACACTGTAAGCGGAAGTGAAGATAGTAGTACACAATCGAAGCTACAACGCAACACGTCATTCTTGCATAGACTTCGTGCATTTTCCTCGTGCAAGTTTCTCGCACTCGCCGTTACCGATGAATCGATACATCGAAGGCTGGAAAGCACTCGCTGTAATACTCGGTGCCCTTAAGTTGATCTTCGTGTCTACTGCCAGACTCGTAACAGGTTGTTAATCGATCATTCGTTAACCTCTGGGATATAAGCGTTTGACATAGAATGACCCACGTGAAATAACATTTTGGAATTCCTGGGTAGAATTGTGTTACGTCCAAACGATTATTTTCCGTGTTCTTTATTGAGACGTTTTTAGTGAAATAGTTATTAACTATCGTGCGATACTTTTTTCAAATAAGAGTACAACTTTTTTTAGTGGAATTTTCTGTTTTGAATTTTTTATGGATATGGATTTTCAGCTTTAACTGCACTGGCCATTTCGTTTAGAATGTTCTGTTTTATGTGAATGTGGAATCATAGGGGATTTGATATACTAAATAATAATTTAGGAGAAAATTACCAAAATTCATGTCAAAATATTTCACTATGTCAAATTACAACCGCCATTACAAGACACTCGTGATGAGGTAAATGGCGTAGAAAATTTTCAAGGCTAGTAAAACTTATGAAATTTGAAAAATTAATGAGACTCGCCGAGATAATATTGTTTCTATGATATTAATATTACGTTAAATTATACGATATATCAAGAATCACTGATCAATTTTTATTTTAGCAATTAAATTCTCAATTATAGCGGGGCCAGTCACAAAAGAAATCGTAGGGCAAGGGGTTAAATGCGTCATTAATTGCGCCGTTAATTATTTTAGTCATTGACGAAGAAGTAAATATGAATTTTAACGTTTAGTTGAAAACGTAATTTAACGGCAGAATACGTTGTCGTATAGTCGGCTCGTTTAATGCTGACCGTCAGACAGCACCATTGGTAATTATTTACAAATAGTGCACTTCACCGAATGCCTTTGAATTTGTCATTGATTTCAATGACAAGTTATAAGTTACAGAAGGAAGAATTCTAAATAACTTTTTCTTATAAAGGTAACTATCGCACGGCTTTAGGGTTCGAGTTATGTAGAAAAGAATTTCTGCAACTATATAACGTATTTATAATGTTTAGGTTATGTCCACGATATCCTTATTTGAGTTGTTAGATTTAATTTATGTTCGTGTATACAGAACGACGAAAAAGGATCGAATATATTTCGAACAATAGAAGCAACTTTATATTTTCATTTTTAATATATATTATACAGGGTAGTTCACCTAACCTGACCACCTTAAATATATCGCTTATTTTGTATGATAGAAAAAATGTCAGAGGTAGAAAATATTCTGTTTGATGGCGCCAATACGGTGATGGGCCGAATTTTCTTCTGAAGGTCATTATTTTCGAGATTTCAAGGTCAACGTATTTTTTTTAAATGGGGCTGCATATTTTCATTACAACAGTCTTATAGCTTATAAAAAACGAATCCAACTAAGTGCAATATGTTGACCTTCACGTGACCTTTAAAAAAAGACTATGATATGAAATTTATTATCACATGAAATATAATCGTTATAATTAAGTAGTCAACAGGTGAATCTCGAATTTCTGCAAACCTTATCGATTCCTACACCGGAAATGTTTAAATCTAGCTAATTTTCACAGTAAGCAACATTTGAATTGCAAATGCGCGTGACTAGTTTTGGCAACAGGTGAAAGTAAAATTACTAGGGCGACCTTAATTTCGATAGTATGATAAACTATAATTCTTCCTCAAAGGAATCTTGCTATTACATCGATTGGAATGTAACTTTACGAGATTGTGGAGTAATTCAAATTAAAAATAATCATATATTTCGTTATCTATACATACATTTGCTTAAAGACAATGTCAAGCCTTAAATTAAAGGCAGTTATTTTTATTTTTTCCCGCATAGTTCTTAAAGTGCAGCAAAAGCTGGAAAATATTCTTAATAGAAATGATGCAGCCTGACAATATATGTAGCTGGTTAAAGAAAAGAAGGCTAGTGGAAGGAATGTGAATGGAATGCGGGTCTGTTAGGACACATTCCAACTGGATTGCATGACGAAAAGAGTTAATGAGTCGCATTGAATCCAAGTGAAAGAAGGTTCGAGAAAGAAACTCCTCTTGCTACTGTGCCATTCAACTAGCTTTCTTTCTAATGCCACATTGTATAATAGCATAGGAACATAGTAGCGCAGTAACACAGTAAATTAGGAGGTTAGGATCGCTAAAGAGGTAGAGGTTCGAACTCGCAACCTGTAGACCCGAGTTCACAAAATCGTCCTTGATCAATTCTCTGGGTGATAGTTTCCTAATAATTTAGAAAATATTTCCTAAATTATTATTATGTAATATACTGCAGCATTGGTGGTTCTAAAACCACCTAAAACAGTAGGTTATAGGTTAAACGACCATAATAGTTCTCTGGGTGGTAATTTCCTGATAATTAAGGAAATATTTCATAAATTATTATTATTATTTAATATACCATAGCGTCGGTGGTTCGGAAGCCACCTAAAACAGTAGGTTATAGGTTAAACGACCATAATAGTTCTCTGGGTGGTAGTTTCCTGATAATTTAGGAAATATTTCATAAATTATTATTATTTAATATACCATAGCGTCGGTGTTTCGGAAGCCACTTAAAACAGTAGGATATAGGTTAAATGAACCACAATAGTTCCCTGGGTGGTAGTTTCTTAATAATTCAGAAAATATTTCATAAATTATTACTTAACATACCATAGCGTCGGTGGTTCGGAAGCCACTTAAAACAATAGGTTATAGATTAAATGACCATAGCAGTTAGGGGGCTATGGTGGGTCAGACGATGAAAGCTCGAACTCTGAATCAAAGTGAGTTTGAGTACAAATCCTCCCCCGTTTTAACTAGAAAATATTTTTCTCGTAACATCTATGTGCATTTTTGCCTCGGTGATTCGGAAACCACTTAAATCAGAAAGTCACAGAAGCTAAATGACCATGGCAGTTAAATCTGAGAAGTATAAAAGAAGAAAGAAAGTACCGCACCATGGTTTCGAACACACATAGAACAATGGGTCCTAGGCAAAAAAATCGTATGAACTAAAGCCGAATAAATATCATAGAAAAAGATGGTGATAGAGTAGTGGTAGTAGCACAGTAGCATTGTAACGCAGCATTATATACGATAGTGGGCAAAGTATTTAAAAATTGGGCAAAAAATTTGTTATAAATAAAATTGCATTTCCTCCCCATGAAATAAACAAAAGATTCTTAATTTTAATACTTTTCTCTCTTCCATGAGCATCCAAAGTTTTACCGCTTTAATGAATTTTTTTCTGAGAAAGCAATATTTAGACTGCTTTTAGATAATTTAAATAAAGGAATTCCTATTGTTAGAAAAGGAGGTACATATATCTTAATCGGATGCAATTTTAGATTATTGAAAGCATATTGCACTCTGTGCAGGCATAACTTGTGAAATCTATAATTTAAACGTCCCGTACTATTTTTATAAAGCGATGGTAATAATTAATTTGTAAGCCTACGTCAGTTCGATGATAAATAACCTTGCAAATGCTTCTGCGAAATATTACTGACGTTCGTAAGTCCTATTAGAATTTAATAGTTGTAGGAAGATCCTTCGAAGACAGAATAAAAATGTTCACATTTTTCAAGTTTCTAGGCCTCTCATATATTACAGCAGGAATAAGGCCCAATTATATCGATACCGAAATGTTCCCTATTGTTTTACAACGTTTTCTGTAGAATTTATTATCAGAAATTCTAACATTTCACTGTATGTCTTCGACATTTATTACAATTTGTCGTGGGCCCATTTTAATTTAGGGTAGAGATAAGGCCCAACTAGCTCAAAACCGTAATATTTAAAATATTCTTAAAATAGTGGAGAGTATCGAAATATTTGTTGGCACATATCTTGCCAAAAATTCTGACGTTTCTCTTTATTCCAACGGGACAGTGCAATTTATTATGGGCCTGTCATATTCATGATAAAATTAAGGCCCAATATTTATTTTTCAAATCACAATATTCCCATTTAACTGGGAATATGTCTTGTAAAGTATTTTTCGCAAAACTTTGTTCGCTCTATACAGGGCCCGTAATACTCATAATCAGGATAAGGCCCAATCATCCTCGATCCACAACATTCCCACCTCGTTCCCAGGGGAATAAATACAAGAACTTCCCTACGATATTGACTCTGAGGGGAATAGAACTATTTTTCCAATAAAAAAATATTTTCGCATTGCAACAACGCATAGAATTGACCACATAAAAAGAAATCTATCTTAACGCTTTAATGGCCGCTCACACAACATGTGTGTGATGCCATCGCCGACGGTTCTTGATAACACACTCTCTGTGTGATGATTTCTCTAAACGTTATTGACGAATAACATAATACATGTAATATAATTATTAAGCCATAAAGTTCTTCTCCCTCTTCTTCCTCTCTTGCAAATGTTTTTATATTGTTGGCAGCATAAGTTCATATTTCCATTCCTGTGTTTATATTGATTTTTTATTGGTGATATTTATATTGGTGTTTATATTGATATTTTATATTTACATTGATTATATTGATATTGTGTTTATTTTTATTGTTTTTTTATTAAAAATGTGTGTGTGTTCGCACATGTTCAATTATTTCGTATTTATATAATGTATTATAATGTGTAATAAATTTAATGTATATTAAATTTAAACAATATTAATATTGTTAATATTGTTAAATTAAATTTATCAATATTAATGTACAATAAATTAAATTATATAATTTATATAAATCGAATTTTTATCAAGCTTTTTTAATTTAATTCTTTAAAAATATTGCCGACCCCTGGCGAAGTTTAACTGCGTAGACGTGCGGCCATTAAAGTGTTAATCTGCAATCAGTTTTTTCTTAATCTAAAATCAAAGAAAGTTCTCTTAACGCATTCCGCCCAATGTTTTCACCATTTCTCGAAACAGTACCTTATTTTTCCCCACAGAAACTGAATATTTCCATTCACCCAACCACTTGCCCAGTGTTTTATCCAACAACACGAACATTAAAAATCCAACGCATCGTTAATCTAAAATCCTCGTGCGAACGATGCACCGGATTCGAACTGAGAGAACAAGCCCGCCATCGACAAACTGCATAAATGCTACCCTACGCAGGAGAGCAAGAACTTTCAATCGCGGTCGGTGAAGGAGCATCGAGAAACATGATCTTCAAATATTGCGCCTGGTCTGACGAGACCAAGGCAGAAGATAAAGCCATGGACTCCAAGGACAATCATCAAAATCTAGAGAGTTTTAGAGACGATAATTCGTCCGCGAGAACAGTCCATTCACGGAAGAACGACTACAAGATCAGAGAAACGGTTCTCCGCTACTGTCCTTGCGTCTTCCGGTGCAGAAGAGCGGTGGATGTCGAAAAGGAAAGGGAGGATTCCATCTCGACGATCGTCACTACAGCTAACACCACTCCTGTGATTGCTTTCAGGCTGAATCGGAGCAATGATACGATGTACGTTGGCAGATGAAGGATAATGATGATTGGTGTGATGGGGATGACGTAACTTGATGCAGGGTGCATCCGAGAGTGGCTTTGGTTTAGAGTTTCGAGTTGCGATGATTGAAAAATAATGTCGTTGAGAGTTACATCGTGTTCTATTGGTTCAACTTGAGTTTAGGGCAGGCTCAAGCTTTATTTGATCGCCAGAGCCGTCCTTGGAAGAGCTCCGCCCGCTTCCCCTTCCCCTGCGCTCGACAGCTCGCTGATTGCTTTGCCTTTCACTTGCCAGGTTCGGACCTATTGGCAGGCGCGTGGTGGCGTATTGGGGCGACATTCGTATCTAACTGCTCGCGCTGGAAAGAGGTGCCACGCGCGTCGATCATGGAAAACAAAACGACGTGCGTGGCACCTCTTAGGTCCGGCCATGACACTGAGAGTGTGTCTGTCAATCAGTGACATCTCAGCTGTATGTATGGGTGAAGTAGGCGAAGCTCTTCCCGAGACGGCTCTGGCGATCAAATAAAGCTTGAGCCTGCTTTAGGGTTTTGAGTTGCGGTGATTGAAATTCTGATTTAGGATGCATTCGAGAGTCGCTTTAGTTTAGAGTTTTGAGTTGCAATAATTGAAAATTTCTAACGTCTTTGAGAGGTGCATCATGTTTTCTTGGTTCAACTTGAGTTTAGAGTTTTGAGTTGCGATGATTTAAAATCTGATTTAGGGTGCATCCGAGAGTTGCTTTAGTTTAGAGTTGCAATGATTGAAAATTTATAATGTCTTTGAGAGGTACAGCGTGTTCTATTGGTTCAACCTGAGTTTAGAGTTTTGAGTTGCGATGATTGAAATTTTGATTCAGAGTGCATCCGAGAGTCAGTTTACATGAAGTGTAGGATTTTGGGTTGCGATGATTGAAAATCTAATTCAGGGTGCATCAAAGAGTCAGTTTACATGAAATTTAGGGTTCTGCGTTGCAATGATGGAAGATTTTAAATGCTATTCTGGGACACATCGTGTTCTCTCAGGTCAACTTTGTGCAGAATAATCTAATACTGTGCAATTATTTTATCCATAGTTGGAAGTTATACACTTAATCTTCTGTACTCTTTGTAACGTATACTCTTTGATCGTGTTAACTCTCTTTCCTTTTTAACACGACCTACCGACAATTAATTCAATATATTAAAAATTTCCAAATAAATACGTCCGAATGAAATAAATTAAGGGGGCCAACAGCTCGAAAGATTCAATCACCTACAGTCTTCAAGATAGACGTAGAAAATTGAGAAAGAAACTGCGTTAGAAATTTCAGGAATATTTCCAAAAAATTCAGAGAGACTTTATATCACTTCTTCCAGAAATATCTTGTAATTTCTGAACTACATTTTTATATCTATATATAAAAATATCTTATTTTTAAAATATGAATAAATGAAGAATCAATATATGAAGAAGATATAGATATATTCTATATCTTCATTAACACTAGAACTACCAACCGGTCAAAATTACCGGTACACAATTTTTTTCCAAAAATTCTCCAAGTTTATAGAAAACTCATAGAATAAATATTCTACGTCCATGTCAAAGAACATGAATCACCGAATCGATCATCTTTTCCGCCTCTCGATTCCTCTTTTTTCAAAGTACTTATTTAATATGATAGACTATAATAGATTTAACGTCGGTAGTTCTAGTGTTAATACCTATAACTTCCTTTTTTAATAATTCACTTAAATTTTCAGAGACAAGGCCGTGAATGAGGAGGAATACAACGAACGAAACAGGCAACACTTTCTACCAGAACACCCTGGATATCACGTGCCGACGTTGAATTCAGCTGAGACACGATTTCCAGGTATTTGAAGTTTAAATCTCGTAAATTCACTCGTTAAACCCAATGTAACTTGATAGTAAAGATTTTATCGCGCTTAAAATTCTGACAAGAAACCAGCAAGAGAAAATCATTATATTTATTATAATATCGCGAGGTTATATCGCAACGGTCGGCGCACGAATATCGTGAGATCGTGGAAGTTTAAAGAATATTAACACTAAACCTACCATGGCGGTCAAATGACCGCTTTCTGATTTTTTCTAAAAATTCCCCAAATTGATTGGGCAGCCATTCCATAAATATTTTAGATTTATCATATAAAACAAAAATTACTTAACTGATCATCTTTTTCACCTCTTCAAATCTCGTTTTCCAAAGTACTTATTTCGTATATTTCAATATAACAGATATAAAGCCGGTAGGTTTAGTGTTAAAACGGTAGAACAATGGCAAGTAACCTGTGGAACTAGCCCGAACGATCGAAAGCATACGAACTAGAACGTGAGGTTCTTCACCTCCTCTGTACATATAGAGCTTTATGCTAACGATGAAGAAATCAATATTTTGCTCGCTCGTTCTATGCTCGCAGGAGCAACTTTTTAGTTTACCTTTTTTTATGTTACGAAAGACAAAAAGTCCGTTGTTAAATAAATGTGTTAATTCTTTAGTTTTCTTCTCGCCTTGACTTACAATTGTAGACGAAATCTACAATATTAACACTGGAACAACCAAACCAGTCAAAATGACTGGTACACAATTTTTTCCAAAAATTCTCCAAGTTTATAGAAGAGTCATAGAATATATATTCTGCGTCCATCTTATAAAACATAAATTACCGAATCGATCATCTTTTCCACCTCTGAATTCCCCGTTTTTCAAAATACTTATTTAATATTTTTAAATATAACAGATTTAACGCTGGTAGTTCTAGTGTTAAAGGGGCTTCTAGAACTGCATTTCTTGGTCCCTTTAGAGATCTTTTTTCGAAAGAAAATATAAATTTTGTAATATCGACATTTTGCACATATATTTATCCATGTTGGTCGAATGTTCACAATTTTTTTCAACTGAAGATAATCAAAACTGATTGAATTACATGCCATTGAGGGCGACGAAGGCATATATGTGATCTGGGAAAAAATCTGATTATTGTTTATCGATTCATGTATACGAAATGTGAATAAATATGAATTCGAAATGTACATCTACCTAAATAAACACGTTCCAACTACTTTCAGTGGACAATCGCGAAGGCATCGTATCGAAGAGCGCAAGTAGTTCATCATCGGATATATCAAGAAGCAATCGGCAACAGAAAATCGAGGAGGATGCGCAAGATTACAGCGACAGCAGATCGTCGAGTCCTCAGAGCCAGGATGTAGACGCGGCCTTCGATATTATCACTAATCAATCGGTTCCACCGGATCGGAACACCGTCGATTCTTATCTCGTAAGTGCACCTTCTCAACGATAACATTATGGGGTGTAAATTGACGAAATTAGTACCTTTTTATGACGAAGTCAACGGTAGAAATTACAGTAAAAGCTGGATAAAATACGACACAGTTCGGGGCTCAAGCGCATCTCTTATGGAGTAGCGGTGCCGAATTCTTGTTTACATCACGGCTCCAGCCAAGCGCGAACAAAGAAAAGGACAGACAGTAGAAGAGACAGAGAGGCCCAAGCTATAGGGGAAGCGGTCCGAATGTATCGGTGAGGCAATACTAATTGGAGGGTCTGCCGTTTTCATTTTCGATCTTTTTTTTTGAAACCTTTGCTAACGTATTTGTGAGATTTTCCTGATAAAAATGATACCAAACACGAAATGTTTAAATTATGTAAATGGTAAGCAAATATTTTAAATATTAAATAAATATAATTCAAACTATGTCGTGTTTGGTATCATTTTAGTCAGGAAAATCTCACAAATACGTTAGCAAAGGTTTCAAAACAAAAAAAATCGAAAATGAAGACGGCCGACCCTCCAATTACTATTGCCTCACCGATTCATTCGGGTGGCATTATGTTACACTGCTCCCTCGTCGAGCGTCGAGGTTCGCCAAGGAGGATCCCCCTATGTGGAGGGGATAGTCGTGTTCCATTTATCCAGCGAAACTTTTCGTGCACTTATCCAGCTTTTACTATATTTTGTAAAATCTCCACTTGTTTAACGCTAAACTTACCAAGCGGGGTCTAATGACCCCTTTCAAAATTTACTTTAAAATCGTATTAGGTTGGTAGGAAATTAATGTCGGTTTTCAAACTTTATCTGTAAATACACATTTGAGAATGGGAATAGGTTTTTTTAATCAAAATAGATTCCATTAAAATTTACACATTTTTCCCAACCAGAAACAAGTTTCTTAATAACATTTTTCTTTCTAAAATAATATAAGAAGACAAGCAGATTTAAATGAACGATTATCGAATGAATAATTCAACATCTGTTCCATCAATGGCATCACGAGTGTTACTCGTTGTTATAGGGCAAAGGATTAACGTGCCTTGATATTACAAGAGGCTCAAGTATTCTTTCAAAAATTAAAACAGGTTCTTAAAACCGATCATTCTAATCCGTCCGCAGATTCCCCTCGGCGAGAAAGTCGATAGCACAGCAACAGCAACGATCACATCAGTGGAGGATGACACATCGAAGGAATGGAGCAGCGAGGAAGAAATCGCATTGAGAAATCGCAGTCAACAACCTTCGAGATCCTCTCGACACCCGGAATTCCACGATGAGGAACAAATCGAGGCCGGATACAATACCTCCGATGAAACGCCGCAAGAGGAGGAGGAAGGGGAGAGAAGAAGATCCGTGGTTTCCGTTTTATCAAATGAACGGCTCCTGGTGAACGAGGCTATGCAGACTTCCGGAACTTCGCAATCTGCTTGCTCGAGAAAGTTTAACGACATTGTGCCATCGCCCTCGAAGAGCGTCGGTAGCCCTAAGAAGTCTGAGCCGTATTCGAGCAGATCGCCGAGTCGAAATTCCAACGATCTTGAAGTTTCCCGATCGCCGAAGAGGCGCAATTCTCGGGGCAGTCCACGTAGATCGGTTAGTCGAATATTTACTGACACTTGAAGTTGAATATTGGAAATTCTTGCGATTGAATAAGGCTGGTGTTACGTCCTAACCTCAACCGACACACTGCGCATTATATCGCTCATCATTACCATTATTGTTATTGTTATCATCATCGTTATCATTATCATCGTCAACATTACTATTATATTATTATTATTATTATTATTATTATTATTATTATTGTTGTTGTTAGTATCATTATTATTACTATTGTTAATATTGTCACTATTAATTTGCATACCTCATATAAAAAATACATGCGCACATACACGTAAACAGATACACGTAAACAGATATCCCTCTCCTCACACACCTCTACCCACTTATAGTGAGGGACCAGAAATAAGGCGTTTGAAAGGTAATTTGCTCTGATTCGCCCGACGGATAGGGACATCCCTCTCCCTCACGCATTTTCGATTGTGACGCGCTATTGGCAAGAGAAACCCGCACATTTGTTGCGTCGTCATGTGAACGACGAAAGGAGTGTTTTATTTTCGGTTGTCACCGTCGATCTCAGGTTTCCAGGACCGACATGGCGGGGATAGGCGGTGCGAGAGCAATCTCCCCTTCCGTCTCAAGTGCCTTGTTTCTGGTCCCTCACTATAGCAAGGTCCCTGTCCCCCACTCGTAACTTCTCCTAATTTTCCGCACCCACGACTTCTCCTAAAGACCAACACACGATACGCTTTTCAACTGACCTTTCACCGAGTATTATAAGGCAAATGAAAGAGACAAATATCAATACACACACACACACACACACATCTAGTATTCGCGAGTTAATACCTTCCCTCGTGAAGACGAAGTGGTGCCCGTTTCATAACACTGGATGTTCGAAAGCAACGAAGTTCTCTTATTTACACCATATTTCAATTTTTTGGCAATGTTTGCAGAGTTTTAGCCATGAAAGTAGCGAATTCCAGAAGCCTGACGATGAAAGGGTACTTTCTTCCACTTTGCTCGACGACAGTGACTCTCTTCAATCATTGGATCCGAATCAGTCTCGCAGAGAATCAAAAGTCAATTCGCCTACGATCATAATCGCCTCTAGACCTCATTCCAACGAGGCTCCGGGTTACGTCGAAGATGATGTCGATGTCAACGACCACTCCGATGACGTTGACAATGTCCGCAGAGTGAGTAGTTATTGAGATAAATTAAATTGAAATACTGCAAATGTGTTACTAAATGTTGACAGTATTGATAAGAAACAATAAGAGGCTATATATTTATTCATATTACAAAGTATTTCCAATGGACTTAAGTACACTTTCATGAGTTTCATCATAATGGGGGTTTTTCAGTTCGTCGACGAAGCCAGCATAAACGAAACTTTGGAATACCGGGAAAGTAAAGACAGCGCGAGTGAGACTAACACGGAACCGGCTATTTTAAAAATTGAGGTATTATTATTTACTAAATGTTTTATCGAACATTTCCTATATCTTAACCCTTTGCAGACGGAGACTTTTTTCAATATTAAAAAGTAATCGTTTATTTGGCGATGAAAAAACACCTTTTATCAAAAAGTCAGAGTGTTAATGTATAAAAGTTACAAATTACTATTTGCGTAATCATATTTCAACGGTTATATTTCAATTTTTCAACTCTAACCGTGTATACATGACCTGATAAACTATAATCAGATTTTTTCTCAGACCACGTATATGCGTCCGCCGTCCTCAAAGGGTTAAATAAATACATAATGTAAAACTTGTAGCTGAAGAGCAAGATACCATTGCATGAGATGGGTCTCTTCTGTTTTCCGTTAACTTTAATTGAGGCGCTCAAAAGCCAATGCGATTAAGTAAATTTTTCGATAGTTTCTAATTTTTGTAAATTTTAATAGAATGAAATTTATTCTATTAAAATTTACAAAAATCAAAGAATATCAAGAAATGGACTTAACCGCATTGGCTTCTGAGCGACTCAATTAAGAAACGGTATTGTTGGGAGTTGAAAGGTTGGCACTCACAGGCGCCCATGTGACTCTCTTTATCACGTGACACGTGCCGCTCTCTGTCACGTGACACTTGCCGCTCTCTGTCATATGAAACTTTCCGCTCTCTCTGACACGTGACACACGACAGATTCAACCAATAGCAGTAACAGGATCTCAGGCTACTATATCTGAACACTTTAATTGCTGCACGTTCACGCAGTTAAACTTCGCCCGGGGCCGGCAATGTTTTTAAAGAATTAAATTAAAAAAACGTTATATAAATTCACGAAATAAATTAAATATGTGCGAACACACAAATTTTTAATAAAAACATAATACAAATAAAAACAATAACAATTAACTAACACTATCACTAACAGTTGTTCCGGCTATCACACACATGTTGTGTGAGCGGCCATTAAAGCGTTAATGTGAGGAGGGGTTTCCTAAACCAATCAGACCACCGTTTCATTGCCCAGTCATCTTTTCGTGGACGCATAATACATTTGGGCTACTAAATTTTAATGTGGGGGGGGGGGGGGTATCCTCAACCAATCAGACCAGCGGTTCTTTGCCCAGTAATCTTCTCGTAGACGCATAATACATATGACTTTAGTTAAAGGAGCAAAAGAGAGTACGATTTTAAAAGAATAATAAGAATATTCTTTTTATCTCTTTTAAAAGAAAATAATATAACACGTTTTATTCAATAATCGTTGCTATATATGCAGAGTCACACCGCAGAGCCGATTAAGTTGTCGAAAACTATACCATCGAGAGTGCCGCGCGGCATTGGGAAACATCGGTTAAACGGGAACAGAGGAACTTTGGAAAAACCGGAGAAAATGAAGCCCGTTCTGCAGCAGTGCTTCGTCCAACTTGAGAGCAAGGATTGGTAAGATCTTTTGAAATAATGCGCGACTGAAATATTCATTTCGAGCTTCATCCGGCAGAGCGTCATCGGCTAAAATTTCATTAACTATAAATTTCTTATTTTATAACTACTTAACAATTTTCTAATCTCACTCAGTGTGCCATCCTTCTTTTTTTTTATTTTCACCTGGTATAAAGTCATTGTTTCGGTATATTTTAAAAATTCTAATAAACTTATCGGAACTGTATAGCACGAATTCTAAAAGTCGCGTAATTAAAATTTTTACGGTATTAATTACTCCTTTCAGGGAAGTAACGGTGAAAGGTCTGAAAAACCTGTCCCAAATAACGAAGCAACATCCGGAATACCTGGACGTCTCAGCAGGAGGCACGATAGGGCGATTGTTAGGTCGGCACATAAAGAATCTTCGCTCGCAAGTTGCGCGCGCTGCTTGCATGGCAGCCGGAGATATTTTCAGCTCGCAAATCCGTGGTATCGATCAGGTAAACACGTAAAATTGATTATCAACAAAATCTACGTCTATCGGCTGATTACATCACACGTGATGCAAGTTCGCAGTTATTCCATTCATTGCGGTTTTCATTAATACTTAACCCTTTGACTGTGGCGCCCTCTCGGAAGGATCCATCAATATGAACGGCGCGTTATTTGCATGTCAGTCGCTTCGACTGGTCGTACACTGACTACTGACCAAAAGCCGTTTTCTTTTCTTCTGGCCAAGCATTTTTAGGGTGTACTATACTATTTAGAAAAATAACGAATGGATAAAATAAAAAATTAAACTCAAAATTATATAAATAAACACTCACATATGCTGTAAAAAATAGGTTTGCACGAATCAGTGCACGATGCGAGAGCGTACGTACGAGAACAATGCAACTGAACGATATAACGACAATTGGCTGAAAGATACTGAAACAACTGACTGAAAAATACTGAAACAATTACCGATACTTGGTTGCTATGCTACTTATGTTAGAGTGTTACATTCCATGTTGAATCAATCGATAAAACAGTAAAAGGTGTTATAGCAAAAAAATGCAGAGGGCGTAAATTTACGGCTTTCGTATATAATGATGGATACGTGAGAGCATATATTTACGGCTTTCGTATGTATTGATAGACCTGTGAAAGCGTATATATACGCCTTTAGCAGTCAAAGGGTTAACAGAAAGGAATTTCAACCAAACAGTACCACTGAATGTTCTGGACGATTAGAATTTTAAATTCACTAGTCATCAAAATTTGCAATTTCTTATCAATTTCTATCAATTTCTCAACACCCTGCAATTTTTCCATCGCTATCACGGTATCTTGGCAGTCTTGGATGACCAAATATCCTACTGCAGAGTCAGTGGGTGACACTTTCTTCCAGTTTGACATGTTTCTGTTCACCCCTGCCAATATGTCACTAGTTGCTCAACCACGATAATTAAGTTCGCATATCATATACAGAATCAATCAACTGTCTTTGACTTGTCGTTTGTTTTTCCGATGTTAATCCTTATATTCTTTTAGCAACGTTCTAATTATCCTTTTCATTCGTTTCATCAGGACATCGATGACATAGCCACCCCCTTGCTTCATAGGACAGCCGACACAAATCGCTTCCTTCGGGCAGACAGTAACGCTGCTCTTGATCGCATGATCGAACATTTACCCCCTCACAAAACGATTGGCGTAATCGTTCAACGCGGAGCAAGGTATGCTAATTCCCACCTGGGCTTAATAACATTCGATTGGTGCATATGAAATGTCGGATTGTATACGGCGAAATTAAAATGCCAGTTTTTGCAAAATGAATGTTTATTATAAATCAAAATAATTTCCATCGACATCGATATACTTCTGCCAAAGATCCGCAAGGGCTTTAATACGATTTTTAATAAAATTTGAGTTTTTAAAAACAATGAAATTGAAGGCGACTTTTTTGAGGTGACCTTCGTCGTTGAATTTTTTTTCTGTAATGAAGTGGTCTAATTGTTTAAAAATGTGATAATCCGTTAAAGGAAGATCAGATAATAAGGTCGGTAAAATTTTACATTTCAATTCACATTTTTTTGAGCTCGCTTTTGCCGGATATGGTTTTGCGTTGTCGTGCAATAAAGTAGGTCCCCGTCGATTAATTGAAACCGAACGCAGTATTTTTAAATTCTACAAATATTTCTTCAATTTTTTGAGTTTGTTTTTTTATTTTAATTAATTTTTAATTTCTTTGGTTGTGGGTCTACCACGGGGCGCATTTTAAAGATACTTAAATCCACTACGAAACTTTTTAAACCAACGTGATACGATTTTTTTATTAACAATTGCTTTCCATATGCTTTGTTTATGTTAAGAGTTGCAGCAGCAACATTATTACCATGTTTAAATTCCTATCGGATTAATACTCAGTAGTACTCACAATCAGTAGTATTTCAGTAGTACTCACGTCGCACAAAAAAGTATGATCTGTTATAGAAATTAGTAGTCTTCAAAAAATAATGCACTCAATATTGAACGTATAGACCAAATAACCTGTTGCAATTATAAAATTTTTAATTTTACGGCTACCTATTTACAAAATATGGCCAAACTGTATTGTTGGTCCTAATCCGACATTTCATATGCGCCAACCTAATAATTCGTATTCACAATTATTTACAATAATATTCATATGTTGACGGATGAAACGATGCATTCTGCTTCAGTCATCAAAATGCGATTGTAAGGGCAGCAACGGGTAGACTGTTGACTTCGATAGTCGACAGAATCGGACCGGAGCATACTCTGATCCTGCCGAAGGACGTTCGAGATAAATTACTCAGCACCGGTGCACGTCTCCTGATCGACGGGAACTTGGATGCTCGGTGAGACTACGTTCTGTTATAATTTAAAGACTGACGTAATATTACGTCAACGGCACTCGTGCTTAACTTCGCAAATATTTAATTGATAAAGGAAATATTGAAAGAGGACGTAGTTTTACGTGCCATAGCGGTTGAGTGAGGTTTACTAAAGACGTAATATTACGTCAGTGGTAAATAGCGGTTTTGTAAATATTGTAATATTGCACGAAGGGAAGTGCGTTTAATTTAGCAAATGTTAACAGGATGGTAAATTGTTATGGATTAATGAAAGACGTAATATTACGTCCATGGGGGCGGAGCTAAGTACAGTTTCCTAAAGAACGCCATATTACGTCAGCGCTAAATGTCTATGGGCCACCAAGCGCGTAATATTACGTCGACAGAAACTTCGAACACTAACAGTACTTTTAACTAAAATTCATATTTCATTATTTTAATGAAAGTCCTTTGTATACAGATAACGCTAAATAATTTATCACTGCTATAAATACCTCTAATATCAACAAAATATAGCAACACCAATCGAAACGTTCACAACGACAATAGCAAAGTAGAAGTACTTAATTAATATAGTTTTCAAATTAAACCTTGAAAACAATACTTTTGCAGAAACCACGCGAAGAAGATGTTCCGACGACTAACGCATTGCGAAGGATTCCGAAGGATACTAAAGGACGCGGTGCCGGAAACAACTCTGAGGCACATCGACAAGACTTTGAGGTCACTCTAATCGATCGCTTTTGCAAAAGTGTGATCGTGCTGTTATCAATGAGTCTCTAATATATTTTTAATCGGCAACCGGTCCCCTCTATCGGCACTTGGACTATATTATCTTAAAAGACTGCTTCCTTTTCCCAAAATCGAGTTAATTACTCAAGTCCAGTGGCCGATCACCAATGATTCACTCTGCATGTACAAAGTTCTTCGACAGCCGCGAATTTTACAACGAAATTCAGCGAGCATTAATTATCTTTCTCTAAGCGTGCAAATGCGGTTCCGTTTCTCATAGTTTTATCCTCCTTCTCGATGTAGAATTTTTGCACGTCTGAATTATTTGGGTCGATTTTGAACATTGTAGATTCCAAAGCGGCTAATATGAAGTCACGAAAAAATTTTGATTACTATGGAGATTATGAAATATATTAACAATTTAGACAATTACTATAAAACATAGCGATTAATAAGGATTATGGGTATTGGAAATTCTAGGTTATGTGATTGCTTCAAAAAGTACAGTCTAGAAGGATAATATGAAAAGCGCAATTAAATTGTTTTAAGGTAAATAAACAAAAATGAATGATTTTCATCTCAAATCGATCCAAGCAGAACGACATCATTACTCAGTTAACACTTTCTCAGCTGGCAGTTCCGACACATCTCTAAACCGGAAATTGTACTAAACAATTAATAATTCCAATCTAAAATCGGTTGTCGTAAAATTACGTCATCCAAAGAGGAATAAAAATGAAAAAAATCATTTTAAAATGTCGTGATTTTACGTATTTATTATTTGCTACTTGAAAATGTGAACAGGCGTAATATTACGTCAGTAGTAATCAGATCAGACTTACCAAACGTCGTAATATTACGTTCACAGCTATCATATGAGGTTCATAAAGAAATGTAACATTACATACTTGTCAACAAAGTATGATTCGCTAATGAACGTAATATTACGTCACTAGCATCTGGCAGTGCCTTATTTTCAAACGTAATATTACGTCTGAGGCATCTAGCAGTGCCTTACGTACAGACGTAATATTACGTCAGTCGTAACCAACTAGAGTTTTCCACAAGATGTAATTTTACGTCCTTCGCAACCACCAATATGTCACAGAACGATGCAGCATCACAATAACAGTTCGCCAGAAGACGTAATATTACGTCGCTAGAGTGGAAACGTGTTAACTGTGTGCAATACAATACAAAGAGAAGGAGGCAAATGGAGAGAAAAATTACAAATAAATCAATGCTCGCGTCTAATCGCGATAATTAATTAACCGCCCCTCTAGTCCACTGATTCGTTTCAGTAACGTTTTGATACTTCTGACTTTAATATACGTTCACACGTGTACATTCATTTTTTATACAATTGTACGTGCAATAGCATCGACGAAAAGATGACCTCGTTTACGCAACGTGAATTTTTAGCCAATCCCTCAAGTGCCTCGGCATGATCGACATTCTGATGGCATCCTCATTAATTCCCTTCTTAATTATCCTCCCAGAGGATACATTCACATTTACGTCCTCGAAATTCACTCATCGGTCAATTACTTCGAAGATCATTTTGTAACAATGGCTTCCAGCTATCAAGATGATCGGGAAAAAGGAACGAATGATTAACTCGTTGAAAATTCACCTTACGTAAATCAGTTTCAGTTAGGAGAGATTAGAGGATCGACCTCGAAACATTTAGTGCCTTGAACTCGTTAATTAAGAAGTCTCAATTGCCGTCGATGGACCTTCATTGGCCGGAGTTCGAGTCTTGCTTTTGTTTGCGTAGATGATAGAAATTTATGATGACGCACGTAACGGCGCATGCGCTCAAGAATTGTTACTCGATGAAATTCAATATTTATAAAATATTTATTGTCTATTGGCGCGTTCTAACGAAGAGTATTTATCGTGGAATTTTGAGAGATTGAAATTTTATCGATTTGTTTATCGACATGTGTGGATATTGGGATTTTTGAAATTGATATTCTGTCATTCCTTGTGCAAATAATTTTGTAACATTATTTCATAATCCAATGTGGAAGAATTTGATTCATTTTCTTCAAAATGAATATTTAATGAAAATTGAACTGAATGTTTTATTTGTACGTTATCCTCTGTAATGAACTTGAAATTTTAGAAATGATTATTTTGAATCAACATTGAAAAATTTGTAGTGTATTGATCGAAAGTTTAATATTTATAATTAAATCTTTAATAAACAGATCAGCTACAAATTTTTTCAGTACTTAAAATTGATCATTTCGTATTTCACATTTCAAATTTTAAACATTAAAAATCATTTTGAATATCTTTCACTCGACGAGTTAACTCTGTTTATCAAAATTTTCAAATGTCATTAACAAATACTTCATTCAGCAAAGACAAACAAAATCATCGAACACAGAATTTCACAACAAAACAGTAATCAATTCGTTAAAACTTGTCCAAAAAAATCTCAAATATCAATGCGTGCTAATTTATTCGATTTATCTCCTTTTATATTGAATATATATTATGAAAATATTTATATCAGTTAACTATAGAAAAAGAAAATGTGATACGATCAAACAAACGAAACTGTTAAAAGTTACTTTACAAATTTGAATTTTTATGGATTAATTCCATTGAAAACGGCCATTCCGTCCTTCGTTTCTTCACCAACTCTTCGCAAAAGGAGTTGCAGGAAGAAAATCGTACGAGAAATTATGTTGGAAAGGAATACATTGCCGGAGGCAATGATTTCATTTCGAAATTGTACGTGGAATAATTTAAGTATAGCAGAATACATAACAAGCGATAAGTGTCCTTTTATATACATACAAGAAAGAACGTCCTGAATTCCGATGTAAATAATGAACCACACTGTACAAATCGTTATTCGATATATCGTCAAAGTCCCATTACATGACATTCTATTTCCACGGAATTAAGAGAAGAACAGAGATGTTGCTCATTAAAAAAATATTTGGTCCAACCCTGATTCGTGAATCGAGGCGATAATGAACAAGAATTAATTCATATGTCCGTCCGTAGATGTAATACGATAAACAATTTGTATTCATACGTATATATTATACATATATAAATATATGCATATATCATATATAAATATAACCATACTTGTGTATTTTTTTTATTAAAAGTGTGTGTAGAAGATAGCGGGTGTACATTGCCACTTTACCAAGTGGCGATCATTTTTTTCATACCTTATTATTATCTATATTTAAAGAAGAATTATTTAGATAATGTGCAAAGAGAATTGTAGTTTGATTAATGTAGCTTGGGCTGCTATAAACCACGAAGGCTTTAGGCTTATTTTTAAATATTTTTCGGAGTTTATTGCTATGGTCATTTTGCCTGACTTCTTTTTTTAGATTTTGAACTACACAGGCTATGATTTATTAAATAATAATTTAGGGAAAATTTGCCAGAGGTGGTAGAGGTCTTCAACTAGGGCCAGGCGATTGAAAGTTCGAGGTTTTACCTCCTTTCCCGCCATAGCCCCCTAATCCAGTGATGGGCAAACTTTTTTTAGGAGCGGGGCAAAAAGAAAAAGAAATATTTCGGTTGACCAACAAAATTTATCCTGAAACTTAATAAGACATTAGGAAAATATTATAAAAATTCTTTGAAATTAATGCGATAAAAAAAGCTGTGACTGCGTTTCTGAAAATTATTCATAATCTACTTCGAACTGGAATGAAATTGAATATGGGAAGTAAAGTTCTCGCTCAATGTCAGTCTATTTTTTATACAGCTTTTTTAAAGTTTCATTGTAAAAAATACTGCTCACATATTAGCCGTTTATTTTGAAAGTGACATAAGTCACTTTAGGTAATAAAATATGGCGATTTTACAATGACTATACGGAGTTATTTATGCTAAGAAAAATATAAGTATCGAAGATGCCCCGGTACACGATAAGAGCACTGCTTTGCCCCCGAAATCTGTGAATTTATCGAGGTTTTACTGCATAAGGAATGTCGGTAAAGCTAGTGTTAAATGAATATGAATGAAAAAAAAATTTGTCTCTAAGCGAGCCGTACTTTGCTCATCACTGCCCTAATTCATTCGAAGTGTACAGTCAGCTCGATTAATGGCGCAAAGAAGGTACCCCCCTCCACGCACCTAAAAAGTCCCATGTCACTGACGTATCTATTTGCTGTCCAACTTGGGTTCCAATAAGATTCCTAATTTTCCCTTTTTGTTGGATTTAAACATATCAGCGTATTTAGAATCTGCTCGAAGGTTTATTAACTCAAAGTAAATATTTTTATAATTTAAAAAAAAACGTTAGATTGCACATTTAATAATATTTTAACATCAGCAATGAGTGTCAAGTATACAAATGTTGTTAAGTGATCCGAAGAATATAAATGTATTGAAAACGTTTGTACCAGTAGAATAAACAATTGAACGAGTGTGTAATAAAACATTTTGTTGACATCGGTTGTTTAGAAAATGTCAAGGAATCTTGAAAGAGATGGAATTACCAAATATTTGGTTCAATGAGAAGTGCATTGAAATTGTTATAGATTGTATAGAAAATGTTGTGAGTATATTTAAAAAAAAGATTGTAACGATATATTTTCGAATATTGTTGGTTTCTTCGTGTCTCTTTTTTTGGTTATATCAGCAGTGTATTTAAATGTCACTTAATTTTTCATTAATATATTTTCTTGAGACTATAGCAATAATTATGTTATTATTATTACATAACGTCTCATGTCAGTGAAACAACGATTGATAATATTAAATATACAGGTTGAAAGAGACACGATAAACATATCGTTTATAGTCGAACATGACGATAATGTTCTCGGAGAGAGTCCCTCTATGAAAATCGAGCCAAACTTTGACGATCCACCTCCAGTTCATGAGATTAATTTTACAGTTAATTATTCTGTAACGATCGACGATAAAAGCGTTGTTGAACGACTCGTTTCAACGCCAATATTAAGTAATTATTTATTTCTTCCTTTACTGTCTTTTTATCGATAGTTACTGTTACTTAAAATTATGGGAAAATTATTAAATAATATTAAATTGATTTTAACCCTTTCGCTACTGATGGGATATACATGTCCCAAGCAAGAAATGTTACATAAATATTACTTTTTAAATTTTGAGAGAAATTATGTTTTATACCAAGAGAAATTAAACCAGTAATAAGAATTACTAATAAAATATTTTTTAAATTTTGTCGCGACAAATATTACCTAATAGTACTTTATCGGTGATAATTTTCAAAATAAAGTCGTACTGAAAGGGTTAATTTGTAATTGCAGTTAAAGCAGTAAATCATACAGAGAATGAAGGAAGTACCACTGTCTCGACAACTGAGGTCAAACAGAAAACGAAATTTACAACAAAATCGGTACCACCCACGGCACCCAAGTTGCTTGGAATATGCAATCTCGATTTAATGCCAATATTCCTGAGTAATCCAGCAGTTTATTTATCCCTTTGAATTTAATTTCTTCAAAATTAAAATAAAAAAGTTCAATATAAAAAAATTTTGAAATCTCCCGGAAATCTTTGTTGCAGGAGAGAAATGTTTGACGAAAAAATTGATATTAGAAATGCCTGAATTTTCGTATGGCGTCACGTCAGTTTCGTGGCAGAATTTACCAGTTTTATCAGTAACAATTCAACAAGAAAATGTACCATTCTTTCCACCGAATGAGAATATTAATTTCATAAATATCACTGTCGAAAGTATGTACAATCTTCCTGGCTCGTTTACTGAAAATTTGGAATATAAAGCGGGCACGATACTGTACACTGACAATGAGGTATTACTTCTCTGAATAGTACAGCCACCTCGATTAATGACGCGCGATTGAAGCTTCCCCTCCTTTTCCCCTTCCCATCAATATAACACACCTAATACGTTCCATATCACTGATATATTTGTTTGCTGCTCCGTACGAGTCTCAATAAGATCGCTCAGTTTCATTTTTAATTGTGTTTTATGTAATTTTCATTTATTTTCATTAGATTCCAAATAATATAGTATTCGAAGATGGTACCTGGGAGAAATATCGCGACGTGGAAAGGACAAAACGTTGGAATTCTTTGTGGAAAATAAAAAACCGTGCACGATTGTCGAAATACAAGTTGGACTGTGATTTTTTAGGGGTTAAAAATGAATTTAGAAATATGTTTAATTTATCGGTAAGGATTTTTCTTTGGAGTTTTTCAAATTTGCAAATTATTTAAAGATCGGGAGATTATTTACTATATTGCTAAATCTCTAATTATACTGGCCAACACGATGTTTTGGGCAAAGAATATTTATTCTGATTCTTAAAGTGTGGGACCAGAAACAAGACACTTGGGACGGAAGGGCAGATTGCTCTTGCACCGCCTATCCCCGCCATGTCGGTCCTGGAAACCTGAGATCGACGAATGACAACTGAAAATAAAACACTCTTTTCGTCATTCACATGACGACGCAACGAATGTGCGCGTCTCTCGGCCAATAGCGCGTCAAAATCGAAAATGCATGAGGGAGAGGAATGTCCCTATCCGTCGGGCGAATCGGAGCAAATTACCCCTCAAGTGCCTTGTTTCTGGTCCCTCAGTATATAGATTTTGTGATGCTGAACACGAATACAAAGTCAGTTTGTCTCCATTAGACTCGATTTTCGAGAAAATCAGTTTTGAAGGAAAATACAAATTTTCAAGATTCAGAATTTGTTGTATCTTAACTGTAACAATTATTTAAATTGTTTTAACACGTTTAAACAATGCTCAAAGGGGAAACGACGCCCAAAATGTCCCCAAAAGTGGATATTTTTCTATTTATCTTAAAAACCAGACACCCGAGAGAAATTCTAATAGTAGCAGGCGATAGAACACATATTTTTCTCGAGAAAACCATAACTGAAATTTGCAACACAGGTTAAGAACTCTTCTGATTAAAATACAAAAAATTCTGAATGTTGAAAACTTGCATTTTTTTGAAGAATGGAGTCTAATGGAGACAAACGGGCTTTAAATTCATGTTCAGCGTCACAAAATCGATGAGAATCAGCAAAAATATTTTTTGGGCAAAGGAGAAAATTCAATTTTGTAGACCAGTGTTATCTTATATAGCTTGAAAGTGAATATACTCAATATATTTAGAAAAAAGTATGCGAAGATGTTCCACGAATTGAATGGAGCTCCGTAACTCGCAATATTGTTTGGAATGCTGGCATAGAATCGATGGAGCAACATATTAGAAAGTAATTTATTTAAAATATTGTTCAACTTTGTCGACAGTACCACTTTCTTGCAAATTTCATTCATCGAGATTTCAAAAGCCTTTTATAAAGTTAATTGTGTAAGTAGATAATACAAATTCTTTGTTACCGTTTGAAGATACAGTCATTGGCCCTTCCAATTCCAATTGACTGAGAAGGGCTCAGATAATGTCAAAGACAAATCACCAAAATCCCAATTATATCAGTGCTACGTAGACCTTTCGGAACTTCTCTTTCCAGGAAGTAATATTTTTATTGATATATGAATTTAAAATGGTAAAAAAGATCAAATCGTATAAAATAATATAAATTGAAAATTGCTATTGTTGTAATACCTTCAACATTTCTAAACATCAGTTGAATTTTTACAAATGATAGTGATATTCATTCAAATTCTTATTTTAAACGGAATAATGTTAATCGGAAAACTATAATTTTTGTATAGAAAATAGTACTCGCGTTGTAACACAATTGTACACGCACAGTCAGTCGGATATCGCGGAAAAAGGGGGCCTAGAAAAAAGTATTTTCGTTTTGGAAGAACAGATCAAAAAAGAAACGAAAGAGAAAGATAAGAAAAGTAAATCTGCAAAAGTAAGTTTTACATCTTTGTATATACATAAAAAGAAAATTGTTGACATCATTCAGAAATATTTGTTTATTTCAGAGAAAATTTTATCACAGATTAATTAAGTCAATTAAATTTTATATAAAGCTTCTTTCGATCATTTTACTATACTTTTCATTTCTTCGCCTGTTTATTTTAATTTATCTTCAGTCGGTGCAATTGGAAAGTGAAATAAGAGCTTCTTCTACTCCGGTGATATCAGAAAATGGAGAATTCACTTTCATCGTAATTGAAGTCGAATTGTATCGTCCCCTGATTCCTTGTCGAATTGATGAAGACTTTTCGTTATTGTAAAAATTAACATATTTTATTCCCTCTTCATGGTAATGACCGTACGAATTCCTTATGAAATAGAAACTCTTGATTTTAGGATCCAAGATTTACTTCCGAAAAAGAAGCAGAAGAAACCACATTATGCGCTTTCGGCTGACGTTGCGGAGGAACAATATGTGAATTGTGTTCAAAAATTAGTGGAGATTATTACGGAAAGTTATCGGGTAAAGGACTAAAGTTCTGTTATAAATGATTTATCATTATTAATTTTTAAATTTTAATTATACTATGCAATTTATAATTGACTCGTTATGATGTTATTATTTAATTAACGATTAATTCTATTTAATGATGTAAAATTGGCAGAATATTGGTTAACTGATTCTTCAAACTAAATATTGCACTTTTTAAGCCAGGATTTTTGCCAAGAGAAGGAAGATGCAAAGAAAAATGCAGATTTTGAAAAGACGAATGAGAATGATGAATTTGAGGAGAATCAGAAGAAATACTGTTACGATCCGAAACAGGTCATTAATAATTATTTGATCAAACAGACATATATCACTTTTTTTTCCTAACTAACACTAATTACTTAACTGGAGACTAATTTCAGTATAATATTATACATTAAAAAATATTTCAATATTTTTAAATTTATCAACAAATTCACAGTCATCAAAGAAAAAATTATAAAGCAATCTTGGACAAATAGAAATATCTGATAAAATTGAATTATTTTTTAGGATGAATTAACATGCTTTACACAATATCTTTACAAAACTGGAATGTATCTGTCTCTCTGCAACACATTAAGGTTAAAAGTAATTACACTGTTGGATCAAAAAGTGAAGATGCCGCCAAACATCGTGAATTTCAAGGACACCCAAGTATCTCTTTCATGACTTTTTCCCGCCAATTATTAGTTGCGCTACACAGAGTACAGTCCGCTCGATAAATGACGCGCGGACGGAATACCCTCTCAGCATGTAATTCCTCTCACGAAGTTCGGAATGGGTCAAAATGATCCGCCCGGTAAACTTAGTGTTAAAACTAAAACTACCGAGGCGATCAAAATGACTGATTCCCAATTTTTTATAAAAATTTTCTAAATTTGTAGAGAAACTGAGTATTGATAATATTTTTCCCCTATTGATTCCTCTTCTTCCAATGTTCTTATTTAATATATTTAAATGTAATAGATTTAAAGCCAGTAGTTCTCGTTGTTAAACAAACTTTTCTGAAAAATGTAGTTACTCCACGTTCAAAAATAATGGCTCATTTAATTGCCCTTCTAACATGAAGCTTTTTTTTACTCTGTAGGACTTTATTGCATTGACTTATACATACCTGGTCGAACAAATGCACATAGCAATAAACAAAATTGTCGAAGGCAGATATCCGGACGTTTTGTCAGGTACTGTAAATTCAAAGGAGTTGTACCTTTACGCAGACGAAGCTTACGAGTTGGGAAACCTCGAGGATGCAAAACATTACTATACAACGGTAAAAGCTTCATGCAATTGTCAGGAAAATTAAATATTGAAAAACTAAATGATTAAAAAATATATATCTGTATATGTATGTGGGATTGTGGTTGTTAATAAGTCGGCTAAGGTCGGAAGTCCGCGAAACGTGCTTAACTTTAAACTTAAATGATACTTCGTCTCTCCGTTCGTCTCCGTACTCCGTGTACATTCTGACCGTCTCCGTGTGTATCGTAATTGTCAACTGTCACTCCGTGTATCTAAATGTCTCCGTGTGTATTCAAAACTGTCCCCGTGCGTATCGTAAGTCCGTGTATCTCTTTAAGCTGTTCCTTCGTTTCGTCCGTCGTGTCTATTTATTTCTGGTCGTGCGTCTGCGTCTTTCGCGTCTTTGTCTGGCACTCGAGGAAAAATGGCACGTCCGCCTCAGTGCGCGAGCACCCTGGCCGCTGGGCCTCACCCCCGGGAAATTCCCGGGCCTGCCAGCCTCGTGCACTCTCCCTTGCGTACCGTTTTGCCTCGAGACGTCCGTACCAGTCGCCGTGCGTCACCATTAGTTCGTACCGTTATTATTAAAATCATCAGTTACCTGTCCTTGGTTCTTAGGTTCTACGTCTTATACTATGCCTATACTACGGGTAAAAATTCCCGATACTACATATATATGTGCAATTATCAAAAACATTGAAATATTGAATAAAAGATGTATAATAATATTGAATATTAAATATCATATTTTGTACAAGAAAATACTTCATTTACAGCTCATATACTGTCAAGTTTCGTCTGTTTATAGGCAATAACCACAAATAAAAGTGATCCAGAGGCCTGGACCAAATATGCGATTTTCCTCACGAAAATTCGTGACGAAGAAAGGGCACGAGAATCCTGCTTAGACGCAATTGCATTAAACAGAAGATACAGAATAGCGTAAATACGAACAAATATACACGGAACAATATATTTTCGATCCCACCGCAAAATATAATTTTGGTCGTCCAGGAAAAAAGAACGATTTACGTTTAGTTATATTTTTATTATAATATAATAGTAATTTCATAAGTAATACAAAATAATTATTCAAAAAAATCGGTTATTGATAATACACTGTCACACGCGATTTATCATATTTACAAGAGTGTAAAATGAGAAGAAAAATATGTAACTAAAATTAAAATTTTTAGATTGCTAATATACGCGGCGATCTTGTTTAAAAATCGAGACTACCGCGACGCAGAGATCTTTTTAAGAGCTGTCGTCGATCTATATCCGCGATTTGCCGAGGGCTGGACGATTCTGCATCTTTTTTATACTCGCACGGAATATTATCCGGGTGAGATTGAATTTCTCGATTCAATTATCCGATACTAGATTAAATTCATGATATGAAAACCGTGGCACTATTTATTACCTAGAAATGATACATTTTAATTTACATATATTTATTTATTTGTGTTTTTTTTTATTTGTCTTTATTTACAGTCATATCACCTAGAAACTATTATTTTAAGTAGAAGCAGCAATATTGTTATTCTTATCTTTCACAGGCATAGACCTTGCACTTCGAATTGCAGAAAAGTGCATGAAAGACAAAAATCGAGATACGGAAGTAACCGATGAGCCTCTTGCTTGGACTGCTATTCATTGTCCTCAAGATAGCATATACACTATCACAGCAATCTTTTTATTAAAGCATCAACTTTGCGAGGTAAGCTTGTATAAAAATATTTATATTTTTATTGAAAAACAAGTTAAATATTTGGAAGTATTTCTTAAGATTACAGAGAATTAATATAAAAAAAATAATAAACCACTTTACATATGAATAGTAATACGAGTAAAAGTTTGAAATTGATTTGTTGTTAAATGAAGGAAAACGTGTTATTTTTTGTTTTTAGTTTGCAGAAATTGCATTAGCACGAGAAATGTTAAGTGCAGGTAGATCGACACACGTTTTGTATTACATGGCTGTAGAGCATTATTTATCTGGTAGATACGAGGATGCACTGTCTCATTTAACCGAAGCTAGATGTAATTATGGCCTGGTTTGTTATTATATTGTTTAATATTCACGAGAACCGAATACTTAATAAATATTATACAACTCTTTTGTATGTACTTTATCTAGGATTACTCGATCAGCAGTTTAATGGGACATTGCCACTATCGAATGGGTGATTTTGCAAAAGCAATGGAATATTACGAGTTTGCTTATATGCTGTTTGACAGGCCTGATAATGCACATTTGGTAGGACTTAGGTAAAACTTTCATTTTTCCTCTTTGATGTTTGAACTTGCACGTAGTGTGCCAACATTTCCCCTCTCCGTTTTCCTACACTCAACGAAATAGAAATGGGACCCTAGGGACTAGTAACTGAGGTGGTATTCCCCACTATGTTACGTAGTATAGCCAACAAAATAGCAAATATTACCCTAGATAGTAATAAAACAAGTAGAACGTATCAACCTAAATTGTAGAATGACGAGTGTTCTCCAATTAGCTCAGTTATGTTAGACTGCCAACAAAGAAGAAAACGTTAGTCTAGATACTAATAAATGAGGTATTTCCCACTTATGTCAGTTATGTTAGTGCAGTTAACAAAGTAGAAATATCTACCTAGATACTACAAAATGAGATGGTACCTCCCATTTAGGTTAGTTATCTTATCGTTAGTATAGACAACAAAGTAGAAAATTTCCACCTAGCATTGCTAAATGCGGAAGTATTCTCCAATTAGCACAGGGAGATTAGTTTAGTCGATAAAGTAGAAATGTCTGCCTAAATACTACTAAATCAGATGGTATCCCACACTTATCTCAGTTATCTTATCGTTACTATAGGCAACAAAGTAGAAAATTTCCACCTAGATACTACCAAATGCCAAGGTATTCTCCAATTAGCATAACTATATTACCATAGCCAACAAAGTACCAAATCTCTCCCTAGATACTAGTAAATGTGGGGGGTATTCTCTGATTGGCGCAACTATATTAGTATAGCCAACAAAGTAGAAAATTTCCGCCTAGATACTACCAAATGCGAAGGTATTCTCCAATTAGCAGAGCTATTTTATTTTTATTAATATAGTCAACAAAGTAGCAAATGTCTGCCTAGATACTAGTAAATGAGGAGGTATTCTCCGATTGGCGCAACTATATTAGTGTAGCCAACAAAGTAGTAAATGTCTCCCTAGATACTATTAAATGAGGGGGTATTCTCAGATTGTCGCAGCTATATTAGTATAGCCAACAAAGTAGAAAATTTCCACCTAGAGACTAGTAAATGAGGATGTGACCCCCGACTTGCCACAGTTATATAGTACATTCAACGAAATGAAAGATGTCGCCCCAGCAACAATTGATACCCCTCGCCCTTAGCTCCATTACATAGTAGACTCAACAAAACGGAAAATAATGAAAAGATAATTAAATAATAAAACTTATACTTCATGTAATTCAAAGTCAAATGACTGCATTTAGAATGGGACTTCATTATAATGCTACCGGAGAGTATCAACGTGCTAAAAGGGTTTTTCTAAACGCCTGCAAATATTCGCCAACCTCGCAAACGTGGTTTGGCGCTGGTATAAGTTTCTACGAAGTAAGATATTTCCCGAATCTTTCATACGGAATTGAACTAACCTATACACACTATAAATATTTGGACATTTTTTTGTAAAACCGAAAACGAACTCGATTCTTTAACTGAAAGTACAACTTGATTGCATTCTACAAAAGAATGCGCTAATAGGATTTTTAAAATTTTTCTCGCATAATTTCCAATTAAGAAATCAATTTTTCGTAGCTTAATGAACTCGAAGAAGCGGAAGAGGTTTTATCGGAAGCGAACAGAATCGATAATCGTAACGCGGATATTTGGGGATATTTGTGCCTGCTAAATTTGACGCTCCAGAGATACGATGAATTCATTCAGTGCTACAGAGAAATGGTCAAAGTAAATTATCTCTTTTTTAGCACTCCATGGTATATTATAAAAATGTAGGCGATATAGTAGAAAGTACCTCTTTGTAGTAGAAACTATCTCCTTTTTTTAGTACTACGTTATAAATTTTAGAAAGTATAGATGATACTTGCTAATATCGTATAATATAAAAATGCTTATTATTACTTATAACGCTAATTACGTAATGTAGAATGGAATACAATGATATCCAATCAGTAGTTATCAACGAAATTCAACAAATTGAAATTTGTAGTTACTTACCGTCTTAATCAGCAAATATAATTCTTTAGTAGTTTCATTTCGATCCAGAAATTACACTAATACCATAATATAATATATAACTATATAATAGTAGTATACAATACTACATAACTATATGATAATACTATAGTACGATACTTACGTGGAATAATATAACAAATATTATTTTTAGATATTATATTCTTATTATCATTAGAAACACTTCAACAAATGATATCTTCAAAAACACGTCACATTTTACAACGACAATAAATGTTCATTTTTACTATTTTTTTATAATACCGTAACATCGTAGCTGCAACACGTTCACTGCCACGTGAATTTTAAAGATTCTTTCCATTCGAAATTATAAAAAAACAGTTACAATTTGAAATTCAGTTCTATAAAATTTTTAACCATCGCGTAAACTGTGCGAACAGTAATATTTTTAAAAATATTATTTCTTAATTTAATATCGGAAAGTAAAGACTACTTTCCTAACGAATATTAGAGAGAACGTGTTAAATACTTGCGTGAATGGATTACGATCATTTTAAACAGCTTACCTCATTAATTTCACCTGAAAGCTATAATTGCTAGAGCTTACCTTCCGATGGATGCAACACTTTCCTCGCAATCAACTAAATTGCCATCAATGAGATTTGATCTCTGATCTTGCAATTACTCCGCAATTACTCTAGACTTTGTAAGCGGTAATTTATATCCAGCAATTATAGCTCCAATTATAGCAGCAATTATATTACTCACCGTCTCTCCTATTTTTTTCCAACCAGATGCAACGTATCGAATCTCTGCTGCTTCACTTTTAATTATTAACTTCAGAACTTCAAAGCACGTACATCCGCGAAAACGTTCGAGCACTACGAATCATTGGGCACTTACTAATCGTACTTCGTTTCTTCGTTCGATTAACACACGATATATCTCGAACGTAATCCGACTCGATTAGTTCAAATTGTCCGATTAAATTTCCTTCCGACCTCCGCGATATTCGTTCATTGCAACCTCGTTTTGTTTATTTACTTTATGATGTATATTTCATGTTTATTCTTTCCTTTCTATCTCTTCTTTTTAACAAATGTCTTCAAATTTTCTAATTAATTCGTCGAAATCTTATACTTTAGCGGGCTTCCAGTGTCGCGGCTATTCGCGTACAGTCACTTCGATAAATGGCCTATGGATGGCGTTTTGTACAGTCAGTTCGATAAACGGCCTTTAGATGGCGTTTTGTACAGTCAGCTCGATAAATGGCATATAAATAGCGTTCGGTACAGTCAGCTGAATTAATGGCATATGAACAGCGTTCTGTACATTCAGTTCAATTAATTGCTCATAAGTGGTATACAGTACAATCGGTTCGATAAATGAGTTGCTCAGAAGCCAATGCAGTTAAGTCCATTTCTCGATAATTTCTATTGTTTGTAAATTTTAATAGAATGAAGTTTATTCTATTAAGCCCTTGCCCCACCATACCTTTTATGGCTTCCTCCACAATAATTGACAATTAAATTGCTAAATTAAAAATATGTTAGTGATTCCAGACATATTTTGGAATTTAACGCAATATTGATAACATAGAAATCATATTATCGTGTCGTATTCCACGGATATTCTCAATTTCCTAATTTTTGAGAAGCTTAAAAATTTTCTCTTCCATCAACCGCATCACGAGTGTCACTCGTTGTTGCAGGGTAAAGGGTTAAAATTTACAAAAATCAGAAAATATCAAAAAAATTGACAACCGCATTGGCTTCTGAGCGACTCAAATGGCCTATGGATGACATACTGTCCTAATGCAATCGAGATTTCAGTTGTACATTTGAGCATAATGCAAAAGTACTCTCGCCGTTCGCATGCAGAGAGTGTTTTTGACCAAATCATAACTCGAGCTCACTGTGCACAATGATTTCGATGATTCGAAATCCTAATTATATGGCATTAATGACCGAGCTCGAAAATATAAATATGAACGTGCAAGGAAATCCTCGCAAACGACAATGGAGAGATTCATATTCGGTTTGCGCAGGAAATATTGTAATTAACGAATCATGTAGAAGTTTTATTCGGATTAAAGTATTTTTGGTCGATTAGACAATACATATGAGAGAGCGCAGTTTTAAATTGTACGATATATACATTAAAAAATGCTAAATTCTTCATTAACAACCTTTATTGTTTATCTTTCATATTAGAACAATCTTAAAAGTAAAAAACTATGGCTGATAATAACGAATTCGATGGAGGCTTTGGGTTATGCACCGCCGATTGTAACGGAATCATCGGAAAACGATAGTATTATCGAAAATTACGACACCGAGGAATCTGAGGAACCACGTAATGATGTTAATGGCACCTAAATTAACGAGTTAAATCGTCCAAGAGTCTGAGAAACTTAATAGCACCTGCGTGACTGTTGAAAGTAACAAAATTATTAAAAAAACAAAAATCTATAATGGTAATGGCACCTGTAGTGTTAATAAAAAATAAACATATTTAAATGAAAATATTACAGGAGTATCGTTTCCATAGTTTTAAAACAAAAGGATATTTATCATTTGTTCGATTGAAAGCCTCCAACTATGATGCGTAATAGGTTGATTAACCCCGTTGACCTACAAAATATAATCTGACTTTTAATACGAAAAGAAACCGTTTACTCCGATTAACAGTAACAGTTTTCGATAGATCGATTGAAAGTGTCCTCTTCGATGGCAGTTTTATTTCAGAAAAAATAACTCGATCTTCGGCCAAAGCTTCAGTAATTTTAATCGACCGTTTCGATGCTTTGCAAATCAAAAGGGTTCGCGAGAACAAGCAAGCAAATTAACGACATATTTCATAATATAAAAAAAGAAACGGGGAAAAAAAACGTGTGCAATAAATAAATCTCCATGAAATACGATGCAAATAAATACATATAGACTATAAAATAACGTAACATCGTTTCTCAACTAAGAAGAAATGAATGTATATATATCTATATATCATTGCGGATAATAATATTATAGAACTATATATGTAATTATTGTTTTTGCATCAACAACTCACGAAATATCGAAGTATCAACATTTTTAAGTATTTAAAAGATATATACGCTTATGTCATTCAATGTACATAGCTAAACTTCTATAGCCAATTATAAAAATATTCAAGTGCGATCTGAACAGATGTAGGTAAATCCTATCGTCATAGAATTTTATATAAAATACCGGAAATACAAATAGTAATCTCTTCACTTTTCTACGTATATAAAAGCACTGTGTCAATTAACATTAATACGTTAACTCTTTGTGGTCTTTTAGCATTACGCTCGAAGCGCGTCGTAATACAAAGCATTTTCATTAACAATGGCTTTTTCGTTCGAGAGAATACATTGCACTTTTTTTCAACTCAACTAAATTCTTACACGTTTCTCCAACGTAACAAAAGAAAAAAATACGGCAGAACCACAAAGAATTAATTAATTAACACCGATACGATTGTGCGCAAGTAATACTACCGAAATGTTTAATGACTTCTATCGTCATAATATGGAACGAAGCTTGAAAACAAACTGAAACATTAGGTTCCGATAATCTTTAAAAACTCAAATAATAATTCTAATAATAAACAAAAATAATAATCTTGATCTTTTAACAATTAAATATGAATTTCTCAACGGTAATAATTCCCCTCCGACTTCCCGTTATCACCACGGGAAACTTATTTTTAATTATTGCTCTTTGACCTTTCCTTCGTTATTTCGTTTAGGTTACCATTGATCTGTTGTAAATCGTTTGCACGTAATTAGATGTTTTTGAATGTTTGCGACAAAAATGAATTTTACAAATATCACTAATATCAAAAAGTATTACCTAGAACTGACGCTGCTTTAACAATAATTCAATTCGGTGTAATTATTCATTTGAGCCATCTACCTTTTCGCTCTCCTCCTTATCCTTCTTCTCGACTAAACCTTCCTCCTGAGATTCCATCTTATCCTCTAAACTCCCGTTCGCGTTCTCGCTAATAGAATTAACAATATTCGTATCTTTCGCCTCGCTCTCTTTTCCAGCATCGTTTAAATCTTTATTGCAACACGCGTTAGATTCGTTATTTTCATCCGTTGGCTTCGATTCGTCAACAGTTTCGTTCGTTATTGTTCCATCGTCGCACACTGGTTTATCGGTGAGCTCTATCACAGTACATGTTTCAGCCTCTGACGAACATACAACATTTTCAGCGGATGATTCTCCCCGATTCGCATCCGACTGTTCATCATTAGCTTCTTCTTTGACTTTATCACAGTTATCACTTAAAAGTGGCTCACTGATCTCATGCGACGATATATTATCTTCGTCGTTTTTCTTCGGAGAATCGTCTAACTTAATAATATCAGAAATTTCATTGTTCTTGTTTACCGTGGACTCTTCTTGCGATTCGATCTCGTTTGGAACTGATCGATCGAAGGACGAGTTAATATTCTCTTCGAGATTTGTTGAAGAATTTACATCTTCTTTCGAACAATCCTCTTTATCAATACTGTCATTTTTGCTAACCGTATCTTTGGTAACGCATTCAGAATTTTCAGGATTCGCTGCTGAAGCGGGGACGGGTTCTATTGTGCCATTTTCTGGCGATGTTACTTCCGAATCTTTTGTTTCCTCCTGTGCGATTAATACAGTATCCTCCGTAATCGGTTCTTCGACTTTCAACTCGGTTTCTTGCTCTTCGAGTGAAATTAGATTGGAAGTCTGCAAGGAAGTCTCATTGTTCTCTAAAATGTTATCTTCAACGTCCTTCGAGCTCACGTCAAAAGTAACATCGTTTTCGATCTGCAGAATATCGACATTTTCCTCGGATTTTGTATCAGACTTGTCCACAATCTCTTTATCTTCTATTTCATTCCGTAAACTCGTAGTTTCAGCCTCGTAACTTGTAGTCTTTGTATTTTCACTGACTGGTCTGGGCGATTTAGAGGTTGATTGAGAGTTCTGTGGGTAAGACTTGAATTCATTATCGTAATGCTTCTGCGAATTTGAGTCGTTCTCTTCTCTTTTGATCTCTCTTCGTTGAAGGTACGGCGATTTCGAATTAGTGTCGGCTTTCCTCTGCGAATGGGATCTCTTGATGTTTGGAGATTTCTGATTGTTGAAGTAAGAGGTTCTTGATTTATCGTCGAACGACTTCTGTCGGGGGAAAGGCTCGATTTCGGGCGTTGTAACTTCAGCGTCCGATTGGCTGTACGTTACGCGAGTTCGCTGACGAGGACCAACTCTTCCTGTTCCCGCTATACTCGGCGAATTCACTGAGATAATAAATTATTAATTTACATGTTTTGTAAAAGATATATTATGAAATTATTAGTTTCTGTGACATGGCATATATGCGTCGATAATTATGACAGTGGTTCTTTGATTCTTTGTTTCACGATATTTCAATTTCTTTTTGTGATGAGTTCAATTCTGTGACGAGGCAACTATCAATTTTGTTAAACATCTCAGTTTTTCTTTATTTCTGCAAAGTAGTTTCAACTATTTATTTTGTAATTTTCCGCTTTAATTGTTATGCTTTTAATTCGAGCGTATTTAGAGACCGAGGTTTTAACATTCTACCGACCATAGTCTGTTGCGATGTATTATGTTGGTGCATATGAAATGTCGGATTAGGTCTATACACTACATTTTGGCCATATTTTGAAAATAGGTAGCCGTAAAATTAATAATTTTATAATTAAAACAGGTTATTTGGTCTATACGCTCAATATTGAGCGTATATTGTTTCGAAGACTCCTAATTTCTATAAAAAAATATGCTTTCTTGGGCAACGTGAGTACTAGCGAAATGCGAGTAGCAATACGATATGAATTTAAACTTGGTAATAATGCTGGTGCTGCAAGTCTTGACATAAACAAAGCACATGGGAGGCAATTGTTAATAAAAAAAATCCTACAATGTTGGTTCAAAAAGTTTAGTTGTGGATATAAGTATCTTTAAAATTCGTCTCGTGGATCCTAATCTATACATGGAAAACTGAACTTCCTTTTTTCAAGACGATGAAAGCATTACTACTGACAGAAACTGTAAAAAAAATTGAACAAATGCTTGTAGAATTGAAAATACTGCGTTCAGTTTCAATTAATCGGCAGAGGCCTACTTTATTGCACGACAACGCAAGCCATATCAGTCAAAAGAGGGCTCAAAAAAATTTCGTGAATTGAAAAATGAAATTTTACGATACCCACCTTATTCACCTGATCTTCCTTTAACGGATTATCATATTTTTAAACACTTCGACCGCTTCATTACAGAAAAATATTCAATAATGATGGTGACCTCAAAAAAGTCGCGTCCAATTTCATTGTTACTAAAAACTCAGATTTTATAAAAAATCGTATAAATGCCCTTGTGGATCTTTGGCAGAAGTGTATCGATGTCGATGGAAATTATTTTTATTTGCAAACATTCATTTTGCAAAAACTGTGACGTTTTAATTTCGCCGTATACAATCCGGCATTTTATATGCACCAACCTAACATGAGTCGCTTAGAAGCCAATGCAGTTAAGTCCATTTTTTTGATATTTTCTGATTGTTGTAAATTTTAATAGAATGATTCTATTAAAATTTATAAAAATCAGAAAATATCAAAAAAATTGACTTAACCGCGTTGGCTACTGAGCAAATATTGGTACGATATAAACTAACTGATAACTCCAATTTTTCGAATTCTTGAGATAGATCACTCTCACAATCTTCAGCGCATCTCATGAAAACGTGGCATTAAGTGTGATAATAATTATATAAAATGTATTTGACGAATTTTCAATACCTTTGACACTCATAACCGGCCCTTTCGTCATATTGCCCTGATTTAATGTCACTTTAATACTTTTGTCCGTCGCAACAACAGTTCTTTCTTCAGAATTGGGCGACAAAGGAGCTGTCACGGGCATCTGCATATTATGCCTATGCTGATCGTACGAATTATGAGAACGATTTTCATAATTACTATGAAAATTCTTCGATTGTCCACGATAACCACGGTGATTTCCTCCTCGCCCGTGATTTACTTGCTCGTTACCTGTAAATAAATCGTGACGTTACTGTCAACGGTATTCTCGTGAACTCCGTGCGGACTTAATAAAATCAATATTTACCATTAACATGGTATCGTCTATCAAAATCTTTATAATCCTTTTTTGCAAAATCTCCTAACACAGGTCTCGACGATGACTTCATAGATTCATCAATGATATGTGTCTGTAACATGTTTTCTTTCTTGAAAAAAAAAATACATTGTTTCGAGATATTGTATACAGCAAGGCATTCCGATATAAATTTAATCGTTTGCTATCTCGTGACACCTAATTGGTGTCGAAGGCCTATAAATTAACTTAAATTTGTTCACATACATACTCGGAATGCGTGTAAACCCTAAACAATTGTTACGATCCTTATGTTTCGCTAAGATACATTTTAATCGCAACGCGAACGTGAAAGGTGCGGATGTCGAAGTCTTTGTAGACTTTTTATAATCAATTTCATACAATGTATAAAGTATTAACCATCTTGTACGAGGGTCTGTTGTACATACCTTTTCATTGTCCCACTCTCTTCTCCAATTGCCCTCTGCAGTTCTCTGTCTGCTGATACGATCTTCGTCGATGCGATTCCGCTCTGCTCTCCAAGCATCATATCCTGGCTGATATTCATCTCTATAGTTTCCCTTATGTATTTTAATATCCTGTACAATATAAAGGTGATTTCTGTATATTTTACAGGTAGGATTACGCAAATTTACAATTATCTCGTAACTTCTTACTTTTTGCACGCCGTCTCTTCCAATATTCTTTTTCCTAAAGTTTCCTCGTATCACCTTATTGTGAGTCCTGTTACCGAAATTGTCCCTTACGTGTTCAGAATTATATTCCTCTCGTTCAGAATCCGCAAGAAAGTTATATTTCGGATCCGGAGGAGGTCCTTCGCCCTGCAGATAGATAAATTAATTGATTAATCTTTCCATGGTCAAATAATTCATTATTATATGTTATTTGTTAACAAGCTTTCAATGAAAATCAGGAGAATAAATAAAATTTGACTTTGAAAGTAGCCAGATCAAAAGTAACAATGCGTACCATAAATGATTACGAATTATTTAGTTTTACAACTTTTAAATGGATTTAATAAGAAATATGTTACGCACTTGGGCGAAAGCATGTATTTTTTTGCCCTCTATTGGATGCACCTGTGGTACATGTTCGTGCTTCTCTTTGGTGACTTTTTGTTTGGCTCTAGGTGGATTGGAAAACTCTGGCGGCTCCTTCCTCTCTGGCCAATCCGTCGATGGTACCATTTGCACCAGAGCATTCAATTTTGCAGCATTTTTCTTGTCCTCCTCTACTTCCTAAAGATAAAAACAACAAAGTTAAAACAATCTGTCCAACGTACATTTATATTTATCCTCGAGTACCTTATATCGCCTTTCAATTTCTTCATTCTGTTGTCTAATTTTATTAATCTTCGCTTCGAGTGCACTAGACGCCATCTGCAATAACAAATAATGTTATAATGCCGAAACATCTCATAACAGGTATGCGATAACAAATTCCACGTTTTACGTATACAATTGTAAAATATACAAGTAAAAAAAAATGTAAATGATAATTAACAATCGATGAATCATAATTTAGTCACGATTAAAACATTCAAGCTTGCTTTTGAATAATAAGTGTTGAAGATGTACAACGTCAGTATGAATAAAATTGATAAAAACCACGAACGCCGAAGTTACGAAGTATTTCGAAAATGTATGATTTGATTAACGAGAGAAATAGAACACGACCAAAGCGTGCATTGAAATTAATGCGGCAGAGAAATTCACGTCACGTTTCTACATTCTATACGCTTCGTAAGGAATGTCACTTCCGAATTCCTTATTCCTTACACGAATGTCACGAGCGTTTAACAAAGTTAACTTTATACTTAACGTACATTTAACGAATATAAAGTTATTTATAATCGTGACAAATTTGCAAATGTATAAATGTTCCACAAGTTAGCAATGCCGTTCATCGAAATTAATACATTCCCACGAAGTATTTCGATCGAAAGAAAAAAAACTGACAAATTCCTAACTGCAATTTAAGCGCGTGATATTTATTCGCACGATCGCAATATTCTTCGTGTCCGTATATAGACATCGGTAAACCGAATGACTCTAACATGCCGGATTATAATATTTTTAATGTCTACAGATAATTCCGAGAATTCAGAGGAAATTTCATTGTCGTATCGCAGTAACTCGAAACTGTAACTTTCGTATTGTTCGATGATGCGTGCATTCACTGGAGAAAGTCGGTCCTAGGAGTCAACGATTTAAGGTCGAGTGCAATAATGACAAGATTGTGACACGTACGATTGTTAAGTAGAAAATAGACGATGCCGATAGGGGAACAATTAAACCATTACAAACGATTGCGTCGTTATCGGTAAAAAATTAGCCACATATGTCACTAGCCAGGACCCAGCACTACCCTTATTATTTTTTTTTCTAAGAAGCACACATTGGGCACAACCAGGGGGTCTAAACCTCTGTGTTAATCACCCGAATGAAATTTAGTTCTACGTACGTACCTAGAGGACTCTGTTGTTCGTGCGATTATAACCCCTCTATTGGTTTGATTGTTAATTAACGTATATATATAGCGTTATAAGTCAAATAATTTGTCGTAACTGTACGTCATAATAAGGGAACGTACAGTGCATCCGGCATAGAACTTTGTTAACCCCTTGCTCTACGATCTCTGTTGTGACTACACGACCACTAACTCAGATTTAATTCCAGAAATAAAAATTTTCCATTAACACATCCTAAGCGGGTATTTTCTCATCAAATTCTTATCATATAGCGGGCGATTTTCTGCAATTCGCGTGCAAAATTACTTCTGCATAAAATAGCTATAACTTTTGAAGTCTGGGTTACTTTTTAATATACTTTCAGTTTCTTTTTAAAAAATAATTCCTTTATTCACTTTACTTTGTCTTCTCCCGCGTTTTAATAATAATATGCACGAAACGAGTTTAGACGTTTCCCGCTTAAGATGTGTTAATTTCTGATATATCATAACATTTAAAAATATTAATAGTATAGAAATAATTTGCCGTCTCGTGACCCACTGATTCCTTCAATTTAATAGTTTTCGGAAAATTTCAAATTTTCCTATTCCGTTTAGCGTGTCACGAGTGTCACTCGTTATTGTAGAGCAAGGGGTTAATCGCAGGGAAAATAACAATATAAAATATGATAATTTCATCGATAATATTTCGAGTGTGAAAATGTATGGAGACCGATGTTTTACAGTTCTGTTCGATTTGTTAGAGATATGGAGTAATTGCTTCGTTGAAACATGCGAGGGCTTAATTAATTTCTTACGGAATATAACAATGTGCAATGGTTCTAATTTAACAGTATACGATTATGTCGGTGTTGGGCGTTTATCTGCAGTTGCGTTTATCCTGAAAGTGATCAATGCTTTTCTATAGATAACAAGCTCAAACTGCTTCTTCAGCTTAATTATCGAAATAGCAACAAATATTGTTATACAAACGTATAAAAAGAATAGCTATATGATACATAATTGAAAGGACTACAGGTAGGACTCAAGTTAATGCTTCCTTAGTGGAAAGCGTGACACAGAAAGTAGTTCCCGTGCTCTTAACAATATATTTGCTATGTAAACCTGCCTAAAATATTTTTATTCAATAAGAATTTCAATAATATTGGCGTACAAATATTTTATTTGCCGATTATTATACAAGTTTTAATTGAAATTGTCAGTCTTTGGTTATTTGGCGCACACGAGTAGAGAATGTGCCGCGTTAAGCGTCGCGGTACTCTGATTGGTCCGCCGCTATCCCCACCAAGCGGCGCCGAGCCGCCGCAAACGTTCCCCCACTCCTACCAGAGGGAGCTCCTGCGTCATTCTGGGACTTCGCTTAGCGCCGTTAACACGTATTCGTGAGTATCATTGTACACAATTTCCTTATTTACCGACTCGGGAACAATAGTACTCTGTTTTATCTAATGCATGGTATTTTACTCTTCAGTATCCATCAGTTTTTACAATATTAATTACGAATTTACCAACCATCGGGGAACAACTATGCAATTAAGAGCATCCACGTACTCTCGAGACAATTTACGCTTTATTTTCCTCGTCTACAACATTCATACTCGTACTATAGCTTTATAGTTCGATTTTATTGAGAAAGAACGCCATTAATACTATTCCGAAACGTGACTATACAGGATTTTTTAATTTTTATGCAGTTATTCGACACTTTAGTCCCGCGTGCTTACAGAATTCGGAGTTACCGTTCGGACGACCTTGCGGTCAAATAGGTTCAGGGAGGCTGAGAGTGGAACATCAGAAGTTATAGTTGGCAAAAACAGAGAAGTCCTGTGGCCTGTGGTTTGTTCTGATTCGCCTGACAGATAGAGACATCCCTCGCTCTGACGTCATTTTCGATTCTAACGCGTGACTGGTCGAAAAAGCCGCACATTCGTTACGTCGCCATGGTAACGACGAAAGAAGTGTTTCGTTTTCGGTTGCCATTCGCCGAGCTCAGGTTGCCTGCACCGTTACGGTGGAGATAGGCGGTGCGAGACTTCATTACTTTTGCTAGCTATACCCATGATTGAGAATGTTTTAGTTGATTACAATTACTCGTTAAATTCGCGTCTTGACGCGATCGCGGCTCCGGTTTTACTTGTGTATTAATTCTGAATTTATGGGGAAAAGTAGAGTTTTTTAAGGAGTGGGAGGTAGTGACTACAGAGGAGATTCAAAGGGTCAGGATAAGGATTTGGAGTTTCGGAACGTGGCGTAGTAATTCAGGGATGAGTAAAGTAGATGTAGGCAAAGGTCGGTAAAGGTCGAATCACGGCGGTGTTGTAGAAAATATTGGCTTACAGAATACTGACTAATCGTAACACCGAGGGCTCGGTACATTCTAATATTAGTACATTTTAACTCAATGATAAATGTAGTAAATTTAATTTAATAAAATTTAATACCTTTTGCCTGTAATTATAATTATGACCTTTTTATAACATTCGACACTATGATTTTGCTCCAGGGCGACGCAATCCCAAGAAACAGGCCTGAGTCCAGATATCGCGACACTAATTAATATTCGATGCGACCTTTTCATATTTTTATAGAACCACTTAAAATTACAAAGGACTTAATACAAAAATGCTTAACGAATTCAACATATTTTAATGATAAATATACTCAACGGAGTAAAATCTTCACCGTTACTTTATTGATTTGAGTCGTGGTACTCTGTCAAATTTATTTTACAAAAGCTATTATGTTACGACATATTATAAGATAATTATGATTATTTTTCCCATCTTGGAAGTACAATGTATCGAAAAAAAATTTAATCAATTTTAATTGGCTATGCTCACGTGACGAGAACTTTGATAGACTTTTTCTTTATGCACCCTGTTACATTAGAGTCGGTAACCGAAGTTGGCTTCGTTATATTGTAAATACAAAGCGGTGTAATTAACAAATTGTAAATGACATTAACGTTTTCAAAGTTTAATTCTATCTATAATTCTCTTCGCTGAATTAACGTTAATTCTCGAAATCATGACACGAAAGTCTTACGATCCATTACTTTCGTGATAAGTACGAGGTTAAGTTTGTATTTACATTCAATTAATTATAATCGACTATTGGATTCTTTAAAAGAGAATCCATGTACATAAGAGCAATTATGTTTATTTCCTGTAAGAAATTACATATACTTCTGTGATAAATAATTCGAAGTAAGAGAAGTCAGGCTTTATCGTTGAGAATGCAGAAAGAGGTGAAGGATATTGTTGCAAAATCATTGCAAAAGGCACAGGATCATGACAGAACTGGAAATGTTGGAAAGGCGTACGCCTATTATACCGTTGTAGCGGAACTATGTCCGATGAACAGATCAAAAATAGAGGAAGCTTTCGTCGACATACTCTGTACGTGTGTGTTTTGTACGTTTTACTTTATCGTTGCTCCACGATACTTTAATAATACTTACACCTTTCAGGCGACTGGGGAATACAGCTAGAGCACGATAAGAGGTTTACGGACGTTGCCCAGTGTTACAAACATTCCTTAGATATTTATCCGAATAATTCTCGTATGTTAAATAATTACGGGGCGCATCTCTTAAGGTAATTATAGTTCATTGTTCGAATGATTGTAAGATCGATTAATTTAAAGTCGTTTTTTTAACATGACAGATATCATGATCGTTAAAGTTCAATGTAATGAGGCTAAAAAATGTATTGTTAAAGGAATAATGATCCAATACAGGCGATAGAATATTTAAAAAGGGCTCTGCGAGTCGATCCTAATTTTCTGCCAGCAGAAAGAAATTTGCAGAATGCTCTTAGCATGGCCGTAGATAGATGGCATTTTCCAATGTTAAACGACAAGCAAAGAAACAATGCATTCGAGCGAGCGATAAGAAAGAGAATTTCTCAAGGATATGACACTGTGTTAGATGTAGGAACAGGTACGGGTTTGTTAAGTTTATATGCGCGCGATGCAGGGGCTAAAGATATTTATGCGTGCGAATTCTCCACGGTAATGATAACAATTGCTAAAAAAGTATTTGAAACTAATGACGCTAAAGATATAAAGTTATTAGCTAAATCTTCATCCGATCTGAAGATTCCCAATGATATTCCAGAAAGGTCAGTTGCCCCAACGATTCTCTCGAGTAAATTTCCGTTGAAAATGTTTGTTTCAGTTGTATTAAAACATATTTCCTTATTTTAGGGTCAAATTAATAGTAACGGAAACTTTCGACGCCGGTTTATTCGGCGAACTGGTAGTACCATCCATGATTAACATTCACACCAACATATTAGAATCGGGTGGCATGGTAATACCGATGAGCGCTACGCTTTATACAGCGGCCGTCGAATGCGAGTACATGAGGTACAGGTCATCGGTGATATTCGAAAAAGTGATGGAATCGTGTCCTTTAAATTTCAATGACATGTACGTGCAGCCGGATGATGAGTATTACGACACGGAAAATCTTGAGAACGTTACTATTAATTATATAACGGAACCTAAAGCAATATTGACTGTGAATTTCAATGATTTATCTGAACTGGAAGAATTCAGTAAAGATGGTATAAAGACTGCGATTAACACGAAATGTAGATACGACGGAATTATAGATGGATTGGTAACTTGGTTCAAATTACACCTCGACGAGGAAATAACGATAGATTCCTCGGAAGGAAAGTCTTGCTGGCAATTAGCAGTTTTCCCAGCAATACCGAAATCATGCGAGCAGGGAGACGAACTTTTGATTAAAGCCGAAATGACGAAACACAAGTTGAAATGTTCTTACGTATCGCACAAAATGGACTTTACTAGTTACGATCATCATGATTTTTCGTATTTTCTACCGAAAGAAGTTATTACATTTTTGAACGACTATGAATATATCAAATTAATTGTGCAGATTAGCAAGTCCCATAGTAGCAGAGACATAAAGAGTGTATTAGATAATTCTCCTTTTCCGATTTACGGATTAATGTTGTTAAAAGAGAACAGATATATGGAAACTATGTATTATAAAACTGAAAATGTAATGCTTCGTCTTTTTATCGAGCAAGTAGCAAAATCCAATGGTATCACTAAAAGAATATGCGTTATATCGGACTACGATGAAATTAAATGCAACTTGGACTCCATCTTCACTCATGATTTCGATATTAAGGGTGAATTGAACGATTGCAGCCAAGAGGACAGTCATCAATTTTTTCGGTAGATATTTAAATACTGTTACAACAATTAACGATAATCGTTAAATGATATGGGAGCTTTGTCTTTTCGAAATTCGCTCTTTCGTTTGTAGATGTTTACTAAAACCAAACGGAATTTTGCTGCCGGAGCAGATATTTCTCATGGGCCAACTTGTATACTCGGAAGACTTGCCGAAAATGGTTTACGTTAAAGATACTAATTTACAACGGGCACCAACACTCACATCTAGTACTTCGAGCTTGGAAAAGGTTTGTTTCTAGAGTAATAAATGAGTCGCTCAGAAGCCAATGCGGTTAAGTCAATTTTTTTTATATATTCTGATTTTTGTAGATTTTAATAGAATAAAGTCTATTCTATTAAAATTTACAAATGTCAGAAAATATAAAAAAAAATGACTTAACCACATTGGCTTCTGAGCGACTCAAATTGAAGTTGACTTTCATTTAATACGTTGAATGTCGTGGGAGTCACCGGTGACCGGCGCTATCGAATTCAATGAAATTTCATATGACTTTCAAATTGTAATATTTACAAATTTGTTAATTCAGAAAATATTTACGCGTGGGTCTAAAAAAAGTAAAGCCCTGCTGTCTATATATCTCTTTGTGTCTTTAAAGCTTCTGCTTTGCAAAGATGTGATTTTAACACTTCGAATGCCATGGGGGTCACCGGTGACCGGCGCTATCGAATTCAATGAAATTTCACGTGACTTTTAAATTGTAATATTTGCAAATTTGTTAATTCAGTGAATATTTACGCGTCGGTGTGAAAAAAAAGGTTAATTAGTAATTTAGGAAATATTTGTCAGAGGTGGCGGGAAATTTGAAATCGGCTCCACTTATTGGGAATTTGAACCTTTAATTCGTTGGCTATCACAGTCTATCATTAGTTTTGTTATTCTGCATCGAGATTTTAATTACTACGGTGATTTCGCCCAAAACCTCAAGAGTTAAAACCTTAACAAGAACATTAATATTTATGAATTTTCTAATACATTAAGTATTTAAATATTGGCGTTCAAAAGTCAAAGTCCTGCTGTCTATATATCTATTTGCGTCAGTAGAAATGAAGAAACTAGCGAAATTACCGGTGGCATTTAACGTGTTTAAATCATAAATTATTGAAATCTGCAAATGTACAAAAAATAACTACTTTTATCCAGACTTCGGACGAGGATGAAGGCACGTACAAACCGGATAATTTTGGTCATACAAGTAATTACGCCATTGCAAAACACATTAATGAATTTAAGGTCAGAATTTTGTAATTTGAACAATGAAAAGAGCACGCAAAATTATATTGCAAAATTGATCTTTATTTCGTTGCAGATAGAGCAAATTTTTGACTTGAACTCGAGTTTGTATATATACGAGCCACTGTCCGATGTAAAGTTAATGGCAGAAATGAAAGTGGGAGAAACGAATGAAAAGTTAGTAAATTTCGGGAAGTTTCATGCGACGAAAAAGAAGCTACTACCTAATGCTTTGATTTGTTGGTATAAAATTCGACCGACATTGGATCACGATTGGACGTACAACACAAAAAGGAGTGGATCGTTCATGAATCATACGGCGTTATTGTTCGAGGACGAATTGAAGAGTGTTATTTTGCAGGGGAACGAGGTATGTGTTAAAGTTCAACAAGCTGAAGGTTTAGTGAGAATTAAAGTTCTTCAGATTTAATATAATTTTCTACAAACATTCGAAAGTCTCACGTGCATCGTTATCAAGGCACGTAATACATACTTTTTCTCGGTGTATTATATTAAAGATTATAATTATGTACACGATAAATAGTGTATTTTTTGCTAACAATTACAAATAAATTATTTTAATTAGAAAAACGATTTACCCGATAATAAAATAACCAATATGCTTCCTTGTCTCGTTACAAAATTCTGCCGTTCTTTGCCAACGCGACACTCATAATTTACTTTTGTACATTGCATTCAAGGAGCTACATATATGTGGCGCTACTCTTTCAGGATAATTATTATGAACGTCATGATTTCCATCTACAAAAATTATATTAATATCATCGTTATTTCTAGCTAAAGATTCTAAATTCTTCGCTATGGTGCTATAGATTTTCCATCTCTTCTCGTTCTTTACTATAATTAATAAAACTGGAATCGTCAACTTCTTAAACATGCTTATGTGTTGCTGCTCCGTCAGGCACGGATTTGGGGGATATCTTAATCTAGGATCACGATTATATTTATACAGGTTGTCCACCTTAGTAACAGCGCGCTTAAACAATGCTTCGGCAGCTTCACGATTTAACGTTTCGGCCCTCTTAAATTGCAAAGCGTGCAGTACTTCTTCCTTGGTGTAGAGCCTTTTGGTAGTATACGCGTACCTAGGTAAATCTAACATCCTACGAATCTTGTAAGTAAGATTCTCCTCTTTGATCGGCGACGGCATTAGACCATCTATGGCTATCATTTTCTTAATTATACCGGGATATATAATGCTAAAATAAAATCCTACGTGCGCTCCAAAACTATGCCCTATGTATATGACGTTATCCCATTTTAAGCTGTCCAATACCAATTTTATCGAGTATATATAATGAAAGAAGTTTAACGGTACTCCGGGAGCGAAATGTGACGAGAAACCATGGCCCGGTAAGTCTATGGCGATGTACTGATATTCTTTGGGAAGTAACGTTAACAATCTTTCAAACGATCCAGCATTATCTAAAATACCATGTACCATAAGAATCTTCTTATCCGATGGAGGTCCATAAACGTTGGCTGCAATGTGACCCCACGGCACTGGTAACTTTATTTCGGTGAACTCTCTCTCGATGTGTGTCATGTTTCCTAAGCAACATACAAATGTATATTAGTTACCTGCGAAGGATTTTCGAACTTTATAACAAAATTGCACGTAAAATTCATGAAGAAAATATTAATCAATCACCGTGTTCACTGACACAAGACCTTTGTAATTATCACGAGGATTTAAGTGATTAATGCGATGATTCTGAAGTTCAATATAACGACCTGCACATTTATGACAGTCATCGTTTATGATGGTGAAAAAATGACACGCACGATAAGTCAAGGTAGTTATAAATTATGACAATTAATAGATCGGAAACCTACGAAATTTCGTACGTAATGAATATCGTTACTTACGCAAATTCAAACACCGATGCAGTGCGAGCGAACGGTTCAAATGCAGAAAAATTACGTTATGACGAAATCGATATAAGGCTGCGGTAAGATAGAGAAGTAGTGAAACTTAACAGTCATTTATACTTCCGTATATAGAATAAACAGACGACACAAGAAGTGTCTATAATTATGGAAAATTCGGTTTCGCGTGTTTCAATGAAGAACATGTAAATTTATTGACGATCCGCGATTGCAAATGTCGCACTGTACGAGCAAAATATCTGTCGTAACTTTTTACTACAGCATTAATTCAAATTATGTACGGCTTGCTTTGAGATAACAAGAAACTTTATCGATATGCATGTAAGAAGCGTGTACAAATTCCAATGAATTTGCATATTACGTATAAATAAAAGACGATATTGTGTGAAAGAAATGATAAAACTTATACATCGATAAACTGGCAATGTAACAATTTATATCAATTATATGGGCGCATATCGCTGTGTTTATCTTCAATTCAACGATGCTACACATTATTTTATTATTTCATGTTATGTTATTATATTGTGTTACTCATTATTATTGGTGTTAACACAATTATTACGGTTAACGGATTTCGGCTGGTGATGGTAGTGATCTAGTTAGTTTCTCTAGTTCAGTGGTTCTCAAACTGAAGTCCGCAGTACTCTAGGGCAGTGATGGGCAATCGTTCTTACGAAAGGGCCAAAAAGAAAGAATAAATGTTGGCTAGTCGATATAATTTGTAACAAAGCTCAGTAAGGACCCAAAAAAATATTATTTTCTTTGAAACACTGAAACTGATGAATTTCTATACTGTGATTTCAAAATCTACAGTGGGCCGGGTAGAACATCTATCGAGGAATCACCGTGAATCTTTATTCACGAATTTAAATGGAACTTCGTATATTTCTAGAGTGATCCAAGCCAAGAATGATGGTATTCGTACCCAACCGCCCTTTAAGGGTTGAAAACTAACCTCAAAGTCAAATCGGCACCCTTATTTTCTTGGGCATATCTCTTGAAGTACAAGAGATAGAAAGAAACGTATTAGGTAAAAGTTTAATAGCGCAATGAGCGCTATAAACTTAGCATTAAGAACATGTTTAAAAGTCTTTCTTCTTCGAAAGAAAGATTGTATTGATCTTTTCTTGCATTTTTTTACGTAAGTTTACAGCGCTCATTGTGCCTTTGAACTTTTACCTAATACATTTTTTTCTATCTCTTGTATTTCAAGAGATATACGCGAAAAAGTGGGAAAAGGAGTACTGATTTGACTTCGAGGTTAGTTTTTCACACCCTTAACCCTTTGCAGTCCTATGTCCAGCTACTCTGGACACGAGTTAGTGGTGTAATTAACACTTCACTTATTAAATTACAACTTTGAAATTTAATAATGATCTTGTGCCTTTACATAAATATTGCGCGGTATCTGTTCTTATTCCTTCTATTAAGTAAAAACGAACAATCAACAGTAGAATATTTTCCGCAATTATTTTCCCTCAGCTGACGAAAAGTTGGACAAATAATTTGGACCGCAAAGGGTTAAAGGACGGCTGGGCACGAAAGAAGCATACGGTTATACTTTCCGTGAATCACTTTATAAATCTATAAGGTTTCATTCAAATTCGTGAGGAAGGGATTGCGGTGTTCCCTTGTAAACGGGCCGTTGTTTGACCAGAATTGATTTAAGGGACCGCGACGCAGAAGTGGTTGGAGCAAAGCAGATGCGACCATATTGAATGCACATCTGATAACTAAGATTTGCCATTTTTCGAATAAATAATTGTTTTGTCATTCAATGTTTCGGAAACTGTAGCCTATATGTTAATTTTAGTCAATTGTAAAGGGCCAACGAACAATCCAAAATACAAAGAGATCATCGTGTAAGAAATTCTAATAAAGTTTGAGAACCACTGCTCTAATTAATCACTAGCGAGCAACAATGTTGCGTTAGAGAAATTCCAAGAAGCTCTATGGAAATGCAGCGTTCTAAACTCTTTCGATTCAGTCGCGGAAAAAATAAATTTCACTGTTTATTTATATATTTTCTACATGAACTATCAAATTGATTTTTATACAAAACAAATTGTGAGAACTTGGATCCATTATTTGAAACGGCTAAAAGTTAACAATTATATTCGACACCTCTTTTACAAACATTTTACCATGCGTGTATGTTAAAATTAAATTTGTAATAGGAAGTTATAGCGTGAAATTAAGAATCAACAACATCACATTAAGAGATAAAATAAATTTGTCGTTCATGAATAATTTCAATAAATCTTTTTGTATTATTTTTGACTTTTGACATTCTTTTCTCTGGAAAAGTATTAACTTCTTCAAAAATATTAATGCTTCACCAAATTATACGATGTGAAGGTAGTTCTAAACAGTCTTTAAGTAGTTTAAAGTTATATGGCTCGTAGAAATAACGAAATAGCATTGTATATAAGTATTTCAGCAAAGAATTGTAAGTTAAATAATTATCTAAATTTATGGTAATAATATTCCTTAGCTATTTAGGTTTATATCGGTATCCTTACCATCGCTGATAGATACGTTCGTAAAAGATTTTCGAATAACACAAATTACAGCCAATATATCAAATCTCCACAATAAATTCCCTGCTGCCTATAATTACGAACTTTTTACATTAATCATTTCTCCAATCTCTATAATTCTAACGATTCATTAAAATGATTTCACATCCAAAAGTACAATTATACTCAAAAATTTTGAAAAACGTCATAATCGTAAATTTTCCTCAACCATGTACGTCACACAGAGAGTTTACAGAAAGTAATAAAAATTTCTGGGAAACATTACTCCGCAAAATACATGTATCCGAATTTAACAAGGAAATTTAAGATAAGGAAATTTTAAAGTTTAATAAACATTGAATAAACATTCACTGTTTCCTTCGCTCTTTCAGAATAATCAACGTGAAAGCTAATGTTTAAAGTTTAACCGTTTCCCCGTAACCGATTCGAGTTACAAGTTCATTTGTTCGAACGGATATGCAAGTTAATTCGAATCATTGTCAATTTTTCTTAGCACTACGAAAAACCAATGGATCTTTGTAAAATCCGTGATCTCGTTGGAATTCTCTAGATTAATCGTTTTCTCTAGTTCTAATCTTTAGATTTCCCGACGACTGTTAGCCCTGGAAAGGAAGATGAGAATAGTGGGGGCGAAGCGATTGCCTACCGCCGAATGTTTTGCCCTATTGTTCAGGATGTTGCGAAAAAAACACAGACTACGGTAATATCGGTTAAAAACGTTAATAAAACCAACGAAGCAGCCTTTGTCATGGATATGCAAGCTTCTAATGGTTCGTATAAATTTTTTCCGCTACGTGCGACGTCGTCGAGCGTTAAATTACATTGCTGCTTATGCTTTCAGAATTGAATGTTTCATACAGGGTATGGAATATCATCAATGAAAAAAATTCCTTTGCCCTAAGCTCATTTCAATTAGAAATGTTTAAATAGCTGTTAATTGTCGAATAAACGTTGTCGTTTTGAGGATTAACTGAATATTGCGTTTTTCAGATTTTATGTCTTACAGAATGTAATTTAATTAATGCCAAACATCTTTTAATCACGATAATTGAAGTCTTTTATGTTGTATCGTTTGTTATTGCTGATATGTATAGTTGCATCCCGGTCAAGAGACTTTCCGTCTCGTCAAAATTAATTTGCGCGTTATTGTTTTAGTCCGTAAGAGTGTAATGTTTTGATCGGAAGTTAATTTTAATATGTCCACTTTGTATAAAGTATTTATAGGCAGGATTTACTTAAAGTAATACTTTCGTCGTTATGTGAATGTAGGAATGGATATTTGTATGAATTCAGTGTACGCTTCCATCCCTGGATTACCAGAATTAGGGATGGTATGGATGGGAGATATGATGGTACACGGAGAGCCTACGCATGAGCTTATGCTGGATCCGCGTCAAGCCGAAAGTCCGTTCTTCTCTCACGGCTCTAATCCATACGAAGACCTTAGAAACCATCAAATTGCACCTACAACTATGGTGCGTTATTTACCACCACAGTTTTCCAACGAATGCTCGGAACCGGACGAAGCTATGGAAGCTGTAGATGCTCAAGAAATACAGCAAGAAGTGAGTGGAATTCTTTGAAATATCGATGAATAAATTTATCATGGAGAACACTTGTTTTGTATTTTTGTACGAAATTATATATCTCTTACTTTGTTTCATTTTAGGAGTACGATTCGCAATCTGAAAGACAAGATATGAGCGAATATTTAACGTTAGAAGATTACATGGGTGACGAGGAACGAGAACAAGTTGTAAGCAACGCAGCGACACAGACCACTCAGGACAATCGTAATAAGAAAATTAAACCCATAAAGCATCCTGGACTTGTTTTAAAAACACCAATTGCTTATCAGCCTCATACGGACCTTAATTTTATTCCTATTCGTAAAGACGGCATAGGTGAGATTGTTTAACAAATCGTCTGTAAATTTCTTAGGCATGCAAAAGATCCACGTACATTTGTCGTATGTTTTCTAGCCGTTTGTGAAAAATGTGGTGCTATCGGTGTGAAACACGCATTTTATACAAAGGAGCGCAGATTTTGTAGCAGAGCGTGTGCACGTTCGTCCGAACATACCGCACCAACAGCAGATTCCACGTATAGCCCGTCTCATTCGGTGGAGCCTCCAGGATCTGTAAATTCAACTTCGCCGAATGAAGCGAAAGTAACGAAAATTGTAAGTTGCAACGAATAATACGAGATGCACGAGATTAATCTAACATCCGTTACATGGAAATGCAGGCCTTAGTGAAAGAAGAACCAGAAGTAAAAGAACCCAGTGAACCAGAAAAGGAAAAAGTGTTATCAGAACCAGTGATGCCGGAAGATTTGCCAGTGAGGAGAAAAAGAACCGCAGAGATGGCAGGGTCGTACGATTGGACGCCGCAACTTACCGAACCAGGATTTTGTGCTGCCCCAGTATCTTGTTTCAAACATGTCAGTTTATATTAACATATTACCATATTAGGCCGAATATAACGCGATATTTTTTGACTATTATTTCCAGTTAAAAAATTGACTCGCGCTAAGTTCGACGTATAGGTAGTGCAATGTAACAACTCTTATTATTATTATTAATTTTGTTTTACATTACTTCATTTAACACGCTGCCGCAAATGACGGCTACAGCCGTCCGATCTTTGGCGATATGTAGGCAAACGACGGCTATAGCCGTCGTGCACATTTTAATCAATAAAAAAAAGAACAGCGTTAGTGCGAAGTGTATTAACGCATACACTTGTTAATTATTGAGTAGTACATCGAAAAAAAAGGTATAGCATGCCAGATAGCATATTGATTGTTCTTTTATGCGTTTTCTTATGCTTTACCGCTTCGGGAAAAAAATGTGTTTGTGAGCACGATCGTCAAATTAAAAGTGTGCGGCAACGTGTTAATTGACATGAACGTAACCCGTGTTATTGCCTATTATTAACCCTTTGCACTCGGAGACATCCCTGACGTTACCAGCAACTCGACCGTACTTTACGATTTTCTGCATTCTGCCATTTCAGTAGAAAACTTGGGGGAAATATGAATTTCTTAAATTGTTACGGTGCAATAAGGTCATTCTCCGTAATCACTAATAAGCTCGAATGTCCCCTCAGGGGGGACAATCGAGTGATATGCTAGAGTAACAATGTCCCTTCAGATGGGACATCCGAGTGCAAAGGGTTAAGTAGATGCTTATCCAATTGAATTTTATTTTCTTCGAATTCTTTTATGAAAAATGAATGAATTGCGTTAAATTCGGATTCTTATTTTCTAAATATTCTGTGTCGCGTTGTATTCGGGCTAATACGGTAATTTACCTTCGTTAACTTACTTGATTAACTTTATTCTTATTTCTCCAGGCCCCGATATCCGAGATATGGGATAATATAACAGTCGGTATGAAAGTCGAAGTTGAAAATACAGATTGCGACGAAGTTTGCGAAGCTTTCCCAGATTCGTTTTGGGTCGCGACTGTGCTACGTATATCGGGATACAGAGCTTTGTTGAGGTACGAAGGTTTTGGCCACAACGCAGATAAAGATTTCTGGGTGTCCCTTTGTTCCAATGATATACACCCAGTGGGTTGGTGCGCAACTATCGGAAAACCTCTCATTCCACCCAACAGTAAGTTCTTGTCATCATTAAACGAGTCGTTCGGAAGGCAATGCGGTTAAGTCTATTTATTTGATATTTTCTGATTTTCCTAAATTTTAATAGAATAAACTTCATTCTATGAACACGTTGAATGCCACGCGTATTTCGCTAGTCTCATCACTTCCAGCGAGCCGAAGCTGTTTCTATTAAAATCACATCTTTGTAGAATAGAAATGTTAAAAGTAAGAATCGTTATGTACTCAGTAATACTTCACTTTTCTAACAGCAGTATTTTAATATTGAATATATTAGCGTATCTGTGAATATCGCAATTTAAAAATCATAAGAAGTTTCGTCGAATTCAACAGTGCCGGTCACCAGCGACCCTCATGGCATTCAGCGTGTTAAAATTGACAAAAATCAGAAAATATTAAAAAAATGGATTTAACCGCATTTGCTTCTGAGCGATTCAAATCATTAAAGCGAGCCTCGACAATTATTTCAATCTTACTTTCTTCTCATTCTACGCATCGTACCGTGGCGGGAATATATGAAAGACAAGTGATATTTGTAATTGCAGCTATCGCTAACAAGTATAAAGACTGGAAGGATTTTTTAATGAGACGATTAACCGGTGCAAGAACACTGCCAACTAATTTTTATAATAAGGTTAACGACAGTATGAAGTCGCGCTTTAGATGCGGGCTTCATTTGGAAGTAGTGGATAAGAACAGAATCTCGCAGGTGAAAGTGGCAACGATACAAAAGATCGTTGGCAAACGTTTACATGTTAGATACTACGACTCACCGCCCGAGGACAATGGTTTCTGGTGTCATGAAGACTCTCCGTTGATACATCCCGTTGGCTGGGCCAAAAGGGCAGGGCAAACATTGGATGCGTATCCTGAATATTTGGAACGTGTGACGAAATCAAAATTATGCGAAGACGACGCGACCGACAGTCTTTTTCATGTGCCAAAGAATCACCATTTACATCTTGGATACACATTCCGAGAAGGAATGAAGATAGAAGCCATCGATCCGCTGAATCTTTCTGCCATTTGTGCAGCAACAGTGATGCAAGTTTTGAAGGAGGATTATATTATGATTCGTATAGATAGTTACGATGAAGATGCCAGTGGTGCGGATTGGTTCTGCTATCATTCGTGCTCACCTTGTATTTTTCCAATTGGGTTTTGCTCTCAGCATGGCTTACCATTAACGCCGCCAAAGGGATACGATCCCACTACGTTTACATGGGACACGTATTTAGTGGAGACGAACACCATACCTGCACCTATGCAGTTGTTCAATAGGGTAATTGTAAATTGAGGCATGGAATTTTAGAGAAGCGATTACAGTAGACCAGCGTTTCCCAAACTGCGTTACGCGGAACACTGGTGTTCCGCAAACGGTTATCAAATATTCCGCGAACGATTATGAAACTGACGTCAGAGAGCAGCGAGACATCGTCTGCTTTTATCTATTTAACTATTTACTCCAGTTTTAGACTGGGATAAACCAAATTTACTCCAGCGTTCCTTACAAATTTTAGAACTTAAGAAGTGTTCCATGACGACGAAAGTTTGGGAAACACTGCAAATGACTATGACACTGTTAACCCTTAACCTACAATAACGTGACGCTCGTGACGCGGTAAATGGAACAGAAAATTTTGAAGTTTTCTGGAAACTAGTAAATTGGAAATGTCAGTCGGTCATGAGACGTTAAAATATTCTATACTACTAATATTGAGTTCAGTTATACGAAATATCAGAAATCGAAGAGAAATTTTGAAGTTTTCCGGAAGCTATTAAATTAGAAACATCAATTACTTGCAATTCTCTTATTTCCAATGAAGTATATTCTATACTACTAATACTGAGTTCAGTTATACGAAATATCAGAAATCAGAGAGAAATTTTGAAGTTTTCCGGAAGCTATTAAATTAGAAATATCAATTACTTCCAATTCTCTTATTTCCAATGAAATATATTCTATACTATTAATATTGAGTTCAGTTATACGAAATATCAGAAATCGGAGAGAAATTTTGAAGTTTTCAGGAATTAAATTTGAGTTATTGCGTGTACAGTAAAAACAGAATTCGTAGGACAAGGGGTTAATGTGTGCCGTGGTGGAATTCGTGTTACACGAGAGTCTACCGTATTGCTAAATGAGCCAGTCACTTGCCAAGTCGATTAACTGCATAAAATCTAAAGCGGAAAAACGTGATGAAATAATATACACTCTTTTTTCAAATTCCCTTCAAAATATAAATACAACTAAGCATTACAGAATGCATAATCGCATGAAGCTTTCATCTAACGAAATATAAAATAAGGTGGAATAGCCTTGGAGTTAATCCGATTTCTGAAATAAATTATTTATTCTTCTTTGGCCAAATTTCGTCATTTAACGGCCCTAATTGTTATCATTAGGGAAATTTATTATAAACATAAAATGTTATGGTTCAGTCAAGTACTTTAACACTTCAATTTTCAAAAATGTTCAAAAAGTCTAGTTAATCGATTTGGCCTGTGAGCGGCTCGAATTGTCTGTCGTTAAATTCAGTTCTTAGTGTTATGCATTTCATGCTTGCTGTCGTAGGAAATACCCCAGCATGGGTTCATCGAGGGGATGAGACTCGAAGCTGCAGATTTAATGGATCCGAGATTAGTTTGCGTTGCTACTATTACTAGGGTGATTGGCAGGTTATTGAGAGTACATTTCGACGGCTGGGAAGATGAGTATGATCAGTGGCTGGATTGTCAGAGTCCAGATATTTATCCTGTCGGATGGTGCGATCTAGTTGATCATAAACTAGAGGGGCCCCGTGTACTCACTAAAAACACTAGTCCTACCGGTAAATATGTGCTGTCATTACTTTTTCTAAGTTTATTATATCTGATTTCAATATCGGAAATGCATTGTCATTGGCAAGAGAGTCTTGCGAGTGCGAAGACATAGGTTTTGATGAAACTTTGTGGGACTTAACTGTTTGTTATACCATGAATCAATAACTCTGATATTTTTTCAGTAAAAATAGTTTTTGAAAATAGCTGGTGCGATTTTGACAATGGAATTAAGTTATTTTGCTATTCATTAAGTAAAACTTAATCTATAAAATCGATATTAGCTGGAGATACCATGGTTTCGTTCTATGATTATAATTTTTCGATTTTTAACACGTTAAATGCCATGGGGGTCACCGATGACCGGCACTGTTGAATTCGATGAAATTTCTTACGATTTTTAAATTGCGATATTCACGGATACGCTAATATATTCAATATTAAAATATTGCTGTTAGAAAAACGAAGTATCACTGAGTACATAACTATTTACTTTTAACATTTCTATTCTATAAAGATGTGATTTCAAAAGAAACAGTTTCGTTTCAGTGGGAATGATGAAACTAGCAAAATATGGGTGGAATTCAACGTGATAATTGTTTCTATTATCACCTTTAACTTTGATATTAATTATTTAGCAAACAAAAAAGGTACATTGTCAGGAATTAATACAGAGTAGTTTACGCCAAAGCTTGAAACCCACCTAAAACAGCGTTTAGGCGAAATGACCATTGTATTCGAAGTCAAAATACACGAAAGTAAAAGTATCACAATTGATTCGCTAAAAATTTGACACAGCTTGCCCTACAAACTTTCATCAAAATCCGTCATCACAGATTTATAAAGTTGCTTTGTAATTACATCGACTTTTACCCTAAAAAGTCCCTCGGTTCGCAGTAAAATCACCAAGAGGCCTTAAACGTAAAGCTAAGAGAAAATTGAAGAAAAGTAGCAAGGCGTCTTGCGCGAAAAACATACTACCTCGTCATAGTGAACGTATCAGCATGGCTCGTGAACGCGAGCGTGAATTGGAGCCCGCGCAAGGGACGAAAATCGAGAGAGAACGCGACTTGGAAAGTTTGCCGGAACAAAGAAGCAGGGAGCCAGAACCTGCCGAAGAACCAGTCGGGCCTGATCAAACATTGCCCAGTCCCACCACCGGACAGGGGCAATCGTCGAATGATACTCAGAGTGACATGCAAAGCCCTCCACCGCCAAAGGAAAGGACTGCAACGTCGTACATTAATGTAAGTAAACATCTTTCTCCCGTTGTTGTTCCAGCACTCGGTATCAAGGTAGTCTAACCCCTTGCCCTACGACTTCTATTTTGTCTGCGTCCGCGATAACTCAGAATTATTTCCTGAAATCAAAATTTCTCTCTGATTTCTCATATTTCGTGTAGCTCAACTCAATATTAACCCTTTGCACTCGGCGCCTTCTCAGACGTCAGCTGCCAGCAACTCGGCGGCATTTTGCCGCGAAAAAATCCTAGAAGGACTTGTGTCATATTATCTAGTATAATGTTGGAACCTTGTAATAAATTATAATAATCTTTGATGTATATGAATTGCTAGGCATTGAGGAACATATTTTTTGCAGAAAAATCAAAATTTTGTTTCTTATAATTCTCTACGGTATGATACATTTTACAGCAATTCTCAATATGCATTGGAGGGTGGTTTGTACAAGTTTCGCAATAATAAGTGGTTTGACGTCTTCCACATGGCGTTTTTCTGTCAGAACAACCAATCCAGTCTCGTGACCTTTCTCCTACATTGGGAATATGTAGCTTTTTGTTTAATCTATTGTCCGACGAAGATAACATTCTCGTTGAATGCACTTTGCACGTTCTTCTCCGACGTAGAATCGGTTGATATATGTTTCATATATCTTGGTAACTGTACCATACTTTGATTTGCTTTCTATGTCAATAGAAAACTTCAGGGAAATATTTCTCAAAAAGTTGCGGTGGAATAAGTTTAACCTGCTTAATCACCAATGAATTCTGATGTCCACTCAGAAGGGACATCTGAGTGATATGCTAGACTTGCGATGTCCCTTCAGAGGGGACGACAAGTGCAAAGGGTTAGCAGTATAGAAATAATATCATCGTCTCCTGACCGACTGATATTTTCAATACAATAGTTTTCGGAAGACGTCAATGTTTCCTACTGCAATTATCGCGAGTGCCACGTATTATTGTAGGCTGAGGGGTTAACACGTTGGCTACCGCCTGTCTCATGTAGGAGTCGTTCAGTTTCTTCTTATAAACAAATGTTCAATCTCTTTTTCTATATGTAAAAGGCCAATTAATAAAGCACTTCTTTCTTTAGGTGACTTCTGCCAGTAGTAAATATATTCCAAGGCTAGCAGACGGAGTACAAAAAAGTTCGGAATCTGGTGACTTAGTGCCATCCGAATGGAATGTGTTTGATGTGGCACAATTTCTTCGTGTTAATGACTGTGCGACATATTGCGATAATTTCAGTAAACGTAAAATAGACGGGAAGACTCTGCTGACACTCACAAAGGACCAAATAATAGACCTGACGGGTTTCAAAGTTGGGCCTTCACTAAAGATATATGATCTTATTCAGCAATTGAAAATCAAAGTGAATCCAGCTCAGGAAAGGTTGAAATTAGGATTGAAAAAGTTATTATAACAAAGCTAGTACATAGTTAATACCATGAATAAGTTTCATCATTGCATTAATTAGACATGGATTTACAGGTAAGGCATGTCGATACAGTTCACACACTCGATAGTCACACTTCATTGCGATTACATCCGTTGTTTGTTATATACTTTATTGACATACTAAAAGTGCGCATATATATACCCACTCGCAGAACTTACTCTCTATCGTAGAACTATGAATTGCAAAGTGATTGCATTTACTTTTAAGTAAAAGGATTATTCCGTTTTGGAAGGTAATCAAACGGCGCAGTATAATCTTTGTAAAGAGGCTGGAAAGAAAATCTCCCTGGTTCTTTAACACGTTTAGCGCGAAGCCAGTCCGTGAGGATTGTCAGAGAACTTTTCGTCCGGATAGCGTTGGTCCCAGAAATTTGTCTTCGTGATACGTCTTACAACATAAACGAAGCATTCACAACAGCAGCGTTTAAAAATATTTTTAAAGCTATACAACTTTTTGCACCATTTTACTGTCTTTATCAACGGGCCACTATACGCACTGATTTGATCAGAAAGATCTTCGTAACGGAACATCTCGCAAAGTGATCATCGCTGTGCCGCCTGAACGGAAAATAAAACGAAAGCGGCTCTGCGCTCAACGTGTTAATAATGTTATTAACACGTTAAGCGCGGCGTCAGTCCGTGGGACTAACGATGAAATTTCCGTTTAGGAAGCACAAGCCCGTTGGGACTGACGGTGAACTGTTTGGGTGGCGTCGGTCCGAGAAATTTTTCTTCCTGTTTTAGAAGCTACACAAGCCGTTCAAGCAGTGTTTAAAAATAGTTTGAAAGCTACACAACTTTCTGCACTATTTTGCTGTCTTTATGAACGGACTGCTGTACGCATTGATTTGAAGGATCTTAATTTTTTCTCCGCGCTCAACGTGTTAACGCGCAGGAAGAGTAAGATTTAAAAGATTATGTGGCTTTTTAACACGTTGAATGCCATGGGGGTCAGCGGTGACCGGCGCAATCGAATTGAATGAAATTTCATATGACTTTTAAATTGTAATATTTACGATTTTGCTAATTCATTCGATATTTATCTCGATTCATTCATTATTCTATAATTCATTCATTATTTATCAATATTTATCGTATGTTTGTGTCTTTGAGGTTTCTGCTTTACAGAGATGTGATTTTAATAGAAAAGTTTCAGTTCGGTAGAAACGAAGAAACTAGCGGAATACCGGTGGCGTTCGACGTGTTAACGAAGAAGGATTCATTTTAAAGTATTTTGCATCCGATGATTTTACTAGCAAACCCAGTGGTTTTTATTATAATTGTAAGAACGATGATGCAGCGTTATATTTATTTTTACGTGAACATTTATTTTTTACGGTTACTTGATCCGATGGACGATAGATTTTGTAAAAGAAAGTACAGTATTCCAGAACGGATTAGTCCGAAGTTCCATTTTCGCGTTAATTTTCGATGGCTTGCTATTTGTTTTTTATCACCGACAACGCAACAGACGAACGGAACGTTAATCAAAATTATTTTCTTAACACCGTAAACATCTCGATATCGCGCGTATTCCTATTGAAAATGTTAAAAATAACGAAACTCTATGTACGTATATTGCACCACTGTGTACATTCTCATAAATATTCAAATTATTTTCTCTACTACGTCCTTATGCTTCTTTTCTCCAATAACGACATTATTTGTAAATCCATGCTTTCATACTGCACTACATTGACTGCAGATGCACCAGTCGCATGCAAATTCACGATATACATGTAAAGGAAAAGTACCCTTTCTTTTCTGGCGACCGACAAGAGAAACGAGGCGCGATGCTCGAATTTAGATTGAAAAAACTGGAAGAATTCATTAATCGAGTAAATCAACCGGAGTATATTGAAAGAAATGATAAATGATATATTAATGTAATTACTAAAGTACAAACTAACCCTTGCGTATCGAGTCATTACAGTTCTATAATCCTAATCTTAGCCTTCCAATGGAATTCGCGCGAAAGGAAATAGCTTAGCATATTTCAATAAACTCATGTTGATTTACTCCGTGCACTTAACATGTAATACCACAGAGAACATATTTGTATATAAACAAAGTGAACGAAACTGTTCAATAACGATCTTTCCGATCTTGTAAATACTACGTTTAGCACAACAGTAGGTTTAGCTGATTATTCCGAAACAGAGAATTGCAGCGTACGAGAAACGTTCCTGCTTAAAACGCTGACTGGTGCATTTGTACATCACATATATTGTATCCATACATACATACATACATACATACATATGTGTATATATATATACAGAAACGTATATATATACACACATAGCTTTATAATCATTACGATAAATCAAAGCAGTCGAGCAAAGTCTAAGACTAATTGCCTTAGACTCATTAAATACTATTTTAGTACGATAGAGTAACGTGGTTACTCTCCTTATTTATTCACTATTTTGGAATCTCTATGAGGTACTAACTCGATCTCGTACCTAACACATTTTTGAGGAATTATTTGAATAACTAAACACGTAAGAATGACCGTGCGTAAGCGTAATTACACATTACAATTTAATCGTTAATTGCGTGCTGGTATAGATACACTTTCGTTACGTATGCAATTCACCTTCGATGGTAATGCAAGGAAAAAAAAAACCTACTACCGATACGTGCGCCTCAAGGTGCAAGTATCTCATTAAGAATGTAAAGAATTTATTGATTCAAAGTATATTATATACGGTGTATCCGCCGGACAAAGGAAAAAAAAGTAGTGAAGTTTACTTAATCCATTACTCCGTACAAATTTGGAGGCATTACGCGCAGATTCGTGAAAAAATTGACAGTGAAATTTGCGTTACACTTGCGAGGCAATAGATCGAACTCGGGCGTGTCAATTTTGATGAAACTTGCGTAAAAATGTGGTCTAGAAGCAACATTTGACACGTATTTTCTTTCTATCGGCCATCGTCCATACTGAAGGGATGAAAATACCCCTCAAAGTTGAGGGTTGAAAATACATTTGTTCGGATATGTCGGTAACTAGAGGACGTAAAGAACTGCGTGTTTTTTTTTAAATTGTGTGTTAACAGAGAATTTAGTTGCATGGGAAAAGTAGCAGAAAACTTATTTATTTAAATAACCTTAAAAGTTTGGACTATTCTGGTTAATTTCTTCATTAATATTATTAACTTTGTCTTCCGTTGTGCGAAACGAATTTAATTAGTAATAAATTCTCTTTTAATTCTTTTTAAATGTTAAGAAAAATAGCTACACTTTAGATATAAAGGAGTTAATAATAAATAAACATGCATTTCTCATTTTATTGCGAGGGCTGGCATTCTATGCAGCTAAATTCACCGTTAACACTAAAACTACCGACGTTATATCTACGAAAATTTAGATTTACCTAATAAGTACTTTAGAAAAAGAGAAATCAAGAGGTGACAAAGATGAGTAATTAACAAACTTAGGTTTTAAAAGATAGAAGTGGAATATTTACTTCATCGCTCCCCTGTCAATTTAGAAAATTTGTAGAAAACATTGGGAACCGGTCATTTTGACCGGCTTCGTAGGTTTAGTGTTAAAGAACACACAATTTAAAAAGAAATATTTCCTTATGTCTTCTAGTTATTCAGATATTCCAAGGAATGCATTTCTCACCCTCAAGTTCGGAGAATATTTTCAACCCTTTGGTACGATCAATGGCCGATAAAAATATACGTGCCAAATGTTTTTTTATAGACCATTTTTCACGTAAGGTTCATGAAAATTGGCGCTTACGAGTTCGATATGTTCCCTTGTCCGATGTATCGACTTACGCGACTGTGAGTACAAGGAAGCAATATCAACGTCACCATTTAGAGATATGAATTAATTACAAAAATTTACGTACACTGTTGAAATGGTATTTTGAATTAATTGAATCGTTTGGAAACAAAGTACAGTCGACCTTCGACTTAAGCGATTAAATTAGGTCCAGTGATTTCTGCGCAAGTTGAAAAACCGCTTAGGACGAAGCGATTATGAGCCTTTTATTTTGAAAGTGGCATAAGTCCCTTAATAATAATGAACAATGGCGATTTTTCAACGATTATACGAAATTATTTCTACCGAGAAAAATGAGTATCTTGAAAAAGGAAATACAACTGAATCTTCTCGAAAGTTGGTGTTAGTATTTTTCACACTGGACTACTAAAGACAAGTCACTTAACACGAATCCGCTTAAGTCGATGATTTACTGTACGAATTCGAGGTTTTCCTTTTAAAACGTTAGGAGTGAAGGGTTCCTTTTACTGTAATTCAAATTGATTTCGACGAAAAACTCAATATTTCCTTGATATTTCTTTGGACAAACTTCGATCCAGCGACGATCATATTCATTCGAAGGATGAACTAACATTACTGATATCATGGAAAGTCATTCATTCGAAAATTGCAGTCTCGGCGATCGGTTAACTTTTGTACGATTAATCGAGTTACTTTGTTCGTAAAATAGCATGTACGAGTCGAAGTAAACAAAAAGGAAAAAAAGGGAGAGAAGTATGTGATGTTGGAAAGAAAGAGGAGAAGTCTGAGTGTGAAATTGTTCTCTGTCGAAAGAGAGGTTATAATATAGTCGGTGTGATAATGTTGAGACAGAGCATAAATCTTTTATACGAAGAAGCACTAACACGAGAACGCATTAATGGTTTTTTTTTTCGCATTTGCATATACTCCATCGTCTGGCTAACTTTTATTAACGTTGGACGATGAAATCAAGAACCGGACGATGATCCGTATTTCTGAATTCTTCAAAGGTCAAACATTGAATTTGGAAACGATCGTTCAACAAATTCGTGATACACAATCAGCTTGCACGACTTAGTAATACGCGAGGGAAATTAGTTTTATGTCCATACTAATTTAAATGAATTTTAAGCCGTGTTCATAGTTATTTCACGTAACGAACTGCCACATCTTTGCGCGTGGCTTATTTTCTCTTTTTTTTGCGACGATGTGTAATATAATTAATTGAAAACGAAGAAACTGTCCGAAAGCAATAACTATGGATACGGTGTTCATGTACGATGTTTAGTCTATCATTTAGCATTTTGAAATACATAATGAAGCAGCGTGTTACAGACGATAATCAGAGGGCAGTATTTATCGATAACGTTAAATAATCGGAAATGAGATCACTCCATTTCGTCTCCCACCCCGTTTTTTTTTTCTTTTCTTTTTAACTTGTAAGTTCGTCAATCTTATATCTTTCTTTTTTTTTATAGAGATAAAGAGCAAACAGAGATTAAGAATAAATGTTTTACACATATATTGTAAAGAATTTGCAAATAATGATGGAAGTACATTGTTTATATTAAATCATCTGAAGTGTTTGTAATTTCGGTCGTCGTCCGTTACTCTCAGCGAATACCGTGGCAAACCGTGAGATGGCCCCAGGCGTACAGCTGGCAAAGACTTATCGATTCAAACTCGGAAATTTTCTCGCTCTTTTACACGTGAAATCGTCGGATAAAGAAACAAATTTTATTAAAGGGCTACAACAATTAAAGTATAGAATCATTCATAGAAGTATAGAACGCGATATTGAGAAAAAAATTATTAGATACTGCCGAGAAAATTCGATCAGATCTGCCTTTTATTACGAATACTTTTTTGCAAGAAAATTTCGAGGGAACTGCTGGAAGAACAGTAACATTTTCTAAAAGTAGATTCAAGAATTTGTATATTTTAGAAAATTACATCTTCACGTTAAATTTCGAAACTCCCTCGAAATAATTCGTTCGGACTATATTGAATTAACGCTAAAACTGCTAAGGCAGAGGAAACTCCCGGTTCTCAATTTTTCAAAATTTCCCAACTCGTTAATGGAGCCATATAGTAAACACATCACTTGAATCTTACAAGTCCTCAATAACTTCATCGATCATCCCATTCACCTCTTAATTCCTCCTTTTCCAAAGTACTTTATCATATCTAACCACACAAAGAAAGCCGGTAGTTTCAGTGTTAAGCGATTTCTAAACGAAGACAAAACATTAAGTTCGTTAAGAATCGCAATTCGCCAAACTCGACTCTCAATATCCCACGAAAACCTACATACACTCCTGTTCGTCAAAAGAAACCGAAAGTCTGCGACAAACCATGCCATACAGAAATTAACCAAGGACTGAAAAATCTTAAAACTCGCCCAAGTAGATTCAACCGTAGAATCCCCACCGATTCGCGTCTTATTCGCGCATCTTTCCATCATTCCTCTCCCAGTAGCGTGCATCAATGTTGGAATGCGTGCGACACTGCACTCAGGACGTTATCGTGTGTATACACACAGAGAGTGGGGGAGAAACGAATTTTTATTGTCAACTTTCGTGTCGTGCAACTCTGTGCCGAGCTCCCTGTGTATACGCTGACGAAGGACCGTGGGGGTAGGAGGCGGCCGGCGATGGTTGCGTGGTGTGTGTGCGCGCGTCGCCGCGTTCATGGATGTACAGATGGTTTTACGTTTGCGTATATAGGTTTAGACTTGCGCGCAGGTGGGGGAAGTGGGGGAGACTGGCGTATTCTATGGGCGGGGCCTCTGCCAGCTGGCAGATGTTTCCCGCGCGGCCGCACCATTCCTCTAGCGTAAACCTACGCGACGCGAAAGTAGTCCCTCCTAACGCGCTAAATATTTCTAACAATAGCTCGCTGTGAGGACGGCCAGGCATACCGGTGTTCTGTTATGAGGGATCGAGGGCTCTGCGTGCGACTACCTGACCAAAAGAACGGAAAGTTATCGTAATAACGAAGATGAACTGGTGCGGGATTGGTCCAAAGAGAGTCGTCGTTCAGGGCAGAGCACAGTGTATCGTTCACCCTAACCGCATTCACTGAACCTTTTACGCGAGTGCCTTTCGAAGATGGTTTTCGTGTGTTCATCATCGTGAATCCTTTCTATCTTTCACTTCTATGATTCTTCTCGATCATTCTCTTTCATTCTTTCACCCCTTCTATCATTCTCTTCAACGTATGTCGACGGTCTCTCGGTGCTGCAAATGATACTGTTATCTCGTATTACCGACACACGAGGCCGTTATTACGTACTTTATTCACCATTCGACCGCGTATCCGTTCGCATCCGTAGTTTGCTGGTACAGTGCGCGAGTGCTATTTCTATCGTTAAAGTGTTCCGGATAATAACCTTTAGCATGTGCCACGTGATGGTTCCGCCAGTGCATACGAGTGAAACGATTTCTCGCTTCCTCACGAGACTCCTCGGACGATCGATTTGAAACGTTTCCCATCGTATTTACAACGCGACAACTGCTTCACACGGGTATTATCGTGTGTCGTTCTCCCTATTATTGACCGGTTAAACGTGAAACTTACGTGCGAAGTTTGTAGTGCCGCTCGGACTGTTTCCCCGTTCGTAACCTTTACAATCGTCGAGTCAGTGCGTAAAACGTATTCCGATTATGTCACGATTTCCCGCGTGCTCGTAAGAAAGACGTATAATCCGATTACGAGTGGCGCGTGTCGAAAAGTCAAGGAGGAAAACAAAACAAACGGGACGGTGAAGGAAGGGTGCGTCGTACGGGCGGCGAGAGGCGAAGGAAGAGAAAGAAAAAAAAGGGGGCTCTCGTTGAACCACGAATAGCTACGGCCCTGAAGCCGGCGGCGGAGTGATTCGTGGTACGCTCTGGGGGCCCTCAGCTGTTTCCCGCCAAAGATCGCCATTACAAAACGCGTTCGGGCGTTGTGTGTGCGCCGCGCGGAGTGGCTGTCCCGTGGACGAATCTCGGTGCGTGCCACCGGCTAGGAGGAAAAAAATATTTGTAATTGCGAGTTTCCGGAGAGTCGAGTTAACGCTCCTCTCGTGCCAACGGACGTTTAGGTGTGCGCGTTTGTTTCTTTTCGGTGGAGTGTGAGAAGAAAGCCCGTCGTCTTTTCGCCTGCCGCGACGACGACGGCTGCCGAAGACGTGTGGAATAGCGCGGCGGGATTCTCGGTGCTGCGGCGGACCGAGGAGATATGTCAGTGTTTCCCAGTGACGATAGAATTCTGCTCGAGGAAATTGTCGAGGCTACCGAGGAGCAAGAGACCAATTTGTGCGGGTGAGTGAGACATTTTATTTTTTCTCTTTTATACCAATCCGACTTCCAAGTCGGCACGTTCGACGAACGAGAACGCGTGAATTTTCGCGATCGACGATACAGTGCATGCCCTCGTGATAGTGTTGTCGTTTGAGAAAAGTACGAATTACGCTCGCGTATGCTGGCGAGTCGGTACGTCACCATAGAACGTACACGAACGTCGAGTTTTGACACGCCACGTCATTCGTGTATTTTAAATACGCGGGTGTGCGTCCCGCGTAACATTCTATCCTCGCGGTTCTCTCCGTTCAGCGTGAACCGGCTATTTATACGGATTTATCGGGAAAGGAAGGCGTGCTCGTTCCCCTTATCGAGTCACGTCGATTGCGAGTGTAACCGTCGACTTCCTCCTCCTCGTTCACGTCGTCGTGGTCGTCTTCGTCGCGATGTCACTGCCGTGGCATTGACGATGCTCGGTTAATCGTGACACGGCCGTGGCGAGCGTGTGGACGATGGGACCCGACACAAACGAAATCTAGGAGCTCGTTGGCCAGCTGTCGCGATGCCGGCCGGCCGGCCGGCCGGCAAACATCGGCCTTACCCTCGTCGCCACTCTCGTGATGTAATCCCACGGAATTCCTGCCTATCTTATTTATTTCCTCGCTCGTTCTAAAACGTTGCCCGTGCCGGGATGGTTCCTCGGTCGGTAAGCGATGAGTGAGAATCGTGCGGCTGAGCCGGGGAAGTTGCATTTACGCGTATATTGCCCGCCATGCGTTCACGCCCAAAGAAGCATGGCGCGGGAGACGCACGCTCGTCCAATTGTTTTCGAGGCGTACGCGAAACGTGCGTGATTGTTTTTTCGAGTGCACGGGAATATGAGGTTGCCGGTGACAGGTTGGAAATTAGCATTGACCCGAGAATAGGAGTGGTATTGGTTAGAATTAATTTCTTTTTTCTTTTGGAATATATTATTGTCGCGCAATGATAGGTGGACGATCGCGCGAATTCAACGCGATTATTGAATGCGAGTGTTCGTATTGTTCGGTGAGAGGAACGGGAATAATTTGTACTGAAAATAATATTTTAACACATTGCTGAACGGTGACGAGTAAAGTCGTGATCGGTTTGTACTGTTTCATTTCTGCATCTAAGTACGAAATAATAGCTGGTGACAAGATAAATTCTGAGAAAAATTGCCGGTCAACGATTACCTAAATTGCATCCTATTTTACGATTTCTAAAAATTGAATAAAAATTTATTTTTAACACGCTGAATGCCACCGGTATTTCGCTAGTTTCTTCATTTCTACCGAAGTGAATCTTTTTCTATTAAAATCACATTTTTAGAAAGCAGAAACTGTAAAGACAAAAATGGATATATAGACAGCAGGACGTTACCTTTTTCAGACCAACGCGCAAATATTCACTGAATTAACAAATTCGTAAATATTACAATTTAAAAGTCACATGTAATTTCATTGAATTCGATAGCGCCGGTCACCGGTGACCCCATGGCATTCAACGTGTTAAGTAAAAAAAATTATGATAATTATTTAAAAAACCGCTACTTCTGGCGAGCTTTTCCAAAATTACTATTTAATATGTTATAGCTTATGCTTCGACTCTGACGTAAAACAGTAGGTTTTGGGCAAAATCACCGTAGTAATTGAAATCTCAGTGCAGAATAACAAAACTAATGATATTCTATGATGGCTAACGAATTAAAGGCTCGGACTCCCAATAAGTGGAGCCGATTTCAAATTTCCCGCCACCTCTGACAAATATTTCCTAAATTACTAATTAAAATTTTTTTTACCAACGCGTAAATATTCACTGAATTAACAAATTCGTAAATATTACAATTTAAAAGTCACATGAAATTTCAACGAATTCGACAGCGCCGGTCACCGGTGACCCCCACAGCATTCATCGTTTTAAGTAAAAATTATAATAATTATTTAAAAAAAATATATATCTAAAATGCATCCTGTTTTACAATTTTCGAAAGTTTCACAAAATTACTCCATAAATAAAAAAAAGTTATAATGGTTTTAGTAACGTGCAAGTTAATGTGTTAACCTGTTAACTGCGTATGACGAAATATTTCGTCATCCTCGGACTACTACTACAATTGGCATGACGATATTTTTCGCCATAGAAATTAGCCGTAATATGTTGAACGCATTACGTTTAATACAGTTCTTATCTGTTAAATCTCAGCGTGCTTACATGCCATCGTATTGTTCACGTTTTTGCAATCTGTGACTTGAGCGCTATTCGCGGAAAAACGGCCGCTTCTGGCCGGAAAACGGCTGCTTCAAGAAACATCGCACTGCGAAATAATTATTGAAATTCGTTCAATTATTTTTTTTTACATTTCAAGTTTTTGATTTATATATTAAATATCATAAAATATTTTTTCGAAATAAATAAAATCTATAAGTTAACCCAGTTGCATCCGTGAGCGGAATATTCCGCGGAGGATGATCGTCGTTTATCCACCAGCCGCGGAATATTCCGCCCTGTACAATGTTAAACTGCTGCGCACGGTAATGCACGGTACTGCGGGTATGCCGTATTTAGAGCTATTATGCAAATGGGCTAACGCCGGAGATCCCTGGGTCTGCATGGATCCACTGCACCTAACCCATATTCACCCGTAAGCGGAATATTCCGCGGATGACGATATTCTATTATCACCCAGCCGCGGAATATTCCGCCCTGCACAATGTTAAACTGCTGCGCGCGGAAATGCACGGCACTGTGTGTCTTCTGTCGTATTTAGAGCTGCGATGCAAATGGGTTAATTGTGCAATGAATTCAGCGAGTATTGAATCGGTTGGCCTCTCAATCGTCATTTTGACCGATCGGCAAGGCAGATCGAACGTTCGGCTTTGTAACACGAAACAATTACTTTACATTTGACAGATGAGATTTCGCGAGACGACGAGTCGTAAATTAACAGAGTGAAAATCAATTTCGAATGAATAGAATGAAACGAAGGAGCATATTTGCGAAGGTGGTTAACGTTAGGTTTCGAAGTACGGAGGAAATTTGCGTATCGGAATCATATTGCGGCGGGAATAAATCGCGCCGATCCTTCACGGTGTACTTGGACACGGTAAATGCTCTCTCTCGAGTTGGCCGCTACGAGACGAGATTAATCCTACCTGCGGAATGTTATCGCGAGTTGTCTAAACGGGTTTGGAATGCATGTACGGTACTCGCGTTTGTATCTCGGCACGGTGTATGTACATTCGTTTCCCTCGTAGCACGGTATATAAGTATCACGGCGGGACGATATGATCGGGAAGAAACTCTTTTCGAAGCGCGACTCTCCTTTGTTGGCTGTTGTTTTGCATTTCGGCTTCGGCAGCTGTGTTTTGTTTTGACTAGGAGCTAATGTTTTAGGAGGGCTTTGCATCGTCGAGGTTGATGTATCAATTGATAATATTGGACAAATTAGTAGCTAGTAACTAAGAATCCCTTTCTGTACCTTCTTATCCACCGGAGAACTCTATTGTGATTTCAATTATTGCGGTTAGTTTGCATAAGAAATACTATTTTAGGTGGGTTCTGAATCACTAAGGTTACGGTATATTAATTAATAATTTAGGAAAAATTTCCCATAGGCGGCGGAGGATTTTAACTCGGTTTCACCAATTATTAATCCGAGCCTTTGACTCCTTGGTCACCATAGAACCCTAGTAGTTTTATTTACTGCAATTTCAATTACTATGGCTATTTTTGTCTATGAAATACATTTTTAGGTGGGCTCCAAATGACCCAGGCTATGATACATTAATTAATTGAGGAAAAATTAGTTCTAGAAATGCGAGGATTTGAACTCCGCTTCCATGAATGGTGCTTCCGAGCCTTCACTTCTCAGGCACCGTAGAAAAAGCAGTTAGTTTTATTATTTGTCGTAATTTCAATTACTACGGTCATTCTGCCACGGACCTGCCGCTTTAACTGCATTCCGAACCGCCTACGTATCGACTAGTAACATTTAAATTTCCCAAAAATAAACAATTTGTAAATTAAACTCGGTCCCACTGTCAATGAAATCGAGCCTTCACCTCCTTACCCACCATATTTCCTCTCCTGTCGGCACACTCTTTCCATTTCCACCGCGAGAGGAAGCGAGAAAGACGCAAAGATCGTCAAACAGAACGTTGAGCTCCGAAGGGGCGAGGAGCGCGAGAGGATTCTTTCTGCGCGCTCTTCTAAGAATCGTTCCAGCCTTTTGTTTACATTCGTAGTACGACTACAAGCTGGTGTCGCGTACGGTGGTGCAGTTTTTCGATTCTCCCTCCGTATACACACGAGGCTCTCTCACCACGTTCGCAACATTCTACACGGACGTGGGTCGCACACAGTCTCAAAGGCGTGGCAAAAAGCTGGAGGATGAGGAAAGCAAGTTCCTTTGTATATACGCCCGAGTGACCGACAGAGCGCAGGGCATACTGTGTGCGTTACGTAAAGCCACGTTTGTTGCACAATAATCGGTTTCTATAAATAACTCGAAGCATGCCGCGCTTCGGCTCGGCTCCTTGTTTACATACGCTCATCAACGACGTGTCGCGTACTGCTTTTCTCCTTATCGTCGCGCCGTGTTCTTTAATCCTGACAATTATGCAGGATTAACACAGCGAGTGCCTTAACCCTCGAGTGGCCGCGCGTGCGCAGAAGGAGCCGTGAGGTGGCGGAGGAGGGGGGGGGGGGGGGGGAGGATCGCGCAGACCCCCACCTTTGTAATTGCTACTCTGCCGTGTCAGATGTGTTCGCTGTGTTGTCCACTTTTTTTCGCTGTTTACCGAGTTATAGCGACTTTTTTTGTCTCTCTGTTTCTCTCTCTCTCTCTTCGTTCTACGATGGTATAGCTCTGGCGTTCATTGGAATGAAATGTTTACATTGGTTTCGCGTAGGGTGTATTACGTAATGGGGGATGTATGTATAGGTTGTTTTGTCTCGAATGCATAGTGTTTGTTTGCTGCTTTTTTTTTTGAATGGGGCGTTCTTTAACCCTTAACGAACGAGCGCATTTCTCTCGAACAATGATCGACGGAATTTTAAAACATTGATTGCTTTATTGCTAGAGCGAGGAAGGTGCATAATTAATATCGCTTTTATTGGATTTTATGGAAACTTTCAGTAATAATAGGTAGCATATGAGGACATGTGTTCATACGGAAAGATACTGAAGTGAAAATTACAGAAAAGTAATAGGGGTTGAAATAAACGAATAGATGTATCTATGCAATGTATAGATTTGTATACATTCGTAAATTTATTTTTTTATAGATTTACAATGTATTTATACAAATTAGAAATTGTAAGTAAACAGATAAGCAATTATATATTTTTTCGACGACTAAGCGTGACGTCAAGGAACAATTGCCGATCGCCCTTAGTTTCAGCGTGCGCAACGACCGCCGAACGTAACAGATTTCTTAACACTTTGCCGGCCGCTGTCACGTACGCGTGACTTCTTTTCGCCAGCGATGATGCTTTATTCCGATCACTCCGATATTCGCATAGGTAAACATATTGATGCAAAGGAACAATTGATAAGTAGGGAACAATGGCTTCCACAGTTTTCTCCTCCCAATTTACCAGATTGTTTTTTGTACAAACGACTGCGTAAATATCACCGTCGGCGAGGAGTAGAACCTGCGTGAAATTCGCCGCCGGCAGTGTATAGTGAGGGACCAAAAACAACTATACTCACTATACGCTGATGCGATAAATGAGCGGCCGGCAAAGTGTTAAAGTATCACGCCATGCCGACTGTGTGGCGGCATTCGATTTTTCTGGAATATTTATAATGTCGCGAATATGGCGGCATTCGTTGGCTAAGGGTTACATTTTTAGATGGGAAAGGGCAATTTTGAAGATTTTTTGAAATATGTAAACGTATGTTGCTCTTTTTGGTTGTGCAGTAGAAGGGTATGTTTTAGGGTTTTTGATGGATGTAACGTAGCTCGCTTGAAATAAATATCATGTATTTTCTGATGTTTCCGATGGCTGTTGTAAATATTGATATGCATGAGACGTAGATGTTTGATTGCAAACGCATATCTGTATTTTAAATTTACGCTGGTCGTTTACGGTGAATTGCGAGAAATATTGGAAATTCGTTTTGCTGGGGAACCAAAGAGGAATATTTGTTAAATGAAGCCAAATAAAGATACAGGCTAACTCGTAGGAGCAGCTTGCAAATGCAATAAGTAAATAAACTTTAAAGATCCGCGATTTTGAAATCAGAAAAGAATTTTGTCATATCTTTCTTCTCTGCTTGTATTTCTTGTTTTTTTTCATCCACAATCCGAATTTTCAATATATGTGAAATCTCAGTTATAAATCAATAATTAAAATTGCACGGGGGAATAACACTGTGTTGGATTTGAAGCGAAGGGCCCGAGTTCAAATTTCCCGCTACCTCTGGCAAGCTTTTGCAATGTTACTATTTAATATGTTATATCTTCGATGGTTCAACATTATCGTAAAGTAGTTGATTTTGGGCGAAATCACCGTAGTAATTGGTAGATAACGATGTGAAGGCTCGGACACCCAATAAGTGGAGCCGATTTCAAATTTCCCGCCACCTCTGACGTGTGACGAATGTTCCCCAAATTATTAATTCAAATTTCATAGCCTCAGTGGTTCGGTACTTACCTAAAATAGCTGAGTCTAGGCGAAATTACCATGGTAGTTGCAATCTCGATGTAGAACAACAAAATTGATTAGTTTTGGTATTCTTCAGGAGCTTGGACTCGCAATCAGTAGGCTAAAGTTCAAATTTCCCGCCACCTATGGCAAATTTTTCCCAAATTCTTCATTAACCTTTTGCCATCCTATGACCAGCTATACTCGACATATCTTTTCATTTCAACTTTAAATATCAACTTTCCAATTTCATAATGATATTGTAATATCACCTAAATACTCCTCGGTACCTATAGTTGATGGTATAATTTATAAAATAATAATAACCAACGACAGAAAATATTATGAAATTAATTTCATTCGGCTCAATACAAAATTGATAAAATAATTCGCGCCCCAATGGGTTAAAATTTCATAGCCTCACTGGTTTGAAGTCCATCTAAAACAGTAGGTTCTAGGTGAAATCACCGTAACAACCGAAGTCGATAGAATAGAAAGAGAAGGAAAAATTTTCTTAGACCTGAGGGCGGGAGAATTCAAAGTCAATTTCAAATAACAAGTTCCAATATAAAGACACTTCGACGATCCATTTTCTGTTGCTTGTAACATCCGTGTGACTCGTTATCGCATCAAATGGAATTTACGCGAGTTACTATAAATATAGAAAGAAAAGGAAAAATCTTCGTAGCGCTGACGGCGGGAGAATTCAAAGTCAAATTTAAATATCAAGTTCCAATACAAATCCACTATCGAAAACACTTTCTGTTGCTCGTAACATTCGTGTGACTGGATATCGCATCAAATGGAATTTATGCGATTACTATAAATATAGAGAGAAAAGGAAAAATCTTCGTAGACCCGATGGCGGGAGAATTCAAAGTCAAATTTGAATAACAAGTTCCAATAGGAAGACACTTTGACGATCCATTTTCTGCTGCTTTTAACATCCGTGTGACTCGTTATCGCATCAAATGGAACTTATGCGAGTTACTATAAATAATTGGTAGCATTGGTTTCCTCGTATGGTGTAAAAAACATTAAACAGCGTACGCCATAGCAGCGGTAGCTACGATCTGGAAGCCATACCGTTCCTTTAAACTGTTCTTGGATAACTCGGCTTATCTGTATTAGAGGTATCGAGCGTAAATCAATCCGACAATGCACGCTGCATACCTTCAATCGCTATTCATACTGTATTTAATAACTAATTACGAGAGAGTTCAAGGTGAACGAAATACCTGAAACTTTGTTACAATATGTAAATATTATGACATTACAATGTCACATTTATGTATTTTTATAGTATTATTGCGCTGGGGAGATTCTCCACACGACATTTTTATATAAGAATGGGTCCTTTATTATAAAATTACAACGATTCGCAGATAAACATTGCTGCACAACAATCTTGCTGCATGCATCCGTAAGCGGAATATTCCGCGGATGACGATCGTCGTTTATCCACCAGCCGCGGAATAGTCCGCCCTGTACAGTGTTAAACTACAGCGCGCGGAAATGCACGGTACTACTGGTCTTCCGCCGTATTTAGAGCAATGATGCAAGTGCCACGTTCATCTTATAAAACAGAAATTTCGGAATTTTATCATCTTTTCCACCTTTTGATTTCAAGTATTTATTTGATATATTTAAATACGATAGATTTAACGTTGGCAGTTCTAGCGTTGACGTTGCAGAATGTGAATATTTATCTTTAAAAAAAACAACCATTAGCTTCCGTATAACATAAACCATTTAAAGTAACAGTTAAAAACAAAATTAACCTACAAATTCTCGGGATTATTAATTACCAGTGGATTCAAGCAGGTAACTTTTAATTGCTGATACAGAATGCACATTACCTTGCAGAGTAGCTTCAAAAAATAGATAGGACCTTAGAAAAATCGATCAACGTCGAAAATACCCCTTGTCACGTGACAGAAAAGGTGCAACCGCATCCTTTGATGCGTCGAAGAGCGCACGAAAAAAGTATCTGGGTTAACGGGGAATAAAATATTACAATATAAAATCCCGTAATCGTTGCGCGCGTGCAGGCGAGCACGAGCGAATAAAAGTAGCTTAACGGTCATTAGAACGACGAAAGTAATATCACACTTTCCTCGTTGATGCTTCGAGTGGTTCGTCATAGCACTCGAAAGAGAATTCGATTATCTCAGCGAACGATAACGCGCGCTTCTGCGCCGACGAATTTCAACTCGTTGACTTGTATCTACAGTTTCTGCGGTGCCCGGAAAAGATTCTAAATAACGGCTGAACTCGTTGAAAATGTATATAACGATATGCGACAAATTTAATTCCAATGCCGAGCGGCAGTCCTCTCTTAACACATTACCGACCGCTATTGTTTGAGCAGTCTCCACTTTAAAGGATTTGTTTCGGCTTAGATTGCCTAAAAAAAATTACAATCTCTTTGAAAATGACAAATGCTTCTCATCGACTCCTTAACACAGTTCCACTACAGTAATAAATAACAAATTAGTGATTGCAAAGACAAAAAGCCTATTAATAGGCTACCGGTCGGTAAAGTGTTAAAAATAATCGTATGGACACTTTACGGGTACCTTTTCTTACCGTAGCAGATTTTTTCGGCCGATTACGAAATAACGATGATATCTTTCTGAAAGAATTGCAGGAGGCTGTCAACTTAACCATTTTCATCGATAAGAGGAATATTCTGCAGATGACGATAGTCCTATGTCACCAACCGCGGAATATTCCGCCCTGTACAATGTCAATACGTTGACCGCTACGTCAGTTCCTGGGGACTGACAGAGGACTTTTTGTTTTTCCGGCATTGGTGCATGGGACCGATATGCACCATTATCAAAGTTATAAAATAAATGTTGCAAAGTAGCTAAAAAATTGACTAAACAGATCGTTACCTTTTGTAATCCGTGTAAATCTAAATCATATCTTTGCCTTGCATTTTTTAATGAACTTTATTAAAATTGCAACATTTATTTTATAACCTTGATAATGGTGCATACCGGCATCCGTGCAACAATGTTGTCAAAACAAAAAGCTTGCTGTCAGTCCCACGGATCAACGCCGTCTAAACGAAAAGTCCACTGTCAGCGCCCAGGGCCTGCGTCGCGCACAACGAGTTAACACTAGAACTACCGGCGTTAAATCTATTATATTTAAATATATTCTACAGTCCCTGGTCATCGAATTAGGACCACGTAAAAAAATTTCACTTCTATGGTTATAATGTTATATCATATATGGAAAATTGTCTTTGGTCATTCAAATTATTACTAATTACGTTGATAACAAAGTATACATACCTATAGATTTGTTACTGTTGTGATAATAATAGAATTGTGTGGACAATTCTCCCGACTTGAATGACATAGAAAATGCTTGGAGCCTACTCAAAAGACTTGTTTACAACTCTCCAAGCACCACATTGTCTGAGTTAAAAACAAAAATTACAGATATTTGGGAAAATAACGAAGATATAAAGCATATGATAAAGCAATGTATACAAAGCATGTCGGAAAGGATACACGCTGTCATCAAGGCAAAGGGTGGAAATACGAGATATTAACATGCGTTCATAGTGTTATGTACAGTAGTAGTGTATTGTGTTATTAGTTAATAAACTATATCATTACAATTTGAACAGGCCTTTTAATTTTACAGAAAGCATGAAAAATGCTGAACATTCGGAGTGGTCCTAGTTCGATGACCCAGGGACTGTACTCCCGGAACTTTTTAATTCGATGGATTTTGGAATTTTTAATTCTTTGGTTCTATCTTTGGCTACAAGTGCATGGCTCGATATTGTAGGGTCAAAGGTTAACCACCATAGTCCCCAAAAGGTTCAATCTGATCGGTAGGCAACTTCGCAGCGCCGTACACTACATTCCGCGATACGAATCTCCCGCGCAAGGTGGAGATGAGTGTCCCGATGCACGAAATAACATCCGATACGCCTTTATCTGTTGCTCTGCCGTTAATCGTCCTATCAGCTGATTAAACGCAACGTCATTATGTAACGCGCATGATTTATACATCACCGATCGCGATAACTTCACTGTCTTCGCTTATCGTCGTTACACGCGAGCATGCTTCTTACGAGGTACTCGCTGAGCACATGAATTTTCGTGAGAAATTTCTCGAGATTGTAGAATACGTTTGTTTTGTAATTCGAAGGCCGGTAGTTGATCTTTGTAGGCTTTGTTTGGATTTGTACTTTTCACCTATTTTTATCACGAAGCAGAATAAGCAGGGCGAAATAAAAATACTTCTGTCGAGAACTTTGTATTTTTTAACGAATTTGTAACTTCGTGCTTTATTGTAATTGATTAATGTTGTTAGAGAATAAGCTTCAATGACATTGCTTCGTTGTGAAAATAGCTGCTATGGGAATAAGGGATAGGGAATACAGTGTGAGCTGTAATGCAAATGGTGAACTGAAGCTATGGTTGTTGAGAGGTGGAAACGAATTCGAATCGTCCACCGTCACCTCTGGGAAACTTTTTCTAAATTATTAATTAATATTTCATAGTCTCAGTGGTTCGGACCCCACGTAAAAAATTAGGTTCAGACAAAATCACAATCTTAACTGAAATCGCAACGCAGAACAATAAAACTAATGATGGCTATGGTAAGGAGTCAGACTCTCAGTCACAGGGCCCAAGTTCAAATTACCCGCCACCTTTGGCAAACTTTTTTTAAATTATTAATTAATATATCATTGTCTCAGTGGTTCGAAGCTAACCTAAAACAGTTGGAGGTCCAGGGAAAAATTGCCGTAGTAGATGAAATCCCAATACAGATATTTTTTTTATTTACCTGTTTTATTAAGGACTCAGACTTCCTTAACATTATTCGACGAATTCTATAAACAGCCAAATATTATACTAGGAATATTAATTTGAATATTAAAACACATTTGAATATTAATTTGAGACTGAATTCCATTGTTTTAACCCCTTGCCGTACAATAACGAGTGGCACACGTAACGGGATGAATGGAATTGCAATTTTGAAGTTTTCCAAAATCTATTAAGTCAAACATATCCTGGGTGATCAAATTATTTCTATGTTATTAATATTGCGCTAACTGTAATAATAAATATATTCATATATAAAAATAAATCAAGTAATACAGAAAGTAAATACATTACCTCAAACTGAATTTTCAAATTATAATATAGTATGAGAACTTACATAGAATCTTTAAAATTATAATCTTATACTAGAAAATTGTAATTATTCGAGGAAAATTTTTATGATAAGAAACCATGACTGTTTGCGTTAAGTTGTACGCTATATCAGGCAACAGAGATAGATCGTTATTTCAGCAATTCATTCTGAGTTATTGCGCATCCAGTCACAAAAGAAATCGTACGCCGAGGGGTTAATTAGACCGAAGAGCCAGAGATTTTACACGAAAGAGCCATGATTTGCCGATCCCTCGTCTAATATCACTACACATCCAACGCCACAGAATTTTTCCAAATTAATTTCGCCTAACTGACAAAAAATTAAAAAAATACCGGCGTACGTGTACTCGCACGATCAACGATCGCCGTCGCGAAAACGCCGAATAAAGCATGTCCATCGGACGCGTAACGGTAGCCCCGTTTCAACCGTCCGTCGGTTGTGTTTTTTTTTCTCTTTTTTCTCTCGAAGGCGTACAACGCGCGGATAAAATTACCGACACTCGATCCTCTATCGATTTTCCTTCAGTATTTACGTCGTGTCTCTTTGTCGGCATGCGTGCACGGAACGTCGAGTAATTATTATCGTCGCATCGTTTATCAAGCGCTTACAGGATAAAACTCGCGCTTGGTCGAGATGGTACTTCGTTCGTTCGCTCGATCGTTTGTGCACGATTTAATAAATCGGTCGAGAGCCAATCCTGACCACGGTCAACGGGAACGTGTTGTATCGTGATTACTTCGTTTCTTTGTAAACGTCTTTTACGGTAGAAGGTTGGAAAAATGTGATATATTTTTGGTGAATTCGTTGGAAATATTTTTAAAATTATGCGTTGAATGACGATGACATTTTTCTTGTTTTGATGCGCGTATCGAAGCGAGGCATTTTACTGTTAACACGTTGAGTGCCACGCCGATTCTGAAGGAAGTCTCCGCCAGGCCACGCGCGCCGCTTAGATGCGCTATGTTGCACGCTGTCAGCCACCGGTGACTGACGCGGCCTAAACGGAAAGTCCAGTGTCAGCCACCGATGGCTGACGCGGCACTCAACGTGTTAACGCGCTGGTTTGCAACGAGTGGCACTGGCGGTGCAATGAAATGAAATTAACAAACTTAAAATTTGTAAGACAGTGGGACTTAACTCTTTCAGTGCCGAACGGCGATGTATCGTCGCGTGTCGGATGACGTCTTACTACAGTAAAACCTCAATAAAGCCTTCAGAAGTATCCCTTGATAAATGCGTCATGACTATCCCCTCCACATAGGGGAATCCTCTTGGTGAACCCCGACGCTCGACGAGGGAGCAGTGTAACATAATACCACCCGAATGTATCGGTGAGGCAACACTAATTGGAGGGTCGGTTGTTTTCATTTTTTTAAAACCTTTGCGAACGTGTTTGTGAAATTTTTCTGATTAAAATGATACCAAACACGATATACAGTAAATCCTCGATAAAGGCATCAGAAGTTTCCCTCGATAAATGCGTCATGACTATCCCCTCCACATAGGGGAATCCTCTTGGCGAACCCCGACGCTCGACGAGGGAGCAGTGTAACATGATACCACACGAATATATCGGTGAGGCAATACTAATTGGAGGGTCGACCGTTTTCATTTTAGATTTTTTAAACCTTTGCTAATGTATTTGTGAGATTTTTCTGATTAAAATGATACCAAACACGATATAGTTTGAATTATGTTTACTTAATGTTTAATAAATTTACTTAGTATTTACATAATTCAAACTATATGGTGTTTGGTATCATTTTAATCAGAAGAATCTCATAAATACATTGGGAAAAGTTACGTTTCGAAAAATTAATAAATAAACAAGTTTATTGTTGCATTAGCAATGCCTCGCCGATACTTTCGGGCAGCTCACTTTGTTTGCTTGCTCTCTCCGTCTCTTCTACTGTCTGTCTTTTTCTAAGTTCACGCTCGGCTCGAGCCCTAATGTAAACACAGATTCGACAACAGTACTAGATAAGAGCACTGTTTTGCCCCCGAAATCTGTGCGTTTATCGAGGTTTTATTGTGTCGTCGCGTATCGAATAGTGTCTTACTATTCGCATTGCCAGAAAACTATCTCGAAATAAATTTATGAAAAATTATAAATGGTCAAATTTCATTGCAAAAGAATTAAAAAAATTGTTTTCGGTTTTAACACGAATCACTTATCTTTACACGAATCAGTTATTCTGTAGTAGATCCGTCTGAGGCTTGCCGCGCACGATGGAGTTATCCTTTAGTTCTAAGGTCCAATATTAGTTATTTTGTTAATAATGATAGAAAATGTGATATTTATACATCATACTACGCGATCTACATAAAACCGTGATCAAACGATGATTATTCATACGTGCAAATATTGTTTGTAGAAGAGAAACTCGTTTTTCTACGTTCTTCATTATGTTTTATATTGATGTTATTCGTATGATTTCCAAGAAATATTGAAATACCATTGGCATTACTTTATCTTTCTTTATTTCGTGATATGCTGCCTTTGAAGTTTGTACATATCAAAAAATTCGTCAAATTCGCCCGGTAATCTGATTGGAGTTTATTGGCTCATGTATACACGGTTAGGGTTGAAAAAATTCAATATGATTACCTGAATACTATTTTACAATTTCTATACATTGCCACTCTGACTTTCAGAAAAGGTTGTTTCTCATCCGCAAGTAAATGATTATTTTTCAATAGTCAAAAAAGTCTCCGTCGGCAAAGTGTTAATACTTCAGACAAGTTTCAGATAACCCGCGATGAGACGCATGTTACCGTTGTTGATCAGGACAGGAATAACAATGCATTTTACTAGTCTTTGTACGTTTTTCAAAAGGTAAAATGTAGCTTTAAAAAAATGTTAAACTATCTATCAGAAATTATATATTAAATAATAGGTAGATAATAGAAGTGCCAGATTTAAATGAAAAGAGGACCTAGGCTATTCCACTTATGAGGCCCTTTCACCTCTCATTTTTAAATTTGTAAATTACATGAGAGATAATAAAATACATCATTACTGTGATATACACTCAAACCTGTTTTTATGCGGTGGATAGGGACCGCATAAAAAAAATCGCACAAAACTTCACGAGTAGCTAGAAGAGATAGTTTTCGCAACACAATTAAAAAGTATTTTTTTTTTGTGCGGTGGATAGAGACCGCATAAAAAAAGTCTCACGTAGAGATTAAAAGCTTGTGACTTGGACCTAGGCAAAGCGTTGGGATGTGGGAAGACATATGTGACCGTTGTTGGTTGCCGTTGCCGTGTTTCGATTTTAATCGCATTGATTTTTGCATCCCTCTCCGCCGTTCTTTTCCATTGTTGTCATTACGCCTCGGTACAATGGCGGCCAGGCCGCAGAGAGAATCACGACCGCGTCGACGATGTGACGCCGTTGCGCTGCAAAATCTTGGCACTTGGTCGGCCTCGTCTAGGAATGGACTTAACACTTTGCCGGAACTGTATAATATTTTACAATCTCGTTAACCGGCGTGCTTACGGCCAAGGGTTAAGTCAGTTGGAATACCACCTGCTCCTTTCCCGGTGGCACTGCGATTGACCCTCCGCCGCGTCGAGCGCTGCTTCTTCTCAACATACTTCCGAATTATATTTCAAATGATTACAAACAAAATGATAAATAAAATCTTATTATTTTGTAGACAGGGTGTCTCTTAACACTAAACGTACCAAGTGGTGTCAAATGACTCCTATCAAAATTTACTTTAACCGTTTGAGTCCCAAGCAGCGCGATCGCGCTGTTGAGATTTTATGTCGAGAAAACCCAGCACATTTCGAGCATTGTGGACAACTGACGGTGCGATACCGATTGCCGAAGTCGCGCGCTCAGATTTACTGACGCAAGTACATCACACAGCTCCTTTGAATGTAAATAGTACATTTTACAATAGGTAGAATAATACTATAATAATGCAATAATACATTACAAAATGAAAATTTTTATTTCATTGTTATCTTCTCAATCATTTTTAGCGAACAAAACTTGAAATATTTATAAATTTTACAGTATGCATATGTAATAATACATATGTATTTTATAAAATAACGAATTACAAATTAACAGCATTTTTGTGTTATGAACGAACAATTTAAATGGAGAGTAACACTTATAATTTGTAACGTCGGTGTTTATCAAAACATATTGGATGAATTCCTTTTTTACATCGCACGCAAATTAAATGTGATCTTTTTATTGTATTTTTGGTGCTGCAGACTACGCATTGTAGATATAAAATAAACAAAGCGCTATCGCGCCGCTTGGCATTTCTCGACATAAAATAAAACAAGCGCTATCGCGCTGCTTGGGTCTTTTCGTACTCATTTAGAGAAAGCGCGGTTGCGCTGTTTGGGATTCTTCGATAGTGTTTTTTTAATACCCCCTGGGACTCAAACGGTTAAATTCATTGTTATTTCTTTCGCTCATCTGATTTTCTGTAAATTCTTATATACACCCAATTCTGTTTTTACACGGTTTTGATTTAACACGGTCTAGAAACAAAAATTGATTCCGTTTTTACACGAATTCATTCGATTTAGCACGATTAAAAAATCTAAAATATCCTTCAAATAAATTTTTTAATAAGTTTATTTTAACTATTTTTTACAGGGCTAAAGGATGTGGAACTAATCCCCCTTTTTTCTATGTATGTACTTCATGTCTTTTTTTACACGGTTTTGTCTGGAACGTATGTGTAAAAACAGAATTAGGTGTATTTTAGTTATAAAAATACAAATATATGTTTGATTATTTTATAAGAAGTCAGAAGTTATGTTGCGAATAATTTGAAGGGCAACGTTGTTCTCGATGAGAAATAATGTTGTTAAATACAATCCTAGGCATTAGAATTTTTTCCGAGGCTACAGCGTGTCGACTTAATAACTCAACTAATGATTTTGAGGTCAAATCTCCATCACCTCGAGCAGATTTTTCTCATGTGAGCCGTTCAGTGCAAAAATCGATTAACTCCATAAAACCTAAAGCGGAGAAACGTGATGAAATAGTAAACTCTTCTTTTCAAAATTCCCTTCAAAATATAAATACAAATAAGTATTGTAGAATTTATAATCGCATTTAGGTTTCCTCTAACGAAGTATAAAATGAATAAGGTGGAATAGCCTTGGAATTAATTAGATGGACTTCTCAATTCAATTATTTATTATTCGATGGCCAAAAAACTTCATTATTTAATGGTGTTAATTTTCATTATTACGAAAATTTATTCCAAACATAAAAAGTTAGGATTCAATCAAGTGCTTTGAGACTTAAATTTAAAAAATTCAAAAAGTAGAGTTATTCGCTTTGTGCACTGAACGGTTCATAATACACAAAATATGGCGTCAAATATTCGTAAGCCACCTGAGCTGCACCTTCTAGGCGAAACGACCGTTGCAATTGCAGCCAAGAAGCACAAAAGAATTAAAATAAAACTAACAGCCCATATATCACCCTCATGAGCAATTGTTCTCCATCGACAATTAAAAAAAACTCCGCCACAGACCGCTAGATACCTCGGTGTCCATTCGCAAACTGTCGACATCGCCCCCGCTTTGAATAAATCAAGAGACGAAGGATTAATTAACTCAAAGAACGGTCGATTTATCGCCACGGCAACCCTTAAACGGTTGGAATTCTTCGCGGAGTGGCAGAGTTTATCGCAGGCACGATTAAGAGAACGTTACGACGGTGATGTTCGGCGATGACGGTAAACGAGCGCTATATTTTTAGAGCATCGCGTAATTTCGCGAGGGTTCCACTTGGATATTTAATCCCACGATTCTTCTTAATGCCATCCGACTTTTTATCCGGTCGACGGCGCAGGGGGGAAAGGATGCTTGCGGATTTTTTTCATTTTGGGTATCGCGTGTGAAAAATATCAATGTCGAGAAGACGATTTGCAGCTTGTAATTCGAAATTCATTTATTCATTTAAAAAGGATATGTAGATTTATTTGTCACTATTTTGGAAATATTAATTAACGTTTGTGCGCCCCTGTAGAATATTTGACAAGGGTGTGGTTACTTCTGCGCGGAAATTATGAGAATTTGAGACTCCATCTCTCTTGTTGCAGCCGTTGTATTGTATAATGATCCAACAGAGGAATAACGATGCATTTTATTAGCCTTTGTACGTTTTTTAAAAGGTAAAATATAGCTTTAATAAAACGCTAACCCTTTGCGGACGGAGGCATTTTTTAATATTGAGAGGTAACCATTTATTTTGCGATCCAAAATCACTTTTTTGTCAGCTAGTTAGACCGTTAATGTATAGACATTATAAATTACTATTTGTTTATCATATTTCAACGGTTGTATTTCAATTTGTCAACTCTTACTGTGTATACAAGCAGCGATAAACTATAATTAAAAGTTTTCTCAGACCACATATATGCGTCGCTAGTCCTCAAAGGGTTTAACTATCCATCAGAAATTATATATTAAATAATAGATAGATAATAGATTAAAGGCTTGTGACTTGGACCTAGGCAAAATCTTAGGATGCGAGAGGACTTTTTTTATAAATTATCATTTAACCAATTACGGCCTAGGTGGTTCTAAACCCACCTAAAACGGTAGGTCCCAGGCTATAGCAGTTAAAACCGCTGAAATGCAAGGAAAAAAAATTCTGTCGCTTCCAGTTAGCAGATTCCAATTCGAATCTCGTCACCTCGATGACAAATTTTCCTAAATCACCACAGAATATATCATAGTTTTTTTTTAAATTACCCAAATTGATAGAAGAGTCATAAACTGCATAAATATTCCTCTTCTATCTTGTAAAATCTAAATTACCGAACTGATCCTGATTTTCACCTATTGACTTCGAATCTCGTCACCCCGATGACAAATTTTCCTATATCACCACAGAATATATCATAGTTTTTTTTTAAATTACCCAAATTGATAGAAGAGTCATAAACTGCATAAATATTCCTCTTCTATCTTGTAAAATCTAAATTACCGAACTGATCCTGATTTTCACCTATTGACTTCGAATCTCGTCACCCCGATGACAAATTTTCCTATATCACCACAGAATATATCATAGTTTTTTTTTAAATTACCCAAATTGATAGAAGAGTCATAAACTGCATAAATATTCCCCTTCTATCTTGTAAAATCTAAATTACCGAACTGCTCATGATTTTCACCTATTGGCTTCTCTTTTCCCAAAGTACTTATTCAGTATATTTAACACTAGAACTACCGGCGGTAAATCTGTTATATTTAAATATATTAAATAAGTACTTTGAAAGAAGGGGAATTCAGAGGTGGAAAAGATGATCGATTCGGTTATTTATTTTTTATGAGATGGACGTAGAATATCTATTCTATGACTCTCCTATAATCTTGGAGAATTGTTGGAAAAAATTGTGTCCCAGTCATTTTGACTGGTTTGGTAGTTCTAGTGTTAAATATAAAAAGTAGGCGAAATAAAAGCTATATTGAAAGATAAAAGATACAACAGCGGCTGCTCTAGCGTTAAATCACTCAAAATTGAACAACAACAAAACTCCCCATCTTGCGTAAAATTACCATCTCATTGAAAACTAAAATACAAAAGCAACAATCAATTAATATCTATGTACAACCTCCACGTAGCATACAGCAACAAAACCGACTACCGTGTTCAATGCACAGCATAATTTCACGTAGTTTCGACACAGCTGTTTAATCCCATGATTCTTAATGCCATGGGATTTTTTATTCGGGCGACGGCGCAGGCATGAGGTAGTTGCAGGGTAAGCAGAGCAGCGGCAGCAACAACAGTCAGAAGGAGAGAAAGCAAGAGAGCAGGCAGCTGAAGTGCGCGAAGACGGTCTCCTTAGTCTCGAAACGCCCTTCGGTTCTTCTGGAGCCTGCTAGCAGACAACAATGGTTCCTCTGTTGACCTCTTACGCTCCACATACCCGCTCCGCACCGCAAACTCGCGTTACACACGCGCGCGCGTCGTTCTGTGTTGGTATTGCTCACGGATAGAGCTGAAGGGACCGTCCTCAGGCAGGAATAATGCCCGTGTCTCTCACGGCCCCCGTTTTCTCTGTCTCTTCTGTCTGTGCCGTCTCTTCTTCTTTCTGTGCCGTCTCTTCGTCTGACTGTGCCGTTTCTTCGTCTGTCTGTGCCGTCTCTTCTTCTTTCTGTGCCGTCTCTTCTTCTTTCTGTGCCGTCTCTTCTGTCTGTCGTGTGTCTTCTTCTCTTGTGCCCTTACATTTCTTCGTTCAGTGGGTTAGCTTCTTTTTTCTCGCTTTTGTGCTGACATGATTCTCTGTTGTTTCTGTCTTTCTTTTTTATGTATAATTGTTTGATCTTGTTTTTCTAATTATTTTGGTACTGCTCGTGGATAAAGTCGGAGGGACCGACATCGGATGGAATAATGCCTATGTCTCTTCTTCTGTCTGCCCTGTATCTTTTTCTCTTGTGCTTTTTCTTTTCTTCAGTGGGTTAGCTTCTTAGGCAACTTGACCGTAGTAATTCAAAATTGCAATAAATAACAACACTGACATGGCTCCATGGTGACCAAAGTGTTAAAGGCTCTGACTCATAGTGAGTGGGATCGAATTTGAATTTCCCGCCACCTCTGGGAAATTTTTGCTATATTATTAATTAATATATTAACGTCGGTGGTTCATCAGCCACCTAGGGCATTAAGTCCCGGCAAAATTACCGTAGTAGTCGAAATATCAATACAGAATAACAAAACTGACATTGTTCTATGGTGGTGCTAAGAGGTTAAAGGCTCCGATTTATAATCAGTAGGATCGAGTTTGAATTTCCCGCCGCCTCTAGGAAATTTTTGCTCTATTATTAATTAATATATCAGTCTCTGTGGATTATCAGCCACCTAGGGCATTAAGTCCCGGCAAAATTACCGTAGTAGTCGAAATATCAATACAGAATAACAACCGATATGGCTCTATGGTGACCAAGGGATTAATGGCGCCGAGTCATAATGAGTGGGACCGAGTTCAAATTTCCCGCCACTTCTAGGAAATTTTTGCTATATTATTAATTGATACATCAGAGCCTCGATAGTTTGGCACCCAGCTAAAACAGTAGGTTCTAAGCGATATAACCATAACAGTCGAAGCCGAAAAAGTAGAAAAAAATATCTTGCTGAAAATATTTCTTCATTCGTATCAAAGACTCCAAACGGAGGTACACGGTGCCCCTTCTCCCGTTCCACCCCACGCCATTCGGCGCCGGTTCCTCTGCTTGCCTCGGGCCAATTGGTTCGGTTGGTGAGCGATGGATATCGAGTTACATTCTAAACGTACAAAACGGGTCGGACCGATTTAAGGGAAGTATCGGTCATTTTTTTTCCTCTACAACGTAAACGTAGATCGTTTGATGTGTTATGTATCCTCGATCTGGTAGTCTTTTCTTTCATTCTTTTTTACCTATGTTAGCGGTGTGAATACAAGCAAGACTGTAACTGAGCCGGGAACTTTTTTTCCTTTTCTTGTACTTTTTTAGGCTTCAATTTCTATCGTTTCGGCAGTTCCAAAGCTAGATACAATTGTAGCTCTTAGGTAAAAACACCGCAGGAGTTAAAATCTCAATACAGAATAACAAAACTATTGGTGGTTGACGATTACTTTTGTCTCTGCCCCGGAATAATATAGAACTAAATTGTTAAAATCAAAATTGCGATACTGCGGCGACATCTCCAAACTATTTTGTATTTTTATACTCGTTTCTTTCAGTTTAATGACAAAGTAAGATTTTCAATCTTCCACGGAGACGCGTTCGCGCCATTGTAAATGGTTATGGCGTAGTTGCTAGCTCAGATTATTAATGACCTGAAGTAGTTGTTAGCCCATATTAAAGATGACTCGAAATAGTTCGTAGCTCATAGTAAAAATGACTGGAAGTAGCTGGTATCCCATAGTGAAAATGACTTGGAGTAGCTGTTAGCTCATAGTAAAAATGACTCGAAGTAGTTGTTAGCTCAGATTAAAAATGACTCGGAATAGCTCGCAGCTTATAGTAAAAATGACTCGAAGTAGTTGTTAGCTCAAATTAAAAAAGACTCGAAATAGCTTGTACCTCATAGTAAAAATGACTCGAAGTAGTTGTTAGCTCAGATTAAAAATGACTCGAAATAGCTCGTAGCTCAGAGTAAAAATGACTCAAAGTAGCTGGTGTCCCATAGTGAAAATGACTTGGAGTAGCTGTTAGCTCATAGTAAAAATGACTCGAAGTAGATGGTAGCTCATAGTAAAAATGATTCGAAGTATAGGGTAGCTCATAGTAAAAATGAATCGAAGTAGAGGGTAGCTCATAGTAAAAATGGCTTGGAGTAGGTGGTGGCTCAAATTAAAAATGATTTGCAGTAGCTGATAGCTCATACTACAAATGACTCAGAGTAGCTGGCAGCTCATACTAGAAATGACTTGGAATATCTACTAGCTCATAGTAAAAATGATTCGAAATAGCTCGCAACTCGTTGTAAAAACGACTCGAAGTAGCTGGTAGCTCGTAGTGAAAATGACTCGAAGCAGAGGGTAGCTCACAGTAAAAATGGCTTGGCGTAGGTGATAGCTCACAGTAAAAATGATCTGCAATTGCTGATAGCTCATACTAAAAATGACTTGGAGTTGCTGAAAGATCATATTAAAAATGACTTTGTGTAGTTGCTAGCTCGTATTAAAAATGACTCGAAGTAGCTGGTAGCTCATAGTGAAAAAGACTTGGAGCATCTGCTAGCTCCTAGTGAAAATCATTTGCAGTAGTTGATAGCTCATACTAAACTTCACTCGAAGCTACCAAAAGGTCATATTAAAAATTCCTTAGCGCGCAAACTCTCAAGTCTCTCCACATCGACCAGCAAATCCCCCAAACTGCCAAAAAAAGAAACGTCATCCGAAAGAAAAATCTCTCAATTCCATCCAAGCCGGAACGACTAATCGACATTTCACGTTTCCGTTTCACAAAGAAAGTACCCCGAATGCAATTTCGTGTTCGTCCACGATAAAAGCGCACCCTCTGCCGCCTATCCGTAACATTTTCGCGCCGGAGTAATACCATTTCTGTGTTTCCACCGTGGGTTTTCGATACTCGACAAAGAACACCTCGGCCCTCGGTGGACGAAGAAAGCTTACCTGAGGCTCCTCTGTACCTTTGAGGAAGGGATAGGGTCTCGAGGTACACCCGGCAGTCCCTTTGTTCCCTGACCTTCGGCCGTGCTGTTCCAGCATTTCGAAAATCCGACAGAGGCGAGTCACAATGCCAAAAGGTGGCTGTTTCTTCGTTGCGGAAAGGTCCGCGCAGCGGGGGTTCGGCCTTTGGAATATTATTAGCGTTATTGTTGCCGGACGACTTTCTCTGCCGTTCCTTCCGGAGAAGAGTTTTCCTTTGCTGGCTTGCTCTTCTACGAGCGAGGGAATTTTTGAATATATTTAGCGGGTGAATTTGCAGTGCGAACGTTTGTCAACGTTGGGTCGAAGCGATGTCTTGGAGAAGGCGTAAGTTTGCTTCATGCGATCAGTGATGTCTGCAATGTACACCCAATTCTTTTTTTACACGTTCTAGTAAAAAAAATGATTCTGTTTTTACACGATTTCATTGGATTTAGCACGATTAAAAAATCTAAAATATTCTTAAAATAAATTTTTTAACAAATTTATTTTAACTATCTTTTACAGGGTTGAAGGATACGGAAATAATCCCCCTTTTTTCTATGTATGTACTTCATGTCTTTTTTTACATGTTTTTTTTACACGGTTTTGTCTGGAACGTATCTACCATGTAAAAACAGAATTAGGTGTACTGTACGAAATTTAAAATTGAAAATACAAAATTATTGGCTGTCAACCGAGAGACAATTACATTAATTTCAATTTGAGGTTATGGTGGGTAAGAAGCTAAATAAGAATGAATAAAAATTTAAATCTTCCGTCAGCTGTGGGAAAGTTTAGCTGAAAATGTGCTTCATTTTCAGAAAAAAATTGAAAAATTGAATTTCACAGAAGCCTAATATCTCAAATTGGAAAATTAATGAGAACTGTCGTAGTTACCGGCACAATTATGGGCACCGGTTTCAGCCTTTCTGTTGATATCTTAGTTGTGATATCTTAGATATCTGTGATATCTTAGATAGTGTAAAAATTCGCATTGAAATTTTTTGACAAAATGACAGAATGTGATAAAAGCAAAAATAATGATGTATCGCAACAGGGACAAAAATATCGAATTATTTTTGCAGCGTTTAAAAAGAACAGTTTCACACTTTCGATACGAAGACGAGCATATGGCATTATCGGCGTGGAGCTTATCCGATTTCGAAATGCGAACTTGAACTTTCAACTTCGATATCGACACGATCCGCTGTCCATTTTTCCACGATGTCTTTTACTTATTATTTCAACGGCATTCACAAAAATTTCTTCGACCTTCCCTCTTCGGCGTTCTTAGCATTCTCATCGGAAATAAACTGACCTTTTACTTTGGATTCTCCATTTTAAATATTCACATATTTTAACATTATTCATAATAACGTTGTAACGTAACAATATAGATTTATTTCGAGAGAAATTATTCCTTGACACCTTATCTACCGTAGAAGTCAAAACAATTCATTGATTGACTTTTCAAGAAATTATTGTAATTTATAATAATACAATTCCTTTGATTTTTTTTAGTCTACTTTATAAAATGTAAATTAGTAAATTTAACAGTTTCATTTGGATCTTTAGTTCTTCGCTTTTAATGTATTTAGATAATATTTTTAACGCTGGAATCATCGATGATTAATCCGACATTTTTTGAAATACTAGATAAATGTCATCAGAAATAAATAAAGAAAAGGAAGAAATTTGATGATTTGATTATTTATATTTTACAATATAAACGTAGAAAATCAAAGGATTTCCGCTGTTACGAATATCTGCAATTTTTCAAAAGTGTTACGCACCGGGCATTTTGACTATTTCAGTAAATCTAGTGGTAAATGCATTGATATTTCGGTTTAACACTAAAACTACCAATTAATTCAGTATATTAACACTGTAATGGACGCATGTCTACGTTAAACTTTGTTTATAGTTAAATAGTTAAACTTCGTCAAGTGCCGGCAATATTTATAAAGAATTAAATTAGAAAAAGTTTATATATATTCACGAAATAATTGAGCGTGTGCGAACACACATTTTTAATAAGAAAACAATAAAAATAAACTAACACTACTGCTAACAGTTGCGGCCCTTAAAGTATTAAGAGAGACTAGATAAGTATTTTAACACGTTGAATGCCACCCTTATTTCGCTAGTTTCACTGTTTCTAATGCAGTGAGACTTTTTCTATTAAAACCGTATCTTTTTAGAGCAAAAATGTTAAAGGTGACAGTAGTTGTATATTAGGCAGTATTTTACTTTTTTTAATAGCGGCAATTAAATATTGAATATGGTAGCGAATTCGTGAATTCTATCGTTTTAAAGTCGTAAGAAATTTCATTGAATTGAATAGCGCCGGTCACCGGTGACCCCCGTAGCATCCAACGTGTTAAAGGCAAATTATTTTTCAACATTTTCAAATTATGGAATATAGACTTTAAAAATTAAACAAGAGACAGTGTTAAAAATTTGAGGAATGTTTTTAAGATATTCAGAATTTCTTATTTTAACCACCTTATTCGATCCAGTGTTAAATGTATTAATCATCGGCAGTTTTCCTGTTAAACATTCGCAACAATTTGTCAAATTAATTTCAAAATCTCCAGCAGTGAATGAACTCGTTCATCGTTCACCATAACGTTCGTTAAGAATTGCAAATCTGCGCGCCTTCCTGGTAAGAGCTCGCTGTTTGACTTTTCAGGATTGAAATTTTCAGCGCCACGGATTTGTTTCTCTCTCTCTTTTTTTTTGTGCTCCTTCGCCGGAGCGAAGGGTCGTTTAACCCTTAATTACTATTGTGAGATTCTTGAAACCGCGACGGGCACTCGAGTACTTCCACTCGACGTTGTAGCTGTATAAAATAATTGTTTTAATAAGCGTCATCCTAGTCTTAATGCCCCTTGATTGCTGAAGTGAAATAATTACACGATGAATTTTATTTGCGTGCAAATTGAAATTGCGCTCTTCGTATTAATAATCAGTCGACATTCATTTTTCCATTGAATTTTCCAATTATTTATCTTAACACATTAAATGTCACCGGTATTTCGCAAGTAGCTGAAGATCAGTTACACGATGGCACATTAGAAAATGATAAGGATACAATTTTAACCAGTTAGCTGTGATTGACGAGTATACTCGTCATAGCGAAATGACAGTACTTTGTGTCATGACGATTATACTCGTCAAAATGATAAAGGTACAATTTTAACCAGTTAGCTGTGATTGACGAGTATACTCGTCATGGCCAAATGACCGTATTTTGTGTCATGACGAGTATACTCCGCAAAATGATAAAGATACAATTTTAACCAGTTAGCTATGATTGACGAGTATACTCGTCGTGGCGAATTGGCCGTATTTTTTGCCGTGACGAGTATACTCGTCATGTCGAAATGACCGTATTTTGAGTCATGACGAGTATACTCGTCATGGTCAGATGACCGTATTTTGTGTCATGACGAGTATACTCGTCATGGCGAAATGACCGTATTTTGTGTCCTGACGAGTATACTCGTCATGCGTGAAATTTAGTTACCATTGGTTATTTGAAATATAATTTTCGTGAAAACTAGAATATATTCGTAAATTTCAAGATGCTTACAATATTTGGAGGTTAAGACGCAATAAAACGAACAAATAAAAAGTATAAATAATTTGAGATAGAGCGACACATATAGGTGGGCGCTCTCAAAAGAGGATGCCACGGTTAACTGGTTAAATAATGGATTTAACTCGATTTTAAAAATATTGAATTTCAAAGGATTTCAGGATTTTCAAGAACTCAAGTATATTTTCCAAAAAATTCATTTTGAAGAATAGAAACATAGATGCGTCTTGTTTTACCTCGAAGTCACAAGGGGTTAATTGTAGCAGCGAATGCGTAAATATTACAGTTTAAAATCATATAAAATTTTATTAAATTCAAAAGCGCGGGGCCACCGGTGACCCCCGTGACATTGCACGTGTTAACTCTTCGAGGCACGGCGGGATTAAAAGTGTCCCACCTTGAAAATTTATATTATTGTACAACTTTGTTAATAAAATTAAACCAACTTTGTTCAGTCTGAAAAAAAGAAATGGCTGTGCAACATTGGTCATTTTATTTTTTGAATTCCCATGGCGCAAACAGTTATAATACCTCGCTCCACGTGGAGTGTTATTTTACTGTGTTACGCAATGTAGGTATCCATGGCAATTCGTATTGTAGCTATGGGGGTTCTCATTTCTTCGATGATTACATGGCGACCAATTTTTAAAATCGCATGATTTTCATTATGGATAGAATTGCTCGGTATTAACTGATGTTATTCTACATTGGCCAGAAAGAAGGTCAGAATACTGCAGAATTGCGAAGTATTAAAGCCCGTACACTTCTCTTCTCTTCCATGTGCCATGTGCATTATCTCGTTTCAGTAAAACATCCTTCGTACGAAGGCAGCTTTGCAAGTGCTCATTTCTGGGAAAATGTTTATCCTTCATGATGATAATGAATTTACTTTGTACTGTGTTCCACTTCTTTATCATAAACAATTGCAAATTCTCAGTATTATTTGATTTCCACGAAACGCCTGTTGCTCATGGTCGGCTGTCTTCATTTTCAGAGTTTCCTGATTCCGGGAAAATTGTTAAGCCCAGATTGGCAAAGAATATGTCCTGCTAGCGCTCTCTGTATCTCTATATCTGTTTATCTATCTCTATCCATCTATCTATTTATCTATCTATTTATTTATTTATTTATCTATCTATCTACCTATCTATCTATTCACTTATCTTCGAACTCTCAACGTCACCTCAATTCATTAAACATAACCTCACTCCTTGAACAAATCTCCAGTCTAAACATCTTCTCAGGAAATCCCAAAAGCCACCCTAACCCTCAAAACTCAAAAAAACCTCCGCCTCTTCAATGGCCTAAAGTATTTAAAACTTCACAAATCAAATTCCGCGCCCATACATCGGGACGCTCTCTTCGAAACCGGAAGTAGCGCGCAGAACGTTCCTCCCAGCCGAGGAAGACATCGGAGAGTCTCTATGCGCGTTTCCATCGAATCTCTGACTGCCCTCGTGACTCCCGAGTCACGTGCCTCAGGAAGCGGATGCATGCCGATGCGACAGGAAAGAAAAAAAAAAGAGGAGGCGAGAAAAAAAAAGAAAACGCTATTCTTTCAATCTGGCTCACCGACAACGCAAACTAACCGGCTGTCATTTTGCGGTCTCGGGGTTGCCTCGTTGAAAGCCGACAGCTGGCTCGACTCGCATCGTTTCACGCATGAGAGCGCTCGCATTCCGATCGTCATCAATATAAATTGTCATTGTTTTCGTCGCAGGTGTTACGCCGGCCGATTAACAGCCGTGATGTATGCGCGGCGAAGAATGCGCCGGGTTTTGGATCGGCGCGCGCACACGGTGAGCGCTCATGTAATTAGCGACGAGGGTGGTCGGTGCGGGTCGTTTCTGGGCGATTCAACGAAATCGTTTGATTTGAGGTATTGATGAAAGAAATTGTCAGGTGAATTAGGAATTGAAGTTGTTGGTTGTGGGAGGAATGAATGTAGGTGAAAGATTGATCGATGGTGGAGATTGAAATATGGAAGGGACGCGGTACTTTTGTGAACTTCTTTTCCCGCCATGGGATAGTTTCAAATTCTCGGGGAGCATGTTTGAATTATCTGCTCGATGCTGCCGAATGATGTTTACTGGGCTGTGCAGTTGTGAAAAATTACTCATAGATGCTTTAATCACAACGATACTTTGTATAACATGAATCTTGATATTGTCTTAGTGCATCGTCAGAACATAATTCGACGTCTTAGAGACTTAGCGTTGCTGCATATGCCATTTAGTCTATAAGACTGTTCATCGGTAACCCAACAGAAGAATATATCTTCCCGCGCTGCAAGACAGTTTCAAATCCTCAAACAGTACACTTAGATACCACTGAATATATCTATAGAGATGATTCTCCCATACCCTAGTATTTATAAAATAAGCTTCATATAAAAACAGACACCTCAATGTGCCACAATGTCAAGAAGCAAGTCCAGTCATCTGACATCTACCTTCCCGCGCTCCAAACAGTTTCAAATCCTCAAACAGTACGCTTAGGCACCACTGAACACATCTATAGAGATCATTCTACAAATCCCTAGCATTTCTGAAAAAGTTTCACATAAAAACAGACACCTCAAAGTACCACAATGTCAAGAAGCAAGTCCAGTCACCCGAAGTCTATTTTCCCGCGCTGCAAGACAGTTTGAAATTCTCAAACAGTACACCTGAAGACCACCGGATACTTCTATACAGATGATTCTCCAAAAGCCTAGTATTCCTGAAAACAGCTTAATATAAAAACTGACGCCCCAAACTACCACAACATCAAGAAGCAGATCCAGCCACTGGAAATCTATCTTCCTGCTCTGAAGGACAGTCCCCAAACTCCCTGAAAGTATGTGCCTCCTCGTTCCTTGAGCGCAGAAATTCGTGGAGGGTCTCGCCTATAGGCGCAGAGGAGGAAGAAGAAGAAGATAAGAAGAAGACGAAAGAGAAAAGGCACGTAGACGACCCGACGTGGCGCCCGCTGGGCTGTGCCTTACGTCACACTGCTAAATATATGCCTGGCCGTTCCCAATCTCATTCCCATTCTCGTTCTTCATTCCATCCCGTGTGTGAGCTACCACGGCCTGGCTGCTGCGTGTAGCGCGCACGCGGGACCTTCCTTAAGCCGCGTTCACACTGGTCACGGTCCTATCACCTGACAGGGCATGAACGATGTTTCGACAGACTCTAGTGCACCGGTTTCCAAACTTTTTTTTACTGTGTGTCCCTTAAAAAAAATGTAATCTTGCTTTCCACCCAGACTTAATACTGTTGCACTCCTTTCGCTTGATTTGTGGACGGAGGTAGCATTTCTTGTTGCATTTATGAAATCGCACCGATCCTTGTCACGCCGGCAGGTACAAATTATTTGAATAAAATAATTTTTATGCTTTTATGTTAATGATCTACGTTATGAAAATGACAGTTTTATTGAACTTTTTGCGCCTCCATTAGAATTTACCGGCTGTTTCCTTGAGAAGCGCGTTCCCCCAATTAGGAAATCGCTGCTTTAGCGTGATAATTTTCACGTTTGTTGTGATGCACTTGTTAGAAGCTTCGCGAAATATTTCTTATATAGAAGATAGTTCGGTAAATTCCGTGAGCTCGGGGAAAAATAGACCCAAATCATCATTCGATACAATATATTAACTCCTTGAGGACTACGGACACATGTACAGTGGGTGTAGAAAGTATTCGTACACCGACTAATTTCGAATAATATATTGTGAAATTGTAGTTTATTAACTAATTTTTTATAAACAACGAGTGTGTACATATTCTCGGAAGTCTCTATAACAGACACAGTGCAAAAAGAATTAATCAGTTGAATAATTTGCAAAGTTGTCAAGAAAAAAATGAAATATTGTGCGAAATATATTTTTTATTTTTTAAGCCTTCTTTAGATGATATGCGATGTTTTTTAATGTGACGTTCCAAGTAGTCCCATGCAACTCGGAACAAGAGACTGACTTATCCAATTCAGGAATAAAACTTCTTCATTTCTGATCTTTCTTTTTTTCAAACCTTAGTAATGCATTTGTGAGATTTTTCTGATTAAAATGATACCAAACACGACATAGTTTGAATTATATTTACTTAACATTTAATATATTTGCTCACTATTTAATATATATTTACTTACTATTTAACATAATTCAAACATATCGTGTTTGGTATCATTTTAATCAGAAAAATCTCACAAATACGTTAGCAAAGGTTTCAAAAAAAAAACATCGAAAATAAAAACGGCCGATCCTCCAATTAGTATTGCCTCACCGATACGTTCGGGCCGCTCCCCCTTGAACCTCTCTGTCTCTTCTACTGTCTGTCCTTCTTTTTGTTCGCTCTTGGCTGGAGCCGTGATGTAAACAAGGATTCGACACCGCTACTTCATAAGAGACGCATTTGAGCCCCGAACTGTGTCGCATTTATCCATCTTTTACTGTAATTCGATGACGACTATACTCGTACCCACAGTTCGTCGCGTGACTGCCGACTATAGTCGGCGCTCGTAACGAAAGGGTTAAAGACAGTCCACTTTACAATTAGCCCGTACGCCATAGCTAAATAAACATCCCGTTTCCGCGCATGACCCAAATAATTCTTCTCCGAACGTCCACAAAGTCCCACTGGAAACAACGTCGTTAAGACTTGCTTTCCTGTTTCTCGCGCCTCTGTAATTCGATCCGGCGAGAAGAGGAGCTAATTGTAAGTTGGACGTCGATTGAAGTTCTTCAAACGCATTTTCACGCCGTTACAATGAGTCGTACATAGTCGCAGTGTTGACTTAACCTCGATGAAGTAATACGCACGGTTGCGAAACATGGGCAACAATGTTCTGAATGTAGATCCTGACTGATGCCAAGAGCGATAATAATAATAATGATGATGATGAAGATGATAATAACAGTAAAACTAATAGGGACAATGCGTGACAGCGTGGTTTATCGTTCTTTGTTTCGAAGTAGAGAGACCGACAGGGAGTTGTCGAGTTTTTGTTGGATTTTGTGTAATTTGAGATTTTGGTTGATTTGAGTGAAATATTGGTAATTGAGGAGGTGATGAATGGCGGATGGTGATTGGAGGGTTAATTTGGGTGTTGCATTGTTTATGATAGCGGGAAATTTCGTGGTAAATATTTGCGGAGTTGTGTAAGATTGAGGTTTCACATTGTGAAACGGAGTGGATGTGTTATATTCAACCGAAAATCTTCACCGGGCCAATAAAATTGCGGGAATGTGAAGTGAGCTTAACACTATTCCTACCACGACCGGTCAAATGACCGTTTTTAAAATTTCGATTAGAATTTCCTATATACAACGTAAGTGAATCGCCTTTAAACTTCACGACTTTTCCTCAAATATACGTATAATACATTCACATTATAATACATTTTTCAATATTCACTTCTTTTTTTACTGTTCATTTTCTGGGAAAAAATTATCATTTCACAAATTCACCGGTTGCGGTAGGAAAAGGTATACGTGAAGTGTCGGTAGGAATAGTGTTAATACCTTTTATGCAGAACGTACGCTAAGTGTTAGTAAAGCACTTATCAAGGTTTTTTTTTCTTTTAATGAATATTTTGATTTGCACAACTCTTTGTAACCAACCTTCACTAATTCTTCATAATGCTTCACTAATTTTCGCCCGCTAGACGTGTGAGTTAACACTATATCTACCAAACCAGTCAAAATGACTGGCACACAATTTTTTCCAAAAATTCTCCAAGATTATAGGAGAGTCATAGAATAGATATTCTACGTCCACCTCATAAAACATAAATTACCGAATCGATCATCTTTTCCACCTCTGAATTCCCCTTTTTTCAAAGTACTTATTTAATATATTTAAATATAACAGATTTAACGCCGGTAGTTCTAGTGTTAAGCTCATGGTATTACCCGCCGATAGTGTGTTAACAATATCGTGTAGACAACGATATGTATGAGTTATGAAATGAAACATGGTTTTTATAAATGAAAACTAAGTAAATGGTTACTTCATGCATAATTTACATCATTAAATCGTACCGGAAGGGGTTAAGATACTAAATGATAAAGCAGGCGATTTGACGGAACACAGAGATCTTAACGATCTGTCCAATCAAGTCGAGCTAACAGGAAGCCATCCGAGCGAAGAATACAGAACCAGAAGAACTTATGGGGTATGCTGCTCGATTTCGGTTTTGTTCCTGATCCCGTTAACATCTGTCGCCGGCAGCTTCGCTTCTGGAAAACTACCCCTCCGCAGCTGTTCTTGGCAGCTTCGTGCCCTTCGTTGCTTCTGTTTTTCTTTCTTCCAAGATGTCCTTCTGGCAGACCTTCATAATAGGGCTATTACTTTAGAATCGAAGATTGGGAGATGCAAGAAGTTCAAGTTCCGGAGGCATTTTTGATTATGAGCCCTTTGCGGACGGAGACCTTTTTGCACATTGAAAAATAATAATTTGTTTGATGCTCGAGCGCTCTTTTTTTGTCAGAAATCTTGATAATTAAGCTGCAAAAATTGTAAATTATATTTTGACCATTTTATTTCAATATTTTGACCCTAATAGTGCATATATGCGTCGATAGGCTGCGGCAAAAGTGCTTCTGTGAGTGCGTACATGCGTCAGTAGTACTCACAGGGTTAACAGTAGATTTACCATACCAGTCAAAATGACTGGTACACACTTTTTTCCAAAAATTCTCCAAATTTATATAAGAGTCATAGAATAGATATTCTACGTTCATCTTATAAAACATAAATTGCCGAATCGATCAAGTTTTCCACCTCTTAATTCCCCTTTTTTCAAAATACTTATTTAATATTTTTAAATATGATAGATTTAACGCCGGTAGTTCTAGTGTTAATAGCATTGGGAACTGAATGTGAGAAAGTCTGCGATTTTCTCGTACTTCTAGCAGACATTCTACAGGCAAAATTTTCTGAATTATCCTGATTTGGATGGCGTTCATTGGGAATAAAGATTTTCGATGAATGAGAGTCCTCCTTTGCGGATTGAGATAGGTCTGAATAGATTTTTACCCCTTTCTCACCATAGACCCTGATGATAGTTGAAATTGATTTTTACCTGGGAACATTAGCTTTGATGCATTTTACTTGCATTTGTATTTTTGCCGCTATAGCAGCTATGGTCAGTTCGTCTCGAACCTACTATTTTCGGCGGCTTCCAAGCCACTAAAGCCATTTTAAATTAAATAATTATTCCCTTACTCACTGTAATCCCGAATTTTTTACGTCTCGGTACATTTACATCCCATTGTGAAATTCAGTAATACCACTATATGTGTGTTCAAACGCAATACGAGCAATTGATAGTTTAATGAACCATTGGCAATCGATAGATCGTCCCACTAATACGATTCTACCTAAGCAATGTTCCATACAATTATGCAAGTTTCATGGAAATTAAAATTGCACAAGAATAACTCCTCTTAACCTTTATTAACCCCTTGCCCTACAATAACGAGTTACACTCGCGATGCGCTAAATGGGATAGGAACATTTCAAGTTTTTTAAAACCTATGAAATTGAAAATATTAGTGAGACGCAATGCGATTAAATTATTTCTGTAATATTAATGTTACGCTAAATTATAAGATATATAAAGAATCACTGATCAAACTTAATTTTAGTAATTTAATTGTGAATTATTGCAGAGGCAGATACAAAATGAATTGTAGTGCAAAGGATTAACACATCTTAAGCGGGTATTTTCTCGTCAAATTCTTACCATATAGCGGGCGATTTTCTGCAATTCGCGTTCAAAATTACTTCTGCATAAAATAGCCATAACTTTTAAACTATGGGTTATTTTTTAATATACTTTCAGTTCCTTTTTATAATAACGAGTGACACTCGTGATCAGATAAATGGGATAGGAAAATTTCAAGTTTTTTAAAACCTATGAAATTGAAAGTATTAATGTGGCGCAATGCGGTAAAATTATTTCTATAATACTAATATTACGTTAAATTATGCAATATATCAAGAATTACTGATCAATTTTTATTTCAGAAATTTGAAACTGAATTATTGCAGATGCAGTTAGAAAATAAGTCGTAGGGCAAGGGGTTATTAATAATATGCACGAATCGAGTTTAGACGTTTCCCGCTTAAGATCTGTTAATCCCTGCAGTCTTTTTTCCTCAAATCCCTTAATTTAACCCCTTGTCCTACGATTTCTTTTGTGACTGGCTCCGCAATAATTGAAAATTAAATTTTTGAAATAAAAATTTCTCAGTGATTCCTGACATACCTTAGAATTTAACGCAACATTAATAACATAGAAATAATTTTATCGTATCGTGTTCGACAGATATTTTTAACCCTTTGCGGACTAATTAGAGTTAGAGTTGACAAGCTGAAATACAACCGTTGAAATATGATTAAACAAATAGTAATTTATAATGTTTATACACTAACAGCCGAACTTGCTGATAAAAAGGTGGTTTTCGATCGCAAAATAAATGGTTACCTCTCAATATTCAAAAATGTCTCCATTCGCAAAGGGTTAATTTGATAATTTTTGCGCACCTTCAAAATTTCCTGTTCCATCAGCCGCATCACGAGTGTCACTCGTTGCATAGCAAAGGGTTAATTTGACGCAAATCATGACAAATTGCACACACTGAACACATATTATCCTCAATAAAGTTATTATAAAGGAAAAATAAAATAAAACGTGAAATACAATACAGGTAAAGGTCTAACGTGAAAGAACTGTGTCCCGGGAATCCACGCTTTCCAGGAAATGCAACAAAAGGGTGAAATTACAAAATTGAGAGAAAAAAGAAACGAAAGGGACAGGGGCAAGTCATGCGCGTTTCTGATAGGCTTCCCTCGTTTATGGGGGAGCTTTTCCGAGGTTCGATAGTCGGATGGGGTGTCCGGACCCCATTGCAACCGAGGCACACGAATGCACTCCCACACCCGCGCAGATCTGCCCTCGACCATTTAGGGAGAAACGTGCACTTTTCGCTGCGTTGACAAACGTGCCCTTGGATCCGTATACCGGGTGACGAAAAAGAATTTTTTCATTCTCCGAGTCATATTGCGTATTTACAATGAAAAATTCGCATTAAATCGTTGGCCTAAACAACAAACGCAGACAATGCTTTTCGAATCCGCATGCGCGAACGCACCGATTAACTACTGAACATATGAACATTAACCACTTGCCCTACGATTTCTATTTTGAGACTGTGAGTGCAATAACTAGAAATTAATTCTTGAAATCAAAATTTCTTTCTGTTTTCCGATGTTGTTTGTTTGGTAAAAATCCTTCAACATTTTCATCATTTTGTCAATATAAATTTACGTACCGGGTTGGCAAGAAAGTAGTTTCGGTTTTGTAATATAAAATGAAACTCAATTTTTTTTTTTAACAAAGAATGAACTTTGATATACATTTTCCATTCTATTCGATGACCTTTTGCCATCCTTTGGACCAATTTATGATTCTGCTCTAATAGAAATTCTGGTCTTTATCAGCAAAAAATTGAACCAGGTGCGATTTTAGGCTGAACATTTGAAAATTCATGCTAAACTAACAATTGCAAACAAAATGAAGCACAATTTGTTTCTAAATTCTGCCAAAAGTGACAAATTGCAATTTTCAGAAGCAAAAAATGATAACATTATCAGAAGTCTTTCAAAACAAACGTAACATTAGCTATCGACGAAAACCGAAATTACTTTCTTGCGAACCCAATAGTTAATGAAATTACAAAAATAATTACTTTGAGACTGGTGAAAGTTCACTTTCCGCAAAGACACTAATATTTAGTTGAATAATTATAGTACATAATTTCTCTACTTCACTTTTAACTAATACTTTAAAAACGATCAGATTATAAACTTAAATCAATTTAATATTTAAAAAACTTAAAATGAGCGTATTACATATACCAATATTTTTTAAACCATTCAAATATAAACCCTTAACCATTTAACTGTGGCGCCCTCGTTTGAGAGCGCGCACCGTTTTGTGTCGCCAAAATCAAGCCATGACGAGTATACTCGTCAATCACAGAGTAAGTTGCGCTGGTAAGATATTGGATCAAACAGATGGGTTTATTTTATAAAATTGAAAATTTTATTACTAATATTTACTTATTTGGTTCAAAATCGTGCCACTTCTCCATGACGAGTATACTCGTCAATCACAGTTAACTGGTTAAATATCTCCATATAATATAAAATGGGCTTACACCACTTAAAAAAAAACGGCTCGTATAACCCCAGGAAATGCGAAAGCATAATACAAAAGATCAACAAAATTCTCTTTACTTTCAATATTTTTCATACTTGCAAAAATGCAATTACGAATCGTTATATATTATTCTTGATGTTGAGCATTTTAAATATTGAAAAATAAACACGTTGCAAATTTGCAACACTATGCAATCAAGGGTTAAATCTTCCAACAAACCACGCTGCAAGACTCTCCTCGAAACCAACAAACACGCGCGTCTTCGTGGAAGACCATAATTCCAAGAATGCACGTCCGAGAATCATCAATGGGCTCGTTTACATGTATACGTTTATCTGAACGTTTAAAGGTTAAACATCGAACGGCCGTTGGTTACGTAACGACGATCGGGTCCTCTCTTGCCATTGATCTCCGCATGCGAAAAACTGTACAGCCTCGAGATCCACCGGCCGCACTCGGTTCCGATCGAGAACCTCCGAGTGCGCGTAAAGCGTCTCTCTTTTTCTACGGCAGCATTTTATTCCTTTTTTTTTTATCGTCAGCTCGCAGAGAGAACGTCCTTTCCGGTCGTTTCCTAGTCGCTCGCAGCTGATAGGCGGCCAGAGATAGCAGGCTCGTGCGAAGGCACCGGTAACAACCAGCTGAGTGGCGCCAGCCATCAGCTGTTGGTGACTCACGCGAGCTCGAGCCGAGCCGTGCCGAGCCAAGCCGAACCGCGCCAGGGCGAGGCGAGGCGCAAAACCGAGTCGAATGAGAAGCCCCCGAGCCAAGCCGACCGACACCGCCGATGCGCACTCTGTTTCTCTCTTTCTACGACACTGTCCTGTTCTTTCTGTGCCTCTGTGTCTATCTGGTCAGCTTGGTTCGGTGCTTCTTCTTTTTTCGATGTTTTCTTTTTGCACTTGTTTCTCGGTGTCCTCCCTCTGTCCTCTTTCCGTTGAGAGAAGGTTTCTATTTCTCTTGCGCTGTTCGTTCGTTCTCTACGTTCGCGGTGTTGTTTCGTCAGTTGGTGGGTTTCTCTTGGTCGCCTTCGTGTTTGTCCGGTGCCTGGGTCTTTTTGACCCCAATTGAGGGAAATTGTAGAATGTGAATGCATTACATGGTACATCTTAACCCTTTTAGTGCCGATATATCGTCGTTAGCAACAATCCTAATGTCGATCATCATGGAATTATTACTTAGTTTGTTCGTATGATGTTAATTTTATTCCAAATAATTGGGAATTCACAATTTATGAACCATATTACGTTATTCAATATTAAACTATGACCGAATGATGATTATTTTTATTTCTAATGACTATCTGCAATCAGTAACCGATCTGTTTTTTTTTTCTAGCAATGTTAGATAAATATTAATCCTACGATTTCAACGAATATTGAAATAGATTTGTCATTAATTTAATAAATTTTTCCGGGGGGCACAAAAGGGTTAAATCACAAATATTTTTTGCGATTTTTTGTAAAAAAAATATTAATTTTTGATATGATTGAGATCTGTTGGTCGTTGCATGTTAAACAGTTTTTCATTGCATTTTGCGGATTTTGTATTATAAACAGATATTACATTAAAATAACAAAGAATTAATTTTTTAATTTTTTAAATTAATTTATTATTCAAATAATAAAGAAAAAAATCTCAGTTGTCCGTGTGAGACATGGGATTGACAAAATAGGCCAGTTTAGCACGGCCGTGCCTATCAAGGGGTTAACCCTTTGCCCTACAATTTCTTTTGTGACCGAACGCGCAACAAATCAGAATTAATTTGTTGAAATAATAATTTATCTCTGATTTCCGATATACCGTGCAACTTAACGGAATATTAATAGCAAAGAACGGATATTTTCAGTTGAACTGTTTTTGGAAAACTTAAAAAGTTCCTTTTTCATTTACTGCGTCGCGAGTGCCACACGTCATTGTAGGGCAAGCGGTTAATAAAGCTATTGTAATGAGAAAGTAAAAGGAATCTGGTTTTTCCAAAAAAAAAAAAAAAAAAATAGGCTACGGAACTTTTAGGAATGGGTTGAAGATTAATTCGATCTTGTTTTAGCGTTTTAACTGATTTTTGATCGTCTTTTGTTTTACTTTATCCTTGCATTTTTGATCACCCTTCTTTTTTCTTCTTATTGAGTAGTCTGTCTCTTAATGATAGTCTCCGTCGATCTTTCTCTGCTTTGTGCATTTTCTTCTTTTTGTCTTTCTTCGACAAGTGCGCAGAATTTGAATGGAAGAAAGAACATGTCTACAGAGATAAAGAAAAAAGTACAAGTTTATAGAAGCGTCATCGAAGATGAATTTGTTTAGGACTCAGTTTATATTGATATAGTCTCCGCGATACACGGCGGCGCATGCGCGCCAGGGGGAAAGAAAGAATGCCGCGAAAGTATATTTGCCCAGCTCATAAAAGTGTCATTGGAGATGAATTTGTTTGGTTTTGCAGTTTGTATTTAGAATTTCCCCGCGATACCCTTAACACACATTTCACGCAACACGTGGATAAACTTGCGGAAAATAAAACCAAATAAACGTGGAATTAATTTACTGCAAATACACACACTTGGATTGCTTGTAAGTTTATTCAAACCGCGCGCTATTTTTGAATTCATTTAACACGTTGATCACAAATCGTCCACATCTAATGCAAAAAATTAAATATTTCTAGTTTATTTAACACAATATTAATGCTTACTGTTTGATATATCAAATAACGATTTGGGAATTATCTTAGATAGCTGATGGCCATAACTTCATTTCTTTTGATTTCCAAGCATTTAACTTGGAAGGGAGTTTGATTATTAACACATCTTAAGCGTGGAACGTCTAAACTCGTTTCATGCATATTATTATTATAGCGCGGGCGAAGACAAAACAAACTGAATAAAGGAATTATTTTTAAAAAAGAAACAGAAAGTATATAAAAAATAACCCATAGTTCAAAAGTTACAGCTATTTTATGCAAAAGTAATTTTGCACGCGTATTGCAGTAAATCTTCCGCTATATGGTAAGAATTTAACTATAAAATACCCGCTTAACACTTTGCGGACGGAGACATTTTTCAATATTGAGAGATAGCCATTCATTTTGCGATCCGAAAGCACCTTTTTATCAGCAAGTTATACAGTTAATCCATCCACATTATAAATTACTACTTGCTTAATCATATTTCAACGGTTGTATTTCAATTTTTCAACTCCAACTGTATATACAAGCGGCTATAAACTATAATTAAATTTTTTCTCAGGCTGCATATATGCGTCGCTAGTCCTCAAAGGCTTAAGATGTGTTAAAAATTATATTCTAATAATTTTCAAAGGTAAAAGCTGAGTTTAACAAATGGAAACGTAAATGTGCAGTACGTTGTCTCCAAGACACAAGTATCCAGAGGGCTAACTTTGTACTCATTGCAGTCTCTGCGCTCATTCTTACTTCCCTTTCTCACTCGACCCTTCCATCTCTTCCTCGCAGACCAGTTACACAATTCCCGGTTTACTATGCGAGCATGCTTCACATGTGTGCGAAGTACTCGCACGCTTCTATGTTTATCTATATTTCCTGCACCGACCGAGTGCAAGTGCCCTCGTGCTCTTCCTCCCGGTGCACCGGAACTCGTTTGCTCGCTCTTCGTAACTCACGTGATCGCGATCGTAGGATCTCGGTCGGTAATACTTTGCTTGCCGAGTGGAGCTTGTAAATGCGTGATTACGTTGGGAAATGGAAATATCAGGGGATATGATTACATGGAGGAATACTGTTATAGATAATAGTACATTCTTGTAAATGCAATGTGGCAGATAAGTACGACTCTTTCTGGGAATGTACAAACTGTGTAAAACATGACGTAGCGGTAGAACCGTGAGAAGCTATAGGCTTGTGCAAGAGTTTCGTCAGTTTTCTGCGAATTGTAACTGATCGCGTCGTCACGTGACCGGCTGGCGTCGTCATACGTTCGTTTATCTCGACACTGCAATTACGAAGGCGGTCAAAATGAATGTTTTCTAAATTTTTAACACGTTGAATGTCATGGTGAGCGCTGATGTAACCGGCTGATCCCATTTATACCTCACATTCGTGCTCTTTTGGTTCAGAGTGACCCGATGAACTAAGGTTCACATTTTAAAAAAATGTAGAATGTAGAAATAAACTGAACGCTGATGCCTCGTGAAAAAATAATGTTTCCGAGTTTCCAGTAAGAGTATCGCAATTAAAAAAAAAATTTTAGGTCATTTAACCAAACATTTAAACGAGACTTTAACACGTTGAATGGCATGGGGGTCATCGGTGACCGTCGCTATTGAATTCAATGAAATTTCGTATAGCTTTTAAATTGTAATATTTACGAATTTTCTAATGCATTCAATCTCACCATTTCCTATTAGAGGTTCTCAAATATTGTAGTACCTTGGCCATCCTGGGCTGTTACCCGGGTGACATATACCATTTAAAATAAATTATTTGCAGTGTTCAACGCGGAAAATTCTAATGTACCACCCCAAAGGGTATTATGCACTGGGGGAACATTAATTGAAAAATAAAAGTCGAATTTATTTGCCTCTAATAATGCCTACTAGAGGTTAGAGAATCTCGAGTTTACAAAGAAACCACACGCAAGCGCTTGAACACTCCTCATTATCTAATTTACGAATACTAATAGACAATTATTTTAAAATACAATTTTTAATGTTTTTTCCATATCCTACTTTCCAACATTCAACATTCCACACAATTACGTGCGAAAGTCGAGGGCCCCTGTAATTACCTTCACATCTCTCCACCATTTAGGCATTCCATCGCCGCCCAGTTATCGCCATACGTCTCATATAACCTCCCATCAGTTATCAGCCGACGTCACATCCTCGTAGCTTTTCAATTTTAGACCCACATTATACCTATAAATTTCCACGAATATTCTTCCAACCCCTCTCTCACCCGCTGCATCGAGTCACCCCTGTTTCCCCCGCTACTCTCCACGATGACTCACTCTACGTCAGGGGTGGCCAAACCGTGGCGCATTGGATGATTGCAAGTGGCGCATTGCATCCTTGCGCTTACTTATTCCTTTGAAGTTGGCGCCATAACTGAATCCATCTTCATACTTTCGACACTTAAGTGCTCTTCTTACAATTGTAGAATGTGAAACAGTGTGTGTATGAGAGATAATTTCTGACTATAATAAATCGGCGCTACAATAAACGTGTTGTAGGATCGTGAAAAAGAAAGAGTGACGCGCGGTAACCCATGGGGCGTACTAGGCCTGGGTAGCTTAACCCATTTGCATCCGTAAGCGGAATATTCCGCGGATGAAGATCGTCTTTTTTCACCAGCCGCGGAATATTCCGCGGATGCGGGCGTTTTTTTCACCAGCCGTGGAATATTCCGCGGATGTCGGTCGTTTTTTTCACCAGCCGTGGAATATTCCGCGGGTGACGGTCGTTTTTTTCACCAGCCGCGGAATATTCCGCGGATGACGGTCGTCTTTTTTCACCAGCCGCGGAATATTCCGCAGGTGACGGTTGTTTTTTTTCACCAGCCGCGGAATATTCCGCGGATGACGATCGTCTATTATCACCAGTCGCGGAATATTCCGCCCTGTACAATGCTAAACTGCTTCGCGCGGAAATGCACGGTACTGCGGGTCTTCTGCCGTATTTAGAGCTATGATGCAAATGTGTTAACGCCGGAGATCCCTGGGTCTGCGCAGATCCACTGCGCCGGCGTCCTCTTCTAGATGACATTTCTTTTTTCACCTCGGTTTCACCTCAGTTCTTTATAGCACCGCACGATCTCACAGTATGTATTTTAGACTGACGTAAATTATTTAATTGAATTGTGTGATTGAGTTATTCCTTTTCCTCCCCTAAGCGAAGCAGCTCCTACCCATATCTCACTTTTCCAATTCCAATTGTGACTGTAAAATGGTAGAAAAGGTACGTTTGAGTGCCAGAGGTCTTTGCGAAAACCATGTCGAAAATTGCCAAGCAGCGAAATCGCTCTTCTTTTGTCTTGCATCGAGGAACGCAACGAAGTAAGATTTCGACGTTTTTCTGCTTATAACTGGTAAATATTGTTGTCTCGTTTCTCAGTTAAAGATATTGTCTATATTATGTCTATACTGTCGTAATCTGAATATATTAATGAACTATTTTTCTTGTTCTTGCAAAAAGTCCCATTAATTCTATACGTCGATCAGCTTGCCACTTTTCAGTACTGAACAGAAGAAGCGCGATCGCGCTGCTTGTCACTCAAACGGTTAACTCATTCACTGCCAGGAAAACTAAGCAAATATTTCCTTTGCTTGTTAAAATTTGAGAAGATGACAGAAAGTTTTTAGAACATTGGTTTTATTAATCAAAAGTATAATCTCGACATTTGTAATGATACGAAGAACATTTTTGTTCCAAAAGTTCTATACACGTTCGGCCATTATTCAATGGGTCAATGGGTTAAGTGGGTCTTCAAGTCTAGAACTGCATTTTCTTGGTCACTTTAAATATTTATTTTTCAAAAAAGAATAAATTTTTCAATCTCAACATTCTACATGTACATTTATTCATGTTTTACGAATGCTCAGAATTTCTTTCGAGTGAAAATAATTAAAATTAACTGAATCAGATGCCATTGAACAAGGTTAAGTTGGTCAAGTTGCATAACGCATCTCAACTCGCCTGTGAAAAAAAGTAGCGTTCGGTATGCAAAAGGTTGGCCACCCCTGCTCTACGTGAAACGTCGACAGAAGGGGCTCGATCGAATTCGAACGATCTCGAAGAGTCCCGGCATCGGCACACGTGGTCCACACGAGCGTAATTCCACGTGGCATTCTCCCATCGAGTGGTTACATTAGATCAGCTGGTACGCTGGCGGCTTGGCTGGATGGCTGGCTTGCCGTGACGTCAGGCCATTCCACGGATACCCGCTGAGCGAGCTCTCGGATACTCACGGAGAAGTAGGTCGACTAAGTAGGTGGCTGCCTTCTTCCTTTTCAACCCGAAACCCTGCCTGACTGCCTCACTCTGACTCCACTTCGAAAAGAGTAAACATAATCTCTCCGCGCACGGGCTAACGATCCTGCTATTAAAACCCTTTAGCTACCGACGATCACCGTCGCTTGATGACTTTGCGAACGCTCGGGTCTAAAGCTGTCGTTTAGGGTTGTAGCATTTGGTAGATTCGCGCGGGTGGAAGTTTGGAATTGGTAATTTGGATTTTCTTTTGGGTTGGAGATCGGGATTATTGTTATCTGTATTATAGAGAGTGTCGTGTAATTGGATAATTGATTCTATGCTGAGAAATTGGTCGAAAAGATGGAGCAAAAGTTTCTTTATTTGAGACTTTGTTTTCAGAAAGGGGACACTTGCTAGGGTGTCTTGGATTTAACTTGAATTTTACACTTTTTCAAATGATAGTTGTCGAACAATTGCCTGGAATTTTCGCGTTTAACCCTTTCGGGACGGATTTTGTTATTTAATTTGAAACAGGGTGTGACATGTTAAATTCGGGAAAATATATCCGCGCAGTTTAAATGAACATTAGTTTGGGATATATTGCCCCGTTAGTCTCGAAAGGGTTAACACTAAAGCTACCAAGGCGGTCGAAATGATCGGTTCTAAATTTTGTTTTAAAAGTTCCCCAAGTTGATAGAGGAGGTATAAACTAAATATTCCAGGTCTATCTTATAAAACAGAAATTACTGATTATCTTTTTCATCTCTTGATTCCTCTTTTTCCCAAGTACTTATTCCGTATATGTATTTATATGCAATAGATATAAAGCCGGCAGTTCTAGAATTAAGTCGCGTGGAGGGTTGCAGAACAGTTTGTTTTTTTATGGAAATATTTGTATTATTTATGCAATATGGACTACATAAATTAGTTATACTGCGGACAATTATTGAAAGTTGAAAACAACTTTCATTTAGAAGTCCGACGAAAGATCTTTAATTCGATTGAGCAGAATGATTGTAAGGGTAGAAAATATGTTACTTTGCAACGACACAGAGGATTGCAAGCGAGTGTTGCATTCATCGTTTATTTTTCCATAACGTAATGTAAACTCTGGTAATGTTATAAAAGAATTCGAAGGGATAATATTTATTTGAAGCACACTTCTTCGGCGTTGAACGAGAAGTAGCAGGGAAATCTTTTTAGCGCTCATTTTTTTGCATGGAAAAGAGTAGATTTAGAAGCGGAGTTCGAGGAACTCCTCCCACTGTTGTTCGGAAATACGCGTTATAAAAAAAGAAGGTCTAAAGTTGCGACGCCCCGTACGATCCACGTGCCTTCGGCCAGAAAATTGCGATCGAATTTCAATTCCCTTGGTTTCATATACATCGGTGAACTTACATCTTAATCGAACTTAACTTAATCAAACTTAGCTTAATCGAAATTCCTATTTATCCGTAATTTTCTAGCGGATATGTAGTTTCTGTAAAAAAATACTCAAGATTTATTGACATTAAATTGGTAAAACGTTAAAAATATGTTATTTTTTAGCATATTGTCCAGTTAAACCAATGGAGATTCTTAGAAAAAATTTATACTGTTTAATTCGTCATAAAAAGGCGTTAATTTCGCCAATTTACGAAATTACTTTACGAATTTAATTTAAGAAAAGAAAAGTCTTCGAAATTCTACAAAGAATCGGGAGATACGTATTTCGGAATAAAATCATAAAAACTGATGTTACTTTGCTGTAACTGCTGAATCTTTTCATTAACCTCAACAAATTTTGTCAAAAAAATAATTTCTGATTAATTCGTTTCGTAAATCTCATAGAGACTTTGTCGACTTAGCATCAAGGCTCATTCATCTAACAAAAAATTACCCCATCTTTCATAGTTTCTGAGAAATTCAACGAAATATGCTTTACCACCCTAACTTTGGGGGCGGTTTTCACCCTTCTAACGTGGACGATTGCCGATAAAAAAAAATAGGTATCGGATATTTTTAGGAGTACTACATCATACTTGAGTTTCATCAAAATCGGTGATTGGCACCTCGGGAGGTTCCCTTGGTAGAATAAATTGGCTGAAAAAAGAGCGCGGAAGATTTAATGAACGTAAGACTGAAAGTACTACGTGTTAGTAAAATGATCTTCGGTAGACCAAAATGGCGATCATAATGGAAAAATCTATTTTTAATTTAGATATAATAGCTTCTTTAATCAGATTCGAAAATAGAATGCAATAGAATATAAATCATAGCGTTTGAAAAGGTGCAAAATGGTGGTTAAGTTTGTGTTGGATTTAAATTCGCTCCAAGTATTTGATGTTGGCGTTTAGAAATCAAATGTAAGGGAATAATAAGATAGAAACTATAAAAAAGGAACGAAAATATTGAACTCTACGGTTAAGTTCGAGAATATGACACACCTGATTTAAAATGGAATATAATAGAAGAGCAATAAAATAGAAACAATAAAAAAGCGACGAAAAAAAGCTAGGTGTGAATTAGATAAGGCTTAGGTTAAAGTCTGTGATTCGCTTATTTAACACTGGAACTACCGGCGTTAAATCTATCATATTTCAAAATATTAAATAAGTACTTTGAAAAAAGAGGAATCGAGAGGCGGAAAGGATGATCGATTCGATAATTTATGTTCTTTGACATTGACGTAAAATATTTATTCTATGAGTTTTCTATAAACTTGGAGAATTTTTGGAAAAAAATTGTGTACCGGTCATTTTGACCGGTTGGTAGTTCTAGTGTTAATTCCAGTGGAATATAATAGAAAATCAAGACAGAGATAACCGGAAACTGACGATGAAACAAAAATTATAAATAAAATTATATTTCCAAACTTTGACGACATGAAATCCCAATCAAAACTCAACACCGCCAGAATCCGCCAAAACAATTGCCGAACAACTAATTTCACATACTCTTCCCATTCAAACTTAAAGAAGCAAACAAACAAAACTCTCAAAAATCAGACAATTAACCAATCGTATTATTAACCAATAATATTAACATTTAACAAAAATACATATTACTATATTTAAAAAAAAGTGATCACTTTAAGCCAGAGCAGATAAGAGACACCCAAAATACATGTTTTTTGCATTGCGGCAAAATAACTTGAAAAATGGCCGGTCCAAAGTCCGGAAATTTTTCGAATCGCAAAAAAGCGTGCGCCGCTTGTCGGAGCATTACGTTTATTCTCGTTTCGGTGGATCGGGCTCTGTCACTTTCATAAGGCATCGCTGCCTACGTAAATTACATCCGCTTCTATTATCGGCACGCGCCGAACGAATGTTCGGAGAGCAGGGCACAAGGTCACGGTCTTCCCCTGCTGACTCATTCCACATCCGCCATCTCGATCTTTTCCCTCTTTTCTCCTTTCTCTCCCTGTCGCGCGTCCCTCTCTCGTCCCCCCCCCCTTCTCCCCCTTGCCCCATGGTGGTGTCTGTGCGTCTGTAATTTTACCAGATGTTTCCTACCTTCGCCGGCACCCTCTCGTTTCTCGCCTTTTCTCTTTCTCTCTTTGGGGCTTTTTTATCCTCTGAGAAAAACAGACACGTTGATTCTTCGTTTTGTTTCTCTGTTTTGCATTTTTTCGGCTTCAACTGCTATCGTCGGTTCGCTCGCGGCCTACTGTTTTAGGTCATATCGTATCGGGAATATTCTGAATTACCCGAAGGTCGCGAGAATTTGAATTAGGTCCCATTGACGGCGGATACGAGTCCGTAAAACTGTATTTCCGCTATAGTCCCATAACTTCTGATTGTTTCGGCTGGGATCCACCTGTTTGAGGTGGTTTTCGAACCACCGAGGCTATGATACAAATATTACATAGAAGAAATTTGTAATTTCCCGAAGGTAGTGGGGGAATTTGAGCTAGGTCCCATTGATGGCGAATACGAGCATTTAAAACTCTATATCCACCATAGTCTCGCCTGCGACGCACCTGTTTTAGGTGGTTTTCGAACCACCGAGTCTATGATACAAATATCACGTAGAAGAAATTTGTAATTTCCCTGAGGTGATACGGAATTTTGACCCGGTACCATTGATGGCGAATATGGGCCTTTAAAACCTCTGTATCCACTGTAATCCCATAACTCTTATGGTTATTTCGCCTGCGACGCACCTGTTTTAGGTGGGTTTTCAAACCATCGAGGCTATGAAACAAATATCACATAGAAGAAATTTTAAATTTCTCAGAGATGCCGGAGAATTTGGAATCGATCCCACTAATGGCGAGTAGTACAGCCCTTAAAACTCTATTTCCGCTATAGTCCCATAACTTCTTATTGTTTCGCTTGGGACGCATCTGTTTTAGGTGGTTTCCGAACCACCGAGTCTATGATACAAATATCACATAGAAAAAAAGGTTTTAATTTTCCAAAGTTGATGAGGGATTTGAACTCGGTACCATTGATGGCGAGTCCAAGCCTTTACCACCTTACCCACCATAGCCCCATAATTGATTCAGTAATTTCACCCAAGATCTAGAATTTTGAGTGACTTCTGAGTTACCAAGACCATAACATATGTCATGGAAAAGAATTTCCCAAATTTCCGAAGGTGACGGAGCATTTGACCTTAGTCAAATTCGGAAGATACTTAAAACTATAGGTCTCAGAGAAAATTACCATTGCAGTTAAAGCTGACGTAACACATCTTTGTTTTTTACAGGATAGTTTAGTTAACACTAGGTTTAGCGATATTTCTTGTATACCTATCTCATAGGTCAATAAATATATCAAATAGTAAACTTCAAAATTAGGTTTTGAAGAAAATAAATTTCGATATATACTCGTCACGTTGAATGGATAAAAGTCGTGCAAGTGTCAGAAAAAAATGTAAACAGTTTCTATAATTTCCCTCGCGAAGTTCGAAATGGGTCAAAATGACCCGTCCGACAAATCTGGTTGTTAACAAGAAGGATTAAGAAGAAATTGTGAGGATGATGGGGATTTTAATTCAGATCTGTTAATTGTTTATCACCGTGAAATAATTGCAGGGCCTATGACGAGTACATTCGAACTCTCAGTTAATGTTTCCGTCTTCCAATCTACACAATTTGAACTGTAGTACCTAGGAGAAATTATCATAGTAGTAAAAAATTAGAGGAGAAAGAGAAGCAGGAGAATGTATCGTACGGCACCGAGAAGAAGTCTCACGGGGCTGTGGAGAGACAGAACTTCCAACGTTCTTGAAATCCTTACGTTTAAACCTACTTGAAATCGCCGTGAAAACGATTATTTTTAATTGCAACATATATTATGCTAACCACGAGTCGTGTTTCGTCAGACATCTAACGTTCCTGGAATCCTCACGTTCAGATCCCTGATGTCATCCACCGCATAGCAGTAGGATCACGCGTTTGCACGAACCTACAGTGATTTCCTATGTAACTTGCATATTCAGCGCCAGATGAATTTTCAAATTTGACTAAACAAAATTTGTCTTTTAACCTCTTGACGCCCTGGGCCACACATGTGGACATTTAGTTCTTTTATAATTGTAATTACTATCATTAATAAAAGGAACAAAAATTTGATAATAAATTATTCGCTACAGAATCTCTCAACAAGAAAAATAAAAATCTAATGGTTTGACTGCACTGACAATGTTATTTCCGGTGTACAGTTAGGAATATGAAAATAGCTTCTAAAAAAAATCGTCCCTGAAGAGGTTAAGTGCGATTGATCCTATACAATTCTTAACCCTCTCGCTACGGAGTGCTTTTCCGCGAGTCTGCTAACATTGTACGAAGCAATCCCGGCGCGGACGAAAACTTTTAATGGCTAGTGACGTAATATAAATAATTACTTCTTTATTGAAGTTGTAATGCATATAATACATGAAAAATAAAAACTTACGGTATTTAAAAAATGTCCAATTACAAAGTATGATCTAATAATTAATTCTTCGTTTGAAATTTCGGCGGGTGACTATACACCCAATTCCGTTTTTACACGATTTCATTTGATTTAGCACGATTAAAAAATCTAAAATATTCTTAAAATAAATTTTTTAATAAATTTATTTTAACTATTTTTTACAGGGTTGAAGGATATGGAACTAATCCCCTTTTTCTATGTATGTACTTCATGCCTTTTTTTACACGGTTTTGTCTGGAACGTATCTACCGTGTAAAAAAAGAATTAGGTGTTAATAACAATTCATTAATAAGGGATGATAACTTTCGCTCATATTTCACAAACTTGAGTAGGTAAAAGTACACAAGTCTGCGTCATTTTAAGTGCAATGCTCTATGCCTACGCCAGTGCATCGGTTACTTCCTGGTATCTCTCGTCGTCTCGAAGTATTTCATTCACTTTTTTCATCACGTGATATGTACTGTGTTGTGGTTTTTTCAATTTTACAGTTTCCATGAGTCTACATATATTTGCAGTGTACTTGTGACTTGAAGAATTCAAGTTTGCAGTCTTCCTTTGCTGTATTTCACATACTTGCGCAATCAGAAATTACAAGACAGTGATCAAATAAACAAAATCTCCCCCTCTCTCTCCCGCTCGCTTAGTTATTGCAGCAACTCTTTGAAGTTGTAGTCGGTGGAACGACAATAACGTCGCGCCTCATTGACCGCGAATTTAAGCGTCGATAAGTCAGTGCCTGCTGCATAGTATCCGCGAAACAAGCGGCTCGACGCTTTCAATTTCCTTAAAAGCCCTTGGAACGAGAGCCAGACACGCGCATATTTTTGCACTCCTGCCCGCGACGCTTTTCTGCGCTTCTATCTGCTCGTAAATCAAATATTCAAAACGTCCCGCCCTCCGCTTCTCCCCTCTTTGAAAAATCCGACGAAACGCGCGCGTACAAGGCGCTTCAAAATTCGCGCCGCGCGCATCAGCCAGGCGCATTAGGAATGTGCAAATAGACACGCGCTTCCTGTGATTTTGACGTTGATAGAATAAAATTTGTTAAGTTGAAAGTCTACTTTCTCAATTTATGGCGGATAGTATAAATATTGGGGATAATTGAAAGTTTTTTTTACATTATAAACTTGTTTTTTTGTAGAATTACTCATTAACAGATATTTAATTTATTCCTGTTACAATAACGTCATGTCAATAGAACGTTGTGTTCATTATTTTTATTAATTATTGATTATTTTCACTTGAAATAATTGCGAACATTCGCAAAACATGAATAAATATATATGAAAAATGTCGATGTTATAAAATATATACTTTCCTTTTTGGAAACAATCCCTGAAAAGAGCAAAACACCGCAGTTCTAAACTAGAAGACCCCCTTAACCCTTTGCACTATTATGTCGAAAATTTGTTAAGTTGAAAGTCTACTTTCTCAATTTATGGCGAATATTATAAATAATGGGGATAATTGAAAGTTTTTTTTACATTTTAAATTTGAACATTTAACACTTATCAACTTTTGTTAACATTTTTTATTTAATTACTAACAGAAGTTTATTTAGACTGATTTCTATGAAGCAACTGTGTTTTAAAGTTCGTTAAAAATAAAATATAATAATTAATAGAATAGAGAGATATTGGAAAGAAAATAGAGAGAGAATTGAAGGTGCAAAGGGTTAAAAAAGGTTACGATTGATGATGCAATCGTTGAAGTCATCGACGTAACAATTCAAAATTCACAGTGCGAATGCAGCGAGGTCAGTTGAAAATTAGACTGATTTGTAAAACAAATGTTGTACGTTAAAACAAACATGCGATAGTGTGCATACACAAGGAAATACCAACGTGTATTTCTGATTGTATCGATTACCGCGTTGCACGCCAACTGAGCTTGAGCTTTCACCCCCGTCGTCACCGTATTCCCATACATATCAAAGTACCTTCGCAGTGAGTGACTTGTACATAATTCAATTATTAGAATTCACTTAAAAGCGGTAGTCGCAGAAGATTCGAAATTGCTTTTAGAACTCCAGCATTTCAGCTTTCGCCACCGTTGTCACCGTATTCCCAAACATGTCGGGATATCTTTGCAGTCAGTGACTTTTACGTAATTGATTTCATTGGAAAATAGAAATCAGCTAAAATTCGGAATTGCTATCCGAAGTCCAGTATCTGAGAGTCTCAACTTTCACTCTCAGCATCGCTAGAAATCTATAGCTAAGTATTTTCTCAGTCAGTGACTTGGACATAATTGAATTATTACAATTCATTGAAAATGGCAATTAACAAAAATTCGTATTAGCTATCTGAAGTATAGTATCTGAGAGTCTCAGCGTCACTAGAATCCGATATCTGAGTATTTTCTCAGTCAGCGACTTTTACATAATTGAATTAATAGAATTCATTTGAAAATGGCACTCAGCGAAAATTCGGAATAGCTATCCGAAGTCCAGTACCTGAGAGTCTCAGCATCACTAGAATCCTATATCTGAGTATCTTCTCAGTCAGTGCTTGTTACATAATTGAATTATTAAAATTCATTTGCAAATAGCAGTCAGCGAAAATTCAGAATAGCTATCCCAAGTCCAGTACCTGAGAGTCTCAGTTTTCACTCTCAGCGTCACAAGAATCCTGTATCTGAGTATCTTCTCAGTCAGTGATTTGGATATAATTGAATTATTATAATTCATTGAAAATGGCAGTTAGCAAAAATTCGTATTAGCTATCTGAAGTCCAGTACCTGAGAGTCTCAGCTTTTACCTACTTTGGTACCATATTCCCATACCCGTTAGAGCATCTTCTCAGTAAATGACTTGTACGTAATTGAAATATTATAATTCACTTAAAATATAGATCTCAGCCATCGTGAATTGATGTAAAAGCGTCAAACAAATCTCAGTCGCTCGCATCGCAAATTTTGTACCACCCTGTACTTCTGTATATCGCATGGGGGTTTACAGAGCGAGAGACAAGGGGAACGAGTGTCTAGCGGTCTGCGATCTCGTCGCTTTGAGTTTGAATATCTCTTTGGCGGCTGCCTGGAAATGCTTTTCAAGAGGCCGCGTGACGAACGTTTGTTGCGCGCTACCAAATGAATGTATATCCGCCATAATGTTTCGGTAATGACGATTTTCACATGGGGGTTTCGCATGGAGGTGAAATTTTCAGCAGGACTAAAATGCACTTTCAACACGATGCAGGGTGTCGTGTTTGACGCGTTGCACTGTAAACGTGAATTGTTTTGCCTTTGCCTGATCGAAGACGCAAAATGCAGGGTCGTATTCGCTCACGCAAGAACCCCAAAACATGAAAGAATCCCGAAACACATCTAAAACGCGCTAATTACCAATTTGACCAATTAATTATACACCCAATGAACTTAACGTTCGCTAACATTCCATTCGTTTGTGTTGCAGTACCGTCGGTACGTTAGACGAGAGCTCGGTGACCACGAGCGTGGCGGTCGCCGAGGTCGCTGATTCGCCGGAGCAGCAACAACAGCAATCCAAGAGCAACGTCGCTGCGTCTCGCCGAGTTGCTGGACAGAGCGTTGCTCTGAGCAACGGCAACGGTGCCAGCAACGTCGGCCGTGTCACCCCGCGTAGCCACATGGAGCAGGAGAAGCGAATGCGGCGAGAAATCGCCAACAGTAACGAGCGACGTCGAATGCAGAGCATCAACGCCGGTTTCCAGTCTCTCAGAACGTTGCTGCCGCATCACGAGGGCGAGAAACTTTCTAAGGTAAGTCGATCTTCTCCTTTCTTCGCCGGAATGATCCTTTTTTGTTAAGGATTTGTGGATATCTTTGAAAATTCTTCGTTGAAAATTGCTCCGCGAAGGAAAGAAATATTGCGGTGCGTTGTTTTGGTACTTGTGCTGTTTACAACGCGTTCAAGGTGATATAGGTTACAGTTAATGGGTTGTAATATTAGTGATGCTACTTGAAAATGCTTTTAATGCTACGTGTGACATTCTCAGCGCGCGTAGTATTATTTGTAATATTTACAATATGGTTTATGGTAGAAACAACGATTGACACTGTTCGTGTTGTTTGCAACGCGTTGTAGTTGACATAGGTTACTGTCAGTAGGTTGTAATATTGCTGGTGCTACTTGAAAATGGTTTTAAGGATACATGTCACATTCTCAAGGCGCGTTGTATTATTTGTAATATTTTCAAAATGGTTCAGGGTAGAAACAACGGTTGACAATGTTCGTGTTGTTTGCAATGCGTTGAAATTTACATAGGTTACTGTTAATAATATTAGTGCTGCTACTTGAAAACGATTTTAATGGTACGTGTGACATTCTCAGCGCGCATAGTATTATTTGTAATATTTACAAATTGGTTTATGGTAAAAACAACAGATGGCACTATTCGTGTTGTTTGCAATGCGTTGAAGTTGACATAGGTTACTGTCAATGGGTTGTAATATTGCTGGTGCTACTTGAAAATGGTTTTAAAGATACATATCACATTCTCAAGGCGCGTTGTATTATTTGTAATATTTACAATATGGTTTATGGTAGAAACAACGGATGGCACTGCTCGTGTTGTTTGCAACGCATTGAAATTGACATAGGTTACTGTCAGCGGGTTGTAATATTGCTGGTGCTACTTGAAAATGGTTTTAATGGTTTCGTTGTATTATTTGCAGTATTTACAATATGTTTTATGGTAGAAACAACTGATGGCACTGTTCGTGTTGTTTGCAACGCATTGCGGTGATAAAGCTTACTGTCACTGGATTGCGATAGTGTTTGTGCTACTTGAAATTAGTTACAGTGAGTTATATTAAATATTTAGTGTTTTTAACAATTATGATAACATTCAGACAACCGTGATTAAGTTACCGCGTTGTTGCGCTGTCTGCTTCGCATACAACGTGCAATAGTTGTACGTATTCAGTTCGCAGGGCGTTGTAATATCATTTGCACCATTGACAAGCAGCTGCAGTTACATTTGTTACATACTCAGACCACTGAAATATTGCTAGTGTCACTTAAAACGCATTGCAGCGACATTTAAGTCGTTTGTTTTGCAAGCGGCATAAGTCACTTTCTTTTTGAATCGAGATATTTAAGGCTCTGCTGTTTAACGCGTTTAAAAATATTAATGGCAATTTATATCTTATTATATGTTTCCCAGGTTAAATAATTACATATAGTCATTGAAAAATCACCATTTTGAATTCGAATAAAGTTACTTATGGCACTTTCAACATAAACAACTCATACATCACTGTCAACGAGTTACACTGCCACTCGTGCTATGTAGAACACGTCCTATTAACACACGTGACATTCTCAGCGCCTGTAGTATTATTTATATCATTCTCTAATCATTGTAGCAACGTTTGCAACCTGCTCTCTGTCTTTTAATATTCGTAGTACCATTTACAACGCGTTGTAGCACCATTTGTGCAGCAGATAATGTCTACATCACATCAACGTTGCTCTCAGTGCGTTGACTGATACCTGTGTCACCAACAACGCGTTGCAGCGACACTTGCATTCTCTCAGCACATTATTCCATCATTTCTGACACTCAGAACCCATTGTAGTGACATCAACGTTATTCTAAACGCTTTATAATATTCATAATACCATTTACAACGCGTTGTGGCAACATTTGTGCAGCAGATAATGTCTACGTCACATCAACGTTACTCTCAGTACGTTGACTAATAACTGTGTCACCAACAACGCGTTGCAGCGACACCTGCATTCTCTCAGCACATTATTCTATCATTTCTGCCACTCAGAACCCATTGTAGTGACAGCCACGTCATTCTGAACGCGTTGTAATATTCATAATACCATTCACAACGCATCGCGGTGACGTCTGCGACACTCGACTATCTTGTAGTATCATTCCGGCGATTTACAATGTGTTGCAGCAACATCTGCGACGCTCTCAGGGCGTGTAGCGTTGCTTTCCCCATTTATAGCGCGTTGTGGAGAAATACGCGCAATCCTCGACGCGTACAGTGTCACATTCGCCATTTGGAGAGCGTTCTATCGGTGCTTAAATTATTGGGAACAGGTTGCAGCCACCCTGGCTTTCCTCTTCAACTTTCTACATTTAACGGGTTAACTGTCGTGCGACGTTAACGTCTTAATTACAAACTTGGTTATTAATGTGTAGCTCTTCAAATTATTTTGATAGTAAATTAAACTTATTTTAAATTACTTTACGGAATATTTTAATATTGATTGATGCAATTAAGGCACAGATACGGCCAGTATTAATGTTTAATAAGTTCATTTAAATGCGCATAAAATAAAGGTAATTGTTACACAGCGAATAGAATATAGAGATGAAGAAGAGTATCGATCGGCATATCGATTTTAATTATAATAGGGCGGGCAAGCTATGAAATAAGGTTTTCCAACATTGATAATATAGGATTTCTGCAGGAAATATTTTAATTATACTTTAAATTATTAATAAAAAAGAATATATGGGATACTGTTATACGTGATCGTTTGCAGATAAAGAAATATAGTTTGGTGCGAGTGTTTAACCCCATTCTTGAGGTTCCACAAGACGCACTCGTGTTTCTATTTTATTAAAATTATATTTTTAATTATGCAAATTAGTGTCATTTTATTCTTGACATTCACTATTTTTTTTTTGTAATCGAATTTGAAAGTTTAGTAGGTTAGATAGATGTAGTATCGATTGTCAGCTGATGGGAGAAAGCACAAGGAGTTTATCAGGAAAACGCAATATTTAATAAAAAATAAAACAAGGCTAAAAATAGCGTGTTCACAATTTTAAAAGACGGCTTCGTTTTTACAACGCGGAATCTATCTTTTGTTTTCCGAGATAATAAACATTTACCGGGTTCCCCAAGTGCAGGGCCGCAATATCATTCTCTGCGAAGATTATTTAAAATTCGTTTTGAGACATCCGAGATATTTTGGGAGGATTAATGCAACAGAAAAATTGCTACTCTCTTAATAAACGCAACGGAGCGAGCAACAACCCCTTCGAACTCTCACATCGATCATCCGTCGGCACCGATTTCCATTTGCAATCAAATCATCGACTTTTATCAACATCGCATGAAATTCAAACCCAATTTTACGATTTTCGAGAGAAATTTGTATCGTGCAACCAAACTGCAAACACTTCTTCTGGTTGCACCGATATTAACATGCAAAGATATGAAATTGATTCTGATAGAAATATCGTTTATTTTTTTTTTTTTTAATTATTGACCCTTTGATTACAAAATGCGTGTATATACGCTCCCACGAGTTTATCAATATATACGAAAAACGTACGTTTCTGTCTCCTTGGAATTTTTCTTGCTATACATGTTTAATTCTTCCCTAAATTGATACAACATAAAATGCAATTTTATTGCATTTTAAAATAATTTTAAGATAATTTTGAGATAATTGCATTTTAAAATAAATTAACGTTGTATAAAATGCAATATTTCGTGTAACATAGCAACTGGTAATAGCTGAATATTGTTCACACTATTGTAGTGTTTATGCGACGTTGACGTCGGGACGCGCAACGAGTTCGGCGCATTCCCGTGACGTCACGACGCTCAGAGTGCGGCCTCAGTTGGGCCTTGAGCGAGAGCGTGATTGGCCACGATACGTTGCGGGTCTTTTTTATGTCCTCTTATGTTTCATGAAATTTATGTTTTACGGGTATTATTTTTATGTTAGTTAATAAAGTATATTATTAATAGTTTTCTAAAATGAATAGTATTAATGTCTATTAAGTTTTTAGTGTTTCATTGTTTCTTTTAATTATTTATGTCTTAATTATTATGTCAATTATTTATGTCAACACTCAACGCGGCTTAAACCCGAAAATTCAAAAGCAGTGTTCAGTTAACGATAACCGCAAAAGCCTCAAAATCCCAACATAGAAATTAAAGTGGAAAAATACAAACAAATGCATGCCTGAGTGACAAAAATGTGCATTTCGGTAAATGATCATGTCCATGCACGATCGACATATAGTGAGGGACCAGAAACAAGGCACCAACCTAATAGTATTGCCTAATAGAGGTTAAAGAATAGCAAGTTTACAAAGAAAACACATGAAACCGCTTAAACACTCATAATAATGATAAATAAATATTTCAAAATACAATTTTAAACGTTTTTTCTATATCCCTCTACTTTCGAACATTCAACATTCGCACACATTCTCGGGAACCAATTATGTCCGAAAGTCGAGAGCCGCCTGTGTAACATACAAAATTTGTATATCATGTATACTGAGAGACCAGAAACAAGGCACGTGAGAGGTAATTTGCTCTGATTCGCTCGACGGATAGGGACATCCCTCTCCCTCGCGCATTTTCGATGTTGACGCGCTATTGGCCGAGAGACCCGCACATTCGCTGCGTCATCATGTGAACGACGAAAGGAGTGTTTTATTTTCGGTTGTCATTCGTCGATCTCAGGTTTCCAGGGCCGACATGGCGGGGATAGGCGGTGCGAGAGCAACCTCTCCTTCCGACCCAAGTGGCTTGTTTCTGGTCCCTCACTTTACGAACATGCCAACGTATGTATTGAAGATTCTGTGCGAAACTTTATCGTAATCAAAGGGTCAATCGGGAAGGTAGTTAGCCCTGTAGTTTTAGTTGCTTGAAGTCTGGAATGCTAAGTCTCCCAGCGCTTCCTCCAATATGTTACCTGTGCTGGAGGAAGAGTGGACCTAGCTTGCGCGCCATTCAATCCTTCATCCCGTATTATCGCCGTGATTATAGCTCTTTTGTTAACTCTTTTGCTACCATTGAGTCCCAAGTAACTGGCCATGGAAAATTCAAAATCATCAAGATGGAAAATTCTATGGAATTTCGGCACGGTGCTAATCTTCTGGGCTGCGAAGCTTTGCTGCATTAGTTGGGCAATAATTAGAAATTAGAATTATTTTACAAGAGGCTTGGATAATTGAAATTATTGCGTGGATTATTAGGAAGATCTTTTGGTTCTTTCGGAGACATTTAATGATTTTTAATTAGTAAAATTACCGGAGTTACACGGTGCGTACTTGAGCAAGAATATCCGTCACAGAAATTTTGTGTTTTGACATTTCCGAATTTTAATTTTCTCGTTGCAGCGGTTTGTTAATTAAAGCCATATCTGTGGAGTTAAAAATCGAAATATGATTACGCGAATAGTAATTTACGTCTGCACATTAATACTCCGACTTTCTGATAAAAAGGTGATTTTTGAACGCCAAAGAAATGTTGATTGCTCAATATTCAAAAAGGTGTCCGTCCGCAAACGGTTAAGTATAAGTTGGAGCCAATTATACGCGATTGACATCTTCTCAGCTCCGTGCAGTAGCCGACGAAGAGGGTTCCCCACTAAAGCAAACGAAACCGAGCCTAGTGGGCGAAGTGTTCTCCACTTCTGCTAGAACGCATAATACGTCAAATATATCAAATACAGTCTTCTACTGTTCGTATGAATGCAAATTTAACTCGCAGCATCATAAAACACAGGAAAAAGTATCAAGCCCTTGTACTAAAAAATAGTGATATTTACGAAGTGCAGCTTTAGCCGAATGAGTAAATTGCAAAGTTGTTTTTCTCCCGGAAAAGGTTGTCGATTAGAACGTTATCAAGTAAAACATCATATTGGCAATTAAAACGTTATCACGTGAAACGTCATATTGTCGATTAAAACATCGTCAATTAGTGCCTAATGCATTCTGGTGGGTGAATTATTTGTAGTTGTCCACCCGGCAGAAGGAAATCAGACGAGGCCTATTATAGACATTAATTGAATTTTAAATTAGATGAATAAAATTAAAGACAAAAATTGGAAATGTAAGAACGTGCAGAAATTAGCGATTTTCAGTTGAATTTGTAGGATTTGTGGTCTCCCTTGGTAGCGAAAGGGTTAAGGTATCTTGTGATAATTCAAATAAATTGCACGTAGTCCCCAAGAAGATGTCGCATTGATCTCGCTTATTAGAAAAGCAATTAAAAGAGAATATTTTCTTACTATTTTTGGACGGAAGGTTGCCTTACAATGCGCGGCTATCACAGTGCAATTTGTCCGTGACATTATGCATATTTTATTCTAGCTGTTTATTATTGTGGTCCACACCTTGAATTCAGTTATTTATAGAGTTGCTATATTTTTCGCGATATTGCAGTTTTTTACGCGAAGAAAAAATTAATATGAGACGTTATCTATTAACATAATATGATAGTACAGTAGCAGCGTTAAAATTGAAAGTGAATATAAAATCACTAATAATTTTCACATTTTTCACTAGCATTCTGATGCTAAACGTATAAAAAATTCGTCCGAATTATTACTAAAATCATTTTCAAAATTTCAAATACATCAACACAGGTAATTAACACGTTGAATGCCATTGGGGTCACCGGTCAGCGACGTTATAAAATTCAACGAAATTTCAAATAACTTTTAAATTATAATATTTACGAATTTTCTAGTACATTCAATATTTAAATATTGACATTAACAATTAGAAATACCGGCGGTAAATCCATTCTATTGCAGTATATTAAATAAGTACTTTGAAAAAACAGGAAGCAAGAGCTGGAAAAAATGATCGACTCGGTTATTTATGCTTTATGAGATAAGCGTATAATATCTACTGTATGACTCTTCTATAAACTTGGAGAATTTTTTGGAAAATTTCGATACAGTCATTTTGACTGGTTAGGCAGTTCTATTGTCAAAAAGATATTCAATATTTAAGATAAGATTCAATATTTAAATATTGCCATTAAAAAGATAAATTTCTGCTGGCTCTACATCTATGTCTGTCTTTTGAGGTTTCCGTTTTGTGAATTTACGATTTTAGCAGAAAAAGTTTCACTTTAGTAAAAATGATGAAAGTAACGAAATACCGGTGGCCTTCAACGTTTTAAGCAGCCCATACATCAAGCCACGATATCTTTATATTATCTCTATTAAAAATAATTCCTTTTCTGTCAACATAACTTTTCCCCCTTCAAAATCCTCTTCAATTTCAGTCAATAATAATTCCAATTAAAAATCTACAACCCCCACCCCATAAAATAACACCGTATCAAATCAACACTTTTAAACATTATTTCCAACGCTTACCAAAGTCCTTTAATGTGACTTTAAGGTTTCTCCTTAGCAAAGATGCGATTTTAATAGAAAAAGTTTCACTTTAGTAAAAATGATGAAACCAACAAAATACCGGTGGCGTTCAACGTTTTAAGCAGCCCCTCTATTAAAAATAATTCCTTTTCTTTCATCATAACTTTTCCCCCCTCAAAATCCTCTTCAATTTCAGTCAATAATAATTCCAATTAAAAATCTACAACCCCCACCCCATAAAATAGCACCGTATCAAATCAACACTTTTAAACATTATTTCCAACACTTACCAAAGTCCTACCACCCATTATCATTTTCATATATGCATTTAAAAAATATGTAAATAAATTTGCACTTCCATAAGATACAATTGTGCAAGAAATTATAAAAAATCAGAAGACTCCCGGTTAAACGGAATTCAATGAGTGCGTGGAATGCGACATCTTTTCCGCGAATGCACACGCATCCGTCATTCGAGACTGCAAGGCGTCCCCTAGTTGAAACGAGTGCATAAAGTGCCATGCGTATATAAAGTGATTCTTATGCAGCACTGTTGCACCCCGTTGAAACGAGCGCGTTTTATTCGCCGCGAGAGTGGCTCGCCATCGACGCCTGCCACCTTCCTCATTCTCATTTCATCCGTCTGTTCGTTCGGCGTTTCATCGTTTCCGTTGCAAAAATCAAAATAATTGCCTGGCAATCAAGAAACCGTCTTACAGGTGGTTGTAAATTTCTCATGGATTGTAATTAAAGTTGTGTGATTTTTTTTAAGGTCGATCAGATTAGCTGGAGCTTCGGATAACTTGGGAGGGTTGTGTTTTGCAATTTTGTAAAACTGCAGGTTTTCGAGTTTGGAGAATTTCTGGAGGACATTTAACGACTTTGTCTTTGACTACCTGCATTTAGCGATGAATCTGTGGATTTAGAATGTAACGAACCTTTCGGGGGGATAATTATTGGAAACTTGTAATACTTTTCTGCGATAATCAGTGGATGATTTATACAGTGACGCAAAGTGTGCCAGGAGTAAGTAGATTTGCAGGATTTTTGGTTCATTTTCGTGATAAAAGCCTACTGGGATTTATGGAATCCCCAATCCAGCTTCCTAAAGTAAACTCTTATGCAGAGTGTTTACATCAGGAGACTGGATTTGGGAATTCCAAAAACGAAATGGCGGGTTTAGCTCCCTAGCCATCTTTCAGTTGTCGGACTATATATGTGGTTTGAGAAAAAATCTGATTATTCTTTATCAACGCGTGTATACGCGGTTAGGGTTGAAAATATGAAATGTAACCGTTGAAATATGATGATGCAAATAGTAATTTACAACGTTTATACATTAACAGTCGAGCTTTCTGATAAAAAGGTTGTTTTTGATCGACAAGTTGCCGGACCATATTCGCCCGTAGTCCTCAAACGGTTAATTCTAACCTATCACTGTGTCTAACCCGCGTTCTTTTTACCACGCATGGCCGTCAGGAGGCAGCAGTGTGGCACATGGAGGATGTCGTTCCTCCTAAGGCCAACACGTGGACCGGAAACGGCAACCTGTTTCTCTTTGGCAAGGTGAATACGCCAATAAACACCGATCGTTCTCGCGCTAACGCACTAAAAACTTGTTACGTAACGTCGGAGTCGTCTAACGCCGGCACGGCGTCGGCGGCGGCTTTTACGAATTATCGTTCGCCGTTGTCGGACTAATTTTAGCATGTGAAAGTCACCGGGCGATCCCACGCCGCTGAATTAGAGGCCGGGCCGACGTCGATCGGCCCTCGGTTCGTTCGTTTGGCCGTACGTTCGTTCGGTCATGTCGTGCCGCTTTATTTTAATCGTACCTCTCTCGCCTGTATGACCCAACCGACATGCCACGACACTGACCGCTTTATTTTTGCCATTGTACGCTCGATCGCGTAACCTCATCGTGGGCATCAGCTGACTGGCGCTGATTGCTGGTGTTGGTGCCTTTTGAAAGATTTGTTGGATTGGCTTTACCGGTTTTTTCCTCCCTTTGTTACTGCTACTACACGGATGCGCGATGTCGCGGATTTAACCTTTTGCACTCCGAGTAATTTTTACTATGAGCTACCAGCTACTCCAGGACCGTTTGCACGGTGCGAGTGACCATCTGTAGATAATTGAAAAGCGTGCTTTATCGTTAAAAAGGAAGCTTATATATTTTAAAATTATGTTTTACAATATAAAAAGATATAAAAATACACCGGATTTACTTGACAACGGGTTGAGGGATAAAGGTAACGGATAAAGAGTTAAAAATATAAGGTAGATGTTGAATTATTATTAACCGTTTGAAACCCAAGGAGCGCGACCGCGCTCTTGAGATTTTGTGTTGAAAAGTCCCAGTACATACTCGGTTGAGAGAAGCGCTATAGCGCTGCTCGGGTTTTTTCGACCGTGTTCTTTTAAAAACCTCTGGGACTCAAACGGTTAACAATATAATATTATATATATTAAATGAGTTAAAAAACGACTCTACGGTCTAGGAATTCCTATTCTAAACGGGAGACTCTCTACAGTGTAGGGGAGAGTAACATAAACATTTTATATTACTAAGTGGGCCCGAGCTCGTCTTTTGGGCATCCACAGTTAGATCGTTCGAAACTCCAGCAGTTTAAAGACGTTTCTTTCAAAGCGTTATAATAAAAGTAATATTAATATAAAGTATATTGATTTATTTACACACCCATTTCCAATAATAGATGTAGCGAAAAGTATGCTTTCGCGTGGTTTTATTTAGGGTTTCGATGTTGGGTAGAACGGAAAGTGAGTTGGAAAAATTAGTTTTGAAGGGAAAAGGATTACTTGGATTTGGAGAAGGACGGGTTGCTGAGAGGTGTCGAGGCATGGAGTAGCGATAAGGGTCTTCGTCTTGAAGGGAAACGTGGATCTGATGGAGCTTAGACGTTGGATAATAAGAATTATAGTAACAATAGTACCAAGATGATAATGATAATAATAATAATAGTAATCAAAGAATAACAATAATAGCGATGGTGGTGATGATCGTGATAATTGAGTCGCTCAGAAGCCAATGCGGTTAAGTCAATTTTTTTGATATTTTCTGATTTTTGTAAATTTTAATAGCATGAAGTTTATACTGATTTTTGTAAATTTCAATAGAATGAAGTATATTCTGATATATTCCAATTTTTGTAAATTTTAATAGAATGAAGTTTATACTGCTTTTTGTAAATTTTAATAGAATGAAGTATATTCTGATATATTCCAATTTTTGTAAATTTTAATAGAATGAAGTTTATTCTGATATTTTCTAATTTTGTAAATTTTGATGGAATGAAGTTTATTTTATTAAAATTTAAACAACTCAGAAAATATCAAAAATTGGTTAACTGCATTGGCTTCTGCGCAACTCAATTGTAGAAGCCATGCTGAAAGCAGTAAATCATAGCGGTTACCTTTTATTTATTTACTTTTAGTGAATATTGATTAGATGTTAATCTTGGTGCGATTCGATCGTCGGATTAGAACTAAAGGTTGACGCACAACGCGCGCTTTCGTCGTCATGACGGAACAAATACCTCGGAGAGTCGCGTGACTGGTAATTGCCGGTGTGAATATCAGCTGATTTCACGTCGTATATTCAAGTACATTCAAGATCATCGAACTGGTTGATATTTGTTGAATTTTTTAACACTGCAATGCTGTATAGTCTCAAAAGTAAAGATATCACCTCTTTGCCTCAGTATTTAGCGCCGTTCAAGTTTAAAGGCTTTTGCCCTCCCAATTAGTGGGCCCGAATTCAAATTCCTTTTATCTCTAAGAATTTTCCCTGAAATATTGCACTAAAGTTTTACGGTATATTAGAAATCAGTGATGAGTTTTTATTCCAGCAATAAATTCGGAGTTATTGCTCATTCAGTCACAAAAAAAATCGTAGGGCAAAACGTCAAAAAGAAGCCTTTACCGAAAAAATATAATACTAAACTATAATAATACAGTTACTATATTATAATACTATATTACAATACACTACTATATTATAATACTATAAAAGAATATAATACTAAACAATATAATAATAAACAGTATAAACAATAGAATCATGAAATTACGATTCACTGATCACGACTGTACAGTCCGACAACTGAAAGATGACTAGGGAGCGACAGAAGCTCTCGTTTTCAAACGCCAATTCCCGCCATTTCTTTTTTGGAATTTCCAAACCCAGTCTCCTTAAAGGAACCCTCCGCATAGTTGTTTACTTTAGGAGGCTGGATTTGGGGATTCCAAAAACCAAAATGGCGAGAATAAGCGGTTGAAAACGAGAGTCGGCGCCGCTCCCTGGCCATCTTTCAATTGCCGGACTATACATTTCCCGCGCCACTGCGTTAGGTGAATTCTGAGCGCAACTGCGTTCGCACAAAGCTTCGGGAAGTTTGGAGTCGGCGCCTCTGCGCACAGAGGCCTGCCAGCAAGAGTATTATTACGACGAGATTCTAGGAGCAACATAAAGCGGAATACTTTAGAGCCCCGAAAGCGGAGCCGACCTCTTTCCCGAGGTACGTACCGATATAGCGGAGCCTCTTTGACCTATTAAGTACTTGTGCAAGCAGTCACGCGACTCTGGCCATCTAATTGTTAGCAATATTAAAGTTCCTGTCTATTATACCCTGATATTACAGTGTACCTCTCGTGTCAAATGAGAGGAGAATGAGATTAGATTGGGGAATTAATTGCAACGGATAATTACGGTTAACCTTCGAAGACATTGGATGTTTTTTTTCGGTATTTTTAATGTACAGATTGGGAAATTGGCGTGGGAATTTTGATGTTTTTTATATTGATGTGTAGGCGACTTTTTTTGAATATTAATATTTCGATGGCAGTGTTTACCGATACTTTGCGGTTTTGATGGATTTTTTACTGAGGTAATTTCGATTTTGGGATTTAATAACTATTTGGTTTATTTTATCGAGGTGTTGTATTATATTTGCAGGGAGTTTTCTTAAATATTTAACTGTAATTAAATATCATTAGATAATTTAATAATAATAAATTAATAAAATAATACGTTAATATTATTAGAATATTACTAAAATGATTTCTGTTAATTGATACTCATTGAACAAACTTCTCGGACCGCGAGCGATTTAATTAATTAACCAAACATCCCAATATTTTCATTTTTCTACAGTCATCAACAAAGACAATGAAAGTCTCAAAATCCCAGAAACATTATTGATAAAGTGTAACTAAATTTTACAGTATACTTCATCACATATTTCTCTCTAGCTAAAATTCCTTAGAAACCACTTGCCACATAAAGCGATAACTTTATCACTTTTACTGCACTCAGATGGTAATTTTCTGAGCTGATACGTCCCAAGAATTTCTTATCAGCGATAATCATTACTTTCTGCTCGATATCGTGCAAAAGTGCATCAGAATTGGCAGTAGTGCATTTCGGGGCAAAAAATTAGTGACCTGTTACATGTGTTAATCGCACATACCTAAATACGTATGCGTTTGGTTGGGCGCTGGTGCGCCGGTACTTTCGCAACGCGATATTTCGCGAACCAGTCCTCGGGCCACATGGTTCAATTCCCACGCATTTCTCTTAAGCAGATCGTTCTGTCTCTCTCCCCTTCTCCCCTCTCCCTTGGCCACCTTCCTCCCTCCCCCCTTATCTTCTCTTTTTACTTGCCTCTTCCCCCTTTTCTGGCCTCGCTCGCCTTCGTCTTTGGTCCTGTCCCTTCTCTGTCTCTTTCTGTCTCTTTCTCTCTTTCATTCGCTGTCTCTCTTTCTCTCTTGGTACGGCACACCGAAGGCCAAGTTTGGCCGACGAATTTCGCGGAGCCCTGGCCCACTGAGGAGGAGAATTCGCTATGCGGAGGCTTCTCTCTTCTTCCACGAATATTAACCCTTAAAAGGTATCATCTAAAAAAATCACGTTAACGGGGCATCATGGGTGTAATTTCACCCTGGTAAATGAATTTTATTTTATAAGTTTAATAAAGGCATGTAAATGAGATTGGATATATTGTAAGAATGGCATATTTCGTGAAAATTATAAAATTTATTTTTTTATAGTTATTGTAAATAATATTGCGGTGGCTTTTACAAATGAAGTTGGTTCATATTGTTTCAACTCACGGTATATTTTCTATCTTTTTTCTTTGTGCATATACAACGCTTTTCTTGATTAAATGCGGATGGTGGTATTGGCGTTGTTTCCGGAACCTTTTCGCCAAGTGTTTTTGATATTATTTTCCTCGGATTATGTGGCAAATTCGGTATTTTTAAGCGTTTTTTAAGAAATGGTTTAACAGAAAATTAAATCCTCACGGAGTAATTTTAAAAAACTTACACTTCCGGTATCATGGGTTAAAATTATCTCAGATCAGTTTTTTTGTTGTGCAACTAACGAAATATGTAACAAAAGTGAACTTTTTTATGTTAATGGTATTCCTACTGTCGCCATAAATGATTACAGGAAAAATCAGTGTTACCAGTAATTCAGTTTGTTAATAATATTAGAAAAACAATTTACATGGGGTGATTTTTCACCCATGATACTTTTTAACCAGTTAACTGTGGCGACCTCAAATCTCAAATTATTTATACTTTTTATTTGTTCCTTTTATTTCGTCTTCCCCTTCAAATATTGTAAATATCTTGAAATTTACCTATACATTCTAGTTTCCACGAAAAGTATATTTCAAATAACCAGTGGTAACTAAATTTCACGCATGACGAGTATACTCGTCATGACACAAAATGCAGTTATTTCTCCATGACGAGTATACTCGCCATGAAACAAAATACGGACATTTCGCCATGACGAGTATACTCGTCATGACGCAAAATACGGTCAATTCGTCATGACGAGTATACTCGTCATGAAACAAAATACGGACATTTCGCCATGACGAGTATACTCGTCATGACACGAAATACAGTCTTTTCTTCATGACGAGTATACTCGTCGATCACAGCTAACTGGTTAAGGGTTAACTGAACCGATCTCCAAATACGAATTACATAGGGACTATGGTGAGTGAGAACGTAAAGGTCCGAATTCGCAATCAGATGACTTGAGTTCATCAAACTCTCTTCACCTCTGAGAAACGTTTTTCTGTGTGATATGCATATCGTAGCCTCGATGACTCGGAAGTTGTATATAACAGTGGGTCCTAGGTGAAATTACCAAAGAAGTTAGCCGAAATACAAAGTTAGTGCCGGTGGTTACGGTTTTAAAGGTTCGCGTTCAAATCTCCATCAGTTCTGGGACAATTTTTCCGACGTAATATGTATATTGTAGACTTGGTGATTCCGAAATCGTCCAAAACAGTAGATCCTAGACGAAGAGGCCGTAGCAATTATCCAAAGGACGAAATGAGTACTAAAGTATATGATGTTCGAGGCTCGCGTTCAAATCTCTATAATTTCCGGGGCAATTTTTCCTATGTGATATGTATATTGTAGAGTTGTTGAATCCAAAACCATCTAAAACAAGTGGGTCCTAGGCGAAGTGGTCGTAGCAGACCGCTGAAATACAAATATTAATTGCAGAAGAAATCAGCTGATTTCAGTAAAATGGAACACCGTATTCGGAGTGCAAGCATAAAAGTATGCAAGCAAAGCAATTAGGGTGGCAGTGACGGGCGCAGCAGTCATCAGGAATCTAAGGGTGCTCAGCAGCTTGTAATTCTCAGGCTCAAAGGAGACACTTAACGCTACGCGGGCCAGTCGTTTTATCGTTAACTGTGTATACTGACTTACTCGGTGAAGATTTCCAGGCTATTTAACACATTTACTGCTAAGCATTCTTTAACTGATTGTTCATTCACATCAAAAATATTCACAAGTAATAATATCAATATTAATTTTTTGTTCCACTTCGTTCATTACGCTGTTCGTTATTAAACATAATCATAATTTCCTCAGTGCATGTAATTGGGTGTTATACGTACTTCCGCACACCCGTTATCAGCGCACATTTTGCAAGTACGTTAGAATTGATTAGAAAAGTGACGATACGTTAATGCATGCAATTTACAAATAGGTAACTAAGTACATTTTCTATAACCGTTTGGGTGAAAGATGTCTGCAAAAATCCGATCAATAAGTGCCAAGAATCGCGATCGCTATTCTTTCGCATCGTTGAAAGCAAGATTTCTATGTTTCTCTGCTAATAATTTCTAAATTTTATTTTTTTTGTAAGTTAAAGATATTATCTACATTGTGCATCTACTCTTGTAACCTGAATATATCACTAAATAATCTTTATTTTTCACACAAAATATATTGCTGATTCCACAAGTCTCACAGCTTGCCACTCAAAGAATTAAATCCAGCACTTTTATCGTCAATAATTCCTATAAAATTACCAGAACAATTTCCCCCATAAAGGGACTCTAGAAAAGGAGAAATACGGGGAAACCCCGTTCCATATATCAAGGACACATAGTACTTTCCTGAATCGTGCCGCTAGTAGTAACCGGTATGGAAATTGGCGCGCGATTTTGAAAAAAAGTGACGCGAGGTCGAAGATATGGTGTCGGCGCGTACACCGTCGCGGTGTTCCTTCTTTCTCCTCCGCGGTGAAGGAGTGCGTCGAGCCTTTTGTGGGGGGCAGCCCTCTGGAAAGGAAATAAAAGGAGGCGCGCGCAAATGAGCGCAGACGCCTCGACCCATTTTCATTTAGCACTCGCCAGACAAAAATAAAAATAAACCGCCCTCTCTTCTCTTGGTGTGCGCCTTTAACGAAACGCGAATCGGGGCTACCAGAAAGTAGACACGCGTGGATTCGCGCGCATTATTGCGCTTCGTGCTGCGCCGTGGGACCATTCAGAGAGAAAGATATGCAGAGAGAGAGAGAGAGAGAGAGAGGCGCTCAACCATTGCAATATGTTTTAAAGTGTTTTTATGGCGCTCGCCGCGCGCCAGAAAAATTTTCCTAATTTCAAGATTTTCCTTACGAGTTTTTAGTGCTTTGAAATGTTTTTACGGCGGCATCGGGGCGACGAAGTAATTTAAAGTAGCATCGTATGGGCATTGCCGCAGAGAAGTAGAGAGAAAAAGAGTGATTTGGAGATCCCTGAATTTCAGTGCCTTCAATTACTTTTATGGCGTCGTACGTGTAGAGAAATGGGATTGATATAAAATTTTTCAAATTTTTATGGCACCTGTGATACGCTAGAAGATTTTCATGGATCTAGAACTTTCCGAATTTCTACATAAATCGTGCTAGTTTCAAGATTTTAATTTTTACCTTTGCTAGATAACAGACTGCTAATATATAAATTTTGTTAGCAAACATTTATTCTTATTCAGAATAGTATTAACCCTTTGCCCTACAATTTGTTTGCGACCGAACGCGTAATGATTCAGAATTAATTGTTGGATTAACTTTTTATCACTGATTTCCGATATACCGTGCAACTTAACGCAATATTAATAGCATAGAACTAAGTTCAACGTATCCTGACCCACCGATATTTTGAATTGAACAGTTTTTGGTACACTTAAAAATTTCCTATTTCATTTACCACGTCACGAGTGCCATACGTCATTGTAGGGCAAGGGTTAAACACTTAGCGACGAAGTATAAAAACGGCAAATTATATTTACAGCTAAAATGGAAACACTAAGAAACTTTTTTCCAGGAGTGTAAAAGCTCCACCTTACGATCAAAGCTTACGCCTATGTCGCCAATATCTGTTCCCTTGATGCACGTTACCGAAGCTCCCTTTGCATATAAATGTAATTGCTCGTAATAACTTTAGTAGCTAATAAAGTACTCCGAGTAGACCGTTTCGCCGTAGCCGCCTTTAAACCGAATCCTTACGGCCTGTAGCAATCACGGTTTACCGGTCCTACAATTTTATTTCTTCCTTTCATGGCTCCATGCATATCGCCGTGTCTCCGTTTATCTCCCCTAATTCCTCTAATTACGATCTCCTTCGATATTCTGCAAAATTATGTAAAAGACGGTGTGCGTTTCGAGCACCTTCCATTGAGACAAGGAACCCTCCGGTTGAGCGAACGGTACCGAAAAACATCGACGGTACGCGGACTGCATTCATTTCCATGAACTCTCGACGTCTCTTCGAGGTTACGTTATATCTCTCCGTCTCTTTTCCCCTCTTTCTCTCTTCCTTTCCGTTGCTTGGTTGGCTGCACTGTGAGAAGTTTACGTAGCGTCTCCCTCTTCCTCTCTCTGTTTCTCCGCTTTTGGGTCTTTCGTATGGTTCTCTCTCTCGCCTCATATGCTCTCTGCATCGTTCTCCACTACATGTCTTTCTCTTCGCATCTCCCCTCTGTCTCTCTTTCATCCTCTTCCCTCCTCTGTGCTATCTTTCTCATTCTTTTATCGCTTCCTCGCATTTCCTCTCCTGCTCTCACTCTCGTTTCCCCCCGTTCGCTTCCCTCGGTCTCTCAGCTTTTTTTTCCTCTTTCATTCTCGATCTCTCCGTCGTCTCTCTTTCTACCTCGTACGAGCGTACGTACGGTTATGCTACGGTTGGCAGACAAGGACGGCGGCAACCCAGACGTCACGTGCTTTGTCCGCCGGGTTTGCGTCTCCTTCCCCCTTCGTTTCTCCGTCGTCTCCCAACTGATAGTGGCACTACTACGATGTACGGACACACGATGCAATAAGTGGCCTCTGCGTCGCTGCCAACGTCGACGTCGATGCCTAGCGCAGCGTTTTTTTTTTCTTTCTTTTTTAAACTTCCCGCCTCTGGGCACCGACTGGGGATATTTTTGTGTGCCGGTATTAACCCTTTGCCGAGGCGGGTCGTTGGAGCTATTACTGATGAAGCGATAAGTGTTATGTACGGTGATGGAAAGGAATTACGTAGTAATAGCTGAAAAGAAATGCGGGTCTGATTGGTCAAAGTGGAAGGAACATAATTGTTCTAAGTTAGGACCGAATTAGGTCTGATTTATGTCTCTGTTGAGTTAGGTCTCTGAGTCAGGTCTTTTAGTTAAGTCTGAATTAGGTTTGAGTTAGTCTCTGAATTACACCTGGGTGCGTCTCTGAATTACACCTGGGTGCGTCTCTGAATTACACTTGGGTGCGTCTGAATTACACCTGGGTGCGTCTCTGAATTACACCTGAGTGCGTCTCTGAATTACACCTGGGCGAGTCTCTGAATTATGCCTGAGTTAGTCTCCGAATTATGCCTGAGTTAGTCACGGAATTACACCTGGGCGAGCCTTTGAATTGGGCCCGAATTAATCTTTGAATTAGTCTCTGAGTTAGTCTCTGAATTTGACCCAAGTTGGTCTCTCAATTAGACTTAAATTAGTCTGTCATTTGGATCTGAGTTAGCCTCTGAATTAGACCTGAGTTAGTCTCTGAATGAAATCTGAGTTGACATCAAAATTAGATCTGAGTTAGCTTCTGAATTTGGTCTGTGTTAGTCTCTGAATTACGCCCGAGTTGTCCTCTGAATTACATTTGAATTAGCTTCTGAATTAGGCCTGAGTTAGTCTCTGAATTAGGCTGGAGTTGTCCCTTGTATTAGATTTGAATTAGCCTCTGAATTAGGTCTGAGTTAGTATTTGAATAGGGCCTGAGCAAGTCTCGGAATCAGTTCTAAGTTGGATTCTGAATCAGGTCTCGTTTAGGTTTTCATCGGTGTTCGGAACCTTTCTAAAACTTTAGGTCCCGTACGAAATGTATATTTAAAAATGGCAAGTAATATGTTGAGATTAGAGAACTGAGCAAAATGCACCAATCACAACCAAAAGTTTATGTAATTTTTTTTTAAATTTCGAAAAAATGCTGACTCTCAAGATTGCTTTAGTTGCTCTGGTCTTTTAACAATTCCTTTTAGACTAGTTTATTATATAGGATTAAAAAGGGGCTCTTAATTAGCGAATACGAGTTTGAATTCTCTAGCAAATTTTTCCTTACAAGCACAAGATAGCCTTGGCGATTCGAAAGTCAGTTCTCTTAATTAAAAAGGTCGTATAAGCTACACGGATAGCATCTATGGGGGCGATAAAAGCAGAGTATCGTAACTGTCGAATCTTAGCCACCACTCAGGACTTTTTACAGCTTGATACACGTATTATAGCCTCTGAGGCTCGGAATCGACTTAAAATTACGGGTTTTAAGCTAATTCAAAGCCAAAAATATAAACGAAGAAGAAAGATACGGTATTTAAACGGGTTAGCTGATTTTTCTCTGCTCGTTCAGCATCCGTGGCATATATGCGTTCTCCGTACTCGTTAACCTTTTCGCTATGACAGCGTCCATCTAAAAGCGCCGCGGCTATGCAGGTACGAATAGGCAGAACGTAGACATCAAGATGTAATATTCATTAACCCTTTCATTCCAGCGTGACTGGACATCGATTTTATTCCAGTAAGTCTTATGTGACCTACTTCACCCTCAGGTACAGTGGCTCATCAGAAAAGTGCAGTTGCATTTTTTTCAAATGAATCACAGTACTCTTTTAGTTCCAGTTTTTGAAATCTGCTGGTGGTTAGAGCGTAGTTTATGTCATTTACTCTTTCTTTTGAGATCTTTGGAATTTTTTTGTCGCAGTGAGCGTCGAGATGTGTGTAATGAAAAGAATATGAACTTGGTCGAAAGGTTCAATTAAACAAAAATTCCTACGGTCTCTTCTGACCCATACTCTATTTTCTATTTAAAAAAACCTACCCTTTTTTTACTTTTTCTTTATAATAACTTCATTTCGAATAATCGAGTCAAATTAAATTTCAATTTCGGTCGAAAAAGAACCCAGAGACGGATCAAGGTCAATACCGCCGTCCGACAGCAAGAAACACGAATAGCATCGTCCGCATGAACCTGTTAAATGCTATACCCCAACTTTCGTGTTACTCATTCCCAGCTAAATTTCCCATTTGAAAAAAAATCCCTGTCAAAAATTCTACCTGCACTCGTACCGAGAAAAGGTATCCCTGCAAAACCACCGCCAATCGGTTTCCCGTGCGGCCAGTTTTGTCGAAGCCTAAACGGGTGGGCCCCGTAGCATCTGGGTCATTTTGCTCTCGGCTCTTCCGCCGAAGCTGCCGCTCGTCCCTTTGTCTCGGTCCCTACGGACCCCCAGGCCCATCGTCCCTTCCCCCTCTCGAACGCCGCCCGACAAAGGTCCGGGCTCCCTGGTGTATACCTGCCGATACAGCCGTTGCTTTCTACAAGGTGTCCCGTGTACACGGAGGGAAGAGAAAGTAGCAGGGCCTTTGGTGATCCAGGCAAGTCGAGAGAAATACCGAGAAGCATGAGAGATCACCGCTTCGCCGGGCCCAACGAGGGTTTCGTTGCGAAAGTGAACGAAGGATTTGCAGAATTTGTGAGACGATAGTTTTAGGAGTATAGTATTTTGTTATATAATGTTTCATATTTTTAGTTTGGTAGAATTTTTGAAAGAGAAATTGGGCCCTATGGGACTGATTTTAAGATATTTAGAAAGTTTTTCTATTGGGAAAACGTAATTCCTTTATTAACCCTTTAGGAACGGCGACGCATATATGTGGTCTGAGAAAAAATTTAATAATAATTTATCACCGTATGCATACACGGTTAGAGTTGAAAAATTGCAACACAAGCGTTGAAATATGATTGTGCAAATAGTAATTTATAATTGATGCACATTCACAGTGTAACTTTCTGTTCAAAAGGTGTTTTTGAGTCGCCAAATAAATGATTATCATTCAATATTCAAAAATGTTCCCGTCCGCAAAGGACGGAAATTTATTTCAAGCTGGATGGGGTAGGAAGAAAGAATAGTTTCTGAATAGGGTTTGTTAGGATTTGAACGTCACTGTCTGTGTGTTATTGATGCGCGAGTTCTATTTTAGGATTCGAACATTAGTGTCTGTCTGATATTTTGATGCGTGGGTTGTTCTATTTTAGGTTTGAAACTGTAGGTTGTTAAGGGGACCAAAAATGATGCCGAAGGCTGTAATAATTACGATAATGTAGACTTCGATCTGTAAATGGTGCAGCCGAGTTTTAATCCTGTATCATCTATAGAGACTTTCTTCAAAGTGATATGTCTTAAATTTTTCGATATAGTTGCGTAGAAGTAACAATATATGATAATTATCGATGTTACGGAAATAATTAGTTCGATTCATAACTTCAGTGTTTTAGAATTCGCTTAAAACTATACCTTCTCAAATTTTCATCGGTAAAGTAAAAAATTTAAAAGGGCCTAAAAGTGGGCATGGAGTTAATGGTTCGAAGTCCCAATTAGTGGCGCCCAATTTAAATTCCCGTCATCTCTGGCCGATTGTTCTTAAGTTACCATCGAATACATAATAATCACCAGAAATCAATCTAAAGCCATAGGGCCCCAGCCAAAATCACCGTAGTGCTCGGACCCAAAAATTCGAGCCACTATCATCCAAGTTACACCACAATTCTTCAGCGATAACTGCTAAAAATTGAAATCGAAGCATAAATGAGTCCGTAAAATCCAAAATCTGCAAAAACAAAGAAGAAACATTGAAAACCGCCAACGAAAGTAACGCCAATTACAGCTTAATGACATCAAAGTCGCGGAAATGTAACTTCATGTAAAGGAATATTGCGTTATTTCGTCGTTCCTTCCCTCCCCCCGCTTGTAATATGCTTATATCGTAACTCGAAAGTATACTGCGTATTTCTGCGGCTGCGGTTAAGTTATAACGCGCACATGGACGTGCAGTATGCGCGAACGCGCGCAAAAACACGTATAGCCGCGCGCAGGAACAAACACATACACGCGCAGCGGCCGTTATGCGAGACTCACTGCGGCTTCGGGTTTCCTTCTGCATTCCTAGAGTGACGAAGCGCGCGCATATTTCGTACCAACGACACGCTTCGAAACCTACAAGGACGAAGACACCTGAGAATCGCAGCTATAATAATGCAATCCGGTGTTGCTAATTTATTTCTCAGGATGATTTCATTAAAACGTCGGCATTGCGCTTCCTGCGTGCTTTTACGCATATTTCCGTCCGTGCGGCTGCTCTGTGATGCTCTCCCATTATACTCGCAACGATTATACCTTATGTTTCTTTGTTTTGCGATCATTTTCTCCATTAGTTTTCTCCCTCCTGTTTTTTTAAGGTTTTGTAAGTTTCTTTCTGAGCTCTGGACGATGCTGTTTTCCGCGTTTGGAGGAAGTTCCTCGGTTTGTTGACGTTTGGAGATGTTTTTGTTGGTTCTTTTGGAGTTGTTTGAGATAAGTGATGGCAAAGTTGTTTATATTGTTGCAAGCTAATTCAGCGGAGTTTATGATTGCTGCAGTTTGTAGGTGATTATGTAGGATGGATTGCACTTAAATTTTGTCGAATTAAAATGCAAGAATCTGCGATTTATGGGATACATTTAGATGTATTTTTAAGTTAAATTTACAAGAGTCTGCATACACGATTAGCAATAATTCACGAAGCAATTTCCTGTATTTCGTGTTCTGCATTCAAATTTACATTTTTTATATTTCTGTGTCACCATTTGTAACTTAAATTTGCAATAACTTGCACACCCAATTTACAATACCTCGTAGCCTCAATTTCCAACAATTCACAGAGACATTTGACAATAGCCCATATCCTCAATCTACAACATGCTCTATTCTCACAGTGTTTTAGCACCAAACATTTTCCCCACTCTATCCCTTCGGACTCGTAATCCCTTTCAAATTTTTATTCGAACAGCTCTCCGTAATTTAAACTTTGTATTTTACATCGAACATCCTTTAATATGCAATCGATCGATCGCAACAAATTAAAAAATAATCTTTCTTTCTAATCATATTAAAGATAGTATTCTAAAAATAACAAAATTGAATAGTTCAAAGTATTGGTATCACCTTTAAAGAAATAGTTTACAACTTAAATCTATTTTGAGCCAGGACGCGATTAAAAAATCATGTAACAATCGTAGAAGAATATTTCGCCGTGGGCCGTCGCACAATGCGAATCGGGACTTAATAAGCGGACAAGCTTGGACAGTTTCCGGGCATTCGGCCAAGCCGGTGTTCGTGGAACGTCGGCTAGACGATTTCGCGAAATGAAAATGAATTTCTGTAGGGCGTGTTGTTACGTAATACCAGCTAGAACGTCGAATTCTCGTTATTCCCGGTATGCCGTCGGTTGAGCCGAGTACAACGCGGGCTTGCCAATAATAGTTGGCCTTTCGGTGACTGTTCGTTGAAAAAACCAAAATTGATTTTAGCCTCTCGGGTTCTTCCTTTTTTCCTGTGTTTTTCTTTCCTTTTCTCTCGGTCTTAACGCCGTGGGAATTGTTTTTGCGACAGGAAATGTCTTTTGGTATTACCGGTGCAGAGGCAATGTTTTATGGTGGAATTTGATGGGGATGTAGGAAACTATTTTCTTGTGGACTTAATATTTTCGTTTCATCTATAAATCGAAGCGGGGAATGTATGGAAATTAAGAATTATGATTATTTAATATTTTTAATAAATATTTAACACTTCACTTCTCAAAATCAGTACAGCCCGGTCGGAATTAAAATGTTAAGAACTTTTAGATATGCAGTCATAGCTTCATTCATCGCATTAGCATTAAGGAATTTTCAAAACAATATTTTTTGGAGTTATCATTGAGTTTTATATTAAATTATATTCCCCAGCCACAATTTTTTCTTATTTTGCTGCTGAAATTTGTTCTCCTTTGCTTAGCCCGCCAAAATTTATTTCTTCCTTTTTTGGCCCGCCAAAATTTTGACTTCCTTTGGTCTACCAAATTTTTTTCTTCCTTTGGCCCGCCAAAATTTTTTCTTCCTTCTTTGGCCCGCCAAAAATTTGTCTTTTTTGCTTAGCCCGAACTTTTTTCTTCCTTTGGCCCGCCAAAATTTTTTCTTCCTTCGCTGTCCCGCCAAAAATTTGCCTTTTTTGCTTAGCCCGCAAAATTTTTTTTTTCTTACCCTGCAAAATTTATCTTTTCTGCTTAGGTCACAAAATTCGTCTTTTTGCTTAAGCCACAAAATTTCTCTGTTTTGTTCAGCCTGCAAAAATTTTGTTGCTTCAAGCCGAGTCAAAATTTGTTCTCTCTTTTGGTTGCCCCTAAAAAAGCTTGCCCATCACTGCTCTATCCCAACGACATCCCCGCTGAGTGAGGACGCAGTTTCATGCGTGTAATTTACGTTCACCGGCCACTCGCGTAAATCGTTTGCGCGCGTGTGCGCACGGGTAACGACTTGCACACGTGCAACACGATTCTCTGCGCTTTGTCACGTAACAGTGCGAGAAATAGATTGCTCCAGTTATTAAAACCATGTAGAGCCTCGTCGTTTACGATACGGCGGACCTGCAACGGGACAGCGTGTCGTGAACTCGTCAGCGTGTGTTCGAGAAATGAGGAGGAACTCCATGGAGACGTTTAACCCCTTGTTAGCAGAGTATTGGGTGACCAGGGCGTTTAAAATGGACGGTTACTGTTATATCTTTAAATATCGTTACTAGCTTTTTGAAAATGGCGGGTTTAGTTTGGGAAAGATGGTCACTGGAAGATTGAGGTTAGGTCTTATAAAGGACTATGATGGCTATGGAACTGAAGGCTTGGACTTGCAATCAATGGACCCGAATGCAAATTCGTTGAGACATTTGAAAAATTTTGCCTGAATTATTATTTAACACTAGATTTACGGAAGCCGTCAAATTGACGGGTTTCTACTTCTTTTAATAAACGTTTCTCAAATTTACAGAGAAGTTGTACCTAAAACCTAAAATCCAAAATAATATATTCCAGGCAAAATGGCCATACCAGTTGAAGTAAAAAAAAGTACCAAAGAACTTATAAATCGAGGCACATTATTTTCATGAAAGTAGAACAAATGAAATTTGAAATAAAAGATACAAATTTCTGTGTGTTAAGGATACCAGTGAGAGTCAAAACTTTGAAATACTAATTGGCAGTTTGAATTTTTTCTACTACATTTTTTATTAGATTTATGCGACGTAAAACCGAATTATAGAATGAATTTACACTAAAGGAGCAACTGATTGGATAATTTAAAAATCGGCCAAATTCATTTTACAGTTTCAATGCAGGAAGTTCGATTACTGGTATCTCTCGTTAACTATAATTCGACATTACGATGCAGTTTCGGTCATCGATGACCAGTGTGGCATTAAAACTGTTAAATACTCGATCAGAATTCGAATTGTTTTGTCATCATGGAAGAATTCTTCCCGGAAATGCTTTGCGTCAATGCAGGACAGACGTCGACCTAGAAGTGCCGTACTCCTGCTATAACAGTGGAATTTAATTTCCTATTTAACATGCATTTAAATTTAATATACGTGACAAACGACTCCGGGAATCATGCCGACCAAATGTCACGCAGGAAATTCCGGTTTTTGCGTGAATCACTCTCGCACTTTGGTCGTGATTAACTTATCAGAAATTACGGCTGTAACGTTTCACGCGCATCTTGTCACTCCTAAATGGGTTCCGATGAATTGATGTCGTTCCAAATTGCTAGTACAGGTCATCTGTTCAAATAACACAACGACTTCAGAAGTCCTCAGTAGCTAGGATGGCAAAGGCTCGGTCTACAAAGTGACAGGATCCCAGTTCAAATCCTGGTTGGGGGAAGAAAGTTTTTTCTTAGCTTTCGAGTCAGAATATAGATTGAAAAACCATAGATTGCTAAAATTTGCAAGATCTAGGTAAAATCAATCAGTATCTCATGCCGAAATTTGAAATTCAAAGCCCAGACTTAATTTTAGACCACTACTCGTAGGAAACCGTAATCGTAGGAAATTGTAGGGTAACGAAGCTATATAGCAGTTCTCTCCGAAGATTATAAAAAGTTCTAACTCAACCTTATCTCAAGCCTAAGCTAACTGTTGAAAAAAGTATTCCATGGATATCGAAGCTGAAATGCAAATCAAAAAGAAGGATCTAATTGTCGTCAACCCCAAAAAGTAATTTCACAATAAAACACATCTTTGCTTCTTCACATCGATTCTAAAGCGCTAATAAATCCTCCACAAAGTATCGTGTTTCAAGGAAGTTTTACATGCACTTTGCAACATAACTCCAGAAAACCCGCATTATTGAGTCCCAGGAGTTGAAGACGAGCCTTAAAAAACTTCTAACCTCAAATTTATCCCAAGTCTAAAGATTAATGCTAGACAAATACCGAAATAGATACTGAAATTGAAATGCAAATCAAAAAGTATCTAGTCGACGTCGCACCCAAGAAGTAACTTCACAATAAAACATCGTTTCCTTCTTCACTTCGATTCTGAAACACTGAATCCACCATAAAGTATCGTGTCTCAAGGAAGTTTACATGCACCTTCGCAGCATAACTCCAGAAAGCGCCCGCATCGTTGACTCCAGCCCCTCCGACACCTGCATCGAAATCGTGCACGAGCTTCGTCGATCGCCCCGGCGTTTAACTCGTAAATTCCAATAATAACGTTCCCGTTGTGTTACCGATATTAAATTGCACGGTATAGGGAAATTTTCGTGGCAAAGAAAGGACAGCCGACAGCACGCCCAATAGGTAAAGTGGCACGGGGTTACGGGGCACAGGTGTAACGGGCGTAACACACAATGGCGTCATTAGGGTGACTTGTTGCCGACAAATGGCACTGCAATCACCCAGTCACGTTCTATAAATACACGCGATGACTCCTGACTCCGAGGCGTGTCCAGGGGCAATCGCAGAAGAGAAAGAGGCCTGCACCTATTTCTTCCTCGATATGGTCATGGAAAACGACCAGACGCTGGCGTCCGAGCACAATGAACCGGTGCAAGGTGTTACAATACGAGGCATTGTCGGGGATTGCTTTATCGTCGATCAATTAGAAAATTGAATTACGCGCTTCGTAGATGGCAAATGCGATGAGCGAGTGCTTGATGATTGTGTGCGATTATTTAGAGACGTGGGGTAGCACGTTGGTCGTTCCGGCTGTCATCGATTAACACGCTGAATGCCGTTTGATGAATGGCTGATCAGGGACTGTGTTAAATTCGGCGAGGTTTCTAGAAATTTGTAAGTGACAGTGTTTATGACCTTGCTAATGTGTTTGACGTTAACACTAAACGGTACCGGCACTTTACATATACCTATTCTCACCATAGGGGGTCATTTGACCGCTTATGAAATGAACGTTGATTATCAAAAAGAAAGTCTTATTTTATTGCCGGAAATAATTCGCAATGTAACTTCTGACTTCTAATAAAATAACCAAACATGTATTTTTATAAGTAAAATAATCAATTAGTTATACTTTTTACTAAAGGGTTAAAGTAAATTTTAAAAGGGGTCATTTGACGCCGCTTGGTACGTTTACTGTTAGAACAATGAGGTAAGATAAGTAAAGTTCTATTCAATACACAGATCACTTTTTACTCTTAACACTATTCCTACCGACACTTCACGTATAACTTTTCCTACCGCAACCGGTGAATTTGTCAAATGATAATTTTTTCCCAGAAAATGAACAGTAAAAAAAGAAGTGAATATTGAAAAATGTATTATAATGTGAATATATTATACGTATATCTGAGGAAAAGTCGTGAAGTTTAAAGGCGATTCAATTACGTTGTATATAGGAAATTCTAATCGAAATTTTAAAAACGGTCATTTGACCGGCCGTGGTAGGAGTAGTGTTAATGAGATTTACATTGGACAATTATTTTTAAAATTTTTCTTCATCTACGAGAGATTTAAGACTGCAAAAATCCACAAAATGCACACGACAAAAAAACGTATACAGAAAGTCTCAATCAAATGGCGACAGGTAACTAAATTTCCGGTACACTCAAAAAGCCAACTGTATTCGTTCGGATTTCATTAATTACCCTTAATGCGCCTCGTGATTTAAACCTTGCTCGTAAAAGTCGCAAATGTCACAGATACCATGTCCGCAATTAATGGATCACGTCATCCCGCTCCTTCTATCTCATTCTCTCTCCCTCGTTCCCCTCTCTCGTTCTCATTCCTCTCTCCGAGACGTTAGTTCGAGATGACGAAACGGCGCTCGTGTCACGACACCGTCGAAGCCGATGACGATCGTTATGCAGCGTTTATATTACCAACTGTATTTATCGTGTCGACGATGGAATGCGACAGTATGATGCACGACGCGAAAGACGAGACGAGCGAGCCCGATTGCCGCAGGGGCGGGGAGATGGTGGAGGGCAAAGGGGAAACGGGGCCTGCAATGCCCATTACGTTCGAGCCGTGTCCACTCTGCTGATATAAATTACGAGCATACAGCCGCGAGAGTGTCCGAGGATAAAACTGTAGGTAAGAATCCGCTAATAGCAAGGGGAAGGAATGCCCTGCTCGCACGAGGTGGTCTTCCTCCATGCGTGTACCTTTCTAACCTCAATAGACGCAAATAAATATGGCGGGTCTTTCAACCCCATGATGTTGCCCCTAGGTCGCATATTTTTGACAGGTGAATGAATAAGAGGTACTTTGGGCACGGTGTATTCAATCGTTATTTTTATTGTTAAGGGTGACTTTGGTTATTAGTGGGCCTTATCTGTGCTAGAGGTTATTAACACGTTGAATGTCATGGGGGTCCCCGGTGACCGGCGCTATTAAATGCAATGATATTTCGGATGAGTTTTAAATTGTAATATTTACGAATTTTTTAATGCATTCAGTATTTAAATATTGACATTAACCCATTCACTGCCAGGAAAACTAGGCAAATATTACCTTTGCTTGTTAAAATTTGAGAAGATGACAGAAAGTTTTTAGAACATTGGTGTCATTAATCAAAAATATAATCTCGACATTTGTAATGTTACGAAGAACATTTTTGTTCCGAAATTTGTATACACGCTCGGCCATTATTGTTAACTTATTAATTCAAACTTATAGTCCAGCTACGAGATATCTCGTAGTTGGCAGTCAATGGGTTGAAAGGGTAAATTACTGCTGATTATATAACTACTTGTGTCTTCAAGGTTTCTGCTTTGTAAAGATGTGATTTTAATAGAAAAAGTTTCACTTTTGTAAAAATGATGATTCTAGCGAAATTCAACGTGTTAATACGTTGAATGCCACCGATATTTCGCTAGTTTCACTGTTTCCACTGAAGTGAGACTTTTTCTATTAAACTCTTAACAGTTATGTTGAAAATGTGTGTCCGAAATATCAATTTTTTTTATTGCTGAATTTTAAACTGTATTATGATTACAGGTTATTGCAAACAGTAATTTGACAAGTTATTCACTTAAAGGGTAATTATAGAATATTAAAAAAAGGTTATATTAAAACCCCGAGTATACTCGTTGCTTTTAAAGAATAACTCCACATAGAATAAAATGTTTTAGGGCCGAATATTTTAGTTGAATCTCTTCCAAAACTATTTTTAGTGTTTTTGATAAACAATAAAAATTAAAATAATACACTTACGAGTAACATTCTTGTGCTCTCTTGTGGCCGCATTTGTAACTAGCTAGACGCAACGAAATTCTCCGGGGTTTAAATTTCTAAACAGAATATTCTCGAGATAGACGAGTATTCTCGGGCTTTAAAGTGTATGTAAAAATTAAAATCCCGAGTATTCTCGTGCTTTTAAGTTAAGAGGTTAAAATTGTATCTTTACAGAGCAAAAATGTTAAATGTAACAATAATAATGCTTATACAATGCAATATAATTCTGCTAAAGAAGCAGTTAAATATTAAATATAGCAGCGAATTCGTGAATTCTGTCGTAAGAAGAGAAGTTAAGTCGTAAAAAATTTCATTGAATTATATAGCGCCGGTCACCGGTGACCCCCGTGGCATTCAACGTGTTAATTTTGAATAAAGAATCGCAGCAGGTAGACCTATGAGCCTTAAAAAAATATTTGGTTGACTAGGGTCTCGGATAACCGTGAGGAGGGTAGTTGACGTGAATTGAGGAGAATGAAACCACTGAATCACTCTGTGTCTATTAAATCTTATTATTCACCTACGCCAATCTACGCCTGTATGCAAACAATGCTTTTAGCCGGGACGTCGTTATAATGAAAGCGTTATCATCGATTGCTTGGAGGTGGTGGTAGTCCCGCTGTTGGGTTGTAAATGATGATTCTATACCGTATGCACACACTCTGTAATGCCCAACACACTCACACGTCGTGCTTATTCTACTAAACTAACCCTCTTTCGTCTTTCAGCGACTACATTTATTGTACAAGGTATATAAAGTCATTTCTCTCATTAAAACAGGCAACACAACTCTATTGCAGCGCCATTCTCAACAATAACTGCTTGCCTGTAACGTTGCACGCTGAAACCTAGATCAACCGAGTTGGTCAAAATGACTTGTTTTCAATTTATTTATATCTTCCTGATAATCTTTCCCTTTAATTTTCTGCGTCTACCTTCAGCAGAAGCGATTAAGTCGATCAATTTATATCGCTAAGTACGTTGGACTAACCGTTGATAGTTTCAACACAGATAAATCTAATCGTCCCACGTACATTTCAATTTTCTTCATCAAGATCACATTTCGTCAATCGTTATTCCATTCTAAAGCGTTGAATACTTTTATTAGAATTATCTTGGTAAATTTTTGTAGACCTTTTCCTCCACGTTTCTCACCGACGTTGATGCGTGCTGACCACGTTGGCTTCACGCAGGGTCTTCTGCACACATGCGCGTGCGCAGGCACGGCGTGCGTTATGACCGCGCAGTCGGAGGTGCTCGAACTTAAGTTGAACACGCTCGTATAAAACGAGCCTGCATGCTCGTAACGCGACTGGATGTTTGAAATTGCATTTGTTCGACGTTCCTTTGGGTTATGGCGTATTTTGCCACGCAGGTATGGTGTCCTCCGTGGAAGTCTAGGTTGACGGATACGTCGGTGATTTGGTGGAGGAATCCCATCGACGTCGATTCCGAAGGAACAATGTCGGAGAGCCATTTATTTTTCACTTAATGTATCTCCTGGGTTCTGTACCCCCTGGCGGTGATAGATGAACAACTTAGGCGTACAACGACGTTTCCGTCACGTCCGCAGTGGCGCGGCTGTTGACGCCGTGCCTTGGGTCTGAAAGAAGCAGGTTTTTACGTTGTTATATGGGAAATGGGAGAGAAAATTGTTGGATGAAACTTTTTTTCCGCTCTTTTTGCCTAGAACTCCTATGTTCAGCTCGCCTAGGTCTTATAGTTTTAGGTGGGCTTTGAGCCATCGGAGACATCAAGTAGAAAAAGTTTCTCAGTGGCGCTGTGAATTTGAGTCGGTGGAGGTTAAGTCACTTTGTTGCATTTTCTTCTTGACACGTTCGCGGACGTGAATGCTATAAATCCATTTTCATCGTAATGTAGAATGACATGAATGCTATAGCATTCATGCAATGCCAAATGATAAAACCAATTATAACTCATTTAATTCTATATAACCTTAATTTTTTGTAATTATTATGCAGCTTAAAGTAATGGCCAAGTGATACACTGAGTATTTTCATGCTATTTTATTTTTTCTCTGTCTAGTTAGAAGTGTAATACTTGACTAACTATTTTTGCAGCTCACTGAAATTTGTACTGTCCGCGAATGCGTTAAAATAGTTACATCAATAATTAATGCCAACAATATTGATGTAAAATTTGTTAAAATTATGTTATAAAGCTAATTCTGTGTACATTCTGTACGATAAAGTAATTTCCGTAATAACAGCATTTGTTACTTTCGTGAAAAAGCGTGAAGAGAAGCTTAAAGAACGGCATTCGATTTTGAAAAAAGATGGGTTTTGCTAGAATGCGTTACAAAGGGCTTTAACTGGTATTGGAAAACGACAAAGAGGATAGTAGAAAAACGATACGCGGAAGAAGCAAAAAAAAAAACGTGACGCCAGTACGTACGCGTACCTTTAGCTGGAATAAATAGGTTCACGTAACACGGAGTCATTATCTTCGCACGCGACGAGACTTGGCGCCACGTCCAAGTCCTTTTCCTCCGCTCCTAAAGCAACGACCACACCGTTTTTTAAGAGACTTTTTCATTGTTTATAAGAAACTTAATCCTAACTCAACCTGCCTATAGTGTCATGTATAATCTTATGCACGTTCCGGGTCAGAGGATATGCAATTTTTTGTACAATTAACTAAAGGCTGTTTTATGTGCTGTTTTCTATATTAAACGTTTCGGTGCAATTGGTGCACATGCGCACCAGCTGTCATTTAAATTACCGGAATAGCTTTATTTTGTAAATATCCATTCTCCATAATTATTTGGTAGTACTTGTACGTACTACATCGCGCTCCGTCTAATGTTTTTATAATGTCAGTATCAACAAAATTGCAATAATTGACAGTCCTATATTAACACTGTAATGATTGCACGTCTGCGCAGGTAAATTCCGCCAAAGGCGGGCAATATTTTTAAAGAAATAAATTGAAAAAAGTTTATATAAATTCACGAAATAATTGAACATGTGCGAGCACACATATTTTGAAGAAAAAAACAATAAAAATAAACACAATGACCATTAAGTAACACTGTCACTAACAGTTGTTCCGGCTATCACACACATGTTGTGTGAGCGGCCATTAAAGTGTTAAAAGTAAAATCTCAAACTTTCGAAATAAATAAATTTCAGTCACTGCACTTTTTTAATATTAAACGTACCGGCACTTTATGTCTAGCTATTCTGGCCGTAGCCAATCATTTGACTGCTTATGAAATTACGGTTATATTTTTCCAAAAGAAAAATTAGGATTATTTAAATTTAATTTAGGAAACAACGTAGAAAACAGCTCTTAGTTAATAATGCAAAAAGTTGACCGTGGACGGCACGATTAGTTTTATCACTACGTTTACCAGACGGGTCATTTTGACCCATTTCGAGCTTCGCGAGGGAAATTACAAAAATGGTTTACATGTTTTCCTGCCACTTGTACTGACTTTTATCTACTCAACGACACGAGTATATTTCGAAATACATTTTTTTTAAAACCTTCTAATTTTTAGGTTCTCTCTTAATGCCATATTCGGAAGGGTTAAATTGACAATTTACAACACACATTTTCAAAAAATATTGCTGTTTAATAACCGGGGAAATAACCGTTACGTACTATAATAAAATATTTCCGTTTTTAATTACAAAAATATTTATTATTTCATTTATTTATTTATTTTTTTACCTTCCGGGGGATTCCCGAAGTTATCGTGTGCGCGCGCCTTAAAGTACTGCGAGCGCATCGCGCGATACTCGGTCGGCCGTGTTGTGTGTGTGCATTCTCATGTATTTATGCGCGTCAACGTTAACTCGATGCGTTAGGTGCACGATCGTCGGAAGTTTCGCAGTCGCGACAATCGGTTCGTAGCGTTTCACCTGATAAATCGCCCTCGGAGGGATGTTTTTCATTCTGATTCAGAACGTAGTATAACGCAGTTTTTCCTAAATAAAAAAACCCACAAATATACTTCGATCGCTTTTCTGCATTTTCGTTAAGATCAAATATGTTTCTTTGTTTTTTTTTTAATTTAGACAAAAATTCTGGATGTAATGAGGGGATTTGAATTCAGCCCACTGATTGGCAGTCTGAAACTCTATCACCTTAGCCACCATAGCTTCCGCAGTAGTTTTGTGTATATTTAATAACAGTGTAACGGAATGTAATGCAATAATAAATAGTTAATGTATTTTTTTATTAGTAAATATAGTTAATAAACGGGTATTATTCCCGCCGTATATCACAGCGAGGGCAGCAAAGGGTGTTCTTTGGCTTGTAATGCTCGATGTACTGTTTGCGACTGAAAAAATGAGCCTTGGAACTAATTCTGATGCGTCTCCGAGGACCTGCTGTGATTTAATTCTGGCAGTTAACACTACAACTATCGGTGTTAAAACTATCATATTACAAAATATTAAATAAGTACTTTGAAAAAAGAGGAATCGAGAGGCGGAAAAGATGATCGGTTCGGTGATTTATGTTCTTTGACATGGACGTAGAATATTTATTCTATGAGTTTTCTATAAACTTGGAGAATTTTTGGAAAAAAATTGTGTACCGGTCATTTTGACCATTTGGTAGTTCTAGTGTTAATAATGTTAGTACATATTTTCGACACCTGAAGGTGCAGCTATGTAACTGAGCAGTTTACGAGTAAAGTATTTACTATTTTCTATTTTTTGATTAAGGAACGTTAGAAAATTTAGAATGCAATGCTAATGCCTTTGCTTAGTTTTTACGAACATCAGTGCGTGCCATCTTTCTAGATAGAAAGAATACGATTGAAATTTGTTGTCACGTCTTTTGTTAATCTTAGGAATACGATCTATGTCGAAATAGTAAAAATACTACTCCATTTTGCCAAGTCTTCCTTTTAATCTTCCAATAAATCATAACATATCTTCTCCCAAGGCCTCAACAATACATTAACAACCCTAAGTTCATCTTCTCGGTTCTCAAGCTTTTCTGAATTCTTACAAAGCTTAATATTATTGGCCGTATCGAACCTATATTTATTTATTTATTGTTGTTAACTGGGAAAAATAACCCTTTAGTACACATATTAACGTAGGTACTAGCAGAAGTACAATACAGCAGATATCAACAATCAAATGAAGGTGACAAAACCTTAGAGATACTTTTCTTAAATGATAATTCGGAGGTAAAAAATCCACACATTTACAAAATTTGTTCGACCTCAAGAAGAGTATATCTCTCCTAATTGACAAATATTCCTCTCAAATCCCGCCTGAACCGCCGCGCGCCATCTTTCCAGCGCCGAACAGTACATCAACGTAGCTGAAGCCGTTTACTCATCCGTCGATGCGTATTTCGTCAGAAACAAATTTCATTGCTTTGATTGCGTGCTCTGGCACGTCGTTTAATCATTCGAGAAAAGTGATTATTCCGATAATTAGAAGGAAATGCGAAGGAAAGATTAGACGGGACTGGGGATTTCGCAAGGCCGGTTTCTAACTCGAGTGATACGCAAGTTGGTCAGTGTAACGAACCGACCTGCCGTGTTTAGACTCACTGTCATCGTTACCGTCCAACCTTTTACAGTGAACGTTCCTATTACGTAAAAATTCTTACGTAAAAGACCAGGCATAAAAAATATGGAGAAGGAAACGCCGATTATTCCGTTGCTCGTCGTTAACTCGGACGTACATCGCCGTTTATCTTACAAGCCGATAATTTAGATTCTTAAGAGTCCCTGGTATTCCAATCGTTCTGCAAAGTTTTTATCAATTATCTCCGCGTCTTCGGTGTTTTAAATTTCAAAGAGAAAAAAAAGAAATATCGCTTTTGTTCGACGTTTCAACAGCTCGACGAGTTTCGAGCATTTCAATGGTCACGTACAACTTCTTGTTGCCCCGATTAGCGAGTAGTTTTTATTTTTATGGAAATTTCGAGTCTTCCAAGGAAACATCCAGAAGTGTAAATCATCAATTTTTATGAAATTTTGGAATGATATAGTTTTCGTGAAGATATTTGTCGAAGATTATATTTGATATTTGTATTGAAGATCGTCCACGTTAAAGGGGTGAAAACCGCCCTCAAACTTGGGGTTGCGAAACCTATTATGAGTCGCTCAGAAGCTAATGCGGTTGAACCCATTTTTTGATATTTTTTAATTTTTGTAAATTCTAGTAGAATCAAGTTTATCCCATTAAAATTTACAAAGGTTAGAAAATATCAAAAAATAGACTTAGCCGCGTTGGACTCTGGGTGACTAATTTATCGAGTATCTCGGAAATTATAAGAGTTACGGAAATTTTGCACAGAGTGAAAATCAACGTCTTTCGATGGCAAATCCAATGGTGTAAACATTAAAAAAAAATCCGTTTGTTTAATAAAAATATCAAGAAATTGATTTAGCCGCATTGGCTTCTGGGCGACTAATTTATCGAATACCTTGGAAACTATTGGAGTTACGGAAATTTTGTACAGAGTGAAAATCAACGTCTTTCGCTGGCGAATCCAATGGTGTTAACATTTTTTTAAAAAATCCATTTGTTTAATTATTATGTTAAAAAATACACTTGATTTACACTTCGGGGTGTTCGCTTGTTAGTTTCGTAGAATAAGATAAATGAATGCAAAGCAACGGACTCTGATTCGCCTGTGCGAGTATGCAGCGCGATGGTGATAGTTTGACTAATGCTTTCAACGAACATTCGCAGCGTCTGACGATCGTTTGAGACAGTTAGTCTTATTTGACCCTTTTGCTACGACTCGGCTGAACGCGGAACTGTATTCTGTTGTGTATTAATGTCGGAGGACTATGACCGAATTAGTAGCGCCGTTGTTTAATTACTGAGAATTATCGTTAACTGAATTCTTGTCGGTCGGTATAGTGAGGGACCAGAAACAAGGCACTTGAGGGGTAAATTGCTCTGATTCGCCCGACGGATGGGGACATCCCCCTCCCTCGCGCATTTTCGATTTTGACGCGCTATTGGCCGAGAGACCCGCACAATCGTTGCGTCGTCATGGTAACAACGAAAGGAGTGTTTTATATTTGGTTGTCATTCGTCGATCTCAGGTTTCTAGGACTGACATGGCGGGGATAGGCGGTGCGAGAGCAATCTCATCTTCCGTCCCAAGTGCGTTGTTTCTGGTCCCTCACTATAGAATAACGATGAACGATTTTGGTAGGGTGTCAAGGCGGATGTTGAATTCACGCTGAAACTGCGGACGATTAACCGTTTGATCTACGATTACTTTTGTAATTGTGCGCACAATAATTTAGAATTTAATTGTTGAAGTAAAAATTCATCACTGATTTCATTATTTGTTTTAATAATATTATATATTATAATAACCGGCCTGGTAAACCTAGTGATAAATCTAACCGTACCGTAGTACGCGGTCAAATTTTTGAACTGTCAACTATTTGCGTTGTTTCCTAAATTGAATTGACATCGTATCGATCATCTTTTTCACCTCTTGATTCCTCTTTTTTCAAAGTCCTTATTTAACACGTTAAATGCCACGGGGGTCACCGGTGACCGGCGGTATTCAGTTTCTTACGACTTCAAGTTTCTTACAACTTTAAAACCATAGAATACACGAATCCGCTACTACATTCAATATTTAACTGCTGCTATTAAAACGGTAAAATTACTGCCTAATATACAACTATTGTTACTTTTAACATTTTTGCTCTATAAACATGCGGTTTTAATGGAAAAAGTCTCACTTCAGTAGAAACAGTGAAACTAGCAAAATAAGGGTGGCATTCAACGTGTTGCGATTAAATATACATATAATTATACATAATTAAATATATAATGTAACTAAATATATATATAATTCTATATAATTAAATGTATAATGTAATTAAATATGTTATATATAATTAAATATATAATTAAATATATCAGACTCAACGCGAGTAGTTCTAGTATAAATAAAATAGAAATAATTTCGTCGTCTCGCGTCCCACTGATATTTTCTATTAGACAGTTTTAGAAACGCTTCAAAATTTCCTATTCAATTTACATCGTTCCCAATGCCACTCGTTATTGTAGGGCAAACTGTCAATTTACCTAAAACGTATCGAATTTTCGAATTTCGATATTTTAGAAAATGTACGGTTTGCTCGTTCCATTAACTTCGCCACGAATGTGACTCTAGAAATTGCTTTAGGGCGAGCAGTTAATCGTCACCGGCCAGTTTTAGATGGAAAATGTTCATAATGACCGCCCAAATTATTCTACATCGTATCCATTACTATCGCAAAGGCACGCTATAATTTCGTTAGTCTCGAACGATCCTTCGCGTGACCAAATGTCGATTCGATAGTATCGACCGGCGGCTCGTCATATTCCGTGTCTATTGAGAAGCAGCACGTGGAACTCGTAACCTCCATTTCGCATTCGATATTTCCGATGTTCACGGAAGCTCTCGCGCTCGGCATTACATAATATATGAATTACTATTCGAACCGGTGGTTGCCTCTGCTGATTTTTCTACTTTGTCGAGTGAATTGTTCCGTTGTTTGTTGAGTTACTTTGGTGATTAACCCTTTGTCCTACAATAACGAGTGACACTCGTGATGCGGCAAATGGAATAAGAAATTTTCAAGTTTTCCAAAAACTATTAAATTGAAGATATCAGCGGGTCCCAAGACGGTCAAATTACCTCTATTCTATTAATATTGGATTAAATGATATGGTGTATCAGAAATCAGTGAGAAATACTTATTTCAGGAATTAATTTTTATCCCTGAATTAAATAATTAATTCAGCAAGGGGTTAAAAGGTTTTCATTGACGAGCGCTTCATCAACACTAGAACTACTGACGTTTAATCTATTATATTTCAATATATTAATTAATTACTTCGGAAAAAGAGGAATAGAGAGATGGAAAAGATCTATTCGGTAATTTATGTCTAATGAGATAGAAGTAGAATATATACTCCATGGCTCTCCTATAAACTTGGAGATTTTTTGGAAAATATCGGAAATCAGTCATTTTGACTCCTTTGGTAGTTCTGGTATTCATAGGATGAAAATGGTATGGAAATTTTATGGTTTGAATTGTCGGGTATTAGGCTAGCTGATGAATTTAGGCGGTAAATACACCCTTTTCTCGTTTTACGAACAAAATTGAAACGAATAATCACTAGATGCGGTGGCTGTGATGATAGAGCGTTAGGCTATCAACTGTTAAGCCCGTGTTCAAATCTCCCATCGTTTTCGGAATATTTTTCTTTCGAGATGATTGCGGCATAAGTTCGACGAACAGGAAAAAAATATAAAACCAAAATTAAAAGTTTAAAAAATTGTTCCGATTGTGCGATAAATAAAATATGTGAAGGAGAAGAACGGAGACACCGGCTCTCTACACTTTTAAAAATCAAGATACTAATGTTTGTGGTAATAATGGGTCCTATGGTAATGTTTAGCGGTTTTGAAAGTTCTGTGAAGTCCCAATCTTCTAGTGGGCCCAAGTTCAAGTCCCCCGCCCTCATATCACTCTTCCGTAAGATATTTCCACGTGATATGTGTACATCATCATAGCCTTTGTGCTTTAATAAAACTTTCCTCACTTTGCAAGCTCTAGGTAAAATAGCTGTTAACTGTTATACCTGAAATAAAGAATTAATAATAATATGGCTGTAGTTAACGCGTATACCGCTTGCAGGTTCTTCTCATTGCCTGCAGCTGACTATCGGGTTATAAATGACACTGAACGTAGTGCCGCAGGACGTTAAAAGTATTAATAAAACAAAATCATTCCAATTCTAACATTTAAAGATCTTCAACATAAAGTGACAGGAGTTTTGGGTTTAGTGCATAATGAATAATGAACTAAAAATTAGTCTATTTCTCTCTATCCATCTATCCATTACTCAATACTGTCTGCAAGCAGTCAATTGCAATTGAACCACTACATAAGTATTCATGTAACCACTACAGGATCTTCCATCGCAAGCGCCTATTTTCTCAATAAAGAAATGGGCCCGTTGCCCTCTCACCTCTCACTTAGCACGTTCCTGGGAATACGCGTTTTGCTTCGTTTCGTTCGCTTTCACGAAGGGTCGAAATTTAGGTCAGGGCTGTGCGTACGTCGGTGCTTATCGCGCCCCACGTGGTATTTTCATTAATAATTATTAAAGTCATCGCGTGCAGCTCTACGAGGAGAGCCGGCGTGTGCGCTACGATCCTCGAAACCGTCACGACTGCTGGTACGTACGTCCACGTGGCCAGATAATACGACGGGGTGCGTAGTAATGAGCATTGTGATCAAAAAGGGGGTGATTTTGAGTTCGAAATTGACAACTGGTTCTTTGTGTTTCCTCTGTCGTTTATCATTAACCCATTGCATTTCCGCGCGCAGCAGTTTAACATTGTACAGGGCGGAATATTCCGCGGTTGGTGTTCTTAGACAATCGTCATCCGCGGAATATTCCGCTTACGGATGAATAGGGGTTAACCTCCTGCCCTACGAGTGACACTTGAAAGGTGATAATTGGAATAAGAAATTTTGATATTCTTCAAAGGATATTAACACGTTGAATGCCACGGGGGTCACCGGTGACCGGCGCTATCGAATTCAATGAACTTTCCTATGACTTTTAAATTGTAATATTTACCAATTTGTTAGTTCAGTGATCCATTTTTGTCTTTAAAGTTTCTGCTTAGTAAAAATGTGATTTTAATAGAAAAAGTTTCACTTCGATACAAATGAAGAAACTAGCAAAATACCGTTGGCATTCAACGAGTTAAATTGAGAATATTAGTGGAACAGGGTTCGCTGAAATTATTTTCATGTTATTAATAGTACGTTGAATTGTACGATATGTTGGGAATCAATGAAAAATTATTGTCTTCGATTTAATTCTAGAATTTGTGTCTTCGATTTAATTCTAGAATTTGTGTCTTCGATTTAATTCTAGAATTTTTGTCTTCGAATTAATTCCAGAATTTGTGTCTTCGATTTAATTCTAGAATTTGTGTCTTCGATTTAATTCTAGATTATTGCGTACGTAATAATAGGTCCCAAAGGTAAAGAGGTGTTTATAGTTGTGTTTAGTAACACGGTGTATAATACGCGTAATGATAAGAAGAATGTCGAGAGCGTATATATACGTCTCTTGTATGTATCGATGGATGTTCTACACCGTATGTACAATTGAGTGAAAGTAGAGCGATACGGGTAACATTGAATAAGTTATTTAAGTGAGTTATCACGGTTTGTGTACGGGTGATTAGGAAGAAATAAGGGCGGGTGACTTCAATGCGCTCATTTAAGAGGAAACTCTGATAGTAAACTCGGTGAACGTACGAAGTAGATTTTCTCGAAAGCGAAGCTCTTACGAGAAAGTTCTGTCAGTTGTGCCACTCGGTATCTTAACATTCATGCTACTTCCGTTTACCAGTCCAACAGAACTCCCGTATCTCTGTACTAAACGTTTCTCTGTAGAAACAAGTTGTAGAGTCAATTCTTCCCAAGAAATTAAAAAATGTGTCTTTTAATATTGCTTAGGTTTCTTTTATTACCTAATTTATTCAATAATTTAAGAAAAGTCGACATCCCAAAGCTTCCATGGTTAAGAAACCACGAAAAACTCTTAGGTAAAATGATCGTAACAATTAAAATAAAAATGCAGAATAACAGCAACATCAACACACTCAACGCGTCTGACCTCTGACAATTTCTACTTATCGTCAACTTTAACCACTTCTTCTCTCCAAAAATCAGCTCTGAGTGGCACAATTAACAGAGCCAGAGGAGAGCGGCAGAAATTAAAAAAATTATTTTTCAACGTAGTTTAGGTTTCTTTTATCACCTATTCTATCAAAAAAAAAATTTTTCATAAGAAAAAGTCATGCAATAAGAGGTTATGATTCAGAAACCACGAAAAATTCCAAGTCCTAGGCAAAATGACCATAACAATTAAAGTCAAAATTGCGGAACATCAGCAATTTCAACGAACCAACACGTCTGACCCCCCACAATTTCTATTTATCGTCAACTTCAACCATTCTTTCCTCTCTAAAGGTAGTTTCTTAGTGGAAAAATCAGCAAAGACAGAGGAGAGCTGTAAAAATTAAGAAATATGTTTTCCAACATAGTTTAGCTTTCTCTTATCACTTATTCTCTCAAAAAAAATGTTTCTCTTGATACAAAAATTCATGCAATAAGAGATCAATATATCACAGTCCCCATGATTAAGAAATCAAGAAAAACTCCAAATCCTAGGCAAAATGACGGTAACAATTAAATTAAAAATGCAAAATAACAGCAATATCAACTCACCCAACACATCTGACCACCGACAATTTCTACTTATCGTCAACTTCCATCACTTCTTCTCTCCAAAAATCGGCTCTGAGTGACAAAATCAGCAGAGACAGAGGAGAGAAGCCCAGTCCAGTGAAGTAAAGCCGCAGAAAACAAAGGAAGCGACCGCAGACACGAGTTATTGGCCTGTTTACCTCTTTGCGCGGCAAATTATCCGGCAGTTCGGCCGAACCAAGAGGGAACGGCCTCTCCGTGGCAACGCGGCCAAACGGGGACCAGGTTTGTGCGCTTAAACGCCGGAAGAAATCGTCGAACTTGCCGCCGAGACACGTTCCTTCGCGAATATTACTTGGGAGTTTCTGCATCGCCCGGAAAGAGAGTTGGTACGATGCCAGTGGATGGCCGTAAGAGATATTCCTCTCTTTGGCTATTAGATCCCGGACTCCCGGAATCTCTTCGTTTTTATGGTACCTCGTTTGCAGCCTTTTCTCGTTAATGGTATTAATAATTTTAAACGATACCGCGATGTGCATATACAGGGTGTCTTGGGGATCGTGCACAAGTACTCGTTCACCGAGTATTACAAGGCAAATAAAAGAGAGAAATATCAATATATATACATATAAAGTGAGGGACCAGAAACAAGGCACTTGGGACGGAAGGAGAGATTGCTCACGCACGGCCTATCCCCGCCATGTCGGTCCCGGAAACCTGAGACCGACGAATGATAACCGAAAATAAAACACTCCTTTCGTCGTTCCCATGACGACGCAACGAATGTGCGGGTCTCTCTTGCCAATAGCGCGTCAACATAAAAAATGCGCGAGGGAGAGGGATGTCCCTATCCATCGGGCGAATCAGAGCAGATTACCCCTCAAGTGCCTTGTTTCTGGTCCCTCAGTATACATCTCGTACTCGCGAGTTAACACTAGAACTACTAAACCAGTCAAAATGACCGGTACACAATTTTTTCAAAAAATTCTCGAAGTTTACAGGAGAGTCATAGAATAGATAGTCTACGTTCATCGTACAAAACATAAATTACCGAATCGATCATCTTTTCCACCTCTTAATTCCCCGTTTTCAAAATACTTATTTAATCTTTTTAAATATGATAGATTTAACGCTGGTAGTTCTAGTGTTAATACCTTCCCTCGCGAAGACGAAGTAGTACTCGTTTCGTAACGCAACCGAAAATAAAACACTTCTTTCGTCGTTTCCATGACGACGCAACGAATGTACGGCTCTTTCCGCCAATAACGCGTGAGAATGGAAAATGACGTCAGAAAGAGGGATGTCTCTCTATCCGTCGGGCGAATCAGAACAAAACGCATGCCACAGGACTTCTCTTCTTTGCGAGCTGTACTAAAAACACTAGATACCACTTAGCATACATGCGCCGATCATGAGCAAATGGCTAACACCAGCATGATTCAGAGAGAACCGATAATCGTCCCAGCTGCCGGCATGGATGCGCGTACTGACATTCGATAAGCTCTGTTCCACGTGGCTCGATAAAATCGCGACAACGGCTCCTCTCGAACGGCTGTTCGAAGTCGGACCGGTGACTCGTCGTGCTCACCGTGTCATTCGGTCAACGATCTCGCGAGTGGCTTCGCGAGCACGAACGGCACGACGCTGAGAGAGGTTGGGAAGGCAAATCGCGCAAAAAGACGAGCACGTAAGAAAAACTCGGTCAAATGGATCGAGTGTGTCGTACTGTGGTGTGCTTTCTTTTTAACGCCCTCCTTCCGCTCCTTGGTCGCGTGTCGTTCGGCTGCCTTTGTGTTTTTTTTGGGGTATATGGGGTGGGATGAAATTAATGGATGGGACAGAGACTATGGTGGGTGTGGAGTTAAGATATATTTGCTCTCGGTGATGGGTATATCAGCCGTGGTGATTTGGACGTCGAGGAAACGTGTAGGTCTAGCTCAGTGGTCGGCAAACTCATTGGTCAAAAGGGCCAAATTATTATATATATTAAAAATTTTATAAAATTTTATAAAATTATTATATTAAAATTTTTATAAAATTATTAAATTACAATTTTTATAAAATTATTATATTAGAATTTTTTTGAGAGCCAAATTTCTTTTTAGGAACCTGTCAAGAACCGTGTTTTTCGGAGTCGGTTTAAACTAGCTACTAAATATTAAATTTCTAAACTATTGTTTTAAAAACTTTCAGCGAGCCATAGATCGCCCATTGATCTAAAAAATAATAAAGAAAACACTAAAAAGGAGACAGAAAAGACTAGGTGAACGTTAAACATTTTAGTCCTGCAGCATAAGATATGCTCCAAACCGTTAAAATATTTTTCAAGTCATTTTGTACGCTACATTTCCACTGTTCTGTCATCTTTTGTATAAGTTCTGCGCAGCTTCAATGCGCATGCGCGAACCGAGTTCCGTGCCAGCCGGCCATTTATCTTCCGCATTGGTAGCACGCTTGTAAAAAAGTTATTAGCGACCCGCGCTCCGACAATTTGCACGCGGCTTAAGAACAATAAAACCTTCCTACGATCTTCTCGATGACCTCGTGAACGCTTTCTACGCGAAAGTTTACGTTAGCGGACACATTAAGACTGTACGTAAGGTCGTACGTAAGCTACGCTGCTTTTAGCCATTGATGAAACGAACTTTCCTTCTGTCATCGCAGCATTTCGACACGTAATAGCATCATAAATCAAGATACGTTTGGTACTTTAATTTGTTGCGGTACGAATTGCTTAATTAATTATATTATTTTGTAAATGCGATACAAATGTTGGATAAAAAAATGTTCGTTAGATTTTTATAATATGGCGTAGGATTCTTTATTGGATATTAACGCTAGAAGTACCGGCGTTATATATATATATATATATTAATATTATATTTATATTTACATATACTGAATAAGTACTTCGAAAAAAGGGGAATCAAGAGGTGAAAAAGATGATCGGTTAAGTAATTTAGGTTTATTCAGGATTCAGGATTCAGAAAATTTATTAATCTCAAATCGGTGGGTCCAGGCCAATATAATAATTTCAGTTAGACTCAAAGTACAGAAAAATAATAATAGAAAAAAAGTTATATGACATACAATTGAGATGTTAGTTCAATGATATTCCTCTCAGCATGCTTGCCAATAGTCACTTTCTTCGAGTTGCCTCAATGATCAGATACACCGAGCACTTCTAATCTCTGACGCACACTGTGCAACGACTCGCAATTAATTATTGCAATTGAAGGGGAGAGTGCGTACAACTCATCCTCGTTTGGCGGGTGTTGTAATTCGCCGTGTATAATTCGACATTTATCTTCAACGAACGAGACAAGCCTGTTGAGAAAGAGAGAGAGAGAGGAAAAATAGAGAAAGAGAAGCAGCGACTCTCGTGAAAGGCGAAGGAGAAGCACGTTTGGTAAGAAAAAGACAGAGCAGAATTCCTTCGCGAGAGATGTCCTTCCGCGAGAGAAAGGTGACTTTCAGAATGAAAGACAGAAGAAGATAGGTCCCCCCCTCTCTCTCTCTCTCTCTCTCTCTCTCTCTCTGTCTCTCTTGAGAGACAGAGAATTAAGAGGCTCGAATGCAAGAGATACGCTTCTGCTAAAAAATAGAAAAAAAATTGGCGAACACGAGAAAGAATGAGAGACAAGTGTTAAAAAAACAACAGGAAGGAAGTCCCATCGGAGCAACGCAGACGGAGAAGCTTCTGCACCCGAAGCCACAGAAGCAAAGACCCGAACCAAGAGAGACATGAAACTTCGCCAAAATAAGGCAGCGACACGAAAAACATGATGCCTCGCAAAAGATGCAAGAGACGGATGAAACTCTAACGTGATAAAAAGAGATAGAGAAAAAAGGAGGTCGAGTTGAACGATCGCACGGAGAACAGTCCGCTTGGCAAACGTAACGGAAAGGCGTAATGAACTGGTCCGCCTCGTTGTTGACAAACACTGGCTGTTTACAAATAGCCAGCTACCGGCCAGTTTTCTCGCGCTCTCCTTCGTACCTCGATGACGAAAACAATTACTCAAACTTCGCTCTGGGTGCCAAGGGTTACGCGCAAGGTGGATGGAACTCTGCGAGAGACGGCGAGCCGATATGTAAACTGAGAAAACTCGACGCATCGTTGTCCTCCTTCTTCGTCGTCGTTGGTTTCGTGTCGACAAGGCAATCTTTACCGTTCGATGCGTCGCGTTTAGTTTTACTTAGGTTCGAGTTCTTCCGAGAATTTCGCTGCTTCCCGTACGCGATAACTGTCGTGCAACTGTAGACGAAATATTTCGAACTACGGCTGAAGTATTGTGAACTCGTGGCCGGTAATTGAAGTTACGAGCTTCTGATTCTACATTCACTCTAATGTCCGGGAAAGAGAATTTTATTTTGGAGAAATATTGCTTTTGGAGACTGTACAGAGAATATTCAATGAAAGGCGTTGTTTTTTTTTAGATATTTATTCACTCTAATCTCCGGGAAAGAGAATTCTATTTTGAAGAAATATTACTTTTGGAGACTGTACAGAGAATAATCAATGATAGGCATTGTGTCTTTTTTTATTTTCTTTTAAATATTTATTCACTCTAATCTGCGGGAAACAGAATTTTATTTTGGAGAAATATTGCTTTCGGAGACTGTACAGGGAATATTAACAGTAGGTTTACCGAGCGGATCATTTTGACCCATTTGAAACTTTACGCGGGAAATTACAGAAACGGTTTACATTCTTTTTTGCCACTTGTAATTCATTTTCTTCTAAGCTTTCGGATTTTGAAGTTCTCTATGTGGTATAACTGGTTTTAAACGAATTTTTTTTGTTTTATTTTCTTTTAAAAATGCTTAACTTTTTATTATTTTATTCAACGATAGAGAATTTTTGGTACGTGTGTCGAGAGAAGCTTATGCGCTACATGCAACATAGAATCGATTTTCGCAAAAAGAATACGTGGTGCCATTTGGAACAAGTGTGCGGCTGCACTTAGGAGGAAAGTACGTTCGTAGAAGAATAAACATCGTTATAACGTTTAGCTTTTTTCCTCTACCACTCCTTTCTGTCTTCACCCCAAAGAGGAACTCGCCCCAGTTCCATGGCTCGCCCTGTGCACGTGTACTCGCTTTCGTTATCGAGGTTCTGCTAGGGACCAATGTTCCCTCTACGCTGTGCGCACGCGCGCGCGTAGGTTAGGGCGCCGGCGCAGAAACCTTTCCGCGCAGCTGAGATCCATGTATTATATTTAATATTCTGCTTCGTCGGAGAATGAAATTTTCACGATTTTCTGGCTGGTCGAAAGAATTTTTAAAAACCTCTGGCTATTATTCTATTGTACACAGAATGTGTAATGGCTATTATTAAGTACAGAAGAATATGATTAAAGTCCTTCAATGCTTTTAGGTGGATTAAAAAATAACGCAATACTTTGAAACTTAATGTACATTATTTTACCATTATTCTTCTAGACCAGGGGGGGTCAACTTCTGTACAAAATGACCGACAGCTTTACTTAAAAATGTTTCTCGATCTACTTACGACAATCCCAACCTTTAAACATTCAGACATAACCTCTTGCTCTGCGATTTCTATTTGGACCGCGTGCGCAATGATGCGAAATTATTACGTGAAATCAAAATTGTCCTCTGATTTCTGATATATCGTGTAATTGAACGCAATATTAACACGGTGAACGCCACGGTATTTTGCTGGTTTCATAGTTTCTACTGAAGTGAAAATTTTTCTCTTAAAATCACATCTTTACAGAGCAGAAACTCTAAAAACAAAAAGAGATTTATAGACAGCAGGACTTTACCTTTTCGAGATCAACGCGTAAATATTGTCTAAATTAACAAATTCGTAAATATTACAATTTAAAAGTCATATGAAATTTCATTGAATTCAACAGCGCCGGTCACCGGTGACCCCCATGGCATTCAAAATGTTAATAGCATAGAACTAATGTGAAATTGTCCAGAGCGACCGATATTTTCAAAATTCCCTTCAAAATATAAATACAAATAAATATTGTAGAGTGCATAATTACATGTAGCTTTCCTCGACCGAAGTATATAATAAATAATGTGGAATAGCCTTGGAATTAATTAGATTGATTTCTAAAATTAATTATTTATTATTCGATGGTCAAACAAACTTCGTCCTTTAACCCTGCTAATCGTTATTATTACGGAAATTTATTCCAAACATAAGAAGTTTACGTTTAAGTAAACATAAGCATTCAATCAAGTGCTCTGAGACTTAAATTTTGAAAAATTCACAAACTGGAGTTAATCGATTTGTCCTGCGAACGGCTCAAATGATAATAGCCGAGGGAGTTTGCATGTGATATCGTCTCCTACCAGCCTCAATCGACGAGAAATCCCGATCGACTTGTTGACCATCCCTCTTCCAGATGTTTCTTCGCGTGCAATAAGTTTCCACAGAGTTCCACCTCACTTCTCCGCATATCCAAACCTCGAACAATTACCAAAGCTTCTACGAACACAAAGCAAATCGCCAGCATCTATCATCCTCTAACGAGCCTACTCGTTATCCACACAAACGATAACTCAGCCTCGCCACTCCACCGTAAAATTTACAAAATATATTTCATCCCTTCAAACCTCCCACAACAGCCTGCAACAGCGAAACGCAATCATCCCGATCGACGCGGAAGAGAAAAAGATGTCCGGATGAAGTGGACGGTGTGCATACTTTCTTCTATTCGAATGGCCGTGTAACTGTTGCACTCGCGACTTCGTCTCGGTCTAACGAACATTGTCTGCATTGCTACGGTGCGTCAGAGCGGTGCAACCGTTGCACTTGCACCGCAAGGAATTCGTAGCTGGACGATGACGATTTAACAGATCGATCATCCATTCCACGTGCTCCGGCTGTATTTACGTGATACGAATTTGCGGCACGAGGTGAGGCATGTCGCGTGGATTTATGTGTGTCGAGAGACATCGAAGGTGAACGAACCTTTCGGAGTCTTTCGTGTTTATCGTTCCGCGACACACTGTTCGCGCGAACACGCACGTTTTGCAAATCCTTTTTCGAGAGCACTGAGATTTAACCCGTTTACTTTTCCGTGCGTAATGGACTAACAAGTTTTGCGTCTGAAGTAATGGGAAATTTATCATGTGTTTCTTAAAATGAAAGGTCTGCTGGTACTCGGGACTTCCTTTACATAACCTCTTAGCGTGTAGTAACGAGTGACACTCGTGACACGGGAAATGGAATAGGAAATTTGGAAGTTCTCCAAAAACTATTAAATTAGGAATATCAATGGGTCACGATACGATCAAAATATTTCTATGTAATTAATAATGCTGTTTTAAAAATCAGAGATAGATTGTTATTTCAGCAATAAGTTCTGAGTTGCGAATTTAGTCCCAAAAGAAATGGCACGGCGAGGGGTCGACTTTCTTCACGCTTTAAAATGAACTACAATTAACATATATATAGCTAAATATTTAAAATATATATATATATATATATTTATATATTTGTATATTTATATATTTATATATTTATATATTTGTATATTTGTACATTTGTATATTTAAATATTTGTATACTTACATATTTGTATATTTACATATTTTCATATTTATACATTTGTATATTTATATATTCGTATATTTGTATATTTGTATAATTGTATATTTACATATTTTCATATTTATACATTTGTATCTTTATATATTTATATCTTTATATATTTGTACATTTATATATTTGTATATTTATATATTTGTATATTTATATATTTGTATATTTATAAATTTGTATATTTATATATTTTTTAGCTACATATTTATTTATATTTAGCTACATATTTTCGAACTATAGTCGCCACAGCTTTTTACTTTATTTTATTTCCTAACGAATTAATATCGACTTTTCAAATTCATAATGGTTTTCTAATATCATATAAATATCCGTCAATATCTATAGTTATTGCTATAAAAAAATGAATGACCAACGACAAAAAATGTGAAACAGATTGTGCAATTAATTTCAATTTTCAAACTTGACAAAGTAATTCGGCCCGCCAAGGGTTAATAGGTCCCAAAAAACTTGGAAAAAGTCTCGAGAACATATCTAACCAAACACTTCTAAAATTCCTGCGAGCCAAGCATCTCCAAATAGCGATCTCACGTCACGGTGGAATGTCTGCTATATTTAACCTCGTCAGTGGGTTCCGTAGAGACTTATCGGGGCAACGGAGCCTATAGTTAGTTATCGATGAAACGATAACGTCCAAAGGATCGTTGGAGGAACGGGCGATACACATCTGTCGATGGGACACCCTGTATGCACGTTATAGGTGCAAGGGTCCGGTACTTTCCGCTGTGTATTTTCGTAGGTACAATGTACACACGTAACGAGGTTTATCCGGGGTCTACCTGTCAATATGTCAATACCGGAAACGTATCTTACCACGTGGAAAGAACCTGGAAGGTTGTGCAATCTTAATGGGTATCTCAGTCGACGTTATATCTCGTAGATAACAAGGTAGTACTAGCGGCTGATTTGCCAGCTATATATCTTCCCGTCTTTAGTTGTATTTGCTCGGCACATCAGAAACGTTAAGTCATTCGATGACGATGTTTTACAGGCCGAAAGTATGCAGGAGTTTGAAACATAGAGATAGGATGAAAAGTGGAAAACTATGGTGGATTTGGGTGAAAGGTTCGAATTTCCAATTAGTGGGATGAGTGCAAATCGTTGTTATCTCTAACAGATTTGTTTTTAAATATCATTTAATATATTATGATCTTGGTGGGTCAGAACTGACCTACGACAGTAGGTTATAGCTAAAGTTACACTAATACAGTTCAAATCGAAATATGTAGGTTATGGTGGGTTAGAGTTAAAGTTTCGGACTCCCAATTAGTGGGATGTGTGCAAATCCCTGTTGTATCTGACAGATTTTTTTCTAAAATATTATGTAATATATTATGATTTGGGTGGGTCAGAACTGACCTACGACAGTAGCTTCTAGCTAAAATTACAGTAAGACAGTTCAAGTCGAAATAAGTAGGGTATGGTGGGTTGGAATTAAAGGTTAGGACTCCCAGTTACTGAAATGAGTACAAATCCCTCCTAAATAGTGAGATGATTGCAAATCCCTGTTGTATCAGATAGATTTTTGTTTTTATATATTATTTAATATATTACGATCTGGGTGCGTCAGAACTGACCTACGACTGTAGGTTCTAGCTAAAGTTACACTAAGGCAGTTCAAGTCGAAATAACTAGGTTATGGTGGGTTCGAGTTAAAGGTTGGGACTCCCAATTAGTAAGATGATTGCAAATCCCTGTTGTATCAGATAGATTTTTGTTTTTATATATTATTTAATATATTACGATCTGGGTGCGTCAGAGGCTCATGGTGAATACAGAGATCATGGCTCCACCTCCTAATTAATGGGGCCGAGTACAAATTCTCGTTTCTTCCAACAGATTTTTTATTTAATTATCGTTAGATATACCGTCTTCTCGAAAATCGTCTCTAAAATCGTCAGGTATAATGATCATAGATGCGAAAATCGAATTACTGAACTATAACCAAGCCATCGAATATCATTACCATCAGCCGTTTGGTGATGCGCTGGACAGAAATCAAAGTGGAGGCTTAATATGTTACTAGAAAATCCGAATTTCACTGATGTGATACATGTTGGCACGCATGAACGGGAAAATTAATATGAAATTCTTAAAACACTATTTTCCTTGGAAGATTGCGACCGAGAATTGTCGCTTCAGACTGGAGCTAAAATATCAAAACAGAAACGAGAATCTCAACGTTAACAGCGTAGATAAATGCTCGTATTCCTAAATAGTGATCTCGAGGTTGTATCCCCTTCCCGCCATCTCTGGGGAATTTTTTTCAACGTACATGTAGGTCATGGCGATAAAATAGCAGTCGAAGCTTAAAATATCAAAACAAACACGCCGATTTGTTCTTGAAGCTGGCGAAAGCGGCTATAACTGATAGTTACTACACAATGATAAAATCTTTCAAATTCTAAGCAACTTTCAACACCGACTAGGGATTTTTTTCGCAAAGGTATGACATAACCTTAGTTAAAACCCTCGTAAAACTGTTGATTATCGGTAAAATGAGCATAGCAAATGCAGTCAAAGCACAGAACAGCATAGGAACTATGTTAACGCGGATTTAAAGGTTAGGACTCTCAATTAATGGGCCCGAGTACAAAATCTCGACACTTCTGACACATTCTTTTTCACACTCTAACCAAATTAATTTAATTTTAACTCAAATAATTTCAATTTACTATTCAAATTAATATTCACAGCATAATTTTCAGCTATCGACTCTTTGTAGACTTCGCAAAATAAGTTAAAAAGAAAATGGCTTTTCACTAAAAAAGGTTGCCGAACTCCAGTTCAACATGTCGTAACTTCGGGTACTTAAAACCAATCTCAAACTGGTGCTAAGAATAATATTTAAGTAAAAAATTGCAAAATAAGAAACAGGATCGCATTGAGACGAGAAATCTCCTGAAAAATTACTCGTAATAAAGAAACAGTCGCGCTGTAGGTGTACTTGCTTTTTTACGTCTGCCGATAACCGATTCGCCGTGATTTATGATGATTGGTTAGTTCTTGCCGACCCTCTAGGGTGCCACGCTCTTGCAACATCGGTCGCGTGTTTTCGTCTTTACGATTTAGTGGCCGAGAACATTCGATCGGATTTTCTTAATTAGAATTTCGTCGTTACTTCGTGTGATGGCTATGCGTAAAACGAACAGAAGTGAAGCTGCGCTTGCGAATAAGTCAAACGCGTGAGAAACGATATACCATAGCAATTATGATATACTAAATGATAATTTAGAAACAATTTTCCAGAGGTGATGGGGGATTTGAACTCGGTCCCCCTGATTGAGAGTCCGGGCTTTTAACTCTCTAACCACCATAGCTCGCCATCTCCTTTTGTTTCGATGCTTGTTCTTAGGAATTTCGCAAATAAGAGATCAGTGTATATGACTAGCTCACCCAATAGAGGTCTGTTGTAGCAAATACGTCTGACTGAAGTAAGAAACTTCATCTGATTGGTCACCGACATAAAATTACCACGGTATACTCTATTTCTATTCTTTGACCGTTCAGAAAAGTAATGAATGAGCAAAGTGTTAGCTTAATCAAGCAACACATGTATTACCCGCAGAAGGTTGAGAAGTCATTCCGCTTTTCACATTAAATCAGTGACACGACACTTGGTATCGAAAGATCGAACGTGTACAGCGATAACTTTCAAGATGTCGGTGTTAAACCAGCATCACTATCTGGCGCTGCGATCATTCTCGATCTCGCGCTTGTGCAGCGACAGCGACACCTTTAACCACTCTTTAATTTTGAGGTTAGCGTTGCTCAACTACTGCTTCCAGTCGTTGTGACATGACATAAATTCTTCGCGATTAATTCGCGCCTCTAAAACTCCTCGTAGCGGAGTATGATGAATATGAAGTTAAAGGCTCACACTTCCAATTAGTGGGCTATATCTCAAATATCATTATTTCTTGGTGATTTTTACGCAATTATTCTTTGCACGGCTGTTACTCATTAGGGAAGGGCTATGACTGAACGTTAAATTTCTAGTTAGTGGGACCGAGCTCAAATCTACGCTTCTTTGGTCAGATTTTTCTTTAGTTACTAACAATAAACGCTACGAAGGCGGTCAAAGTGACTGGTTTCCAATTTTATCGAAAAATTCGCAAAATTCGTAGGGGAGTCAGGCAGCAAATATTCCACTTCTGTATTGTGAATCTTAAATCACCTAATTGATCGTCTTTTCACCACTTAATTTCTCTGTTTTCAAAGTACTTATTCAGTATACTTAAATGTAATATTTATAACGCCGGTGGTTCTAGTATTAGTATACGACTTCGTAGCCTTGATAGTTTGCAACCCTTTTAAATGTACTGATCGGTAACTATGGCAGCTTCGAAAAATCTCAAGCAACCGCAAAAACCTTCAGCTCCCAAAAATTATGCCCGAATTCTACCCGTTCGTCACCTATGGAAATTTGGTTTTATGTATGATATGTGTATCGTAGTCCCCTAACCTAATGATATGGCTCAAACCCCATCTAAAACAGTAACTTTTGAGCAAAATGGCCGTTGCAATTAAAACCAGCGATACTAAAAAACAAAAAGTTCCTTGTAAGGAAATTCGTGGCAACTCTAGCAACATAAGCGTTCACGGGAGAGAGAAATATAGCGTGAAAGTTCACCGCGAACGAGGAATAATTTGCTACGAGATCAACGTGTGTTCTTTTTTAAAACATGGCAGAACACGATGCACGCTGAGTGATGTACGCCCGCATAGCAAAACCATTTTATCTCTACACTTACCGGGGGTGAATAAATATGAAGTGTGCGTATAACGATGTGCACTTCGTTACGCGGGAAACGTGTTGACGAATGCGAACAAAATTTTTGTTTGAGGTTATGACACGATTGGGATTGAAACGCGTGTCTCATTTTCGCAAATTTCGGAATAATTCTCGTGACTTTTCAGTGATCACTCGATACTGGCATTTGGTGTGATAATTGTAGCTAGGGTAGGAGGAAACAGCGGTTCTCAATCACTTTTAAATGAATTTTAGCATGAGATCAGAGATGAGAATCAGCATAAATATTTAACGAGCAAAAGGAAAAGTTCAATTGTTTAGACCAGTGTGATTATGTCGTATGGAATTTTTATAATTTCTATAATTCTGATATGTTCTTGATTCCCTCACGTCGCTAACAGTTCAGCAAGCATGTAGTCCGTCAAGTCCGCCGATTTGTAGTCAAATTATGTCACCGATGTACTCGTAAATCGATGCAATAAATATTTCCTGTTAGGGTCGTACACAACGATGCGGTTATTTCTATCTCATTCTATACTGCCGCCTTTATTCGAAGCTCGATGGCCACGAATTTTTTCCCCGTAAGGCGACTTAACATTAACGGGATATATTGTCCTGCCTCGTTCCTACCATTTTATGGCTGATTAATATTTCAAGCGCATGAATCTTTTCGAAGGCACTTACCGTTTACGTCGTAACTAGTCGTACATACGAAAGTACAGTGGACGGTTCTCAAACTAAAATCAATAAAATGTCCATATGAGTGGCTGGTAAGCTTTCAAATTAATATTAATTCCACCCTGCTTTGACGGTAGCTTTTTCCAATCCTAATGGCGAGTGCCATTTTGGAAATTCTAACCGAGAATTGATATTCCCAATGTCATTCTTTATATTTATACTGATTTCTTTCGTTTGTCAAAGTAAAATTAATGAAGAGACTATTCGAGTGGCTGGTAATATTTCTAATTAGCATTAAGTCCATCCTGCTTTGATGGTAGCTTTTTCCAATCTTAACGACGAGTGTCATTATCCAAATTGCAACAAGAAATTGATATTGTCATTGAGGTTCATTAAAATAAAATTAATTTAGTTTTATTAACAATAGTTCTGACAATTAGCGTGTTATGTCGCTTCCAGTCAGTTTGTGTAACTTAAGAAAAATCGATTCTCTATTGTTAGATCTCGATAATAAAAATATTCCAATTGTTTAAATTAATCCGAATCCTCCCGTAGATGTAATCGAAGTAATTGCTTCGATATAGTTGAATATTCAAAAAAAGGGGCAAAAAGATGATTAATATTAAGTCCTCCTGTTTATTATCAACTTTGTTAAATTTATAAATTTCTATCTCGACAAAACTAACTAACACAATCAACATCTATTTAAAATTAATAATTTTGCCAACAAAGAAAAATTCCAGACATTCAAATTCATTTCGAGTCTCCTCTTTTTACAATATACCACGACACATAGAAACTCCCCCATTGTAAATTCTTTTCATTAACAAACTTTCATACGTAACAGTTCTATAACATTCGCCATCGCAGAATTTCATTACGTCCCGCAGAAAAATAAATTCCAGATGCAGAAAAATTCCTTAATAGTGAATTTTTCATTCCCCCGTTTTCTCGGAGCTTTTGGGATGGAGCCAAATTGCGAAACTGGCAAAATGAAACCCGACGAAGCGTCAGAATCGATGGTATCCCGGGCGATCTCATCAATTTTAATCGTGTTCTAGGGATATTCGTAAAAGTTTCCCCCCCATTTTCTAGCATGCCGACGATCGATGGGCCAACTAAAGCAATTTCGACGTTCGCCTTTTCTTCGAAAGTATCGGCATTTAAAATGGTATACATAATTCTCCGTAGTTGAGAGAATATACTTTTACCGCGCGTAGCCGTGCTTTTAGGGGATCGGTATTATGCTTATTTAATGGCCTGGAATCGCCTCGCTCCTTCACCTAAATATCCGATGGTCTTTTAACATAAATCGTTTCGCGAGTTACTCGGAACTCTGCTGTAATGTTATCTCTTAAATACAATAATTTTACGGTCGCAAGAACGTTCGATTATTGGAAAGTCGTCGGAATTCATGGGTACCAACTGGTAACTTTTATGAGATTGCTTTTAAGTATTATTACAATTTTTATTGCAGAATTATTATTACAGCATTATGACTATTTGGTGAGTTTAGTGTTAACCCTTAACGCTCCAAGTGTGCCTCTAAAGCACCACCGATGTGCGGCGCATTACTCAATTACAATTAATATAAATATTGTAATCAAAATTATATTACTCCTGAGATTAATAAAGATTGTTTTGAATGACTTTGATATTATTTTTTACACGTCATTTAAAATCTGACACTTAAAAACTTGCAAGTCGAAGTATGATGAGAATAAGTTGCCAGTCGACATTCTCAATTAAAAGTCGGAGCGTCAAGGGTTAATACTTTGTCGTTAGAATTACTTTTTTAATGTGTAATCAGTACACTGCGGATGTTTATGCAAATTTCAAGTTTGACAAACGCATCTATAAAGATGAATCCAAGTAGAGGACTCTTTCACTCGTTAAATGTTGCAACGAATGCCTTATTTTGCATATTTTAGATATGTTTTTATATTACATACTTTTCGTGTATTTTAGCAGTATTAAATTTATTATAAATATATAAAAATCCGCGGTCTAGTAATCATTTAATTGAAATTAATTGACAACAATCTTTTTGACGATGGTGGCTGTCAATACTGGTATCGATTAACACTGGAACTACCAAACCAGTCAAAATGACTGGTGCACAATTTTTTCCAAAAATTCTCAACGTTTATAGGAGAGTCATAGGGGAAATATTCTGCGTCAAACTCAAAAAGCATAAATGACCGAATTGATCATTTTTTCCACCTCTTGATTCCTTTTTTCTTAAAGTACTTATTTAATATATTGAAATATAATCGACTTAACGCCAATAGTTCTAGTGTTAAGAAATGCTTTTCCAAATAGTATTAAATCTATATATAATTTCTTAATAGTGTTAAATCGAGGTATTTAGGGTTCTGCGTTTTAACGTGTTTAAAAATATCGATGCAAATTTTCGAGAAGATTGACTTACACTTTCAAATTAAACGCCTTAAATAATCTCGAACAAACGAAAATCTCGTCCATTTCTACGTAATTCCCAATTCATCGTCCACCACATTCACAAATAATGCGCACAATTTCCTCGCAGATCAAACTAGAATACCTTTAAACTCCGTTGTCAGTTAGACGGTAATTACCATAAAAAATCCAATTTTCCATAGCGTTATATTCAGAGCAAAGAATGTCAAAGTGCAGAAAGAACATCGACTGACCGCGGAAGGTCCCCGCGGCGGGGCCTTTTTGTCGCGCCTGGGAAATCCAGCTGACGCGGAGGAATTGCATAACGCGCTATTAATTGCAATTAACGTTGCGCCGCGCGTCCGCGCAATGGTAAGCTGATTACCGGCCGGAGATACGCGCATGCGCATACTGGAGCTCTCTTAGGAATCTGCACACGCGAACCCCCCGCGGAGGTCACGCTTCTGGATTTAGCGATGTCCTCGACCGGGCGATTAATGAATCTTGGGATTACGGGTCACGTGGGAGTGAATTTGAGAACGGTGCCGTGTTGATGCTATTAAAAGCATTCGTCATTTGCACTGACAATAGCGATAATGATTATAATGACAGTAGGACATTGTTGTGTAACATGAAGATGAAGATCGTGCGAATTTAGAATTCAGCATTATGGATGTGTGAAGATGTGATTGTGAAATATAACTGAATGAGGATCAGATAAACTTATTACTTATACTCTTAATAAGGGTAACATTGAGTTATAGTGTAGGAATTAAACGAGAAAAATCAAAAATGTTTATTTCAATTAACAACGAATGGAATATTAATATAACATAAAGCAAAACAACACAAATAATATAATAAATAACGACACAAAACAACTCGGACTACACAAACAACTCAATAACTAGAAATACATTCATACCACAATAGTGAGTAAGGAGTTAATGACATGAGTTTCTAATTAGTGGGGGTGTTCAAATCGCCGGCAGGTTTGAAAGAATTTTCTTAAATTGTCAGTGGTTTGGATATAACCTAAAAGACTGTCTTCCACGGAAACCTGCCGCTCGTTCGCCTAAACTCTCTGGCGCTTCGGTCTAAATAAAATAATTACATTTTACCTTACCTAAATAATTTCACTTTAAGATTCAAATTAATATTCACAGCATAATGTGTGGTTATCTGGTTTCCTATGCCTCTTTTTAGAATTCAGCAAATAAATGTCAGAGACAGTAGCTCTACACTAAACAGAAGGTTACCGACCCATGTTCTAACCTGAATAAAAGTAGCAGTTACAGCCAAAATATACAAAAAGAAGAATAATAAAATAAATAACGCTATAGTAACCTAAATGGCTGCCAAGATTCTCCAATACCGCGTCCAAATACAAATTCCACGATGCTCTCGGAATTCTTTTCCACCCAACACAAATATCACAAGTTCAGTGTTCTAAAACTGTGCATCTTCGATGATCTCAGCTGCAAATGATCAAAACAAGCCGAACAACCATAACCGTTTCGACGTTTCATCGTCAATGACCCAGCGTCGTCTCGGAAAGGATATCGCGCTCTTTGGAATTTCAAATAAAACGACAATCCCGCGCCTCCGCAGTCCGAGACAGCGGCGAGATCTGCGCGTAGGAAGTGCGCGCTCGTAGCCATCGCTTGCGCAATTGCATAAATTTCCGTGCGCATAGCCACGAACCGTAGTGAGTAATAGATATAGTACACGACGAGGCGCGTACTATGAGCGGCCACTAAATGGAAACTTGAATGAAACCCCGCAGCGCGACTGTTTCTGCGATTCTAAGCACGGATAAGGAAATGCACGGATTACCACGCGGACGGAAAGAAAGAAAGGAAGAACGCATGGCCTGTTATTACGTGACGACTGCCCGCGCATGCGCGCCACATCCGTGTACAGGCATACGTACGCGATATATTCCTAATCTGCCGAACTGTCGGGAGCATTGTTCGAGATAACGTTCTGGTTTTTGTGTATTCGCCGTTTGGCACGTATACGTGGAGAGTGTTTGCTTTAGCTTCAGGATTTCGCTGATGGATAGTACGAGGAAAAAGATTCTAAATGAAAAAGCGTCGACTATCTCTGTGGGCGATATATTTTTAGAGTAAAATTTAGTTCTCTGAGATTGGTAGTCTGAAACTGGAAGCCATGTTTTCTTTATTAACACATTGCGTAATATAATTAAACGATCCAACTTAATTTGCGCTATATATGAAAAAGGAATTCATGGAATTTGTGCAGCAAAACACTCTTGTAATAAGTGAGAATAAAAAATATTATCGTTGGTAAAAATTACTTTTTATGTAATAATTAGAATTAATTATAACCGTTTCTATTATCTTCCAAAATAATAACTACGCATTTCATTCCGCACTTTTAGCTTATATACAAGAAAATTCTTCAGCACTCAAACGATTAAACACCCGGTATATCCCCTACCGAGCGAGGACACGAGAGTCCGCGATTCGCGAGTAGCTCGATGAATGAAATGCTTTCAAAGCGCGTTCCTACAGCGAACAGCTGTTCGACGAGCAAATTTAGGCGCTATTTGTCTTCCTCGCGCGTATCGCGCTTACGTGCTGGCGATAAAGGTGGCGCGAAGAAGGAGAGAGAAGGAGAGAGATTCTTCTCTCCTCGCAGCCAGAGGAGAGACTCCTTTGCTCGTAAAATCGGGACGCTCGTGAAAGCCAAAGGTGGACGACCGTGACGAACGTTGCCAAATCTTTCGGCTTACAGTTAGAGATTTCTAACGGCTCGGTGTCTCTCTTTCCCGAGTGAAACTACGTGCCGGCTATTAATTTCGCCTATGAGACTCTCAAGTTTCTCCTATTTGACTCGAGACGATCGTTTTTCCTTACTCGTTCTTCCGTTGACCGGTCGATGAGACTTGGGTGTCGTATCCACTTCACTTAGGTGTCTGTAAATGTTACTTAATAACAGTGATTTTAGTTTGTCGTTTATATTTTCATCTGTTATGGTATGCTGTTTGTAGAAATTAGTGTTGCGAATAGGAAGAAGTAGACCTGCCAATTTGCCAGGATGTTTACAGTATCAATTATGGGGAAAAGTGTCGACGATGGGGTTAGAATTACGGACACTAAGGTAGAGGGCGCTATGGCGTGAAGTTGAAAGCTCAGACTCTCCGTTAGAGGGCTCGAATTCACATTTTTCTCACCTCTGGAAGATTTTTTCTTAATTATTATTTAACACGTTGAATGCCACCCGTATTTCGCTAGTTTCACCGTTTGTACTGAAGTGAGACATTTCTATTAACACGTTGACTGCCATGGGGGTCCCCGGTGACCGGCGTTATTGAATTCAATGAAATTTTATATGACTTTTAATTTTCAATATTTACGAATTTTCTAATATATTCAGTATTTAAATATTGGCTTTAAAAATATAACGTTCTGCTGAATATATATCCATCGGTGTCTTTGAGATTTCTGCTTTATAAAGATGTGATTTTAATAGAAAAAGTTTCACTTCGATAGAAATGACGAAAAAAGCGAAATAGCGGTGGCGTTCAACGTGCTAAAACCGTATCTTTATAGAGCAAAAATGTTAATGGTAACAATAGTTGTATATTAGGCAGTACTTTACTTTTTTAATATCTGCAATTAAATATTGAATATAGTATCGAATTCTTGAATTTTATCATTTTAAAATCGTAAGATATTTCATTGAATTGAACAGCGCCGGTCACCGGTGACCCCCGTGGCATTTAACGCGTTAATATATCACAGCCTCGGTGTTGCCGCCAATTTTCAAACTGAAAATCAATTTCAAGGTGAAATTTATGTAACAGTTAAAGCTGTAATGGAAAAACGTACAGTAGTTTCAATGTATCAGAATAATTTTCAAAATACAGGAATAGAAAACAAATTCAAAGAAATATGAAGAATGGGAAACGTGGCAGCTATATAAGCGCCTCAATGAACCTAAAACTAATTTAAAACAATGAGTCTTAAGAAAATTGATCGTAGCCGTTAAAAAAAGTAGATACAAAGAGGAACAGATGATAAACGTGCGCATCTCTTTATAAAGCACGAAATTAATCGGCACTTTCACGAGCGAAACGATCGACGATCGCGACAGAGCAGAAAGGCGTCGTTTATGCGACATTAACTCGAAAGCATTAAACGAGAATTCTGATTTATACGTATTCAGCGAACAGTAGACCGCTAAATTCCACTTTGGGCGTTGAGTTTTCCATTGGTCGATTATCCATTTAATAGACGACGTTGATTGGGCGTCACCGAACGACCGAACGTCATAAATCGGCCCGTTTGTGCGTCTCAAATTAATTGCATCGTTGGATCTACGATTGAATAGCCATTGGTGACTCTTCGTAATCAAGTTGCACCGATATTCAACGAGATGTACAGGTGTTTTTTTTTGAGCTGTAAAATTCAGATTTGATATTTTTATCCCAGCAGTAAATATTGTCATATAAACAAAATAATATATGGAAATAAATTGTACAATAATAACATGAAAATTATATGATAATGTTTGGGATATAAAATATCCCAGTAGCGTTGTAAGGGTTAAGACCCTCACTCTGTGACTTTCACTCTTAGAGAGAAGACGTACTCTTCATATATTCAGATAATAAAGTCTTGGTCTATTCTATCAGTTTAAACAAAGTGTTTTTATTTAAAGCCCTAAAAGCCAACAGAGCCGTGAGGCGCCATAACCTAAAAGCAATTCTCCGACGGTTTATAAAACCTCAATACAAAGACAACAATTGCACCGTCCAATTGCGAGATTATCTCTCCTGACAGAATACTCGAAAGAAAAAGTATTCCAAGGAAGCGATTAAACTGGAAATCCCCCATAGTCGGAGGTTCGAGCGATCAGTTTCGCGCTATCGAGGGGAAAGCTGTCGTCTACCGTGAGCAACCGCGAGAAGCCCGCGGTAGACGGTCCTCTTAACGAGGAAACTAAAAAGTCGTCGTGGTCGTTGTCGAGGCTGCGGCGGCGGTGACGCCGGCAGCGTAACGTCACCGTGAGAACGTTCCTTCCATCTTCGAGTTTCGAACCTGATCCGAGAGAAAGCTGGTTTGGAAATGCGATACCCCGCAGCCAGCGCCGCCAGCGACCATAAAGGACCGAGCCGACCGATGACCTCGAAACGATTATTGCCGGCGTGTCGTTACGGGGTCGGTCGTCGAACGGACGACATAATCGCGTTTGGGAAAATGAATCGGATAGTGGCTCGATTGATTCTCCGGATCTCTCCCTCTCCTTAGCTGCCATTTTCTCGAGCTCTTCCGAGTTTTCTATTGGCTTCTGTGTACCTTGTTCCTCTTAAATTTCCTTTCGGTGTTCGCTGTCTTGCTACATTTACTGATCATCGAATACAGGTAGCCCTCCTACAACACGGCATCTTATAACACGGTTTCGCTATAACACGATTCATAAATTGCGGGAACCCTCCTACAACTCGGTGTCCTATAACACGGTTTCGCTCTAACACGATAAGGAAATCGAGGAGCTGGAAAATTGTCGAGCTGCATACCGAGAAATTTGCGATGATCTGGTAAGAACCAGCAAGCAAAGTAAAATTACAAATTTGTTTAAGAGGGAAGAAGATGCAAGAACTTTCAATGAAGAAAAAAGTTCTGAAAGTGAAGGCGATATCATTCCACCGAAAAAACGTTCTCGGTTGATTATACTAGCAGTGACGACGAAGAAATTTATTAAATTAAAGTTGCGTTAAATTAAAATAATATTTTTTGTTTTTTATGTTTTGTGTTGTACATACATTTATATTTTTAATAGAAATTAAATTGTTTATGTAGAAGTAAAAAAAATATTTGTTTTTAATAAGTTTTTGGAACGTAACCCCCCTTTTTGTACTGGCTCTGGGTCTCATACAACACGGTTTCACACAACACGGCATTTTCTAGAAACCTATCTACCGTGTTATAGGAGGGTTACCTGTACTTAATTCTGTTTTTTTCTCTCAGCCTTTGATATCTATATCATAGCCAAACTTGAAAAAAGGCACGCAGTATGAGGCACGGGGAAAGGGGAGAGTGTCGCTTGCACCGCCTATCCCCACCATATCGGCCCTGGAAATCTCAGATCGACTAATGACAACCGAAAACAAAACACTTCTTTCGTCGTTCCCTTGACGACGCAACGAATGTGAGGGCCTCTGTTGCCAATAGCGCGTCAACATCGAAAATGCGTGAGGGAGAGGGATGTCCCTATCCGTCGGGCGAATCAGAGCAGATTTCCCCTCAAGTGCCTTGTTTCTGGTCCGTCAGTATACATCTCGTATTCACAAGTTAATATCTTTCCTCACGAACACAAAGTGGCGCCCGAATGTGCGGCTCTTTAGGCCAGTCACGCGTTAGAATCGAAAATGACGTCAGAACGAGGGTTGTCTCTATCCGTCAGGCGAATCAGAACAAACCAGAGGCCAGGGGACTTCTTTTGGATATTCGGGCGATACGTCGCAAACCACGTCTTGGTGGGCGGTAATGCAAAGGGGTAAGGGGAGAGTGTCGCTTGCATCGCCTCTTCCCACCATATTGTTCCTGGAAAGTTGACGCTCGACCAGTAACAACTGAAAACAAAACGCTTCTTTCGTTGTTCACACGTCGTAACGAATGTGCGGCTTTTTTGGCGAGTAGCGCGTTAGAATCGAAAATGACGACACCTGCGAGTTTTGTTTATTATTCATCCGATCCCGCCCTCTCTCTTTTAAATGTATTTTACTCCGTACTTATTTATTACCTGTATTTTTTTTCTTTGTTTTAGTCGTGTATTGCACAACAGATTATCTCGTAGACCCTTTTTCTTTGTCCTGGCGCTTGGGTGCATACCGGACGGTCGGGCATTTGAATTTTCGCGCCAACTGCCATATTTTCGTTACGTCATTCTTCATCTTACCTCTACCTATCCCTATCCCCCTGTTCTCCCCACCCAATTCATCTCATCTTCGTTTGCAGTTAAGATTTTCCTTTTTTTTGTCATTAAGCGAACTTTTTTTTGGAAATTCATTAGGTTAAACTCTATATTACCTTGTATACATATTTATTGTTATTTTTCTTAATTAGTCTTAGTGCCATTTTTCTATTGTAATATGCGAGATGCGGCAGTAGCCGCCTTACACATTATTTTTCGTTCTTATTATATTTTGTTTATTAAATTTTCTACTGTATATATTTTGACTGATAATAGACACATTTAAAAAAGAAATCGAAAATGACGTCCAACACGTGCTTTGCCCACTTTATTCCCTTACTTTTTTTGTCAGTATGTGTTGAAATAAGAGCAACAGCGCATCCTAGCGCGCAGAGGAGTGGGGAAACTACAAAAACGCGTTAGGGCTACTTAAACGTACTAGCCACTCTCTCTCTCTCTTGAGATACTATACTGTATAGATCTGCTAATTACACTGTGATAATTAACCCGTTGAGCACTATGGACGCATATATGCGTTCTGAGAAAAATTCTGATTATACTTTATCGACGCAAGTATACGCGGTTAGAGTTAAAAAACTGTAATATAACCGTTTCAATATGATTACGCAAATAGTAATTTATAACGTGTATACATTAACACTATGTAACTTTCTGATAAAAAGGTGGTTTTCGATCACCAAAGAAGTGCTTATTTCTCAATATTCAAAAAAGTCTCCGTACGCAAAGGGTTAAACCAAAGTTAAACTGGCTACGCTTATTTTAAATAATCTTTTCCTACAGTATGCATCCGTCGAGTGTTTTATATTTCTCTTTCTTTCTCTTCGCACCTTTTCTCCTCTTTTCTCTCCAACATTGCGCACCCATCCCCTCCATCCACCGTCTACTCATTCTCTCCCACCGCTCCTCCTTCCCACCTCGCCGAAAGATGAAGTCATCAACGTATACCTGTCCGAACCGTGTAATTCTACACCCTTGTACACCCGCCGATACTCTATTGATCGTTTGATCCGGCCTGACGTAAATGGGTCATTCCTAGATCTCAAAGGACTTTGCGACGTGCTTAATAACGAGCCGGCAAGGTTGCGGAGTTTACGCGCCATCGGCATCCAACGGAAGTCACCTACGCTCGTGTTGGCCGGCCGTCGACGAATCGGGCACGGTTCCATCGTCGGTCCCCGTATTGACCGACGCGTTGCCTGCGGCTTACGACATCGCGAATTTTGGTTACCCAATAACCGTGTTCAGTCAGATGCGATACGTCGTTATTGCGCTTTGGTTGGAGGCAGAATTTTATTTTTTTTTTTATTTGAAATTGTATTTTTTTTGTTTTTCTGTTCCGATTATTCTGCCACTCTGCTTTTCAATCTAATGCTTACTTTTGTACTTTACTCGGTCGTTAGATTGTACTTCTGTGTTTTCCAGATACGCTTTCTGTCTTGCTGATTTGATCTTCTGCTTTGTCTACCTATGTGGCTGGTACTCTCACACTCTTCTTCTTTTTTACTTCTTTGTTTCATTCTCCTGTTCTCTTTGGTTTCCTGCACTTTTGCCTTCTCTACACTTTTTCTTTTTCTACTCTTTTTTTCTTATTTGTGCCAGCCTGATTTGGACTTCTATGCTTTCTACCCTTTTGCCTTGTTCTCTTGTTATGTCTAGCCTGTAGCCTAAACTTCACACTCTTCCTCTCTTGTTACGGTTTCAGCTTTCCGCTTTCCTTTCCTATTCTCTTTGTCTACCTGCTATATCTTACAGTCCAACTGCATTCCTCTTCTACTATTGCACATTTCTTCTCTCCACCACACTCTGCATTTCTCTTCTACTGTCAAACATTCCTTTCCTCTACCACACTTTGCATTTCTATTTTACTGTCACACATTCCTTCTCTCTATAACATTCTGCATTTCTCTTCTACTGTCACACATTCCTTGTCTCTACCACACTCTGTATTTCTGTTTTTCTGTCACACATTCCGCCTCTATACCACACTCTGCATTTCTCTTCTACTGTCACACATTCCTTCTCTCGACTGCACAGTGCATTTCCCTTCTACTGTCACACATTCCATCTCTATACCACACTCTGCATTTCTTTTCTATTGTTACACATTCCTTCTCTCTACCACACTCTGCATTTCTATTTTACTGTCACACATTCCTTCCCTCTATAACATTCTGCATTTCTCTTCTACTGTCACACATTCCTTGTCTCTACCACACTCTGCATTTCTGTTTTACTGTCACACAATCCTTCTCTCTACCACACTCTGCATTTCCCTTCTATTGTCATACATTCCTTCTCTCTATAACATTCTGCATTTCTCTTCTACTGTCACACATTCCTTCTCTCTACTGCACAATGCATTTCCCTTCTACTGTCACACATTCCGTCTCTATACCACACTCTGCATTTCTTTTCTACTGTTACACATTCCTTCTCTCTACCACACTCTGCATTTCTCTTCTACTGTTGCACATTGCTTCTCTCTACCACACTCTGCATTTCTCTTCTACTGTTGCACATTGCTTCTGTCTACCACACTCCGCATTTCCATTCTACTGTCACACATTCCTTCTCTCTACCACTCTCTGCATTTCTCTCCTACAATCTACAATTCTTTTCGTCTCTTGTCTACTTTTCTCTCTCCTTCTTTCTTCACCTTTCTAAGCACTCTTTCTATCCGCACCGGGCACAACTACAACGGCATTCCACGGCAATGTGGGCGGGCCTTTAGGTACGCCGTATTTCGCGAATATTATGCGACTTGGAGCGTTTCTCCTCCGGCCATTAGCTCCGCGACGAAAGAACGCAGAAGGGAGCTCGTTAGCTCCGGAATGTTGCTCATTGATTCCAACTACGACCGCTATCGGAATCAGGCCCCTAGAAGTTCCTCCATCCTCGTTCCACCTTTAACTTCTTTACACCGTTACCAACACTCCTAGTAACCTTCTCTGTCGACGATGACACACCGAGCCACTGCCTCGACTTCTTTTCGGAATTCGCTCCGTCGATGAAAATCAAGGAGATCGCATTACGCTTGCAATTAAACAGCCCGTGCGAGCGGGATAAATTACGACGATGGAATTTTTCAGGGAAAACATCGATCTACCGGTTTTTCGGTATGCACCCGGAAAATAATACTTTACGGTTGATTAGGAGGAGCAATTGTTACTTTCCTTTTGTACTGGAAACTTAGCGTGTTTGGGAGTTGTGGTGGTTTCACTTCTCAATTTACGATTTCACGGTGTGGAACGTATTTATGTATTTATATTTAAATATATTAAATAAGTACTTTACAAACAGAGAAATCAAAAGATAGAAAAATGATTAATTCCCTATGGCTTCCCTAGAAACTTGGAGAATTTTTGAAAAAATCAGGAACCGGTCATTTTGACTGCTTTGATAGTCATAGTGATAATAATCGAAAACTCATTTTTAATCGAAATAATTAAAAATGAGTTATTGTTGCTCCATATTTCTGCTTCAACTACTACAGTTAGTTCGCCTAGGACCAACAATTTTACGTGAATTCCGAATGTCCAAAATTTAAAAAAAAATAAGGAAAATTGGTAAAATGACCTATTGGTCTAAACATCAAAGGAACTTTCGTAAAAGTACGCAAAATCATTATCACGGGACTATGTTTAACACCGGGTTTACCGGGCGGTTCATTTTGACCCACTTCGAACTTCGCGAGGGAAATTACATTCAATGGGACGAGTTTATATCGAAATTCATTTTCTTCGAAGCCTTCTAATTTTGAAGTTTTCTATGCCATATATCTATTAACCCGTGTCGATAGAGATATATAAGAAATGTCCGTAAACCTAGTGTTAATATGGAGATAGAAACTCACACTCACAATCAGTTGAGCCAACCATAAATCGCACATCACCAATCAGAATTTTTCCCGCGTAATACACATGTATTACATACCATAACCTCGATGGTTCAGAACCCACCTAAATTAGTAGATCCCACTGAAAATTATCCGCACCTGCAGCCAAAAATACAAAAGAAAGAAAAAAAGATCATTATCAATCATCCGATACTCGCTCAATACCAAATCAGCTTCTATAGAAAATCATATAAGTTCCAATCCAACGTAGATTCTCAAAGTGTTAACCACGTTGAACTTGAAGTAACCACGTGACACTCGCTGAATATAACCTAACATCCGATCATTTATCTCCTACGCCTTCCGCTTCTTTTCCACCGGACAGCCGTTTCTCCTTTTACCCCACTGGACAATTTTCGATTACGTATCTGGCAGTTGGAGGCGGTCGTTAAGAGACGATAAAATTGGATTATAATCTATGGCGGAGAACGGAATGCGCGTTTGCGGCGCGATAAACGGCAGTCTCCGATTGTACAGTCGGTCACCCCCGTTTACGACGGCTTCGTATCGCCGTCCGGTCGTGCAGAGTCCACGGCAATAACATCAACAACGGTAGTTATCGTAGGAAAAATAGGGTCAAGTACAAGTTTTACGAGCCGCTTACAAGACAAGGCTGATCTGCCGTATGTCGCGGTTAGTTCTAAAATGGGGGATAGAATTTTCACCCTGGAATGGCACAAACATTTCGCAGGAATTCCCTGGTGCGATAAGAAATGTTGATTCGAGAAATTCGGCGCTGTATTTATACACGGTTAAACCCTTGATGGTACCATTTCTTTTACTGCTTCTGCAATAATTTGGGATTAAATTACTAGAGTAAAAATTGATGAGTGATACTTATATCAGTAATAACTTTATCGTATCGCGGCTCATTTTATAGGTTTTCGTAGAACTTGAAAATTTCCTGTCCCATTCAGCGCCTCACGAGTGTCACTCTTTATTGTAGAGCAAGGAGTTAACTGACGATAATTCTACGGAATTTGAAATCAAACCTAACTCAGATGGAATTCTGGGGAATTTTTGCTGATGAATGTTCGAGGAATAGTGTTAACACAATATTTAGTCGTAAGAATTAGATATTTTTGGATACTTTGCAGAATTGGCAATTTCATTCGCATTTTTCACATTTTTTTACTATATTTTTGCCAACAATGTAACAAAAATCACTAAAGTATTATTCGTTTCCATCCAACATAATTTCATATCAGTTAAGCTATCGGCATTTACAAATTTCACGAATAAATCCGTGAAGATACAATCATAACAATTATATAACTATATAAATATAAATTGTAATAACTTGCTAATATTACTCGTCCTCCATAAACGTTCATCGATAAGGCAAACCTCATCCTCTTTAAACGATCATCAACAGACGAAAACTCCCTAGACCGCACCATCTGCGTCATTGTAAGAGGTAAAAACGAGTCGATTACCACGTCGGCTTTCAGCGCGGTTGGAAAATCGATTTCGATTTTTCTTTTTTATTTCTACAACGAAGATAGAAGCCGGGGGTCTCTTGTTCCTCGATTGCATTTCGTCGAACCGTTTAACCGAGAGTGACGAGGCCGCGGTTGTAATTAAAAGATCAGTTATCGGACCGGCCGTGGGATCACCGATACATGCGCCAAGTACATTCGACGTGGTCGGGGAACAATCTCGTTGGAAAAAAAAAATGCAATTTTTTGGCAGATTGCCCTGAGACGCCCCGGTATCGTTCTCTCATTTCGGGCGAAATAAAGCGTTAACGATGAAACGGGACTCTGCGAACGACGCCATTGGGATTCTATATTACTACCGATTGGCAGAATATAGTGCCTCGAATAATTCCAGCTTTTTGGTGATTTCTCAGAGTTTGTTCGGTGGAAAAACGTCAGATATTTTTTGTAATATTATTTGAGGTTGGGATGACGCGGGAAGAAGATGAAAAGGTTGTTGGATTACTCTCTGGAGTTATATTTACAATTTCAGAAAAGTGGCTTGGGCTTTAACCCTCTATAGCCCGAATTTTCTGTAGCATCTGAAGATCAGTTGTACAATGGCACATTAGAAAATCATAGAAATACTATTATAATTAGTAGACTTAACTTGATTTTGAAACATTAAATTGTAAAGAACTTGTTAATCTTTAAGAACCAAATTGGAATACTTGGCAAAGTTAAAAAACTGACTTTGAAGAATAAAAGTTTAGATTTGTCTCATGTTACTTCAAAGTTACACGGGCCCATAGAGGGTTAAGTTAGGGAATTCAGGCTCAAATCTCCCGCATTTGTAATAAATATCTCCTAAATTATTATTTACTTGTGTATCATAGCTGCAGTCGTATAAAAAATGTCCCGACTTGAAACTCTCGTCAGCGACATTTCAACTTGCACGAAATTCATCATAAATGAACCCCATGAACTCCAACATTTCTCGCAATCTTCCCAACTCAAACATAAGTCTTCACAAGACAGCATATTTCACCTTATAAGGCAAAGTCCAATACAACCTCCTACTTTTAATTATCCGTAACCCTTTTGATACTACGAACGACTGTAGTCGTTCTCCATCAAATACCATTTACATTCGACAGGCGACTATAGTCGCTCTTTATCAAATACTATTCACATACGACGATCGAATATAGTGGCTGTCCATCCAATACCATTTACATTCGACAGGCGAGTATAGTCGCTCTCCATAAAATACCATTCACATACGGCGGTCGTCTATAGTCGCTCTTTATCAAATACTATTCACATACGACGATCGAATATAGTGGCTGTCCATCCAATACCATTTACATTCGACAGGCGAGTATAGTCGCTCTCCATAAAATACCATTCACATACGGCGGTCGTCTATAGTCGCTCTTTATCAAATACTATTCACATACGACGATCGAATATAGTCGCTGTCCATAAAATACCATTCACATACGACAATCAGCTATAGTCTCTATCCATAAAATACCATTCACATACGGCTACCGAATATAGTCGCTCTTCATAAAATACCATTAACATTCGACAGGCGACTGTAGACACCTTTCATAAAATATCGTTCACATACGACGATCGAATATAGTCGCTGTCCATAAAATACTGTTCACATACGACGGTCGACTATAGTCGCAATCCATAAAATACCATTCACATACGACTACCGAATATAGTCGTTGTCCATAAAATACCATTCACATACGACGAGCGACTATAACCGCCCTCTCTCTTGCTCACTCTGGACTTGCAATTTCAGTGTTTTGTTCACTGTCATTTGTTTCTACCGAACAAGATAACTCAATACAACTCGGTAATTCTAATAAACACAAGTTTTTCAAGCAATATAATTAAAGCAGCTTATAGCACAGTAAGAAATAAATCCGGTCGCTGACGCTCGTCCTCACGCAATGCAAGAGTTAAAACCGGACACTTCCAACGTCCTGCTACAGTAAGCAGCAAAACCCAAAGCACTAAAGCCATAAATATCACCTACCAGCGACCCCTACAGTCCCCAGAAACCGTTAGAACTTATAAAATCGTTTGGATCCTTCGTCTTCTACAAGTTCCGCATATCTCTCGTAAAAACAGCTCGGCGCAAGAGGTGGCCTCTAGCTGAAGATTCAAACCGATCGCGTCGTCCGATGGCAATGACAACGTGGATGAGAGTAACACTAAAGAGAACGAGTTGTGCAGTCGCTCGTGGCGCGTGCACGGTTTCAGATCGACGGATAGACGGATGAGAGAGGACGGACTCTGACAAACAGACAAACGGACGAACCGACTGGCGGGAGTGGAGTACAGACGCCACATAGCCAGACAGTGAGTGCCGTGCTATTTTCAGGCCGCAGTCGACGTCTACCACGCTGCCAACCTAACCTTACTTAATCCCAACCTCAACCTTACCGGTCGACCGATTCCTCGTCTCGTTTGCCTCTACGGTTCTCTTGCTTACTTCTCTCGGTGCATCTCGGTCTTTGTTTAGACTTCTGGTTTTTTCCCTCTTGTTTCTTGCATCTTTCTCTTTTAAGCTTTTATGTTCCGAGACTTTGTCGCACATGTTTGCCATTATCTTCGTCTACCGAGTTCGAGATATAGGAGATTCCAGACGGAGTTCTTGGACCTTACTCAATCCAACGTACTTTTACGCTAATTTAATGTTGTTTTTTTTATTGCTAATCACTAATTACCCTCTCAATTTATGCTAATACATTTCGCAGACGATATAATCATAGAAATTAACCCCTTTGCTTACAATTGAACTTTGAGGTTATGGACTTAAATATATTACTTAATTCTGCATTGGAGTCCAGCGATTTAAAATTGTTAGGTTACTGTCACATCTATTAGCTTACGATGGAAAGATAAAAATGCTGAATTTTATTAAAGTGAATTGCATGACGTGGGATAAATATAGCCTCGTCCGCCCTAAATTTATTTAACACTCCTTGTTTAACAAGCCCTAACTTTATTTAACACTTGTTAAATTATAAATACAGAAAATCTCCCTATTACCTTGAGCCCACACAATTGCAATCCTTTTTATGTAACTCCCACAGCAAACCAGCCAACAGACGAAACAATTTGTCCATCTAAAGCAGAAGTTCCTCGTAACGTAGAAACTAGACACCGCAATAAATTCTACCCGATGTTACTTTCCATCGTTAACGTTTTGCACGACGGTTTTCTCCTCGTATGTGCGCGTTCCCCTTAATTTGATATTCAAGCACGATCGGCGGGCTTCATAATCGGCGAACTTAATGCAGGACTTTCCACGAGTCTCATGGCCCGATCGCAAGACAAACGCGGCCCGGCCGCTAGGTACCGCTAACTACGCCACGACAATGCGCCATGAGGAAAATAGCTTAGCTTAGCATATCTCATGCATTTGTAATATCGGCCGACGCGACTTTCTCATTTAACGTTCCACGGATTGATGTCTGCGACATGGCGGAAGGGTGGGGGGAGAGGATGCACGCAAAGAAACGCATTTGTGTCGTTGATTTACATCAAGGATGTCGAGGAAGAAGGATGTTTCGGTTTTATCTGCGTACGTGCTATGGGGAATTATAATTAGGGAGTTAAACGAGGGAGACTTTCTACGCTTGACCACCCGCCTGGGTTCAACCCATTCCCTGCCAAAAGTAAAAAGAAAAGTAGTTCGTGAAAATTACTACCTAAGAGTACATTTAAAACAGACTGTCTCGAAGACATTTAATCTCAAAAGCATATTAAGAATCTAAATTAAATGCCAAAAGACTTAGAAAATGAATAACTCCGCAAATTGGGATAATGGAAGATACGAGGTTAATCAGTCCACTGTCATTAATAGACACAATTTTGGGGCTTTCTTGAGACTTCCGTTTTAGGTGTATTTGAGACAATTTTTAAGAAAATTGAAAAACAAATGCAAGTAAAAGAAAAATATTAAGCTGCTTCAAAAGTTAAGTTAGCTGCAACAAATATGGTTACATCGGCAGTTGGTGAACCGTTGCCCCTATCTGGGGAATTTTTCTCCCGCCATTTTCTCCCAGCCGAGAATTACTAATTTCATTTAACCATTTTCATATTTTTTCTGTGTTAACTGTTTTTTTTTAGCTACCGAAGCCACGATACGCGTATCATATAGAAAGTATTTAACTCCGTAGCTACTACATCCCATAAAGCATCTTCAATAATTAACACGTAAGCGCCACGCCGGTTCCCAGGGACCGGCATTACACTTTCCGTTTATGCCCTTTATTAGGAAAGGTATCTGTTTGTTTTAATAAACTACATTGATTTTTGATAAAATGGTATATTTCTTCGTGGTTTTGAGGCTTTCGCGGCCATTGTTAAATATACATTGTGAAAATTCCCAATTTTCACAATTCACAACGCGGCTTGAACCCGGAAAACGCAAACCATTGTATACTTGGTATATTTCTTGCTTAAAACTACTAATTATGGATCGCTCAGGCGCGACAGCGTAGTTTAGGCAAAAAAACAACCGTCGGTTTTCATTGATTAGCGCCAACATAAACGAAAAACCAACGTCCGGTCCCTAGTGACCGGCGTGCCGCTTAACGTGTTAAAACCATCTAAATAGTCCAACGAAAATGAACGAAATTCCCGCGATTACCATTCAAAGATGGCTACCGAAGGGTCTCGCGACAGATCGCTTCAAAAGTCACCGCGTCTCTTTCGAATTTACTGAAATTCGATGCGTCCATTGGAACGTTAGTCTGGAGAAAATGTCATGGCATAGCGAAGGTGGGCAGACAAGGGGAAAAGGGAGAATCGTTGGACGTTAAAATACCAAGGAGGCGTATGTACATGAACGAAACCGGTTGATGGGGTGGGGGGTCTGTTCTCAGAGTGCAGGGAGACGAAACGCTTTGGTCGTGCTCGAGTTCAGATAACGAGGTTGCCAGTTCGGTTTCGCGAAACTGGTTTTTCGTGCAAGATTTCTGGCCAATGGGCCAGCGGTGCTCTCTTACTTCTGTGCCCCCCTTCTTCGTCGGCGTCTTCGTTCCTCCTCGCCGTCCTCTCGGCCGTCTCTTTTGCACCGTTCGTCTCGATTCTGGGAAGGGTCGGCCGACTGATCGGACCAAACGGAGTTGCACGAAAAGGAAAAGGAATCGGGTGAAGCCGACGGTTTCTACTTATCGCGTTATATACGCCATCGCCGATGAGGGAAAGAGAGAGAGGTGGGGGGTACCGTTGCGGTTGCATTTGCGGCGTGCTTCAGCTTTTTACTCGGCCTTGAACGCGAGCAATCAGAAGCGGGACGAGTTCGTCCTGTTCTCGAGATAGCCAGCTGTCTTTCTGATAGTTTACCTTTATTTTTCGCTTCTTCCTACTCATCCTCCTTCTCCGCGGTGGTAATTCGACGCTAGACTACACGAGTCTTCCTTTTAACAATCTACCATCTGGAAACGGGGTTCGTCGATGATATGGGAAAAATTCTTCCAGTATCTGCGGCAGATAGAAGCTGAGAATTCCAAGCGGTGTTTGAGACCACTTAAAATATCTGGTCGCGATATCCAAAGTTGACGTGTGCTGTGTAATAGAAATCTGAGGTAATTGAATCTTTAACTCAGGTATCTAATCGATCCAACTCAGCAGTTTTGATAAGACTTCATCCAGCTGCAGAGTGATAAACATCAGTGCACTGTACTTTTGACCAAACGTCATCAAATTGAAGTATATTTTCCAAAATTATTAATGAAAGTCAAATAAAGTATCATGTTATCTGAGTTATCTAAAATTAAAAATTCATTTAACACTTAGCCAACCATACGCTATACACCGCGCACTTTTCCGCAGTAACGCAAACTAGTAAGGTAGCAATGAGAGCTCCCCATTCGGTGGACGAAGTGTTAATTTGGCAGCACTGGTCATCTGTAACCCGCCATGATATTCCAAGTGTTAAGGTGGCTGTCCTTCTTTTTTAAATTTTCCCTCCCAAAGGTTGCTGAGATTCGAATCCGCCTCATTAATTCCAAGTTCAACCCTTTAACACTAGGTTTACCGCCATTTCTTATATACCTATCTCTATCGACACGTATGCTACATAGAAAACTTCAAAATTAGAAGACTTTGAAGAAAATGCATTCCGATGTTATTACTCGTCTCTTTGCATGAACAAAAGTCAGCACAAGTGGCAGAAAAAAGTGTAAACATTTCCTGTAATTTCCCTCGCGAAGTTTGAAACGGGTCAAAATGACCCAGCCGGAGAACCTAGCGTTAAATCCATTTCTAACCATAGTTCTCAAAGATAGTTCTCTCATAGATCGGCACCGTTGCAACGGAAACTCAATGATTTCACCGTTGCGCTGACTATGAATCGATCTCGTAGAGTCTCGTTTTTTTTTCTCTCGAGACTCAGTGATCTCGAGCGCTCTGTCTATTTACGGAACGACAGAGAGGGCAATCGGGTTTATGCTAGGTTAGGAACACCTCCTTTAGGCGAACGACCATTTGTTTTCGCTGCGCAAAGTAACGACTGGTACGCCCCCGGTAAAGGCGCGTCCACACGTTGCGCTTCACCCACACGTAGATCTGCGAGACCATTGGGCGCGGCGAAAGAGACGTTTAATTGCAACGGCCGTTCCTTCTTAATTAAGAATCGCCGGAGTTGGGTATAATTAGCTCACGGTGGACTTGTCTACGAGTACTTTTATGTCCGGCGGAAGAACGCACCGAAAGAGATGTACCGGAAACGGGACGTCCTCTCGGTGGAAACGGTGCTTTAGTAAGTTGTTACTAGGCGTTTTTACTAGGATTTTAGCTGTGGTTACTTGAGGCTAAATGGCTTCGTGGTTTAAATGGTTGTGCTGTTAATTACTGTCTCAAGTGGGTATGTTCATTAGGTAGAAGCTATTTTATTGGCAACTGATAGAGATTAGAGTTATTAGTGAGGTTATGTTGGTACGGCGGCCCGAAATACTGTGCCTGTAATCTTTGATATATGATACTTGAAGCTGGAATATAGAAAGAAAGAGGAATATTTTCGGATATGTCAAAATAAAGGACGTTCTAAGCTCTAAGAAGACGTTTCGCAGGACCTTCGGCAAGGTTGATGGGAATTTCGGGTGACGTGCTACGTGAGTAAGGTTTCAAGGAACGGCCCCTTTCCCTGTGCTGTCTACAATAAGGGAGAAGTTATGACGAGACCTGAATTAAGTAGAGGTTAGGGTATACAAAGAGTCTATAAAACGCTAGGCATTCCTGAGTAGATAACTTTGTTCACAAGCTGATTTACTTTAAAAGCTTTTACCAACTCGCAGCAATCATGATATTAAAAATGGATCCTTATTTTATTATTCCACTCAATCTTCATACTTCATTCAAATCTACCCAATCCAATGTGATGACGGTACGACCGCTACTTTGCAGTACAGACATAAAAAACTCTGCAAATATCCCTATCCAATTCTTTTAACACCAACTTTCTCGTAGATTAAATATATAGAAAAAAAATAGCGCAATATTTGAACATAATCATCCAATTTCCCTGATGAAACTAACTTCCAGCACGATCGACACCCCAAGCAAAGTCTCATTTCAAAATCATAGACTTACAACCCCGACCATCCAATTAAAACCTTCTTCGGACCGCGCACACCGCTGCGCATGCGCCGACGGAGTCAGCTGCTCGCCATACGCAGACTGGATACTTTCGGAACGGTCAGAAAATGGATAATAATAGCGCGACGTGGATGGTGCGCCGGTAGTGGTGATTACGGTTCGGGAAGTACGGCTGAATTTACTACGGGCCGCGCGCATCGATAGCGATCAGCCATTAGCACACAATTTCTCTCTAGGTGCATTAAAGTAGGCACTCGCGTAGACTGCTAGAATGAGAGAAAGATCGAAGGAGTGGGGGGGAGTTAGTGGGCGCACTCTCGGCTCGATTTTGCGGGTCAGCCTTTGTGCGATGATTATTCGAACCTTACGTTTTTTTTTGTATTTTTCGCATAAACGGAAAATCGTTCTGAGATAGGAAAGAAGACATTGATCAATTAATTTTAGGATTTTTTTTAAGAATTATTTTAAGTTTATTAATACTTGTACTATCTTGATATAAATGTGAATATTGTTTTTTTTAAATGAGACTTTATATTTGAAGGTGTTTTCTTATAGTGAGATATTTGAGAGTTCGGACAAAAATTGTCTTGTTATGTAGCAGTTGAAATTTTTTGGACGGAATCACGGGGATATTTCATTCTATTTACGTTGTCATTTGAAATGCGGAAGGATTGCGCCTATGTTTAGTTAAAAATAACTTAAACACATTATTTTCAAAAATGGACGTATACCATTTTCAAAAGTAACGGGTCAAATTTGTAAACCTTGGGCTGCTCTCATTTGGGGAACAGATTTCAGTTTCTGAACGAGTTAGCATTTACTATTTTTCATAATACGAATGCAAGAATTGACAGTGCACACAAGACACAGAACAATTATGAATAAATTTATTTAAAAAATCTGTCGCTATCACCATTCAGTACTTAAATGAATCCAACATACTGTTGCTGCGATACATATATATAATCCTAGAAAATTTCCCCCTCCCATATTGTAATATGGACTTAAACACCCGGATTCCCAATCAGTGACGTTAAATTCAGATCCTCCTCTTCTACCAGATTTCTCTTAACACTAGAACTACCAACCGGTCAAAATGACCGGTACACAATTTTTTCCAAAAATTCTCCAAGTTTATAGAAAAGTCATAGAATAAATATTCTACGCCCACGTCAAACAACATAAATCACCGAATCATCTTTTTCGCCTCTTGATTCTTTTTTCAAAGTACTTATTTACTACGATAGACTATAATAGATTTAACGTCGGTAGTTCTAGTGTTAAATTACCACTTAACACATCATAACGTCGATGATACAAAAGCCTCTTAACCCCTTAGCTTACAATAACGTGTGACACACGTTAGGCGATAAATGCAATATGAAATTTTGAAGTTTTCCAATAAATATTAAATTGTAAATATCAGTCGATCACGAGACGGTAAAATTATCTCTATAATATTAATATTGCAGTCAGTTGTGCCAAATGTTAAAGATCAGAGAGAAATTTTTATTTCTGGAATTAATTCTGGGGTATTACGCACGCTGTCAAACTAGAAATTGTAAGGCAAGGGGTTAACACTAGGTTTACGGATGCCGTCAAATTGACGCGTTCTTACTTTTTTGATAAATATTTCTCAAATATATAGAGAAGAGGTACAGTAGATATTTCACGTGTATTTTACAATACAAAAATTACTTAACGAATTATCAGCTTTGCCGATTGATCCCTCTTTTTCCAAAGTTTTTATTTAATATATTGCAGTGTAACAGATTTCAGTCCCGTAAACCTAGTGTTAAAAAAGTAGACCCTAGTCGATATAACTATAACAGTCAAAACCGAAAGGTACAAAAGCAATGAAACTTCCCCAATGGAGAACAGCCAGGAATTCCAAATCGTGACGAGACAGTGTCCCAGCGTTTGGCCACCTTGACGACTCCGGTCCTTCGAGGTGCGCCGTATCGCGTACGCGGCTGCACGCGGTCAGAAACGGTCGTGAGAGTACGTATCGCTCGTAAAAGGCCGCCGGAGGCTAGCAGGGCGCGGCAATCCGTTCTCCGTCTCTCTCTCGCACCGCTCGCCACTTTTATGAATGAATGCAGTTCGAGTGGGTGTGCGTAGTTGTGACTGCGCCTCCGCTCTCCGTGCCGCGGCTCTCGGTGTGCGCGCGTGTGTGCGCCGTGCGTTCCTTCGTGATACGACGTGCGTACACGAACCGCGACGGGAGAGAGATAGATGGATGGATAGATAAATGGAGATAGGCAGACAGACAGAGAGAGCGAGAGAGATGTGGCGGACGATGACGCGATAGCGTGTATTCCGACGTGATCCGATTCTCGACTAGTGATTCCCGATCGATCGCATACTGTAGCATCGATAACAGGCGATGCGCGTTTCCCGTGTCTATCTTAACCCCTTGCCTCGTAGTAAAGTCTGATGAGAGTGCTGCATATTACATGGCTCAACTGAAAAGCGCCGATGGCTCGTGCGACGGCTGCGAGCGATGTGTTTAACTCTTGAGCTTTTAGGTTAACGTTTGGCGTGATGTGACGGACTGATCTTGCCTGCTGTAGCTTTCCGAAAGGAATATAATAATCTCGAATATGCCTAAAGAGACGTATATATACGCTCTCACAGATCCACCTATATATACGAGAGACGTATTTATGCGCTCCTGCAAATCCATCAATATATATATATATGAAAGGCGTATATATACGCTCTTGCAGATCCATCAATATATATTAGAGACGTATTTATACGCTCCTGCAAATCCGTCAATATATATAAGAAAGGCGCATATATACGCTTTCACAGATCCACCAATATATATGAGAGACGTATTTATACGCTTCTGTAAATCCATCAATATATATATGAAAGGCGTGTATATATGCTCTCACGGATCCACCAATATATACAAGAGACGTATTTATACGCTCCTGCAAATCCGTCAATATATATAAAAAAAGGCGCATATATACGCTTTCACAGATCCACCTATATATATGTGAGACGTATTTATACACTTCTGTAAATCCATCAATATAAATATGAAAGGCGTATATATACGTTCTCACAGATCCACCAATATATACGAGAGACGTATTTATGCGCTCCTGCAGATCTATCAATATTGTTGCGGCAAGTGCTGCGATGGGACAAAATAAAACAACTAATCGTTTATAAAAATAGCGATTCCATTTCAACAGGTCCGGCCAATCTCACAGCTCACAGACAACTCTCTGACATATTATTATAAACATTCACATCTCGTTGCTATCACTCTAGCAAATGTGACTATATGAGGGGAGACAGTTTCGTTCCTCATAATAAATCGCAACAATATATATATATGAAAGACGTGTATAGACGCTCTCAGAGATCTATGGCTACATGCGAAAAGCGTATATATATACGCTATCACAGATCCATCGATATAAACGAAAGACGTATATATACGCTCTCTCAGGTTCATCAGAATATACGAAAAGCTCTCGAACAGATATCACAGACTTTTGTTGGTGATGCGCTCCAGTCGCAGTTTTGTTGCAACATAAATAACGCACGCCAGCCAATTTGGACTACCGTTATGTTAATATCGCGCCGCATTTTCCAAATAGTTTCTCATAGTGCACCGCGGTCAAAGGCTTAATAGGAGGTGCATTCGTTGGGTGTTCCTTCGCAGGATAAGTTTTAATAGAATACATATCACGCGTGTTCCTTCTGCTTTGACCTATCAGACTCGCATTCCTTTCGAGTTCCTTCCACGGGCCTCCTTTCAAGCACCGTACACTACTAACTGGATTTAGCCCACCTCTACAGCCACCATAGACCTCGAAGAAATGTTCGCCGCTCCCTAAGCCTCACACAATGACAAAATATTTCTAACTGCAACAAAGAAACCTCGATTCATCCAATATTTTAAAACTGCATCCATAAAAAGTGCAATAATCCTCATTAATCGCACGGAGTCCAAAGTCATCGGCGTGCAATTCCCCAAGCTACCTGTCCGATTCACCGCGCGGCGAATAGCAATGATTACGTAAATGGCATAGCACTGTAGCGTATTTACAGGCGCGAAGGTATCTCATTCATGGCGCTTTAAGCGGCTAATCCGACTCGGAATCGATTTAGTGACGGGGCGTATGATATGCGTCGTTCGTTGAATAGATCGTTCTTCCTGAAAGCCATGATACCATTCGAATGCTCGGGAGTCTCCAGCTCGCTAATTTTCCAGTGTCTATCCTTGCTCGGACGACCGTGCACGCGAGGATACTTGCGTCAATTGATCAGCCTGTATTCTCCGTTTCGATAGAGTCTTGTAATTGTAATGAGATGGGTACAACTGATTACGTAATTGCGACTGAGTTGTGTACTTTGAGGGGGGACGTTGAACTTTGAGATGGACGGAGACTATGGCCGACAGAGGGAGTCAGAAGCTGTGAAGGTGTCGCGGTCACTCCGGTATTAAATGGGGGAGACTGATAATTACCGTTAAGTAGAATGAATAAAAGCATTTTTTGTGTTTATTCATATATTTTACATATATACACTTTAAATACGACTAGTCGAAACGCTTACTCGAATCGGAATGAAAGAGGGTGAAAAAAGAGAAAGTAAAGAGGACGCGCAAAGAACGCGCGCGCGCTTAGTCATAAAAACAATGTTACCAACTACTACTAGAAATGTTTGTAGTTACTATCTAGGGAGTTAATGGAGCGTGCAGCTTGGGTGCTACAAAGGCCAGTTAGAAGGACCGAGTTCGAATCTCCGGCATATCTCACTGATTTTTCTTTAGATATATAGTGGACTCCCGTATAACGCGCAAGATAAATTCAACATGTTCACATAGTTTCTGATTTTTTATTTAGACAAGCTAATGTATACACTTACCTGTTGTTTATTATTACCTGTTGTTAAAAAATAATAATTCAGAGCTATGCGTTTTCTTCTCAACTTTTCAGGTATTTTATTTATTTCAGTACACATGGATGGAATATATATTCTTCTTTTAAAAATATTATTATAACGTATACAATACTTTTTTTTATTATTAAGTCACCTGTATTCTGTTTTGAATGCTTTATTAAAAGGAACTTTATTTGTAACAGGTTAGTTACGTGTAACACTAACGGTCTGTTCGCAATGAAATAATATTTTAAACTGAAGCACATCTCATTAGCAATATGCGATGACCGTGGCAACGTCTACAATTTTCCGTTTGCAACGGCGACGGTTTGATGTTGCGTCGAAACGTTATCCCATACAACGCGATTTCCCAGAACGCGGAACATATCCCCCGCGTTGTACGGGAGTCTACTGCAGTAATATGTAGGTATAATGAGGGACCAGAAACAAGGCACACGGGACGGAAGGGGAGATTGCTCTCGCACAACCTATCCTCGCCATGTCGGCCCTGGAAACCTGAGATCGACGAATGACAACCGAAAAAAAACACTCCTTTCGTTGTTCACATGACGACGCAACGAATGTGCGGGTCTCTCGGCCAATAACGCGTCAAAATCGAAAATGCATGAGGCAGAGGGATGTCCCTATCCGCCGGGCGAATCAGAGCAAATTACCCCTCAAGTGCCTTGTTTCTGGTCCCTCACTATATATCATGGGTTCAGTGATTTGGAAATCGGCAAAACCTAAACTGAAACTTGACTATAGGCGAAGCGACTGCAATTGTTGAAGTTGAAATATGGAAGGGAAGAAGTTCTGTGAGGTGTACTATTGCACACTGAATGTCGTCGATAATCGTAGACTATATGTACTACAGTAATACTATTCTTAGCGTGTAGTCAAATTAAGGATGATGATAGCCCTGAAGCGGATAAATAAGAAAAAAGAGCAACCGCGACTATAGTCGCAGAATTGTGGCTACGTTTGACGACTGTCGACTATAATTTGCATCGAAGAGGTTAATGCTCGATACTGAGGATATATTTTCATTCGAAGTTACAATTGTTAAGTTCCGCAATGTGGAATGAAAGAGCGCAACCTTTCGGAACTGCTAGATCGTTGGAGTTTTTTTGATAGTTTGATTCAAAGAAAAATCAAAATAAAAAATTCATCGTTGATGTAAAAGTTTTTCTATTAACGTCACTTCTTCACAAAGCAGAAATTTTAAAGACACAAATACGACTTTAACTTTTGAGTACCAATATTGAAATACTTAATGTATTAGAAAATTCATAAATATTACAATTCAAAACACATTTGAAAATTTCTTTGAATTCAGTAGCGCCGGTCACTGGTGACCCCCGCGGCATTCAACGTGTCAAACAATCATCTCATTAATAAAAATAATTTCTTGAGTTGTCAAAAAAATTTCGGTAAAAAGGCAACAAATTTTAAAAATTTCCCTGGCAAACAGCTACATTATGTACTAATTTCTCTCAATTTGTAATAAATGTTATATATAATGTAGTTGAACGTGCCGCATGATTATGACATATATGCACAAATATTTACAAAATTCTAAACAAATATTCTCCTGTGAACACTGCGAATCAAATTTCTTCCTACGGGTCATTTTGACCCTGCATTCGTACACCGCGTAAGTCTCGAAGCATCCGCCGTCCGAGGCTTAACTCTTTGCGGTCCTAATTATTTCGTCAAGTTATTGGCGATCTAAATGAAATAAATTGCACAACATTTTCTGTCGTTGGTTATTCATTTTTTTTAATGATAGCAATAACCATAGGTACCGACGGATATTTATGTGATATTACAAAATCATTGTGAATTTGAAAAGTCGATATTAACACTAGAACGACCGAATCAGTCAAAATGACTGGTACAGAATTTTTTCCAAAAATTCTCTAAGTTCATCTTAAAGTCACAGAATAAATATTTTACGTCCATCTAAAAAAACATAAATCACCGAATCGATCATATATTCTGCCTCTTGGATTCCTCTTTTTTCAAAGTTTTTATTTAATATATCGAAATATCATAGATTTATCGCCGGTAGTTCTAGTGTTAATTCGTTAGAAAATAAAATAAAGTGAAAAGCTATGTCGAGTATAGCTCGACATAGGACTGCAAAGGGTTAATATAAGACCGGGTCTTCTTTTCGGAGAAACTCGGTACATCACCTCAGCGATCACCGCGATAGCTTCATTTCATGGCGTGTCACTTCGTCAAGGGAGCACGTGGCAACGATTCATGGTGTTCTCCGCCGAAGCCAAGCCAAGACCAACACCATGGGTCTCCTCGATGCAGCCACGCCAGACGATGACCTCACCGCGTGCGTTTTTCCGAGCGCATACTTTCCCGTCTCCCTTATTGCCGTTATTCCATCGACCGACACCAACTTCGCATCGCGTACGTGCCACGGAGAAGTCCGTCTTCTTTTTCCACCTTCCACCTTTTCTTTGTCTTCTGCGCAGCCCTTGTACCATTCCCGCGCAATTTGTCTCGTTTGATTTGTTCGGTGGACCTAACCTCTTTCATCTTGGCACTTCGTGACATCGTGCAACGTTTCGTGGGAATTTTTACCGATCGTTTTCAAATTCTCTTAACGTTATTGAAGGGAAGATTCGAACCAGAGGAAAAAGCAGCCAGCAACAAAGGTTCAAGAAACAGATAAATTTGAAAATACGAAACAGAGGCTTGTGAGAGTGAATTAATGAAATTGCACGCTTGTGAATTGGAGGAATTTTTCTAAGCTATTAAGTTCCATTTGTTCCGCCAGCGTTGGCAGACCTGGCGTTAAATCGCAGCCGCTGGGGAATCGCGTACGGCCGAAAGAGAAAATCGCATATCGCAGATTTTCCAATTCTCGTTGGAAACGTTTGATCGACACTTGTGGAGCGGTCGAATTGCAAAAGTAGCCGAAAGATTCGGAGGAGGATTTAACGTGGAATGAAACCTCGAGCGAAGGTCAGGAAAAGGGAGGAACACGTCGAAAGTAGGACGGAAGGACCTGCTCGAGGAGGCTCGAACCAAGAGAGAAAAATAAAGAAGAGAGAGCCGGTGGAAATTAAGTGGGGAAAAAAACGACGAGGGCGGGCAAAGAGCGAAAAAGAGAAAAGGGAAGGATCGCAAGAGAGAAGTTTACGAAAGGGTGGAAAAAGGACGAAAGAGAAGGGCGAGAAAGAGTAGGAAAAAAAATTGAAAGAGGGAGGAGAAGTGAAGAATGGAAAAAAGAGGAGGAACAAGAGTGAAGTAAGAAAGAATGCAAAGAGAGAAATACAAAGCTGCGAGCAAAGAAGAGAAAAACGGAAGTGCAGCAAACGAGGGAACGGGCATAAAAACGGAAGTGCAAGAGAGAAGAACAAAGGCGGAGCAAAAAAGAGTACAAAAGGTAGAAACAAAAAGCTGAGGATAAAGAAGAGAAACGCAACTGCGAAGAACTGCAGAACCGGAACAAACGCAGAACTGCAAAGGAGAAGAACAAAAGTAGGCTAAAAAAGCTCAAAAATGAGAAAAACAAAGAGCTGAGGATAAAGAAGAGAAGTACAGAAGTACGCGTAGTAAAAGTACACAATTGAAAAAAGAACACGAGAATAAAGAGAAGCACAGGCCCAGCAAAACAACAACACGAAGGATACATCCGGAAAAACCCTGGAATAACGGAAAGGAAGATAAGAAGTAACGTGATAGTGGAGAAACAAAAATAAAGTGCCTCTTTTAACACTTTACCGACCGGTAGCCTATTAATAGGCTTTTTGTCACCAACGCTTAGACTTTTAGTTTATTAATCGGTTCCCACGGCAATCACTAATTTGTTATTTATTATTGTAGTGGAAGTGTGTTAAGGAGTCGATGAGAAGCATTTGTAATTTTCAAAGAGATTGTAATTTTTTTTAGGCAATCTAAGCCGAAACAAATCCTTTAACACGTTGACTGCCGTGGGGGTCACCGATGACCGGCGCTATTGAATTCAATGAAATTTCGTATGATTTTTAAATTGCAATATTTACGAATTTCCTAACATATTCAATGTTTAAATGTTGGCGTTAAAAAGATGAAGTTCTGCTGAATAGATATCCATCTGTGCCCTTGAAGTTTCTGCTTTATAAAGATGTGATTTTAATAGAAAAGTTTCACTTCGGTGGAAATGAGGAAATTACTGAAATACCGGGGGCGTTCAACGTGTTAAAGTGGGTAGAATGCTCAAACAATAGCGGTCGGTAAAGTGTTAACGAGCAATCGGAACAAGAGCAAAGGGAAAATAAATCCAACGGACGAGCCTCAAATCGAATGAAGAAAAGAGAAGAAGAGAGAGCGTACTCGATTGGGCGTATACCGTTCGCCGTGACACTCGCTTTTCCCCGGTGAATGTTTCCGAAGGAGCGCACGATCGCCGCCCTCGCGACAAGAAACGACGACGAGGGGGCATGCTCGTCGTGGGCTTTAAACGAGCCTCGTAAATCACCGCAGGGACAGGCTTAAAAGTCTTTTAACTCGGCAGGCTCGTCCGGCTCGCGCCGGACGTGTGGGCCCATCGGCCGAGATTGAGATCGGCTGACTTTTCGTGCCTCGTTGCTCTACACCCACCCGATACCGCCTTACTAACTGCCGACCTGACTGCCCGTTAACGCCGATCCTCGCTACCCGTTCATGGAAACGATCGCGGGCTGTCTTTCGCTACAAATATAGCCGGCGCGAGGTGGTCGTCTGTTTGGAGAACGGAAGAGACGTAGAATGCGCGGGAAATTGGCGCTTCGGGGACTTATGGGGACTTGAGAATTTTATGGGAGTTTTTGGAAGATAAATTTGATTTTTGTTTGCAATTTTTTTGGAAAATGTTCGAGAGCTGTCTTTCGTCATTAATATAGTTAGTGCGAGGAGGTGGTGTTTTTGGAGAACGGAAGGGAGGTGTTGAATTGGGTGCTTGGGGGGACTTATGGGGACTTGAGAATTTTATGGGAGTTTTTGGAAGATGGAGTTGATTTTTGGTTGCAATTTTTTTTGGAAAATGTTTGACAGCTGTCTTTCGCCAGAAATGTAGTTAGTGCGAGGAGGTGGTGTTTTTGGAGAACGGAAGGGAGGTGTTGAATTGGGTGCTTGTGGGACTTATGGGGACTTGAGAATTTTATGGGAGTTTTTGGAAGATGGATTTGATTTTTGGTTGTAATTTTTTTGGAAAATGTTCGAGAGCTGTCTTTCGTCATTAATATAGTTAGTGCGAGGAGGTTGCGTTTTTGGAGAACGTAGTGATACGTTGAAGTGGGTGCATTAGGGGCTTATGGAGACTTGAGAATTTTATGGGAGTTTTTGGAGGGATGAATTTGATTTTTGGTTGCAGTTTTGTGGAAAAATTGACAGTTTATCTTTCATTCTAAATATAGTTAGCGCAAACTGGTCGTATGTTTGGAGGACGGAAGAGAGACGTAGAATGCGCGGGAAATTGGCGCTTTGGGGACTTATGGGGACTTGAGATTTTTATGGGAGTTTTTGAAAGGATGGATTTGATTTTTGGTTACAGTTTTGTGGAAAAATTGACAGTTTATCTTTCACTCTAAATATAGTTAGCGCGAAGTGGTCTTCTGTTTGGGGACCGGAAGAGAGACGTAGAATGCGCGGGAAATGGGCACTTAGGCGGCTTATGGAGATTTAACATTTTTGAGGTAGTTTTGAGAGGGATTAACGTAATTCTTGGTTGCAGTTTTGTAGAATATGTTTGAAAGTAATCTTTCGCTGTAAATATAATTATTGACTCGATCGTACAGTTTCAAATGTGTAAAAAATGTCGTTATTTCTGGAATCTAGAATTGAAAAATTGCTCGCCCACTATCAACAGAATGTTCTACTAATAATAAGGATGGAATACAGTAGAGACGAAGGGAATTAGTTGGCCGTGCGAAATGCGATCTTCCCGTTTACGAGATTTTCGATATCCTAGAAGGCGCCAAATTCTCTCTTGCCGTCTCGGACTCGACTCTCGAGAAGCCAGTCTCGGTTAATTTCTCTCTCCTGCCTCGAAACGACCAACGGAAATCTAATCCCCGCGTAATCCGGCGTAATTGAAGGTAAGGTAACGCAAAGTGAGCCTGAGCGATCCGTAATTCGATAGAACGGCTGTCGACTCGACGTCGTGAAAATTCGTGCGTCCAATTCGACGGATATTGTGCTCCTTTCTTAAACGTTCACATTCTTCTTCCTCCTACCATCCTCTTGTTGTTTCTTCAATCTTAAAATCAAACTTTACTCAAATCTATTTTATTGTAATATTTTCCAACAATATTTCTGAATTTATTAAACACAGCAGTAGCATGTTATCACATAATTTAGCCGATGGTAGATCGTTTTAGTTTTGTTGCGACAACTCTGAAAAATTGTTATAAATTATTATTTATATATCACAGCCTCAGTGACTGAGAATCCACCTTACACAGTTAGTCCTAGATGAAATAATCACAGCTGCTAAAACCAAAAAATTCTTCCGTCATATTTGAATCACTGTTTTTAAATTATTATTTAATAAATCACAGACCAAGTGATGTGACATAGTAGCCAAAGTAAAAAATATAAAAGATGGAAAAAAGGGTTTCAGCTTTCAAAATGCACCTGAAAGTAAACGCGCAGACTTCCGAATTATAGGATTCCAGAAAGTGAATTCGTTGTAGTTCAGAATCCACCTAATATATTTGATCCTAGATTGAAGAACTGTTTTTGAATTATTATTAAATAAATCACAGACCAAGTGATATGACATAGTAGCCAAAGTCAAAAAATATAAAAGACAGAAAGCAAAGGTTTAAGCTTTCAAAATGCACTTGAAAGTAAACGCGCAGCTTCCAGATTATAGGATTGCAGAACGTGAATTCGTTGAATCTGCGTGTTAAATTAGAAGGAAGAGTTTGGAGTTAAAACTTGCGACTCGCCGGCGAGGAAGGGGAAAAAAACGGCGATTTTGTTTTCCTTCTTACGCGAGCTCGTTAGAAAGCACCTTTAAGACTCGGCGTTGCAATTAGGCACGTCACTCTGTCCGTTGAAAAATTAACGCGGGTAAAAAGTCCCTGAAAAATGTATAAAGAAGAGGCGACGAAGAATGTTTTGATGTTAGCTTCGCTCAAGTTTTTATAAGACTTATTAACAGGAGGAGAACGGTTTACATTTTCGCTGAGGCTATTTTAACCTGTTAGCGTTCGGTTCCTCCCGATGTCAAATGTATTTCGTTTAATATTCTCCTTCATTTTTTAATTAATTTAATATATTCAGCAATACTGTACCAATATTTGAGAAAAAAAGGAAAAACTACGGGAAAAGGCAATCGGTAAATTTAATCGTTTGCATTTTACAAAACTGAAGTGGAAATTTAAGGAAATTTTACCGTTATAGATTTATATAATTTTGCGCAAAATATAAAGCAGTTTTTATTATTTTGGTAGATTTAGTGATAAAAGATAACAGGTTTTATTATTGTAATAAAGTATCGCTACTTGAGAAATTCAATTAGTATTTTGCTCAAAAACCAATTGATTTTTATCGATTAAGAATTTGCACACTAGATGAAAAAAGGTTGTTGATAACGAGGGTGATTACATCATTCATTAATAATATAAACTTCTTACAAATTTATTTCTTTGAATTTAATTTCGTTTCTCGGGATATTTTGCTAAAAAACCAATTGAGTTTTACCGATCCGGCATTAAAAATTTGCACACTAGATGAAAAAAGGTTACATTAACATCGCATCACATTATTCATTAATAATAAAAAATTGTTTCAAATTTATTTGTTTGAATTTAATGTAAATAAAACGACATTACTTTCCGGTCCACCTGATATTTTGGTAGATTTAGTGATAAGAGACAATGGGTTTTATTATGATACACAGGTGACACAATTTGAAATTTTCAATTTGTGTCTAGAAATTCTTCGAAATCGTATCAATTGTGCTTCGGAATTCTTTGAAATCGTTTTACCATCGGTGGATGCACAGATAGATAAAATATATTGTGGAACGATTCTCAAAAGCTGCAGCTGACGATAGAGAGACCTATTTCTTCATCTGTTAAGAGACAACAATGTTCTGCTTTGTTGCAGTAATGTGATAAGGAAGACGTAGACGCTTTCTTGCCATTTTCGAGCTACAATGTGCGCCTAGAAATTCTGTGACATGGTTTTCGCATCATTGTGCAGACAGATAGATAACATTGGTTCTGAAGGGATCCTCTAAAAAGAAGTAGCCTAACTTTACACCCTTTCTTCCCTTTTCCTCGTTGGATGATAACGATCTTCGAATGTTTAACTTGTTTGGAGAGACGGTAGCATAATAAAATGAAAACAATTTTGAAGCTTCTTACTCTTCAGAATATTTCTACGAATTCTATTTCATCTTTGTTAGCATCATTATTAACGAAAACAAGCAGAATTGTATCTAAAATGATCCTCTGAAAACTAAGAGTCGAAGTTTAATGCAGTTCTCTCTTTTTCCACGTTCAAAGTTGAATTTTGGCAAAATACTAGCAATTTTTCAATGCAGCCTTCTCTTTTGCCACGTTCAAAATTGAATTTTGACAAAATACTAGCAAATGTTTCAAACTCCTATTTCTCAATTATTCCCAAAAAATTCTATTTTACGTTTTTACCATCACAGTTTTTCCTCAGTGAAAATCAATTTTAAAACAGTTCTTGAAGAAAAACATAGCGTTACTTTTCAAACGTTTTTTTTTCTTTTACTCAGTGTGAAAATAGCAATATTTGTATTCGCGTTTCTAAAGAAATCTTCATAGGGAGAATATATCTGCAAAATCTACAACGTTACTTTGGCATCATTCTGTAAGAAGATCTACGCAATCACTTCCGAAGGGATCCTTCAGAACGCAGGAGATGAGATTCAATGGACACTGTGTTCTTCCTTCGCCGACGAGAGATCGAGCTCGATTAATTAGCGAGCCAATTAACGCGACCGGCGATCTAATCGCGCGTCGATGCATTATTTATCTTCGGTGCGCTAATTGGCCGACGACTAGGGTGTTCGTCTCGCTGATTATTGCGTGCTCGTATTTTCAATTTCCTTCGTAAGACAGCACGTCAACACGTTCCACGTGCTTGCACGGAACGTTTGACTTCTCCTGCTGCAAGTAATTAATACTTTGTTGATTTCCTGCGAACCTTCAAATCCAACCGACTTGAATTTGTCTTGCAACTATGTACGAACCTTGTCTTGGGTTGGCAACTAAGTGATTGCAGATTTAAAGACATTCTTTACATTCTTAAAGAAATCCCTCGCAGGTTGCTATTTGACTGATATATGAACACAAAAAGACTCAAATTTGTCGGCTACCCAGGTCATTAGTCTTTAATTCAAGTAAATTTGTCATGTTACACAAAATGAGACTAATTAAAACCTTATGGGACGTAGTGTACGTAATTGTCCCTCTGGAAAAATAGTAAGATTATATGGGTTGGCAACTAAGTGATTGCGGATTTTGACGATAGATGGTGTTAGCACTTTTCTTTGTTTCGTCAATATGTTCAAAGCACCTAACCTATAGTTTTCTTGTTGTTTGGACTTCCAGCTTTCATTAGTAAAAAAAATCGTACCGATGAGTCATTTAGTTTCGCTTTTATCCCAATTTGAAAATGGAAGAACAAAACGCGCATTTCAGACGTATATGGGAATGAAGCCTTGAAAGATAGACAGGGTCAAAATTGGTTTGCCAAATTTCTTTCTTGTGATTTTTCACTCCAAAATGCGCAACGATCTGACCGTTCAGTTACAGTTGATGAGAGTCGTATCAAGGCTATTATCGATTCAGGTCGTCAGAGCACAACACGTGAGATTGCAGAGAAGCTCAATGTATCTCATACATGCCTTCAAAAAAATTAAAACAGCTTCGCTATGTTAAAAATTGTAATAAATTCGATTTATGGGTCACTCATCAGCTTAAGGAAATTCCTTCTTACATAAAATCCACAATCACTTAGTTGCCAACCCAATAGTGTAATAAAATATTTTGCTAAAATCGAGCCGCCCTAATCGTGTCCCTGCGCCTTCAACATCACATCTACCATAGTACTCTAATCCTCCGTGGCGCTGTACTCGAAACCGCGGAAGCAAACAATAGCCATATCGTGTTTCCTCGATGAGACAGCGTAGAACGAGAACGATTTCCTGAGAATCGCGGGGCATCCGCATCGGTCCGCGACCCGGAACGGAATTCCTGAATTCCAGGGTGTCGCAAATTGCCCAACAGGAGATGGACCGCAGACGATCCGCCGGGAAAGAGCCCATACCAGAGGGAAGAAAAAGCGAAGTGGGGAATCGAGCGAGTCTATCCGGACGCAGGAAGCGAGAAGAAGAAAGTGTTGCAACAAGAAGGTATTATTAGCCGTCTCAGTGAACAGAAACACCGCCACGGTGCTCTGCTCCCGGCATGAATGAGAGGTGTCTCTCCGCTTGCGGCACCTCTTTGGAGGTCTGCCGCGTTATACCCTCCTGTTGGACTTCTTTTTTCTTTCTTCTTTGCTTCTCTGTCGCGATGGAGTGAGTTATAGTCGTGGCTGCGATATAGCGAAGTTATAAAATCAGTTAGATTTTAATCCTTTGCCCGAATGCTGGGTCATATGTGGAGCAATTAATGTTTTCTTTTATGAAACTCAATTAAATTAGGCGGCAACCTGAATTTTCTGCGTCAATGGACATATCTGGCTCTTATTCGTGTTTATCGATGGCATAGGATCTCTAACGTTGTTTTCTGGAACTAAAAGTGTCAGACTTCTGCAATGGCTGCCGGTGACTCAGCTGATCGAGGAATTGTTGTTTTGAGAAGTAGTTTTAGCGTAGTTTGTGTAATTTTTACACATTTAAAAATACATTTGTGTACGTATCACCTGAAAAGTGTTCAGTGTAGGAAATCTTCCGAAATATTTTGTCAATTATCCTTTGCAATTAACACGTTGAATGCCACCGGCATTTCACTAGGGTTTTCATTTCTACTGAAGTGAAATAGATGTGTAGTTAGCAGGACTCTACCTTTTTAATGTCAATATTTAAATATTGAATTTATTAGAAAATTCGTAAATATTACAATTTAAAAGTCATATGAAATTTTATTGAATTCACCGGTAAGTCCCATGGCATTCAACGTGTTAACAAAAAATATATGTGCGCCATACGTCGGACACATCATTATTTTTATTTTTCCTTCAAAAGGAATTTGATAAATGTCTCCATTTTTTTTCAAAAGGAAATTGATAAATATCTCACTTTTTTTCAAAAGGAATTTGAAAAATGTCTTTTTCAACATTGTTTAGATTTCTTTTATTACCTAGCTTGTGCAATAAATTTATTGCCTGATGAACATAAAATATTATTTTCTTAAAAAGGAAAATTCGTAGATTTTAATATAATTCTATTTAATAGGACTAAATAGTTGTTCTCGTTCCTGAAGGTTCGAAAAGCATGCTACTATATTTTCCTTACTTTCGCATTTTGCAAATTCGCGAATACATTTTCCCGGGCACGTTGCAGCACGGAATGCAGGAAAGTATTTTTGACGATGTAAAATTAGAGAATATAAAAAGTGGCGGGGTGGCACGTAGGAAGGAAGAAATAGGAAGGAATTATTTACGTAAAATGCGCCGCTGGTGAAATTAACTTTTTCCAGAGGTGAAAGAAACGCTGGTAAATCGTCGTATTTGATGTGCTTTATGAAAGAATATACCATGGTCCTTTTACGCACAAAGTTCCATTGAATATAATGCAAACTTATTGGTCTGCGCGGAATATTTCGCTCGGCAGTGCAGCAAGAATAGCCGGCTGTGCAAAATATCGCGAGCTGTATCACGTAGAAGCGAAAGAGAGTAAAATCTAAAATTATGAATGAAATAATACGTTTATATTGTAAATGATGAAAACATACTTTGTTTGTACATTCGACGGAAAACTTGTAATTATTTTCCAAAGTACTTTCGTAGCTTTCGAATACAATTAATTATATTTTGGTCATACTTGCATATATTGTTGTTAATTTTCGGTAAAAAGATTTATCCAGCAGGCTTTGATATTGTGCGAAATAGTTCTGCAATTTTACAGTTTTCATAATATACTCTTCATATGATATCTTAGAATAATTTTAAGTACAAAATTGTAACCCAAATATCCAGCTATTTTTAGTTTGAATCATTGTACAATTGCACACAGTCAACAACCAAGAAAAATGATTGTAATTTTGCCAGGGATACAGCTTTTTTAAGTAGTTTCGAAATTACGTGCATAAAACACACATATTATCCAGTTAAATTTTTCAAAGTTAATCTTAAAGAGTTTTGAACTCGTGCACCCTGGAAAATCCAAAGCACAATGCTCATCTTAATGGCGGTCCCAAGAAAAAACCATATTTTACAGAATAAGATACATAAGCGTCTACCACAGTGACTATTTGCAGGAAGGGGATTAAGAAACACACAAAAACGAAGTTCAAGTTTCTAGCTATATCTTAGTCTGGAAATATCCCCCGTTATTCTCTCCGTCTTGGAATTAAACGAATCCCTATCACGCGACGCACGCGCACTCTTTCAAATTACCCGCGAAACTTATGACGCTCGGGCATGCGCAGTTGCGCGACGTCTGTGCCGGCCAGTGAATAGACCGCCGCGATATCCCGCAGGATTATCCCTTGATTTATTAATCCACTTTTTTCGGCGACATCCACGTATATGCACGCATACAGCCGCGTGAACCCACGCGAGGGAAGGATTTCTTCCTTTAACGTGGTATTATCTATCGGAGGATGAATGGCGGTGGAAGAAGCCTGAAAAGTAACCAGAAATGGTGAGCGTCGTTTCTTCTCGCGTCGTTTCAAATGTTCTGGCGTTTCTTCGTATGAGAATGCTAGCCGATGATAAAAAAAAGTCTTGAGCTTTTTCTTTCCGCGAATGTGCGTGAAAGTTCCGCGGGAATTTTGAATTCATGTTTTGTAATCTGAAATTATGGCGGAACTTAATAGCTGTAATTTCTTACATGTTAAATTTAATAAGTTATTGAATCTTAAAATTGTATTTTTTTGTATTAGCAACAAACTTTTTCTATGTTTTACGTCCTGAAAAACACTCAATTTCCACAATGCCAGCTTTCGTCCTGCATCTCTATCATTACATCGGATATGGCGCGTTATTTGAAAAGAGTTTCTCTCCTTTTGCTGATTCTGAAGATATTTGGTTATATGAGTTGCTCAGAAGCCGGTTAAGTCCATTTATTTGATATTTTCTGAATTTAAACATTTTTATAGAATGAAGTTTTTTCTATTAAAATTTACAAAATCAGAAAAAAATTGACTTAACCGCATTGGCTGCTGAGAAACTCATATGTTTCTTTCATTATATCGCGTAGCAATCTCTTTTCACTTTGCCGTATCGAAGGTGTATTCCGAGTAACTTAAATACAATAATACTTTCCAATTTTGAAAAAAAAACAAAAAATGCAATATTCATGCGATATTGAACATCCATTACTGAAAGTATCGAAGACATCGAAATCAGTCGGCGTTTTACAAACAGCAGGCAAGAGGTGATTCGCGAGATAATCATACGTCGAATCGATCACAATTGACGTCGTATTTTCTTTCGAAAGGGCTTAAAATCCGAAGCCGTCGGTGGTCCTCCATCTTGTCGAGATGTCAAGTCAAAGAGGATCTTCCTCTACTTTTGAAGCGACCTAACCTAAGGTCGCAGTCTGCCGAGCATCTCGGTCGAGTCCACCCCAATATTCAAAGTGTACTTCCCAACGACAGCCTTCGAGCCTGTTACTCTAACCTTCCTCACTAAAAGCAGCACCTCTCCTTCCTTCATCTCTCTCTCTCTCACTCCGTTTCTCTCGCTCTTGCTTCTCGGCTTCCCTTGTCTCCTCCCTTTATTCCTGGCGTTTCTGATGGCCGTCGGTTCGCCACGATCTTCGCCCTTCGATAAAACGAAGGGCGGAAGCGCCACGGCTGGCTGCTGTTGCTGTCTTTCCGTCTCGATTCTGCTCTTATCGAGGGACTTTGAACTCTCTACCTTTGCTCCACTGCCATCGCACAGAGTACACATAGACCCTCTGTTTCTCGTTCTCTTTCTTTTGCATTATGGAGTGACAGTGTCGAAAGTATTGGAAGGTCTGCGTGAACATTGTAATTGTTGTGTATTTTTTTTACTTCGTCGCAAAAAAAATTTATTCTTCTTGGTAGGAGAACTACTACTAATTCTATTTGGTAGGGTGATGTTGGGATTGTGGCGTTTTGGTTGATTAATACATTGGAGCTATGGTGATGTGAAGTCAGAGGTTTAAACTCAAAGTTTAGGTGGTCTAGGATTTAATTTCTTTCATTTTTGAGAGTTTGTCCTAAATTGTTATTCAATATGCCGTAGCCTTTTATTATATAAATATAATATAATATTATATATATACAAATATAATAATTATTATATATAGATTAAGCGGAGGCTCACTTCTATAAAAGTATAATGTCTAGTGACTTTAGGTAACTCGAGGCCCGTATTTCTAATACATGATATAACACTTTATAATTTTCTTAATACTCCCAACTTCGTTCTCAAGCCACAGAAACTTTATTTGCAAAAAAAATTTCCACGCGAAAATGTTTTACTTAATCTTCATTCGTCCCTAGGGTCTTTTTTCCCCCAAATTGAGATTTAATTTGCCCCAAATCGAGACAATTTGTACACAGTGAAAACATATTACTCCCTATATAGTAATTATAAAGAAAAACTAAATGAAAATCTTGTTTTTCAATAGAAAATAAACTACGAATCCGAAAAGATCCTAGGGATTTTACTGGGATTTTTTTCTAAGGAGTTGAAGTAAAAAGCTACTGTTCGCGTTTACCAATATGCTGTAGTTTAATTAAATATAAGATACACTAAGAAAATAAAGATTACAGAGAGCTATATTAGCTTCTGGCCTATTAAGTATCACAATCTGCAAAATATTCTTCATTTGAATCGATAATAATACATTGAACCAGTCAGATTTACTGACACCTAACGTGAAAACACGGTAGACGTATGCACTAAAAAAAACTGAGATGTCCCACTAGAAAAATGGCGATGTCGATAAAAATTCGTCAGAAGATAAAATTTGATACGTAATTCGACAATAATTAGATGATTAGCCAAGTGTAAACCGTAAGAGAATTCGATATTAGAAACTACGCTCGTGAATGGATATCAGCTATACACGATCCGCTTCATCGGCTTATTGTCTTAATAAAGACTCATAAACCGTTGGGGAAGAAGCTCGTTTACTCTTACGTACAGTTTATTCTTGGTTCTCCTGTTACGTAAAACTTCGAAGCTTCCGAATTCCTTCACCGGCTGGATGATCGCGTCGTCCAGATGCCCCCGGCAGACTCCGATAAGGTTCGAGTGCGCGGTCATGTTCGATGTTGGTAGCTAAAACACGCGTAGATAGCCTGGCTGATGGATTCTGTATAAGATGTACCGAGTCTCGTGTTTCAAGTGTCAAGGTACAAATTCCAAGCTGCAGATACCGAATTTCGATCGCCGAAAATACCAAGTTACGAGTGTCAAGAGGTTTTGAGACAAATATTAGGGGTATCCGAAGGAATTTCAGATTGCAAGTCCCAAAGTTCAGTTGTTAGAGATTCTGGGACCGATTGTTACTGTATACTGTAGAAAATTGCAAGTTGCAAATTCTAACCTGTAAATCTTCCGAATTTGAAGTTACAAATATCGAAGGGTCTCAAGATGAGCTGCTGAAATATCGTAAGGCCCATTTTTGAAGTCCCATTTGGAAGTCCCGTATTTCAAGTGTAAAGTATAAATTATGAATCGAAAATATGTTACATCAAGTTCCACAAATTGCATGTTGCAAGTCTCAAGAGGCCTCAAGTCCCAAACCTGAGGCACAAGTCCGAGAATCTAAGTCCAAATTATAAATGCAAATTTGCCAATGCCAAATCGTAGAAAATAACTGAACAGTATAAACCAATTGCAATAAAAGTCCCAAAACTCAGGCCCGTAATGTGTTCCGTTTTATAACATCAGGATTCCAAGCGGCAAGTTTTAAGCATAAATCCTCAGGTTGCAACTTGTATATCTCAAGCAGTAAGTCCCATCATCAGGTCGTAAGTCCCAAGTTCAAAGTCCTATCTCTCAATTTCAAGTGGCAAGTCCCAAATAATAAATCCTTGCTCCAGCACATCAACCACTCTCCCCACCAAATACTTCACCGTTACTCCAAGCACTAAAAACCAGAGTCAAAGTAAACCATTCCCCAAAAGAAAAATGCTTATCAAGCAGAAGTGCCGCACGTTAAAGTTTCTCCATGTTGCTCGCTCGGGCTGCAAAGCGTTTGCAATTCAATATCTAGACGTTGCAGCAGACGTGAGTTATTTACCTCGGCCGGGGGATACTTTTTCTTTTAATTTCAACGACATTGTTGCTACGTTTACGGCCGACCTCGACATGCGAACTCGTCGTCGCTGCAGATTTCGATAACGGCCTATGGAGAGAGGAGGAACGAGGCTGATATACAACACCACCGAGGGGAGAGAGACCGAGAGAAGTACAGAGAAAGTTGAAAATGACTTCGGCCCATCGTGACCGGTATGATAAATATTTGCGGTGTTCGTGCGTGAAGAGCCACGGGTAATTTATGCACTTACCATGCGCAACACCTCCTTTCGTATCGTTGCATCTGGGGTGTTTGCTTCCCTCTGTCTTTCCCTCTCTTTCTCTCTTTATGTCCCTCTTCCTCTCTTTGTCTCTCTAGCTATCTTGCTCCCTCTATTTCTCTCGTAAGTACCACGTACACACACACACACACACACACAGAGTAAACGTCAAGAGCCCCGAAGGCATGCAACGTCGGCGGGCCGTATGTTGTATCCGCTCCTTTTTTCCCTGCTGTGTCGCGTTGCTCCTTTTTGATCACGTGGTCGGCGCGCGCGTGTAACGTTGGCATCTCGACATAATAGGTGTAATCTGACGAAATATGTTCTAGCCACGGGTGAAGGCGACTGTTGGGCCCGAGGGTAGGGGGGATGATGATGGGACAACGTTGTAAAGCAGACGACGACGGTCTTCTTGGTATTGCGCCACTATGCATAACGTCCGTACGACGAGCCATCGGCATTACGAGTACCTTCTACGTGAGGCTGCTTCTTTCCACCGAATTCTGGGCTTCGATATGCTGGGCGAATTTGTAATTTAGGGCAGAACTACCAAACCAGTCAAAATGATTGGTAGACAATTTTTTCCAAAAATTCTCCGAATTCCTAGGAGAGTCATAGAATAGATATTCTACGTCCATCTTGTAAAACATAAATTACCGAATCGATCATCTTTTCCACCTTTTAATTCCCCTTTTTTCAAAATGCTTATTTAATATTTTTAAATATGATAGATTTAACGCCGGTAGTTCTAGTGTTAAGTGATTGGATGCAACGGGATAATACAGGGTGATCCATAAGTTTCTAGGTGGTTTTGTAAGGTTATTGGTATTTAAGTCATTGTTGTACATCAGCAAGTGACACTGGTGGCGCGGTAAATGGAATAGAAAATTTCGAAGTTCTCCAAAAATTATTAAATTGAAAATATCAATAGTCACGAGACGATCAAATAAAATCAGTGCTATTAACACGTTGAACACCACCGGTATTTCGCTAGTTTCATCATTTCTACTGAAATATAACTTTTTCTATTAAACTCACATATTTATAAAGCAGAGACTTTAAAGACACAGGTAGATATATATTCAGTAGAAGTTTATCTTTTTAGCGCCAATATTTAAATATTGAATATATTACAAAATTCGTGAATATTGCAATTTAAAAGTCATGAACTTTCATTGAATCAATAGCGTGGTCACCGGTGACCCCAATGGCAGTCAATTGCATTAAGTTGTAAGCTATATCAGAAATCGATGATATATTTTTATTTCTGCAATTAATTCCGAGTTTTAGCGTACTCGGTCACAAAAGAAATGGTATGTCAGGGAGTTAAAATTGTGTAATGTCGTTTTATGGGAACACCGTCGTCGTTTGGCTGCAGAATGTAGCAAAAATGATGCTACTTCGTTAATTACGTTTGTGCCTTGTGTTAATACTGTGAAATTGATGTTTCTTTTAATTCATTAACACTAGATTTACGGAAGCCGTCAAATTGGCGGGTTCCTACTTTTTTGATAAATATTTCTTAAATTAATAGGGAAGTAGTACAGTAAATATTTCACGTGTATGTTATAATACAAAAATTACTTAACGAATTATTATTTTTGCCGCTTGATATCTCTTTTTTCAGCTTGATTTCTCTTTTTTCAAAGACCTTATTTAATATATTGCAATGTAACAAATTTAAATCCGCAAATCTAATGTTAACGGAGAATATAATATAGGCATTTTTTATATAATAAAAATTAAAAATTGAGAAATTTGTTTTTCTCTCAGCTGGTAAAATTGTTTTATGACAAATATGTTATAAAAAACAGTGCTTGACAGAAGCTATATATCGAATGTACCTCAAACTCTGCCTTACTGACGTAACGATTTAACGAAAATAGAACATTTTCCTTTGTGTGATATAATTTATTTAAAAAAACACACACAATAGACGTTATCATCGACGCGGGAATCCTTAAAACAAAGTTCGGACGATCCGTCCGAATAATTATCAAAGTTAATTTGTGTCCCGCATAATTAACGGCTCGCGACTCATTCCGAGGTTTAACTTCGAGCGCCGTTTTTTTCCCCCGGCAAACATCGAGCCATTAAAACGGCGTCAACTTTTTCTCCGCGCAAACTGCATCGAAACGAGGTACTCGCAAATGGCGGGAATAAATTTCCCGCCAAAAAAATCGTCGAGCTCACTGTGCTATTTCCCGCCATTTTCACCCAACGCTTTCTCATTTGTTTCCTTCGATTTAATGCTTGTTTTTTGTCGTTTTCTCTGCACTTCAGCCTTAATTGCTGTGGTCCTTCCACCTAGCTTCTACAATTTTAGGTTAGTTTCAGATAATTTAATCATCAAAGAGACATTAAATGATAATTCGGGAAAAATCTAAAGGTGACGGTGATTTAAACTCAACAATTAAAAGGTTAATCCTTGAACTTGAGTTCTAAAATTACCAAGAAAAATCATCGGTTCTCAATTTTTTCTAAAAAATCTCCAAGCTAACAGAGTACCCACACGGCAAATATTCTATCTTATAAAACAATTTACTTAACTGATAAGTTTTTTCACCACGTAATTCCTCTTATTCCAAAGTACTTATTTAGTACAGTTAACCCTTTTAGTGCCGGATGCCGATATATCGTCGTTAGCAACACTTCTAACGCCGATCATCATGGGATTATTATTTAGTTTCCTCATATGATATTAGTAATTTTATTGCAAATAATTGAGAATACACAATTTCTGCTCCATATTACGCTATCCTGTATTAAACTATAACAAATAAACTATAACAATGATTCCTTTTATGTCTAACTACTGTCTACAATCAGTAACCGACTTCTTCATTTATCCTAACAATCTTAGATAAATATTAGTCCTACGATTTTCAACGAATATTGAAGTAGATTTGTAATTAATTTAATACATTTTTCCAGTCGGCACTAAAAGGGTTAAATATAACAGGTATAGGTAGTTTACTGCTAACGGGCCCATCACAGGCCCCTTTTAAAATCCCTTGCCCTACAATAACGTGTGAAACTCGTGACGCGGCAAATTGGACAAGGAATTTTAAAGATTTCCAAAAACTATGAAATTGAAAATATCTGGGAGACATGCTACGATTAAATTATTGCTATTCTTTTAACAATACGTTAAATAATATGGTGTATTAGTAATCATTGAAAAAATTGGTGTTTGAGTCATTTCATTCCCAGTTATTGCAGACGCAATCACAAAGAAATGTCGAGCTACACTCGACATAGCTTTTCACTTCATTTTATTTTTTAACGATTTAACACTAGAACTACCGGCGGTGAATCTGTTATATTTAAATATATTAAATAAGTACTTTGGGAAAAGAGGAATTCAGAGGTGGAAAAGATGAACAATTCGGTGATTTATGTTTTTTGAGATGGACGTAGAATATTTCTCCTATGGCTCTCTTATAAACTTTGAGAATTTTTGGAAAAAGTTGTGTACCAGTCATTTTGACTGGTTTGGTAGTTCTAGTGTTAACATCGACTCTCAAATTTCATAATGATTTTATATCACCTAAATATTCGTCAGTACCAACAGTTATTGCTATCATTAAAAAAGAAATGAAAAACCAACGATAGAAAGTGTTGTGAAATTAATTTCATTTGGCTCACTATAAAATCGACAAAACAATTCGCACCGCAAAGGGTTAAAGGGTTATATGGTGAATATTAACCCACCAACTCTTTCTACGTTCAGGGATACCGTAATCTCGTAATCTAGCGATAACGAATTCTGACGTGGCAAGTTTCTGCATCTTGCTCGTCCGTCTTTCCACTTTCGTACTAGGTCGATCTCGTTCGACACGAGGTTAAGGACCTCCGGGTTCGTCCTCCGATTTAACCAAGTAGGTCGACGCTCAATTACGAATTGTCTTCCGTGAAAACTGTTAATCGCGAATGGCGATCGAAGGAATAAATTTCGGGAGGCGTAGATTTTTTATAGGGACATTTTTCAAAGGCAGGTTGGCGTTAACGCAATTTTTCACCTTCAGCTTCGTTTCGCTGATCTTTATCGGTCGTATTATATTAAGCCTAAGACGATAATATTGTAATTCTTCGTCTGAAGTTACTGGCAATCAAATTCCGACTGTTTTAACCCTTTCGAGACTACATCCCAGACTAATGTTCATTTAAATTGCTGGGATATATAATCTCAATACACCTAATTCCGTTTTTACATGGTAGATACGTTCAAGACAAACCGTGTAAAAAAAGACATGAAGTACGTACATAGGAAGAAGAGGATTAGTTCCATTTCCTTCAAACCTGTAAAAAAACGTTAAAATAAATTGATTAAAAAATTTATTTTAAGAATATTTTAGATTTTTTAATCGTGCTAAATCGAATGAAATCGTGTAAAAACGGAATCAATTTTTTTTTCTAGACCGTGTTAAATCAAAACCGTGTAAAAACAGAATTGGGTGTATAAAAAAGTGATGGGACAATATGCTCCGCTTACAAATTTCTAAATTTTGATAATTTTCAACAGCAAAATATAATTATCTTGTTCAACAAGCTTATCTTACATCCAAAACATTTGGATGGTTACACCTTATTGACAGGGGATTTACAGGGTTACACCCTGTTTCAAATTAAATATAAAAATCCGTCTCGAAAGGGTTAAAACGATCAGCCGTGTAGCATTGCTTCGTGCTATTCACTTTGTGTCAGGTATTTCTAACGAAAAAGTTCCATAGAAGCCACACGAGCATATTTTCACTGTCAATGTGAAATATTCTGACACTTCAGCGTGCAGAAATTTATGATTTGCAAATTCAAGTATTTAAACTGTAAATCAGTATTACTCATGGACGTAATTACTCCATTTATATTGTCACAGTTGAGCCTGACATAAGTAAGAAAGATGACACTGTATTGAATAAAATTCCTAAATAGGTAATGCGCTGGATGATTCTTCAAACTTGGCGCCAGTAATTTATCTTTCTAACTCGTATATACTAATTGAAAACGTCAACTGAATCTTATCAATGAGTCATCCGGGAAAGAAGATTATTAAAATTCCGCGCTTGTTAAATTTCAACGAAATAAAAGATTTTTCACCTACATTAATTCATATATATTTTCCAATTAACTGCGCACGCGCGTGTATATGATTATTGTGTGTGTGTATTTATTTGTAAAACACGGTCCCATCTGATAAACCCTAGAAAATCAAACTTGTTATAGCAGCAATAACTTCGAACATGTTATTTTTAGATCAATAGCAAATTTTGGCCCCCGGGTCTGATCCGACCCAACGCAGATTTTAAAATTACAGTACAGAAATTTTCAATTTCAGTGTTTTAAAAAAATTCAATCAGTGGGTGTTCTTTTTTTGCACGTGCAAAATTTTCCATACATATTAAAATTCTCAGCGAATTACATCGGCTGGCCAGGATTCTTTCTTTTTTTTTGGGCCCGCTCCTAAACAATTCCCGTACAGCACGATTTCCCATAATTGTTTGAGGCACGGATGAAAAGTGTCCTACCTTTTGATGCGTGAATATGCATGGCAGAATATTTTTTGTCTCGCCTATAAAATTCATATTATTTTATAACTTTGCTAATAAAATTAAACCTACTTTGTCAAATTAAAAAAAAATGTCTGCTGTTACATATTTTATTGGGTCACTTTATTTTTTGATTTCCCGTGCCTCAAGGAGATAACGCGAATTCCTACAGCACGGTAGACTATTAACACTAGATTGCCCAAGGCAGTCATTTTGACTGTTCTTTAATTTCAATTAAAGAAAAATTATGTATATAATGATACAATTTCTTAGAATCTTATGGCTTTTTGTACAACATTTTGACAGCTTGGGAAGTTTAAAATAATTAAATGATTCTTATTATTGAATTGTGTAAATATCTTATATGACCAGTTCGGTTCTGTGTTGAAATAACATTTTTCATTTTTTTCGATTACCGTTACATGATAACATACAAGTACATGTGCTTCTTGATTCCGAAGGTTAGGTGGAAATTATTTTGATGCTAGCATCACAGCTTCGTCTCTTTCCGCGTACATCCCTGCCCTATCCCTCCTTCTTTTTTTCCAAGTGAAGTAAATTTTTTTCATTGTTAATATTTTCTAATAACCTGTTATATAACTGTAAATAATATAAAAAAATATTGAAAATTTATTTTAAATAAATTTCTTTACACATTAGTTATTCTTTCACAATGCAGTCATTTTTACTGCTTTTGGGCAATATAGGTATATACTAAGTTTCAGTCTTTCTAGAGTTAACCGCGTTACGCGAGAGTCTGCCGTAGTCGACTCGTAAAAAGGTATAATTTAAAAAAAGAAATCCAATAACTCATCCACCTGATCCTTCCATATATAGCTCATAACGGGGACAACAAGATAGTAAAAACCGCTGACCGGACTCTAACGTACGTCGTACGTCCTCGTACAATGCATATCCATTATTACAGTCCCATCGTCGTCTCACAATTCCTCGGCCTCGCCCGACACGTTGAATCCCGAATGAAGAGGAAGAGGTCGTCGGGTCACGTTCGATCGGCTCGTTCGTTTTCCACAGCCGAGAATCATCTCTCGGTGCATTCGGTCAGCTCCTAGAATGGATGTCGGCCACTCGGTCGGGTCAGGTCCTTTGAACTGGCCTCGTGCACCCCCCTGCGCGCGCGCCTCAGCTGCCCAATCGACAAAAAAAAAAACGAGAAAAAGTGTTCTATCCTGAGTAGTAACCTCCTCCTGCAGCCTGACGGGGCCATTGGTGGAGCGATTCAGCTTTTTCCGTTTTAATGGTTGACCCGGGAACACGTCGATGGAACGTTAATGGGGTTTCATTTTTAACCCTCTGGCGACGAACGGGGTGCATGCGCCGGAGGTTGGAATAGGTATTCAGGGATTGGAGCCACGTAGTGCTCGTTGGACGGTGAGAAAGGTGCTTGATGGGGGTAAATTAATCGGGGTGGAGGGTGGTGCTTTTTTTGCCGGACCGTGGAGGGGGATGGGGAGTGCTTGGGTTTTGGTTTGTTGATAGGTAGGGAGGACTGTAAAAATTGATGTTTGGGAGAAGTGTAAAAATTGATGTTTGGGGGAACTGTAAAAATTGATGTCTGGGAGAACGGTAAAAATTGATTTTGACATCGTGGAGTGGGATTTATTTTATGCGAGTGTTCATGTCGTATCTGTATGAAAATTGATGTTGATACTTGTTAAAAGTGGAACAATGGTATGGTACTTGAAGGCATGTAGGGTGTATTGGCAAAAGGTGTTTTATGAAGAAGGTTTAGCCCTATTTCTACGAAAGGTGTTAAAAGGCACCTTGATATAGTTCAGTTATAACGCTATTCTTTAGTTAACACGGTGAGTGCCACGCGATTTTATAAGGAAATCCCCGTCAGGCCACGCGCGCTGCTGTCGCGGCCTGAACGAAAAGTTGTGTCAGTCAGTGGTGACTGACGCGACCTGAACGGAAAGTTCAGTGTCAGTCACCGATGACTGACGTGGCACTCAACGTGTTAATAATGTTACATCGTTGAATTAATTTTCTGATAAAATAAAAAACATTAACACTAACCGTACCATAGGCTCAACGGAATGAAAATTTGCCATTTTTTCCATTATTAACTAAAAGCTGCTTTCTCTGAAGCTTCCAATATTAATTGACAATCTTCTGCGTATCTTTCGAAAACATGCTGTCGTTATTTTGCAACCAGTCGAATGACCGAACCCGGAAAGAATAAATACATTTAACCGTTTGCAGCCCTATGTCGAGATAGCTTTTCACTTCATTTTATTTTTTAACAATTTAATATCGACTTTCCAATTTCACAATGATTTTGTAATATTACCTAATTATCCGTCAGTACCTACAGTTATTCCTATCGTTAAAAGAAATGAATAATCAACGGTAGAAAATGTGAAATTAATTTCATTTAGCTCATTACAAAATTGACAAAATAATTCGGACCGCAAAAGGTCAAAGTGCAGGTACGGTTACTATTAACCCTTTGCGGTCCGAATTATTTGCTCAAGTTTGTAGCGAGCTAAATGCAATTAATTACCCAACAATTTCTGTCGTTGATTATTCATTTTATGTAATGATAGCAATAACTATTGAAGGATATTTTGATGATATTATAAAGTCAGTATGAATTTGAATAGTCGATATTAATTAGTTAGAAAATAAAGTAAAGTGAAAAGCTATGTCGAGTATAGCTCGACATAGGACTGCAAAGGGTTAAGGTTATGGTTATGGCTTGTCAGTGCAAAAACACTCTAAAACCCAGGCAAATATCGTAACCAACTTCCCCCACCCAAAAACAAATAACAATCCATCCAAAAGCAACCCTCTATCCTATCATTAACATTACAAATAAAAATCCAATAAAAAATTCTCAATACCAGAAACTACTGTGAGCAAAGAATTAAATTCCCCACAAAACATCGTAAGAACCAGCAGAAAATCACGGGGAACCGTTAAAAGAGAACGATTCCGTGGAGTTATCAGCGGCGCGGACCATTGAGAAAAATCAGGGTGTATTGGGAGTTACGGAAGGAGGATATCTGTATCTGCGGCTCGTTAGGAGTTCCGCATTCAGGGCCGAGTTCACGGAGCGTCGGGTTCACGAACTCACCGCACCGGGGGTTTGCCGGGAGGTTGGCAGTTTCCTGACGCCCTGGTGCGGCTGCCGGTGGTGGTGGTGACGATGGTGGGGATTACGCTGGGCGATGGTACACCGCCACGCAAGTATGGTGTCCTGCGAGATTTCTTCCGTTCGTGTATAAATTTTTTGGCGTTGGGCTTGGAGGTCATGGAAGTTTTCTGGAAAAAAATTTTTGCTGACATTGATCGCAGAGGTCAAGGAAGTTTTTTGGCAATGATTTTTTTTTCATTTGTCTCAGAGGTCAAGAAAGTTTTCTGGTAAAGAATTTTTGTTGGCATTAGTCTCAGAGGTTATGAAGGTTTTTTTTGGTAAAGAATTTTTATTGACATTGATCGCAGAGGTTAAGGAAGTTTTATGGTAATGAAATTTGTTTTATTTGCCTCAGAGGTCAAGAAAGTTTTTTGGTATAGAATTTTTTTTATTTTGATCTCCGATATCAGGGAAGTTTTTTTTGGTAAAGAATTTTTGTTGGCATTGATCGCAGAGGTTAAAGAAGTTTTTTGGCATAGAATTTTTTTCATTTTGATCTCCGATATCAGGGAGGTTTTTTTGGTAAAGAATTTTTGTTGACATTGACCGCAGAGGTCAAAGAAGTTTTTTTATTTTGATCTCCGATATCAGGGAAGTTTTTTTGGTAAAGAATTTTTGTTGACATTGACCACAGAGGTCATGGAATTTTTTTGTTGAAGTGTTCCTTTTCCATTGGTCTCAGATGTCAAGGCAATTTTTTGGTAAAGAATTTTGAGCATAGACGGTTACAAAGTTGCACCACACCTGTATGACGCTGTACAGAATGTGGGGAATTCCGGATCAAAGGATTCTTAGGAAAACTTCATCTTAGAAAGCTCGCTGCAGGAAGCGGGAACGAGTGCGCCAGGATATCGATTTTAAATGAGATTTTTATTAAACTTATCTTCGTTTTCTGTAACATAAACCATGCTATTTATTGTATTCTTGTTGTTGAAAATGATATCTGCTGATCAAGCGGTCCTCAATTAACGATAGCTCTCGGTTGCATCGGCGTGGCTTCTCCGAGTTGCACCACACCCACGTGGCAACGTGCACCATGCGGTAATAGGATCGAAACACCCATAACAAAGTATCCTGTCTCTTGTAGGTTAGAATACTATTCAGTTTCTCATCTTTTTAATTCATCAAAACTTATTTCCGCTTTCCTTTTAAATCTACGTTCTGCAGTCGATTCGATAAATAATCTCTAACGCCCAGGATATACCCCAAATAACCATCGGCTCTCAAAACTCCCGCCACACCTGCGTCGTGATGCGCACGGCCACGCTGTTTCCGGATCATCGCAACCTTAAGAAAGCATAATCCCCCAAAGTACTCATTCCCTCTCCTCCGCTGCCAAAGAAATCCTAACCAAACTTTGTATATCCATAACACCCTCTTTTCCACTAATTTTAAATTCTGTAATCACCAATTCCCCAAAATGTGTCCCAACCACGAGCACATCCAATTCCGCTCAAACTTGCACGTGTGTATAGTAGTAGCCAAGCCACGCGGTCTTCGAATCCAAGTATCCCCAAGAAAAAATTGTCTATACTGACAAAAATTCTTCCCTCCCACCATTTTCAAATTAGCTAATCAGTAACGTCCCAAAATTGTTCTATCCAAGGACAAACCTCATCCTTCAATATCCTAAAACGCACACCTGCGTGCCATGGCAAAACCACGCAGTCTCCGGCTCCAATTACGCCGAAGAAACAAAATTGTTTGCACACAAAAAATTCCCCTTCCTCTCCATTGCCAAATTCGCCAATCATTGACATCTCAAAATTGTTCCATTCAACAGCAATCCACATCCTTTATCATCTTAAACTCACATCTGCATACAGTAGTGCCGAAGCCACGCGGTCTCCGGATCCAACTACCCAAATGAAACAAAATTGTCTGTGTACAAAAAAATTCCCCTTCTTCTCAATTGTAAAATTCTTTAATCATTGACATGTCAAAATTGTTTCATCCAAGAGCAACCCAGATCGCTCATCCTCCTAAAACGCATACTTGCTTGCCATAGCAAAGCCACGTGGTCCCCGGATCCAAGTACCCCAAGAAACAAAATTGTTTGTATCCAAAAAATATCTTCTCCATTTCCATTTTCAGATTCGTCAATCATTGACATCTCAAAATTCTTCCATTCAACAGCAATCCACACCCTTCATCATCCTAAACTCACTCCTGTACACAGTAGTACCTAAACCACGCGGTCTCCGGACCCAACTACCCCAATGAAACAAAATTGTCTGTATCCAAAAAAATTCCCGTCCCTCTCCATTTTCAAATTCTTCAATCATTGACATCTCAAAATTGTTTCAACAGCAGCCCTAATCCCTTATCATCCCAAGCTCACTCCTGCATACAGTAGTACCCCAACCACGCGGTCTCCGGATCCAAGTACCCCAAGAAACAAAATTCTCAGTAACCAAAAAAATGTCTCTCCCTCTCCATTTCCAAATTCTCCACTCATTGACATCCCGAAATTGCTTCATCCAAGATCAACCCACATCCCTTATCATCCTAAGCTCACTCCTGCATACAGTAATACCCAAACCACGCGGTCTCCGGACCCAACTACCCCAATGAAACAAAATTGTCTGTGTCCAAAAAAATGCCCGTTCCTCTCCATTTTCAATTTCTTCAATCATTGACATCTCAAAATTGTTTCAACAGCAACCCTAATCCCTTATCATCCCAAGCTCACACCTGCACGCAGCAGTAGCCAAGCCACGCGGTCCCCGGATGGACGGAAGGATCCGTAGAAAAGCAACGTCCCCGAAAGCTCGTCGGTCGGCTGTCGTCTTTGTAGGAAGCGACAGCGAGCATGCCAGCTAGTCTGGCCGCCTGGCTGGCTGGCTAGATGGCTGGATGGCTGGCTGGCTGGCCGACCGGCCGGTCGATCAATATTGCCATGGCTACGACGTGCAACGTGGAGGAGAAAGAAGAAGAGGCGGAGTAGGTGGTGGCGGCTGGCTGGCTGGCTGGATGGTTGGATGGTTGGTTAGGGGACCGGCGGAGGGGTGGCTGCTCATATCCCGGTTACACACCGACGGGGGGTTGAGAAGCAGGCCTGATTCCGCTGTGCAGGCTGCCGGAGCTCGCGACGGCTAGGCGCGGGGGGGTAGGTGTGCCGAGAGGCTACAACGTAGTAGGAGGAATACGTACTGCTACGTCACGGGACCTACACCTTGCCCCGCCGTTCGTTCCTACTCCGCCACCCCCTTTTCCCCTCCCTTCGCCTTCCATCCACAACCCCGGCTACTCTCTGCCGTTCTACTCGAGCGATTCATGACGACGTAGAAACTATTCCTCGCCGACTCCGGCTTAGAAAGAAACGCGGAGCTCGTGTTCTTCAAACTCCGCGAGACTGTAGGAGCTCGACGAGGAAGAGGCTTTGGGAGGGATCTTTATGGAGGATTCTAGGCTCGACCTTGGAATGGATGTTGATGGGGTGGGATGTGGGGTTTTTCTTTAGGGAGTTACGTTAATTTTTGGATTGGTAATTAGGAGGGGTAAACGTGACCGGCGAGGTTCAATGGGATGCGGGGGAGTACCTCGATTAGGGGTTGTTTTGGTGCACTTACGTTGTGGAGAAGTGATGAATGAGAATTCTTCTTGAATTTTGTGAAAACTGTTTTTGTTATGCTGAGGAAAAGTATGAGACGATTTTGTCAGTCTTGGAATTAACACTTTGCACTCCGTTGTCGCCGCAGCGGCGACATTGTAATAGAAGTTGATAACTCCGTTGTCAGATAAATCCAGGGTATTTTTATATTTTTTTATATTGCGAATGGGTTAATATTCTACATGGCGGAATATTCCGCTTACGGATAAATGGGTTAACACGTCGAATGCCACCTACGTTTCGCTAGTTTCATAATTTCCACCGAATCGAAGCTGTTTCTATTAAAATCGTATCTTTATAGAATAGAAATATTAACCCTTTGCACTCCATTGTCGCCGCAGCGGCAATAGAAGCTGATAATTCCGTTGTCCTGTGTATTTTTATATTTTTTTTTTATTTTAAGGCATAATTTTCAAATATATACGCTTCTTTTTTAATGACAAAGCAAGATTTTCAATTTTTTACAGACGTGCACTCCCACCGTGTAAATAGTTCTGGGGTAGCTGGTAGCTCGTAGTAAAAATTACTCGGAGTGCAAAGGGTTAAATTATATCAGGGTCCTAGCATCCCTTGAGGTTATCATGCTGGAGTGATCTTAAAAGATCTGTTCGTAATTCACACTTGTTTAGAGATTTCTTGATATTTCTCAGATTACTTCAAAATAGACAATTATTTTCAATTTTTGATGAGATAATAATAAGATAATGACAGTACACGGAACAAAAATATAGAATACCAAAGTGACGATGGGATGGGACGCCGCCGCGCCCGGATTTCGCGAACCCCGAAGTAGAAACGAGTGACGGTCTGCAAATGACATCCACGCAGGACTCAGAAACAGATCATTGTACTCCATCGTTTACGATTAATTTCGTCAGTTCTCGAATCTAAACGACACGTCAAGTTCTCCGACAGCTGTCGATCGTTGCTTTTACCGCCTTTGGATCATTTTCATGAAATGCCTGCAACGGTGGAAGTCGAAATCATAAAAAGAGACAAACGTTAATTCCGTAACATTAGCTGTGACTGTTGCAATGAGAATTTTCCGTGTCTGATACGCAAACAATCGTGCCGAATGCAATTAAAAAACTTCCCTGTCAGAAGTCGAGATTATTTTTTGTAATTATAACTTTAAACGAGATTAAAACTTAATAAATGTAATATTAACTTCTGTGTCACGCTTACATTCCTACATTCACATTAAAACCACCGACAATCGATTAAGCATATTTTAACTCATTACCTGGCAAACTTTTTTTGGTTTGATTGTTTCAAGAGGAAGTATTGTCGTAGTGTAAAAATAAAAATAATTCGTGAAAATTCGATTTTCTTGGAATATTTATAATGTTGCGAATACCGCAGCATTCGTTCGCCAAGGGTTTAGAAAAAAAGATATAGAAAATCCATAAATTTTATAATACATTACATTAATTTTATATAATTTTTATATAAAATTTACATAAATTTATTATAAATTTTACATAAATTTTATACTAAAATAATAAAATATAAAAATATTATAATAAAAATAATTATAATACATTACAGAATTATAATTCCATAAAACCGTCATCTAGTAACATTTCAAAGACAATCAGACCAGTCGTTTCAATTACCGCTGCAAATCTACCGTAAATAAGTACCTAATCTCTCCAACAAAACAGAACAAGATCCCACGACTAGACAAGCCCTCCCATTCCTTCCATTCGATCAAACCAGGCTGGTTGCACGCGTTGATCGAGTTCCGCGTGCAGACAAGTATCGTGATCCTTGCGGGCGATAACATTTCACTACTTTGTGGCAAATTAAATCACGGCAGGCTCCGAGGGTTACTACGCGTCGAAAGTTGCGCGTATACGTTTCCCGCTGGTGGCGCCGTATATAGCACGGTGCTGGAAAGAAGTACCGCGGATGAAGTCCGAAAGATGACGGTTCCGAATGAACAAAGTTGAAGAAGCAAGCTATTATCGGATGCATTTTCGTATTTAGTCTTTTGCGGTCGGAATTATTTTGTCAATTTTTGTGCTGAGCCAAATGAATTTTACGATACTTTCTATCGTTAATTATTCATTTTTTGTCGTGATAGCAATAACTATAGGTATATTATGAAATTGGAAAGGCGGTATTAAATCGTTAGAAAATTAAAATTAAGTGAAACGAAGAGCTATGGCGAGTATAGCTCGATTGCAAAGGGTTAATGTGCTCTTTGCTAGTTAATCGCATGCACTTTGGATTGGTTAAGGAAGCAGGTAAATTTGATATTTTGGGAGGAAGTGAGGTAGCAGGAAATGAGTGATTCATCGGTGTAAGCATTGAGTATTTCTATTAATACGTTGAATGCCATGGGGGTCACCGGTGACCGGCGCTATTAAATTCAATGAAATTCCGTATGACGTTTAAATTGTAATATTTACGAATTTTCTAATGCATTCAATATTTAAATATAGGAATTAAACGGGTAAAGTCCTGCTGGCTATATAACTACTTGTGTCTCTAAAGTATCTGCTTTGTAAAGATGTGACTTTAATAGAGAAAGTTTCACTTTGGTAAAAATGATGAAACTAGCGAAATATCGGTAGCATTCAACGTGTTAATATAACATAGAGTCGAATATTTTTATCTATTTGATTTTGCGGGACAGTGATAACAATTATTCCTTATCGGTGCAACTTTAATCGGAATCTTCCGGGAACTTCCAGTGCCCATAATTTAGAACAATGACGGCAAACTTTTTTCGGAGCTTTCAAAAAGAAAAAAAATGGTGTGCTAAACAAAAAACAAAAAATTTAGCTGGGGAAAAAAAGAAAACATTATTTTAAAAATTCTTCAACATTACTGCGGCTGCATTTCTAACAATTTCTAATATTTTCATTCGAACCGAGATGTACTTACCTTGAAAATTGAAGTTAATTACTCCCAAGTATCTGAAATTCTCACAACTATACTTTGCATACGCAGAAAAAAAAATTTTATGAAAAATTTCGTACATGAAGAAGAGGAGCGTCCCCTTAAATGAATTCGTGTGAAACACTGAAATTGAAAATTGCCACAAAATCATTTTAAAATTTGCAACGGACTACATCTGACCCAAAATGAGAATACGAGCATGGGAATTCTAAATAAATGCCGCGAAAGCTGTGCCTGACGAAATACCCCTTTAACTCCTGTGAGGCCCCGTGGGACTTCTCTTTAGCACCGCGCGATACGTCGGCCGAGTGAACGCGTCTGCTGGACTGTCTGAGAAAACGTACGGTGTACATAATTTACGTAAAGCGAGTATCTAGCAGATAGTAATTTGAAAATAATTGCTCGTCGAGCCGGCGATTTCGATCTGATTTCTCGTCCTATAAATCACGATGCAATTCCTTCCCCTCGTCGATGGGAAAGGTGATCTTTTTGCCAATCCTGTATACTTCGAGGGTAGATATTCATATTGCCACAATGCTAGGGGGAAATGTTGCTACGCTGCACGCGCGTTGCCGTGCGGATTTCCTCCTCCGCCCTCTTTACTCCTCCTCCCCCTGTTTCCTCTTTCGTGCAACGAACGCAACCCGTAAACGTAACGCCCACGCGGAGTGGAATAGTGTTACCTTGTGTGAAATTTACTTCGAAGACTACTCCGTATTAAATGTCGTGTAATGCATCGGTTATTTTCAGTCCCTCTTTATCTACGGTACTGATTTATTTTGAGTTAGTATTTTGGTTTTATTTTTGTGTCAGTCGATATGTTATTTAGTTTCGAGTACAGTGGGCCCTCGACTTTCGCACACAATTGGTTCCTGAAAGTGTGTGCGAATGTTGAATGTTCGAAAGTAGAGGGATGTAAAAATATATGTACCAAAAACTGCGTTTTAAAGTATTTATTTTTCAATATGTATACATAATAAAGTTAACACTATTCCTACCACGACCGGTGAAATGACCGTTTTGAAAATTTCGATTAGAATTTCCTATATACAAGGTAATTGAATCGCCTTTAAACTTCACGACTTTTCCTCAAATATACGTATAATACATTCACATTATAATACATTTTTCAATATTCACTTCTTTTTTTACTGTTCATTTTCTGGGAAAAAATTATCATTTGACAAATTCACCGGTTGTGGTAGGAAAAGGTATACCTGAAGTGTCGGTAGGAATAGTGTTAACTGACTTTTTACAAACGTTGAAATGGAATTTTTTTAAAGTATTGTTCGAAAAATTTAAACGGCGTTATTTAAAAACATTTTCATTGGGTTTTTACAAAATTTTTTAGTGTTTATATTTTATAACGTGTTTTATAAAAAGGTTGACCACCCCTGTACTAAAGCTACAGTATTTCCAGTCGGGCCCTGTCCCAACAGTAAGTTTAATGCATTTATACTTAACCTTCCATAACTACTTGTGTCTTAAAGTAGCACATATTCATGTTTCTCTACTCCGATATAACCTTTTCAACTTTATTCGTTCACTCTTAAAAGTTACGTTCGCTATAATTCCTTAATAACGACCTTCCTACACGATAAAATGCATTTAAAATTTGTTACTCAACCCCTTGCCGTAACATTTCTTTCGTAATTGAATGCGCAATGACGTAGAATTAATTGCAGAAATAACTTAATATAATATTAAATAGCATAGAAATAATTTGATCCACTAATACTTTTCATTTAACCCCTTAGCTTACAATAACGTGCGACACCCGTGAGGCGATAAATGGAATACGATATTTTGAAGTTTTCCAAAAACTATTAAATTGAAAATATCAGTCGATTACGAGACGGTAAAATTTTTTCTATAATATTAATATTGCAGTCAGTTGTGCTAAATGTTAAAGATCAGAGAGAAATTTTTATTTCTGGAATTAATTCTGGGGTATTATGCACGCTGTCAAAATAGAAATAGTAAGGGAAGGGGTTAATAGTCTTTGGAAAACTTCAATATTTACTATTCCATTTATCGTGTCACGAGTGTCACTCGTTATTGTACGGTAAGGGGTTGACCCTTTGCGGTCCGAATTGTTTTGTTAACTTCGTAGCGAGCTAAACGAAATTAATTGCACAACATTTTCTATCGTTGGTTATTCATTTTTTTAACGATAGCAATAACTACAGGTACCGAGGGATATTTAGGTGATATTACAAAATCATTGTGAAATTGGAAAGTCGATATCAACTCGGTAGAAAATGAAATGATGTGGAAAGCTGTGTCGAGTATAGCTCGACATAGGACTGCAAAGGGTTAAAATCCTACTAATCATCTACCAAAACCCCCTCCTGTGACTCATTCCAAAACGTTACAAAAAACACACCCACTCAACCTCCCCCGCTTTGCATAATTGCCCTTCCTACTCCCCTCTAAGCCCTCCGACAAAAACGACCGAAGAATCATCATGAAAAAGCCTCGTCGCCAGGCCCAACAAAGAAGCTAACGTCCCTGACTCGGATTACAATAGAACACCTTCATGCTGGCTTTACTAAATATTTCAAGAAGTACTGTACTTCACCAGTCTTGTATTTTTGCTCCTTCGCCGGACGTGCTTTCGTAAAACCGCAGAAAAAAAAACGACCTCCCCGTCGAAACTGCGAGAAGTAAACGAAGTTAAGGTGGCAAGATTGCCCCGCCCTCTACATATTCCCCGGCGAGCGGTAATAGGCCGCGGCGCGCTCGGTCGTCCTGGCTACGAGACTTCGACTTCCTTTGTTTCACGGTTCGCCTGCGAAGGTAGAAACGTGCAACATTGTAGCAGCCCGAAGGAAGTTCTAAGTATACACACGTAGGCCACGCTAGCCAGTGGGATCGATCGATCGTGTGTAGGCACTGTAGGCACATTGTGCCCGGCACGTTGCTCACGAGTGCTCTGCGAACACACCCGATCGATCGATCCCTCAACGCTCGGTCGCGGACGACCTACGCGCGGAAACCGCGCTATTATCGCTCTCTTACTCTCTCTCTATCTATCTGCTGCCTCCTAACGCCTTTTCCGCCCGTTCAACGACCTCCTTCTTCCTGGATCGCTTCTGCTACTTTGTGGCAATTCGAAAATCCCTAGGCCCTCAAGATGTATCTTAACACATCTTAACACTTTACCGACCGGTAGCCTATTAATAGGCTTTTTATCACCAACGCTTAGACTTTTAGTTTATTAATCGATTCCCACGGCAATCACTAATTTGTTATTTATTATTGTAGTGGAACTGTGTCAAGGAGTCGATGAGAGGCTATTGTAATTTTCAAAGAGATTGTAATTTTTTTTAGGCAATCTAAGCCGAATCAAATCCTTTAAAGTGGGTAGAATGCTCAAACAATAGCGGTCGGTAAAGTGTTAACACTATTCCTACCAGGACCGGCAAATGACCGTTTTTAAAATTTCGATTGGAATTTCCTATATACAACGTAATTGAATCGCCTTTAAACTTCACGACTTTTCCTCAAATATACGAATAATACATTCACATTATAATACATTTTTCAATATTCACTTCTTTTTTTATTGTTCATTTTCTGGGGAAAAATTATCATTTGACAAATTCACCGGTTGCGGTAGGAAAAGGTATACGTGAAGTATCGGTAGGAATAGTGTTAAGCGGGAAACGTCTAAACTCGTTTCGTGCATATTATTGTTAAAACGCGGGAGAAGACAAAGCAAAGTGAATAGAGGAATTATTTTTTAAAAAGAAACTGAAAGTATATTAAAAAATAAGCCATAGTTCAAAAGTTATAGCTATTTGATGCAGAAGTAATTTCGCACGCGAATTGCAGAAAATCGCCCGCTATATGGTTAGAATTTGACGAGAAAATACCCGCTTAAGATGTGTTAACACTAGAACTACCGGTGTTAACCGTTTGAGGACTGCAGACGCGTATATGTGATCTGAGGAAAATTGCTAGTTTCGTCGTTTCTACTGAAGTGAAAGTCTCTCTGTTAAAATCTCATCTTTACAAAGCAGAAATTTTAGAGACACAAATAGATATATAGTCAACTGGACAACTTTTGAACGACAATATTTAAATATTTAACGCATTAGAAAATTCAGAAATATTACAATTTGAAAGCCATGTGAAATTTCATTGAATTCAATAGCGCCGGTCACCGGTGACTCCCATGGCATTCAACGTGTTAATCGCCCAATAAATAAAAATCTTTCTATATTCAGAAAAATCTCCGTCCGCAAAGGATTAAATCCATTATATTTCAATTTATGAACACTTAGCCAACCGAATGGGGACATTTCCTATTGCTACTTTACTAGCTCGCATTACTGCCAAAAAGTGTACAGCGTATAGTTTTTTTCTCGGCGGTTGGCTAAGTGTCAAATAAGTACTTTGGAAAAAGAGAAATCAAGAGGTGAAAAAAAACAATGAATTAGATAATTTAGGTTTTGTAAGATAGAAGTGGAATATTTACTACATAGCTCTCCTATAAACTTGAAGAATTTTTTGACAAAATTGCAATCAGTCATATTGGCTGCCCTGGTAGTTCTAGGGCTAAATATCTATGCTTAGGTATTTTTACGAATTCTAGAATATCCTCCGACGAAGATATCCTCGAAGATATTTACTTTAAGAACGTACCAAAAAAAGTCAATTTTTTCAATGTTCGGAGAGGAAATACCCCCTTGAGCGGAACTGGATTGCTGTTTGATTTTCGATAATGCCTCGCAGCTGGGATTTAACGATTCAACGGCGTCGTAGGTGGTACGCGAATGGGAGAAAGTATGTTGCATGGGGAATTTTATAAGGGTACTTTGTAGTCGTTTGACGTGTTGCGTGACGTTTGTACGATTTTATGCGCGCGTCTGTTGTCCTGTTTCTTGGTGATGTGGTGGGTCTGATGAAATTGATGTTGCCCGTTGGATGGTGACGATTGTAGTCGAGTTTTTCAAACGTGCACGGATAACGGTACGTGCGGGCTGGTGACGAGTTGTTTGTTGCGCAATGCAACTTTCTTTGGGTGGACGTATTGCTTTGGGATTAGTTGTTGGTAGTTTGTGAACATAATAGCAGAGGGAGGAACATAATTCAAGGTATAGGGAATTTTTCACTGTAGACAAACAGATGTTTTGAAAGATGATAGTAGATGCGATTCATCGTGATATTCAGTTATGAATAAAAGCTATTTTGACCATTTTTTCCATGTTAGTATTTTTTTATTATTTTTGTATATTTCGGATGTGAAATATACTTGTTTGTTTGTTTCAATATAATGCATTTTGTAGCTCCACCGTATTCTGTGTTAATAAACAACCCTCTGGCTTTTAATAACGTAAACAATGTATCGTTTGTACATTCATATTTACCAAACTCTACATTGTGTATCGTTAATGGACCAGATGATCTGACAATGTTACTTAAAAAGGTCTATGTAGTAAACGCACGTCCGATTCTACAGCGTTGATTAGAAACTATATCACACTAAAGTCCCTAGAGTCTCTTCTGACCCGTAGACCATTGTTGTATCCCGTGAGGAGTTTTACAACAATTTTATTTAACGAAGAATTACTTTCGCGTTTGGAGTTTTTACAAGTAAGGATAACGTCGTCGCAAGGTACCGACTGTCAGCGATTCAAGACAATTGATTATGAATTCTAATGTTTTGGAAATGAGCCGAGGTTTTAAGGGCTCCGAAACAACGTAGTGGGAGGTTCGGATAACCCCACTTCTCGTGATTAGGATTCCAAAGAGCGGCCGCTTTCCCTGTGACTCTTGTTACGACTAAAGGTCCTTAAAATATGTTTTACAGGGAAAGCGATAACAAGTAAATAAGATTTCTCATTCGGAACCTTAATCACGTTTGAAGATATTTGTCGTTCTATCTTATAGAATTAGGTCGGTATCTAAGAATATGTTTTGTAGGGAAAGCGATAACAATTAAATAAGATTTCCGTTTGGTTCCTACATCACGTTTGACAATATTTGGTGTTCTATCTTATGGATTTAGGTCGGTATCCAACACCATTTTCTATTAAAAAAAACCGAGACTTTTTCTTTACAACAACTTTATAGACAATAATACGTATTCACTGCATCCAATTTGTCTTGATTTAGGTTAAATTAAATCTCGACTTGGATTAAAGAGCCTCGGAGGTGGATAAACGCTAAACAAAATAGTTGTTTAGGTTTTAGTGATATTTGATAGTTGAGATTAAAGATTGAAGATTGACGAAATCGAACATTTTGCGAGTAAAAGTCTACAAAAGTATTTTGTGTCAGTTTGGCAATGCGGTATGGTCGACCCAATGAAATATCCCTAGGCGGAACAAGATGGATGACACTTTATTTTCGATAATGGTCTACGGGCGAAGTTGACCATTTGGTTCACCTTCGTTGATATTTGGAATATTGCAAGGCATCTTGGAATATTGCACCTGTAACAATATTTTCTAAACCTGCAAGAATATTTTAATGAAAACATTACAAAGAAGCATTGGACAATGACTTAATCAGCAAGGAAATGCAACCCGCGGAGAACGTCAGTGTAAAACGTTGTATGCCTAGAGGGCACGGTTGCACCAGAGCAAACACAAGTTCCTGAATATGATTGACAGGTGTAGTAGAAGCACAGAAAGGTCAACCAAATGTCTCTCTTTGATCAATAAAGATGTAATATTAACAACATACTATAATTATTTCGATCTATCAGCATAAGAAATTTTGTAAATATAATTCACTCTAGACCAAGCTGAACAGTACCGATATCTAGTATGCTCAAAGGCTCGAAAGAGCTAAAAATAGAACCCATTTATATCCGGCGAATATTCAGTTACTCAAAAAAACGATCGCTACATGAAATAGACATGAAATTGATTATTAATCAGTAAGAGCCACAAGAAAGCTGATACACAGCAGCAGTTTAGTCATGTGTGACCAACATCGTCCTCTACCCCTCTCCCATCAACCCGAGCAACCATACTCGCCGACAGTACCACAAGGATTAATACCGATCCCATAACAAACCACTCGATGTACGTACATCTCATCGTCCCCGACCACATTCAGCCAGTGAGTTACACTCTATTTTTCCCATTCTCACAAAAGAAGCACGGTTGATTGCACGGGAGATTCGCAACCGTTAGAAAATCAGCGAACCTCCGGGTACACTCGGTGCTTTCGCATTCGTGAGCCACGGGGAGACCATCCCGAACGTGACTATCATCTTTCCGGTGCTCCTCGTTCCGCACGAGATCCATTGTCTCCCCGGCTAAAGCGTGCGTGCGACGCTCCATTTTTTTTTCTCCTCCCTTTCTTTTCCTCTCTCGGTCTCTCCGTCGAGCAATGCATACCGTGCCGCCGGCTCGGCCGTACCGTGGCCTCTTTGTTTTTGTTTTCATCGGTGTGTTTATTGCGCCGGGAGCGAGTAACCTACTGCCTTCGTCGCTCCTATTACCCCCGAGGCGCGCACCTCGTGTCGTAATTCGCGTGCACGTGAACGCAATCGGAGCGGCGTGGCGCGCTGCCTCGAGAATCGCTCGAGCATTCATACGAGTGCAACGTACGCACACCGCAGCGTCGCCTTCAGGGCTGTAGCATAGGGGGGCACAGGGGGCGCCGATGGAACGGGGCAGAGCCGCGGCCTAGGGGACTGCTAAGGCGCGCTTCGAGTGACGTGGGTCGTTGGAGGATATGGGAAGTTTTTTTTTTGTGATAGCTTGCTGCGGATGAAGTTTTAGTAGGGCGTTTGTATCGGTGGAGGTTTGAAGGAGGAAAGGAGATTATGGTACGGATGGAATTAACAGATTGTGTACGGGTTACTAGGTATCTCGTATATAGCAAACCGACTGTATGGCCGGCTTATGAGATTGTCATTCGAGCTGTTTTCTTTGAAAGTGGTGTAAGTCCATTTTATATTATATGGAGATATTTAAGGGTTTGTATTTGAATGGTTTGAAAAATATTGGTATATGTAATATGCTTATTTTATGGGTTTTAAATATTAAATTGATTTAAGTTTATAATGTGATCGTTTTTAAAATATTGGGTAAAAGTGACGTAGAGAAATTATGTAGTATAATTTTTGAACTAAATATTGTGTCTTTGCGGAAAATGTGCTTACGCCACTTTCAAAGTAATTATATTTGTAATTTCATTTACTACGTAAATTTATATTGACTAAATGATGAAAATTTTGAAGGATTTCTTTTGGGAACTGTTTATAGATAAAAAGCTCATAGCAGATTGCATTCATGTTATCATTAACTAACTTTTTGTCAAAAATGGACTTACACCACTTTTAAAGAAAACGGCTCATTTATCGACGTTGCTATTTTTCCCAAGTAGGTATCGACGAAAAAAAAAAATAAGTTGAATTTTGAACGTTACTAAGGCGACGTAAGTTTGAATATTCTTTGAGAAATCCTTAGCGGAGTAATTGTATGTCGAATTGCTGTAACAGCTATGACAATTGCGGTAATTTCACTCAGGATTTATGGTTTTAGGTGAATTTTGAGACACTGAGTATGTAGTTTTGATAGGATATTGTATTAGTATAACATTGAAACAGAAAAACAAAATATGGTACGATACAAAATTGAATAAAAATTAAAACATTAGTTCCACGAAAAGCTGTTTTTGAGACGGATTTCTTCATTAATATAATTCTGAAATTTAGTACGGAGTAATAAGTTTATAAATTAAATGGGGATTAAATACAGGTTAAGTATGATGTTAGGTTTGAGGTCAGGTCTAAGGTGAGCTCTAAGGTTAGGTTTGAGGTTAGGTCCGAGGTTAGCTGAAAACAAGGTGATTTGGAGATACAATTAAGAAAAACGGAAAGTAATAAACGAAACGAAAGGAAGAACTTCAACGGACGTTGATTAGGGGCAGACTTTTAATTATGGCGTTCAAAGATTTCGTTCTTTCAGCAGTCGCGATAGCACGGTTATCAACAGGATATCCTGTATACTCCCCAGCAGACGCTGTACGAATATATTTCGTCCGTATGCATTTTGTTATTCTAATTTGCAACAATTTCCATTATTTGCCCATTTTCTTCTTTTTAAAATGTGTGTTAACATGGTTTCAGAGAAACCACAAATTCAAACTCCGGTTATTTTCACGTTGCCCTAAACCTTATTCTTTTTATTATTTCTCTCCTCATTTTCTCTTAATCTTTTAATTGCTGAAGCTACATGTACGGACTTCTGTTAATTTTTAACCACTATGAATTATGTTACATCAACAATCTCCAATTTTTCTATCTTATTACGCTACACTTTCCACTTAAATTAAAAGTATCTATGAATTTTCCCCGACAAAGCTCCGCTTTTCATTTTCTCAAGCCAAAACAAAATCTCTATTTGTTGGCAAATCATCCAACAGAGGTCTGAAAAGCGCAAAGGGCTGAAAATCCCACGAGTGTAGTCGATAGAGGAATACCAAAGTAATTCCCTGTACTGGTAACAAGTTGAGAAAGCGCGAAAGAAGGGGAAAAAATGAACGAAAGGAAAAGAAAAAGGTTACGCGTACCGAATTAATCCGCAAGGCTGGTTACCTTAACAGAAACGACGTAGTACGGCGTAGTATGCGCGCGCGGTATGCGCGACGGTCGTGTGTACGCGCGCGTATACACACACTCTTTAAAGTTTACTCGTGCGTGCGCAGTAGCTGCGAGAGAGCGTGCTTGTGAACGTCTGCGCACGCATCGTTCGTGTTAAGGCGGCGTACATAGCGAGACGATTCGCGGCGAACAGCGGAGGTATGTCGAGCTCATTTCGATTCCTGGACCAAATGAGCAGTTTTGCGAAAAGTCAGATACATTGCCAAACTTTCGAAATATGCAATTTAAGGTGACTGTTATGAGGTCGCCAGCCTCGTATCTACAAATCAGATTTACTATCATGTCTTATTCGTACTCTTGTTTGGCTGCTGACCTATTCCACTCGAAAACGACTATAAGTGCCTTAATATCTTGAAAGTACGATTTTACGAAATACTCGTCAAATTGGCTCCAACTCAAAATGATGCAAGATTTGGCAGTGCAGAAGTTCCAATATATCATTTTCCCAAATATTGATGCAACTAAATTCTATCAAAAGCCGTGATACAAATATAAAAACAAAATTCTGCAAAAGTTCTTTCTAAACGATAACATACTTAACATCATACATTAATTTACGCTGATTTCATGAAAACAGTTAGAACCGAGTTGTACCAAGGCTACGTTACGTACACGTCATAAAAGAAAAACTGCCTAGTGGTAACGGCGAGGGATTATCCGCATTACTACGCAAACTCCAACTTGTTTGAATTCCTTTGTGTTTGCCACTTCGCCCTCTGCCCGTTACTCCACTATGTACGTGTCCTAAAGTCACCGTACAGCACACGAAACGAGTGCTGCAGCACCGACACACGAGAGCCCCCTTCTCCCCCCCCCCCTCTCCTTCGCCGAGTAAGTTCTTAACGTGCACGCAATTCAACTCGAGTCGGCTTGACTCGATACGCGCCGAGCACTTTCTCGTTAATGAAAACTTTACTCCACTCTGTGCTCCGTCTTACTCGGCGCAGATGCACACACGCATTAAGGAGAGAGAGAGCGAGCGAGAGAGAGAGAGAGAGAGAGAGAGAGAGAGAGAGAGAGAGAGAGAGAGAGAGAGAGAGCACACGCTGTATACGGCGGTTGGTCGCAAGGGGGCGCAGAGAATGCGCGGGTGTACGTGCGCGCCTGTCGTTGGTCTGACATTTTAATTGGATCGCCATCTTTTTAATTGGATTCGGAATTAATGGCGATTTCCAACCGAATCGTCAGTTACGAGTGTACCAACAGCGCTCTTTTCGCTTAATCGTCAATGGCCCGTGTTAAGTGCCTCTTTATTCGCGGAATTTTCTTGCAGTATATGGTTCTCTTCTTTTTAAGGATTTTAGGCTGCTGATGGCGATCGATTTGATCGGTGTTGTAGTTCCGTTGGGATTGAAGTTTGCCGATTGGTACGAGTAAATAGCTTAGGGCGAATTGGTAGGTTACTTTGAGGCATTCGTATCAGAAAGTTAAGATCTTCTGGGTGGGGCATTGATAATATTCCCTCCTTACGTGTAGAACTTTGTTGTTTCATAGTTTCTGCAATCACCTTGGTCTCCTTCCTTATGATATATGGTTTTAAGGTAGTTTTAAGTGCTTCAACCATCGAAGGCATGGTATTTTAAATCATAATGAGATCAGAGAAATGTAAACTCAACCCCCTTAATTTGAAGTCCGAAGCTCCATGCCCATTTTAGTTCCCCGTTTGACACGTTTCAAAATTTCCCGCGCAGACTACTGATAGCGTCCTTCTTCCGAGCACACCATTTAAAATTATTTCCAATTATTAATATTGCTGATCTATTTGAGCCAATACTTGCCGTAACAGCAAGTCGGTTATTATTCCTATATTACTTCTATTCTATATTTTTGTTATAACTCTTTCATAAAGCTCTACACGACCTATGTTTACATAACATTTTTTCCTTATTTAGTCCCATAGAATATACTGCCAAAGTTTGAACATTAAAACCTGGGACACCCTGTATATCTCTTTTTGTCTTCCACGTTTCTGCTTTGCAATGATGTGATTTTAATAGAAAAAGTTTCACATCAGTAGAAATGATGAAACTAGCGAAATACCGGTGGCATTCAACGTATTAAACACCCTGATAATTACAGTAACGAAACCCGAAGCCAAAACCATTCCTATAATTTCCACGTTGTCCTCAACGCTGCTGCAGTCGGCAGGATCGAAAGTGTTTGATTTCCATGGAAAGTCATTCCTCCATGGCGGAAAGAGAATTCACATCAGTAGAAATGATGAAACTAGCGAAATACCGGTGGCATTCAACGTATTAACACGTTGAGTGCTACGCGATTTTATAAGGAAATCCCCGTCAGGCCACGCGCGCTGCTGTCGCGGCCTGAACGAAAAGTTGTGTCAGTCAGTGGTGACTGACGCGGCCTGAACGGAAAGTTCAGTGTCAGTCATCGGTGACTGACGTAGCACTCAACGTGTTAAACACCCTGATAATTACAGTAACGAGACACGAAGCCAAAACCATTCCTATAATTTCCACGTTGTCCTCAACGCTGCTACAGTCGGCAGGATCGAAAGTGTTTGATTTCCATGGAAAGTCATTCCTCCATGGCGGAAAGAGAAGGAAATCTCAATGACCGTGTCACGGCGTGTAGTCAGCCTTGGTATCGTCGAGAAGACCGGCCTACGATCGTGGCCATGCCGGGGCTGGTCCGAAGGTCGCAGCCATAATTCAACCTAGGTCACGTTCGGCTCCGATTCCGTTCCCGCGCGAGGATTTCCTGGCTGGTAGAGACGCGGAGGGCTTCGATACTTTGTAACGCGACGTGTAATACGATATTTGAAAGTGTACGTGAAATTTGCATTGAAACGACTCCGGCTCGGCCGCTCTGTGCCAAAGTGCTTCGATATGCATTCTCATTGGACGTGGAAAGTTTTTGTCTTACGGATTCCTATTCTATGTATAATTTTAAATTGTGTTTATGTAGAAATATACAAATATTTGTTATGTTGAGAACGAAAGAAATTGTGTTGACGATGTGATGGATTTTTGAGAGAATATAGATATAAATTAACCCTCCTGCAGTCCTATGACGAGCTGCACTCGACATAGCTTTTTTCACTTCGTTTTAGTTTCGAACGAATTAACACATTGATGACGCATGACCTGAATTCACGTTTTTTATTTTTCAACCGTTGGAGACGGGTGACGTTAATTCACGTTATTTGAAATTTCAAGCAACATCGTAGCAAAAACTGCAATTTTAACGCTAATCGTACGGACACTCTATCGATACTTATTCTTAACATACCAGATATTGTGACTGGTTATGAAATAACAATAATACCATTCTGAAAGAAAAGCAGGAGACCTACTTAATACAGGCAATAACATACAAAACAGTCTTTACTTTATAATAGAAAAAATTGCATATTTTCATTCCATCAAAGTGGTCACCTGACCGCAGATGGTGCGGCTAGTGTTTAAAGGGGAATTCTATCCAGAAACGCGAGGTATTTAACACATTGAAATAGTTTCACAGAAACACCGGCCAGGAACAAGTAAAACATAGACATTTGACCGTCAGTTCTTCTTTTCATAATCATATTTTTCATTAACCCCTTGCCATACGATTTTCTTTGTGATTGCCTCCGCAATAGTTGAAAATTAAATTGTTAAAATAAAAATGTCAGTGATTCCTGATATATCTTAGAATTTACACAATATTAATAACGTAGAAATAATATTATCGTGTCGTATTCCACTGATATTTTCAATTTGATCATTTTTGAGAAGCTTCAAAATTTTCTGTTCCATCGACCGCATCACGAATGTCACTCGTTGTCATAAGGCAAAGGGTTAATTAAAGATCCCTAGCCTTAACTCCGTGTCCACCACAACCCTCCATTAATCCCATGTATCATTCGTTTTCGATTAATTCCCCAATACCACTAAAATCAATCGCAATAAGCCTTGTCCCATAAATATCATATTTTCAGAAAAAAAAACAATTTCACTTCATTTAACAAAAATCAAATCGGATTCGCCAAAAGAAAGAATTTCTATAAACGAAGAAAATCACGGCGCGCGACAACGTTCGAACACACCGAGACGGGACTCGGCGAACGAGCACGAGGGCAGCCGAAGAGAGCGCGGTGGAGGGGGAAAGTAGTAGTGTCGTGAAAGAACGAGGGGAGCACCGAGCTACCGGATGTGACGTACTCCCTCGTCTAAACATAGATACACGCCGCGCAACTCCGCGCCTCGTAATGCCGGCTGGTCGCTCGGTTACGCTCGTCTCTCCTCGGCTATCCTCGGTTCTACGCTTCGTCGGCGTTCCCCCACTACGCTACGAGTCTACTCAAGGCTACTACTGTCATCGGCGAGTCAGGGCCGTGAAAAGAGATGTCTTTCGATGGAGCTCCGAGGTTTCGCTGCACAAAAATGCATTTCTACTGGCACATTCTTCCCATTCTTCGAGTATCACCAGTTTAGTAATACTAAGCTGTGCAATGAGCACTATCAACACGTCGAATTCTGATATTTTTCCTGCCTCGGCGTTCTTACCGAAGGCATTTCTACGATACTTTTTCTACTAGAATCACATCTTTGTAGAGCAGAAGCTTTAAAGGTAAAATAGTCATGTATTTAGTGGAGCTAAATTAGTATATTGATATTGCGTGTATTAGGAGACTCGTCAATATTGTCGTTTAAAAGTCGCAAGAAATTTCATTGAACGCGAGAGCGCCGATGAACGGTGACCTCCACGGCATTCAGCGAGTTGAAGTAAACAAGAAACGATATCGTTAATTCGTTCACAAACTAATACTCTACGATAAAGCCATGGTGTATGAAATCCACCTGTATCATTCTTTCCTTCAATCTCATAATATTGCTATACTACAAACTTCTCACGTGTCATTTTGCCCAAAACACCATTCACCTATCCAAAACATTACGTAACCCCAAAGTCATCTAAACAATGCCCATCTCCGATCTGTACAGATACGTAGTACTCTCAGTTCCATCAATAATTCGTCTTTTATTCGGTTTTACCTACGGTCTAGGTAGATTAATTGTACGTGGTGGGAGGCGAGTTGTTTTCTATTCGTCGCAGAGGGCAAATCGAGAGGGTCTTAACCCGGAGAGGTAGGTTAGGGTTCCGGCTGTTGATAGTGTGAAGTTCGTCGTTTGTCATTGCATGCGCGGCGGCCATATGCGCAACGCGAGCTCAACGTCACGCTTTTAACGTAGGGGGAAAATACACGCAGCACGCACGCGACACACACACAGAGGGCGGGCGCACGGAGGAGGAAAAAAAATAAACGGTCTGAAAGAACTGCAACACGCCAGAGATAAAGCCGCTAACGCAACTTCTGATTCATTCACAGAACGGCGTTACATAACCTAACTTCATTGCTACAATGAATTACGTTTGCAAGTATGTTATCGTCGGAGCGCCGCTGGTGTGCGATCGTAAATCAGACGTTCATCGTGACTACGATTTTCTAAATATGCTTTTCAATATCGTAACACCGTACCGTGATCCATTGGCTTTGTATTTTTACATTCAGATTGACATTTATTTTTCACGATACGATTGTACGTTCGGTTGAACCTTTCACTGAACTCGGAGTCGTTCTAATATTGTCCGCGGATAACCTCAAATCTGTGTCTGAAAGTCAGGAGGGATATAGTAATTGAATTTTTATAACCGCGGTTATTTGCGAGGAATCGATATGCTCGTAACCCGATACGTTTCGAGATGGAATTTAAGCGATTGAAGTAAATTCATACGAATACTCGGAGCTCTGTATATTTCACAAGTTTAAAATATTTCGGGACATGGAGTACACAGTGCATTCAATTTATTTTGAGGCTTATAAATTTTAATGTTCCAAAGCCTGAATTTTTGTCTTTTTTGAAGATTAATTAGATCAGTGGTTTTCAAACTTTTTTTAGGATTTCTTGAGTGATGCTCTCTTTATAATTTTTTAGATTGCTCGTGGATCCTTCCGAATTAACTATAATTAAGATATAGGCTACTGTTTCGAAAACATTTTTGGACAAACATTTAATTATTCATAAAATGGCAAATTGTATTCGTCACATGTGCATTCAATGCAATGGGTGTATTTGGTTTGCCTCAATTGACCCAAAATTTGAAGTAATTGTAAGCGACACCTTTGTGGGCCCCTAAAGGCCCCTTTGCGGTCCCATAGAAGATCGCGGACCGTAGTTACAGAAACACTGAGATAGTCGATAGCCTACTGGCAAACATTAATAATAGAATATCAAATAATGAAGCTATTTTGCAAGTTCATAATTACAAGGTCAGTTCGTGACCTTTAACCTTCATTCGTCCTTGCGGTCTTTCATGATCCAAATGGAGATTGAATTCGACCCAATTCGAGACAAATTGAACACAGTGAATGCATACGATTCTCAATGAACATTTTTTTTTAAATAGAAAATAGACCACGGGTTAACTAATAACCCTACGCGTTTCGGTGGAATTTTTGTTTAACCCTTTGGGACCCAATTTTGTTCTTTCGTGTTCTGAGGTTATTTGTGATAGATATGAATTTTTAACATTAAATATGGTAAAATATTTTGAAAAAATAAAACAAATCACATTTCTGACAAAAAATAGAGATGGGACAGATATATCCCAGCGGGATTTTTAACTGGGATATAAATGTCCCAATGAGAAACTAAATAAAGATTTTGTTTATTATAAAATGAAAGTAATTTATACAGAAAAAAAACAAATACAGTAAATTTTGAGTAAAATATATAAGGCTAGATGGATATGTTGAGTATGCGTTATTAAATGCGAGTACTAAATTATAATTTGTTCGGTTAAAAGAATTTCGGCAAATAGAAAGCCAGATATATTTTTTAGTATCTTAAACTCACCAAGGAGCCGTACGAAATTAATATAAGAATAAAATTGTTTATTCAAATCTCAAAAAATATGGCTGTCCTGTTATGGTAAAACCAATAGCGAAAAAAAAGACATTAATTTCAGGATTTTCGCTGAAACGCAAAAAAAAGAGAAATATTCATTCAGAACGTACGCGCAGTTCTTTAAAAATTCCACTCAGCCGAGTTTGCATTGTGAAATCATTATTTGTTACGTAAGTAACCGACGAGTGAAACGTTAACGCCGATGACGATATGCCAAATAAATATTAGCATGCTCGTTTGTTTGGATTGATCATTCAGGCTATTTGTGTGAAAATTCCGCCGGCTTATCGACTGCGTGATCTTTAATTCCATTCGTGCAGCGTTGTGTATTTACAGGGTGTCCATCGCGAAAAGATCCAACACTCTCGACAAAATAAATTCCCTGTGCGAAGAACTATTAACCTTTTTAACCCCTTGCCCTACGATTTCTTTTGTGACCACGTGCGCAACAACTTGAAATTAATTCATAAAAGTATCAATCCAGTCAAATCCTTGACTGGCAAATTATTAACGAAGAAAGATTCTAGGTCACCTTGGCTTTTTTTCTTTTAAATAATACCACATAATTTCCTTCATCCGGCATTCTAGACGGTGTCGAAACAAGTGCAGCGATTATATCAATGGATAGTATTTTTTGCCATGCGCTGCAACTTACCATAGTGCCGAATTAGCAAATTTATTAGCAGCAGATAAGAATTCTGTGACATTGACTTTTCTACAAAGTTAAATAATCTAAATATTCTTATCAACATTGAAACTATAACACGGTCAAAATGACCCGTTCTCAATTTTTTTGAAAATTTTTCCAAATTGATGGGGTGCCATGAAGTAAATATTCCACGTCTGTCTTATAAAATAAAAATAACTTAATTGATCATTCTTTTTGCCTTTTCATTTCTCTTTTTCCAAATTATGCTGTGCTCTTCTAACACTAAAGCTACCAAGATGGTCAAAGTGACCGGTTACCAATTTTTTCGAAAATTTTTCCAAATTAATGGGGCAACCATAAAGTAAATATTCCACGTCTTATAAAACCTAAATTATTTAATTGATCATTCTTATCACCTTTTCATTTCTCTTTTTCCAAATTATGCTGTGCTCTTCTAACACTAAAACTACCAAGGCGGTCAAAATGAGCGGTTACCAATTTTTTCGAAAAATTTTCCAAATTGTTGGGTCAGCCATGAAGTAAATATTCCACGTCTGTCTTATAAAATAAAAATTACTTAACAGATCATCTTTCCCACCTCTTAATTTCTCTCTTTCCAAAGTGCCCATTTATTATACATAAATATAATATAATAGATATAAAGCCGGTATTTTCAGCGCTATTGCAATTCCTTGCTGGACACCGAAATTTAAAATTCTCAGCTTACAAAACTTTATAGCAAAATTATGAAAAATGCTAGAAAATCCCTAGCGATCGTTTTGACGAATGCCTGTATAAGTTTTTTTAACTCTGCTCCAGTCCGCTCTTTTTCTCCCCTCTTTGTCAGTTTTCTCGCTCTAATCCGTGTATTTCCTTGTCCCTCTCATTGTTCTCTGCTTTCATCGTTTCTTTCTCTGTTGCTCTCTCTCCTTCCCCACGTACATTTTCTGTTCTTTGCCCATATCTTTTTATTCTGCATATCCCGTCCCTTCGAGTCTGTGACTGATCTCTGTTTCCCTTTCGACTTTTTCCCTTCTCCTCCCACCGCTTCTTCGTGTCATCTCTCTGTCTCTTCTTGTGCATCTTTCTCATTCGTTGCCGTAACTGCAGAAAACATCGAATTTGTAATTGCATGGCGGGATGGTGTAACGACAAAGTATGCGAGGAACTCGAGGATCGGAAGTCCGTTGTCGCAAATGAACGTCATTAGTGTTACGCTCGCTAAGAAATATCCACCCTGCCGGGACGTTCGAGCTGATATACGACGCAATAAACCGCCTTGGGTTTATTAAAACTAATTATGAGGTAAACAATTAATGGTTCCGAGGTTACGCTCTAACCTCTCATGCTCGCGACAACGGCGAGTTAATTCGTTTCAGTGCAAAGGCAAGGAAGGTCTTGCTTTTGACTTCCTCCTTCGACTAGGTAGGTTATGTTCAGAGTATCGGTGTAATGCGTCTACAAGATGGCTCCCGGAGGACATCGGGATTCGGTGACCAATGTTGACACAGTGGTAGGATTCCCGCAAAATATGGGAGATACGTGAATCCTATGAATTGAGCCGTTATATTTGAAAGTGGTATAGAGAATTTCGTACAAAAGGTTTCATGCTGTAACGTGTAACAGTGGAATCTTTTTGGACGAAATCATGAGGAAATGCGATAAGCTGGCAACTATGTTTAGCTGAAATTAAGACTTCATCCGTTCTTTAAAAAAATTACTCTAAAGTCCCTAGGATCTTTTCTAACCCTCAATTTTCAACTAAAAAACTAGTTTTTTTTTACTTTTCTTTACAATAACTTTATTCAGAATTAAGTGTATTCACTGTTTCGATTTTCGGCAAAAATCATCTCAGACGGATCGAAGTTAAATACACTTCTCTCAAATATGGGCTTACACGATTTTTAAAATAATGGCTCATTTATCAGCCATGATACCAAATTTCTACTGTATTAGCGTAATGTGAATGTTCGCAATAAAATTTCATAAACTTGAACGTATTTTTAATTCTTTGCATTAGCAAAATTTCTACTTCGTTAACACTCAACAATCTCAGCAGAGATGAGACAACGTGAATGTTTCGAAGTTATCTTCTATCGCGCTAGGTTCTGATGTGAACCATTTCCGTCTTTTTTTGGAGCTTTACCTGTGTGATCAGTTTGCTTAGGACCCATTGCTTGGGGCAGGTCCCAAATAATCGAACTTACAATATAAATATACATCGCACAGGTAAAATTTCCTACAGATTATGGGGGATTTGAATTCGGATCCGCTGATTCGGAGCGCGAATATTTAATTTTCCACCCATCATAGTCCAATATCCGTTTCTTTCATAGTCACGTGATTGCATCATGTTCAACCAATAGCGACAGAGTATCCAGCATGAGGCTGCACTAATGTAGAGTGGAGTTTCTGAAACCAATCAGACGTGCATTCCCTTGTCTAGCCTTCTTCTCGTAGACACATAATACTCTATCGATTTTCACCGGCTAATTCTGTTTATCTGCGCAGTATTCTGTTTATAGTATAACTTATAACCTATAACTTTTTCATGACGTAGAATATAACCTTTAATTCTTCTCGCGGCGTAGATATGCAAAGTCCCCTATCGTTTATCGTGCAACTAACTGTAATAATACCCGCACAGGCCCGAGATAGTGTTGTGCGCAACTTAAAAATCAAAGGAAACATAATATGGTGCACCGAAGGGCAGATTAAAAGAGCAGAAACAGAAGACTATGCAAATGAATGAGTGAAAGAATGACAGAGTATATACGGAGACGTAAAAGTAAAAGGAGAGGTTAGATAAAATAGCGCGAAAGGAATTATGTTGGGAACGGAGTTAAAGGTTCAAACTCTCAATTTATTAGATCTGATTGTGAATTCAAATCCTCTAATTTCTGTGAGAATTTTAACAACTTATTATTTAACATATCATATGAATTATTTAATATATGATGGTCTCGAGGGTTTGGAATATTATTTAACTTAAAATTATAGGTCCTGACCAAAATGGTTCCTGTCAAAGAGGTTTTTACTATTATTTATATCTCAAATATTTCTCATATTAAGTTGCATCTAATCGTGCATCAATATCACGTCGTTCTCAGCTGCTTTTTATTTGGTCTAACGAAATCAACCGCAACGATTATAATTGCGGTGGGAGCTACCAACGCGGATAATTGTTTCCCCGCTTTTTTCTCCGGCGATTATAGGCGAACGGGGAGAAGAAGTGGCCGCAGTGTTGCAAATTTAAAAAGCAAATAAGATACTAATGATCCACGAGAGCAATTTTTCGCGTCGAGGGTTAATCCTCGGCGCATGCGCACTGGGCTTCCCTCGGCATCATAAAATACCGCTTGTAATTATCTTCTTCCCTGATTATCCTGAGTTATGGCGCGGATTTATGAATCGAGCAGAAAAAAAAAACTGTATTGTCCCGAGTTTAACTTTCGATCCATCATTGTTTTTTTTTCCCCCTCGTTGCGCGATTAACGACGTATAAAGATAACGTTTAAACGGCTTTGTTACTTTGCAAACGAGTTTTGGGAATCCCCTTTTTGCGGATCGTCGTAATTATGCTTCCCAGAGGAACCGTGATTATAAGTGTTTGCAGTTTTACGAACGACATGTTTTATGGCGGCGCATGAAATACGTACCTGGAAATATCAATTTTTTCGCCACAATCTTCGAAAGAAGCCAAACTTGTTTTTTTTAGAATACAAGTTATTCGACAAGCCAAACATTTTTAATTAACAAGTTTTTATAATAGTCTTCTGCAATTTTACTTTGAAATTGCATTACTCCAGCACCATTTAACTTTTGCAGAACTTGTAATTAAATGCACTTCTAACTAGCTAAAAGACGTACAATTGAAAACGCAGTTTATGGCTAGCGAGAAAATAATTTTATCAATAATCCAGCCGTAAAACTCTTCCGTCAATGTTGTTTAATTATTAATATCAATGACAGTGCTTTCTCCATCTAATTGCATACTATGAGCCGTTCAATAACAACGACTCCGTAAATGTCACTGTTTAAATAATTTATGGCAAAGGTAATTGTAGTGTATGTAGTATAACGATAATAATCTTGTTTTCTTTTCCGTTTCAGGTAAGTCCACGCACTCTACTGTTCGAGAACTGTGTTAATGGCGCATTAAATCAGCTACTGTAAGTCGATCTTTTTATATCTTCGATGTAATTTCTTCGATACAGTTTTACTTTTTGCGGTGCAACTGTGCGAGCCATATCGAGATTTAAGTTCTCTATAGGTTAAGTTACTTTTTCTAACAAAAAGACCGAACATTAAACCTACCAATGCAGTCAAAATTATCGGTTCCCAATATTTTCGAAAAATTCCTCAAGTTGATTAGGGAGCAGTAGATATTCCACTTTAATTTGATAAAACCTAAGATACCTAAATATGGTCGTTTTTTTCAATTTTCGATTTATCTTTTTCCAAATTAAATTCACTATACTTAAATATAATAGATATAATGGTGTTAATATTATACAAAGGATTTTGTTCATTGTACTCGCCGTTTTTGAGGTTAGCTACAGGTATATTGTGGATAATCAACATTTTTAGTAAATTACACATATGAAGTCAAAGGTTCGAATTCTATTGATTCAAAGCATCAGAGCCTTTATAATTAATACAGCTATCGTTGATCATAAAGATAATTTACGTTATTCTCTTTTCGTATTTCTACTTTCAATCGTTATCGTTGTATCCTCCAGTATTTCCAATTGTAGGCGAATTTCAAACGAGAATATCATACACTCGACATGGCACAACATGATAGAAAAAATACCTAGGAATCTAGGGATTTAATTAGTGATTCGACATTTACGATCCAAAAACCCTTTCTAACCTGTATTTCTATGGTTATTGCAGCTTCTACTAATGTCATACAGCCACGTAAATCTTACAGAACAGTTTAACAATAACCGTGTCGTAAATGACCGGTTTAATGGAATGAAAATATATATTTTTTGTATTGTTAACTCGTTGAATGCCACCTGTATTTCGCTAGTTTCTTCATTTCTACTGAAGTGAAACTTCTATTTAAATCACATCTGTATAAAGCAGAGACCTCAAAGACACAGATAGATATATACTCAGCAGAACTTTATCTTTCTAACGCTAATATTTAAATATTGAATATATGACAAAATTTGTAAATATTACAATTTAAAAGTCATATAAAATTTCATTGAATTCAACAGCGCCGGTCACCGGTGACCCGCATGACATTCAACGTGTTAAGTAAAGACTGTTTTTTGCGTTGTTTCCTGTTTTAAGTAGGCAATCTCCTGCATTTCATTTACAAAGGTATTACCGTTATTTCATAATCGGTCAAAAGATTTGTTACGGTAAAAATAGGTACCTAGTTCCAGTGCGGTGGGAGTTGAAAATTTATAAATTACAAATTTATCACAATTATTTGCAAAAAGAAGTACCGTAGGAACTTTTCCAGACCAAACATTTTTGTCTATCTGTGGAATTTAACTACCGTAGGTCATATTAAGCGCCCAAGAGGTTCAGAATCTCCTACCGAGACGTATTTCCTGTAAACGCCGAGATCCGGTTGTGCGAGTATTATAAATCAATGAAGTTGTGCTATTGTAAAGTTAATATTGGATTTGATCCGCCGCGACGATAACAAGCACAGGCTGATCGTGACGCGGGTATAACTCGATATTACGGAAACTCGATCAGACGGGATGTTATTTTTTATCTTCCCTTCTACTTTCCCCCATCTCCTTCTCTCACATTCTATCTCCTTCCCTCTCTCGCCCAGTGGCGGGAATAATTTGATTTGTCACCGTCAATGACGAGGCGTCTCTCTGCGCAGATGAACGTTCCTCGCTACGCCTTTCGAGTAGCCTTTGCCGAAGTTGACACCGATAATGCGATTTCTGGTCCTGGATAAATCTAGTTCTCGCGCAATTACGGGCTCATCATAGCTGCCAGACTTCAGCACGAAAATAGACTATGATCTTTTTTTCTCGTTTGGGACTACAACACTTTTATTTCCATTAACCCTCTATATCCGTGTTTCCTAACCTTTTTGTGTTGTGGCGCACAATGTCGGCATTGTGTGCCGACCGGAAAAATTGATTAAGTTAATGACAAATCTATTTCTATATTTGTTGAAAATCTTAGAATTAATATTTACCTAAGATTGTTAGGAAAAACGAACAAACCGGTTATTGATTTCGGACAGTAGTTAGAAATAAAAAGAATCACAATTTGGTCATAGTTTAATATAGAATAACGTAATATGAAGCATAAATTGTGTATTCTCAATTATTTGTAACAAAATTACTAATATCATATGAGCAAACTAAATAATAATGCCACGATGAGCGGCGTTAGGAGTGGTGCTAACGGCGATATATCGGCATCCGGCACTAAAAGGGTTAATATTCAAAAATTGAAATGTTTTTATATTTATATAATGTATATATTTTTAAAACAACGAAGCTTTTATAACAATTTAACGGACGCTTATTTCAAATTAGCACCAACGGTGAATGCTGAGCGGTACTGCGAAACACTGCAGAAACTGAGATGCCGGCACTAAGCATTTCGCGCCATTCAGAAAAAATGGCGCGAAATGCTTAGTGCCGGCACAGTTTAACCAGTAGTTCAACTCTAACGTCTAACAACGAAATCACGGCTACCAATATGGCGGACAGAAGTTACTAATACTGGAGGTTTACCTAGCTCGAGTGGCGACTTAGAGTAGCCATACGGTTAACTTAAACTCTGGACGAGTCCGTCTTCGAATTGTCCCCCTTAACCGCTTGCCTTACGATTTCTATTTTGACAGCGTGCGTAATACCCCAGAATTAATTCCAGAAATAAAAATTCTTCTCTGATCTTTAACATTTGGCACAACTGACTGCAATATTAATATTATAGAAATAATTTTACCGTCTCGTGATCGACTGATATTTTCAATTTAATAGTTATTGGAAAACTTCAAAATTTCGTATTCCATTTATCGCCTCACGTGTGTCACACGTTATTGTAAGCTAACGGGTTAACAATGGAATTGCCACCCTGTGGGGCGTGGGCCCCATGTTGGGAAACACTTGTTCTATAGCAAGGATGTCAAATTCAAAGGCTAACACGGGCCAAATTAACAAGGTCTAAGTTTATGTGGGCCGCAAAAAAATAAAAACTTCAATTTTATTTTGAAAATAAAAAGGAACAAGTATAATGGCAAAAATTAATGTTTCTTTCCTGACACCTGCCATCTCTGTCTTGACGGGCCGCAAAGACAGTCGAGGGCCCGCGAATTTGACATGCTTGCTCTACAGGCTTCTGTAATTTTCCGATAACATTCAGACACATTCGTGCTCTTGCTAATTGATATAATTTGTTTAACTTTGCGAGCTATCATGACTCAATTCTAATCGGAGATAGCTTTATATATTATTAAAAATTGGCAGATGTGATGAAAACTAACTCGTGCCCATAATTTCATAGCCCAAGCTGTCATATCTGCAACAACCACAGCGTAAGTCTAGTGTTAAAGACTCAGACTCAGAATTACCTTGTTCTTCTCCCAAATTCCTATCACCCCCGATAGATTTTCCTGAAAGCATCATTTACTACGCGATAGCCTCGACAGTTGAGGCAACTTCCTAACCTAAAACCATAGATCGTAGGTTAGGACCGTCAACAACCATCATGGCTCCCCGCTTCCTAATTCTCCTCTGTACCAATACAGTGCAACTCCGCGGACTATTAGCATACAACTACCCTCCTCATCGCGATGCAACCATTCCACCGTCAAAGAAAATTCGATTATCCAAATATGGTTTCCCTAAAGCGAGTAAACGAATACTCCATGCGGTAGCGCTGTAATTTCACCTCAACGAGCTAAGGTCATTGACATTTTCGAAGCCGGTGATGGCGCGTGCTCGAGTAACACCGGGGATAGGTCGTCGAATGCTGTCGTTAAAGTGCGTGTACGTGCCCCCAGGATTGCGACACGCGGCAGGGCGAATAAAGGCATTTGTCACACGCGCTCTTAAGACACTTTCTCCCTTTCTGCTCCCTCTCTCTCAGTCGCAAGCTCACACACTCGCTCAGCCTCTCTCTCGCACATTTTCTTACTCACATTGTACGTTTCTTCTCGCTTTAGCTCCGGCAGCCTCCCCCGAGGGTTGTAATATCGCACAATAGGGCCCTCCGCGTGAATGCCGCACGACGAATGATCGTTCGATGAATACGAAAGGTTTAAGTGGGCCTCTATCCTCGTTTTACCTCGACACCTTGCTGCTTGGCGGGACTCGAGGGGAGGGGAATAAGAAAGGGGGCATAGGTTGAAGTAATCCGAGGTCCGTTGAGAATTGGTCCTTTCGAGGGGTTCTTTGTTTTTGTTTTTTTGTTGGTTGGAATTTTGAAATAGCAGGATATACTAATGGCGTGTGAAGTATCAACAGAGTGACGCTTAATAAATGAGATGTGTGCAGATAATTATTACAATAGGGAGTCATTTCATTTTGGCCGTTGTTTCAGAGGTGGATTTGTCATCGTGGATGATCGCTGTTGTGTAGTGAATTAATTGTTCGAGTTCTTAATTGTAGTTATTATAGTAGATGGCGTTAACAGTCCAGCTATGTCGACGGCGAATCTATCGACTTCACAGTTATCATAGTTCAATGTTTTGTTTCTATTCAAACATGCTTGTTATTGCAATTAGTATTTTGGCATAATTCAAATTGTACTTCCACATAGAGCAACGTCTTTGAAATTAACCTCTTGCCCTACAATAACGAGTGCCATTCGTGGGGCGGTAAATGGGATAGGAAATTTTGAAGATTTTGCAAAATCTATTAAATTGAAAATATCAAGGAAACAAGACACGATGAAATTATTTCTATAGTATTAATATTACATTACTTTATTCGATATATCAAGAGTCACCGATTAATGTTTATTTTGGCAATTTAATTCTCAGTTATTGCAGAGGCAGTCACAAAAGAAATTGTAGGTCAAGGAACAATTGGTTAATTGTTTCTACGTTTTGGCACCCTGGTTCTTTGAATTTCTCGTACGATAAATTATAAAGAATTTTGAGCATAGAGCTTGGATTAATGTGCAAAAGTCTTTTGAGAAATAGGCGCTTAAAAGGGTTTAGTTGTTTCCCCCCTGTGCCACTTGCCCCCTCATTTTTTGTAGCTATAACATAAATTTATTCAAACAATTAACAGGAGAAAGTTTGTCTATGTTACGAAATATTTAAAAGTTGCTGCAGCTTTATTATTGCTATATTTTGGGAGTTGGCTCATTCTAAACTTCTTCGCGGGAGTTATAGAGGAGAAAATGAGGGTGGAATTTAAACCCCAAGCCCAGATTAAAGTAATATGGTGGAGTCCTTTGAGAATCTTCCTCCGTCTTAGAGCAGCTGCCTTATTTCCAACGGACTTCCTCAAGATACACTCGAACGAACAGATATGTGACTTTTCGTTTAAGCTATTAAATACATAACAGTCACTGTTTGAAGTGCATGGTGGTATGAAGTTGAAAATTTGTGGTCCAACTTCAAATTCTCTGCTACTCTGAGAATTTTCTCGTCAATTGTCATTTAAAGTTATTACTTTATTGTAGTCTCGATGGTTCAGAATATTTTCTAACCTCAATTGTAGGTCCTGGGAGAAGTGATCACGACATTAACACGTTGAGTGCCACGGCGACAGGCGATATTCAATTCAATGAAACTTCTTACGACTTTCAAACGATAATACTCGCGAATTCGCTACTATATTCCAGTTTAAATGTTGTTATTATCCTTTTGCCCTACAACAACGAGTGACACTCGTGATGCGGCTGATGGAACAGGAAATTTTGAAGCTTCTCGAAAATTATCAAATTTAAAATATCCGTGGAACACCACACGATAATATTATTCCTATGTTATTAATATTTCTTTAAATTCTAAGATGTATCAGGAATCACTGATATATTTTTATTTTAGCAATTTAACTTTCAGTTATTGTGGAGGCAGTCACAGAAGAAATCGTAAAAAAGTAAAATACTGCTTAACCCATTGCCTTACGATTTCTATTTCGACAGCGTGCATAATATCCCAGAATTAATTCCAGAAATAAAAATTTCTGTCTGATCCTTAACATTTGACACAACTGACTGCAATATTAATATTATAGAAATAATTTTACCGTCTCGAGATCGATTGATATTTTGAATTTAATAGTTATTGGAAAACTTCAAAATTTCATATTCCATTTATCGCCTCACGTGTGTCACACGTTATTGTAAGCTAAGGGGTTAATATACCACTATTGTTACCTTCAACATTTTTGCTCTATCAAGATATGGTTTTAATAAAAAAAAGTCTCACTTCAGTCGAAACAGTGAAACTAGCGAAAATCGGGTGGCATTCAACGTGTTAAAGCCTACATATGAAACAACTAGAATTAAGCTATCAGCCGCCATTATCGTCGATACTATAGTGCGGCGCAGGAAAGAAATCGAAGTGGAAGGGACAAAGTTTTAGCATGCACTTCACAAAGCAATATACAGGGTGAGCCTTCTAACATGACGACTTCAAATAACTCGTTAGTTATTCATTGTGCGAAAAAATGTTTCAAACAAAAGTTGCATAGTATCTAGGGAGACATACAGTGCTGTAATCTCTTTTTATTGCCTTACTTTTTTATTGAGATACTAGGGTGACCTTCAGTTTCTTAAATGGAATGTCTAATACTTTTTATCAAATTCGGATGAATCATGAATTTTTGCGTAAAAAAGTATTATACGAAGTGGGACTTCAAATGAATAATTACCATTTGCAGCCCGTAAATATACATTATCTTAGTCAAATTCGCCTAAAACAAATTTATATAATTAAATTACATTGTGATAAATCAGTACAAACATTGCCAGACTTGATATAATTTACCTAAATTTTTTAATTAACAGATATGCTAACCTTATATTTTCTCGAAACAAAAGAAAATGGACTTGCACCACTTTCAAAATAAACGGTCCATATACTCGTTTCGTCGAATAGATAAAACTCAGTACGAGTGGCAGAAAAAAATGTAAACGGCTTCTGCAATTTACCTCACAAGTTTCAAAATGATTTGAAGATTTTCAAATGTCCCGCCCGGTAAACCTAGTGTTAACAATAGCACCTCGCTGCATCAGCGATACAAGGGATAAACCAACAATTAGTTATCTATTTGTAACAATAATTTATACAGTTAATGCAAATGTGCCAAATGATCCTTATCCGATTGTTTTGTATACCCCGACGACATATGAGAGCGTCATGTGTGACTTTCTCGGTATCTTTAGTCCGCCGGAAGTGAATCCGATCGGTTCACGGGGGCAAAGTTCCCGTTCGACGGAGGTTGCTTGATCCGTAAGGCAGCCCAGTTTGGAATTTTCTCCCTGCCGAGGTAACCTATGCGGCAGAAGGGCACGTAGAAGGGAGGAGAAGGACCAACGGAGGTCCTTACGCTCGGGAATTCCGCGCACAGCCTCCGCCTGCAGGAACCTCAGACGAGAGCATCGATCTGGGCGTCGGCCTCAAGACACCCTCTGCCTCCTTTCTCCTTCCTCTCTCACCCTTGCTTTCTCTCTCTCTCTCTCCCTCTCTCTCTCTCTCTCGCTTTGCTTGTTCTATCTTTCACTCTCTTCCATGATATTCCTTCCGCCTTTCATTCCTCTCTCCGCCTTCTTCCTTTTTCTCTCTTGTCATCCCATCTCGTTTTCTCTTTGTACTATTTCATCCCTGGCTTTATTCTCTTTCTATTTCTCCTCCGCCAACTATTTCTCTTTCTATTTCTCCAACCCGCGAGCTATTTCTCTTTCTATTTCCCTTCTGCCTATTACTTCTCTCCGTCTCACCCTTCCGGCCAGCTCTCGCAGTTTCTATTTCCCCTCTGGCCATCTCCCTCCCTCCCCATCGTCTTTCTGGCCTTGCTGTTTCTCTTCCATTCTCGCCAACTCCCATTTCCACCGTCTCTTTCTATCTGTCCCCTCTCTGTTGTCTTCTTCGTCCCTCTTTCAGCCCCTCTCTATCGTTCTCGCTCCAAACTCTCCATCCAGATTGCCCCTGCCCTCCTTCTCTTCGCAGCTGGCTCGTTTCCTCGAACCTCCGTCGACGTCCTCTCCGGGAACTCCGGTTCCTCGTTGCCTTTTCTTTTTCCACGGGAAATTCACCCAAAGTGGACCAATTGTCCCGGTATTGTTTTGCCCCGGCGTCTTCCTCTTTTTTTTATCTTTCTCTTTCCCCTCTCCTGTCGCCCACTCTTGGTTCCCGGGATCCTCCGAGGTGTGTGTCGCGTCGTAGTTCATTCTCGTGATGCCATCGATTTCTTTCGCGCGGGCCGCCGCTCTTCTCTTCTTTTTTTTTTCTGTTTCAAGGGGACCGTTAAAAGTAGCGTGTTTGAGTAGCACTCGTGGAAATTGTACGTCGCCTGTGATCGTCGATGGTGCTACGCCTCCTTAATGGCTTTCAGTCTTCCTTTCTCTCTCAGTCTCCTTTTTCACCGCCGTTTATCCAAGAATTACGTTGATATTTTCTCTCCCGATGTTTTTCTTATGTTTCTCGTCGTTCTTTCGCGAGCGGCGTCGTTCACGAAATCGTCCACGATATTGTCGGAGATGATCTTCGTCCCGGAAGTCCCTTTATCTTGGATGATTGCTTCTCTGCGGCATCAGTTGAAAAATGAGGATGTATATTTTAATTAGGTGCGAGTAGAGGTGTAGGAAGGATGTTTTGTAAGAAGTTATCGGGATGGAGGATCTTTTGTTATTGTTGGGGTTTCTGTTTGGATTATTACAAGGTAGTTTTAGTAGTTTGAATTGCGTAGGTTTTGATGTACGTATTAGTGGGAGAGAAGTGACAAAAATGGCGACTGCTTTGGGTGGATGGATAAGAGGCTTTAAGACTAAAACTACCAAGGTGGTCAAGTGACCGGTTCTCAATTTTTTTCAAAAATCTTCCCAAATTGATAGGAAGGCCATTAAATAATTATTTTACTTCTACGTTTTAAAACATAAATTACTTAATTGATCGCCTTTCTCACCCCTTCATTCTTCTTTTGCCAAATTCTATGATCTTCCAACAATAAAACTACCGAGGCCGTTAAAACGACCGGTTACTAAATTTTTCGAAAATTTTCCCAAATTGATAGGAGAATCATGAAGTAAATTTTCCACTTCTACCTTATAAAACCTAAATTACTTAATCGATCATCCTCTTCACCTTGTCATTTCTCTTTTTCCAAATTATGCTATGCTGTTCTAACACTCAAACTATCGAGGCGGTAAAAATACTGGTTTTTCATTTTTTCGTCAATTTTCCCAAATCAATATGGGAGCCATGAAGTAAATATTCCACTTCTATGTCATAAAAGCTAAATTACTTAATTGATCATCTTTGTCACCTATCATTTCTCGTTCTTCAAAGTACTTATTCAGTAGATTTAGATATAATAGATATAAAAACGGTAGTTCTAGTGTTAACTTTACAGTTGAACATTTTGGCAACCCCTGCAAGGTTCTTTTTCTGCGTTTTCTTATACTTTTTGGATTTGAGTGCTGTGGACATTTCGTTCAGGATCTACTGCTTTAAATAGGCGATACGTCGAGGGTGTGATATGTTATGTAATAATTTCGAAACAGTTCTCAGAGTTGGCGGGAGATTTGAACAGTATATCGCTAATTAGGAACTCAAGCTCTTAACTTCATTTTCACCATAACCTCTCTTTTTTCCGGCAAAATATGGAATACAATGGGAGTCTCAGGTGCTTGGCTCGTAAGTGGCGCCATGGTGGTCATGGAGAACACCACGGGGAAGTAAATCTATGGTACATGATCAATTTGATCGTTTTCTGCGATATTGTTATTTAAAAGTCATAGAAAAGTAATAAAATTCTCAGTTTATACATTTCGATGAAGATTAACACGGCATCAGTGTAAACCGATTAGCATTAAGTACTAATATTATTAATATTGTTACTAATTATACTTCACACTCGTGTTAACTATCTAAAACAACCCAAAATTGTACCGGAAATTCTCAAAGCTGCCCGCATCTAACGACAACCAACGCAAAAGTACTCGAAACTGCGGAACTATTCGAAAGTACCCAAAAGCTGATGAAAGCATGCGAAACTATTTGCCGAGATTTTAACGGTGCAAATTTTACAGAAAAGCTTGTTTTATCGTTTGCTGTCTCAAGCACTGTTTCTGCCATGACCACAGCTATATCATTAGAAGTTTGGTAGAAATTTATTATCACAACGATGTGACAAAAAATTGCATGACGAAATTTAATTATATGAATATAGAAATTGCACTTGAAATACCGTATTTGTTTTAAACGTTCTTGTTCCTTTTGTATCATACGACTTTTTAGACGTGAAAGTTATTTTGACTAATTGTAAAACCCATTGTTTAAAGTATGTAAATGAGAATACATATATTATAAGAATTACATATTTCATGAAAATTATAATTTTTTACAGTTAGTGCAAATAATATTGCGCTGTGTTTTACAAATGTATTGACGTTGTTTCCTCAACCTTTTCGCAAAATATTTCTAATATTTTCCTCGGATTATGTGGCAAATTCAGTATTTTTAATCGTTCTTTAAGAAATGGTTTAACTGACAATTAAATCATCACGAAATAATTTTAAAAAACTTACACTTACGGTACAATCAGTGAAAAATCATCCCAGATCATTCTTTTTGTTGTGCAGCTAACGAAATACATAACAAAAGTGAACTTTTTTATGATAATACTATCCTTACTGACGCCATAAACGATTACAGGAGAAATCAGTGTTACCAGTAATTCGGTTTGTTGATAATATTAGAAAAACAATTTACACGGGGTGATTTTTCACCCATGATACCTTTTAAGGGTTAATAAAGAAAACCTAGCTGTCCGTTCATGAGGACGTACGATAATGTAAATCTCATCCATCACCGTAGGGTCAAAGCACGGAACGGCAGGAACCGTCGACAGATGCGGAGGAAACGATTTTAGGTCAATTCGGTTAGACCTCTGACGTTTCTTTGCCGCCTTGACATTGCGTTTACAGAGTAACGTCAGTGCAATCAAGAACTCATCTCCTCCGAGGAAGGACGGCCCTCCTCGGCATTGTGCTCTCGTCACTCGTGAGCGCTTGTCATCGGCTTGGAACTCGTCGGAAACACGGCTGAGTTCTCGGCTTTCCTTCTTCCTCTTTCTATACGTCTCTCTCCCTCTCTCCTTCTCTCTCTGGCTGCTCCCCTTTGCTACACCAATTTCTCTTTTGGCTGTGTTTGCTCTTCGCTATTTCTTTCTTGCTTCTCTCTTTGCTGTTTTCGCTCTTTTCTTACGTCTCTTTGCTATTCGTTCTTTCATTTTCTATCTACTTGTTCGTTTTCTTCGTCCATTTCCTTTTTTTTCAGGTCTTTTACCTTTTCTCTTCAGTGGCCGATTAAGCGGTAGCGGACAAAGCGACTGCGTTGGGCCCCGGATGACCAAAGGGGTCCGGGGTCCTAACATGACACCATTTCACTATTCTATTTTTTTTTGTTACTAACTTAATGAGAGTTTTCTTGAAAAAAATTCTAACTTGAGTTTAACACTAGGTTTAACGACATTTTTGATATGCCTATCTTTATCGACACGGATCAATAAGTATACCACATAGAGAACTTAAAATTGGGATGACTTTGAAGAAAGTGCATTTCGATATGTTACTCGTCTCGTTAAATGCATGAAAGTCAGTACAAGTGGCATAAAAAAATTAAAAGGTTTCAGTAATTTCCTTCACGAAATTCGAAACGGGTCAAAATGACGCGCCCGGCGAACCTAGTGTTAAAGGGCCCGGAATTTTTTCCGCTTGGGGCCGCCACTTGACTCGATTCGTCACTGTTTCCCCTGTTACCATCTTGGTTTCGCTTTTTTCTATCTTTTCCAGTTTCTGTTCTTTCAATTTCTCTTTTTTTTTGTTCTTCTGTTCTCTTTCCTGATTCTCAGTCTGCTATTACTTTTTATTTCCATCTTCTTTTCCGCAACCTTTTCTCATATTTCCTCCCGTTGCACCTTCTTTTCTCTTTTGACCTTCGGTTTTGATTTATATTTCTCTCTCCATCTTTCTACACATCGGTTCATCTATCTTTCCATTCATCTACTTATCTGTCTATTTTCCTCTTACACAAACCTGCCATGACTTGCCATCCATTCGCATTTCCGCGCCCTCTCCACTCTCTTTTCTGCTCCATGCTCCAGTAATTACTGCCACGAACAGATTACAGCTAAGTATCTTCCCTTGATTCGAAGTTCGCGTTGACGAGCCATCGCCCCGTGCTCTCATGGCGTCCCATGCAATCCGTGCCCGCCCACGGCCATCGAGGAATCGTCGCCATATATGGCTGAAATATTTTCTTTCGTTCTTTTTCTTACTCCGCGCACGTAGAACTTCTCCATCTTCGTTTTTTCTCTGCATACTAAGGGAAAATCTGAATATGTTCTCTTTCATTGGATATTTGTACTGTTCTAAAAATGGAACTACAGTTATTCCTAGACTCTTCGGGTAAAAATACAGAATAGTTGTCAGATTCCAACCTCTAAATTACTGGGGCGAAAAATTAGTTGCGGTAGAAAGTTACATCGGCTATAGGCCGGCGCAAGGGCGAGGAAGAGTTCAGGAACTCGGTAAGTCACGTATTCTCGTTGGGTTTCATGTGTAACGTGAAATTTTGAAGGTCAACTATAGCCATCGTTAACCGTTCCCCTTGGACGTGTAGTGACAAGAGAGCAGAGAATGCGTCGTCTCCTTCTGCGCACGCTAAACGCATTCTCTAACGTTGCCAGTTCTCCATTTTTTTTGGAAACTCCTCAAACTGATACAGGTGTTACGAAGTAAATATCCCACTTTCATTTGTTTAAACTTAATTACTTAATTAATCGTCTCTGTCACCTCTTTATTTTTATTTTTCCAACTTATTGTATACTCTTCTAACACTAAAACTACCAAGGCCGTCAAAATGACTGGCTTGCAATTACTTCAAAAAATTCCCCAAGTTGACAGAGGAATCATGCAGTAAATATTCCACTTTTATGTTATAAAACTTAAAGTATTTAATTCATCAGTCTTTGTCACCTGTCAATTCTCATTTTTTCCAAATTATTCTATGCTTTTCTAACACTAAAACTACCAAGGCCGTCAAAATGACTGGTTTGCAATTTCTTCTAAAAAATCCCCTAATTGACAGAGGAATCATGCGGTGAATATTCCATTTTTATGTCATAAAACTTAAATTATTTAATTCATCAGTGTTTGTCACCTATCGATTCTCAGTTTTTCCAAATTATTCTATGCTCTTCTAACACTAAAATTACCGAGGCCGTCAAAATAATTTGTATGCAATTTCTTCGAAAAATTTCCCAAATTGACAGAGGAATCATGCAGTAAATATTCCACTTCTATGTTATAAAACTTAAATTATTTAATTCATCAGTCTTTACCACCTATCGATTCTCATTTTTCCAAATTATTCTATGCTTTTCTAACATTAGAACTACCAAAGCGGTCAAAGTGACCGGTTTGCAACTTCTTCTAAAAATTCCCCAAATTGACAGAGGAATCATGCAGTAAATATTCCACTTTTATGTTATAAAATTTAAATTATTTAATTCATCACTCGTTGTCACCTATCGATTTTCATTTTTTCCAAATTATTATATGCTCTTCTAACACTAAAACCACCAAGGCTGTCAAAGTGACCGATCCCTATTTTTTTGATAATTTTTCCAAATTAATGGGGCAACCATGAAGTAAACATTCCACGTCTGTCTCATAACACCTAAATTACTTAATTGGTCATCCATTTCACCTCTTCGTTTCTCTTTTTCCAAAGTTCTTAGTCAGTATATTTGAATACAATAGATATAACGCCGGTAGTTCTAGCGTTGAGAAACAGAATGCCTCTGTGGCGTTAGGTCTGGCCAACTGAACGTATCTGCGCAGCACTGAAAGCTTTGCAGCCGAAAATAAGCAAAGTGCTAATCGGCATGAGGAATCGTTGAAAATCTCAGACAGTCCGGGTACCGGCGTTACGTAATCCCAGCAGCTGATGTAATAGTAAGCAATGCGCGTATACCTGCAATGAGATCACCTTGCAGCGGCTGGCAAACCGTCGCCGCAATGGCATCTATGCCTTAAGGTAACTGACCCGATGTGTGTTACGCAATTCTTAACTAGGTTCCAGGAGACTCCGATTCCACGTATGTCTACCCAACAGAGAGTCGCAGCCTCACTTCTCGCCTCGCAGGAGGCAAACGAACGTTCTCTCCAGGGTCGTTCGACTGCATCGGCGCATCCGCGCATGTGTGCGCGCGTCGAACGCGAGCTATTATTGTTTGAGGCGCGAAGCGGAGGGTATTTCAAACGGCAGGGCCGGGAATTTTGCGGAGTTTTCTTTTTTTGGGGTTTGCGATTGCCCTGCTGTCTGGTTTGGGTTGTCTGCATAAATTTTTGTATCGCTGAGATTGTTTTGGAAACCAGTTTCTAATGTTGTACTTTGTTACTTGATAATGCTGGGTGTAGCTTGATGCGTTGAGGAACGATGATGGTATTTGACTTTGCTCGATAGTTTGATGAGATCTGCATTCAATTTTGAACTTTTAATTGGAAACCCTTGAATTGGTATATTAACACGTTGGTTGGCGTTTGTCTTATATATGAGTCGGGGAATTTCTTCTACCAGGCTATTGCCTCATATTTGTTAGAGGAAATATAATACGCGCGCCATATTTTATGTTGGCCCTCCTGGTTCTGACAAAGGAAGATTGGATTGTAACCTCACGCTGCTAACATGTGCTTGCAAGATAGACGCGTTTTGAATTAAAGTATATAAGTTCATTTATTGCACTGAGTACTGAAAATATCTAAACCCTACACCTCTAACAATATTTATATTAGTTAATACTGGAACTACCGAATTAGTAAAAATGACGCGTTCCCAGTTTTTCCCAAAATTCCCGAAGTTTCTAGAAGAGTCATACAGTAGATATTCTACGTCCATCTCATAAAACTGAACCGATCGTATTTTCCACTTCTTCATTCATCTATTTTTCAACGTACTTATTCAATATAATATATTGACATACAATAGATTTAACACTACTGCTTCTAGTGTTAAATTAAAATTTATTAGGGCAATCTAATTAAAAAATTATTTCCCTTATAGCGGCAATCAACGTGCTAAATTTCATATACAACGATTATTTTCGCAAGTAACCCAAACTATTAAATTTTTTTCTATTAAAGACTTTTCATTCATTCAAAGTTCAGTATTGAACAGTAACTTGATCTAAAGCGAAATGAATCAATTTAAAATAAACAAATTAAAAAAATAACAGTCTGTCGGACAGTACGACTAATTCAATTATCCCAATTGAAAAGAACTTCATTCCGAAGTTCGATACGTATGCGCGCGCATACCGATCTACCCGCGGGGCGCGCATGCGCGACGATCCGATCGCGCGACATTCTTTTTCCCCGTGGCATAAACGCGAAGTAAGTATGCCATCCGCGGCTAGTTACACCATCGTCGTCCTCGTACGTTTTCTTGCACGGCGCACCTGTACGCTGCTCAAGAGATCGAAGCGAGGGGAAGGATAGTTGTCGCAGAACCTATCGAGGCGATCATGGTCTAGGAATGCGCGATGACCCGTCCACTTTGCTGTTTTTAACTCTTCGCGCAGTATTTACGCGTTAGTACGGTAGCGTTCCGTTAAGGAATTCTTCGCGAATGGGAGCGAAGTATAGCGGATATCACTTTGAAATGATGGCGTTACAGTGGCTCGATACAAATGTTTTTTTAGCATAAAGTACTACTTTGCTAATTATGAAAATATTGCTGTACTATGATATTATAAGTTTTTATTGAGTGGGAAATTTTTTCTGGGCTGAAATACGTTTTTCTCACCATTCGGCGACTCCATTGACCCTTTGACGTCTGCATCTTCCGCAGGATCGCTCATATTATTGTTAAGGTGTATCATAAAGAATTATAAACTTCACAATTGTTTTTTAAGATTTACACGAAATTCTGAGGATATATTATGTGAATAAACTAACAAGGGAATCTGACAGAATTTCTATGGTACAAGGAAAGTTAATGGCACTTCTGTATATCTGAGCCGCTTATTTTGAAAGTGGCATAAGTTAGTTTCTTTGTAAATCCATATAATTTTCTTCTTCATTTCAATTTTGTATAGGTATAACAATTTTTCTTTTCTTAGAATGTAATAAGGAGCCACTGCTGGTCTCATTACTAGAATCAAAACACTTTCAGAATTCTTTTCAAAGAATTCACTGCCACTGTCACTATCCAAAACTCATTAAATTTTCTTTGTCCATTTTTTGGGGCCAAAATATTAAAAATTGATTAAAAAAGGCGCTGTTATATCACTGAACATGTTAATCACTCCGTTGGTAATGTTCAGTTGATAAGGCAATTGTCCACACATTCCGCAGATAGCGAGTTTAGACTCGATTCATTTTGTCACCTCACACGTGCCATACGACTGCAACGACAAAGTACTGTTGTCACGTCAGAGCTGTTTAGGTTACGGCTAACACCGTTAAGGTTTAAATGATATTTCGCAACAGAGAAACATTGCAACTTCAAAACAATTTTCTAGAATAAAGGACTTCTATTCCAAAACTACTCTGAACGTTCCTCATACACTATTACACCGCAAAACTACATTTCTTTCTCGCCAATTTTCTCCAATCATCCAAAAGAAGTGTGATACACGTAGGAAGAATGTTTCCGGAAAATGTTGGAAGAAAAGGCGGAACTTTTGCAGTTATGGGCCATAAAAGGAGGGAAATAAATCAAGATCCGAGGCGTTTAATATCACCCTACTAATATTTCAGGCTCGTTTTCGCTCTAAGGGTCTTGCCCGTCGAATTTCTTCCTGGGGAGGTCCCTTCTCGAAAAAACCACCCCGAGGCACGTTCCTCCGCGAAAAGGTACGATCGATGACGAGCTGCGACGTGACTATGTCCACTGCTGCTTCATCGACATCGTTCGCGTTATTTTGCGCAGCGAAGGGAATGCGATTGTGTTAGTCGAACACTAGGTTTACCGAGATTTCTCGTATACCTAACTCTACTGACACAAATCAATGGGTATTTCACATAGAGAACTAAAAATTCAAATGTTGCTATTAAAAAAAGTAAAGTACTGCTTAATACACAACTATTGTTACCTTCAACATTTTTGCTCTATCAAAATTTTATTTAAAAAAGTCTCACTTCAGTAGAAACAGTGAAACTAGCGAAAACCGAGTGGCGGAAAGAAGTCATGCGCACGTGATAGCGGCCGATAACAGTTGGCGAGAAGAAGTCACACGCACGTGACAGCGGCCGGCAAAGTGTTAACCTTTTAGGTACCGCTCGTCTGGCCGCGGATGGCACAAAAACCGTTTATGCCGGTTTCCATTACGACACTGCGCGAGAATGGAGTTCTAAATGAATGAATTCCGATTTCTTTACACATTTTCATGTAACGACATCGAAAATCTTTATTAATTAATTAATTACAAGTGAGAAATAAAGTAAGAAATGTATAATAATAATATCCACGAAAGCCACTATAGTGACGTACCGTACCTGAAAGGTTAATTTACTTCAAAGATTCCTTAAATTCTAGACATGCAGTTCTTCTTCTGGACCTAACCGAAACCTAACACAGATTTTTTAGTCCATCTTACAATTTCTACCAAGCAATCAAAATTACTGATTCCAAAATTCTTGAGAAATTCTCGAAATTTTAAATGGTACTTTCTTCAGGCAAGTGCAGCGTCCAAATTTCTAATCTTATTGTTAGTGTTAAGGGCTGTGTCCTGACTTGGTGTCTGTTCGCGATACCGTTAAATTTCCCTCCTATCCTCTTCTACTCGCTCTCCTATCGTCTATCACTGTTTTCTTTCCATCCCTCTCTACGCCTACCTCCTTGTCACTCCCTACCGGTTCCTAACCGACTCTCTTCTTCCCGAACCTTCCAAACCGTTGCCTTAATCCCCACTCCGATCCCCTTTCCCGATTTTATAAAAGTCCCCTCTTTTCCCTATCCCTCTTTCACTTGCTTCTCTTCTATCGCTTACTCTTGCTGGTTCGTTACACGTTCTCTGTCTTAATCATCGTTACTTTACTTCTATCGCCTGCTCGCTAATCATCGGTACGAAACCTTTCTGTACTATTTCTAATTGTGCAAAGTTTAAATAAATTTTTGTTACGTGCTAAACATTTTGGTCCTTCGAGCCGGATTCCCCCGGATTTTCGTTCGAATTACTTGTTCGAATTACTTTCGGATTCCCCCGGATTTTCGTTCGAATTACTTGTTCGAATTACTTTCGGATTCTCCCGGATTTTCGTTCGAATTACTTGTTCGAATTACTTTCGGATCTATTTCCCCGGATTTTCTTTCCCGGATTACTTGTTCGGATTACTTTCGAATTACTTGTTCGAATTACTTGTTCGAATTACTTGTTCGAATTACTTGTTCGAATTACTTGTTCGGATTACTTGTTCGAATTACTTGTTCGGATCTCTTACGGATATTCGTGCGATCTTCTGCGTGACTTTGTGTGTGACAAACTCTTAGTGACTTTGAACTCTGCGACTCTACGGACTTGTGCAACCATGTCGAACCCGGAATCTATACTTCACGAACAAGCCGATCTGCAGAGAAGAATTTCGCGATCGTATATTAATCTAAAGAAACTGGGAGCTGCTCAGATCACCAAAGGTTCAGTGAAAGCCCGTTTAGCACACCTGGATATCCTTTGGAATACTTTTGAAACCAACCATCGAGCTCTTACTTCGTTCTCCAGCAAAGAACCGTTTGTTGATTATTTCAAACAGGACGTTCTCCTAACGGTTGAAGAAGAGTACCTACAAGCAAAAGCGTCCTTCGAAAACGAATTGGAAAAGCTACAAGAGCAGGATTCCAAATCGGAGACCGCTCAATCAACTCAATCGCTTCACGTACAGCAAATCCGCCGATCTACCTTGCGACAGATAGATTTACCGACTTTTTCCGGTAACTACCGTGAGTGGAGTCGGTTCTCAGACTTATTCACGGCGCTAGTGCTAGAGGATTCTACTTTATCCAACATTGAGAAGCTTCACTATTTAATACGGCATCTCTCTGGTGCAGCTTCATCGGTCGTGGCTGATACAAAGCTCAGTGGCAATAATCTCGCTAGTGTATGGGAAAAGCTGCGAGATCGATACGAAAATCGACGTTTACTCGTAAACGCACAACTTCAAGTTTTGAATTCTATTCCGCCAATGAAGAGGAATTCTGCGGACGAGCTCAAGCGCGTTTTGGATGACACGTGCAACGTCGTATCGGCTTTAGAAAGCTTAAACAGGCCGATAATTCAAGACCCCGACAGTGGCGGTAACGATATCTTAGTTTTTCTTACCGCTAGAAAATTCGACTCACTTAACTTAAAGGAGTGGGAAACTCTCATCGGGCCTTCGAAAGAACCACCGTCTTTCGACCAACTTAAATCTTTCCTTGCAACGCGCATCCAAGTGCAAGCAGCAATCGAAGCCCAGACAACGTGTGAGCCGGACTACGGATTTCGATCTGCGAAATCTACTCCTCAAAAAAGTGTACGGGCGCATCACCTCTCATCGGAAAGCCCATCAAGGCCTTCGAAACAATGCGTCCTGTGCCATGACAACCACTTCATCCTATATTGCAAGAGTTTCACTGAGAAAACTGCAGCTCAAAGGTTCGATTTCGTTAAGTCGAAAAATCTATGCTTGAATTGTTTAGGTCGTCACTCGGTCAAGGATTGTCGCACATCTAAGCGCTGTCTGAAATGCTCCGACAAACATCACACCGCATTACACGACGCCGTTGCAGAGCGTTTGAACCACACCGACGCTCTCACTGCTTCCCGGTCGTCGCACTCCACTTCAACCATGCAACCCGAACACATGGTCACTCTTTTAGCGACGGCACGAGTCAAGGTCGTACGTTCCCATGGCGTTTACGAAAACGTCAGAGCTCTCATTGACCCTTGCTCGGAAGTTTCGCTCGTTGCCGAATCTCTTGTTCAACGACTTCGTCTTCCTCGGCGATCCGCGAGGATCCCTATCACCGGTGTAGGCGAAAATAGCACAGCTATGAGTCGAGGTAACGTACAACTCGATATACACTCTAATATTCAAGACGATTGCTTGCACCAGGTTTCCGCCTACGTCCTACCTAAACTATCTTCGTACCGACCACGCTGTCATGCATTTCGGTCCAACTGGACCCACCTCGAGGATCTCCAGCTAGCGGACCCTCAGTATTATTCCAGTGACGTCATCGAAGTCCTTCTCGGTGCAGACGTTTACGGAAGCATTATTCGCGAAGGATTGCGAGTGGGCGATTCCATGATGCCCATCGCTCAACGCACTACATTGGGGTGGATTCTCACCGGTAGTACGCCAGACACTTCTCAGGGATCTCAACCGCGAGCAACTTTGCAATGCTCAGTCGATCAGCAACTTCTGTCTTCGCTGGAGCGTTTTTGGGCGCAAGAAGAAGAAGAGCCTTCCGAATGCCGCGCGATGTCGGAAGAAGAGCTTCAGTGCGAAGAACATTTTCAAAGCACTTTTCAACGCCTCTCTTCTGGTCGCTTTCTCGTGCGGTTGCCCTTCAAATTGTCACCCGACAATCTCGGTGCTACACGCGACAACGCAATAAAATCTTTACACTCAATGGAATCTAAATTTCAACGAGATTCTGCTTTCCATTCGTCTTATTCTAGATTCCTGGACGAATATCAGCAACTAGGCCATATGGGACTCACCAGCGCTCCGAGCCCCACACAGGCCCACGCTTATCTCCCGCACCACGGAGTTTTTAAACTCGCAGGGGCATCATCCAAGCTTCGCGTGGTTTTCAATGGATCGTCACGCAGCTCTACTAATGTATCTCTCAACGAACTGCTGCACACAGGTCCTCGCTTGCAACCCGACTTGGGTACTATCGTCTCTCGATGGCGATGCTACAAATACGGTCTCTGCGCTGATATTGAGAAAATGTACCGGCAAATTCTAGTACATGAAGATGACCGTACCTTTCAAAGGATATTGTGGCGTCCGCACGTCGAATCTCCCGTACAAGAATACTGCTTGTACACAGTCACCTACGGACTCGCCTGCGCACCTTACCTAGCATTACGCACGCTCAAGCAACTGGCCTACGAAGAAACAGCTAAATTTCCCATCGGAGCTCGCATTCTCCTGGACAGCACCTACGTCGACGACGTCTTAACCGGCGCTGATACGATTCACGAACTCCGGATGGTTCGTGAACAATTAACTGGAATCTGCAAGGCGGGCGGCTTCCCCTTGGCTAAATGGTCAAGCAATATTCCTGACTTCACTACTCCGACGAAATCTTCGGATTCTTCTGAGAAATATTTCGATACTCCTCAACCTGGAGTGCTTGGCCTGCGGTGGAACACCGCCAACGATACTCTCTCAGTCGGTAACACAGTCGCCTCCACGCATCGAATAATCACTAAACGTATTGTTCTAGGGCAAATAGCGCAGATTTTCGACCCGCTAGGGTGGCTCGCTCCGTTTACCTCTGCTGCGAAAATCTTTATGCAATCGTTGTGGCTACTGGCAATCGCATGGGATGAAGAGCTCCCTTCTGCATCGAAAGAGATATGGTGCAATTATCTCCGCGAATGGGACATCCTCGGCGACATTCAAATTCCACGCTGGAACGGGGTGTCCGAGGACTCCTCTCATATCGATATTCACGGATTTTGCGACGCATCGGAACGCGCCTACGCTGCCGTTCTCTACCTGCGGGTTGTCTCTGGAAGTGGGGAGATACAAGTTTCGTTACATTCCGCCAAGACGAAAGTTGCCCCCCTAAAGCAGGTGTCGCTTCCTCGCTTGGAGCTCTGCGGGGCTGCGCTACTAGCGTCTCTGATGGCGCACGTACTGCGCTCCAGTGACCTTCGCATCCGACAACTACATCTCTGGACGGACTCCACTGTCGCCCTTGGTTGGATACGAGGTCACCCGACTCGCTGGAATACATACGTGGCAAATCGAGTGTCACGCATCCAGACGATGCTTCCTCAAGCACTTTGGCATCACGTGCCTGGCTCTCAAAATCCTGCGGATTGTGCATCTCGAGGCCTCCTACCACAGCAGCTTGCCAATCATCCGTTATGGTGGACGGGCCCCGTCTGGCTTAGCCAAGAAAGCTCTGCTTGGCCAAACGCTTCGAATACCACCGACTTAGAGGTCACGCTGGAAGCGCGTCATTGCTGTCATGCGCAAACGAGCCCAGCCGTTCCCGAGATGTGGGACCTTGTCTACCGCTATTCTAGCTGGACCCGTTTACTACGCATTACTGCTTGGTGTCAGCGATGGTTTCATCGAGCTAAGTCGACCGAGTCCACGCTCCCTGGTCTCGGCGTTCTAACTCCAGCCGACCTTCGAATCGCTCAAAACTACTGGGTTTCTGCCGCACAGCGCTCGTGGTTTCGATCAGACCTCGAAACATTGCGCGCAGGCAAGCCTCTCTCAACTAAAAGTCCTTTACTAAATCTTAATCCGGTTTTAGATAACCAAGGCTTGCTCCGGGTTGGCGGACGACTAAGCAACTCCTCGTTGACCTATGAGAGGAAACATCCGCTCATTATTCCACGCAACTCGCCCATAACGCCACTCATCATCGAGTTCTACCACCGAAAGGAACTCCACGGAGGGGTTCAGATGACACTTGCGTCTCTGCGCCAACACTTCTGGATTCCTCAAGGTCGCCGTGAGGTTAAGAAGCACATCCACCAATGCTTGCCTTGCATGAAGTGGCGCTCCTCACCTCCTACGCAACTTATGGGCGACCTCCCCGAGAGACGGGTCACTCCGACCCGCCCATTTCTTCACTCCGGCCTGGATTACGCGGGACCGATCGTCTTAAAAATCCATCACGGCCGAGGCTACAAAACCTCCAAGGGTTTCATCGCACTCTTCGTCTGCCACGCAACTCGAGCTGTGCATCTCGAGCTCGTTTCGGACTACACCACCCACGCCTTCTTAGCTGCGTTCAAGCGCTTCACCGCTCGACGAGGCATCTGCGCTACTCTTACCTCCGATTGCGGTACTAATTTTATTGGTGCAGACGCTGAACTACGTCGACTGTTTCGAGCCGCGACTCACAGCTCTCAGGAAATCATATCCACCCTCGCTCAGGATGGCACGACGTGGCGTTTCAACCCCCCGGCCGCACCTCATATGAATGGATTGGTCGAGGCAGCCGTTAAATCCACCAAACACCATCTTCGACGGGTAATTGGAGATACTCTTCTCACTTACGAAGAGATGTCTACGTTCCTCGCGCAGGTGGAAGCGTGCCTCAATTCAAGGCCTCTACAGGCCCTGAGCGATGACCCTGAGGACCTCAACGCATTGACTCCTGGTCATTTCCTCGTAGGCGCTCCGCTCACGCTTGTTCCAGAACCCAATCTTTCGGATGTACCGATTTCCCATCTGTCTCGCTGGCAAAAAGTACGTCAGCTTACGGAGCATTTCTGGACGCGATGGGCTCAGGAGTACCTCCAATCTTTGCAATCGCGACGAAAATGGACTAAGGAGCAGCGCAATATTCAAATCGGCGATCTCTGCCTTATCCGCTGCGAAACTACCCCGCCTAGTAAATGGCCTTTGGGACGTGTTATTCAAACATATCCAGGAGCAGATGGCTACGTGCGTGTTGCCGATATTAAAACTGCTCGTTCCATTCTGAAACGCCCCATCACTAAACTTTTGTTACTTCCTGCGTGCACTAATGCATCTTAATTATTGTTATCTTAATTATAGCTTTATTCGTCGAACGACGAAGGCGGGCGGAATGTTCGCGATACCGTTAAATTTCCCTCCTATCCTCTTCTACTCGCTCTCCTATCGTCTATCACTGTTTTCTTTCCATCCCTCTCTACGCCTACCTCCTTGTCACTCCCTACCGGTTCCTAACCGACTCTCTTCTTCCCGAACCTTCCAAACCGTTGCCTTAATCCCCACTCCGATCCCCTTTCCCGATTTTATAAAAGTCCCCTCTTTTCCCTATCCCTCTTTCACTTGCTTCTCTTCTATCGCTTACTCTTGCTGGTTCGTTACACGTTCTCTGTCTTAATCATCGTTACTTTACTTCTATCGCCTGCTCGCTAATCATCGGTACGAAACCTTTCTGTACTATTTCTAATTGTGCAAAGTTTAAATAAATTTTTGTTACGTGCTAAACAGTGTCGATATTTATAGTTGAGCAAAGCAATATTTGTTAAATAGTCGAACTGAAAATCAGTTATTGTTTTGTATTTCGATTTTAATTGCTATGATCATTTCGCCCAGGATTTCCATATTTTTAGGTTAGCTTGAAATAGGTTCTAAATTGCTGAGGATGTGAAATGTTAAATGACGATTTAAGAAAAGTCCGTTAAATTTGGCGGGAATTTCAAGTCGACTCTACTATTCGGTCACTTTATTGTATAATAACAAAATTTGATTCTAATTTTACAAAATTTTCTATACAATTAGCTATGGTACTGTATTTAGTAGAATTCTTAAATTATAAGAATCGGAGAGGGATATCTTCGCGGCGCGAAATTCAAATTGTCCCTGAAATTCTTTGCGTGTTCACAGCATGTGTAACGTGGTTTCTGGGTTAGTTTACTATATATACTAAAATCAATATGGATAAACAATTTTCAATGAATCAGCGTAGGGACTAGACTTTGCGAGAGTTATAAATACCCGACTTTCTCTTCCAAGTCTTTCTTCCAAATTTGGGCGTCGCTCCAAGTTAGACCGGTCGAACTGAATGTCTTTATCTTTAAATACATCTCAGTGGATGAAGTTGTTATCATTCATGATTTTCATTCGGTTGATACTTTTCAGCTTCGACGGCTTCTCCAATATTTTTCCAAGAAATATAACAACTATATGGTACACATTTTGAGCCGCCAACTATAGTTAGCACCCGTAACGAAAGGGTTAATAACCATCCTTTCTCTTACGCTAAAGTAATATTAATATTATAAAGGGAATTTTATCGTGACGCGTCTCACTGATATTTTCAATTTCATACGTTTTGCAAAAATGAAAATTTCCTATCTAATTTGCATCACGAACGTCACTCGATATTTTACGTCAAACGGTTAATCCACCAATGGATTTTGCAACCAAATGACCATCGCCCTCAAACCCGAATAGTCAGATAATCGGCCACTTTAAGGTGACGATTGTCCACGTTGAGAAACACTGGCCCAATTCAATATCATCGAGCCTGCTTTGATTTCCTTGAAACGACTGCTACAAAGGTTAAATCCAAAAAGCACAACACTCCAAATCCAATTTCAACAATCCACATTCTCCACCTCTCAACGATTCCGCAACAAAGTCGATATTTCATGACGATGTCAAGGTAGAAACTAACCTTAAAATACAGCAAGTGTCGCGTATCCTTTAAGAGGATATCGTTCCCTCTGGGTTAGCATGTTCTGCTCGTCCAGGATTCTGCTAATCTACATTCTTTCCTCCCGTGTCTAACCGTGCTGCACCGTGGAATCCTACTTTTCCTCGCTTGCAGCTCGACTCCTAATGGGGACTTCCGTGACAAGCCTGAGATTTGTTGCGCTCGGTATAAATGAGAGGCAAGGATTGCGAGATCCAACGATAGAAACGGTGTCGGTTGTACCTCTATACCGATGCTACGACACCGGCGATCCGAACGATGTAAAATAATATTGCTTATAGAACTTTTCTAAATCGAAAATTTAACAGAATATTACCTTTTTTAATAGTAAATAATTATCATCAATACAAATTATACTGAACATTTCACCATAGAATTAGAAAAAACTTGATCCCTTTGCCCTACAACAACGAGTGGCACTTGTGTTGCGGTTGATAGAAGAGGAAATTTTGAAGCTTCTTAACACTAGAACTACCAAACCAGTCAAAATGACTGGCACACAATTTTTTCCAAAACTTTCTTTTCTAGTATTAAATATATTTTTAAATTTACAACCGACATCTGTCCTGAATTTCCTACATATATATACGGCAAAGCGTGCCCCCAATCCGTGTGGACATTCCGTCGGCGCTAGGGATCTGAAATTCGTGCTGATTCGAGGAATCGTTGGAGGAATTTTGGGAATTTCGTTCTCGTTAACGGTGAATTCACGAGTTAACGATTATTAACCCTGAAACGTCGACGAGGTTGGGACGTTGAGAGTTTCCGAGGGGAAGTCGAATGGACGGTGAAAGTGAGTTTTGGAGGTTAAGTTTCTTTCGACAGTCGTTAAGTCTCGTTGGGGTGGAAATTTTGGAGGAAATTGGTGTTCTAGTGTTGAATGGGGGAAGTAGAGGCGATATGAGTGAACGGGAAGGTTTTTGTCAAGGAGAATATTGATTTGTTATCAATTTTCTAAGCTGCCTGACTATTAAATAGATACCTGAAAAATATCTTGAACCCTTCGCGGATGGAGGTTTTTCTGAATATAGAGAGTTTATTATCCATTTAACGTTCTCTGACCACCTCTTTGTTAGAAGTACAGTGCATTTCCGCGCGCAGCAGTTTAACATTGAACAGGGCGGAATATTCCGCGGCTGGTGCTAAAAACGATCGTCATCTGAAGAATATTCCGCTTACGGATGCAAATGGGTTAAGAAATTCTTGAATATTACAACTTAACCCTTTGCACACCGAGTGTTTTTTTACTTAAGAGTGCAGCAACTCCGAAACATTTTTCCTTTGGAGCATGTGAAAAATGAACTTCTGTTGTACTAATAAAAAAGATCTTAATGTTATTATTAATTCATTTATTTGATTAATGTAGTTTGTTATAAAATAAATGGAATTTGAAATTATTTTTTGTAATTCACAATAGTGTGATATTTGTAGAAACAATCTCCCATATGCACCCGCGGCTTATTTGTACATGTGTCGCAATATTCGGTTGTTTCATGTCTTCCGGAATTACTTTTCCGCTTAGAACATACTATATACACACTTCTTTTTTTTACCTCTTCGCATTACATGAAGTAATTTCATTGAACAGGAAGCTTCACTTTGTAACCGTTTTACAGTTTTACTCCGAATAATCAGTGGCGCAGTAGCGGCGCCTTCGGAGTTAGTGAACTGATAACAGATGGCGCAATAGCGGCGCCTACAGAGTGCAAAGGCTTAAAACTGGTAGGAAATTTCGTGGAATTTGACAGCGCCGGTCACCGGTGGCCCCATGTCATTCAACGTGTTTATAAATAAGCATTCGTAGATTTACAGGCAATTTCGTGTTACAATTCGTTGCACAAAATTGCATACTTATTAAGTGCCGAAGAAACGTTCGGCACCGATTGATCTCGCGGCTCTTGATTCACCTTCAGAGCGACGACTCTGCGCTTACAGTTTGTCCCATATAACGCCATTTCCCACAACGCGGAACGTATCCCTCGCGTTGCACGCGGAGTCTACTGTAGTAAAATGTAGGTATAGTGAGGGACCAGAAATATGGCACTTGGGACGGAAGGGGAGATTGCTCTTGTACGGGAGCCTACTGTATTAGATAACCTCTAATAGGCGATGTGTGAGTGAGCGCGAGCTACAGCCCATGCATGGTAGCAACTGCATAGAAGCAAACAATTTTTGCAATATCGACAAAAATCTTTAAAAAATCGAATTTTCAAAAATGTGCCAAATAGCACTGTAGAGCTATAGAGCAAGTAGAGCGAATAGTGCGGAAGTAGAATGTGCAAAAGTCGAGGGTCGCCTGTATCCTAAAACCTAAAATCGCAATAAAAAATGCAGAAACAAGTAGGCGTTACACTCTGTAGAATTTATCTCGTACATCATGGCGCCAGGACGTCGCGATGACGATCTTCGCCGCGTCAGCTTTGGAAGCGACAGAAAACGCCGACACAGAGGGATTCGTTAGAACCCCTGTTTCGGTCTTTCGGCTTCCGCGAGCGTCGACACCCCCCTGGTTCTCCTCGAGGATCCAGCGTTCGTGGGAAATTGTCCTTTGTCCCCCGGGTGTTGGCTTGCGTTTCGTCCGTCGGTCGGCTTCTTCGCCTTTAACGAGCCGGCATGATAACTAACAGTCCATATCTATCGTTGAGAACCGGCGATAAATCAAGCAGCGTCCCTCTGCCATGAAGCTACCTGTTAATGAGCTCTCGACACTGCCAGGACGAGGGAGAAGGGCTGTGGGTTGCTTTTACGCGGTCGACTGGGAAAAATGGCGTCGTTTTTCGATGGCAAAGCATCGGGGGTGGTGAAACGTGGTGTGCATGGTTATTTGGCTGTTGGAATGGCTTGGTTTTTTTTGATGAAATCGTGGGATGAGTTGAAAATGTTTCATGTAATTTCGAGGGGTCGCTGTAGATTTATTAATTATAAACTTACTGATTATAAAATTATTGCTTAACTCTTTGGGGCACGAGAGTTTAAAAAATGAAATGGCACATGTTGCACACACATTTTTTTTGATTGAACAAACTTGGTGTAATTTTATTAATAAAGTTGTACAGTAATACAAATTGTCCACCATGTATATTCGCGCGTCAAAAAGATGGGACACTTTTAATCCCGCCGTGCCTCAAAGAGTTAACCCGTAAATGCATGATTTTTGTTGCATTTCTGAATTAATTTCTTTAGATTCCTATATAATCCCGGGAAATGAGAAAGACTAATTACAAAAAATCGGAATCGACAACATTTTCTTTACTTCCAATATTTTTCATAGTTGAAAAAATGCAGTTATGAATCTTTATGCATTATTCTTGAGGTTGAGCATTTTAGATGTGGAAAAATAAACATGTTGCAAATTTGCAACAGTGTGCATTTAAGGGTTCAAATGATTAGTTGAAAGATTTCTGCCAATAACGGTCGTGTTTGGTCGTATGGAATTGTTTAGTTTTTAGGTGGAATCGTGCGACGTTGAGTCGCAAGTGTTTAATATAATTTGGAAGTTTGTGAACTTATTTATTATAATCTTACTGATTATACCGATGACGAACTTATTGCTTTTATTGTTTAGCTCAAAGATCTCTGACACTAACTTTTCCATGTCTAGGAAAAATAGTACGTTTATTGCAAATGTCTAAGCCCTCTGAATGGTGATACAGAAGATACTATAAACGCGTTTAACAATCTATATTTTTGTATTTCTGAACGACCTAGTAAACGTAGCACAATAGCTGAAAATATTTGATATCGTATCACCGAAGCAATGAAAATCAGAAAAGTGTGCGACACGCGAAACACTCGTGTCAAACCCGCCATGAAGGAATTCATAAAAGAACACTCACATGCCGCAAAACACTCGCACAATTGGTCGCCCCCAATTTAAACATTTCCCGCGTTTCCACGTGAAGCTTGAAGCTCTTCGAGCCGATCGAACGAGTGTCTGGGTTCGGAAGGCGAGCAGGAAATTACGCTATTTCACCGTTGGGAGGAAAGCGTTTCAGTGTGTCGTAAAATAGCGTAACAGGTAACTGTAACGCCTCGCGAAAGATTCAGTCCTCCGGCCAATTCCGCTGCCCGGACATACCGTCAAAGTTTTGCAGCGCCGTTTCTGGGGTTGTAGGTGTAACTGATCGCAGTTGTAATACCTCCGTGCCGTAGGTAGGGTTGATACCCACGGGAAAGCAATAAAGTCGTAGGAACCTCGTAAACCCGACGTTTCTTCTCGCCCTTCCACCGCCTTTCTCTTGTACTTACGTTGTTTTACGCGCGAAACCGTTGCGACAAGGAGACGCGGCCCGCCAATAAACACGTACGAATCTCCTGCGCGTTAGGGATGCGCAGAACACTGCGTCCGGTGGGCGACGGGCCGTATGGAGAGATGAGAAGTGTAGCGCAGCGGTACTGGACGTATTTTAACCCTTTGCACTCCTATGTCGAGCTACACTCGACACAGCATTCTATGGCACTCAACGTTTCATCTATTAATTATCGACTTTTCGAAATCAACAATAATTTTGCATCTTAACATAAACATCCCGCGGTATCCACAACTGTTTCTAATATTCATTAAAAATTAATAATCAACGATAGACAATTTTCTGAGACTATATTTGGTTATTTGAAGAAAGATTAGTAAAATAATTCGGAGCGCAAAGGGTTAACACGTTGAGGACTAAAGACCTGAGAAAAAATTTAATTATAGTTTATAGCCGCTTGTATACACAGTTAGAGTTGAAAAATTGAAATACACCCGTTGAAGTATGATTAAACAAGTAGTAATTTATAATGTATATGGATTAACAGTATAACTTGCTGATAAAAGGTGCTTCTGGATCGCAAAATGAATGGCTATCTCTCAATATTGAAAAATGTCTCCGTCCGCAAAGGGTTAATACGTTGAACGCTATCGGTATTTCGCTAGATTCATCATTTTTACTAAAGTGAAACTTTTTTATTAACCATTTGCATCATAGCTCTAAATACTGCAGAAGACCCGCCGTATCGTGCATTTCCGCGCGCAGCAGTTTAACATTGCACAGGGCGGAATATTCCGCGGCTGGTGAAAAACGATGATCGTCATCCGCGGAATATTCCGCTTACGGATGTAAATGGATTAAAATCGCATCTTTACAAAATAGAAACCTTAAAGACACAAATAGATGTATAGTCAGCAGCACTTCACCTTTTTAATGCCGATATTTAAATGTTGAATGTATTACAAATTTCGTAAATATTACAATTTCAAAGTCGTATGAAGTTTCATTGAATTCAATAGCGCCGGTCACCGGTGACCGATGCTTTTGAATTTAATGAAACTTCGTATGACTTTGAAATTTACGAATTTGTGGATGCAGGCGATATTGACATATTGTTGTTAAAAAGGAAAGTCCTGCTGAACATATAACTATTCGTACCTTTTAAAGCTTTTGCTCTACACAGATGTGATTTTAGAAGAAAAATTTCGCTTCTGTAGAAATGATGAAACTTGTGAAATAGCGGTGGCATTCAACGTGGTAACACTAACAACCTAACCTCTAACTTCTAGTTCTTGGTGGCTCATGCTGACGTAGTAGCGGGGTTTGTGTGTCATATGATGTGCCAGACACAATTTGTTACTGCATCTGCAAAATGTAATTGTCCACATATTTAACACGTTCGCGGACAGTAAAAATTTCAGTGAGCTGCAAAAATAGACAGTCAAGTATTACACTTCTAACTACATAGAGAAAAAATAAAATAGTATGAAAATGCTCAATGAATCAGTTAGTCGTCACTTTAAACTGCATAATAATTACAAAAAATTAAGGTTATATAAGATTAAATAAATTATAATTGGCTTTATCATTTGGCATGATATGAATACTATAGCATTCTATATTACGATGGAAATGGATGTTATAGCATTCACGTCCGTGAACGTGTTAACAAGTATGAAGGTACTCTTAATTCTTTGCATTAGCAGAATTTTGCTCTGTTAACGCTAAAACTATCAAGCCAGTCAAAATGACCGGTTTTCAATTTTTCTAAGAATTCTCCTAATGGATAGGGGTGCCGTACAGTAAATATTCCACGTCTATTTTATAAAACAAAAATTACTTGACTGATTATCCTTTTCGCCACCTGATTCCTCGTTTTCCAAAGTACTTAATTCCTATATTTAAATATAATAGATTTAACGCTTGCTATTCTCCACGGGTCAATATAACCCGAAATGTGTACTTATCTTTTATATTTAACAAATTTAAAGTTTACATCTTTTTTTGCATACTTTACATTTTTTTAAATGTGTACCTTTGTTCATCGGGTTCATTATGACCCGAAGGAACACGAATGTGAGGTATAAATGAGAGCAGCAGGACTGAACCGGGTAGTTCTAGTGTTAATATTTTACCCCGCCATATTATAGTGTCCGTTAGCGCAGCACAAAGTAATTATAAACTTCAGTCTATCAACTTTTTAACCTAGCCCGCTCTCACAATCTCCATCGCAAACAATTCTCTTCATCTCCACCGAAATCATCGGCTCCAACAATTTCACTAAAACCCATTATTTCCCATTTAGAGCTCTCCAACAAACTCCCTTAATTTTCAAAACAATCGTGAAACCATCCCTCTAAATCATTCCACGATTGTCCACTAATTTGCCCGCCGTCCATCAACAATTCTTCCCCATTACCTCTTCTCCTTCCTACGGCCATATAATAATGTCCGTTAGCGCAGCACAAAGTAATTATAAACTTCAGTTTATAATTAACTTTTTTATCAACTTTTCAACACTAGAACTACCAAACCAGTCAAAATGACTGGTACACAATTTTTTCCAAAAATTCTCCAAGTTTATAGAAGAGTCTTAGAATGAATATTCTACGTCCATCTTAACCAGTTAACTGTGGCGCCGTCGTTTGAGAGCGCGCACCGTTTTGTGTCGCCAAAATCAAGCCATGACGAGTATACTCGTCAATCACGGAGTAAGTTGCGCTGGTAAGATATTGGATCAAACAGATGGATTTATTTTATAAAATTGAACATTTTATTACTAATATTTACTTATTTGGTTCAAAATCGTGCCACTTCTCCATGACGAGTATACTCGTCAATCACGGAGTAAGTTGCGCTGGTAAGATATTGGATCAAACAGATGGGTTTATTTTATAAAATTGAAAATTTTATTACTAATATTTACTTATTTGGTTCAAAATCGCGCCACTTCTCCATGACGAGTATACTCGTCAATCACAGTTAACTGGTTAAAAAACATAAATTACCGAATCGGTTATCGTTTCCGCCTCTTGACTCCTCCTTTTTCAAAGTACTTATTTAATATTTTGAAATATGATATATGTAACGCCGGTAGTTCTAGTGTTAATCTAGCCCACTCTCACAATTTCTATCACAAACAATTCTCTTCATTTCCGCCGAAATCATCGGCTCCAACAATTTCACTAAAACCCATTATTTCCCATTCAGAGCTCTCCAACAAAATCCCTTAATTTCCAAAACAATCGTGAAACCATCCCTCTAAATCATTCCACGATTGTCCACTAATTTGCCCGCCGTCCATCAACAATTCTTCCCCATTACCTCTTCTCGTTCCGACGGCCGAACGAGCGAAGAGGCAACGTCGACGAGGAGGCCAAGGGGAGTTGCTTTATTCTTTATGAAATAATTGTGGAAGCAAGCCAAATCAGCGCTGCACGCTGAGAGCATTCCGGAAGGCTCTCGGTTTACATTTTTCTCCCCGTTCCACCCTCCCGCCACCCCATTGTTTCTCCCTTTGCGAGAGTCCTGGCGCGCCCGGTCGGACGAGAGAGAAAGCCAACGGCGGCGGTACCAACTGTTTCTTGTATTCCTCTCTTCCGTTGTGTGCCAAAGGACACCGGCAAATATTTGCCCGTCAAGTGAGATAAACGACGGGGGAGTCCTTTGTCAAAGGATTAAACGTCAGTGTCGGATCGGGCGCAGGATAGAACATTCTCAAATTACGCTTATAAGGGTAGCAGCTTCACACTGTATACACTTCAGGGGGGTGAGTTACGTTGAGAAACAAAGAGGTCGGAGTCTCGGACCTTTTTTTTCCGGGGGGTGTTTTATTATATTGCTTTCGACGATGGCATGAGTTGGAGTAGTTTAAGTTGGGAATTGAGGATGTGCGGTGATTCTTGGGGGGAGAGGGTTTTGTTTGTTTGCGGAGGATTTTGGGGTGGGGAAAGGAGCTTGAGAATGAGTTTCTGCGTCATTTTGAAGGTCTTTTTTAAGTGGGTTGGCAGCGATACATTTTTAATGTTCTTTGATAGGGTTTTCTTACCCCTTTGAGGACTAGCGACGCATATATGTGTCTGAGAAAAAATTTAATTATAGTTTATCGCTGCCTGTATACACAGTTAGAATTAAAAAATTGAAATAGAACCGTTGAAATGTGAAGAAGAAAATAGTAATTTATAATGTACATACATTAACAGCCTAACTTGCTGATAAAAAGGTGGTTTTGGATTGCAAAATAAATGGTAGTCTTTCAATATTCGGAAATGTCTCCGTCCGCAAAGGGTTAAGTTTATTTCTTGCTTTTTGATTACACTGGTCAACACCATGCCTTGCCCAAGGGATATTTATGCTGATTCTTACAAATTTTGTCGAATATGAAGTCGGCTTGTCTCCATCAGAATCCATTTTTGAGAAAAACAGTTTTGAAAAAAATTCAATGTTTCAACTTTCAGAATTTTTTGCGTTTTAATTGTAAAAGTTATTCGTGTTTTTTTTACGCGAAATAATTTTACAAACCCTCCCGAACATAGCGCTGCATATTACTTTAATATTATAAACATTTAAACATGTTTAACCCCTTGCCTTACAATAACGTGTAACACTCGTAACGGTGTAAATGAAATAGGAAATTTTGAAGTTTCCCAAAAACTATTAAATTGACAATATAAATCAGTTACGCAACGATCAAATTGTTTCCAGAATATTAATATAGCGTTCAATTCTAGGAAATATCAGAAATCAGAAAGAAATTTTGATTTCAAGTATTAATTTTGAGTTATTGCACTCACAGTCAAAATAGAAATGGTAAGGCATGGGGTTAAACAATGCTCAAAGGGAAAAAGGCGCCGAAAATGCCCCATCTTTTGTGGATACTGTTCTATCTTAAAAAATAGCCACCCAGGAGGAATTCTAATAGAATGAGGCGATAGAGCAGACATTTTTCTTGAGAAAACCGTAATTAAAAGTTGCAACACGAGTTATGTTTTCGGCTGAGAAATTAAAATAGCTCCGCAGATAGACACAAGGTACTGCCAGTGATACTCAGCGCAACCGTTTCACCCGCGTTAGTATGGAAAAAGTATTAAAAAAGTATTATAAGTATTATAAGCTTGTATTATAATAATATATATAGTATTATAATAAAATATAGTAATATATAGTATTATAATAATAGTAATACAGTAATATATTATAAGTATTATAAGCTAGTATTATAAGTCGCCCAGAAGCCAATGCGGTTAAGTCCATTTCTTGATATTCTCCCATTTTTCTTAATTTTAATAAAATAAACTTCATTCTATTAAAATTTACAAAAATTAGAAAATATCCAAGAATGGACTTAATCGCATTGGCTTCTGAGCGACTCATATGCAGCTTGCAGTACTTACAAATGCATGTATTGTTTACAAGTGACTTCCTGATAATGACACTACGTTAACCCCTTGCCTTACAATTTCTATTTTGACGACGTGCGTAAACACTCAAAAATAATAGAAGTTTCTCTCTGATTCTTAAAATTTAGAATAATCGACTGCAATAATAATATTGTAGAAATAATTTGACCGTCTCGGGACCGACTGATATTTTCAATTCAATAGTTATTGGAAAGCTTCAAAATTTTGTATTCCACTTATCGCATCACGTGCGTCACACGTCATTATAGGTTAAGGGGTTGAACAAAGTATTATATCTTTAATATTTGGTCATATAAATTAGCAACATTGTTCAATTGCATTTACAATATCAAGATTAACTATACGAGCAACGAGAGCAATTATTTCCACTTCAGTGAAGGACGAGAGCGACGCTCGCCGCGTGTTGTCAAAACAAACTCGGCGGTCCTCGGCGATCGCACCTTGCAGGTGTTCGTCTCGTTGGTCCTCTAACAATAACAAGTCGTTTCGATGTTCGCCTCGCTATCAGTTTGTCCTCGACCGCCGACGAGAAATCAGTGCTCCGCGATCGGGTTCCAACATTTTCACTTATTAGTGCGTGCATAATACTTTCTAAAACGAGATTTAGGATCACCAAATGCCACTCTTTTTGTGGACTACTTGGTAATTCACCCTTACAGTGGTATCAACCCTTAGTTAGCGGTCGTACTTCTGCTCTCAGCCACCAAAGCACTTTCACCGTTGCCATTGTATGTCTACTTTCAGCCACCAAAGCACTTTCACTGTTACCATTGTATGTCTTCTCTCAGCCATCAAGCAAAGAATTGACACGTTTCTGAGGTATATATGATTCTTACTAAGATTTTAGTAATTTTGTTTTAAATGCGATTACACAATTTGATTTTAATGAAATCCGACTGCAAAGGGTTAATGAAAAGTAAGAGAAGAGAAATAAAGTATTTCTTTAGGTACAAAAGCTTTAATATGGAATTCTAATAGTATTTTTTGTGGTGAACTCAGATACGTTATTTGTTTGTCTCGATCTTGTAGGGATTTTTTGTGACAAGCACTTTTATATTTAATAAGTTGTATAATCTTGAGTTTGAGGATGCAATCGTGGAAAATTGTTTATTTGTATGATAAAATTGCACAAATATAATGCTTTGTTTAATGTTGCGTTGTTGTCGTAATGCAACTTATAAAGAATAAACGTTACATTATAAACGTAATATTTGATAAGTCGTATAATCTTGAACTTGAGGATGCAATTGAACAATGTTGCTTATTTGTACGATGAAATTTTACAAATACACTTCTCTGTATAATATAGCGTTATTTTCGTGAAATAACTCATAAACAATAAAAGTACTTGCAAATCAAGCTACACATCATAATACCAGCGCAGGTGAAACTCCCTTTTCTGATAATTTGTTTTTAGTTCTGTGGCAAATAGAAATTAAACATTCTTTACAACATTCTATTTATCTCTAACATTTGCAAAACAATCAAAAAAATCTACAAATTATTCTGCGCATTCTAGCTTCCACAGAAAATTATCAAATTTCATTTCTCTCGTTAACATATATTTCAGCAATTTAAACTCCATCAAACTCCCGAGCAAATAGCACAATTTTCCCAGGAATAAAAAATGTTTCTAACTCGGGAAACAAGCATGTTTCCGATCGTACGTTCGCGCAGCCCTTTGATCCTTCCGACTCTTAAACTTTGTTCGCCAATTTGGAAAGCATTTCGAAAACATCCTGCATGCACACTGAAGTGCCGCTTTGCGATGGATCTCCGTTGAAACATATCCCGCGATGTTATTCGTCGGTGTAAAGCGGAAACGAGGAAGAGAGGAAGGCGTGAAGGTGGAAAGTAGCACTTCCCCCTTTTTTTAACAGCACGTCGAGTACCACTTTGGATTTTAATTGCCGCGACCGAACGAGTTTGTCGCTCGAACGTCCATGAATTGCCAGGATTAAGCGGCTGTAAAGGATACTCATCGAATTTCCTCGTTTTTCTACGTCCTTCGTCTAAATTGAGATAATTTTCCGACGAGGCAGAGGACTTTTTATCATTTCGTTGATTGCTGCAGTTACTTTTTTGTTGCAGACTTTGTATGACCTGGATGAAAATTCGGTTTTTAGGGAATTTCAATTCTCCCTAGCGGAATATCACTATTTCGTAGTTTGTTACTCAGATTTCGATGAAGTCACGCTGTTTCTTATGTCACATATTTTATAGAAAATTTTGACGAATACATACGTAGTGCCCAGTGGTTTTTCGAATACAGTTTTCTGCCATTACCCTGCCTTCCTATAACCTCCTAATTCTCAAACTCTCCCTTAATCTGGCCCTTAACACGTGCCGCTTCTTACCCGATCAACAAACCTAACCTCACTTCTCTTGCCTACATTCTTTTCCTCTTTATTCTCGTGTTTCAGCTCCTACCTTATTCTTTTTTAACTTCCTTCTTTACTCCCCACCCCTTTTCCGCCTTTTTATTACCGATTTCCCTCCTTATTTTCCTATTATCTATTATTTTCTTTATCACCCTCACAGTTCGCTCTGCTCTCTCGCACATCCTCTATCAATCTCGATTTTCCGAATGTTTGTAATATTTCCTAATTATAATAATGAAATTAACTCCCTTAACCCTCTCGCTACTGATCTTTTTAAATTCTGAGAGAAATTATGTTTTATACCAAGAGAAATTAACTGAGAAATTTTTTGAAAGATATTTGAAGAAAGACATTTTTGATGCAGAATTAATTTCTACGCAAAGCATGTTTTTTAAATTTCGTCGGGACAAATATTACCCAGTAGTACTGTATCAGTGATAATTTTCAAAGCACAGTCGTAGCAAAAGGGTTAAACAGCACACGTAGCATTCATATTTCAACCTGTGTCAGCTATAACGACAAAATTTAATATCATCACGTGAAATCGTCGGTGCGTACATTTTCGAAGATCTAGAGCTCAAACAGAAAATACGAAAACATAAAAGAATGCCTGGAAAAGTACAGTCGAAAAGTTGTCGACCGCAAAGGGGTTTAAAGCCTCCGACTCCCAATTACTGTGCCGAAGTTTAAATCCTCCTCGCCTCTAACAGATTCTTAGGCAAACTGACCACAGTAACTAAATCCGAAAAAAAGAAAACAAACATAACCATCAAAGACGCAACCCAAAAACTTTCCAACAGCGCCGTCGAAACGAAAAAAAAGTGTCGCTTTTGCGTTTCGTAGGTTCAGTAATCGGATGTCTTCGGTAGAAAAATCTCCGATACGTTTTGCCAGAAAGGCGGAATGGTTTATACAGGATTAAGTTCTCCCTCGTATATTCAACGAAATATTACCGACATCGAGTGCTCTTTGTTTCACCCTGTGTGCCCACGCGCTATGCAATACGTGTCTCGCATTTGTTTACACGGTTTCAGTTTCCCTCCATCGACAGCCGGACTATCCGCTTTCAAGAATGTGCAGTAACTTTCCACAAACAGAGCACTTGACCGACAGGTTGACAGCGTCGTCGTCCACCAGTGATATACACGATTCCGTTTCGCATGATTCTTCCTTTTCCCCGTATTTGGGGGGAGGGGGTGCCGCGCCCCCCGTACAAATCACACGTTGTTCGCTTTTACGCGAACGGTTTCGAAACGTTGCGTGAATCTCACGGCGTGTGGTATTTTTTTGGATGAAATAACAATTTTGTAGAATTATAGATATTTTTGAGGATCAATGCCTTGTGATAAATTGGGAAGTTGAGATTACGAGAATGTGCAAGTTTTGGGGTGTTCGAGAGTTAATTAATTGATCGTACGGTGGAAATGTTGGTAGTGATGTTTTGAGCAATGAATTAATTTCATTTGGAAGTGGTGTAAGTGTGCGGATGGTAAGCGATATTAATGGCTCGAGTTGTAATAGTTTCAGAATTTGAAAAAGTTTTGTTGTAGAATGGAAGTACAAGTACATGTGCTATCTTAAATTGACAAGGGATTATAAATAGTTGAATAGTGAAATACTTGAATAATGAAATGGTTGAATAGTTGAATAGTGCTATAGCTGAGTGGTTGATTAGTGGAATAGCTAAATAGTGGAATAGTTGATTAGTGGAATGATTGAATAGTGGAATAGTTGAATAGTGGAATAATAGAATAGTTGAATAGGGGAATAAAGGAATAGTTGAATAGTGGAATAGTGGAAGAGTGGAATAGTTGAATAGTTGAATAGTGGAATAGTGAAATAGTTGAATAGTTGAATAGTGGTATAGCTGAGTAGTTGATTAGTGGAATAGCTGAATAGTAGAATAATGGAATAGTAGAATAGTTGAATAGTGGAATGGTTGAATAGTGGAATAGTTGAGTAGTTGAATAGTTGAATAGTCGAAAATTTAAGTAGTTAATATTATGTACTGTACTTTGCTACGAAGGTACGGCTGAATCAGAATTTTTACTTTCACGAGTTAGCTCTGGAAATATACATCTGTTAAATGTGAGTTATTCTAACAATAAGAGTTGTAAGGCGAAGCGTTGTAACAATTGTAAGGAGCTAAGAAGATGACGGTTGGCTGGGGGTTTTCTGTGACTAGTTAAAAAAACATCGCGAGCGATTAGTACGTCAATATAACATGCTTTTTATCTTTTCCTGGTGGAACCGGAAAAGTAACATTAGCAATACATCGTGCAGAAAAATTTTTAACGTTTCTTTTAAATTGTCATTTTTTTCTTCATTTTCACTTAGAAAAGGAATTTTATGAGTATTTCGATTCATATAAAGTTTTCTATATTTTTGGTTGGCTTTATTTAAAATGCGGCATATGATATTTCTTGACTGTTGTTCCTGAAATATGTCAAAAACTTTTACACTCAAAGAGTGCTGCGGTGCCCCTACATTTTCATTAGCAGACACTATTTACAAAGAGAAATAGTACTTGCATGTGACTACTTTCATCTCATATACATTTCTGTAATTCGGACAAAGATAGCCGCCTGAGGGTCAGAAGGTTCAGCCAACCTGAAAAATCCTTATTCGCCATATATTAATTTCGGTTTCAATTAAAATACTTAACAAAACCACTGACGCCGTGAATTGCCTTCAGTTATAGAAACGAACTGGTGCTGCAAACTGGATACAAACGAATTCTTATTTTTTAAGCAGTATCAATTTATTCCAAATTATTTCAAATTACAAAGAATGCACGATAATAATGGCAATTGTAAAAGTTTACATTTTCTACATTTCTTACCTTTTTACATTTTAGTATCGATTACTATTATTATTTGGTCTAGTACCTACAGTTTGAGATTAGAAAAATTTGGAACCATTATGGTTGAAACACTGAACGATGCACCTTCGAATTATCGAAGTATAGGAAATCTCTCTGATCCAATGAAGAGGGCGCTTCCTGCGCTCGCCATTTTCAGAACTTGATGTACCGTATTTTATCTATAACTGGTGCCTTCCTGCGATTGCTAATTTGCATTTTTGGCTTCACCCACCACAGTAGCTTTGCCTAACACCTATTCCTTTATGAGGCAATACTGTGGCAATCTATCTCATCTGTGATATCTCATTTGACTGAAGAAATTACAAATAAAGTAATTTTACTAAGGCAGCATAGCCTTGAATATTCTTATGACAAATTCTTAGCGAAATAAATGTATGCCGAATTACCGACAGAGTGGAAACTAATCGGTTATATAAATTGCATAAATTGCACTGTCGCGGACACTCTATTTTGTAAGCTATAAGCGGGCCACTAGAGGGCCCTATTTAGGCATACTTTAGTTTTAAGTTCCCTTTATCGACGCACGACGGCGCGTCAGTAGAGAAGTAGAGTCGTAATTTGGCGATACACGTGCTTACATGTCCCGGTACAATTAGTAAACTAGTATTTTAAAAAAAAGGTGTGGATTTTACTTCAAAACCCCTTCCATTGCTGCTTTACGCGTCCACAACGCGTTGAGACACTAGAGCGCCGTGCGCAATGTGTCAAACAATAATTACAGGAGAAAAAATTATCAGAGACACCAGAAATTTGAACTCTAATCGCTATCTGGAAGTTCAAGCTTTAACCCCCATAACCTAAAGCTTGTTAACACGTTGAATGCTACCCGTATTTCGCTAGTTTCATCATCTCCACCAAACCGAAACTGTTTCTATTAAAATCAAATCTTTATAGAATAGAAATATTGAAAGTAAGAATAGTAATACTTCACTTTTCTAACAGCAATATTTTAACATTGAATATATTAGCATATCCCTGAATATCGCAACTTCAAAATCATAAGAAATTTCATAAAATTCAACAGTGCCGGTCACCAGTGACCCCCATGACAGACATCGTGTTAAATCCACTAATAGCATCCATCTCTCACTAACAATAAACACAACCTACCCCAGCTATCTCACCGAATCATCTTCCCCAAATTCAACACAATCCACCAACCCAGCCAGGAAGGAGCCCAACAGCGAACACGAGAAAAGAGGAATCGAGTCAGAAATGCGTGGATGAAAGAAGCTGATCCCTCTTAGCCTCCTCTTAGCCTCCATCCAGGGTTTCTTGCATCCACTCGGTAGGATCAGAGATTCCATCGTAGTCGTTCATTTGTCATCGTCGAGGCATCGCCAGAGCCGGAAGGATTTTCTTATTCGCGCGAGCTTTCCCTGAGCGAGACACTGCATACACATTTATCCATGGTTCCCTTTTACGAATACCATGGCCCTTTCCCGTTCGTATCGGGCCTCGTCATCGATCATAATTAAGAGAGAGAGCGTTACGGTCTCTCATGGCACGTTGAGACAATTAGAATTAGTCGCGCTGGTAATTATGGGGCATCGTTAAGATCCCGGGCGATTATTAATGTAATTATTATCGCGTGTACGACTGTCGCGGAAGAGTAGGACCTTCGTTGCGTTGGCGTTCCGTGCGGAAAGGGATTGTTTAGGGGACTTTGAAACGGGGAAAGTGGTTGATGGGAGGAAACGGGACTGTGATGTTTGTGTTTTTGAGATGGGGCGCTTTGAGGAGAGGTTATGTCGGCGGAAGTATTTAGCACGTTGAAGACGGTATGTGGTGAAAAGCGTATAGCCTGAATTCCCGCATATTTAATTGAAATTATAGAAATGACAAGTAATAATTTCGAAAACATAGGGTAACATTTATTGAGTATAAAACATTATTAAAAGTGTGTGGTTTTCTTATTAATTGCATATTTTATCAAAATAAAGTGATGCCGTGAAATTGTAATGGATGTTATCAGTAACTCAATTTTTTTGAAAAAGTGACCTATGCTACTTTCCAAATAAACCGCTCATATATTATATACACTTGGTAACATTTTTGGTCAGTCATAGTGGGCCCTCTTTAGCCGTTCTTCAATTTCACTATCGCATCTTCTCGCAATGATCTTTCCTTCTCAAAGCAAACTTCAATCTTTTACCGAAAACCATATTAAATCTTCGAAAACCAAACTTCACCCTCTTACCAAAAATCATAACTTCAAAAACCAAACTTGAATCTGTTATCAAAAACCATATTCAATCTTCAAAAACCAAACTTCAAACACTTTCCAAAAACCGTATTCAATCTTTAAAAACCAAACTTCACTCTCCTACCAAAAATCACGACTTCAAAAACCAAACTTCAATTTCTTACCGAAAACCATAGTCAATCTTCGAAAACCAAACTTCACCCTCTTACCAAAAATCATAACTTAAAAAACCAAACTTCAATCTGTTATCAAAAACCATATTCAATCTCCAAAAACCAAACTTCAAACTCATACCGAAAACCATATTCAATCTTCAGAAACCAAACTTCAGTCTCTTTCCAAAAACCGTATGCAATTTTCAAAAACCAAACTTCAGGCTCTTACCAAAAACCATGTGCAATCTCCAAAAACCCAACTTCACTCTCTTACCAAAAACTATATGTAATATTCAAAAACCAAACTTCAGTCCCTTTCCAAAAACCATATTCAATCTTCAAAAACGCAACTTCAGTCTCTTAACAAAAACCATATGCAATTTTCAAAAACCAAACTTCAGTCTCTTACCAAAAACCATATTCAGTCTACAAAAACCAAACTTCAATCTCTTACCAAAAACCATACACTCAAATCTGTTTTTGTGCGGTGGATAGGGACGGCATAAAAGAAAACGGATAAAAAAAAAATCGCACAAAACTTCACGAGTGGCTATAAGAGCTATCTCTTTTCGCAAAACAATTAAAAAGTATTTTTTTTGTGCGGTGAATAGGGCTGCACAAAAAAGACAAAAAAGACCGCACAAAAACTGGTTTGAGTGTATTCAATCTTCAAAAACCAAACTACAGCCTCTTACCAAAAACCAACGGTATTTTCAATTTTACATAAAAATTCACCCTGAAAGAGTGTCCTCCTCAGACTCTGATCTCCCATACGTTGAATAGATCCAAGTAACAGTGAAAACCCAAGATACAAAGCCACAGTTCCCGATACCTCTGAAAAGACGCCACTTGCGCAACCCGAAGACTCGAAAGAACTTCGATATCTCCCTGCGCACGTAAAGACAATTCGAATTAGTCCCGGCGGTAATTGCAGTATCGTTAAAACCCCGTCTGATTATTAATGCAATTATTGCCGCGTGCACGGCAATGCCAATAGGTATTAGCGTGTGTTTCGTGTCGCTCGTTAACCAACAATTCCTCCTATCCACCGTTCCCTTTCTCTTTGCACGTTCTCCGCTTCTTTATTCTCTGTGCATTCCTAATGCTAATTCCTAGACGGCTACGGCTATCACCATTATCGTCATCTACGTCGTCTTCATCGTCGTCGTTATAATCATCATCATCATCATCATCATCATCATTATCATCATCATTATTATTACCATCTTGGTCGACTTCATTATCGGCCTCTTCGCATTCCTCTGTCCATCGGCTCGCATAGTCATCGATCCATAACATCGGCTTGACCGTTTCAACTTGCAAAAATATATTCATGCGCGGAGGCTTCAGCTGGGAATTATGACACGCCATGGATCTTGAGGGATCATTAATGTGCTGGATCGAAGCTTAGTTGAGTGGTGAATGAAATATGATGACTCCATTATGAGGTGGAACGTACGGTTTGACAAGCTGATTTTTTTAATTTTTTTCTTTCGGCCTTTCAAAAAGGAATAAGGTATTTTTGGATGCAGAAGGTGTAATAGGGTGATTGGTTTGTATTGCGAAGTGTTTGACATTAGATTTACGGAAGCCGTCAACCTGACGGGTCCTACTTTTTGAACCCTTTGCACTCCGAGTAATATTTACTACGAGCTATAGTGAGCGACCAGAAACAAGGCACTTGGGACGGAAGAGGAGATTGCGCTCGCACCGCCTATCCCCGCCATGTCGGCCCTGGAAACACAAACACAGCGATTAATTGCTGAATTCGTTCTTAAATCCACTGAAACATCGGGACCACAGGAGGCTAATCTTAATTTTGTTGAAGAGATTACAGAAAGAATTTCACCAATGGAGCACGACGACGATAACCAAGACATTTCTAATGATAGCAGTAATATCGCAGTCTTACGCAAACGTATGCGTTTATTGTCAGAAAGTGATAACGAGTAAAATCTTTTTACGTGTAACCCATGTTATTTTGCCTAATTTCTTTGTTCATGAATTAGTGACATGTTTTTTTCCCTTTCAAATGATAATATACTTTGCATAATACATGTGCAATCTTTATGAAACAATATTTTTAAGATCCTCACATGAAAACTCATGGTTTAGTGTATTATTTTTGCTGATTTCTTATGACTGCAACCAATCTTCCATTTTTCCATAGATGCAGTATATTTTTTTACACGAATTTTTTTTACACGTATTCTTCGGAAACGTATCTATCGTGTAAAAACAGAATGAAGTGTATACGTGTTTTTAAACTAAATAGTTTTTGTAACATAGAATGAGAATTTACATTGGAATCTTAAAGTTTATAATCTTATTCTAGCAATTTTATTTATTGAAGGAAAGGAGTATAAAAAAGAAACCTCGACTGTTGAATAGCAAAGTAATTTGCGATGACTTTGAGTTCGATCAGTTTTTTATTAGTTTTGCGATGGTCACTTTATTGCAAAACCTCGAATGTGTGAAACAATAATAATTATAAGAGATTAAAGAAGAGATCAAACAAAAATTCCTATTATAATAGATGAGATAGCCCTAAACTTCTCCCAAACACCTGCCAAACAATTAGAATCAGTCCGAAACAGCGATTCGCCTCGTCCGCGCGATCGGCGATCCCTTCGCCACTGAAAAATGGCGTCAAATCGTTTTCCCGATCGTCGCACGTCACAATTTTAACGCGTCGATGCAATCGAGCCGGCTATTTGACGAAAATCACGCAGACAGCGGGAACACGGAGCACGAAAAAAAATACCTGTCACACGGAATTCTGACAGCTATTTCGCGAAAGAGGATTTTTATATAAAAATCACGGTGGGGGAGAATTAAAAGCACGATGGGACTCCGAACGAAACGGGGGATGGCGAAGGTCGGCGTTGACTACGGGGGATGCGAGGAAACTGGGGCAACATTGTCGACGGAGCAAAAAGTACATAGATAAATTGGAACGGCGCGCTGATAAATGATATATAACCGAGGAAGAAGAAAAAAATGTAGCCGCGGATGAGGAAGTGATGAATTAGGCCTGCAACGTTTAATCGTTTGCACTCTATTAAGGTTGCCGGGAGATACGTCGATATTCCTTCCATTTCTACGTTTCAGGTGATTGGTCACGTGTCTGCTGGAGTTTACGTTGATTTATGAAGGATTTTGAAGGATGATCTTTGGGAGAAGCAGCTGCGAAGGTGGTTAACACGTTGAATGCCACCGGTATTTTGCTGGTTTCTTCGTTTCTACTGAAGTGAAACTTTTTCTATTATCACTAGATTGCCGGATGTTGGGTATATACTTATTTTGCCTGAAATGAGTCAATTTGACTCAAACATCAAGATTGAAGTTTAAAAAAGAAAAGAATTATTTTAAAGAAGCTTTTTTCGAACCATTTGTTACATATATATTTTGTTTTTAACCCCTTACCGTGCCATTTCTTTTGTGACTGGATGTGCAATAACTCAGATTTAATTGCTGAAATAATAATCTATCCCTGATATCTAATGTAGCATATAACATAACGGAATATTAATAGTATAGAAATAATTTCATCGTATCGCGACCCACTGATATTTTTAATTTCATAGCATTTGGAAAATTTCAAAATTTTCGATCCCCTTCCTCGCGTCCAGAGCGAGGCTTGTTTTCAACGCTGAAATCGCCATTCTTGAAACGTCGAAACCATTCCCTACATGATTTATCAGTTGGAGCATTGTCACTATAAACTTCCACAAGCATTCGATGCGCTTCAGCTGCACTTTTCTTCCAATTAAAGCAGAAAACTAAAACCTCCCGCAAATGCTGCTTAGTTAACACGAAATTTGACATATTCAACACAGTAAAAAACAAGGTTTTTGTATGAAACTCCAAGCGATGTAAACTGAATATTATTGACAGATGTCTAACCTCTCTGAAACAATTGAAATCAGCTGTCACTATGAAACATTCATAACAGCCAGAGCTATTTTTTGAAAACGGACCGAACTAATTTGTACTCCTAATAAGATAAAGAATTCAGTATCTTCGTACAAAAAACCGAAAAAAACCCTTTCATCATCCTCACTGTCGTTGGATTCCCAGCATAATACCTAATTGTGAAGAAAATATCACGATGTCGAAGTAATTCTTCTCATACATTTCTCTCGTTGGATAAAATCAGCCCTCACTTACAATAAATAATACACAAGTCAATTGCACACGCGTCACATAATTCCTTGGAATTACGTTCCTTCCCATCTGCTGGATCCCGGCACAATAAGTAATACGTAATACAATCCAGCAAATCATCGATAAAACTTGCGTCCAACAAATAACCGCCTTTGAATAACGCCGTTTCCCCTCGATAACGTAAAACATCAGAATCGCCGATTAAAATCGTAAATCGAAGTCGCGTTAGCCTCCCGCTATTTACCGAGGCGTATTGAGCGCGCATGAATCATTAAGGCGGTATCGCACGGCGTAAACATCGACGGTGCTACGACTCTCGTGCCTCGCAAGAAAGGCCTTCGGTCAATAATAACTAATAATAACAATAACAATAATAATGTTCACGATAAAGGTGAATTACGATTAGTGCAATGACCCCGGGATAAATAACTCGTAGGAAGGTATCGTGCGACACGATTTATTCCGATTGTACACACATTTTCAGTGTGTTTCGTGACGGTGGTTATTTACGTCTTTGTTGTTTTCATTTTGGAAGCAAGCATTAACGATCATTTCAATGAAAACCTGTGGTTTTTAGCGGTGGTGAGTCATTGAGGTCATGTGAATGCGCCAGGCGGGAAAGATTCTCTGAAAGTCTAGGGAATTTGAAATTTAGGAGGACTAGGGATTTTAGTTTGACGATTTAAAGGTATTTGGTAACTGTTGCACTTTTCATTAGACCGCGATAGGTTTTAGGTCGAGCATGAGCCATCGAGATTGTTATATGCATATTGGAGAAATGCGCTTTTTACAATAGTCACTGCAGCTTTCTCTGTTGCCATTATGTAATTACAACTCGTTTAACTCATCCGACTGACGCTAGTTGCCGTAGTAAATTAAAATAAATCATTCTAGAGTTTCAAGGTAAATTATTTCCAGTGAAATTGAAGGCATAATTGCTACGTGAATGATAAGCTCTTCAAAATGATTTTTAAGTCAAACACTAGTATTTAATTTCCTCGTGTATCACTATGGACTTCGACAATACACGCCTGTCATTCTTCTCATTTCAATTCGATCCAATTATACCGGATATCGCAGCAACGATAATGATACTACCTATTATAATTACAATAGTAATAATTAGCGATCTGTTTCATAGACAATGTGGACACGAAACGTCTCCGACCAGGCCCTTCTCGTTTCGGACAGACATTAGCCTAATTAACCGGTACCCCTGAGCGGAAGTAATTCAGTGAGTCGCCACGGGCGGTAATTTCGCGTGCCGTCGATCATTTCCTCGATTTCGCTGCGAAATCTCATTTTCGGGACTCCACGTGTTGCGTGGGTATACAGCCAGGTAGACATTTCCGTGGACGACGAACGTCGACGCTGCCGTCGTTTATTTAAAATGGAGCAGCCCGCCTTAATGGTAGTCATTTGCTGTACGAGACACAGCGTGAAACGTGTTATTATCTGGTCGTTATCTGTCATTATCGTTAATTATCGGTGAGATTTTCGAAATAGGGTTATGTTGACGTTAGAAAGGAACAGCGGAGGCTTCCGAGCTACACCCGTGCCATCTGGTGACGAGGAATGACCCTTTGCTCATTAGATTAATCAGGGAAATTAGTTTTTAATATTTTAACGGACCAGTGGTGTTTTTTTTGTGGATGAGACAGCTGTTGGATAATTGTACTGATACGAGTGCAGTCTTTTATTATGTGTAGATCAATAGTCATCATATACTTCGTTGTTCGGGTTCTACTAACTAGTTAATGATCTTTGCTATCACTTTTAAAAATTTAAGTAGCTTGGCAGCTGAACTAGCTGTATAAATATTGTCATTTGTTAGAATTCCTGGAAACTTCTACTTTTTGGATGTAATAGCAAAATTAATTCTAAAAACACGGCACAGACGTAATAGCTGTCCCGTTCACAATATGACTACTATATTTTCTAGAAATGCGCTTGCGAGCTCCATCGTTCTAGAAAAGAAGTAAGAAAAAAAAGAAGCATAAATTAAGGTATTGCGTTCTCTTCGGCGTTAATTATCGAGCACTCGTGCAATGAATGTGAAATCACGGCAATTAACTCTCTTTCTTTTTCTCCTTTTCTCTTCTTTTTTCTCATCTGTAATGACCTCCTAAGACACGAATTATAATCATGCCTCTGAGTGTATTTGTTATATTTATATGACTTTAGTCTAGATTACTTCATCGTGATTGCGTTTGCTTTAATTATCGCTTTGTAAAGTATCCGAAAGTAACATAGCACGGAAGTGAATGAACGTTCCTTGATCTGTGATTACTTTTTTCTTTATAGTGTTACTTATTGGTACGCGCAGAATGAAAGCGCGCCACTTTGCTACGCATGCGCTGCGACATGCGTAGCAGCTTGCGCAGCAAACGCTTGGCATTGATGCATGTGTAGCTTTGCCGGTGACACTCGTTATTAGCGTTAAAAGCGGCAATTAACTCTGTATTGAGTTATGTTAGTCTAATTATCGCAAAGTGCTGGTTCAACGACGGAAAAAAGCCCTTTCAAGTCCGGATTATTCCTGTATTCATTACAAATACGTTGCTGAATTCTGCTCCTTTATGGCGTTTCTGAAAATATCATTCGCTGCTGCCAAGTCTGATTAAACAAATTTCTAGTTTGATATTAATTTTCCAATTTTCATTGTTATAACCATCTCCTTAACGACTTATAATTCTAAATTACATCATAGCAATTTATTATAACATATATGTCGCAAAGAAAGAATTTTTCGAAGCATACTTCCAAGTTAAAGTTCTAATTTGATAATAATTTTACGTTGATATTTATTTTACGTTAGTTCGAACTAGTTTTAAAAGCAATAAATAACTGAAAACGTCATTGATTGCTTTGCATGTCTATTATTACTTTAAGATAATAAAAACCTGATTATTAAAGCAATTGACCTGAAAAAGATTACTGCAGTTTAAACGGTCGACAATTAAAATATCTAAGTCGACCATTATCACGGTTTGGCTCTGGCGGTTTTATGTAACCAACGCGTTTTTTATTACGCAGTGTGTGTCAGACCGGCGCTTTAATAATTGCACTTAAACACACAGAGCAATTTGTCCGTGCAATGCACCTCGATGCTTAATTGTACGTAATAATCGTACTCGAATTCGCGTTATCATCCCGAGTGTATTTGCATTGGCGCGAATTCAAATAAAAATGCGATTGCGCAATTTTTTTGCGCACACCCTTTGCCGTACGATAACGAGTGACGCACGTGATGCGGTAAATTGGTTAAAAAATTCTCAAGTTTTACAAAACTTATGAATTTGAACATATCAATGAAACGCAACACGATAAAATTTTTTTTATAAAATTAATATAACGTTAAATTATACAATATATCAAGAACCACTGATCAATTTCTACTTCACCAATTTAATTCTGAATTATTGCAAGGGGCAGTCGAAAAAGAAATCGTACGGCATGGGATTAAAAGGAAAATGCAAATACCAATGCGGGTGAATCTACAAAACTACGTGTTCCGTGGTGTACGCAAAGAACGTGAATTATTCAGAAGACGCTGGAAGCAGCTAATTCCAACCCTGCGAATCGCCATCGTCGATTGTCCCGAGTATCTATCGTTGCACGCCGCGAGATAAATTCTCGGTAGAATAATGTTTACCCAATTACGAAACAAATCGTGGAATGCGCCGAGGATGCCGATATGATAAAGGCACGAGAGTCGTTGGTTGTACAGTGCTTCACATGGAATTCCATCGTTAGGAATGTTCCGGACGACGTTACGTTTGCCTCTTGAATTATATCGATTTCTCAGAACAATTCTAAATGTATCTTTGTTCGTTAATTCTGTGCGCAATATAATGCACGAGATGAATTCTACATTAACACTAGATCTACGGCCGCCAAATCTGGTATATTTAAATATATTAAATAAGTACTTTCAAAAAAGATTAATGACGCGGTAAAAAAAAAGATCAGTTAAGTAATTTGTGTATTATAAGATACATGCGAAATATTTACTGTATTGTTTCTCTATCAGTTTGAGAAAAATTTGTAAAAAATAGGAACCTGTCAATTTGACGGCGGCCGTAGATCTAGCGTTAATTATGGAGTTGAGGTGTATTTTTACGGATCAATGGAATTAGTAGCACACGCGTTATTGGTTTAGTATTAGACATAATTTCGAATTTCGAATTTAATGAGGGTGATTATGGTGAGTGCGTAGCATAAAATAATGGTGTACTAATTTGCAAACTGAATTGACATAGGGGAAGGGGAGGAATCGTTGAAGCCCATTAATCGACTGATTGATTATATTATAGTCATAACGTCCGTAATTAGACAAACTTTCATTATCGGCTTAGCCGGTGATGTTTATCCATCGCATCACCAGGAATGCTAAAAAGTTAACACCGATATATCTTAGAAGGAATTGATTCAATCGCTCCATTTTTCTTTTCTTGTATAGGGTGTAAAAAAAAATTAATGGCCATGACTTCAGGGATGAATCTACACCTTTGGATCGGTGAACATTTGTAGAAAAAACCTTCCCGCAAAATTGTTTATAACATTAAAAATTAATGAAAATTTTTTTTTACATCAACGTATTCTGCACACTGAGAAGAGAAAAAGTTTGAAAGGAACCATACATCTCAGAGGAACCGTTTAGACAGGAAAAGTTGTTAAAGATTTCACCGCGATTTGATTGTGTTTTGTCACACATAAGGGCAGGGGCGTACCACTACTGTGCCGTTTGAACGTATCTATCCTAATGGTGGGACCTGACACAGCGGTATGCGTATTGCTCCCATAAACTCAAACAATACAATGTTTAATACGTTGAAAGCCACCGGTATTTAGCCAGTTTCTTCATTTTGACTAAAGTACAACTTTTTCTATTAAAATCACATCTTTACAAAGCAGAAACTTTAAAGACAAAAAGAGACTTATAAACAGCAGGACATTATCTTTTCCAGACCAACACGTAAATATTGACTGAATTAACAAATTCGTAAATATTAAAATTTAAAAGTCATACGAAATTTCAGTGAATTTAATAGCGCCGGTCACCGGTGACCCCATGGCATTCAATGTGTTAAACGGACGGAAGACCTATCATGGTTCATTGACCTTGCCATGGGCCTGAGTCAAGTGGCTTTTTTTACGTTTCGCTACCAAAAATAGGATATATACATACTAATAATCTGGAACAGCTTTTCCTGGCACAGGTTTCTCTGGGATATACAGTTCCTTTCAAACTCTTCTATTCTCAATGCACAGAATACATTGATGTAAAAAAAATTAACATTAAGTTTCAGTGTTATAAACAATTTTGCAGCAAGTTTTTTTTGCCATTTAATTTGTTTACACCCTGTACTATATCATCTTATAATTAGATTCTGTGTCGACATCTCATCTGTCGAGGACTATGATGAGTATGGAATTAGCCAAGATCACATCACCATCCCCTCCGGGAAATTTTTTCTAAATTATCATTTAATATGTCATATCCTCGGTAATTATCAAAAGTTCCTACTTCAAACCTGTAGACTCTAAAAAAGTTCCTAACCTAAAACTGTAGGCTCTACGTGACACACCTATAGGAACCAGACCTAAAGTACAAAACAACAACGCCATCTACTCCACCCTGCAGCCTAATTAGCACATAACCTATCCACCGATTCTCTCACTTCCAATCTCTGAAACTATTCCATCCCACATGCAATCTCACAAACAGTTGCCTTATCATCTCACTATAAACCGAACTAGACAATCGAATATGAGTGTCCACCTTTGAAACGATCAGTACAGCTCGTAGCATCAACTTCTCGTATCGCCTCCACCGAATAGATTCGTCATGGCGTATCATATGAACCGTGAACGACGTCGCGTGTGTCCCGAAGATACCGAGGATATCGAGGAAGCCCGCGGCAAGGAACGGATATAGTTTCCGTTTGCGATTCCGCTGATGCCACAATTAGCCTGGCACTTGAACGACACGATACGGTTGAGGTGGGTCGTGTTGAGCACGTGGCGGCTGCGGCCGAGAAAACGAAGACGTAGAGAGGTATGGGGCAACCTAAGGGCAGAAAGATTGAGAATCCTCGGTGTTACGTGGATAGAGGAACGCCGTGACGTGATTAGGATCGATTGGGTATTAATGAGGGAGTGACTGCGCAGTAATGGTGATTTAGGAGAGGAGTATTGCACATTTTTATCGAGACTTGTCGTAGGTAACGTGTTCTATATGGTTATTTATTATTTATTAACAAGCGTATACGCTCCACGCTGTACTTTCCGTTCGAGCCATTTGGAATTGTCACTGTTAGACGTGATAGTTTTTAACCCTTTGCCCTCGGCGCCTTCTCGGACGTTAACTGCCAGCAACTCGACGACACTTTGCTGAGAAAAAGTCCTAGGACTTGCGTCACATTATACAGGGTGTCTTTGCCGGTTTTGGCATCTTGATAACTTCGGTATTGTGGCATGTAGCGAAAAATGTTTCATGGGAAACTTAAATGGTATCGAGTGGGACATATTCTGGTGTCATTAGTGGACGCGTCAAGGATATATGAAGGTCAACATTGTTTTTTTAAATAGAATGAGGTACTTTTTTGTGTGCCAAGCGATGCAGCTAGACATTTTTTATAAAAAAGTACTGACCTATGTATGTCGAAAAGCTAATAGTTTAGGAGATATTTCAATTTAAATAATTTAAATACAAAGGCACCATTTTTGCCGCTCTTCCCCACAGTACTTATTTTTTTTAAAAAAGTTATGTTTACGGAAGAAGCGATATTCTGAAAGGACGGAATCATTAATTTAAGAAACACAGATTCTTGGTCCACACAAAACCCAAATTATAAGGAATACGTTAAAAGCAAATCCGTAATCGTAATAACGTGGGGCGCATGCGCGGAAAGTGCCCAAAAAGCGGTCCGTTAGGGAACGTCTTAATTAATGTTAATTAAGGTCTCTCGAGGATTTTAACATATAGGTAGTTTATGTTTGGAGCTAGTTTCGGTATTCTAGTAGAAAAATGATAATATATAGCGCAATTATGTGATTCTTCGTGAATAAATAATTGAAATGCTAGGGCAAACATTTTTTCTGTAGTTTCAAATTGAAATAATTCCAACTCGAAGCGGTTAAAGGTAATCAAAAACAGCTATTTATACAAAAAATTCGATATATAGTCAATATTTGAAAAATAGTGTGTTTTTTCCCCTTTATTTATTTTGGAATTCGTAATTTGGAGAACTGCGAAGAGAAATACAGGCCTGATGCTTCGAATTATTTTTTCCCGAGAGAATTAATTTATAAAATTCTTTTACAATTATAAACCACTTGTGCAGCCTTTGTGTTTAGAATCCCATGGTGCACAACCTATACTACTTATGGGGCTATGTAAAAGAGGGAGACAAATACAAGTAACTCAAATAAGCACATGAAAAATCCTCCTCCACCGTAAAACATGTCGACATAAATCCTCCAACTAATTGCTAATTCGTATAACAGCCGTACTCAAAAATAGCTGAACATACATTTACAAAAATATATTCAATATATTACTTCGTAGAACAGTAGGACGCGATGTTTACGATACAAGGAGCAATAAACCAAAGAACCAAACCCAGGAGAGTTGTTTCGACAACGCAAAAAATTCCACTACAAATTCCATCATCCATCGTGCCTCCTAAGACCCCGAACTTTTTACAAAGCAAACGAAAAGAGCCATCGCGGGGGAAATAAACCGTGCCGAACTTCTCGAATATTCCCATAAAGCTTCCACGTATCTCTAATTTAGCGTGCAAGAAGAAAGGTGGCCGAATAAAAGTAGTAGTTGCCGCGCAACCCCCTCCGCTCCCGCCTCCTCAGGGCGAGAGGCGTCATGGGGTATTTGGCTGGCACCCAGGGACGCGCCCCGTTACTCTTTTCTCGGCTGGAATTGTGATTTTTGTCGCGCCACCCCTCGCCGATTCGCGACAACTTGTAAGTCAGAGCATTTCGCGTCGCTCCTCGAGTTTTATTACACCCTCTCTTACATTTCACCGAACTACCCCCTCTCCTGTATCTCTCTGTATCATTCGCTGTTATTCGTTGCTTCTACCGAGGCAGTTTGACTTTCTTGCGTTTTCTCCTCTCTGTCCTCTTACGTTTTATTATTCTCATCCTTGCGGAGTTATTCTGCATTTCTAGTTTATTTTTCGACGTATACTTCTGCGATCTTTACTCTTGCCTTTTTTTAATCTGCTACTGTTTCATTCTCTTTTTATTTCTGTTGTAAAATACAACAAGCAAGAGTTCTCCATCGTTGTTTGTTTGTTCTCCCGTGCGCTTTTTTTCCTTCTTTTTATTTCACCCTTCTCTTATTCCTCTTTTGCCGGCTTCTCTTCCTCCTCTTTGTTTCCTTCTCATTCTCAGCTTTTCTTATTTTTTCCTTTTTCGTGCTCTTCTTTGTCTTCCTCTTCCCTTTTTTCTTGCTCTTGTCATCTTTCCTCTTCCTCTTCTTCCCTCATCCATCCTTCCTCTCCCTTACCCCCTTAACCAGCTGTACATCTCACCCAGCTTTTTTCACGTCCATCGAGCCTTTCTTTTTCTTCTCCTGGCTGCGCTTAGCGGACCCGCTCTTTTTTCCTCGTTTTGCCGGGTAGTTTGAGCGATTGTACGAGCAACGGGGGCTCGTCGAGTGCGTGTACCCCCTCTCGGTGTATATACGCAGGGAAAACAATTACGAGCACGTACATCCACCGCGTGAGATAAGTCGGTGTCATAAATTACGGAATACAATATAAATGCAAATTTAATGTCTGCTGGCCTACTGTTATTTGCGTTTACTCTCTTCTCCTTTCTCTTTCTTCTCATGTCCTGCCCCTCTTTCTGCTCTTTGTTCCCTTTGTTGCTCTCTTAAAGATAATCGACTCCTTTTCTCGACGTCTTTCTTCATCGTCTGTCATTCTATTTTGTATTTTCGATTTCAATTACTATTAGGTGTAATGTAGTATGGTTATTTAGCTTGGGACTTGCAGTTTTAGGTTAGTTTTAGGTGGTTAGGACTCTCAGTAGGTGTCAGGTCAAATTCCTATCAACTCTGAACAGGGTTTTCCTAATTCACCACTTAAGCCCTTGCACTACGATCTCTTTTGTGACTACACGACCACTAACTCAGATTTAATTCCAGAAATAACAATTTTCCACTAATTTCTGATATATTGTGACATTTACAGCAATACTAATAGTAGAAAAATAATTTTCCGTCTCGTGGACCACTGATATCTTTAATTTAATAATTTTGGGAAAATTTCAAGTTTTTTTATTCAGTTTACCCTGTCACGAGTGTCTCCCTCTACTGTAGGGCAACGAATCATCGCTGATTTGAAACTAACCTAAAATTGTTGTGTGAACCACATTCTTTCTCAAATCTCAAATAAAATTAGAAGTACAGCCAAATACTCCACCCATTGTAATTCCGAAGAAACGTGCGTCATCGGTACAGTCAAAATTCAAAGTAATATCTCGAAGACAATGAAACACTCCGCGGATGATCTTCGTGCAGCACTCGTGATTCGTGTCTGGAGGGTTTAACATCGGTTTAAAAGGATCCTAGTATGCTCAGGCACGTACGTAGCAGACAAATGGCGTAAACAGAGTCTCCGAAACCGAGTTTGCGCTCTGTAACTACCAAAGAGGGGACCCATGTAAAGTATGACCGGTATCGGTCAGTCGACAGCAGAGGTATGCACATATGTGCACGCGCATAACTGCAAGTTAACGCGGTCACACTGTTGTACAGTAAAGATGGGATCAAGTTCAGAACGTACAGTCGGGGAAATTGATTCGAAGAGTCTCTGCTGCGGCCTGTGTTTCTTGAAATAAAAGATACCGTAGCCCAGTGGACGGCAAATCGCGGCTCGCGAGCCGCATGCGGCTTTTTAGCGACCTGAGTGCGGCTCAGCCAGTCGGCCACAAAAGATTTTGTCAATAAAAAAGATTATTATTATATCTGGCGGTATTTCATGTTTAGTAGCTAGGTTAACTCTTCGAAGCACGGGAATTCAGAAAATAAAATGACCCATGTTGCACAGACAATTTTTTTTTTTTGATTGAATAAAGTTGGTTTATATTTATTGACAGAGTTATATAATAATATTAATTTTAGTGGGACAAAAATGTCCCACCGTGCATCTTCATGCATCAAAGAGGTGGGACGCTTTTAATCCCGCCGTGCCTCAAAAAGTTAAACCAGCTCCGAAAAACATGGTTCGTGACAGGTTCTTGAAAAGAAATTTGGCTCTCAAATCATTTTTAATCGTCCTGCTGCTGATTTTTGGCTCTTTTGAATAATGAGTTTGCCGACCACTGCCGTAGCCAAACGGGAATGTCACTCGCACCGCCTATCGGCCCTGGAAATCTGAGATCGACTAATGACAACCGAAAACGCAACACTTCTTTCGTCGTTCCCATGGCGACGCAACGAATGTGCGGCTTTATCGGCCAATCACGCGTTAGAATCGAAAAAGGCGTCAGAACGAGTGATGTCTCTATCCGTCAGGCTGATCAGACCAAACCAGAGGCCAGAGGACTTCTTGTCTTTTTGCGGGCTGTATCGGCGATGAAGGAAGCAGTGACGAAACAACGAATTTTTGGGCCCTGTACAAAATATAATTTTGGTCACTCAGGAAAAAACAACTTATATATAGTATTTTTATTACAATGTAAACATAATTCCATAAGTAATAGAAAATAATCACGCGAAAAGAAGACAGATATATAAAATATCTCGTAAATACACTAGTTAATATTAATTTCGGTAGTTTTATCATTTTTACTAAAGTGAAACTTTTTCTATTAGATCACATTTTTACAAAGCTGATACCTTAAAGACACAAGTAGTTATGTAGTCAGCAGGACTTTGCCTTTTAATGTCAATATTTAAACATTGAATGTAATAGAAAATTCGTAAATATTACAATTTGAAGGTCATGAAATTTCATTGAATGCAATAGCGCCGGTTACCGGTAACCGCCCTAGCATTGAAAGTTTTAAATTTGTAGGTTTAGGCGGATTTCGAATTCAGACGCCATTGTGATGCAGCTAAAACGTTGAATACCATGGGGGTCCTCGGTGACCGGCGCTATGGAATTCAATAAAATTTCATATGACTTATAAATTGTAATATTTCTGAATTTTCTAATACATTAAATAATTAAATATTGGCGTTCAAAAGTTTTAACACGTTGAACGCCCCGTCACCGAGATCTAAGCGATAAATTTTAAATCTATTTTAATAAATTGCGTACTGAAAGTTCTTAAGCACTTACATTATTGAAAGGGAAAACAGAAATTGTACAATAACGTTAGGAAGTGAAGAAAGTGGAACTTAAAAACTTCCCGGCAACTGACAGTAAGTCGCGATAACTGAATCGCTTCGAGTGTCACTCGACGTGGAAGTGTTAATGGTTAAGAAAACATTCCTTTGACGGTCAGATCCGCAGCAACGTTTTGATAGGAAATTTTATATCGATCGAAAACTCGATCGTCGTCTGTTTATTCTGATGTAATAGTCATTGTCGTTGAGAAAACTTTGCTTCTTTCTGCGCGACGGCATTACGACGAGAAATAGTGCCAAGAGTATTACAAACAGACTTGGGTAGAGTTATGTTTGAATAATAAATAAGGAACGAAATTGTTATCACAACACGATGGAAAATGACGACCCAGCAGGACAGTCGTTCGATTTCTGGCTCGATTTTGTTGGTTTCTATGTTTCTACGAACATATTAGGAGTACAAATTAGTTCGGTCCGTTTTTTGTGGTCAAAAATGCATTTATTTCGGTACAGAATGAATGAACAGATTAAACAAAGTTGGACCCTTTTGGACAAAGGAGGACCGAATAGTAATGTCGCTTTTTTACATTAAACTCAAGCAAATAAATTTGTAACAAGTTTTTATTTGTAATGAATGATATAATCACCCTCGTTATTAACAACCTTTTGTCATCTGATGTGCAAATTTTCAATGCCGGATCGATAAAAATTACTTTGCTTTTTGAGCAAAATATCTGAAGAAACGACATTACTTTCCGGTCCCCCTAATATTTACTTCTTGGAACACTTAAGAAGTTGCAGCTGTATAACTATGCAGTCTGTTATGTTAATAAAACAAAAATTTCGACGAAAAAGTTAGTAACCTCTTTACAAATTACTTATTCTTTATAATTCTGCAGCTGCTCACCGCAAACTCATATACTATAATTCTACTAATTTCGATGCAACAATAATTACAATGTTAATCTCCGTGTCGAGCAGACCGATGAAAAATCCATGACACCTCATTCCGCTCCACCCAGTAATTTTCATTTCATTTTCAGAAGTTGTACACTTCTGTCCCTCCTCGCCGAAACGCCGGCACGAAAGTTGAGTATATAATCTTCGAAGAATTTAATAAAAGCATCGAATACGTCGGATGCTTTCGAGACAGGCCGTTCATTGCCGCCAGTTTCGCGGTATAAGGGGCGGTCGAAGATACTTATCTTAAAGGAAAAGAGGAACGGATATATAACCTGACACGTTGTTACACACCATTAGCGTGCATGTGCGTTAGAGTTAAACTATCACCGCGGATCGACACGATCTCCAACACCTCCCCGAGATTGGATCGACGTTCCTGCACGGAAGAGTAAGCCGAGGTAAACTCTCTTACCCTCGGATGGTACCCAATGGTAACCGGGAATGGGGCTTTTTATGGAATAATACGAGATAGGTAAAAATAATGATCTTATCTTGAATTAACAGCTTGTCCTACGATTTCTCCGTGACAGTGTTTGCTATAATTAGCACTGAAATTACCAAGGCAGTCAAAATGGCCGAGTTTAACACTAGAACTACCGGCGTTAAATCTATCATATTTCAAAATATTAAATAAGTACTTTGAAAAAGGAGGAATCAAGAGGCGGAAAAGATTCTCGATTCGGTGATTTATGTTTTTTAAGATGGACATAGAATATTTATTCTAAGACTCTTCTATAAACTTGGAGAATTTTTTGAAAGAATTGTGTACCAGTTATTTTGACTGGTTTGGTTGTTCTAGTGTTAATTATTTCGAAATGGTTACCAAATTGACAGAGAAGCCATGAAGTAAATGTTCCTTGGCTGTCTTATAAAACCTAAATTATTTAACTGATTGCTCCTGTCAACTTTTGATTCTTCTTTTTCCAAATTATTCTATGCTCTTCGAACACTAAACTACCAAGGCGGTCAAAATGGCCGAGTTTAATTTTTTCGAAATGTTTACCAAATTGACAGCGCAGCCATGAAGTAAATATTCCTCTGCTGTCTTATAAAATCAAAATTACTTAACTGATTGTCCCTGTCAACTGTTGATTCTTCTTTTTCCAAATTATTCTATGCTCTTCTAACACTAAACTGCCAAGGCGGTCAAAATGGCCGAGTTTAATTTTTTCGAAATGTTTACCAAATTGACAGGGAAGCAATGAAATAAATATTCCTCTGCTTTCTTATAAAACCTAAATTACTTACTGACTGTCCCTGTCAACTTTTGATACTTCTTTTTCCAAATTATTCTATGGCCTTCTAACACTAAAACTACCAAGGTCGTCAAAATGACTGGTTTGCAATTTCTTCTAAAAATTCCCCAAATTGGCAGTGGAATCATCCAGTAAATATTCCACTTTTATCTTGTAAAACTGAAATTATTTAATTCATCAGTCTTTGTCGCCTATCGATTCTCATTTTTTCCAAATTATTCTATGCTCTTGTAACACTAAACTACCAAGGCGGTCAAAATGGCCGAGTTTAATTTTTTTAAAATGTTTACCAAATTGACAGCGAAGCCATGAAGTAAATATTCCTCTGCTGTCTTATGAAACCTAAATTACTTAACTGATTGTCCCCGTCATCTTTTGATTCTTCTTTTTCCAAATAATTCTATGCTCTACCAACAGTAAAACAACTAAATAACCTCAAAAAAAAAAAAAAACGATGAAAACCTTCGATCTTTCATAAAACATGAAAGGAAAAACAGGAGCCGCACAGTGGCACAAAAGCAGTGATAAAAAATATTCCCGTTTTACAAAAATTACAAAACTTGGCAAAAAATACGATAAAATATATGACACTTCGGAACATCAGCATGTTTCAGCAAAATCGATGGAATACGTTAACTCGTACGAAAGAACCGAGCGCGGAATTTGAAAATAGACGTCCGCGAGTCGATCTCCCGGTACTATTTCCGTAGTTGACACGATTCAGTCATTCGACGCGGACATCTACAAATAATTTCCACGGTTCGTACGTTGCAAAAGAATTTATCGTCGTACACTGACATTTAGTAGCGTCAACTCAGGCCGACATTGACGCGCTCGTAAATACCGTTGCCAATATCGGCGCGCAGATATGGAACGAGTGTCCAACTGACACCGATACAATGACACTAGGTTTCTCGAGAAATCGGTCAGCGTGGAAGATAATTCATGCTTGTTCCGTCATCCTTCCTTTGACGGAGTGCTTAATAAAGCAAAAGTCAAATATTTGAAGTGACCGTAAAATTTCAAGTGACTATTAGCAGTTCGAGTTAATTGATGTTTAAATGGCATTACAATTTCTTGCTAATTGGCAACATCTTGATCGACGAAAACGACAAGTTTGTTATCCCCTTGAAACCTTCGAAAATATTCTTCCGTGTCATTAATAATTCCAAATATATTTCCTTAAGACCCGAAAAAAAGTGATGTTCTAAAAATATGAATTAACACTTGTGTATTTTATCATAAAACAAATGTCTAATCTCTTTCGAAATATACGCATTTCATAATAATACAGAAAAGAAAAATAGTGCAGTGTTACTGATTAATATGCAGAGTGAGCAAGAGAAAGAAAGAGGGTAAAAAAAGCAAAATACAATATCTCTGCACTCCCGGCAAGATTACGTAATAAAGGTTAGAATAAAGTAGCCATAACGTCAGCGAGATTACGCAGCGAGGTAAAATTGTGGAAAGAAAAGTCGTAAGAAGGCCTTGGAGCCTGCGAGGAACGTTGGAAACTGACCGTGCGGAATCAGGAAAAAAAAAGTAATATCGCGACGCAGCTAGTAGCAGGGAAACCATCAAACAACGCACACGCGCATGCGCGGTACGTTACAGTACACCTAGTTGCGATACTAGGGTTATTTACAAGTTCCTTCATCAGGTTGAAGAAGGACGAGAAATTTTCTTTTACAAATCACAGTTATAATTCCAATTTTTTAAAATTCTGTGGTCTATGCTTGCATATTTTTCTAAAAAATATCAACCTACACGAAGAAGAAGAAAATTACAATTCCACTGCCAACTATAAGGCATACTGTTTCAGTGAACATTTTTTCGTTCTGTTCCATTAACGATAAGAAAAACAGCTGTTTTATAAAATAGTATTATGCAAAATGCTTGTTATTCCTTTAAAAATAATCTACTGCGGCAATGTAGTATAGTTTGAACATGGTCAGTTAAATGTTTGTAATCATACTCCCACCTATCTTCACTTTTGTGAAATTATCTTATCTTTATTCTGACAACGAATGGAAACGAATGGCAAGAAAAAATGACCAGTATTCGGTGACTATTTGAAAATTCTCCTATTGCTGTGTCGACCACGATCGCCATGATGGTTTGCATAACCCCAAGCGACCTCTATTGGACTTCCGACTAAAACGTAGAAAGCAAGAGTTCCGTCATCAACGTTTCTCTCCTCGGAATATGAAATTACAGAAAAACGGCACGCTGGTACCTAACATGCTTAAGAGGAAAGGACGACTCGTCAACGGACAAGCCGAACCCGTCCATTTGGGTTAATTAATTTCCAATAACGAAATGAACCGGCGTGCTGTGCCTGGTGCGTGTTCCCTCGTGAAATTACTTGAGGGAAAGCCCCCGAGGTAGTCGCGATATCCTCGTTTACAAATTCAACCGTAATTATGGGTACAACGGAGGAGAAAAGAACGACATTATTTGCTTATCGTGTTCTTGCGTATATTTCGTCCTTGGGCGCATTAGCGACGCATCACGTTACCGACGACTCCGTCGGAGGACACGTGCCGTACGATTCTCGAGAATTCTATCATTATCGCCCTTCATCGATAATTTATTCGGAACTCTGACAATTGTGATGGCTGTGATGTGATACGAGGTATTTTCTGCGAGATGTGGATGTCTCTTGTTTGAAACAATCGAAGAAAACAGTGATTAACCTTTATGCGCACCTGGAAAAAGTTACATCAAAGTCCCTAGGATTTTTCTTGTCCTGTAGTCCAATTTCTGTTAGAAAAACAAGATCTTTTTTCCCTTTTTCTTTGTGATAATATTATTATATTTGCTGTTTACAATTTGTCTCGATTTGGATCAAGGATAACCTCAGGAACTGATGAAGGTTAACACGTGGAGTGCCAACGGAATTTCGCTAGTTCCTTCATTTCTACTGAAGTGAAAGTTTTTCTATTAAAATCACATTTTTACTTTACCCTAATAATGACAATATTTAAATGTTGAATGCATTGGAAAATTCATAAATATTACAATTTAAAAGCCATGTGAAATTTCATTGAATTCAATAGCGCCGGTCACCGGTGACCCCCATGCCATTCAACGTGTTAATGTTCGAGCAATAGAAAAATGTTTTTGACTTGCATCCTAACATGTCTATGGTCGGTTTATGCGTTGATCCATGCTTTAGAATATATCATGCGGAAATTGATTATTAAATTGTTCCTATTATCATTTTATTATTTTTTTGTCATTATTTTAAAATTGTTTGTCGTTATTATGTTCATATGAATTTATTCCACATTATCAATTTCGGATTTTTTCCTTTATATTTAATTACCCATTATTATTGAAGGAATCTGCAAATTGAGTTAAGTAGATTAAAATTGCTTAAATAGCAATTTAAAATAAAAATAAAGTTGATATTTTTAATTTATTTGCAATTATAATTTTTTAAATCCTAAGAATGGTGTCAAATCTGCGGATACTGTTTTGGTCACTAGTCACTGGACTGCGCAGCGCAGCGACAGACGTGCGCAGAATGCGCAGTGTCTATTGATGGATTACATCGAGATCGCGCCGCAGTCAACTTGCTAAATGAGTGACTCTTAAAAATGCATAAAATTATCTAATTGTAACTGGAGAAAGTTAAATGATAATCATATTTGTTAAAAAATATATGTAATTTTAAATCCAGCTAACTTTCGCTATCTAAAGGTTGGCGATGTAAAACTCGGGTGTAAAAGCATTGTCACCGTAAAGCTAAACGTTTTGAGAAATCTATATCCAACCGCGCCCCGACGATCCTCCTACTCGGCGCAATATTCTCTCCTGGTTGCCCGGGCAACGAAGACTGAAAAAGAAAAACAGCGAAGCATTAGACGAGAAATATCGTTGGAATTAATCAGGCTAAAAGAACCAGGAAAAAAGTGGCAGCGTCAACGTGTTGGGGCTCCAATGAAGAAGACTTCATGCTCGAGCAGTTACGCTCGGTTCAGACCTAACCTTCATTCCGCGATCGCTCAGATCGATCTGGTTAGGCGTAGATTATTTATTCGAATTGCTGATATTAATTAAAGAATTATGCTTTTCAATTTTCATCGTACAGCGTTTTAGTTTACGAGGAAATGATAAGTTTCTGAGTACAAGTGCAAACTAAAGGGTACAATGACATGTGGTGTTAAGCTAGAGAGCAGCGCAGCCTCTCGTTTTCAACTGCCTATTTCCGCCATTTAGTTTTTGGAATCCCAAAACCCAGCCTCCTAAAGCAAACGACTATGTGGAGTGTTTACTTTAAGAGACTGGGCTTGAGAATTCCAAAAACAAAATGGCGGGAAGAGACGTTTGAAAACGTCCCGCGCTTCCTAGCTATCTTTCAGGTGCCGAACTATACATTACTAGTTCGTGTGGCTGCTGAAAAGTCCGCGGTGTAAAGCGTATAGTTTTTTTTTTCTCGGCGGTTGGCTAAGTACTACCAACTATTGCTATCTTTTGTCGTGATGCTTATTTTGGGAAACTTTGTCGCATGACAGATATGTCTATGTGATCGATTCGATCATTAACGATGGATAATTGCACATAAACATAATAATATAATATAGTATCAGCTTTTCGATAATGTCGACATATACGGCATTTATTTTAATGCTGGTATATTAGCATGAACATGTGCGGGCCGGGTTTTATAAAGATTCCTGTATCTGGGCATAATTGACGCTTTAATACCTGGGCACCCGGATAGTTCCGATGTTTCATACGTGTAATTCATGTAACAGTTAATTAGAGAGCGTGTCTAGTATCTCTAACCGGGCGCCAATCATAAATAAGTGAACTTGCCATGAACTCTCAACAACCAACGAAGATAGTACGGAATAATTTCACAATTGAAGAATAAAATCTTTCTTTTTTTAAAGTACGATAGTTACTTTTCCTAGGGCCTACAGTTTTAGGTGGTTTCCCAAATATCGAAAAATTAAATCTCCATCTCGATGAAAACAATTCCTCTAGTAAAATTCTAGTTAAATTCTTACTACTGCTTGTTAATAACCCTGTTATCCAATAATGTAACTAGTGATACTTTAACCCTTCGCAGTCCTGTGTCGAGCTGCACCCGACATAGCTTTTTTCACTTTATTTTATTTTCGAACGAATTAATATCGACTTTTCACATTCATAATGGTTTTGGAATATCACATAAATATCCGTCAGTACCTGCTATTATTAAAAAAAATTAATAACCAACGACAGAAAGTGTTGTGCAATTAATTTCATTTAGTTCTAGTGACTTGACAACTTGACAAAATAATTCGGACCGCAAAGGGTTAAGGTTTTATTTCCAGTCTTATGCTATAAGTTTACTTCTGTTGGTACAATACACTGTAATACAGTACTTTAACAGATTAAATTATTAGAATACATTATTAATGCAATACGTGTTACATTTATATCATGGCTGATGCGCCAGTAAATAAATTAATTAAAAAAAAATAAATCCTCTAGTCCATATAATTTGAAACGTATAATAGTAATCTATTGAAAAGAATAGCAAAGAAACTACATTTTCTCATCGTCGCAATAATTTATGACCGAAACTAGCTTCCAATCGGGTAAGATGACTAATTGAAGATAATTTGAATTAAATAATGTCCACCTGTACGTAGCCACCCAAGGAGCATAAATTAAATTACACGGAAATGGATCGACCATAAAGAAACGCGACTCCCGGCGAGTTGATGCGTCTTCGTTCGATTTGTCAAAGACCGGTCTTGCCAACCTGCGCGGGAATCCCCTAGGAAGGCCAGTCGTATGGTCTTAGTTCGTTTAGAAAATGCCTCCGGACTTCGCGTGAGCAATTACGCTTGATTAATGCGCGTAACGTTGCACCGGCAGTATTATGGCTATCTCGTAGGATTCTCCTTTTTTTCCAAAAAGATACTTGTGCAGATTTACGTTCGTTTTATGAGCGAAAGAAGGAAGTCACGCGTATTAGGGAGATCTACGTAATACGTCCCTGCAGAGAACTAATCTCCTGCTCTTTTACATTTACAAACTACCCGTTCGCTTCGGGCGTCGCAGTTTAATGAATTATACGGCTGTTGAACGTGATTAAAATTCTGCTAGTTACGCATTAACGGAATCAGTTAATGTTAGACACGGGTCGCGATTGTATAGCTTGGTACATAACCGCGTTGCGCATAACTTAAGATGGATTAGAATCACGGTGGTAGCACTGCTATTAATGATATTATGTTGTAGTCCTTTAAAGAAATTACGTTATCAGCTTTGATAAATTCATTAACTGCACTAGTGATCTAATTATGGAATAAAGAAATTTAAAACGTAGAAGTTGATAAAGATAAAGTTAGAATTTTAACTCCTATGACTCGATACTTTTATAACGCGGTGCGAATTAATCGCGTCATAAGAGGGCTCACTGCATTACAATCAGTTTCCATCAGTGCACATCAAATTATTATGGCTGCCAAAATCGGAAATCTTAAATAAGATATACTTTATGAATTTAACGCTAAATCTACGGCCGCCATCAAATTGACGGGTTCCTACTTTTCTAAAAAAAATTCTCGAATCGATAGAGAAACAGTACAGTAAATATTTCACGTGTATCTTATAATCCACAAATTACTTAACTGTTCCTATTTTTGGCCGCTTGATCCTCCTTTTTTCAAACTACTTATTTAATATATTTAAATATACTTGATTTAAAGGCTGTAGATCTAGCGTTAGCATCATATGTACGTGGAATGGTGAAAATTGGACAAAAAAACTAAAAGTCCCTAGGGCCTAACGGAGGAGTAGCCATTGATCAGTTGAGAGTGCGTGAGATCCGGACCGTTACATAGAATTGGCAATATCGTATATTACATCTATCCCATCTTTTTCGTTATCTTATTAATAAACAGTATCTTCAGAAGTGTCGCAAATTTACTTGAACCCAAGAACGCTATTCCTACATGTGTCAGTGCCCAATAATATCACTGTACAGTAGTATTATACTGCATTGTTGCAATTGTCCACCAGTGGTATTAAATACTGCTACCTAAACTGTAGGTCCTAGGAACGATGATCACAGTAGTTCAACTCCAAAGAGAAAGGCAAGAAAAAATAACGAGAAGTATCAGCAAACGTGAACTTCCTTGCGTAAGCCCCATTGTGAAAATTATCACAATGAATCGCCGAGTATGTCGGATAATTACGTTTTGCGTTTCGCGTAAGAAGACACAGGAGAGAAAAAGGGAGAAGAATCGCGCGAGTAATTTCGTAATGAGTCACTCGCTTGGTCCACGCGGCCGTACGTAAGAAAGTCAATGGGTTTGTTGACTCTTCGTGTCGGCGATCGCTGCCAACAAGCACCGATTCTCGCGTTGCCTCTGCCGTTTTTTGATTCTCTGATGCAACGCCTGTGTTCCATATACGTCAGCGCGTTGCATTCGAAACGTAAAGAAACCGTTGCATTGTAAATTTGAATTTCTAGTCAAAGAGCACCGCCAATGGTTTTTATATGGATTTACTTCACATGTTTACTCATTTTGTTCGTAGTTGATAAACATTTCAGCGCAGCAGTAACAAGCTTTTGTGATTTTTAATTTTACAAAGATCGGATTATAAACAAATTGTTTTTACATGTATAATTTCTTTTTCTAAATTAGCCTGTCCTCTAACACTCAAACTACCAAGGCCGTTAAAATGACCGGTTGCCAATTTTTCAAAAATTTCCTCAAATTGTTAGCGCAGACATGAAATACATTTTCTACTTCCATCTTATAAAACCTAAATTACTTAATTGATCATCCTTTTCACCTCTTTATTTCTCTTTTTCCGAGGTACTTATTCTGTATATTTAAATATAATAGATACAACACCGGTAGTTTTAGTGTTGGAAAACTCAACTCGCTATATCTGAAATTCATCAACCGTACCGTTCAACCGCCAAAAGCAGGTCGATCGTTTCTCTCTTCTCGGTTCAGCCAGCACCGAGTAAATGCACGATCAGCTGATGGACTATTCGCGAGCAATTTCTCTCTTTTTCTGGCTGCATTCGATCGAATCGATAGCTCGGGACCGTGCCACGGATTGCAGACCTTGCCTTATGGGGTATTGGCGCCGCTCGGTGTACACCCATCGTCGCATGCATTAGCTGCACCCATGATACGCTCTCGTCTACCGGTCCTGGAATGGTTATTTGGGTTAAACACGTAACAAATTAATAGCTATTCGTTGCACATTTACATGTTGAGTCACGCGCGATCTCGGCCGTGTCTTTTGCCGTTGGGGTTATTACCTATTCCTATGGATGTACACGCGCTGAAATACCTGGGTTCGACAGCTTCTCAAATGCATTACACGTCCGCGATGGTGGCTGGCGATAGGCACACCGATTGTGACCGTTAGGAGGATGCACTGTGCTCTTTGCGCAATGTTTGACATCTTTCCCTAAATTGGTGATGGCTTTAGGTATATAATATTACGTTTGCCAAATATGGTAAGGTAGCATGAACTGAATGCTCTTTGGTGAATAGTTCCCGCAATGGTTTGTGGATGTCATTGTGGAAAATGGATGCACAGGCATTTTGGGGTTTTCCGTCGCCCGTTTTGCTGGGTAGTCGGCCGGACGGTGACTGGAAAATAGATGTCGAACGGTAGGACGTTTTTGTTGCGTACAGACGGCCCTCGACTTTCGCACATAACTGGTTCCCGAAAATGCGCGCGAATGTTGAATGTTCGAAAGTCGAGGGATATAAAATAAACATTAAAAATTGTATTTTAAAATATTTGTCTATCAGTATACATAAATAGGATTATGAGGAGGGTTTAATACCTTTCATGTGGTTTCTTCGTAAACTTGAGATTTTCTAACCTCTATAATAGGTATAGGAATATAGAAAACACATTAAAAACTGGATTTTAAAATATTTGTCTATCAGTATACATAAATAAGGTAATGAGGAGTGTTTAAGCAGTTTCATGTGGTGTCTTCGTAAACTTGAGATTTTCTAACCTCTATAATAGGAATAGGAATATAGAAAAAACATTAAAAATTGTATTTTAAAATATTTGCCTATCAGTATACATAATTATAGATAATGAGGAGTATTTAAGAGCTTTCATGTGGTTTCTTTGTAAACTTGAGGTGCCCTAACCTCTAATGGGCAATGTGTGAGTGAGCGCGAGCTGCAGCGCTTCGTAGGAGCGACTGCATGGAAGCGAATAATTTTGGCAGTATCGACAGAAATCTTTTAAAAAACTGAATTTTTAAAAGTGTACAAAACCCCGGGTGACGAAAGTATAACCCCCTTAGCCGAACACTTAGAGTGCGGTCTCTCTAATGTAACACCCCCAGAGGATATTGTACTCTGGGGGAACATTAATGGAAAATAAAGGACTAATTGTCTCTGGTATTGCCTAATAGAGGTTAAAGTATCTCAACTTTACAAAGAAACCACATGAAATTGCTGAAGCACTCCTCATTATCTTATTTATGTATACTGATAGAAAAATATTTTAACACATTGACAGCGGGCCCCCCGAAAATGGGGATTTCTGAGTCTGTCGCTTGAACGCCGGCTTTTAAAAATTTCGATTCTGTTTCTATTTTTAATTACCGTTAAATTGTATATGACGAATATGCAAATAAAATGTTCTATTTTACGAAAATATATAATGTTTTAAATATTTTTTTTGGCTATTCAGCGATCAGAAACAAGCGAATAAGCTTTAAATAATTAAAATAAAGACAAGCGCTCAGGCTTTAAATGTCTCTTAGGTCGCCGGCTGTCAATGTGTTAACATACAATTTTTAATGTTTTTTCTATATCCCCCTGCTTTCGAACATTAAACATTCGCACGCATTTGCAGGGACCAATTATGTGCAAAACTCGAGAGCCACCTGTAGTATGATAATGAGGCCCAAGCATCTCCGATTATACAAATCTTCTTAATACCTTTAGATATGAGTTTGCCATAACTTTTCTGTAGATTCTTGTACATTCTTTATTACATGTTCGTATCTACATCATCCTACACAATTCAAGTATAGCCTCACGCTCATCCCTTCGCAATTCAACGACCCTTCTATCTGAGGTCATTAAAACCATTCTCCTCTGCGTGTAACACGAATCCCGCAAATGATTCCGCGAACGGTCGATCATTTCGCGTACCAGGAACTTCCCGTTTTCTCTCGTCCATCGACGATACTTTTCTCGACTCGATCTCGATTCCGGGTACACCCGGAGACAGATAGGAACAATCGTTATCGTATCGCTCGAGGCTTACGTCGTCTCAGACGTCGTCTCGAGTTTCATCGCCCCGGGCAGAGATATCTTATCGATGCTGGAGAAAAACGCAGAGACAGAGACAAAGACTGGCGCGGCCAGAGAGAGAGAGAGAGAGGGAGAGAGCCGGCGAGACAGAGAGATCACAGTGAGAAAAAACAGAGAAAGAAGAACCGGTGCAAAGAAAGGAGAGAGCCGAGGGAGATAAAGAGCCAAAGAGACAGAATAGAGAAAGAGAGAGTGTCGGAGAGACAGAGAATGAACAGACGAGAGAGAAGAACAAAGAAAATGGAGCGCTTAAGGAGAGGAGAGTGCAAAGAGAGAAAGAATCAAAGAGTAATAAATGAGACAGAGAAAGCATCAGAGCGACAAGAAGTGCATAGAAAAGAAAGAGGAATCGCTAAGGTTAAGGAGAGTGCGAAGAGAGAGAAATAAGAAAGAAAGGGTATTAGAGAGATAAGGGCCGCACAGAGAGGAGAGAAGAATGAGAAACGGGAAAAACCAAAGAGTGAGAGGATAGTGGCGAGAGAAAGAGAGCCAAGAATGAGAAATAAGAAAGAGAGTTTTCGAGTGATAAGGACCGCACAGAAAGCAGAGAAAATTGCGAGAAAGTAAGCGCTAAAGAGTGAGAAGAGACCGGCGACAGAAAAAGACCCAAAGAGTGAGAAATAAGAAATGGAGAGTATTAGAAAGAGACCGCACAGAAAAGAGGAAAGCGCCAGAGGTAGAAATGCAAAAGATAGAGCGCCAGAGGGGAAAAAAGAGAGAGAGGATATACCCACAACACCTATAATGCGTAACGCATTAAATACGAATGGGTTACCGGTATCGGGGAGGGGATCGGCTCCACTGCCACCCACGGTGCCCCGTTCCGGGGACCGATATCGCACGCGGGGTCGCGGGGCCACGGCGAGTGCGCGACAAGTACGAGTGTCTTTCGTCTGGACGTGATTCGCGATAATGCGTGCCGGCTGCACGTATACGCTGGGCATTGTTATGTCACCGTGCGATATCTCAATTACTCCGGTGCGCCGAGGCTCCAGCACTCTACGAGTATTTACATGCGAGTTTACGTACCTGCGCACTCGCCATTGTTTCTACAAATCGTCCTCCTGAGACTTTTTCTTTTTTCTCTCTGATTTCCTTTGTTTTGCACTTGCAGAAATGCTTTTTTGTTTATCGCTCTTTCAAACTTTTTTATTCTGTACTGTTTTTGGGCTTCTTTCTCCCACTTTTGAGTCAGTTAGTATTCTTTTTAGTCGTCTTACTTTGTTCTCGTATATGTTTTTTGATTTTTTCTTGATCTCGTTATTCTTTGTATGGTTAACGGGTGCGTCCAGTTGAATTTTTTTCATTTTCTTTGTTGTTTTTGGTTTAAACATTTTTCTGCCCTTCCATTTTCTTTTTGTTCTCCTTCGCTCATTCCTTGTTCCTCTCTTCTACAATTTTTTCCTTCTCTTATTATTCCTCTGCTGCCGTGTAACTTCTTGAGTCTTTTTTTACATCGACACAAAAGAGAGTATTGCAAAAAATTGCAGCTCCTTCCTTTGTTCCATGGCAAGTTTCGAATGAAATGCAGGCAAATCGTTGGATATCTAATCCAGCCATCGTTTTATCTTTGTCTGTTCTAAATAATTTTTAAACTCATTTCAAACGTGCAGGCTAGCCCGGAATAATTTATTCGCAATTTATTTTGCACGTTGTGTAATATCAAACATTAACACGTTCGCGGACTTGAATGCTGTAACATCCATTTTCATCGTAATGTAGAATGACATGAATGCTATAGCATTCGTGTAATGCCAAATGATAAAGCCAATTATAACTCATTTAATTTTATATAACCTTAATTTTTTGTAATTATTATGCAGCTTAAAGTGATGGCCAAGTGATTCCCTGAGTATTTTCATGCTATTTCATTTTTTCTCTGTCTACTAGGAGTGTAAGTTAGAAGTGTAATACTTGACTGGCTATTTCTGCAGCTCACTGAAATTTTTACTGTCCGCGAACGTGGTAAAAACGAAATATTCGTGAATAAAAGCCGTAACAATAATTCGTTCATTTTCTGTCGACTTGTGGCGCTACATTGCACTATAACGAAGTGAAAGAAGTTCCCACAGCGTCAGTTACCAACTTTCCCCCAGAAGTATCACAAATCCCCTATCTACGCATCCTAATTTTTTCCCCACTGAAGATGAAGCACAAGGCCTTAACGAGCTTACGCGTTGCAATGGAAACACTTGTGTGTCGCAATGTTATTATTATTCCAACGACTGTGCCATTACCTTTCCAATGATTGATTGCAAGGTTTCCCGAATGCTGGAATGGCTTACGTGATAATTACGTAAACAGTGTATGCGCTGTATGCGTTACAATGTGCAATTTAAATGTCATCGTAAGGTGATACTTGATCGAACAAATACTTAAATTAATCTCAACTTATTTTCCGTTGAGATTCCTGAGAAACTTGCATATTCTATTTACGTCCAAAGGATAAATAAAACAAAATTATCAATTAAAGAATCACCGCGATAAACTTCTTCTTCTAAATATAGAGTAAGCGAGGTTATCTCGATGTAAGTCCTAAAAAGACGTAATACTACGTCATCGTCGGCGAAAGCGCCAAGTTATCGGTTTTCCGCGCCATTATCTCGACGATCAGCGAGAGATTACATTCCGTGGAAAGAGTTTTCAAGGACGCGTGGAATTCGCAATTTGCGAATCAAGGAGGCTTATTTCGGACGTAAACTAGGATGCCACTTTTCCTCGCGGTTAGAAGATCCGAGTTACCGGATAACAGCCGAGAATCTCGTTAATCGACCGCTCGAGGAACGCGGAGAAACCTATCTCTGTTTCCTGTGTACCGTTGGAGAACGGAAGAAAAGAGGAACAGGAAATGGTGCTCTGAAATGTTTACTGTAGCGGTAATTCTTTACGATAATTTTTTTGCAAAAATATTTTGTGATATTTAATATATAAATCAAATACATTCAATGTAAAAAAAGTAATTGAACGAATTTAAATAATTATTTCGCAGTGTGCTATTCCTTGAAGCAATGCGGCATACCAATTTATAGGTTTTGCAAAACTTGAAAATTTCCTATCCCATTTATCGGATCACGAGTGTCACCCGTTATTGTAGGGCAAGCGGTTAAATAATAATTAAAGAAAAACCTCCCGGGTCTGTCAGAGATTTAAACACGGGCCCACTCATGGGCCCAGTTCAATTTAACTTTGTCTCTAGCCTGCAAATATACCTACCATAACCTCCAAAATTGTAAAACCTGCAAAACTGAACCAAAGAACTCCCTTCCACAAATCTTGCCTCAAAACAAATGACACCACTACCTAATTGACTTTCAATTTCGCATAAAGAATCTTCTGCATCAAATAAAACGGTATCAAATACTCCAAAACTAATTTGACAAAAAACCATCCGATTTCCGGCCGTCAGAAAAGCGTTAACCCACTTCTACCGTCTTCCTCGTTCGCCATTACCACCCCTTCCACCCTCTCCCTCTCCTCCACCTCCATCCCCGCAAGTCGAATGCGATTTTTACACAAAGGACCCACCGCACCGACTCACCTCTCCATAGTCGTCATCGAGTTCCTCTCCTTTCCTCTCCTTATTACTTTTCCCCCTCCTCGCCGTTCTTTTTTCTTGAGGCCACGTAGCTCGTTGCATTCCAGAGCCGCGAGTGGAAGGACCTCGCCAAGGCAAGCCGGTCCGTCGCTCGTGAATGCTGCTCTTTCGCGCGCGCACCGCGAGTATGCGTGATCTCCTCCTCCTTTTCCTCTTCCTCCTCTTTACCTCCTCTTTGCTTCCCTCCTCGTCGACCCCTGGTCCCGCTGGTCCACCTTTCTGCGAGCCGACGGCACGCACGTTCCGTCATTGACGTTCCGCGGGGACCGAGATATGATGCGGAGAAGCCGAGGAGGGAGGCGCGACCGTGCACCTGCCCGGCCACCCTTCGATTTCCATCGGTGGACCATTACCGAACGAACCGCGTCACGATGGTATTCGGTCATCGCAGGTGGTCCCCGTAAATTTGCGGATACTGAAGGGGCCCTGCCGAGTTTCTGTGCTCGGTCTCTGCGAATGGGGATTCGGTTTTAGTGGATGCGGGCAACCCTCTTATAACACCGTTTCCAAATAACGCGGAGTTAAGGTTTCCACGGCAATGCTATAACGCGGTTTCCATGCAAGGGGATACGAATTAACCCATTTGCATCGTAGCTCTAGATACGGCAGAAGACCCGCAGTACCGTGCTTTTCCACGCGCAGCAGTTTAACATTGTGCAGTACGGAATATTCCGCTTATGGATGCAATTGGGTTATCGTTGTACAGGGCGGAATATTCCGCTTACGGATGAAAATGGGTTATTGTATAGGGCGGAATATTCCGCGGTTGGTGGTATAAGACAATCGTCATCCGCGGAATATTCCACTTACGGATGATATTGGGTTAACATTGTATAGGGCAGAATATTCCGCGATTGGTGGTATAAGACAATAGTCATCCGCGGAATATTCCGCTTACGGATGAAATTGGGTTAACATTGTATAGGGCGGAATATTCCGCGGTTGGTGGTATAAGACAACCGTCATCCGCGGAATATTCCGCTTACGGATGAAGATGGGTTGATCGTATTTGTGATACTGTCAATCCTTCTATCACGCGGTACTTTTATAACGCGGTTTCCATGTAACGCGAAGCCAAAATTTCGAAAGTTCTGATATAACGCGGTGCTCTTATGACACGGTTTCCTTACAACGCGGTAGGAATTAATCTGATTTGCGTTACAGTCGACCCTCCTTCGACGCGATACTCTCATAACGCGGTTTCCAAATACAGTAAAACCTCGATAAAGGCATCAGAAGTTTCCCTCGATAAATACATCATGACTATCCCCTCCACATGGGGGGATCGCACGCGATTCCCACGTAACGTATTTAAAATATTACGTATTTAATGTATTTAATATATTTATATAAAAGTAAAAACTATTTCATTTGTAATACAACAGATTTATAAAGTAATGATAATATTAAATAAAAATTGGAAAATAAAAACTTTCAGTAACCATGAAATTAAGGTGAAACAAACAACATTCTTGATATAATAGAAAAACTCTTAAAACCGTTATCTATAATACAGTGAATTAACCTAGAATATAAAAAATTCCACGTGCCACAATTTTATATTTTTATTTTTACAAATTAAAGGAAATTCATATGGTTTTTAATCATTAAAATATACTGCGGACGACGCCCGCCGAATTTGAATTTAGTACAGAAAACTTGATGGGCCAGAGGCCCATCATTTCCACTCAAGGGGTTAAATAGGTTTGATAGCAGGTTTAGGTTGGAGCGATAGGGATTATAGGGATCGTGTTGAGAAGACGTAGGGATTTCTTAGATTTTTTACAAATCTCAAATGCTGCAATAATTTTGCCTAGGGCGCATAGGTTTGGGTGGTCTTTGAGCTACGAAGGCTCTGGTAGAAAGAGAACGTGGGGAAAATCTCACAGAGTTAACGGGAATTAGAGTTTGCACCCACTATTTGAGAGATCGAACCTTTGTAACAATTATGTCTTTTTAGAATCTTCTCACTTTGGACAATAATATTCTGCGTTTAACTGGATTTCAACAGTCCGAATCATTATTTTATAAATTAAAGTGTACGAAATTAAGTGGAATCATCTAACCAATTTTATCTTTTGTTTCAGGTATGTATGACAACATTCTGTGAGTGTGGCTAATCGACTGAAAATTTATTTACCGTAGGGTGAGTAGAATCTTATTTTGGAACTCAAAGTATCTCAAATCATCGATGATAATAATTATTCTGCTTTCATGGACTCTCATATAATAGTTTTCTGAGCCATGATAGAGTCTTGAAATGGAAGCAGAATAATTATCGCATTAGAAGGACTAGATTTGCGTGGAAACCTTTTAAATGTCATTTCGTTAAATGATCATATACCTTGTAAATAAAATTCTTCCGGGTGCTGTATTGCGGCCGTATCATTAATTCAGAAATAATGATAAAGAGAAGCAGATAATAATATGTTACAAATTTAATATATTATTAATAGGAAATTAGAAACGTTTAAGAACAATTCAGTTCCTTTCGATTTGTTCATACAAAAAAGAACTATAATCAGTAATTGTTAGATACAATCGTGAGAGCAGCGTAAAATATTTCATATATTTCATTTTAATTTCGAGACATCATCAAGCTTTTCGCGTTCAAAGTGCCATCTAGCGTTCTACTTTTCTCCTCAAACTGTGTAGATTTACTTTGCTCACGGACATCTGGATTTACTTTTATCTATCAGTGTTTTCTGTTCTCATTACTGTTTTTTTACTGATAACGATTCCGTAGAAATTTTCATAAACAACAGCAAGTAGATATAAGCCGCGAAAGTTCAAGTTAGACGCAATCTGAATTCTTTTACTGTTTGCCGATGCATTACTAATTCAATATTAATTTCCCCGTTTTTAAATCTTCCGCGTTTTCACATTCGTTCCCGCCACTTTCGTTATGTTTATGTTCTCCTTGCTGAGATAACTTCATATTCACAGCCAAAGAGACAATTCTTAGGAAAAATTACCATAATTCCCTTAAATCGACATAAACTTGCCGTAGGATATTTTTACAAAATGACTCCGTATATTAAAACAAAAATTTATTAGGGTTAATTGTTAAGTTTCACGTTTTTCAAGTGGAATATTACGCAATTCCGCAATTCATTAAGTTCGATATACCATATTTGTAGGAAGTAATTCTACCTGCGTAATTAAACGGGAACGTATTATGAAAAATTAAGTAAAATATAATCAGTCCTGAGAATATTCCAATCAATTGTTAGAAGTTGCATATGCAAAAGTCCCAGAACTTTCTCCTTGCTAAAACGAAATCTATCAGGCTTCATTACTGAAAGCGAGCCGTCTTCGATGAGAATATTCCATTTAAACTCTCGAATGTGTAAGTCCGTCGTAAGAGAGGTCTTAGCGGGCGGATATCCGTGATATTATTCGCGGCTGACCGATGACGAAGAGAAGGGACTCGGAAAGAATTTGCATTGCATATAGCTGAGGAAGTTTCAGGATTCATAAGCGCAGATTTGAGAGAGAAATAAGTGAGACAGGCAGAAGTAAAAGAGGACAAAAAGAAAAGAGGAAAAGGAGTACTAGAGGAAGCAACAGATAGAGAGAGAAAATGTAAGAGAGCGTTAGAGACAAAGAGAGCAGTTACAAGAGAGTGCCAGAAGAAAAGAGAAGAGGGGAAAGAGTGTGCTAGAGAGAGCAGCAGATAGAAAGAGCAGGAAGAAAGCGTTAGAGAGAAAGAGAGGAGTTAAAAGCGAGTGCCAGAAGAAAAGAGAGTGCTAGAGAGAGCAACAGATAGAAACAGAAGAAGGAAGAGAGTGCCAGAGAGAAAGGTAGATGTTAAAAGCGAGTGCCAGAAGAAAAGAGAAGAGAGGAAAGAGAGTGCTAAAGAGAGCAACAGACAGAAACAGAAGGAAGAGAGTGTTAGAAAGAAAGAGAGGAGTTAAAACCGAGTGCCAGAAGAAAAGAGAAGAGAGAAAAGAGAGTGCTAGAGAGAGCAAAAGATAGAAAGAGAAGGAAGAGAGCGTTAGAGATAAAGAGAGGAGGTAAACCGAGTGCAAGAAGAAAAGAGAGGAGAGGAAATAGAGTGCTAGAGAGAGCGACAGACAGAGAGAGGAGAAAGAAGAGAGTGTCAGAAAGAAAAGAAGTTAAAAGCGAGTGCCGGATAAAAAGACAGTTCTAGAGAGAGCGGTGGAAGAAAGAGAAGGCCAGAGAGAGAAATACGACGGAAATGAATGAAGAAGACAGGAAAACCCAGCACGTTCCGCGAATTTGTGTTGGTTATTGGTCCGCCGCAGGTGTCTCATTAGCGCCAAAGTTCGAGCGGCCATTGTGTTAAATGCTAGAACTACCGGCGCTAAGTGAAACGGGCAATAGGAAGATGGTAAACAGAAGAATCCTCGGCGGACGAGGAAGGAGCCTTGAGTGTTTGCGGTACCTATGATAAAAAGGTGCTAAAATTCACGAGATGTCGACGCGGAAAGGGAAATACACAGTGGGTGAGATTCGAAAGGGGAGAGCGAGAAAGAATCGGAATAGGAGAGGAGGGAAAAATCATGGGAAGTAGGGGAAAAGGAGGAAACGAAAGCGGATGGTAGCTAGAAATCATCTAAAAACTTGCAGGATAAGGCATTTTCCTTTTTCCCTGTAACTTTATATTGCAAACCACATTCTGACTTAGACATTAAAATATTGCGGTTATCTTGAAATGAACCTGAAATGATCTTGAAAAGACCGACTTCTCGCAATAGAATTCTAAGTTTTGCATTTTATTTTAATAATATTATATTATCATATGTGCGGGATAAACATCTTGTATTTAACAAATTTCAGTATTTAATCAGATCAGTTTAATTCTATTAAGGCATTAAACATAAATTTATAATAGAATTTTGGCATGAAATATTGTTTATTCGTAATAACAGCATAAATTATCATCAATTGTACTGCTTATGACAATAAATCCTACAAAAAGCAAAGCTGTCTTTATAGTTAGAACAAACAGTGTATCTAAGGAATTATATTACGTAGAAAACCTAAATGTTAACGGCGAATTATTTCCTGGATGTTCACATGTATCGACAGACAGCATTCCTTTTACCATTTACTTATAGATTGCCACTCTTCGAATATAGAAACCGTCCCTTCACTTTCGTGCCAACGAAATATCGAGACACGGAGAATGTTAACGATGATTTATCGGCTGAAATCGAATAGTTGGAAAGTAATTAAGGATGGATTATTCTGCCCGCTGTTCACCGGTATTGTTTGTATCGCTCGGATGCAGATCGGGTACTCTTTCAATATTCAAATTGATTCCGTCCGCTTTCATTCATAGAGAGTATCGAGACATCATAACGATTACACTTTCAAGAACCGTACTCTCCCTGCCTCCACGTGACGGTAGAATAAATTTCAGGCGGTGCGGAATAGAAAGTACTCAAAGAATCGTGATTTACGTTTCGAATGAAATGAATCCGGCTTTATCGGCTTAATTGAGTGATCAGACACACGAATTCGATGGCTTTTTGCGTTTCTTTTTTTCTCCTCGCATTGTTTCCTTTTTTACATATATTTCTTGTCCTTTGCTTTGTTTCTTTTTAGTATTCTTGTTGACGCACCTACTATTTTTTTCTATTATTTTGTTGTTATTTATGTATATATTTATTATTTTTTTGCTTACCAATTTTCTTCTTACATCGCAGTTCTTCATTCCCCCTTCTCTATCTGTGTCCTTTTCTCTCTTCTCTCTATAATATTTCTTGTTGTTCTCTCCTCCTTTCTCTCACTTGCGCTGCTGTAAACAACAACAATATTGTTTTATTCCTTCTTCTATTTAGAGCCTCGTAACACTTTACTATAATAAAATCTAGTAATTATTTAGAAAAAATCTGCCAGTCACAACGGGGATTTGATCTCGGGCCCCCTAATTGTGAGACCAAGCTTTTAGTACCGTGACCACCATAGCTTCACGAAATCGTTGTTATATACTATTCTATTCTATCTCTTCCTTTCTGCTGTACTCTTTTTCTAATCTCTTTCGCTATACCCTTCTCTCTTTCTTTCCTTATTTATCTATCTGCCCTTCCTTCGTCTATCTATCTATTTGTCTGTCTATCTGTCTATCAATCTCTCCCTCTCTCTCTCTCTCCCGCTGTGCAGTACGCACGTTAACAGTATCTCCATTGAAATGGAAAAGGACGAGCCTTCGACCGGGCCTCGGGTTTGCCAACATGGGGTTGATTTATGCTCGACTTACGGTCCTTCCTAGCAAAAAGATCCGACGTTTCGGGAAACGCTGGAACCGAAATTGCCGATAAAGGTGCATTAGTTTCCATGATCAAATTGATGGACGATCGAACGGCGTCGCCCTTTACGAGCTTTCACGCCCACGTTGTTTCGATTCCTCGCTCCTCGCTCCGTCGATTTTATCTATGCTTAACGTCCATTCCATGTATCTCTCGATCGAATCGATGCTTTATCTCCTAATGTGAATTCCCCATTTATCCAACGGTCTCTCCACTTTCGACTTTTACGTTTGTTCTATCGAACGGTCTCTTGTTCTTTTTCGCCGTCTTGCTTCTTTGAAATTTCTTCGGTTTTCGCGCCAAAACTCTAACGCGCAGTTTAAAATTTTTATTTTTACTTCAAACTCTTTTCTACGTCTTATGGAATTTCAGTGAGATGAAGAAATGACTTGAATCAGAGCCGGTCTTAAGTTACTTTTTGCAAAAGTTTTTGAAATTTCTCGAATTTTCATTCGAGGAAGGAGAGGATCGCTGCTAATGTTAGATCTTTGACAGTGTAAACATCATCGTCTTTTATAAAACTCCATGAAACGTTAAAAATTTAATGTGTTTTTAACCCTGAAGTGGCATTACCATTTTTTTTATTTGTAATTTTTAAATTACGAAAAATTTCAAAAAATCTCTTCAGTGTCAATTTAAAAGCTCCAAAATGCATTAGCTGAATTTTGAAATTTTAGTTTTTTCAAGATTGGCAATGTATATAACACTTTGTTTAATTTTTGGGTTTTCACTTTTTTGGGATGTAGCTTAAATTCTAAGTTTCGACGCCATTTGTGCACAAACTTATTTTCATATTTCTTCTTTACAATTTCTTACATTGCTAACGGACCCTTTATAAGTAACTACCATTAACTGTAGGCTACTGTTACCGAAACATTTACTGACAAATATTTATTCCTAAAATTAGCAAATTTTAGTCATCAAATGTACATTCAATGAGACGGATGCATCTGCTTCGCCTCAATCAGTCGAAAATGTCAACTAAATAGCCCCTTTGAGGCCCCTCAGAGGCCCATTCGCGGTCCCCGGTTTGACAACCACTGTTCCGTACAGTGAAAACCTCAACTACAGTTTCAGTGAATTATTTCGACCAAAATTGATACTCTACAAACCTGTAATCCTGTAAATGTCAAAATTAGTATTTTGCAACATCGTGCATGCTCTTTTTCAAAGTACCATAATTAATTCTCATACGACATCCGGTCCACGGTAGAAATGAAGGACGCGTCTGTTCCCCCGTAGTTAAGGGGTTAATCGCTTCCTGTTCGGCATACTTTCCCGTGAAATACGTGGACAATTAATCGGTTTCTCCCCATCCACGCATCGAGGAGTGTTCGTTCGTGTATCCTCCGTGATTCGCGGATATATCGTTGGCCGTTAAGCAGTTTTTTTCCACGATTCTTTCGGCTTTGTTTTCTTCGGTCAAGTGGATACGGACGAGCTCGAGCCACGCCCAACATTGTTCTATGAGAAGGACAGCATGGTCTCTCTCCCTTCGTCCCCTCATTGGTCGTTGTTGCAGATCGAGTATTATTACGGACTCATAAATACTTCCCGCTTGGAAGTACGATACTGTTGCTGTTCCTCTACCTTCTTGCTCTCTTTCCACCTCTTTTTCCTCGTCCCTCTCTTCTTCCTGCTTCTCTTTTCCTATATTCTCCTCTTCCATCTACTTATCTTTCCCTCTTTCTTCTCTTCTTTCTACTTCTCTTGTTATCTGTTCTTCTCTTCTTTCTACTTCTCTTTTCATATATTCTTCTCTTCTTTCTACTTCTCTTTTCATCTGTTCTTCTATTCTTTCTACTTCTTCTTTCGTCTATTCTTCTCTTCTTTCTACTTCTATTTTACTTTTCCTTCTCTGCTTTCTACTTTTCTTGTCATATATTCTTCTCTTCTTTCTACTTCTATTTTACTCTTCTTTCCATGCATTCTACTTTCCTTTTCATCAGTTCTTTTCTTCTTTCTACTGCCATTTTCCTTTGTTCTTTCCTTCTTTCTACTTCCATTTTCCTTTGCTCTTTCCTTCTTTCCACTTCTATTTTATTCTTCCTTCTCTTCTTCCTACTTCACTTTTAATATTCATGCTCTTCTTTCTACTTCTCTTTTAATCCTCCTTTTCTGCTTTCTACTTCTCTTGTCATATATTCTTCTCTTCCTTCTACTTCTAATTTACTTTTCCTTCTCTGCTTTCTACTCCTCTTTTCATATATTCTTCTCTTCTTTCTACTTCTCTACCCTTCTGCTCTTTTTCTGTATTCCTGCCTCATCTAATCTCCGTCCAGATCTCTGCCTTTTTTATTGTTTTTCCTTCTTTAACTCTTCAGTCCTGTTTCTTTTAATCCGTTCTTTCGTCTGAATTTATTTCTTTGTGTCTACCCGTTCAGTTGTTGTGCCGAATGTTTTCCTTTTCGCGTCCACTGTTCTTTCTATTCCTTTTTGACTTTGCTTCTTTTTCTGTCATACTAGGCCTGTCTCCCTTTCTCTTACTCTTCTCTGCTCTTTCTATCTCTCCTGTTTCGCATATTTCCAATTTCTCCCTTTCTCTCTTTCTGCTCCTCTTTCTCTCCCATTCTCTCTATCTGCCTATCCATCTGTCTGTATTTCCCTTTCCCGGTCGCTCCCACGTTTTTATACGGCGCGAATCTCCATGTAGGACGATAACAGGAATAGCAAGACATCGTACATGAATACACGATAAATGCCCCGGCAATTTGCCCGCTGCGAATCAAGATCAGTGGATCGAAAATACCGGACATTAATCCCCATTTGTATAACAGACACGTGAACATAGAAATTGCAGGATCCGTGGCGATATCTGTTTATGACTGATACAAAGCACTTTATACACTTTCTACATTCGTGCCGTTATTTTTGAAAGTGGTGTAAGTGCATTTTTGAGGAGATTACGTTCAACACTAAAACTATCGACGTTAAATTTATTATATTTAACACGTTGAATGCCACCCGTATTTCGCTGGTTTCGTTATTTCCATTGAACCGAAGGTGTTTCTATTCAAATCACATCTTTACAGAATAGAAATATCAAAAGTAAGAATAGTTATGCACTCAGTAACACTTCAATTTTCTGACAGAAATATTTTGATATTGAATATATTAGCATACCGTGAATATCGCAATTTAAAATTCATAAGAAATTTCATCGAATTTAACAGTGCCGGTCAATGGGGACCCCCATGGCATTCAAGGTGTTAAATATATTAATATTTAGCTGATAAAGTTCAAAGTTTCTCCAAGGAAAATGAAAATACAGCGTAAATCACAAAAAATTACAAAGCCAAAATTCGTTCAAAGATGAGAGCAAATTCAAATAAAAACATTTCTGAATGAGCCAGTATAAAACAATATTCGTATTGTTCCTGATATTCATCATAGCTTCATGCGTGTTTCACATTCAATAATTAAATTATAGCATGAAGATAAGATTGAAATTTACCTGGACAACTTTCAAGTCATTAATTTGAAAAATAGAGACAACGTAAAGCTCTTTGTAAGATGTGGTTGGTCCACGATCCGTTTATAAACGATAGACGTTCGGAAATAGCCTGTTCTCCCCAGCAGCAGATTAACTTCCGGAGTCCGTTGTATTCTAGAGACAAAATACTTGTATTCAATGAGGTTAGTTAATAGCTCAGAGCAAAGCGGCTGGGGAAGCCCAGGAGATTGTAGTAGGTACTATCTGCTCCTGCGAAGATGGCACTTCTGACGTCACACGGTGGTAGATTTCCCCGAAACCCTGGCGAAAACCTTAAAACGAACTTCAAATTAGCCGAAGATCGATATATTAGGATTATTTGCGGTGTTGGTTACGAATCTGAAGTAAAATTGCCAGAAAAAAAATGTCGGATTCAATACGACCATCACGTGTATCGAAAAAATTGTTGGTTTCACGCAAATGTTACTATTCCGATATTTTTTGAGGGTCTCATCACGAATCTGATGTACAAATTTCCAAAAACAAAATGGCTAATATCTTTTGAGGAACCAATCACGAATCTGAACTAAAAATTTCCAAAAATAAAATATCAAATTCAATACAGCGGTTATCTGTACCGCAAAATTGTTAGTTAGAACAGAAATTACTGTTCTAATATTTTTGGATGCGGTAATCATGAATCTGAACTAAAAATTTCCAAAAAAAGAATATCAAATTCAATACGGCGGTCACCTGTACCGAAAAATTGTTGGTTCCGCTCAGAAATTACTCTTCTAATATTTTTTGAGGGGCTAATCACGAATCTGAACTAAAAATTTCCAAAAACAAGATGTCAGATGCAATACGGCGGACACCTGTACCGAAACATTGTTGGTTCCGCCCAAAAATTATTATTCTAATATTGTTTGATGCGCTAATCACGAATCTGAACTAAAAATTTCCAAAAACAACATGTCAGTGTCAATACGGCGGTCACCTGTACTGAAAAATTATTGGTACCGCCCCAAAATTATTATTCTAATATTCTTTTACGCGCTAATCACAAATCTGAACTAAAAGTTTGCAAAACCAAAATGTCGAATTCAGTACGGCGATCACCTGCATCGAAAAATTGTTGGAAAAAGCGAAATGCCGAGGTGAAAGAGATGTTTAGTCTAGTAATTTTTGTTCTATAAAACAGATGGGGAATATTTACTGTTTGATTCCCCTATCAATTAGGGGACAGCAGTAGCACGTCGCCGATAGTCGTCAAATCAAACCGCCCTATCTCTTCTTACCACTTTTTTCTGCAATTTCCCTCATCGTACGTCTTCGACTATCGAGCATCGAACGGATTTCTCGGTAAGACGTGATTTCGCAATTACCAGGTGACACTCCCCTACAGCCTCTACTTTCTCACAGGATGTCCAGTTAACGAGCATTCTATTTACAGGTATAACGCGTTTCTTCGTCGTACGACTTCTTACTCATTCTTGTTGCTCTATGTCGTCCTACTAATTGGCAGCCACGGAGAGAGACTCGTTTCTATTGCAGACCCGTCGAGTTTTGCGTCGCTGATACGCGAACGATTCCGTCGTGATTATCCTTCGAGCTCTACCCCCAAACCCCCTAACCCACTTCTTCGCTCGAACGAGAACAATTGAAACGGTCTCGAATTTCAGTCGAATCGTAGAATGCCTGATCTTTCATCTATTTAGACATTCTTGCTGTGATGACATAGAATAATAGGGCTGTGGGTAAAGTGAGGGACCAGAAAAAAGGCACTTGGGACGGAACGGGAGATTGCTCTCGCACCGCCTATCCCCGCCATGTCGGTCCTGTAAACCTGAGATCGATTAATGACAACTGAAAACAAAACACTTCTTTTGTCGTTCACATGCACCTAATGTGCAGCATTATCGGCCAGTAACGCGTTAGAATCGAAAATGACGTCAGAACGAGGGATGTCTCCATCCGTCAGGCGAATCAGAAGAAACTAGAGGCCCGAGGACTTGTCTTGTCTTTGGGGGCTGTAATTATAACAGTTATGAAGGTTATGAGCGGTTGTTCTAATGTTAAGTATCACTAATGGCGCCACGTGACATTACTGCCACCTAGCGGCGCACCTTATTTCTCAATCTCAGCTTATGACTTGTTACGAAAGAGCTGAAAATGATTCAAAAACTATGATGCATAGCAGGATGTGCACGATCGAGGAAATTTCATTACTGATTTGATTGTACGACTGTTATTTGCCGGACGTAATGACGGTAATAAGAAAGAGCATTATATAATCTCTCCGTTGCAGGATAAATTGGCTTTCATCGATCTTCTTTTTTATACATTATACTCGCCAGAACGATATCGCGATGCATGTCGGGAGAAAGAGAACAACGGAACGAGGTGTGGCAATCTAAAAGTGTACACCTCAGGCCTATAATTTACAGGCGCCACGAGGAACGCAATGAATTTCAGTTTGGTATTACGAGAGAAACCTTTTTGCCGTGCTTTTTTATTCTCTCCTTCGTCTATCAGCGTATTCATTTGCCATTATGTAACTCGTATTTTGAGAAGCTGGCTCGGAACCGACGAATTTAACCGATTCCTGGAACTCTTGCGCAATGTTTTTCTTATTTGACATTCCTCCAGCGTTTCTTTTTTCGTGCGGGACGTAATGAAAGGATTGTTTATGTCGAGAGATAACACACGTGTGCTAAAAGTTCCTTTTCTATTTGCCATTTACATCTGAAAGCGTAATTGAACCGAATACCGCTGTTGTAAAACTGCACAGGTTTTGCACAAGCTTGCATTTCGGCTCGATTTAGGTTAGGTTTAACATCTTGCCCTACAATAACGAGTGATACTCGTGATGAGGAAAATGGTATAAGAAATTTTCCATTTTTGCAAAACCTATCAAATTGAAAATATTAATGAGACGCGACGCGATAATATCATTCCTGTAATATTAACACTAGATTTACGGAAGCCGTCAAATTGAGAGGTTCCTACTTGCTTTATAAACATTTCTAAAATCTACAGAGACGCTGTACAGTAGATATTTCACACGGATTTTATAATACAATAATTACTAAATAAATTTTCATCTTTGGCGCTTGATCCCTCTTTTTCCAAAGTCCTTATTTAATATATTTTAATGCAACAGATTTCCCGCCCGTAAATCTAGTGTTAATATTACGTTAAATTATACGATATATCAAGAATCATTAGACAATTTTTATTTTAGCAATTAAATTCTGAATTATTGCGGCGGCAATTACAAACCAAAGGGCAAGGGGTTAAGGATGAATGAAACTTAGAGGATGAAAATTGAGGATTGCTGACACAGAGAGGAGAAGAATTGCCCTAAGCAATATTAGGTTAGGAGTGAAAATAGCCAAGAACCTTTATTTGTAAAAGACGTACATATACGTCAATATTATACGTTGCTTTCCATCCTTTTTCATTTTCTGATATTTTCTTTTTCATACATTTTTCCTATTGTTCATTTGCAGATATTGTTAGTAATTAAGTACCAATTTAAACTGCGATGCATCACAAATTACCTAATATGGGATAACTGCACACTAACTACAGTTTTTTTTTAATTTGAAAGGTCTGTGCTTCCTTTCTATCCATTCTGCCCGACGAGTTACATATATTTTTTAAAAGCTTATGAAAACGAGAGGGTCAGTTTAATGTAAAAATTATGGACACTGACTCCCCTTGAAAAAGCCCTTGTAAATTTTTCGAGCCACAGCCCTGCGAACCTAATGGTTGCAAAAATAATTAAAGCCACATTTTATACGTTGAAGTATGACGAAGTAAAAATTGTCTTCAATTAATTACGAGCCACGTAAAGTGCAATTACGTAAAGTGAGACTACAGAAGCGCTGGCGACCAAGATGGCGGACATCCACTGTAAACTTCAATGCTCGAATCTAGGATTAAAATGCTTTTTTACGATCTTTTTAACTTTTTCACTTCCGGTCGCGTTTTTCTTTTCTTCGTCTTTTTAGGTAATTAAACTTAACAACAAAATTTTACAAAATTTTATCTCGTTGAGAGTGCTACTACGTTAATGATTAGTTTCTGACATTGCTTATTAAATATCTGTACGTTTACTATTATTAACATTATTTATAGCCGCTTTGTTAGTATTTATAAAAAAGGAGAACAGTGTTTTGCATAAGAAAAGAATATGCAGCTGTTCTTCCTTCCTCGTATTTTTTGCTAACAATTTTAAGTGAAAATTGTGCCGCGCCCCTTACAATTTTTCTGTAATTAGATGTAAAATGGCACAGTAGGAATAAAACTGCAGTTCATTTCAACGGACATTTCTCATTAAGAAATGAATAAAAGTCATAAAGTTTTTTTAACACTAAAACTAGGAACGTAACCAAAATCGCCGATTCCCAATATTTTCGAAAAATTCCCCAAATTGATAGGGCAGCCATGCAGTATATATTTCATTTCTATCTTATAAAGGCTAACTTAATCGATCATCTTTTTCACCTTTTCATTTCTCTTATTCCAAAGGACTTATTCGATATATGAAAATATATTAAACGTAACGCCGATAGTTCCAGCGTTAAAACTATCAGCCTTGCGAAAAGCCATTGAATCCGATATTCAGTTGCGATTAAAGAAGTATGCTAAACGACGAGAATTCACGTCAGCAGTAACCAGACACAATATTTGAAATGACATGAATTCACGTCAGCGGCAACCGGTAACAGAATTTCAAATGCCGCGAATTTACGTCAGCAACTGCGAATATGTTAATGGCGGTAATCATCTAAAATGTTCGTCAATATTTACTATTCATTCCTGTTTTACTTTCAGACATATAAAACTCAGCAAGATGTAACGAATTTCGTGTTACTCTGCTGTCCAAAGCAATAATAATTTTGCAACATTCATCGAGCTCGTGCAGCTAATAATGTACACTGCTAAATATTAGTCATTTTCCGAAGAAATAAAATTCAGTGCTGAAAGGGTTAAAGACAAAAAGGGATATATAGACAGCAGGACTTTACCTTTTTGAGACCAACGCTTAAATATTGACAGAATTAACAAATTCGTAAATATTACAATTTAAAAGTCATATGAAATTCCATTGAATTTAAGAGCGCCTGTCACCGGTGACTTTCCATGGCATTCAACGTGTGAAAGAACGGGGTGCAATTTGAAGTTTCCCGCGCTTCGAACGGCACACGCAGCCGCTCGGGCATGCGATGACGCGGTGCGCTATGAAAATATTTCTTCTTTTCCTTGGGCAGGTCGAAGCTTTTTACGAGCGACGACGGATGCTGGCGGATGTGAAAATTGCCGTGTGGCATTCCGCAGGAATGTTGCGCGGGTCATGCTCGCGCGAGCGCTAAGAATCGAACTTGTTCTCGCTTCGTTCCCTCTATCTCGTACCTTTAATTGAATCTTGCTATAATCCAGTTTGATTTTCGCGCCAATTTTTCCCCACTCGGTCAGAATCTTTATACACATTCCAGTGTAATAAAGTACAGAGTATTCTACATTCCGCAAAGATCATATTGTAATTATAATTAGTGGAGAACAGATTCTAAATTGATGTGTGAGTTATTTTTACGTTATTCCAAAAAAATGGCGGCATTCATTGCTAACACGATATTTCAGTTATATTAAATCATAACTTGCGCTGAGTGTGTTATTCTTTAAAATTGAAAGTAGGAAATATTAAAATTTGTTATTTTCCATAAAACGGCAAAACAACGACACCTATATATTTTTAATTAAAAATAACTTTATTCATATATAAAATAAATTCACTAATACAGAAAAGTATACAAATGTTTTCAAGGTAAATAGTTTTTGTAACATAGAATGAGAACTTACATTAGAATCTTAAAGTTCATAATCTTATACTGGGAATTATATTTATTCGAGGAAAAGATTATGAAAAAAACATCGACCGTTTATATATGCATATAATTATTTATATTTTTATTTAAATAAATGATTTATTATATATATATATTATATATATAAAATTTTGTATATATATAAATAATAAATAATTTATTTAAATAAAAATAATTTTATATATATATATAAAATTAAAGTTAACCGTAATCTTGAGTAATAAGGGTTTGGCTTACTTCAAATTAAATAACCGTGCACCTCAAATAAATGCAACTATGAGTGATATAACTGTCGCGTTAACTATCATGCATAAAATTTTTAGATTTAACTATTTTGATCGTACTACATTTACATTTATGAAGCATGTTCCCATAGAGGCTATTCCAAACACATCACGTAGACAGAGCCGTTTCTAGAGGTGTTGATGAAGGAATTCAACCTTGAACCCAGCATTTAGGATCAAGAGGCTTTATGCTTGCTACTATATGATTATTGTTAGTCATTTATGATGCGTGACAGAGGCCACGTGTCAGGGTTGGCTAAATTGTAATAAATTAACCCAACAACTGAGGTGTGTTTCGAGTCCGAAGCAATCGCTCAATGCACTGCTCCTACACTGACAATGTTGCATCAGTGACAAAAGCCTGTAATGATATCCTAGGGTTTTCCATTAGTTGAGAATTCATTCCATCATATTAGAAGAATTAATAAATAAATTGTATAAATTTGATAAGAAATAAGCCACAAGAGAATTAATAACAAATAAAAATCACATTTGGCATACGCTGATAGCTTAGAAACTTTCACATTTGGATCCACTAGTTCGTAATTAGGGATTTTATTTAGCCACTGTAATCCCATCAGTGTACTGCGCGGAGCTCGACAGAGGGCCAGTGGAAGGAGCGCGGCTCCAATTGGTTAGAATCGAAGGGGGCGAGACCTTTCTCACACGCGTTTTCGCATCTAACGCCCTATTTGCGGAAGCGGTCACACATGTAATGAAATCGGGCGACGAAGAACGTTATAGATGATATAGGGAACGAGCGAAACGTGAGGAAGATGCCTTTCACACTTGCATCGTTTTTCTAGACTTATTTCTTTATTTTTATTAATATCACAACCATAGTGCTTCGAAACCCACCTAAAGCTGTGACTTTTATTCAAAATACCCGCGGTAATTAAGCCATTTGCATCACAGCTCCAAACACGACAGGCGGCCCGTAGTACCGCTCATTTCCACGCGCAGTAGTTCGCCACCATCGACAGCGGAATATTCCGCGGCTAGTGATAAGCTAACTTCCCTAGCGCGTAATATTCCACGTGCCGATGCAAATAGGTTAAAGTCGAAATGCAAAAGTCCTATCTCCGAATCAATTTTTCAGCCGCTCTAATCCCATCGTCAATGTTCCCTTCAACTGTTCACCAGATCAAAGCCCAGCCAGTTATGCGCCATCGGTGCAAAATAAGTTCACGGGCAGTCGCTAAAAATAGGTGACATTTCATCGCGCCGACAAAGCGGCCTGACTCACCGACACATGCTCGCCGAGTCTGGCGAATACGTCGGATACGTGCGACTTCGCGTTTCTCGTGTTGTAATCCCCTGTAATCCTGAACCGCGAGGATCTTTCGTAACGACTTGAGCGTGAATTCTAACCTATACGCGCGACTTCCTCCGACGACGGTTTTAATCGGCGGGGGTATATGGTTGGTAATTGAAACAATTAGACCGGCACTCGGTTTAGCGGGCGTGTAATTTTCGTTCTGACGGTATACGAGAGCCGTTCGGGTCCAGTGGCGCATATCTGAACGATCGGTCGACCTCACGGCCAGTGGAAGCGGCATAAATAAAGTCGACACTCTCGACCGCGCCTGAAACACACGCGACGTAGCACGTATGACGTGTACGGTTTCTTAATTAGCCCTGCTAACGCCCGCTAACCTATTGCGACTTCTGAGTGACATTCCGCGTCGATGTATTTTTACGTCTGATTTCAGATTTTTAACCGACGCCGTGTTGCCCATGTACGTGCGCGCATGGCAATGAACGGGCGATAAGATGTCGAACGATAACCTATATTCTAGAGTCGTCGATGTAGTTCTTAGGAATTGTACTATTTACAGATTAGAATTTTTTACTTTTTTAAGAGCATCAGAGGTTTCGCTTTGACGAGGGGTCAGTGATTAGGTCGAGGTTGTTAGCCCTTTGCACTCGTATTTATATTTGAGAAGGGTACCAATCAACTGGGAATTTTTTTCCGTATTCGATTAAAATGAAAACATTTTTATGGAAACATATTACAGTTTAACTTGGCGGTTTAGTAGAAAAAATTAGAAAAATACACAGATTTAATCTGCATCGCTTTATTCATTATTTATTCATCTGTAACGCTGTATAATTTCCACCCTGCACATAGAGAGAAAAATATTTGTCATTTTTTATATTTTCTTTTTCTTTGATGATTTTTTTTATAAATAAATGATCTCGGGAACAAAATTAATTAGCCAGGACAAGAGAGGAAAAATCTTTTCTTTATTTGTTTTATTGTATATATACACACACGTTTAAGGGGAAACTAAAAGAAAACATTGTAACAAGGGTCCCTAGAACCTTAGAAAGTGTTAGAATTGCAATACGAGAAGCTTTTATTAACCCTTTAGCTTACAATGACGTGTGACACACGTGACACGATAAGTGGAATACGAAATTTGGAAGTTTTCCAATAACTATTGAATTGAAAATATCGGTCTGCCACGAGACGATCAGATTATTTCTATAATATTAATATTGCAGTCAATTATACAAAATGTTAAAAATCAGAGTGAAATTTTTATTTCTGGAATTAATTTTGCGTTACTATGCACGCTGTCAAAATACAAATTGTAAGGCACAGGGTTAAGGCTCTGTTAATTTGAACTTGAACGACATTTTGGTTAACCCATTGACTGCCGTCTACGAAATATCTCGTAGTTGCACTATAAGTTTGAATTAATAAGTTAATAATAATGCGTGTATAGAAATTTTGGAACAAAAATGTTCTTCGTATCATTCCAAATGTCCAGATTATATTTTTGATTAATGAAACCAATGTTCTCAAAACTTTCTGTCATCTTCTCAAATTTTAACAAGCAACGGTAATGTTTTCTTAGTTTTCCTGGTAGTGAATGGGTTAAATGTAGAGCGGTATTTTTTCTTTTGATTGTTTATATCGAGTTTGAGTGGCATAAACATTTCGCATAGGATTCACAGGTTTAGATTAGCGATTTTCCTGCAGAAAAAAATTCGAAGGACAAGGGTTTTGAACTTGGGCTTGTTAATTGCGAGTTTGAGCTTTTACGTTTTTGATCCATCAGTAATTGCTATGCGCCCAAACTCAGTTACTGCCGAAGTGTTCTTGATTATCAGCGCAGAGTTTCATATTCAATTTCCCTAACTGTACAATTCAGATCTGTCTCGAACCTTTATGACGGTATCGAAACTGGCAAAGCTAACAGGAATTAACTTCGCTTTGATCAAAAAGAGAACTTTGCTTTGAATTAACTTCCTTTCAAACAACAGTTTTCCTTGATTTAATGCAATAATTTCAAACTTACGTTAATAAATTGTCCAACCGTAGGTTTCCAATTTGATCGAAATATTGAAAGGCTAAAATGAATTTCAAAATGTTAACTTTAACCCCTTGGCTACTGTGGGCGCATATACGCGCTCAGAAATTTTGCTTCTGTGACACGGAGAGCGCATATAAGCGCAACACAGTTTGGTTTTCTGACACGGAGGGCGCATATAAACGCTCAACACAGTTTGGTTTTCTGACACGGAGGGCGCATATAAGCGTTCAACACAGTGCGGTTTTTTGACACGGAGGGCGCATATAAGCGCTCAACACAGTTTGGTTTTCTGACACGGAGGGCGCATATAAGCGCTCAACACAGTTTAGTTTTCTGACACGGAGGGCGCATATAAGCGCTCAACAGAGTTTGGTTTATTTGGTTAATTTATCTATAATTATCTATAATTTATCTACGATTATTGAAATATTTTCACAAAAACGCATCTCTACTTAAAACTTTGCCGTTCTCGGTAGACATTGCAAATGCATTCCTACCCGTGTGGTACGACCGTTGCGTCTCAAAGTCTGCCGTAGTCAAAGGGTTAAAGCACTATCACCCTAGAACCTTAAATAACTAAATAACATTGAACTTAACCCTTTGAGGTCTACTGACACAGATATGCGGTCTAAACCAAAAATCTGATTATAGTTTATCGAGGCATGCATACACGATTAGAATTGAAAAATTGAAATTTAACCGTTGAAATATGATTTTGCAAATAGTAATGTATCATGCGGATACATTAACACTCGAAGTTTCTGATAAAAAAGTAGTTTTTGATCGTCAAATAAATGATTACCTCTTAACACACAAAAAGGTCTCCGTCCGCAAAGGGTTAGTTCGATTGAATTAATCTTCCATCGACAGATACCAGATATAATCCCAACATTCCAAAGCATCAGTCTACGGATAAAGTGTTAAAGCAACTTTAGCCTGTCATTCGTTAACCGAACAAGATTGTTCAACCGCGTCTCGTAAACATTATTCACGAATGTGCCACCATCGGCTTTTCAGATCCGCATACCTCTCCCGTGAACCTTGACTATTCTATTTGCAACACCTCGCGGCGTTCCTACCTGTCTTTCTCCCTCTTTCTCTCTCTCTCTCTCTCTCTCTCTCTCTCTCTCTCTTCTTTGTCTATTTATCTCCTATTCATACCTGCGATCTCTCGGTGAATCTGCACCTTTGCATACCGTCGCTCTCGTTTCTTTCGTGGCGTGCACCGTACGCCTGCCAGCCAGCCACTTTCCAGGCCACGGCTTTGGACAGGATCTTCTATTCTTCATTCTGCCATACTGCATTACCTTCGGCCAGACTTGGCGCGTGTGTATCCATTATTCGAGAACGGAGGACGACGCGTTTGTTTCTGTATTTGTTGGCTTTATGCTATTTGGCAGTTGTAGGTAGAACAGGTGATTAATCTTGTATGCGTGTATCTACCGTAGACGTATAGTAGGAGCGCGTTTGTATTTTTAGAGGGCTTAAGAACAGCGTTATCTCGAGGACTCGAAGGAACACGTTTTCTATCCGTAAGGATAAGGAAAGAAACTTGGAGATAGATTGGAGATATATATATATATATATAATTAACAAATAAAAGATAACAATTTTTTATCGTTATATATACTGACGGGGATTTATATATATATATATACAGGGTGGAGCGCCACATTTTGCCATTCAGATTTACGTCATTGTTATTGCGCATATCAAAAAATGATGTACATGATGTTGAATGGTTTTGAGAGCGGCACATTCTAATGGTATTAGCTTTTTTGTAGGCGGACATGTGAAGGACATATGAAGGTCATTAATGTTTTTTTAAATGGAATCATATATTTTTTATTGCATCAGCTGATGCTCCTTTATATTCTTTACAAAAAAGTATTAACCTTTTTGTGTAAAACAATAATATATATATATATATATATATATATATATATATTTATTTGTTAATTTTATTTTATAAATAAACACATTTAAACGGAAACTAAAAGAAAACATTGTAACAGAGATCCCTAGAATGAAGTACTATTGTAAATATACGTATAGTAATAAAATTGTAGGATGGCGGCGACATGGCAACATATAATGCGCCTTTACGGCGACATATAAGTGCAAAGGGTTAAATTTGTGACGTTAAAATTTCTTTGGTTTTTTACTTTAACCCCTTCGGACCTTGTGCACATTGTAATGTACATAATACTTTTCGTGCTGCAACTTATTACGTATAGGTTTAAACTTAGTTTCAACACCTAATGTAATTACCTACCAGTGATCGCCTAATATGAAAAAATCACGTCTGCATCGTCATCTGTTTTTTCTGTGTGTATATGAATTAAGTTAATCTCAATATAAAAATAATTTTTCTTGGGAGAAAGAAAAGAATTCGGGTCTGAAGGGGTTAATCTTGTAAAATGCAAAGTAATTTCTTCATCAGCTCTGTTCCCTCGTGCGTTCCTCTTTTCCGGCGTATTTTTTGAATACGGCAGGTTAATTATCAGCAGTTCTATTGTAAAGAAAAACTCATTTTAGGTGATAAACTTGTCAAGTTAATTTAGGTTTACGTGAATTCATCGCAAGTATCCAATCTGCATGAGACAACCGAAGCGCGGCGGGAGAATTTGAACGCAAACTCACCACTGATTGATCGCACCAACGAGAAATCAATTCTCACACCTAACATTTAACTTTCACAGAATCATAAAGAAAGTCCCGAGTACTTTATCACCCCGTAATCCCATAAAACCGGGCCATTTCTCAAAAGAATACCATTCGCAATAATCCTCTACCCCAAACGTGACGCAAGAAAGCCCGGCAGTCGAAACAATCCCCCGGTGATCTATAGCGCGCATGCGCGGCCCTTGTTTTCCCAGAGCTCCAAGCCGGCGAGCCGTTGACGCATGCGCGGCCGTTGCTAAATTAATGCGGCTGCCGCGACTTCCTGGGAAAGCCGCGGCTGTTCACCTTGTGTGGGATAATGATTGGCTTAGCGTACGCCGCAAACGTACTTGACAAGAATGCAGTTTCACTAGCTATGCAGTAGCCGGGCATCGTTTTTCCGTTGGCATCGCTCCTCTCTCTCTCTCTCTCAGTCTTTCTCAGTCTTTCTCAGTCTTTCTCTGTCTTTCTCACTCTCTCGCTCTATCTGCTTCTCTCTGTTTCCCTAGTCTCTCACCGCAACCGATGGCGCTTTAAGAGACACCGGTGAAAGGATTTCCATTTCCATGGAATCACCTCGTGGACGCCTTCCGCGGGCGAGGGATCCATCGGTAACGTTTGCTCTTCTCTTCCCTGACAAACGGGCCTCTAGAATCGGGGGGAATATCGTTGTCGGACGTTTTCTTCGAGAAATTGCGCGTCGCCTTGTCTTTGGTTAAGTAAACCGAAGACAAATCGTTCGAGGCGTTCGTTTCTGGGTTGTCTGTGGTACGTGCGTGAGCGTGGGCATGTGGTAGTCAGTTGTTACCGCGCGCTGTCTGTTTGGTTATCCTTGCCCCGCTCCTTTCTTCGGGTATCCGTCACTCATTGTGTTTTCTCGGCGTGTAGTTACGCTTTTTTGTCTCGACTTTGGAGCAAATATTGTGGTTTAGGATGCTCGTCATAATATTGAAGATTACGGGTGACAGGATTGACTAAGTTTTAGTTAGACTTGATTTGTGAGGATGGTTGACAGAGATTGTTAACACTTTGAGGCACGGGAATGCAGAAAATAAAATGACCCATGTTGCACAGACATTTTTTTTAATTGAGTAAAGTTGGTTTATATTTATTAAAATTATATAATAATATAAATTTTCGAGAGACAAATGTCGCACCATGCATCTTGGAGCATCAAAGAGGTGGGACACTTTTAATCCCGCCATGCCTCAAAGAGTTGCGTACTGTTGGATTTGTCAGTTTAAAAATTTGTTTTGAATTTGTTAATATTTTTTTAAAATTGTAAAGTATGATGGTTTCTATGAGTGATGCGCTTGTAGAGGACAATGTTTCTTAACACTAAAGCTACCAGGGTGGTCAAAATGACCGATTGCGAATTTTTTCGAGAAATTCCCCAAATTGTTAGAGGAGCCATGAAGTAAATATTCCACTTCTGTCTTATAAATCCTAAATTACTTAACCCCACACTCGTAACGCGAAAAATGGAATAATCAATTTTGAAGTGTTGCAAAGATTACTAAATAAAAAATATCAGTGGGTCAGGATAAAATAAAATTAATTCTAAGCTATTTAATATTGCGTTAAATCATACGCTATATCAGAAATCAGGGGTAGATTGTTATTTCAGCAATTAATTCAGAATTATTGCACATTCAGTCACAAAAGAAATGGTACGGCAAGGGGTTAATTGATCATATTTTTCTCTTCTGATTTCCCTTTTTCTAAAGTACTTATTTGGCATATTTAACAATAACAGATACAACGCCGTTGGTTTTAGCATTATTGTTAGCGAAAAAGAGAGAAGCGGGTCCGCAGACATTTTGCTACCACTAGCGCCACCGCTAGTAGAAATCTCCCTCCACTTTTTGCAATATATTTCTGCATCACTTTCTATCTCCTTCAGCTAACTGTAAAACCAGCTTTAATGCACTTTTACATCGGCTAAAACGTTCTTTATTCCTAGCTGATTCTATTCTTGTATTTCTGGAATAACTCCAAACGTGGAAGTTATCGAACACACACAAAGTTCTATCTCGCCATCGATCAAACGCACGACTCCGCGATCGTTTAATCTGTCATTTAATTGAAGGAGAAGTATCTTTTTATAGAATCAGATCATAACCTGGCACCGAAGACGAAGATGGAAGATCTCGTCCTTGGCATTTCTCGGGTCGTTCTGCGTAAGAAGGCGAACTAGTTTCACTTTTTACTTTTCGTACTCGTCCTCTCGAAGGCTGCGTCCTTTCCGGGCATCGCGGTGAACGAGGCTGCGATATCAACACATACTCTGACATTTCGTGCAAGAAGATAGTTGCACTTCCTATTATACAAGTAACTTCATGTTTTCCCCGATCTTCTGGTATAATTTATATTCTAATTTTAGGTTTTTTTTTATCTAGCAATGATTCCAAGCGATTATAATATTCAGGTAGACTAATTTGCAGATAAAACTTACAGAACAGATACTTAGTCTTCTCCCAGTGCTCTGTATATTGACTTCCATGGAAACTTCTTTTATCAGATAAAAAAAAATAAATGTCTAACTCAGGAAAACGTTATAAATGTCATTTATTGCTAAAGAAAAATTAATCTCATGTCTCATAATGTAGAATTGTCTAATTTAAATCGCGCATAGTTGCGAATCTTATTTGTTTAAAAAAAATGAGTGCCATGTCTTATGAATATCTTTCGAGAAACTAAAATGCCATAGGTATACCACATACAGAATTTCATAATTAGAAAACTTTGAAGAAAATTAATCTCTATATGTACTCGTTTCGTTGAATGGATAAATATCAATGCAGGTGGCAGAAAAAGAATGTAAACAGTTTCTGCGATTTTCCTCATGAAGTTCGAAGTGGGTCAAAATGATCCGCTCGGTAAACCTAGTGTTAAATGAGATTTCGGTGGACAGATTATTCCCTTAGCATATGATAGATCCGGGGTGACCACACCGTGGCGCATGCGCCAAACGCATTGCATCCTTGCGCTTACTTATTCTTTTGAAATTGGCGCCATAACGGAATCCATCTTCGTACTTTCGACACCTAAGTGCTCTTCTTAGAATCGTAGAATGTGAACGGTGTGTCTGTATGAGAGATAATTCTTGACTATAGTAGATTGGTGCTCCAAGAAACGTGTCTTTTGGACTGACGTAAATTAATTAATTTAATTGTGTGATTGAGTTATTCCTTATCCTCCCCTAAGCGAAGCAGATTCTACCCATATTTGCCTTTTCCAACCCCAATCGTAAAGGTAAAAAGGTAGAAAAGGTACTCAAGTTGCATTGCGCATCTGAACTCTTCTGTGAAAAATTGGCGCATGGAATGTAGAAGGTTGACCACCTCTGCGATAGATGGTGTTGCCATCGCTAAGTTTACTAACCTCTCTATTAGTTTTGGAATTAGTACATTTGGTACCACCACGTTCAATCTGTCAGGATAATGACGATTTAGCCATGTAGCCACTTGTCTTCCATAATGGCATAATACACCATCATGCTGGTACCACGTGCATTGTCGAACATCAAGTGCAATATCTTCCAATATCTCACGAAGTCTATTCCCGCGAAATGTCTGACATTAATAGTGCCGTTAATTAGGCAAATGGACTAAGTAATTCGCTTCTCGTTTCGAGATATTTATACGTTTACCTGTTGACGTGACTTGAATTCTGTGCAGTCGCATAGTTATCATCGTTATTGAATAGCTCAATTTTCGATTATATTTTAACCTCTTGACCTACGATTACTTTTGTCACTGCCTCCATAATAATTGGACACTAAATTGCTAAAATAAAAATATGTCAGTGACTCCTGATATATTTTAGAATTTAACGTAATATTAATAATATAGGAATAATATTATCGCCTCGTGTTCCACTGATATTTTCAATTTGAACATTTTTGAGAAGCTTCAAAATTTCCTGCTCTATCAACTGCATCACGAGTGTCACTCGTTGTTGTAGTGCAAAGGGTTAAGGTTCATTCCAAATTGTTGCAATATGCAATGGCGGAATACAAATTAAGTGACAAATTCACGTTGAATATTTTTTCCTACCTCTTTTTATTTTGCATCCATTCATAATCCCCTACTTAATGATTCCAAATCCATCGGTCAACAGAGTCATCTCACTCTCCGACTACAAACTGCTATTTTTCATAATTATTTAACAGTATAAATCGGAAAATACTTAAGAAAATTCAGAATTTTTCGGATGTCTCCCCTTCTGCCGAGCATTTTTAAAACACGATTAACCCTTTGCGGTCCGAATTATTTTGTCAATATTGCAGTGAGCCAAACGACATTAATTTTACAACATTTTCCATCGTTGGTTATTCATTTTTTGTAATGATAGCAACAACTATCGGTCCTGATGGATATTTAGAGAATATTACAAAATCATTATAAAATTGGAAAATCAATATTAGAACGTCAAATAATAAAATGAAGTGAAAAGGTGTGTTGAGTATAGCCCGACACAGGACTGCAAAGGGTTAAACATTCATAATATCAAAAAAATATAAATCAAAATATTCTAATAGCACCATAGAATAATTTTCACAAACAAAAGTTCAATTAACTCCTACATATAAACCACCAATAAAATAAAGAAGTCAAAAATCCATATCCCTTCTCGAAATACATGTCCCGAGTGGACGTGGCATTGCAGAGAAACAACTTTCACGTCTGAAAGATGCATAAAAATCGGTGTAAACATTTGTTACAAAAATATCAACGTCGACAAGCGTAATTTATATCCACAATGCCCATGATGCCCGGTCTCCCATACATTCCCCGATCTTTCCTTCGTTCCCTACCCGACGTTCCCATCATCCCCGACAAACTCGAGGACACAGCGGTGTCAGAGAGTAGCAGAAACTCGTACGGACGTTATTCGCAAGCTGGTTGTCCGGCTGGAAGAGAGAGAGAGAGGAGAGAGAGAGAGAGAGGCCTGAAAGGACGATACGACGTTAATCAATGTCATCCCGCATGTACAGTGGAATCTGCGAATGCATCGAGGTCACGATATCCGACGAATCTAATCACGAACTTGACTCGATAGGAATACGGAAGGTCCTCGAGGTCAGGCTGATGGTTTTGACGACCGTTTAAATGGATTCGTTCGCTCCGAGCGAAAGGACTCTCGAGATCTGCCGGTTAGATACGCCGAGGAGGTGGTGGAGGTTCTTTTGGTGTTTCTCTTTGAGGATTACAAAAATCAAGATAGAGCGGCACTGCCATCGACGACGAGGAGGCTTCTGAGACTTGAAGAACGTCGAGGAGTCGTTGTGTTTGATTGATTTTTTTTTTCGGTGTGGTGGACGCGTTATTAAATGGGAGTCGTTTGTGCTGATGGCTACTTTTGTTGTTGGAAGAGAAGTTAATTTTTTATCAATATTGAATAAATGATGTTGTTGAAGATTCTAAGTGAAGAGGCAGATGTTATCGAATTAAAGTAGTTGGCTGTCATTATATAAAGTTATGCCCTATAATAGAGTCCCAGTTGTGTTTGACTGATTTTTTGTCGGTGTTGTGGACGTGTTATTAAATGGGACTCGTGCTGATGGCTACTTTTGTCGTTGAAGATTCTAATTGTAAGTGAAGAGGGAGATGTTACGCAATTAAAGAAGTTAGATGTTATAATTTAAGGTTATGTCCTATAATATAGTCCCAGTTGGTTCTGACTGATTTTTTTTTGGTGTTGTGGACGTGTTATTAAATGGGACTCGTGCTGATGGCTACTTTTGTTGTTGAAGATTCTAAGTGAAGAGGGAGATGTTACGCAATTAAAGAAGTTAGATGTTATAATTTAAGGTTATGTCCTATAATATAGTCCCAGTTGGGTTTGACTGTTTTTTTTTCGGTGTGGTGGACGCGTTATTAAATGGAACTCGGGCTGATGGCTACTTTTGCCGTTGAAGATTCTAAGTGAAGAGGGAGATGTTATGCAATTAAAGAAGTTAGAGGTTATGATATAAAGTTATATCTTGTGATGTAAGTCCCAGTTGTGTCGTAGAAAATGGAGGAACATTTGGAAGTTCAAAAATTTGCTAAGCAGACAAATTTAACATTAAACCTACTAAGGCGGTCAAATTGACCGAATCCCATTTTTTTTAACAAAATCGTTCTACTCGACAGGGATACAACGCAGTAAATATTACACTTCTATCTTATAAAACCGATATTACTCGATTCATCATCTTTCTCGCTTCTGAGTTTCTCTTTTTCCAAAGTACTTATTCCGCATATCTAAATATATACAACGCCGGTAGTTTTAGTGTTAATAAGGTGAAACACTATTAACCGTTTGAGTCCCAAGGAGCGCGACCGCGCTCTTCAGATTTTGTGTCGAAAAGTCCCAGTACTCGGTTGACACAAGCGCTATCGCGCTGCTCGGGTTTTTTCGATCGTGTTCTTTTAAAAACCTCTGGGACTCAAACGTTTAAAGCATTTGTATGTAATCAGTTTAGGAGTAGAACGGATTACTACATTTTTTCTTAACACTAATCGCACCGACACTTTATGGATATCTGTTTTTACAACAGCAGATCTTCTGACCGGTTACGAAATACCTTTGATACCTTTCTGAATGAAACGCAGAAGACTGTTAATTTAATAGAGGAAACAACGTACCAAACTGTGTTTACTTAATAATACAAAAAATGATATATTTTCATTCCATCGATGCGGGCATTTAACTGGTGCCGCACGATAAGTGTTAAACTATTTAATGTTTATCTATGGTGTATGTAGGTCCAAAAGAAATCGTAAGACGGGGAGACTTAGGAAACAATATAAAATACAACATACCGTGAGGTGAAGGAAAGCCACTGTAATGGCGTTTCTTTCGAAATGATCGGTTAGGGGGAAGCCATTATAATTCTGCGCCGTCCCGATGAATGGGTTAGCGGGAAGCCACTGTAGTGATGTGTGGTACCTGCAGAATTAACCTTTTAGCTGGGGAAGGGTTACATGTATATATGCTTTAAGTACATTTTATTTGATATTGCACATTTACTGTGTTGCTGATCTGACATGCAGATCGTAACTTGTTTATCTTATTTGCTAAAAATTGACCATGCAAAGTTTAACACTTTGTTGACCGGCAATTTTACACAGAAACTATGTCTTATCACCGGCTATCATTTTGTAATTGAATATGGAAGTAAAGTTAAATATTCTAAATAAACTCCAATAAATTTTATTTATACCGAATGAAATGAAATCACTCGGTGCATCACTAAATTCTACAGTTACACCCGAAATGCTTGAATAATCCTCCAAGGAAGGTGTAATGTCATTTTCAATCCAATCTTCAAAATCACTTCCACTATCAGATTCTATACCATTTCTTTTTTGCTGTTTTGGTGGCATAATGTCAGATTCATCACTTTTCGAATAACTACAATTTATTTCGAAATCACTCGGACAATCAGATAAAGTATTCGCGTATAATTCATTGAAACTTTCTTCGCCGTTAGGTTCCGTGATGGTTGAAATTTTTGAATTACTAAAATTGTGATAAAAACCTAAATACCTACCTAACAACAAATCTAAACCTAAATACAGCAAAACACTCTTGTAATAAGTGAGAATAAAAAATATTATTGTTGGTAAAAATTACTTTTTATGTAATAAATAGAGTTAATTATAACCGTTTCTATTATTTTCCTAAAAAAATAACTACGCATTTCATTCCGCACTTTTAGCATATACACAAGAAAATTCTTAATCACTCAAACAATAAATTGTTATTAATCACTCAAATAATAAAAGTTATTAATCACTCAAATAATAATCTTATTTATTGACAACATTTTTTGTGGCCGACTCGCCGAGTCGCAGTCAAGTCGCTAAAGAGCCGCATGCGGCTCGCGGGCCACGATTTGCCGACCACTGCGTTCGGCCAATCAGAACAAACCAGAGGCCAGAGGACTTCTCTCGTCTTTGGGAGCTGTACTTGCCCAACGGTCTGGTTGCTCTCTCTCTCTCTGCGTTTCACGATCATCTCCCGGGGCAATCTCGGTGTTGTATCGACAAGAAAGTATCGATAGCACGCGCCACGAGGGTCGAGGAAGGGGGTATGTTGTATGCACGTCGCCGTAGTCATCGTCTCGTCGTCGATCGATCCTCATGTGGATTGCCTGACGAAGCGTAAACTCTGGGCGATTATAACAAGAGCCTAAAGAGAGAGAGGGAGAGAGAGAGAGAGAGAGAGAGAGAGAGAGAGAGACGCAGGAAAAGACTGTGGCTGCCACCCTATTCGTCCATGCGACGATAACGGAAAACGAGCAAGTACATACGTGCGCCTTCTCTCCCTTTCGCTCTATATTACCTGCATGCCCGATTTTTCTCCTAGCCTCCATGCAACCAGCCGACGTTCCTGGTCACTGGAGTATGCCGGAAGGTCGTTGACCTTCGACACTCCGAGGTCAACGGTACACTTTGGTAGCGATGCTTGAGTGACACTGGATTGGGGCGTTTTGGGTTTACAAGATGGAAGTGGATATTGTTTTGCAGTTTCTCTCTTAGTATTTCCTTTTTTTAACCGTTTGTGCTCCGAGTAATTTTTACTATGAGCTACCAGCTACTTCAGAACTATTTACATGGTGCGAGTGCACATCTGTGGAAAATTGAAAATCTTGCTGGTCATTAAAAAAGAAGTGTACATATTTTAAAATTATGCTTTACAATATAAAAGATATTAAAATACACCGGATTAATCTTGCTTGTTATGAAAAAAGAAGTGTATATATTATAAATTTATGCTTTACAATGTAAAAAAATATTAAAATGCACCGGGTTTATGTGATAACGGAGTTATCAGATTTCTATTACAATGTCGCCGCTGCGGCGATAACGGAGTGCAAAGGGTTAATTGGAAAATATGAATGTTGAGGATCTTTCATAGTTTTGAGGAGCTTTCAAATATTTGGCGCCATTGGCAGCGTTATGTGTATGTGACTCAGGGAAAATAAACGGGGTGATGGAAATTTCAAATGGGATGTACACCTATCTCCTGATTTACACGGAAGATAGGTTCCTTAGAAAACTATATAAATCGAAATGATGAATTTTCATATGTAAAACTGCGTAAATCGAAAACAAAATTAACGTGTATAATTCAGTCATCTATTTTAGTGTTAACCCTTTGCGGACGGAGGCATTTTTGAATATTGAGAGATAACTACTTATTTTACGACCCAAAACCACCTTTTTATCAGTAAGTTAGGCTGTTAATGTATACACATTACAAATTACTATTTGTTTACTCATATTTCAACGATTGTATTTCAATTTTTCAACTCTAACTGCGTATACAAGCAGCGATAAACAATAATTAAATTTTTTTGAGACCACTCAAAAGGTTAAATGGAAATAAGTAAAAGCAAATTTTTTTTAAAAATCCCTTATTTTAAAAATCGTGTAAATAAAATACCGTTTAATCGGGGGACAGGTGTATGTACTAGGTAACAGTGTGAACTTTTAAGCAATTTGCTACTAAGAATGACGATAGGTTTGGAACTTGTGAGTTTAGTTATGATACCTCGTAGTCATTGTCCACTGTGCAGAACGCGTGCACGAAAGACGCTATAGTCTGCCAGAAATGTTTCCCTCAGAAGTCCGGTTACCAAACAACTGTCGAATGCTTTGAAACAGTCACATTATAACGTAACATGTTTCCAGACTTCCGTACGAGACGGTCAAACAAGACTACAATAAACTTCGCGATTCCTCAGAAAATCGCTGCAATAGAGTTCCAAACAATACTAGTCGCTCTACCCAAAAAGAAAACAGTCAAACCCTTTGAAATTGTTGTACACTGTATATAAATATATTCGACTCTTAAAGTCGCACGGATATTACGATATTAAATATCGAAGACGGTTTGTACAGACTGCGAGTTCGCCAGAGTTTCGGCACTGAGCTTTAGATATATTAGAATGATGTCTCGCTTTTTAGCGTTCGGTTTCTTATATCTTTGAGAAGATAGGATCTTTGTCACAATATAGAAGAGAGGATACCAAGGCGAGGATGACCAAATGCTAGAGGTGAACCCTGACCAAAGTGAATGAGGGTGGATCTCTAGAAAAAACTCGAAAATATTAAATCATTAGGGCAACGACAAATACTGTAATGTACCGACCCTTCGACTAGGATGACTAATATCTTTACAAATACTTTGTACACCGACGTGATGACTCGATCGTCAGTCACTATGATTACTCATCTCCGAATCATCGTTCCAAGTTCAAAATCCTTATTTTTCTATTTCGACCTTCGACTCTCAAACTCCGTCATCCTTCTATCACTCTTTTCCCTAAAATCCTTAAAACCCTTCGTCTCTTTCCGCCGACGCTCAAATTCATTCACACTCATAACCACCTCAATCTAAATCTCAGTCTCACTTTAATTCTCACTCAGTTCAAACTCACTCTACTTCAAACTCAATAACTAATACACACAATCATTCATTACAAAACTCCACTCAATACCGCCGTGCTGTACGTGCTCCATCGAAAATATACAATACATTGTAAGTCGAAAAGTTCTCTTGTTCGGTGACTCCTGCAAAGCTGCGAAATCCGACTTCGCATTACAATACATAACTCCGAAATTTTCATTCAACAACCACCAAATACATTTCAAAATTCCACATTCGTCAAAATCCGGCCGAAAGTCCCACGCGTTACCAACAGCAACGACCTCCTACGTTCGCAGCCGGTAATACATTTCCCAGGGTCACGTGACAGTATGTAATCCATCCAATCAGAATTGACGAGTCTCGATCGCGTCGCTTTCCTTCCATCCACGTGTCGTCGTAAAACGAGAAACCGGAAGGTTAGTGGTATCACGGCGATGAATCATTCGGATCGATCGCTTCTCTCTAACGACTCTCTTCGCGATGCCTTTAAACCGAAGTGCCACCCACGTGGCAACGCGCAACGGACCTTCGAGGCACGTGAAAGAAGAAGCGTGTCAGTGTCTGGCGGTACCAGGCAAGTCGCGCGTATACTGCGTCTCGTTCTTCTTTGGCATCGTTCAATCGGATGCGTCACAGGAAGCCCGAACGCCTGACCGAGCAACCGGACCGGCTGGTGCTCCTAACCTATCGTACGGTCAATTCGTTTTATTCTACTCGTTTATCGCGTTAACCAATTGCCGTACTTTGCGGACCCGTTCGACGCGCTATTCCCTGGGGGGACGCGCCGATCGGACTGCGTTAGGATTTGCTTATCGTCTCGCGCGTCTTCGTGCGAGAAACGAAAGAGATTTATGACTGTGAGAGAATTCTCATTTTGAAAATATGATATCTGAGGCGTTATGAGTGACAGTGATACAAATGTCGACATATTTGGGAAGAAGGTTTTATGCTATAATGTCTAACGGTTGAACGTCTTTGGATAGAACCATGAGTTTTATTTACTTTGGAAGGAATTTTTCTATAAAATGCTTTTATTTATTTAACCCTTTGACTACGAAAGGCGTATATATACGGCCTCACAAGTCCATCAATATATACAAAAGACGCGTATATGCGCCCTCAATACAGCCGTCGAACGTTACGTCGTTGCACTTCAACAACTTCGCCATTTGAAATGCGAAAAGACTGCTATGTTTAGCTGAAATTGACTTAAGGCGCTTTCAAAAATAACAGGTTACTTTTTCGAGCGGATTTTGAAGAGAATATTTTAGGTTGAAGTTGAGGAACCCATTTTATTCCATTTGCATCATAGCTCTAAATACGGCAGTAGACCCACAGTACCGTGCATTTCCGCGCGCAGCGGTTTAACATTGTACAGGGCGGAATATTCCGCGGCTGCTGGATAAACGACGATCGTCATTCGCGGAATATTCCGCTTACGGATGTAAATGGGTCATGGATGAAATGGAATTGTTTTGCGTTTGTAATAAACTTGGGTAAATTTTTGAGATGCTGAATTTCTTTAGCTCGCAGCAGAGAAGATTTAGTACACAGGAAATTGATTACACTAATCTGACCATACTCAGAAATTGGTTAGGGTCATCTTCCTATCCATCTCTGATACGATACTAATAACACTAATATACCAATAAAATACTGACAAATTAATAAAATTTATTTTTCGCAAATTTCTCTTAAAAACAGCTTTCCAAGCTGAACATTTATCGAAGTACATTAACAGCGATCTGCTTTACTGCAATGCCATCGACAGTTCGAATTACCCAACGCTCCAATCCGACTTGAAACACTCAACGCCATGTGCCGGCACACTGCACACTTCTACCCTGTTATCCGAGCTTCTATTTTATTCAGAAGAGACGGAGAGAAAAAAACGCGAGAAGCATAGCTTCGATATTCACCATGACCTTCACCGTGTCGTTCAAGGTCGTTTATTATTATCCACTCGTGCGTCATCGGCGATACGGCGAATCGGGCCGAGTTCTCTTCCGTTTACAACTTTTTTTCCGCCTACTAGTGCGCTTTTTAAGAAATTTTTGCCTCGCCATGCTCGTTCTGCAGGAAAATACGTAGTTATGTAGCCTGTTATCGGCTGAGGATTGGAATTTCGAACCGCTGCACGCGCCGTGAAAGGAGCCGTTTGGGTGTGTGTATTTATGTACAGGGAGTCCCATATATGGCGCGGAACCTTATTGTCTCCTTTTGTTGTGTAATTTAACCCTCTACAATTTTATGCCGATGTTTCGTAATTTTTTATGATGAATAAAATTCTATATTGGTTTTCATTGCGGGACTTAGGAATTATTTTGTGTACTTAACCTCTTCAGGGACGATTTTTGTATAGAAGCTATTTTCCGAGCCCTAACTGTACACCGGAAATACATTGTCAGTGCAGACAGACCATAAGATTTTTATTTTTCTTGTTGAGAGATTCTGCATTGAATAATTTATTATCAAATTTTTGTTCCTTTTATTAATGATAGTAATTGTGGTTGTAAAATGTTGGTTTTCTATAAAACCGGTGTATTTTAATATTTTTTTATATTGTAAAACAGAATTTCAAAATATATACGTTTCTTTTTTAATGACAAGCGTTAAAGAATTAAAGAAGCGTTAAGTATTAACGAATTTAGAAGTATTCCTTCGAGACATATCACCTTTTAAATTTCCAGAGTAGTCAAAACTCCGCTATTTGAAAACAACCACAACCTCAGCACCCCAGATTTTCAGAAAGTATCCCAAGCACTTGAAAATTCCCGGAAAGATCAACAAAACCATTGAGACCTTGCGACACGGCATACCAAACGCCCATCTCAACTCGTAGGCAGTCTGGTCGCGGAGATACGCCCAGGCGGAAGGCCACGAGGAATTCATAGACAATGACTTTTTTTCTTCCCCGTCTTTTTTCCTCCCGCCCTCTTAACTACTCGTCATTCTCCTTTCTCTCTTCTTTTTCTCTTTCTCCCGGCTCGGCCGTGGATCGCGATTTCCGGGTCAGACCAGATACTGTTACACCGAGCGTTTCCTGTCTGCAGCTAAAATGGCGGGAAAACGCCGGCCGGCTGGAGTGAGAGATATATTGCGATGCTGACGGCCGGAGGTGGTCGTGCCTTTTACAAGCATCGTGGGTGATGCCGTTTAATTTCCACGAAACCTGCTGCGGTATGCTCGTCGAATGAAATTGCGCCATTTTTCTGCACGTTTTCGCCGTGTAAAAGCACCGGGGAATTTGCTTCTCGCCGGAGGATTGCCGGTGGTAGTGCTTCCGAGATATTAGTATGTTAATTGGGAATGAATTACTTGAAAGTTTTAACTCGTTTCGTGATATGCTTTGAGTCTTTTGTGTTGGGATCTTTTAATGGATTGGCTAATATTTGTAAAGTGTTCATTTTTAAGGTTAACCCTTTGCGGACGGAGTTATTTTTGAATATTGGGAGATAATCAGTTATTTGGCGATCGAAAAGGACTCTTAACAGAATTCAGAGTGTTGATGTATAGAATGTTAATTAATCATGCGTCAAACGGTTATATTTCAATTTTTCAACTCTAATCGAGTATATATGCGACGATAAACTGTATTAGATTCTTTCTCAGACCTGATGTATGCATCCCTAGTTCTCAAAGGGTTAATGGAAATTAATTTTGGAATATTTTGTACTGGTAAGGTATTTTCCAAAGGAGAAAGTATCTTGACAGAAAATAAGTTGTGAGAAAATGTTATTTTAATTGCATCTTGACATATTTGCAAGATGTTATTTCTGTGTTGAATTTTTCAATTTTGTAATCTTTCAGCGATGTCTTGGGAACTGTGAAAACACTTATTTGCTACTGACAGAGAATTCTTGCAAATTCTAACCTCTTAATGTTAAACTTGGGCCTGCAGAATGATTCTAAACAACAATAATTGTTTATAATTCGCCTCGAAATATATTTTCTGCCCGTCCATCTCCCAAGGATGACTCCCCTACAATCTACACTTTCAAAATTACTCATTAGTTATTCCATACAGCATAGAAATTACTAACTCAAAGTTTCCCAGAGACTATAATGATTCCAACTCGGCCTCCCTATTTAAAAATTCACCCCTTTATTATTCCCATCGTCACCATAACACCAACAACATCATTATCCAATTTTCTAAACGGCCATAAATCGCTTAGATCCGTGGTTCTCAATCCGAGGATCGCGAAACCCTGGTGCTCCGTGAAGCCACTTTAAATGTTCCGCGATAAAGTAAAATTCTGATTTGCAATAATCGTATCGATTCGATTTTTCAATTAAATAAATCTACGTAACCCTGCACCTTGTTGTCAATCAATTTTATATTATTCATACGTATTTTTTTATTAAATTAGAAAATATATAAAATTATATATATATATATTTATATATAAAATTTAAAAAAAAAATTATAAAAAAATTTTTATACAATTTTTTTTTTTTAAATTTTACCGCTAGAACTTTCGGCGTTATATCTATTATATTTAAATATGCGGAGCCAGTGCTTTGGAAAAAGGGAAATCAAGAGGTGAAAAAAATGAGTAGTTACGTTACTTAGGTTTTATAAAATAGAAGTGAAATGTTTACTCCATGGCTCCCCTATCAATTTGAGAAAGTTTTAGACAAAATTAGGAACCAGTCATGTTAATATTGGTAGTTCTGGTGTTAACACTAACCGTACTATACGCGGTTAAATTCCATTTTCAATAGAATGAAAATATGCAATTTTTCGTATAATTAACCCCTATCGGGTTGGAATTGGTAAATTGAAATATAAGGGTTGAAATATGATTGCGCAAATAGTAATTAATAACTTCTATACATCAACACTCTGACTTTCCGATAAAAAGTGCTTTTTGATCGCCTAATAAATGATTATCCCTCAATATTCAAAAAGTCTCCGCCTGCAAAGGGTTAAGTAAAAACTATTTTGTACTCATTCGCGGAGACACTATTAAAAGTTAATTTGCGAGAGAACGACTCGTTTCTGACCCATGGTTCCTCTCAGACATTCTATCCAGGTAACAAGACGAATGCGATGAGCCAATAATAAAATCAGCTACCCTTTCGCGAACTTTCAGCGTTTTTTTTTACAAATGTCCATCCAACCGAAGGATTAGAACAAGCCCTGAAAGCCGCGATAAATAATTTTGAACACCCTGTACGTTGTTTCCTATATTAAAAACTGACAGACAGTGTTTCTTTCAGAAAGAAAGAATATTTAATTATTCAATCATTAAATTACAATAAGAACATCATCGTTATTTCCTAACCAGTAACAAAATCTATGAGAAGAATAAGTATCCACAATCTGTCGGTGCGGTTAGCGTTAACCCTTACAACACTACTGGGATATTTCATATCCCAAACATTATCATTTGATGTTCATGTTATCATTGTACAATTTATTTCCATATATTATTTTGTTTATAAGACAATATTTACTGCCGGGATAAAAATATCCCAGCAGTAACATACTACTGATCTATGCTATCCCAGCTAAAAATCTAAAAACTCCTGAAAAAAAAAATATATTTCATTCTCAGTCGTATTTTTATTCCATTTCCTGTGTTACAAAATATACACTGCTAAAAATGAGTCATTTATGAAGAAATAAAATTCAGTGTCGAAAGGGTTAAAACTTATGCTGTCTGCAAGTACTCTACGCAAAAGAATATCAAAATTTTGTGTTCCCTGTGTCGAAAAAGATTGAGAACCAAGGGCTTAGATGCCGGCCGCCTCGTGAAATGGCTGTGCGTATTCGCGACGGCCACGTTTTCGTCCGTGCGATAGAAGAAGGAAGACCCGGGGCGCGGCGGAGATCCGGGAAGACACGAGAGAAGCCGGTGGGGTCCACACAGCCGAGTGCACGGAGGCTCGGTCCGCGCGGAGGCAGCAGCTGACGCGTCGCGTGACGTCACGGCTTGCGTGGGTCGGCGTCCCGACGGCGGCCGTCGCTCGATATTCCACTCGCCCGGGCGACGCTCCTTTTTACTACTGTTTCCCTTCCTACCCTCTTCCTCTTCCACTTCCTCTTCCTCGTCCTCGTGCTCGTACTCGATTCTCCTCCGTCCTTCTTCTACCTTTTTTTTCAGCCTTCCTCTCTTTTTCTATCTCACGTTTTACTACGTTCCTCTGGCGTGCACGGGGTGCTCGAAAATTCGCAATAAAAGCGGGAAAAGCCTGATTTCCACGTTGAGAGTCGTAATCGAAATTTGGTGCTAGAATTTTTCCGACGGGATTCGTACGATTTTGCGGCGAACGGATTCAGATTTTTTTAATACGTTCGATTGAAGGGGGCAGTTGAAAAGATGCGGCTGTGTTTTAATTCTTTCGAGGCGAATTTTTCAGGAAATTAGAAACGGGTTGGAAGATATTCGCATCAGAGACTTCATTTCGATCGACGTACATTTTTTGGAGGTTTCATGAAATTGGCGTAAAGAGATACAAAATACCGAAATTGGGATATCGAATGCATCTTATGTAATCATTCGTCTTAACGGCAGCTACTGAACTTTCTTTAGGTTATAAACGTCCCAGTGGTATAGCCAAAGGGTTAAAGGTTAGAAATTGCGTCTATAATGAATGCAGCAGTATCGTAGTAGACTAAAGAATATGTCCTCCTAAGAAACTGCACGTTTGCAACAAATATACCTAACCCACCTAACCTACCTAACAAATAAACAAGTCTCGAACTCCCAAAGAACGCATCGCCACCAGGAAATACGTCCAACTTCACACGTACACCATAACCTCTATCTGTCATCCGAAGCCAAAAACCATAAAAACATCTCCAGGAACTTAAATCATCAGAAAACCACGAAAAATCTGCCCAATTTCGTTCCTGCACCGAAGCCATCGCCTTTTCTCCACAGCTACGAATACTGGACCACCCTGTATTCTCTCCCGATTCTTTCCCCCCTCGTTCCCTCCCCGTGCTTTTTCCTCCTCCCGCAGTCCTGTAATTTCTCTCGGCCCCCCTCTCCCCTGCTTCGTTCCTTTGTCCTCCTCTCTCCCGCACGTTTTCCGCATTCTATCTCTGCCCCCCTCTGGTCACCACGCTCCCCCCGTGCCACCCTCTCCCCCCTTTCTCTGCGGTACAAGAGCAGGGCGTGACGTCACGCCCGTTGCCCTCGCCCATCTCTCGCGTCGGTCGCTGCACCACCGTCGGAACTCGCCCCGGGAAGCACCGAAACCAAATAACCCCCTTCTCGCGGACCTCCTAGGTCCTACCACCGGACTCCCACCATCAACCCTCCTCCATCTCCTCCTCTTTCGTTGCCTTTGGTTCGTTCAACCCCGTGGAGCCTTACTACGATAGGATCGCTGCTGCTGCTTCCTCCTTTTCGAGAGAATTTTTCACGTGGTATAGGTACACTCCATTGTTCGATATGGGCTCATCGAAAGATCGGGAATGGAGTATCTCTTTTTCGATTATTTCGCCTTATCTGTTGGACTCACGTGCCTCTAACGGAGCTCCGTGCCGGTCTAGCGATATCTTTGTTACTTGGTCCCGGTGAATGGAGGTTGGGTTGTTGGAGGGAATTAGTTGTAGTTATTGATAGAGGGACGATGAACTTTGAGGTTAGGAAAGAGACACGTGAGAATGTGGGTTTTTTGAGGGACTCTTCGGATGATGTTTTTTAGAGTAGGTACTGAGTCCTTTAGGGTAGGTACTCCCCTGTCTCCTGCCTGTCTTGCCTCTGTCATACACGTTCAAAGTGTCCTGTCGGCCGTGCCCAAAATAGTGTTTTTTCAAAAACAATTTCCGAGAATGTTAACGTCGAGAACAGGGGCTCATATGATTTTGACTTAACACCGATTGTATTTGAGCAAAGTCACATTCTCGTGACGCCGGCCGATAACTCTCGGGCATCTTAAAGGTCATTTTGAGGTCAAATTGGAGCTCATCCGCGATGCCTCAAATTAAAAGCTCAATCCGAATTTCGACTAAATTCCAAATTTACTCCATCAAAAATGAGCTTTTGAGCTATGCGTCCGCAGGTTTTTAGCTTCTGAGCCATTTTTCCGAGGTTTTTTTTGCGAAATTTGAAATCGAAAACGGGCACGAACCAATTCCAACTATCTTCTTAGATATGTCTATTAAGTATTTGTGCAAAGTTTCATGAAAATCGGAGTGTACCGGTTCCCGAATTTCCCTGGTTACTACAAAGTACTAACAAAGTTTAAGTTATTTTCGTCCTGTTGATTGAAAATTTTATCAAAATAAAGACATGCCGTGAAACTGTAATTGATATTATTATTAACTCGATTTTCTGAAAAGATGACTTACGCCCCGTTCAAAATAATCGGCTCATATATTAGTCTAACAGGCCGCTTCTATTACTTTGCATTCAGATATAAATATAATATTACGTTTTACAAACATAACACATGCCATTATGGAACATTTATGATACGTTCATCAAAAAGAATAATAGCGGCCCAAAACAACAACCTTCTTTTACACGCTGGCGCTCAATGTGTTAATTGCTTCGAAAACCGTGTAAAAGCAAAGTAGTGTAAATAAGCTACCGAGTAAATTGGGGTATAACCTATTTCAACATCTACAATTTCTCATTCTCGCAATTAATAACCTTCAATCAGCAATTACATAACAACCGGCTTTATTTCTGTTTCAGGTACGTACCAGACACCCACGGACCTAGACCAACGACCCATTGAAAGTCGCGCGCGTATCGAGGTGAGATCAGTCCGACAGAAAGCGATATACATACATATATGCTGTACGTGTTTCAATTTATCTCGTAGCTCGCACACGAGACCATCGAATCCTCGTAATATTCCGCTTTTATCGAATCACGACAGCTCCCGGGCCTTTTAGGAGTGGCCCATTTACCGTTCGGCACAGTTTCCAGAATCGACGAGTCGGTTGTGCGCAGCCTTATTGGGAGGGGGCTGAAGGGGAGGAAAGGGGGGTTGAGAGACGGTAGGACGTGTGTACGTAAGCGTGAAACGGGGTCGGCTCGTCGTAGAGTGAAACAGTCTGCGGGGGATGGCTGCAGTCAGCGTCTACGGAGAATGGTCTGCCTCTCTCTCGTCTCTGCTTTCAATTCAGGTGGATCTTGATGATGAGGGGTTGCTGTCAATGAATTTCACGATTTTATCGTGTACGGCGGTTTAATTGCTGCTGTAGTATCGTCGGCGAGGGTTTTAGGGATGAGTTTCGAGTTGTCGTTGCTTAGAGAGATGGCAGTACGTGTGCTATGGGTCTGTAAGGAGGAGTCAATGGGAATTCTTTTATTCTACTTGTTTTACGTTTTTTACTTAGAATGTTATGGTAAATTTACTTGGGACTTATAATTTTTAGTGGGTTTCGAGCTGCCGAGGCTATGGGATATATATCGATTGAAAAAAAATATCGTAGAGGTTATGGGGGTTAGAATCTGATGACTACAGTCACAGTTGAGAGAGAATCATCTGTTTCACTCTTTTCTCTTCTTTCAATTTTCATGAATGTCGATGATGGGGGGTTTCTGTCAAAGAATTTCTTGATTTTTTCTAATTTGGTACATTTATTGTTATGGTGGCACAATGAGAGTATTTGCTTAATTTTAAGTCATCAATGCCGACATATTCAGCGTGGTGGGAAAAATTCCCTATGGCTCAAGCGAGGAAACTGTGATTGATTCGACTTCTGTCGGTTGTGGCAGATACGAAGTTTCTTTTTCCACTTTCCGCTTCGACGGTTGTTGTTTTATGACTGGGTACGATTTTAGGTGAAGTCTGATGCATACATGTCATGCAGAAAAAGTTCTAGAAAGTGCCACTAGGGGAATTGAACTCGAGTCTGCCATTTGTGATGCTTAGGTTGTATTTTTTTCGTTGTTATAGTTCCTGGACCGTTAATACCAGATTTATTGAGATTTCTTACATCCTATCTGTACCGACACGATACAATAGGTGCACAATACACAGAATTTCAAAATTAAAAGGCTTTGAAGAAAATAAATTTCGATATATGCTCGTCTCATTGAATGGATAAAGATCAGTACAAGTGGCAGAAAAAATGGAAACGGTTTCTATAATTTCCCTCGCGAAGTTCGGCGACTGGGTCAAAATGACCCGCACGGTATATCTAGTGTTAAAAAGGATCTGATATTCGACTGCGCAACTCTCAAGATGAATATACAGCCAAGCAACCATAAATAATATGGAGATTGAGCATCTTTTAAGAATATCATCCATTCCAATTTTTCATTTATCTCAACATTATCAAATGAGCCGTTTTCTTTGAAAGTGGTGTAAGTCCATTTCATATTATACGGAGATGTTTAAGGGTTTGTAATAAAATGGTTTGAACAATATTGGTATATGTAACGTGCTCAATTTATGTTTTTTAAATATTATACTTATTTACGTTTATAATGTGGTGGTTTTTAAAGTACTAGTTAAAATAAATTTATATTTTTGATGACCACAAATGGACTTACACCACTGCCAAAGTTACAAAATGTGAAAATAATATATGTATGAAATATCAAATATCAGATTTCCATTGAATCAAACCAATTTTTTTATGAAATTTTTATTAAATATGTCAAAAAAACAAAATGAAAAGGCTTCATTTCTTCAGGTAATGCCATTTAAATTACTTTAATTACAATTTTGTATTAATATGCGCCATTTTTCATATAAACGGGGGGAATACCAAAATTCCAGTGGCCGAACGAAAATTTTTATGTCATTAACAATGTTGCCACAGATATAAAAATGAAGTAGAGAAATTACGTAGTATAATTTTGGAACTAAATTTTTCAGAAAATGAACTTACACCACTTTCGAAGTAATTACATTTGTAATTTCATTATCTACGTAAATTTATATTGTCAAAATGATGACAATTTTGAAGGATTTTTTTTGGAAATTGTTTATAAATAAAAAAAACTCATAGCAGATTGCATTCATTGTTATCACTAACTAACTTTTTGTCAAAAATGGACTTACACCACTTTCAAAGAAAACGGTGCAAACACATTTGTCATTTCTAAGCCAAAGTCATGATAACAGTAATTACCATTCGGATTGCAATAATAATTAATTGTGATAATTACTTAATTTAGATCTTACTCAAACCTAACCTTAAAGTTAAGTTGGAATGTAGAACCTCAGGCACTTGACAGCGATCATTTACTTGAACAATCAATATTGATCGTTCCAAGTCTACTTTACTCGACATATCACACCCTTCCTCGAGCAGACACCCTCGCGGGCTTCGCCGGAAGGAAGATTTTTGCCCTTTTCTGCCCTCATCGTTCCCCGTCTACTTGACTAACTGCTAACGATGCCACGCGAGAGAAATTTTAAAAGGAGCCCACGACGCGAATGGCATAACACCGTCGTAAAGAAAAGTGCCTGGCTTTTCGAATGATTTATCTCGTGCCTCGTTCTTCTCATTGTCGCTGGAAATTACTTGGAATTACAGAAAGGATTGCAAAAATGACTTAATCGTTACGCTGACGACAATAATTTCTCATTCTGCGGTTTTTTTGCACTTTTACGTTTTATGGTGGCACAATACAATTTTTCTTTATGGATTCAAAGCATAAATGTGATTCAGAAATTTTTTAAACAATTTCTCCTTTAATCCATGTTTTTTTAACACTAAAATTACCACGCCAGTCAAATTGGCCGTTGCCCAATTTTTTTAAAACAATTTTCAAATTGATAAGGGAGTCATGCAGTAGATTTTCCACTCGTGTCTAATAAAACTCAAATTACTTTATTGATTATCATATACCTTTTGCCTCTTGATTTATATTTTCCAAAGCACATATTTGGTATATTTAAATGTAATAGAGATATACAGCCGGTGGTTTTAGTGTTAAACGCATCATTTTTACACATGAAAGTACACTTAATTCTGTTTTTAGATGATAGATACGTTCCCAAAGAATGCGTGTAAAAAAATTCGCGTAAAAAAATGTATTGCATCTATAGAAAAATAGAAGATTGGTTGCAATCCTAAGAAATTGGAAAAAATACTGCAATAAACTATGAGTTTTCACGTTAGGATCTTAAATATTTTATTCCATAAAGATTGCACATGTATCGTACAAAGTAAATTATCATTTGAAAAGGAAAAAATTATGTCAGTAATTCATGAACACAAAAGTTAGGCAAAATAATATGAGTTGCACGTAAAAAGATTTTATTCGTTGTCACTTTCCGACAAAAATATTCTTAGTGAAACTCGACCCATGAAAAAAGTTTATAACATCGGCATTACAACAATCAGACCGGTCGTTCTACGCTACATCCATCTACGGATTACCGTATTATTGTTTACGCATCTCAACAGATTACACCTAGTGTCCATTCCGTGCCGTGTCCCGCGACAATACGACGAATTACCCTCTCATTGATCTCAAACCGACATACCAATACTAAAATCTGCATTCAACGCCCAACCTACATACGCGTTCATCAACGCCAGCCATAGGTACCAACATTTTTTCCATTTTCAAATCCAACCACCAATCCAACCGTTCCCCATCAAAAATACTTGCACCTATACATAACAAAACTCAAAAACTACAATATCAATAATCACCACCATACATTTCCTCGCTACGTACAATCCAACAGCGAACCCCCTAAACCAACGTTTCCCAATCTTCCGTTATCGTGGAACACTTCTTAACCCTTTGTCCTACAACGAGTGACACTCGTAATGCGGTTGATGGAACAGAAAATTTTGAAGCTTCTCAGAAAATATCAGTGGGACACAACACGATAATATTGTTTCTATGTTATTAATATTGCGTTAAATTCTAAAATATATCAGGAATCATTGACATATTTTTATGTTAGCAATTTAATTTTCAATTATTGCGGAGGCAGTCACTAAAGTGATCGTAGGGCATGGGTTAAGTTCTAAAATTTGTAAGGAACACTAGAGTCAATTTGGTTTATTCCAATCTAAAGCTGGAATAAATAGTTCAATAGATAAAAAACAGACTATGTTTCGTTGTTCTCTGGTGTCAATTTAATAACTGTTTGCGCAACACAGTTTGGGAAACGCTGCCCTAAACGAAACGCGAAGGTGTGTAACAAAGTAAAGCCTCAGCGAGCCCAAGTTCAAATCCCCCATCGTTTCTACAAAATTAACAATTTTCCTACGTACACCGTACTCTCACTGGCCCAGAATCCACCTAAAATCGAAGGGCCAATCGAAATCACCATAGTACTCGAAGTCGAAAAAGCACGAAAGAAAAACGAGACACGGATGGTGCTAAAAAAAGTTTCGAATCCAGAGCTCAGATCGAGCGCGAGCAGGTAGGACACGAGCCACGAGGATTCGGGGGGATTCGGAGGTACTCGGCTCAGTTCGATTCGGTTCATTTCAGTCAGCTGGCTGACAGGGCGTTGCCCCGCTCGTGCGATGCACCATTCATTACGGAGTGCAGCCGGAGAGCCGACCTAGCGCGACCAGACCCAGACTATGCACTCTCCCCTCCACTCGGCCCCTCCCCCCTCCACTCCTCCACCAACGCCCCCTTCCTGCTCTTTCGATTCTGCTTCGGCTGCAACTGTGGCTTGCAACCAACCACCTACTCCAACTCCTACTACTCCTACTACTACCGCTCGTATTACTACCGCGCGTACGCGACTACTACTACTAGTACTACTACTACTTGCTGCCACGGTTACTACTACAATTGTCGCTACTACTGCTACTTTTATTTCACCACCCCGATGCCGCGTTGGCGCTACCACGAGGGGAAATTATATGTCGGCGACTGTGGATAATGTTTGCTGGGGATGTCACTGATTTCTGGGACCCGTTACTGCTGAAGACATTGAGGAGGATGGGAGAGTGTGGAATTTTAGAGGATTGATTTGCCGCTGGGAATTTTCTTTGGGGTAGGTTTGATGGTTAGGTAGAGTGATTCTGAATTTTTTCGGGGTAGTTTAGATTTGTTTTGTTGGGGTGACGATTAGGAATGTTTTGGATTGTGGAAGGTTCGGTGGCCTTGTTGTTGACTGATACTACTTTTATATTTGATTCGAATTATGTGCTGGAGATTGGGTTGGGTAATTGCGGAGAAAGTCAGTGATTTGTTGATCGTACTGGGAGTAGAAACGTTGGGAATTGTAGGGGTTATTTCTTCATTGGTTGTAATTATTAAAGTTGGGCTTTATTGCTGCTTTATTGCTATCGTAATTGCAACTGTTGCTACTATGTTTATGATGTCATTAGAGGGATAAGTTAGCTGTAGAAATCACTCCTTTCTGTGCTCCATGATTGATGGAGACATAGTAGATATCGAAAAGGATACATTCTTGAGTCATAAGTGTTATTATTTCATTTTTGTGACTAATAACACATTTATTGAAGTCATTGTTAATGTTACGACCAGCACAAATTATATCAGTTACCGTAAAATGTGCTGCAACTATTGCCTTGGAAGATATCAGCTACAACCTTAAAAATATATATCTTTATGACGTCATAGTCATTAGAATTTTACTTTAATATCCTCCCTGCTATTACTCATTCTACTGCGGATGGATACTACCACGGTACACTTCTATTATCGCCGGCAATTTCTACTTTTATAACATCATGGTTATCGGTATAATGTAGACTACAAATTATATCAACAATTGCACAGATATTGCAACGATTTTTATAACTATCAGTGATAAAATTATTTGTTATACAAATTTCCTGAGACAATCATCGTTATATTTAATATTTCTATTGAGTCGTGTTTGATAATAGTACGTCGGCTACTAATTGTATCAGTAGCTATAGTTAGTGCTACAATTTTAGTTATTGCTGCAATTTCAGTTAATGCTACAATTTCAGTCACCACTAAAACTTTTTAGTTGCCACTGCAGCTTTATCCATTACTACAATCTTCAACTACTGATACAATTTTGAGTTATTGCTACAATGTTTGTTATTGCTGCAATGTTAGCCGTTGCTAGAATTTCAATTACCACTAAATGTTTAGTTGTTACCGCAGTTTTATCCATTACTACAATTTTCAACTATTCATACAAATTTTGAGTTCTTGCTACAATGTTTGTCATTGCTGCAATGTTAGTTATTGCTACAATTTCAGTTACCAATAAAAATTTTAGTTACCGCTGCAATTTGAATCATTCCTACAATTTTTTTGTTTTTGCTGCAATGTTAGTTATTCCTACAATTTCAATTACCACTAAAATGTTCTAGTTGTTACTGCAGTTTTGTTCACTACTACAGTTTTCAGCTACTACTACAATTTTGAGTCATTGTTACAGTGTTTGTTATTGCTGCAATGTCAGTTATTGCTACAATATCAATCGCCACTAAAATTGTTGATTGTCGTTGTTATCTCAATCACTCCTACAATTATTAGTTTTTGCTACAATGTTAGTTACTGCTACAATTTCAGTTGCCACTAAAATGTTTAGTTGTTGCTGCAGTTTTGTTCACTGCTGCAATATCCAACTATTGATACAAATTTTCAGTCATTGTTACAATGTTTGTTATTTCTGCAATGTTAGTTACTGCTACAATTTCAATTACCACTAAAATTGTTGGTTATCGTTGCAATCTCAATCATTACTACAATTTTTCATTTTTGCTGCAATGTCAGTTAATGTTCCAAATTTCCATTATTACTACAATTTTTAGTTACTGCCACAGTTTCAATTATTACCACAATCTTTAGTTATTGCTACTATTTCAATTATTACTGCAATTTTTAGTTATTGCCATAATTTCAATTATTACTACAATTTTTATTTATCGCCACATATCAATTATTGCTACAATTTTTCTTATCGCTGCGATGCTAGTTATTGCTACTATTTTCGATTAGTAATACTATTAAAATGTTTTATTAATCATTTTTCCCTGAAAGAAGACGTTCTGGAGGTTAGGTCTAGGTCATCTCTACATCACTGTTGCCAACATCGCACTAAAACAATACTTCTACTACGCGTACAAACCACGTGCTACGACAATGTCTAATATTTGCTGAGAAAAGATAGCTCTATTACAAGCAGATACATTGTAGACCGCCGAAGAATGAATTTTTAAGGCGTAGTAACTACTACGATCCGTACTTCATACAACGTCTACTATTACTACTTGCAATACACTGCCACTATCATTACTGCCACTCTTAATCCCGGAGTACTACGAACGGAGCATCTATTATTACATCTACTACCATTGTTATCACGCAGACCGAGCCTAATATTTGCCAGGGCAGCGATTTCTCTGCCTCTTTACCTCCACTGCCATCGTATAATCCGTCTAAAGTAGCTGGGTTGGAATTTTTAAGCACTCTAATTGGGGACATTTTGATTTTTCAAGGCTTAGCCCTTGCCCTACGATTACTTTTCTGACTGGATGCGCAATGACTCAGAATTAATTGCTGAAATAAAAAATTATCATTGATTTACGACATAACGCACGACTAAATGCAATATTACTAGTACAGAAATAATTTGATCGTCTCGTGATCGAATAATATTTTCAGTTTAGCAGTTTTTGGAAAACTTCAAAATTTCCTGTTTCATTCACCGCGTCACGAGTGCCACACGTTATTGTAGGGCAGGGAGTTAATATATTCGTCAAATATTAACACTAGAAATGTGGTTAGTTAATTTAAAAAAGGGGAAAGAGTAATTTACAGTAGTTATATTTCTACGATTTAATTTTGAATTCCTACCGTATGGTACGGCCGGTGCGTTTCAAAGTCTGCCGTAGTCAAAGGGTTAAAAATTAAACGGAAAGTACCTTAAAGAAGCTCCCACAAACAACTCCAAACCCTATAAACCCTTCAGCCAAGTCTTCCATTAACGTACGCGATCCCACCGGCAATCGTTCCCAAAAATCTTCCATCCTTGAACCCAGACATTTCAGTCGATCGGATATCCGCCGGTACCCCGAGCATTACCCCGAGCAACCATTAATTCCATCTCGCCGTCCGCCATTTTCCTATCAATTTCAAAATCACGGAAACGATCGACTACTCGCAGCCTCTCCACGAAAGAGCTCGTTTCTACGCCACTGCGGCGCAACTTCAACCACCCACCATGGAGAGAGAGAAAAAAAATGGGGGCACGCTTCCCCCACCATAACTCCGTCCCATCTCTCTTCCCTCATTATCGACGAAACTTCTGTCTACGGCGCATTGAATGACGCTGCGGCTTTCCAGATTCGCGTGCTCCACATTGACAGATCTTTCGTTGCTGCCGGCAGGGTTACGGGGGCTGTTGGGGGCGGAGGGGGTTTGCACGCGTTGTGGAAGGGAGCAATAGGGTGCGGTGCATCGAGTAGAGAGAGTATATTGCGAGGAGTGACTGAGAGAAGGATGAAGGGAGAGGGAATGGGTGAAAGAGAGAGACGGAGAGAGAGAGGTTTTCAATGGGCGAGCTCTCGGGATTGTACGAAGGTATATGACGTCGCGGAGTCTACGTATTCCGGTTTTTCCTGGCGTGTATTTTGCTAATGAGAAACTCGTGCGGGTTACCTACCTCTGTCGCGGGAATATCGTACGGATGATCGAACGGTGGGAATTGTTTTGTTAACCTCTTGACTTGGAATTTAAATGGGGGATTCGTACTAATAGGGTTTTGTGGGCTACTTTTTGCAATTTGCTTTGCGATATGTGGATTATTTTGGTATAGTTTTGTTAATTTATTATATTATTTATAATAGTTTATTTTATTTAATTTTATCTTATTATATTCTCTCGATATAGATATATTTGTTGATATATGTGTAGTATTTTCATTTCTTTTTTTTTTTATTTACATTCTAGTGTCATGCCTACCGTAGTTATTGGTGCTTTTCGATTATACTAAAGGGCAATTTGGCCGTTAAAAAGAATAAATAAATAAATAAATTGTTGGGGCAATTAATGTGTAAGGGTTTTGTTTACTATTAGTGTCGAGACAGTATTTTCTCAATGAGGTTATCGTAAAGGAAAAATAAAAAAGGATCTTGGTTTTTAATAGAAAATAGACTAGTGGTCAGAGGGCACCCTAGGGACTTTGGTGTGATCTCTTTTATCACTAGAACTACCGGCGTTATATCTGTTATATCTAAATACACTGAATGAGTAATTTGGAAAAAGAGTAAACAGTTTGCGAACTTTTTAGAAATAAATCGAGGACGGAGCATTTCGAACGGCTTGTTAGTTTTAGGATCGGATGAAGGTTAAGCAAAGTTGCTTTCGTGCATTAACACGATGAACGACACCGGGGTCACCGCTGACCCGCGCTATTGAATTCAATGAAATTTCATGCGACTTTGAAATTACAGTATTCACGAATTTGGCAATACATTCAATATGTAAATATTGACATTAAAAAGGTAAAGTCTTACTAACTATATATTTATTTGTGTTTTTGACATTAACCGTACCATATTCAGTCAAATGGTCGTTTCCGTCGAATGAAAATATGTAATTTTTTGTAGTATTAACTAAAGGCTTTTTTTACATTGTTTCTTGTATCAAATTGACAGTCTTCTGCATTTCTTCCGGAAAAATATAATTGTTAAATATTACTTATATGTTAATTATAAATTGTAAAAATATAAATGATGCTACGGTCACGATAGGTATACATAAAGTGCCAGTATGATTAGTGCTAAGGTTTCTGCTTTGTAAAAATGTGCTTTTAACAGAAGAAGTTTCGCTTCAATAATATCAACAATAACGAGTCACACTCGTGACACGGTAAATTGGATAAAAAATGTACAAGTTTTGCAAAACCTATGAAATTGAAAATATCAGTGAGACGCGACGTGATAAAATTATTTCTATAATATGAATATTACGTTAAATTATACGATATATAAAGACTCACCGATCAATTTTTATTTTATCAATTTCATTCTGAATTATTGCGCAGGCAGTGACAAAATAAATCGTTCGTCAAGAGGTTAGGGAGGTTTTGTACTATAGCAGTACATATCCAAACTATCTAATGCAGTAGTTCTCAAACTTTTTTAGGATTTCTTACGCGACGGTCAGTTTACAATTTTTTAGATTACTTTCGAAACTTTCAAAATGAAATACAATTAACATATAAGCTGCTGTTGCCAAAACCTTTTTTGGCAAACAATTATTTCTTCAGAAAATGGCAAATGTTAGTCATCAAATGTACATTCAATGGGATATGTGCATCTGCTTTGCCTGAACCGGCCCAAAATTTCAATAAGTGACTAAATCACAGTCCCCTAGAGCAGTGGTCGGCAAACTCACTAGTCAAAGGAGCCAAAAATCAGCAGCAGGACGATTAAAACTTTTTTGAGGCCTAGAGAGCCCTAGAGGCCCCTTCGCGGGCCCCGATTTGATAAACACTGATCTAATCCAACCAAATAAGAGAATCACTCTAAGTATATACTCTTTAACGCTAGAGATCCTAACCTTGCGCAGCGGTCCGCCATATTGATGGATGGGTTATTAAGTAGCTCCTTGCTAGACCCTAAACTAGAATGGGAATTGCATGTCTTCGGAGACCATAGACTGCAGAAATGCCGCGAATACCTCATCCTAGCTTTGCCACGGATGAATTGTTTATTACCAATCACAACACGACTATTTATACCTCAATTAACCTTCTATATACAGAGAATAGATTCAAGGTTCTAGATTTTATGAAACTAATATCACTGCCTGTATGACGAGAATATTGACTCTTTGTGGTCAAGGTTATTTTTCGAAAATTGTTTCCCTTTATCTTTTCGAAGTCTTTTTAACTGTATTCCTTCATAATTATGCGTCGTTATCGTTTCAGGTAACGAAATTGAATTTTGTTAAACTTCCTGTCAAAATTTTGTCAATATTTTTTAGCAAATTCGGCAAGTTGGCAACTATGTCCACGATCTGACGTATTTCAAATATAATTATTTACACGATTTGCCCTAAAATACTAAAAGTGGATCATTCCAATAAGCCCAGATAGCAATAAAACATATATAATTTACATAAATGAAAGAGAATCACATAAAACAATCGGTCGAATTTGGTTTCCAATCTAAAAAAAGTTGCTCTCACTTGCATGATGATATTTATCCACAAATTACTAGAAAACAAATCCAAACGGAGAAATATTTTTTCTCTTGGAAGTATATCTATCCAAGACTACGGAAGCCTAACAAAATATAACATTGATTGCAGCTATGCAAGCAATCATAAACAATCAAATAATTCATCGAAGCATCGATTGGGTGTATAGTAAGAACAAGTATCTAGAGAATCTAGAAATAGAGTTTCTTAGAATAAACCCGTTAGTCCGTTAATGATTTTCTTGAAATCGAAGAGCCGAGAATAAAACTGAACGAGGTAACGTCCATAGAAGACAGTCCTTGCTTGCAAATGCTTAATCGGGAGTTATTGGGACAACCATAATTATGGTGCATTAGACGCGTAGTATAATTCTCTCACGTTGGTAACCCTCTTCGATCGCCATATTGGATTTCCTTCTCGATCTTCGCTAGTTCTCCACCGTCACCTTTTAAAATAACCGTTGAACGAAGTCCTTCGTGCGGTTTTTCATGGCATAGCCATGATTGCTTTAATTGCATAATAAATGAAAATTGCTCGGTTGTTCCTAACTAATAATAATATAGATTTACCGATAGCAATTGAAGTATTAATAATCTGGGGACTTTTTACGGTACCGCACAGCATGTAGTAATTATCAGAGTTGGAATATTTATGTAAATAAAAATTTATTCCCCTTATTAACTATTATAAGAAAAGTTATGTTTTAAATATTTTATACATTTCTTTGCATTATATACATTCTGTGCATTTTTGCAGTCTTAAATTATCCATATATGCAAAAAACGGCGACAGTCTAGTGATTATTACGAGCGCATTAAAATTTGAGATTGGAATTTTTAAATCACATTAAATTTCTTATCGTTAAATTCACGTGCAGAGATTCTGATAACTCTGGCAAGGTATAAGAAAAATTACGGCAATTTCCATTTCTTATTCCCTGATTTCCAACATGGAGATTTCAATAACGTGATATTTCTTCACTGCTCCCAGAGTCGATAACATTTTTTAAAGAAAGGTATTTCTGCATGCAGCCAGGTATTCGTAAAGTACAAAAATGCATTTATCTCGATACGCCCTGTTAATTGCACGTTTCTCTCTCTCTCTCTCTCTCTCCAAGAACAAAGAACACGTTTATGTAACTCTCGTTGCTGGTAATTACGTAGACCAGGGCCCGGGGACGGCTGATCACAGAAAATGTGCAAAGCGGCGAGACACGAGTGCAGAGATTTCTTAGAATTTCCCCCTAATTATGGCTTAATGACAATATTACGTGCAATTGAGACTCACACCTTCTCGGTGTAATTTTATGCAACCTTAATCGACGGGACAAAGACGCGTCGGATGAGTTGAGTTATGGTGGTGAACGGACGTGGCACCATGGAGCTAATTAATGGTGGTTGGAGCCTACTTAAAACTTCGCGACCCTAGACGATGTAGACAGAGCAATTATGGTCGAAAAATACAGAAACGACGATATACATATACATAACGACGAAATACACCTGCAATGAAGTCAGCCTGTTACTACGTCTAGGGAATTTTGTTACTTTTGATATTTCTGCTTTAACTGTTTGGTGATTTTGCGTCAGACCTACACTTTTAGGTGGATTTTGAATCAAAAGGCTATGATATACGTTAAATTCTTGCCGTACAATAACGAGGAACACTCGTAATGCGATAAACGGCACAGGAAATTTTGAAGTTTTCGAAAAACTATTAAATCAAAAATATCAGTGGGGCGCGATACGATCAAATTATTTTTTTGCTGTTAACACTAGAACTACCAACCGGTCAAAATGACCGGTACGCAATTTTTTTCCAAAAATCCAAGTTTATAGAAAACTCATAGAATAAATATTCTACGTCCATGTCAAAGAACATAAATCACCGAATCGGTCATCTTTTCCGCCGCTCGATTCCTCTTTTTCAAAGTACTTATTTAATATTTTTGGAAATATGATAGATTTAACGCCGGTAGTTCTAGTGTTAATATTGCGTTGAGTTATCCGTTATATCGGAAATCAGGGATAGATTGCTATTTTAGCAATTAATTCCGAGTTATTGGGCCGTCAATCACAAAAGAAATTGCACGACAATCTTTATTAAGTGTGTATAGACCAGTTTGGAATAATATTACTTGAGCAAAGTTGGATTAGTTACAATGGGCTTGATTTAAAAAAGGGCGGGAACTTATGCTTGAGAATAAAATTACTAACATGGAAATAATTGAATCGTGTCGTGTCCCACTGATATAATAAATTAAACAATTTTAGGAAAACCTCAAATATTTCTATGCCATCCTCCGCGCTACGATCGCCACTCGTTATTCCAGGACAAGAGGTTACGATATCACTGAAAAAAAATCCCTAGAAACACTTGTCATTCCCCTCAATTGCACTCTTCACTTTCTCATCAATTATAATATTCTATTAGCCCTTTGCACTCTTACGTCGAGCTACACTCGACACAGCCTTCCGTCTTAATTAATGTTTTAATTATTAACACTTAGCCAACCGTCGAGGAAAAAAAACTATACGGTGTATGACCTCGCACTTTTCAGCAGTAACGCGAACTAGTAAGGTAGCAATGAGAGATCTCCCCGTTCGGTTATCAACCGAGTTTCTTTAACCCTTTGCGGTCCGAATTATTATTTCAATTTTGTAGCAAGCTAAACGAAATTAACATCATTTTCTATCGTTGATTATTCATTTCTTTAAACGATAGAAATAACTATAGGAACTGGCGGATATTTAGGAGATATTGCAAAATAATTTTGAAATTGGAAAGTCGATACTAATTCGTTAGAAAATAAAATGAAGTGAAAAGCTACGTCGAGTACAGCTCGACATAGGACTATAAAGGGTTAAAACGGGGAGATCTCCCCATTTACTTGGTTAAGTGTCGAATTTCGACTTTTAATTTCACAATGATTTTGTATCTTCACATAAATATTCCTCGGTATCTATAGTTATTCTTATTATTAAATAGAATTGAATAATGAACAGTCAAAAGTGTTCCAAATTAATGTTTACTCAGCTGACGAATAATTAGAAAGTAATTTGGACCGCGAAGAGTCAGGACACGATGAACAGAAAATGATTCTGCAACAAAGACATGATTCCTCGGCTAAAAATAATTTCAGCGGTAATGGGATAAGGGTCAATGCACAAAACGAGTACGCGCTGATACGTGCGCGCGCTATTGAAACGCGACACCGCGTTTTCTTCGTTCTAGGCGGGGCAAAATAAAAGTAACGTAACGGCTGAAACGACGGTGAGCAGGGTGAGATAGATCGACAGAAAGATAGAACGAGAGAAAGAGAGAGGGATGGAAGGTGCACGAGAAAGAGGTGACATTTCAGATATGAGTTTCGCGGTGGACCGCAGTCGGCGGTTGGCGAGGTCAGTGGCGCTCTGCGCCGAGCCGATGGTGCAATGGCGGCCTCAGAAAACGGACGCTAAAAATAACATTTCACCGGCCAATAATAGAACACGCGGTTCTACGTACTCTGTGACACAGTGTCGTATCTTTCGCCTTGATCCACGCGCCAGTTACTGTTTCGTTGAAATTTATGCCTGTGTAGTCTATGCCAGACTTCGTTGTAAACTGTAAAAAGACGATATTTGATACTGGTTTAATGTATTTCGTTGATTTAACAGAAATTGCTCAATGTTTTTCTATCATCCTGTAGTTCAGGTTGTTGCGAAAGTTTTTAGCAGTAGGAAACATTGCAGTCAAATATAATTTTTGAACGATCAGTTGGAACAATAGGAGCGTCAGTTGTGGAGCATATTTGTTCGTAGCGTTGGCAATACTTATTGGCGTTTTGTATATTAGAGAGTGATTAGCGATTTGCACTTAAAAATGCAGTCGCCATTTGTTTCTTATAAAAATATAAAATTTTGTAGAATCTAAAAGACCTGGGTATAACAGCGGTTTAGGTACTTCGCTATAAGACATTTCCTTAACACGTTGAATGCCGTGGGGGTCACCGGTGACCGGCACTGGTGAATTCGATGAAATTTCTCATGATTTTCAAATTGCGATGTTCACGGATATGCTAATATATTCAATATTAAAATGTTGCTGTTAGAAAAGTGAAGTACTACTGAGCACATAAATATTCCTACTTCTAAAATTTCTATTCTTGTAAAGTTGTGATTTTAATAGAAACAGTTTCGGTTCGGTGCAAATGATGAAACCAGCGAAATACGGGTGGCATTCAACGTATTAAACCGTTTTCTTAATATCTGTTCTCAATACACTACAACAATGATAATAATTCAATCAGACGGAAATATTTTAAATCACCACGCATATTAATTTACTGCAACGTACAGATATAATTGTAATATTTAATACAACACCGAACGCATCAGCATGGTACATTTCAATTGTCATTCAATCAACATTTTCTGCTTTCCTAAATACAACGATAATAATAAAATCCGCGTAATTTGCATGCCCGCACGACGCTTCGATAGACTGTAATTATAAATATGCCACTGTATTCTGATCCTCATGAAAATCGTACGTCGCGTAAAAATGTCAAAATATTTCCGTTCCCAAGAAACCGATCCTTTTCCGCCACGCCTCCTCTCGCACGGTCGTGGAACTACACGGCGACATCGAGATATTAGCTCCGGCTTTAAGCTTGCTCACTCGACATTCCATGACTAACTAACCTCGCCTGCTACCACTACCAACTTCGCCACTACGACAAAACTATTGCCACTGCCTTTAAGGCCAACGTTGCGAGCGTTGTTTCATCGGTGGCCGGCGGTATTGCTCGCCTGTTACCCGCCATCGTCGCTCTTTTCCTCCTTAAACAGTGCCAACGCCCATTAACCCTTAAACGGTCGTGCCTTTCTTCTTTATTATTTGCCTTTGACTCGGTATAACAGCTTTGCTGGGTTTTCATATGTTAATTGCCCGTTTAAATGGCCGTTGAATGTTGTGTAATATGAGAGGGTCTTTCAAAGGCCATCCATCTTCGCCATAGAATCTGATAGTGTAACCTTATTTACATTTTCTACTGTTTCTCGTAACGGAATGCGTTGTATTGTCGGTGTTTAGTCGTTGATTACCTTGGCTGCTCGCGCGATTTGTGGTAGATACGGAAAGATGGACGACGGTATCTCAATGAATATGATACGCGGAGATAATTAGTATAGTTTGGCGCAGAAGTTATTAGGCTTGAGATCGAGAAACTTATCTGTGCTGTTCGTAATTGATAGAAGTTGTTTAGTTAAAGAAACAATATTGTTGGATAATTGATTGTGAAAGTTATTTTATTCAGTACTGCGGAGAATGTAAAGTTTGTTTATTTGTTTAAATTTTGTGTCCGCTTTATTTAGTACGCAGCTCAGAGTGCAAACGTTTCTGCTCACGTGCTATACGAAGGAGATTCAAATCTAGAATTTGCCTTTCCAGTGCAACTATGTTACTGGATCAGATTTCAATCTGCTTATATAATGCAACATTGCAGTAATTAAAAGCTTTTTCGACATTTTTATTGAAACCAACATGACAATCCGAGTCCACCAAATCAATAAAAAACCTAAAACCGAATTTCTTGAATACTTCTCGTCTCGAAGTACATTTACGTGAAATCCTCGATTTTTCAAAGTGAAAATTGTCTTCCAGCGTTGCAAGTTCCTCTCAATGATCGCTTTAACGAAGGCTCTGCGAAATTTTTTCACGCGCGTTGGCAAGAATCGCCGTATGCAAATATTCAGTATACGCTTACTTCCGTCACGATGCGTTTTCACATTGGGGCCAGTGTTTTCGCCGTCTACGAGTTGCACAAAGCAGCAAACATTCGCGGCGCGGTAATACATTCGCCAGCTCTCCGTGTTTCTTTCTCTTTTCCCTTTTAACTCGTCGCACGTTAACTCGTTTCATCTTCGCAGGAAACGTCCACGCACGTGTATGCGCGTAAACGAGTTGTACACGCATAAATGCACGTAGTTTCGCTGTTGCTCACCTCCAACGGTGCAACAAGGCGAGCTAGCTGGGTGCATTGGTCTGAGAGTGGCAAAGTCGATGCACAAAGTTGCCACTAGAGTGCGGCACATTGTTGCAGAACCTGCGACCGACTTCATTTTAGATTTAGCTACAATTTTCATACGATTACCGAAGGGCTATCGATTTTCTAACTTATTTTTCTCATCGTACATGATTAAGTGTGTTTTTTACACAAATTTTTAGGTGTTTCGGTAATGCAGCGATGAAAATTGGGTCAAAATTGCATACATCCGGAGATAGAAGTATTTACTTTTGAGATAAGTTGATAATCTCCGCAGTTGTACGATTCTATTGGAGTCCAGAGAGCGGGTTTTGTAGTATTGCACGTCTACAAGTTGGACTGCTGAACTTTATCACCTTCAACATTCCAGTTGTATTGCAAAACTGGAAAATATGTTTCTTACAAAAGTTGAGCAGTTTTATGAGGATCAGAGAGTGTTGTTATTATTATTATGCTATTATTCGTATCAATATATTATTATTCTCTTGCAGCTTTTCCAATGTTGCCTTGCAATGGAAATTTGTAAGGTTAAAAGTTCAAGTGGTACACTCTGTATATACTCGTTTCTAATTCTGCCACATCGTAGCAGATTTCATGACGCAGTTAGAAGTGAAACATGATATTTCGACTTTCAAGGGTTAACGAAAATCGCTGAAAATTAAATTTTTTCATTAGTTGCATCCCAATTTCCTAAATATATATTTATTTCGATAGCCCAATATTCATAGTACAAATGAGCCGTTTTCTTTGAAAGTGGTGTAAGTCCATTTTATATTATATGGAGATATTTAAGAGCTTGTATTTGAATGGTTTGAAAAACATTGGTATATGTAATACGCTCATTTTATGTTTTTTAAATATTAAATTGGTTTAAGTTTATAATGTGATGATTTTTAAAATATTAGTTAAAAGAATTTTATATTTTTGATGACCTCAAATGGACTTACACCACTGTCAAAGTCAACAAAATGTGAAAATAATACATTTATATAATATCAAATATGAGATTTTCCAATTCTTTTATGAAATTTTTATTAAATATGTCGAAAAAACAAAATAAAGAGGATTCATTTCTTCAGGTAATGCCATTTAAATTACTTTAATTACAACTTTATGTTAATATGTGCCATTTTTCATTTAAACGGGGGGAATACCAAAATTCCAGTGGAAATTTTTATGCCATTAGCAGTGTTACCCCACATAAAATAATGAAGTGGAGAAATTATGTAGTATAATTTTTCAACTAAATGTTATGTCTTTGCGGAAAGTGGATTCACCCTACTTTCAAAGTATGTAATTATATTTGTAATTTTATATTGACGTAATTTTATAGTGAAACTACGTAAATTTATATTGACAAAATGATAAAAATTTTGAATGGTTTCTTTTTGCAACTATTTATAGATAAAAAGCTCATAGCAGATTGCATTCATTGTTATCATTAACTAACTTTTTGCCAAAAATGGACTTACACCACTTTCAAGGAAAACGGCTCAAATAATAGAGTTAATCCTCGTTCCTTTTAATTCCCGATTTCCAACACACGTCAAAAATCGAACGTGGTGAGAAAAAAACTCGACCCCCGCCCCCTTTCAACCCGTCAAAACGACGCCTGTCGTTCAAATACTCGACGTCAAGTGACTCCGTGAACGATTTACCGATCGAGACACTCTAAAAATGCGTGGAGAGACGCGACGACGAAGAAAGGGTGGGAGGCGAATTCCGGGACGAAAGTGAGAGATGGAAAACGAGGTGAAATCGACAGGAGCGCCACGAGTGGATGGGGGAGGTTACTACGGAACGTGGCGATGGAATGACAAGTAGCGGTTGAATCTTTAATCTTTCGCGACGCGGGATATTAAAGTTTCTCGAGAGCTCGGCAACTACTTGGAATACCATGGTGAAATGGAGTTTAAGTTTCGGCCGTATCTCAGAATGGCAATATCGATGGTTGGCTTTTAATGCATAAATAAAAAGAACCGTCGTTCCTCTCTTGCCTCTCTTCCTGCTACGTTTCTTTCTCTTTGTCTTGACTCCTCCGTGGTGTCGCCCTGTCTGAGAACTCGTGTTGTCGCGTGGCCACTTCTCCTTTTTTCCCCCTTTCTTTCTTTCTCTTCCTGTAACATTGCTTCCATTCACGCTTTCTCCGTCTACCAGTAAGTTATTGCCCAAGCTGGTCTCTCGTTTTCAGTGAAACGGGAGACGAGCCACCTGCCATGACGGGTTACAGGTTACACTCTTATAGGTTGGGTTCTTGCGTGGAGTTCCGTATCGCTGGACCAGAGTTCAACTTTATTATGGTTTTCAAGTCGAACTCTGTCTGGAATACTCAGATACTCATAACGGTCTAATTGCTTTATTATGTTTTGACTTTACGGCGAGCTTGTCAATCTCACAGCCCGCTACGTCAATCTTTGCGGCCCGTTGAGACAAAGATGGCCACGTATCAGAGGAGGAAACATTAATTTTACCATTCTCCTTGTTCATTTTCGAATTAAACTTACGTCTCTATAGAAACTGTAGATTTTGTTCTTTTGCAGTCCACATTAGATAAGGACTTTTTAGCGTTTGAGACTACGGAATAATTAAATGCAGCGATTATAATGAAAACACACAAAAATATACAGTCGCGGGCAAAAGTTTCCGAACGATATCGATTTTTGTTTTTAATGCTATTTCAAGTATTTTACTTGGAATTATAAAAAAATCTGATTACGTACATCGATAGAAAATTTAATGATCTCTAAGAATTCACCGAAAACATCGTAATAAAAAATATGTTTATTTTCTTGTATTTATATTTTACATATTTGTCTAAAATACAGCCCGATAACAGTTTCCGAACAATTTGTTAATATTTAGTTGATTTTCCTTTATTATCAGTAACAGGGGCGGTTTTCACCCCCTTAACATGAATTATTGTCGATAAAAAAAAAATAGGTATCAAATTTTTTTATGAAAACTACATTATATGAGAGTTTCATAAAAATCGGTAATTGACACCTCGGGATGTTCCCTTGTAAGTGTTAACATCCAGTCTTCCAGGCAAATATCAAACTCACTTTTCTCTGAAAATTTCTAGAAACGACATGCTATTGTCTGCTACAGCAATATAAATCTGTATACATTTCAATATAGCCGTCATAGAGATCCATGGGATTTCATCAGAATCAATGACTCCAAGTCCATAAGGCTGCCATACGAGCTTCGTCTGCGCTAAAACCGATACCAGCCTCCCCTTTGTTGTCGCAGAAAGCCGACGTGTCAGCTACGCTAGTGTTTAAACTTCATTATTCGCGCGTCTCCGAGAGATTCAATGAAACGCACTCTCACACACACACACACACACACACACACACACACGTATAACTCACTATGCGCCGTAGCGTGGCGCAAACGCGCATACACAAACGGCCGTACGAGATTGCACGCGAATGACAAAATATGCAGAGTGACTTCGATCGCATATCCGATGCAGCGTTCGTTCATACATAGACGCGGCCATTACGGGGCCCTGTGGTGCTTTGAACCGAGCGAGAGACCGTTAAAGCTGTCATTTGTAATCTTATCGTTAACGCGCGCTGTATTAAGCGACGACCAGTCACAGGACTCTGAATTATTCAGATCCTCTTGTAACGATACAGCGGGCCTTGTCATTTACGAGGACCTTTAAACATTTTAACTCGGAATAATTAAGTGTTTCGCTCATTTCATTTAAAGGATCGGTAGTTAACGTATGACGACGATTCGTGGCGAAAGTGGGACTAGCCTTTTTTTTTCGATTGGCAACAGTGGTTCTCAGAGTTGCGTTCTTTAACCTGTTAACTGTGGCGACCTCTTTTGAGAGCGCGCACCTATATGTGTCGCTTCAGTTCCAGCCAGTGCATACGGGGATGCATGAATCTGTCTCAAATTATTTATACTTTTTGTTTGTTCGTTTTACTTTGTCTTGACCTCCAAATATTGTAAACATCTTGAAATTTACGAATATATTCTAGTTTTCACGAAAATTATATTTCAAATAACCAATGGTAACTAAATTTCACGCATGGCACGTCATGACACAAAATACGGTCATTTCGTCATGACGAGTATACTCGTCAATCACTGCTAACTGGTTACGGCCGAATTTGTATATTTGGTAATAGGAAATTTTTATTTATTTTTTATTAAATTTATGATAAATAATTGAAAAAAGATATAGCGATGGAAAGTTTACGTTTTTACGTTTCAATAAGCAGTCGAAGGTTAAATTGTATGAATATGCGAGTATTGGGCCTTTTGGGCCTGGTCTTGATGAAAGTTCATCGTGCGAATTTTCGGGCCCCGTTGCTAAACACAATGGTTCGGTAACCTAAAGTGGTTAAGAGAATAATAAGATTCCAATATGCTACAGTCATCTAATGCACATCTCAACCCTCTATAGTCCGAATTTTTTGTGGTATCTGAAGATCAGTTGCTCGATAAAACATCAGAAAATAATAAAAATGTAATTTTATGTAATGGATTTAACTTAATTTTCATATTTTTAATTGCAAAGGGTTTCATGACTTTTAAGAACTAAGTTGTAATATTTGGCGGTTAAAGTTTCAAACGTTTAAAGTTTCTACTTTGTAAATACATATATAATTTTAATAGAAATAGTTTCACTTCAGTAGAAATGAAGAAACCAGCGAAATACCGGTGCCATTCAACATGTTAATGTCATGAAGTAGACTTCGTTATAAAATACAGAAACTATAAAAATCTCAAATACTTTTTATGTCAATTTGAAGATGTGACATCCAATTTGGATAACCCTGTAGTTCGAAGCGCTTCCAAGGTACGCCGAGGAAAGAAAGTAAAAACAGCAGAGAGACAGATAGGAGGGGGATTATCGGGTCCCATGCGCGACGATAATTTCCATGGAAGACTGACGACCGCTTCATGGTCGCGGAATGCAAACAAACCATGTCCAACGAGAGTCCCTCTGAGCGTGCGCGCGAGCACGTTTCCCCTCTTTCGCGCCTTCTCGCCGCTTTGTGCCGACTTGCAGCGTGGTGGCGCGTGTGCACCTTCAGGCCCGGTTCACACGCATCTCTCGAGACTGAGAATGTCGCTATTCCGAACACATGTCCATACATGTTTAACGCCTCGTGGTTGCAGGTTCTAGATTTTGTACGAGCGGGATTGGATTTCCTGGGATTACTGTGTTGTTAGAGCGTTTTTGCCACCTTTCACGTATATGGTCATTTGCGAGGAGATACGGTTCTACACGTGTCTCGTACAAGCAGTTTTTAGGAAGGTTGTTTACTACAGTTCGGCTGGTGATGGTCTAATCAGTCGAATATGGTGGAAACGTTTAGAATAAGCATGTCAAACTCAAAGGATAAGACGGGCCAAATATACAAGGTCTAAATTTATGTGGGCTGCAGAAAAATAAATTTCAAATTTTATAGAAATCTAGGTTTATTTTGAAAACAAAGAAGGACAAAGATAACGGCAAAATTAATATTTTTTTCTTGACACTTGACATCTCTGTCTTGACGGGTTGCTAAGACAGTCGTTGTGTGCTGCAGAAAAATAAATTTCAATTGTTATAGAAATGTAGGTTTATTTTGAAAACAAAGAAGGACAAAGATAACGGCAAAATTAATATTTTTTTCTTGACATTTGACATCTCTGTCTTGACGGGTTGCTAAGACAGTCGTTGTGGGCTGCAAAAAAATAAATTCCAATTTTTATAGAAATATAGGTTTATTTTGAAAACAAAGAAGGACAAAGATAACGGCAAAATTAATATTTTTTTCCGGACACTTGACATCTCTGTCTTTACGGGCCGCAAAGACAGTCGTTGCGGGCTGCAAAAAAATAAATTTCAATTTTTATAGAAACATATTTTTATTTTGCAAACAAAGAAGAACAAGTATAACGGCAAAATTAATGTTTTTTTTTCTGACACTTGCTATCTCTGTCTCGACGGGCCGCAAAGACAGTCATCGGCCGCGAGTTTGACATGGTTGGTTTAGAATGTCTTTGAGGATGTAGATACGATAACGTAGACTAACGACTGTCACTCGTGATACGTAAATTGAATAGAAAATTTGCATGTTTTGCAAAACCTATGAAATTGAAAATATCAGTGGGACGCGACACGATACAATGATTTCTATAATATTAACCCTTTGCACTCCGATTATTTTTACTATGAGCTACGATTTACTTTAGGAGTATTTACAATTGTGCGAGTGCACATCTGTGGAAAATTCCAAATGTTGCTCTGTCATCAAAAAAGAAGCGTACACATTTTAAAATTATGTTTTACAATATAAAAAAAAATATAAAAATACACCGGATTTATGTAACAACGGAGTTATTAGTTTCTATTGCAAAACAACGGAATGCAAAGGGTTAATGTGATTTCGACATTCATGTCAATAAAAACAATATAAACCTAAACTGAAAGTGCACGCAACTTAATTGTTTTTTTACAATAAATAAATATAATGAAATGCTCGTTTGTCCAAGTTAGGACAAGGAAATAACGAAACGTTAGACATTTAAACCAGAGGTGGCTAAATCGTGTGGCGCATTGCATGATTGCAAGAGACGCCTTGCATCCTTGCGCTTACTTATTCTTTTGAAGTTGGCGCCATAACTGAATCCATCTTCATACTTTCGACTTGTTACAATTGTAGAATGTGAACAGTGTGTGCGTATGAGAAATAATTTCTGACTATAGTAGATTGGCGCTGCAATAAACGCGTGACTTTTGGACTGACGTAATTAATTAATTTAATTTTTTGATTGAGTTATTCCTTTTCCTCTCCTAAGCGAAGCAGATTCTATCCATATCTCACTTTTCCAACCTCAATTCTGAACATAAAAAGGTAGAAAAGATGGAAAAAGATGCAAAGTTGCATGGCGCATCTGAACTCGTCCGTGAAAAAAATTGTCGTATGTTATGCAAAAGTTGGCCACCCTGATTTAAACGATAACAAATATATAGAGCTATTCGATCGAATATAGTCGACTCGTTCCACTGTGAATTCGTTCTAGTATTATTAATAGACTCTAATCGATACGGTTGTTATCAGTTGCCAGGATAAATGATTGTTTATGTTATTTTTGCATATTTCACCTGAAAGACATTTTTAGAAATGACGATAAGGATTGTAAGCTGTCGCACTGTCTGGAAATTGTAATTATCTTATCTGACCATAACCTCGGTTAAACGTGTTAAGTAGTAGTAGTACAAAGTCGCTGCATAGAGTTCACTAGCGTCGCATACCTAGTTCAGAACTGTTACTTAATCCGTTCATTACGTGCCATATTTTTCTAAATACACGGCTGTTAATGAATTAAGTTTACACGCGGGCATACATCATCTCGGCGTTATATAAAACTCATTGAATCGTAGATTGTATAAGTACAGTGAGTTCCCACGATTATCAACAATGGATCGTGAAAAAGAGAAATACGAAGCGTTTAAATGGTGTTCATAACACTCAAACAGCAAATTAGCGAAGCGTTTGTAAGCGTCAGTAGCATTGTACATAATGAGTGATTTCATTAACCATTAATAATCCTAAACAGGAAATAAATAAATGACTGTATGTCTCGTTATCTCTACTCAAGGAATTAGAGTACTCTGAAAGCACTAATTTCTTTTGATCTTGACCTCAGATATTTCAATGCCCAAATTTTGACATTCGAATTTGTCTTCGAGTTTAAATCCGACTATGGAGATTAAACCTGAAAGAAGTTTAACAATCGAGAAAGAAAAAGTGGAGTGAATTAAACTTGCACAACGAAAATGAACATAAATTCTCTGTAAGCACTGATTTCTTTTGATCTTGACCGCAGAGATTTAAATGTCCAAATTTATACATTCGAGTTTGATCTTCGAATTTAAGTCCGACTATGAAAATTAAGTCTGAAAGAAGTTTAACAATCGAGAAAGAAAAAGTGGAGTGAATTAAACTTGCACAACGAAAATGATCATAAATTTCACACTTCAAGCACATGCACCGTACGCCTAAAGTGCTGCCATCAAACGCCAAGCCCTCACACCTCTAATTTACTCCGAAGTCAAGCAAATGTTTTCCTGTTCAACAATAGGGCATTCATGCAACTGATACGCCATTGGTTATACTCGAGACAATAAAACCTCACCAATGAATTCGCATTCTCCGCACGTATTCCTTCATACAAATGGCACCCAGATAAATGAATTCTCACCGTAACATCCTCCAGACTAAAATAAACCGTGCACAAAGACACAGAGACTGGCACGTCCGCTGGAATATCAGGCTCGGCTGAAGTTTCATAGAAACCGATCGCTCGGGTTAGCTGGGTCTTGATTTATGGTAGTCATAATTCTTAAAAAAACTGGAATCTCCAAGCGTCACCGGCCAAATGCCTGATGAGTTCTCAGACACTGTCGGATCTGTATGCAGCCTTGGATTCTTGTTCTTAGTTACGATTTTACGCATAAATAAAAAGAGAGAAGGTAGTTTCCACTCTCGCGGATCTCGCATCGCGAGGGGGGCTGTGAACGAAGCTGCACCGTCTCGAGTCTCGCTGTCCTTGTCCGACAGTCAAGGTCAGGGTCGTCCACACGTCCAGTGACTCGAGACTCGAGTTGACTCGGCTTCGCTTGCCATCCAATGGGCATCGCGTCTCCCATAAACGGCCACGTGCTCCTGCCTTGCCTCGATTCACCCGTATATACAGGGTGGAGCGATTGTGCGACGTGTGTCGGGCGAGTTTCCTTTCTTCTCTTTTTTTAAGGTGTTTATTCAAAGTCACAATGGTACAAAATAAAAATCCAATGAGCAAGACTACATAATAGAAATTCTGATACTACGTATGACAAAAGGAAGTGCATCTCAGATATTGTTCTTAACGTGTAACTTAACCCTTTGCGGACGGGAGTTTTTTGAATATTGAGATATAATGATTTATTTGGCGATCGAAAACCCTTTTTTATTAGAAAGTCAGAGTGTTAATGTATAGAAGTTATAAATTACTATTTGTGTAATTATATTTCAGTTTTTCAACTATAACCGTGTATACATGCACCGGTAAACTATAATGAGGTTTTTTCTTAGACCGCATATATGTGTCCGTTGTCCTCAAAGGGTTAATGCTACGATTAATATATGATTTCTATAATATAATAATATGATACTATGCGATAGAAAATAATGAGAGTCCCAAAAAAAATGGAAAGACGTGTCTCCGTTATTTTTGTTTAAAGGGGTTTATTTAAAATCACAATGTTACAAAATAATAATACATATGTCAAAGGAGAGTGCATCTCGCATATTGTTTATAACATCTAACTGAACTCTGCGATTAATATATGTTTGCTATATATGAAATAGTTAATTTTAATTTTAAAGTGTCGCCACTTTTTTAAGCAACGAGATACTACTGAGCGTGCAAGTTCATTCGTGATTCCTCAAACTAAAAGCTCATTCCTATTTCGACTAAATTCCAAATTTACTCGATAAAATATGAGCTTTTGAGGTATGAGCCCGCAAACGTTGAGATTTTGAGCCATTCTTTCGAGATTTTCGCGAAATTTCGTCATAATCCGAGTGAACTTTCAGTTTGAGTAACGACATTTGAGCTTGTAACCTCATGCGTGGTGCCTCAGATTAAAAGCTTTATTCGAATTTCGACTAAATTCCAAATTTACTCGATAAAATAGTGAGCTTTTGAGCTATGAGCCCACAGGGGATGAGCTTTTGGCCGTTTTCCCGAGTTTTTCGCAAAATTCGTCAAAATCCGGGCGAGCTTTTAGTTTGAGCAACGACACTTAAACTTGCAAGCTCACGTGTGATGCCTAATATTAAAAGCTCAATCCGAATTTCGACTAAATTCCAATTTTACTCCGTCAAAAATGAGCTTTTGAGCTATGAGCCCGCAGGTGATGAGCTTTTGAGCCATTTGACCGAACTTGAGCTTGGAAGCACAGATTTTGACCTTGAAGATGACTGTGAGTTATCGTCCGGCGTCACGAAAATGTGACTTTCCTGAAATACGATCGGGAGTTCTTACAAAGCTCTTTGTTCCGGCTTGAGCCGGTTTGATCCGGTTTGATCCTGTCTATCCTATCTATCCTGGCTCTATCCTGCCTATCCTGCCTCTATCCTACCTGTTCTGCCTCTGTCTTGCCCGTCCGGTCTATCCTTGAATTTGTACTAAACGCCCCTTTTTAATTCAAATAAAAAATAAAGCTTTTTAAAAATGAGATTTGTCAAGGGAGTTTATTGTCTGAGCCCTGACAGACGATTAAAGAGATTCTATAGAACGTTAGATTTTTGTTCATTTTTGTTCGTTAGATTGTTGATTCAGTGTTCTACAATTTACATTATTCATAAAATACGTAATCACTGCAAAACCTGAAAAAAAGTCCACTGGCATGGCGTGCAGCCTCCTAGCAAGACATTTTCCAGCTATTGTCCAAAACGAGCGTGTTCCACGGTTTTGTTTAAAGAACCGCAAGCACTCTACGTTAAACCCCCATCGGAAACACGGTGTGCGGTTAATTTCACACGCGATCTTTAGCCCGAAGTTCTTTCGCTGAAAATTCAACAGGCATATCTTCCAACTCAGGGACGTTTCCACGGATGTTCCAGCGTCGTTTAACCACCGCGGATGTTCCCATGGTCCTCCCACGTGTAATATCGCGTACGCGTTACATTTTATGCTAAGAATACTTTGTTACCCGTAAACGGCCGCTGGTGGTAGTGAAAATGTAATAAAGATACTCACGGAGTGCCGAAGAATGCGAGTGTAACGCTTCTGGCGATTGTGGAAATTGCGCGCCACCATGCAGGACGGGTATGGTGGGTTCATTGTAATTTTTAGCATACGTAGATACGTACTACGTTTGGATATTGAGATTAAGTTCTTTTGGTTTGCTTGCGAAGTTATATTCGTGCAACAAAGTTGGCTGTTCTGTCGGAGCAGTGTTTCTCAAACTGGGGCTCCCGGTCCTGGAGTCAGATGAAAGTTTCGGCTGGTGAAGGCAAAGCATCCTATTTAACCCCTTGCCCTACGGTTACTTTTGTGACTGACTCTGCAATAATTGACAATTGCATTGCTAAAATAAACATATATTAGTGATTCCTGATATATTTTAGTATTCAATGCAGTATTACTAACATAGAAATAATATTATCGTCTCGTGTTCCACGGATATTTTCAATTTGATAATTTTTGAGAAGCTGAAAAAATTCCTGTTCCATCAACCGCATCAAGAGTGTCACTCGTTTTTATAGGACAAAGGGTTAATGTACATTCGATGACTAAGATTTGCCACTTTCTGAATTAATAATTGTCAAAAAGTGTTTTGGTAGCAATAGCCTGTATGTTCATTTGTAATTTTAGACCGTCCGCGAGTGATCAAAAAAATTGGAAAGAAACCGTCACGCACGAAATTGTAAAAGAGCTTGAGAACCACTGCGTTAGAGCCTTGCTAGGAATGGCTAGCAAAATTGTTCATTAGAGAATGAAAATAACGAAGTTCTTTAGAGATTTCCTGGAGAAACTTCATATTATTATTGTGCATCTCTTTGTTATGCGTGTTCTTCTATATTTCGAGTTTAACACTAATCGTATCGTACACGGTCAAATATCCGATTCAATGAAATAAAGATATGTAATTTCTTATTATTATTACTAGGTTTGCCGGCTGTGTCATTTTGACCCACTTCGAACTCCGTAAGAGAAATAACAGAAACCGTTTATATTTTTTCTGCCATTTATACTGGCTTTTTTCCATTCAATGAGACGAGTCTATATCGAAATTTATTTTCTTCAAGGCCTTTTAATTTTGAAATTCTGTGTATTGTGCACTTATTGTCTCGTGTCAGTAGAGATAGGTATGTAAGAAATGTTGGTAAATCTAGTGTTAAGTAAATACAGTTTGGCACGTTGTTTACTGTATTAAGTTGGCAGCCTTTTGCGTTTCTTTCAGAAAGGTATCATTGTTATTTCATAACCGGTCAAAAGATCTGTTACGGTAAGAATACATATCCATAAAGTGTCGGTACGTTAGTGTTAAATAGCACGGTCATTTTTAAGCTATAATTTTATCCAATTTTCGACAGCTGAAGCTATAAAATATCAAATAATACTTTAGAAAAAATATCGAAGATTTGAACTAGACCCCATTAATTGCTAGTCCCAGTCACCTTTAACTGCATACCCTCATGTCCCCTGCACTTCTTACCTCATTTCACTGAAGAAGGGGAGAAAAGTAGATGCAGCACGTTTTCAGACTTCGATGTAGGGTAAAGATTTACATTTGACACCGTAGATGTTACGTATTACACGTAGAGGTAGACTTTACGGAAACATAGTTGAAGAACCTACATGGGTCTGATCTACTTGAGATGTGATTAGCCTCTCTCGACCGTCTTCTACCCCCTGAGGTATTCTAAACTAAATGTGTTAAGTGTGAACGATTGAGTCTTAAGCAGTCTACGTTTTTCTACAATTTTATCCTGCCCTGTAATTCTACACTTCAAACCAATCATTAGATATAATTTGGTATTTAAATAATGCAGTATATGTACAGCGTTGGAATTCCACTTGTGACACCAATTTTAATATGTTTCGCCTGAAAGACATTTTTAGAAATGACGATAAAAGGATTGCAAGTTGACGCACTGCTTGGAAATTGTAATTATCTTATCTGACCATAACCTCGGTTAAACGTGTTTTGTAGTAGTTTTACAAAGTCGCTGCATAGAGTTCACTAGCGTCGTATACCTAGTTCAGAACTGTTACTTAATCCGTTCATTACGTGCGATATTTTTCTAATTACACGGCTGTTAATGAAGTTCCAAGCAGCGAAATTGCGCTTCTTTCGTTTTGCTTCGAGGAATGCAACGAAGCAAAATTTCGATATTTTCTGTTCCGAAGTGGTGAATATCCTTGTTTTGTTTGTCAGTTAACCCATTTGCATCATAGCTCTGAATATGCCAGAAGACCCACAGTACCGTGAACTTCCGCGCGCAGCAGGTTAACATTGTACAGGGCGGAATATTCCGCGGCTGGTGGATAAAAGACTTTCGTCATCGCGGAATATTCCGTTTACGGATGCACTTGGGTAAACATTGTACAGGGCGGAATATTCCGCAGTTGGTGAAATATGACAATCGTCATCCGCGGAATATTCCGCGTACGGATGAAATTGGTTTAACATTGTACAGGGCGGAATATTCCGTGGCTGGTGGATAAAAGACTTTCGTCATCGCGGAATATTCCGTTTACGGATGCACTTGGGTAAACATTGTACAGGGCAGAATATTCCGCAGTTGGTGAAATATGACAATCGTCATCCGCGGAATATTCCGCTTACGGATGCAATTGGTTTAACATTGTACAGGGCGGAATATTCCGCGGTTGTTGATATAAGGCGATCGTCATCCGCGGAATAATCCGGTTACGGATACAAGTGGGTTCACATTGTGCAGGGCGGAATATTCCGCGGTTGGCGGTATAAGACAATCGTCATCTGCGGAATATTCCGCTTACGGATGATAATGGGTTAGATATGAGTTGGTATCCAACAACAGATGAGACAAAAAACGCTGCTCGAATATTGCTCACTACAAACAACAGTACCCAAATGCCAGAACAGCAAGGTGGGGGTAGCTTATGACATAATTTACTCCACGCGATCATCGCCATAGCAATGCCGGCCTTTGAATGAATTCAATGTCGTAATCGACGTAGTAAATGACGGCAACCTTCGTTTCTCGTCCAGCTGTAGAGAGCATTAAAGTAGATTTAATTCGTCTCGGCCGTGCCCGACTTGGAGAACGTAGAGGCACTGATGAAATTTGAGGGGCTATAACTCTTCATTGAATAATTTTTGCGATTTGTCAGTGACTAATACGGTAGATGTAAGAATTCGACGAAATAATTATTAGTACACTGAGGATGTTTATAGACATTTTAAGCTTGATAATCGCAGCTAAAACAGAAGAATCCAAATAGAGGACTGCTTCACTTGCGAAATTTTACAAGGAATGGCGTATCTTGAATATTCCAGATATTATTTTTTATTATGTTTTTTGTGTATCTTAGTAGTGTTCAATTTGTCGTAAGTGCATAAAATTCTGCAGTGCAATTATTAGCAAGATTTGGCGGAATCTTATATTTCCGAATCCCTAATCCCCTAAATTCAAGCAAATAAATTTGTAACAAGTTTTTATTTTTAATGAATGATGTAATCACCCTTGTTATCACGAACCTTTTGTCATCTAGTTTGCCAATTTTCAATGCCGGATCGATAAAAATCAATTAGTTTTTGAGCAAAATATCTGGAGAACCGACATTACTTTCCGGTCCCCCTAATATAAAGACGAATATAAATTCTGATAGACGAAATCAGTGTAGATCTTACAGAACACTCCGATTTGCTATCTATCAACTTTAAACAACAAAATATAACTAAAAAATTCTCTTCTCCCGTGGAATCCCATATATTTCTTCATAAAATTCAGCTTTTCCGGGGCAGCCATTTTGAGAAACCCTAGCCCCCTCTTTGATCTACCAGAAAGGATCAACAATACCCCAAAGAGATTACGAAGTTCTCGAATTTATCTTCATACCCAAAACATATATCATTACCAAAAGAAAAAAAAAAGATTACGGATAACAAGTCTTGAAGAAACTTGTACGATCTTAACGCCACACGCGATCGCTGAACAGGAGGCCAAACAAAACACCATAACAGGACGTTAAAAACGTCCAAACACGCTTACGCGTTCTCTCATTGTAAAGCGAAATCTCCCCGGGATCGTAGACCACGTAGCAAGCAAAAAACGACGTTATCAGGTACGTTTAACGCGAGTCTATCGTCCCAGCAGCGATTGTCCATCATTCTCTCGAACGATAAGGCACGAACCGACAAATGGCGCGAGCTCAGGGCAGATCTCTAATCTGCGACGTTGCCAGTCTATACGCGTATCTCGTATATCCATCCCGAGTGAGACGGCTTAAAAGGATAGAGGAGGCCCCCGCCGGGTAGCGCGAGCTCTGTTCTCTCTCTCGAGTGTCCGTTCTCACGGGAATCCAGCTGACACTCGATCGAACACTCGTGAAATCCCGATGGGAAGTCTTCTTGGTGCACGCAAATACAGAGAACGTTTGCCTGATTAACCCTTTCCCGGTGACCTCGTGTTCCTTGGAAGAGCAAGTACCTCGAATTTCTCGTTAATTCGTTCTGGAACGTACGTCGCCATTTTGAACGATTGCTACAATCGATCAGATGGAAAATGATGCTCTGGACAGTTGCAGATGAGGAGGCTACTGTTGGATGGTTTATTAGGGTATTTTGGATTGAGATTGACTGAATCATTGACTTTGGTGAAGGCTTGTCGAATTGATAAGCGATGGCATTGAGAAACGTGAAGTTTATTTTTCCTCAACCTTCAGTTGTCGTGTGTAATTTGCTAAGAGTAAGCTTTGCGCGCTTTTGTAAAGTGGTGTTCAGTAATAATTAAACTTCCACGTCTTGTTGAAAACTGTTTGATATTTATTTCAGCCATTTCTCTCCACTGTTGCTTTAAAGCTTATCGAAAAGTAGAAGCATAACGTTTAACCTGAGAGTACTTTTTTAAATAATTCATAGGCATAGTCTTATCTCGAATCAGCCTGTAATCCTTGCAAAGTTTAGTGCCTCTTGAAAAATTAAAAATTTCTAACTACTGTCCCATTAACTAAAAATATTAGATATCACCATCGCATTCATATCGCTTGACCGGCAATAAAGCGTAAAAATAACTACGTTCCCAGAGGCACATAAAATACCATGAAATACAAGCCCCACGGCAATTCGCAGAAAGTGAAATTTCGGAACACGTCAGCCGTTAGTGATCGCGGCGCGATTGTCTCCGACTTTTTATTGACAGCCGTACTCGCGTGGTAGCCTTCGTGAAAAAAAACATGAAAAAAAACGCAAACACAAGACCACGAGCGACCGGTATAATAACCTCAAGGTATATATACCGACTGACCTTGGCCGTGACCATGAACCAACTCCGTGAATTGCACGCTGCCGGCGGTCAGGCCGCTGGCTTATCTATTCAAACATCGAATCTGGAGCGCGCTAACTAATTACCGGCTTTTCCATGGCTCCGGTTGAAGCCAGTAATTGCATGGCCGTCGCTATCAGTGTTGACTCTCCTGGGAATACAGCTGTCCAACCGCAGCCGACGACAGATTAGGTTGCGCAGGGTTACGCGCATTCGTTCCTTCGACCTCTTTCGCCATGAACTTCCGGTATTTTTTATCGAGATATTGAGAGTGTACTCAACACTTTTCAGAGATTCACTGTTGTTTCGTAGTGAAGTATTGACGACTCTTTGGGATAGATGGCCTTCTAGGGATTTTAAAGTCACTACAATCTTCTAGTTCAGCGATTTCCGAACTGGGTGGCGCGTATCCCTAGAGAGGAGTAAGTAAACCCATAGGGAGGTGCAAGGTGTTTATCGGCACTGCTAAATTCGATGATATTTCTTATGAGTTTTAAATTGCGATATTCACGGATATGCTAATATATTCAATATTAAAAAATTGCTGTTAGAAAAATGAAGTATTACTGAGTACAGAACTATTCTTACTTTTAACATTTCTATTCTATAAAGATGTGATTTTAATTGAAACAGTTTCATTTGGGTGGAAATGATGAAACTGGCGAAATACGGCTGGCATTCAGCGTGTTAATGAAAATGTGTTAGAATCCCACTTCTGAAAACAAAATAATGATGTTTCCGGGATACGATTCCAACAATTTTATTATAAGGAAAAGAATCGAAGAATTTTCGGATACAGACGAGATAAGAGACGCAGGCCGACGGTATGACTTCGTAGTAGAATTGCAAACTGAAAACTCTCTTATCTACGAGTCTTAGGCCGTCCTTTTAAGGACTCTAAATTAGTGTTGCGACTCGAATTCCGAAAAGGCGGTTGTTATTTCTATGACATCTCTTGATATTTTGAAATATTTAGAAAAAGCGATAAATGACTGAAAATAAACAGTGCGTCCTGTCTGAGATCAGAGTCATTTCGGAATATCTCTTACAAAAATATTTAAGACGAGTCGGTATGCAACAAATGTAATTTTCACAACATAACATTAATAATATAGAAGCATCAAAATTATTTTATGTAAATAATTTTTACTTTGCGACGGAGACAAGGGTCGGTGCGATGAGTCAAGCGAAAGGGGTGCAAATCGAGGGTGGGGCGAGGTTATATTTTTTTAAAGAAAAGTACAGTAAGAAAATGTTTGGAAAGCCCTGTTCTAATCTGTGGAAGGAGAAGGATTTCTAACTTGTGTTATGTGAACTCTTGATGACTTACAGGTTCATTAAATTTGCACTCGAAGTTGAAGTTATATTTATGATCAACTTGCGAAATTATAGGTTAGAAAATAGTAATAGATATACTACTATATCTGAAACGAGTTTGCGCACCTGTCGGTCAGTGTTTAAATTAGCAAAAGACATCAAGGTTGGTATCTGAACACCGAATTATAACGTAATATAGCTATTTAGTGCCTGGAACTTCTTCGAATGCCTGTACTCAAACCCATTAAATCGCTATCACGTCGGAGAATCATCGGAAAAAAAAGTACACTCTGCCTTTGGTTTAGGTTCTCTTTTCTACGTGCTCGCCAGAGCGTTAAATTGTTCCGTAAACGACTACTTCATTTAAAAATAGCACTACTGTAATCGAGTGGCCGTGTTTAATACGATTTCCCCATGCTTTAAAACCGGCAAATATCGGGGCGAGGTGAAAAAGGACGGCACGTTATTTGCATATCAATAAAGTGGATAAGCACGGGCATTCTATGGAACTTCTTCGGCGCACGATTTACAGAATTCCGAAGAATGCAATGGTATCGCTTTCACGCGGGTCTGAACAGATTCGCGTTATCGCCGGATTATTGTTAGTTTTCAGCCGAAGGCTCTCGCGGTGGGTGGCTGCGCATGCGCACCTCTTCCGACATATTGCTTTCCTGCGCGTCGAAAAATGCTCCGCGCTTTGAAATGCATTCACGCGTCACTTCCGTATCGCGGAATAATGGATATTTACGCGTTGCGTGTGCCATTATTATTTTGCAAAATAAGTTAATACGATTATTCTATTACACTATGTCGTATGCTGTTATTCCCGTTACCAAACTTCAATTTATTTAAATTCATTTCTTTTTGCGATAATCATTTTGTTCTTTATTTGGTAACTCGGCAATTTTATTTTGTAAATTGCATATTTTAACAGAGTGGATAAGAATTTAATGAATTTTTTAAACATAATCACAATTTACGGAAAACAATTTGTATTTATGGGAAATACAATTTTTGTTTGAAAGAATTAATGTGAATGTTTAAAACGTTGTGTTATTCATTACATAGCGTTATATTATGTTTTATATTCGTAATTAACGATTTTTTTAACTTCAATGCAACAAATGAGCGCAACCTACTTTTTGTTATAATTCTGGTTTCAAGGAATATTTAATATATTTCAACATTACAAATTTCATTTTCCTGCTTCAATGTATCATTAACCGTGTTGTAAAACTCCCCTCTTTGCATTGCATTCATACGTCGTTTCCGCATCGGGATAATGGATATTTACACATTGTGTTTCCCATTATTACTTTTTAAAATAAATGAATACCCGTCACCCTGTTTTTAGAGGATATTTAAAATATTTCCTACCTTATATACGACATTTTATACATGAAATATCTCCACATATTTTAAACTCGTAAATACAATTTTCTTATTTCAATATACTACGAACCTCCGCGTCGAAAAATTCCCCTCTTTGAAGTGCATTCACGCGTCACTTCCTTCTCGCGCAATAATGGATATTCACGCATTGTGTTCATCATTATTGCGAAGCTATTTAATACCTTTCGCATCGTGTATCGTCCATTTTTTGTACTACCACCCTCCGAACTCCACCGCTTGTAATTCCCTACGCAGCACCTAACCTACATTCCCAAACTCCGCAGAAGAACTTCCAGACCTCCGAGTTTCTTCCCGCTGCTCACTACAATTGTAATTCCTCGAAAACTTGTAACATAAATCCATCGGCGAGAATATGTTTTCTCGACCCAGATAAGAAGGAATGCAGACTCCTGAGGTTGAGTCTTACTCAACAGAAACGATCAATTGCGTTCGATCCGCCGGACGTGATCGTCGGGATCGTTTCCTTTCTCTCCTTCTATCTCACACTCTGTCTTTCTTCTTCCCCGTATTCTCTTCTTCTTCTCTCTCCCTTTCTCCTGGCTCGCGCATTCCCACGCGCATTCCTCATGACTGCATTTTACAGCCAACCCACCGAGAGAGCAACGTGGCTCTAACGGCCACTAGCGGAGTATGTTGAACCGTGGCAAAGTTGTTACGTGGACGTTATGTATTTATGTTAATGAGCCTTCCAAGACGTTTCAGCGCCGGCACGTTATAATGCATGTACGTGTTCCGTGATATTCGTGCAAGGCCGAGGGATAGACCTAGCACAGAGAACGGAATCCCCCTCAGGATGCTGGAAATGCATTCTGCGGTGGAGCGATGATGGTGGATTTTTTGTAGACGTCCAGGGTGGCCAATTTAAATGGCCGATCAAATAAAGTGTTGGTACGGTACACGTGGTCCGATTCGTTTTAGCTTTTTACGGTTGGTGTACAGGGTGATTCGTTTCCTGGTGGATCTGGGATGTTGGACTGCTGTAGGGCGAAAGGTTTGGGGGATTCTAACCTAGTTACATTATGTTGGTGATGAAAATAGGGAGGTTTGATAAACTCGGTGTTCAATTTAGTAATTAAACACTGTACATTCTTCTCTCGTGGTCCACTTTATACGAGAATTGATTTCAGAATTAGTACAGGTTAAGTTATCTTGATTTTAACACGCTGAATGCCATGGGGGTCACCGGTGACCGGCACTGCTGAATTCGATGAAATTTCTTATGATTTTGAAATTGCGATATTCGCGGGTATGCTAATATATTCAGTATTAAAATATTGCTATTAGAAGAGTTAAGTATTACTGAGTACATAAATATTCTAACTTTTAACTTCTTGCCCTACGGCTTCTTTTGTGACTGCCTCCGGAATGATTCAGAATTAAATTGAATAAAAAAATTGATCAGTGATTCTTGATATATCGTATAATTTAACGTAATATTAATATTATAGAAATACTTTTATAGTGGCGCGTCTCACTGATATCTTCAATTTTATAGGTTTTACGAAATTTGAGAATTTCCGGTTCCATTTATTGCTCCACGAGTATCACACGTTATTGTAGGCTAAGGGGTTAACATTTCTATTCTATAAAGATGTGATTTTAATAGAAACAGTTTCGTTTCGGCGGAAATGATGAAACTAGCGAAATGCAGGTGGCATTCAACGTGTTAAACATTATCTTCTAAATTCCCTATTAATCATTTCCGATGTTTTAACATTTTTTTTGTGACATACTATAATAAATAACATTTCAACTTCTATTCCTCCACATCTTCTATCTTACATCAAGTCTTTGAATAATTATCGCCAAGTCTAGAAACCATCGAGTCCCAACTCGTCAGCCGAATCCGAGTTTTCCTCACGTGAAACAACTTCACGTCGACGCGAGCATTTCTGCGCAACTGACGAATGTCCCTAGTTGATATATTTTGGCCGCTGACGACGTTTCCCTGCTTCTCGGAGCCCGACGACGTAGATGTCGTCTTTTTAGATCGGTTAGAGGCCGCCGAAACGATTTCGAAGTCGCTGGGAGTAATGTCCTCGGGTGCACGTACGAGAGTACACCACGTTCAGAATGCAGTTGCATAACGTTTCCCCCACGGCTGACCGAGGTTGGCCGTCCGGCATGGCATTTCCTTCCTCTTCTTACACGCGTCTCTTCTCACTTTAGTCCTATTCTTATTCCTTTTCTTCTTATTTTTCGCGTCGTTCTATTTTCTTCTCTTTATAGAACCTTTTTACAGGCTTCTTAGCCTCCGCGGGCCTTTCTTTTTTATGCATTTGAGGTTACGTTGTTTTGTTCTTACGAAAGTCTTTTCGTGTTTCTTCTATCTTTCTCTTCATTGTTCCTGATGTCTTTATTTTATTCTCTTTCACAAATCTTACCTTCAGTCCCTCTTCTCTATGCATTTGTGGTTATGTTGCTCCGTTTTCAAGAAAGTCTCTCTGTGGTTCTTTTATTTTTCACTTAGCGCTCGTGCTTCTTCCATTTTATTCTTCTTTTCAGACCATTTCCCCATCCATTTGGCTTTGACGATCACATTTTTCCTGTTTGGAGGTTATGTTTCTCTTATTTTCTCGTGTACTTACTATTTTCTTCTCTTTCTCAGATTCCCTTCGCGTTTCTACGTTCCTACGCTTTCTTTTTCAGCTTTTGAGGTTATGTCTCCGTTCTTTCGCCAAACCCCTTTTTATCTTCTCATTTTTGACACGGTTTTACTTCTCACGCCCTACTCGCACCTTTTCCGCAAACCTTTCTCTCCACCCGCTGCAATTCCAACTCTGCACCTTTGAGATTATGTTACTTTTCCACCCTCGCAAATTTTCTTCACCTTTCCTCCTATTTTTCCAACTGCACTATTTTCCGCTGCTAAAGAGAAATCTCGCGGGAAAGCGTAGGAGCGAGGAGGAAAATTTGAAAGGCCCGCCAGTCGCTGCCGTTAAAGTTCCTGCTTATTTATTTATCTCAAGTATTTTAAACCGCAGGCAACTAAAATTCCAGTGCAATTTTCAATAAGATTTACCTACCAGAATTAATTACTTTCACTTATATTTCGTAAAATAAAGCCAGTGAAGATGTTTAACTCTACTTACGTTGCCTCGAAATGTCACATTCACTTTCGTTACGCGAATTAAATTATTTGTGCGACCATTCAATAAATAATACGTTAACATCAGATCTATAGGCGTTAAATCTGTTGTACTTAAATATATTAAATAAGTACTTCGAAAAAGGGGGATCACAGGGCGAAGAAGATTAAGTTAAATAATTTGTGTGTTAGAAGATGCAAGTGGAATATGTTCTGTATAAATATTCTATACATTTGAGAAATGTTTATGAAAAAAGTAGGAACCCGTCAAATTGTAACCCGTAAATGTAATGTCAAGCCTGAAAATGTGTGTAAGAGTCATGCGTCTTCCATGTTCACCAATCACAGCCGCAGTTCATCCGCGGGTCTACTTTTTTACACGGCACAATACTTCCCATTCCCGAATTTTCTCTAATCCCTTTTTTAGACTCTTTTCTACACTTTTAAGATTGCATTACCCCATTCAACAATGGTTTCCGAACTTTCTGTTCCTGTGCTTCTCTTTAAAAAAATATAATCTCGCTCCCCACCCCGATTTAATACTTTTGTACTTCTTCAACTTCATTTGTGAATGGCGGAACGTGCTTTTCATGCTTTTATGTTACGAAAATTACATTCTTATTAAACTTTTTGCTCCTCCCTTTGAATTTACCTGCTTCTCCCTCTGGAGGTGCACCTCCCAGTTTGGAAATCGCTGCGGTTCAGCATCCAAAGATCTCATTGTTGCCACATTTTCCATTTTTCCTTAATTTCCCGCATTTTTCTTCCACTATATATAATTTTTTCTTCTTTCTACCATTCAATTCCCCAGTGTTGATCGCTTAATTCTTCTCGCGTGTTATTTCTCTCTATATATGTCTCCCTTCTCTCTCTCCCTTACTCACACCCTCTCACTCTTGTATCTACCTGCGCCCTCTCTACTCACTCACTCACACCATCATTTTCTCTCTCTCTCTCCTCCCTGATCCGCTTGTGGTCGTCGTTGTAGGGCTTCGCACCTCGATGCTTGGCAAGGTGTCCACTTCTTTCCACCCACAATCGGCTCGGCTGAAATTGAGTTATTTTTCTTGCGGCGTTTTCGTGTCAGGTCTGCCAATTTCGGCGGGGAGGCTTATTCAGATCCCTGGAACGTACACGGCTCTTAATACCCGACTGATCACCGAACGAACCTATCTGTCGGCCGTGTTCCCTCTCGTATTCCTTCCACGCGTTCGTACGGTCGGCATCGTTGGTTGGTCGTGTTACGGCACGCCTCGTACGTTTCACTTCATTTAATTACCGTGCACTATTAAAGGAGCCTTGCCGCTTTGGAATTTTAAAGTCGCATGAATGTTAATAGTGACTTTAATGCGAGCATTATGTCACGCGAGTTGTCCGTTAACGTCAGCCGGAAATTTAAGAGGCCTTTTTAGACTCTTCGGACGGCGGGATTTCTGCGATAGTAACTTCCTGCATTTACCGATTTGCTCGTTTGCGTTTTCTTTCAACCGTCGATCACGATGTCTGCCGACGAGGTTAATAGTAATTTGCGACACTGGCGGCACTTGTACGACGTAACTGGAATGTTTCTGGGTTTTGGATTTTGATATTGATGTACTCTGGTGCTTTTGAATGGAGAAAATTTTGAGTCGGGCTTTGACTTGGTATTTCGCGCGATTCTAAATAGTCTAGGAGGAGAATAGTCTAATCGAGGATTTGAACCTCTCTGCTGCTGATGGCGAATCCAAGACTTTATCTCCTTACCCGCCATAACCCCCAAATAATTCTTTTTACTTTTGCATCGACTCGACACGTCGGCCCAACGTGCTTATTCGAGCGAAATACGCGGTGACGTGACGTGAAACGTTTTAGCTCGCCTGAAAATGTCGTAATATAACGTAGAGAAAGAGCTCTTCTTCTCGAGAAGCGTATTTTCGCCTGGCAGCGGCGAAGCGCATTTGTGGCGACGTCTGGCGCCGGGACGCTTGACCGCAACGTGCCACGACAGACGGACAAATGCAGGCAATTTGCAATTCTCGTTTGCTTTAATAGACCATGCAGTGGCGAGCAAAGCGTTTACATTAGCTCACCAACAAGATTGCAATTAAACCGGAAGATTGTAGCATACTGTATGGCTGAACGTTCTTTTTTTTCTCTCCATTTTGTTTCGTTATGCCGGTTGGAAAAGATTTCCACCGGGTTTCAGAAAGATTGCCAAAGTTTCTGGATTTCCGGCAGCACTGAAATACTAAACGGGGATGTTGATTGTGCTACATATAACTTGAATCATATTGTAGTTAATTTAAAGGTCTCTCGCAGCTGGACAAGCCTCATTTTATATCTATTTCATCTTAAACGTAATAATTATGTCTCTTTGAATTGCTAAATAAAGTTGCATTTTACATCAAACAGTCAAATCTAACTTGAAGTATCAACAGCCCTCGTCCCAGCCGCTAAAATTTTAAAAATTGCCACTATTAATAATAGTGCAAAATGTAATAATATAATATAGTAATAATGATATGGAAAATAAATTTTCCACTATTGGATAATACTGTGACTTCATCGTAGCACAAGTCAGACAATAATTACGTACTTGCAAAGTAATCACTGTGCTTCGTCAATTTTTTATAACTTACGATGTAAAGAACAAAATTCCGTGCCTTTTCCCGCGAAAATCCTAAACCCTTGCTTCACGTACGCGGTCAAAGCACCGTGATTGGCCCTTGACTCGAGTCTTCCGCCAATCACGAGTCACTCCTGCTCAACCGACCAATCTCTTCTAACGGTCGTTCGGTTCGTGTTTCTGCCATCTCGCCTTTCAACTTTCATGCAAGAAAAAGGCCCTTTTAGCATTTACCGCGGCCGCAAAGTATTATCTTCCTTGAAGGCGTTCGGCGAATTACCGCAACCTTTGAATTCCCGCTATTAATTTTTTTCACCATCGAGAAGATCAATTTCGGCACCTCGTTACCTCATCGTTGGGAATTTTAACGATTATTTAACGTCCTTCTCGCTCTTACGCGTAGGTTCGCAACGAGAACCTGTCGAATAGGCTCGAAAGAATTCTAACGGAATCTAGAAAAAGCCGATTTCTAATTAAGTGTTGGGTATTAATTAGCCTAACCGGTCGTTAAATCAGCCGCGTAGGATGACCGTGAAAAAAATCGAGAGGGATAATAGATGATTTGAATTTGGAAAGTATTCATTACTTTTCGTGATGGATTCTTAACGAGACAGGCAAGTTTTTGTTCGTTCGAGCAAGAAGTATGGCATTTGAGTAACTGTAGATTATTAATGTGTTCGTAACTTTTATTGAACTACATTTCATTCCTACCAATATAATATGTAAATTTTTCTTACACAGGGGAAATTATTCATTTAAAAATTTTAATTTGAATAAAATGTAGCGTTAGGATGGAATACTCTCGAATTAGGAATAATTTCTTTATGTAAATTCACTTTGATAACTTAAAACCAGCCCTCAAGTTATCTTAATTTCTACTATTTTTTTCAACACAACTTTTAAACAAAAATCCCCATTGAGAAATTCACCAAACTCTAAAAGACCCTAGGGACGCACAAAAAAACGCGAAAAAGAACCTTCAAGTTAGCTTTGCACATTTAACATTGTATCATCGAAATTGACCACAAAAAGCGGTAGAATTTTTGAAGAGTCGTTGCGTTGGTTCTTGAATATTTATGGCTAATTACTTATTCGCGCATTACGGGAAAATTAGAGGTTTACCGTACAGCAGAAAACGCCACGAAGTCCACGTGGGCTACCCCTAAAAGTACAACCGCATTTTGCCGTGTTATAAATGGCCGAAGAAAATGCTAATTTTATGCGGCATTGCCGTCTTTGCACGCCAGCTGAAAGCACCTTCTCCGCCCGTCATTCTGGGGTAATTACGAGGTAATAATAAGACTTTCAGCGGCTGTGTGCTTGGCGAAAAGCTACGCCATTATCGATATCACTTTACGGCTCACCGGGTGTAACGAAAGAAAAAACTGATCGAGCGTTTGCGATAAAGATGATTTCGACGACGTACCGTTCCAGGAAAATTACGGATAGTCTCTTTCGGGGAAAATGGGCGCCGGAGAAAAAAAGTGTTGGCAGCACTGATGTCGAGGGGTTATAAAAGATATCGGAATAGCTTCGCCGTTTGCTAAGGTTATATTGAATGTTGGACATTCAGTCTCTTAGAAAGTCAAAATGAAATCGATTTGTGCCGATTTGCAATACTAGTAACTACAATAAGAAATTTTGAAGCTTCTCAAAAATTATCAAATTGAAAATATCAATGGAACACGAGACGATAATATTATTCCTATGTTATCAATATTGCGTTAATTTCTAAAGTATATCACATATCACTGACATATTTTTATTTTAGCAATTTAATTTTTAACTATTGCGGAGGCAGTCACAAAAGAAATCGTAGGACAAGGGGTTAAGAGTACATCTAAAACAGACTCTCTTGAACACGTTTAATCTCGAAAGCATGTCAAATATCTAAATTGAATGCTAAGAGACTTAGAAACTGATTAAATCCCCAAATGGGGATCATAGAAGGCAATATGTTAATATATTGAGATATAATAGATTTAATGCCGGTAGTTCTAGCATTAACACTAGAACTACCGGCGTTAAATCTATCATATTTAAAAATATTAAATAAGTATTTTGAAAAAAGTGGAATTAACAGGTGGAAAAGATGATCGATTCGGTAATTTATGTTTTATAAGATGGACGTAGAATATCTATTCCATGACTCTCCTATAAACTTGGAGAATTTTTGGAAAAAATTGTGTACCAGTCATTTTGACTGATTTGGTAGTTCTAGTGTTAATGAGCGCATGCAATTTAACCGCGTTATACTCGAGTCTCCCGTATAATACTTTTCCTCGAGATCACTCCGGAAGAAATCGCCATTACTGATCTCCTACGACATAACCTCATCATAGAATCCTCTTCCCCATCTCGACGTCATTATTACAAGACACAAATACTCCGTCCGCGTTTGTCTGCACCTACTCCAACGGCATTATTGCCCGCCACCGCCAACACTTTATCACATTCCCCCATAATTTATTCGTCCAACCGACATTACTCCGTCGCGTTTCCCCGGCGTCGAGTAATTCGGCGCGGCGTCTATCTTATCCGTAGCCAAAGGATGAATCTTTTCGTCATCGAGTTGTTCTATCTGGCACGATAGCCGTTCCGTGGCGCAGCCTTTCGTATAATAAGCCCTCGACGTAAATTGCGGGGATAACAATGGAGCCAGGGGGAGAGTGAGAACGTACGAGCAAGGGTGAGACTGCCGATGGCACGCGGAATCATAAAAGATCCGCGAAACTGCAACCGAGCGGGGTTCGGTAGGTGCTCTGTTCGAGCCGTTCTCTTGCAACGGCGTGTCCGGTCTTTGGAATGCCGACGCCGCAGACGCCGCTGCAATAAGAAGAAACCGATTCGATTCTTCTCGGGGCCATGAAAGAGAGGGGGAGGGACAGACGTCTGTGGTGGGAGAAGCACTTTTGTGTAGCGATAGATTTAAGCGAGGAATGAGACATGTTTCTGTACTTGGATTGAGTATAGGTTAGGTCTGGGTTCATCTAGTGCAGTGGTCGGCAAATCGCGGCTCTTTAGCGACTTGAGGCGGCTCGGTCAGCCGGCCACAAAAATTTTGTTAATAAATAATATTATTGTTATATCTGGTTGTATTTAACACGTTGAATGACATGGGGGTCGCCGGTGACCGGCACTATTGAATTTGATGAAATTTTATATGACTTTTAAATTGTAATATTTACGAATTTATTAATTCCGTCAATATTCACGCGATGGTCTCAAAAAGGTAAAGGCCTGCTGTCTCTAAATCTCTTTGTGTTTAAAGTTTCTATCTTGTAAAGATTTGATCTTAATAGAAAAGTTTTACTTCAGTAGAAATGAAGAAACTTGCGAAATACCGGTGGCGTTCAACGTGTTAATGTTTAGTAGCTAGTTTAAAGAGAGTCCGAAAAACATGGTTCTTGACAGATTCTTGAAAAGAAATTTGACTCTCGACAAAATTTTAATCGTCCTGCTGCTTATTTTTGGCTCTTTTAACCAATGAGTTTGCCTTAGCACTGATCTAGTGGAGTAAGTCTGAGGCTGATTGGTTGTTGGATATCTGGACGCGGCTGCGCAGAAGGCTTATGCGCTGGAATGTTAAGGTTAGGCTGGAAATGTGGAGTTAACACGTTGAATGCCACGTGGGTCACCGGTGACAGGCGGTATTCAATTCAATGAAATTTCTTACGACTTTACAACGACAGAATTCACGAATTCGTTAGTATACTCAATATTTAACTGTTGCCATTAAAAAAGTAAAGTATAGTTATAATAGAAAATGTCTCATTTCAGTAGAAACAGTGAAACTAGCGAAATACGGGTGGCATTCAATATGTTGAAGGTTCGCATTGTCAATCAGTGGGTCCGAGCTCGAATTCCCAACGGTTGTGAGGATTTTATTAACTTTTTGCGATTGAATGTCATCGTACACGTGACATTCATGCTTCTAGTTAGGTCGAATGTCGAAGATTCAAGATCATAAATCAGAAAGAAAATTCGTGAAGTTAAAAAATACTGGGAAAGCACGGTCTTGAAAGTTCTCGATCGAAAGGGGTTAACCACTTAGTGCTAAACTGCCCCATTTTTGCAATCCCGCGTCTCAGACATACTCGTAAATCCAGAAAATGCAATGAAACAATTTTTAGCACATTATGACCAAAGTTCTCAGTCGCAAAAAAATTAGTACTTTTCTTACAAAGATCACAAAAAATATTCGCTACTTAACTCTTTGAGGCACGACGGGGTTAAAAGTGCCCCACGTCTTTATTAACTTTGTTAATAAATATAAGCCAATTTTATTTGATTACAAGAAACAAAATGTCTTTGCAACATGGGTCATTTTATTTTCTGAATGCCCATGTTTCAAAGTGTCAAGGGATTAATATTAGGGTGGCCGGAACGTAATGCCCTTTTTTTACATTAAATTCAAACAAATAAATTTGCAACAAGTTTTTATTTTTAATAAATGATGTAATCACCGTCGTTGTCAACAACCTTTTGTCATCTAGTGTTCAAATTTTCAATGCCGGATCGATAAATTCAATTGGTTTTTGAGCAAAATATCTGGAGAAACGACATTACATTCCGCTCCCTAATATGAGTCGCTCCGCAGCCAATGCAGTTAAGTCCATTTGTTTGATATTTTCTGATTTTTGTAAATTTTAATAGAATGAAGTTAATTCTATTAAAATTTACAAAAATTAGAAAATTTCGAAAAAATTGTCAACCGCATTGCCTTCTGAGCGACTCATATATGATAGCCTCGGTGAATGAGAATTTTCGACAAATCTTCAAAGTCGGAAGTTACGATGGTTATTTTACGTTCTCTCGTTTTCCGTAATCGTTGATATTCTCATTATATAGAACAGAAAACCACAAGAATTACCACAAGCTTTTAAAATTTACATAAAATCCCGGCGATGTATCTATCAGATCTAAGTCAGCAACAAGATCGAGGAAAAGAGTCTCTAAGGGTTAAAGACATTTTACAAAGTTCAAGTTTCTCAATACTAACATACTTCCATCAGTTGGTAAAGTGTTAATTGGACATCGAAAGTTCGAAATCGTATCGATCTCTCCACGATCTCGAATTACAATGTGAACACGCAGATCGAGTCCATCGCTTCCCCAACACAGAAGAACACAGGAGGGAATGACGCTCTCGTACGACACCAGATGAAGATAGAGAAAGAAGGCAAAAAGAGAGGGTGAAAGGATAAAGATACAGAGAGGATAAAAGGCGCAGAAGAGATAAAGCAGCATGAGGAAAGTAGTAAGGGGGACAAAGAGGCAAGGAGTAGTAAGCAGCCGTGGAATGCCATGGCTACGTGTATTCGCTATGTTTCGTGTAACAGTGGCGTAGAAGCGGTGCGTGTATTACCCTCGTTTCTCCTTCGCCCTCAATAGCCATTATGTTCCCACAAGAATTAGGGAACTGAATAAGTGAAAAGGTTTACCTTGAAAAGCTTATTTTTTTTTCAACACGATGCTTGGAGAAGGAAATTTTTAAAATTAGTGATGCAGGGTGATTGAACATACTGGTACCAATGATAAGTACACTTAATTCTGTTTTTACACGATGGATACGTTCCCGAAGAATGCGTGTGAAAAAATTCGTGTAAAAAATATACTGCATCTATGGAAAAACAGAAGATTGGTTCCAGTCATAAGAAAACAGCAAAAATAATGCAATAAACCATGAGTTTTCATGTGAGGATCTTAAAAATATTGTTTCATAAAGATTGCACATGTATCATACAAAGTAAATTATCATTTGAAAAGGAAAAAAGACATGTCACTAATTATTGACTAAAGCCACTAAAAATATTGACAATGCAAGCTAGGTATATACACATGTTCATTTTAAAGCTTTCAGGAAAATATATTTTCCGACAGCGTTAATTAACACTATGCCATCCGCGCGATAAATCAAGATTCTTTGGTTTGGCACCGGCGCTTTTCGAATTTGTCGAGAAAGCATAAAACGTCGCGTTTTACTAATCACGATAAGTCATAATTCCGTCCCGCAATTTTCACGAAATTTCGAGGTTATGTAGCGTATTGCAGCCTGTACAGGATACAAGCGATACTTTGCGACAATTTGTGATTGTGAGATAGCTGCGACGCCTTTGCGATATAATAGGCAACAGTCTCAACATTTTAGCGTGACACCAACGTGGTGTCACGGGACGCCATAGTGTTAACCCTTTGAGGACGACGGACGCATATATGCGGTCGGAGAAAAAATTATAGTTTATCGGTGCATGTATACACGGTTAGAGTTGAAAAATGGAAATGTAACCGATGAAATACGATTACACAAATAGTAATCTATAACTTTTATACATTAACACTCTGACTTTCTGACAAAAAGGTGGCTTTTGATCACCAAACAAATGATTATCTCACAATATTCAAAAAACCCTCCGCCCGCAAAGGCTTAATATTAGGTTGGTAGAAAATTAATGTCGGTTTTCAAACTTTATCTTTAAATACACATGTTAAGAATGGGAATAACTTTTTTTAATCAAAATAAGTTCCATTACAATTTACACATTTTTCCCAAAGAGAAACAAGTTTTTCAATAAAATTTTTTTTCTAAATGATATAAGAAGACAAACAAATAAAAATGAACGGCTAACTTAACATTAAGCGCCAAAGTTTGAAAATTCGAAAACCGTCATTAATTTCTTACCAACCTAATATCACGCATAAAAAATACCGCGTGAAAAGTGCAGCCTAAATTGCATACGCGTGTACCTATATCTAAACTGGTGTTTAAGTGTTAATGACGCATTAAAAATCAAATTGAAGTCGTTTGCAAAAATTCTTTCACCCATCCTAAGTAAATTTAAAAACCTCTCCTCCATAAAGAGTTACACGAAACGACATGACACTACTCATCATGAGCACCGGCGCTGTCAGCGTGTTTAAAAATGTCTGAAAGCGTGCCAAAAGTAACGGCGCACAGCTAGAGGGAGACATACCTCGCGGTAATCTTATTTTCCGTGACCTCGAGCGCACATGGCCGTGATCTTTTCGAAAAGGGTACCAGAGCCCGGTACGTGGAAACGAGTTCAGCAAGTAGGGTCACGAGGTTCGAGCTGCCGGTACGGCACACGGCGCGGAACTTTCCTTTCTTTCGATCGTCAGCTGCGCGGTATTTTGCCCTCTGGTCTTTTACTCTCTTATCGATCGGCCTGTGTCGTCACCTCATTCAGCCGTGGTCGCAGCTGTCGTACAGCGATTTTTCCGGACGTACAACTTTAGGAAGGTGCGTGGATAATACGGGCATTGAGTTGGAATTGGATGGATCGATGGAATTGAAAATGGACGATTGGGAAATTTCCCGGAGGGTTGCTTTGGATATCGTTCTCATATTCAATATTCTCGGTTGACTCGGTCCTCAAAGAGAACACTGCTTCTTTTGGGTCAGATAGCGCTTTTCCTAAATATTTTATACTTATCAGGAGATGGCGTAACAATAACAATCATCTTTTGGGAATTCTAGTCACGAGGGTCAGGGTTGTCCTAACCTTTCACCACACTCTTTTGGAGTCATTAAATGGACGACCTAGGGCTCGAAGATAAGACAGGTTTTAGCTTGCGATTCTGCTATGGGGATATCAATGAAATATTTACTGTGTAGCTTACTTGTCAATTTGGGGAATTTTTCGAAAAATTTGGGAACCGATCATTTCGACCGCCTTGGTAGTTTTAGTGTTAACGACTGGAACTTCCCCGCCATCTCTGTTTTTAGTAGAACTTCAAGGTTACTTTCACTCTCTTGTTGAGTCTTACAGCCTTGAAATTAAAGAATGGAGATGATCTTCCTCTTTGTGAGTTTCTCTTATTAATTTTCACGCTGAGATGCTCAGATAATACAGTTATGTTTATTAAAAAAAGAATCGTAACAAACCAGATTAAGTAATTGTCCAGTTGGATTTATCTAGTAACATTATTAACACTAAAATCACCAAGCCGGCCAAAATGACCGGTTCCCCATTTTTTTAAAAGTTCTCCAATTTAACAGGAGAGCCAAGCAGTAAATATTCCACTTCGATCTTAGAAACCCTAAATTATTAAATTTACCATCTATTTCACCTCTTGATTTCTCTTTTTCCAAGCTACTTATTCCGTATAGTTAACAAGTTGAATGCCACGGGGGTCACCGGTGACCGGCGCTATTAAATACAATGAAATTTCATGTGATTTTTAAATTGTAATATTTACGAATTCGTTAATTCAGTCAATAATTACGCGTTTGTCTGAAAAAGGTAAAGCCCTGCTGTCTATAAATCTCTTTTTGTCTTTAAAGTTTCTGCTCCATAACGATGTGATTTTACTAGAAAAAGTTTCACGTCGGTAGGAATAAAGAAACTATCGAAATACCGGTATCATTCAACGTGTTAAATATAATATATATAACGTCCGTAATTTTATTGTTAAGTATTTACGTTAGTTCAGCACTTCGCCGTCGAAGTTTTACCGGCGCTGCGTTCGAAATCGCGGCACGTAACAGTTACGCGGGAGAATTTTTCAAGGGAGTTATTTAAAAAAGAATTGCCGACTGGCCGACTCTGGCGGGCCATAAATCGCTATCTGCGGCCACACGGGAAACGTCGAGATTCGACCTTGGCCCGGCTCGGCTTCGCCGAACGGCATTAACCGACATTTCGGCACGTGCGTTAGAACTCTTGCCGAGGCGAGCGTACGCTCTACGGTTTGGGACCTCGTCTAGGGACGTTTCGACCTACGCTCGTCCTTTCAATTTATACTAAAAAACCTTTGTTTGAATATAATGAAGAGGAAAAAGAGACGTTCGATGTAAATGTATTGGATAGCCAAGAAGGTTATGTTCGGAATTGTAATTATATCGCCTTGAAGATTTGTTTAAGGTAACTGCTGCGTTTTGCAACCTATTCTGCAGACGCTTTTGGTGCAGGGAAAAATTATTTTTTAAAACTGAATTTAATAAAATGTTTAGAAATTAAAGGTAATTTGATTTTCAAGACAGAAAGAATATTCTTATTTAGTTGGCATCGGATGTATAAATAGATTCGTGTCTCTTTATTCGAGAAATGGGTCGTTTATTTAGGAAAAGATAAAATATGATTTAGCCAGGGAAATAATCTTTTACTCTGTAGACATTCACTCCATCTGTCAGACGTCATGGAAAGTCCTTCAAAAAATACGATAGATGTTTTGAGGCAAATGATTTAGTAATGGTTCTTTAAATTCCTTCTGGTATTTTAAATTGCGCGGGCACAAGATGGTGCCCAAATAATCGAAACAAATGGCGATGTGAAGAGATTTGGCGAATAGATCGCAGAAATTTTCTGGCACACCTTAAATTCTATATTCATTCATTTAATAAATAACAACTTGAGAAATATACAAACTAACGATTCATCTGCGGCTAAGAAGTTAAATAAGTATTGCTAATCGCACAAGAAATAAAGCTAACCTTTTCCCAGTCGCAAAGTACGAACGTTTCGTTCCAATTGAAAAATCAATCACAAAGATTCAACAAATTCGCTGTCGCAAGACAATAATCCCCCCTCGATTTTTCAAAAGTCGATGTACAGATATAAAGCGCCGTAAAAGCAGAAGAATCTAAACGAGAGCTATAACAGCGGAACACCAGCGTGGCGGGAATTTCAAATCGTCCTGGGATAGTGCAACCCGCATCAGTTTCACGATGCCGCATCACCGGTAACAGCGCACGTAATACTCGTTCCATTTCTCACCTACGTTTTCTCAGAGGAAAAAAAGGTAGTTCTTCGAACGAAGAACCTTGCTCACGTGACCGAAGCACGGCTGTATTACGTATCGCGTGACCCGATCGCTTAAATTCGACGTGCATTTTTCACTCGTTAAATCAGTATCGCCGGCAGTGCCATCTGTGATTCTCCGTTGTTGTTAACCTCTCGTTTTTTACTACCAACGCTAGATTTACGGAAGCCGTTAAATTGACGCGCGCAGACTTTTTTTATAAACATTTCTTTTTATAGAGAAGCAGTACAGTAGATATTTTACGTTCATCTTCTAACACACAAATTACCTAAGCGATCAGCTTCTTTTCGGTTTGATTCCTCTTTTCAAAGCAGTTATTTATTATATTTAAGTATAACAGATTCTCGACTGTTGTTCCCTTTGCACTTGAGGCTGCTCGATATTGAATGGTATTTATCGCACTGTGAATTATAATCATTTATTTTGTAATGTAACAATCCAATCTTTGTCTAATCTTGAGAATGTGGAATGGTACATTTGATTTGTTCGAGGAAACATCGATTTGGTTAATTTTCAGACGACAGGACGGAGTAATACTGTTCATTAGTTACAAATTTGATTAATACTTAATTTTTATAAAAATTACTTTGCCATACACTAATCGTTTCCAAACTTTTTATTACTATTCGGCCTTTAAAAAAATATAATCTTGCCCCCTCCCCTCGATTGAATACTTTGCACTCCTTCCGCTTAATTTGCGAACGGAGACACCGTCTGCTGTCGCATTTAATAAATCGCACCGATCCTTGTCCGCGGCGGCAAGTTCAAATTATTTAGATAAACCAATTTTTATCCTTATATATTAAGGTTATGTTACAAAAATAACATTTTCATCAAACTTATTGGACGTCTGTTTGAATTTGCCTTCTCTTTACCGGGGAGGTGTGCCTCCTAGTTTGAAAATCGCAGCAGTAAATTAAAACTCCGTCATTCATTGTCTACCAAATCGCTCAAGAAGAACTAACTTCAACGACATTTTTCATGTCTGCTTACAATTTCAGTCGATGCGCGAACTCGACAATTCATGTGTGCCTCCTCATCCAGTATACTTTGAACCATGCAGTTTTAGACTGGTCAAGACTGCGCGAAAGGAGGACGGCTCTTTCGTTTTAGCCTTTTGTGCCCGCGGCAGATGCCAAGTGTTTGCGATTCCGCCGTAAAGCCGGGCGTACGTACACGCAAACGCAATAATAAGAACTGCCAGTCCCACATCCGGCCGCTCTGCTTCGCGATATTATTGTCGGGACACCTTCTCTCTTTCCCTTCGTTCTCTCTTTTACGCCCCTTTCTCTCGTTAAGCCTCACCGTTGTACAGGGTGGCGCGGGAATTACGATGAGACATGGAAAAGGCTGATTTTTCAACAACACGAAACATTGAATAACGAATTTTGGCTGGAGATTTAACTGTTGGGGAGTTAGGTTATGTTCTTGCGTTAGGTGGATCTGGTTTTATTAGAGATTCTTCTTTGTTATTGTGGAATCAGAAAGAGGAATTGAAATGAGAAGTTGGAATTAAAAGTAACAGATATTGATTTCTGGACCTTGACAGATACTCTGTATGAGCAGTCTATTTTGAAAATTGCATGTCACTTTATTGTTAAATCTAGATATTTAAGGGTTTGCATTTGAGCCGGTTCAACACTAAAATTACCAAGGCGGTTAAAATGACCGGTTGCCAATGCATTCGAAAAATTCCCCAACGTAATAGGTGAGCAGTTAAGTAAATATTCCACTTCTATCTTCCAAAACCTAAATTACTTAATTGATCATCTTTTTCTCCTCTTGATTTTTCTTTTGTCGAAATCCTTATTCAGTATATTAAATGTAACAGACATAACCCCGGTAATTCTAGTGTTAAAAATATTGATACCAACTTTCGAGAAGATTTCTCTATACTTCGTATCTCTGATACTTGTATTTTTCTTAGTATAAATAATTTTGATACAAATGATTGAAAAATTGCCATTTTTCAAAATTAACGGCACATACATATATGTATGTAAATGGGTTCCGAGTGTCGTAAGGTGCTAAATACAATATTTACATAACCAATTAAATTATAACCCTCTAAGTATTAGCAGGTGCCCGATTTTAAAAATGTTTAAAAATATACCCGATAATATTATTTTAGATTTGCAAAAAATATCAAAATAGATGCACTTGCAAAGGACCAATTAAAGTATAATCCTCTAAAAATTAGGAGGAGCCCGATTCTTCTCTTTCTAAAATTTTTTAAAAATATACCCAATATATTTACTTGACTTCTACAAAAAATATCAAAATAGATGCACCTGTAAATGACCAATTAAATCATAATTCTCTAAAAATTAGCAGGTGCCCGATTCTTCTCTTTCTAAATTTTTTAAAAATATACTCGATATATTTATTTGACATCTGCAAAAAAAAATAGATGCTACTGTAATATTATTTTTGATATATAGGACTAACGTGAAACGATGTGTTTTCAAATTGCGTTGCGATTTAAAGGTCACCTTGTATAGTTCCTTTTCATCTTACGCTGCATCTCCAGCATCCTCTTCCTGTGTCTTGCGGTGGTGCCGACGTCTCCTTGGTCGTTTCTTTTGTGGCACCTCTCTTCTTTCCTCGTTCTCTCCGTGGGAGCATCTTCTGGCTTATTTCTTTTTTACTTTTTGTTTTCTCAAAGACTCCAGTTTCTTCCACTGTCTAGTACCCTCTTACGTTTTATTCTCGCGGCGTTATTCTTTTGGCTGTGCCTTTTATCTCATCCTCTAATAGTCTCTCCTTCTCTCTCTCCCTTTCCCTTTCTCTTATTTATTTTTGTATTCCTCGTACGACATATCGTCTCTTTGATTCCTTCCAGCGTTCCGTTTTACCGTCACTTTCCGCAATTTATTTTTCATAAAGATTTTATCCCCTGGGCGTTTTGCCATTTAATCTTTTTCTGGTTTTTCACGATGCTTTTTTTTATAAGGAGTTTAACACTAAAACTACCGATGTTATATCTGCTAAAATTTAAATATAGTAATAACTACTTTGGAAAAAGAGAAGTCAAGTAGTGAAGAAGATGATTAATTAACTAATTTTCGTTTTATAAGATAGAAGTGGAATATTTACTTCATGGCTACCCTGTCAATTTAGATAATTTTTAGAGAAAATTGGGAACCGGTCATTTTGACCGGCTCGGTAGGTTTAGTGTTAACCCTTTGCCCTACAATTTTTATTGTGACCGAACGCGCAATAAATCAGAATTAATTGTTGGAATAATAATTTATCACCCATTTCCGATATACCGTGCAACTTAACGCAATATTAATAGCGTAGAACTAATTTCAACGTATCCTGACCCACTGATATTTTCAGTTGAACAGTTTTTGGAAAATTTAAAAATCTTCTATTTCATTTACCGTGTCACGAGTGCCACACGTCATTGTGGGGCAAGGGGTTAACAAGCGAGATAAGTTCTCTCTTTACATTCTGTTTCCGCAATTATCTTCGTAAGGAATTAAATCTGCATAAACTCCCACATTCGACTAATTAGCAACGAGTCACTTGAACAAATGTATTTATTCAGTTTCGAATTACATTTTAAAGACTTCACCTTCCAAGTAACAACAATATTTTCCATCGTTTCTCAATGAATGCCAGGTAATATAAAATACACCAATCTTCAAAAGAACTTAAGAAACTTTAAACACCAAACGCCATGCCAGCGACACGTGGCGCCCCCAAACTTTCTCGAAGACCATGCAACATACAACCTCGTATTATCTACATTAAATACGCACGCTACCGTGCAACACCAACAACAACAATCGAATATATTAATGCTCCTCAGAATTATTCATCGACAAATCTCCAAAAATCTCGTGTGGGCTGAATTAAAAACCTCTACCAAAAATAACGCGATTCTTCGACATCCCCAAGAATCAATTTCGAATCGTGCGAAACTGAATCACCACGAGAATGATCAAACTTCAGAATCGTCTCGAAAACATCCTTTCACATCTCGCTGAAATTTAATTACGGATGTCACCTTTAATAATCGCAAACGGTTACATGCTATGCATGTCATTCTTCATGGACGAATCGTCAGCTCGAGCTGGTTCCATCTTCTCCTGAAGCGACTCCTGTCCGCTTCCGTCCCCGTGACGCTTCATGTGCCCGAAGACCACCTGGGGCGAGGCGGTCTTGAGATCGTAGGCTAATCCGACGTAATCGAGGAACTCGAGTAAGGCGGTGCCAAAGCCACTCAGTCTGCCTTGCTCCGAGATCCTGCAGTCCCATGGGAAGGCATGGTGATAGTTGTGAGAACCATCACCGAGGGTTATGGTCAAGGCGATCGGCGATTCGACGGCTTTTATTCTCCTAGAAGTAGTCGGATGAGGTTAGCGTGACTTTGAAAAACAAAAAGCTGTTTGCCTGAGGTCAGGAGGTTGAGAAGTCAAAAATTTCTGTTCTTTTGAATGTGTTTAACCCTTTCGATACGAGCGCCGACTATAGTCTGCATCCACCCGACGAATTGTGTGTACGAGCGCCGACTATAGTCGGCGTACTGCCTTCAGTTGGATGATCGAAGGAAGTGTGAATTATTTATCGAACTTGTTAACTACCGACGTTAACAGTTTTCAGTAACTGGACTGTTCCGTAGGCAGCTAACTAGAAAATTGTATAATGGTATAATAATCGGTTATTGTAGCTGTGTACGTTCTTGGCCCTGGCAATTTTACTTGGCCATCTACCGGCGTTATTGGAAGTTGTCGACGACTAGAGTGTACTAGAGGGAGCTGCATAAAAGGCATGTGTAGCTTCAATGACTGTACGGCTACAGTGTTCAATTAGATGCTTTAAGTTCATGATTAACACAGCTTCAGAATCTTGCCAGAAGCAGTTTTACTTTGTCCAACTGTCAGTGCTATTGAAATTTCTCAGCGACAAAAGTGCACCATAGAGGTCTAACTTGAATAACTATAATTGACTATCATGCCTATCAGAGGCTTTAGACCCATAGTCAAGACACTGTTGCGATCTTGGCATAAGTAGTTTAACACATTGCTGACCGCTCACGAGTTAACTCGTGTTTTCATGCCCAAACGTTGTTGACTGGTCACGAGATAACTCGTGTTTGCACTTTCATTGCTATTTCAATTTTACCATAGCAAAAAAATTAATAAAACATATAATATGTATAAACTCTAACACATAGCAGATATGTACAATGTTTCATTTAAATTCATTGTGTATAAATAAAGTATACTGAAGTTTATTTAGACTTTTGAATTTAATACTCAATTACGGAAAAAATAGCCGGTGATACGAGTTAACTTCTACGTAAAATTGGTTGTCAACAATGTGTTAAGTAACATCGTGTGGTGGCGCTACTAAAGGTTTGCGCAACTGAACTGTTCTCCAAACCTTTGCGGTTCGAATTATTTTGTCAATTTTGTAGTGAGCTAAATGAAATTAATTTCACATTTTCTATCATTGTATAATCATTTTTTTAAAATGATAGCAATAACTATAGGTACTGACGGATATTTAGACGATATTACAAAATCTTTACGAAATTTGGAAGTCGATGTTTAAAGGTTAGAAAATAAAATGGAGTAAAAAGCTACACCAAGTATAGCTCGACACTGGACTGAAAAGAGCTAAAGAACTTTACATTATAATAAGTAACTTTACATTAATTGTATGCTAACGCTTCTAAAAGTCAGCACTAAAAACTGCTCCGAACATCCCTCTACCTCCCCATAAGCTCACGCTGCGAAATCGAGAAGTGACACCATCAGGAATAACGCTACACCATAGAGGGAAGCCTTTCTCCCCTCGTTTAAGGTTTCACACTCTTTCCGTTCACTCATGGTGTTAATTTTCCGTCACATCGAGGATAATGGGAATCGACATACGAGAGAGCAAACGAAGACGTTTGGTCATAGAAATGCAAGGAGTCGTTTGAAACGCAAGAGTTTAAACTTACTTGTCGTAAGGCCTGCTACCCCATAAGTGGCCGAACGAGTTCACCGTCCAGGTCACATGGAGATTCGTAACGTACTGGAAACAATAAGCCACGAGGAACGCATTCCAGAAAGTCTCGTTCCAAAAGTACATCGGCACCGCAATCGGAATGATCATGCCCGCGATGATGTAAACGAGCACGAAGTATCTGAAATGACGTGCGGAAATGCAGTTAAATGTAGCATTTTGTTAACACGTTGAGCGCTACGTCAGTCCCTGGGGACTGACAGTGGACTTTTCGTTCAGGTGGCGTCAGTCCCCGGCGACTGACAGTGGACTTGACATTGGTGTATGGGACCGGTAAGCACTATTTTGAGGTTATAAAATAGATGTTGTAATTTAGCTTGAAAATTGACTAAACATGTCACTACCTTTTGTAATCTGTGTAAATCTAAGCCACATCTTTGTCTAGAATGTTTTAATAAACTTCATTATAATTACATTTGTTTTATAACCTTGAAAATGGTGCATACCGGTCCCATGCGCCAATGTCGTCAAAACAAAAATTTTGTTGTCAGTGCCAGTCTCCGGAGACTGACGCCACCTGAACGGAAAGTTCACTGTCAGTCCCCAGGGACTGACGTCGCACGCAATGTGTTAATAGATCGATGTAAAAGTATTGATGGAATAGATTGTGCTAAATTCGTTTCTAGTTCGGCACATTCAGTTTCCATGACTGTACCCTGTTATGCAACGGTTATTTGGGCATTGATAGTTGTCGTTAATTATTTTATCACACTGTGAACTCCCTTCTAAACATTCTGTGGTCCCTTTGACGTAGAAACAGTCTCTTTCATGTTGTAGGCGATAATCTTGCGCGCATAATCTTCGCGCTATTGTATAGTACAGATAATTAACTCCTAATAAAGAAGGGATCAATAAAAAAAAAACCCAATATAATTGCGTTCGATACAACTACTACGTTCACGGAAAATACGAGCGCAAAGAATTAATCACTTTAAACCAAGAGACGGCAAACCGTGGCTCTTTCATCTAAAATCTCTGTCTCTTCGGTCAAACTAAAACAATTCGAATTTATTTTTAATTAATTTTGATTTAATATTCATATTTATATTCACGGCATAATATTCAGCTATTTTGGTATATGTAACAATTTGTAGAATTTACCAAATTTAAAGAAAAACTTCTTATACACCTATCTCTGCCGATACGGGTCAATAGATATACCAAATGGAGAATTCAAAATTAGAAGGTTTTAAAGAAAATTAATTTCCATATATACTCGCGTCGTTGAGTGGATAAAAGTCAGTACAAGTGGCAGAAAAACATGCAAACGATTTCTGAAATTTCCCTCACGAAGTTCGAAGTGGGTCAAAATGATCCGCCCGGTAATCCTAGTGCTGAACAAATTTTTTTTCAAATAAATGAACGAAGCGCTATCGCGCTGCATGGCACAATCCGACACGGATTCTTATAAAACCCTGGCACGAAACGGTTAAGAGAAGACTATCGCTCACTCCATCTATCCCCACCACGTCGGTCCTTGAAACCTGAGCTCGGCGAATGACAACCGAAAACAAACGCTTCGTTCCCATGACGACGTAACGAACGTGCGGCTTTTTCGGCCAATCACGCGTTAGAATCGAGAATGACGTCAGAACGAGGGATGTCTCTATCCTTCAGACGAATCAGAACAAACCGCAGGCCAGAGGAATCACTCTTTTTGCCAGCTATAACGATCTAACAGTGTACGTACCTGTGCTGGAACATGACAAGTTTATCCTGACGCAAATCAGAAACATCGACTAGCTTTTGCTTCTGCAAAACCAGCGGATGTTTTTTCACCATCAGCCAGCCCATGTGTGCGAAGAAGAATCCTCGGTTAGCGTTGTGTGGATCGCCATCTGTATCGCTGAATTTGTGGTGAAGTCTGTGGTCCCTTGCCCACGTGAACATGCTATTCTGGAATAAATACGATTGTTTTGCACTTCTTAGTAAAGTGTACCTTCTGCACAATACGATTTTCGCTTTACACGTATCGATGATTAGGAAATTCTAATTTTATGGGGTTTACACTTTGAGCGGATCATATTTAGGTTGACTTTTTTGAAATCGTGTGATATATTTCACAACCTTTTCTAAAAACCTTTTTTTTTATAAACTTTTCAAAAAACCTTTTTTTATAAACTTTCCTAAAAACTTTTTTTTTAAAACGGCTTTATATGTACTAAATTTAAATATAGTAAATAAGCACTTTGAAAAACGAGGAATCAATAGGTGACAATTCGATCAGTTAAGTAATTTATGTTTTACAAAATAGACGTGAAATATCTACTGGCTGCCCTATAAGTTTAGGGATATTTTGAAAAAATTGGAAGCCGGTCATTTCGACTGCCCTGGTAGTTTCTAGTGTCAAATCTCTGATTGTGATCGTAAGAACCACATCTTATTAGACAAATTACTTTCTATAAGAAAGTACATAATTTAATAGCCAATTAAAAACAATATTGTAGTAAAAAAATTCCATGTAAAAAATATTTTGTATCATAAACGAGTGGAAAATGTGATATAATTCACAGAGATAATTTGAAACTTGATATCGAACTATTATTATCGGTTCCCGTAGATGTATCTCGTTCTATTAAAGAAAATAGTTTTGTTGTACCTGTCCTGATGCCGTTTGAAAGAAAAGTAGAAGAAATTGAAGAGGTAACGTGGCTTTGAAGCTCTTGTGTGAGTAGCCACGATGAGCGCCGAGTGAAACCGATTGGGAGACTAGAAATCCAAAGACGACAGCTGAAAAAGAAATTGTTGTTATGAAAATCTGATGAAGGCCCTGGTACAAAAATAAAACATTCTTCGATCTACTCGAAAAATGTCACCTAATTTATTATTCAATTGGCCGGACCGAGCATTTCGATATGTAAGCATAGAAACGAAGTGTAATACTTTAATTAACACGTTGAATGCTGCTCGTCTTTCTCTACTTTCATCATTTTTATAATAATATCAAATAATAGTTAACAATAGTTAAATAAAATCAAATAATATCAAATATCGAAAATAGTTATCAAAAATAGTTATATATTCGATAGTGCCTTACTGTTTTATCAGCGATGTTTAAGTATCGAAGATATTAGCAAATTCAGTGATATCAGCGTTTAAAAAAATTCCAAAAACCATTAAATTGAAGATATTAGTCGACCGCGAGCATAATAATTTTTTTTTATTTTTTGACTTGGACCACTTTCATAATTAACACTAAATGAATTCCATATAATGCTGGAATAACAACCACTATCTAATGGTTCATTTTTGACAATATCGTGAAAATTACGTTGAATTAATTTAGTTTAAAATAATGTAGGTTGAAATAACTGATAAACTCATTTTTTTACAATTTTGAATTAAAACACCTTCGTAATTATGGGCACATTTGTTTCAAATAGAACAACAAGAGGTGCTCCCATTATATAACAACTGCGACATAAGGCAAAGATTTTATTTTTCGTGGTTTCACAGGATTATCCGTAGTTATCACGTAAAAAAGACTTTCAAAGTTGGCCTTACGGTAAAACCACCATGAAATTTCCTAATTTCCCATATCTTTCCCAAGTAACTTCGCGCGAAAATGTGTCAATTAAGCCAAACTACGTACCCCATGCGAGTGTAGCGCCTTTAACAACAGCGAGTGCATAGTATCCGCCGACGACCCAGCCGATTTGCAAAAGAGTATGAGCAATAACGTTCGTCCAGAGATAGCTGTGCTTGTAATCGTCGTCGGTGCTGAAATTCTTCTTGGAGAGGACCTCTTCAAGCTCCGATGTGTCCATCGTATTCTCGTCCATCTTCTCGTTGCTCTTCTCGGTCTCCATTTTCGTCGTACTGGAACTTCGTCTTCCCTGTTTATGCGTCTCGGATTTAAGGAGTATTTACGGAAAATATCGGAGACCGGTTCCCTCTTTACGAGTTCCTCGAATCTTCCTGGTTCGGAACAGACTCTCCGGTATTTCCCCTCAGTTATCTTCTTATACGCTTCCGAACTCATTAATTTTATCGTTCTCCACTTCCGAAAACTTACACTTTGACCTCGTAATTAATTTATTTTCGTATCGTTTTGTACTTCCATTTCCTCGTATTTTCTGTACAATTGCATATTAATTGTCGGGTGGGAAGGGGGACGTTGTCGGAATAATTTAAAATTGTTTATGTGCCACGATGATGAAGCCCGATTCTTTCGTACGTTTGCTAGTTCGAGGTGAGACGTCGCGATGTACAGTAGTCGGCTGGAAAGTTGATTCAGTCTCGATTTTCCAAGTTTCTTCTAAGCTATCAAATTTTCTATTTCTAAATCAAATTCTCTCTCTCTCTCAGTTGAATACTTGAGAAACGTTGCTGGAGTATTGGTTTTTCATTTACTACTCAGCTACTGTTATGTAGGTAGGTTTTAACTGCTATGGTGAATAACCCTTTGCCCTACGATTTATTTTGTGACTGCCATCGCAATAATTGAAAATTAAATTGCTAAAATAAAAATATATCAGTGATTCCTAATATATTTTAGAATTTAACGCAATATTAATAACATTGGAATAATATTATCGTGTCATGTTCCACTGATATTAGATTGGTAAGAAATTAATGTCGGTTTTCGAGCTTTCAAACTTTGGCGCTTATTTTTAAGATAGCCGTTCATTTTAATCGGTTTGTCTGCTTATATCATTTTAGAAAAAAGAAATTTTATTAAAAAACCTGTTTCTCGTTGGGAAAAATGTGTAAATTGTAATGGAACTTATTTTGATTAAAAAAAGTTATCCCCATTCTCAACATGTGTATTTAAAGATAAAGTTTGAAAACCGACATTAATTTTCTACCAACTTAATATTTTCAATTTGATAATTTTTGGGAAGCTTCAAAATTTCTTGCTCCATCAACTGCATCACGAGTGTCACTCGTTGTTGTAGGGCAAAGGGTTAAGAAGCTACAGATTTAAGTTAGGAAACTTTTGGAGTCGTTGAGATGATTTAACAAAAGTCTGCTGGGATTATGGGGATTGGAACTTGCATCTATTGGTAGCCAGATCGAAACGTTCACTCCATATCCATCATAACGTCAATTTAGTATAGTCCGACAACTGAAAGATGGCTAGGGAGCGGCGGAACCTCTCGTTTTCAAATGCCTATTCCCGCCAATTCGTTTTTTGAATTTTGAAACGCAGTCTCCTAAAGTAAACACTCCGCATAGTCGTTTACTTTAGGAGGCTGGGTTTGGGGATTTCAAAAACGAAGTGGCGGGAATAGGCGGTTGAAAATGAGAGGCTCCGCGGCTCCCTAGCCATTTTTCGGTTGTCGGGCTATAGTAAGTACACTTCTCTGGCTCAACCTTTTGTTCTGCAGTATCTGTGAAACTCGATACAAAACAGTCTTGTAATTAAAAATATTCGAATATTTCAAATATATATTTATATTTGAAATTTATATTTAAATATTACAGATATTGCTATTTCAATATTTCAAATATTAAGACTATTAGCATTTAAATATTCAAAGTATTAATATCTAAGTATCTCAAATATTAATATATAAAGTACTTAAAACATTAAGATTTAAATATCCAAATAATTGATATTTAAATGTTTAAAATACTTAAAATTTCATTACATTTAAATATTTAAAATATCAACATATTTAAATATTTACAATATTGATATTTAAATATTCAAGATACTTAAAATATTTCTATTTAAATATTTAATCATTTAATTACTTCCTTAACCCCTTGCCGTATAATAACCAGTGGCAGTTGTGACTCGATAAATGGAATAGTCAATTTTGAAGTGTTGCAAAAATTATTAACACTAGAACTACCAAGCCAGTCAAAATGACTGGTCCCCAATTTTTTCCCAAAATTCCCCAAGTTTATAGTAGAACCGTAGATTAAATATTCTACTTCAATTTCATTAAACACAAATTACGGAATCGATTATTTTTTCCACCTTCTGATTTCTCTTCTTCCAAAGAAAAATGGTATAGGAAATTTTCAAGTTTTGCAAAACCTATCAAATTGAAAATATTAATGAGGCGCGACGCGATAATATTATTCCTGTGATATTAATATTACGTTAAATTATACGATATATGAAGAATCACTAACCAATTTTTATTTTAGCAATTAAATTCTGAATTATTGCGGAGGCACTTACAAAACAAACAGGGCAAGGGGTTAAAAAATAGCAGGTAGTTCTAGTGTTAAATAAAAGATATCAGTGGATCAGAATAAAATAAAATTAATTCTATGCTACTGAATATTGCGTTGTGTCATACGCTATATCAGAAATCAGGGATAGATTGTTAATTCAGCAATTAATTCAGAGTTATTGCGCATTCAGTCACAAAAGAAATGGTACGGGAAGAGGTCAAAGAAAACCCAAGCAGTCTAAAAAATGTATTTTCGTATCAACACCTGCTTCGAAATTGTAAATAAAGAAAATTAATTCTCTGCTATTTAATATTGAGTTAAGTCACATGCTATATCAGAAATCAGGGATAGATTGTTAATTCGGTAATTAATTCAGAGTTATTGCGCATTTATTCACAAAAGAAATGGTACGGGAAGAGGTCAAAGAAAACTCAAGCAGTCTAAAAAATGTCTTTTCCTATCAACACCTGCTTCGAAATTGTAAATAAACAAAATGAATTCTCTGCTATTTAATATTGCGTTGACTCACACGCTATATCAGAAATCAGGGATGGATTGTTATTTCAGCATTTAATTCTGAGTTATTGCACATTTAATCAGAAAATAAATGGCACGGCAAGTGGTCAAGGAAAACCCAAGCGGCCTAAAAAATGTCTCCTCCCACCAAGACCTGCCTCGAAATTGTAAATAAACAAAACCAAACATCCCACATCAAGGAATCAAGCACATCTCGCAAAAAGAAATCGCAGCACCATGCACCCTGGCCATGGCGCTTTAACGATGATGGTCGTCGGTTCGTCGGCCACCTGTCGGCAGGTGGAAACCGTCCTCGTGCGACACGGGGCCCCGTTACCTTCCACTCGGTATCAATTGGCCCTTTTGTTTTCGCCGGTTTCTCCAGCGGGGCCATTTCTCTTTTACTACGACGTAGTACGCGCGACCGACACGCGATAGCCGGCACTCCGGATGTTATCGGCTCGCCATGGTGGTCCCCCCTTCGTGTAAGACCCTTTAAGCCCCGTGCCACGTAAACAGGAAGTGCCTGCCCCTCGCCGCGCATCCTCCCTCGTCTCGCGCAGGTTGCGAATAATACCCAGCCAACACCTGCCCTACGTGCTTGTATTGTTATTTTCAATTCGATCTTTCTCTGCAAATATGGCCCACTTTTCATCCCTGCTTTGAGTCTGGGGCCTTTGAAATTTCCCTCGTTTTGTGGGACGCATTGTGGACGGTGGTTCGTTCGATTTCAAGGTTCGGAGGAGATTAAGAATGGAATTTTGTGGGCTGATTGTGCGCTTGTTTATTCCTTTGGATGGATTTTGGTGTATGGGCCGTGGTAATTGGGTTTGTACCTTGGGATTTTATGGGGGTTCGGGAAATTGGGCGAGTCTGGGAAATTGTTTGGTAATATTGTTATGGGGTATTAGTCTGGCGATAAGGGAAGTTTAAATGTGTAGTTGAGACGTTGAGAGGTTTGTCAGAGTAATTTGTGCAGAATTTAAGCTTTAAGTATCCCTTTTTTTGTATGTACGTATTAATTTCAATGAAATTGGTGTAAACTATGAAACTGATGCAATTTTTTTGGAAAATTGAGTTATTTTTTGCAGTGAAAGAATTCACAATGGGTTTAACGAAAATCGAGGAAGGATTCAGGTGTTTCTATCACCATTTGTGAATAACCCTCTACATTTAAATTCTTTCTGCATCCGATTTGACTTAAATCTCGAAAAGCGTTCACAATTTCTTGCGGATAGAATTTGTAACCCTTAGCGGACGGAGACATTTGTAAATATTGAGAGACAACCACTTATTTTGCGATCCAAAATCACCTTTTTATCAGAAAGTTAGGCTGTTAATGTATATACATTATACATTATTATTTGTTTAATCATATTTCAACGGTTGTATTTCAATTTTTCAACTCCTACCGTGTATATATGCGGCGATAAACTATAATTAATTTTTTTCTCAGACCGCATACATGCGTCGCTAGTCCTCAAAGTGTTAAAAAAACTTCCAAGTACAGGAAGTGCGTAGAAATATAAAATATAAAATAGGATAATTTAAGTCGGCACATTATTAGCCCACTCCACTCGAAAGGGTAAAAGATTGATCGTACTTTTAATAACGCGGACATTCGTGTGGAATTAACGTTATCCTATCTTCTGTTTCAGGCTGCGATACTTCAACAGACTGCCGAGTACATCTACCAGCTGGAGCAAGAGAAGACCCAGCTGCTCTCACAAAATTGTCAATTGAAGCGCTTGGTGAATCAGCACGAGGGTGGCGATGTTCCGATCAAAAAACGCAAGCCGGACAACCAAGGTGAGCATCTTATTGCAATTCTTTATCTCCGTTTTTCCATGTTCTCATTGTCTACACAGGGTGTTAGAAAACCATTCAATATTTATATGGTGCAGTAAAACCTCGATAAACGCACAGATTTTGGGGGCAAAACAGTGTCCGGTGTCGAATCTGTGTTTACATTAGGGCTCGAGTGCGAGCTAAGAAAAAAACATACAGTAGAAGAGACAGAGAGGGCAAGCAAACAAAGTGAGCTGCTCGAAAGTATCGGCGAGGCATTGCTAATGCAACAATAAACTTGTTTATTTATTCATTTATCTAAATGTAACTTTTCCGAAAGAACATTCAGAACGCGGTTTATAAACACTAAAGTAAACATCGCATGCAATGGAAGCAGGTAAGTCAATTATGATACTAGCAAACAAAAATATTTATATCTCAGAAACGGTTGACCTTTCGACCTATGTTTACTACAGCTTTTTTACTCAGTACAGTGTATCCTATATACCATGTAAATATTGAATGTTTTTTTTTGAACACCCTGTAGATCTTTGATTCCAAAATTCCCAATTATTTCACCGGAAATCGTCATTTCTATGGGACTAATAACTATCGTTGATATAACGTATGAACTGTTCACAGACCGATTTCATTAACTGGAGTTTTTGAATTTTTCAAGATTGAAGTGTCAAAGCACTTGATTGAATCCTAACTTTTGATGTTTATGATAAATTTCCCCAACAACATTAAATGACGAAATTTGTTTGGCTTTCGAATAATAAATCATTTATATTAAAAGTAAATCTGAGTAACTTCAAGGCTATTCCACGTTATTCATTTTACATTTCGTTAGATGAAGACTACATGCAATTATACATTCTGCAATATTTATTTGTATTAATATTTTGGGGGGAATTTAAAAAAAGTGGTGTAGACTAACTCATCACATTTCACCACTTTCGGTTTTATGGAGTTATTTAATACGTTGAACGCCCTGGGGGTCACCGGTGACCCGGCGCCATTGAATTCAATGAAATTTCATATGACTTTTAAATTGTAATATTTACGAATTTTCTAATTCAATAATTTGTACAGTGGCATTAATAGAAAAGTTTTCACTTCGGTAAAAATGATGAAACTAGCAAAATACCGATGGCGTTCAATGTATTGTTAATAAATTAAATTTTAAAAATGTAAAATATAATAAATTAATTATTTTAATCATTTCAATATTAAAATACTGATATTTATTGATTTGGCAAGCGAATGACACATATTTATGACGAAACAAAGATTCCTTGGGTGTACTTTTAAAAAAAAAATTTTTTCAATGTGGCAAAGCAGAATTAAATACTGCCAAAACAGAGTATAACAAAATGTCGACTTACAACCCCCAACCCCGACCTTTTCACCTTGCCCCATCCCACTAGCCATGACCTTTCAGCCGTATGATACATCGAACCTAAATTTCAAAAGTCTAAAACCGCAAACTCGTCGTCCGGAAAAAAGACCATCGACAAACTTCATAAAATCTGGGGGAAAGCTGAAAATTATAGGTCAATTAATCAGAATCCTTCGACTCCAAAGTAAAATCCCATTTCACGGGGGAAAAAACGGGAGGACCTAGAAGGGGGTACTTCCTCTGAGAAATTAATGATCGTCGGTATGAACTATCGACACTTGAGAAGGGTCATCGTGAAGTTTTTAACTGCCGGCAGGATCACAAGGGCGGAGGAACTAATTCACGATAAAGTCGGAAATTGAAATTATCTCCGAGTACACGAGGGAGAATCTCCATCTCGACTGATCATAGAGAAAAGAATATTCGTCGTTGACTTCCTTTCTCCTCCTTTAATCGGCTCGTTACGCTTAACCTTCGACGGAAAAATGTAACGAGTCCGAGAGCTTTGAACCATAACTCTCTTGCTCGATAATCGGGAAGTTTAATGGCATCGGAAGTTAAAAGAGGACGCAACTTTTGTCCTTGCCGATTCCTTTGCAACTTGGCCGACGTGGTTCCGTGTTAGAATTATAGACGTTCGGGAGCGACAGGAATGTAATTACTCCCGTAGAAATGACGAAGGGTTCTCTGATATTAGTTGGTTCTTGGGTGTAAGGGAAGACGAGGAATTTAAAAATTCCGCGTTGAATTATTCGTGCTGAATCTTGGTCTGAAATTGCCACCCGTTGGTTTTATATTCGTACTCGAGTCGCGATGTATCGTTGATGTTTGATTTTAAGTAAGTTGCGTAAAGACTGCCATAGACAAGAACTTATTTAACCCTTTGCACTATAATTGTTTTCCTAGTTTGTTCTCAGACAACTCTGGTTTAATTTTTATGGTTTTAATATCACATGTTAGGTATGAAGTACACCTAATTCTGTTTCTACACGGTAGATACGTTCCAGACAAAACCGTGTAAAAAAAGACATGAAATACATACATAGAAAAAAGGGGATTAGTTCCATATCCTTCAACCCTGTAAAAAATGGTTAAAATAAATTTGTAAAAAAATGTATTTCAAGAATATTTTAGATTTTTTAATTGTGCTAAATCGAATGAAATCGTGTAAAAACGGAATCAATTTTTTTTTCTAGACCGCGTTAAATCAAAACCGTGTAAAGACAGAATTGGGTGTAATTGCCTGCAGTTATTTAAAGTTTAATGTTATATTAACAAAACGATTGTTCAGAAAAAATCACAACTTCAGAGTTTTAGGGAAAAATAGTTTTGTCACGCCAGAGGTGACTTCACAGTGTAAAGGGTTAACACGTTGAATGCTATGGGGGTCACAGGTGACCGGCGCTATTAAATTCAATGAAATTTCGTATGACTTTTAAATTGCAATTTTTACGAATTTTCTAATGCATTCAATATTTAAATATTGTCATTAAAAGGGCAAAGCACTGCTGACTATATAACTGTTTGTGTCATTAAAATTTCTGAGTTATAAAGATGTGATTTTAACAGAAAAAGTTTCACTTCTGTAGAAATGATGAAACTAACGAAATTTCGGTGGCGTTCAATGTGTTAAAAGACTTGGAATATTATACATTTCTTTTTACAGTTTGACTAATATAAATGACCTTTTGTTTGTTATATTCTGTACGACGCCATTTTTGTAAATGGCACAAATGTCACTTCGTAAATGAGACAGGACCCAGGTGAATTCAAAACGCCATCTGTGTTTTATTAAAGATTTAAAAAAACCGCGCAATTTGAAAGACCCTTTAGAATATCTGCTCTATGCAAATTTTTATAAAAAAATGTGCAACCAGTCATCTTGACTGCCTCGGTAGTTCTACCGTTAACCGTTTTAGCGCCACGCAGCGCGATCGCGCTGTTCGCGTACTGTGATGAACTGTGTTGCGATGTTTGGTCACGATCGTCAATTCGCAACGCGCTTGATTCGCAATTACTATTTTTTCAAATAATCGTAAACCACCTGCATAAATAAGCTGCTTTTATTGAATTTACGTCTATACGAAAAAATAAGAGCAGCGCGATCGCGTCGATCGGCATTTCTTGCAAATAAATGGACGAAGCGCTATCGCGCTGCATGGCACAATCCGACACGGATTCTTAACACTAGAACTACCAAACCAGTCAAAATGACTGGTACACAATTTTTTTCAAAAATGCTCCAAGTTTATAGAAGAGTCTTAGAATAAATATCCTACGACCATCTTAAAAAAACGTGAATCAACCGAATCGATTATCTTTTCCGCCTCTTGATTCCTCCTTTTTCAAAGTACTTATTTAATATTTTGAAATATGATAGGTTTAACGCCGGTAGTTCTAGTGTTAAAAAACCCTGGCACTATAACGGTTAAAGTAATCTAAACAAATTGTATATCTTTAGTTGAGCGTCAAATGCCATTTGAAAAAAGAATGCGAAACCTATTAAGAAAATTGTGAGACAGTGGTAGAATTAATTGAATATTATGCTTTCAGGAGGAGTCGTCGTCAGTTTGCCGATGCACGTAAACGAGAGTGGCGACGAGGGACTTGGTAGCATGTCCCCCGAACCTTTATCGGTAATAACAGTGACCACAGAGGGACATTCTGTGGTGAATAGCGAAGTGGTGGAGCTCAGACGGCAATTAGAGAGGGAGCGCCTCGCGAGGCTGCATTTAGAGAAGCAGATGAGAGCCATTCAGAGTCAGCTGTATCCAGAAAGATTCCGGGACAATCAGCTGATCGCTTATCAGCCACACGAGGTACCGTATAACCGCTTACGTCACCGCTGTTTCTCCGTTTGCGCGCCACTTTTGCCGCTCGATTTTTTTCTTCCGCGGTGAAGAAGTCTGCTGAAATACAATTCTCCCCGTCGGTTTCGTTGTGTCGTATGATGGTGGAACTTTTGAAAAAGGAGAGGGTAATTTTGAAATCAATTTAAAAATGAATTCGGTCTTATTGTCAGAGAAAATCGATGGAATTTAACGCTTATCCTACCTAAGCTAACTACCAAAATGACCGGCAATCAATTTTTTCTAAACATTCCCTAAATTGATAGGGAAGACTGACAATAAATATTCCACTTCTATCTTCTGTAACTTAAATTACTTAATTGATCATCTTTCTCACTTGTCGATTTCTCTTTTTCGATATTTATTTTGCACATATTCGATAAATCTAAATATAATAGATATGACGTCGCGTTGCGTTTGCCTTTGTATTCCCAGTTTGCTTGGGAATTTTTCTGAATGGTATCAAATTGTCAGATCAAGAAATTTAATGGATTATAATTCTTCTGTGATGTTTCTAACCTTTTACAATTAACTTCTTTGAGTGGAGAAGATATTGGGAAGGCTCAGAAAATAAAATATATACAGGCGGCCCCCGACTTTCGCACATTTTTAAAAATTCAATTTTTTAAAGATTTTTGTCGATATTGCAAAAATTGTTCGCTGCCACGCAGTCGCTGTAATAGTAGTAGCAGATCGTCGACGCAATGACCATAACAGTCAAAGCTAAAAACTACAAAAAAAAAGAGAAATCTAATCAAAAACTTTCCACCCAGGTAATCGAGCACACGGACAACGTGATGGCCCAGGAAACCGAGGAAGCGGTAGCAGCGCTGCAAGTAGTTTCCGTGGTGACTCTGCCGCCAGTCGGTTCTACCCAGACAGTGGAAACATCTAGTCCGGACCCAAGCTCCCCACCATTGTCGCCACAGCCTGCCGACATGGTACCGGAAGAGATGAAGGACGAGGAATCACGTCCAGGAAGCCCGAAGATCGTCGCGTTCGCTCCGAACCAGGTATTCACGACGATCGAGGAGCAACAAGCCACCGCGGACTCCTTCTCTTCACCGAGTCGCGTAACGTACGCCTCGACAACCGCGGATTTTAAGAACACATCGCCGCAATACATTACCGCAAGTCCCAGCAGGCCCTTCTCGCCAGCTGCGGAGCCGCAGCGACTACCGAGCGTCCTCGAGGCGGCGATGAAAGCGGAACCTAAAGTCGAGGTTGAGAGGTGAGTTCTTAGATTTCAGCTGTATAGATTTCTTTTTGTCCTTTTGAGGGTGTTTGTAACCCTTTGACTTGTATGGAGTGAAAGGAATTGGTTTAGAGCAGGCATGTCAAATTCAGGGGTTGACGGGAGCCTCAGAATCAAGGTTTAAGTTTATGTGGACCGCAAAAAAGATAAAAAATTTAATTTTTCATAGAAACGTAGGTTTATTTGGAAAATAGAAAGGAACAAGGATAACGGGGAAGTTTGAATGATTTCTTCGTGGCGTTTGCAGCTCGTGAAGACAGATATATCGAGTATCAGGGAGAAAATATTAATTTTACCATTGTTCTTCTTTATTTACGACATACACCTCAATTTCTATAAAAATTGAGGTTAGAGCTTTTTGAGGCCCACGGAAACTTTGTTAATTTAATTCGTGTTAGACTTTGAGTTTGACATGCACGGTGTAGCGTGGGGTTATGTATTATGTGGTGCTAGAAAGATGTCCTGCTGATGGAATTTGGAAGGAGTTTTACTTTCGAATTGAAAATGCTGTTTGTCACAACGAAAAAAGTATGGCGGCTGTGAAGTTAAAGTTTACAATTAGACTCTCAATTGTCATTTCTGAGAATCTTTTATCTTACGTCTGTTTAATTGTCCGGCTGTCTCAGGTAAATGGGCGCTAACAGATTCTAAAAATTGTTAGCAATACCTTCATAAGGGGTTTGATTTTGCGACAACATCGCCCTCTGTGGAAAATTTGGGAAACACTACTTAATGCAACATGAATCTATCTAATTATTGGTTCTATAATTCCAAACTAATAAAAGGAATTCAAAGTAATTTAAAACACTTAAAAAATCAGTCTGTTTGCCAAAGTCCGCGCAGTCTCCGCCGAAATTTGAACCAGTTAAACATATAATACAGCAACCCCATGTATGGAACTCATTGTCAGTGGCGGATTAAGCGGTAAACGGACTAAGACATCGCGCAGGGCCCGGAATACCAAAGGGCCCCGAGGTCTTAGCACGACACCTCTTCACTTTTACCTTTCCTTACTTCTTAATAACTTATTGAGAATTTTCTTGAAACTTTCCTTCTAACTTGAGTTCGAGGGTTCCCACTTATCTAGAGCCACCACTGAAAGAACTTCTGTATGTGAAAATAGAGAAGTCCTCTGGCCTGCGGTTTGTTCTGATTCGCCTGACGGATACAGAAATCCTTCGTTCTGACATCATTTTCGATTCTAACTCGTGACTGGCCGATAAAGCCGCAAATTCGTTGCGTCATCACGTGAACGACGAAAGAAGTATTTTGTTTTCGGTTGTCATTCCTCGATCTGAGGTTTCCGGGACCGATATGGTGGGGATAGACGGTGCAAGCAACATTCTCCCCTTATCCTCATACCGCGAGACTTCTCTATTTTGGCGAGATATAACCATGTTGCATTAACATCCTCTAACGACATTCCTTTCTGTAATTCCAGGTTGCCATCTCCATCGGCAAACTCCTTGGACGATGGCACACCCCAAGCGAGGCTATACCTAGCGAATACCTCTCGACAGAATCTAGAAACAATCGTGGAAGCGATACGTCATCTAGAGGGCGATCACCTATTCAGCGACGAACCGGCGCAAGACGTGCCCCTGGCGTTAACGAACAAGCCAACGGCGAATCCGTCGGCAAAGTCGTCGACGGTATCCTCGACGGCGTCGACGGCGAAACAGCGACTACTTCAGGCCGAGTTTCTTCAGTTCCACAGGCAGCAGCAGACCCAACAGCGGCCCGGCGTGATCGTCGTGAAGCACTCGTGATCGAACGTGGTGTCGCGGCCCTTAAACTGAACGCGCTCGACGCGACTTACCGCTCGCCTCCGCTCGAGACATCTCTACGGTACAGATCGTTAAAACTGAGGGATAACTTTTCTTTCGTTTCGTTGCGTGAATGCGAAGTCCACCGCGTGTCTCCGAGTGTACGACGTGTAATATGCGCGAATGTAAAACCTGTATAAAAGCGTGTGCATGTAAAACGAAGAGACAACGCCGAAGAAGCGGCGGAGAGCGAGAAGCCGAGAATATCTTCCCGCGAGTTTGCGTTCTATCCTCGAGGATCGAGACGGAGGCACGCGCACCAATTACTTCACCTCGAGGACGCTCGGGAGAGGGTCTCCTTGCGTTTGCTATATCGCCGGCCGATCGTGCACGATCGTCGTTCGGGCACGTTCGGCTCTTTTTGTATGTTCCTACTTGTACTTCGGTGCCACCTTCGTTTCGACGATACCCGAGCTTATGGCCGATCGTGGGAATACCGATGGTGTTTTCTTCTTCTCCCTGTCTTGCATCTCAAGCGAGACATTTCGATGAGAATCCGAGCCGAGAAGAGGATTAGTCCTGGGCGGATGTAATTTATGTAACGGAAACGTTACAACCGGAAGGGTGAACCCGGCCAACTGTGCTCGCGGTCTACTCGAAACGAAGGTAGGTCCAAGTTGAAGCTCGACGAAAGGATCCTCGTCACCGAGCCGTCGAAACGATGATGCTCCCTTCATCCATTTACCCTCGTCCTGTACGACCTTCATACGTCTTACTTCTTGTAAATACCACCGATCCCTTTCGTTCGTTTCCGATCCTCGTGAAGCGAGGTTGCATCGGGAACGTTGCAATCCCGGTTGTCCCGAATCTCCATGGATTCTCCTTGATAAAAGAAAACGAGAAAAAACACACACATATACACATATGCAACACTACGGTCTCCTCCTCCTTCTCCCTTCGCCGTGTCGATAGCGAAGCGACCGTTTCTCCTCCCGTGTCAAGAGGTAGGGATTTTCATTTTTCTAGACTTAAGTGAAGTAACTACCACAATAATAATAATATTAATAATATTCCTAGCTTCTAAGGCTGCGTATGCTGTACTGTATCATATATACATACACATGGTATATACGTATACATCTGTATGGCTCGATGTATATATATGATGCGTGTATATGTGTATATGTATGGATGGAATGATACACAGGGTACGACGACAAAAATCGTGGCACGGATGAGAACAAAATGATTCCTTGCGTCAAGTCGAAATCATGGAAGGAAGTTTCCGAAGATGGTTTCTCTGCGGAGAAATTCGATCTTGAAGATCTGTCGAGTACATTTAACTTTGCCATCGCAAACACTTGACAGAGACTGATAGTTATAAGAGACAATAGGATTGACGGAGAGCGAATTATACCGGTGTTCGTAAACACGAGTAAAAACGTACTGATTCGCGGAGATCGTGGAGGTTATGATGATCATTGAGATAAAGCATTGGAGTTTCAATCAATTGGCTCCTATTTTACCTTCGTTATTATCACCTCTGAGAGTTTTCTCTCGTGTGATATATACATCATAGCCTCAGGTGGTTTAACCTCCACCAAAAATCATAGATCCTCAGCTAAATGATTCAAATTCGAAGCTGAAAAAAGCAAAACAAATGCAATGAGATCCGCCAAACGAAGCTGTAGCTGCTTGCTCGACAGATCTTCGAAATTACTTTCATCCAAGAATACCTCGTTAGAAACATTATTTATTCCATTACTTTCGACTTCATTTCGGAATCTCTCTGTTCTCGCTCGTACGACGACGTCCGACCATGTACGTATGTATACATATACACAGATATACTTCTTTACGTTCATTTTTTACATTGTTACGAAAAGGAAAAAAAAAATAGATTATACATACTTTGAAGACGCGAGTAAGATTAACGTGGTGTATGTTTTCTTCGACATTATCCGGGGTTACCATTTTCACGGTCGTCGGCGAATAGTACGAACGTCGAACAAGTTTAATCAAAAGCAGATTATCACGCGACGTGTACACGTGTATATGTATATGTATGTGTGTATGCATATACACGCATGCTTAATATTTGACACACATTAAGATGCACAGACCTACACGAGCGATAGACGAGCCTCGTGTTTTCTACCCCCTAAGTGATGACTTCTTCTCGAAGTGTTCTCGTCGCATCGGTCGGGACGAGAGTGAGAGAGAGAGAGTGAACGATAAAGAGAGCAAGAATGATAGGAAACGAAGAGAAAGTATGATAGAGATGATAGAGAGAACGAGAGAGTGAAAGAAAGAGACAGATAGAGTGGGAGAGAAAGGCTTGAACGTTAGCGAGAGAATGAGAAACGATCGCGGGCAGAAATTCCGTTTAATCTGTGCCAAATATCGAGTACCCAGACTTTTGTTCCTTACGTAGACGTTAGAGTGCCAGTGCGAGAAGAATTAAAGCAACGATGACCGGTCGGTGCATCCGGTAGACCATGAAAAATTCATCCACGATCGTTCGTCCCCTCCGCAGCAATTGTCGACACGCTTTCGAGAGACGACTTCGAAGGCTCGCGAAGTAAGTTTTCCTACACGTACTTTATTATATATATACATATATATACACACATGCATACATACACACTGCAGTCCATATACCTGGAAGCACGAAATTTCGACAAGTAAAGGCTGAAAAACTGGGGAAGGCCCTTCGCGTGGTTCTTAGAGATCCTTTGGTTGGGTGCACGCTGTTTCGGATGAAGGTTGTACTGTTCTAGAAAACAAATATTTCTACAACCATTCGAGAATTTTGATGATACAAGAAGTTCAGAGATTCGTGCATCAGATTACAGGCTAAAAGGGAGATCACAGTTTACAGATGTTTTGGTAAACTCTTGAATGGCAAAAGTACATCGGGAAAGATGTAGGTTATGTTACAGACTTCGGTGAATCTGTTACAATTTATTAAAATTGGGGCACATTTGCTAAAATTCGTAAAATAACAAACGTTTTTCGATGTAATTTATCCTTCTATGGGTTGATCAAAGTTCTCATATTGTAAATTTTGTGGTGCCTTTGTTAGTTCTAGCGAAGTTTACACGGAGTTACAGGAATTGCTGATGTATTCTTCTCATTATTATCATAAGTTTCAATTATCGCGGGATACATGGTTTTCAGTGGCGATTTGTGTTACTGTAAATCCTATATCGTTGACAGGTAATCAATATATCGATCAGATATCGTTCGTAAACCGTTAAATACAATCATTGCAGTAATGCGCACTAGAAAGTATAGTCAGGGAAACTGATGATGGCACGCTAGGCACCAACACGCAAGACTTCCCCCACCAAGCATCGTTACGTTGATAAAATGGCGCATTCCATGCAACAGAATAGCGTCTCTATCACGTGACTTGGCAAATAAAGGAATCTCGTGAAGGCGAACACATCGCTTAGATAAAATTTTGTAGAATTGTAGGATAACTCAAGAACAACGATGTGTCTCGCTTGTGCCTGTATATAAAATGTATCTTTAAATTGAAAGAGGCCCTTCCATATTTTCCCTCATAATTCTTAACCATAACAAACAGAGAAATGTATTTAAAATCTAATCTAATAATAATAAAACTACACTATAAGATAGCATGGACAAAGTTTTAAAAAAATTCTTTTCCTGCTATAAAATTTGTACATTTCTCAAAATTTTGTTCGCGAGTTCCGCAGTCTACGGAGCTGCGATTATATATCTATTTAAGACACTTCTCTCTGCTTGTCATAATTTAAGAATTATAAGTGAAAAAGTGGAAATGAATTTATAATCGAGATTCCCCCATTAGTGGCTGAAGTCTCATACTTTAGTGCCCATGGTGTTACATTAATTCCCTCTAATTACACTTTCTCGGCTGATCTTTGGCCGCCATTTGCAATTAATACCAGGAACAAGCATGGCGTTTACACGATTTCCGAACTATATGTCATTATTTCTGAAACAGCGTGCAGCCAACCATACACCAAAACATTTTTGTATACCGAGCATACCCGAATCTTTTTCTACGGCGACGATTTTTTAGCTCAGGCGACGTCACGTAAACGTGACGGCTTGCAAAACGTAAGAAATATTATTCTCGTGCCTTTCTCGAGGGGAGGAACGATCGTATCGGGGTGTCGAGTGACGAACCGATCGGCCATTGAAGTTGTATAAAAAGGAGCGAGCCAACGTGTTTCGTTTTCCTTTCGCGTTTTACGAATCCAGTTGCATTGACGTTACGTTACTTTTTCTCTTTTTTTTTTTCTTCGTTCCTTCCGGAAAGTATTTTGCTCGATTATAATCGACTGATCGTTAATCAACCCAAACAGACCAATTTTTACGATTACATTAAACATGTGGATCCTTTCGATCGCGATGAAACTATTATTAATTATTATTAATACTTGTATATCTCTTTCCACGACGAAGAACAACGTTGATCGTAGGACGAAAGGGCAACGCGTAAGATCGTGTTTTAATGTACGATTATAATGATGATGAATAATGCTGCTGGCGATGTTGATGATGATTTTGATGATGATGATGATGATGATGATGGCGGCGTGTATGCCTACGAGAGAGAAATTAATTTTAGGTAATCTTTTTAAGTATAATAAAAGTAAACGATTAAGTAAAATAAAAAAAAAGCAGATAACTGATGATTATAAGCAAACGTGTATAAGACGTGGTTAAGCAGACTTTAGTTAACGTTTAGCAGTTAGGGTACGTAGGAATTGTTAGGCGAAACACGAGTATGCAATGAAAAATACAAGTTATTAATATTCTCTATTCGATAATGATAAATGTGAACGCTAATCCGTAATTATACTGTGTATTGTATATAGACACGTATACAATACTTTAGAGACCCCGCATACGTTGACACGTGATCACCTAAAGTAACGTATGACGTTTGAATGAAAACGGGAAAAAGAAGACGAAGGGAGATAAAGCGAGAGAAGCGCACACTTCGTATCCAGTCGTGCGCGAACCGCTGCGTATTCATTGACAGAGACTTTTTCTACCGCTCGTTTATAGTTTTTCTACGATTTTCGATGCCTCTCTATTTCGACGTGTTTTCACCGCCCCCTCTCATCGAAACGTTAAACACTCCCCAGGTCCGGTGTGTAGCTTAGACCTCTTCGAAATTTCGATCGAAGATATATCCGGGACGATCGGCGCGCGCAGAGGAAGTTCGCTTCGCAAATACGGATACGAAGGGGGCGCTTTAACGAGCATTACGATTTTCTGTAGTAGACTTAAAAATCCGCGATGAAAGTGTAATTAATAACGCGTCTATAATAATGTGTCGTACCTTGGAGAACGAGTGATAGAGCAAGAGAAGAATAGAGCGAGTGTGGTGCCCTCTGCAGGGCGATGTACAAAAGCATCTCGATGTCGATGTTCGCGCGCGAGGACGCACGAGGGCCTAACAGACGTAAGTCGAGACAAGTTTTCTTCGGTGTCGTTACCATGGTTGTCTCTTTTTTTCTTTTTTTTTTTTAAATCCCCGGCGATTTTCATTCCAACGAATCTCGCCGTCGACTTTCTTTCGCGAAACAATCATAAAATAGCCTCGTATTTCTCTCTTCCAGTTTTCATTGGCGCGTGTATGCGCGCGACCGAATCTTTCGTTCGGCTCTGAATGCGTGGTCACGCGTGCGCGACAGTTGTTTCCCGATTTCCGTTTCACTCTTCTCCTGTTCGACTATACGTTTGAACGCGTTTTCTGACATGGGAATCATCCGATGATCGACGCTCGTGAATTTAGCACGTCGATAGAGATCATCGGCCACCGGCACTGCCAGATTTAAGAAAGTAGCTTTTAAGCCGTTGGTTTAGCGGTATAGCAACGATTCCGAATATTACCAATTTTGCAACTTATCTATGACAACCAATGTTATGGTAGTACTGCAATTTTTCAAATAGTTACTGGTAGTTTTTTAAACAGTTCAAACTCGTCATGTTAATTTGTACTTGTAATTATTTGCACTCTATTAACACAGAGAGAAAGAAATTTAGCAATTGAAACGTTCATCGAAATGGATACCCGTCTGACGGTACTAGCTGCGCATGCGCGAGTCCACCTCCAATCATTGTAACCTCTATCTTCGTCCTGTTAATTGCTTTTACATCAATTCAACGTGAAAAATTCTCAACAACGGAACAAGCAAGAATGTAACTTATCGAGAAAACTTCATATTGCTAACACAACGGCTTAAAACCGACATTTCTACCCAGAGACGAAGACGGCTATAAAGTCTAAATTCAATACGCTTGCTAACCCTGTAGGATCGTTGTAACAACGTGTCCCTTCTAAATACGTCGTTAGAGATTCCTCGAAATGATCGCATGGCAGGAAACGCGTTGGAATTTTTCCTTTCTTTTTTTTTCCGACATTCAACGCAGGCGCTTCCATGTATACGTGGATACAAGCGCGTACAATGTATACGAGAGTGTTGCGTGCATACACCGCGTGCACACAGATACACATATATACACACACTTACATACACGTACTTTACGAGCATTTAGGGAAGAAAGAAAAAAAAAGAAGGAATCTTAACCTTCCTAAGGCTTTGCCCGACTCGATCAAATCTTGTTCTTGGACTGTTCTTTCGTCGAATTATGCGTGTAAGATTATTTATAGCGAAGTAACCCGAGTAACGTTCTCGATCGTTCCTTTCTTTTTTTTTTGTATTTAATGTGAGAATGAAGAAATCAGTTTCGTCGGTGCAAACGGAGTTTATTTATCGACAGCGCCTTAGGGAAGCTAAGAAGTAAACGTGAAATGTAACTTCGTGACCTGGTGCATGGGTGGCCCTGTGGATGTAATATAATGTTGTTCCCTAAAACACGCCGTAAAGTCAATATTCACGGGAACACGTTGACGTGTATTTGTCCGGTGTGTCGAAACGCTTATGCGACCAAAATTCTTCGTCTAAGTTTAAACGAGTATTAATGGTATTTCGTATTTATTCGTTGTTAAGTCCCATTGCGCATTATCATTGTAACGATCCTTGTTGTTGTATCGGTGACGATTCATTTGGGTTATTTTTGCGTTTGCGTGCGAGTATGGCGATTTTTTTTTATCTGTAATAGAGGAGAAGAAAGTATGAGATTTGAATTTATATTTCTGGCATTTTTTTTCTGCTCTCGATGGCGGAGTTCACGGACACGGTTACACACACGTGTATGTTTTCATTTTTTTTTCATTATATATATATCCTTTCGACCGAGCGTTTCCGCGACTTCGTGAATTCTCCGAACTCTTGACATTTTTTTAGAGCTAAACATACACGTCAGCGTCGTGTGAAGCAATCGACGATAAGCGGGATTCGTACGTGGTAACGGCGCGTCCGGTGTTTTCTATGAGAATTTCTACTTGACCGATGTTACGATCATCGAACCATCCCGCACCGATCGTTCTCCAATTACGGAACTTTCCATCCGAGCTTATCGCAAGGCCCGCTTTTTACCACGTACGACCGGAAAAAAGCTTGCAAAGAAAGATAAAAAAAGAAGAAGAACCGTGGCAGTTAGAAGCGAGGTATCCTCGAGCGGCGTTTTCGTCGGAATGAAAAAGAAAAAAAAAATCATTTCCCTCAATCTCCATTCCGTAGAATCTTCTGACCTTCGATCCGTCGACGAGTCGAGCGCGATTGAACCGCCACTCGAGAATCCAACGTTTCTCGCACGAAACACCGTGTCATCGCGGTGACACGGTACAGGACACTCGATCGACTTCCGATCGGGCCGAGTTTTTTTATCGTTGACTATATATAAATTATATATATATACACACACATATATATATAAATATATACATAAAACAATGGCTCCTATAACTTCTTTACATTTTCGTTGAATAATACTAACGGTTCACGCGCAGAATTACGGCTAGTTGCTAAGAAACGCTGATAGAGCATTACCGCGGGCGCAATGACAAATAGAAGAGCGAACCTGAAGATGGCGAAGAGCAAGAAGAGGAAGGGAGAAGAAGAGAAGGAAGAGGAATGTGGAAGAATGAAGATGAGAAACCCTTCTTAAAGTTTAAGCGAGCGTGGCTGTGCGGGATAGCAAGCGATTATGATAAAAAGCGGACAGCTTACTGTTAAGGTTAATCCGAGTTTGTACTATTTCGGCAAATGGCGACTGAAAGTGGCGCTCCTTGTCCGAACGAGATGAGTGGGATGACTGCCTGCCGGTGGGAACGAAAAGTCAGTTACACGTTGTTAAATAAAACGTCGTCCTTCCGTACATATATTAAAGAAAGAAAAGAAAAGAAAAATCAAAGTGTTCCGGCGTCTACGACGGAGTTCATCGGGCCTTCCAGATCATCTTTACCCGGCTTTCCCGCCTACTCGCGATGAAACTTAACCTCGATTGTGTCCGCTGGAGTAGGCGCGAATGCCTCTGCGTAGGCGAAGTGATTAATTATATTTTATAATTAATTGCTAGAATTATTTTTCTATCGTGTAGCATCTTGCTTTCGGTCGCCACGGGCTTAAAGGATAATATGAAACTTTCTATAAGTGCGTAAGTCGTAATGAAAAGGTTTCGAGCTGTACGGCCACGATTGACGTACGAGAGAGAAAAGAGAGTGAGAGAGAACGATTGAGACGAAGAGTGAGATAAATATTTGTGTGTGCATGTATGATTGAAAGAGAGATAGAGAGATAGTAAGGGAGCGAAAAAGAGTAGAAACAATAGCGGAATGATTAACGTAGTAGCGACAAGTTCCGGAAATTCTTTTCGAGAACAGAACTGAGTAGCGTTTACACTTAAAACGGGCGTGTGCTGGTCCTCTTAGTGCGAGATAAGCGTATGGTTGTCTTATGTTCACCGTCTATGAGCGTTTAAATGTAATTTGTGTAGAGCGATCAAGATGTTTTCCTTGAAATACAGTTTCTTCTTTTTTTCTTCATACGGAAAAGTAGACTGTTGAAATTATATCTGAAAATCTTGCGGGAGCGTACACCCGGATTGTAAAGAAAACGGTGTGTCACAGAATTGGGCATTATTTACATGTATTTGTATTCGTTATTCGTACGATTATTCGAATTTCTCGGTATCTATTCGATATATGATATATATATAATACTTCCTAAATAAACCATTGACTACGATTATAAAAAAAAAAAAAATCATTGAAAATTGCAGTTGCATTTCGTGAAAAATAAATAAATAGTTACTGTCAATCGGTAGTCTCGTAAAATTTCCTCCCATTTCCGACGATGTCACGTGAATGTGGTAAAAATCGGTTCGAACGGACGTTCGAATGAGCAAACGCAAAATTATTAGTCGATATAATAATTTTAAGCTTTTCTAAGTATCTTTTTAATTAACATTTCACTTCGTTCAATGGATAATTAGATTGCATATACCACAGAGGCTGTTGCAAGCAAGAAATTTTGCCCAACTCTGAAAGTTAATAGATTTCCGAGAGAAGGATGCAAATCACAAAAAGACGGCAAGAAGGCGGGAGAGAAAGAGAGAGAGAGAGCGAGTTTGCGAGAATGAGCGAAAGAAAGACAAGAAATCGACGTAGCCGCTTCCTGCAAATCATTCGTCGCTAACGGATGATCGTCGCCAGGATAAATAATAAGGGCAGGCCCGCCTTTTTATTCGAAACATTCTGAAATTTTTTTAATCTTAAACGGCCAATATTTTTTGCCTCTTACACCGAGTCATAGTTTTCAAACACTGCAACTATTTATCTCGATGCTGAAACTTCGAATTCATTTGTGAAACAAACGTAAGTGAATTATACCAAAATATTCAGAACTAATGAATAATATTTCTCAGATATTCTAAGACTGATACAATTAGCAAAAAAAAACTCTCTTAAGCTTACGCGAAATACTTAACGAAACTTAAAAACAACAGATCAAACTATTCCAAAGCCGTATTCTCTTTGCCGCTTCAAAAATTCCATGATGTTCGTTCGAACTTTGTGATTCCCGAACATTTTATTATGTACGAAACAAATTGAATGATAGTGACAAATAAAAAATACAGCCGAAGAATTTCGAATGGAAAATAATTGAACTTAACACTAGATTTACAGAAGCCGTCAAACTGACGGGTCCCTACTTGTCTTCTAAACATTTCTCAAATTTATAGGGACGCTGCACAGTAAATATTTCACGTTTATTTTAAAATACAATAATGACTTAACGAATTACCATCTTTGCCGCTTGATCCCTCCTTTTTCAAAGTCCTTATTTGATATATTTAAAAGATTTCACGCCCGTAAATCTAGTGTTAACCGTGAAACATCCTCGGACACGACAGTGGCGTCACAGCTGGGCACATTCTGGAACTACAGAAAATATGGCGACGGGTAGGCCCTTACTATTTTACCCTGGATCATATAAGGAACCATGCCCTGCTTTAAAGCGTAAAAAATTGCGAGGGTGCAGTTTCGTCAAACAAACGCGCACTCTTGCAATTACAGAAACACCTCCTACCCTTTGTGGATATGTATTCAACGCCGGGATAAAAGCTGAACCAATCGCCGGTGACCTTGAGAAGGTCACCTGTGACAATCGAACAATTATTTCCAAGCACCGTCCAATTAACCTGCGAACGATAGAAAAACGATGGATCGAACGATCTCACGTGATTGCGCGTAGAGGACGTTGCCAACGGTATTATCGATGGGGAAAAATCACTTTTTTATTCTCAATTTACGAATTCGAGATGTCGCTGAAGAGGGAAATTGGCTGACTATTGTTTCTGGGATACGGTATAGCGCAGAGATCATAAATTGTGGGTCGATCGTATTAATTGGCTTGTCATTAATCACATGTATGTTTCATTATCCATTGTTATTTGCTGAGTGAATCACATAACAGGTCTATTGTGTGACCAAGTCACCAAGAAAACGCATCAAAACAGAAGGGGACGAAGCGATAAAGAGCAACGACTGAAACGCAGTGACGCAGAAGTTTGCTCAGGATAATAACAATTGGGTCGCTCAGAAGCCAATGCTTTCATATTTTCTGATTTTGGTAAATTTTAACAGAATAAACTTCATTGTATTAAAATTTAGAAAAATCAGAAAATATCAAAAAATGGACTTAAACACATTGGCTTCTGAGCGACTCAATTAGCAGTATGGAATTAAATTTAAAATAGTAACACCTTTCAGAAAAGAATCGAAGTTAGGAAACATGTGTGTAACGAAATTAATTGATATTTAGTTTTCACGTATGCCCGACGAATATGCAAATATTACTCTTCTGCATTGAGGCCGTTAGGGTTCAAGAAATGGCCCGGTTCATTAATTTCTACGTTAAGTTCGTTGATTCTCGGCAATTTACCATCTCTGCACTATACTTCGTCACTTTGCGTTAGGAATGCGTTATTCGAGAGAAGAAAGTTGGTATCCATATTACTAACTGCGAGGCGTTACAGTCTTAAGGAGAAAAAGGCTTCGTGAACGACTCGAAATAAAAAGTCTAGAAGTCAAAGCATCGTGTGCTAATTCTTTTACGACACAAATTCCGAAGTAACGCTAATCGAACTGGCGCAAAGTGGGATGTTGTCTGTAAACAGACAGATCACGTGGTGTAACCTCCATTAGAGTAACTATTCACGAACTGTTCGTATATCTCGTTAGACTCTTAGCACCTAAGCATTTCTATTATTGGCTCGACCAACAAAGCTTATTTTCTCAGATTTTGCGAAACTCCGTTAATGAAATTGTTATTTGATTCGTAAGAACATTTTTTAAATGGAAGTTCTTGAAACATATCAAGGTCATTTTTGTTTTCGTAATTTCGGATAGCTTTTGTGAGATAAAGACTAGTTCACTGTAATCTGATGCATTAATTTCGAATATTGCCATCATATTTTTAAACCCTTGCCCTACAATAACGAGTTACACTCGTGATGTAAATTGGATAGGAAATTTTCAAGTTTGGCAAAAGCCATGAAATTGAAACCAGCAGTGAGACGCGACACGATAACATTATTTCTATAATATGAATATTACGTTAAATTATACGATATGCCAAGAATCATCGATCAATTTTTATTTTAGTAATTTAATTCTGAATTATTTCAGAGGCAATTGCAAAATAAATCATAGGTTAAGGGGTTAAACAAGCTCTTTTCAAATATCGTGAATCGAGTTATAAAATATTCCGATAACTGAACTGTACAAGATGTATCATTCAGCCGAGGGAAACTTTTTAGAGCAACGGATTTCAGATTGTCGGAATATTTGCAGATTTTAAAATAATTGAGGTTACACTGCGTGTAATTCATTACAGAGGTCGCTTGAAGCGGAAACAGGATAAATGTATTAATGGCAGAGAGAAAAAGGAAGACGGTATTCGCATAGTTAATCGTAATTTAACAAATTTGAACAAGGAAGAATGAAAAAGTTCCTGAAATTCAAGCTGCATTTACTTCGTGCGTCTGCATTTCCGCGGAGGAACGCGATATTTGAGAGTAATGAAGAAGGAAAGAGTGTAAAACAGAGAGTAAATGATCAGATGCTAATTGCACATTGTAAATGCTGCCTATACCACAAGAACAGACTGCCATTGAGTTGCATGTTACTCGTTTGTAAAAAATGCATATAACGAAGAGGGAGAAGCCGATTAAAAAGAGGAGTATACGTGAGCAAATGAGTCAGAGAGAAAGAGAGAGAGAAAGGAGGGGAAAAAATAGGGTAAAAGAGGTTTTAGTGTGCGTGTCGTTCAAATAAGATTACGAAGTGTTCTAAAAAAACAAACGTTCAGTCGAGATTACAGACCACAGGTCGACAAGAATACCGTCACAACAGTAGTTTTTTAGAATCAGTATTTACTATTCAATACGAAGTACCAATTTTAAACAATAGATGTCTTTGAATCTTTAAACGCAGTTGAGCTGCTTCTGGAAGATATTTCCTTCATTCTTTGTGAAGATACTCGGTCCACAGTGTTATTAACAATAAGAAGTAAACGTCCTTTTTGTTTGACAAGCTAACTGTAGAGAAGAAATCTCTTTGTAACTGTGCAAAGTACGATCATTTTTTTAAATGTTTATCCGAACGAAAATTGCTTAGCAAATAAAATCAAGTTGGTTCGTCCAACTGTGGAATTTGAGTAGTTGAACGGTCGTAATGATTTTTGCTGAGTACAATGGACTATTCAACTTACGACTATATTCTTCTCGATGTGTGAGAGAGTGTGAAAGTAAGGATTCTTCAGAAATGCGATTCCAAAGGAGAAAGTGTGCGAGTGTGTATGCTCGAAGATTTAATTACTACGTATCCACCGTTGACTGATGTCCAACGATCGATAACTTTTATCGAATTTACAGGGCATTTAGTGCCAACGATCGTAGAAGTATAATCGGTATTCGGTAGTTAGGCAAATGTGTATCGGGTAGAGATAACTCATGGTGATTTTCCTATGGTGTGAACGTAGTAACTTAATTCGTCGAGGCTCCCCGTCGGGAGTATCCTCATTGATGATTCTGCTCGAAATTTCATGTTACTTTTTATTTCCACATTTGTGCCGTTGTTATTAAAGTGTTATAAGTTCTATTTGGCCTTAAATTAGTTTCAAAATACTACATAAAAATAAGATAACCTCATGGACTCGTGAAAAGAAGTTCAATTGCTAAATCTTATTGCATGAAACTTGTTTTACAAACTCTCAAAAATAAATCGCTCAGAAGCCAATGCGGTTAAGTCCACTTTTTGATATTTTCTGATTTTTGTAAATAATAATAGAATAAACTTCATTCTATTAAAATTTACAAACGTTAGGAAATGTAAAAAAAATTAACTTAACCTCATTGGCTTCTGAGCGACTCAAATATCTCAATATAAGAATAAATGAACTTATACCACTTTCAATTAAAGCGTCTCATTTATGGCTCCACTTCAGGAAGCTTGTGTATCGTTTTATGGGATGTATTGTCATCGAAGTGCAGATTGAAGCATCTAATATTGACATTAAAGTGGGACTTGTCATTTAAACACATTATTTTCAATCTTGTAACGCGACAAAAGAGAACATTTCTGGCATGTGTTTAAAGAAGATATTGATGCATGCAGGAAAGACAGATATGGAAAGTATTAACGTTTTTAGTAAAGCTGGCAAAAATAGTGAAGTCTCGCAGTATGAGGTACGGGGTAAGGAGAGAGTATCGCTAGCGCCACCTATCTCCACCGTATTGGTCCTAGAAACCTGAGATTGACGAATGACGACCGAGAACGAACCACTTCTTACGTCGTTCCCATGACGACGCAACGAATGTGCAGCTTTATCGGCCAATCACGCGTTAGAATCGAAAATGACGTCAGAACAAGGGTTGTCTCTATCCGTCAGGCGAATCAGAACAAACCACAGACTAGAGAACTTCATTGTTTTTGCCAGCTATATTACAGTTATCGTTCAGATAACGCTCGCTTCGGTTGGGCAATGAGTGTAGTCATTGTTTACATAACTCTCGCTGGATGACTCTAGTCATCGTGCAAGTATTTTGCGTCTGCGAATAGAAGGTTAGCCGGGGGAATACGGATTTGATCAGTTTCCGAATTCACTTTCCGATTCCTTTTATCTAAAATACTTAATATATTTAAATATAATAGATTTAACGCTGATAGTTCTAGTGTTAAAAGAGTGGCATGGCTCGTTGATTCGAACCATCTCGCTAGCCTTCTTTTCGTAGAAGTACAGTACGTTTGGCGCCAAAATTCAATTGGATGCAGCAATGAATCGACAACTGAGATCAAAAGGGTTAACGCTTTCGATTTTAAGAATAACTATAGCCATCCATTGCGAAGTACTATTTGTATACTACTTTTCTTTGAGGATACTTTCGCGCATATTGTAAGGGTGACTATAATTACTAATTCTGTTGCCGTTACTGAAATAATTCTGTTCTCCTTGTTTCAATCTAAAAATTCAAATGTGTAAGGCTATCGTTAGATCTTCAAAAGGCACGATAAACGAAACTGTATACAGTCCACGAAATATTCTGTTGGGACACAGATAAGAAACACCGCAAGTGGCAATACCAATTGCCTTTTGTTGTATAAATGAAAAATGCCATTGCACGGGATGCGACGAGAATGCTGTACTTTGACAAGCCGTTTATTTCTGTATACATACATATATATATGTACCTATAGCTACGATTTTTTATAAGCGAGCCTCCAGTTCCTTCGACTTCGACAAGAATGCAATTTACCATCATGTCACTTTGGATCAAATTTTTTACAATAAATAACAAAACAATGTGTTTATAATTCAAGCATCTTAACTTGAGCCTTGAAAAATTGCAGAATTTCTTGGAAACTCACGAATGTCAGTAAATGAAAATTACTGTCAAACTTTTCTTCGTGTAATTAGGGGATAATCATTTACATCTGTAGAGTAATTACTAATTTCGATGTAACATCTTATGTAATGCAGAAAATGATAATGTTTCGAGATGTTTGATGTAAAGCTAACTGACGAATTGAAAAAAGAATAAGAGATGGCGCAAGTTGCTCGCTGTCGCTTCACATTCGAGTTAACTTTTCGAGGTTAATGTCAGAATGCTTGAACCAATGCGCACGCTAAACTCGTACAGCCGTGGAAATTGAATGTGGCATCGCAATTAGTAGAACATAAAAAGATCGCTTCCTCCACTGAACTTATTTATTTGTACATTTATGAAAATAGAATATGACATCCTAAATATTAACACGTTGAACGCCATGGGGGTCAGCGGTGACCCGGAGCTACTAAATTCAATGGAATTTCATATGAATTTTAAATTATAATATTTGCGAATTTTCTAACATATGTCATTTTTAAATATTGACATTAAAACGATATGTCCTGTTGGCTAGATGTCTATTTGTGTCTTTAACCCTTTGAGGACGACAGACGCATATATGTGGTCCCAGAAAAAATCTGATTACAGTTTATCGGTGCATAGATACACGGTTAGAGTTGAAAAATTGAAATATAACCGCTGAAATATCATTATAAAAATAGTAACTTATAACTTCTACACATTAACTCTAGAACTACCAAATCAGTCAAAATGACTGGTACACAATTTTTTCCAAAAATTCTCCTAGTTTATAGGACAGTCACAGAATAAATATTCTACGTCCATCTCAAAAAACATAAATCACCGAATCGATGATTTTTTCGGCCTCTTGATTCCTCCTTTTTCAAAGCATACATTTAATGTATTGAAATATAATATATTTAACGCCGGTAGTTCTAGTGTTAACGTTATGACTTTCTAATAAAAAGGTGGTTTTCGATCGCCAAATAAATTATTATCTCTCAATATTCAAAAATTCTCCGCCCGCAAAGGGTTAAAGTTTATGCTTTGCAATCATGTGGTTTTAATGGAAAAAGTTTCACTTCAGTGAAAATTATGAAACTAGTGAATTATCGGTGGCGTTCAACGTGTCGACGAATAAAGGAAAGATTTCTACCACTTATCTGAATCATGCGAAGCATATTATTCCGATAAGACTGATTGAAAGTTTCTGATCTTCCTGGAAAATGCCATCTTGCTGGTGTGTGGGTCGTCACATTCAATTTCTCACGTTGTACACACTTTGAGTGCTACAAGGCAGAATATTGTGCTTGGATATGAGTCGTTTATTTTGAAAGTGGCACAAGTCAGTTTACCATAATGAAAAATGACGATTCTTTAACTACTGCACGAAATTATTTACACTGAGAATTTTCTCGAAAAGAGGCATCAATAGATTTAAACAGATTCAAACCCAAACCCTTAAATATCTCGTTTTCAAAACAAACTGACTTATGCCACTTTCAAAATCAAAGGCTCAAATAATGTCGAAAATGTTGAAAGATACTGGAAGAATGAGATTCAAGACATTCTTTCAATACATCTTCATAAAAAAAGAGGCGATCTAAATTATTACTAGAATTAAAATAAATTCGCATAAAAGAACAATTGAGAAGCGAGGGGGCAAGATGGAGGAGGGACGACATAAGAAAAAAACATAATTCTCTGTGATGCATTTATATGACTTGATTGTATAATTAATGTTTATCATTACGATTACATATGATTATTATTATTACCGTAATTATTATTATTATTTGCTGACGCATTGTTATATAACTATCGAGTACCACTTAACCTAGAATTTAAAGGCGTAGCTCTTCACCTTTACTCCGCGTTCTTCGTGTACTCAGAGGCGGATTTCACACTAAAACTATCAAGGCGTTTAAAATACCCAGTTCTCAATTATTTCGAAAAAAAACCCAAAATTCATGGGAGAGCTATGAACTTAACCGTTTGAATCCCAAGGAGCGCGATCGCGCTCTTCAGATTTTGTGTCGAAATGTCCCAGTACTCGGTTGAGTCAAGCGCTATCGCGCTGCTCAGGTTTTTTCGACCGTGTTCTTTTAAAAGCCTCTGGGACTCAAACGGTTAAATATTTCACTTCTATTTTATAAAATTTAAATTACTTAATTGATCACCTTTCTCACCTCTTGATTTTTCTTTCTTCAAAGTGCTTATTCATTATATTTAAATGTAATCGATACAACGCCGGTAGTTTTAGTGTTAACGGCGGACCCACCGGGTGCGTGCCTTGGGCCCCGCAACGACAGAATTTTACACTTTTTTCTAATTTGTTTCATACGTGCAATTTTAATTACGTACATGTTTACAATCGGCAGTAAAACCTGACAGAATGTTTATTTTCGTTGTCTCTCTCTCTTTTTTAAGGGGCCCAATATTTTCTTCCGCGCCCGGGGCCTCAGCCGATCTTAATCCGCCTCTGCTCGTACTTCTGTCGATCGAATCTCTTTATGATACTCGGTAAGTCGCATCGAGTCGTTTCAAAGAGAAAAAGTAAAAGAGGTAACTAGAAAATTAGATCGAAAATTAACGAGACTATAAGAACGTCGTTTAGAAATTAACGACGATAAATGTATCGCAAAAGGAACAAGAAGCATGCCGCGCCGCTCTGCGGAGGAAATTCGATGCAAATGCGAGAAATGGGGAAAAATAACCGCGAAGGGAACGTCGCTTGCATTAATTGAGATCTTATCATGGATCTCGTTAAATTTTAAATATATACAATTTAATCAGTGTTGAAGCATCGAATTGATTATCATAATTCGATACTTCATTGACTGTGGAAAATTATAATTAACATTTGCATTTTTGTTTAACATATTAGGAAGTCATAAATGAAGAAAATACGTAAAAACTTCGCATTATTAATTGGAAATTTGCAAGGCAAAAATATGTATCAGTTTAAAGGTATAATGAGAAATGTGCCATTTTTAGGTTAGGTTCGTAAAGCGGAAACGGAAGAACCAATTACAATATGTATCCAATTATCCTTTTGCTCATGTGCTCTGAAGTAAAAGATAGTAAAGAATAATTGGCATATATTAATTTATTAGTTAATGGAATTTAACTTGAACTTTAATTCTAATGACTTTGTACTTCTTGAGGGCACATTTCTTCTGCCAAATTTACAGACGCATTTTCAATCTTCAATTTACATAATATTGAACCTTGTAATTGTTCTTTATTAACAATCGATTATCAGTTGCGTTTTAATATCTGAATTAAAATAGAGGACTTAGACTTATATTTACATTCGGCAGACAACTATTTCTCATACACTGGCAATATAATTACATTTCAAAATTTTATGAAGACCTAAAAATTTGCACACCCTCTTTGATCCAGATCTGCCGAAAAATTTCCAATTTGATAATCTCAGTGTCCGAATATCTGTAAAAATATTTACGTAAAAATTCAAATTTGATTATCAGAAAACCTACAATAATTTCAGGTAATTAATTCCAATCTGAAATTGTTCAAATAATAATGGTGTAATATCAACTATTCTAAAAACATTAAAGTGTGCTAGGAAGAGTTAACACGTTAATTTTAAATGACAACGCTAATTATCGAGAGAAGAACGATTTAGTATAATAATCGGTGCATAACGCATAAACATCTGTAAAAAATTTAGTTGTTTAAAATACGAAGAAGAGAGACAAATTTAATTTGTTAACATAACCGTAATTATGCTGGCTGTAATAAAGAACGGAAACGAGAATTATCGAAAAACGTGTCCCTTCGATGGGTCGACCTTGGTCATAGATATAAAATCGATTCAAAGCAGAAGCGGATGCGGAATTAGATAGAACTATAGTGTGCGATCGAAAGAAGCAAAAGTGCGTGTGAAAGTGAGAATGAAAGAGTAAAAAGATGATAAAAGGAAAGAAGATAGAAAGAGAGTATATGTAAATGAAGAAATAAGAGGATCGAATGAGGTACTCGTCGATTAAGCATCGTAATTATTAAAAAAGAAAAAAAAAGAACATACCAACTGCACTGAAGCGACTCAAGCGAACCTTGGAAAAAACGTCCGCCGAATTTTTACCCCGTTTTTCTCGTGCGGCTCGTTTAACTCTTTCAGGCATGATAAAATTTTCCAAAAAAAAAGAAGTAAAATATGAAAAATCCATCGCCAAGAACATATTTTATGATATAGAAAAGGAAGGCGAAAATGTTCGACGTTAAAGAATATAGAAAAAGTACAAAAGATGCTTACGATACGGTGAAACGTAATTTATAAAGGAAAGAAGTTTCGCTGATCGTTGAATGCTGAACAAAGACGGTGGTATAAAGCACGGTTCCTAAAAGAGTTAAGCCGCGACTTATCGAGGCGATTTCCGTTTCGCTCGAGTCGACCGTTAGAACTTAAGATGTATTGGTTACTATCGTACACAACTATAGAAGGAAGTGAAGTAGAACGAGAGAGTGAAAGAGAATGAGAGAAAGGAAGATTGAGAGAGATGTTTCTCAGGAGAAGCTCGAAGAGCGAATGTTTCGTGCAAACGCAACGGGTTTTGAAGTCCGGTCGTTTTCAGGGAGATTCACATCCAAGACGTTCGAAACGTCCTCGTCGAAGGTAAACAGGGAGAGAAAAGAGAAACGGAGAACAATCCTTCGCGTGAAAACGACCCGACTCTCTCGAACGTGTCTTTAGACACGCGAACCCGAGGACACGCTCGCCGCGTCATAACGAATAATATCGAGATAATATATTATCCGGTCCGGATAATATATTATATGAGAGATAATTTATTATATTAATAGCGTATTATTGTATAGAAACGGCGATGAAACGTTGCACCGTATCGATCAGCAATAATTAAATCGTCGAATCGCCGACTCCCCTCGGCGATCGAGTAAATATCGGTCTTTATTGATGCGCGCGATGATCAAAGAATCGCGCGGGAAGAAAGGAAAAAAAAAAAAGAATTTAGTCCGCGAAAGTAGAGACAGAGAGAACGAAATAGATAGTGATAGAAGAAAAAAAAACGTGAAGAATAGAAAGATTTTACGGAGACAGGTAAGAGTGCAATGTTTTATTGTTATGTACTCCTCTCGCGTGATGCACGGAACGCGCCACACGAGCAGTCACCTTCGAAAGAGAAGTCTTCATACCATTTGCATATTGCTTTATTGTTATACAAACATTATAACGATACATTACGTAAAAGTAAAAAAAAATATATATATTATACAGCGATACGCATCGATTCTGCCGAGGATTCTAAGGCGTGAGCGTGAAAAATTATTCTGTCCTTCTCACGAGCGAGGTCACCGAGTCTCGTTCTTTCCCGTGCACAGTGCATTCTGGTTGTTCTATCACTCCGAAATCGGTTGGAAAATCGGCACTGATCGTGTACTCACGCTGATAAGTAATCGACGAATCTCTATGATAACTGATCGTCCCTAGATTCGTATGAGACTGAAGTGCAAAATTCCATTGCGAAGGATCTAGATGAAATTATATTTTACCTGAAATAGCGAACCCGAACGGTAGCGTAGTCAGAAATTTAGCAACGAAAAGTGCGAGAGTAAAAGAATTTCATTTGTATAGCGTGTTGATATCTGTAATGAAGATAATTAAGAGTATTATCTAAATATGGTAATAATACGAATTTGCACGTTAGTTCACGAAGGAGTACCGTTAAAACGGTTCCGACGAGTCTCTAAAACCGTGAAGTATCTTCGAAATCCGAGAAACTGACGTTCTCGAAGAACGGCGAGAGATAGAAAAGAAAACCATGGATGGCAAGAAGTGGAAAGAACGATTCTCGTCTCTTCTTCATTCGCCTCGAATCCCCGTTCGACTGCACTGGTTATGTCCGCGCATTGAATTCATCCGCTTTCCGCAAGATGCCTCTTGGAATCCCCGGTAAAAAAAAAACAACATATTCTAATAGATACCTACACGATACGTTCACGTATTTACAAAGGCGAAGCGTTTTTAAGTAAGGAAATAGAACGATTTCGTTTCCCTTCTTTTTCTACATACTTTGTATATTTACAAGTAATTATCCATTAGAAATTGTCAACGACGCGTGATTACGATGGATCGGTAAAGAAATTCATTACTAACGTTCGATCATTTCACTGTTAATCGACTAAGATTTTATTAATCCGAGCGGAAACGCGGACGAGGGCGCATCCGTCGCTTTCGTCGCCGTTACCGTCACAGTTTCACAACGATGCGATCCGATTTGTCAGCTCGTTTTACCGTGTACTTTCTATTCTATTTTTACTCTTTTGACCACTCAAGAATTCTCTTCTGTAGTCAACGAGAGACAGCTGGAATTTTCATTTCTTCCGAGGTGTTAAATAATTCAGTGTTGAATTGATTTTATAAATCGAAGGAACAATTCCTTCGACCACGTCTTTGCAATTGGCAAGGAATTCTTCGTTGGTGAATTGCAAAGGTTCTTTGTCTCTCTTTCTCTCGTTGGTTCTTACGTTGGAGGTAATTGACCGATCAAGCGAGTTAAAGACTGCAATTTACACGAATCAAATTGCATCGTTTGACACCATTATTATTATTGCATTAAATTAATTATAATTATTGATTATTATTATTATTATTGTCGTAACGGTAACGTATAGTGAAACCTCGCAAATCTGTCGACGTTGAGAAGCAATCGACCGGTTTCTTAGAAGCTAGAGAGGCAAGGGATTGCGCCAATAGAAGTACAAATTATTACTGAGAAAGAGAGAGAGAGAGAGAGAAGAAGAAAACCGATTAAAATGCGAATAAAATCAATCATTCGAGAATGAAATAATGCGACCAATAACGAAAAGAGGTGTAACGTCTGAACTTTAGTTTCATCGCTTTTTATTCATTACCTTTGATTATATCATTGCTTGTAATATTGATTCGAGATACCTTGAATACAAAAAATAATAAACAACGTTACCCGGTGTATTGTCTTTTCCAATCGATCCCATTCGAACGAGGACTTGACTTCTGTTTAATTTACTTTACGGCATTAATTATGCTAATTTAACATTTGCTGGTGTTAACGCACGTGTAATTACGTTCGGTTTGTCATTGCTTCTATCGAAAGCTGAAGATCTTTATTTCGTTATTTTAAATTTCAACTTTCTTTTTACGCATTCGTATTACAATATTAATTAATTGTTAATTTATAAAATTGTTATATCTTCGTAAGGAGAATAAAATTACAGAATTTCTAAATCACCTTCAGTTTTCGAATTCGATAAAAGTTACTTCAATATTTTGAAATTTGTTAGTTTTTGCACAAATTGCAATTTTTCGACGGATAATATATCTTGGAAATCAATCTGCTTTAGTTATGATAAACTTAAGATAAAATAGAATTTAATTAAAAGCAGTTACATAGAAGTTCTTAATTAAGAAGGATTAAAGAACTAACCCAGGGGTAGCCAACCCTTTTATACCTATTGACCAGTTTTGTGTCTTTGTTGGCAGCAAAATTTTTCACCGCCCATCGATTCCGCAGTAACTAAACTTATTGGTAGCGCAATTACAAAGTACTAAAGTACTTATTCTTAGTCATTTTTCGGCAGAGGAGTAGTTAACACGTTGTGTGGCCTAAAGTCCCTAGGGTATTTTCCGATTCGTAGTCTGTGTTCTAACAAAAACAATTTTTTTTTATTTTTTCTTTATAATAAATTATAATATATAATTGAGAATGATATGTATTCACTGCGGACATTTTGTCTCGATTTTGGCCAAAAGGAAGGAAAGAAGGAAATCGACAATGATGGTTGACCCCAAAGGTCATATAAAGGACATCTATTACAGTGATGGTATCTTGTAAAATAAGGAGTAATATTGTTTTCTCTCGACAGATCAATTAATAGGTGAACATTATGATGACATTTTATCCAATTTATATTTTTCAGAGGAAAAACATTGTTAAATTTGCAATACCAAAATGTATGAAACGCTTAATATCAAATTTAACTTATTTTATTAACACGTTGAATGTTACCGATATTTCGCTAGTTTCATTGTTTCCACTAAAGTGAAACTTTTTCTATTAAAATCACATCTTTATAAAGCAGAAACTTTAAAGCCACAAGTAGATATACATTCAGCAGCACTTCATTTTTTTATATTTGAAATATTGATTGATGAAATATTTAAATATTGAATGTGTTAGGAAATTCGTAAATATTACAATTTAAACGTCGTTTTCATTGAATTCAGTAGCGCCGGTCATCAGTCACCTCCATGGCAGTCAACGTGTTAGAAGGCGTTGTTCAATTTATCTTTTCATTTAAACGACAAGCAAACTCAACTCGAGTGATGGCCGCTGGTAAAAAAAAAAGAAAACAGCTCCAGCATCGGACAAAACTCCTACCACCCACAATGAAAGCTTAAATCGCCCATCACTGGGCAGTAGCGAACAGGTTGACTACCCCTGAACTAACCTAAAGAAATACTCCCAACATTGCGATCTACTTTCCCGCATCTGTGTCTACATATTTGAATGTTTTAATAGTTCCAAACACAGCTATAATATGTTTACATGCCAATTAACATCAATTAATATTAGCATCTATTTAGAAACTTCAATATTATTAACTTTCTTAATACAGAAAAGTGCATGGAAATGATTTTCGTACAGAAAACTCACAAAGAACCGGTTTCATTTTTGTAATGCAAGGAGTTAATCAAATTAACATTCCAATTCCTACAGAACATTCTAAGATACTTACTTTCCGTTCATATTTCTTATTAAACCGATAACATAGATATCTTACGATTCACAATCTAAAAATTTTAACGCGGGAAACCTACTCGCAAGCTGAATCACAGTTTAAGTTCGCAGCATAATCGTAATGTTTATTGTAAAATTAGTCGAGTACATATGAGCCATTCACTTGTCAAATCGATTAACTCCATAAAACCTAAAGTGGATAAACGTGATGAAATAGTATACATTCCTTTTCAAAATTCCCTCCAAAACATAAATACAAATAAGTATTGCAGAATATATAATCACATGTAGCTTTCCTCTAACGAAGTAGAAAATGAATAAAGTGGAATAGCCTTCGAATTAATTAGATTGACTTCAGAATTCAATTATTTATTATTCGAAGACCAATCAAACTTCGTCATTTAATGGTGTTAATCATTATTATTACGAAAACTTATTCCAAACATAAAAAGTTAGGATTCAATCAAGTGCTTCGAGACTTAAATTTAAAAAAATTCAAAAAGTGAAGTTAATCACTTTGTGCTGCGAACGGCTCATATATGATTAATAGAATGAAGTTAATTCTATTAAAATTGACAAAAATTAGAAAATATCAATAAAATGAGCGAAAATATGAGCGACTCATATGTAACTATGAGATTGTAAGTAATTAAATCGTCTGTTTACGTTCCAAACGCTCTATACTTCGTACCGTAACCTGACTCCAACAATCTCTATCTCCTACATATACGTTACATACACATGAAAAAAAAAGCAGAAAATACAGCACGAGTAACACTCGTCGTTAGCATGTCGCTATAATACAATGATAGAATTCAGAATTAAATCTACATTAAGCTGAAAATCTTTATTAAGCCACGTCCGAACGAACTAATAATCCCGTCCGGTAGGTTAGGTCCAACTTAGGCGGACTCACGCAGAAACTGTAGTTTACACACTTGCAATCACGAGAGTACATAGTGCCATATTGCAATGATAAGAAAGGTTTCTCCACCGTGCAAGATAAAGTGGCTAGTTTGCTGTTAAGCGTAAAGAGGGAAATCTACTCGTGCGAAAATAGAAAAAAAAATATGGCAGTTCGTCCGCCTGTCAATCTGGCAGACCACTGGCAATAATGCAACAATCGGATAACGTTTCACGCCCACACTACTCCCGAATGCCGATAAGAACGTAGTGGATCTTCAAGCGTATTCGACACGTGCCGCACGCAGCTATAATGAGCATCCTACGGAAAAGGTAACTACCTCGTTCGAATCCGTTCAACCGGCGAATTTTTTCTTCAAATATTTACACTTGCAGATTAAACGAGTTCGACGACGTTCTGAACGCCGAGGAGATAGATCTGGCCAATCTCAGGCGACTGTGCTTTCATGGTACGGTTTTTTTAATTGTTGCTTTACGAACATCAATTAAAGGATGGAATTGGCGCAAGTGTATGAGTGCTGGGGTCGTTCACTGCATGTTTAAGAATTTGTTTTGTTTATTTATAACGAAGAATTGGCTATGTTTATGGATCTGAAAGCTTTTGTATTGTAAATACGATGAGATTTAATTTACGATTAATATGTATTAGGAATTCCTGACGAAGGAGGCTTGAGACCGTTATGTTGGAAACTGTTACTGAACTATTTGCCTCCTGCGAGGAGCAGTTGGTCAGAGACGCTTACCCGTAAAAGAGTACTTTATAAAACTTTTATCGGTACTGAAATTTTGGTTAGAAAAATTAACAGTCGAAAGAAGAAATAATAAAGCGGTGACTTTGTAGAGGATCTCATTGTTATGCCGGGAGAAGTCAATACAGATGGCGAAAGGGTGGATGTTACGCTACACGATCATCCTTTGAACTTAAATCCGGACAGCAAGTGGCAGACTTACTTTAAAGACAACGAAGTCCTGCTGCAAATTGACAAGGACGTCAGGTGCGATTGAAATTATATACGACGAAAGTTTAGTACAGTCGCATAAAATGTGAAATTCATTTTACAGGAGACTATGTCCAGACATATCGTTCTTCCAGCAAGGCACGGATTATCCTTGCAAAGAAATCGTGAATGCCTGCGGGCAGAAGCGTTTGCATCACAGAGTACAGCACACAGTTTTGAGAAGCGCCAATGTCGAGAGAAAGGGACTTGGCGTTACTAAGGTAATTATAATGTTAATATGATTCACCTAGAAAACAACTCAATTAATTGTACTACGTTTTTATGCCAATCGGAAAGCAGCAGGTAAATTTGGTTTGATGTATCCACTTTTGTGTTTTAAGATACGAGGGAATACAATTTTTAGACAATTATTTCGCGTTTTTAGATAGCCGTTTCAGTCAGAAAAGCTGCGGAAGATTATGCACCACTTGCAGAAGGCGGCGAGGCGCATTGGGAAGTTTTGGAGAGAATACTCTTCCTTTACGCTAAGTTAAATCCAGGTCAAGGATATGTGCAGGGTATGAACGAAATCGTTGGTCCGATTTATCACGCATTCGCTTGCGATCCCGATCAGAAATGGAGAGGTAAATAACGAGGAAGTTTGAATTTGAATGTTCTGTAGTGAAAATTTCATTGAAAATTGCTAAATTTGAACACTCAATGCCATTTAGGTATCGGCAACCGTCAGTTTCTGACTGAAAACCTCGGTCAATTGAAAAGCACGAAATTCATAAAATGCAATGTAATTTAGCATTCTCACGAGATTTAAACACTCCGAAGATTATGCAATAGTGAAAAATGATCGACTTGCGTCCATACGAGTTCATATTTCTTCCTATAGAACACGCAGAAGCCGACACATTTTTCTGTTTCACAAATTTGATGGGAGAAATTCGTGACTTCTTCATAAAGTCATTGGATGAAGCCGAATTCGGGATTAACTCGATGATGACTAAGCTGACGATGCAAGTTAAGACCAACGATCACGAAATTTGGTTGCGTTTGCATCAACAAGAACTATGCCCGCAATATTACAGTTTCAGGTAACTCGTACTTCGTTATCGTATTTTAGGCAAACAACTTACAAATATGAGAATAGAAATGATAGTTTTCTCTTCGATCTTGTCGGAGTACGATCGAAGTTACGAATAATCGAAATTTCCCGCTAGATGGCTGACGCTACTACTTTCACAAGAGTTCCCGTTACCGGATGTCATGAGAATCTGGGATTCCCTATTTGCCGACGAAAATAGATTCAGCTTTTTGATACACATTTGCTGTGCCATGATCTTGTAAGGATGTTCTTTATGCCTATTTCCATTGATATTCAATAATTCGATGTAGTATTTCTCGGAGAAAATAATATATGAATACTGTTCCAGGTTACTGAGGGACCAATTACTCGCTGGTGACTTTGCTACGAATGTTAAACTTCTACAGGTACGTAATACTTTTCATCACGATATTATAATTTTGAAGGAAATTCTTTATTTATCTACGTGCAATAAAAGTGGCATTGTGAGCCAATTGTTCCGCTGGCAATTAACCCATTTGTAACACAGCTGTGAATATGGCTGACGATCCGTTGTACTGTGCATCTCCGCGCGCAGGCGACCCTCGACTTTCGCACATTCTACTTTCCCACGATACACTATTTCGCACATTTTTAAAAATTCAATTTTCTAAAGATTTTTATCGATATTGCAAAAATAGCTTCCATGCAGTCGCTCCCATGGAGCGCTGTAGCTCGCGCTCACTCACACATTGCTTACCAGAGGTTAAAGAATGTCGAGTTTACAAGGAAAACACATGATACCGCTTAAACACTCATAATAATGATAAATGAATATTTGAAAATGCAATTTTAAATGTTTTTTCTATATCCCTCTACTTTCGAACATTCAAAATTCGCACACATTCTCAGTAACGAATTATGTGCGAAATTCGAGGGCCGTCTGTAGTTCGCGCTTGGTGACTTGTGACGATCTTCATGTGCGTAATATTACGCTCGTGAATGCAAATGGGTTAATATTCGAAAAAAACAGTTATGAAATGCGGAAAACTTAACAATTTTGTAGTTCCATTATCATGCAAGTAATTACTTAAAAAATATTTCGGTCAAAAAACAGTCACCGGAAATATATTGGATACTATAATTATTCCGTTGTATGAAAGAGAAAATATTCTATTTGTTCAGAACTTCCCTTCCATGGACATTCAGATAGTGCTTTCCAAAGCGGCTGCCTTGGCGGGTAAAAGTTTAAATTCTCCATAACATATAATTATGCACGTAGAGGTTCGTGCAGAATTTCAAGCTTAAACTAAATATTCCAAGTGCAACGTGTATATGCGTTGTAAAGGTGTCAAGTAATATTTCTCATTGTCTTGATACCGTTGTTGTCTCTCTCCATTGTGTCGAAGATGCGAATTAACCGTTTGACTGCGCGCTTCTTAAAAAGAAAGCGCCATTTATAGCCGAATTATCGAAATAACTCGTGTATTTTTTCATTCATTACACAAATCGTTTGTATATTCCATAAAATGACTCAAAAAGAGTGTGAAAATCTTTGACGGTTAACAGGTAAGTCTGAATAACAGCTAAAAATCTTATTTTTTTCTTGTTTGTTCCTTATTATTGTGATAAAATCTCAAAGAATTTTAATTTGGGAATTTTTGAGACTGCGCGACAGATCGTGGTACCACATGGTGATATCACGTGATGTACAGCCGATATAGTAGATATTTCGTAATATCTCTGGAAATCCATTTTCCAAAAACATATAAAATTGACTTCTCATGAAAATGTTTATATTACAAAGTATAGAAAAAAACCCATCCTTATTAACTGTCAAAGTTTGACACACTCTTGAATCACTGACATTAACCTGTCAACTGCGGAATTTGGTTTTGAAAGTCCCACACGCGATACGGAATTAAAAACAAACAATGACTTGTATATGCGTCAAACACAGGGCAAATTCTCCTATTATAAACTTTCCAGAAAAAGGAAAACAAGACGTGGAAGGATTAAATTTTTATTCGATAAAATATGTGCAATTTAGTGTTAAAAAGTCTACCGCAACAGAGCTTTTGATTGACGTGTATATACGTCGAACGCAGTTAACTGGTTAGTGAAATCGCGTTTTCTTTGACATTTTACTTTTCATGTTCATTAGGAAAATGAGCCGGTTATTGTAACAGTGGTCTAAATCACGGTTAGAAACTAAAGTTTTAGGTTACAGGTTAATTTTTCGCAGGAAGAAAACTATCATCTTTATTAAATAGTTTAATTTATAATAATTTCTACGAAGTGGTTCCACCAAATTGCAATTCCTTTGATTTTTTCTAATTCCTTCTTTTATAACTTCGCTTAGGTCACACAGTTTTTGGTGAATTTCACCGTGGCTATCGTTAAACGATAATTCAGGAAAAATCTTCCAGAGGGCGATGGAAATTTAAGCTAACTCAGTGGTTCTCAATTTTTTTATGAATTCTTGCGTGCCGATCTCTCTATAATTTTTTAGATTGCTCGCGGCTTTTTTTAAACTACAATTAACATATAGGCTACTGTTATTAAAACATTTTTCCGCCAAGAATTATTTATTCAGAAAATTGCAAATTTTAGTCGTCAAAATGTATAGTTGAGTCGCTCAGAAGCCAATGTGGTTAATTCCATTTTTTTAATATTATCTGATTTTTCTAAATTTTAATAGAATAAGCTTCATTCTATTAAAATTTACAAAAATTAGAAAATATCAAAAAATTAACATAATCGCATTAGCTTCTGAGCAACTCATTTAATGGGATGGGTGTATCCATTTTTCCTGCACCAGCTCAAAATTTCAATTAAGTGACTCCTTCACTGTCTCTAGTTTGAGAAACACTGCTCTAACTACTTATTAATCGATGCCTCTCCCCCCTTCCACTTTATAATGTACATTAGCACAACGCAAAATACCTAACAACTTTAGTTTCCCAAATTTTTAGACCACTTTCATAATCACCCGCACAAATAACGTAAACCGAATGTATTAAAGTCATCTCCGAATCATCGTGAAGAAGAAAAGAACAGCAACAATAACAGTCAAAAGGTTAATGGTCTTAAAGCGCAGGCCTGAATATTCTTCCGCGAACAACGATTGTTCACAAGTAGACTGCGGATGTTTGTGCATTTATGATAAATTTAACACTGCTAAAATACAGCAGAAAGCACGTAACATAAAGAAATATCTAAGTAACATTTAACGAGTGACAGAGTCCCCTAGTTGGATTCATCTTTATTAGCAGCGTTCATCGAACTTGAAATTTGCATAAACATCCGCAGTGTATTCATACGCGACAATATCGTTTGTTCGACATAACTTGTTAAAAGTATATTATACTGCTCCTATGTGTAAGAATCGTTGAAATTTGATTTTAAGCGATGTTTTATACTCTCGAGAGATTAAGAATTCTACGCTTGCGTAGAACGCTGCAATGATGGAACGTTGGTTTCTCGAACCGCGAAGAACTTTATTGTTTTCTCTAACCTATGATCGATATCTTTAATATCGAACGAGAACAAGTATACGGCTCATACCGTAGGCTAAAAGACTTAATGGAAAACAATGAAGCAGCTTGTAGATTAAGAAATCATTGTTTCGCATTAAGGTTCGCGACACGAGTATACATAAACATAACTGTGCTGTGAATCGTTCAGCCATGATGTCAATGTAAATTTTGTTATATCCAAACGATACGATTGGATATTCGAGGAAAGCATTTATCCGTAAGGTAAAATCCGATGATAATTTCTATGTAAGTGGCAAAAAATCACAAAAATATTATACTCCGCAGCTATTAACTCTTTGCGGTTCTAGCTCCATCTATACTCGATATAGGCAGTTTCTTCATTGAATAGTATTTTTTAACGACTTCATTTTTACGTCTAATTTGGTGATGACTCGGTATATTTAACCCCAGTTTCTTTAATTACATGTAATTCACATTACTATCAAGTAAAATTTAACGTCTAACGGTCAATTAAGCTGATAATCGAAGTCAGATTTTTTGGTGAATTAAAAATTATAAAAACATTAACACGCTGATTGCCATGGGAATTCGATGAAATTTCATATGACTTTTAAATTGCAATATTTTCGAATTTTCGAATATTTAAATATTGGCGTTAAAAAGATAAAGTTCTGCTGAATATATATCCATCTGTGTCTTTGAAGTTTCTGCTTTATAAAGATGTGATTTTAATAGAAAAATTTTCACTTCGGTAGAAATGTTGAAACTAGCGAAATACCGGTGGCGTTCAACGTGTTAAAATTTAAAATTATTAAAATCAGGTCATTCATCGATGTCCAATGACTTTGACAGTTGAAATTATTACTTTGAATTAATTACAATTAGCTGGCGATAGAGCGAAGAAACTGATTCGAACCGCAAAGAGTTAAATCGTGCGAGCGTCCGCGGTACAGGCTGATCCACATGTATTGACGTACATACATTTTGTAACGATTAAACAAGTAGATCATTATCGTTTATATATATGCAATAATTACGATAATGCGTTTGAGTGAAATGTTATATTTTGTAATCTTATTTTTGTAATGACCTATGTCGTTCGTCCTACGTTTATAAAATAAACAAGAAAATGTTATATTTGCAACGATTGATTCCCTCGTGTCCCTCGATCTTCATTGCTCCCAGGTATATCGTCCTGTCCAACGTGTTTTACCGTCATTCAGTGCCTGACATTTTTACCGATCTTTCATCATGGATTACTCGCCGTTGGTCACGGTTATGGTAATCGGTTCCTAACAAACCAGGGCTACATCGTCATTTTAAGCATTAACGATCGCATGAATGATTGATGTTGCATAATGCGTGAGGTCGACCTCGGACGATCATCGTTTATCGTCAATATCGGTATCGTCGATCCCCCGTTTTTGTCGGTAAAAGGGGTTAAGCTCCGAGGCTACAGAGGTTAGGGAGCTACAGGCACGGAGTCACAATTAATGGCGCCGAGTTCAAATCGGAGATTCAGAATTTATTTAAGATTGTAGATCTTAGGCGAAATTACCTTGATCCATTTCCTGCCGTGATCAATATTTGGGGGTTTATTAATTATCTAAGACTTGTAGCATCCGATTTAGATATTTTACGTGTTCTTGAGATTAAATTTCCTCACGATAGTCGGCTTTAGCAATTTTCATGAATTACATTTATTTTTATACTGATCTTAGGCGAAATTACCTTGATCCATTTCCTGTCGTGATCAATATTTGGGGGTCTATTAATTATCTAAGATTTGTAGCATCCAATTTAGATATTTTACATGTCCTTGAGATTAGATTTCCTCAAGACAGTCGGTTTTGGCAATTTTCATGAATTACATTTATTTTTATACTGCGATATTACATTTTCCAAAAACAATTAGAAGAAGAAAGATTTGGCAGGGGATGGGTTAACAATCAGAGTCAAAGAATACAAAAAGAAAGAAAGGAAGAATTGGGAGGGCTTTTGTTTTTATATTTGATCAATGTTTTACTAGAAATGTACTGTTTTAGCAAATGTTAGGTAAGATAACTACTAATTTGATTTAAAAGTTTTTTAATTAACGACGAAAAAATCAACTCCATGTAACGAACATTCTGCACATAACCTTTCAATTTCTGACAGCTGAAACATCAGTTGACGAGTTTTACACTTAGATCGATCATAATGTTTTAAATTATATTGCGTAATTATTGATATTCTACGTTGACACATAGTCTTTTCATGAATGTTGAAGATTGATAGCATCAATGCTGGCAATAAATACTAATTTATTTAAGTCCAACGGTAGAAAGAGGCGCCACAAAGTTAGCAATGAAAGATAGTTGTAAAGTTCGACGTCAATTAGTTATGCATTCTATGTTCCCTCTGACGAAGAAGTAGAAATTACTATTATTATTGAATTAATAAAGCCGACGCGTTCACGAGTAGAATAAACCGAATTTCTAAATTTCATTTCGTTTCGTCTCATCCACACTGGCAAACAGAATGATTGGACGCTGCAGGCACGCGGAATACAAATCAGGATACGTTTTGGTCATTTGTAATACGAACCAGATGCACGTCTATCTGTTTACGTGCATAATATGAGATGCATGCAAAATGCGAATACTCCACGGCGTAACAAATATGCATTTAAAAGTCTGTCCTATTGAAAAATATAGTTTTATCATATTGGCCTAGTAATGAAACGTGTAATTAAAAATGCGGAGGAACAGGAATTATGAAATAGTTGCAGTTGTATTTGCAACTGGAATCTCGATTTTGCATGGTTCATTACGAGGTCTGAAAATGTGCCTATAGTCCATCTTTTCAATACGTTAAAAGATCACAATTTTTAACCAATTGTGATTAGAGTTTATTGCAGCAAAATTGATGTACATTATGAAATTGGATTTATCTTAGTTTGTATCGAATTTATCTATAGTCTTGTTACTATAAGTCTTCTTAACCCTTTGACTACGGCAGACTTTGAAACACACCGAGAACAGCGATGTTTTTCGTTAGGAGTACGTTTTTGACAAAGTAGACTGAAATAATCAAAATACTGAATTCTATTACATTAAAGCAATATTATTTATTTATTAATATTCTGCTTTGAATTGTTAGGGCACATACTAAAAAGTGAACATTAATTTTAAGTTTTTTTCACAATATTTAATAATCTCATTTAATAATTTAATAACGTGTGATACATTTCAAAACATGAATAAATATAGTGAGGGACCAGAAACAAGGCACTTGAGACGGAAGGGATATAAGGAAAAAAACGGAATATGTAATTGTTGAATTAACATTCACTTACGTCTGCTTCAAATAAGATTTATTTCAATTATGGTCGATAAAATATCCCGAGCACCAAGACACGCTCCTTTTTTCGTATCCCGTTTACTCAAAGACTGAGGTGAAAGAAAATCTAGAAACCCAGTTTCTGTACCATTATGTAAGAATTTTGTAAATTATTGTATTTTGTTAAATAAATAAAAAATCTATAGTATTGTTATTTATCTATAGTCTAGCTCAGCGCAACAAATAGTTCACATGATTGTATCTTATTAACCGTTTGAGTGCGGCGAAGCGCTATCGCGCTTCTCTTGTGTTGTGCCAAAAATGCGTAGAAGCGCGATCGCGCTGCTGTATGTTACTACGATGTAATTTGGCATTAATTGAGTGCAGGATAAGACGACTTGCGACAGTGTGAGGTATGCAGTAAAAAAAATGGTAATGGAATTAAACGATCCAACTTAATTTGCGCTATATATGAAAAAGGAATTCACAGAATTTGTGCAGCAAAACACTCTTGTAATAAGTGAGAATAAAAAATATTATTGTTGGTAAAAATTACTTTTTATGTAATAATTAGAGTTAATTATAACCGTTTCTATTATTTTCCAGAAAAATTACTACGCATTTCATTCCGCACTTTTGGCATATATACAAGAAAATTCTTTTGCACTCAAACGGTTAAGAATGTAAATATTCATAGTTTACAATATTCTTTTTAACATACATTAAATACAGTTTTGCGTCATTTCTTCACTTCTGGCACCATTGTTATGCATCGAGCTCGTGCGTGAGGCCCTTTTCGATATTATAAATGAATTGGCACTGTTTAACAAAATATTTAACCTTTATTATACTACACGTCCGATACCGGGAACCGTAGAATCTCTTTGTTTTATTATGACAATTGATGTGTCTCATCCAGTAACATTAATTCTACTGGTCGTTCCATGCGTAACAAGATAATGTCATCATAAGGTTGAAATACTTCCACGCAGCGTAAAGACAATTATCCTAATTTCTTCCTTCATTCCTAACACGTCGAATGCCACCGGTATTTCGCTAGCTTCCTCATTTCTACCGAAGTGAAACTTTTTCTATTAAAATCACATTTTTATAAAGCAGAAACTTCAAAGACACAGATGGATATATATTCAGCAGAACTTTATCTTTTTAACGCCGATATTTAAATATTGAATATATTAGAAAATTCGTAAATATTGCAATTTAAAAGTCATATGAAATTTCATCGAATTCAATAGCGCCGGTCACCGGTGACCCCCATGGCATTCAACGTGTTAACAAGAAGAATTATCGGCAACGTGTTAAAACTTCTGTTATTCCAAAAACATTGTAACTTGGTAATTATTCGTTGCAAGGAACTTCAACCTGTACATAAATGGCGTCAGAATCTACTACGAGAGCTTTTAGCAGTATTTCTAACGAGCACAAATCACAATCGTTGTGTGGTCGATAATTCATCGTGTAAATTGACCTTACCGACGGGCTTCGTAAAGAATGGAAAATCGGCGGTATCCCTCGCCACGATTTGGCAATTCGGAGCGCGCGTGCGAGAACCGCCCACGCGTTTCGCGAAGAATCGACCACGCGAAGGAACGCGATGATCGCTGATTTATGGTGCATTGTGCATTTAAACTCCTCGGTTATATATGCGACGTTCTAGCTGCGACAATGCACAGGAGAGTCAGACTGGTCCTGATTTCTTTTCTTCCTCGACCCACCTCGCGCGTATTTTGTTGGCGCAACAGTCGCCTTTGCTTGCGCCAAGGCGAAGGACCAGCGTGGCGAATTGTAATCGCACCGAAAGATATTTTGAGGTTAGGTGCATTCTACTGGATGGCTCAAATGCACACTAAATACAGTGCGGCAAACACTTGATGTCTATCGTGACGACGCGTCAATACAGAGTACTGTCTTGGGTCTTGAGTCTTGTCAGCGGACGAAACTAAATGTCTTGCGGAATTATTTTAATTTCTCAGCCGAAAACAAAATTTTTGTTACAACTTTTTTTATGCTTTCCCAAGAAAAACGTCTGCCCTATCGTCTCCTGCTACTAAATTTTTTCCTGGACGTTTAGTTTTTCGGGTAAATTGGAAGATATTCATAAAAATGGGGGCATTTTGGGGGTTGCTCGGCTTTGAACATTGTTTAAACATATTTAAATCTCTACAACATTAAAATAATATAAATTGTTGTACTCGCGGTGGTATACAGAATCATTTTGGGCAGAAAAAATGTAAATAACTATTACCGTTAAAGTATAAAAAAATGTTAAAGTTGAGAGTTTCTTATTTTACGTATAAATGTTAAATAATTATTAAAATATATATTGTCATTAACACTAAGAATAAGATTATGTTTCGTATTAGTAGAAAAGTCAGTACAATTAATGAAATCCGAAATTTCTTTCAAAAGATGGTGTTGTCCAGCTAGATCGGCCAAATTACACACCGTGCGACGGAGCATCTTGCTCGCGCTGGCTATTCCCGCCCGAAAAACTTAACATCCTGGTCCAATTTGATTGGTCAGTTCTTTTAGCGAATAGCGCGCTAGAACCAAGTGTCCTAAGTGTACGTCTTTTTTTTAAATTTGTTTATTTAGACGTCTTAGATTTGTTTACATTTTGGAGGGTCCCCAATAAACAAAGGACAGTGACTAATTGATTTTTTTCATATATGAGACCCTCAGAAGCCAATGCGATTAAGTTAACTTTTTTTATATTTTCTAATATTTTTATATTGTAATAGAATAAACTTCATTCTATTAAAATCTACAAAAATCAGAAAATGTCAAAAAAGCTGAGTTAGCCGCACTGGCTTCCGAGCGACTCATACAGTACGGGCACTCTGTATTCGGATAAATCGTGTCCACTACCCAGGCAATTGAAGTTGCAGATAATTGGATAGCCAAATTCAACCAATCAAACCTCTGAATAATCTCGATAATCTACCTGTCCGACAATCGAACGCTTAGATAATTAACATCCAGATAACACAGCATCCACTACATTTTGCACCAAACCTACAAAGCAATCTAACCTCACATTAATATTCCAATCGAATCTACGAAATAGCAGTCCTAAATAGGGCTTCCGTGTTTCAGTTCGCAGAATACGGATAAAAATCTTAGATCGATCGCGGGGAAAGAAGTCACGGGCGATTGCGTGGGCGGACGTTTATGGCGGTTGATTGCTTGATTTACAATCGCAGACCGGCTTCTTGGAGGTAAGCCGCGGTCATAAAGGGATCGCGAGACGGCCGCTCGCTAATATCCGTGGATTTTTGCGCATATAAGAGGGCGCTCGCGGCGATCAAAGTTTGATTAAGAGCACCGCCATGTCGGCTGCTGCTAACCGGGGACAAAAACTAGGGGACATTGCCTACCGTAAACACGCCCCCGTCGTTAAGGCAGAACCTTGAAATTTACTTGGCCGTTAAGACGGCCTTTTTTACCCCTTGCCGTATAGGCTTTCGGCTAATCAGAGATCGCGAATTTTATGATCAGCTGCGCGATCGTTAAGGAATCATCGAGACCAGAAATGGCCGCCGAGATGAGAACGGACATCGGACTCATCAGCAGCCGTTCCGAAATGCCTCGAGTGCTTGCCCCCTTTTATTAAGCGAATCTTACGAAGTCCCTGGTCAAATTTCTTCTCTGTAGTCACATTATAACTTTCAAATAAAGCTGGATGATTCGTTTTTATTGATGGCCCAACGCACTAATTTCGTAGATTAGGTGGTGGGTTAAGACAATGGGGGAGAATGTGTTAATAGTTTTTCGAGAAACTGACTGTTAGAAAACTTTGGAGTATTCTAAAGTGGTTCATTAGCATTAAAGCAACTAATAAAGTCAAAATGACTGCTTTCAGATTTTTTCTAAAAATTCCATAAATTGATAGGGGAGACATGGTGTAAACATTCCACTTCTATCTTATAAAACCTAAATTAATTAATTAATCATCTTTTTCAGCTCTTGATATCTCTTTTTCCAAAGTACTCGTTCAGTATATCCAAATTTTAGTAAATATAACGTCTGTATATTAAGTCTCAATATTGCATTAAGTTATACGCTACATAAGAAATTAGGGATAGATTGTTATCTCAGCAATTAACCCCGAGTTATTGCGCATTCAGTCAAAAGAAATCGTACAGCAACGGGCTAAAGAGAAAAGCTCGGATTCGCAATCACTGAATCAGATTTTAAATTCTTTTCCATCGCCACTGGGAAATTTTTCCAACTATATCGCAGTCTCGCTGATTCGAAACCCACTTAAAACAGTAAGTCCCAGGCGAAATCATCGTAGCAGTTGAAGCCGAAAGAATACAAATGGAAGGGAGGAAGAAAGAAAAAGGATTAACCACGAACGATAAACGCGCGAGAAACGTAATCGATCGTCAAATCGAGACCCACCGGCGGAATGAGGTTATGTAGAGATCTATCATTTTTCGAGAGGCGTGCCGAAGCGTTCGTTTAACGTTAGAATCTATCGATCGATGCTCGAGCCGAGCGTAGACCACCGCTGAGAATACTGGCGAACAATCTGCCAGTCACCCTCCGGTGATCTTAGCACATTCGTCAACTTCATGGTTAGGTATCTTCGAACGACGTGTTCACAACCTGGGACGAGAATACTGTGCGCGTTCGCACGGACGGGTCTTTTTTAACCCTTGCAGATCTGATTTTATCCGCTTGGTGCATGACACGACCAGGTGTTTAGCGTGTTTCCGGGATTTTAGAGAAATGTTCGTGTATGAAACTTTTTCTATCTTTATCTTATTTACGAGGATTTTGGATGCGTTAATGAGGAGCTGGGATTTTAGATGGGTGCTCAGGGGGCGAGGTTATGTTTCCTATGTGATATTTGAGCCACTCACTTGCCAAATCGATTAGTTAATCGATTAACTCCATAAAACCTAAAGTGGAGAAATGTGATGAAATAGTATACACTCTTTTTCAAGATTCACTTCAAAATATAAATACAAATAAATGAGTGTATAATCGCATGTAGCTTTCCTCTAACGAAGTATAAAATGAATAAGGTGGAATAGCCTTGGAATTAATTAGATTGGCTTCTGAAATCAATTATTTATTATTCGATGGTTAAACAAATTTTGCCATTTAATCCTGCTAATCGGTATTATTACGGAAATTTATTCTAAACAGAAGAAGTTAGTATTCAATCAAGTGCTTTGAGACTTAAATTTCGAAAAATTCAAAAAGTGGAGGTAATGGATGTGGGCTGTGAACGGCTCATTTATATCGCAGGCTTCGGTGGCGCGGCTTTCATTTAAAATAGTAGATCCTGGACGAAATAACCATAGCAGTTGAAGGTGGAAAAAAAAAATAAACAAACCAGCCTTCAAATCCATATCTCGCATTAGTTCCCTTGTACTTTAACACGTTGAATGCCATGGATATAATTAATTAGGAAACTTAATTTTAATTAATTTAGTACTTATTAAAAAATCGATTTTATTCTATTAATATTTCAATAATTTATACAAAAATAAGGTAAATTAACCTTTTTACAATTGGTGACCGCCGCTATTGAATTGAAGGAAATTTCATATGACTTTTAAGTTGTAATATTTACGAATTTGTTAATTCAGTCGATACGCGTTGGTCTCAAAAAAGTAAAGTCCTGCTGTCTGTATATCTCTTTGTGTCTTTAAAGCTTCTGCGTTGTAAAGATGTGATTTTAATAGAAAATGTTTCACTTCAGTAGAAATGAAGAAACTAGCGAAATATCGTGGCGTTCAACGTGTTAAATGTACGAAATAGTTACTTCGGAAAAATATGAATCAAGAGATGGAAAGCGTGATCGACTCAATAATTTGTGTTTCATGACACAGACGTACAATATCTACTTCTAAAGACTTGAAAAATTCTCCGAAAACCTCGAAAACCAGCCAATTTCGACTGACTCGGTAGTCCCAGCGTTAAAAAGAATAAAAAATACGATAAATTTGAGCCTTCATTAAAAGAAAACCGCATAGTTATTTCAAGAATCAATAAATCTCCACAGAACGATTTCACACTACGCGAGCAAACTCCGTTAAGCATCGAGCCGAGCAAAAGTATCACCGGAAGAAATCGATGCCCGATCGACGATCGGCTCGTTGGTGGTCCAATATTGTCGGACGTCACATTGAAGATCTTAATCGTTTATTTGTATCGGTGCTCGTGTATACGTATATATACGCAGGCATGTATGGGTTCCCATCTACCTGTCGTTTCGTGCATTGTGCGTGACTTTACCCTCTCCGATGCCGGAGATGCGTCATGACATTACAAGCCGATTTTATTTGCCGCTTGTCGTCCCATTACATAATAAGGCGCTGCCATCGGCCGCCTTGAGCGTAGATTATCGGCGTTCGATAGACATCTACACCGACAACCGTTGCCTTCTCCTGCGGGACTGAACGTTGGAAAGTATCTTTTGGTCTCGCCGCCATTCACTCTTCCTCCGGGATGCAATGTGCATTTGCATTTTGCGGTGTTCGTTTATTGCATACCGCGAAGGAAGCGAGAAGGAGATAAGGGAAAGGGAACGAGCAAGACAAAAAGATGGAGGGGGAGAGGCAGAAAATTTAAGAACGAAGGAGAGGCATACACTAATAGAAAGTGAGAGAGGATTGCAGACAGCGTGTAAGAATAGATGCGAAAAAATAAGTAGAAGAAAGTGAGGCAGAAGTAGAAATATAAATTAGGATAGATATGGAGTTAAAGTCTTGACTTTCAATTATCGGGTTTCAGTTCAGATATACACAGCTTTGTGATCATTTTCTTAAATTATTTAATACTTTACGATCTCGGCGATTTGGAATCTGTCTAAAACTGTAGGTTCCAGTCAAAATGACCGAACAACTTATTCCATTGACTGCCAATTACGAGATATCTCGTAGCTGCACTATAAGTTTGAATTAATAAGTTAATAATAATGGCCGAGCGTGTATAGAAATATTGGAACAAAAATGTTCTTCGTATCATTACAAATGTCGAGATTATATTTTTGATTAATGTAAACAATGTTCTAAAAATTTTTTATCATCTTCTCAAATTTTAACAAGCAAAGGTAATATTTGCTTAGTTTTCCTGGCAGTGAATGGGTTAAGCTGAAATGCAAGTCAACAACAACTCAACCTGAGAGGTTAAATAGAGGCAACAGAGAACTGGAATGTTGCAAACGTGCAAAATCTTCTTAGCTAATTTACCTATAGAACTAGACTCTAGGCCTATAGAATAATAACTAGAATATTACCTAGAATAATAACTAGAATATAGTATATTAGACCTATGGAATAATAATTAGAATAATAACTATCACTAAATTCCCGAAAAGAGCGAAATACAGTAACGGAACTGGTTGACTTTCAATTACAATAATATTACTCTCCAGGAACTAACCTCGCATTAACGTAACAGTCTTACATTACGCGTGCGTGTTCGATGAGTCTACCTCTTCTTTTCTTATAGCCCTTCCACCCCTACGACAGTGGTAGCATTAATCTTAAACGCATGTCAGTAATAATCACGCGTCTTACAACCACCAGGTGAAACGTACCAGCTGGGAACGAAAACTGTCTTTGAGCGATGACGCTATCAGGTATGCGCATGCGCACTCGTAAATCGACTTGGAGGATACATCTGTCAAAAAAACGATTTATCAGTCTATGCTATTAAAGTGTACTGTGGAAATCTTTAATACTGTATAGTGTACTAATTTGTATTCGATCGTATCAATTCTTCTTGAAGGATGTACCATCGGTTCAAATAAAGTCCGTGGTTGAGGTTAGGTTGGTTAACTTTGCTAAGCATACTTCGCGGAATTTGAAGGAAGACGAGAGGAAAAGAACACGTGAAAGGAAGTCTATTTTCTATTTGACCACTTAACCAGTTAAGTGCGGAATTTATTTTAAAATCTCTCACAGAATGCGAAATTAAAATCAAGCAGCGGCGTGTATACAAGACAAACGCAAGGCAAATGCTCCTATTATCAATTTTACAGTAATAGGAAAACGAAAGGTGGAAGATTATATTTTTATTCGATAAGAAATTTACATTTTACTGTTAAAAAGGTTAACGGAGTAGAGCTCTGGATCGACGTGTATACACGTCGAACGCACTTAACTGGTTAAAATTTTATTCCTTCTACTCGTTTTTTTACAATGGCGCAAAATACATTATTTCAAATTTATACCGAGGGTCTGTAAGCTATGAAGTCCGCTTGTTTCCACCAGACTCCATTTTTGAGAAAATTAGTTTTGAAAAAAAAATAAACTTTTAAATTTCAGAATTTTTTCAATTTAACCATTAAAAACATTTTAAGTTTTTTTTTGCATAAAATGATTCTACAAACCCTCTCAAATGATGCATGCATGATAATATATTAACTAATTTGCGATTCATAATTAATTATATTAAACATTTTATCGTAAAGTCTTGTAAATATGTAAATGCTTATATTACCTGTATTTTGTAAGCCTTTTCATATTAACCCTTTGCGGGCGGAGACTTTTTTGAATATTGAAGAATAATCATTTGTTTGGCGTTAAAAAACTACCTTTTTATCAGAAAGTCAGAGTGTCGACGAATTAAAGTTATAAATTACTATTTGTGTAATCATATTTCAACAGTTATATTTCAATTTTTCTAACCTAACATTGTATAAACACACCGATAAACTATAATCAGAGTTTTCCTCATGCCGCATATATGCGCCCGTCGTCCTCAAAGGGTTAAAGATGAAAATTATCCTTATCATATTGGAGCAAAGATTGTTTCATTCAGCACAGTTCTTATTTAAGACTTAGGACAACGTATATACAGCAATCACGCACACTGTGCGTATTTCTGGCTCGCGTTTCCGTTCAGTGACGGTACTTCGACGGACTTGACTGCCGAAACGAAAGGGTTAAAAATAAAAAAAAATCAAAAAGTGCAGTTAATCACTTTGTGCTACGAACGGCTCATATTTCATCTCACTCCTCCACAGGTTCTACGCCATCCACGGTCCATCATCGAATCCACCACCGCAAGAAACCACCCCCACGAAATTACTCGACTGAACATCCCCCAGCAGAAGCTCCTTGCACTCGTTTCTATTATTACAGTTGTAACTGCTAAACTTAATCTCCCCTTTGCAGGATACCAGTGTTCAACCACCCTGGCGCGGGTGTAATCCCGTAAAAATGTAAATTTCCTGTGCCCCCGACGGAGGCTCGAGGACATCGAAGCGCGCGAGGGGTAGCGCGAAGGGCTACCCTTCCTCGTGTTTGCTCGTCTTCTCTGTGTGCCGATTTCGATTCGGGGATGCCGAATCGTGGTACGGTGCCTTAGTTACAGCGCATTACAAACGTGGCGCGTGTAATGCGCTACCCACGGGCAAATATTCACAGATGCGAGCCGGGAAAATTCGGCTTTGCCGGCGTTCTATCCTGCAACGGCCACGGCTAACAGGATTTATTTGTATCTACGTGCACGCCCGTCGTTCCGCATTTCAAGTTGCTCTGTGTGAGCGAACGGTGTCGTACATACGTAGTTCACCCGGTATGTGGGAGCGTGTGGATATTGAGAGAGAGAAAGAGGGAGAGAGTTGGACTAACTAACGGGCTACCAGTTCATTAGAGATCGCTAAACTTTAGGGTGCACCGAAAAGGGTGAGGATTTTGTTAGCGCTGCTGCTCGCGTTTTATGCCAGCCAGGATCGTAATGGTAAGAAAAATCGCTCTACGGGGAATTCTTTTAACTTGGAATGGAGAACGTGCTGTGGTGGTAATATGGGGCTTGTTTTTATGGTGGTTGCTGCAGCGGGCATAGTGATACGCGGTTTAGAGGGTTTTAATTGTTTTGGATGAGTTTGTTTGTTTTATTAATTGCGTATCAACTGGTGTTATCGTTCTGTCGTGTGAGGTATGAGGAGCACTTGCAAAAGTTTGACATTAGATACATTATTTAATTATACAATATTGTTACGTAACACCCCATGTATTTATGCGACACCCAGTAGTATGAATGTTACTGGGTAACGGGACATGTTAGTTGTTTATAAATCAATAAGTGATTCTATGGTCAGAGCTCCTCGTTGACGGACGTGTGTTTGAAATAAAACTGTCATTTTTCTATAAAAGTGTATTTATCATTTACTATCTTTATCAAATATATTAACACTAAATCTACCGGCTTTATATCTGTTATATTGAAATATACGAAATAAGTACTTTGGAAAAAGAGATTTGAAGAGGTGAAAAAGATGATCAGTTAAGTAATTTTTGTTTTATACGATAGACCTAAAATATTTACTGAATGACTGCCCAATCAATTTGGGGAGTTCATAGAAGAAATCAGAAAGCGGTCATTTGACCGCCCATAGTAGGTTTAGTGTTAATATATCAATATCATATTAAATATATAAGTATTTAATCCTATACATTTATACATAGTCCTTGTAATTAAGTGTCTGTAATATTCTTTCAAATTCAAATCTTCCCGCCACATTCATACTACTTCACAGAGGAAATGATGTACAAAGCGAAGAATATCATTTTCACGATTAAAATTGTTTTGCCTTTACACAAATCTATGACGAAGCTGTGAAAAAATACACAAAATTCTTATGTCTATATGTCAATAATGAAACTTGATAAGGGTAATTTTTGGGATAAATCTATTCTGTGGGATTAGTTTTTTTTTCATCTTCATAACACGCTATTAATACATGTGAACGACAAAGGGGACGTCGAACGATTGAGAGTCATTCTTCTGTAACGCTTGCAGTCCTCTCTCCCCTAAAAGATTCGTTCATGGTGGCTGGTAGCACATGTCACGCGATATACTTAACGCCCCATATATAATAATTGACCAGTCAAAGTGACGGGTACACTATTTTTTACAAAAATATTCCAAATTCATAGGAGAGTCATTTCACGTCCATTTCATAAAATGCAAATTGCCGAATCGATCAACTTTTCCACTTCTTAATTCCCCTTTTGTCGAAGTACTTACTTAATACATTTAAATATAATAGATTTAACGCCGATAGTTCTAGTATTAAAGGGTCCGCGACCAATCTAAAAAATTCCTGAAAAAGTTTGAGAACCTCTGCTCTAATTAATCACCAGCGTATAGTAATGTTGCATTAGAAAAGCTCCAAGAAGTTCCATGACAATGCAGTGCTTTGAACTCTTTCGATTCAGTCGCTGAAGAAATAAGCACCACTGTTTATTTGTATATTTTTTGCATTAACTACCATAGCTATTTTTATATAAAATAAATTAAAACAACCTGAATTCAAATACATTAGTGGAACGGGTTAAAAGTTAAAGATCATATCCTACAGCTTTTTTAAAAAATCATAAAGAGACTGTCACGCAAGAATTTCTAGAAAAGTTTGAGAACCTCTGCTCTAATTAATCACTAGCAAGCAGTAATATTGCGTTAGAGAAGCTCCAAGAAGTTCCATGACAATGCAGCGCTCTGAAATCTTTCAATTCAGTCGCTGAAAAAATAAGCACCACTGCTCATTTGTATATTTTATGTTTTTTACATTTTCTGCATGAATTATCATACCGATTTTTATATAAACCAAATTAAAACAACCTGAACCCGAATCAATCAAATTTAAAGATCGTATCCCACAGCTCTTTTACGAACATTTCACCATGCATATATAAAAAAATTAAATTTGAAATAAAAAGTTATTATTACAGTAATATATTTCATCCAAAAAAAAGTATTATTATTTTAAAGAGTCTGCGACCAATTTAAAAGTTGTAAAGAAACCGTAAAGGAAGAATTTCTAAGAAAGTTTGAGAACCTCTGCTCTAATTAATCACTAATGAGCAGTAATGTTGTGTTACAGAAAGTCCAAGAAGTTTTGTGACAATGCATCGTTCTGAATTCTTTCAATTCAGTCGCTGAAAAAATAAGCACCACTGTTTATTTGTATATTTTTTGTTTCTTATATTTTCTGCATGAATTATCATACCGATTTTTATATAAAACAAATCCAAACAGCCTGAACCCGAATTAATCAAATTTAAAGTTCAAATGCTCCAGCTCTTTTACGGACATTTCACCATGCATATATAATAAAATTAAATTTGAAATAACAATTTATAGCGTAAAATACGGAATTAACGAAATTTGCAATATCGAAGATTCAGTAATTTAGTTCACCCAAAAGAAGTATTATAATTTTAAACGGTTCACGACCAATCTAAAAAATCGTAAAGAGGCCTTGACGCAAGAAATCCTAAAAACGTTTGAGAACCACTGGCCGCCCGCGTTAAACAAGCCCATGCGAAGTTTCTACAATTTCATTTTACCTCAGAAACATGAAAGTCAATCTAAGAGAGTCTCATAATAAAACTTTCTATCCGTTTAACCCTACAGGGGTGAAACTGTATCGCTAAACCGTACAATTTCCCCTAAAATCGCGGAGGGACGATAATTGTCACGATGGAAAAATGCCAGCCGATACCACGGTCGGTCGATCGTGAATTATAGCAGAACGAAGGCGACATCAGCGGCACGAGAGAAAAAGTTTGCATTGAAAAGACATGGAAAGGGGTCGCGGATGAAAATGGCCGAGTCGGGCAGCCACCCTCTTTTAACTTTCTTTTAGCCGTTGCCGCTAATTTGCGGCTACGAGGTCGGTTTGACAGGAAGGAAGGAAGGAAGGAAGGAAGCGATCGGGAATGAAGGGAGTCCTGCGAAGATAAAGGAAGAAATAAACTCCTTCTTTCCTTGTGATTTGCATGGAATTTCCAATTCGAGCGGGCGCCCTTTGATGTCTTCTACCGATCGTTCCTTGATTAACGTCCTACCGTAAAACCGGTCGAATCTTCTTCTTTCGTATCTTCCGTCTGCGCTTTTCTCATCCGCGTCACGATTCTCGTTGAATTTCATCCTCGCCTTGTGGATACTGTTCGCAAATTATGACACGCTGTTTGTTATGGTTCGCTATGGTGTATTTTCTTTCTTACACTTTGAGTGGTATGGACAACCATATGTGCGCTATACTGAGGCACCAGAAAAAAGGCACTCGAGGGGTAATTTGCTCTGATTCGCCCGACGGATAGGGACATCCCTCTCCCTCACGTTAGTTGTAACAACTGCATTTAATATTATTTATCTAAAACTTCGATTTTCTGCTTTAATAACAATTATATTCAAATAATACTCACACTGCAATCTATTAGTATAAGAAACACAAACCAAACAGTCGGACTTGCGAAAGAAAACTAAACAAAATCAGTGAAATAACTTTGCACCATTTCATCAGAGGAATAATACCGTTATCTTGTTAACAATGTTGTTCTTGTTGACACTGCTAAAGCGCAGTGTACACTGAAGTCATAATAATCAATAATAATTGCCAAAAGAAAGTTGTTTTAATTATAGTTATTAGAAATGGACTTATTCCACTTTCAAATTAAAGATTTTTGTGATAACATTTTATAGCCAAAATTCTTTTGATTACTTTATAAAAAATCGTACACCATTGAATGTGCGATTATAAATATGGAGAGAAGGTGTCTATATCTTACTAAAATTACCGTCAGCTCATTTTTTTAAAAGTGGACTTATACCATTTTCAAAAATAACAGCTCATATTTAAATATATCACATTTAGCGGCCGTAGATCTAGTGTTAAAAAAACATCTTAAACTCCCTATAGTCTTTTCTTATCCACCTAATTGGTACAGAATTTGTTTACTTTTTCTCCATAATAACTTTACTGAGAATAATACGTCTTCCCTTTGTACAATCTATCTCGATTTGGGTCAAATTAAATCTCAATTTTGTTAAAAAAAATTCCAAGAGACAGATGAAAGTTAAACTTATCCACGAAACAGAATGTCAATTCAACCCTTTAAATATTATCCTCCTTCTACCCCTTAAAAAAACATACTAAACTCCCTATAGTCTTTTCTTATCCGCCTAATTCGTACCGAATTTGTTTACTTTTTCCACATAATAACTTTATTGAGAATACTACGTCTTTCCTTTGTACAATTTGTCTCGATTTGGGTCAAATTAAATCTCGATTTCGATAAAAAAGTTTCCAAGGGACGGATGAAGGTTAATCTTATCCACGAAACAGAATGTCAACCCTTGAAACATCAAACCCCGTTACAAAGCAGAAGAACACCACTGAGAGCCTCACTGAATTCGAACTCGTCTCGATCATCGTTAAAACCTAGCTCTACGTTTCGTCCATTGTTTTTTGCCAGACTGCGGGCAGAAGCGGGCTGAGGTAAGTACGTGGAATGCGTAGGCGCGTGGAAACTTCGTGCCTGGTAACAGGATTACAAGAGGGTGGCTCGGTGCACAGGGGTTGCGACTACTGCCGCGCCGAGGGGTGACGACAAGTGGAGCGAATAATGTTGCGTTACAGGGAGGTGCACAGCCTGGGAGTATTCTCAAGTTCGAGGAAGCACGGATGTTCCTTTGATTCGATCGGGGATTGTTCGTTGTTCGATTGTGAATCGTTGGATGTCGGATAATTCGGTGTTCGGCGATGGAACGAAACAGTGTCAGGGGGATATGATGGGTATGGAGTTAAACCCTTGCCGTACAACAATGAGTGACACTCGTGTAACGTTTTCAAGGTTTGCAAAACCTATCGAATAGGAAATATTAACACGTTCGCGGACAGTAAAAATTTCAGTGAGCTGCAAAAATAGTCAGTCAAGTATTACACTTCTAACTTACGCTTCTAACTAGACAGAGAAAAAATAAAATAGCATGAAAATACTCAGAGAATCACTTGGCCATCACTTCAAGCTGCATAATAATTACAAAAAAGTAAGGTTATATAGAATTAAATGAGTTATAATTGGCTTTATCATTTGGCATCAAATAGGAAATATTAACACGTTCGCGGACAGTAAAAATTTCAGTGAGCTGCAAAAATAGCCAGTCAAGTATTACAGTTCTAACTTACACTTCTAACTAGACAGAGAAAAAATAAAATAGCATGAAAATACTCAGTGAATCACTTGGCCATTACTTTAAGCTGCATAATAATTACAAAAAATTAAGGTTATATACAATTAAATGAGTTATAATTGGCTTTACCATTTGGCATTGCATGAATGTTATAGCATTCATGTCCGCGAACGTGTTAATGAAACGCAACGCGATAAAATTATTTCTACTGTTGTGTATAACACTGTTGTAAATTCCTACCTTTTCATTAAAATGAAAGTAGCGCCACATTGTATGCAGTTTATGAACCAACCAGGGGACCGTAATTTGTAAACGCGGTAAAAACAAATTGTACGCGCGTTACCATGGCTGAAAACAAAAAGGTGATATAATTAATGAGAATTATAATTGATCTCGAGTTGCCAGAAGTAAAGATATACCAAATGGCTGTTACAAGAAATTGTATTTTATTTTCTGATTAAAACACGTTTAAAAAAGAAGAATCCTTCATCATTTGTGGAGAGTTCCTACTTTCCACGGGAGGTAACCTACCCTTTTAAGAAAATCCCTAAAGGGCCACGCAACACTATAATATTAATATTACGTTAAATTATACGGTATATTAAGAATCACGGATCAATTTTTATTTTCCCAATATAACCCTTAAAAGGTATCACTTGAAAAAATCACGTTATCGGTATCATGGGTGTAATTTCACCTCAGTAAATAAATTTTATTTTATAAGTTTAATAAAGACATTAAATGAGATTAGATACATTATAAGAATTACATATTTCATGAAAATTATAAAATTTATTTTTTATAGCTAGTGCAAATAATATTGCGGTGCCTTTCACAAATGAAGTTGGTACATATTGCACATCCCACGGTATATTTTTTATCTTTTTTCCTTGTACATATACAACATCTTCCTTGCTTAGATGTGGATGGTGGTATTGGCGTTGTTTCCTCAACCTTTTCGCCGAGTATTTCTAACATTAGTTTCCTCGGATTATGTGGCAAATTCGGTACTTTTAATCGTTCTTTAAGAAATGATTTAACAGAAAATTAAATCTTCACGAAGTAATTTTAAAAAGCTTACACGTACGGTATCATAGGTGAATAATCATACCAGATAGGTTTCGTTGTCGTGCAGCTAACGAAGTACATAACAAAAGTGAGCTTTTTTATAATAATGGTATCCCTACTGACGCCATAAACGATTATAGGAAAAATCAGCGTTAGCAGTAATTCTGTTTGTTAATAATATTAGAAAAAGAATTTACATGGGGTGATTTTTTAGCCGTGGCACCTTTTAAGGGTTAATTCTGAATTATATCGGAGGCAGTCACAAAAAAAACGTACGGCAAGGGGTTAAAGGCTCGAGATAACAATCAGTGGGACAAAGTTCAAGTTATCGTTGATTTTGGGAGATTAGTTATAAATAATCACTTAAAATGTCGTGTCCTCGTAGGCTAGGAATCGGCTTAACCCTTTGCAGTCCTATGTTGAGCTGTGCTCGACATAGCTTTTTTCACTTCATTTTATTTTCGAACGAATTAACACCGACTTCTCAAATTCATAATGATTTTGTAATATCACATAAATATCCGTCAGTACCTATGGTAACTGCTATCATTAACAAAATGAGTAACCAACGACAGAAAATGTGCAATTAATTTCATTTAGCTCGCTACCAACTTGACAAAATGATTCGGACCGCAAGGGATTAAAATTGTAGGTCGTCAAATAAAATACGGATGACGCGGCAGTCAACGTGTTAAATAAAAATAAACAACCAACAATAGAATATTTTCCGCAATTATTTTTTCTTCTCTGACGAACGGTTGGATAGATAATATGGACCGCAAAGGGTTAACATAACCTCCAAAAGTATGTCCAATATAACGAGTTACCAGCTAACACCACAAAGCTTCTTTCTCTTTTGCATTTAAACCCAGACAACCCGTTCATCGCGAAAAGTCGAAAGAAAGAAAAAGAAACGTGCGCTTTTCACCCAACAAAAACAGACCGCCCCTTCGATCTTTGGGGGTTCCGGTGCAATAAAATTAATCGACAAAAGTTAGCGTGAAAATCGAGTCTACGTTGGCCCTTTGAGCGTGCCGTAATGCGATTCGCAAATCGACCGGCACGTCGATGACTGAAATTATCGTTTGAGAAATTAGGGGTTTGCAGCCCTTTCGCCACCCCCGCGATGACCCGCCTGCGCGTTCCGGCTGACCAATCGTGTGCAACCTACGAGGGTGCATAATATTTGCCCAGCTATGAAGAGTGCACCCCCTTCGCTGTATAATGTATGCGCGGTAATTTTTGGGGTTTTAAGGTGTCAGCGAAGAATGTGGTTCGGTTTCTTTGTCGTGTCATTTTTACCCTCTATTGTCTTCTTACATTATTTTGTTGTTTCAAAAATATACATTTAAAAACACCAAGTTTTAATATAATAAAATAGTTCTAAGTAAAAGTTAGCTGGCATTCGAAATTCGGTTATTAATGTCCTCTGGTTTAATTACTTTTCAGAAGCTCTACAAAAAATCCGATTCAAGAGGGTTAATTTGTTCTTCTAACCGGTAACTAATCATTGCGAGTAAAGTATGTACAATAATATTGTAATTAAAATTATATTACTCCTGAGATGAATAAAGATTATTTTGAATGACTTTGATATTATTTTTTACACGTTATTGTAGCATTTAAAATCTGACACTTAAAAGCTTCTGGTAAAAAATTTCTGGCGAATCGAAGTATGATGAGAATAAGTTGCAGTTGGCGGTTGATATTCAGAATTAAAATTCGCAGCGTTAAGGGTTCATTTCATCGCTAATTTTGTTAAAATAGTATCTTATTGCACACTAAACATCGATGTTAAAAAGTTTATTATAAACCCAATTCTGTTTTTATACGATTTTCATTTAACACGAATTAGAAAAAAAAATAATTCTCTTTTTACACGACTTATTTTGAGTTAACACGATCGATCCAAATTCTAAGAAGAAAAATTTGCTTTACTGTGGCCCTGCCAGAACACAAACACAACGATTAATTACAGAATTCATTCTTAAATCCACTGAAAAATCGGCACCGCAGGAGGTTAGTCCCAATTTTATTCAAGAAATTACAGAAAGAATTTCACCAATGGACGACGAAGACCATAACCAAGACATTTCTAGTGATAGCAGCAATATTGCAGTCTTATGCAAACGTAAGCGTTTATCGTCAGAAAGTGACAACGAATAAAATCTTTTTACGTGTAACTCATATTATTTTGCCTAATTTTAGTGTTCATTAATTAATGACACGTTTTTATCCTTTTCAAGTGATAATTTACTTTGTATGATACACGTGCAATCTTTATGAAATAAAATCTTTAACACTAGAACTACCGGCGATAAATCTATCATATTTCAAAATATTAAATACGTACTTTGAAAAAGGAGGAATTAAGAGGCGGAAAAGATAATCGATTAGGTGATGTATGTTTTTTAAGATGGTCGCAGGATATTTATTCGAAGACTCTTCTATAAACTTGGAGAATTTTTGGCAAAAATTGTGTACCAGTCATTTTGACTAGTTTGGTAGTTCTAGTGTTAAGATCCTAACATGAAAACTCATGGTTTATTGTATTATTTTTGCTGATTTCTTAGGACTGCAACCAATTTTCTATTTTCCATAGATGCAAATATATTTTTTTACAAGAATTTTTTTACAGGTACTCTTCAGGAACGTATCTATCGCGTAAAAACAGAATTAGGCGTAGTTTGTTATATTCGAGAAAGCTTTTCACCAACGACACAGCGAAACACGTGAAGTTAACGCTGTCGAATGTTTCTTCCGACGTCGATGAAATTCTGAAAGGCTCCTTGTTTACCCTTGTGTACGACTTCCGCTGAAAAATATTCCGAGCGCGTATGGGGTGGCTGGTATGCAGGCGAGTCGCCGAGGAGCTGTTTGGGATTTTGGGATTCGCGATTCAGGATAAACGAGAGGCTGAGATCGTACGCCGCTTTCGAAGTAACCCGTGCAATCCAACAGATTTTTTTCTCTCTGCTTCCTGCTGCTTTAGATTCGTTGTTTGTTCTTTCCTGCCTCCTTGTTTTGTGCTCTTCTTCCCCCATCGTCTTTCCCTCTTTGTTTCAGCCCGTGTCCAATCTGGCCCTCTTCTCTTTCGCTCTTTAGTTTTTTGCTTATTGTGTTCCCATATGTGCGTGTTATTTTCTACTACCCTTTTCTACTTCCTTTCATTTTATCTTCCTTTCTAGCTCCTTTTCTTACCACCGAATCTCATCCTGTGTTCCTTCCGTTTTTCCTGCCAAATTTTCTTCTCGCACTCCTCCTCTTTTGCTTCTTCTTCGTCTTGTTATAGTCTATTCGTTTACTCCTTTTTTTCCTTTTAGCCGGTTCCTGCTCCCTCAGTGTTTCAACTTTCTCACCCTTATCATTTTCTCTCCGTTTGACGCTTTTTCTTATCTGTTTCCCTCATTTGTCATCCACCCTCATTCCTCTCTCTTCGTCTCATCTCATTTTTCACAGTTTTTCCATTTGCATCATTTCCTTCCGTCTCGCTCTCACCCTCTCGCTATTTCCTCCCTTCTAGCCCTTTCACTCTCAACTTCCTCCACCTATCATCGCCAACTTCCACTCCTCCCAATTATCATAGTTCTTCCATTTGCTTTTTTTCTCCGTCTCACTCTTACCCTCTGTCTGTTCCCTTCCACTTTACGCTTTCAATCGCAACTCCCCCCCCCGCCATGGCCAACTTCCTATCACCTCTTTTATCATAGTTCTACCTTTTCAGTATATTTCCTATTGTCTCAAAAACAAATGAGGAACTGTGCTACCCCGTCGATCGGCAGACGCTGCAGAGTTCTACCTTTTGCTTCTTTCTTTCTGTCCCACTGTCGCCGTATCGCTAGTTCCTCCCTCCTAACCCTTTCACTCTCAACTTTCTCCATCTATCATCTCCAACCCCCCCCCCCCCCATATTATCATAGTTCTCCCATTTTCTTCTTTTTCTCCGTCTCATTCTCACCCTCTCGCTGTTTCCTCCCTCATATCACCCTTTCACTCTCAACTTCCTCCACCTTTCATCGCCAACTTCCTCTCACCTCTTTTATCACAATTCTTCCATTTGCATCATTTCTCACCGTCTCACTCTCATCCTCTCGCTATTCCCTCCCTCATATCACCCTTTCACTCTCAACTTCCTCCACCCATCATCGCCAACTTCCTCTTACCCCTATTATCACAGTTCTTCCATTTGCTTCTTGTTGAATTATTCTTAACAATATAATATTACATATTTTATGTGACTTCAAACACGACTCTACGTTCTAGGAATTCCTATTCTAAACAGGAGACTCTCTGCAGTGTAGGGGAGAGTAACATAAACAGTTTATATTACTGGGTGGGCCCGAGCTCGTCTTTTGGGCATCCACAGTTAGTTCGTTCTAAACTCTTACAGCATAAAGACGTTTCTTCCAAAGCCTTATAATAAATAATAATATTAACACTTTCCCGATCGGTAGCCTATAAATAGGCTTTTTGTCACCAACGCTTAGACTTTTAGTTTATTAATCGGTTCCCACGGCAATCACTAATTTGTTATTTATTATTGCAGTGGAAGTGTGTTAAGGAGTTCGTTAGAATCATTTGTAATTTTCAAAGAGATTGTAATTTTTTTAGGCAATCTAAGCCGAAACAATTCCTTTAAAATGGGTGGAATGCTCAAACAATAGCGGTCGGTAATGTGTTAATATAAAGTATATTGAGTTATTTAACACTGGAACAACCAAACCAGTCAAAATGACTGGTACACAATTCTTTCCAAAAATTCTCCAAGTTTATAGAAGAGTCTTAGAATAAATATTCTATGTCCATCTTAAAAAACATAAATCGCCGAATCGAGAATCTTTTCCGCCTCTTGATTCCTCCTTTTTCAAAGTACAGGTAACCCTCCTATAACACGGTAGATAGGTTCCTAGAAAATGCCGTGTTGTGTGAAACCGTGTTGTATGAGACCCAGAGCCAGTACAAAAAGGGGGGTTACGTTCCAAAAACTTATTAAAAACAAATATTTTTTTTACATCTACATAAACAATTTAATTTGTATTAAAAATTTAAAGGTATGTACAACACAAAACATAAAAAACAAAAAATATTATTTTAATTTAACGCAACTTTAATTTAATAAATTTCTTCGTCGTCACTGCTAAGTATAATCAACCGAGAACGTTTTTTCGGTGGAATGATATCGCCTTCACTTTCAGAACTTTTTTCTTCATTTAAAGTTCTTGCATCTTCTTCCCTCTTAAAAAAAATTTGTAATTTTACTTTGCTTGCTGCTTCTTACCAGGTCATTGCAAATTTCTCGGTATGGAGCTAGACAATTTTGCAGCTCCTCGATTTCCTTATCGTGTTAGAGCGAAACCGTGTTATAGGACACCGTGTTGTAGGAGGGTTCCCGCAGTTTATGAATCGTGTTATAGCGAAACCGTATTATAAGATGCCGTGTTGTAGGAGGGCTACCTGTACTTATTTAATATTTTGAAACATGATAGATTTAACGCCGGTAGTTCTAGTGTTAAACACCCATTTCCCATACTTCATTTTCTCCGTCTCACTGTCGCCCTTTCGTTATTCCCTCCCTCCTAACCCTTTCACTCTCAACTTCCTCCCCCTCCCATAGCCGACATCCTCTCACTCTTTCTCTCACCTCCTTTATCACAGTTCTTCCATTCTCATCTTTTTCTCCATCTGACTCTCACCCTCTCACTGTCTCCTCTCTCCTTACCCTTTCACTCTCAACTTCCTCCCCCCACCATCGCCAACATCCTCTCCCTCTTTCTCTCACCCCTTACGTAACAATTCTCCTATTTACCTCTTTCACTTCCTTCCTCTCCCTCTCTTTCTCCCACAGCCCCTCCACCTCCTCCTTTCTCATCCTCTCCCTCTTCGTCTCCCTACTTCCCTCACCCTCCCCCGATCCATCCCTCTCCTTCTCTCCCCCTCACCCACAATGTTCCTCCCTCTCCCTCCTGCCACCCCTTATTTTGTGTACGCGCCCAACCTCCCTACAACCCTCCACCCCCGTGTTTTCCCCGCCGGTAAGTACAGCTCGCTACAGAGACGCAACAGAGGGAGGACGAGCCGCGATGCTCGAGGGTGGCGCACGGACGTAGAAGAATGAAATGATCGAGTTATGCCTGATTGCCGCTTGTTGTTCCAGCTCGATAAACCGGACCCGAACGAACCGAATTCACCTTCTTCCCCCCAATTTCGCGAGTCCACCCTCACCCTACCACCTTCCATCCCCCTCGAACGTCCTCCACCCCCTCGAGACCCTGGAGTTCTTGAGAAGCCGAGCGACCAGAGTCCGGGACGATTCTACGTAACACGCAACGGGAGAAGAAGAAAAAATCACGATTTCGCGGTTTTGTCCTCGCGAAATCGCAAAGTCAGCGACAGAATCCTCGTGTAATCGGATTCTCAGCGATTACGGAGAATCCCCGGGAGCTTCGTGAGGGTTTGTGCTCCTTTGAAGGATGATCGGAGACGCGATACAACCGGGAAGATGTCCTTTGATCTTCCAAAGACCAGCGCTTACCGATGGACTAATGTAATTTCTACGCTATCGGCGCAATGATTATAAATATTTGCTGCTCGTTATGTCAGGTCCGTGAGGTGGGTGGAAAGGTGTGTAGAGGCGTGTAGAAGGGTTGAAAGGGGGTTGCAGGATGGGTTTTGAGGAGTAAAAGATAGTACTCGATTAACCCTAACCGTACCGGCCACTTCAAGTGTATCTGCTACGGTAAATGTGATAAAATGGTGATTATACATAATCACCGGTTATTATACACGGTATTTCACCTAACTTGACCACCTTAAATATATCGCTTATTTTGTATAATAGAAAAAATGTCAGAGGTAGAAAATATTCTGTTTGATGGCGCCAATATGGTGATGGGCCGAATTTTTTCCTCAAGGTCATTTTTTCGTGATTTCAAGGTCATCGTATTTTTTTTAAAGGGGACTGCATATTTTCACTACAACAGTCTTATAGCTTATAAAGAAACGAATCCAACTAGGTGCAATATGTTGACCTTCACGTGACCTTCAGCGAGAAAATTATCGCTTTGATAATCATTTGCAGTCCTATGTCGAGCTATACCGGAAATAGTTTTTCACTTAGTTTTATTTTCTAACGATTTAATATCGACTTTCCAATTTCATAATGATATTGTAATATCACCTAAACGTCCGTCACTATCTGTAGTTATTGTTATAATTAAAAAAACAATGAATAACCAATGATGCAGAAATGTTGTGAAATTTATTTCATTTAGCTCACTACAAAATTGAGAAAATAATTCGGATCGCAAAGGGGTAATACTGAATATTAATATTTCCTTCTCTCTCTGTACTATCTTTCCTCCCTTCCACCCTCTTTTCACCTTTCAAACTTCTCTCTCCTTTATTCCCTTATTTCCCCTCCCACCACTTTCCTTCCGTTGTTTCTTTTGTTGCAATCTAAATGTTTAAAAAATAAACATAAAATATCTTAAACAAGCTCCAACTAACAACTCCAAACCCTATATACCATTCCGTCAAGTGTTCTATTAACGTATGCGCCACTTGTTGGCCACAGCATCCTCACGTCTGAATATTTTCGTGGCACTCGCTTACACGGCAGTTGTCAACGGCGTTTAATTCACCGTGTAACCGTACGCGGGATCGAGTTAACGTTAAGATCAAATTGGATTTGGCGCCGGCGCTGGCCCGACTGAAACTTAGTCATCCGGCAGGACCCTCCTAATCCACTTATGTTCCTTCGTCCTGGCTTCTGCCGTCTCCGCGTCCTCCAAGAAATAAAGCGAAACGTCGGACGAACAAAAAGACGAGCGTTTCATCGAGTTGAGAAACGAGTACCGTTCTCTCACTCTGGAGATATATGTATATATATATATATATATATATATATATTTGAAGTATAGATAGCAGCTTGGAATCGACGGAAGTCGAATTAAGAGGAAAGGAGAGCGGTAGGAATAATAATGGCCGATAGTTTGCACCGACGATATCGAGATAATCTCAAGTCTCTTTTTTTTTTTTCGTTATGCCGGATGGATAATAAGAGCTTTATAGATTGCGGATTATCATTAACTTGAACGAGAAGCAGCGCTTCGATGTAACGGAAAGGTAAAAGTTTGTGGTTTTCTTTTAACACACCTCATCGACCGAGCGTGTCGCGGAGAACGCCATATTTGTTGTGATATCGCGTGTGGATAACAGGGTGGTTTCTATGGGGAAGTTATGAAACGGGATGCATAGTGGGTTGGATTTTTGGGTGGTATGGTATTAACCCTTACAACATTACTGGGATATTTTATATTACAAACATTATCATATAATTTTCATGTTATTATTGTACAATTTATTTAAATATATTATTTTGTTTATATGACAATATTTACTGCTGGGATAAAAATGCCCCAGCAGTAACATTCTACTGGGATCTATGCTATCCCAGCTGAAAACTCCTGTAATAAAAAAAAAATATATTTCATTCTCAGTCGCATTTTTATTCCATTTCCTGTGACACAAAATATACAGTGCTGAAAATTAGTCATTTTCTGAAAAAATCAAATTCAGTGTTGGAAGGGGTAAGGACTTTGTAATTTTTTTGGGGCGGAGGGTACAATGTGTTTTGCGGTTAGTAGTTGCGAGGCGGAGGTTTCGAGAGATGGGCAAGGAGAGGTGGGGAAATGGAGAAAGAAACATGCATTGGAAAAACATTAAATCATTGTTTAACAAAATTTTGAGATTTTGGAAGAGTAGTTTTTTTCAGTGTGTTTGAAAGGAAGATAGTGTCCATGATTTGGAAGAAGTTCCACGTTAAATAGCAAAGGAAAGGATAAGTAATAACCATTGCAATATTTGATTGTTTTAAAATGTGAGCACTGTTTGCTTATTAATTCCTGAAAACATGAAATTAGTTATTTTGCGGTATACTACTTGAAATTTCTACATTTGGGGCAAAATATCAGTCGTTTAACTTCAAACACTAGATGCCTCAAAAGTATATGTATATAGGTATATATCTAAGCATGTCTACGGGGTTCTCACGAGCTGCAGCACGGAATAGAAAGGAAAACTGTCATCTACATCAACAGAATGAGCGAGAAAGTTACATTTATCCGTTCATACTATATTTTACTTATTCAGTTTTTACACCCATCCATTTTCCATTCATTGTACCTTCTTGTATAAGAAAGTATCAAGCACAAATGTAAATCGCAACTTATGAAACTTAATAAGTATACCTATCCCTCAATTTACATGATACTTCTTTACACGCTTTTGAAAATAAGAGATTTTAAAAATAAGTTGACTTGTTTACTTTTATTTTACGTTGAAATAAATGACTGAATTATGCACATTTTAGATTCTTTTCGATTTACACGGTTTTACGTGTCAAAATTCACGATGTCAATTTACAAGGTTTTACAAAATAAGGTATTTAATACAAAATCACTTTTATTTTACGTTGAAATAAATGACTGAATTGTGCACATTTTAGTTTCTTTTCGATTTACATGGTTTTACGTATCAAAATTTACGATTTCGATATACACGGTTTTGAAAATAAGGTATTTAAAACAAAATTATTTTTATTTTACGTTGAAATAAATGACTGAATTGTGCACATTGTAGTTTCTTTTCGATTTACGCGGTTTTATAAGGAACCTAAGTATCTCCCGTGTAAATGGGGGATAGATGCATTATAACACCTCTACGGGGTTCTCACGAGCAACATCACGGAACAAGGCGACCGAAAAAAACAACCAACGATTACTCCACCAAAATCCAGTTCTCCGTTAACTATTTAACTGTTTCCACCTCTTTGGAAAATGTGCATGTAAATTGGGTCGCACAAATTATGCGATGACGAGTATACTCGTCAATCACAGAGTATGTGTACTTTGGGATTAAATTGTACCGACGTGACTTTTATTTTTTCATTTGACTACTTAGATTCATTTAATTATTTGCATTAACATAAATAATTTGCATGTAAACGAAAAAAAAACCCTAAAATATCAATTTTTTCATTTTATCTGCTTTGGAGAATGGTATTTAAAGAAGCATGGCGCAATGGACAATGAAACTTCGCAAGTTGAACACCAATATCGCGATTCTTTCCGAATATTATTTTTATAAAAATGTGCAAATCTTCTTGTAGGCTTACCTTTTGACTAACAAAAGACAACAATACATTTACGAAAAAAAAAAGAATCATAACCATAAACGGTTTTTTCATAATTAAATATAAACTTTTATTTGTCCCTTTTATTTCGACTTGGCTCAAAAATATTTCAAAATATCTCGAAGTTTCCAAATATATTCTACTTGCCACTAAAATTCCAACTTAAACTGCAAATTGCATCTTTTACTCCTGACGAATATACTCGTCATAACACAGAATTCTGCACTTTTCCATGACGAGTATACTCGCAAGAACCAGCTAACTGGTTAAAGTACGAAGCAACAACTCCAACTACGAGCTTCAAAGAAAGGACGACATCGGCGAAGTTAAAGACGAAACAGGGCAACAACTAAATAGTTTGCCGGAGGATAGCAATGCGAAGGCAGCTTTTTGTCAGTGCGGGCCGTTTATCGGAGGCGCGGGATATAAACTTTGAAGGAAAGTTTCTCGGCGATTCGCGGGGCGTTGCGGAGGCGGCTTGCAGTCGGCTTGTAGCCGGCTTCCAGGCGCCCGGCGGACACGCCCAGCGTCGCGACGCTTTTATCGATCAACTCCCGTACCCTACAGGCAACGGCCATTTTACTTTTCCGCCGGTGGATGCGTGAAAATTCCCCGGCTGGACGCCCTCCTCGTTTCCAGGATTTTCGCGACGTGTATTCACGAGAACCCCGCGGTTTCTGTTGTCCGGCGCAATTTCGCTGATCTGCCGGATTTTTACGTCTGGTCGTCATAGAGCAGTGCTCCGCAACCTTCCACGGCACAACAACGTTTCTTCGATTATTCCTGGACACAGCAGAAGAAAAAGTTTGCAAATAGATAAATTAGAATAGTGCTATATGCTTCTAGTATTAGGTTGGAAACTATGAAACGGGCGTTTTTGTTTAGTCTGTGTTCAGCTGCGGCTGAGAGAGGTTCATTGTAACGTGCGCTCGATATTTTTATTTATAAAGTTCAAAGGTATTCTTCTTACTCATTTCGTACAATTTTTTCGTGTTTGTATCCTATTTTTATATTATTTTTCTCCGAAACCAAATGGAAAGAAAACGCGATTTACATCTACTTTTCTTGTACGAGTTCAAATTGAATCATATCGCAGCTCAAGCTTCGAGAAACATTAATCGCGCATTCGGAGATGGATCCACTACTGAAACAATGCTGGATATTGGTTCCAAAAATTTCGTTCTGGCAATTTGAGTATCGTCAACGAGCCTCGAGGAAGACCACCGGCCCATATTGATAACGAGGAATTAAGGATGACTGTGGAATCCGATTCACACGCAACTATTCGCGAACTTGGGTCTAAACTAGGAACTAGCCATACGGCTGTGTTAAAACATCTGCGTACAATAAATAAAGTAAAGAAATTGGACTCATATGTGCCGTACGAACTGACGCAACTGCAGATGATCGACCGCAAGAGCAAATGCGCATCTTTGTTGCTTCGCAATACACGATTGCCGTTTTTACACCAAATCATCACTTGCGATGAAAAGTGGATTTTGCATGATAATCGAAGGCGATCAAGTAAATGGGTAGATAAGAATACACCCCCAGGACACACTCCGAAGCCGAAATTTCAAAAAAAAAAAATTATGGTTACCATATGGTGGAATGCCCAAGGAGTGATCCATTATTTCTTCCTACAACCAGGCGAAACCATAACAGCGGTGTCCTATTGTCGTGAAATTGATGTCATGCATGAGAAACTTATGAAAAAACAACCAGCATTGCTCAATCGACACGGCGCAATATTACTGCATGATAACGCACGACCACATAAAGCTTCAATTACTGTTGACAAATGAACTTCTCTACAATGTGAAATTTTGCCACATCCTCCGTATTCACTCGATATTTCACCGACCGATTATTACCTTTTTCGTAATAATGAATTATTTTTAAGAGAAAAGAGATACGATAACCGAAATGATATTATAAAAGACTTTGAATTCTTTATTAGCTCTAAAAAGAAAGATTTCTTTCAAAAAGGCATATACGACTTGCCCAATCGTAGGCAGAAAGTCGTAGATGCCAATGGAAGTTATTTCGATTGAATATAATAAATAATGTGAAAAATTGTGCTTTTTGTTTTTTATTCTTATTCAACGCCCGCTTCATAGTTTCCAACCTAATAGATAAAAGACACAGTAAAATAGCTTCTCTGTATGTAGATATTTACTGGAGAAAATCATCGCGGCACTCCAGAAGTAAAAATTTGCAAATAGATAAATTATAATAATACAGACATGCTTTTATTAGATAAAATACATAGTAAAATACACCCAATTCTGTTTTTACAAGGTTTTGATTTAACACGGTCTAGAAAAAAAAGTTGATTCCGTTTTTACACGATTTCATTGGATTTAGCACGATTAAAAATTCTGAAATATTCTTAAAATAAATTTTTTAATAAATTTATTTTAACTATTTTTACAGGGTTGAAGGATATGGAACTAATCCCCTTTTTTCTATGTATGTACTTCATGTCTTTTTTACACGGTTTTGTCTGGAACACATCTACCGTGTAAAAACAGAATTAGGTGTATTTAAATATCGCTGTTATGAAGTAAAGTACCGCTGGGTATATGGCTATTTCCATTTTTAACGTTCCTGCTGTCTAAAGTCGCGATTTTAATAGAAAATTTGCATTTCAGTAGAAACAATGAAATTAACAAAATACGGGTGGCATTCAACGTGTTGAAGATAAATTATTATGACTATTAAAGATAAGCATCTTTTCAGCAAAGCATTTCCAGACTTTTTTCATCCATTTGACCTCAGTTGGACTGATTTGACTTAACACGTGCTGGAAGTTTGAGCCCAACCTTTCTGGACACCCTGTATAAAGGATGTAGAAAGAATTGGTGCACCATTTCCTGCTCTGTACATTCTTTAATTAATTTTTGAGTAGACATCTTTGTTGAAGAGTTAATAGGATTCAAAATTAACGAGTGTAGATACGGAGAACGTATTTCAGCGAACCCGAGAAAGCAAATGGAAGAAAGGAACTGGATAGTCGCCTCTTGAAACGTCCCTAACCTAAGTTTATAGGCATTATAGATAGCACGACTTCGTTTGCTGTTCCATTTTCTTTACGTTTAACTAGTGCAGTCATCGAGCTTCCGCTTACTGCTTCTCTTTGTGCAAAAAGGTAACAGGGAAAAATATGAATTGCAATCTGCAAAATATTGCCTCTATTATGCATTACAATATTGCATGCATAGAGTCATTATAGATTACTTGCAAGGCGACACATTTTGATAGAATTCTTAGAAAGCAAAGTGTTTCAAATTTTGTCCCTTTTTAACAAGTTTGATCAATAATTATATCCACTTTGTTATAAATTTACTTTAATTATTTTTCGAAATTTTCCTTATTGAATACTTTATAAAAATTGTTTAATATTAGATAATGCTGGTAGCAACCCTCCTTTGAAAAACGAAAGTTAAGTAATATTATTTATAGCTACCTTCACGATATGTTTCATGGAACTAGCCTTTTTCAACACTAGAACTACCGACGTTAAATCTACTATAGTCTATCATATTAACACGTTGAACGCCATCGGTATTTCACTAGTTTTAACATTTCTACTAAAGTGAAACTTTTTCTATTAAAATCACATCTGTATACATCAAGAACTTCAAAGTTCTTGATTGATATATATTCCGCAGAACTTTATATTTTTAACTCTAATATTTAAATACTGAATATATTACAAAATTCGTAAATATTGCAATTTAAAAGTCATATGAAATTCCATTGAATGTAATAGCGCCGGTCACCGGTGACTCCCATGGCAGTCAACGTGTTAAATAAGTACTTTGAAAAAAGAGGAATCGAACACTTCATCTACCGGAGGCCTATTAATAGGCTTTCTTTTTATCAATACTCATTATTATTGTCCTTGCAGATGATAATAAAATAAAGTTACGCTGCCTCGGAACAACCGGAATTAAAACGACATAATGAGTATTTCTTCACATTTTCATTTTAATGTTATAGAGTCTTGCTAGTAGGGACATACACTCGTGCATAATGTTCAGAAGAATGAGTGGTAGATAAAGTGTTAATAGAACAAATTTCACTTCGGTAGCATTGAACGTGTTAACACATGCGTGATCGGCAAATTTTTTCCGTTTCTAATACCGAGTACCGGCGAAAACATTGAAATTCTGAAGCTGGTTGCCGCAAACTCGTATCGTCAAAGCAAGGATAAAAATTATAAAATTTCTTTTGGAATATCAATGTTGCAATTATGTGTTGTTCAAAATAAAAAGACTTTTATATTTTGTATACTTGCCGACTTACAGTTAATGAGCCAACCGAGACATTCTCACTTGCCTCACTGAGATAGCGCTTATTATCGAAAGCGCCTAATGTTTCCGCATTCAGAAACAAAAATTGCAGGACGTGAATTCACGTCAGCGGCAATCAGGAATAGAATTTAAAATGACGTGAATTCACGTCAGCGGTCGCGAATGTGTTAATAACGCCTCTGTATTTTCATTTATGGGGTCACGCAAAAGAGTTGATCTATAAAAATACGATAGAAACGGAAGATGAACTTTGAGAATGCATTCAAAATGCGTGCTTGAAGAAATTACAATATTTGATAGAATTCGGCAATCACTGATTCGACGAATGGAAGCCTGCATTCTTGCAGAGGGATGAATTTTCTAACATTTATTATAACTGCTGCAATAAATCCTATAAATCTTTAAAAACATGCCTCTTTTCAATAAATCATCTATATTCTATGCTTTGTCATCTGTTTAACCTCGGTAGTAAGTAGTATAAGTTTAGTCTCAACCATTTCGGACACCCTGTATAGGATGTAAGGTTTACGAAGGATGTAGCTTATTCACAGAATCAACAAAAATCCCATCCTCCATATTTATCAGCAATACATCAACAATTATCGCCTTTACAATTAACCCATTAATACCAAATGAAGTTCTATAGTTGATCACGCAAATATACTCATTGTCGGAATAATTACGTCCAACGTAAACTGTTAATCAAATTTCCTTTTTTCCCCGTTTCCTTCCCACCCCACGCTGAAACTCTTCCTCCATATCTATAACCCTCGTCATGGTATATGCCCCATAACACCAAGCATTAACCTATCCACAAACTCAGCAACATCTCCATACGCTCCAACCCCGCGAGCCAAGAACAAACAGCACGAAATAAATCCCAGTGTTTGGTCACGCACATACGCTTTTTTCCCATCGTTCTCCCCGCGAATCGCGGCCGGCGGCGATTAACCTCCCAATTAATGAACTTTAACGCGCAATCTACCTCCGCGCGTCGTTTCCGTCCTTTTTCCATGGCGGTACGCGGTGCATCGTCCGTGAAACCCCGTCGGTTCGCAGAGGGCGCACCATAAGCGTACGTATGTATAGCTCGACGCAAGACCGGCTTATAGACTCGTATATCTCTCTATAGGGCCTTATCATATTTATGGGGGCCGGTGGAGAAGCGCGACATGGAAACCGCATCTGTTGGCGCGCATATTTTTAAATACCAATTCGGTCGCGCTGCCGAGCGAGCGATTCCTTCGATCGCGAATGCGCTTTTGCTACCAACGAGATACATTTTACTCTCCTTATTTATTTTCAGCTGGTTCTGCACACCGTATGACGGCACGAGGAAGATGGAGGTCGGAGGAGGAACTTGTGAGACTTTCGACGACTCAATCGACGCTGGAATGATCGCGGGCAAGCCGGATGCTGTGATTCGTTTCAGGTGGTTGGTGACATTTTTGCTAGAGGATTGGTTGGTTGAGTTTGGTGTAGAATTTTTTTTTATTTCGTGCTTTTTTGGGTTTAATTGCTGTGGTAATTTTAACTAGGAGTTAATGTTTTTGGTGGATTCCCAATCAATGAAGAGGGTTGGTGGTTTTGGTTTTGTGTGCTGTGTGCAGTATTTTCTTTATTTTGTACTCTTTCGGCTAGAACTTCTATGGCGACGTTAACGAGGACTTTATGTTTTTGGTGGATGCGAACCACTAAAGAAGATTGGTTGTTTTGGTTATGTATGCTATCTATAGTACTTTCTTTATTTTGGACAATCTGGGCTTTAATTGCTATGGCAATTTTAACTAGGAGTTAGTGCTTTTGGTGGATGAGAACCATCGAAGGGGATCGGTTGTTTTGGTTTTGTGTTCGATGTATAGTATTTTCTTTATTTTTGACATTCTAGGCTTCAATTGCTATGGTAAGATTAACTAGGAGTTAATGTGTTTGGTGGATGTGAACCACTAAAGAAGATTGGTTGTTTTGGTCATGTGTGCTATGTATAGTACTTTCTTTATTTTGGACAATCTGGGCTTTAATTACTATGGTAATTTTGACTAGGAGTTAGTGCTTTTGGTGGATGAGAACCATTGAAGAGGATTGGTTGCTTTGGTTATGCGTGCTATGTATAGTATTTTCTTCATTATGTACTCTTATTATGTACTATTATGTACTCTTTCGGCTAGAACTTCTATGGTGACTCTCACGAGAACTTTATGTTTTGGTGGATTTCCAACCATTGAAGAGTATTGGTTGTTTTGGTTTTGTGTGCTATATGTAGTATAAGGGGTAATGTCCCCTGGGGAACAGTAACTGAAAATAAAGAAGGTATTTTCTTTATTTCGTGCTTTTTGGCTGAACTTCTATGGTGACACTAACTAGGACTTTATGTTTTTCGTGGACGCGAACCACTGAAGAGGATTGGCATTTTTGGTTTTATGTGCTATGTGCAGTATTCTTTTATTTGGCACTTTTTTGACTTTAAGTGCTATGGCAATTTTAACTAGGACTTTCTGTTATTGATCGATTCCCAATCAACGAAGGCGATTGGTTGTTTTGGTTATGTGTGCTATATGTAGTATTATATTATTTTATTTCGGACTTTTTCTAACTAGGACTTTATGTTTTTGGTGGATTCTGAATCACTGAAGGTATAAAATGTTTATCGATACTTTAGAAGGTAACGGAAGTCTTCCACATGGCGATGGGAATTTGAATCAATAGTTATTAGAAGTACAAATCGAATTGAAAGAATTAGAATTTTATATTATTTTATATGGTCTACGTATCCCACGGGACAAATTTTCCAGAGATGGCGGGGTTTTTTAACTCGAGACTACTAATTGCAAGTTCGAGTTTTTATCTTTTTACTCAGCATTTGTCTGGGGTCCATTGTTTTGAATTCAGAAGAGGACTAGTGCGCCAGCATATCAGCTTTTTATGATACTTACAATTAGCTAGCTGCATAATGGCTGTTAGTACCGCGGATCTATTGTTTCAGGTGGATCTTGTTAACCCATTTGCATCATAGCTCTAATTACGGCAGAAGACTCGTAGTACCATGCAATTCCACGCGCAACAGTTTAACATTGTACAGAGCGGAATATTCCGCGGCTGGTGACAGAAGATGATTGTCATCTGCGGAATATTCCCCTTACAGATGCAAATGTGTTAAACTTTTTTGCAGCAAATTACTTTTTGAAAGTATTTTATATATACACCCAATTCTGTTTTTACACGATTTTGATTTAACACGGTCTAGAAAAAAAATGCTTCCGTTTTTACACGATTTCATTCGATCTAGCACGATTAAAAAATCTAAAATATTCTTAAAATAAATTTTTTAATAAATTTATTTTAACTATTTTTACAGGGTTGAAGGATATGGAACTAATCCCCTTTTTTCTATATATGTACTTCATGTCTTTTTTTACACGGTTTTGTGTGAAACGTATCTACCGTGTAAAAACTGAATTAGGTGTATAATATTTGTATTTATATAAATAGACGGGACTGTATCAAGAAGTATTGCAACTAATCAGATAGTTAACAATTGACAGAGGCTACGAATGGTCAAAGAAATGTTTTAAAAATCAATCCTTTTCTGAGGCAATAGATATCTCTTTAAAAACGAAATGTACTAAACTTACTTGTTAGACCCAATCGAATTAGAAAAAAGCAGATAAAAATGTCGACTGTCCAATTGAGAATCTTCACTGCAAACATCCACTTTGTCCACGTACAAAGAACCAAAAAGACTTCTCCAAAAACAGTCGCTCACTTAACGAACCGGGCACTGGGAATGTAAATAGCGGAACCTCCGCTTCTCATCAGGATGTAACCGATTACTCCTGCGATGGGATTTGGATTTTTTCGAGTAACCCTTTCTTCTTATCAGTGTTATATCTAACAATTTTCCATATGATTCGTTCTTTTAATGTATAACATATGAGTCATAATTTATGAAAGTGGTATAAGTCCTTTTGTGAAAAAAATGTGGTTAAGTTACTTTTAGTTAAACGTAGATGTCTTCTTTTCAAAGGACAAAGTAAATGGAATGAAATATCCTCATGATTTCTTCCAAAAAGAGAAGAAGAAAGGGATTTATGCCACTTTCAAATATAACGACTCATGTACACGTCATGCAGGAAAAATTTCTTAAAAGTGGCGCGGAATTTGAATTCCAGCCAATTAATTGTGAATCAATTTCTCATGTACCTTCTTATCTACCATAAACCCAACTATTTATCATGGCTGCTAAAATAAACTATAATATTTGAAACTAAAAATGAGAAACGCCTCTCTAAAATCTACTTTAACACGTTGAACGTCATGGGGGTCACCGGTGACCGGCGCTATTAACTTCAATGAAATTTCATATGACTTTTAATTTGTAATATTTACGAATTTTCTAATATATTCAATGTTTCAATATTGGCATTAAAAAGGTAAAGTTCGGCTGACTATATATCCACTTGTGTCTTTAAGGTTTCTGCTTTGTAAAAATGTGATTTTAATAGAAAAACTTTCAATTGAGCAGAAATGCTGAAATTAGTGAAATACTGGTGGCGTTTAACGTCTTAAAAGTCTTAAAAGTATCTTTAACACTAAAACTATCTTGCTAGCTGTAGTGTTAACACATTTCACTCCGGCTAAATTTCAGCCGCTGAAAGTGTGAAGGCCGTTCTTAAATTTTTTAAGTCAATATCACATTTAAATGCATTAAGTAAACCACAAACTAAACGAAATAATAGCGCCTTTTTTTCCACTTTACCGTTTTTTTCAATTCAGAATAATACGACAGATATTGATCGGCCAAATGTACAATCATATATTTCCAATTCCGCATCATCGCGGGACCGACGTGCAATGTGTCAACACTAAAACTACCGGCGTTGTATCTGTTATTTTTAAATATGCCGACTAAGTACTTAAGAAAAAAAGAAATCAAGAAGAGAAATATATGATCAATTAAGTAATTTAGGTTTCATAAGACAGAGGTGGAATATTTACTTCATGGCTCCTCTATCATTTTAGCAAATTTTTCGTAAAAATTCCGAACCGGTCATTCCGGCCGCCCTGGCAGCTTCAGTGTTAACACTTCACCGGCCGCTATTGTTTGAGCATTCTACCCACTTTAAAGAATTTGTTTCGGCTTAGATTGCCTAAAAAAAATTACAATCTCTTTGAAAATGACAAATGCTTTTCATCGACTCCTTAACACAGTTCCACTACAATAATAAATAACAAATTAGAGATTGCCGTATGAACCGATTAATAAACTAAAAGTCTCAGCGTTGGTGACAAAAAGCCTATTAATAGGCTACCGGTCGGTAAAGTGTTAATTACCCACTCACCGGTTCAACATTCAAACTTCCCGCGCGAATCCTCAAACGAACTCTCCCCACCGCTCGACCAGGACTTCGTACGGGCGCAAGTGGTTCCACGCGGAACGAAGCGGGCACCGTCGTTGCTCGTTGATTCGAAAGGAATAATCGGATTAGAGAGTGAATACCGGCGTGTAACCGGGGTGTAGTTCATTGTGAACGTTGACTCAAGAGGGATGAATCCAACGTAGCTATGTGGAGTGCCGTGCCACGCTTCCTCCACTACGCCTCCTTTCCTTTTTCGACCTCGAACAATCGAGGACGAGCCGAGCCAGCTCGAATTCGATTTCAGGAGGGGTGTTTTGCGTGCTGCCACGTGCTCTCTATTACATAATATTAGACTTGCGCACCCTCTGCCCTTTGCATTCTGCCGGAGTAACCTTCGTCGACCACGATAGCGATTAGCGACGTTTCTCTCTTTCTCTTTCTCGCTCTTTGCGGAGCATCGATTGTAATCGCAATCCCACGCGATCTTCTCGAGTGTGCTTTTGAATTTCATTATCTTTGTAGTTGGTAGGAAGGAAACACGTGGAAGGGCAAAATGTATGTGTTGCATTGTTCTTTGACCTTATATTGATTAAGGTTATTTTGGTGATTTATAGTAGAAATATTAACCCTTATTGAAAGCTAGGTTTTTATATATGATTTTCACTAGATTGTAGTTGTTTTCAGTATACAGGCAATTCCACCTAACTTGACCACCTTAAATATATCGCTTATTTTGTACGATAGAAAAAATGTCAGAGGCAGAAAATATTCTGTTTGATGGCGTTGATACGGTGATGGGCCGATTTTTTTCTTAGTTACGTGAAATACCCTGTATATGCGAAAAATTCTAAATATTGTAAAAAAAACTTTTGCCGTCAGAAATTATTTATTATTTGAAGGAATATTACAAATGTACGAGTTTCAAATAATTCATCATCAATAAATCATCATCGCCACTGTCGATTTCAATCCAATCATTATCTGAATCACCAACATTTTCTCCTTCTGTATCTTTCTGTTCTTCATTTGAATTTTGGTATAGGTATAACAACTTTGCTTTTCTTAGAATGTAATAAGGAATCACTGCTAATACCATTACTAGAATCAAAAACACTTTCAGAATTTTTTTCGAAGAATTCACTGCCACTATCACTATCCAAACTTATAAAATTTTCTTTGTTCATTTTTTGGGGCTAAAATATGAAAATTTGATTAAGAAAGACGCTGTTATATCACTGAACATGTTTCTAAATTTATAGCGGCGCGCTACAGTAGATATTTCACATGTATCTTATAATATAGAAATTACTTAACTGATCATCTTCTTTGCCGGTTGATCCCCTTTTTGTCAAAGTATTTATTCGATAGATTTAGCATGTTAAATGCCACCGGTATTTCGCCAGTTTCTTCATTTTTACTGAAGTGAAACTTTTTCTATTAAAATCACATTTTTACCGAGCAGAAACTTTAAAGACACAAAGATATACATATATATATATATATATATGTATATCTTTGTGTCTTTCTATATAATAGTCTATATAGACTAAATATAGACTAAATAAATATAGACTAAGAATATATATATATATATATATATATATACACACAACGGGACTTTACCTTTGTGAGACCAACGCGTAAATATTGACTGAATTAGCAAAATCGTAAATATTACAATTTAAAATTCATATGAAATTTGATTGAATTCAATAGCGCCGGTCACCGATGACCCCCATCGCATTCAACGTATTAAGTATAGCAGATTCAACGCCCGTAAATCTAGTGTTAAAGTAGAAAAATTGAGAAGTTTTTACTGTGGAATTTTATACGACATTTTAGTGCACTTTGGTAGTCATCGGTAGACAAGTTAGAAACTTTGCATTGGCCAAGGTCATTTAGATGATACAGAGTATAATTATCAGTATGAAGTAAAGTAAGCAGTTTATGAGACGTAATTGTAGAATTTTATAGGCTCTTTTGCATACCGCAATTAATGGGAAGGCAAAACGGTGAAGTTTCATGTTGAAGATCACCTGATTTATGATATAGTGATCAAAGTAAGCTAAAAAAGCAATTTACAACTTTTTTCTGTGGAATTAAGTACACTTTTTATAATGGACTGTGAGGAAACAAAGTAGTAAGCTGTATTAATGAAGGTCACCCTCAATGAAAAACGTATAGAATTTTAAATAAAAAAATTATTACTGACTGTAAATCGTCAATGTCGAAATTGTAGTGAAATTAAGACGTAATATTCCAACTGTGGCGCGCTCAAAATAAGAAATAATCATCGTCGATTGTCTACTGAACAATGATAGTCCATATTTCACACATTGTTTAATGTTTAAGCGCCATTAAAGATGTTACTTCAAATTCAATTTATAAATAACAAAGCATACGATTACATAAAATTTCAGGAACATTTCCATGAAAACCGATATTGTTCCGGCAGTTTGCACGGTACTACTGTTTACACAGTAGTTTTGGACGCAGCGAACGCACATTATAGCTGTGATGGATATTATAGGTTAACTAAAGATAATTACCTGTCGTCTAGCAACTAGCTTAAACAAAAATAATAATATAAATCAAAATAAAACCTCCCAAGTACCTATGGCACGTGTGAAATAAAAAGGTCAGAAACCCATTTAAGTGCATCCTAGTTCAAACCCCATCCCTTCTGATATATTTCCCTCCAATTATTATATGGACCGTTTATTTTGAAAGTGGTGTAAGTCCATTTTCCAAAAAAATCGAGTTAGCTACATTAATAGTTACATTTTTACATGATCTTTTCATTCTAAAGCAACTTGTTATTAATATATTTAAAATCATTAAGATTTTGTAACACGAAAATTTGTTGATTAATGAAGTGATGAAAAAGTTTATTTTGAAAGTGGTGCAAGTCCATTCATAGCCATCATAAACATATTATTTCTTAAATAATGTTAATTATACTAATTGGGATGATAAATTTGCCACCCTTAGAAACACATAAACATTATTCTACTATGTTATCTGTTACCCATATTTTTAAATTTAGTCCAACGCAAACCCTTCAATATCTCGATTCGAACATAAATGGACTTACACCACTTTTAACACTAGATTTACGGGCGTTAAATCGGTCACACTTAAATATATTAAATAAGTGCTTTGAAAAAAGAGGGATCAACGGGTAAAAACGAAGATTGGTTAAGTAATTTGTATATTATAAGATACAAGTGAAATATTGACTGTACCACATCTCTATAAATTTGGAAACCGTTTTTAAAAAAGTAGGAATCCGTCAATTTGACGGCTTCCGTAAATCTAGTGTTAAAATAAACGGTCCATATATTTCACACATTATAAATCACCAAAAACCAACTTCATACTGTAGTCTCTTGACAAAATGACTAAAATAGTTAAAAGTCAAATACAAAAGCCTCGACAAATCTTACAGCTACACAATTAATATCGAAAAACTGTATCAGATATCAATGTCCGCCATTTTGGAGAACGCGCAAATGGAAACGTTCTGCTAAACATTTCATTAAGAGCCGCACCTACAAAGGAGCAGGTCACAGTATAATTCTCTTTCGCAAGGTGTACAACGGAATCCCATTGACATCTTTCATCGTAATTCACTCTAATTATTCGAGTGCATGAAAAAATGCCACGGCAAAAAGAGGAGCCTCGCATTTAACGTCGTCCTAATTGCGCGACACAATCGCACTCTCTTCTTCGACGTGCGAAAACAAACGAACGATGACTGGAGACAATTCTCTGTCTCTCTTCCGTTTTTTTTTCCTTCTCCTTTTTCTCCCATCGGGAAGGATGACTCGATCGCCGCAGACTCGCGATCGCTGGAAAACGTCAATCCGTCGACGACGAGGGAAGAAGAAGAAATCGACGTCGGCTTCGTCTAACGGCTTCGAAGATATTATCGGTTTATTCGTGACTAATTATCGCGAATATTATCGGGCCGTTGCAATCGATCCAGCTGAATCATTCGAGGGGATGCACGGGTCTGTGGTGCATCTTGTATCACGACGGAAACGAAATGTTCCCATGGATGCGAATAGGGGACATCCTGCCATTTTTTCCGAGTTTTTTTTTCAATATATTTGCAAAGAAGATGAAGCTTTAGAATATCAACTTCGGAATAGGGGCTGCCACGTTTTTAACACTAGGACTACTAAACCAGTCAAAATGACTGGTTACCAATTTTTTTCCAAAAATTCTTCAAGGTTATATCAGTTTATATCTTATAAAACAAATTATACTTGTCTCTCTACGCAATTTTTTCTAAAAATTTTCCAAGTTTATAGGAGCGTCATAGAATAGATATTCTACATCCATCTCATAAAATATAAATTATTAAATCGATCAACTTTTCCACCACTTAATTCTCCTTACTTTAAAGTACTCATTTAATCCTTTGGGGACCTCTGACGAATCTATGCGGTCTGAGAAAAAATCTGGTTATAGTTTATCGAGGCATGTATACACGATTCGAATTGAAAGATTAAAATATAACCGTTGAAATATGATTCTGCAAGTAGTAATGTATAATTCAGATACATTAACAATCGAACTTTATAATAAAAAAATAGTTTTTCATCGCCAAATAAATGATTATCTCTTAATACTCAAAAAAGTGTCCGTCCGCAAAGGGTTAATATATTTAGATGTAACAGATTTAACGCTGGTAGTTCCAGTGTTAACGCTTGAGTCTTTTACTTTGAGTTAAGTCTATTACATTTAGATATACCGAATAATAAATACTAAATACTTAATACAAATACTTAATGTAAATACTAATAAAAAATACTTTGGAAAAAAAGGAATAAATATATGAAAAATGTGCGATTCACACGTTCCGTGCCACGTGTACCATTTATGGTAAAGATATGGTTTTAACCCCTTGCCCTACGAATTCTTTTGTGCCTGCCTCCGCAATAATTGGAAATTTAAATACCAAAATGAAAGTTTCTCTGTGATTCCTGATGTCTTAGAACTTAACGGAATATTAATAACAGAGAAATAATTTTATCGTATGGTGTTCCACTTACATTTTCAATTTGATAATTTTCGAGAAGCTTCAAAATTTCCTATTCCATCCAGCGCATCACGAGTACCACTCGTGATTGTAGTGCAAGGGGTTAATAGAAAAAGCTTCACGCCAGTGGAAACATTGAAATTAGCAAAATACAGATAGCATTCGATGTGTTAATGCCACCACCTAATACTACTTTCAAATGAAATGCCTCATACAGTAATTGCTGCATCAAATAATCCTATGTTCATAAAGTCCTCCAACAAACAACTATATCATGGTGCTATGGTGGCTAAGGAGATAGAGGCCAAGACTCACAATCACCAGGGTCCGTGTTTCAAATCCGGCATCACCTCTTTTAAATATCTAAAATTTTTCCTACGTCATATGTGTACCGTATCCTTGGTTTTTTATTTAACACTAAACGTACCGGCATTTTTCCATACCTAATCTTACCAAAGGAGGTCATTTGACCCCTTATGAAATAAACGTAGATTTTTCGTAAAAAATTCTTTATTAATTAAAGGAAATAATTTGCAACATCATTTCTGATTTCGTATAAAGTTAAACACATATTTTTATTGTTATAAACAAAACAATCGACTAATTACATTTTTTACATACGATGGGTTTCTCCTTCGTACATTTCCCGCAAACAAATTTTTTACAAATTATTGTCGAACTTTATTTCTTGTAGGCTCTGATATTTACTCTGCAACTCTCAGTATACGACTGCATCTTTTTTAGCTACAGAGAACTCATTGGAGGGAGTGTTGCTTGTGAATCTCCTATAAGAATCCGTTCTGTTTATGCGTTACGTCCTACGGACGCGATCGTGTTGTTGAAATGCTCACGCCGAAATCAAACACACATATCAGGTTCCAACAAATGAAAGAGTCACTTGAGAAGTGTATCTGAATTTAGAACTAAGGTTCCAGTTGGAAAACTGCTGAAAAATACGTAAACTTCGTACGGGGTCAAATGACCCCCCGTGGTACGTAAGGTAGGTAAAGAATTTTTGTCGGTAAAATATAAGCTACGACAAAAACGGAAAGCGGGAAATTGAACAATCAGATTATATAAGAATTTACGGAAAGTCAGATGAGCGGAAGAAGTAACAATAAAAGTACGATTTTAAAGTAAACTTTGAAAGGGGTCATTTTGACCCCGCTTGGTACGTTTAGTGTTAAACCCACGTAGAATAGTTCCTAAGCGAAATAACCACACAATAACCAGCCGAATCCGAAATACAAAACAATAAGTATAGTACGATCCATAACCTCACTTTCCTCTTCCCGCGACTCCACCAAACAAAGCACCGTACTGCAACACCAGCCATCGAACCGACTCAACCTACAACACCACCTTATATCTCTGTATGTACATTTATATACATGAGCACCGATCCGATCCCGGTCCTCGAGTCGCATAATCCGAATCCCACGAATTCGCAACGAGATACGCTCTACATACGTGTTCCTACGTGCTCCCGTAATTCGCTTAGGCTTGTGGGTTACATTGGCGGTCGGTTATGTTCCGGATTAGCGATGATCTCGCTCTCCTTTATGCATGGGGGTGATCGTTCCGTCTAGTTGCACAGACGGTGGGTGAGTTTCATTGTACGGGATCGCGTAATCGTCAGATAAGATTAGCGTTTTCTCTGTCGTGCGTTTTATGGCGGTGCTACCGACGATGCTTCTCGTGTTCCTCCTGCGCGTTAATTGGATCGGACGGTAAGATGCAAATGCAGAAATCGGAGACCACTCTTGGGACCACCTTTTTTTATGAGCTTTGTTGGATGGAGTGTAGCGGAGAGTGTAGTCTTTTGAGTTGTATTTTGTTGTATGAGGTGTGGTTCACGAGGGGATTAATAGTTTGTGGGTTGAATACTTTTTCCGGCTGTCGTCGGTTAATTGAAATTGATTTTGTATATTTTCTGTTGCTGGAGATTCTTTTTGGTGATAGTTGATACAGATATCGCAAGATACTTGGATTGAGTATCGTCAGCTTAATTGGAAAATGTCGGAACTCCGTGTAATCAAGGTTTGGAGTAAACGGTAAAAGTAACTCCAGTTTCTCATTTAATGTTTCATATATTTTTATAGGTAGATTAAATTTACCCGCGGTGTTGTCTGAAGTGCAAAATTTCCTTTCTGTCTTTTCTTTTGAATGGACCTTCGATTTTTGAAATTTCGCTTTTGGTGAAAATAAACATACGAACCTTTCCGATTATGCCAACGATATTCAAAATAGTTGTGAAATCTGAAGACGGCAGTAGAACAAGATTGAGGATATCTGGCTTTAGGATATCTGGGTTGAAATTTCAAAATTGTTATTAACACTAGAACTACCAAGTCAGTCAAAATTTAGAGAAATCTGCCCAGAGGTCACGTGGGTTTGAACTCCAGCCCACTAATTACAAGTCCCAGCCTTCGACTCCATACCCGCTACGTTTCTCATGAGAAATTCTATATACAGTGTCCAAATATTCGCATCTATAGGATTAAATCACAACAAATTAAACTTAGCCTCGAATCATCGTCATAAACAGCTCCCAAATCCGTAGGGTTAATGCCACCGCGCTTAGAAAAACATTGAAAATTCTTTTCCAACGTGACATCCCTCGGGATATCCACGCATGCCTTCACACGACATTCCCACCCGATGACGAAACGATCGGTGCTATTGCAGGTGAGTTAGGATCGTTCGGCATGCACTATCAAAACTGCCCCTTTATTCTCTCCTCCTCTCCTCGTCATCGTCCTTTCTCTCGAATCAATCGCACGGACCCTTGACCTCGGCGTTGGGGTGACTTTGTCCTCGGCTTCCTCGTCGCTGCTGTGCGCCTCGCATTCTGTTTTCTTTTCTATCATTTCATCGTCCGACTTCATTCCTTTGTCGTTCTTGCGGTCGGAGAATTATTGAATTTAGGTAAAGTGAATTAAGTTGGGGAGGTTTGATACTTGTTACTTGGTTTTGGGTTTGTATCGTTTTGTAAGAAATATTAGGTTGGTGCGTCTGTTATATTTTTTTATTATATATAATATTCTATTTTACTTAACTTTATCTTATATTTGTTGATATATGAGCAGTATTTTTATTTTTAATTTCATTTTCATTTTCATTTTTTTTAACTCAATACTAACTTTCTTTACTTTACTCATTTTTTTTCTTTTTCGTTTCTCAAGGATGATCGATTCCGTAATTTATTTACGTTTTACAAGATAAACGTGAAACACGTGAACTAGCTATAGTTATATTTGTTGTTAAATGTGTACCATTACATGCATACTGTAACTATTGTTGCTCTCGATGTATACTACAGGGCAATTTACCCGTCAATAAAGAATAATAATAATAATATGAAATGTCTGATTAGGTCTATACACTGTATTTTGGGCGATATTTTGTATATAGTTAACCGCAAAATTAATAATTTCATAGTTGAAACAGGTTATTTGATTTATACGCTCAATATTTTGCTCAATTTTAAGAGAAAATTAATATTAAAAAAATTTTTAATTGTGTTGAGGCCCATTAAATTCATCAACTGGCCCATTTTAGAATGTCAACTCCTTCCCTTCCAGTTTCTACGACGCGCTGTGTGTAATTTGGCCGATTTAGCTGACAAAACTATTTTTTTAAAGAAATTATGGTTTTCATGAATTCTACTGACTTTTCTACCAATACAAAACATAATCTTCCTCTTAGTGTTAATATATTGTATATAACTTAGTGTTAATATATAGTGTTAATAATAAAATATATATTTGAATAATTATTTAACATTTATACGTAAAGCAAGATACTCTCAACTTTACAATTTCTTCGTACTTTAACGGTAATAGTCATTTAAACTTTTCCCGCGCAAAATGACTGCAAACTACCGCGAACACAACGACGTATATTATTTTACCGTTATAAAGATTTAACACTAGAACAACCAAACCAGTCAAAATGACTGGTACACAATTCTTTCCAAAAATTCTCCAAGTTTCTAGAAGAGTCTTAGAATAAATATTCCATGTCCATCTTAAAAAACATAAATCACCGAATGGAGAATCTTTTCCGCCTCTTGATTCCTCCTTTTTCAAAGTACTTATTTAATATTTTGAAACGTGATAGATTTAACGCTGGTAGTTCTAGTGTTAAACTCGTCGCAAGTGTAATTGGATATTACAAAACAAAAGACATAACCTTCCTCCTCTGATTATTTTACAACAACAATCTCCCAAACCCATACCCCACATAATTTCTCATCCGCCGTCTAAATATAGATCGTCAAACACTCGAAACCGTTGTTTACATCCACGATTGACGACAAAGGAAGTGTTTCCCTCCCGCGAGGAAGGTCGCACGGTATCTTCGCGATAATCGTCATCAACATCTGCAATGCAATTCGCGAAAGCAAAGACTCCCGTTTCAGCGGCAAATACGAATTAACATCGAAACATATTTCTTCCTCTTTCGAACAGCAACAAAAGGAAAAAAAAAACACTCGTCGCACGATTGGAATTTCAATTTCTCGGCCACGACGTACCTCTTTTTCGTATATATATACCTGTACGTCAGTAATTCGAGAGAGCGAGCAAATTTGCCCAAGATTTCGGGTTAAAAATTCATCTCCCGCAGCTGTGTACTCATTGCCTTAGCTGTTTCGGCTGTCACGAGTCGAAGAAACGGAAACGTGCCGCGGCATGCAACGGCAAACGATGCTTCTTATTACGTCGGGCAGAGTGTAAATACGCAACTCGACGGTTATCGAAGACTTTTCGAAACGTGAATCGGGTTTTTAACCCTTTCGTTACGATCGTCGACTATAATCGGCGTCGAATTATACCGTACATACAGGGTGGAACGCTATCTCTGTCCACTTTGAATATTTCCGTTATTTGTAACAATATAAAAAAATGATACTTACAAAACTTGCACCGTGTAGAGGGGGGCACATGGTGATAAAAACATTTTTTGCGTGGGTGGAGACATAGAGGAGATTTAAAGACCCGCTCTACTTTTTTAAGTGGAAATCTATGTCTTTTTATCGACTTGTGATAGACAACGTTGAGACGATTTCAACGAGCTATCGTGGAAGGTCATGCGAGGTCAAATGTGTTAGATATATATAGATAACTATATACAGGGTGGGCGATTTAAATGGGAAGACCTAAATATCTCGGTTATTATTAGTCGTACTAAAAATCTCCACAGAATGAAGTTGTACTGTTTCAAGGGGCGAATTTGATGACGGTAAATAATTCTTTCTCAAGGTCATTTTCTTCGAGATTTGAAGGTCATCGTATTTTTTTTAAATGGGACTGCATATTTTCATTGCAACAGTCTTATAGTTTATAAAAAAACGAATCCAAGTAGGTGCAATATGATGACCTTCACGTGACCTTTAGCGAGAAAATTATGAAATGTTTGTCAGCAACTTCAGTACGCGTTCGAAGACGGTAAATGAATGAATTTCAATTTCATTGAAACTAGAAAAAAGTACTTATTTAATATGATAGACTATAATAGATTTAACGTCGGAAGTTCTAGTGTTAAAAATGTTAAATAAATACATCAGAAGAACAGAAACGAACAATGCAGTCCATAAAACAGATGTAATATTTATGTAATATATGTAATAATATTATTATATAAAAAGACTCAGAACAGTTCATTCCGACCTTGCCAAATCTACTGTTAATTTCTGCGCAACCAGTTAATTTTTTCTCTAAATACAACACAGCGACGCTCAAGACCCCGTATTCAATAACAGACATCAAAAGAATCTTCCCCCGTCAAAAATCCTCCGAAAACAACGAATTCCCTAACTCCATCTTGTATCAGCTCGTCAAAGAGACAGTCCATCCGCTGCACGGAAGAGGAACGAAGATGACATCACAAAGGAGATACTCGCGACAGGAATATAGCAAGGGGACGTAGAGAGGAAGATACGGAGTAAAAGTGACAGAGATGCAGCGAAAGACAGAGAAGCAGAGAGCAAGAGAGGCTGGAAGAGAGAGGGACAAGTGACGGAGAAGGAGGCAGAAGGGTGGGTTTCGTTAGGTCGGGCGCAGTTTTGATGATAACGAGCGGATTTGCAATCACGACTACATTGTGCAGGATCCTGCTGTTAGCTAACTCGAAGAGGGATGAAACTCAGACGGCCTGAGATCACAGAGCAGGAAGCTGAGAGCACGACGTAGACAGAGGATGAGAGGACGCCAAGAGAGGAGTTACAAGAGAGAGAGAGAGGAAGAGCAAGAAAGAGAGAGAAAGAGAGAGAGGCCTTCAGCCCTCTTCATCCGTTGGCGTCGCGCACACCCTCCGCGGGAGTCGGTGGAAAGTGGAAATCCCTAAATTACGCGACTATATACATCCGTCGAGGTTGATGTCGTCCCTCTATGTATACGCTTGCATCTATGTATATATATCTATGCATAAATATCTCGCGAAATTTCCGACTACGGGGTAATTTCGTGAATCTAGTCGCGCGAACGCGCCTCGCCGAGCTAACGAAGGAAAGCGATACGTCTCACGGTGCTTGAATTATGCGACAGGATGTTGGAGGATTTGGGACAGTTTGATGTTGATAAGCAATGTTAACAGTTGGGAAATTTTGTATTAAAATATAGGCATTTCAGAAAAGCGTGAGAAAAATTGTAAGTTCTAATATTTTTTTGCCTGGTACCCTCTCACTTTATATCTAGGATTAGTGCCTCGATGGTTATACCAGAAATGAAAAAATTTGACCGTAATATATGAATTACAAACGTTTAGATTAGGCAACAGAATTTGCAAATGGCTGACTAAATAATTGAATATATTTTTTCAGTAAATCTATTTAACAGCTGTTCTGTTTTAGGCAAAACTTTGAAATACTAATCATAGTTACAAAGTAGGAGGACACCCAGTGCCGGATTTAGATGAAAAGAGGCCCTAGGCTATTCCACTTATGAGGCCCTCTCACCTCTCATTTTTAAATTTGTAAATTACATGAGAGATAAGAAAATACATCATTACTGTGATATATATAAATATATTAAATGAAACATGTTGTTATTGGTACTAACCTATACATATTCAATGCATTGAAGATTTTTATGTTTGTTTATTAGTCATATGCGTAGAATTTCTCTTTATTTTCGGTCCAGTGTTTTAGTGTCCACTGTTTTTAGAATAGTGTAATTTTAATTTTGCTAACAATTTGAATGTAGGCCCCTCTTGATCTTGAGGCCGTAGGCTGAAGCCTAGTTAGCCTATAGGAAAATCAGGCCCTGAGGACACCAAAAATTACTTCCACTCGTCAACAGCTTCCCTCTAATATATTATATACTATTTCAATCACGAATCGGTCAATTTACCACCTCCTACATCTTTCTACACCTTTCATGAATCATCCTGTACTCTAAATTCCTCCACAATCCTCAAATGTCTCAAACTCCATAAACTACGTTCAAAAAGCCCGCTCAAAACATTCACTAATCACCAACCTTTGTCATAATCATCCTCTCAATATGCTTCCTGCGATCGCTTTTCTCTTGTGAACATCCGCAGCGAAAGAATCCAAAGAAAACGAGCAACCAAACCTCAATTGCAGACTCAAACTCCATAAGCCACATTCAAAAAACCCGCGCAAAACATTCACTAATCACCAACCTTTATCGTAAACATCCGCAGCGAAAGGTTCCAAAGAATAGAAGCAGCCTAATCTCAACTGCAGACTCAAACTCCATAACCCACGTTCAAAAAGCCCGCGCAAAACATTCACCAGTCACAAACCATTATCATAAACATCTTCTCAATATGCATTCCACGATCGCTTTTCTCTCGTGAACATCCGCAGCGAAAGAATCCAAAGAAAAAGAGCAGCCAAACCTCAATTGCAGACTCAAACTCCATAACCCACATTCAAAAAACCCGCGCAAAACATTCACTAATCACCAACCTTTATCGTACACATCCGCTGCGAAAGGTTCCAAAGGAAAGAAGCACCGTAATCTAAACTGCAGATTCAAACTCCATAAACCACGTTCAAAAAGCCCGCGCAAAACATTCACCAGTCACGAACCATTATCATAAACATCCTCTCAATATGCATCCCACGATCGGTTTTCTCTCATAAACATCCGCAGCGAAAAGATTCAGAGAAAAAAGGCAACAAAACCTCAAATGCAGACTCAAACTCCATAAACCACGTTCAAAATGTCCGCGTAAAGCATTCACCAATCACCAACCTTTATCGTAAACATCCAGAGCGAAAGGCTCCAAAGAATAGAAGCACCCTAATCTCAACTGCAGACTCAAACTCCATAAACCACGTTGAAAAAGCCCGCGCAAAACATTGACCAATCACCAACCTTTATCATAAACATCCTCTCAATATGCATCCCGCGATCGCTTTTCTCTCGTAAACATCCGCAGCGAAAGGATCCAAAGAAATAAAGCAACCTAACCTCAATTGCAGACCATCGAGAAGAAAGTCGTGCCAAGTCGAAGCGATACCCGCGTCTCTCCTCGGATTTTTACACGGTCCGCGTGTTTGCACAGCAGGCGGTTAGCTGCGAGTGACATGTCAGGCTGCTTTCTCGAATTTGTATTCTTTTATGGGGCTATCGAGGACCCGACGACAATGGGATCCCACCGGAACCCATGGAGGGCGTTTTTCGGTCCGGTTTCGAATACGGACAGGTTCTCTGGGTTACTTTTATCATGATAATAGGATTCGCGCGAGCGACCGGAAAATTCTTCGACTTTGAGCCAGTCTTCGAGAGAAACCGCGAGCTCGGAAGATCTCTCGGCCGTGGTTAATGAACGGTGAAAAAGGAGGCTGCGAAGAGGTGGAATATCTCTCCCTCATTTGAATTTTTTAGTTCGACATTTTCCTTATACCGAGAATTTTCGTGCATTCCCTTTCCAGGATTTCGGGGATTTTTTTTCAGCACCGTGACGAGGTTTGAGGTGTTTGGTATTTTATGCGGACGGACAGGGGTGTTTTTAGGGGGGACGTAGTTCGGGGTGTTTCATAAATTTTTCAGTAGCATGTAGAGGCTTGAGGTTTTTGGAATTTTATGTGAAGGGGAAGGAGTACTTTGTATAGTGCCTACTATGTAGGCACTTCATATAGTTTTTTAATAAACAGTTGCAATATTCATAGACGTTGTAAATAAAGTGAAATTTTGCCCATTATTTGATAAAACCTACAATTTATAGACCTATTCTTTAACACTTTGCAGTCTTATGTCGAGCTATATTCGACATAGCTTTTCACTTCATTTTATTTTCTAACGATTTAATATCGACTTTCCAATTTCATAATGATATTTTAATATCCGTTAGTATCTATAGTTATTGTTGTAATTTAAAAAAAAATGAATAACCAATGATAGAAAGTGTTGCGAAATTAATTTCATTTAGCTCACTAAAAAATTGAGAAAATAATTCGGACCGCAATTATGGAACTAATCCCCTTTTTTCTATGTATGCACTTCGTGTCTTTTTTTACACGGTTTTGTCTGGAACGTATCTGCCGTGTAAAAACAGAATTAGATGTATTTCCTTCCGGCTTCTTTATCAAACTAGATAATTTTTACAAAAAATTTGAACTTTCATTTTGACCGCGTTGGCAGCATTAGTGTTAATCCGCACTAAAGTAAACGCTATGAAACAAAATTTTAGAGATAAACAAGCATTTTACATGGTTACTAAAATACTTCTGCCCCCTCTCAGAAACTCTACAATTGCAACATCAATCGAGCACCAAAAACCTCTAAACTCCTCAACCTCCATGAAATCCTCATTCCACACGTTCATCCACATCCAACGACGCAATATTGCAACACCTCTCGATAACTTCCTCCTAACGTATCACCGCAATACAACTATCCCACTGTTACATGACAATACAATGCCATCTCCACGAATACCTCATCCCTCTTGTTTCACCAACGCAAACAAAAACGGTGCCTCGATACAGCACGGCATGCATACACAGAGACACATTGCGTATCCCCAGGAGTAGATGGCTCGATCGCAAGTAAGATTGCCGATCGTATCGATTAATGTAGGAACAGGTCGTTCGAAAGCGGCAGGATCGGTTTCATTCGGCGCAGGATCGGCAACGGGGAACCCCGTGGCTCCCTCGGGATGAACCGCCGCGTGTCCTCGCGAGGCAGGATCTTTGTCCACCGGGGGAATAATTCGACCGCCATTTTTCTCGCTTTATGCCGGGTAAGCGTTACTAATGGCACGGCTCGCTCGACCGGGCGCAGGTTGACAACGCGACCGGGGTGCCTCGTTTGTGTGCAACCACGTTAAATGCGTTTGCGGCGAGCGCTTTTGCATTGGACGGGTACCGGTGTAATTGTAGTCGTTTGTTTCCTATGGATTGCTCGTGCCGTTAAATGTTTGGGGGATGGAGCTTTCGAGGGGAGGGAGAGAAATGGTGGTGGTGGAAGATGGTGGTAGAGATATTGTTATTAGCGATGGTGATAGAGATAATGATAGTGATAGTGATACTGATAGAGATACGGATAGTGATAGTGATAGAGATACTGATAGTGATAGTGATAGTGATAGTGATAGTGATAGTGATAGTGATAGTGATAGTGATAGTGATAGAGATACTGATAGTGATAGTGATAGTGATAGTGATAGTGATAGAGATACTGATAGTGATAGTGATAGTGATAGAGATACTGATAGTGATAGTGATAGTGATAGTGATAGTGATAGTGATAGTGATAGTGATAGTGATAGTGATAGTGATAGTGATAGTGATAGTGATAGTGATAGTGATAGTGATAGTGATAGTGATAGTGATAGTGATAGTGATAGTGATAGTGATAGTGATAGTGATAGTGATAGTGATAATGACAGAGATACTGATAGTGATAGTGATAGTGATAGTGATAGAGATACTGATAGTGACAGAGATACTGATAGTGATAGCGATAGATATACTGATAGTGATAATGATAGAGATACTGATAGTGATAGTGATAGTGATAGAGATACTGATAGTGATAGTGATAGTGATAGTGATAGTGATAGTGATAGTGATAGTGATAGTGATAGTGATAGAGATACTGATAGTGACAGAGATACTGATAGTGATAGTGATAGTGATAGTGATAGTGATAGAGATACTGAAAGTGATAGTGATAAAGATACTGATAGTGATAGTGATAGTGATAGAGATACTGATAGTGATAGTGGTGCAGATAGTTGGTTATAGTGATAAAGATATTGACAGTTTGTAATAGCGATAAACATAACTGACAGTTAGCGGTAGTGATAAATATACTGGTAGTAAGTTATGGTGATAAAGATACTGATAGTAAGTGATAGTGATAAGGATACTAATAGTTAGCGATAGTGACAAGGATACTGATAGTTCCTGATGGTGATCAAGATGCTGACAGATAATAATATTGATAAAGATAGTGTTAGCGATAGTGATGCAGATACTGATAGTTTGTCATAGTAATAAAGATATTGATAGTTTGTAATAGTAATAAAGATACTGATAGTTAGCGGTATTGATGAAGATACTGATAGTCAGAGAAAGTGGAAGTAACTAATCGCGGAGTAGTGCAAAGAAGTTCAGTTGACTTTATTAAATTATATTTTAGCGCTTTTCGGCTACAACTACTATGGTCCTTTCTACTAGCAGTTATAGTTTCGACTCGGTTTCAGAACACTGTAGGGATGATATATTACATGATAATTAAGAATAAAGTTTCTGAGAGATTTAGGAGATTGTTTCTCAGTTCTACTAACCTTTAACTACATACACACTACATCACCCTTTCTATTATTGGTTATTCTCCATTTCGACTTTAGCGAGAAAAATTTAATTTATCTACAAGTGTAACATTTCCCTACATATTTCACATATTGCCCTAATAATTCAGCCTTGACACGACTTCAACTGCAGTCAAAGACCAACAGATACATCAAACAAAAGAAAACAACCAACAATGCACCGATCAGCCCAACTTTCTCCCATCCACACAATAAAAATCACAAAACCCCTCAAACTTTTCCCTCCACTCCTCAAAAACCTCCCCAAACACGAACCAAGAACAAACTACCCGAAAATCATCCCCTCTAACGTTCCCAATTAACCGAAAAGAAAGTACGTCCCTTCACTGGCAATCTTCTCATCGAAGTCTCTTCAAAATTCATAAACTCACCCCTAAACACGAGGGTGATCTTTCGTGACTTCGTTAAACCTGATATCCCTGAGAATAAGCGCACTTCTTCCTTTTCTCCGTGATCATCGAAACGAGGGAAACTCCATGGGAAGGTGGACAAAAAGTCTTGCATTCCTAGGGCGCGGAGAATCTTCCAGCAGGGTGTGAAGTGCAATTCAAGAGGGAAAAGGAAAGCCGGGATACCTGCCGGGTAACCGCATGCAGATGTATTCCGGCTTTTCGTATTCAACGAGCTGGGAATCCGTGAAACGATTTAATGCCGGCTTTAAAGTACAACCGAGATAATGTAAGGGTGAAACAATAAATAGAGCGGTGAAACGCAGAAACTACGTAGACGACAATGGAAAGTTCGCTTTGGGTAGCCTTTTCTCTGGTTGAAATGATATTTCTTGGGCGAACATTTCTTACGACGGTGTATCTAACTTCTGTTTTGTTTAGTTGCGAAATTTTCCTTTTTTGGGGGGGGGGGGGGGGGCGATTGTGGATTAGTGAGGAATTTTAAAAATAATTGATGGAAGAATGATTCGTAAATTGGTTGGGATTTTGAGATTAATGGTTAGAATTTCTTTATAATGGATGCAATTTTTGTTGTAGAGGTTAGGGTATCTGGAATTAAAAAAATATAGTTTTGCGTAAAAATAAAGTCATTCACTTGTATCAGAGATGTAAAGTCACAAATTATTATTATAAAAATTAATTTTAATTTTTAAGATATTGGTTTCTAGAACATATTTCGATTAGTGTGTTTGTGCTCCTCTTATTGTGTAGGTACTGCAGATTCTTCTAATATCATAAAAGAAGTAAATCTATTTAATAATAATAACAAACATGCGGTCCAATTTTGACCCTGATTCTCAGATCACGAAAAATCGTACTCTAACATCAACTCAATGTAATTCCAAGTAACATTTCAAAAATTGAAATATCTCAAAAACTGTATTTAATAAGAAAAAAGTTAAAAATTCGAACCGGCTAATATGCAGCCGTGTCTAAACCCTGATTCTCAGATCACAAAAAAAACCCTACTCAAAGATCCAACTCAACCCAATTCCAAGTAACATTTCGAAAATTAAAATATCGCAAAAAATGTATTTGATAAGAAAAATTTCAAAATTATAGCCGGCTGATACGCAGCCGTATGTAAATCCTGGTTTTCAGATCACAAAAAGTCTTACTAAAAACTTCAACTCAATCCAATTTCAAGTAACATTTCAAAAATTGAAATATTATCAAAAATTAATTTGATAAGAAAAAATTTAAAAATTCGAACCGGCTAATATGCAGCCGTGTCTAAACCCTGATTCTCAGATCACAAAAAAAACCCTACTCAAAGATTCAACTCAATCCAATTCCAAGTAACATTTAAAAAATGGAAATATCTCAAAAAATGTGTTTGATAAGAAAAAATTTTAAAATTAGAACCGGCTAATATGCAGCCGTATCTAAACCCTAACTTTCAGATCACGAAAAATCCTACTCTACCGTCAACTCAATCTAATTCCAAGTAACATTTAAAAAAATAAAATATCTCAAAAAATGTATTTGATAAGAAAAATTTCAAAATTATAACCGGCTGATACGCAGCCGTATCTAAACCCTAGTTCTCAGATCACAAAACATCCTACTCAAAACTTCAACTCAACCTAATCGCAAATAACACTTCAAAATTTTTAATATTTCGAAGTACCTTTAAATATCTCCGACAAATAAAAAGAAGCCCATCTTACAATAATACAAGAAAAAAAAGTGAAGAAACTCAGGATAACGCTCGATCGATCGCGACACGAGACAAAGCGGGGGTTCTCATTGCCTCGAAAGCCCTCTATTTCCACGACACCGCATCGCAGGTATAATCCGAATATACTGGGGCCCCCTTTCAACCCCCTCCGCCCCATCCACTCCTCCCACTGGGACCCTTTTCTCACTGGCGGGGCATAATTCAAGAAACACTGGATTTCACGGATGCGTGCACACGCGCGCACGGTTTTCGGGCTGGCAATAAAAAGGTGGAGAGGATGTTGAATCGAAAAAAGAGAAAGAGAGAGAGAGAGAAAGGGGGAGACCGTTTGACAGTTTTCCTGGGCCCGAAACGAAAAATTCATATTCATCTCGAGGCGTGGGCGTATGGCCGATGCAACGGGCCCTTTCGAGTGTATGCTTAGGGTCTGTGCACAGGTGAGGGTGGAGAAGAGGGGAGGGAGGAGTGAAGGAGAAGTTGGGATAGGAGGAATTGAAGGAGAGGAGAAACTGAGAGAAAGGGGGACGCGAAGAAATAGATAGAAAGTTAGAGAGAGACACTGAGGAGGAGAAAGGTGTAATAAGGGGAATGGAGAAACAGAGAGAGCGAAAGTTGTGAAAAGAGATGTAGATATGTGAAGGGGAAGAGAAATAAGGGAATGAAATTGAAGAAGGGGAGAAATTGATAGAAAGAATAACTTGAGAAAAAAGATAAAAAGTGACAGAGAAGCATTGAGGAGGAGAAAGGTGTAATAAGGCGCATGGAGAAACAGAGAAAGAGAGCGAAAGTAGTGAAAAGAGATGTAGATATGTGAAGAGGAAGAGAAATAAGGGAATAAAATTGAAGAAGGGGAAAAATTGAGAGAAAGGGGAACGCGAAGAAATAGATAGAAAGTCAGAGAGAAGCATTGAGGAGGAGAAGGATGTAATAAGGCCAATAGAGAAACAGAGAAAGAGAGCGAAAGTAGTGAAAGGAGATGTAGATATATGAAGAAGAAGAGAAATAACGGAATAAAATTGAAGGAGAGGAGAAATTGAGAGAAAGAGGAAAGAAATAGAGAGAGCGAAAGTAGTAAAAAGAGATATAGATATGTGAAGAGATAAAGAGAAATAGAACCATAGATTGGAAGGAGGTATTGAGAATCTCCAGTAGAGGTAAACATAAGAAGCAATTGAACAGCATCAAGAAGGAGGCAACGAGTGATACGGAATCAAATTTTGAAATGGGGAGAATCCAGAAAGGTAAATAGTAATTCGAAAATACAACGAGAAGGAGAAGTGCAGTAAAAAGTACACAAAAATGAAGAAATTTCGACGAGCAGTCAACGAGGCAGACAGATGTTGAAACTAAAAAAGAAATACAAGAAGGCTAAAACTTAAAAATGACTACAAACAGGGAAACACCGAAGGCTTAAAAAATACAAAACAGCAAAAGAAACATTAAAAAAATAGAAAAAAAGGTAGAGCACCAACCGCTGAAGTCAAAGAGGGGAAGAAACTTAGACGAAGATTCGGAAAGGTAAATGGAGAATGAGAAGAAGGGAGAGGGAAGAGGGATGAGGTAGATAGATAGAGCATCGGAGAGGGATAGCAGTGATAAAAGGCGTTAGTCCATTCCGGGATGATTTATGTGTCGGCGGAGCAGAAATACAAACAGGTGCTCGAACCCCCCCGAGAAGCCAAACTCATCGAAAATAAAAAGGAATGGAAGGGAATGTAAAATATATAACCACGCGTAAATATACTCCAAGGGGATGGCCGGGGTAAGCCGTAACTAAACGGTCAACCGATTCTCATTTTGACCTTGCTTCGTACGTAGATAGAACGCTTCGTTTCCCTTTTCCTTTCTTCTTTTTAGATCGGCGCGATTTCTGGGCCGCATACCTCGTCCCTTCGTGCGTCTCCTTTTGCGACGGTCATTTTAGGTTATGTGCACGCCGATGGAAGTTTATGCATAGAGGTGAGACCGTTTCGAACGATAAATTATGTCGCAAAGTGCGAGCAGAGTTGTCGACTCGACTTTTCCCACTCTGAGAGTTTTTACCTTAACCCTTTGCACTCCAAGTCATTTTTACTGCGAGCTAGTAGCTACTCTAGGACTATTTACATGGTGCGAGTGCACATCTGCGGAGAATTGAAAAGCTTGCTTTGTCATTGAAAAAGAAGCGTATACATTTTAACATTATGTTTTATAATCTCTGTAAGGACTGTAAGGAGACTGTAATAGTCTCTGTAAGGAAGGGTATTGACACTGTTTGTAGGATTGTTAGTAATAACAATTAAAGGACGAAAACCCAGTAAAATCAAAATTCCTTGTAGACTGAAATTACAAAAAGGAAGAGCGCAAAGGGTAGCATACACACATTTCTAATCATCCCGTTGGAATATTTACTAACACGTGTATTTATATTTTTGTTGCAATTGATAGGTAAAATAAACATTTTTAAAAATCGCCGACTAATACTAAAGAGAACAATTTTCTGAATTACCGAAGGTGAGTTTAGGGTGGGGGAGGGTCAAAGAAACGCTTCGATGGAAGGGCTTTCCGGATCGTGAATCGATTTATTTCATCAACTTCTGCTGCTATAAAATTTCAAACGAGTTTGTTAAAAGAAGCAATTTTACAATTTCTCATTTATGTTTTTGGTTGTTTGCTTTGATTGTTACCGAACTTTTTTTTAATAAAAAGATTAAGTACATTGCACAGGTCATAGATTTATCAAAGTAATCAACAAAATAGACTTTAATTTTTTAAAAAAATCTACAATCCTCTAACATTACTTTTTTAACAACCTGCTGCGTCTATCTTGCTAATTGCCAATCGCTAAGTCGGTTAATTTTATTTCTAATCTTCTTTTTTTTGTTTCATATTACCTAGTAGGTAAATATGTTGAATATAATTGAGCCCATCTCATTATCAATTATTATAAATGTTAAGAGTATTTTTGGAGATTAATAGTAAAAAAATTGACTATTAACACTCGGCAATATTTTGCGAATAAAATATCCTCGGAATACAAAATTATGATTAGTTAATACTAAAGTTATATTTCTTCGAAAAAATCCCAAAGTACGCAAAATTGTAAATTATCTCTGAATCTTTATTTTATTATAGCCATTAAGCTTGCAATTTCAGTGTTATTAAAAATTACTACTGAATTTTTAACGTTTCATTGACAAATTTCTACTACAATAACATTTCAATAATTACCAATTCATCATACCGAGTGATAAGCAAACAATTCTAATATCGTCATTTAATATTATCTTATAAAATTCCTCGGATATTTTTAATTACTCATACGATATTGTAACATTTAGGAGAAAGAAATGCGAGTTTAATGTACAGAATTAAATGAATACACAAAGATACCGGCGGAACATTAATTTAACTTAATTCCATATACGAGATAGACGTCTAAAAGCAACACGCATCGAGAGATTAACACGACGATGATTAAGTGCGTTAATCTTGATAAAGAAACCACATGTTTCACGGTAAGTATCGCCGAATAAGTACTCACTTCTTGAAGAACTACGTGACACGTGGAGCATAGCAGGAATGTTAATGTTACATACATCTTGTCATCAAAATAATGTACATGTCGCATATATGTTTACTTATCGTCGACGATGCAGGTCGAAGAAATTTTTGAAACATAAACATGCAATCTTTGGTAAAGGGTTAGAATTGACATAGTTAGCTGCCAATAACGAAGGTCATGTGGTAATTGTAGTAATTTCAGTAATTGTAGTAATAGTAATAATATCGTATTAGCCCGAATGTAACGCGACACCGAAATTTTTCATAAATATATTTAGAAAAAAAAATAATCCGAATTTAACACGTTGACTGCCATCGGGTCGGCGGTGACCGGCGCTATTAAATTCAATGAAATTTCATACGAATTTTAAATTGCAATATTTCCAATTTTGTAATATATTTAATATTTTAATATTGGCGTTAAAAAGATAAAGTTCCGCTGAATATATAATATATCCATCTGTGTCTTTGAAGTTTTCGCTTAATAAAGATGCGATTTTAATAGGAAAAGTTTCACTTCACTAGAAATGATGAAACTAGCGAAATACCGGTGGTATTCTACGTGTTAATGCTGTGATTTGTAAAGGAAATTCTACCTCGACCATTTAAACTTTTTGTTTCCATCTTTTATTTTTTTGGTGTTTTTTCGGCATTAATTGCTATCGCCACCTCGCACAGACTTTAATTGTTTTAGGTGGGCTTTAAAACTACCAAAGGTCATGGATTTTACATAGATTTTCTCAACAAGGGGTTAGCATTGACATTATTTACTGTCAATAACGTCAAAGGTTAACGTCGAAGTTACAGGAACTTATACTATGATTTGTAAAGGACATCCTAATCTCAACTATTGCAACATTTGTTTCCATATTTCTTTATTTCTTAGAATTTTTTTCGGTATTAAATGCTATCGTGACTTCGCCCAGAATTTGTTTTAGGTGGACTTCAAAACTACCAAAGATTATGGATTTTACATCGATTTGATGAACAAGGGGTTAGCATTGACATTATTTACTGTCAATAACGTCAAAGGTTAACGTCGAAATTACAGTTACTTGTAAATATGGATTTGTAACAGAACATCTTATAGATTTTTGTTTTCAGTATTTTTTGCATTTTTTCGGGTTTAAAACGCTATTCACTTTTTCCAGAAATTACTATTTCAGGTGATTTTCGAAGCTAACGTGGGTATGATATAAATATATAGGAAAATGTGAAAAGGTTACGTAAGAGGATTTGAACTCGGACCTTCTTTGATGCGAGTCCGAGCCTTTACCTTCTGAGCCACAATAGCCTCACGCCAAGAAGTGTTTATATCTCGGGGAGACAAAACTTGCGGACTTATGTTTACATCACCTTCTTCGTCCTCGGGGACAGTACGACGCAGTACGCAAAGTTTGACCGTCTAATTCCACGTCATTCTGTATATAGCAGCGAGGTTATGTCTACGGAAGGACACGACATAACGCGACTACAGATTTACAAATTTAAAAGAAAACTGCGACAGTGTTTGTCTCCGTGTTTACTACTGGAATTGCTGACGATCAATCTGATTTGTTTCGATGGAGTAAATAAATAGTTAGGAAGATAAGGAATGGAGAAGGCAAAAGTTTGGTGGATTTAATCATTCACATCGCACGATATAAACGTAGAAAGTTAGCGCAATTACGATGTTTCGAAATTACATAATTCTTCGAAGTAATTAACCCCTTGCCCTACGATTCCTCTTATGACTGCTTCCACAATAACTGAGAATTAAATTGCTAAAATAAAAATAGATGAGTGATTCTTGGTGTATCGCATAATTTAACGTAATATTAACTTTATAGGAGTAACTTGATTTTAGTTTCATAGGTTTTGCAAAACTTGAAAATTTCCTGTCCCATTTACCGCATCACGAGTGTCACTCGTTGTTGCAGGGCAAAGGGTTAAGACTTGTTCTTCGTCATTTTAGTTACTTTTGCACACTTAATCTAAAATCAGCAAAATTTGGTAAAATAATGATAAAAATAAAATTCTTCTTAGCACTACAATTACTGGTGATTAATTCAATACATTTAGAAATACTATTATAAAGAAATATTTTCCAGGAAAAGGAACTAACAAGGTGAGAAAATCCGGCAACTCAGTCGTTTATATCTTACCAGATGAATCAAGGTAATTGCAGCTCTAAATTCCAACGAAATTAAGAAAGCAGCCTCTTCGACTGCCTCAGTCGATCTAATACCAAAAAAATCGATCTCTCACATCATAATCATACAAATCTTGCTCAACAATACATGCGGCCCTCGACTTTCGCACATAATTATCACACAATTATCATAATAGTTCCTAAAAATGTGCGCGAATGTTGAATATTCGAAAGTACAGAGATTTAGACAGAACATTAAAAATTGCATTTTAAAATATTTATCAGTGTAAGTTTTCTTTGTAAACTTGAGATTCTTCAACCTATAGTAGGCAATACTAGAGGGAATACTACCTCTAATAGGCAATGTGTAAGTAAGGCGTACGGAAGCGAATAATTTTTGCAATGCCGAGAATATTCTATAAAAAATTGAATTTTTAAAAATGTGTGAATGTCGAGGGTCGCCTGTATTCTAAAACCTCAGCAACCAATAGCCTGAAAAGCATCTGAAAAACAAATCCAACCGTTCACTCCGGCTCAACGATCAAGTCATCGACGTCCTCTACGTTCAACCTTTCAACGCGTCGAAACGAAGAACAAAAAGAAAAAGAAACGAAACTCATCCAACACGTCGCGTGTGTTTTTCTCAACTGGAATTCCGTAACGCCCGAACTGTTTGCTCTCTCGATATCAAGCCACGAAGAAAGTACCTCGCGATGAAACCCGGCCGATCTTCTTTGACGTAACACGAACGCTTTCAAAACAATATATTCAAAGTGTGCGAATCGCGCGGCCTGTAATTTCGCACGATTCCGATCGTACATGTGTAAACACACGTACACACACATCTACTACCTCTTATCGAATTCGAATCGGGAGAAAGCAGGAGCCAGCGTTCGTGTGATCGATGATTTCTCGAGCGAGCGTTTTGTCAGGTGTGCAATCACCTGGCTGCAAACATAACCGCTCTTCGTTCGTTTTACTTGTGGAAACAACACCGAAAGGAAGCATCAATTAAAATACACTGCCGAGATAAATGCTGCTACGCGGCAATGAAACGCGAATGACACGAATTTTCATTGGGCACAACCTTATCGTTGGATCGTGTTACAGGGTGTGTTTGCGTTTCGTATCTTTATTTAGAGCGTTCTATTTTTTTCCTCGTTTGTTTAAGTAGACTATTAATAACCTTTGATATGTTGTGAATTAAGAACTTACGTGCAATGGTGTTATGGTGGTCGGAGAGATGGAGCGACGGTTGTATCGATGGCGAAGCGAGGTCGTTGACCCTTTCGTTGCAGAGGACTTAATCAGAGAGCGTCGTTGGTGAAGGTGTGAGAAGGACTGATAGTGTTGGAGAGTCGCTGAGTGTGTCGGGGTGAATCGGTGTAAGTCGGGTCGCGTCGGGTCGCGTCGATTTGGATCGGGTGTCATCGGGTTGGGTCGGATCGGGGTGGGTCGGGTTTGATCGGGTTGAGTCGCATTGGGCCGGATCGGGTTGAGTCGTGTCGCGTCGGGACACGCTTGTATTTATACGTTACCTTAGAATTCGAGAGTGCTGGGATTTCTAAGTTTTTAGAAGTGGAAAGAATTGTCAAATTATAAACGATACAATGTGAAATAGAATTAGTATTGTATTTGAACGCTTTGCAACCCTAGGTCGAGTTACATTAGACACAGATTTGTGTTTTGGTTAATGCTTTATCTATTAAATTTTGAATTCTGAATTTAATAATGATTTTCAATCTGCACCTTGATATTCCTCCATATGTACTGTTCTTCGTGCTATTAAATAAAAATGAATAAATAACAGTAGAATATTTTTTGAAATTATTTTTGCTTTGCTGACCAAAAATTAGTAAAATTATTCGGACTGCAAAGGGTTACCTTAGAAATGTCTGTTGTAAAGTGCGCCAAATTAGGTATTTAATCCAATGACACGCAGAAACGCAAGAAGAAATTGCATTAACCCTTTAATGGCCGCACGTCTACGCAGTTAAACTTCACCAGAGATCGTTAATATTTTTAAAGAATCATATTAAAAAAACTTTACATAAATTCACGAAATAATTGAACATATGCGAGCACGCACATTTAAAAAAAATAATAAAAATAAACACATGAACAATTAACTAACACTAGCATTAACAGTTGTTCCGGCTATCACACACATATTGTGTGAGCGGCCATTAAAGTGTTAATATCCTATATTGCGAATCTTATTTAAGTAAAGTGCTTGATACTTTCGAATAAATTTTTGCAAAAACTTCGCTTAAAGATGCTTTATAAAAGATACGATTCGGAGTTACATAATCAAATTTCTTTAGGCGAAGATTTTACTGAAAATTAGCCGAAAATTTCATTACGTGCTGATGATAAAATTGGCAATTTTTTGTTGTGATCGAATTTGAATACGTTGAGATTTATATTTTTTATTTTTGTTTTTCGATTCAGCGTACGAGGTGGCGCGTCTTTTGGGTAGATTATGTAATAAAAACAAAATTTTAATTGTATCGTGAATAATCAATGTACGAATATTATTATCGAATGCACGGACATTCGGGCCATTAACCCAAATCGCTTCAAAGAGAAATGCGAAGGACGCGCAAGAAAATCGCCAGCCGAGAAAGCGAGTCGGCGAACTGAAAAATTCGATACTTCCCGTTCGCGATTTCACGAAGTTCACTCGCCTAATTCAAGGAAGAAATTGCCGGAACAGGAGACAGAGGAATACGAAATAGAAAATTCAAGAAAAATGAAAGAGAAGCAAGAAGAGAATACAATTTAGTTCTTGGAAGCTTCGAGAAATTTCTCTCTTCGAATGGAAATTGTGAGGATGGAAACAAATTTAAAAGTAGACACAGTGCAAATTCAAATTATGTATTACAAGAAGAAAGATAAAGAAGAGCGAAATTAAAGAATGAACTTGAAAAAGTAGAACGAACGCATATATGAAAACAAGAATTGTGTGACGGAAGAGAAACTCTGAAATTTGAAGAACATGGAAAAATATTACACTAAATCAGTGTTTTCTAAACTTTCGTCATCGTGGAACACTTTAGTTCTAAAATTTGTAAAGAACACTGGAGTCAATTTTGTTTATTCTGGTCTAAAACCGGAGAAAATAGTTAAATAGATAAAAACAGACAATGTTTCGTTGCTCTCTGATGTCAGTTTCATAATTGTTCGTGGAACATTAACCCTTTCACTATGGGCGTCTTCTCCGGCGCGGTACTCCCGCTGAACGGGCCGCTGCGCCAAAAGTGTGCACGCTGCGCAAGAAATATCGTCACAGGTCGCACTTACGCCTTCTTGCAGCAGAGTTTCTTTGACGGTGTCTTTTGAAAAAAAAAGATCTTTCCTTCTAATGCTACATGTTCAGAGTAAGATATTCGATGCACAATAACTCCAATCAAGCGTCGTATGTACAATTCGCTGCATTTTATGCAAAGCGACTACAGTCGCCCGTAGTATGTCAGTGGCATCTTATGGAGAGCGACTATAGTCGCCCGTAGTATGTCAGTGGCATCTTATGGAGAGCGACTATAGTCGCCCGTAGTATGTCAGTGACATCTTATGGAGAGCGACTATAGTCGCCCATAGTATGTCAGTGGCATTTTGTGGAGACCGACTATAGTCGCCCATAGTATGTCAGTGGCATTTTATGCAAAGCGATTATAGTCGCCCGTAGTATGTCGGTGGCATTTTGTGGAGAGCGACTATAGTCGTCCGTATTTTGTCAGTGGGATTTTATGGAGAGCGACTATAGTCGCCCATAGTATGTCAGTGGGATTTTGTGGAGAGCGACTATAGTCGCCCATAGTATGTCAGTGGGATTTTTGGAGAGCGACTATAGTCGCCCGTAGTATGTCAGTTGCATTTTGTGGGGAGCGACTATAGTCTTCCGTATTTTGTCAGTGGGATTTTATGGAGAGCGACTATAGTCGCCCATAGTATGCCACTGGCATTTTATGCAAAGCGATTATAGTCGCCCGTAGTATGTCAGTGGCATTTTGTGGAGAGCGACTATAGTCGCCCGTATTTTATCAGTGCCATTTTGTAAAGAGCGACTATAGTCGCCCATAGTATGTCAGTGGCATTTTATGCAAAGCGATTATAGTCGCCCGTAGTATGTCAGTGGGATTTTATGGAGAGCGATTATAGTCGCCCATAGTATGTCAGTGGCACTTTGTGGAGAGCGACTATAGTTGACCGAAGAAGGAAGGATAATAACTGTTTGCGGAACACCAGGGTTCCGTGGAACATAGTTTGGGAAACGCTGCACTAAATAATAGGGGTGGAATACCGTTCACAGGAAAATGTACTGTGAAATAGTATACGCAGAAAGATGTACTGTTCAGGGATAAGGAGAAGTCCAAGCAAAGAATGCAGCTGCTATTGGTGGTTGATGCCCTATGCTTAAAACCTGATATATAGCTAAACGTCGTGTCATAATTGCGTAGGTTTCGCGATTGGTAGACTGGATTAGATCTACCACTAGAATCGCGCGACAAGGAGGAGTAAACGCGTAACTTGAGATCAAGTGGGATAGTCTGTTGTTTTTAATCCTTTGATTGCGGCGTACTCCAATGAGAAGCAATCAGAACGATGCGGCACGATATTTGCATGACGGTTGTTAACCCCTTGCACTATAATAACCAGTGACACTCGTGATGCGGTAAATGGGATAGGAAATTTTAAAAGAACGTCCGAAATGCCAACAAATAATGAAAAATCCGAAACAAAGTACTAAATAAAGAAAATATCAGTCCAACTTGAAACTCTAACCAACGACGTTACATAAAGATCCGCAAGAAGCGTAAAAAAACCATAAGAAAATCCCTTCGTTCACAAAAAGGTTATAAAAAAGCCCCAAGAGCAAATCCTCCGAGTCAAGAACAAAGCTCGAAAGCCGTAAGAACAAGAAACTTCCATACACAGCAGACGCGAATCACCGCAGAAATTCCATTCGTTCTTGATTCTCCTCGGAACAGATGCCCCCCACTCCTTCCCCTTCCCGTCCGCCTTTCGTATCGCCACTCTCGTGTACTTACATACATCCGAGTCTCCGATCAGGTATACCTGCGCGTACCGGTGTATTCCGAAGGTATAACTAATGCTGGAACGTCCCGGAAATCTGGGCGTGAACATAGGCGGAGCTTCGTCCCTCGTCGAGGGTCCGCAGTCCTGCAAAAACGTCCCTTTCGTGCCACCTCCTGGCACGAGCAACCCTTCCGACTCGAGTCACGTCGTTCGACTCCCCACCCTGGGACACTCTCGCTCCGGTGTGTTCGTGAGAAACGAGCGGGAGGGTGCGAAGTCGCACGAACACACCCGAACCTACGCGAACGTGAATGCACGAACGTCCGAGTGTGGGTGAGTACGATCGTGGCACCGAGGATCGTGGAAGGGGCAGAATATCGAGGATGCCAGTCTTTCCCGGGCCACGGATCCGGACAGGATAACTCGGTGGATCCTTTTGGATCGTAGCAACGCCGCGGCGTATCGAAAACACGCGACGTCCGTCGGCTCTCGTGTTTTTCGCGCACGGTTACGCAAAGCCGGCTGCGCGTGCGCGCGCACCTCAGCGTGCGTTCCGTGGAGAGTCGAAGCACGCGGGACTTCCCCGATCGGACGCGCTCGAACGCGAAGGAACATCGCGGAACGTGGACTTTTGTGCTTGCTGTGACACGCGCGCATGCTTTGTGGACGGAACGAAACACGTGAGGACGATTTACGTGGTGTAATTTAGTGTGGCTTCTTTCGACTGATTATGGAGCGGGGCACGGGGAGCTCGTGACTCGGACGAATATCGGGAGACAATATGAAGGTCAGTTTTTACAGTTTGGTGTTTAGTTATCGAGCTGGAGGCTTTCGGAAGGGGTGGTTTCGGGAGGGATCGATGTTTTGGGTTTAAGTTTTGGGGTTGCTGAGGGTTTGGATGAAGAGAATATTGAATTTAATTATAGTTTGTGTTTGGAATAGTACCTAATATCGAGTTTGGCACCGTCGCTGATGCAATTGATACTTTGCATTAAGTATCGGATGAAATTTATGCGCTTCACACGTTCTCAATGTCTAGTAATGACATTTTAATGCCACTGATACTTCATGCGATTAGTATTGATCCTTAGACACGTGTATCGATACTTGGGTATTAGTGTTCAGTGAAATGCCGAGGTTAAGGCCGTAACAGGTGTCCGTTAAGGACATTTTGGTTTAAGTATCTATGTCCTGAAGTTAGTTATTGAAGAATTAATCCCATTGGCGCCATTGTGAGTATCTGTACTTCGCTAGAAGTATCGAAACTTTGGAGATTACAATCTATCGATACCGTCGCAAGCAGCTTTGGCACCACGATACTTGACACTAGATCTACGGGCGCTAAATCTGGTATATTTAAACATATTAAATAAGTACTTTGAAAAAGATGGATCAAGCGGTAAAAAATACGATGAGTTAAGTAATTTGTGTGTTATAAGACACACGTGAAATATTTACTGTACTGCTTCTCTATCAATTTGAGAAAAATTATTAAAAAGTAGGAACCCGTCAATTTGACGGCGGCCGTAGATCTAGTGTTGATATAATAGTATCTGTACCATCAAGATAGAACTTTAACACTAGAACTACCAGACCAGTCAAAATGACTGGTATACAATATTTTCCAAAAATTCTCGAAGTTTATGGGAGAGTTATACAATAGATATTCTATGTCCATCTCATAAAACATGAATTATCGAATCGATCATCTTCTCCACCTCTTAATTCTCCTTTTTTCAAAGTACTTATTTAATATATTTAAATATAGTAAATTTAGCGCCGGTAGTTCTAGTGTTAATTAACACAGCGATGAGATCGATGTCGTCCCAAGTATTTTATTATCGATTTATTGATTGAAGTATCGACATTCTTAATTCATTAAACGATACCGTCGCAAGTAGCACCCTCGCTCTGACGAAGAATATCTATTTTGTAGATTGTTAGTAATTTAATTGGTAATTAAAGAAACATTAAAATGAACACAGTTGCTAGTAGCATCGATACTTTGGCATAAATATTGATACGTAGCATTCAGTATTTAAGGATCACGATAAGATTGATATTACTGCAAACGGTATTAATATTTTGCATAGATCATACTTTGATGTTTCAGCACAGAGAATAGGAACGATAGCGATACCTCTGCAATCGATATCGCTAAATTAGCATAAAGTATCGATATGTCAGAATTACTTCCTAATCCGTTAGTATTCAACGAGCCGACATCGAACGCGGTAGAATATCAAACTCACACAGCGTTCACACTGAATATAAAAAATTCTTTCTTCCATGTGAAAATGCGTTAGATGATAATTAATATTAATGGAATTATTAACCCCTTGGGCACGAATTTATTTGAAAAAATTCTTGCGTTTGAAACGGGTTTAATTTGCTGTGTGCAGCAGTATATAAAGGCAGTAGACTTTGTGTGAGAAATCATTTATTTGAGCGATGTGATGTACATAGATTAGTAATTAGTATTGTAAATCGAATCTCAATGCGTAAAAGAAGCAATGTGAGAAAAAAAACATTATTCAAGGGATCACAAAAAAAATATGCAAGATATTACAAAAATCCATTCCTCGGGCAATTCTTCACTAGTTCATCCACTATAACTACTCGATAAGCGCCTGGTGCGTCTTTGAAATCCTGATAATATTTCACTATCATCATCACTTTCTAGTTTACTATTGTTTTCGAAATTTTCATCTTGTAATTCACTGTAGTTATCATCATATTGCTTAAAGTCTGCACTTTCATTAAAATCTTCGTTATCACTTTCGTAAAATATATTACTTATTTCTGACATTTACGGGCAGTATATCACAAGCGAGGTTCACTGAAGCACTGGAAGTAACGTTCTCTTATAACTGTTAAAACTCACTCTTGCCAGGAATAACATTATTCATTTTTAATTTTGTTCTAATTTTCATGACGAATTATACTCGTCATCCGTGTTTTAGGCAAAGCAAGTGCATGACGAAACTTACTCGTCAAATGTACCCAAGGGGTTAATACTAAAACACTAAATGTAATGGTCAGATTGAAAGTAACAGTTCAGTTATGAACTACGCAACCCCTGTGCTATAAAAACTAGAGAATCTTTGCACGACACAGTTATATTTCAGCTTTGAGCATTTGTTACAAAGAAAATGATACTAAATAATGGAGAAAAGTTCAAAGTATCAGATAATAAAAATATAGAAACAGCACGTGTTAGATTATCATTAGATTTACAGAAGCCGTTAAATTGACGGATTCCTACTTTTTTAAAAACGCTTTCCAAATTTATAGAGACGTGGTACAGTCAATATTTCACTTGTATCTTATAATATACAAATTACTTAACCGATCTTCGTCTTTACCCGTTGATCCCTCTTTTTTCAAAGCACTTATTTAATATATTTAAGTGTGACCGATTTAACGTCCGTAAATCTAGTGTTAAAGTGCCGAGGAGACACAGAAAACATCATTTTTGGAACGAAGGTGTGAGATTTAGTTTGTATTAAGTGATTGGTAAATTATTCACGTGAAACCGGTAATTATTGGGGATATCGACATCGCTTTGATTCTATTTAGTATGTAAAATTAATTCTCTAAGTATTCGTCTGTCGCTACAAAATGACACCTTAATATCGAATTAATTCAGATTTACGAGCACTTACTGAATTTCATTTCACTACTCGACATACCTGCGTACTCGCGTTAGCGATAAAATCTGGTATTAGATGAAAGTAAAATTGTTTGTGCAATACTTAAACTAACAACTTTATTCCTGAACTATAAATAAACTTTTTTGCGATGCACCGTTGCTAAATGAAGTTCCTTCGTTATGTAGAGTATTGTTATTAATATTTGCCAATATGTTGTGCAACTACAGTAATTTAGAGAGGGTGAATTTAAAACTTTTTATAATAAATTTTTTTATAATAAGTTAGAGAGGGTGAATTTACAATTTTTTCTAATAAATTTTTTTATTAGAAGTTAGAGAGTGTGAATTTAAATTTTTTTATAATAATTTAGAGCGTGTGAATTTAAAACTTTTTATAATAAACTTCTTTATTACAAGTTACAGAGTCCGAATTTAAAACTTTTTATAATAAATTCTTTTATTACAAGTTAGAGTGTGAATTTAAAAATTTTTATTGGTTCGATGACGAATTTTGATTGTAAAAAATTACAATCCTGCCAACAGCAATTTTTCGCAGAAAAATTTGATTGATCGATCACATAGTAAATTAAGATTTTTAATTTATGCGTCATTTGATCTTGGTGCGCATGTTTGTGATATCTTTTACACGAAATGTGACATGTTTTGTTAATCAACATTTTTGCTTCGCGTCAGTATAATTTCAGTACATTTTAATTAACATTAATTCAAAAGTATATATCAGTTATAAGTATTATACATCTACCTAATAATGCCTGAAGAAACGGAAAAGTTTAAACAAGAACGTGAACATCGACAAACTTATTACAGTTATATCCTTCAAAATTAAAAATACAATTTTAAGGTCTATAACATTCTGCGACTTTACAAATTAATATATAACGTTTATCTAATTATATACAGTGGTGCTACATGTTAGTGCATCATTAACACTAGAACTACCAAACCAGTCAAAATGACTGGTACCAGATTTTTTCAAAAAATTATCCAAGTTCATACGAGCGTCATAAATTACACATTCTATTTCTATCTCAAAAAACACAAATGACCGAGTCAATCATGTTTTCCGCCTCCTGATTCCTCTCTTTTCAGAGTACTTATTTAATATAACAAAATACAATGGATTTAATGCTGGTAGTTCTAGTGTTAACCTCTTGGCGTATAATAACGAGTGACACTCGCGATGCGGTAGATGGAATAAGAAATTTTAAAGCTCCCCAAAAAGAATGAAATTGAAAATATCAGTGGAACACAACATAATAAAATCGTTTCTATGATATTAATATTGCGTTAAATTGCAAGCTATGTCAGGAATCACTGATAAATTTTCATTTTAGTAATTTAATTCTGAATTATTGCGCGCACAGTCGCAAAAGAAATCGTAGGGCAAGGGGTTAAGATTGAACTTTTAACTAAAAAGTTATAAAAAATATCTATAAACAATACATATTTTCGAATCAAAGCCAACATCACTCCACCCGTCGGCCAGCAAAAAGTCGCCAAACATTATCGTGATTTTCTCTTCGACGTTTATCAGTACCCGTCGCTTTAACATTTATAACAAAATAAGATCGATATATAGCGAAAGAAATTTCAAAGTTTGAAATTTATCCGCACCGGTGCACTTACAGCATGGCTGAAGGAGTGCTATGTCTTGAAATAAGGTAGCAGGCACGAAATTTATGCGCACGGGTGTACACTTGCGACGCAAATCGCTGGCAGCGATATCGCGACGTAAACTATCTCGAATATAGATCTAGCATTCTGTTTCCTTCTCTCTTAACCGCATCCATTGTGTTTCTCTCTCCGCTTTTCTTTATCTCTCTGTCCGCTGAATGTTTCCTTCTTACTTTTTCTCTCTTTATCTCTGTACCTGTTCGGTATTGTGCACGTTTCGCTTTTCACTGACAGCCTCTTCTTTTTATGTCTGTAGCTTTGCCTCCTTGGACATCTATCGACGAGTTTTCTATTTCTAACTCTCTTTTTCTTTATCTGTCGGACTGTATACTTTTTTCCACCTGTGTAGTTTGCTGAATTTGTAATTTTTTTGGTTTCTTCCTTTCCCCCCTCTCCATTTCTCTGATTTCTTACAGCGTATACGCGTTATTTACCTATCATCTTCTATCTTTGTCTCTCCTCATAGTTTTTGTAAGTTTCTGCATTGCCAGGTGACCTTCTTCTTACACTTTCCTCAAATTATCTACCTCAATCTGGATTACCTCCGGCTGTAATTTTCTGTTTCTCTATAGCCCTATACATTTCACTGAAACTTTCAATCGGCGTTTTTATCTCTGTGTTCCGTACACCGTACACGCGTTATTTCCCTATCATCTCTCTGTCTATCTTCTCATAATCTTATTAAATTTCTGCATCTCCAGGTTAACCTCCCTCTTAGCCCTTCCGCAAATTCTCTACCTCAATCTTGACTACCTCTTTCTGTAACTTTCTGTTTCTCTGTAGCCCTATACGTTTCACTGCAATTTTCTCTATCATCTTCTCTCTTTCTCTCTTCTCACATCCTTATTAAACTGCAGCTTCAGGTAAACCTTTCTCTCACCCCTTCCTTAAATTCTCTACCTCAAACTTGACTACCTCTTTCTGTAATTTTCTGTTTCTCTATAACCCTATACGTTCCATTGAAATTTTCTCTATCATCTTCTCTCTTTCTCTCTTCTCACACTTTTATTAAATTTCTGCATCTTCAGGTAAACATTTCTCTTACCCCTTCCTTAAAGTCTCTACCTCAATCTTGACTACCTCTTTCTCTAATTTTCTATTTCTCTATAGCCCTATGCGTTTCACTGAAATTTTCTCTGTCATCTCCCCTTTTTCTATCTTCTCATACTCTTATTAAATTTCTGCATCTCCAGATAAACCTTTCTCTTACCCCTTCCTTAAATTCTCTACCTCAATCCTGACCACCTCTTTCCCTAATTTTCTGTTGTTCTATAGTCCTATGCGTTTCACTGAAAATTTCTCTATCATCTTCCCTTTTTCTATCTTCTCATGCTCTTATTAAATTTCTGCATCTCCAGGTAAACATTTCTCTTACCTCTTCCTCTCTAAACACAATCGCCATTCTTCCTCGACACCTTCCATCTCAAGACGATTTTAAAAGATAGCGGAAACACATTTACGATACCGCGTGAAACTTATAACGCCGATAAATCACAATAGATGGTGCTCGTCTCGCGCCATTAAACGTGCACGTCCAAGCCGGCAAATCGGATGCACACGAGAGGAGAAGCTCGGTTGTGTCCGGTAGTCGAGCGTAGCCCGTTTGACCTCTTCACCCGGGCATTTCTCACTTTGTCAGCTCATCTCCGTCGCACCGAACTCCCGACGAATAAAAAATGGTCCCCTATTATTCTTCTTTATTACTCGCTGATTGCATTCCTCCGGCTATGCGTCCACCTACGGCGATCACTCGTTCGATCGGTACATTCCATCGCGCTTCCGATGAAACGTCGATTATATTTTATTTATTTGTTTCTATGACGATGTATTAACTGATATCGTTCGAGTTTCTGGGGATTGTTGTTGACAACTTGTCGTTTTTTACGGGGAAATATTGGGATTCTGGTGGGCAAGTTTGCTAAAGATCAATTTGAATTTGCGGATTGATGTTAGGGACTCATATTTTAGTTAATTAGTTTTGTATTTTATCGGTTTCAATTTATACGATTTAGCCTAGGACGTACTATTTTAGGTGGGTGCCAAATCATCGAGGGTTCGGTTCAGTTTTCATTTTTGGGGTTAAGTGTTGAGTATTGTTGTTATCTTTGCCTTTGCCAGGGCTTCTATTGTTCGAGGAGTGCTAACAATGATGTAATATGGAAAACTGTTGGAACTGCGAAGCATAATTGATTGAACCTTAAAATTGTAAATTGATATTCCGTACTTTGTATGTTAGCCGTAGTTTTCAAACTTTAGACATAGATATAATAGTTGTTTTAATGTTGGAAGAAGTTTCTATTGCTCTAGGAGTGGCAACATTAGCGTGACATGGAAAACGGTTGGAATTGCGGAGCATAATTTATTGAAGGCTAATTTAATTGTAAATTAGTATTTTTCGTACATTGTATTTTAGTAGCAGCTATCAAATTTTAGATTTACAATTAGCTATAATAGTTGTTCCACTGTTGAGAGAAATTTCTATTGCTCTAGGAGTGCCAACATTAGCGTGATGTGGAAAACTGTTGGAATTGCGGAGTATAATTGATTGAAGCTTACTTTGATTATAAATTATTATTTCTTTCGTTGTATTTTAGGCGTAGTTTTCAAATATGGACTTAGCTATGACAGTTGTTTCAGTGTTGGAAGAAGATTTTATTGTTTTAGAAACGTCAACATTAGCGCGATATGGAAAACTGTTGGAATTGCGAAGCATAATTGATTGAAGGCTAATTTAATTGTGAACTGGTATTTCGTACATTATATTTTAGCAGTAGTTTTCAAATTTTAGACACAGATATAATAGTTGTTTCAATGTTGGTAGAAGTTTCTATTGCTCTAGGAGCGCAAATATTAGCGTGATATGAACAACTGTTGGAATTGCGGAGCATAATCGATTTAGGGCTAATTTAATTTTAAATTAGTATTTCGTACGTTGTATTTTAGTGGTAGCTATCAAATTCTAGATTTAGAATCAGCTATAATAGTTGTTTCACTGTTGAGAGAAATTTCTATTGCTCTAGGAGTGCCAACATTAGCGTGACATAGAAAGCTGTTGGAATTGCGGAGCATAATTGATTGAAGCTTAATTTAATTGTAAATTGGTATTCCGTACTTTGTATTTTAGCAGTAATCTCTGAATTTTAGGCTTATTTATGATAGTTGTTTCAATGTTCTGTCACACTAAGAGTGTTAACATCAGCTTGACACGGTGATTTATTGGAATTGCGGGTAATAAGTTACCGAAGTTCAATTTAATTCTAAATTGGGAATTGACTATAGTTTTCATATTTTTGGCGTTTGCAAACCGATGCGGGCAAATTTAGCGCAACATGAAAAGCTATTAAGATAAAAGATCTCAATTTCTTGAAATTAAAAATTAATAGATACTTCGTAAAAAGTAACAGATACTTCGTTTCTCAGTTACAGTTCATTCCTCTCCATCCCTTTTCTTTCACCATATTTATCTACCTCCTCCAAATATGCCTTACTAATCGCCGCTATTTCCAACATTACCAACACCCCATACCAGAAATATCACCCCAAAACCAGAAATATCACCCCATACTTAGTAATCACAAAAACACCATTCCAATTTAAAAAATTCACCTAAAAAATTGTACAAATCACAATATTACAGACAACTCATTTTTCATGATTTTAATAATTACACCATTCAACGCTCAGCTTTGGATAAGTTTCCCCAAGGGAAGGAAGATGTTCTTTTTACGCTCGGAGACGTTTTGTCGAGGTTTCGAGAGGCCAGGTTGTATTTCGGCCTGCTGTAAATTACCCCTTGGAGTTGTTCGTGGGGTTGGCATCTCGGTCTATCGTAAAGGCGGGGACACCATTATAAAATCCCACGGTCCAGCGTGTTTCATGGAATACCTTCCTATTCTTCGGCTTTTGCGCAAATTTTCACGACTCCCCTGCTGGCAGACGATTGCCGCCGAAATTCTGTCGTCAGGTATAGCTTTCCCGGTCTCCTTTCCCGCCGTTTCAGTCTACGACCCCATTGTTTTACGTCGGTGATACTTGTCGAGCTTTACTTTCGAATATTATTCAAAGCGAGGCTGCGAACAGGAGAAAATTACGCAATATAGTTGTATATTTATTTATTTAACACAAAATTTAAAAAACCATACGTTGGAGTTTCATTTATGCAACTATAATTTCTAATTTACTGCATTTTTCTTTCTTTGTTGAAGTTCCTTGTAAGAGGAGCATTTCAATTGACGAAGTAGAATGTAAGGAATGCAAAATGGATTTTTTTTAACTTACTTGAGAATTTTTATGTTGAGTTTGAAAATTAATTATTTAGTTATTGTCTACTATAACTGTTGCATGCGGATACCGTAATATTATGTGAGAATTATCGAAGCTTTGAAATTTTTCTGAAAAATAATAAGCACTTGGACGATAAGATTTGACATTAATTATTTGCAAAAGTGAAAAAGAAGCGCAGGTGTGTCGGTATATTTAAAGAAGTTAATCAAAGAGTACACACAGAATTTTCATTTACTGAGATAACGTTTACAGAATGTACAATGGATCGATGCGTTTGCAGAAGCAACAAAATACGAATGTTTGTTGTAAAAACTGGTTTAATCGCGGATCAATTTGTCAAGCATTGATCAAATGAAGTTACATAAATATTTCTCTATTTATTTTTCATCTTTATCAATGCGAACTTGTTACTTGCACATTCTCTAAGTGTTATTAAATAAAGTTGAACAATCAGCGGTAGAATATTTTCCGAAAGTATTTTTGCTCTGCTGACAAAAAATTGGATAAACAATTTGTACCGCAAAATGTTAGATATTATATTGATCTTATTTAAACGTAGTAAAACACATTACTAGTTTCCTTAAGTTAAAAATAACCTAAAAAACTAATAGCCTAATAAGTATCTCAATATCTCTCTAATATCTCTCCGACAATATCTAATCCATTAGATGCTATTTTACAGATGCAGCTTAAACTGTTGGTAAAATTAGCAAATACTGATTTGAAATCGTAATCTGAACTTTTAGTATCGATGTTTAGCTGTTAGTTGTCGTTACACTATGACGCAATCAGACAATAAGTGAGTCCTAACCCAGGCTTACCGAAACTTACCGCGGTCATAAGTTTCTTTAATTGCAGATAACCAAAGAAACTGTCCGGTAGCAAATAAGTATCTCAAATTCCTACAATATTTCATTGATTTGATACTCTTTTGCAGAAAGAGCCTAAATAGCGTCAAGTTATAGTCTCGACGTTCGGGGTTAGTTCTGCCTACATTATGACGCAATCGGAGAATAAGTGAGACCTAACCTCAGCCTAACCGAAACTTGTGACACGCATAAGTTTCTTTAATTGCAGATAACCAAACAAACTGTCCGGTTGCACATAAGTATCCCAAATTTCCACAATATTTCATTGCTTTGATGCTGTTTTGCAGAAAGAGCTTAAGTTAATAGTAAAAGCAGCAAGTACTGATTTGAAATTGTAGCGTGAACTTATAATATCGATGTTTGGAGGTTAGTTCTTCCTACACTATGATGCAAACAGAGAATAAGTGAGACCTAACCTCGGCCTAACCGATCTTATGACACTCATAAGTTTCTTGTATCACAGATAACCAAAGAAACTGTCCGGTTGCACATAAGTATCCCAAATTTCAACAATATTTCATTGCTTTGATGCTGTTTTGCAGAAAGATCCTAAGTTGTGTGAACTTATAGTACCGATGTTTAGGGGTTAGTTCTTCTTGCACTATGACGCAATTATGGAATAAATGAGTTTAAACTGAAACCTAGCAAAAACTTATAACACCCATAAGTTTCTCAAGTTACGGATAACCTAAGAAACTGTCCTGTGGCACATAAGTATCTGAAATTCCCACAATATCTCATCCATCGTATATCGTCTGACACAACTTCTTAAACTATCGGCACAAGTCGTAATCACTGGTCTGAAGTCTTATTTTAAACTTACGGCGCCACAGTCAGTTCTATGCAGACGAAATAAACAATATATTCACGTTCGGATAAATTGTCCCAAGATTTAGTACTTGTGGAACAATGAGACGTGAAAGTTCCAATTGAATTCGAACGTAATGCTTGAATTACAGAGAGTCGAATTGTCCGACGGGAAAAATGTTTGATGGAATCCTGGAAACGTGTTTTCTTATGATATAATACCTATGTGCTATGAAGTATGGCGATGTGTCACCTTGAAACAATGGGATATTTATGAATTGCGAAGATAGTAATGACACGTTCGATCAGTGGCTCTCAATATTCCTTAGAAATCTAATGTCTTTCTCTTTGAATGGTCATTATAACCTCCAAAGTTAAGAATAACGGCCCTAGTTCTCTAAACCTTCGAAGTTAACACGTTGAATGTCATGGGGGTCACCGGTAATCGCGCAATTGGATTCAATGAATGTCTTATAATTTTTAAACGCTGCTATTATCGAATTCCCTAATATCTTCAATACTTAAATATCGGTGTTAAAAAAGTAAAGTACCGTCGAATATTTAACAATTTTTAATTTTAATTTATTTCCTCAGTAAGGATGTAATTTTAATATAAAAATTTGCGCTTCAGTAGAAATGATGAAACTAGGTGCCACGGAAAGACTTAATACCGTAAACTTTAAGACTTGATATTTGCATCATCCTTTTTCTTTCCTTCTTTCAATAATTTATCATGACTTCATATTCGTTCTGTTCTTCCTTCATACTTGTGAATTTCTCTAAGAAGAAATTCCTTAAAAATGAACTCTTCTTGAAACATTTATATAACAAATATTGAAATTTACAAAAAAGATTGAAAGTTTTGGATCGAAAAACAATTCTCCTTCTGAACGTAACTTTCAGACTAAAACTACCAAAGCTTTGAAAATGGCCGGATCTCAGTTATTTCGAAAAATTAAATGAATTTTTCGAACCGGTCATTTTGACCGCGTCAATAGTGTCAGTGTTAAAAGTGCAAGGGCCATTATTTTCGTGAAAAGTAAATGATATATTATATGAATATTATATATTATATAATGAATATTATATAATGAATATTGTATAATGAGTATTATATAATGAGTATTATATCATGAATATTATATTTATAGGGCTCTAATTCGCAATCAATTACGGGCGGTCTGTCACAAATGAAGCTCCGAGGTTACAGACGAGAAATTAAATCAAACTTGTCAGCACGAGAACTAATGTTAACGCGATCGACTCCTGCTGCTACTCTCCATATTATAGTTATCATGTAAATCCACCGATTCGAGCTCTTCCTCTATCGCGTCTCGATGATCTTCGCACGATCACACCCACGCGCGCAAATCCATTGTTAATAACACCACGACGATGTGATAATATATTCAAGGTGATTCTAAAATATCGTTGCGAAATTCACAGGTGTATTCTGCGTTTCGATACGGAGAACGGATAGGTATAAATCAGCAATGGCTTTGTTTCCAAGGAATCAGTGGAATATTGTTTACAAATAATTGGAATATCAGTTGAACCGTTTTCTTTGAAAGCGGTGTAAGTCCATTTTTGATAAAAAGATAGTTAATGATAACAATGAATGCAATCTTTTATGAGATTTTTATCTATAAACAGCTGCCGAAAAAATCCTTCAAAATTTTCATCATTTTGTCAATATAAATTTACGTAGTTAATGAAATTACAAATATAACTATTTTGAAAGTGGTGTAAGTCCACTTTTCGCAGAGACATAATATTTATTGTTAGTTCAAAAATTATACTACGTAATTTCTCTACGCTATTTTTATATGTGTGGCAACATTGTTAATGACATAAAAATTTTCGTTCGTTCGCAGGAATTTTGGTACTTCCCCTGTTTAAACGAAAAATGGTACATATTAATATAAAGTTGTAATTAAAGTAATTTAAATGACATTACCTGAAGAAATGAAGCCTTTTTATTTTGTTTTTTTTGGCATGTTTAGTACAAATTTCATAAAAAAATTGGTTTGATTCAATGAAAATCTCATATTTGATATTTTATAAATGTATTATTGACACATTTTATTGACTTTGACAGTGGTGCAAGTCCATTTGAGGTCATCAAAAATGTAAATTGCTTTTAACTAATACTTTAAAAACCATCACATTATAAACTTAAATCAATTTAATATTTAAAAAAACATAAAATAGGAATATTACATATACCTATATTTCTCAAACCATTCAAATACGAACCCTTAAATATCTCGATGCAATAAAAAATGGACCTACACCACTTGCAAAGGAAACGGCCCAATTATTGTCTTTGTTTAAGAGTTCAATTCGGATGAAAATATTATCGAAAATAAATACTGCAAGTGGATGTTCTGAAATATAGAAATAATATGGGAGATATGCGCGCGGTCACCCTTCGGGGAGCGTTCCCTGGGCCTGGTTGCTTAACCCGCCAATCGCGGGCGAGTTTATGATTCTTCGGTGCAAAATGTGAAGAGAGTAAGAACGGTCGTAAAATAAAGTGAAAGATTTCATTAATATTTGATTGAATTTGTTAATATTAATATTATATTATTATTCTACGTTTATATTCGCATGAAACACGCATTCCACGTTGTCCACGTTTACAGGGTTAACACTAGAACTACCAAACCAGTCAAAATGACTGGTACACATTTTTTTCCAAAAATTCTTCAAGTTTATAGGAGAGTCATAGGATAGATATTCTGCGTCCATCTTATAAAACATAAATTGCCGAATCGATCATCTCTTCCACCTCATAATTTCCCTTTTTTCAAAATACTTATTTTATATTTTTAAATATGATAGATTTAACATCGGCAGTTCTAGTGTTAAACATTCAAAGTGCAGCCGTTATGTTCAGTCACAGTATTTTTAACTAACATAATCAGAATAAAATAATTTGCGTCGGTTAGCATTTACTGCTTTAAATAGCACTGCCATTTAATTAAGTAACGAAGAATGTAATACTTCGGCAATGTTGCTATAGTTTAGGATATTGGAAAGATAGAAAGAAACTGAAATAATTAAAACACCAATGAGTTGAAACGCAACGACATCTAACTTATAGCAGTAGGACCCAAGAGACATAACCTCTTCACTTAAAACTAATCGTACCGTCAGTTTATGCATACTTATTCTTATCATAGTAGATCTCTTGACAGGTTAGGAAATAACGATAATACCTTTCTGAAAGAAATGCAGTCGACTGTCAATTTAATACAGGAAACAACGTACAAAATAGTCTTTGCTTAATTATACAAAAAATTATATATTTCCATCCCGTTGATCGGTACGGTTAGTGTTAAGGCCTCCACCTATGAGTAAATCCAACAATAACAATCGGTACATGAAACTTTCCCAAACCTACATTGACAAATGGCTTATTTTTCTCAGCTTAAGGGTGCAAAATATGCCCGCACACTTCCCGGCAGTTTCAGCATTATCCGTACCCCCATAGACAGGACAGAGTATTAATCGACGTGTGTAACTGCGACTCAGTGGCAGTGAGGCTCGCCTCGCGCTCCGTGAGAGGAGATCGAAATGCCAGGAGGCATAAATCACAGGTGGGAAGTTCAACTTTGCCTTCGGCAGATCATAAATCAATGGCCGTCCAGTTATACGTGAAATGATTACTGGCCGACGAGAAAAGCTGTAACAAGGACGAGGAGACGGGCCCGAGAGAAAGAGAGAGAGGGAGAGGAAGAGGAGAAGGCCAGCGATGTTGCGTCTTCGAAATTGGCTGTCGTCGATGTTGTCTTTCGAGGTGCCAGTTGTGCAATGGGTCTCTCTGGGGGTGTTTCTTTTCCATTCGTTCGTACGGAGTCACTTCTTCGTATGCAGATTTCACCCGGCCACCAAGCACCATGCCAATATTCTCCTGCCGATCGATCATAACCTCGCGAGAATTCAACCGGAGATACCCGGGTTATTCCTGTCTCTAGTTGCCCTCCGTATTCGTTAATAAATCCCTCGTCGAGGCAAGGACTTAATATCGACTGCCAATCGACTTGGTATGTGCTAACGATGATGTAACTGAGGAGACTGAGATTATTCTTGCTTTTCATGTAACATGTGCTTCGATGGCGACTGGTGATGGGCTCTATAGCTCGCAAAAACAGAAAACTCCTCTGGCCTGTGGTTTGTCCTGACTCGCCTGACGGATAGAGACATCCCTCGTTCTGACGCGTTATTGGCCGATAGAGCCGCACATTCGTTACGTCGTCATGGTAACGACTTTTGTTTTCGGTTGTCATTGGCCGAGCTCGGGCTTCCAGGATCGATATGGTGGGGATAAGCGGTGCGGGCGACAGTCTCCCCTTACCCCGTACCTCATACCGCGAGACTTCACTATTTTTGCCAGCTATATTTATTGTCACCTTTCTTATTGTTATTATAAAATATCATAGGCACAGCCAAATGATGGCGTGCCGTTGGAGGCACGGGGTAAGGGTGCTCCGCCTATCTATCCCCACCTTATCGTTTATGAAAATCTAAGCTTGGCGAATGACAACCGAAAACAAAACACTTCTTTCGTCGTTCCCATGACGACGTAATGAATGTGCGGCTCTTTCGGCCAATAACGCGTTAGAATCGAAAATGACGTGGAACGAGGGATGTCTCTATCCGTCAGGCGAATCAGAACAAATCACAGGGGAGGGGACTTTTTTGTTTTTGCGAGCTATAGCTCCGCCGGTACGGTGGAAAGTGTTCGAATTGGGAGAGGGGGTGATGTCGATGGGATGGAATGAATATTTGACGGTCGGAATACGAAATAGACGATAGGTAAAGTTATTTTGTATTATTAACTAGTATTTTTGCTAAAGCAAAGGCTTTTGGTCATTCTTTTTGCTAAACTGTATATACATACCTCTGTGGGCCGTATCAGGATGCCCTGTGGAATGTAGTTATGAAATGGAATGTATAGGGAGTTTCAAAGTAGATAAATAAATTGAATGTACAATTTGTTCAGTGTAAGGATGAAGAAGAGTTATCTTTACGAATATCAGATTTCTCGCAAACTTGTGAGCACGTATTTCTAATGACAGTGGACATGAATTAAATTATGCTCATGTATTTTTAAAACTAACAAATTTACTTATCTTCAATATAAGAATATTCCGAGCCATTCATATTCCACTCAACCCGAAATTATTTAATACTTACTAAAAGCTGACACAGAAATACTTACCTAACCTCTAAATTAGGATAAACAAAAATACCAGTGAAATCTCACCAACTGTATCACATAATTCTACATTTCTATACTTCTTGCTATCAAGACCTATTGGTCTTGCCCTTCTAGCGGCTTAATCCTTTATTCTTCATTACAGGCAGAACAGTTCATTAATGAACTACCGTATCGTTGCCGGTCGATTCTTAATTACCCGCCTAGCAAACGCTGCCGATTCCCCTTTTCCCATTTCCTCCTCCACTACGGCGCATCCAAAGAGAGCCATTGTGCGTGCGCCGTCGATAAACATAATGATAACGCGATATCTGATCATCGCGTAATATTTTCTCATTTCGCGCCTGCGCTTGCGCACTATGGGACCTGCGCAGAACTAACGTTACAGGGCACGGTGGATTCGATGAAATTAATTGGCACAACGAATAATCTTAGGAATAACGGTCATTGTTTGACCTCGGCAGGTAATCAATGAGTTAATTGCATTACCTCGAGCGATTTATCGCGAGTAAACTCTCTCCTCTGAATTGAGGTAAATGCGCGGTTGTTCAATATGGCGCCTAGGATCGAATCTGTAATTCCATATTAGAGATTCTTGTGATTAGAATGTAATTACAGTAGAAATATAGTACCAACTGTTTAGAAACATTGGTGAAAAGGTTATTAAGACCATTTAGAAAGGCTGCTAATTAAATATTGCATTGCAGTGCCGTCTGAAACCGCGAGAGGTTAGGAACACCTGCTGATCGTGTTCAATAAAATCTGCGTGTTTATGGTGTTTAACTGTAGGAAATGAACGCATTTACACTTTTTTAATGCATTGATATATGTGGATATTGCTAATTATTTTATTATCATATTTTGCACTAATTTACGTTAACTTATTTCTGGAAACTTTCGAGCAGGACGATCGAATTTGAATGCTTGACAAGCTACTCGATGAGGAAGATAAGAATTTAATTGATTCTATGGGTATATTATGGTGAAACTCTACGGTGTCTCGCGATGATTGAAAAATACCGACCAACGGGCATCACAGCTGTGAAAGATGGAGTATTTTGTGAAAAGAAAAATAAAGGGAGTCAGCATTCGTAGTAAAATGAGATGTCGTGAATTAATTTATTAATAATAAATGCAGATGATATTTGAAAATAGATCTTCAGTCTCTCGGAAACTATATCCTCCGGACATTTTTAATTTATTACTCGCTCGGCGATCGTTTTATTTCGAAGGACCGCTAAGCCACTCGCGTAGACCTAATAGCCCAATAGCCAACTTCGCCAATAAATCTCTTCGGTTATTATAGCTACGTGAATTAATAAATCGTCCGTAGTAAATTTTACGGATGACATTCCTAGGTTTACGCGGTGAGTCCTACAAAAAGTCTTTTTCTATCTTATTCTCCACGTGCGTATAAGGCCCAAACATTTCACCAGGATGCGAAGATCCTTTAACAGTCGTCATAAACGGGATCTAATTAATTAGACCGGAGATTACATTATTTATCAGGAATTCAATGAATGGTATTTTTGAATGCGCTTAATTTTTGTATCCAGATTTGTTTTGCAATTTATGTAAATGAATTTTGAATGTGAAGGAAGATTGGAAGGTTCGAATGAGTCGCTCAGAAGCCAATGCCGTTAAGTCCATTTTTCGATAATTTCTAATATTTCTAAATTATGATAGAATGAACTTTATTCCACTAAAATTTACAAAAATTAAAAATTATCGAAAAATGGACTTAACCGCATTGGCTTCTGATCGACGCAAATATAAATGTCTAAAGAGCTTTTGACTCGTATTGAAAGATTTTGTAAAATAAGGAATTCTCCAACAAAAACTATCTTTCAAGGTCACTAAAGGTCACATAAATAGAATATTTTCTCACGTTCCCAGTGTAACTATAAAGTTTTACTCTGTTTAACTTTTGTTTCGTCTGACCTGCTTGTAAGTGTTTCAATGACCTTGAAAGATTAGCAACTTTGTCTAACTGATAAGATGGTCGGTTGCAATGAGCTCTAGCCTTCCCAAATAGATAGGTAAAAAACATCACGCACATTTCCCTTATCGGCCAAACTGTCATGTCTACATAAAAGTAAATCATACAGATGACGTGTGATGGGTGGAGCAAACTGACAATGAGTTCCCTTTGGTTCCTCGTTGCGCTTCGACCGTCAACTTTTCAGCCGTAAACAGTAGTTCAAACAGACATGTCAACTCGTTCCTCGATAACTGTTGGAAAAGGTTTTACATGGAAACGTAAATTGTCTGTTCAATAGATTTTATCTTTCGCAGCGTACAACAAACGAGAAGATGTTTATAGTTATATCATACGAAGAGAAATGAAGGGCACGTTTCAACAACCTAACACTTTTTGTGACTTTGTCACTCCTTGCGCACAAAGATGCGCTGTTGCTCTTACTCCAACATTAACAATAAGTGACACTCCTGACCCGATAATTGGAATAGAAAATTTCAAAGTTTTCTAAAAACTCGAAATTGCAAATATTTAATGGAATACGACATGATAACACTATTTTCATGGTATTAATATTATGTAGAATTATGGCAGACATTAGGAATCACTGGACAATTTTCATTTCTTCAATTTAATTCTGATTCTGATTCCCTTATTCTTTGCGATCTAGAGGGCGCTGTTGCTCTTACTCGAAAAATAATGAGTGACACTCCTGACGCGATGAATGGAATAAAAACTTTCAAAGTTTTCTAAAAACTCGAAATTGAAAATATTTAATGGAATACGACGTGATAACACTATTTTCATGGTATTAATATTATGTAAAATTATGCGAGATATTAGGAATCACTGGGCAATTTTCATTTCTTCGATTCAACACTGAATTGTTGCTCATACAGTGACAACAGAAATCGTAGGGCAAAGGGTTAACAGGGCAACTTGTCATCAAAATACAACGAACACGATATTTCTTTTGCGATAAAGTGATCATCGCAAAACTAATAAAAAATCTGATCAAACTCCAAGTCTTGGTCATCCCAGATTACTTTACTATTCAACAGTCGAGGTTTTTTTTTCATAATCTTTTCCTCGAATAATTGAAATTCCTAGAATAAGATTATAAACTTTAAGATTCTAAAGTAAGTTCTTATTCTATGTTAGAAAATCCATTTAGTCTGAAAACATGTATATACTTTTCTGTATTAGTTGACTTATTTTATATATGAATAAAGTTATTGTAGTACGATTCGATTAAATAAACTGAGGAATAGATATTGAATGTGAATGTCTAATGTGTTGGCGTGGATAAAACTAAGCGCTGGATGTTGTCAAGATCCGCAATAATTTTCAATAAATAACAATAATACACAAACACACACACACAAATTAATGATTAATATATAATAATAAATTGTGTGTGTGTGTGTTGTGTGTGTGTATTGAGTAAATATGGAAAAAATAGAATACAAAATAAAATACTAAATAACTAAATAATCAAAGGTATCTAATGGTTTCTAAAAAAAAAGATGTATGTCTAACTGAGTCTCTAAAATAAATGCATCTAAAAACTATGCGTCGCGACACGCAATCTGTTGAGATGGCAATCTCCCCACTTCTTTTCTATGTCACGCATCTCTATGGGGAGACGTCTCTTTATGGGTACTATACCACATTATTATCATTACTTTACTGTTTGCCACCAATCAAACCATCCCCTTCTTTCGAGGATCAGAAACGACAATTTAAACAATCCCATGGAATTTCCGCGTACATCCACCATACCCGTTAACACGTTACATCCGTCGATGTATGTGTAATCATGCGAATCGTAGAGGTCGGTTAGCCCATCCACGGGCGAGGGATCATGCCCAGAGCGGCATCATTTATCACCCGACGGCACTCGGCTCGTTTATTATTTCACTTTGCCGAGCATTAATTGAGATTTGGAGCCCGCAGCCAGGTTAGGCGTCCTCTCGACCCGGAAACGATTCTCTCGCTATTACAATACGCGCTATTTACGCATCGACGAGCGTTTATTCCAAGGAGCACCAGATCACACGAACTGAGTCCTGCAATGGGGTTTGGATCACGAGCCGATTTATCGTCTTGCTACGATCGCTAACGAGTTCTCTCACGATTTCTAGCTGGAATGACAATCGACCGATGGTTCGGATTTATCGTCGTCCTTTTTTAACACCTTCGCGGCGAGTATATGCGTCGTAAGGAAGCGTTGCTCGTTTCGGACGCGCGGAGGGCGCTGCTGAGCTTTTGGGTGTACAGGGTGCTTCAAAAATATTTCTCTTGATCTACCAGGCGTTGTTTTACACCTTTGGGTCGATGGACATTGGGAAAAAGAACGAGGCGCAAAATTAGCGAAATTGATTTGGGATACTTAATTTTTTTTTATCTGTGCCGGAATTTCGATAGGTTTAGATAGATTTGTAATTGCAGTTGGTAAATAGTGCGATGGTAGATGGAGGAAATATGGAAATAACTATATTAGTTTGGTTTGGTAGTCGAATAAGAATGTTTTAGGAGGGAATTCATGCTGCTTAATGTATTGTAGGTGGCTAGCTATATCTTTAAATTACTCAATTCTAAAGTATGATTTAAAAGTTCTAATAATATTTATCAAGAAATACCAATTGTGATTATATATAATTTTTATATTTTATATTACTAAGTCATTAATTTCAAATTTATTTATTTGGTCAATTATCTTTCAACTTTGTACATCTTGCAAAATTGCAACGTTTAATTCGACAAGTTTACTTCCTAGCTTCGTTGATTTTTTTTCCTGACATATTTTAGATTTTTCTAGTTTAACTGCTATAATCATTTCAACTAAAACCTACAGCTTTAGGTGAGTTCTAAACTATCAAGACTGAAATATTTCAAACCACAACGTAAAAGAAATCTTCCAAATCTAACTGCAATTGAAATTAAAATCCCCTAATTGAAAGTTCAATCTTTAATCTCCACATACACCAAAATCCTCCCAATATATTTGCCTACTACGTCTAAATATCTCACACTAACCCCTTGCCCTACGCTTTCCTTTGTGACTGCCTCTGCAATAATTGAAAATTAAATTGCTAAAACAAAAATATGTTAATGATACCTGATATATTTTTGAATTTAACGCAATATTAATAACATAGAAATAATATTATCGTGTCGTTTTCCACTGATATCTTCAATTTGATAATTTTTGAGCAGCTACAAAATTTCCTGTTCCATCAACCGCATCACGAGTGTCACTCGTTGTTGTAGGGCAAAGGGTTAACCCCCGTTAATTCCACTGTTACCCCTAAAACATTCTCAAACTTCCCTGTTCTCTAATCAATCAATTCTTCTTACAGACTGAAATCGAGACAGAAACCGAGTGCTCGGACAGCATTCTCTGTTCGAACAACAACAACAACAACAACAGTACTAACAACAACAACAACAATATAGCCGGGGTAAAGAAAGGTGCTAGCATCGGTAACAAAGAGAGTCACGATGGGATGGAAATGGACTGCGGCGGTTGCGGGGAAAGCGTTCGCGAACGCACCGTCCTCTGCGTAGGGGGCCGTACCTGGCATTCCAGGTGCCTCAAGTGTTGCGCCTGTGCGAGGCCGTTGCACGATCAGCACTCCTGTTTCCTCCGAGGGATGCGGCTCTACTGCAGGCACGACTACGCCTTGTGAGTACAGCAATGTCATTGTTTTCTACGGACGCGGAATTCTGGGAGGGAGCGTTAACGCTCGCGGTGGGCTATGGTGGGGGGCGGGCCCGAATATTGGGCCCGAGTTCAAATTTCTTGAAGTTTAGTTAATTTTTTGGTTTGGAGAGATTTAGACATTGGAATTGAAAGGGAAAAGTGAAAAATTGTATTTTGATTAGGTTCATTATGGTTTGGAGTTTATAATATTGCAAGCTACCTGTAATAGGATTAGGGAAATTAGGGGGGCTGAATTCGAATTTCTGTAATTTTTATTATTTTTTTGTTTGAAAAGTTTGAGATGCGATTAAGATTGAAGATTTTTGAATTGTGAATTTTGATTTTCGTTTAGGGTTACAATTTTGAGTGTTAGGATCTTTCAAATGTTTTTTTCCTACTTACTTAATGACTTGGGTAAATTGAAATTAAGACATTATTCAATTACAATTTGATTTTGATTCAGACAATAGAATTTCTGTCGGGTATGTTGAAATTCAAATATTTGTAATAGGGCTATGGCAATTAGGGGGACTGGATTCGAACTTCTTCAATTTTTATTATTTTTTTGTTTGAAAAGTTTGAGATGCAATTAAGATTGAAGATTTTTGAATTAGTGAACTTTGATTTTCGTTTAGGATTACAATTTTGGGTGTTGTGATCTTTCAAATGTTTTCCAACATAATTAATAACTGGGGGAAATTGAAATTAAGATATTCAATTACAATTCGATTGTGATTCAGACAGTAGAATTTTTGTCGGATAAGAAAATTTGTACATTTCAGTAGTGTTCGGTAATTAAAATTCGAATATTTGCTAACTCTAGTTTTTATTCGGAAGTCGTTACTTTTTTAATATTTTGCAAACGTTGCAATGTTCCTACTACTCGAAGGTTATAAACTGTGTAGATTTATAACTTGTATTTGTATAAGTAGAGTCATAAAAACAGTTCCTGTTATTTGCAACAAGCATTGCAACTTGATTTCTCTACACTTTCTAGCAGTGAACGGATGCAATTGCATCATTGCCTTAGAAAAATTGCACTCTGGGCTTCAGTTCAAATCCTTCTCACATCTGGCAGTTCTCTCCTGAAAAGCAAAATATTCTCGTATCCTCGATGATTCGGAATTCACTTATATAACATTGTAAACCCTAGGCAAAATGACCATAGCAATTACAGCTAAAATACTGAAAAAAGCACACCTGTCTAAAGAAACTTTGCCAATCAATTTCTCCCATTCTAAACCACCGATCTCACGTGATTTGGAATTAATGTAATACAATAAACCCTAGGCAAAATGGCCACAATAGTTAAAGCTAAAATACTGAGAAGCAACGCATCTATCCAAAGAAATTTTGAAAATCAATTTCTCCCACTGTACATCACCGACCTCACGTAATTCAGAATACACTTAATACAGTAAACCGTAGCCAGAATGACCATAATAGTTAAAGCTAAAATATTGAGAAGCAACGCATCTATCTAAAGAAAATTTGAAAATCAATTTCTCCCACTGTACACCACCGACCACTCGTGATTCGGAATCGATGTAACACAATAAATCTGAGGCACAATAACCATAGCAATTGCTGCTGAAATACTGAAAAACAACGCACCTATCGAAAGAAACTTTAAAAATCAGTTTCTTCCACTGTACACCACCGACGTCACGTGATTCGGAATCCATTTAATACAGTAATCCCTAGGCAAAATGACCACAATAGTTAAAGCTAAAATACTGAGAAGCAACGCACCTCTCGAAAGAAACTTTAAAAGTCAATTTCTCCCACTGTACACCACCGACCACCCGTGATTCGGAATTGATGTAACACAATAAATCTTAGGCACAATAACCATAGCAATTGCTGCTGAAATACTGAAAAACAACGCACCTATCTAAAGAAACTTTAAAAGTCAATTTCTCCTACTGTACGCAACCGATCACACGTCACCTCCACCCAAAACTCCCTCGCTCCATGAACGATCCCCGGTTCCTACGATCCCCGATCTACGATACGATCAGCGATCGAATCGTGTACGACAGTTGTCCCGCGATCCAGAAGCAGCCATCGAGCTGGGATTATCGATGAATCCAATAATATTCCGTCTGATCGAAACCGGCGGAGAGGCACCCCACTGGCAGCTCGCGGCCGGTGCCTAAAGCCGAGCTTAAGAAGACGTTTCTTGGCTACCACGGGAGCTCCTAGAAAGAATGGTCATTTGTTCGACTTATGGTGGCCACTCTTGCGGAGTACGCGTGACACTGCCATAACCGAGATCTCGACGCCCTGTCGGGCAAACGCTTTCGAGGGATTCTACGGGGATTCCGCTCCCTTGGGACGGATCGCTTTTCATGGGGGTCGCAGGGTGGATTATGTGTCTGGTGACTCGCCAAATATTCTGTTCCTTTTAATCTGACGAAGTTGGAATCACGTATGGAGACATTGGACGTCGTATTAGGACGGATTGAGGGTAACGATCGTGGGAGGGGAAAATATTCTAAAGTTGCGTGCAGAATTTTAGAATTTTTGCGAAAGATTCAATGTACGGAGTTGGTTAACACCAGATCTACTAACTAGAGCTACTATCACTACTGTCTACTAGATCTACTAGATATGCTATCACTGCTATCTACTAGATATACTATCACTACTATCTACTACATCTACTATAACTACTATCAGTACTATCTACTAGATCTAATATCACTACTATCACTACTATCACTACTATCTACTAGATTTACTATCACTACTATCACTACTATGACTACTATCTACTAGATGTAATATCACTACTATCACTACTGTCTACTATACCTACTATCACTACTATCGTTGGCCGTCGATCCCTCTTTTTTCAAAGTACTTATTTAATATATTTAAGTATAACCGATTCAACGCCCGTGAATCTAGTGTTAAGAGTGGGTTTGTGGTCGATTTTTGTGGGAGTATTTAACACTAACCGTACCGGTACTATACGTATATATATTTTCTTACCAGGGTCGGGCATTCGACTCGTTATATTATAACGATAATTATTAATATTATTTTTCCGAAAGATGTGCAGAAAATTGTCAATTTATTATTGGAAACATCGAAAAAATTTACAAATTTTTGTTTTTTACAAAGTTTCATCATATGCAGAATTTTTATCAGAATTAATATTAGGTAAAATAAAAATAAATATCGTCTTTTCTTACCAAAAAAATTCAAAATACTTGCACACAGTCGAAGATAATTAACAAAAACTAACGTAGTATTCCTATAGCTTTTCGTTGTACCTAACATTACACTTTCAGAGGGACGGTTTAAGAACTGAATTATCCTGTGTTTTGTGAATTATTTGTGTAAAATTAATAGGAAGATAGATAGGTGCAAGGATTTAAAAGATTGTGGCAATAGTAGTACAGATAGAGTATCACAGAGAGCAAAAGGAATGAAGTCCGATGATACTGCAGTCGACGGTTGTTTTTCTAATCAACAGTTCGATTACCATTTCACTCTGATACCATTTAGCTTGCTTTATTTTCGAGAATAATTGATTGAATTATAAGAAATTAATGAGTTTCGAATAGATAAATAGTCGTTTGACGTCCTAGTACCTTGTATTAGCATAAAACTATTACAAATGATTAATGAAACATTTAATCCTCTGCCAGTAGTATAATAAACGCATAATACCTTCCTGTCTATTATAGATGTCCTGTAAATAAAGATTCTCATATTAAAAAGTAATTTTTAATTTTAAGTATCAAAAATTTCTTACTTAGAATGCAACTTCTACCAACGGAATCTGCAGCAGGTACACCTGATTGTTTCAGGTACTCTTCTTCCGTTTCTTATCTATTGCAAAGTTAGTTGCAACGCTGGCAAAACGATGATTTACAGTTTTAAACGTTCCGTATACCCGGAAACCTAGAATCATTGCGATAGAGGGTTCATGTGAAATGAAAAAAAAAATTCAGAGATAAGGATGAGACTTCCATCCTTTCCTTTGGACAGGATTCTGCCTGATCATTATGAGAAGTCGTAAAACTGTTGTTTTCTTAACGTCCGCTTGAAACTGTCATGGTGCAGTGTGTCAGAGTTGCAGTTTAAGATGGATGTCAAACCGGAAGATACGGCATTTTTTGTCAATCTATTCTGCCAGTGAGATTTTGCAGAATCCATTGAATATTCAAGGTTTCAACGTCGACATTGTACGAAGTGCTGATTCTATCAGCAGGTGGTTATGTCGGAAAGTAACTCTATCCGAAGTTGATCGTATCAGAGAGGGGCCTCATCATGGCAAGGCCCAATCATAAAAGATTCTTATCAGAGAGAGGGAAAGAGAGAAAGAGAGAGAGATCCTATCAGTAAAGGTAATTATCAGAGAGGTGTCATATTACGAAAAAGCTCTCCAGATAAGAACTTTATCAGGAAAGTAATCTATCAGAAAGTGTCTCTATCAGAAAAAAAGATATTATCAGAATAGGTACCAATTTGGACAATTTCTGTTAAGGACGTCATTAACACTAGGTTTAACGAAAATTCTTATATACCTAACTCTATTGACACGAATCAATAGGTGTAGCACATAGAGAACTTCAAAATTAGAATATTGATACACACACACGCACACACACACACACCTAATTCTGTTTTTACACGGTAGATACGTTCCAGACAAAACCGTGTAAAAAAAGACTTGAAGTACATATATAGAAAAAAGGGGATTAGTTCTATATCCTTCAACCCTGTAAAAATAATTAAAATAAACTTATTAAAAAATTTATTTTAAGAATATTTTAGATTTTTTAATCGTGCTAAATCGAATGAAATCGTGTAAAAATGGATTCAATTTTTTTCGAGACCGTGTGAAATCCGAACCGTGTAAGAAAAGACCGTGTGAAAACAGAATTGGATATATATATTCGTCGCGTTGAATGAAAAAAAATCAGTGCAAATGTAAAATAAAATGTAAACGGTGTCTGTAATTTCCCTTACGAAGTTCGAAATGAGTCAAAATGACCTGCCCGGTAAACCCAGTGTTAACCCTTTGACTACGGCAGACTTTGAGACGCACCGGTCGTACCACACGGGTAGGAATTCATTTACAATGTCCGCCGAGAACGGCAAAGTTTTGGGTAGAGATGCGTTTTTGTGAAAACATTTCAATAATCAAAAAACTGTGTTTCACTATATTAAAACAATATTATTAACTGAATTGCTACTATAAATATTAAAAATTTACCGTTAATGTATAGCTTTTTTTACAATATAACTAATAATGTGTTGAGCGCTTATATGCGCTCTCCGTGTCTCAGAAGCAAAATTTCCGAGCGCGTATATGCGCCCACAGTTGCCAAGGGGTTAAAGCAGTAACCTACCAGAACTGAACATAACCAAAAAAAGTCTTATTGCAAAAAGTCCCAGTCAAAAATGTCCCATCAGAGAATCATCTCTATAAGACCCTAACCCTTTCAAAAAGTACACCTCGAAAGCAACCGCCTGTGCCAAGAACTTTCTTCAAAATCTCCCGAACGACCCTCCAAACCATCAACAAGTTGCATGAAAATTCGAAAGCTCTCCTCGCGGAGACCCATCGGTGCCGATGATGTTGCTAAAACCGAGGACTCTCGTAAAGTCACGTGGCCGTCACGTGGGTGTAGGTATTCCTGCAGATGGACAGATATCCATACGCGCGTATTCGACATACGGACCGCGCTAGAGAGTCGCCAGTGGGTGATTAATGTCTTCCGATGTAGTCTTCTTGCCCGTCCTCGTCTTCTTTTTCTTCCTCCTCCTTCACCTCTTCCTCCTTCGTCTTCTTCTTCTTCTTCTTCTCCTTCGGACCTCACGTACAGTCGGCTATTCACGTCACCGCGCATACGTGTATCACGCATGCTCACGCACGACCTGCGAGTCACGTTGTGACGTTGAAGGTGCCCCGATGCTGAGCACGAATAATAAAGGACATCTCAACTGACTTTTTCTCGCGGTTACGGGCCCCTTTTACCCCCACTCTTCCCCCTTTTCGCCACTCCCCCTGCCCCTCCGCTCCTCCTCCCCCCACTTCTCCCCTCTGCACCGTGCAACAGCGGCCCAAAGAGAGTCAACGTTTCACCGATCGTTCGATTCGGGGCCTCATGCTACTCGATCGCTCAATATTCCGTTACACGCGTTAGCTCCGATTGAATCGAGGAGAGATTGGGTAAATAGTGAGATCGGCTCTGTCCAAACTACCGGGAGATAAGATCTCAAATGAAAATTGATAGCGGCTGTAGCGTTCCTCTGCACGATCGTCGACAGATCGTTCGTTAAACGTTGACGTTGAGCGGTTTTCTGCTGGAATCGGATGAGGGATTTGTCGATGTTTGAGGTTAGGAATGCGATGGAGTTGGAAAGGGAGCTTTGGTTGGGTTCGAAGTAAGAGGAGTCTGTGTCGTGGAAATCTGACATTGACGTTTGACGTTAGCGCTTCGGCTGGGTTTGACGTTAGATGACGGTTCGTTAAAAGTGGATAGAGACTTCCTTTCGTTGAGGTTGGGACTGTGATGAAAGGAAACTGCAGTTTTTTTAGAAATATGTGGAAATTTGTGGAGAATGTTCGACGTTAAAGTCGTGTTAGTATTCGATGCTAATACATTTAAATGATATTTATTAGAACATTATTGTAATTTATAATTATTTATGATGGTTGAAAACGAGTGGAAAAATAGCATTTTTCCTTTCCAATAAAGAAAGAATATTTGTCGAGGTTCTCATTTTGAAAATTTTAGTTGGAATGCACTCTGTTTGCGTCGTCTAGAACAAACATGAAATTAATCTTCACCGTTGGCACGCTTGAAGTCACTAAAAACAAAACGATTCCCGTAGGTTTCCTCGGTTCATTGATCAATCCGTTGTTTTCCACTTTTCAGCATTGCAATTGCTGTATTAATGGTTGCCTTCACAAAATGAATTATGGCGTGTCACGTCTCCCTCGAATTCCCCAACCGGAGTTACAAGAATTCTTATCATTTATCATTCCAAATAATGGAACTATAAAAGGACAATGCTGAGATGAAATAAATGCTCTTGAATTCCTTGAAATCTTGCTACTTCAATTAAAGTTCAAGGTCACTTCGCCGTCGCTACAATTCACTACTTTTGTTCCATCATTTTCACGAAATAATTGAGCTAATTATAAAAAATGTGAGCCCGGACGATAGCTATCGACATGATATTTACTTCTTATCGAAATCATAATTCTCATAATTCCAAGTAACCTTCAAAATTTCAAATCGCAAGACACTTTTCCCCAAATTCGTCGAAAACTCGAGAGAACTCGTACTCTTTAAACCCCCATTCCACATGGGATACACCTTTCAGGAAAAAGGAAGAAAGAGAAGGTATCACCGAAAGGTTACAACCGGCCGAATTCAACGTTCTCTCTCTCTTTCTCTCTCTCTCTCTCCTTCTCTCGCCAGGCCCCTAGGTATTCGCCATTTAAGTGCCATTAAGGGAGGAACGATAAGGTCGCGATTAGGGCCGGCAGGTGATTCACTGTCGCGGGGCCCACACTGAATTAAGAGAACCGGAATCTCCGAGAAGGGAACCACCGCTAATAGAGCGATTTCTGGTCCGCGGCAAACTCTCGGCGGCTTTGCTTCATATTTTTTTTTCTCCCCCCGCCAACCAAGCAGACGGAGTCGGGGCCCGTTGAAGAAGAGGGGGAGGCAGTGGACGGAGAATGGTGTCGGCGAATATTTATTAATTTAAAAGACGTCCGTCCCGCTTGAAAAGTGCCGACGAGAGCGGGGGTGGAGGTAAGAGAGAAAATCACAGCTGGCATCGGGGCCTTACGAGGCGAATTCCTCAGTCCCCTGGAACACTGACACTCTACCGGCACAGTCCTCGCTCTCGTGACTCGGCAGCCACATCACGTGACCCTCGCTCACCGATGGGCCCGGGGCCTGAGGCCCCGAAAATCGAAATCATCCCTGTTCCTTGGATTCTCTCTTGCTTCTCGCTCTTTCTCTCTTTCCATGCTATGTTTCTATTCTGTGTCGTTAATCGTCGAAGACGGAGGTTGTTTACTTAGGTCAGTTTCTATAAGGTCGTCTATCATGCACGGGGGAGCTTTCGAACGGTGAGTCACTGCGATTGGGTTCGGTATCAAGATCGATGAAGGAAGAGAGTGATTTTTATTTGTCAGGTGACGGATAAAAGGGGGAATTTTTTTCGGAGAATTTTCGAATTCTTATGGCTAAGTTGTCGGAAAGGGGGAACGGTGCTTTAATCGTTTGCAGGGCGATTGATTGTTTGAGGTTAGAATAATGTTTGCAGTTTGTTGTTGAGTGGTGTAAGTTCGTTTGTTAGCTGATTTGCTGCTCTATTAACCTATTGCCGTACGATTTCTCTTGTGAATGCCGCCGCAATAATTCAAAATTAAATTGTCGACATAAAAATTGATCAGTGATTCTTGATTATCGTATAATTTTTACGTAGTATTAAAAATAGTAGAGAGAAATAGAAAACACATTAAAAATTGTATTTTAAAATATTCATTTATCAGTATACATAAATAAGATAGAGTGTTGTTAAGTGATAAGTGATAAGTGTTTCACCCTTAAATGCAAGTGATAAGTGATAAGTGTTTTACCCTTAAATGCAAGAATTTTCAATTTTTTACCGTAAAAAATCTTTTATACGCATATTATTTTTTTGGTTTATACAAAAATACAAAAAAAATAATATGCAGGTTTTAATTTTTTGTTTGAAAAATTAAGTGTTTAAAAAATCATACACCATTCAGTACAAACATAAATAATATCGTTTAATTGCTAAGAGAAAAGTGTGCATATATTTACTTACTAATTATTATTAATAAATAAGAATATGCAAGAAAAATGTTCCAAAAAATTTAATTTTATTGTCACTCCTAACTTTCACGAACTTCTTCGGACGCGCCAAAACAATTGGTCGATCTAAATGTCATATTGAAAAGCGCGCGGATTTACTTTTTTCTTTTTCTTTCTTCCATACTGCGTTTGAATGGACCAAAGTAATATAGCATACAGCCAAAAGTAAAACTTTCACTACGGTTAATACTTTAATTAGAATTTAAAGACAGTATTTCGTATTTGGGACACTATGCATTTAAGGGTTAAGCGCTTTCATGTGTTTTCTGCGTAAACTTGAGATTTTTTAACCTCTATTACGCAATATTAGAGGCAATACTACAATATTAAAGAACCTCCAATAAATAATATCAATTGTTAGAATTGATTTTTTCACCAACAATTTTTGCAATATCGACAAAAATCTTTAAAAAAATGAATTTTTAAAAATGTGCGAAGTAGCGAATTGTGCGAAAGTCGAATACGCGAAAATCGAGGGCCGCCTGTAGTAACATTTCTCCTATTATTGAATTTTCAAGTGAGTGAACGCGATCAATTTTTGCAAAATCGAAAAAATTGTTAAAAAAATGAATTTTTAAAAATATTCGGAACAACGAATTTCGCGAAATTAGAATGTGCGGAAGTCGAGTACCTACTTTGAAAATATGGACCAAGAATCGACGCAGCAATAAAATTCGATACCAGACCAAGATGCATATAAAGAGTATTCCACTAAATTTGCCAATCTTCTTGTTCCTTTTCGAATTCATCTGCAGCTAATTGTTCCATCAGAGGACCATTAAGCATCACACAGTGCCCCATGCACGTACCATTAAAAAGTTACCCCACCCATGAAAATTGTCTCGTTTTAACGAACACCCGCTATGCAAAACCGGCAGCACCCCCAGCGAAAACAATAATTCAATCCCAATGTACGTTGCACGTTGCACCGTCCTCCCTCTCTCTTTGTCTCTCTCACTTTCTCCTTCTCGCTCGTATATCTCAAACGATCGCGATCCTCGATAGGAAGGAGATCGTGATCGGGTGCTCTTGTGGCGTGAGTGCAAGGGAATCGATCCCGATCGTGGCATCGGGGGACCATGAATTCCCTACCGTCTACGGGGGTCGAATAGCGCCCGACTTAATCCCCCGTTGACTTATAGGGCCCGCCTATGTCGAAGAACAAATGAATAAATTAGGGCGGGGCCGTTTGGTAGCCGACGTACGGCCCTGAAGATTTATAGATACCCGATACCAGTTTCTCTCGGCTGGTAACACGCTTCTTCGTCTTCTTATTCTTCTTATTCCTCGTCCTCTTCTTCTTCTGCGACCACGGCTTCCCCCTTTTCCACCCCCTTTTCGTAGGGGCAGAAAGAGAGGAAAGGGTAGCGCCACTATTTATGCTAATGACACCTCGACGAACAGCTTCCAAGGGTCTTATGGGGGAGACCTGCGAATTCTCTTGTCCCTTGCACTTTTCTATTTCATGGTGTGGCCGAATTGGTCGGAGGTGCTGGTCTTTTATGGGGAGCACTGATTGCTTATTTTTGTTTGATGTTTATAGACTGAAGCAAAGAAAGTGTAGGAGGAAAAGATGATAGGTTCGAGAAGAAGGGGTGATGCGTGAAATTTTTCATTCTGTGGTGTTTTTGGAAAATGGTTCTTTAGAAAAAATGATTAAGTTGTGGGAAGAATTCAAAGGTAGACTCAATGCATTGGAGTAAAGTATCTAAGCTTTGCAGTATAAGTGCACGACTTTTTGTTAAGTGTATTATATACTAAAAATGTGTTTAACCCTTTGTCCTATAATGACGAGTGACACTCGTGATGCGTTAAATGGGATATGAAATTTACAACTTTTGCAGAACCTATGAAATTGAATATATTAATGAGACGCAACGCGATAAAATTATTTCTATAATACTAATATTACGTTAACCCCTTGCCCTACGATTTCTTTTGTGGCTACCTCAGCAAGAATTGAAAATTAAATTGCTAAAATAAAAATATGTTAGTGATTCCTGATATATTTTAGAATTTACCGCAATATTAATAACATAGAAATAATATTATAGTGTCGTCTTTCACTGATATTTTTAATTTCATAATTTTCCAGAAGCTTCAAAATTTCCGCCTATCCCCGCCATATAGGTCCTGGAAACCTGAGATCGACGAATGACAACCGAAAATAAAACACTCCTTTCGTCGTTCACATGACGACGCAACGAATGTGCGGGTCTCCCTATCTGTCGGGCGAATCAGAGCAAATTACCCCTCAAGAGCCTTGTTTCTGGTCCCTCAGTATAGATTTAGTGCTCCGTGAAAAAAGTAGAAATCCGTCAATCTGACGGCTTTCGTAGATCTAGTGTTAAACAACTCCGTACATTGAATCTATCGTAAAACATGCAAAAATCTACAAACAACTTCAGAATTTTCTACCCTCCCACGATCGTTACCCTCAATCCACCCTTATACGACGGCCAATTTGACGGCTTCGGCAGATCTGGTGTTAACCCTTTGCACTCCTTAATTTCTTGTTACGCACCAACATCTCCTTAATTAATCTGCAAAATAAATAAGAAAAGGTGCGTCGATAAAAAGTTGTATTGTTAACCCCTGTGTTAAGCTTTTGAACTCCTTAATTTTTTGTTACGTAACAACAACTCCTTAATCAATTTGCAAAATAAATAAAAAAAGGTGCATCGATAAAAAGTTGTATTGTTAAACCTTGTGTTAATCCTTTGCACTCCTTAATTTTTTGTTACGTACCAACAACTGCTTAATTAATTTGCAAAATAAATAAAAAAAGGTGCGTCGATAAAAAGTTATATTGTTAAACCTAGTGTTAACCCTTTGCACTCGTTAATTTTTTCTTACGTACCAACAACTCCTTAATTAATTTGCAATATATAAAAAAAGGGGGCCTCGATAAAAAGTTATATTGCAACAGAAATTTATCTTATTATATTATTGTTATTATTACTGTTATTTTAGAAATTGCGTTATATAAAGTCGAGTCTAGCTCGACATTAAAGTTGGCGTAAGAAATGTAATGTCGAGCCAGACTCGAAATCAGAGTGCTAAGGGTTAAAGTGAATAGTTTGCGAGTAACTCGACGAAATAAGGTGTAGAACGAAAGTTTAAGAGAAGAATCGAAAGATAGGCCTGGATATCTGTTGGAACGGTGCATCGACACGCTCCTAGGCGTGTCCTTTGCACGATCACCATAACCAATAATGCCCCGAAAATATCTTCGATGCGAGAATGACTATGCGATCCGTGAGCCAACTAATCCTTCCGTGGCTTACCATATTTTTCCATACAATAACCATAGGGTCGATCGACTGTTCTTCTTTTTCATCTTTTGCTTATTCTTCTCTTCTGGTTCGTCTGTCGCTGTTGCTGCATCTTCTTCTTCCTTCGATGATGATGATGATGACGATGATGAAGAACGTTCTCCTATGCTCGGAGGTTCGTCCGATAGTTTGGCTTAGTCGCGTTATCCTCGAGGGTATTTGCATATCGTGGCGTTGTTCCTTGCAGTGAAGTGTTTGGAACGTAATTTGAAAATTTGCAACGAAAGTAGATGGGCAGAGAGGTTATTAATGTGAGGGTTTTGCGAAGTGCACCTATCCACCGATTTACGCGGAAGATAAGTTCCTTAGAAAACCGTGTAAATCGAAATCGTGAAGTTTGATACGTAAAACTACGTAAACCGAAAACAAACTAAAACTTGTATAATTCAGAAATTTATTTCAACTTCAGCCCTTTGCGGACGGAGACATTTTTGAATATTGAGAGATAACCATTTATTTTGCGATCCAAAACCACCCTTTTGTCAGCAAGTTAGGTTGCTAATGTATATACATTATAAATTTCTATTTGTTTAATCATATTTCAACGGTTGTACTTCAATTTTTCAACTCTAACTGTGTATACAAGTAGCGATAACCTATAATTAAATTTTTTTTCCCACCATATATATGCGTCGCTAATCCTCAAATGGTTAAATAGGAATAACTAAAAGCAAATTTTTTTAAAAATTCCTTATTTTAAAAACCGTGTAAAAGCCAAATGTCTGGGTTAACTTAGGTGAAGCCTAAAAGGAATGCCTATGTTAGGTCAGCTGAAGCGAAAAAAATATCTAGGTTAGGTTAGGTAAAGCGAAGAGAAATGTCTGGGTTAGGTTAAGTACAGTGAAAAGAATTGTCGTTATTTTTCACGTATCTGATAGGATACTCAGAGTGGAATTCATTCCGAACTAATAAAAATCTGGTCAGTTTATCGCAGCCGAGGCCTGCTTTGCGCAATAAAGGAAAAAATATTATATATCTTCTTGTAAATAAATTTTTTCGCTTTGTAAAGCGTATACGACATGTTTTTGCGCTTTACCTAGTAGTTTTGTGTTGCACTGAAGAAAGAGTTTTAAAATTTGGGTCGTGGAGAGCTAGAGAGATACAGAGATGTATGTAGGGTAGGGTGAATAAAAGAAATATAGGAAGTGCGGGAGAAATAGAAGGAAAGAAAGAGAGAGAGAGAGAGGGAGAGAGAGAGAGTGAAAAGTATGAATCGGAAAATGAAAGAAAGAAATTTCATAAAAAGTAGATCAATAAAAACAGAGTCAGAAACCAGCGCAAGATAACAAAAAAAGAGGCAACGAAATTTCTAGCCTCAAGATTTCCAACAAAATCGTTTGCAACAAACAAGATCTTTCAACAAAATTCAATTCTCAACTTAACAAAAATTCGGCAGTGACCAACCGAAAAAGTGCTTCTCAATTAAAGAAACAAACCATAACCTAGAAATTCCCTTTCCCTACTCCAAACACAAACCTCTCCAGTTTCAAACCTAAACTCAATTTCAAGTCTGTCCAACCTTCGACAAATTTCCCAAAAGGTCTAAACCAAAGTCGATGTAAATCGCACAAACCTATTACAATTTCACCACTTTCCCACCCTCCATCCACGAGGCAAGTGGCGAAAACAATACTCCTTCGCCGTCGACCCGGCACGAGTCGCGGACGTTACCTATTTACCTTGAGGGGGTTGTTGTCGGTATAAATTCAAAGGGCCCGAGTGATTTGTAGAGCGAGGGGAAGCCGCGGGACTGAGACGTCGAGATAATCTCGACGTAATCTGCTCCCCGAATCGCGCGAGGCCCGATCCTTAAACGGCGCCCCTGATGCGCGCCACTCCGAGGGACATCGAGTGCCGGAGTAGTATGTTAATGAGGACAGGGCCAGCGGATTCTCTTGCATGGAGGTCCTCAATGAACCTGCTGCCGCGACGAAAATAGCTTCTCGCCGTTCGAGAGCGATACGATACCTCTCGAGGGACCTATCGTGCTAATTTGCCATCGAAAATCCGAAGAGTAGCGAATTTGAGGTTATTTCGCGATGGAACGACGAGATTTTTTCACTGTCGCATACTTTGCGATTGCTGAGGTTGATTTTTCGATGATTCGTTAACTGTGGAGGATTGTTTTAAAATTATTTTTTAACATAGTATAGTGTCGGTGGTTTCGAATTTATTTGGATTGGAGTAGCAAATTTGCGGTTATTTTGCGATGGAACGACGAGATTTTTTCACTGTCGTATACTTGAGATTGTTGAGGTTGATTTTTTCGATGTTTCGTTACCTGTGGATGATTGTTTTGAAATTATTTTTTAACATATTATAGTGTCGGTGGTTTCCAATTTATTTGGATGAGAGTAGCGAATTTGCGGTTATTTCGCGATGGAACGACGAGATCTTTTCACTGTCGTATACTTGAGATTGTTGAGGTTGATTTATTCGATGTTTCGTTAGCTGTGGATGATTGTTTTGAAATGATTGTTTAACATATTATAGTGTCGGTGGTTTCGAATTTATTTCGATGTGTGGATCTTTAGGTGTGATTGCAGTTGAAGTGGAAATAGGGAGAGGGAGATGAAAGAAGGATGTTTGGGGTTATTTTGTCTTAAGCCATTGTCCTACAACCTCGTGTGACACGTGATACGGCAAATGGAATAGAAAATTTGGAAATTGTCAAAGTACTATTAAATTGAAAATATCTGTGAGTCCAGAGATAATGAAATTAATTCTGCGCTATTAATATTGCGTTCAGTCATATAGAATATCAGAAATCCATAATAAATTTTTATTTCAGTAATTGAAAATGAGTTATTACGCATACGGCCGCAAAAGGAATCATAGGGCAATCGATAGGAGGCTATCGATGATGATTCTTTTATTTCTTGTTTATGTGCTTTTGAAGGTGTGATTTTAGTTTGAATTTGGAGGGGAAAGTTGGATCATTGCCCCTAAGAGAGGGTTGTGGAAGTTGGAGGGGAATTTAGGGAATGAGAAAATTCGAAAGATGATGAAATTTTTTATTCCACCGGAATAATTTGCGTATTTCATTCGTCTGTTTGCTGTTTGTGCCATAATTGCATTTTTCAGGGTGAGATGAACACCCTAAGGAAATAAAAATTTTCATTACGAATGACAGTTGTAAGCTAGTGAAACTAGGAAATTTGTAAGTTGGCTTTTCAAAAGTAAATACATTTTATCAGTGTTACCGAATGAACCGTAAAAGCTACGAGCAAAATTTAATTTTACTCTACTTGCAATTAGTAGACGATCCTTAGATAAGACCGACCATCTTCTACACAGTATTGCAAGGTATCAAATTCTTGCAACTTTTGTAACTGCAATCTCAAGTATATCGCAGCAAGATGCATATATTGAATACTCTGAATGACCCTTTGAATAATAAAATGCTTTCAATCTATGGCTATCGCGTCAAGCTAACTTCACGTGCTTCTTAATTAGAGCTAACCTCAAAATCCGATTGTTTCATTAAATACCGCCTTAGTGGCACCGTCGCTGAATAAACTTCAGAACTTATAAACATATAAATTCGTGCTTCTTTTTTTGTTTTGCATTTTTTAGCTTTAACTGCTGTGGTCAGTTCGAGTTGGACTTACTGTTTTAAGAGGTTAGAACCACCGAGATTATGATATACATACAGTCCGACAAATGCAAGATGGCTAAGGAGCGACGGAACCTCTCGTTTTCAAACGCCTATTCCCGCCATTTCGTTTTTGGAATTTCCGAACCCAGGCAGTTAAAGTACACACTCCGTAGAGTTGTTTACTTTAGGAGGCTGGATTTGGGGATTCCACGAACAAAATGGCGGGAATAGGCGATTGAAAGCGAGGTCAAAAATTCAAAAATAATCTTTCAGTTGTCGGACGGTAGAAAATATCCTATCACGTAGGAAAAATTTCCTAATTTGACGAGTAACTTGAATTTGGGCCCACTGAGAGCGACTTTGAGCCTTTACCTCCCTAACCTCCCTATATAAATGTTACTTATATGATGATGAAGTATTTCACTCTACCCAGTAAATGAATGTTGAAAAAAATCAGTTTTTAACCATGCACATTTTCAATTTCTCTGTAAAAACCCTTAGTAAATTTCCCGCCTTTTCTCTCTCTTCCTCTCCGTCTCCCACTCCTGCAGTACTCTTCTAATTGAGCCGTTGTAGTGTAGGTCCATTTTTGACAAAACGCTAGTTAACAATAACAATGAATGCAATCTGCTATGAGTTTCTTTTATCTATAAATAGTTCCAAAAAAAAATCCTTCAATATTTTCATCATTTTGACAATATAAATTTACGTAGTTAATGAAATTACAAATATCATTACTTTGAAACTACTGTAAATCCACTTTCCGCAAAGACATAATATTTAGTTCAAAAATTACACTACATAATTTCTCTACTTCACTTTTAACTAATTCTTTAAAAACGATCACATTATAAATCAATTTAATATTTAAAAAACATAAAATGAGCGTATTACATATACCAATATTTTTCAAACCATTCAAACACAAACCCTTAAATATCTCCATATAATATAAAATTGACTCACACCACTTTCAAAGAAAACGGCTCAATTAACACTATAACTACCAAACCAGTCAAAATGACTGGTACACAATTTTTTCCAAAAATTTTCCCAGATTATAGGAGAGTGATAGAATAGATATTCTACGTCCATCTCATAAAACATAAATTACCGAATCGACCATCTTTTTTACCTCTGAATTCCCTTTTTTCAAAGTACTTATTTAATATATTTAAATATAACAGATTTAACGCCGGTAGTTCTAGTGTTAATAAAATGCCATCTAAATTGATTCTCCAGAATCCACCTAAATGAAACTCGTTTCTCTCTGTTTGCCACAGCAGTCTTCTAGTTAATAAAATGCCATCTACTTTTCTATTTACAGAACCTTTGGAGCAAAGTGTGCAAAGTGCGGTCGCAGCGTGGGTGCCGGCGACTGGGTGAGACGAGCCAGAGAAAGAGTTTATCACCTGGCCTGTTTCGCCTGCGACGCCTGCTCGCGACAATTATCCACTGGCGAGCAATTCGCCCTCCTCGACGCCAGGTTACTCTGCAAGGCTCACTACCTCGACGTCGTCGAAGGCAACAACACATCGTCCTCGGAGGACTGCGATTCGGAACATGGCGGCAAGGGTAGCAAGACGAAGAGGGTTCGGACGACCTTCACCGAGGAGCAGCTCTCCGTGCTGCAGGCTAACTTTCAATTGGACAGCAATCCTGATGGGCAGGATCTCGAGAGGATAGCGCACGTCACGGGGTTGAGCAAGAGGGTGACGCAAGTGTGGTTTCAAAATTCTAGAGCCAGGCAGAAGAAGCACAGTGGGAAGATTAAGACGCAAAGTAAGTGGATGGTGTTGTCTACTTTTGATCATTTGCACTCGTACAGTGGACTTCCGTGTAACGCGCTTCCGTATACAGTAAATGGTGGATAAATATGACAAAATTTTGGCTGGATAAATGCAACACGACTATCCCCTCCATATAGGGGATCCCCTTCGCGAACCTCGACGCTCGACGAGGGAGAAGTGTAATAGACGCAACTTGGAACAAAAGACTGACTCATCCAATTCAGGGATAAAACTTTTTCATTATTGATATTTTTTTTTGAAACACTTGCTAACGTATTTGTGAGATTTTTCTGATTAAAATGATACCAAACACGACATACTTTTGAATTATATTTATTTAACATTTAACCTGTTAACAGGGTAGGACGTAATATTACGTCATACCAGGAAGACAACTCTAATGCGTATGACGATGTTTTTCGTCGTGGCAATTTTTAAATATGGTATGTTGAACGCATTACGTTTTACGTTATGCTTTTCCATTAAATTCTAGCGTGGTACTTTAGGTGTGATAATATTATTTCTCACTGCGAAGAAAAAAGTCTCCAGTTTGAAACGAGTTGAACAAAAGTTAATTACCCGGTTAACAGGTTAATATATTTGCTTATCATTTACATAATTTAAAGATATCGTGTTTGGTATTATTTTAATCAGAAGAATCTCAAAAACACATTGGGAAAAGTTACATTCAGAAAAGTTAATAAATAAAAGAGTTTATTGTTGCATTAGCAATGCGTCGCTTTGTTTGAGTGCTCTCTCTGTCTCTTCTACTGTCTGTCCTTTTCTTTGTTCGCGCTTGGCTGAAGCCGTAATGTAAACAAGGATTCGACACCGCTGTTTCATAAGAGGAGCGTTTGAGCCCCGAACTGTGTCGCATTTATCCAGCTTTTACTGTAACGCAAGTTCCTGTAACGCGAAACGCATCCCCCGCGTTGTACGGGAGTCTACTGTATTTGTATTTGAGAAGGCTGTCAATCAACTCGGAATTTTTTTTCATATTAGATGAAAATGAAAACATTTTTATGGAAGTTGAACAATGGTTATAAATTATCGGGTTTAAGCCGCGTTGAGTGTTGTAAAACATCCGACGTTTCGATGTCAATGCTTCAATGCTGGCGAAACAACGCCGGATGTTTTACAACATTCAACGCGACTTAACCCTTTCGAGACGGATTTTATATTTAATTTGAAAGAAGGTGTAACAAGTTTTTATTAATATTTTAGATGTATGATAAATTCGTTTAACACGATAATTATATGTTGCGGCTGAAAATGATCAAAATTTAGAAATTTTGGAGTGGGACATGTTAATTCATCAGCGTTTTATATTGGGATTATATATCCCAGCAGTTTAAATGAACATTAGTTTTGGGATATATTGTCCCATTAGTTTCGAAAATTCAAAAAAATTGTTCAGTTAACGATGGCCGCGAAAGCCTCAAAACCTCTATTTCTATGCGAACATATTACAATTTAATTTGAAGGTTTAGTGGAAAGAATTAGAAAAATACACAAATTTAATATGCACCGCTTTGTTCATTGTTTATTCGTCTGTAACGCTTTATAATTTCCGCCCTGCATACATATCAGCTACCAATCAACTTGGAACTTTTTTTCGTATTCGATCAAAATGAAAACATTTTTATGGAAACATATTACAATTTACCTTGCTGATATACTAGAAGAAATGAGAAAAATACATAAATTTAATGTACATCATTTTATTCATTATTTATTCATCTGTAACGCTTTGTACTTTCCACCTTGCTCGACATAGCTTTTCACTTCAGTTTATTTTCTAACGATTTAACATCGACTTTCCAATTTCACAATGGTTTTGTAATATCACCTAAATACCCGCCACTACCTACAATTATTGCAATCATTATAAAAAGTGAGTAATCAGCGACAGAAAATGTGAAATTAATTTCATTTAGCTCACTACAAAATGGACAAAAAATAATTCAGACGGCAATGGATTAAACAACCCCAAGCACAACATCCTCATTGCACCATGTTGCAAACGCGTAAAACAGTGACGGGAAAATAATTTCCACACTTCTTAACCCATTGACTGCCAACTACGAGATAGCTCGTAGCTGCACTATAAGTTTGAATTAATAAGTTAACAATAATGGCTGAGCGTGTATAGAAATTTTGGAACAAAAATGTTCTTCGTATCATTACAAATATCGAGATTACATTTTTGATTAACGAAACCAATGTTCTAAACACTTTCTGTCATCTTCTCAAATTTTAACAAGCAAAGGTAATATTTGCTTAGGTTCTCCTGGCAGTGAATGGGTTAAACACTGGTCTTTATTGTTTCACAACATCGGCCACATGTCTTCTCTCCTTCCGCTGATTCGCGACTGTCTCGCGCCACACCTGCGCCATCACACGATAAAAGAATGAACTTAAAACTAGTTAATCCTAAACAGTCCGCGACACACCACATGTCAGTCCTTTCTACAAAAAATCAATGAAAAATTCTCCAATCTTTTTGACTAACCAAACTGCAACTCTAAATTTTGCAGTGCACCATTCACCACCGATGCAACACCACCCGAGTGATCTCTACTCCACCGGAGTGAACATGGTAGGCGCATATCTCGGCGGCTACCAAGGTGGCAGCGCCGGAAGCGAGAGTCCCGGAAGTCCTCTGACGCCGCTCACCCCCTTAACGCCTCTGACACCAACGACGCCCAATCACCTGCAGGCTCAGTACTGTCATCAAACGGGGTAACTTAAAAAATTAACCTCAAACCGGTGATAACACCATTCGTATCACGAATACAAACGTACCTTTCGATCCTTTCGGTCTTTACGTCCAAAAAATTGGCGATGTCTTTTAACACATTTTTTTTCTGTGATTTTTTCGCCTTGCATTAACCCTTCAACCGCGGGAGACTTTTTAATTTTTCGATGCAAAACTGCAAGCTAGTATTATCCGTTATGTAATTCTGTCCTAACACTTTACCAACCGCTATTGTTTGAGGATTCTACTCACTTTAAAGGATTTGTTTCGGCTTAGATTGCCTAAAAAAAATTACAATCTCTTTGAAAATTACAAATGCTTCTCATCGACTTCTTAACACAGTTCCACTACAATAATAAATAACAAATTAGTGATTGCCGTGGGAACCGATTAATAAACTAAAATTCTAAACGTTGGTGACAAAAAGCCTATTAATAGGCTACCGGTCGGTAAAGTGCTAAGAATTATATTAACCCCTTAACCTATAATGACGTGTGACGCACGTGATGCGATAAATGGAATGCAAAATTTTGAAGTTTTCCAATAACTATTGAATTGTAAATATCAGTCGGTCCCGAGACGGTCAAATTATTTCTATAATATTGTTATTGCAGTCGATTATTCAAAATGTTAAGATTCGGAGAGAAACTTCTATTTCTGGAATTAATTTTGAGTTATTACGCTCTCCGTCAAAATAGAAATTGTAAGGCAAGGGGTTAACGCTACGACTGTCAAGCTTCTCAATTCTTTTCTAAATTCCTCAAACTGATAGGCCAGCCGTGAAGTAAATATTCCCCTTCTACCGCAAAGAACTTTAATTATTTCATTGATCATATTTGTGACCATTTGATTTCTCTTTTTCCAAATAGCCATTTAGTATATTCAAGCCTTTCGTTGCGGGAGTCCACTCCGCCCGAGAGCTGCCACTGATCGCGACACCGCGCCACAAAAGTGTGTACATTTCAAAAAAGATTTTTTACTACAACACTTTCTTATCGGATAAATATGCAACTGTCGAATAAAAAAAAGAGAAGCTCGTCTCGACGGCTAAAATGTATTGCGTATGTTCAAAATGTACTTTGAGGTGGATTAATCCAATACTGGTCGACATAATCAAGAGATACTTTACAGCTACGGTATGCAGTAAATCCTCGATAAAGGCGTCATGAGTTTCCCTCGATAAATGCGTCATGACTATCCCCTCCACATAGGGGATCGGTATTTCACCGGTTGTTTTTCAATTTTACAACTTTAACTGTGTGTACAAGCAGCGATAAACTATAATTAATTTTTTTCTCAGATCACATATATGCATCGCTAGTCTTCAAAGGGTTAAATAGAAATAACTAAAAGCAAATTTTTTTAAAAATCCCTCATTTTAACCCTTTGCACTCCGAGTAATTTTTACTATAAGCTACCAGCTATTTACTACTATTTTATTTACGAACTATTTACACGGTGCGAGTGCTCATCTGTGGAAAATTAATAATCTTGCTTTGCCATTAAAAAAGATGCGTATACATTTTAAAATTATATTTTATAATATAAAAAAAATACACAGGATTCACCTGACAATGGAGTTACCAGCTTCTATTATAATGTCGCCGCTGCAGCGGCAACGGAGTGCAAAGGGTTAAAAACCGTGTGAAAGCGAAATAATGCAAATGGGGGGATAGGTTTATTTATATTCGCATAAATAAACATATTCACATTCGTTGGAGGGTTAATGCGTAGAAAAGAATTTCTAACATTCTTAAAGAAGAATCTCTCGAGCGACAAACTTGATAGGTATTTAACGTCGAAATTCTGAATGTATGTCTATCCGACATGATGCTGGACCTGTTAACCTTTTCGATGGTATTTTTGATGATAATCAGTACTTTCTGAAGTATCATTGCTACCGAAGTCAATACTCGTTGAGTCTCATAGGTGAACGACATTCTACTGGTGTGATTTTTATTCTAGAAAATGAATTTGCAATAATCCCGTAAATTTCTGAGGTTTACGTCGATGGTGAAGTAAATAAAATGACTACAAATAATTATGGGAAATTTTAATCGTGAACAAATTAAGTATGAAATGTATTATTGATAGAGCTTTGATGAAAAAATAATTCTATTTACGTAACCTCAAAATATTACGGGAATCTTAATTGCAGTGTTTCTGTCAATATTTTCCAAGTTAACACCTTCAAAGTACTCGATATTATTTCACGAGGTTATCAGATAAAAAGAAATATCAATCCGCAATTATTTTTGACCCTTTGTGTTCCAAATTAGCTGGGCAAATATAAATTCGGATAATATTCTATCGCTGATTGTTCTGTTTTATTTAATGACAGGAATAACTACAAATACTTTAGAATATTTGTGTGAAAGTACAAAGTCGTTGGTAAATTCCAAAGTCGAAATTTAATAGGTAAAATATTGAGTACACCGTAAATCTGTGTCCAGTATGGCTGAGCATAGAATACAGAGGGTTACGCATGATATCATTACATCGAAAGGATAGAAAGGCGCGCGAAAATTCAAATATTCCAAACCGCCGTCACTTGTACATAAACCGAATAGGAAGCCGTTCATGGCGCACCGTGGAGTCAAAGTGATAAAAGAGAATCTCATGTCGAAGATTATAATTTACGAATCAACGAAACGTTGCTTATTTATTCCAGCTCAATTGTTACAGCTTTTACGTTACGCGTACGACGATTCGATTTCCATCGATTGCGAGTTACTGTTTGTATAAATTAAATGCAAAATACGTACGATGATATCGAAAGACAGGAAACCTTTTCCTTTTCTTCGTGGTGTTCTCATTATTTATAAGTATCGATAAGAAATTCCGAGAATTTTGCGTTTCGTCGGTGTTCGACCGTAATGAATGTCAATTCGTTTAGGGTATTTTAAATTTTCACAGAGTTTTAACTTCCGTCTTCATTTCGATTGTGAAAATTTAAAATGGAATTGTGTATATAAATATATATATACATAGGTATCTATGCGCATCTCTTAGCTTTTGTATATAAACTTTCAGGAAAACGTGCACGAGTACTTGAATATTGCTCCTGCGTTGCACGCTCATTAGCGCAATATTGTAAACCGTACTGTTATTAATAAAATGTCTTTTACTGTTATATTATTATGTTGTCTCTTCGTTCTTTGAAACCTGCCTGCACTTTTTTTTGTCGAAAACTTACAATTAATTTTATTAACGGGTTCCATCGTGGAGAGAAGTATGCGATAAACAATGAAGAAATGAAGTTAATTAACAAAAAACTGTGGCTCTTTTATTAATGCGAATTGTTTAACACTTTTTGTAATTTGATCTACTGAAGTAATTGAGTCCTTGTTGGCGGAAAAGTAAGAGAATTAAGTTAAAAAATTTATAAATAGATATGACTTTTTCATTTGATTAAAGAATTGCTTTAAATAAAATTCTGAAAATATTGTTTCCGTGTCAACAAATTTGAGTATCTGCAAGTGTTTGAAATAAAAATTAGCCCTGCTTTTTTAATAAAAAGTTTCTCTTTTATTTCGAAATTGATATTAGAATGATAATATAAATCATTAGAGTCATTTAAATTGATTAGACAAAGTACAATATTCTGTCGCCTTAACTAAAGGAGACGAATTCCCTCCGAAAAGAATGATTGGGAAAAGACACGCCACCGTTGGACACCTGATTTGAAGCATCCTGTATCATCGGATTAAAAAGGCAAGTAATTCAATAAAAATCTTATGAACCATTTCCTGCAGATCTATGATAATTACGAAGGCTTGCTAACTGTTAATGGCTTGGACTACTAATTCACTGGCCTGCGAAATTAAACTTTTTTTTTTACCCAAAGAATATTTAAGTATGCTGATTCTTATAGATTTTGTGCCGCTGAACATAAATATGGAGTCCGTTTGTCACCGTCAGACTCCATTTTTGAGAAAATCTTCGTATCATATTCGAAAAAAAAATTAAATGTTCAACATGCAGAATTTTTTGCATTTTAACCGTAAAAGTCATTCAAGTTTTTTTGCAAAAAGTGATGCTACAAACCCTCCCAAATGTAGCGATGTATATTACTTTAACGTTATAAACATTTAAACATGTTTGAACAGTGCTCAAAGGGAAAAAGGGGCCCAAAATGCTCCAACTTTTGTGGATATTTTACTATCTATCTTAAAAACTAGACGTACAGGAGGAATTCCAATGGAAGGAGGCGATAGAGCAGACATTTTTCTTGAGGAAACCGTAATTCAAAGTTGCAACACAAGTTTTGTTTTCTGGGGGAAAATTTAAAATGTCTCCGCAAGACGCAAGGTACTGCCAGTGATTCTCAATACATTCATTGTTTATGAGTCATTTCACGACAATAATGCTACATTAAACAGAGAAGTATATTTGTAAAATTTCATCGTATAAATAAGCAACATTGTTCAGTTGCATTCTCAAGTTCAATATTATACAACTTATTAAATATAACTGTGCTTGTCACAAAGAAACCCTACGCGATGGAGACAAACAAATAACGTATCTGAATTCATGACAAAAAATACTATTAGAATTGTATATTAAAACTTTTCTGCCAAAAGAAATACTTTATATTTCTTTTAAAATTTTTAAGTAATCCTTTGCGGTCGCGTTTCATTAACCCCTTGCCCTACAATGACGTATAGCACTCGTGACGCGGTAAATGAAATAGGAAATTTTTAAGTTCTCAAAAAACTGTTCAACTGAAAATATCAGTGGGTCACGATACGTTAAAATTAGTTCTATGCTATTAATATTGCGTTAAGTTACACAGTATATCGGAAATCAGTGATTAATTATTATTCCAACAATTAATTCTGAGTTATTGCGCGTTTAGTCACAAAAGAAACTGAAGAGCAAAGGGTTAAAAACAAAATGTGTAATCGCACTTAAATCAAAACTACTAAAATCTTAGTAAGAATTATATATACCTCAGAAACATGTTGATTCCTTGCTGTGTTGGCTGAGAGTAGACAAACAATGGCGATGTTGAATGTGCTTTGGTGGCTGAGAGCACACGTACGATCGCTAACTAAAGGTTGATACCGCTGGAAGGATGAATTACCAAGTAGCCCACAAAAATAGAGGCATTTGGTGATTCTAAATCTCGTCTTCGAAAGTATTGTGCACGCACTAGTAAGTGGAAATGCTCGAACCCGGTCACGGAGCAGTGATTACTCGTCGGCGGTCGAGGGCAAACTGATAGCGAGGCGAACGTCGAAACGGCTTGTTATTGTTAGAGGACGAACTAGACGAACACCTGCAAGATGCGATCGCCGAACACCGCCGAGTTTGTTTTGACAACATGCGCCAGTCTTCGTACTCGTCGGTCAGTGAAGTGGAAATAATTGCTCTCGCTGCCCGCATAGTTAATCTTGCTATTGTAAATGCAATTGAATAATATTGTTTATTTATATGACCAAATGTTAAAAGTATAATACTTTGTTTAATGTGACGTTAATGTCAGAAAGTAACTCATAAAGAAAAATTGTATTTGCAAGTACTGCAAGCTACATATAATACTAGCGCGGACGAAACTATTGCGTTGAGAATCACAGGCACTACCTTATGTCTTAAGAGTAACACAAATTACCCTTATTGGCTGTAGTGTCGCATCTATCAGTTTAAAACAGAAACCTGCTATAATGAGGAACTAGAAACAAGGCACTTGAGGGGTAATTTGCTCTGATTCGCCCGACGGATAGGGACATCCCTCTTGAAGGATTTTTTGTATATAATGGTTTTATTTATTTGAAGATATAATAAAGTTAAGCTGTTTTAAATATAAATGAAGAATAAGAATATAAAATAACGAATGATCTGCTCTCTGCGGCTGTGACTTTGGAATTGACAATGCGGACGAAAGTTCTACAGCACGAGGAGCGGCTCTGCTTTTTTATAAACAAATCTTAAAGCCGCAACTATCGCTTCCTCATACAACCGTCGAGCGTTACATCGTTGCACTTCAACACCTCTCCCTCACGCATTTTCGATTTTGACGCGTTATTGGCCGAGAGACCCGCACATCCGTTGCGACGTCATGTGAACGACGAAAGGAGTGTTTTATTTTCGGTTGTCATTCGGTGATCTTAAGTTTCCAGGAGCAACATGGCAGGGATAGGCGGTGCGAGAGCAATCTCCCCTTCCGTCCCAAGAACCTTGTTTCTGGTCCCGCACTATATTTATACGATTTTCGAATATGGATGACGTGGTCATCCAGCCAGTAAGAAAGGTAAATATAAAATATGAAAGATGGAGAAATGAAGGAGGAGGAAATATTTAGAAGACAGGTATCCGAATTATGTGCAATAGTATATTTTATATATACTTAGTTTACAATATTTACATCACAGTACATTTATATTAAATAATAATTCTTTTACGATTACACAATTACCTAGATGCTGTAAAAGATACTTTCATTCGGAGCATTGCTTTTGGCTGTTCCCTCAATCTTGGAGATTTCAACCGTCAAAAGATCGAATCGAGTTGTAAACAATTCTAATTCTATACATTCCCTATTTCTATAAAACTCTAACGAACATAAAAAATATTCAAACTCATCACTTCAACTGTGCCGAAATATTTCAAATAATAAAAAAAATAAAAATAGCAGACATTGCTATTATATATTATTGTTTAGTTATTTTTTCACTTCTTCCCGAATTCTATTTGTGGTAATAATAATTCGAATTCGAATTCTATTCGTGGTAATAATAATTCGAATTTGAATTCTATTTGTGGTAACAATAATTCGAATTCGAATTCCATTTTTTCTAAAGGATCAAAAAGTAGAGAATTATTTTTTCTCATTTGAATAAATTGAAAAGTTGTAAAAAAGGAAAAGGCATTGGAAATTAGAAAAAATTCTAAATTACGTACAACTCGACTCGATAAATCTCCAAAACGAAAGAACACCGCATGTATCCGTGTCTGCCCTTAACGCTAATTTTGTTCGGCCTTTTGCGTTTTATTAAAACGACATCCTGATTACATCAGGGACTCCGCAGTTCAATGAAAGTGAGAACAGAAAACGAATCGTTCTTTTAACAAGAAGGAAAATCATATTTGTCGCTTCTTCTTCGATATCACGCTTTATAACTTCGTCTATTTGCTCCTCGAAATGAAAATTCCAAATGTTTTTCGCGATTAGGCCCTCTTTAACAGCGAAACAATATTTCCAAAATTTTGTCGAAAGCAATTTTTTAAACAAATCAAAGAAGTCTCATCTATTTATAACTTTCTTCAAATTAATGGTCTTGTTTTGTCGGCGATAGAGATTCAATTTTTCAATTATCTGCATAAAAATTTCTCAAATTTGTTAATTTCTGCTGAACGTAGAAATTTAATAAGTGCAATAGTTGACGATATGAAAAATTGGCTGATAACTCCCCTAAAAAGTCAGTAAATTTTACAATTAAAAATTGTTGCTTATCAAAAACAAACTTGTAAAAAAAGTCTAAAAAAATTCTAAAAAATACAAAGATGAATACTGAACAATACAACGCGTAAAATTGTATCCAAAAAGTTGCAAATTTTACTTTAGAATTTCTTATTAAATACGGTCTTAATTTTCAAAATAATTTATAAAGATAAAAAAATGCAATGTTTTTATTACAACTGCTCAGTAAAAAGGGCTAATCGCGAATTCAAAAGCAACATCAGTAGAACCACAGCTGGACTTACTTTCGTTCCGGAAACAAATCAACGATTTCACCGCAATATATTACACAAAAAGGAAAGATCCCAACTCACTTTCAAGCCGATGCACGCGGATTCGTTCACGCCTTAACATGGAACGTTAACTGTAATCACTTATTTATAATAAGCCTAACACCGAGTGCGAGAGAGCTCCGCCGCCGTCCAGTTTTCCAACATGGCGTCTCTACGTTTACGGGTACTTTAAAGAGTTCAACAACGTCTTTTGGCCGGATTTCGATTGAAACTATACAGAACATTCGCCGTCGAAGGAGTATTATCATAGAAATTAAAGAACGAACCTGTCACTGGCAAGGTTAAATCAATTTCTTCGACGCAGGGAAAGGAAGAAAGTTGATTTTTTTGATTTAACGTGTGTACATTGATGGAGCAAAACCGCTTTGACCTCTGGCTTTCTAACGTCGAATTCCATTCGTTATTCAGAGAATCAAGTGGAAAGATTTTGAATTTTGAAAATTTCACATTTAGTATTTTTCTTTAATTGTTAATTAATGTAAATATGATATACGATATATGATTAACGTAATATTAATATTATAGAAAAAATTTTCTTCGTGTCGCGTTTCACTGGTATTTTCAATTTTATAGGTATTACGAATTTTGAAAATTTTCTATTCCACTTATTGCTTCAGGAGTGTCACGTCATTGCAGGCTAAGGGGTTAAATCCAAACAGTAAGATGATATATATTTTCCGCTTCCAAAATTTCAAATTTGTTATTCCAAAAATCAATTAATCTAGTCTATTTTCGTTCTAGCGATATCTGCAATGCGACAAAAAAAGTCTCGTATTTTCGACAGTAGCGGTTTTAATTTAAAACAATTCTTCATTGAATGCAGTTTTGCTTCATCAGCGTACATTCAGGTCGATAAATTTCTACAAAATGTCCGAGCAATCGAAGCCAATGGCAGCCTCGAAACAAGTTCCACGAACGTCCGGGAGGAAATAAAAGTAGAACATGATAAAAAGCGTTCACCGAGGGAGGATTCGTAGCACCGGAGCGTAACGTTAAAAACCGAGGGGGATATTTACAATCTAGCTAATCCAGGATCGGCGATTAAACCTCGTTCGGCATCGACAACATCATCGAGTCTTGCGAGAGCTCGTCCATCGACTGTTCCGAGCCTGAAGACAGAGTTGACGGAGTTGCGATAGTTGGTAGACCTTTTTAAAGTAAAATTATCTTTGCAGGACGGTAACGGTACACGGAAACACAGAGTGATGTGATTGTAGAACGAAAGCCTTTGATTTAAGGTACTTTTGTGAGGTAGAGGAGAGTCATTTAAGGTGCTCTTGTAGGGTAGAGAATAGTAATTTAACGTATCTTTTCATAATAGAGGGTCGCTAATTTCGAATTCATGTAGAGCAGAATTCTCTAATTTCAAATTATTGTAGAGCAAAATTCTCTAATTTCAAATGATTGTAGAACAAAATATTTCTAATTTCAAATTCTTGTAGAGCAAAATTCTCTAATTTCAGATTGTTTTAGAACAAAATTCTCTAATTTCAAATGATTGTAGAACAAAATTCTCTAATTTCAAATTTTTATAGAGCAAATTTCTCTAATTTCAAATTCTTATAGCGCAAAAATCTCTAATTTCAGATTCTTATAGATAAAAATTTCCAAATTTCAAATTTTTTTAAAGCAAAGTTCTCTGAGTCCAAATTCTTATAGAGCAAATTTCTCGAATGTTAAATTCATGTAGAGCAAAATTCTCTAATTTCAAATTCTTATAGCGCAAAATTCTCTAACTTCAGATTCTTGTGGATCCAAATTCCCTAATTTCAAATACTTTTAAAGCAAAATTCTCTAAGTATAAATTCTTATAGAGCAAAATTCTCTAATTTTAAATTCTTGCAGAGCAGAATTCTCTAATTTTAATTATTGTAGAACAAAATTCTCTAATTTCAAATTCTTATAGAGCAAATTTGTCTAATTTCAAATTCTTATAGCGCAAAAATCTCTAATTTCAGATTCTTATAGATTAAAATTTCCAAATTTCAAATTTTTTTAAAGCAAAGTTCTCTGAGTCCAAATTCTTATAGACCAAATTTCTCTAATTTTAAATTCTTGTAGAGCAGAAGTCTCCAATTCCAAAATATTGTGGAGCAAAATTCTCTAATTTTAAATTCTTATAGCGCAAAATTCCCTAACTTCAGATTCTTGTGGATCCAAATTCCCTAATTTCAAATTCTTTTACAGCAAAATTCTCTAAGTTTAAATTCTTATAGAGCAAAATTCTCTAATGTTAAATTCTTGCAGAGCAGAATTCTCTAATTTTAATTATTGTAGAACAAAATTCTCTAATTTAAAATCCTTATAGAGCAAATTTCTCTAATTCCAAATTCTTTTGGAACAAAATTCTCTAATTTCAAATTCTTATAGAGCAAATTTCTCTAATTTAAGATACTCTTTTGAAGTGGAGAATTGCGATTTAATATACTCTTTGGTACTAGAGTGTCATCTATTTAAAAATTATCTTTCAAAATTCTCTAATTCAGGTACTCTTCTCTTTTCAAAATTTATTGATTAACATTGATTCCTCTAAACTTAAAAATTGCTACCATTATGAGAAAAATTACAACCATGTTAAAAATTGTCAATCGTTTAACGTGTACACACGACTCATGTAACAATGGGTTCTCATAAACTTTAACAAAAAATAACGCGAAAATAGAAGGTAACAAGAAGACAGATACTCCCCTAATCGAGCAAAATAAAAGATAGAGAAAGACGACAAAACAGAAAACAAAGAAAAGAAAAGTCAGAGCAAAGAAAGAAGAGATACGGAGAAAAAATAAAAAGAAAACGAAAAAGTAGAAAAGAATGAAAGAAAACAGTGCACCCTACGAGCGAAGGAGAAGAGCAAGAAGAGAAGAATAGACGTGACAAAGAGAAAGAAGAAAAGAGAAGGGAAGAATGTTAATTTTGTGCGATACATCTTTGAGATACGTTGAAGGAACACCTCGAAGGGTCATCGATAACATTCTTACCGTGATTGTGATAAATCGAAGGCGTGGGACTCTTGCACGTTGCAGGACTGAGCTGCGGCTGTTGTTGGCTATGATGGTGTTGTTGTTGATGTTGAAAGGAATAAGTTAGGTGTAGATTGATGTGTCGACCGAAGTCACCCACAGACGTGGTGGAGTTTGGTGGCGATTGGTGAACTGGAATCACAATTAACATTCTTCTTCCCTCACCATATACTACTAAAACACATTTTCCTGGGTCTAAACTTATTAACTGCGAAACCCAACTGCAATTCGTATCTGCATAATGAACGTGGGAAGATGTTGAACCATGTTTAGCAATAATTTTAACGAGCTTCGTTGTTATATTTGGTCAGACTTTTAAGTAGATTATTTAAGTTTGAAAGGGACAGACTGTGTACTTCATTGTTTATAAACAATGACGTAAACTATGAGAAATTGTAACAAAATGGGGAATTTGGTGCGGTGCTCTGATTTGATCAGACCTTTAACCAGTTAACTGCGGAATTTAGTTTTAAGAATCCCTCGCGAGACGCGGAATTAAAGCTAACCAATGACACGTATACACGTCGACGCAGAGAAAATGCTCCTATCATAAATTTTACAAAAAAAGGAAAATGAAATGTGAAATGGTGATATTTTCATTGGATTCAAAATGTACAATTATGTGTTAAAAATCAATAATGCAATAATGTTTTGTATTGACGTATATACACGTCGAACGAAGTTAACAGGTTAAGTGAGCTATTTAATTTTAAAAGGGACCGGCCGTGTACTTCATTGATTGTAAACAATGACGTAATCTATAAGAAATTGTAACAAAATGGAAAATTTGTTGAGGTGCTCTGATTTGATCAGACTTTTAAGTGGGCTATTTAATTTTAATAGGAACAGACTGTGTACTTCATTATTTGTAAACAATGACGTAAATTGTAAGAAACTGTAGCAAAATGGGAAATTTGCTGAGGTGCTCTTCTTTAAAATATTCGGATCTTTAATTTTCAAAGATTTGCTAATAGTATTTGCAGAATATTAAATTTTAGCAGGTACCTACACACTTTGTGGAGAAAATAAAGTAAGTAATATTTGATATTAAAAAACACTTTTCTACGAAGGAATCAGATATTTGTCGAGATTTATCATTCTGCTTTGCTTCTTGACCTGAACGGAAACATACCCGTCAGCCAGATATAGGAGAAGCGGTGACGAACGTGTTAAATGACACTAACTTCTTCAAATTATTCAATTACAAATAAAACAATGCAAGCAGAACAATTACCATGCTGCCCCTTCATTTTGCCGGTATGCAGATGCTTCTTCTGCCTCGCCCTAGAATTCTGGAACCAAACCTGCGTGACCCTTTTGCTCAGACCCGTGACATGAGCTATCCTCTCGAGGTCCTGACCATCAGGATTACTGTCCAGCTGGAAGTTCGCCTGGAGAACGGAGAGCTGCTCCTCGGTGAAAGTCGTCCTTACCCTCTTCGCCTTGTTGCCGCTCTTGTGACCGCTCTCGGAGTCACCGCCTTCTGCGAAAGTACCAATTAGGGGTGCCCTCCCTTTCGTTTCCTTCTCATGGCTACTTTACAACTTGGAATTCATCTTTCGTCGGACTTTTCGCACCGATAACGACAAATTACGGGTGGGAGGGGTAGTTCTGTCGTTTGGGGGTAATTAAGGTTATGGCGAAGAAGAGATTGATACTGATAGGGGTTGGTGGTACGGGAGAATGCTGAAAGGGTGAATTTGTGCTTGGAAATGGGTTGAGCTTTATTTATTTAGGGAAATTACTACTTGACACTAGGTTTACAGAGATTTTTTATATACCTAACTCTTCTGACACGAATCAATAGGTATACAGCATAGAGAACTTCAAAATTAGGAGGCTTTGAAAAAAATAAATTTTGAAATGTATTCCTCTCATTGGATGAATAAAAGTCAGTGCAAGTGGCAAAAAAGAATGTAAACGGTTTCTGTTATTTCCCTCGCGAAGTTCGAAATTATAGTGGCCTCTTTCATAAAAAATTGTACACCTAATTCTGTTTTTACACGGTAGATACGTTCCAGACAAAACTGTGTTATAAAGACATGAAGTACATACATAGAAAAAAGGGGATTAGCTCCATATCCTTCAACCGTGTAAAAAATAGTTAAAATAAATTGATTGATAAATTTATTTTAAGAATATTTTAGATTTTTTAATCGTGCTAAATCGAATGAAATCGTGTAAAAACGGAATCAATTTTTTTTTCTAGACCGTGTTAAATCAAAATCGTGTAAAAAAAGACGGTGTAAAAACAGAATTGGGTGTACTAGATGAAGGGATTTCGTAGGTACGGGCCTGAACAGCCCGTACCCTCCCCCCCCTTTTCCGCGATTTCTTTTGTCACTGAACGCGCAATAACTCAGAATTAATGGCTGAAATAATAATCTATCTCTGATTTCTGATATAACGTAGAACTTAACGCAATATTAATAGTATAGAAACAATTTGATCGTATCGTGAACCACTGATATTTTTAATTTCACAGTTTTTGGAAAACTTCAAAATTTCCAATTCCATTTATCGCGTCACGAGTGTCACTCGTTATTGTACGGCAAGGGGTTAACAGTGTTTGAAAAACTTCACAATATTTTATTTCATTTACCACGTCACGAGGGTCACTATTTATTGTAGGACATGTTTACTGTACTGTTAGCAAATGTAGAGAAGTAATTTTATCACAGGGTATTGACAGATTGATAATATTTCGAACAGTGTAATGTTTCCTAGGTCAGTGGATATTAATACATTCGCGACAGGCAAATTTCTTTCCGTATCTAATACTGACAATGAGTACCGGCGAAAATAGATAACAGTTATTATCGAAAGCGCCTAATGTTGCCGCATTCAGAAACAAAAATTGCAAGATGTGAATTCACTTCAGCGGAAATCAGCAATAGAATTAAAAATGACGAGAATCACGTCAACGGTAACCAAGAATAGAATTTGAAAAGACGTGAATTCACGTCGGCGGTCGCGAATGTGTTAAAAGCGAGTTATAGGCAGAAATTGAAGGAAAAAGGAAGAAATCTAACTGAAATTAAAATATCTGCACAGCCTCACCATCGGACGACGTGTTATTCCCTTCGACGACGTCGAGGTAGTGCGCCTTGCAGAGTAACCTGGCGTCGAGGAGAGCGAATTGTTCGCCAGTTGATAACTGTCGCGAACAGGCATCGCAGGCAAAACATGCTAAGTGATAAACCCTTTCTCTGGCTCGTCTCACCCAGTCACCGGCACCCACACTTCGGCCACACTTTGCACACTTTGCTCCAAAGGTTCTGAAAATGCAAAATCACACGGCATTATATCGCGACACGGCAGATCGCAGAAGCAAAACGAATCGAGCCACACTTTTGGCACTCTATTAATAAAACGAGAGGTTATGGTAATTCAACGCGTTTCTTGGGACCCGTTGAATTCGTTTATCGACGGGTTTGTGGGACGTTCTTGGTCCTTTGTATACATCTACCTTGAATTCTGAGGTGGAGAGGTTATGTAACGAGCTGATATATGGCGCGGATTTTGAAAGCGAGTGGTAGAAAGTCGAAGAGGATAGTGGAATCAATCGTTGGTGTTCTCTTAGGGCAGCGTTTCCCAAACTGCGTTCCGCAAACAGTTATTAAAGGTTTCGAGAATAATTATGAAACTGGCATTACAGAGCAACGAACCATTGTCTGTTTTTATCTATTTAACACCATTCCTACCGACACTTCACAAATACCTTTTCCTACAGCAACCGGTCAATTTGTCAAATGATAATTTTTTCCCAGAAAATGAACAGTAAAAAAGGAAGTGAATATTGAAAAATGTATTATAATGTGAATGTATTATACGTACATTTGAGGAAAAGTCGTGAAGTTTAAAGGCGATTCAATTACGTTGTATATAGGAAATTCTAATCGAAATTTTAAAAACGGTCATTTGACCGGTCGTGGTAGGAATAGTGTTAACTATTTACTCCAGTTTTAGACTAGAATAAACCAAATTTACTCCAGTGTTCCTTTAGAACTTAAGAAGTGTACCACGATGACGAAAGTTTGGGAAATATTGGATTAGAAGACTGTTGTGACATGGTAGAGAGAGAGAGAGAGAGAGAGAGAGAGACGACTTTTGTTTAGATGGATTCTAAAAAATTATTTTCCCATTGGTTGTCAAAGCGAAACTGTCCGAAGTTGTGTTTGTTTCTTAACAGACGTTGAGAGTCAGATTAGTCCAAGGTTTATCTACTTCTTTTAAGGAGAATGAAATTAAATAGATCTGATTGAAACTAGGTTCAGCTTCAGAGACAGTTTGTGATTAAAGAAAGATTGAATTCAACTCCATACAGTGGTTAGAGGAAACCTCTATTTTTTACAGTGTTATTGACAATTAGAAAAATATGCTACTTATGGAAAAATGCTATCAGACAAAGAAAATTTAAAACGATTTTACGATAATAAAAAAGATTCTCAATAGCAGTTCATCTGCAAAACAAAACCTAAGCTATACTCGCAATTCAAACTTTACAAACTAAAATCCAAAATAAAAAATAACTGCCCCATTCGTTTTCATTTTACGATCCATGAACAAATTAAATACCAATAGCAAAAACTCTCGCAATCCGCACTTTATGCGCCATATTTTGCATGAGAACCTTTCAGGAAATGAATTATCCCCCTGAATCATCGAAAGCATCGAAGACACCTTACAAATCCTAAATAATAGTTGCAGAATAACTAAACTCCTTGCACGAAATAAAGCTGTATCGCGGGGAATACATGGCGAGACTGTTCGTTAACGTTCGTTAGGGTCATCCAGTTAGTTACCGGTCGCATTTTCTCCGTTTCTAATTTATCGGAACAGCTCTTGCGAGCAGCCATGTGGAGCACGTGCGACGTCCATTTTCTTTTCGTTGCAGCATCGTAAACTTAACGTGCAGAACTCCCGAGTTAAGTGCGCTGCGGTTGTAAAAGGGTGCAACGCTTTTAATGCGTTGCTCTCTACTGTTGCATTCTAAAAGAGCTCACGTGAAGCAGGCGATATTTCGTTTTATCACGTAATATTTGCTGTTTAGAAGATTTGTTCGATTGAAGAAGATACTTTTAACCCTTTCAATATTCGCTTCACCGTGTCACGAGGTCGAGGGGTTAAATTGTAAGGCCTGTTACTTGATAATTGTCTTTGACTAGTGATACTTCTCCTTCCACAGTACTTATTTAATATATTTTGCACTGTTTTTTTATTTTTTTTTAAATTGCAGTTGATTTTAAATAAACCTACTATGGGTTAATATTGACCCTTTGCACTCCAAGCTTCTTTTCCATGTGGGAACCAGCAACTCCGCGACATTTTTAAAGAAAAATAAAATATGAAATATGAAAAATAAAGAAGATACTTTTAACCCTTTCAATATTCCGTTCACCGCGTCACGGGGTCAAGGGGTTAAATTGTAAGGCCTGTTACTTGATAATTGTCTTTGACTAGTGATACTTCTCCTTGCACAGTACTTATTTAATATATTTCGCACTGTTTTTTTATTTTTTTTTAAATTGCAGTTGATTTTAAATAAACCTACTATGGGTTAATATTGACCCTTTGCACTCCAAGCTTCTTTTCCATGTAGGAACCCACGACATTTTTAAAAAAAAATAAAATATAGTCATATACAGTCCAATAGAAAATAATTTTTTTATTTGAATGTTTCATATAATTTTACACGTTACAAATATAATATTTAAATATTATGCTCTATAGTTCTGTTGGGCGTGGTATTTTACAAAGCACATGCCGGAGTGCATTGCAGGCTTTTTGGGACAAGTGTCACAAAAGTATGTCGTTTGATGTCACACACACTCAGAGCAGATGGAATAACAGTATCGTTTTTATAATGTTAAATTTTGTTTATAATATTGCAGTATGAATGGATTTTTAGTTATGAATGTAACGCATATGAATGTGTGCAAGAGAGATTAGTAATTGAGTTGTTTGTATAGTCCGAGTTGTTTTTGTGTCGTTAATTATTACATTATTTGTGTTATTTTGTCTTGTGTTATATTAATATTCAATTCTTTGTTAATCAAAATAAACATTCTTAATTTTTTCCTGTTTACTTCCTACAATATGAACGTTCTATCTTCACAGAGAAACAGTTATAAAATACACTTTGGATACTTCCTGTTATCACATCTGTACAGATTACAATTAGATTACTTTATTAATATAAATAATAGAACAGTAAGTAAGAACCACGGTTGAAATTAATGGAACTTGTTCTTGAAAATTAAGACGGTGAGCGAGACTCACCGTTGGGATGCAAAGGGTTAACACCTTTCTAAAAATACTTCTTTTATTTCGAGCTACGCTCGCCATAGCTTTCTATTAGGATTAACGCTAGATTTACGGCAGCCGTCAAATTGACGGGTTTCTACTTGTTTTATAAATGTTTCTCAAATTTACAGCTGTACGATAAATATTTCACGTGTATTTTATAATACAATAATTACTTAACGAATTACCATCTTTGGAGCTTGATCCCTCTTTTTCCAAAGTCCTTATTTAATATATTGCAAAACAACAGATTTCACGCCCGTAAATCTAGTGTTAATGTTCTATCGAATTAATTTCAATTTCAGAATTTCGCAGTGAAAAATCCTCAATGTAAATAATAATTTTTATTTTACGGTTCCATCTGACGATGTGTAAACATCTCTCTTAAAATCAACGGGAAGTGCAATGCCTACGGTTTGAAATGAGCGAAATTTTACGGAGCTGGATCTTCGTGCTGGAGCCGATAAGCTAATTATCAAGAAGCTCATGCACGCCGATAGAAAGAGAAGAAACCCAACCAGGCTGTGATATTCTCTGGTAAATCTGCTCCGGTAGCATTAGTAATCTCGTTTAACTCACGTAGGGGGGCTGTGAATCACTTGCTTGCATGCGAGGGCTACGGATTTTAACGGTCGACTGTGGGTGTGGTGTGTGAGTTGGGATGAATCGATGGTGTTATGGTGATTTCTTAATAATATGTTGTGTATTAAAACACTTTGTTGATATATTTTTATACGTCTCTTTTTCTTTTGCAGTGTCAATAAAAAATATTTATGTTTTTCGTGGAGAAATGTAGACAATTTTTGGCAACTCTTTAAAGAATAAATTTCAGGATGTAGTACTATAACTGTGCTGAGAATCGAGAGTCGTTTACTCTTTGGAGGGAAACTGAAGAATTCTCAGTCGAAATTGGAAATTTTCCAAGATAACATTTCTAATAGTTACAGTTCTGACTTTTCAAATATTGCTAAACGTGTTAAATTATGATCGAAGAAAATCGTTTCAAATGAAGAAACGGTGTGATAATCTTAACCTTAGAGACACAACTGAGAATTATTTGTAATTAAATTTTGTGGAGTAAAACTTCTTTGCATAATTCTACCAAAGACGTCGACCAAAATTAACACCAAGTACACCGACTCGCCACTTCCCAAACATCCTAACTGCTGAAGACTTGCCTAGTCAACAGAAAACAAGCGAACATAACCTGAAAATTAACATATTTCTCTAGTCAAATATTTTAAATCGACACTGGTTCGCATACTTCTACCAAAAAAACTTCATCAAAATCCATCACATCAGCCATAAACATCTCAAAAACACCCAATTCACCGATTCGCAACTTGCTAACCACCCTAACTTCCGAAAACTTGCCTCACAAATAATAGAAAAGTTATCAAAACCTCAAAATTAACATATTTCACCAACCAAATATTTTAAATAGACACTGGTTCGCATACTTGTAATAAAAAATTTCATCAAGATCCATCACATCAGCCATAAACATCTTAAAAACACCCAATTCACCGTCTCGCCACTGCCAACTACCCTAACAGCTGAAGACTTGCCTCGCCAATAATAGAAAAGTTACCAAAACCTCAAAATTAGCATATTTCTCTAGTCCAATATTTTAAATCAACATCGTTTTGCATACTTCTACCAAAAAAGTTCACAAAAATCCATTACCTCACTCATAAACATCCCAAAAACACCTAGTCCGCCGTCTCCCTACTGCCAACCACCCTAACAGCTGAAGACTTTTCTCACTAATATAACGCAAGCTAACAAAACCTCAAAATTCCCATATTTCTCTAATCAAATATTTAAAATCAACACTGTGTCGCACACTTCTACCAAAAATCTTCATCAAACTCCATCACCTCACCGATAAACATCCAATACACAAACTCTACGTCCGCTAACCGTACAAACATCCCGATCCTCGTCCACCGACCCCGGTATTGCCTTTCGCTCCGATCGCCGGCGAGTTAAAAAGCATACCCTTCAATATTCATAAGTCCCCGTTCGATTATCGCCAACAGGGTGTGCTCGGTCGACTCGACCGAAGTAATTCGTGCCTTCGACAAGAGGGAGCCACTCCGCCCGAGCGAATCCTCTCTCTCTTACTGTTAGATAAGGTGCTCGTACACGAAGACCTCTCTCGCGAGGAAGACTTAACCTATACCGGTCGGTCGTTCGTCCCCGTAACAAATAAATGACTCCTTCTGGGGGCTACCCTGAAGCGCGACTCCGAAAGGGAATGTTTGCGTGTATGTAAACTCGCGTGAGAGTGGCTGGCGCTAACGGAGGAGGGGCAAAAAGAAGCAGAGAGAAGTTGAACGGGTTGGACGAAGAAGAAGACGAAGAGGAGGAGGAAGATGGTTTGGAAGGAAGAGGAGAAGGAAAGGATACCGATGTTTGTTGAAGGGTATGTATACAGGGGTGATGGGATTTTAACAGTAACCGTGCCGATACTTCGACATTTTCTGAGTAGTTTTTTTCCGGTTATGAAATAACAATTATAACTCTCTGAAAGAAACGCAAGGGACTGTTAACTTAAACTTTGCACTCTGAGTAATTTTTACTATGAGCTACCAGCTACTCCTAACCTAACCCAGAACTATTTACACGGTGTGAGTGCACATTTGTGGAAAATTAAAAATCTTCCTTTGTTATTCAAAAAGAAGCGTATACATTTTAAAATTATGTTTTACAGTATAAAATAATATAAAAATACCCCGGATTTACCTGACAACGGAGTTATCAGCTTCTATTACAGTGTCGCCTCTGCGGCGGCAACGGAGTGCAAAGGGGTAAAATAGGAGACGTATCAAATTGTCGTTACTTAGCCCCTTGCCGTACAATAACGAGTGACACAGTAACGAGTGACAGCGATAAATGAAACGGTCAATTTTGAAGTGTTCCAAAAATTATTAAATAAGAAATATCAGTGGATCAGGATAAAAGAAAATTAATTCTATGCTATTTAATACTGCGTGAAGTCGTACGATGTGTCAGAAATGTGGGATAGTTTGATATCTCAGCAATTGATTCAGAGTTATTGCGCATTCGGTCACAAAAGATATGGTAGGGCAAGGGGTTAGTGCAATAACATCTCGATAAATGCACAGATTTCGGGAGCAAAGCAGTGCTCTATCGAGTAACGGTGTCGAATCTGTGTTTACATTAGGGCTCGAGCCGAGCGCGAGCTTAGAAGAAGACAGACAGTAGAAGAGACAGAGAGAGCAAGCAAACAAAGTGAGCTACTCGAAAGTATCGGCGAGGCATTGCTAATGCAACAGTAAACTTGTTTATTTATTAATTTTTCTAAATGTGACTTTTTCGAATGTATTTTTGAGATTCTTCTGATTAGAATGATACCAAACACGATATAGTTTGATTTATGTAAATAGTAAGTAACCTTATTAAATATTAAGTAAATGTAATTCAAACTATATCGTGTTTGGTATCATTTTAATCAGAAAAATGTCACAAATACGTTAGCAAAGGTTTCAAAAAAATCGAAAATGAAAACTGCCGACCCTCCAATTAGTACTACCTCACCGATACATTCGGGTGGTATCATTTTACACTGCTCCCTCGTCGAGCGTCGAGGTTCGAGGAGATAGTAATGATGCATTTATCGAGGGAAACTTCTGATACATTTATCGAGGTTTTACGTTTGACAGACTATAGCGTGCCAACATCTATTCCCCTTGCAATACATTTCTACTCGCAATTCTCTTTATTCCTTCGTATCCATCCACGGCGGAACTGCAACCATCAATTAATTTTTTATGGCACACGTAAACGGAAGTACGGCTTATCTCAAGTGAAAATCGACGAGTTCGTGGCAAATTGGTTATGGTGAAGGTACACCGAAGTATTCGCATGCCCCCTAAAGGTGGAAGGGAAGGGACTTCTCTCATCTACGTATTGTACGCTATGTATTTATATTGTAACTTTATTTTATGATCGCCAATTTGAAACGTAATGGCAGCACGGTACTAATTTTTTTCAAGCTTGTATTTCACGATGGTGGTACGTCTTGAATTACTAAATTCTGCTGATTTAGAATGATGAACATACTGAAAATACAGAACACGTGTACCCGGATGCAACCATGCATTGTGGGCTGCTAAAAATATGGGATTCAATAACACTGTCCTACACTATTTTTGTTTTCTAATAGCCACAGAGTGATTGTCACAGGGATCGTCGCCCTAAACACGAATCCGCCAACGGAATCTCTCTGTCACCCTCTGTTTTTGAAAAACATCAGCTTTTGTGAAAACGGTGGATTTCGACAAAGAAGCTGGTATTACGCGAAATTAAGAACGGTAGAGAGTTTTTCTTGATCTCAAAAAATGGAGGAGTGTTTCCTGAGTATACCGATGTGAACAGTTTTAATATTCCGTACTTTTTACGAGTAGTAAATAACTGCCAAAGTTTAAAAAGTAGCAGATACGCGAATTTTTTCCGCATTAACTTTACGTTTTCACGAAGAGTACTATTACTAGCACAAATTTTACTACGCATTATTGGATTCCGCGGACATTTCTGAAGAAAAAACTATTCATGAAAAATGTCGTAACTGTGTTCGTTTTGGCACAATTTAAGAAAATATCCGTCAACAGCGTGTGCCAACCGTTTTCCCGCTACGACGCCATCGCTCGCCAAACCGAGCTCGTCAGTGCCGTAGCTACGCATTATACTTTCACGGGCCCTGAACGTCGATGGATCCTGTTGAGGCGTCAATCTCAACCCCTTTACTAACGTAGTGGCAGAAAAAACATTTTTTTTTTTTAATAGAGTGGAAATGCTTTACGCACGCCCGCAAATATGTTAAATATTTTGCGCATGGTGTGGGACCGTCTTTGGAAGGACCCGTCTTTCTGAAGACGCGATTGTACTTGTCTTGCGATTGTCTTGAGGGAAAACGGAACATAGCGGAAAGTGCGCGTGGCTGGCAGTGCTGGAAATTTTCGAGGGAAAAAAAAAGTTTTCCCTCGCTTATGCATATGCAGACGATATTTCAATATTTTATCACAATTATTTACAAACACTCATCGGAAAATATTACTTTATGTCACTGACACTTCCACAAAAGTATCACTTTATATCACTGATACTTCCACAAAACATCGTATTTAATTGCCAAAATAATTAAAAAACACTTGGAGGTAACTGTCACTTGAGGTCACTGACACATCCACAAAACGTTGTATTTAATTGTCGATATAATTTAAAAATACTTACAGATAATTGTCACTTGAGGTCACTGATACATCCACAAAACATTGTATTTAATTGCCAAAATAATTAAAAAAGACTTGGAGGTAACTGCCACTTGAAGTCACTGACACATCCACAAAACATTGTATTTAACTATCGATATAATTTAAAAATACTTACAGATAATTGTCACTTGAGGTCACTGACACATCCACAAAACATTGCATTTAATTGTTAAAATTATTTAAAATCACTTGTAGTTCATTGTTTAAACATTTTAATATCATGGGACACATGCACTAATAGTCATTAATTTAAGGTAGGACTGACCAGGTATCGATAGTCAAGTCGAATCGAATACGTAAATGTCATCCTGTCACTCGATCGTATAGGGCTTGGCGGGAGGTCTATAGTGGCGGAGTGCGGCGAACGAGCTGCTTATATAGGGTGCGTTCGGGGAGTCGCTATTCGCACTATCTGGCGCTACAGACTGTTCGCAGAGCTCGAAAGTAGCGCAATCAAACACTACCGTGACGTCACTACTTATGGTGTGTGACGTCATGACTGAACGCAACCAACGCTATTTCTTCCGAGGTAGTGTGACAGTTACGTAGCGTTTGCGTATTGCGTGAACAGCACCGAATAGCACCACACGCTGTAAGTTGTTTGTTTCAGCATGGAAAATTCGAATTAGCAAAGCTCTCAGGTCGATAATGAATCATATGGTAGACGTAATGGAAATATTATAGAAATCATGAAGAAATATAAAATGTATATTACAGTTAACGTGGTCCTAAAGTTTAGTAAAAAACAAAAAAAAACGAATGAAGTTTCCGTGGTTATTTTAAATCCGAAAGTGTCTTACGAAATTTTTGGAACAATCGAGGAATTTATTTTATACGAATAATTCACGTGTAATTCCGGAGCATATTAATATTTTTTTAAGGCATTACACTCTTTTAATCCTCTCTAATCACGTAAACGACACATCATGATCTATAATTTATTTACTATGTTATAAAAATAATAAATGTATTTAGGAAATTTAATTTCGTTTTAGTTTTATGAATTGCTCGATAATTTCACTGAATCATATGGCAAGAAAATTTAATCGCGAAAGCACCAATATCGAAACCCCCACACAAAACGATGATGATCGCTGCTAACGCTACGCTGTAGAACGTTCACGGAGCTTGCTATCGCCATCACGCTATTGGCTCCGCGAACGCCGTTGGTAGTGTTTGCGTTTACAGCGTTCGTAGCGACTCCCCGAACGCACCCATAGACTAGCGCTGAATGTGGCGCATGCGCAGTACACCTCCATGGATACTTTTGCAAATTTTAATTATAACAATTTTCGTGAATAATTTGTTATTGCAAATGGAATCATTATTGTTTAATAACGTGTTCCTGCTTCTTTTTAATAAACTTTACGGTGAACAGAAGTTATAAAAGTGAAGTTACGTCTGTTTATAATGGACGATTTACTTTTTAAACCTTATACATATTTGATTTTTAATGTGGTATTTTTATTTTATTAATAAATGATATATATTCTACTAGTTCAGATAAATTTTAAACGGTCTGGGTTAGTTTATTCCAATATTTACAAACTTTGAGAAATACATTGTCAATTAAGAACCGACGTAACTTCACTCCTATAATTTCTACTCACCACAAAATCTTACCACCGTTTTTTTTTCTTAAATGGTAAACATCAGAAACAAATTGAAGAGGAGAAAGTTGTAGTAAAGCATTTCCCCTCTATAAAAAAAAATGTTCTTTCTGCCACCACGTTAGTAAAGGGGTTGAGAATGCCACCTCAACAGGATCCATCGACGTTCAGGGCGCGTAAAAGTATTATGCGTAGCTACGGCACTGACGAGCTCGGTTCGGCAAGCGATGGCGTCGTAGCGAGAAAACATCATCTCGGCATTCTACTTAGTCCGACTGAAAAATTTTTCGAGCCAAAGGGTTAAAAACCGCTCCATCAACCAACACTCTTATCTCACCCCTCACAGAACCGCGAGAAATTGTCCACACCTGCTACAGTCAGTTTGGAATGTCACCGTCAGCCTCTTTGTTTATGAGTAATCTTGGTGAGGTTATCCTCTGATTGTGAGATGGAAAGTGGATGCTCTTGAGGATGCTTCAGATGCATATTTTAGCATCATTGACAAGAGAAGAATAGCAATTTTGTAAAGAAGATGCCGTCATGCTGAATTTCCTTCCCCTATCTTACAGTGCAAACGGACAAACTTCCTTTCTGCTGTGCCGTATCAACATACAAGTATAAAATCATGTTACACTACCTGCAAGACACTCCTCACATACGCGCAATATCATCTCGACGTCCTACTTCCCCCGACTGGAAAATTCTTCGAGCACAAATGGTTAAAATCCACCCCACCAACCAACACCCCAATCTCACCCCTCGTAGAAACCGCGAGAAACCGTCCACACCTAGTACACAATCCCCGCGTGAGTTCCTCGAAAAGCGAGTACCCCGGAGTTTGTGCCGGTGTAAACGGTAGCCGTGTACCGGCAGGACACGAGCATGGTACACGACACACGCACGCACATCGCCAGATGAATGGCTGCACCTCGAGAGTCGGGTGTGTGTTACGGTTGCAGCCACGGCGAAAGAACGAGAAACAGACAGAAGAAGAAAAGAGCACCCGGACCAGCCGCACGGCGCAACGAGCCACCGAACGAACAAGCCAGCGAGATTCACCACGTATAACCAATACGACGTACACCGGGCGAATCCAAGCAGAGGACGGTTGTTGCTCTCAGGTTTCTCCTGGCTTCCCCGTGTGGTCGCTCGTGTGTGCGCTGCGCGACCGGTAATTAAACAACGACTAGCCGGCCATTAGCCCATTATCATATTCATGAACACGGAAAGTGCATCCCGATTCCTCGTCCCGACTTCCTCCGCTGGAGTGGAACTCTCTAGCATCGCTTTATACCGGACTGTATTTTCACTGGCTGCCGAGACAGGGACGGTTGCGCGCGCACGGGATATCTTATGGGGCCACGCGACTACCCCGGTGGCCCCGCAGCCCCGTGGGGGGAGAAGGCCCGCCGAATGGGACCGTCGACTATTCCGGGGCTATTTAATACGCTCTTGCGTTGCGTTTCGCGACAACGGACGGGATTAACCCCTTAGCGTACAACGTGTGACACTCGTGACGCGGTAAATGGAATAGGAAGCTCTGAAGTCTTGCAAACACTATTAACACTAGAACTACCGGCGTTAAATCTATCAAATTTAAAAATATTAAATAAGTATTTTGAAAAAAGGGGAATTAAGAGGTAGAAAACTTGATTGATTCGGCAGTTTATGTTTTATAAGATGGACGTAGAATATCTATTCTATGACTCTCATATAAATTTGGAGAATTTTTAGAAAAAATTGTGTACCAGTCATTTTGACTGGCATGGTAAATCTAGTGTTATATTGAAAATATCAGTCGGTCAGGAGACCATGAAATTATTTCTGTACTATTAATACTATGAATGCCACCCTTATTTTGATAATTTCATAATTGCTACTGAAATGCAAATTTTCTATTAACTCATTGCTGTGCAATTTGTTTTGTGACTGCCTCCGCAATAATTCAGAATTAAATTGCCAAAATAAAAATATGCTAGTGATTCCTGATATATTTTAGAATTTAACGCAATATTGATAACATAGAAATATTATCGTGTCGTGTTCCACTGATATTTTCAATTTGATCATTTTTGAGGTTAAAATCACATCTTTACACAGCAGAAACGTTAAAAATGGAAATAGCTACATACTCAGCGGTACTTTACTTTATAACACCGATATTTAAATATTGAATTTATTAACACGTTGAATGTCATGGGGGTCACCGGTGACCGGCACTGTTGAATTCGATGAAATTTCTTGTGAGTTTTAAATTGCGATATTCACAGATGTGCTAATATATTCGATGTTAAAGTATTGCTGTTAGAAAAGTGAAGTATTACTGAGTACATAACTATTTTTATTTTTAACATTTCTATTCTACAAAGATGTGATTTTAATAGAAACAGTTTCGGTTCGGTAGAAATGATGAAACTAGCGAAATACGAGTGGCACTCAACGTGCTAAGAAATTCTTAAATATTACGATTTAAAAGTCAAAAGAAATTTCGTGGAATTTGATAGCGCCGGTCACCGGTGGCCCCATGACATTCAACGTGTTAATATAGAGTTCAGCTATACGAAATATCAGAAATCAGGGAGAAATTTTCATTTCAAGAATTAATTCTATGTTATTGCGCACGCAGTCAAAGTAGAAATCGTAGGGCAAAGGATTAAGAGAACATTCTGCACGCTCGGAGAGAGCGGATATTTGCGGGGATACGTGCATCGGGAGTTAATGGTGGCAATTGTTTGTGATATGGGGAGCATAAGCTGCTCGGAGGAAGGAGTATGGTATGGGAATGTGGGTGGGATTTTTTTACGATATTTTTGTGCTTTGATTTGTAACAGGACACAGGCTTGTTATTGTTACCCTATGGTTTTGATTGGATGTAGGAAGGTTTTTTGTACACGGTCATGGTTTTAGGTTAGTTTCTGATAGCGTGCTGGAAAAAAGTTATTTAAAGGAAGCGTAAACTGTCTATTCAATAGATTTATCTTTCACGACGTATTACAAAATTAGAAGATGTTTACAGTAGTATCACACAAGCAGAACTGTAGAGCACGTTATGGCAAACCCAACGCTTTTTGTAACTTTCCAACATCTTGCTTGCTGAGATGCTTTGTTGCTCTTATTTTCTATTCCTTGCGATCTAGAGGGCGCTGTTGCTCTTATTCCAACAGTGGATTTGCAAGAAAGAAAAGATATATGTCGCGTAGGAAGGTAATCCCAGGTGGTTGGGATACGAATTTGGTTGTAATAATTGTGAGTTTGAGCAGCTATCTCTGGAGTTACTGTCGCTTCATAATATTGTATGTTGGAAATCGTTCATAATACACATGTTTACAGCTAAGTGTATTTATTTGATGAAAATTTGCAAACTTAGCTTGCCGAGTTGTTTGGATATTGTTAGAATTAAAAAACATACAAGGATTGGCAGAAGCTTTTAGGCAGAAGATCCTAAAATGTCCTAACATTGCATTTTTCTAAATTCACTCAAAGACTTTAAGCCTTTCGAGATGGATTTTTATATTTAATTTGAAACAGGGTGTAACAAGTTTTTATTAATATTTTGGAAAAAGGAGTGTTCAGTGAAAAATAATGAAATGGTGATGTCAATTGGCCATCAATGTCATGTGATTTGACACCGATGGACTATTTTCTTTGGGATTACGTGAAAAATGAAGCCTATAAACACAATCCACAATCGATTCCTGAACTAAAAGATGCAATTATTCGTGTCATTGGTGAGATATCCACAATTATGTCAACATCGGTTGCAAATTTTAACAAAAGAGTACTTTATCGAAGATTTAAAAAACCCGCGCAATTCCAAAGACCCATACAATAGACAAATTAATACCTACAACTCAGGCCCTAAAAGAAACTACAAAACCCCGAAACACAAAAATACAAACTATAATAAACAACTTAAGATCACCATCAGTAAAAAAAACACCACTAAAAATTTCACGAGCAACTTCCATCCAATAATTCCGCATATCTAAACCGGAATCTCCTTTAGCATATTCAAATCTGAGACCCCGAGATAACGCGTAACCGAAGCGAAACGAAAGAAACCACGAATTCCCAACGAGCGCATAGACCCCATAAAACCGAGAAGAATGAATCTCACGCGGATAACCGTCCACCATGGAATTATGCACTTTAATCCCATTGTTTCTCAGGGCAGAGCGGCGATTCGTTGTGCTCGAAGAAGGAAAACCTTCCTGTCGCGCCCACGCCAATGTCTAGGAAGGGATTTGAATTTTGAGCGGGCTATTCTCGATTACGAGGAGCCTTTTACTGCAGTCGACACTGTCCTCCGTGTCTCGGGGGTAGAAGTCGTGCGTGGACTGAAGATAAATCCTTAAGAGAAGATGATTTCAGCCTTAATGAGATTCATTGTTTTCGTGTAAGATGAGATTAAAGCTTCGTTATAAAGTGAATTCTATGAGGTTGGCGACAGTGAGGAGTTATTGTTTGTGTTTGAACCTTTTACGTTTGTATGTTGATGTCGAAATGTTTCAAAAGGAAATGGTTGATTAACAAATAAACTCGTGTGGTAGAGTATTAGAAAAGATTTTGCATGTTGCAATGCTAATTGGAATGTTTCAAAGTTGTAAATTCGGATAGGTTAATTAGTGGATGCTAGCAAGTAGCTAAGGTGACTATCACTTTTTGGAAAATTGTACTTTGTGATACGAATATTGTAATATCGCTGATTCAATATGAGTTTAACACTAAATCTACCATGGCGGTCAAATAACCGCTTTCTGATTTTTTCTAAAAATTCCCCAAATTGATTGGGCAGCCATTCAGTAAATATTTTAGGTCTATCGTATAAAAAAAATTACTTAACTGATCATCTTTTTCACATCTTCAAATCTTTTTCCAAAGTACTTATTTCCTATATTTCAATATAACAGATATAAAGCTGGTAGATTTGGTGTTAACACTAAAACTGCCAAGGCGACTGAATGAGCGGTTGCCAATTTTCTCTAAAAATTCCCCAAATTGACATGGCAGCCATGCGGTTAATATTCCACTTCTATTTTATAAAACCCAAATTACTTAATTGATCACTTCTTTCACTTTTTGATTTCCCTTTTGCCAAAATAATTATTCAGCACATTTAAGTCTAATAGGCGCAACGCCGGTAGTTCTACTGTTAAAACTAACCTAAAATTGTTGAAGTTAGAGTAGTCACGGTAAAACTAGTAATCCAAACATAGAACAAAAGAGGTTAATCTTTACTTTTAGTTCATCAACGTTGTATTGGAAGGGATCTCAAATAAATTCCTCAAAAGCCAGTCTATGCAACCTTTCAACATTACATATTTAACACTAGATTGCCGGGCATGAAATCTGTGACATTGTAATATATTAAATAAGGACTTTGGGAAAAGAGGGATCAAGCGGCAAAGATGGTAATTCATTAACTCATTATTGTATTATAAAATACACGTGAAATATCTACTGTCCAGCTTCTCTGTAAATTGAAGAAATGTTTATAAAACAAGTAGGAACCCGTCAATTTTACGGCGTCCGTAAATCTAGTGTTAAAGAGCTACTTCAACTTAACCTTTTAATCGCACGATGTTAAGGTTGCACTGTAGGCTGCAATCTTTCGACGAAGGACACACTACGTTGAGTAACTTATGTCGGTAATAAAACTAAACCAACAACTTTGTTCAACTAAAAAGAACAAATGTCTGTGCAACATGGGTCATTTTACTTTCTGAACCACGATTCTTTTCCACTTTGAAGATCACCCGTAAACGTTTTACCAGCCTCGTTAATGATTTGCTCGAATTCTTGATTACCCAACCGTCAAAGGAAATATTCTCCTTCCGTCTTTATAAAATGTGAATCAGCAAGCTCATCCATATAGTAAAGATAATATATCGTCGAATCAGATTACTATCATCGAGCATTAAGCGAAACGTCGAAGAGATAAAAGAAAGGATCGCGATCACGGTGCTCTCGCACGTATTTTAACGACTGCCTTCGGCACTCGAATGGTTGAAGCTTTGATGGTAGGCTGAAGAAATATAGTAGCGGACGTTCTCGAAGTTTAAAAAGAAGTAAAGGTTGCGATGATGAAACGAATAGGACCTCGCATTCCTTTCTATCAAAGAGTTCGGGCTTCGATTGTGAGTCCTACCGTGACTCCTAGAATTTTTCTATGAGACATGGCATACCTATAAGTGTACCGGGCTTCGTTCGAAATTTATTTATAACGGATGGACAACTTGGATTTTAAAGGAACCCCGAAATTTTCCCGACAAAGGACTCACTAGGCTGAGTAAACTTTGACTTTTGAATGCAAAATTTTATATATCGAAGTCGTCGAAGAAGTCGGCTTTTCAGAAATTGTAAGTGTATGTGTGTCTGACAATATTTACATTTAGCGTGTCAAATCTAAGAGCTGCGATATATTCATAGCATCTAAATATAAAAAAACGACTACTTTTTCCAACATTTCAAGTTCACCACTCATAGGCGAGGTGTATCGCATTCGAAGGTGATTGGACGAAACTTTCAAAATGTTAGTTCCCGCCTAATTAGTGGCGCAATACTTCTACGCTCCAAAAGTTCTTACAATGTAATCATACTTCAATAATTCTAGGCGAATTGCATTTAACAGATCCAGTTTATACTCTACCTACAATATAGACATATCAGGGCAACCCTAACCAAAGGGTTAAATGGGCTATAGCTCCGGGGCGCAAGCCTTTTGGGGGCGGCGGAAATTTTTATTGGTGTTATATTTTTCTGTTAGCTATTATTAGTTATTAGTTATATCTATTCAAAATCTTTTCGTGACAAAAATCACCAAATAACCTGTTGTAAATGAAATAAAAAATTTTATGTATGCATATCTTTGTTTTGGAGTTTGGTAATAAAGGGTATAGCAGGATAAGGGGGTCAAAAGTGCCCTTCAACCGATTTCAATGGGGCCGGTCTCATTCGATAGATAATGCTCGGCGATTGATGTCTACAAATTTTTAACCCTGAATTTTGACCGGAAGGGTAGTTATGGGGAAAATTAAAAAAACAGGTTTTTGGCCCTTTTTCCCCATTTATTGAGGCGTAAAAAATCCAAATAAATTCTGACATATTTTACACGGTACCGGACATATTGGAGAATTTTTTCAGATTTTTCCGTCGAAGTAGCTAAGCGTGAAAAATCGGCAAAGTCAAAAAAAACGGAAAAAAGAAGATTTCGTATCGAAATCTTCGAGGTACAACTTTTTGGTTTATATAGTAACAATCTAACACCTACGATTGTTATTCCCAATTTTTTTCAGATTTTTAAACCACCTGCGTCATTGTGAAAAAAATCGAAAACCGATTTTCGGGACGTATTTTGATCTAAAACGCAAGAAGTAATTGTTATTTTTCCATTATTTTGATAGAGTATGTTCATTTTGTGCTTTTCAATGTTTCTGCATACAAAGCAATGCAAAGGATTGAATTGATTCAATTATTCGTAAGCCACATACTTCCTTATCAGCTAAAAATACGAACGTTCTTTCAACAGCAGCGATGGCGCAGTCGGTAGAGTTCTTGGCTGCGGAACCTCTCGAAACTTTTTGTCGCCGGTTCGAGTCCCAATGAGGCAAAATAATTTTTTTTTTTTTTTTTTAATCATTCACTGCATAACAACAAATAATAATTATTTTTCAATGGTTTTTAAACATTTTTAAATACTTATTCAATATGAAATATATGTAAAAATAATTATGGAGCATATTGTTTTTTTCATTGATTCGTCCTAGCCACATTTCGTTATTCTTTTGTACATTGAACGAATATTAGTTTACTGTAACGAATGCAAATATGTATTCAATATTAAAAGGATCCAATTGTATATTCTGATGAATTGTAATGAAGGTGATGTCTAACGGAAAGAAGCGTCTATTTCTTTTTAAACATTCTTATTTTTGTATTTACCGCTTCTCCATTTATGCAGAGATCATCCAAAATAGACAATGAATTGAAAGAAAGAAGGTATATTGGGATTTCGTCCGTTATAATGCATTTACTGTTTTATGCAAATCAACTTCTTCAGCTTTAGGTTTTGTGCCCCATTGCAATCGTGTTTTCCAACCACTTTAAGTACACGAAAACATTAAATTCAGTTCAGAAGGTTTTATTGTTTTATTACACTTACTCCAGTATTATGTACTCCCTTCAGTTATCTAGTCCGCAATTACCTGCGTAGCGTGTAGGTAGCGGGCAGGTACCGAGTTGTACCTTTAGAACTGATGATCATTGTTTTTAAATTATTGACTGCATAAATGTTATTAATACGTAAATGAATATTAATGTAAAAATACGAATGATAGATTATCATTTGATGATTAGGCTACAGTATCTAGCTGCGGAATACTTGAAACTTTTCTCTCGCCAATTCACCTCCCATGAAATATAATTAGAAAACAAATGTTTTTAAGTATTAACTGGATAACAATTGTTAATACGGAAATTAATATTAGTGTGAAAATATAAATGGCATGCGATAGATTACCTTTTGATAATTAAAAGTTGAAACGCGTTTCGTGTGGCTTTAATCCTCGTCACTATGTTCACTAATGATGGGCACCACTTCATTTTTGTTAAATATTTTTGTCAATATCTCTGAAGGCCTAACAATTGTCGATAGATACCGTGCGTGCGACAGGTAGTATATTATTGCAGCAATGTGCGAACAACAACCTATGGTACCGTTACCACTCGCACATTCACAGCAATAACATTTGATGCCCGAAATTCCAATTATATTAGGGGTATAGTTAATGAAGCAACGATAACTTCTTTGATTAATGTGGCGTGATCGGACGAGGCATTTAAGAATATTGAGGAGTTGATTTGCATAAAACAGTAAAGGAATTATAACGGACGAAATCCCAATATACCTTCTTTCTTTCAATTCATTGTCTATTTTGGATGATCTCTGCATAAATGGAGAAGCGGTAAATACAAAAATAAGAATGTTTAAAAAGAAATAGACGCTTCTTTCCGTTAGACATCACCTTCATTACAATTCATCAGAATATACAATTGGATCCTTTTAATATTGAATACATATTTGCATTCGTTACAGTAAACTAATATTCGTTCAATGTACAAAAGAATAACGAGATGTGGCTAGGACGAATCAATGAAAAAAACAATATGCTCCATAATTATTTTTACATATATTTCATATTGAATAAGTATTTAAAAATGTTTAAAAACCATTGAAAAATTGAAAAATAATTATTATTTGTTGTTATGCAGTGAATGATTAAAAAAAAAAAAAAAAATTATTTTGCCTCATTGGGACTCGAACCGGCGACAAAAAGTTTCGAGAGGTTCCGCAGCCAAGAACTCTACCGACTGCGCCATCGCTGCTGTTGAAAGAACGTTCGTATTTTTAGCTGATAAGGAAGTATGTGGCTTACGAATAATTGAATCAATTCAATCCTTTGCATTGCTTTGTATGCAGAAACATTGAAAAGCACAAAATAAACATACTCTATCAAAATAATGGAAAAATAACAATTACTTCTTGCGTTTTAGATCAAAATACGTCCCGAAAATCGGTTTTCGATTTTTTTCACAATGACGCAGGTGGTTTAAAAATCTGAAAAAAATTGGGAATAACAATCGTAGGTGTTAGATTGTTACTATATAAACCAAAAAGTTGTACCTCGAAGATTTCGATACGAAATCTTCTTTTTTCCGTTTTTTTTGACTTTGCCGATTTTTCACGCTTAGCTACTTCGACGGAAAAATCTGAAAAAATTCTCCAATATGTCCGGTACCGTGTAAAATATGTCAGAATTTATTTGGATTTTTTACGCCTCAATAAATGGGGAAAAAGGGCCAAAAACCTGTTTTTTTAATTTTCCCCATAACTACCCTTCCGGTCAAAATTCAGGGTTAAAAATTTGTAGACATCAATCGCCGAGCATTATCTATCGAATGAGACCATCCCCATTGAAATCGGTTGAAGGGCACTTTTGACCCCCTTATCCTGCTATACCCTTTAACGAGGACATAGCACTGCGCATTTTTGTAAGTATTGCCACTAGAAATTGCAGCGGCGAAATATCTTTTTCAGCTCTGAAAAGAATAAAAAATAATTTACAGTCTTCTTTGGCACAGGAAAAATTAAGTGATTTGAGTATTTTATCCATCGAAAGTGACTTATTTAATAATTTAAATACGTGTGATATTATTAATCAATTTGCAAGAGAAAAAGCTAGGAAAATAAACATATAAGTCACTTTTGTTTTTTGTTTACTATAAAGTTTGTCTTTGTTCATATAGTTTTTTTTTATTTCTGTAAGAATTTTACGCTTTTTCTAGTGTAATGGTAAAAAATTGACTTATTCTAGTTCTAACTAGACTTCTAAATTTTTAGTAGCCCATGGGCGCCGAATATCTGAGGACGGCCCTGATACATATCGAAAAATATATTTATAACCCAACTACCTTTTATCATAACACAATAGTCTCAACCAGTAGACACCTATCCATCTAACTGAACCTCCAAAACATTATTTTCTTAACACTAGAACTACCGGCGTTAAAACTATCATATTTTAAAATATTAAATAAGTACTTTGAAAAAGGAGGAATCGAGAGGCGGGAAAGATAATAGATTCGGTGATTTATGTTTTTTAAGATGAACAGAGAATATTTATTATAAGACTCTTCTACTTTGGAGAATTTTTGGAAAAAATTGTGTACCAGTCATTTTGACTGGTTTGGTAGTTCTAGTGTTAATGACCTAATACTTCCAATCCTTAAAAATGCTTAAAATACGAGATTATTTCAATAATTGTTGGAATAAATATGTTTAATATATCCAATTCAATACTCTACCTACAATATTGTTATGCATGGAACACCCAATAGAACTAATGTTACTGGGTTACGAGATACATCAATTGTTACAAATATTATAAAAGAAATCCTACGATCAGACGTCCTCGATATCGGCCGTGTCGTACAATGAAATTTAAATATTTTACAAAAGTGCGTCGATTTATTTATAATGTCGCAGAGGGCCTTACGTGCACTTTCGTCTCGCAACAATATATACTTATAACCCAATATCTAAATATACCACACCAAACAATCTCAACCACTAGACACCTATCCATCCGACTTAACCTCCAAACCATTATTTCCTCAATAACCTAAAACTTTCAATCCTTAAAAATGCTTAAAATACGAGATTATTTCAATAATTGTTGGAATAAATATGTTTAATATATCCAATTCAATACTCTACCTACAATATTGTTACGCATGGAACACCCAGTAGAACTAATGTTACTGGGTTACGACATACATACATCAATTGTTATAAATAATAGAAAAGAAATTCTACGGCCAGACGTCATCGGTAAAAGAGTGTCGATTTATTTACAATTTCCCAGAGGGCCTTACGTGCACGTTCGACCGACAACAATATACACCTAATTCTGTTTTTACAGGGTAGATACGTTCCAGACAAAACCGTGTAAAAAAAGACATGAAGTACATACATAGAAAAAAAGGGGATTAGTTCCATATCCTTCAACCCTGTTAAAAATAGTTAAAATAAATTTATTAAAAAATTTATTTTAAGAATATTTTAGATTTTTTAATCGTGCTAAACGAATGAAATCGTGTAAAAACGGAATCAATTTGTTTTTTCTAGACCGTGTTAAATCAAAACCGTGCAAAGAAAGACCGTGTAAAAACAGAATTGGGTGTATACTTATAACCCAATATCTAAATATACCACACCACACAATCTCAACCACTAGACACCTATCCATCCGACTTAACCTCCAAACCATTATTTTCTTAATAACCTAAAACTTTCAATCCCTAAAAATGTTTAAAATACGAGGTTGTTTCAATAATTGTTGGAATAATTATATTTAATATATGCAATTCAATGCTCTACCTACAATATTATTACGCATGGAACACCCAGTAGAACTAATGTTACTGGGTTACGACATACATACATCAATTGTTATAAATAATAGAAAAGAAATTCTACGGCCAGACGTCATCGGTAAAAGAGTGTCGATTTATTTACAAAGTCCCAGAGGGCCTTACGTGCACGTTCGACCGACAACAATATACACCTAATTCTGTTTTTACACGGTAGATACGTTCCAGACAAAACCGTGTAAAAAAAGACATGAAGTACATACATAGAAAAAAAGGGGATTAGTTCCATATCCTTCAACCCTGTTAAAAATAGTTAAAATAAATTTATTAAAAAATTTATTTTAAGAATATTTTAGATTTTTTAATCGTGCTAAACGAATGAAATCGTGTAAAAAAGGAATCAATTCTTTTTTCTAGACCGTGTTAAATCAAAACCGTGCAAAAAAAGACCGTGTAAAAACAGAATTGGGTGTATACTTATAACCCAATATCTAAATATACCACACCCCAACAATCTCAACCAGTAGACACCTATCCATCCAACTGAACCACCAAAACATTATTTTCTTAATGACCCAATACTTCCTCCACCCAAGCCACCAAAGAATGCGAGCCCTCCGCGATCATACCCTCTAATCATCGTGTCAATACTATCAATTAGATCACATTGTATCAACATTCCCCGTGCGGTCGAAACTTCCGAGGAAACGACGGTGTCCTCGTTTCTCGGCGCGCCTCGCAGTATAGTTTCCGATCATTTATCACGACGCAGGCCGCTCGAGGATCGGAGAAGGTGGCTCCGCTTCTTACCGAGTCTCTTGTCGACGGGTCTGCGGGTCGTGGATCCTGTCGACCGGGTCATCGTAAGCCAGCATTACGAGGCGGAAAGAGCGAGTCAAAAAAATTACGCGGCGGATTCCTGCGGACCTCCCGCATACACTCCGACGAAGGCTGCCCAAAGACAGCGAGGAGACTGCCTCGCACGATTCGACGGATATGCCGACTTCTTTATTGCGAAATTTACGCTTGGAGAAAGAAACGTATTCGTGAGAGGAGGTTGAGGCGCGGTGGAAGGTGTGAGGTGTGGATGTAACGTTGAATGTTTGGGCGAGACGGAAAGACGAGATGTGTGGTGAGGCTCCATTTTGCGGGGAACTTTGTGGCTATGGAGTTTAACCCTTTCGAGACGGATTTTTTTTTATGAAAATAAAAGAGGCAGGTTACATTTTTGATACTTCGGGTGATGAATTTATTCGTTGGAATAGTGTAATATCTACAAATGTTACCGCGCTGATATTTTACAATTAACGGACTTTTTGACGGCAAGAAATTGTGGTACTAGGTTTTAAGGAATGTAACAATGGAGGCCCATTCACAATGAAGTAATGTGCGAGAAATTTTAGTAGATTGATAGCATCTACGATTAAACTTGACTGGGGTGTAAGTGTTCCAACAGTCTCGAAAGGGTTAAGATTTGGATTGTTAATTAGGGGGATTGAGATCAAATTGGTGTAATCTTTGACGCTTTTTTGGAAATTGTTGTTTAATGTATAGGAAATTTTAACGGTGCCGGATCAAATTAATGTTAGCGGTATTGCTATTGCACTAACTATAATCTTTAACACTAGAACCACTAGCGTTAAATCTAGTATATTTAAATAAATTAAATAATTACTTTGAAACCACGACAATTAACCCCTTGACCTATGATAACGAGAGACACTCGTGATACGGTAAGTGGAATAGAAAATTTTGAAGTTTCCTAAAAACTATTAACACTAGAACAACCAAACCAGTCAAAATGACTAGTATTCTTTCCAAAAATTCTCCAAGTTTATAGAAGAGTCTTAGAATAAATATCCTACGACCATCTTAAAAAACGTAAATCAACCGAATCGATTATCTTTTCCGCCTCTTGATTCCTCCTTTTTCAAAGTACTTATTTAATATTTTGAAATATGATAGATTTAACACCGGTAGTTGTAGTGTTAAATTGAAAATACCAGTGGATTATGAGGCAATGAAATTATCTTTATACTATTAACATTTCGTTAAATTAAACGGCAAATCAAAAATCAGTGAGAAATTTTTATTTCACGAATTACAATAATTCCGAGTTATCGCGTACGTAGTCACAAAAGAAATCGTAGAACAAGAGGTTAAGAGGCAGAAAAGCTGGTCAATTCAGTGATTTAGGTTTTTTCAGATGGACGAAGAATATTTATTCTATGTCCATGACTCCCCTACAAACTTGGAGAATTTTTGGAAAAAATTATGTACCAGTCATTCTGACTGGTTTGGTAGGCCTAGTGTTAATCAATGATTCTATAAGTTAAGTTTCATGCGTAAATGACCAAAACAGTATTCCTTTTATTACTAATGATTATAATCAACAAAAAGGTATTCTGTCATTTATAATTGTTAAAAAACGTTTAACTTAATATCATATGTCTTTTCGACACTTCCTTTAACACTTCGCGATTAATGGCTTCGATATAAAGGACAAACAACTTCCAGTTATTGCCTTTTTTCATTTAAATCTGCCGGTATAATTGTTCTTTTTGGTGTCCGGGTGAAAGAAATCGATCGATGGAGAAAATCTATATCATAACTCAACCGCTCGTTCTCAGCGTACGAGCAAGAGAGACATCGAGGATCAACGTGAACACGAAACGAGCCGTTATTTATCGTTCCGATAATGCAAACGCCGCACGGTGCTCCTCTACGATGCTTTATTATACGAACGATCGATCTACCTGGCGTTAAATATTTTACAGGCTACGATTTACTTTCTCCGGCCGGCTGTGAGCGATAATTGAATCTGCTCCTATCGGCGCTCTGGCTAAATTGCAGTCGCAGGAAAGCGTAGATCCTTGACGTCACGAAATACGATAGAACGGCAATTACGCGTTCTCTACGCCGGAATTTATGTTCGCCCGGTTGTCGTTAGGTTTCTACGGTAGCGAATGCACCGGCATGTTACAGACTTTTCTTAATGACTGACGTCCGATATCTGTATTATCTCACCTTCCGCGCGCTCGTGTTTCAATCTATTGCATTCCTGGTGTCTTTATTTGTCGAAACTTTCAAGGGATAAAAGTAAACGGTGGATTGTGAAGGTTGGTACTTGTCGGGGTCGGTGGAGTGTCGAGGTATTTGATGATGATGTGGAAGGTTGGAGGGTAACTGGTGGAATGAAAAGTGTAATGGAAGGTGGAATGCTGGTTTGCTGCACAAGGTGTTGGATTAGTCAAGGTGCTCTCTGATTGTGTAGCATTGAGCAAGTACTTATAATAGGTTATCTTTGGCAAAGAGATAGTTTGGGATTGGTGGGCTACCAGAATACTGAGCTGTGCATTAGATGGAAAAGTAATTAACACTAGATTTACGGGACTGAAATCGGTCACACTGCAATATATTAAATAAAGACTTTGGAAAAAGAGGGATCAATCTGCAAAGCTGATAATTCGTTAAGTAATTTTTGTATTGTAAAATACACGTGAAATATCTACTGTACTGTTTCTCTATATATCTGAGAAATGCTTATAAAAAAAGTATGAACCCGTCAATTTGACGGCTTCCGTAAACCTAGTGTTAAATACACAAGTGCTGGATAAAGCAGACTACTCTCTGATTGTGTAGCATTGAGCAAGTACTTATAATAGGTTATCTTTGGCAAGGAGGTACTTTGAGATTGGTGGACTACCTTAATACTGAGCTGTACATTAGGTGGAGTGGTAATGAGATACAGAAGTGCTGCATAAATCCGAGTACTCTTTGATGATGTAGATTTGTACAAGTACTTATAATAGGTTGTCCTTAGTAGTTTGATAGTTTGAGATTGGTGGGCTACCAGAATACTGAGCTCTGCATTAGGTGGAATGGTAATTAAATACACATCTGCTGGATAAATCACAGTACTCTTTGATGATGTAGATTTCTGCAAGTACCTATAATAGGTTGTCTTTAGCAGTGAGGCACTTTGATATGGGTGGGCTATCAGAATACTGAGCTGTGCATTAGATGGAATGGTAATTAAATACACAAGTGCTGCATAAATCCGAGTACTCTTTGATGATGTAGATTTGTGCAAGTACTTGTAATAGGTTGTCTTTAAAAGTGAGGTACTTTGAGATTGATGGACTATCAGAATACTGAGCTGTGCAGTAAACAAGGTGGTAACCTAACACATACATGCTTGGTAAGTCATGGTACTCGCTGATAATGTACTAGTTGCAGTAACAATCAGCTATAACATTTGTCCGGTGTTTGAAACAAGTACTCACAAGCAGTACAGTAAGACTACAATAATAGTTAAAATACGAGCCGGAATAATTGCCTATAACTACAAATTCGAAAAAACAGGAGGATTTCCTCCACTTCGAGCAAATAGACCCACATTCCTTCACATTCCTTCCACGGCCCATCCTTCCACCTCCCCATTGTACACTCCGCAACCACAAGTCCCTTTCCACCGTCACATTCATACAGTATTCTCAGAAAAGAGTCACTTTTCCCCTACATAAACCGCGTTCCCAGCTAAAGCAGCAACGGCTCGAATATATATAGTTACATCGGAGTTCTCTCTCGACCTGCTGGCAACCATATTGCTAGGAGATAGTCGGCCGAAGTCGAAGAAGCTCGGAATGACTGGTCGATTGTGCGCAGGGGGTCCATGCGAGGACTTTCCAACGTGTTTATCCAACTGTCAATCAGCCGATCGAGTCACCTGGCTCTCGCGCCGGCCTATCCGACTGACGTATCGCGATATCCGATCGTGACGCGCGACTGGTATCGCTGTCTACATTATCGAACGCGGAAATCGACGGGAGAAAAGGTCGGACTATTAAAGGAAGGATGTCACTTTTTGCGGTCCCTTGCCGCGTCTCCCTTTGGGGTATTTTGCATATACGGGAGCCGTATATGCACTACCGCTCGTACGTCTTTAGGCCGAAGGTACAGCTCGCAAAGATATTTGAATCGCTCAGAAGCTAAAGTGGTTAAGTCAATTTTTTGTTTGTTTTCCGATTTTTGTAAATTTGAAATATAGTCAATATTTTAATAATATGTTTAATAATATAAACTGAAATAGAAATATATATGTGACATATATATTTCATAAAATGAATTAATACAAATGAATTAAATTCATTTGATAAATAACTAGATAATAATAAAATCGATTAACATATTATTTCTAAATAACTATTTATAATTAAATTTTCATTTAAAAGATAATATTTACTTAACTCTTTTATTTTCAAGATATTAAAAATTTATTAAAATTGTTTACTTAACCCGGATACAAAAGGTAATATAATTACAATAAACTTATAAATAAAATAAATGTTTTTTTACAATATTAAATTTATAAAATATATGAAAATGAAATGTAGAATGAAGTTTATGCTATTAAAATTTACAAAATTCAGAAAATATCAAACAATTTGATTTAACCGTATTGGCTTCTGAGCGACTCATTTATAGCTCGCAAAAACAGAGGAGTCCTCCGGCCTGTGAATTTTTCTGATTCGCCTCACGGATAGAGGCATCTCCGTTCTGACGTCATTTTCGATTCTAACGCGTTATTGGCCAAAACAGCCGCACATTCGTTGCGTCGTCATGGAAACGACGAAGGGAGTGTTTCGTTTTCAGTTGTCATTCGTCGATCTCTGGTTTTCAGGGCCGACATGGTGGGGATAGGCGGTGCGAAAGACACTCTCCCCTTATTCCGTACATCATACCGCGAGACTTCTCTATTTTTGCGAGGTATAGGTTGCATGGAATCAAAGTCTAAAGACCGTGAATGCAAAATAGTGGGAGTTTTATATTATTAGTCAATTTTTTACTGTAGACATTGTTCGTAAATTAATTCCGGTACACATATCGTTCAAATTAATAACCTCTGTGCAAAAACTTGTCCGACATATATGTAATAAATACACTCCGGTGCGGCAGTTTAAGACGTTTGAAGTACTAGGTACTGGCGATGAACCAGTGCCCAATTGAGCAGTAAAAAATCATTTATGGGATGTCTCCCGAAGGAATATACTGCTCATAAAAATTAAAGAATATTTCAAAATTAATATTAAGCGATGGAAAAATTAAGCAGTTGATTTTTCTCACGTAAGAACATTGGAAAGTCAAGAAGTCAAAAAGGTGTTCGATTATGGAAATGAGATGCAAACTCAATTATTGCGATTGAGTAGCAAATGACACACTGGTGGGGGCCAGTTTACAGGGTGCAGCTTCGTTCGAAGTCTGATTTTTGAAATTCTTATATTATAAAGAAGTGTGGGATGCCTAAAGGTTGTTTTTACAGAAGAATACTTGGATATTATTCGGTGTAAGTACCGAAAAGTGAAGTACGTCACTGAAATGTGTGTGGTGGGTCATTTTGTGGCCCGTAGGTCAGTGGTTCACCATCCTTGTTCTAAACCAAAGAAAAATAAGCACCCAAACAAAAAAGTATCATTGCGGCAAATGTTGCCCCGCGACATAATAAAACAACTAATCGTTTATTAAAATACCGATTCTATTTGAACAGATCCGGCCAATCTAACAGCTCACAGCCACCTCTCCAACATATTATTATAAACATTCGCATCTCCTTGCTATCGCTCTAGCAAACAATAACATACAGACGAGACACTTTCGTTACTCATAATACTTTCGTTACTCATAATAATTCGTAACAGTATTACAGCATAATTCCACCTAATTGACAACAAATTACAAAAACATTCTCCTCGTAGAAAGTCGAAGCGAAGAAGCAAAGACACGAAGATGAAATATGGTGTATACTTACAGTGCGTAATCGTGCCTACAGTAGAGCCGCATGCCCTTGAGGAAGCAAGAGTGCTGATCGTGAAGAGGCCTCGCGCATGCGCAGCACCTTAGGCACCTAGAGTGCCAAGTACGGCCGCCGACGCACAAAACGGTACGTTCGCGGACTCGTTCTCCGCATCCGCCGCACTCCATCATGCTCGGCGACATTTCCGCTCCGATGAGGCCCCCGGTCGTTTCAGGAGCGGGCAGATTCGGACCGGTTCCTTCGCAGACACCGTCGCTCGTCATGTCTTCCACTTCCGTCTACAAGGGAAAAGGGCATTTTAATCGAAAGAGTAGCAATTCAAGGTGGAAAAAAGTTCTATAAACTAGGTTTTAACCCTTAACGGTCGTAAGTCCCCTCTGACGGGACAAAAGTACTTTGTCGTTGCGGTCCTATGGCACGTTTGAGGAGACGAAATGAATCGAGTCTAAACTCGCTGTCTGTGGAATATGTGGACGATTGCCTTTTCAATTGAACATTACCAACGGAGTGACTATACTGAGGGACCAGAAACAAGGCACTTGAGGGGTAATTTGCTCTGATTTGCTCGACGGATAGGGATATCCCTCTCCCTCACGCATTTTCCATTTTGACGCGCTATTAGCAAGAGAGATCCGCACATTCGTTGCGTCGTCATGTGAACGACGAAAGAAGTGTTTTGTTTTCGGTTGTCATTCGCCGAGCTCAGCATTCCAGGACCGATATGATCGAGATACAGTGAGGGACCAGAAACAAGGCACTTGAGGGGTAATTTGCTCTGATTCGCCCGACGGATAGAGACAAAATGCTGCTTTCGACTTTCCATATTCGATTGGGCCCCAAACAAAAACTATTGTGCAGAATCAAAGGAATTTTTGCACAAAGAAGTCTTGCTATATCAGCTGACAAAGTGTATAATGACAATGCTGCTTAAGTGCGAAGTTGACTGTGAATAAATAAAATTATGTCCTCTGCCGGGAAAAACGAAATTACTTTCCGAACGACCCAATAATTGTACAGCTGCCCAATTAAAAACTATTGGCGTGCTCTCCGTTCCACTTAGGGGATCAAAGGTATAAGTTAGGGCCCTTTCTGATACTCTCTTCAGTATCAGAGTTCCTACGAAACCTTGATAAAGCCAACTGCAATTTTTCGCGAAACGTCGGATTCACTCGAATCTCCAACGCGGCTCCAACCCGGAAGCCAAGTCATTTGATTACCAATTCGCCCGCGAAAGCCTCAAAAGTATTATTACAAAAATTGTCCTCGAAGGCGTAAAAGCAACGGTGCATTGCTTCAATTATCAGCGTGACTATTGAAAACTATTGTTTCTAGAATTATGCATTTCGCACGATCGTTCGACGCGTGTAAGAAAGTAAATAATGGCGTGTAACGAAACCAGCATTACACCATTAAGGACTTCCGTGGCTGCCGGGTGCATTGTGTCGCGTCACCCCTATCCCGTGGAGGATTCTACCGCCAAACCACTGGATGCTCTTGTCAAGAGAGCAGCGGCCCGTTTGATGGATGCGTCTGTTTCGATCAATCCGTTACAACGCGCTTTCGTCACGGATCGTGCGCCCCTTTACCGTCGCTTCCATCGCGTACGCTTTTGTGCGAACGTACATTGCAAATCTTTCTTGAGTTGCTTTCAAAGTCTTTAAGTATTTATACATTTTCTTTGTGGTTTATCTAGTATCATGGATCGTGCGCCCTTTTACCGTCGTTTCTATCGCGCACGCTTTTTGCGCACGTGGATTGCAAATCTTTCTTGAGTTGCTTTGAAAATCTTCAAGTATTTCTACATGTTCTTTGCGGTTTATCTAGTATCACGGATCGTGAGCCGTTTTACCGTCGTTTCTATCGCGCATGCTTTTTGCGCACGTGGATTTCAAATCTTTCTTGAGTTGCTTTCAAAGTCTTGAAGTATTTCTACATTTTCTTTGCGGTTTATCTAGTATCACGGATCGTGCACCCCTTTACCGTCGTTTCTATCGCGCACATGGATTGCAAAATTTTCTTGAGTTTGCTTGAAAATCTGGAAGTACTTCTACATGTTCTTTGCGGTTTATCTAGTATCGCGGATCGTGCGCCCATTTACTGTACGCTTCTGCGCAAACGTGGATTGCAAATCTTTCTTGTGTTGCTTTGAAAACCTTGAAGTATTTCTACATTTTATTTGCGATTTATCTAGTATCACAGATCGTGCGCCCTTTTACCGTTGTTTCTATCGCGCACGTGGATTGCAAAATTTTCTTGAGTTGGTTTGAAAATCTTGAAATATTTCTACATGTTCTCTTCTAATTCATGTTAAATCAAAATCGTGTAAAAACAGAGTTGAGTGTAATATGCTTTTACAGCATATATAAACATAATAGATATAACCCCGCCACTTATACCATCAAATAACACCCGATTAATGCAAACCAACCACCTCTTCCCCAAGATCTCCAACCTCCAAAGCCCCATACAAATTCCATCTCGAAATCTCTTGAAACCTCAGAAATTCCCATCCGAAAAATCACGATCCCGGTAAGCGATCCCGTAAGCAGCTGGTCAAGCGAAAATGGCCCCCCATGGGGAGCGTAACACCGTTGCCAACACGACTTCAGGACCGTCCCGGAGTCAGCAACCCCATGCTCACAAAAACTCGACGTTCCCTTTCAATATCTATATAGCGACGTTCACGCCCGTGCCATCGTCCTCACTTTTGTCGCCTTTATTCCATCGATTCTCCACTTGGCGTTACATCGACGGATGTAACGCATGTGCTAAGGGACATCCCCCTCCAAATGAGCCGTCCATGGGGGTTGCTCTGCGCCAATGGGACGTATAATGGCCATCCAAGCAGCCAGCCGTTTTCGAACGTCTCTGTCATTGTGTCGGCGGTCTTGTTACGGCAAATCGTTCCCGATCCACGGTTACACTCTCTAAATGATTTTCGAACGAGGGGGGCGTGCCGGGTAAATGACTTCCGGAGGAGGGGGATGTCTTGCTCCTTTGGGGTTGCGGAGGATTCTGAACGGTGTTTCTGGGGTTATCAATAGCTTTGCGGGGGTTAGAACTGTTTTTTGTAGCTGTTTTACAGAATTTTGGGTGGGTTGGAATTTAATCATTTACACTCTTTTTTTCAAGTAGGGTAGCGTCAGGTCAGAATTAATTTCAGATTTTTGCTGTCGCATAATGTGAGCGTAAAATGAAAGATAAACGAGTTTTTGTCTCTTTTTTTATACAATGTTTATATAACGTACATAAAATCTTTATTTGGTATCTGTTTTAAATAAATTAGAAAGCACAAACCTGGCGATTGTCAAAAGTTTTTATCCCAGTATATGAATTTTAAACTTGTCATTTTAAAATTCTTCGCAAACGTATCATATGAAATGTTTTATAGCTTTAGTTATTGGAATATGATTATCGAAATACCAAGTTATAGAAATTTGAGAATTTTATTGTCGACTGCGTTCAAATGATTATCAAAAATCGGCGACATACGAGCGGAGCACCGGAACAGTTTGGCGAATATTCAGCGACATACGAGTGGAAAGGGTTGAATTTTTCTAAATACCAATCATGCAATGGAACTTAAGCAGAGCTTTTTTTAAGCTTTCAATATTATAAGGAGGACTTTCCTTCGGCTTTTTATATATTATTACGTATGGAGCATCTATTATGTTGATAGAAAATTAATGTCGGTTTTCAAACTTTATCTTTAAATACACATGTTGAGAATGGGAATAACTTTTTTTAATCGAAATAAGTTCCATTACAATTTACACATTTTTCCCAACGAGAAACAAGTTTTCTAATAATTTTTAATTTCTAAAATGATACAAGAAAACAAACCGATTAAAATGAACGCCTATCTTAAAATTAAGCGCCAAAGTTTGAAAACTCCAAAACCGACATTAATTTCTTACCAACCTAATAGTAGAAATAATGTTACTGTAATGTTAATGGAACTTAAGCAGAGCTTTGTTTCAGGTTTTCAATATTATAATGAGGACTTTCCTTCGGCTTTTTATATATTGTTACGTATGGAGCATCCAGTAGAAATAATGTTACTGGCTTACGAGATACACCGATGCTTATAAATATTAAATCAGAAATTCTACGGTCAGACGTGTTATGACATAAACGTTAAATATTTTGTAAAAGAGTGCCGATTCATTTATGATGTCGAAAAGGGCCTGACAGTTAATTTACGACATAATAGCTGTTAAAGTCGTTCTTGTCGACTTTGACCTGTAGTCAATTTAAACTTCAAATTCCTGTAGCTCCTAGTAGCACAGGACGAATCAAATGAAAACAAAATAAAAAGCACTCCCTGAATTACACAAATTTTACTCTATTCTTCTCAATTCTTCTTGATTCTTCTCAATTCTTCTCAATTCTTCTCAATTCTTCTCAATTCTTCTCAATTCTTCTCGATTCTTCTCGATTCTTCTCAATTCTTCTCAGTTTGTCTCAATTCTGCTCAAATGTTTACTCAATTCAGCACATTGTTGCCTAACGCAATTATTTTGGGTTGGCAACTAAGTGATTGCGGATTTTATATAAGAAGGAATTACCTTAAGCCGATGACGGACCCATAAATCGAGTTTTTTAACATAGTGAAGCTGTTTTAATTTTTTTTTAATGCATGTATGCGACACATTGAGCTTCTCTGCAATCTCACGTGTTGTGCTATGACGATCTGAATCGATAACAGCCTTGATATGACTCTCATCAACTGTAACTAGACGGCCAGATCGTTGCGCATTTTGGAGTGAAAAATCACTCGAAAGAAATTTGGCAAACCAATTTTGACCCTGCCTATCTTTCAAGGCTTCATTCCCATATACGGCCCATAACTTCTTGTAAGCTTGCGATGCGTTCCTTCCTTTTCAGAAATAAAATAAAATATGTCTGAAATGCGCGTTTCGTTCTTCCATTTTCAAATTGGGATAAAAACTAAACTAAATAACTCATCGATACGATTTTTTTACTAATGAAAGGTGGAAGTCCAAACAACAAGAAAACTATAGATTAGGTGCTTCGAACATGTTGACGAAACAGAAAAAAGTGCTAAAACCATCTATCGTCAAAATCCGCAGTCACTTAGTCGCCGACCCAATAATTACCAGTAAATTCAGATTCGAACGTCCATTCCACAAAAAGCATTGTTTACTTTCGTTCTCTGTGCCCCTCTCCACTCAAAATCCCAACATCAACCATCAAACGCACACTTCGTCGTCGATATCGTTAAAATCCGACCTTTTCCACCGTATCATTCACATAATAAACCCCGAGAATCACGCCCCTGACAGTCCGTGCGACCGCAAAAAGCAGCTTCGGGATGCTCAGGAGCCGAGTATGGTACAAATGGGAGGGTCTGTCCCATAAGTTATGGGGCTGGTCCCATGACGAGAGAGCGTCCCAGTGATGGGCATGCGGAGCTCCGCTGCACGATACACACGCAGGAAACGTACAAAAGAGAGAGGCAAACGGGGGCCGCGTTAAACGTTAGGTGGAGGTAACGTGGAACCAGCACCTACGGCTTGCAGGTATTACGTTACAATGGCATTATGTAACCTCCGTGCGCCACCATTGTAGGGCCTGCCGTGACGTATGGTTAACCACCGACCATAACCAACCAAATGTTCGCACGTCGGAGATTGTATAAGTGTCGTGGTGCGAAGGTATTACATCTATCGACGCGAAAGTGTCGAAGATGCTGGGAATGACGGGTGATGAGGAGCGATGGAGGGAGAATTCTTAAGGCCCGGATTCTGTTTTGAAGTTAAACACTCTTATTTCTGCAATTTTTGAAAGTTAACAGAGTGAATGCCATGGGGGTCACTGCTGACCGGCGCTATTGAATTTAATGAAATTTCGAATGACTTTTAAATTGTAATATCCAAGAATTTCTTAATGAATTCAATAGTTAAATATTAAATATTTTTATAATTCAATATTTAAATATTGAATTTAATGGAATTTCACATGACTTTTAAATTGTAATATCCAAGAATTTCTTAATAAATTCAATATTTAAATATTAAATATTTTTATAATTCAATATTAAGTATTTAAATATCAAATATATTTATAATTCAATATTAAATATTTAAATATTTGATATTTAAATACTTAATATTGAAATATAAAAACATTTGATATTTAAATATTGAATTTAATGAAATTTCACATGACTTTTAAATTGTAATTTCCAATAATTTCTTAATAAATTCAATATTTAAATATTAAATATTTAAATATATAACATATATTTAAATATTTAAATATTTAAATAGTGGATGTTATAAAGTATAGTACCGCTGAGTATATAGCTATTTCCATTTTTAACGTTTCTGCTGTGTGAAATCGTGATTTTAACCCTTTGCCCTACAACAGCGAAAGACACTCGCGGTTGATGGAAGAGGAAATTTTGAAACTTCTCAAAAATGATGAAATTGAAAATATCAGTGGAACATTACACGATAATATTATTTCTATGTTATCAATAGACGGCGGATATTTATGCATTTATGAAAAATTTGACACTGTTACAATACAAAAAAAGCATGTAATATAAAAAAATATTTGAAATTTCCAAGACGCGGCATTCGTTGTAACATTTAGCGAGTGAAAGAGTCCTGTAGTTGGATACTTTGTTAGCTGCGTTTATCAAACTTTAAATTTCCATAAACATCCGCAGTGTAGTTATTAATATTGCGTTAAATTCTAAAATATATCAGACATCTCTAGCATATTTTTATTTTAGCAATTTAATTTTTATATCGACTGCTATATATTTACGGATTTCAGAAATGGCAAAACTAATGAAATTCGACACTAATTGTAGTTACAACAAACCCTTAAAGTTGGAACTTTTCCTTGAGACCAATTTCTATCGAAAAATCACGTTGTCTTCTTCGTGACATTCCGAAGAATCTATCTTATATTTTCTAATGATATGTTTTCCTAATTGAAGAGAATTATAGTAATTATCGAATTGAATTATCGCCTTCTATGATAAAAAAGCACATCTAAATATAAAATTATAGCTAAATCTGAATGTGTTTTGGTTTTTCGCGGGGATTTCAAAGAGATCGAAAACTGTGCGAGTTGCCTGATCAGCTAAATCGAAGTTCGAACCACTGTGTGCCGTCAAAAGCGTTCCGTTGCCAAAAACAACTGAAAAACAGCCTAGATACAACAACCTTCCCCTAAAAACTCTTCCAACGATAGAAAATTCTCTCCACAAGGTAAACAACTTCTCAATAAAACTACGAAGATTTAAGTCGTTATTATTATTCACCGCAAATAAATCGCAGCGCGAGCGTTTAGCGCGTCAACTCCTAAAAACAACCTTCTAAAAGTAACCTCTCCCTGGTACTAGAAACTTTATACACACCGGCCGACCCAAACGCAGTAAACCATTCATAAATCATATCCTTTCCTCCGTAGCAATAAATCCGACGGTAAAATATCCCTCGTCCTCGCGTTTCCACAACGGCGTGGATACGCAGCGTCCGCAAACGGGGTCCACACACCCACCGGCAAGGACGGGCGGTGGGGTCGACCGCGTGAGTTATAGGTGACAATAACGAGCCGCGTTTCCATGCGCGCCAGGATCGTAAAACGGAGGATTAGACTCCTTTCGGCTATTAGTCTAATATATGCCTTCCGATATCAAAGAGGCTGCGAATCATACGGATGCTCGTTGCTTGGACGCGGGCGAAAGCTAACTGTCCGCCGTGCTTCAAACTCGGCCGGGAGACTCGCAAATCCTTTTTGCGATTGTGTGCAAAACGTGGCCCTCCGGTGCGCGCGCACTCGCGGTGAAATTTATCTGATATTTATGGTGCGCCTTTCGAGCCGAAGAAAAGACGGTGCGCGAGGAGATAAAAGGTTATTGAACGAACACTTTTAACGGGGTCGACGGTGTTTATTGCGCGCGTTACGCTGAGCCGGCGATTTCCGAGGTGGTAGGCGCACCTCGCTAGAGAGGAGCGGGAAAATTCAAAGGGAGGCGGGAAAAGTTTAATGGAAATGTCATTTTCATAATATGAGAGGTTTTCTTTGAAAGTGGTGAAAGTTCATTTTTGAGAAAAAGTTAGTTGATGATAACAATGAGTGCAATCTGCTATGAGGTTTTTATCTGTAAACAGTTTTCCAAAAAAATCCTTCAGAATTTTCATCATTTTGTCAGTATAAATTTACGTTAGTTAAATTACAAATATAATTACTCTGAAAATGGTGTAAGTTCGCTTTCCGCAAAGATATAATATTTAGTTGAAAAATTATACTACGTAATTTCTCTAGTTCATTTTTATATGTGTGGCAACACTGTTAATGACATACAAATTTTCGTTCGTTTACTGGAATTTTGGAAAATTGTAATTAAAGTAATTTAAATGGCATTACCTCAAGAAATATTGAAATCAAGCCTTTCTATTTTTTTTATGTATTTAATACAAATTTCATAAAAAAATTAGTTTGATTCAATTGAAATCCCATATTTAATATTTCATAAATGTATGATTTTCACACTTTGTTGACTTTGAAAGTTGTGTAAGTCCCTTTGAGGTCATCAAAAGTATAAATTTCTTTTAACTAACACTTTAAAAACGATCGCATTATAAACTTAAATCAATTTAATTTAAAAAAACATAAAATGAGCGTATTACATGTACCAATATCTTTCAAACCATTCAGATACAGACCCATAAATTTCTCTATATAATATAAAATGAATTACACCACTCTCAAAGAAAATAGCTCATATAATATTGTTGGAATAAGTGCAACATCGCCTTCTGGATCGCAAGGAATAGAAAATGAGAGCAACAGCGCATCCAATGCGCAAAGAGTGGGAAAGTTGCAGAAAGCGTTAGGCTTGCCGAAACTTCCTCTGCAATTCTTCTTGTGTGATGCTAATGTAAACATCTTCTATTCTTTTAATACGCTGTGAAAAGTAAATCTATTGAACAGACAATTTACGCTTCCTTAAAAAAAAACTTTTCCAAGAAACATTCCCATAATACCCGTTAAAAAATTTACTCGCGCTAAATTCGAGATCTAATTGTAAGTAATGGAATGTAGCAACTCTTCTTATTAGTGAATTATTGAATTCTTTTATGAAAAATTAACCAATTCGGGTTCTTTTTTTATAAATATTTTTATGGCAAATTTCGGTGTCGCGTTATATTCGGGCTAATAGGGTATTTTCTTCAAATAATTTGTAGAGGAAGGTTGCGGTGGATCTTGTGAATTGTGGTTATTGTTGTTAACGTCTTGCCTTACAATTTCTATGGTGACAGCGTGCGTAATAACTCCGAATTAATTCCACAAATATAAATTTCTCTCTGATCTTTAACATTTGGTTTAACTGACTGCAATATTAACCCTTTGCACTCTGTTTCCGCAGCGTCGACATTATAATAGACGCTGATAACTCCGTTGTCAGGTAAATCTGGTGTATTTTTATATATTTTTATCTTGAAAATCATAATTTTAAAATGTATACGCATCTTTTTTAATAACAAACTAAGATTTTCAATTTTCCACAGTAAATTGTCCAGGAGTAGCTGATAGGTCATAGCAAAAATGGCTCAGAGTGCAAAGGGTTAATATTATAGAAATAAAGTGCCTTAGGACATTTAAAAAATTGCAAAATTCAAAAAATCCGTGGTACACAATATTTTCTAATTACTTTCTACTATCAATTTGACTTTAAGGTATAAAATATCGTAGAAATACCTGCCCAATTATTATTTCTCCAATTTGTTAATTAACTCTGATATACGCACTGCCGATTAAAAATTGCACTACAAACATAATTCACTACTTGACAAACATTACACCCACTTCAAACCGCTCGAAACTCTCCAAAAAACGATCCAACCTTCCCAACCCTTCCTCAAAAAAACCCTTTCCATCCCCTGCCCAAAGCCGCCGCCATTTCCTTCTCAAAACCCATAAGAACCCCGATCCGAATATTTCTCCCAGCGATGGAATCGATACTCTCTCCGCGACATTCACGAAAATCCGATCTGCGGGCTTAGCCTCCGCATAATCCCTCTTCTCTCGGACCTTATTGCCTTATTTACACAAAGGTAGATCGGCGAACGCCTCGGCAAAGGATACGAGAGTCCACGGTGGACTTGTACACCGGGTTTGTTGTACACGCCTCTCTCTATTCAGAGAATGGCCATGAGAGGACCCATTCTTGACTCTCGAGTGGTTTCGCTTTCGGTCCCCTTTTTCCCGACCCTCGGGCCCCGTCCGAGGTATGACTTTCAAAGCTGAAAGCCTGTCGACGGGAGGTCCTTAGGGGGGCCTTCTCTCGATGGCTATGGCCTTTCCTACGGTGTACGCGGCTCCGTGTCACTTTCGGTCCGTGCCATGGTGCCCATTGAAACCGATACTTCTCTCCCTGTGTCTGCGTGGCCATGCCGATGCCCGATACTGATGCCGTTGCCACTTGGGGTAGGTACCGGATATAATAACGATAATACCCGTCTCTACCGGACGGTCCTCGCTTTTCGGGATGGTTCATTGTGCGACGAGGTTCCGGGGGATGTAACGTGAATTTAATTTGTTACTGAGTGCGCGCAGAGGTGTTGGAAACGATGGTTTTGGGTGGAAAGTACTTTTGGGAAGGGAGTGTTAGTTTTTGAGTGGGGGGTGAGTGTGATTTTAAATTCTTTGTTCCGGGGGATGTAACGTGAATTTAATATGTTACTGAGTATACGTAGATGTGTTGGAAATGAAGGTTTTGGGTGGAAAGTACCTTTAGAAGGGAGTGTTAATTTTTGAGTGGGGGGTGAATGTGATTTTAAATTCTTTGTTCCGGGGGATGTAACGTGAATTTAATTTTTTACTAAATGCACGCAGAGGTGTTGAAAACGATGGTTTTGGGTGGAAAGTATTTTTGGGAATGGAGTGTTAGTTTTTGAGGGAGGGGGTGAATGTGATTTTAAATTCTTTGTTCCGGGGGATGTAACGTGAATTTAATTTGTTACTGACTACGCGCAGAGGTGTTGAAATCGATGGTTTTGGCTGGAAAGTACTTTCGGGAAGCGGATGTTAATTTTTGAGTGGGGGGTGAATGTGATTTTAAATTCTTTGTTCCGGGGGATGCAACGTGAATTTAATTTTTTACTAAATGCACGCAGAGGTGTTGAAAACGATGGTTTTGAGTGGAAAGTACTTTTGGGAAGGGAGTGTTAGTTTTTGAGTGGGGGGTGAGTGTGATTTTAAATTCTTTGTTCCGGGGGATGTAACGTGAATTTAATTTTTTACTAAATGCACGCAAAGGTGTTGAAAACGATGGTTTTGGGTGGAAAGTATTTTTGGGAATGGAGTGTTAGTTTTTGAGGGAGGGGGCGGATGTGATTTTAAATTCTTTGTTTCGGGGGATGTAACGTAAATTTAATATGTTACTAACTGCACGCAGAGGTGTTGGAAACGATGATTTTGGTTGGAAAGTACTTTTCAGAATGGAGTGTTAATTTTTGAGGAGGTGGTGAATGTGCTTTTAAAGCGTTTATTCTACGATTCCTATTTTCACTGCTTTCGCAGTGAGTTAGGAATAATTCGTGAAATCAAAATTTCTGCCTGATTTTTTATATTTCGTGCAATTGAATGAAATGTTAATGGTATAGAAGTAATTTGAGGGTCTCGTGACCGACTGATACTTTCAATTTATTAGTTTTTGAACAACTTTGAAATTTTGCTATTTCATTTACCGCGTCGCGAGTATCACATGTTATTGCAGGCTAAAGGGGGTAATTCCAAATTTTAATATGTTGGATATAGTAAGAGCTATTGCTGATTCGTGATGTCAAATAATGTTTAAACGATAATATTTTTTGTTGTTGCTCGGCTGGTCAACTGAAATAATTGAATGGTGAGTGATCTGCATCACCAGATAGAAACATAAATAGGAGCATTGCCAAAGGAAACACTTCAGCATCAGTTCATCCTGATGAAACTCACTGCAATGCTGGTGAAACATCGCAAACTTCATAACTCTCAACGCGTTTTAAGCCCGGACATTGTTAAGTACTTCTTCCGCAATCCCTCCATTTTTTGCACAAACCCACAAACTTCCTATTAGTCCAATAATTTCTAAATTACCTCAGCCGCGTCACTTCATAAAGTGGTTGAAATTAAAGACGATCATTACTGCTTTTAGCACCGCAAGCACCAAGGCAAAATGGCTGGATCCTCATTTTTTATAAAAATTCTCGTAGATTATGCTTCATGCAATTATATTGTAATATAATTTAAAAATTATAATTTGAATTTAATTTAATTATATTATTTAATATATATTAAATTATGAAATTCTAAATTCTAAATTTTAATTATAAAATTCTAAATTATAAAATTCTAATTTAAATTTAATTTGATTATATAATTTAAATATATATATATATATATTTTTTTTAAATTACATAATTAAATTAAATTTAAATTATAATTCTTAAATTATATTACAATATGATTTAAAAAATATATATTTTAAATTAAAAATTTACACCGGCCCTAGATCTCCTGGTGTTATTATTTATTCTCCCCTTAATCCTATTTTATTCTGCAATTTTACACTATATTCTCTCTTACTCTCCCTCTCCTCTAACAACATTGTTACTAACACTAATAATAAGATCATGTTCAATACAAAAGTCAGTAAAATTAACGAAAACCATAATTTCTTTCAAAAACTAGTTTTGCCCAGCTAAATCGGTCAAATTACACACCGCGCAACGGTAGCCTTTCCTCCTGCAGGTGAGAAACGAAAGTGTACCGCGAGCAGTAGGCATAGGCGCGAGGTTAATTAACGACCCGCCGATAAAAGGGGCCCGATATCGTACACGCGTACAAGTGGACGTGGCATTCGTAGAAATGTATGTAGAGGCACGCGAGCATATTTCGTGCTGCTAGATCGTGGAGTCTTTAGTATGGACTAATAAATTCCTCGAACGGCCGAGACCGTGCATAGAAATAAATCCTTGCATAGGGACACCTATATACGGCGAGGGGATCGTGTCTCACCGTCGCCGAGTCCGTCGTCGACAACAAAGTGTTCGTTTCTAATTGGCTCGCGTGTTCGTTCCGAGCTGGAAACGAATTTACCTCTCGCTACGTGGAATACGGTAGGGCCCTTCGGTGAAAGCGAATCCGCGGAGGGTGAGAAACGCGTGTTAAATGCCGAGGGATCGCGGGATACATTAACCCCTTGTTGCTTAACCGGACATTTTTCTGGAGGATGCGAGGAGTGTGGGGATTCGGATTTTAAGGAACGTGGGAGGTGCAGTTGTTTCGTGTCTATTGCTTTGTACTTTTTCAAGGTTAGAGTTGCAAAATTGAAATATTATTGCGCAAATAGTGATTTATAATTTTTATACATTAACAGTCTGGCTTTCTGATAAAAGGATGGCCTCTGATGATCGAATAAATGATTAGTTCTCAATATTCAAAAATGTCTTCTTCCGCAGAGGGTTAAAATTAAGTTAATAATAAAAAAAGACTGCGTCCGCAAAGGGTTAAACTCGGCTGCACTGATTCTGGAGGATGCGAGGAGTATGGAATTGAGATTTTAATTTTAGCTTTGTACTTTTTCAAGGTTAGAGTTGCAAAATTGAAATATTATTGCGCAAATAGTGATTTAGAATTTTGTTACTTTAACAGTCTGACATTCTGATAAAAGGATGGCCTCTGATGGTCAAATAAACGATTAGTTCTCAATATTCAAAAATGTCTTCTTCCGCAGAGGGTTAAAATTAAGTTAATAATAAAAAAAGACTGCGTCCGCAAAGGGATAAACTCAGCTGCACTGATTCTGGAGGATGCGAGGAGTATGGAATTGGGATTTTAATTTTAGCTTTGTACTTTTTCAAGGTTAGAGTTGCAAAATTGAAATATTATTGCGCAAATAGTGATTTAGAATTTTTATACATTAACAGTCTGGCTTTCTGATAAAAGGATGGCCTCTGATGGTCAAATAAATGATTAGTTCTCAATATTCAAAAATGTCTTCTTCCGCAGAGGGTTAAAATTAAGTTAATAATAAAAAAAGACTGCGTCCGCAAAGGGATAAACTCAGCTGCACTGATTCTGGAGGATGCGACGAGTATGGGATTGGGATTTTAAGAAACATGGAAGTGTAGTTGTTTCTCGTTTATTGCTTTGTACTTTTTCAAGGTTAGAGTTGCAAAATTGAAATATTAATGCACAAATAGTAATTTAGAATTTTTATATATTAACAATCTGGCTTTCTGATAAAAGGGTGGCCTCTGATAGCCAAATAAATAATTAGTTCTCAATAATAAAAAAAGACTGCATCGGCAAAGGGTTCAATTCGGCTCCTCTGATTCCGAAAGATGCGAGGAGCATGGGGATTGGAATTTTAACCCTTTGCGGACGGAGACATTTTTGAATATTGAAAGGTAATCATTTATTTGGCGGTCCAAGACCATCTTTTTATCAGAAAGTCAGAGTGTTAATTTATATAAATTATAACTCACTATTTGTTTAATCACATTTCAACGGTCATATCTCAATCTTTCAACACTAACCGTGTATACTCGCGGCGATACGCTATAATTAAATTTTTCTCAGACCACATATATGCTACCCTAGTACTTAAAGGGTTAAGAAATGTGGGAGGTGCAATTGTTTCTTGTTTATTGCTTTGTATCTTTTTATGTTTAGATCAGTAACAGCAAGTCGGTTACTATTCCTATATTACTTCTACAATATTATGTATTTTTGTTATAACTTTTAAATGAAGCTCTATGTGATCTATGTTTACATAACCTTTTTTTCTTATTTAGTGCCATAGAATATACTGACAAAGTTTCAACATTAAAACCTGGGACACCCTGTAGATATCACATAATAAAAGTTTTCCAAAATGGTCGGAGGAAGGTGTGAACTCAGCTTCTCTAATTCCGAAGGATGCGAGGAGCATAGGAATTGCAATTTTAAGGAATTTGAAAGCTGAAATTGTACCTCGTTTGTATTTCTTTGGCTCCAACTGTTACGATCAAAGAACCTAGGACCTAATTTTTAAGTGGGTTATGAACCACTGAGTATATAATGTACATATACAATTACTTAAATAGGAAAATTAAATTATCAACTTATTGTGTATAACTTCATCACACTTTAGCAACGGCTTCGGCTTTAAAAATGTATGGCATACAAATAGGAAAATTGAGAAAGGCTTCTTGCACTTTCATAAGGTAAAATAATGGACTCCTCTCTCCTTCTATGTAGCGGGGCAATGACTCGGCGGAACACGGTGATTTATACGGTTAAGACGAAACTACGAGTCTCAGGTTTTCAATAAATCGTGACTCGCGACTAGTCAATTAATTCATTCGTTTTACAAATTGAAAGGAAATATTATCCATCAGAACTGCCCAACTCAATTTACTAATTGAGAGGCAAACACGAATTTAAAGATTCAATTTACCGAAGATTAGCGGCGCCTCGCTTCGTCTCTACCCGCCATCTTTCGGCTACCGGAAATTGGCAATTAAATCTACAATTTTTCAAATCTTTTGAATTGCCGAAAGTAAACCACTTTCTCTCTCAATCTTTTCTCGCGTTACTGATAAAATTCATGGCTGACTTTTCTTGTTCTTTTCTTTCGCTTAAGTTAATATTGTATAATATTATTAATAGTAGTAATAGTTATATTAGTAACTTATATTAGTAATAATTATTAATATTAATAATAGTAGTTAATATTGTATAACCTACAAATTTTCTATTACTTTCGGAAGCTATATAAAAAAATTCCGTTTTCTTCAGTTACCAAATCGAAAATACAATAAAAAAAAACAAGTAAAATTCTTTCTTCTTTTTCTATTTTTTGGTAGCTGAAGTTTAGTCTTAACCCTTTATACTCCGAGTTTATTGTGGTATCTGAAGATCTGTTGCACGATGGCAGATTCAAAAATGACAAAAATACAATTTTAACCCTTTGAACTCCATTGTCGTCGCAGCGGCGACATTATAATAGAAGCTTATTAACTCCGTTGTCAGGTAAATCGGGGGTGTTTTTATATTTTTTCATATTGTGAAACATAATTTTAAAATGTATACACTTCTTTTTTAATGACAAAGCAAGATTTTCAATTTTCCTCAGATTTTCACAAATGTAAATAGTCCTGGGTTAGCTGATAGCTCATAGTAAAAATTACTCGGAGCGCAAAGGGATAATGGATGTAAGTTGACTTTTAAACATTGAATTATAAAGAATTTCATGAATTTGTAAAGCTAAATTATAGTATTTGACAAAGCTAAAAAATTGACTTTGAAGAACAGAACCTTAGATGTGTCATGTGTTACATTAAAGTCACAAGGGCTCATAGAGGGTTAACATTGTTTAACTTAAAACTTTAGCGTTACTTTCAGCAATCAAATCTAAAATTTAGAGATTTACATATTTAAATTATTAATCTTTCTCCACTCTCTCTTTCTCTGTAAACGAAACTCTCTAAAAACGATGGTTTTCGGTGGAAAGTACTTTTGGGAATGGAGTGTTAATTTTTGAGGCGAGGGGGTGAATGTGATTTTAAATTCTTTGTTCTGGGGGATGTAACGTGAATTTAATTTGTAGCTTAGTGCGCGCAGTGGGATTGGAAATGATGGTTTTGGGTGCAAAGTACTTTTGGGAAGGGAGTGTGAATTTGTGAGTGAGTGGTGAATGTGATTTTAAATTCTTTGTTCCGGGGGATGCAACGCGATTTTAATATGTTACTGAGTACGCGCAGAGGTGTTGGAAATGATGGTTTTGGGTGGAAAGTACGTTTAGAAATGGAGTGATTATTTTTGAGTAGGGGGTGAATGTGATATTGAGTTCTTTGTTTCGGGGGATGTAACGTGAATTTAATATGTTACTAACTGCACGCAGAGGTGTTGGAAACGATGATTTTGGTTGGAAAGTACTTTTCAGAATGGAGTGTTAATTTTTGAGGAGGTGGTGAATGTGCTTTTAAACCGTTTGTTCTACGATTTCTATTTTGGCTGCGTTCACAGGAACTTAGAATTAATTCGTGAAATCAAAATTTCTCTCCGTGTATGTCTCTCCCCATTTCGCTCTTTCGTCGTTTCTTTTTCTCTGTCTTCTCTCCTCCCTCTAATCGCCATGAAAACTCTAATTACCCAACTCCCCTTCCACATTCCTCCACCATCAATTTTCAATCTCCCTTTCCTAAACCAAAATCGATAATTACCCACCACAAACCAGCCTCGATCCTCCGCCAATCTCCAGCACGAGTCTCCCTGAAAAGCACCAAAACCATACTCATCCAAAGAAAACAACCCCTCAAAGAAGCCACGCTGCAACAGGACATCCTGTTGCGAAAAAGAACAACCCCCCTCCATTCGTCTCAACATCCCTAGAGAGCCGTTCGTTCGTTTTCCTTCGTTCTCTTCCGAGCCCAGGTGACAAGTTGACAAAGTGGCCCACTACGGGTATCCTCCTTTTGCTTCTTTCTTCGTCCTCGACTTCTCCCCGAGGAGGAAGAAGGGAATACAAAGACAGAAGAAGAGAAACCGACACCAGAAAGAAGACTCGCCGATCGTGACGGAAGAAGAAAGAAGAAACAGACCCGTGGAAAATAATGTCCCCCTTGGTTTTTGTGCGTTTCAGGGCGGCTTTTCGAGTGGCACGAAGGGCACGAGCCTCTTCACGCCTTCGCAGAAGGAGCGCCCTCCTGGGTGCCCCCGAAGAAACGATCACCCGCTGCCCACAATGGAACGATCCGTTTCGAGGAGTCATCGCCGAATACCACGGCAACTCGAAATACATTTAAATCGCCATACGATTTTGAGGCCCCGCGACCGTCACAATGTGCCTTCCTCGCAGTTCGTCGGCCGTATCTTCTTCGAGGTTATGTGGATATTTACAATGGGGTGGGAGCGGTGAGAGGAGATTCGTCGCGCGATTTGACGCGGATGATCGTTCGCTGCGCGCAGAGGACGAATTTTGAGAGATAGAGAAAAATTTGGAAATTTTTATTTTTTATTTTATATAGTTGAAATGTTAGGGTGTACAATAATTGGAGATTCGACGCGCGATTTGACGCGGATGATCGTTCGCTGCGCAAAGAATACGAATTTGGAGAGATAGAGGAAAATTTGGAAATTTTATTTTTTTTAATTCATATAGTTGAAATGTTAGACTGTACAATAATTGAAGTTTCGTCGCGCGATTTGACGCGGATGATCGTTCGCTGCGCGGAGAGGATGAATTTGGAGAGATAGAGAAAAATTTGGAAATTTTATTTTTTTTATGTTATATAGTTGAAATGTTAGGCTGTACAATAATTGGAGATTCGACGCGCGATTTGGCGCGAATGAGCGTTCGCTGCGCGGAGAGGACGAATTGTGAGAAATAGAAAAAAATTTTGAAATTTTATTTTATTTTATATAGTTGAAATGCTAGGCTGTACAATAATTGGAGATTCGTTGCGCGATTTGACGCGGATGAACGTTCGCTGTGCAAAGAATACGAATTTTGAGAGATAGAGAAAAATTTGGAAATTTTATTTTTTTTATTTTGTATAGTTGAAATGCTAGGCTGTACAATAATTGGAGATTCGACGCGCGATTTGACGCGGATGATCGTTCGCTGCGCGGAGAGGACGAATTTTGAGAGATAGAGGAAAATTTTGAAATTTTTTTTTTATTTTATATAGTTGAAATGTTAGGGTGTACAATAATTGGAGATTCGACGCGCAATTTGACGCGGATGATCGTTCGCTGCGCGGAGAGGACGAATTTGGAGAGATAGAGAAAAATTTGGAAATTTTATTTTTTTTATTTTATATAGTTGAAATGCTAGGCTGTACAATAATTGGAGATTCGACGCGCGATTTGACGCGGATGATCGTTCGCTGCGCGGAGAGGACGAATTTTGAGAGATAGAGGAAAATTTTGAAATTTTTTTTTTATTTTATATAGTTGAAATGTTAGGGTGTACAATAATTGGAGATTCGACGCGCAATTTGACGCGGATGATCGTTCGCTGCGCGGAGAGGATGAATTTGGGGAGATAGAGAAGAATTTTGAAATTTTATTTTGTTTATTTTATATAGTTGAAATGTTAGGCTGTGCAATAATTGGACATTCGTCGCGCGATTTGATGTGGTTGAACGATGACGGCGTGGACGGTTTTAAAGAAATAAAGACGGTTGGAATAGGGTGGAATTTTGGGCAATTTGGAAATTTTGGGCAATCTTACACATATTCAGTTTCACGGCGGCCTTTTCTTACGAACATCTGAATCTGAGTTAAAGACGGTAATGCTCGCCTGGAATGGTCGTAAGATGAAATACTTAAAATTGCAGGATTTTTTTAAATGAAAACAAAAATTTTATAGACATATTTTAGACATTATGTTATATAATAATCGAAGTTCGTCGTGCTACTTGATGTGCCGGATCGTTCACCGTACAAAAATAACGATTCTGAGGAGAAAGAGAACAGAATGGGGATGGGGATGGAAGTGAAATTTTTAGCGATACAGTGTTGACAATAAAGCCGGTAATAACATCAACATGTCTTATTCTTAAGAAAAATGAAATTATGAAATTGTATATTTCTCATTGCAAGACAAAATTTCCCCTTAACCTCCTCAAAACGCACCCCATCAAATTCCAATTCCACCCACCACTTGCGCTCTGTAGCACCCAACCCCACAATTTGTTCTCATTTCCTCCTCGCCGCGTAGAAATTAATAAATAATGAGCACGATACACCTCCATTTGGCACACACAACTATCTATCTGCCAGGTAAATGCGTTAGTTATGCTAATCCCGAGGGAACAATTCGAATCCTCTGCATCGGCACGCGGCGGTGCAAGGTCGTCGCATCGATGACAAAGTGCGTCTAACCTGAATCGAGCTGAGAAAAAAGAGGAAACGGGAGGAACAGAGGAGGTAATATATCGCGATACGGCAGATCGCAGAAGCAAAACGAATCGAGCCACACTTTTGGCACTCTATTAATAAAATCAGAGGTTATGGTAATTCAACGCGATTCTTGGGAACCCGTTGAATTCGTTTATCGGCGAGTTTTTCGGACGTTCTTGCTCCTTTGTATGTATCTACCTTGTATTCTGAGGTGGAGAGGTTATGTAACGAGTAAATATGTGGCGCAGATTTTGAAAGCGAGTGGTAGAAAGTCGAAGAGGAGAATGGAATCAACCGTTGATGTTCGCTAACGGCAGCGTTTCCCAAACGGTGTTCCGCAAACTGTTATTAACACGTTCGCGGACAGTAAAAATTTCAGTGAGCTGCAAAAATAGACAGTCAAGTATTACACTTTTAACTTACACTTTTAACTTACACTTCTAACAACACAGAGAAAAAATACAATAGTATGAAAGTACTCAATGAATCACTTGGCCATCACTTTAAACTAAATAATTACAAAAAATTAAGGTTATATAAACTTAAATGAATTATAATTGGCTTTATCGTTTGGCATGACATGAATGCTATAGCATTCATGTCATTCTACATTACGATGGAAATGGATGTTATAGCATTCACATCCACGAACGTGTTAAATGTTTCGGGAACAATTGTGAAATTGACGTTAGAGAGCAACGAACCATTGTCTGTTTTATCTGTTTAACACGTTGACTGCCATGGGGGTCACCGGTGACCGGCGCTATTGAATTCAATGAAATTTCATATGACCTTTAAATTACAATATCTACGAATTTTGTAATATATTTAATATTTAAATATTGGCGTTAAAAATATAAAGATCTGCGGAATATATATCCATCTGTGTCTTTGAAGTTTCCGCTTTATAAAGATGTGATTTTAATAGATAAAGTTTCACTTCAGTAGAAACGATAAAACTAGCGAAATACCGATGGCGTTCAACGTGTTAACCGTTAACGCTCTAAGTGTGCCTCTCAGGCACCACCGATGTGCGGCGCTCTACTCCAAGTGTGCCTTTTAACACCTTACGTGCTACGTCAGTCCCTGGGGACCGACAGTGAACTTTCCGTTCAGGTGGCGTCAGTCCCCGGAGACTGACAGTGGACATTTCGTTTGGACGACGTTGATTCGTGGGATTGACAGGAAACTTTTCATTTTGACGACATTGGTGCATGGGTCCGGTATGCACGATTATTAAGGTTATAAAATAAATGTTGTAATTTAGCTGAAAAATTGACTAAACAGGTCGTTACCTTTTGTAATCTTTGTAAATCTAAACCACATCTTTGCCTAGAATTATTTAACCGTTTGAGTGCCAAGAAGCGATTTTGCGCTTCTTCTATTTCGCTCATGTGGAAAACGAGGATCGTAAGTTCTTTGGCAGCAGTCTCGTAAATTATCCCTCCATACTTAAGTGGGGATTTGAATATGTACAATTATAATTATACAAACTGTTAATATTAATTAAAATAACTGGTACATTTTTCAAATAAAATTCGACATAAACAATAAACCGCCTGGATAAAATTAATTGTTGGTGTAGATAGATATAAGGAGTAAATTATTGACAGATAATATCGTGTCACGTGGAAAACGAGAACCATAAGTCCTTTGGCAGCAAACTCGCAAATTATCCCTCCATACCTAAGTGGTTTTGATTATGTACATTTATAATTTGACAAACTGTTAATATTAATTAAAATAGATAGTTCATTTTTCAACATAAAGAGTGGATAGGTGATCCATTGACATAAAAAATAAATCGGCTGGAAGAAATTAATTCTTGGAATAGATACTTAAAGAGCAAATTATCGACAAATAATATCGTGTCACGTGGAAAACGAGGACCATAAGTTCTTTGACAGCAGACTCGCAAATTATTTTCCTATATGGGGCGCTTCCCTGGTAATCTCAATAGCACACCGTGAAAGGAGGATTCTTGCAACTGGACAAGTGACTCCGTGACAGGCATTTCGGTCCTCTGAATTTCAAATTTTCCATTTCAAAGGAACGCATAGCTAACGATTCGACCTCCGGAGAAATTTGAAATTCACGAAACTCTCCTTTGTGGAAGAATATTTGAAATTCTTGAAAATAAATTCTGTCATAATGTCACCCCTACGCTGACAAAGTCCCATCGTGCTTCTTCGCTGTCGTAGGTTTTAAATCTATCCTTGAAGTACCCTATAGTGTATTCAAATACACTGAAATACATTAAAATATTATTCAGGATTATCGAAATATTTCTAAAGTGAATGAAAACCCGATGAAATTTAACACTAGAACTACCAACCGATCAAAATGACCGGTACACAATTTTTTTCCAAAAATTCTCCAAGTTTATAGAAAACTCATAGAATAAATATTCTGCGTCCATGTCAAAGAACATAAATCACCCAATCGATCATTTTCTTCGCCTCTCGATTCCTCTTTTTTCAAAGTACTTATTTAATATGATACACTATAATAGATTTAACAGCGGTAGTTATAGTGTTAATAGGATAATAAGATAATCATTGTGGTAGATACTTGATTATTTAAGGCATGGCGAGATTCTGTAACCTCTAGAAGGCAATACTACAGGCAATGCTATAATATTAGAGAAACTCTAACAACAATATAATTCTTAGAATCGATTTTTTTCATGAACAATTTCTGCAATATCGACAAAAATCTTTCGAAAATTGAATTTTTAAAAATATGCGAAAGTAGAATGTGCAAAAATCGAGGGCCGCCTGTAGGTACATTTCTCCTATTATTTAAATTTCAAAATTCTAAATCGTTATTACAATAATGCAGTTAGTTGTAGGCGAAATGTCGAAAAGTGTATGAAAATCTGCCCTTTTATTTTAAACGAGGGTTTTAGGAGCGATAGGTCACCTTGTATTTAACGGAAGCCAGGCTGGAGTGAATAAAACATGGTTAACGCAGAGAGATTTTAAGAGATCAGAAATAACAGATGGACAAAGGAACTCGCAGCTCTGAGTAAAACGGATCATCCGGAGTTACGGTCTTCGGCGCTGCGAGACATCCGCCATGCTGATAAACCGATGCGCCGCTGGGAACGTTTGTCTTGCGATTTTAGATTTTTAAGAGGACGCTATTGGTGCTTTATGTGCCCGTAGTATTTTCAAAATGTTGCATGGAAGATGAAATTTGAGGGGAAGATACATTATTTTAGTTTTTGTTTAACATTAGATCTACCGAGACAGTTAAAGTGAGACAGTTAAAGTCATACAGTTATGAATGATGTTTTCTGGAACGTTACTCAAAGTTGTAATGATAGAAATCTGTGATTTTTAATATAGTTTACTTCTGTTTTATCAGTAACTTTCGCATTTGTCAAGGAAGTATTTAAATCGAAGTAATTTAGGTGCATATATGCAGCAATTTTGATTACTCACTTACTAATATGTAGCATCTCAAAATGTTGAATCAAATCAAGTTGATCATTTTTTCAGAGTGAGAATAGATCCCAAAAATATTAGAGAGACTCCACATTATTATTTTATCATTATAGTTAGTATACCTGAATACATCTCCTTCAGCCTGTTTTGGTCAAAGTCAATGACGATAACTAACGTTAACATATTTACTCAAAATATCAGAGTAATACTATAAAATACCTGAATCTTTAACACGTTGTACACAACCGGTATTTCGCTAGCTTCATAATTTTTACCGAAGTGAATCCTCGAGCACCGTAAAGACATCTGAAGAGTCAACCATCTTTGATCAAAATCAATGACAATATCTAAATTTCCACATAACTATAAAAATTATTAGAGTAATTATGTACAATACAAGGAATTCTTAATGGAATACGATGTAACATCGAAACACGAAATCGTTGACCGACACAACACAAAGTGCTTTTAGTTTCATAGAGCGTCTCAACATATTCCCGTGGCTCTAACACGAAAGACTTCCAATGAGTCAAACTTCTTCAGTCAAACACCATTAAGGATTTTATCATTGTAGATAATAGCTCCAATATTTTTTATAATTATTTCATAATTCATCATTAAAGATTCTAGTACTGTAAATAATTACACCAATATTTTTTATAATTACTTAGAATTATTTATAGTGCCATCGATCATCTACAATACTAGAATTCTCAATGAAACGTAATGTAGCCTCAAAATACGTCATTGCTCACCGCCGCGACAATAAAGTGTTCTGAGTTTCATAGAGCGTCGCAACATCTTCCCGTAGCTCTAACACGAGGGACTTCTGAAGAGTCAACCATCTTCAATCAAAGACTATTAAGGATTCTATCATTGTAGATAATTGCTCCAATAATTTTTATAATTACTTGGAAATATTTATAGTGCCATCGATCATCAACAATACTAGAATTCTCAATGGAACATAATATAACCTCAAACCACGATATCATTGACGCCACGACACTAAAGTGTTTTGAATTTTATAAAGCGTCTCAACATCTTCCCGTGGCTCTAACACGAAAGAGGTCCAAAGAGTCAACCTTCCTCTGTGAAACACTATTAAGGATTCTACTATTGTATATAATTACACAAATATTTTTTATAATTACTGAGAAATATTTATAGTGCCATCGATCATCTACAATACTAGAATTCTCAATGGAACGTAATGTAACCTCAAAATACGTCATCAGTGACTGCCGCGACACTAAAGTGTTTTTAGTTTTATAAAGCGTCTCCTCATCTTCCCGTGGCTCTAACACGAAAGACGTCCAAAGAGTCAACCTTCCTCTGTGAAACACTATTAAGGATTCTACTATTGTATATAATTACACAAATATTTTTTATAATTACTGAGAAATATTTATAGTGCCATCGATCATCAACAGTGCTAGAATTCTCAATGGAACATAATGTAACGTCAAAACACGACAACATTGACCGCCGCGACACTAAAGTGTTCCAAGCATCGTAGCAAATCCTCGAGCAACGAGAGCGTCTCAACATCTCCCCGTGGCTCCGGCACCGGGGGACTTCTAAAAACGGAGTCATATAACTCTGGATCAAGCTGATGCGCCATTTTGCGCCTTACGCCGACAATTTACTGGACCACACACGCACTGGTTGCCATCTTGAAGGGTCCCTTTTCGCGCAACCACTCTCGCGTATACCCTTTTTGCGTGGGACGCCGAGCGTCTCCTGCGTGATCTTACAGGTATTTACGATTTCACCCGTCTGCGTAGGCATACGCGTATTTTATAGATACACAGACGGCCGGATGTGCGAAGCCATCGGATATTATTTAGCGGCGGGCATATATCGCGCGTCGTGAAAGAGGGACTTCATTTTTTTTTTCGTCCTTGCACGCTGGTAATCGACCGATTACGACGGTTCGAATAAAATTCTTCATTGCGTTATATTATTCTGCTCGGTTGGGAATTTGAGCACCGTTGGTGGTTGATGCGAACGGTAATTCACGTCGGGGAGTATTTTTTTTAAAGATTTGGGGCGAAGTAAGATTTTGAAGGCGGTCGTGGGCTCCTCCTTCTACAGTGAAAAATTGTTTAGTATTTTTTAGATATTGGACTGTATATTTAAATTAATTATTGTATGATAATTACTAAATAATTCTTGATTGCGTTATATTATTGTGCTTGGTTGGGAATTTGAGCACCGTTGGTAGTTGATGTGAACGGTAATTCACGTCGGAGAGTATTTTTTTTAAAGATTTGGGGCGAAGTAAGATTTTGAAGACGATCGTGGCTTCTTTCTTCTGCAGTGAAAAATTGTTTAGCATTTTTGAGATATTGGACTGTATATTTAAATTAATTATTACGTGATAATTATTAAATAATTCTTGATTTCGTTATGTTATTCTGCTTCGTTGGGAATTCGAGCACCGTTGGTAGTTGATGCGAACGGTAATTCACGTTGGGGAATATTTTTTTTAATTGTTACATTTGAAGATTTGGGAGTGAAGTAAGATTTTGAAGGCGATCGTGGGTTCCTTCTCTACAGTGAAAAATTACTTCGGAAAAGCCCAACTGAATGAATGCACATTCAAAATAAAACTAAATGAATTCCGTATAATGGCGAAATGGCTAGCACAATGTAACGGTTCGTTTTTCACAAATTCACAAGAATGAATTCGCGTTTCTCGTTCAAAGAAAGTGTCACCATCGTTATCATTATCGTCGTCGCCTGATTTGTAATAACCGATATAGTAATTTTTTTTAAATTTTTGACTTATGTTAGACCACTTTCATAATTAACACTAAACGAATTCCATATAATGTTGAAATAACAACCACTATCTAATGGTTCATTTTTGACAATATCGTGCAAAGTACATTGAATTAATTTAGTTTAAAATAATGTGTTGCGAAATAACTGATAAACTAATTTTTTTAAAATTTTGACTTAGGCCCACTTTCATAATTAACCCCTTGCCCTACAATAACGAGTGGCACTCGTGATGAGGTAAATATAATAGGAAATTTTCAAGCTTTGCTAAACCTATCAAATTTATTTATTAATGAGACGCGACGCGATAATATTATTCCTGTAATATTAATATTACGTTAAATTATACGATAAATCAAGAATCACTGATCAATTATTATTTTAGCAATTAGCTTCTCAATTATTGCGAAGGCAGTCACAAAAGAAATCGTAGGGCAAGGGGTTAACACTAAATGAATTTCATATAATGCTGAAATAACAACCACTATCTACTGGTTCATTTTTGACAATATCGTGAAAACTACATTGAATTAATTTAGTTTAAAATAATGTGTTGTGAAATAACTGATAAACTAATTTTTTTAAAATTTTTACTTAGACCACTTTCATAATTATGGGCACATATGTGACGTCGGGCTGTGGTATGAAACTGCTGTGTCACGTATGCGTGACGTTTGCTAGCGAACGAGTTAAGTTGGAATTGCATTATCCATTCTATTAAAAAAACAATTATCAACTTAACCGACCATTCTTTCCACCCAATTCCTTCCCATCCTCTCCAAACCATTCCATTCCAATCCTCTTCCAAACGAGCCTCACCGATGCACCTATCGAAGGACAATCGGTGATATTCACCCAGAATGCAACCCCATAAGACTTGCTATTTAGCATAGCGACGGAGGTGACACGCGATCGACATCCTGACAAGACAATCGCTACGGACGATCTCGCGTAATCCGGCACTTCTATTTCTGCAGAGGCGCTTCCCATCGGCCGCGCCTTACAATACACGAGATACGAAGTCGGAAGCGAGTTTGCGGCTGCCCGCTGCTTTATCCCTCTTACAGACAGGGCTGCTCCTCCTCGCGTGTCCGCGCTGCCCTCTTTTTATCTTTTATCGCCAGACGTGCCTTGTCCACCAACGCTCATCAGCCTCATCAGGCGTAGCGAGTAGACATCGAGAGTCTTTGGTGGATGTTTGGACGGTTTATATGCGCGTGTTGGAGTTTTTTTGAGGAATCAGGTATTCACAGATGGATCGAGGATTTTTGGAAGACTAGTGTATACCGAGGGACCAGAAACAAGGCACTTGAGGGGCAATTTGCTCTGATTCGCCCGACGGATAGGGACATCCCTCTCCCTCACGCATTTTTTATTTTGTCGCGCTGTTGGCAAGAGAGAAACGCACATTCGTTGCGTCGTCATGGGAACGACAAAAGAAGTGTTTTGTTTTCGGTTGTCATTCGCCGAGCTCAGCTTTCCAAGACCGATGTGATGGAAATATAGTGAGGGACCAGAAAGAAGGCACTTGAGGAGTAATTTGCTCTGATTCGCCCGACGGATAGAGACATCCCTCTTCCTCACGCATTTTCGATTTTGTCGCGCTATTGGCGAGAGAGAACCGCACATTCGTTGCGTCGTCATGGGAACGACAAGAGAAGTGTTTTGTTTTCGGTTGTCATTCGCCGAGCTCAGCTTTCCAGGACCGATATAATGGAAATATAGTGAGGGACCAGAAAGAAGGCACTTGAGGAGTAATTTGCTCTGATTCGCCCGACGGATAGGGACATCCCTCTCCCTCACGCAATTTCAATTTTGATGCGCTATTGGCGAGACAGAACCGCACATTCGTTGCGTCGTCATGGGAACGACAAAAGAACTGTTTTGTTTTCGGTTGTCATTCGCCGAGCTCAGCTTTCCAGGACCGATGTGATGGAAATATAGTGAGGGACCAGAAAGAAGGCACTTGAGGAGTAATTTGCTCTGATTCGCCCGACGGATAGGGACATCCCTCTCCCTCACGCATTTTTGATTTTGTCGCATTATTGGCAAGAGAGACCCGCACATTCGTTGCGTCGTCATGGGAACGACAAGAGAAGTGTTTTGTTTTCGGTTGTCATTCGCCGAGCTCAGCTTTCCAGGACCGATATAATGGAAATATAGTGAGGGACCAGAAAGAAGGCACTTGAGGAGTAATCTGCTCTGATTCGCCCGACGGATAGGGACATCCCTCTCCCTCACGCATTTTCGATTTTGTCGCGCTATTGGCGAGAGAGAACCGCACATTCGTTGCGTCGTCATGGGAACGACAAGAGAAGTGTTTTGTTTTCGGTTGTCATTCGTCGATCTCAGATTGCCAGGACTGACATGGCGGGATAGGCGGTGCGAGAGCAATCTTCCCGGCCGTCCTAAGTGCCTTGTTTCTGGTCCCTCACTATACACGGTTAGATTTGAAAAATTGAAACATGACCGTTAATGCTTTGAGGACTACTGACGCATATATGCGGTCTGAGAAAAAATTTGATTGAAGATTATCGAGGCATGTATGCACGATTAGAATTGAAAAATTAAAATGTAACCGTTGAAATATGATTGTGCAAATAGTAATGTATAATTCGGATACATTAACACTCGAACTTTCTGATAAAAAAGTAGTTTTTGATCGCCAAATAAATGATTATCTCTTATCACTCAAAATGTCTCCGTCCGCAAAGGGTTAAAATATAATTAAACAAGTAGTAAGTTATAATTTATATACATCAACACACTGACTTTCTGATAGAAAGATGATCTTGGATCGCTAAATAAATGATTGCCACTCAATATTCAAAAATGTCTCCGTCCACAAAGGGTTAAAATCCCATTCCCCCTATGTCCCTTGTTTCTGGTCCCTCACTTTAAGAAGTTTGCGTCGTTGGGGTGTTATGAAGATTGAAAATTTTTTTTAACTGATCTTTTTATTGACTAACGAAACTCTAAGGTTCATATAAAGCAAATGAACCTTGGACGTTGAATTTTATTTATTCCACTATTCTGAATTGGAGGTCATTCAAAGGTCACATTGCGATAACTGATTGAACTCATTTAGATGTCGGTTACAATTATGCAAAGAGAAAATTATGCAGTTTTTGAATATTGAGAGATAACCCTTTATTTGTGATCCAAAACCACCTTTTTATCAACAGTGTAGACTGTCAATGTATATACGTTATAAATTACTATTTGTTTAATCGTATTTCAATAGTTGTCGTCCAATTTATCCGCTCTATCTGTGTATATAAGCAGCGATAAACTATAATTAAATATTTTCTCAGGCCACGTATATGCGTTGCTAGTCCTCAAAGGGTTAAAAACACGTTGGTGACCTTGCAAATACCGAACGATATGGCACAAAAGAAAGTAATATTATGAACAAAGATATTCACGTGTTCTGTTTCTCCTAACCCACCCTGTATATTCTCCAACTATTATAATATAGTTTTGTCAAAAATGAAGCTAAAAATCTTAAAAACTAAGTAGCTATAACTTTGATAATCCACGGTCTCGATTTACACCAACACTTTAATAGAAAACGTAGCGAGTCACACCGTAAGAATTTCAGTTCTGACGGTAAAACTATGTTCGCTTAACACGTTGAACGCCATGGCGGTCACCGGTGACCGGCGCCGTTGAATTCAATTTCATACGACTTTTAAATTTTTATTTCTACGAATTTTCTAATACAGTCAATAACTAAATACTGCCATTAAAAAGCTAAAGTGCTGCTGACTATTTATCTATTTGTGTCTTTAACGTATTTGCTTTGTAAAAATGTGATATTAATAGGAAAAATTTCACTATAGTGAAAATTATAAATCTACCGAAATGCCGGTGGCGTTCAACGTGTTAAGACAAACGACAACGTAACAAAACAAATTGGAAAAGACGTCTCGAAAGCTCGTTGCAACAATTCGATCGTACTAACATGGAAAGGACATCGATGAATGTCGCACGCGTGTCGTGATTAATGATTAAAATGTATACTTCCGAATGCGAAAAAGAACGACTGGCACGAACAACTTGGCAAACGGAGATTAAGACATTTATTTAGTCGCGTAGAGAACACTTCGAGATCAGACTTGTCAACGGAGCCGTTGTTAATGATTGAGATTGATGATTAACGCATGGCAATATTCGATGCTAAATATTGATCCATATTTTCACCGTTCACCATCGAAACTCTAAGGACTTTTTTGGAATTTGAAGATCTTCTTTATAGAAACTTATTTAACCCTTTGCCCTAAAATGAGTGACACTCGTGATGCAGTTGATAGAAAAGAAAATTTTGAAGCTTCTGAAAAATGATCAAATTGAAAATATCAGTGGGACACGACGTGATAATATTGTTTCTATGTCATTAATATTGCGTTAAATTCTAAAATATATAATACTATCACTAACGTATTTTTATTTTAGAATCAGAATCACTACACTCAGAATCACTAACGTATTTTTATTTTAGTAATTTAATTTTCAATTATTGCGGAGGCAGTCACAAAAGTGATCGTAGGGCAAGGGGTTAACGTCAAACGTTTCGAGTTTGTCGCGCGAAGGTGACTTTGACTTTTCGAAGTGGATTCTTGAAGAAATAAATAAAATTTCATGATTATTATTATTTATTCTTATCGTTTGAAGTGTTTAGCGCGGATATTCAGCAGCAACGCTAACTTTTCAGCAGATTATTTGCTCGAGTTTTGAAATTTTGTAAGTATACTTTAACACGTTGAATGTCATGGGGGTCACCGGTGACCGGCGCTGTTGAATTTCATAAATTTCTTATGACATTCAAACTCCAATATTCACGGATTTCTTGATACTTTCAATATTTAAATATTTCCGTTCGAAAAGTAAAGTACTGGCGAGAATAGAGCTACTTTTACGTTTAACGTTTCGCTTCTATAACGATATGACTTTAACACGTTGAATGCCACCGGTATTTCGCTAGTTTCTTCACTTCTACTGAAGTGAAACTTTTTTATTAAAATCACATCTTTACAAAGCAGCAACGTTAAAGACAAAAAGAGATATATAGACAGCAGGACTTTGCCTTTTTGAGACCAACGCGTAAATATTGCCTGAATTAACAGATTCCTAAATATTACAAGTTAAAAGTCATATGAACTTTCATTGAATTCAGTGGCGCCGGTCACCGTTGACACCCATGGCATTCAACGTGTTAATAGAGAAAGTTTGAGTCGGATAAAAGTGATGAAGACAGCGAAATACGGATGGAATTCAGCGCGTTAATGTTAGAATATAGATCATTGATTGTTAACGTGGCAATTAACTTTCCACTCTTTCATTTTTTCAAGTGCACCTCTCAAAAAATTGAAACCCGACGATTTGTTCTAATGATGCAGAAATTATTTTGCTTCTTAAATAGATAAAATTCCTTTTAACAGTAAACCTACCGGCTTTATATCTGTTATAGTGAAATATACGAAATAAGTACTTTGGAAAAAGAGATTTGAGGAGGTGAAAAAGATGAGTTAAGTAATTTTTGTTACTTTTGGTCACTTTTAAAAAAAATCGAATTAATAATAACGTCAATTACGAAATTATTGATAACGGCAATTACGAAGATCATATCACGTATCTTTAGTTTGATAACATTTTCCTAATTAGCGGTGTAACAGGCATGTTTATTTTGAAAGTGGCATAAATCACTTGACGGAATGCAAAATGTTGATTTAGCAATGACTATTCAAAATCTGTACCAAGAAAAATATAAGTATTCAAGATAACAAGTAGAAGTTAATCTTCTCGAAAATTGCTACCAATATTTTTAACACTAAAACTACCAAGACAGTCTAAATGACTGGTTCCCGATTTTTTCGAAAAATTCTCCAAGTGCATAGGAGAGCCATATAGTAGATATTACACATTTATCTTACAAAACGTAAATTACCGAATCGATCATCTTTTCCACCTCTGAAATCCCCTTCTTCCAAAGTACTTATTTAATATATTTAAATATAACAAATAAAACTACCAAACCAGTAAAAATGACTGGACAACAATTTTTCCAAAAATTCTCCGAGTTTATAAAAGAGACATAGAATAAATATTCTACGTCCATCTCACAAACATACTGATTCCTAATTTTTTCGAAAAATTCTCCAAATGTATAGTAGAGCCATATAGTAAATATTCCACATTTATCTTATAAATGAAAAATTACTGAATCGATCACCTTTCGCACCTCTTGATTCATCTGTCGCCAAAATACTAATTAGTAACTTTAAATATAACAACTTTAACGCTGGCAGTTGTAGTAATAAACACGTTAACCCTTTGCGGACAGAGACCTTTTTGAATATTGAGAAATAATCATTTCTTCGGCGATCAAAACCACCTTTTTATCAAAAAGTGAGAGTGTTAAAATATAGAAGTTATAAATTGCTATTTGCGTAATAATATTTCAACGGTTACATTTTAATTTTTCAACTCTAACGGTGTATACATACACCGATAAACTATAATCAAATTTTTCCCCGACCGCATATATGCGTCCATCGCCCTCAAAGGGTTAAAACGCAAACCCTTAAGCGTCCCAACTCAAAAAGAAACTACCTTACGCCACTTTCAAATTAAACACCCCATATATATAATATGACAAGATTCCTAGGTCCACAATTTCATGAAAAAGTGCCACCGACCTCCCAACAGCCAATTCCCGAATCTACTCCAAGTGCAAAGGCACAAACTTCCTTCACAATTAAAAACATACACTTCTCCACAAAATAAAAAAAAAACTGTCCAACAAATAGTCTTAAGTCCTACAGCAAATCCTCCACGCCGCGCAAACATCACCAAAAACTTTCACTCACCTTCATCTTCGAATCCTGAAGCAGTGTCTTCAACCACCGCGTGTCTCCAGCTCGTCGAAAACCGTATCACAACAATAACTCCTCTCCCGATACCCTAAGGCATCGGGTGTCACGAGTAAACCCGGCAACTCGCGTTCACAGGTCGCGCGTGTAAACGACAGCTACGCCCGAGGAGCGCAGCATGGCTCGGGAGTCGATGCGCCCGCCGATATAATACAACGTAATTCTCGAGCAGGCTGTACGCGTAGCGCGCGACCCGTTCGGCAGCGTGATATGTACACCGAATGGGCGGATTCGGGCCCGACCCGTAGGCGCGACCTATCGGCCGCCCCTGATTGGCCGGCCGTGGCTCCGCCCACCGCGGCGAAAGTGGCGCAAGCGAGCGCCGCGCAGTATATGCGCGGACGTGCGCGCGCGCGCACACGGGACTGCCTCTCCGCCGTGGAAGCAAGTCTGCGAGTGGATTGGTCGCCGTCGACGCGGAGAGGGAACTCGTAGAAGCTTTTTGTCCCACGGACGACTCGCTGCGGATCGTTTGCTGTAATCATCAGGGATGTTTTGATAGGTTGTTTTGAGGCGCCCTCGGTGCTCTGGATTTCGGGGGGAATTTTACGGGAATTCGGGATTCGCCGAGTCCGCTGGTATTGGGCGAGGTGACGGTCGACTGGGTTGACGGGTGATTCTGTTAACGGGGGATTGAAAGAGGTAGTTTTTGGGATGTTTTTGCCATGTGAGCGGGTTTTTAAAGGAGACCTTTGGGCGTGGTTTTGTTTTTGATATTGGGATTTGGGGCGGAGGGAGGTTAGGTCGGGTTAGGTTTGGGTTAAGTTTGAGTTAGGTCTAGGGGAGGTATGTGGTGTGTATGAAAATGGGGATGGGAGGAGTTTTGTTTGTTTGGATGTCTTTGTAGTGGGGTAGGAGGATTGTTTCGGTGTTCTTGAGAGTATTTATGGTGTGAGGTCATTGTAAGTAACTCGCGCGTAGATAGTTCGAGGTTACTTAAAATTCTGTGTGTTACTGCAAAGTTTGTGAGTATGTAGCTATTTACTGTTTCTTTCTGAATGCATTACTGTGTAGCAAAATATGATAGATTGTTTTAAATAAGTAGAATAATTAGAAACGTAAAAATACTATGATAAAAATAATAATAATTAAAATAATTGATGGTAATGTGGTAACAGTGCAGAATTTGTTCGGCGTTTGCAATTATCCTTTTAAAATTCTAAGTCATTTCAAGCTAGTGTCTACGCATCTAGCTTTAAGTAATTAAAAACATCAAATGTAAATCCCGTCCCAATGCGGCAAGCATAAAATGCCATTCTTACAATCCAACCGCAATTCCCCGCGATAAATCAATGGACGTACCCTTTCTTCGTTGATTTCCCCGGCTGTTCAACGTCATAGAGCCTACGTATAAAGATTGACCTCAAACTAGTGTGCATCTAATCTATCAAATGATTGAAAGTGATCTACTAGATTATAAAAAAACACCAAACCTACATTCTTGTCCAACATCTCAAATTTAACCCCATGCCCTACAATGACATTTGGCACTCGTGACGCTGTAAATGAAATAGGAAATTTTTAGGTTTTCCAGAAACTGTTCAATTGAAATTATTAGTGGGTCAGGATACGTTGAAATTAGTTCTCTTGTATTAATATTGCGTTAAGTTGCACGGTATATCGAAAATCAGTGATACATTATTATTCCAACAATTAATTCTGAGTTATTGCGCGTTAGGTCGCAAAACAAATTGTAGGGCAGAGGGTTAAATCCACACCTGCCTCAAAATAAATTCACAATTTCATAGTGATTAACCTTTCTGCATCCTTTTCCTCAGCGATTTCCCCATTCGTTCAAAGTCGTAGAACTTAGAAACAAAAATTGATCTGAAGCTGATATGTAAATAGTTTAGAAGGTCATTTTAAATTAATTAAAATCACCATATCCACGTCGATACCCAACATCTCTTGTGAAAAATGATACTAGTCTCAAACTAAATCGACAATTCCACGGCAATTAGCCATTTGGAATCCTCTTCCTTCACGGTTTCCCCATTCGTTCAACGTAATGCAACCTACAAATAAAAACTTATCTCAAACTAGAATATAAATAATTAAAAATGACCTCTTAAATTATTAAAAAACATTAAATCCACATTCCTCCCCAACAGCTCCAGACCTAACCCACACAAAGCTCAAACAAATTCACAATTCCACAATTCTACAATTCCACAATTCCACAATTCCACAATTCTACAATTCCACAATTCCACATCGATAAACAATTCGGAATCCTTTTCCTCCACCATTTCCGCATTCGTGCAACGTCCAACAACCTACAAATAAAAACTGATACTAGCCTCAAACTAAATCGACAATTCCACGGTGATTAGCCATTCGGCATCGTCTGCCTCCACGGTTTCCCCATTCCTTCAACGTCCTGGAACATAAATATTAAAAATTGCCACAAATCATTATGTATTTAATCTAACAAATGATTAAAAGTGATCTAAAATTGCTAAAAACCACCAAATCCACATTCCTCTCGAACATAATCCCACACCAACCCCAAATAATTCCACATCGATAAACCATTCGGCATTCTCTTCCTCCACGGTTTCCCCATTCGTCGAACGTCCTACAATCTACAAATAAAAACTTATCTCAAACTAGTATATAAATAATTAAAACTGACCTATTAAATTATTAAAAAACACCAAATCCACATTCCTCCCCAACATCTCGAACATAAACCCACACCATCCTGAGACAATTCCACATCGATAAACCACTCGGCATCCTCTTCCTCCACGATTTCCCCATTCCTTCAACATCCTAGAACATAAATATTAAAAACGGCCTCAAATCAGTGCGTATCTAATCTAACAAATGATTAAAAGTGATCAGAAATTATTAAAAAAACATCAAATCCGCATTCCTCCCCAACATCTCGAACATAATCCCACACCAACCTCCGACAATTCCACATCGATAAACCACTCGGCATTCTTTTCCTTCGCAATTTCCCAATTCCTTCAACATCCTAGAACATAAATATTAAAAACAGCCTCAAATCAGTATGTATCTAATCTAACAAATAATTAAAACTGACCTATTAAATTATTAAAAACCACCAAATCCACATTCCACCCCAACATCTCGAACATAATCCCACACCAACCTCCGACAATTCCACGTCGATAAACCACTCGGCATTCCGTTCCTCCACAATTTCCCAATTCCTTCAACATCCTAGAACATAAATATTAAAAACAGTCTCAAATCAGTATGTATCTAATCTAACGAATAATTAAAACTGACCTATTAAATTATTAAAAACCACCAAATCCACATTCCACCCCAACATCTCGAACATAATCCCACACCAACCTCCGACAATTCCACATCGATAAACCACTCTTCCTCCACGGTTTCCCCATTCGTTGAACGTCATAGCGCGTAGATATGAAAAACGATCTCGATCGTTTTTATCCGTGCAACCGCGCGACAACCGGCGACGCATCTTTCTCGTTTCCACGCGCGCACGTCTGTTCGCACGCGTGTAGTTCGATGCATACAGGCGCATTCACACGCGACGGACATAATAAATAACAATACCGGGCTGCCTACAGGTACAGGGTCCCGCATAGCTTCACCGTATACCTGAACTGCCGCGGCGCGTCATTAAAATTATTTATGGGGAAATAAGAATCCGAAGCCTTTAAGTCCACCTCGTGCGGTTTGCGTGTGTATACCTTCGTCCTCTTTGCCCTATCTCCTTCTCGATCCCCTTTAGTCCCGGTATATACGTCTGTCCGGGCTTATAGGTTAGTAGATTAAACTTGCGCACAGTTTGGATGGTCGTGCGTGTGTGTGTGTGTGCTGTTTGAAGATGTAAAACGTTTGCAAAATGCGCTTGTAACTTGTACAGGGTTCCTCGGACGATTTTGACATCTTGTTCCTCTCGCTGTTGTTGCTCGTAGAGAAAAATGTTTTAACCCCTTGCCGTATGACTTATTTTGTAACTGCATGTGCAATACTTCAGCTTTAAATAGCTAAAATAAAAATTGATCAATAATTCTTTATATATTGTGTAATTTAACGTAATATTAGTATTATAGAAATAATACTATTGGGTGGCATGTCATTAACCCATTCACTGCCAGGAAAACTAAGCAAATATTACCTTTGCTTGTTCAAATTTGAGAAGATGACAGAAAGTTTTTAGAACATTGGTTTCATTAATCAAAAATATAATCTCGACATTTGTAGTGATACGAAGAACATTTTTGTTCAAAAATTTCTATACACGCTCGGCCATTATTGTTAACTTATTAATTCAAACTTATAGTGCGGCTACGAGATATCTCGTAGTTGGCAGTCAATGGGTTAACACTTTACTGACCGGTAGCTAGGGATTGCAATACCGGTAAACCGGGATACCGAATACCGGTATTTTGAGCCATTTGTACAATTTTGTAATACCGGTATTCATAAGTTTAAATACCGTTTTTTCGGTATTTACTAGAAAGGGTCTAGCAGGATAAGGGGGTCAAAAGTGCCCTTGAAGCTATTTTATTCCACGATGCGTCATTTGATAGGTAACCATAAGAAACCAGTGTTCTCCTCCTCTTCCTTAACACGTATCTTTTCGTATTCAGAGACATTGAAGGTAATAAAATGAACATACTGAATTAAAATAATGCAAAGATAGCAAATACTGATCGCGTTTCAGCCCGAAATGCGTCCAAGAAATCGATTTTTGATTTTTCCGACAGTGTTGCACCATGTCAAAAAAATATGAAAAAATTGAGCATATTAATGGATACATCAGGGACTTACAGGAATTATTTAAAAATTGTGTCTCGAAGATTTCAGTGCAAAATCTACATTTTTCCCATTTTTTTGTCGTTTTTGATTTTTTGCGCGCGGCACTTGCAACGGAAGAATCTGAAAATCATTCTTACCGTGTGCAATCATGTTTAGAATGTGTCAGAATTTTTTCGACATTTTTACACATCATTAAGTGGTGAAAATGAGGCAAAAACTGGTTTTTAGAATTTACCCCATAACTACCCTCCCGGTCAAGCTATCGGATTAAAAATTTCTGTACAATGGTTTCTTATGGTTACCTATCGAATGACGCATCGTGGAATAAAATAGCTTCAAGGGCACTTGTGACCCCCTTATCCTGCTAGACCCTTTGTTAAATTGCCTCCACTATATGTTCAGGTGCAAATCAGCAATTGTGCTATGCTCATGGAATTCAATTAGGAATAATAGATGTATTATATTATTTTTCCAAAATAAAATTTAAACCATCAAAATCACGGTGGTTCTGAACCCACTGAAAACTCCTCATTTGAGCCAAATGACCATAACAATTAGAGTCGAAATACGCGACAACAGAATCCGAGGTAAATCTGTCGCCCAATTACAGAATCTGAGTTCAAATCGCGGCCAAATTTGATGTACTTTTTACAAATTAACATTTAAAGCATCAAAATCAGAGTAGTTCTGAACCCACTGAAAACTCTTAATTTGAGCCAAATGACCGTGACAATTAGAGTCGAAATACGCGACAACAGAATCCGAGGTAAATCTGTCGCCCAATTACGGAATCTGAGTTCAAATCCCAAAAGTCCTTTCCAAAATTAACATTTAAACCATCAAAATCACGGTAGTTCTGAACCCACTGAAAACTCTTAATTTGAGCCTAATGACCACAATAATTAGAATCGAAATACACAACAACAGAATCCAAGGTAAATCTATCGCTATAGAAATTTCAGCACAAACCTATTGGCATCACTAGAAATAACGAGGCAGCTATAATACTTCCGGTATTCGAGAAGTTAAAGTAACCAATCCTACGCCAAAACCACCAACGTAACACACCTACCGCTATCGCGCACACGCTCTTTCCATCCGGTTACATCGAAATCATCCGGCGTAAGCGCACCATCTAAATTCAGCAGCCAACACGGCGAAGTCGCTGTCAATAATCCAACCGGCTTAATCCAATTTACCACGCGCGCCTCGGTTTATCAGCCTGATTGAGGCGAGAGATATTTAGCATATCGATCGCGTAATTATCGTCGAATCCGACGGCTCGCTGGAGAACACGTCGCGTCCCCTTGGTCCCCTTGGTCTCCTCATTGGTCCCCTCTGGTCCCCTCTGGTCCCCTCTAGTCCCCACTAGTCCCTACTGGTCCCTACTGGTCCCCGCCGGTCCCCACTAGTCCCTACTCATCCCCGCTGGTCCCCACTAGTCCCTACTGGTCTCCGCCGGTCCCCACTAGTCCCTACTGGTCCACGCCGGTCCCCACTAGTCCCTACTGGTCTCCGCCGGTCCCCACTAGTCCCTACTGGTCCACGCCGGTCCCCACTAGTCCCTACTGGTCCCCGCTGATCCCCGTTGGCCCCCGTTGGCCCCCCTGGTCCCCTTTGGTCCCCCTGGACCCCGCTAGTCCCAAGATCGTGGCCTCGCGCGAACTCAAGATGAAGAAGTAACGCCGTAGGAGGCGAGGAAATAAAAATAAGAAGCCCGGGAGAAGACTCAGCTGGGGGTCGTTGCTGACGTAAGATTTTTCGGCCGGCCGAGTTTCAGGATCGCGGCCACCTGGCCAGATAGTTACACCTTGTAAACGGCCGGTGTCTACCGATGCTAATAAACAGAACGGACATGCTCGTGCTGGGCAACGGGCCGCGTTCCGGCTGAGATTAATCGACGCGGATTTGTCACGGGCGGCGTTGCGCGAACGGACGTTCATCCTATTTGAGTTTCTGGATGATCGAACGTATACGTGGGCGAAGGGGTGAGAGGTGGAGGTAGAGCGAGAGGGAGAATGAGGGAGGGAGAGAGGGGGATAATGAGAGGGAAAAGAGGATGGGAGAGGGGGTAGGAGATGTTAAGAGAAAAGGGAGGAATTGGGAGAAGAGAGAAAGGGGTATAGGATCGGAGGAGCGGAAGAGAGAAAGGTGGAGGAAGAAAGGCGACGTCGGAGAGATGGTGTTAAATGGAAAATAAGAGAGATAGGAGGATAAATAGGAGAAGAATGATAGGGCTACTAAAAGAGAAGTAGAAGAATGAAAGAGAGGAACGAATAGAGTAACAGCGAGGGAGAGAGAGAATGAGCAAGAATGAAATACCAGAAAATGGAAAGTACGGGAGAAATTGGGATAGATGAGGAAATAAAGATAGAGCGACTAAAGAGAAAATAGAGTAATAGAGGGGGAGACAGAGAGAGAATGATCAAAAATGAAATACCAAAAATAGAAAGTACGAGAGATGTAAGGATAGATGAGGAAACAAAGATAAAGCGACGGAGAATAAAATAGAGGAATGAAAGAGGGGAACGAATAATGAAAAAATAGAGTAATAGAGAGGGAGAGAGAGAGAGAGAGAGAGAGAGGGAGAGAGAGAGAGAGAGAGAAATTAAGAATGAAATACCAGAAAATGGAAAGTAAGAGAGATATTGGGATAGATGAGAAAATAAAGATAGAGCGACTGAGAATAAAATAGAGGAATGAAAGAGAGATATGAATAATGAAAGAATAGAGTAATAGAGAGGGAGAAAGACAGAGGGAGAGAGAGAGAGAGAGAGAAATTAAGAATGAAATACCAGAAAATGGAAAGTAAGAGAGATATTGGGATAGATGAGAAAATAAAGATAGAGCGACTGAGAATTAAATAGAGGAATGAAAGAGAGGAACGAATAATGAAAGATTAGATTAATATATAGCAAGGGAGAGAGAGAATGATCAAGAATGAAATACCAGAAAAAGAGAGGTAGAAGGAGAGATGCCGCTACTTCAGTTTTTACTAATTTTATTCCATTGAGTACACCTATTTCGATTTCTTTTCAGTAAATACTTGTAATATTCGTAGAAGTTGCAAATAATGCAAAATCTTGTCCATTAATTAATAAGACCTACAATTTGTGGACCTCTTTTCTTAGGGGGTACGATTTGAGCAAGAAGAAAAAGAAGAATCGAAAGTGGAAAAATGTTAGGATTAAAAATAACTAATGGAATAAAGAACGAGAAAAGTCAAAATAGATAATAAGGTTTATATATATATATAGGAGGGGAGAGAGAGAGAGAGAGAGAGAGAGAGAGAGAGAATTTATAAGATCCGCGACTGAATAACCCAAACTCAAAAAGCCCGGGGTTAATCGATGGACTCGGAAACGTTTCATTCCACGCGTCACTTATTTCTTTGATTTATTGCGCCGCCACGTGATTGAGCGTGCAGGCCAGCTATTCTGGGAGTTTGTCAATTTATTTCGCTGCTATAGATCCGGATAATGAATTGTAGGAAGAAATATTAATCGGCTTTCGTTCCGTGTAATATGTAAGTATCGAGCGAGCAACATTGCGAACGATCGTTTCGCAAGGATTAATGTCCGCTTGCAGTTTTTTCTGCTGTTTCGTCATTTTCATTTTAGAATCTTACACGAAACATTACGCGGCACTGTAAAAAATCAAATTGCTTCTAAGATTAGAACTTATACTTTGCCCTCAATTTACGTAAATCCTTCATTCTGTGCTATTTCTTTGTAAAGGAGTAAAATTCTTTTAAAACGATCCTGTTAATAAGTAACAACGTAAAAATTGATTTATATTACTAAATATACATAGTTTTTATATTTATTTACATTTGTGTTAGCAATATTTAATTACATTTTAATATTTATATCACTGGAACGGTAATAAGTATCATTATTATTGCAGCAATAATGAAATTCGTGCTGTTTATTTCGTTAGATCTGATATTGATATCGATACAATCTTTTTATATACTTAGTGATTAAAATATTTATTAAAGTAGTACTTCGTTACATTGCTTCTTTCCCTTCCAAGCCTGAACTAATAAAACAACTTCTTTAAGCATTCTTTAATTTATTTTAAATAATTTCGTTAATTGAATAGAAAATTTTCAAGTTTTGCAAAATCTATCAAGTTGAAAATATTAGTGAGACGCGGCACGATAAAATTATTTCTATAACATTAATATTACGTTAAATTAAACGATATATGAAGAATCACTGATGAATTTTTATTTTACCAATTTAATTCTGAATTATTGCGGAGGCAGTCACAAAACAAATTGCATGGCAATGGGTTAAACAGATTTAATCAGTCTATCACCGTCTAAAAATTATTTCAAACACCCTGGAACAACCAAAAACCACGCAGCCCTTGCCAGTAAATCTCTAGAAGTTCCTCCAAAATAACTCACTTCTCCCAAAATCCACTAGATTCCACAAAGCAATTTTCAAACAAATTCCAGCTCCACTGAAATATTAGGGGGCCCGGAAAGTAATATCGTTCTTTTACATTAAACTCAAACAAATAAATTTGTAACAAGTTTTTATTTTTAATGAATGATGCAATCACTCTCGTTATCAACAGTCTTTTGTGACCTAGGTTGCAAATTTTCAATGACGGATCGATAAAAATCAAGTAGTTTTGAGCAAAATATCTGGAGAAACGACATTACTTTCCAGTCCCCCTAATACAAGAGAACCATTGGCTTCACCTTCGCACGCATATTTTGAATGCCACACAAAAATCAAACTCAACATCAACCCCTAAAAGGACACCAACCGCAAACCCATACAAACCTACCCCTGTTCCATTTGTCCTACGATGAATTAATCGTACCGAAATAAAGCCTAACCGAAACATAAAGAAACAATAAATGTCCACAAATAAAGCCACTGTTCAGACGACTCATAAAGCAGGTGAGAAACTACGTCGTACATCCATAATAAAAATTCAAAGCCCACGGAACTCCAACGACCAAACACCGCTATCGCTAAAAGAGTAGCACGTGATCGTAACACGAGGGCAGAGATTTGAGGGAAGATACGCGTGTGTCCGTCGGTGAACTGCATAGACTTCATTACAAGATAAGGGCGTTCGTTTACGACTCGTCCGTCACATTGTATCGCGATGATCGGCCGATTATTCGCCCGAGGACACTTGTCGCCCGTGATTTGCCATCGAAATTTCATCGAGTGCCTCGAACAAAGGGTCGAGAGGCGCACGAAGGGCCCATGAGTGCCCGCTTTAGAGCCGAGTCGCAAGACCCTACCACGAAAATCAGCGGGATACTAATTGCGGTGCCACGCGAGAAGTGTCTAGCATTTAAATAGTGAGGCGCAGTTACGGCTGTGGTGTTTCTTTTTGTGCCGTTTTCACGTTGTGTTGCGACATACGGAGTGAGTTGTCGATGAATGTCGATAGCTCGGCGGGTGAATTTAGCCGAGTGAATGATGCTTTACACTTTTATTGCTGTTTCAATTTTATCTTTGAAATAAAAGTTGAGGAAGATCGGTTGGATGCGATGTTTTTATTTAAGGTTAGTTGTAGGATATGTTAGGTACTGTGCATAGGTTATGTTCGGATAAGAGCAACAGCGCATCCTAGCGAGCAAGGAGTGGGAAAGTTACAGAAAGCGTTAGGCTTGCCAAAACGTGCTCTGCAATTCTCCTTGTGTGATGCAACTGTAAACATCTAATTTTGTAATACGCTGTGAAAGACAAATCTATTGAATAGACAATTTGCGTTTCCTTTATAAAATCTTTTTCGGATAGGTTCGTTTAGAATTCCAAAACTAGCAATAATTCTTTCCATGGTTTGTTATTTCTCAAACGAGAAGTTGGAAAGGTCGTTTGAGTGCAATGTTTTTACTTCGAGGTCAATTGAAGGACGCGTTAAGTCCTGTGCATAGGTTCGATTAAAATTTCAAAGGTAGTAACAATTCTTTCTGTAGTTTTTTAGTTTTCAAGCGAGAAGTAGGAGAGATCGGTTGAATGCAATATTTTGTACAAGGTCAGTTGAAGGTTATGTTAGGCACTGTACATAGGTTTGTTTAGAATTCCAAAACTAGCAATAATTCTTTCCGTGGTTTGTTGTTTCTCAAACGACAAATTGACAAAGTCGGTTTCGTGCAATGTTTTTTCTTCAAGGTCAGCTGAAGGACGCGTTAAGTCCTGTGCATATGTTCGTTTAAAATTTCAAAACTAGCAATAATTCTGTCTGTGGTTTTTCAATTTTCATGCGACAAGTGGGAGAGTTCGGTTGGGTGCAATGTTTTTACTTCGAGGTCAGTTGAAGGACATGTTAGGTACTGCGCATAGGTTCGTTTAGAATTCCAAAGCTAGTAATAATTCTTTCTGTGGTTTGTTATTTGAAAAACGAGAAGTTGGAAAGGTCGGTTGAGTGCAAGGTTTTCTTTCAAGGTCAATTGAAGGATATGTTAGGTTCCATGGATCGGTTTCTTCAGAATATAAAATTAAATAATAGCGTTTTCTGTGATTTCGTTATAAAGTTATCTTCTATTTCGTAGGATTAATTATAACAACAAATTTCATAGTCTAATTAAGGTTAAAATTTTCTATTTAGGCACGTCAAATATACCACACCTTCTCACCGAATGAAAAATTCCCAATTTAAAGATAATCTCTTGTACTTCTTCAAGTAAAAAGCGTAAGCTTCTGATTTCAAAAAATAAAACCATCCTCTTCGACCTAATTCCAGCATTAATCCCCCTAGCCCTACATTTCCTGCCACTTCTTTCTAATTTCCCCTCTCCTCCTTCCAAACCCAAAATTACCTGCCGAATGTCCCAAACCGTCAACAGCTCGCCAATTCGGCCCAACATCGCACGAAAGACAGAACGCCATCGTCTCTCAATCTTCCAAAAGCCATCTCTCAATCACACACCAAAGATAAATCGCGCCTCAGCCTCGACCATTTACACCCGACCTTCCCATATTCATATCATCCTTCCGCAATTCGGATTACCATTTTTTCCATGTACCCAGGACTCTCGTCTACTCATCTCCGCGTTAAGAAGCGACGAAAAAGTCTTCCAAGACTCCCCGGACAATCTCGACACTTATTACCAAGTATATACCGCTGGTACACGAGCATACCCGTGCACATTGTTAACGAACGATTCTACCACCCTGTCAATTCCTCGGCCGCGTGAAAAGGACACCGATGTTATTAATGCTCTCCTCGCGCAGTTCCTATATACCCTATCTCGCCCTCGCTCCCTCCCGGCAAGAGAAAAAGAGACGGGAGAACCTAACGATTATTTACATCGAAATATTTATACGGTATCTCCATGCACACCCATTATCGCGGGTGTATGATAAATGCCTCGTATGAAAAATCGATTTTATTGTCGGAACAGTCCGTGTGTACGGTGTGCAGGCCGAGCATTCCATCCGTCCGTCTCTCGATACGTCCGTCTCCTCCTCGTCTCCTCGCCGTATGCTTCTTCGTGTACCAACACTTGCGCGTGCGCGGAAGGGTATGCGTACGTGTATGCGCACACGGCGAGGAAACGTTTCGACACACAACGCACGTTTCCCCGTGCGTATGGTGGTCCATGGGTGATGGATACGCCTACTTTTGATATTTCGGTGATCAATAACGTTTCTCGGTGCCATTCGCGCCGAAGGAAGATCCATTATTCACCCGCAGTCGCCGGTGAATAAATAATTTACCACGTCATACCAGCACCATCAGTGACTGACTTCGCACCGACTGACCGCCTAACTCGAACCGCGTATGATGATACCGGCGAGGTCTGTTTGCCGATGTGTGTGTGAGTTTGGAGGTCGAATGGTGTGAATTTGTAGGTATAGAACGTTTGGGGGTGATCGGAGGTTATACACGGTGACCAGATTTCTCGATCTTTTGAGATTTTTTTTCAATTCTAATTTATCCTCTACAATAATTTCTAGATTAAATTTATTAGTCCGTAAGTGCTCTCTAACGTTTGAATTTTAGACAAACCAATTGGTTGAAAACATGTTGCTAGCTTTTTGTTGTTAGTGTTAATTGTATTCATTGCAATAAAGGCTTATTATTATTATTATTATTTCGTGATCTTGGATTTAGGATGTGGATGAGACGGTGGAAAGGATGGTTACTTCGGTAATTTTTGTTTTATAAAATAGACGTAGAATATCTGCTCTATAAACTCTTCTGTGAACTTGGAGAATTTTTGTAAAAAATGAGGAATTAGTTATTTTAACTGCCATGGTAGTTCTAGTGTTAATACTGTGTTCGATTATATAGAATGTCAGAAATCCGTGATACAGTTTTATTTCTGCAATTAGATCTGAGTTGTTACATATTCTGTCGCGAAAGAAATCGTAGCGCGAGGGGTTAAACAGAGGTGATGCAGTTTGGTGTAGTTTGGGGAGATTATATAGGGAATTTAGAAAAGTACTGTTTATGATGGGAACATAATAGCAGAAAATTAATCTATTCAATGTCAGGAGGATTGACTCTAGAATTACCATCTTTGTGTCTATTATATTTAAATATACTAAGTAAGTACTTTGTAGAAAGAGGAATGAAAAGGTGAAAAAGATGGTCGATTAAGTAATTTTTGTTTTATAAAATGGACATGGAATATTTACTGTATGGCTACCCTATCAATTTGGAGAATTTGCAGAGATAATTAACCAGTTATTATGACCTCCCTGGTATATAGTTCTAGTGTTAAAATTGTGTTCGATTATATAGAATATCAGAAATCTGTGATCCAGTTTTATTTCTGCAATTAGATCTGAGTTATTACGCATTCAGTCGCGAAAGAAATTGTAGCGCGAGCAGTTAAACAGAGGTGATGGGGTTTGGTGTAGTTTGGGGAGATTATATAGGGAATTTAGAAAAGTACTGTTTATGATGGGAACATAATAGCTGAAAATTAATCTATTCACTGTCAGAAGGATTGACTCTAGAATTACCATCTTTATATCTGTTATATTTAAATATACTCAGTAAGTACTTCGTGGAAAGAGGAATGAAAAGGTGAAAAAGATGGTCGATTAAGTAATTTTTGTTTTATAAAATGGACATGGAATATTTACTGTCTGACTCCCTATCAATTTGGGGAATTTGCAGAGATAATTAATCAGTTATTTTGACCTCCTTGCCAGGTTTAGTGTTACGCAAGCTTTATGCTAGGTGTTAAGATGGAGTAAAAAGGAGTTTTTAGCTACTGGGGGTGGTTCCGTTTCAACCCTTTACATTCCTATGTCGAGCAATACTCGACATAGCTTTTCACTTCATTTTATTTTCTAACAAATTAATATCGACTTTTCAAATTCATAATGATTTTGTAATATCACATAAATATCCGTCAATATCTATAGTTATTGCTATCATTAAAAACAAATGAATAGCGAACGACAGAAAATGTTCTGCAATTAATTGCACTTAGTTCGCTACAAACTTGACAAAGTAATTCGGACCGCAAAGGGTTAAATTAGAATTCAAAGAGGGAAATGTAAGTTACAGTAAAATGTTAAATAGGATTTTTGAAACATTCGAAGAAAGAATGAACAAATGTGGGAATAGGATGATTAATATTTGTAGTAAGATATAGAGAATGGTACCACTTTTTATCAATGACGACTAGGCAAAGTTATAAACACTGTGCATGAAAAGCCGATTTTTAATGGCAGCAATTCAAAATAAAGCGACTTCAGACGCCGTTTTTCGGAGATCATTATTTTGGAGCATGACCTGTAGTTTTGAAGCAGCAGCCTATCGCCAACGGCATTCCAACTGAAGGATGATAATTAGCGATCTTTTATGTAAGCAGTGAGGATATCTTTCAATTTCAAAGACATCTCGATTTAATACCGAGCACGAATTCACGATGAATCACGTTTTAAAATAACGAGCCCATGGATTACAGAAGGAATACCAAGTTTTACCATATCTCATTGTCAGATGACCAAAACTTATTTTGTCAATATATCTATAATGTGAAAATTAATATTTTCACGTATCATCACATATTCTATTTTCATCTATGAGAAAATCTAAACTTGTGGAATTTTTATACATTTTCCTTTCTCCAAGAAATACTGAAAGCTCAATTTCCTCCACTTTCTCACGAGCTCTTCATTTCCCATTTTAAAAGGATGTAACAATTCTTTTAACCCCTTGCGGTAAATTGACGATTCTAACTCGTCATTGGTTTTTCATGCCGTACCGAACAATGACGACTGAAGTCAAAGTTGAATATGATAGTAATTAATTTAGTTTAAAATTTCTAGTAATATTGTATCCACTTTTATTACTTGTGCAAATATCGCAGATCATTATTACATATTAGCCATATCTTATTTAAGCTTTACTTTCAATTTCTTTTAATTTTTAAAAGTGTGCTTGCGGTAAATTAACGAGTCTAACTCGTCATTGGTTTTTCATGCCATACTGCACAATGACGACTGAAGTTACCGCTGAATATTAGGTTGGTAAGAAATTAACGTCGGTTTTCGAGTTTTCAAACTTTGGCGCTTAATTTTAAGATAGGCGTTCATTTTAATCGGTTGTTTTTCTTATATCATTTTAGAAAAAAAAAATTATTAAAAAACTTTTTTCTCGTTGGGAAAAATGTGTAAATTGTAATGGAACTTATTTCGATTAAAAAAAGTTATTCCCATTCTCAACATGTGTATTTAAAGATATAGTTTGAAAACCGACATTAATTTTCTACCAACCTAATATGATAGTAATTAATTTAGTTTAAAATGTCTAGTGCATTGAATCTAGTAATATTTATCCCCTTTTATTACTTGTGCAAATATCACGGATCATTATTACATATTAGCCATAACTTATTTAGGTTTTACTTTCAGTTCTTTTTAAATACTTGCCGTTTTTGATATTCTACAATGAATAACAATTCTATCCGAACCAACAATATGATTTTAATTAAAAGCATGTATGAATTATAAAATGAAATCTTATTTTATTTAAATAAAAATTAAATGGTTGTGCCATACACAATTTTTCATGATTAAATCGTACCGGAAGGGGTTAAGTACAAACAGCAAAAAGTTAAAAAGTGCATCGCCTTAACAGATTGCACGCCGCTCCCGCGATAATGCAGAATTTCAAATAGTAGAAATTAGTGGAAGTGTACACTAGTAGAAGTGTATTGATGTGTCGATGGAAATTATTTTGTTTCATAAATATTAATTTTGCAAAAACTGTGGCATTTCAATTTCGCCGTATACAATCCGGCATTTCATATGCTCCAACCTAATAGATTTGGCCGATCAATATCCGCCATATTACTCTATCTTGTGGAAAACAGTAAAAGCAGTATCATTTCGTTTAATTTGTTGACTTAATGCACTTGAATTTGATATTGACTTACAAATTATAAGACCGCCATTCAGGCTTTCAGCAGCTGATATTCAGCCAGTCTGCAATGTGTTAAACAAATTTTCACCCTCAAATCTCATATTCCAAAAACCGGTCGTGCAGGCAACAGCCTAAATCCACCTGCCTCAAGAATCACAAATAACACATTAATAATATCGTCGAAACTAGGAGAGATTAATATTCCCGGAGGAATCGAGTGTCACTCGAAATCCCATCTACGCGTGAACAACGACAAACGATATTTCATATCGATATTTACGGTCCCCCGTTTCCTTCGGTCGACGCTGGAACCGAAATTCGTAACGAGTTTGAAAGCGAGAGAACCCAGACGAGGGCGGAGGCATTCAAGATGGAGAACCGAACCATTAAAAAGACCTTATTAATATTGTAATTCCCTTTTAATACACGTAAATCTAGAATCGAGACAAGGCCACCGTGGAGGACTGTTTTATGACCGCTCAGTTTTTATAGATTCCTCGATGCAACGGACTTTGGAGAAGATTCTAGGCCAGGGACGCTCTTTGTTATTGTGGCGCCCCGATGAAAGGTGCAAATGAGAGCTACATTCAAATATGAGCAGTTTATTTTGAAAGTGGATTACGTCACTTTACCGCAATGAAAAATTGCGATTTTTAATGACTACGAAATTGTTTGCACTGATAAAAATATAAATTTTTTTTTATTATTTAATTATTTAATTTACTATTTATTATTTACTATTACTATTTATTATTTATTATTTACTGTTACTATTTATTATTTATTGTTTACTATTACTATTTATTATTTATTATTTACTATTACTATTGATTATTAATTATTTTATTATTTCATTTACAAGTTTTGTACAATAATATACTATAAATAATTTACAATAAATTATTTAAATTGACAATAATTTACAAAAATTTTACGTGATGGTACAGTAACTGGGTTTCACGATTTTCATTCACCTCAGTTTTTGAGTAAACGGGATACGAAAAGAGGAGCAGGTTTTATGTCAAACGACAGGAAAATTGCTGTGAAAAAATATATGTGTTCGAGGTAAAAAGTCCAAGTTAGCCTTTTGGAAAATTGGCGTCAATATTTTTTAAACACGTTAAAACGTAAATGTCAAAATATCTCGTTTGAAAAAGAAAGAGACATATGTCACTTTCAAGATAAGCGGCCCATGTTTTTCCGGAATTATTATTTAACCCCTGCCCTACGATTTCCTTTCTGATTGAATGTGCGATAACACTGAACTAATTGCTGAAATAAAAAATCATTACTGATTTCTGATATAACGTATAACTTGACGCAATATTGCTAGTATATAAGTAATGTCATCGTCTCGTAATCAACCAAAATATTTTCAATTTAATAGTTTTTGGAAAACTTCAAAATTTCCTATTCCGTTCACCGCGTCACACGTTATTGTAGGGTTGATATATGAGTCGCTCAGAAGCCAATGCGGTTAAATCCATTTCTTGATATTCTCTGATTTTTGTAAATTATAATGGAATAAACTTCATTCTATTAAATTTCATAAAAAATTAGAAACTATCGAAAAATGGACTTAACCGCATTGGCTTCTGAGCGACTCATATCATAGTTCGACGGTTCAGAAACAATACTAGATAAACATTAATCCTACAATTTTCAACGAACATTGAAATAGATTTGTTATTAATTTAATACATTTTTCCGGGCAGCACTAAAAGGGTTAAACGATATGGCCATAGCAGAGCAACAGCAACAGCACGATAGAACTGAAACGAATCCACGTCGCTACAGCAACACACTTTATTTCGGCGACACGATGCTGAGCAGCAACGGAAGCATTAAAAAAAAGGCGGTAGATTTGAATCGTAATTTACACAGTCATCTCTTCTAACGCCTCGCAGTTACATAGTTGCGAGGCAGGGCCACGGCTTCACGTTTTCTTCTATTTACTGTCATTGGATGAACCTGCCTAGCAGCTGACAGTATATTAATTATACTCACTTGCCCGGTCCGTGACGGAATGAACTATCGCCGGGGGTCGCCGGTAATCTTAGGAGAAGACGTTGCTTTTGTTTAATAGACGTCGCGTTAATGACGAACGATAATTAAGGTTTAAAAGCAATGTCTCTCTTCGTTGAGGCACCTGACGTTGAAAGTCGATGTTTCTGAAGTCATTAAACGCGATGTTTCAATGTGCTAAGTGGGACGATTGTTATGATTTTTCAAGATTTGAGATATGAGCCGTTTTTTTTTTAAAGTGACGGAAGTCCATTTTATATTATATGAAAATATTTAAGGGTTTGTAATATATGTAATATATTAATATTATAAGTAATATATGTAATATATCATTAATATATGTAATATGCTCATTTAATGTTTTTTAAATATTAAATTGATTCGCGTATAATGTGATAGTGTTTTAAGTATTAGGTAAAAGGAATTTATACTTTTGATGACCTCAAATGGACTTACACCACTTTCAACGTAAACAAAATGTGAAAGTCATACATTTATGAAATATTAAATATGGGATTGCAATTGAATCAAACCAATTTTTTTATGAAATTTTTTTAAAATATGGTAAAAAACAAAATAAAAAGGCTTTATTTCAATATTTCTTTAGGTAATGCCATTTAAATTACTTTAATTACAACTTTATATAATTATGTGCCATTTTTAATTTAAACGGAGGAAGTACCAAAATTCCAGTGAACGAACGAAGATTTTGATGTCATTAACAGTGTTGCCACGCATATAAAAATGAAATAAAGAAATTGGAGTATAATTTTTTAAGTAAATATTATGTCTTAACGGAAAGTGGACTTACACCACTTTCAAAGTAATTATATTTGTTATTTCATTAACTACGTAAATTTATATTGACCAAATTTTGCAAATTTTGAAGGATTTTTTTGTGGGACTGTAATTATAAAAAGCTCATAGCAGATTGCATTCATTGTTGTCATTAACTAACTTTTTGTCAAAAATGGACTTACACCACTTTCAAAGAAACGGACTCTTATGTTGAAAATTTGTTTTACGATTTGTTGTTAAAAGTTCCTTGGTTTACTGTTTAATTTCGACATTTCGGAACTCAAGATAATTGATTTCGTTTGACGTTCTATTTATACGATACGGTGGAACAGAATGTAATTTGTATTGATATAAAATAATTATATTTCGGGGTGGTTTAATTTTGCAAATTTTAGAGAATCATTCCACTGATTATTTTACTATTAGAATTTGAAAATCAACACTTCCTGCAATAGAAAGTTATCGTACTTCCTCTTCACGCGCGAATTACCGAAGTTTCAAGCGGAAAAAAGAGTTTCCTCTTTGTACTGCGCTTAATAAAGAAAGAAACAAAGAGCGAGAGACAATTCAACGTCTAGTTGCTCACATTTAACAAGCCAGACGTAGAAAAATAAATATAATAGTTAGAAACTTCTGCAAGTTATTAAAGAACTTAAGAATCAGCCATCTTAATTGCTTTAACAGATCCAGTATTAACACTAGAACTAGTAATTTCCTTCCAACAAACTTCCTAATAGTAATTATATAGATATTATATTAAAATATACCGCATAAGTATTTTGGAAAAAGTGAGGTCAAGTTGATAAATAGATTCAATATTCGTGGAAGTTCTGAACAAAGCAGAATTTCGTCTTTCATTTAACAAAATCAACAATTTGTAGACCTTTTTTCTTAGGGTGGCGAGGCGAAAAAGATGATCAATTAAGTAATTAAGATTTTACAAGATAGAAGTGTAATATTTACTGCATGCCTCCCCCAACAATCTGGATAATTATAGAAAACTTTGAAATCGATCGTTTTAACCGCGTCAATAGTTTCAATATAAAAAAAAGTCAACATTAATCCGAACTAATAAGATCTCAATAATTCTGCCAAGATATTCGACATACAATACCAAAAATATATCTTCGATCATCCAATTCGAAGCATAATCATAATAACGAAAGGCAATTTTCACAAATGATCTATAAAAATCGGGCATTTATAGAGAAACAAACGATTCCAACGAGCCCCGATAGAACGAAACGATGGGTTTTCTTGTAAGAGGCAATAGGAGGCGCGGATAGCTGTGCCGCGACATTTTGAATTTTAATGCGGCAATTAAAATATGTTAAACAGCTACTTAATGCCGTACCACGGTATATACATATATATTACGCGCATATATAACCCGGAGACGTGGATAGCAGTATTTCATATTTAACGCGAAACCGTAACTCGCCGCGGTTGCCGCTTCTTGTTGCCCGGTTGTTCCTCCTTTTTTCGATTTATAATTTATTACCGACCGCCATTGTCGGGCCACCGCTGCACGAATGCCTCTTCGAACTCCATGTAACATCGACACGGCCACCTGATACCCATACGTGGAAATATTCATGGAATGAGAGCCTTTTGAGTAGCTGGAACAAGTGGATCGAACGGTCGATTCGAAACTACGATAATTGAGGTGCATGAAAATTTGCAAGACTTTTAACTGTTTGCAATTTTATGTCGAGCTGTACTCGACAAAGCTTTTCATTTCAGTCGATTTTCTAACGACGTAATATCCACATTCCAGTTTCATAATGATTTTGTAATATCATTTAAATAATCGTGAGTTCCTATAGTTATTAGTATTATTTTAAAAAATGAGGAACCAACGATAGGAAATTTTGTGAAATTAATTTCATTTGGGTCACTGCAAACTTTGGGATGCGAACTTTGTGTCGTTGATTGCAAATTCAAGTCACGATTCTTTTCATTTCAGTCGATTTTCTAACGATGAAATATCAACTTTTCAATTTCATAATGATTTTGTAATATCATTTAAGTAATCGTGAGTTCCTATAATTGTTGGTATTATTTAAAAAAATGAGTAAGCAACGGTAGAAAATTTTGTGAAATTAATTTCATTTGGGTCACTGCAAACTTTGGGATGCGGACTTTGGGTCGTTGATTGCAAATTCAAGTCACGATTTTTTTCATTTCAGTCGATTTTCTAACGATGTAATATCAACTTTTCAATTTCATAATGATTTTGCAATATCATTTAAGTAATCGTGAGTTCCTATAATTGTTGGTATTATTTAAAAAAATGAGTAAGCAACGGTAGAAAATTTTGTGAAATTAATTTCATTTGGGTCACTGCAAACTTTGGGATGCGGACTTTGGGTCGTTGATTGCAAATTCAAGTCACGATTTTTTTCATTTCAGTCGATTTTCTAACGATGTAATATCAACTTTTCAATTTCATAATGATTTTGCAATATCATTTAAGTAATCGTGAGTTCCTATAATTGTTGGTATTATTTAAAAAAATGAGTAAGCAACGGTAGAAAATTTTGCCAAATTAATTTCATTTGTAAGCAAACTTTGTAGAATTTACTTGTAAAACGTATAGAACAAAAAGAGATGTAATAATATTATCAATTTTTGTTAAATATCATCCGATGTCAAAATATATCGAGAGTGACTGGTTAATAAACATGTCAATTTAATATTTGATAAATAATCGACATAGCAATATTAACACTAGAACTACCGGCGTTAAATCTATGATATTTCAAAATATTAAATAAGTAATTTAGGATCGACATAGAATATTTATTCTAAGACTCTTCCATAAACTTGGAGAATTTTTGGAAAAAATTGTGTACCAGTCATTTTGACTGGTTTGGTAGTTCTAGTGTTAAGAAAATATCCGAGCTTTAATAAAAGAAGTCTGAAAGAAACTTCCACATAACGGTTTTATACTTGGTTTTTCAAGTACTCCGCTCCATCATCGCTATACCTGTCGATTCCTAATTACAAGATTCTCTCGTTATCAATCAAATTCTTCGCGTTTTATCATCAAACTTTCAACGAGGCTGTCGGCGACTTCTGGTTGAATATGACGGTAGAAATTCACGATGGATGGGATTTTTTTCAACGCAACGAATTTACGAGACTAAAAACAGAGAGAAAAAAAAACGAAATCGAAAGAGAATTTGAACGTTCACCCGATATATTCCCGCGCGAGCGCGTCCGTCATCGCGGAATATAGAAACGAAGCGTGTGCGTACGGGCGATGAAAGCTGACGATTCTCCGGCATTGCGCCAACCGAGAATAAATTACGGCTCGACTCGCAATCGACAAATCTCCGCTTCGCAGAAAGAAGCCCCGGGGATTACTCGTGTTTCCGATTAATAATTGCGTGCCGATGCTTCCATATTTCTGCGGGAAGGAGACTTTCAAAATGAATCCGGAACACGCGACAGTTGGACGACGGAGGGTCATTTTGAGTGGGAAGATGCAAAGTCGTTGGATGAGCATTTAACTAAGTTTGTAATAATCTATGGAATTAAAGAGGGATGGCAAAAATATTTTTAATTCTGTGTTTTGTGTTTCGACCTTGGTTTTGAATAACTTTAGTATTTTAACGGTATAGAATTGATAATTGAATCATTGATTTTTAGTGATGGATAGGTCAATTTGTCGCGTATGTTGCAACCTACACTGTACAGTCAATTTGTTGAGATATACAAAAATTCGAGGTAATAAAATAAACCTTTTTATCTAGCACAATATAGTTCACATTTAATTTTCTTTACTGTACAGGCTGTTTTAGAAATATTTGTAATGGCTTTCAGGGGTCTGGGTTAGGTTTGGGTTAAATCCACACTTGGTTTAATGGACATTTGCAAAAAAAAAGTTTGGAAATTTAGGTCAGACGTTTTTATTGGCTCATCGCCTGTACCTAAGCCGCTTCACCGCACATAAAACGCATCCTGCTCGGAATCAATATCTTCAAAGTGAATTCTCCTACTCATAACCTACCCCATCGCATTCAATTTCCTGACCTATACAAAAATTGGAGTTACTACAAAACACCATCTCACCTATCCATACTGAATTTCACATTCCATTTCTCACATTGTAGTCAAACCATTCCATAACGCCAAAATACATCCCCTTTACAGCTATAACCACGAAAGCGACTCCTCTCACCCATCCAGCCGTATACAATGTCTCTCCCTATACAGAAATTCGAGATAATACGAACACCTTACCTGCCAATGCAAAATTTCACATTCAATTTCACTCAGTCTACTTCCATATCGCCCAGAACACATACACCTGGTAATTAAACCCTCAAAAACTACTACCCTCATTTCTGACCCATCACATCTCATTCAATTTCCATACCTGTACAGAAATTCAAGATAATACACAGTACTATCGCATATACCAGTACAAATTTCGACGTTTAATTTCTCTCACTGTACAAAAATTTCAGGTAATACAAAACATCATATCATCTATCAGCATAAAAATACACATTCAATTTCTCCCAATGTATCTAAACCATTTCATAACGCCAAAAACATATCCCATTTACAATTGAACCCTCCAAAGTAAGTCTCCCCACCATCCACACATTCAATTTCTCTCTCTGTACCCAAACCATTCCATAACGCACAGAAAACACTCCACAGCGATACCCCTCCCAGCTAACCCCTCCAAAGCGACTCCCATCGCCTCTAACCGATCCGACCGCATTCAATTTCCCTCCCTATACAAAAATTCGAGGTAATACAAAACACCATCTCACCTACAAGCATAAAAATTCAAATCCAAAATCTCCCACTGTATTCAACCCGTTCCGTAACAACACAAACCCATCCCCTTTACAATTAAACCCTCCAAAATAGCTCTGCATACCACCTATCCATTCCATCACATTCAATTTCTCTCTCTGTACAAAAATTCAAGGTAATACAAGACACCATCTCACCCACCAGCACAAAACTTCAACTCCAATTTCTCCTACTGTGTCCAAGTCGTTCCGGAACACCACAAACCCATCCCCTTTATAATTAAAACCTCCAAAGAGACTCTCCCCACCACTTACCCATCCCCCCATATTCAATTTCTATCTTTGTACAAAAATTTGAGGTAATACAAAAACACCATCTCATCTACAAACACAAAAATTCAAATCCAAAATCTCCCACTGTATCCAAGCCGTTCCGTAACAACAAAAACCCTTTACAATTAAACTCTCCAAAGCGACTCCCCTCACCTCTCACTCATTCCATTACATTCAATTTCTCTCTCCGTACAAAAATTCGAGGTAATACAAGACACCATCTCACCTACCATCACAAAACTTCAAATCCAACATCTCCGACAGTATCCAATGCGTTCCATAACACCAAAAACCCATCCCCTTTACAATTAAACCCTCCAAAGCGACTCTCCCCACCACCTACCCATCCCACCGCATTCAATTTCTCGCTCTGTACACCATCCCCGCAGCTCCACCGTCTCGCGACTATCAGGAAGCACGCAATCAGGAAGGAGAGGAACAAAATAAAAGAGAGCGCCACCTTTTCACCATCTCCCAGGCAAAATCGTTATTTCCTGCCGGTGCAAAAACTCGAACGTCGAAGCTTTCCAGGTAAACGCGATCGGACCACGCTTCGCGGTGTTGAATACTGTAATTATCATTAGCGGTCATAAGGTGCGCGTATATAGACACTATAACGTGCCTTTCCAGCAGCGTAGCGGCTCGCTTATGGACCGGTGAGCTTCTCATCGATCTCTGCGTATGTCCAGCCACGCACATGTGTATAAACGAACACACATATGCCATGTTTTCGCTATGTACATTCCTACGTGTGCGCGTACACGCTCGCAAGATCGTGGATATTTACCTACCGACGTTTCTGGCCCGTTATTAGTGCGTATTTCACGGGAAACGTTTACGAGCAAAAAACCGCCGACGCCATTATAGATACCGTCATTTTTATTGCGCTAAGGATCGTTTGCATAGCTGATTACGAAACGTGCGCGATTGCGAGCGTGTGCGACAGGTTGGAGCGCTGCATCTTGCGACCGTTAAGGTAAACACTCTGCCACCGTTCCTAACCTCTTTGCACCGTAGGGCAAAAAATGTCTTTGTCGTTAACACTAGATTCACGGTAGCCGTCAAATTGACGGATTACTACTTTTTTAAAAACGGTTTCCAAATTCATAGAGACGTGGTAGAGTCAATATTTCACTTGTATCTTATAATATACAAATTACTTAACCGATCTTCTTTATCCGTTGATCGCTCTTTTTTCAAAGCGATCTGATTGCAGCGCCACGTGTACCATAAATGGTGCACGATGTGACTACTCCAAGCAAGCTAATTACTTATAAATTGATGATGTAATGAAAGATCGTGTGATAATATATCAATCTTTAGTGAAAACATCAAATGGCCTGAACGACAAGTCGGGCAAAAGCGGCTTAGCACGAAACGTGTTAACCCTTTGCACTCCTGCGTCGAGCTACACTCGACACAGCTTTGTATGCCGCTTTCGTTTCATCTACTAATTATCGACTTTTGAAATTAACAATCATTTTGCATCTTAACATAAATATCCCGCGGTACCTACAATTCTTCCTAGTATTGAGTAAAATTGAACGATCAGCGGTAGACAATTTTCCGAAGCTATATTTGCTATCTGACGAAAAGTTAGTAAAATAATTCGGAGTGCAAAGGGTTAATGCTACAAATAATTTCAAAAATCCCGCCCTATGATTCTTACATTTTATCGTCAATTTCACCATTCTTGTCCTTCATCGTTCTCCACACCGAGCTCTTCAATCCTTTCCAAACTTTCTCTCGCAGTAATCGAGAATTTCCCTCGACCAGCGTACTTTCAGGTGATTTTCCAAGGAGGTATGCAGAAGGTCGCAGGAAGAGGGGAGGAATATGAGAACAACCGCGGAGATTCTGATTCGAAACCTCGAGGGTACTCGAAGACGAAATGGCAAAGGAGTTACAAACGGCAATCACGAAGCTAAGTGCTAACCCAATCAACCGACCGCCCTGGCTCCTCTGCTTCTCTGTCTTTCGCCGTTCCTGCTCTTTAGCCGAGAGAAGTTCGATTCGCGCCGCCCTCGAATTATCCTTTTCGTCCTCGTCATCGGGTAGGGCTGAAATTTTCAACGGCCCCGGCCAGGAGGAGCTGTAAACTTTGCTAAGTTTACAGCATTCAGTTTTTCAGCGACGAGTGACACTCGTGATGTGGTAAATTGAATATGAAATCAAATTGGTTCTAAGAATAGAAATTATACTTTGCCCCTAATTTAACACTATTCCTACCACGACCGGTCAAATGACCGTTTTTAAAATTTCGATTAGAATTTCCTATATACAGGGTGGTCCACGTAACTTGTGCACCTCGAATAACTTTTAAAGTATGCGTTGCACGAAAGAATGTTATATACAAAAGTTACATGGTTTAAAAGGGTGCACTATGTAGTGTGTTAATTTTTTTTATAGGTGGAGGCGTTTCGGAGATTTGAAGGTCAACTTTGTTTTTTTAAATGGATTGATATGTTTTTTTATTCATCATGAAATAGTACGTTTCAAGACGAGTTCAATGACCTATGACTGAAGTTCATTCAAGGTCAAACTTGCTTGAATATTAAGTAACTATAATTCAAAGTATGTCGTGTTTGGTATCATTTTAATCAGAAAAATCTCACAAATACGTTAGCAAAGGTTTAAAAAAAAATCAAAAATGAAAACGGCCGATCCTTCTGATTTTTCTGATTAAAATGATACCAAACACGACATACTTTGAATTATAGTTACTTAATATTCAAGCAAGTTTGACCTTGAATGACCTTGAGCCCATAGGTCATTGAACTCATCTGAAAACGTGCTATTTCATGGTTAATAAAAAAACATATCATTCCATTTAAAAAAACAAAGTTGACCTTCAAATCTCCGAAACGCCTTCACCTATAAAAAAAATTAACACACTACATAGTGTACCCTTTTAAACCATAATTTTCCACCAGAATAGAAATAGTGTCAAAGCAACGTAGCACGCCATAAGTCGTTCGACTCTTTCATCAAAATCGCCGTATACGTTTTCGATACTAACACTTGTATAGTAAAACAACAAAAACTACCAAAATACCAATTAAAAGTACGAACTAACACCTCATCTACCAGGCAGTTTATCGGTACCAGCAAAGAAGTGCACCCACTCAGGGAATTCCCTCTGAATTCCATCGTCGTTCGCCACGGTGCGATGGAAGGCAGGGCCTCTCGCTCGCGAGGATCATTATAGTTGCGTGGTTACTATAATCCCGCGATACGAGCATGCCACGAGTGGAGAGGGACTTAAAGCAACGCCGCTCGCCATAAGTCATTCGGCTCGAAGAAGAAGAGATGTGCCGGACGAGGACGCTTATGCAGGGGCCTTACGGCCCTCTCGGGACCCAGAACGAAAGAGAGGGACAGAGAGATACAGATAGATCAAAAGGAAGCTGGAGGGACAAGGGTGCGGAGGAGAAGTGTCCCCGAAAATCGTGAAACCCACGCGGCCACGTTTGCCGAGAGGTGGGTTAATATATTTTACCTACTGCTGCCATGGGACATAACCTCTCTTTTTCTGTCTTTCTTTCTTACTTTCTCTCCCTCTCTTTCTCTCCCTTTTCCGAGCTTTTATATACCCCGTACGGTATTTATGTGTCGCCGCCTTGCCTAAGCGTTTGATATATGAACTATGAAGGAACGATTCGACGATGAGGAACGGGGAGAAGCCCCGGCGGAGGAGGAGAAGACCAAAGACAGAGACGTCCTCAGACCGCGCGTTTCTCGACGCTATGGGCTCTCGGGAGAAGAAAAGTGGCGAAAAGAGAAGAACGCGATGAGAATGAAAGATGGACGAGCGCGAGACGAAGAAGTGTGAGAGAGGTGGAGAAATCGAATCGAATGTGGGGTGTACCTACTTGTGGATATTTTCTATTAACACTATGCCGTCCGGTGGCACCACGGTGGTGTCGTGCGAAAATATGCGGAGAAATGCCGGTGACACGACGTTGGTGTCATGCTAAAATCTTAACACTTTACCGACCGCTTTTGTTTGAGCATCTGTGTGTTTCTGTGTGGTTATTTATTATTGTATTTGTGTTGGTTTGTGTTGCATTAATATTCTGTTCTCTGTTGATTTAAATAAATGTACCTTGTTTTGCCTGTTCAATTCCTACAATTCTTTATCGTCCAGAGATATGGAAATATGATTTCTTTTTACTGCTCGTGAAATGCCGGGCGCGTGTAATTAGGTTTTTACATATTGTACATTAAATGCCTGCGACCTATAGCTCGCAAAAACAGAGAAGTTCTCTGGCCTGTGGTTTGTTCTGATTCGCCTGGTGGATAGACACTGCCCTTGTTGTGACGTCATTTTCGATGCTAACGCGTTATTGGCCGAAAGAGCCGCACACTTTTTACTTTGTCATGGGAACGACGAAGGAGTATTTTGTTTTTTATTGTTATTGGCCAAGTTTGAGGTTTCCAGGAGCGATATGGCGGAAATAGGAGGTGCGAGCGACAACCCACTCTTGCCGCACTGTTTTACCGCACGTCATCAGATCTTTTGCGACCTACATATAAAGAAAAGTGATAGAGTAACCGTAAAGTTTCCGTAAAGACGACGACCGTTTCATAAAATTTCATAAAATTTCATAAAACTTCATAAAATTTCATAACATTTCATAAAAAACTATTTGATATTTCAATAGTTATATTAATTTTGGTAAATCAACATAACAGAATCGAAAATCTTTAAATATGCTGGCTACATGCAAAAGCTTCGCACAAACAGCCCGGACTTTATTGTGTTAACGTACTTGAGTTCAATAGCCATAAAATACCAAGTGGCAGGTGTGACGCAGAAACTGGAGAAAAGAATCTCAAAGTTCTCTAAAATTATTAAAATAAGTAAATCAGTAAGAAACGACAGCTTGAAATACTTTTCACCCTATCAATTTTATTTGAAGCTATATTATGCGAGAAAATCCGCTGTGAAATTTATATTTCGGCAATTTAATGCTTAACAATGACCTGCACAGGCACTAAAGAAATTGTAAAAGATTTATGTTAGAAAACCTTATTTCAAACATCGCGCGTAAGCGCTGTGGCGCGCCCTACCAAATGAGAGAAATCGATATGTTGATCGATATACTTATTTCCTGTCTATATTCTATTCGCTGTGTAACCATTATATTTCTTTTATGTGTATTTTAAATAAACTCATTAAACATTAATTCTGGCTGTATTTATGTATTAATTATGTAAATTTATATAGCTCTAATTCTTTTATCAGAAATGCACATTATCACAGTCAATGCCACGGAGGTCACCGGCAAACAGCGCTACAGAGTTCACTGAAATTCCATGTAACATATGAATTGAAATATTCACAAGTATTCCAATATGTTCGATATTTAAGTATCTGCGTTATAAAAGTGAAGTACTGCCGAACATATAACTATTTTTACATTTAATGTTTTCACTCCATAATTCTGTTATACTCCACAACTCCATAATATAATTTAACCCCTTACCTTACAATAACGAGTGACACTCGTGGCACGGAAAATGGAATAGACAAATTTGAAGATTTCCAAAACCTATTAAATAGAAAATATTACTGGTCACGAGACGATTAAGTTGTGTCTATGCTATTAACATTGCGTTAAGTCCCACGCTATATCAATATCCAGTGATAAATTTCTATTTCAGCAATTAATTCTGAGTTATTGCTCATTCAGTCACAGAAGAAATCGTAAGGCAAGGGGTTAATAGAAAAAATGTCACTTAAATAGTAATGACCAAACCAGCGAAATTGCAGTTAGCATTCAAAGTGTTAAAAAAATGTCTTTCTCCAAACGCAAAGTTTCAAAGTAAAATCAATTCCATCAAAAACGTTAGTCCGATCAACGAAAAAACAGGGAATAATCTCGAAAGAAATCCAACTAGCATAGATTATCGCCGTCAGTATATCGAACAGGCGTAGAGAGCAGCAAGGCTGCGAAATGAACTTAAGCAGAAGTGCGAATCGGGGCCACGTAGTTTCTGGTAACGGCGTTTGATCTCGCTTTGTCCCCGGGGACGCTAACAATGCCTTATGTTGTCAGTCGTGCGCGTATTCGTGTCGAAGGACGTAGAAACTCGCCGCGGTACGTGTTCTCTGTCCAAGGAGTTTCCAGGATAATCGGATCAGAGGCTCGCTCCCTGCCGAACCGAGGACCTACGACCTCATTGTCGTGCGCTTATAATGCCCGGGAACGAGATTTCCTAGTTGTTATCCCTGCAAACGATACAAACGATCCAATTTCGCCCGATGGGAATTGACGATTGTCAGGCGGCAACGCGGGAATACCCGGATGTCGAGGCGTTAGATGGGCAGGGTGCTGGTTGTCGCGATTTTACACGGTTTCGGTGGGGAGCAGTTGTTTGAGAGGCGACGGGCGATGATTGAGCGGGAAATTGGGATAATGGGTGAATTGGCGAAGTTGCAAAGGTTGGTCGGTGAAGTTGGGATGGTTGGTCGGTGAAGTTGGGTTAATTGGTCGGTGAAATTAAGATGGTTCGTCGGTGAAGTTGGGACGACTGGTTGGTGAAGTTGAGACGTTTGATTGGTGAAGTTCGGACGGTGGGTTGGTGAAGTTCGGACGACTGGTTGGTAAAGTTGAGACGTTTGATCGGCGAAGTTGGTACCGTGGGTCGGTGAAGTTGGAATGGTTGCTTGGTGAAGTTGGAATAGTTGGTCGGTGAATTTGGGACGGTTGGTTGGTGAAGTTGGGACGGTTGGTAGGTGAAGTTGGGACGACTGGTTGGTAAAGTTGAGATGATTGGTCAGTGAAGTTGGGTTGACTGGTCGGTGAAATTGAGACGTTTGATCAGTGAAGTTGGAAAGGTTGGTCGGTGAAGTTGAGATGGTTGGTCGGTGAAGTTGCGACGGTTGATTGGTGAAGTTGAGACGGTTGGTAGGTGAAGTTGGGACGACTGGTTGGTGAAGTTGAGATGATTGGTCGGTGAAGTTGGGTTGATTGGTCGGTGAAATTGAGACATTTGATCAGTGAAGTTGCGACGATTGGTTGCCGAAGTTGGGACGGTTGGTAGGCGAAGTTGGGACGACTGGTTGGTGAAGTTCAGATGATTGGTCGGTGAAGTTGGGTTGATTGGTCGGTGAAATTGAGACGTTTGATCGGTGAAGTTGGGACGGTGGGTCGGTGGAATTTGAGATGGTTGGTCGGTGAAGTTGCGACGGTTGGTTGCCGAAGTTGGGACGGTTGGTAGGTGAAGTTGGGACGACTGGTTGGTGAAGTTCAGATAATTAGTCGGTGAAGTTGGGTTAATTGGTCGGTGAAATTGAGATGTTTGATCAGTGAAGTAGAGACGTTTGATCGGTGAAGTTTCGACAGTGGGTCGGTGAAGTTGGAATGGTTGGACGGTGAAATTGGAATGGTTGGTCGGTAAAGTTGGGATGACTGGTCAGTGACTTGGGTGGTTGGCGATGCGTTGATGTGGGTGGTTGGTGGATGAGAGAGAGGAAGCGCGAAAGACAGATAGACAGAGGAGGAGAGAGGGGAGGGGGGAAATAGTCATATAGACAGACAAATCGACAGTCAGGCAGCGTCAAATACAATCAGATCACTCAGAGGTTCACGCAGGCAAGCAGACAAACCGACAGTTAGACAGACAGTCAGATCAGATTGACAGTTAGACAGAGTCAAGCATTCAGACGTTGAAATTGTAAAACATTCGAGTCAATCGGGTCAATCAAGTCAGATCGATCAGCCAGTTAGCCGTCTGTTAACTTATCTACCCACCACTTTACATTAAAATACAGTTAAATACTTCGATAAAATCCCCAAACTAATTCTCAACTCCCAAAGTCAAACTTGACCTTATGTTCATCTAAGTTCGACATTGGGAGTTGATAATTAGTTTGAGAATTTAATTGACGTACTTCGATATAAAAAAACATCGAAGAATTCTATCAACTATACCTCGACATGTGATCGCAAAGCTTTAATCTCGGATTCTGAACATTCTACGTGGAGAACGGTCAATGTTCTCCGTGCAGCAGAAACATTGGCTAAGGGATGATCGTGGTATCTTCTCGGAGATAACGAGGCAACGAGAAATCGAAGGATCGAAGGATAGCCGCGATAGGAACGCCGAGGATGGCCTCCGATCTCTGGCGTAGCCCGGAGCGGCAATTAAAACCGTTTGTCGTTTCATCGTCGAAGATAAATTCATAAGCGAGCCCGCGTGTGGAACCTTATGTTGGATCCACACTGGCGTTTGAGAGTAGCGCGCGGGATTTTTAAACCTTCGAAGCTTCTGAAAAATTATAAAATTTGGAAACATCAACGAAACACGACGCGATAATGTTATTTCTATGCTATTAATTCTTTGTGGGCGGAGACATTTTTGAATATTGAGAAATAATCATTTATTTGGCGATCAAAAACCACCTTTTTATCAGAAAGTCAGAGTGTTAATGTATAGAAGTTATGAATTACTGTTTGAGTAATCATATTTCAGCGATTATATTTCAATTATTCAACTGTAACCATATATACATACACCGTGAAACTATAATCAAAGATTTTCTTAGACCGCACATAGCGTCCGTCGTCCTCAAAGGGTTAATATTGCGTTAAATTCTAAAATATATTAGGAATCACTAATATATTTTTATTTCAGCAATTTAATTTTCAATTATTGCGGAGGCAGTGAGAAAAGAAATCGTAGGGGAAGGGGTTAAGGGTGTAGATGTGTCTTGACTGTAATCACATTGTCATTAATTGATTAAATTGCGATACCTTTCTGAGGAACGTGCATATTTCACCGATGAGTGTTACTTTTTTGGGAATTTTTTGGACGGAATTTGGGAAGAATTATTGAAAGTTATTATTTGGTAATGGAAATCTCTTATGTCTTTCTATATTGAATTAAAATTTATTCTATACTTTTTAATAATAGAGAGTTAAAATGCTTAATGAAAATACACTTTCGAATTACACCCAATTCTGTTTTTACACGGTCTTTTTTTACACGTTTTTAATTTAACACGGTCTAGAAAAAAAAGTTGATTCTGTTTTTACACGATTTCATCCGATTTAGCACGATTAAAAAATCTAAAATATTCTGAAAAATAAGTTTTTTAATAAATTTATTTTAACTATTTTTTACAGGGTTGAATGATATGGAACTAATCCCCTTTTTTCTATGTATGTACTTTGTCTCTTTTTTTACACGGTTTTGTCTGGAACGTATCTACCGTGTAAAAACAGAATTAGGTGTATAATTGACATTTTACGTAGGAGAGAATTAATAAACGGATCGTTGATCACTTTTTCCCCGTGGAAAAATCAAGATTTAGACTTATTTGTAGAAAGTTTCTAAATGTCTGATAGAAGTTGAGTGTATTTATATAAATTGCGAGATGTTGGGCGTGTAGAAAGTCGAAACAAGAATACATTTCAAATATTGCATACTTCATTGTGTTATGTTTATATAACATGCTGATGTCTTCATGGTAAGATGATACGAGTGAAACTTACTAAAATAGTTTAATAGTATATACCTTAAATAGTTAATTTTGTGAAATTCGTGAAGCTTTTCAGGATTATCTCAATTAAAACGGCTGATTCTACTATCTTTCTCTTTGCAGAATCAGCGCAAGGTCATCTCAAGGTCACATGGTAACCCTTTGCACAAACCCTTTTGATGCCAAGTAGACAATGAGTTCAACAAGGATACAAATATCCTCTTAAAAAATAAAGTACTACCTTAATCTCGTATAAATTGTAGCTTTGAATAAATATTTGGTCCAACACCAAAGATTCTGCAAAATTAACAATAGTTTTGCATCTTAACATAAATAACCCGCTGTACCTACAATCGTTCCCAGTATTAAGTAAAAATGAATAATCAACGGTAGACAATTTTCCGAGACTATATTTGCTTGTCGGACGAAAAGTTCAAATAATTCTAAAACTAATTATATTATTATATTATCCTAAAATTAATAGAATTACTTAGAGCGATCACAATAACAAATTCACACCCGATTAAAACTAACAGTACCACGGTCAAATGACCGGTTGAACGGAATGAAAATTTGTAATTTCTTCTATTATTAACTAAAGGCTGTTTTATGAATTGTTTCTAACATTAAATTGACAATCTGCTGTGTATACTTTGCAAAAATATTATTGTTGTTTTATAACCAGTCGAATGACCGATCTCGGTAGAAATAGATAGTGTGAAGTAGTATTACTTTGATTTTTGTTCGTTTTTTTTCGTTGAATAGAATCAACAATGAAGACCACACAGACAAAGGTTCAACAGATTACATAATTTTGCATCTCACTGCATGCAAAATAGATAACCAGTAGCATAGTGCGATACCAGGAATTTCAAAACAACTTTGCAACTTTATTATTTCGGTGTAAAATACATATTTCTCTAACCTCTCCATTTTAGATGCATCTTATAATATACACTATTTTATTATTTCAATCTGGGGAAAAAAATGGAGGTCATGACTGCCTTGAACCTGCATTTTTGTATGAGAAAGATATTTAGTATAATACTCTTCATCTGTTGGATTTTTTACACTGCAACTCTAGTATAATACAGATACAGATAGTTATAAGTATATTATAGTAGCAATATACAATTGTCTATTAGTACAATACTAATATACAGTAATCACAAGTCATTACTGTTGGCGTTTTGAATGGCAAGACTTTATTATTAAATAAACCAGCATCATTTTCTACTTCCTGAACATATTACAAAATGTTTGTACCTAAAATTACAAAAAGCATGAAAAATAATGTTTATTATTCTCTCAAATATAATAACTACGCTGCGGATGTTTATGCAAATTCCGAATTTGATAAATGCTAGAAACTAATAAAGAAGAACCCAAGAAGAGAACGCTTTCACTCGCTAAATGTTACAAAATGCCACGTCTTAGATAATTCAGATATTTCTTTATATTACATGCGTTTCGTGTATTTTAACATTGTTAAGTTTGTCGTAAATGCAGAAAAATCCTCAGTCTGATAATAACATTCGTAAAAACGTACTTCTCATTCAAATATACCAATGTTAACGATACAACTGCAGGCGTTAAATTCATTATATTTAACACTAGAACTACCAACCGGTCAAAATGACCGGTACACAATTTCTTTCCAAAAATTCTCCAAGTTTATAGAAAACTCATAGAATAAATATTCTACGTCCATGTCAAAGAACATAAATCACCGAATCCATCATCTTTTCCGCCTCTCGATTCCTCTTTTTTCAAAGTACTTATTTAACATTTTGAAATATGATAGATTTAACGCCGGTAGTTCTAGTGTTAAGTATATTAAACAAGTACTTTAGAAACATGAGAATCAACAGCTACAAACGACGATTAATTCAGTAATTCATGTTTTAAAAATGAACGCAGAATATCTACTCTGGCTCTCCTATAAACTTTGTGAAATTTTACAAAAAATTAGGAACTAATCACTTTGACCTTCATGTTACATCTACTGTTAAATAATATATCGATTACAGTGAATTCCCTAAAAAACAATATTACCTCCTCTATTTTGAACAATTATATTCCAAATCAAAATTTTGTCGAATGAAAAAGTGTACACTTTTAAAAACGTAAAATCAGTTCCAAAGACAAGTGCAACTTTCCAATCTACCGTGAAAATATTCGCGTAAATACTTCAAATAATTATCCCTACGCATAAGTCCCAAAATACAACACGAAAACACTTCTCAATCTCTCCGGTGTGAACTGCGCATTACCCACGCACTCGCCGGAGACCGTTCGCATAGAAAGGGACACGAATCCCGCGAAGAAGAGGCCCAATGGGGCCCCGTCCGAAGAGAATCGAAACCGGTGAGCCGTGGCGGCGCAACGAGTGATTTACATATTCGTATGCCCGGTATACTCTTAAGAATCACTATAAATATGCCCGGGATGGTTTAATATGCGGTAGCCCTTTAATTTATAACAACTTATTAAATAAAGGCCCGTGGGCATTTACACGCTCGCCGTGTAAGCGCCAGCGGGCCCGATCGGTCCCCGATAAATAAACAACCGATTCTCTGCCAGCTAGATCTCGTTTATCGATGCTCGTTCATCGATATGCCATTGCAGATGTTGATTTTTCTTCGGTACTTCGTATCTCCTTGCGATTCGTCGCACTTTCGTTCCTTTAAGAAGTTTTAAATCAACGGGACGATTTGTAAAAAGGCGGGAATTTTGTTGCAACTTTAGTTCCATGTATCGTCGACGGTTTCTTGAGTTTCTTGCTCGTTACTATTATATCTTGTCTCTTGAAAGGAAAAACCGAGGGGTGCTTGGATCGTGTTCGAGGGAATTAATGGCGAACGGGGCATATGGCATTATCGGAATGTATTTTATGGATGGGATTTTAATGTTAAATGTAGGAGCTTTAATAAATATAAGGGGATAGTGGGAATCCTGAATGGTGAATTAAGGTGTGGAGCTGATGCTAGCTGAGTTTATGCTCTGTGCGTGTTCGTGCGAAATTTTAAGTTATGGGGGTGTTAAAGGGAAGATTGAAGGTTTGGGAGTATTTGGTGGATGTTGAGCTATGGGGTACAACTTATTTTAATGCTAAAAGTACCGGCATTAAATCTATTATATTTAAATACATTAATAAGTACTTTGGAAAAAGAGATGAAAAAGGATTACACTGGTCTACAAAATTGAACTTTTCTTTTGCCCAAAGAATATTTATGCCAATTCTCATAGATTTTGTTGCGCTGAACACGAATATGAAGTCCGTTTATCGCCGTCAGTCTCCATTTTTGAGAAAATCAATGATGAGAGAAAAAATAAATTTTCATATTTCAGAATTTTTTACATTTCAATCGTAAAAGTTATTTCAGTTTTTTTGTATAAAATGATTCTACAAACCCTCTCAAATATGAAGATGCATAGAACGCAAAAAATTCTGAAAGTTGAAAATTTGAATTTTTCCAGATCTGGCTTTCTCAAAAATGGATTCTGAATATTCTTTGGGTACAAAATCGTGTTGACCAGTGCCAGCGAGTAAAGGACGGTATCAATTTAGACTTACATATTGCAGCGTTACATAATCGAGTTTTCACTAACAAAATCGTGACGGTTCGTTCAACTATAAACAATATCAGGCTTATTCGGCTTGTATAAGTTAATTTCGTTAAATTTCGGTTCGCTCGATTTTCAACAAGCTTTAATAAACGAATCGTAGACGGTTGTATTTCTGTCGGTCGCGATTCAGAGTGAAAATAAACTTTGCTACATCCATTTGCAAGTGTCGTAAATTTGCAACGCGTCAGAGCACAGTGATAATTTGTTTATCACTTCAGATTTGCCGCTGTATTTATTTCATACGTTCAATAATCGATGAGAATCACTGCTTTGTAAAAGATCATAAAATTCAAAGTTGTTAGCATCAGAGTACACAATTAATATTTACTTACAATTAACAACAATTATCCTAAAGTATCACGATAACTTGACAATAATCAGCAAAAGTATATTTCTCGACCAGAGAAACATATATATACTTACATTGAAAAACAAATATCAAAAATACTGTTCAAAATCCAATAAGCCTAACATAATTTAACTTATTGAGCGCCAACATATAAAAGTAAGTTGTTGTTCTTTGCCACTATTAGTTTTTTGATTAACATATCATAAATAAACCATTTCCTGAGTCGTTCCGATGTTACTACTTTAGTTTTCGTTAATTTTCTTCGATTGTGTACATGTATTTTTTTTAAATAAGTTCGAATATTCATAAACGGTGTAAATAAAGCAACATTTAGTCCTTTAGTTAATAAAACCCACAATTTATAGATCTTTTTTCTTAAGGGGTACAAATTGCGCAACCTCCCCTATTTTTAAGCCATAATATTATATTTGATGCAATTTTACTATTTAATGGTTTTATTTATTTAAAGATATAATAATTTAAGCTGCTTCAAATATAAATAAATAATAATAATATAAGGTAAAGAATAATGAAATAACGAATGATCTGCTCACTGCGGCTGTGACTTTGGAACTGAGGACGAAAGTTCTGCAGCACGAGGAGCGGCTCTGCTTTTCTATAAACAAATCTTAACAAATGGCGTTTAATGCGTTAATTAACACAACCGAGACAGCCGTTCTCTCAAGAATTACCGGATTAAGTTCCTCTCTCATCCTGCAACGCACCCTGCGAACACAGAGGGACGTCGATAAGCATCAAAAAGCACGAAACCCACATCTACGACTTTCGAATCGTCACTGAACTTCGACGTAGAAACGTGAGAACGTTCCCCGTTCCGTTATCCTACGACAGCTCGATGAACAATTGTGCACTGCCTGCGGCTATAGGAAAGCATTTAGCCTTCCCCCATGAACCTTTATCCTGGCGCGTGGCTGCATCCTTTAATAGGTGCATTCCGCTTCACGAAGCAGCGGAACGTGCGCCATGGATTTTGGCATCTATTTATTTTCTTTGCTTCCTACGGTGAAAACGATCTTTCCGTTCGATCGGGCGAAATCGAGAATGGGGGAACTGACGTTATCATTGGTGGTGAGTACCGTGAATCTGAGTCAATGTTTATTTAATATCAAAGTTCAAATGAAGACACGGGTTTCTGTTAAAAGGTTTATGGTGGTTTGATGAAGACATTAGGTGCGGTTTAAAGCGTCAGATTATGATGGAGTGGGGAGCGCTGAGAAGATGACAGTCGACTGTAATTAAATATAAGTCAGTGGGACTTTTTTTCGATACTTCTGTACTTCTATACTTCTATACTTCTATACTTCTATACTTCTATATTTCTATACTTCTATACTTCTATACTTCTATACTTCTATACTTCTATACTTCTATACTTCTATACTTCTATACTTCTTTACTCCTATACTTCCATACTTCTAAAGTTCTATATTTCTATATTTCTATACTTCTATACTTTTATACTTCTACACTTCCACACTTCCACACTTCCACACTTCCACACTACCACACTTTAACACTTCCACATTCCCACACTTCCACACTTCCACACTTCCACACTTCCACACTCCTACACTTCCATACTTCCACATTTCCACATTTCCACATTTCCACATTTTCACACTTCCACACTTTCTCACTTTCACACTTTCACACTTTCACACTTCCATACTTCAACACTTCTATACTTCCACACTTTAAAACTTTAACACTTTAACACTTTAACACTTTAACACTTCCACACTTCCACATTTCCACATTTTCACACTTCCACATTTCCACACTTCCAAATTTCCACATTTCCACATTTCCACATTTCCACACTTACACACTGACACACGCCCACACTTCCATACTTTAACACTTCAACACTTCTACACTTCTACACTTCTACACTTCTACACTTCTACACTTCTACACTTCTACATTTCTACATTCCTACACTTCTACACTTCTACACTTCTACACCTCTACACCTCTACACTTCTTCACTTCTGCACTTCTACACTTCTACACTTCTACACTTCTACACTTCTACACTTCTACACTTCTATATTTCCTATGTTCTACACTTCGGTTACAGATGTACTATAATTGTTTCGCCTGAGACCTATAAATAGGTTTTTAAACCATAAGACAGCTTTGCCCACAACCGCAAAGATTGAAGAAGATTGAGAAAAGACAGTTCAGACCAAATCACACATATTTGTCCGTATTTGTCTAAATGATGTAAAGAATTGAAATGGTTTTAGAAGGCAATGAGTTTAGTGTCCTTATGCAATACACTCCTTCCTTTCGACAACCATAGCAAGTGCCATCTTTCCATAGTCCCTCTTCTCCCTATATTACATTACTCTTCAAACCCCCCTTTTCCATTTCCAACGAACAACATTTTCCACCTCAAACAAACGCTATCTCCTACCACCTGCACCGTTTATCCCATTCTACTTCTCCAATCCTATGTAATCATTCCAAAGCTTCGTTTCCATCGCACCCAACGATAACCAAGTCAACTGACAAAAAATTCAACAGCCTCTACCAAAAGCAAGCCGAATCAACACCTCCTAGATGTTTTATACGTGCAACTGCAAATATCTCCATGAGCTTTAGGGAATTACTCGCGGATTAATTTCGATACGTAGGCACCGAAGGGCCCTCAGGGGGAGCCCTTTCGACGGTTAATTGGCTCGTGCGTACGTGGCTACGTGTGTACAGTTTCTCGCTCCTTTCGCGCGTGATCTACGCGCCTAGTCCTCTGTGTACACACAGGATAGGTATTAGGTTACCTCTGTCCCTGTATCTTCGTCGTTGGTATGCCACGATGCTCCGACGTCTCCTCGAATTTGTGAACGATAGTCGATAATCACGATACACGTGCACGGTTGCGTTAAGGTGTCTGACTCTCTGCAAATAAGATGGCGTGGTGTCTACTTGCATTTCGAGCGATAGTCAATAACGACGGTGCTTAGACTGACATGTTGCTGTTTGTGAGTTTCGGGATGAAGTGATAAGGTGAGGATATGGAGGATGCTGAAGTGTGAGAGGATTTTGGATGGGAAATAAGATTGGTTGTTGTTGCGTGAGTAGAATGTGCGAGCTTGGCGATGGAAAGGTGTGGAATAGCATCTGATAGGCGGGTCGGAGGTTTTTGAAATAGCCTGTGTAGTAGAATACCGGGCAGTGTGGGATGTGGAGGTTTCTCTATGAGGAGAAAATAATCAGTTACTATTTGTAGTGCGGAAAATGTGCTATTGTAATTAGATCTTAGAATATTACCAAGTGGCTCATAATTAACCGTTTGCAGTCCGAATTATTTTGCAGTGAAGTGAAAGAAATTAATTTCACAAAATTTTCTATACTTGGTAAATCATTTTTTTAAATAATAACAATAACTATAGGTACTGACGGATATTTAGGTGATATTACAAAATCATTATGTAATTGGAAGGTTGATATTAAGTCGGTAGAAAATTAACTGAAATGGAGAGCTATGTCGAGTATAGTTCGACATAGGACTGCAAAGGGTTAATCCTGAATTTTCTCTCCATCGTAACATCCATCTCGTGAAGATCTACCCACTTGTACTGACGTATTTTTATAGACAGGTTTTCATACTACTCTAAAAACAATTCTACTCCAATATCTTCCACAAACACATCTAGTTCCTTAAGGAATCGAACTCGGCCAGTCATACTTAACACTAGAACTACCGACGTTAAATCTATTATAGTCTATCATAGTAAATAAGTACTTTGAAAAAAGAGGAATCTTTATTCTATGGGTTTTCTATAACTTTGGAGAATTTTTGGAAAAAAATTGTGTACCGGTCATTTTGACTGGTTGGTAGTTCTAGTGTAAAATTCCACCTCCTCCTCGTTACATTCCCAGAATACTCCAACCTGAAAAACTCCGACCCACTCTGTACACAAAACCAAAAGATCTCCAAAACAACGACAAAACATCAAAATCTAAATATAACTCTCCCAACGATGAATGAGCCATTGTTGTACAAGGTTACAACTTTCCCCACAAAAATTCCAGCTACCGTTACCCTCAAAACCAAAACAACAACAAAACATCAAAATCTAAATACAACTCTTCCAACGATGAATTAGACTTTGTTGAACAAAGCTACAACGTTCTCCGTAAAAATTCCAACTACCGTTATCCTCAAAACCGAAAAACTCTAAAACAACGACAAAACATCAAAATCTAAATACAACTCTTCCAACGATGAATTAGACTTTGTTGAACAAAGCTACAACGTTCTCCATAAAAATTCCAACTACCGTTATCCTCAAAACCGAAAAACTCTAAAACAACGACAAAACATCAAAATCTAAATACAACTCTCCCAACAAAGAATGAGACGTTGTATAAGGCTGCAACGCTCCCCAGAAAAATTCCAACCACCGCAATCCTCAAAAACAAAAAAATCCAAAACAACAACAAAACATGAAAATCTAAATACAACTCTCCCAAAGATGAATTAGACATTGCCGAACAAAGCTACAACGTTCCCCAAAAAAATTCCAACTACCGTTATCCTCAAAATCAAAAAAATCCAAAACAACAACAGAACATCAAAATCTAAATACAACTCCCCAACAATGAATGAGACGTTGTACAAGGCCACAAAGTACCCCAGAAAAATTCCAACCACCGCTCTCCTCAAAACCAAGAAAACTCCAAAACAACAACAAAACAACAAATCTAAATACAACTCTCCCAAAGATGAATTACTCAGACATTGTCGAACAAAGCTAGAACGTTCCTCCACAAAAAGTCCAACTCTCGCTTTTCCGAAAAACAAAAATCCCCAAAACAACGACAAAACATGGAAAATCAGGGTAGAACTCCCCGAACGACGAAGAAGACACCGTCGAACGAGAAGGACAGAACTTAAAAGGAGAGTAGCGCGTAGAGAGCGTCCCAGCTAGGGGGCAGATAATCAAATAACCTGCACGCACCGTATAAATTATCAATCAGGGCGCGATTGTGCAACCCCAACAGAGGGAGCCAGCCGTGTCGGTAAGGGTTGTTACACATCGCCGTTATGCCAGGGGGAGAGGAAGATTGTGCGAGGCCTCGCCTAGCCGATCTGCACCGTGTCGAGTGACCCCGGTTATCCTTCCCTTCGTGCGTGGGCGTGCGTGGACGTGAGTTCACGCCCTTCTGCTTACCGTCCTGCCACGTGCGTAGGGGGTTTCGTGTATAGGGCATTAAAGACGACCTTCGCGTGCCACGAGATGTATCTCGCTACTATCGAATGCTTTCGCATTCAGGGATCACTTGTCGGTTGTTGCTGGATTTCTTTTTCTTTTCCATTTCGTATCGAGGGTAGTTTGTTTTGGATTTATAGATTTAGGTGCGTATCTCTTCGAGGGGGGTTGAAGTGCAGAGATCGTGGTGGGAAAATGGTTTACACGTGATGGGGGAGAGAGATTAATTTGGTGGAGCGCTTTGATTGTGGTACGGTGCAAGGTGTAACTGCTGAGTGCGGTGAAGTAAACTGATTGTGAGATCGTAAATGAGCAATTTTTGTTGCTGTTTTATATTTGAGTGTTAAGTACTGTGGTCATTTCGTCTGGAACTTACAGTTTTAAGTTCATCCTGTACCTCTATGGTATGTTATATGATAGTTTAGGAAAAGTCTCCCTGAATTTGAACTCGTATGCAGTAATTGCTGTGGTGTGAAAGCTTAGTAATCCAAGGCTCAAGTAAATTGAGAATCGACCAGTCTCCTTTTCTACCTTCATCGCTTATTTCTTGCGTCCCCAAATGTCTAGATTTCAATAAAACCATAATAACACATATTCCAAAGAAATTTGCGACTTTGTAACTATATGAAATGTCTAGAAATATCATATACCACTCAAAACATCATTCTCCTAGTATCTTACATTCAGTGTTGTCCACAGCCTCCGTTCCTACATTTATCCATTATTTCTCGCATTCTCAAAATTTCTAGATGTCAATAAAACCTTGATAACCCAAACCGCAAGCAAATTCGCAACTTTACGTTTTATGAAATTGCTACAAAATTCACACAGCACTCACATAAAGCAAGTATTACTTAAGTAATCATCTTTCTCGCCTCTTGATTCCTCTTTTTCTAAAGTACCTATTTATCATATTTAAATATGATATATACAGGGTGTCCCGTAACTGGTGGTACAACCGACCAGGAGATGATTCTACATGAAAAACTGGATCGAAAATATAGAATAAATTTTGTTGATACAGGGCTTTGTTTTCGAGAAAAATGAGTTTGAAAATTCACCGTTAGATTTTTATTTGTGCGGTCAGGTGGAATAAATTGTGTATCGTGATGACATAACGAGCATCGAACAATTACAACGCAAAATTCTGATAGCGTCTGAACATTTAACAACATAATAATTGTACATTACAAGAGGTTCGAAGGAATTTAATACGAAGAGCACAATCGTGTCTACAACAACGTGGACAGCACTTCCAGCAATTTATGAATTAAACGAATTCCTCAAAGGCAATTCTAACATTGTAACCTCGACCTTCGATTTATTCGATGTATACCAACCTCGAAAACCTTTGCGAACAAAGGTTGAGGTAACTCAGAATAAAGTCCGTTGATCCGCAAGTAAGCCGAGTGCACGCACACTAGACAAATTTTCAAACTCGTTTTTCTCGAAAACACTAGGCTTGTATCAAAAAATTTTATTCTATATTTTCGATTCAGTTTTTCATGTAGAATCATCCCGTGCTCGGTTGTACCACCAGTTACGGGACACCCTGTATAACGCCGGTAGTTCTAGTGCTAATAAACAAAACCTCAAGTAAAATTGCTACTTCACGTACAAATTTAACAATCACTCAAAGACCACTGTGAGCATCCAAGTATCTTACATTCACCATCATTCAAAGCCTCCGTTCCTCCTCTTATCTCCTACATCTAGCGTTCACGTGCGAGTAAAGACACACATGGAAGGATAAATAGCGAACAATCACGTATTTTCCTCCGACGTCTGAGATTGCGTAGATCCCCGGCGTGGCTGTGGCGTATTATGCGGAAGAGAAAATACGTCGGAGGGTGGCACAGACGGGGGTTGACATGCGGGCAAAATCCATGGTGTGACGGGGAACGAACGGAAGCGAGGGACTGCATGGTGGGTTGATGACATAATTGGTATCATTCGGGATCTTCTTTTGAGGTAACCCATCGTGATGCTCTATTACATTTGCAAGCATACACGCCTTCTGCAGATGGAGGTAGAAACGTGGACGGGATTGATCAATATTTATTAATAGAATATTCACCTGTCAGGATCAACCCCTCACACTAGGATAACAAGCGACAGTCGTGAAAATGCAGATGAAACTTAATACAGTAAAACCTCTTTCTGTGCGGTCCTTTTTTATGCGATTTGTTTTGTGCGATTTTATTTTTGTGCGATTTCTTTTTATGCGGTATATGAATCTCAGCGGTGTTGGCGCCAGTTTAATGTTTCCTATCAGTGTACATATACATGCGTGGACGAACCCTGACTACGCGGACTCCTAGACGACAATGTATGTGCACTTCGCGACGCTCTGTTCATTTGTTTTGAACCAATTCATCGCAAGAAGACGCGCGTTTTGGATTACGACGAGTAGCAGTGAATTATTTAATGTGCATTTTGAAAGCTTCTCCATGTATACAATGAAAAATTAAATGTTTTTAAAATATTTCCAGGTCTAATTTAATTTGTTTGAAAGCATTTTCTCATCTATTTCGTAAATAATTGATGTATTTTCTAAGTGCGACTTTTTTCATGCGGTCCCTGTCCACCGCATAAAAAAGTTTTAGGTGGTATATCGTACAAAGTTGTTTATTATATGTAAGTATTTATAAAATTTCCGAATATTTTTTTGTACGATTTCTTTCATGCGGTCCCTATCCACCGCACAAAAAGAGGTTTTACTGTACTAACCGTGATGCACGCGGTCAAATGAACGGTTCAACTGAATAATAATTTCTCTTTTTTTGGTATTATTAACACTAGAGATAGAGTGAAAACTGTTATGTTTAAATATATTAAATAAGTACTTTGGAAGAAGGGGAATTCACAGGTGGAAAAGATGATCGACTGAGTAATTTATGTTTTATAAGGTAAATGTGGAATATCTACTATATTGCTATCCTATACATTTGGAAAATTTTTCGAAAAAATTCGGAGCCAGTATGTTTCGTGAGATGGACGATATTTCTGTCATTAAAAAAAATAACCAGCGATAGAAAATGTGAAATTAATTTCATTTAGTTCATTAGAAAATTGACAAAATAATTCGGACCGCAAAGGGTTTTTGATATTTTCCAACGGCTATTAAATGGAAAATATCAATTGGTCACGAGACAATTAAATTAATTCTATAATACTAATACTGCGTTGAATTATATGAAAGAATCAAAAATCAGAAATTTCAGAAATTAATTCTGAGTTACTGCGCACGCAGGCAAAATAGAATTCGTACGGCAAGGGTTTAAACCGGAGAGAACTCTTCATTCGATTAGCTAAGTGTTATTTATTGGTTAACAGTTCTCAAAAAACACTCGTAGGCTTAAGGTAGTTGTCGTGCGATGGGCATAGTGTCAGAAAATTCTAAATTTTAGAATACTCATTGAGGACATTATAATACAATTATCCTTAAAATTTTAAATCGATTGACCGCCTCTAATTCGAGATAAACTTAATTAAAGTTCGGGTCATTAGCATGGAGAGTATATGCGCTATGTAGTAGTTCTACCACTTTATTAATTCTAATAAAAAAACTAACAGTCAGAAACTTTCAAAAAACTAACAATTCATAAATGTTTTTGTTCTGAATTAGACAAAAAAAAAACAAATATATTGACCGTCCCGTTATTGAGTTATAATAATGCAAAAATTAAAAATTGTGGAAAAAAGCACACGCGGGAAAATCGAACAGAAACAACTTGGCAACGCTATACTGTACATACATTGAGTCTGTATACACTGAAGCGCTGTATCCAGTATACAAGCCCAGTATGTCCAACTGTGCGGCATAAGCGACGTTGCCAAATTGCGAGACGTGAATATGTTTCATAGTGTTTGTATATACATATATATGAGATTTGTATGTGTATGTTGTCACGGGTACAGTAATGAAACAAAGGTGATCGTTCATATCGCTACTCGCTCCTATACTCTTACCACGCACATGATCCAAAAACTATTGACGATATTGTACCACGACAACGTCCTTAATAGATTGCTGAGATTTAAAAAAAAATTGCACTAGTATTTTAGAATCATAAAATTATCCTGAGATGCAAGTAGTATTTCTACTGCACCGTTTCTCTGTGCGTTTAAGGAATTTTTATAAAAAGTAGGTGTCCGTCATTTTGTCCACATGGGTAATTCTAGTGTTAATTCTCTAAACAAAGTAAAACCTTGCTTCCTGGCAAAGCACTTAAGAAATCATATTAATCTAAATCATTTATAGCAATATCATTTATTGAATTGCACACTTGCAACATAGAGAAATGTAAAATTACAAACGATATTTCTATGTAAATGTTACAATCTATACTCCGAATATATAAGTCCCTTTATCATTCAAATATCTTCGTGAAATTCTTTTTTTAAAAATCTTAAAAAGAAATATTAATTTCTTTGGCCAACTTTAGAATTAGAAAAACCATTCTTATGATTTTATCATTCAAATATCTTCGGGAAATTCTTTTTTTAAAAATCTTAAAAAGAAATGTTAATTTCCTTGGCCAACTTTAGAATTAGAAAAACCATTCTTATGATTTCATCATTCAAATATCTTCGTGAAATTCTTTTTTTAAAAATCTTAAAAAGAAATGTTAATTTCCTTGGCCAACTTTAGAATTAGAAAAACCATTCTTATGATTTCATCATTCAAATATCTTCGGGAAATTCTTTTTTTAAAAATCTTACAAAGAAATGTTAATTTCCTTGGCCAACTTTAGAATTAGAAAAACCATTCTTAAGATTTCATCATTCAAATATCTTCGTGAAATTCTTTTTTTAAAAATCTTACAAAGAAATTTTAATTTCCTTGGCCAACTTTAGAATTAGAAAAACCATTCTTAATATTTTCGTTCTGCCTTAAGCTCGATCTTATTTTCGGCTTCGTTCTCGATCTTTCCGAATTTCCCTGATTTGAATTCTCGGATGAGCGCAGACAATCCTTGTTTACTTTCCCAAAAACGTCTGTCTTCAAATTACGATTATTCAAAGACATAGGTTCTTTCGATCTCAAACGATTTCCTATTCGTACCGGCAATTTCGAACAAACCGAGCCGTCCGATTGAAACTTCTTTTCCGTTCCTCCTTCGTTCAAACTCGCGCCAATTCCCGGCTTCGTAATTTCGAGCCTGCGCTTTAAACGCGCCGCCGTTTTTTCCACGAAACTCATCTTCTTCTTTTTATCACCGGCAGAGATAATATTCTCTACGATCTTCTTTTTATCAACGTTCGATGCGACGGCGCTATTGATCCTCTTCGATTGATTGAGTTTATCGACCGAGTCAGAACCTAATTGATTTTGCGATTTACCATTTTCAGGATGAATATGAATCCTTGACGAATGAACGATCGACGTCAAATTCGTTGCAGAATTTTGAGACAAATTGATCGAATTGGTATTTTTTGTAGAAGAAATTTTTCTATTGTTTGAAGTCAGTTTCTGCGGGTTTTGTACTTTTTGCAGAACAGGAGCCGCAGAAAATGGTCTTTCACGTCGTGCACTTATTCGATGCATTTTATCATCAATCGCCGAACACGCTTTTGGTCGTTTTGAAAGCGGAGAATTACAGGCTGAATTCACGTTCAAACGGTCCTTCCACTTTTCCATGTTCTTTTTTACCGACGGAATAAAACAGTTTTGCGCGTTATTAGATTCTTCTCTTATTTTGTTAGATCTCTTCGCTTTCGAATTGTAATCTTCATTCTTCAATACAGTGCTCTTAATTGGACGATTACGATCCGGAGAATGAACTGTGCTTTCCAATTTTTCCGTAACTTTACTATGTTTCTTCTCGACTTCATTGTCCAACGGAATAAATTCCCAAAAAGCGTTTCTCTGCTCATTTCTCAAAGTGGGAACATCTGCGGTTGAAACGTTGGCTGCAGAAACACAATGAGTTATCGAAGTACTTGATATCTTCGAGAAACCGGCAAAGTGTTCGCTGTCCGCTGTATATTCAAACAGATTTTTCATGCTATCTGCAGAATTCGGCGCATCGATATTCTGTCTGGTCAAAGATGGCGACACTTTGCCGACTTCATCCTCGATATTTTTGGAATTTTTATATGCGGAATCGTTGTTTTTTAAGTCTTCGCTGTTGTAAATTGGTTTTGTAAATGATTTGGTTCGTTTCTGACGATCCTGTGGTGGAGAACGAGTTCTCGATCTTATTCTATTATCGATTGTTGCTTGTGCGTCGGTCGATACATCGCATTCGTTCGATAGTTTCGAGAATTTGGGGTTGTATCTCGAATATGGTTGTTCCAAATGCTTCTCGTTCCGCGTGTCATATTTTTGCCAGCGATCTCTGCGACTTCTAGAATAATTTCGTAAATTATTCTCAAAAGTTTCGGGATAACTTTCCTCGACAAATGGCTCTCGCGGGGTCAAATTTTGTCCGGCAAGGTTTCTGCAATCGTTTTCGGTATCGACAGTATCGAGATTCGAGTATTCATTAACGTATAACGTTTCTTCTACGAGCTCGAACGGATAATCATTTCTCAAAGCATTTCTCTTATTTTGAAAATAACGATTCGACGCGCTATAACAAAATTCGGCAGGATTCTGTTTTATGTTGCCGAATTGTTCCTTTCGATCGTAATTATGCATTCTTGAACGTTTTTTAATTGATTCTTCTCGGTTGACATTAAATTCTCTGTTAATTGGCTTTCGAACTTTTTCGTACGTCATGTAATCTTGATAGCTTGGTTGTTTTTGCCAATAACGCTGTAAGCGTTGAAAAATGTGAAACTATGCTTTAAACAAATCGATTATTAGAAATATTATTACAACATAAAAAATACAAATTGGATGATTTAATCGTCCTTCCTACGATTTTTATTTAGTTATTTATCAATTACATATAATTAATATATGAAGATATAACAAAAAGAGACAATCGAATAAAAGAAAAACATGGAAAAATTCAAAGTTCAGGCAAACTAAAAATTTCAAAAAGTTAACTCTAACAGTAGACATAGAAATCTACGTCTCGTTTATCCGTATGTGCAATAATTCATGACAACATATGTTGTCTAATTAGAAATAAAATACTGTGATACCAAATTTGCTATATTTACTATACCAATATAAACATTACCGAATAATTACTTCCGCTTTTCGTAGGAACAGAACGGATTCCTTGAACATTTCTCACATTGTGTCGTTTGTACTCTTCAAATTTCCCTCCAGAGATATTATTGGTAGGATAATATGGCTCCTCGCGATGCCATCTCCATTTTTCCGCGTTCGGCGCAACTCCGTAAGCGTAATTGCGATAATGTCGATCAGCATATCTTTGAAACGCAGGGCTAGGTGGCCTAGCGTCGCAACCTACGTCGGTAACCTCGACGATTTTTCTAGCATCATTGCAGATATTTCCAGGAAAAATTGGCTGTGCATTGTCGACGAAGAAAAAGAACGGATTTTCCGTGAAGGCGCTCATCTTGTTAATTTTACTAAAGCTACGTTGTAGGGTACAACGTTAGAAGAAATAGGTTAACTTCAAAATTTGTCCACGATTATACAGCGACATTTCAATATTATTTGGAACTTTAACTTCTTCATAGTGTCTTCAACGACTTAATATTACTACATTTTACTGTGTCAGTGATAAACTGATAATTTTGAGAATTTTTGAGTCTCGTCGAGTCTTCGAAACTGGTTACTTTTCATTTTGACATCTTTGCCCGATGACGCATCGTACTATCGTCAAGTGTTTGATTCTCTTTGTCAATTTGTTTTTCCATCGTGTGGGTGAATTACGTGAAAAATTAAATATAATTATAGATCGGGTTGCAAACTTTAAATGGTTAGTTTTTATATTTCAATCATGCATTGAAGCAGCAAGATGTTTAAGTAACGCCGGAAAAGTACGACTTATACAAAGTTCATAGCGTTCAAATTATAAGTCGTTATATAGGGTCTCTCAAATTACGCGGGTTATTTAAATCTTTGATAAAGCACACAATTTTCTTTGATTTCAAAATACTTTTTATTGATAATTAAAGTAACAGTTATTAGGATTGACAGTTATTAAGTCCACCTCTTGCACTTCCACAGAAGTCCACTCTTTTGTTAAAATTTTCAACGACATGTTGACATAATTGTGGCTCTATCTCATCAATGACTCGAATAATTTCATCTTTTAGTTTAGGAACCGATTTTGAATTGTTTTTATAGACTTGAATTTTCTCGTAACCCCAAAGACAATAGTCCATCGGTGTCAAATCACATGACCTTGGTGGCTAATTGACACCACCATTTCATCATTTTTCACTGAATGCCAATTTTCATAGAATAATTCAAGAATTTCAACACGTTGTTATATTGTGTACGACGCCATTTTTGTAAATAGCGTAAGTGTCTCTTCGTAAATGAGACAAGCCGTAGGCGAATTCAGAACGCCATCTGTGCTTTATTAAAGATTTAAAAAAGACGCGCAATTTGAAAGACACTTTATTTGAAAATGATACAAGTCCCTTTCTTCAAACAGTAGAAACTATTTAGACAAATTTATTAGGATATTTCAATAAGTTTTGCTCTGCCATTTGAAATGTTCAAAGAAGACAACTATGTTTAGCTAATACTAACTTAACCCCTTGACTTACGATTCCTTTTGTGGCGGAATGCGCAAAAACTTAGAATTATTTGCTGAAATAACGATCTCTTCCTTATTTCCGATATAGCGTATAACTGAACGTAATATTAATAGCGTAGAAATAATTTGATCGTATCGTGACACACTGATATTTCTAATTTAATGGTTTTTGGAAAACTTTAAAATTTCCTATTCCATTTATCGCGTCACGAGTGTCACTTGTTATTGTAAACACACTTTTCCCAAAAATAGACTTATGGCAATTTAAAAAATAACTGCTCATTTATTATTAGCAGTATTATTTAGTTTGTTTCATCTTTTTCTGCTCTATAGAACAGGCGGTTGCGAAGCGATTTTTGGTCGATCACCGCCGGCAGGAGATGATTTGTCATTTATTAATCCACAAGATACAAAGACGAATGTGTCAAATGTCAGAATTTTAGTAGGTAGATACATTTTTGAGAAAAAAATCATATATACAGGGTGGAAATTATAAAGCGTTAATTCCATTTAAAAAAAGAAAGTTGACCTTCACCTCACCTTGGATTGTCCACCGGGAAAAATAAAAATCCCATCGGATGATGTCCCCTCGGTAGTGAACAACTTTCAATCATTAGTGAACAACTTTCAACATCTGATACATTTTAGCGTATAATCAATATTTTGGGAGATATTCAACTGTCACGCTTTATAATTTTCACTCTGTACATAATGTAATTGGCCAATTCTGTTATAGAAATACACAGAGTTGATCAGGAAAATCGAAGTTTTTTCTGTACTCCTGGCGCCATCTTTAATTCTTCCACAGTACTAAATTTCCAATTAATATTCCCTCGGGAACAGTCCCAGCGCCATCTTTAGTTTTTCCATACTACTAAATTCTGCACACTCGTTTTACCATTAGTCGAAAACCATTTTAACATCGCGGCCAATGTTATCGACTGAGCCTGACATTCAAACTTTTTCCGACGTTTGAATTTTTAACAAGTATTGTTATGAAATAAACTTCTCTTTTATAAATTCTATGAAACTGCATGAAATATTAGTTCACAAATATTTAAATGTATCAATATCAGTGTATTAGGCCGAAATGTACTACATTTCGAAGCTTTTACGCTGTTGCGATTTCTAAAAATATAAACTGTATATAAGAATAACTTCCGTCGACGTATAAGGCGAAACAAACGTTAACACACGTTGCAAGATGTACAGTAACAATGAAAAGCCTCAACTTGAAACTTTTTACTTTCCCTAAGTGCGATTGCATTGTAAATAAAATGAATTATTCCAAATCCTTTGCAATTCTATTTATAATTCATCCAAAGCACGAAAAAGTACTATTATTCGATTCTACTCGATAGAACCAGAGTGATTAGGTGTCGCCACAGAATTAATTTTGGCACGGCAAACTATATCCGCGTCTAATATTAATATCAATAAAAATACTTTCACAAATGCGCAGTAATTTATAATTATTCATCACAACTCTTGAATATTCCATATTATTGTTGACAATGATTAAGTAAATATTAACGAACGTATCGGAAATTGAAATAAAAATCAATTAATAAGGTTTACACGCGCGAACAAAGACGTTAGGAAATTTCGAAGATGTCCGATACGTCGGCTTCTGACATCGGACGTTGTCAGACGTCGAGCAATCGATAGTAAACGGCAAGGTTGTTCCTTTATTCTCGAAAATTCGAATTCATAACAATGAGAATACACAGTGCGACGCACGTTCACCCCAACATAATACCTTGACCCCCTTGACCTACGAGTTCTTGGGGAGAAGTTCACCTTTTCCCGTCAGACGGTGAGTATAGATTTTTCAAGGGCGAAAGGGAGAAAAGGAAAACAAAGGGCTCGAGACGAAAGGAACTAACAGTCGGCAGAAATGACCGATGACACGGATTATTGTTACTTCGGCAGTACACATCGAAGGTTCATCATTGACGAGAATAGTAATTATGAAAACTTCAAATATTTGGTTACAACAAATGAGATTCCTTTTCACTTGAAACTGTCACTTTTACTTTTCACAGAGATAAGAGTCATATACGACGACGTATCGTGTGTGACCGAAGATGGTGTGCCAATTCGAAAATTATTCGTCAGTAACTTAGCAGACAGAGTCTGTATTTGAATTATTGACATATTGTAAAGTATTTAACCGCTTGAGTGCCAATGACAAGAAGATGATTACGTATGTAATAAGTGTCGAGCAACATAATTCTGCTTCAACTATTTCTTATTGATTACTATACATTTTATCATTGCCTTTCATGTCTTTATGGATTTACTTGTTTAGATTTTCTTAGAATAAAGAAAACAATAGCTCTCCGATTTAGGATAGAACGTCTGAGAACTCAGTGGATTACTGTGATATTCGTTGCTACTTTCTAATACAAAGGAATAACGATATGACTGTATTACTTGGCACTGAAACGATTAAAAAACTATAACCTTATACAGTGTTACATCTATATGCATGAATTTATTTAATGGTGAAACGTATTCCTTGCAGACGACTCACAAAGATCTCTCGAACTTGTTTTCCAAATATGGCCACGTTGAAAAGTGTTTCTTACGAAGAAATCAGGGAAAATGCAATTATGCCTTTGTTACATTTAGCAATGTATCCGAGGCCAAGAGGTAAACTTTAATGCTATTAATATTATGCAAGGTAAAATTGTATTATTCATTAACACGTTAAGCGCTCAGCCTGTTCTGCCTTGATTCTCGTTTGGCCTGCTAGATTAGATTTGGTTGAAAGTTAAGTGCCATGTCGGTCACCGGTGACTGACACGGTCCAAATGAAAAAGTTCAGTGTCAGTCACCGATGGCTAACATGGTGCTTAATGCGTTAAGTCTTACGGTGCTTCACCAGCAATGTATATCAACGATTAACCACTTGCACTAGAAAGGAATTTACTGTTGCTCGTACAAAAGAAACACTACGTTGTAATTTGCGCAAGGCACATCGTATGCAACTTTGAACTGAAAACATCTCAATATGTGTGGCACGTCTCTCCAGCGCAAGCGTTTAAATTGCACCTTGTAGCATTCTTAACGGAATTATCTAATTTCCAGACCCAGATACGACGAAATAAGACTTCATAACAGGAATTTAAGAGTAACGCCGGCCGACTCTTGGCATCAGCCAGACAGTATAGAGAATGAATATTATAATATAGGAAAAGACTGGCAGGAATCTCCAAAAAAACAATGCGAAGAGCAGTGTAACGAAGATTGCATAGAAAATGATAACACGGACCCCAGTATTCATAAGTTGAACGATGACTGCCTGACGCATATTTTCCTTCACTTGCCTATCGTAGATAGAGTTCGGATAGAGAGAGGTAAGAAAATGTAATTTGACGCTGTAAAGCGAATTAAAATGTTACGTTGTTGCATCGAATTGTTCCTGATTTTAGTGTGCAAACGATGGAGAGCAGTGAGCCATGAATCTTGGCATAATGTAAAGAAATTGGACTTGTCGCATTCTACATGGGGCTTTCCGCCTACGAGTAAACGCAGTGAAATCAGTACGGTTACTCTCCGCAAAATATTACTGCGATGTGGTAGATTTTTAACCGAAATAAACTTGGCACAGCTATCTCGACAGTTGAGTCAAAGCACACTGACCATCGTTGGTAAATTGTGCCCGAATCTACAAAAGATCGATGTTAGCACACTTTGTGTTTCCGCATCTGGTATAAACTCATTGACGAGCAATTGCCACGATATCACAAGTTTCAGTCTAGGCCTTACTACGTATACCTGCGACTCGGATTTGCAGAAGTTATTTAAAGTAAATCAAAAGCTACGATATCTCAGAGTAGATTGTAGTACGATATCTGGAAGGTGTTTGTTATATTTGCCGGCAGATGTAGAAGAGATCATTTTAGAAAAGTGTACCTCCCTTCAGCAAGATACTCTATCGCAGGTATAGCGAACAATGTCGTATTTGATTTCGTTCTTTTCTTTGTGATATTCCGTTTTTCTTTATAACGAACCGTTCGATGCTCCGCAATTAGGCGATCGCAAAGCTGACAAATTTGAAGAGTCTTTCGATAAATGAATGCTTCGGTATTACTGGCAACGTTATACACTCTATTGGAAATTACTGCACGAATTTACGGACACTGGAGCTTTGTCAAAATTTCTCGTTGATAGAACCGGACGAGATGTTGTTCATCACTGAATTGGCGAATCTTGAAGTTCTGAAAGTCAGTCTGAACAAGGCCGTCACCGACAAGTTCCTGAGCAACTTATCGTCAAAGTGTCTACAGCTATCGTACATCGACATTTGCGGCAAGTAAAATCAGCATTTCCCATTGTTTCGTATATTTATGCTTACATTCGGTCTATCGGAAGTTCTATTACCTTGAATACTTATATTTTTCTCAATATAAACAATTTCGTTTGGCCATTAACACTAACCGTACCGGCGCTTTATATCTATTCTTACTGAGGTCGGACATTCAATTGGTTGCAAAATAACGATATTTTCCCGAAAGATATGGAGAAGGTTGTAAATTTAATATTGGAAAGGTCGCAAAAAGCAACCTTTAGTTAACACGTTGAATGCCATGGGGGTCACGGGTGGCCGGCGCTATTGAATTCAATGAAATTTCATGTGACTTTTAAATTGTAATACTTACGAATTTATTAATTCATGTCATTCAATTATTATTACAATAAATAAAATTTCAATTGTGATTGGTTAACTATTAAACGTAGGATCGTTATATGTTTTGCTAGTTCAATTACTATTACAATAAGTAAAATTTGAATAATAATTGGTTAAATGTTAATCAGTAGGATCGTAACATCCCTCGTTAATTCCATTACTATTACAATAGGTAAAATTTGAAGGACAATTGGTTAAATATTAATTAGTAAGATCCTAATGTCCCTCTTTGATTCTATTATTATTACAATAAGTAAAATTTGAATGGTAATTGGTTGAATATTAACACGTTGAATGCCCCCGTTGAAAATATCACAGTAAGTAAACTTTGAACCGTAATTAGTTAAATATTAATCAGCAGGTTCTTAATTTCCCTCGTCAATTTTATTATTATCACAATAAGTAAAATTTGAACGGTAATTAGTTAAATAGTAAACGGTACGATCCTAATATCTCTCGTTAATTCTATTATTATTACAATAAGTAAAATTTGAATGGTAATTGGTTGAATATTAACACGTTGAATGCCATGGGGGCCACCGGTGACCGGCGCTATTGAATTCAATGAAATTTCGTATGACTTTTCAAATTGTTATATTTACGAATTTGGTAATTCAGTGAATACTTACGCGTTGGTCTCAAAAAAGTGAAGTCCGACTGCCTACATATCTCTTTGTGTCTTCAAAGTTCCCGCTTTGCAAAGATGCGATTTTAATAGAAAAAGTTTCACTTCAGAAGAAATGAAGAAACTAGCGAAATACCGGTGAATCGGTCATTTGACCGCGAATGGCACAGTTAGCGTTAAAAATCACCATTTTTCATTACGGTAAAGTGACTTATGCCAAAATAATCGGCTCGCGTAATGAATATTAATAAATACATTGAAGATGTATTATTTTCTCTTAATTCAAAGCGGACAGAACATTCCGATAGACTTAATATCACTTCGTATTTTGTCCTTTTATACTTGTATTACCTTCTGTTACGATCTTGCAGGATGTCACCTTGTCACGAACACCGGATTGACAGCTATTGCATCGTTGCCGAAATTGAGAGTATTGATAATGAGTTATTTATATCAAGTAACGAACATTGTATTGCAAAACATGTACAATTTAAAAGAATTAGTATGTCAAGGGTGTAAAGTGTCGGATCAAACGATGAACACCCTTCTCAAATGTTGTTCTCAGTTGGAATTGTTAGATTTGTCTGGATGTTTTAACATTACTAACGGCACGCTAAAGGCAGCTGCAGCAGCTACAATTAAACGGGAGAACAATACGATCTTAAAGATATTCGTGGGAGGAACAAGGGTGGATCTTGAGGAATTTAACGACATATCGCCCTTTCTGCAAATAGTCAACGTCGATCTGTCTTGGTGAGACGTCGTAAATTCTTTAAATCTAAACGAAGTGGATTAAGGTATTACGTGAAAGAAACTAAAGACGTCAAAATTATGTGTGATGCTTTATAGAGTGAAACATCGATCGATCGGAATGTCGAAGAAACGAAGAAGAATGTGTAAATAGTGACTGCCTCGGTGTAGTAAGTATATCGAAAAAAGTGGCTTCTGTGATTCATGGGTATAATCAAATAAGAAATTTAATACGTAACATTAGGATTAATAAGTAAGACAAATAAAATATGTGTAATCGCTACGAGATCGAAGTAATGTAGTTTACATTGTACTAACGTGCTCAATATGTTTTCATAAGCGGCTCTTCTTGTAATAACGTTTCAACGACGAAATTTATCGCTTAAGGAATGTTCGTACGGAATAAATGGTATATTGTCATTCGCCTTTGGAATTTTCTAAATATAAACACGAAATTCTCAGCACAGGATAAATTTATTCTTCTTTTTTTGTTTTTCCTTTTATAATTACAACATCTAGACAGTGAATCGTTTGAACCTGTTAATTGTTATGCACAAATCTGCAACGTGGAGTATGCACATACTTTTTTGATAATGGCCGGCTAATCCCACCGTGGTTAAGGATTCACTGATCTTTACGGATAAAATTTCTATACCTATGTCACTATATGTTACATCTTTTTAACAGGATTTCCGCTATTTGAAAAGAATGACTTGCTTACATTACATCGTAAGGATTACGTTATAATAAATGGCATTACATACATCATTGTCTGACATATAAACATAATACGAAACATCAGTTCTTGGGCGTCTTACGCTTAGGCACAGAAGTGAGTTTTTCTCTCACTGTGCTTGCAAACATCACAATACGCTCGTAGTACACTCCGATAACTTTTAAGCCAAATCGGAAGAGGCTAATACTAATAATAATAATAATAATATTTATATGTGTATATATATATATATGCAATCACATCTACCAAATGAAAAGTAGAAGACAAGCAAAAGTGAATAAGTATGATCCAAGAAATATTTACGATTTCCATCGTCAAGCACTTACGTAACAAATTTCCGCGATTACACTCAACATCGAACAAGTTGATAATCCCATTGCAGCAGTTTTTATACGACGGAGGGGAAATAACATTTAAATACAACAAATGAACGATCCTTACGTTACTCTGGCGTTACTATGTACATATAGACATTTCTTTTGTTCAATGCACTACAGCAAGAAGCAGCTACGATTATCTAGATTATTCTATGAAATTAATCCTTTGCACTCCGCCGCTGGTTTTAGAATAATGTTAACTCGATGAAATGGAAGATGACATTCTAGGCATCGATGGATGAGGTTTCTTGCATTCTCTGTCTGCATTTCTTCTCAATTCAAGACAATAGAACTGAGAATGCTCATTCGTTTTTACGTAAAGTGTCACCGTTCGATTTCCTTTTCTGTACATAGTATTACCACAACTCTATACGCGTATTTGACGGAATATGGGGAAATAGTTAACGATCGTGTTTCTGTGGATAATCAAATTGCATGGAAAACTTCAAGGCTTAACTTTTCAATGTAGGAGAGAGGTAGCGCGCATCTTACCGTTTAATATTTAATCAATTGAAATTGAAATTTTACTTATTGCAATAGTAATTAGATTGAAAGATATTATGATCGTACTGATTAATGTTTAACCAATGACCATTCAAATTTTACCTATTGTAATAGTAATTGATAACGAGAGATATTAGGATCCTACCGAATAATATTTAACTAATTACCGTTCAAAATTTACTTATTGTAATAGTAATTAAATTAACAAGATATATTAGGATCCTACTGATTAACACGTTGAATGCCACCGATACTTCATTAGTTTCTTAATTTCTATCGAAGTGAAGCTTTTTCTATTAAAATCACGTCTTTACAAAGAAGAAGTTATAAAGACATAACGAGATATATAGACAGCAAGAGTTTACCTTTTTGAGTAAATATTGACTGAATTAACAAATTCGTAAATATTACAATTTAAAAGTCATACGAAATTTCATTGAATTCAATAGCGCCGGTCACCGGTGACCCCCAGGGCATTCAACGTGTTAATATTCAACCAATTACCATTCAAATTTTACTTATTGTAATAATAATAGAATCAAAGAGGGATATTAGGATCCTACTAATTAATATTTAACCAATTGTCCTTCAAATTTTACCTATTGTAATAGTAATGGAATTAACGAGAGATATTAGGATCCTACTGATTAACATTTAACCAATTATCATTCAAATTTTACTTATTGTAATAGTAGCTGAATTAGCGAAATATATAACGATCCTACCATTTAAAATTTAACCAATCACAATTGAAATTTTCCTCATTATAATAATAATTGAATTAACGAAAGATATTAATCGAATTTAAAGCATATGCATGCATTTCCGCTAAGAAAACGGGACATCGGCAGTACAAGCAACAAAGTAAAAATATCAGAGTTGCGGTTGATCATATCACAAACTTCCTGGAGTGCAAAGAGTTAAATGGATAAATTTCTACACGGACCGAGTGTCGTTTGATACAGAAAAAGAATTATTTAACTGCAGCAACAAAATCATCAATTTCTACGTCTTCCTGATATTCGTCTCTAATTTTACAATCGGATGTCCCTCGAATGAATAATATTCAAGGTGACGTTCATTTCGTACGCGACCTGCCTGTTATTCGTAGATATAAGAAAAAACGTTCGGCTAACAGTCTGTAGTTACACGTAGACGTTCGAAATACGTATGAATACATACAACCCTAGCCGTCGTACGGCGAAAACTCTTTTCGAGTGTGGTTCAGAAAAATTGCACGAGAAAGACTTGATGCACAGCTATACGGCACATACATGTAGGACGTCTCACTTTAATTTATAACTGGATAGATATATCTTAAACAATATAGTGAAACAAACAAATTTAATATGCAAAGGTCGAAGAAATTTGAGATATAGAACTCTTTGGGCAAAGACATCGAGGATGTTTCAAGGTTCTCTTATTTGCAATAACGTGACGAAGAAAACTATTATTAACAATAAATCTACGGAAGTCGTTAAATTGCCGGGTTCTGACTGTTTTAATAAGCATTTTTAAAACTTTAAAGAAGCAGTACAGTAGAAATTTCACTTGTATTTTATAATACACAAATTACTTAACTGATCATCTTTTTTGTCACTTGATCCCCCATTTTTTCGACAGCAATTATTTAATATATTTAAGTGCAACTGATTTAACGGCCGTAGATCCAGTGTTAAATGAGTCGCACGGAAGACAATGCGGTTGAGTCCATCTCTTCATATTCTCTGATTTTTGTAAATTTGAATGGAATAAACTTCATTCTATTAAAACATACAAAAATTAAAAAGTATGGAAAAATGGACTTAATCGCATTGGCTTCTGAGCGACTAATAGTTCTTATTTTGTATTTCGACTTTAATTGCTACGGTCATTTTACCTAAGATCTATAATTTTAGGTACTTCAACTATTGAAACTATGGCATATTAAGTGATAATTTCGGAAAAAGAGTAGCCCTAGATTCTCCGACCTCTGTACATCAAATTTTTTCATCTCTACATATTTATCGATATATATGTATCCCATTTACAGATTAAATCGAAGCATCCCGTATATTCATCACTCGCATGAACACATGGACATGTTTGAAAATTATGTCATTAATTGCACATTGAAAGTATAAGGTCTTGAGCCACGATTAGAAGTGGTCTCTCGATAAAACGTAGCAAGACCATTGTGCAAGCAATTATTTTTGTTCGTTCGACGATTGTCGAAGCGCTGCTAATGCAAGTACCTCGCAGTTTCGCTGTTTTTTTTCAGGAAGTACAAGATAAGTCTTAAATTGTGTAAAAAATAATAAAATTCCAACGATTTATACACAAGGTGAGAAAGGAAATAAATCGCATCGAGAAGGAACATTGTCCTTTTTCGTTGAAATAGTATCCCTATATCCAAGATTTCCCGATAGTGTTTTCGTATCAATGAAATCACGTTGTATCATGCAGACTTCTTGTAAGACCAACGTCATTTTGTAAGAGCGACAGTAAGAAGTTTCCTCCTTCTCCTTTTCCCGATGGTCAACGTGACGAATAAGTGTTCTACACATGTCAGGTACAAATGTCGTACAAGTAACTTGATCTCGATCTCTGGTTTAACGCATTGTCAAATGAGTGTCTCGTTAATTCGATGCCCATTCGTGTATCCTAACGTCATCACAGGGAATACAATTTGCCCATGAGCGATAACATTAAACTTATATCATAATCCCATTATCTTACATACTTTTAACAGAAATTTATAAGACGAAGATATAAGATCCGTATAAAATTCAAATGAAATTCAAGCACAGTGACGCACATTACGCAAATTACGTTAATGTTGATTTCTTCACATTCAAGACATCGTATTTATTCAATATAGAAACTTTGATCTCGATATCTTGTTTAAGTCATTGTATACAATACCGTTGTCGTGTTTAATCATCACGATTTTGAATCCAGGTCAATTGTTAACAGCGAATCGTAACGAGGTTAATTCGCTTCGGAGGAATTTAAGAACTCCATTGTTCATCGTAGTGTTTGGTACTATTCCTCGTGTGATGTATCGTATGAGTGACATTATAATGTCGATTGGGAGAGAAATGGAAAATTACGCAGCGCTTATTTCAGCCTGTCTTGCGAGACAGGGTTCTCTGAAATAACACGCTTGTTCCTCGACAGCAAAATTATCTTTAACAGTCTACCGTACATAGCTAAAATAATCTAATGCCCAGTATTCATATTCTAAAATTCTGTAAGACAATATAAAGTGTATTGTTAAAAAACCTAGTCATCTAAACATACGCACAGTAATGGAAATCGAATGAGACGATCTCTGTTCCAGCGTGATGAAGTATCCCCATACAGCGCAGTTCTATAATACACCGGACGAAATGGAATGTAACACCTTAAACGCTAAGAGATGAGAAGAAATTATCCCCCACTTAGCTCAGTTACTCTAATGTCGTTGCTTTCTGCATTTCAACTTTAATTTCTACGATTATCTTGCCTAGGACCTACATATTTATATGGCTTCCAAGTTACGATGGCTATGACATAGTAGATGATAATTTCAAAATAGTCTGCAAGAGCAATGACGATCTGAATTTGGCCCACTTGAATTTTGAGCGAGCACCCGTAACTTCATATCCATCGTAGCCGGTTACATCATTTTATCATTTAGGAATATATAGTATTGTACACGTAGCTATTTTAGGGTATTAGAAAGAAGGCTAAAGGACACGATGTGGGTCATTCGCTCTTTTCACCGTGCAGTCAGATGCGAATGTGTAAATCAGAACTACATTCCTTCTGCTACACTTCTTTCCAACACCCCAGAGTATGTTTAGCAGGATAGATTTCTCCTCATCTATTAATGTTTAGAGTGACGCATTCTATTTCCTTTACTACTATACATATATTATTCTGTCAACACAATATATATAGTTCACGTATCTGAGCTGAATGGTGGAATCCTTCTCTTGACGTGCTACTATCCGCGATGTCGCATTCAATGTCTCTTACTGTACTTCTTGTATCATAAAAAACGTCGTAAAAGGGGCACAATTCTTCCGCTTCACTCACTAATGGCAAATGCACAATAAGAGATGCACACAACTCATCTATCATTATTGTTTTTCTGCTTTAACTGCTATGATCATTTGATGAGGGATCTACAGTCTTAGCAGGATTTCGAACAACCAATGTTACCATCGCTTATCACAAAGACAACGTATTTAACCCTTTGGCTACTATTGACGCGTAAATAAACTATAGTTTTGTTCGTCGAAAGACGCTTAACCCTCGCTCGGCGGAAGTCAGGTCCATTCGGACCCATACGTGTATAGTTTCGATTGCAATTGGCAAAAGTATTTAAACTCTATCGTCAATCTTTAATGGAGATTTATACATGCAACGATGTTTGATCTCCTTTGATTCAGTGCTTTTTCACGATTAAGTCGTTATTCGCATTCAGTCCTCGTTCGTCCATCCCGATCGTCTTCTGTCGCACAGTGTCTTCAAAGTCGTGATCAGGCATGTGCATATCTACAGTGACGTATTCTCACTCTCGGTCGCGTAAAGTACATTTAGTTCGATTCGACGCTGAGCAAACACAATCGAACACTGCGAATCAAGTCGCATGGGTCTGGTTGGACCCGGTATCCGCCGCGCAAGAGAATCCGCCGGACGAGGGTTAACTGACATTGCTCGGAATAAACTGCAAGCTTGTATAATGTAGCGTGGTATTTAACTACACTTGGTTTATGCTCATCAACTATATTGGTTCAATTCCTTGCCGTGCTTTGACGAGTCTGACTCGTGATCAACATTTCGAACCAAACATGAATATCACGAATCGACCTCGTGGTCTTCACAAGCAGTACAAGATACAATGTTTCAACTTCTGCCGCTTCCGCTCCTTTCCCGAACATTTCGGCGTGTCGTTGGGCCCGAATTCTTCCGAGTTAAATGGCACGACAAGGGGTTAATGTAGTGTAATCCAGTGTTTTGATTATTTCGATATATCTTATCAGTAATGCACGCTGATACAAAATATCGCATGTTCTCGGTAGATGTTACAACTACAAGCCTGCCGTACACTACGCGCGATGAAATTCTGCCAAAGCTAAAGGGTTAAACGTATCAAGCACAGTGGAAGAATATTTCCCCTGATGCGATCATTCTTTACGTATGAAAATTAGATTCACCGAGTATGAGACTCATGTATCAAGTAAGAATTACTACCACCACATGTCTGTCGTTACTATTTCCATGAAAATCATCGAAGCGTATTGGGAAATACTTTGAAAATTAATCTACATATATTACGACCTACCTAAACGTTTTCGGATTTTCATCCGAGTAAATGCTTTGATCGAAGCGTATGGATATACTTCGTATAAAACGTACACGGTGAACGAAGACATGGAACCTCTTCTTGTTCTGCCTGTCTTCAAAATCGTGATTAACAGTTACATTTTCAATGAAGTAGTAGAGCAAAATAAAGTATAATCCACGAACGTCACTGTTTCGACGAATCGAACGAAAGAGTCAACTAAAATCGACTTAAGAGTACTGAACGCGTATATAGGTAGTCAAGTATGTAAGAGTTACATTTATTCAGGACTGTACGTTTGCTAAACGGGTTGGCGTTGTCGGTTGAAGATCCATCGTGCGACATACCCAACCGGCGATGTCCACATTCTCGGATTCAGCTTTCTTAATCCACTCGTGGTTCTGTGAATTGCATGCAATAATTGATTACTTGCTCAAACAAAATAATATTTTAATACGTTGAATACCGTCCGTGTTTCGTCAGTTTCACCTTTTTTAACGAAGTGAATTTTTTGTATTATTAACTAAAGGCTGTTTTCTGCATTGCTTCCTATATTAACGCCAGAACTACTGGCGTTAAATTCATTGTATTTAAAAATATTAAATAAGTATTTTGAAAAAGGGGGAAATTAACCCTTCCGATACTACCGGTATCTATATTCACCCATCATATTTTCACACGAAGAATTAATTATTAGATCATATTTCGTAATTGGATATTTTTTAAATACCGTAAGCTTTTATCTTTCATGCATTATATGCATTGCAACTTCAATAAAGAATTAATTATTTATATTTCGCCGCTAGTCATTAAAAGCTATTCGTCCGCGCCGGGATTGCTCCGTAGCGAAAGGGTTAAGAGGTGGAAAAGTTGATCGATTCGGTAATTCCTGTTTTATAAGATGGTCGTAGAATATCTATTCTATGACTCTCCGATAAACTCGGAGAATTTTTAGAAAAAATTGTGTACCAGTCACTTTGACTGGTTTGGTAGTTCTAGTATTAAATTAACAATTTCCAGCATTTCTTTCGGAAGAATATTACCGTTATTTTATAACCAGTCAAATAACAAACTACGATCAGAACAGGTATATATAAAGTGCCGGTACTGTTATTGTTAATATTAATATGTAAATATATCTATACGTACCATCAGGGTCTTCAGATCTGCCCTTTCGGCAGGGTTCTTTTTTAAGCAGCGATCTACGAAATCTGTAAAAGAATCGCTAAAAATGCCTGATGGCAGTTTTGGAGGAGGCTCGTTAACAATGTAGTCCAGTAATTCGAATATGGCCATTGGTCGTGGACTACCTGCGCCTGGAACAACGTTGGAAATGTATTCGATTCTGTTATCCTTCTATGGATTCTTGTAACATTAGATCATCTGTGGCGACTACAGTCGCTCTTTATAAAATGCCACTGACGTACTACGGGCGACTATAGACGCTTTGTACAAAATGCAACGTATTGTACATATGACGAACGATTTGAGTTATTGCGCACCGAATACCTTACTTTGGGCATGTAGCAATACATAGAAGGAAAGATATTTTTATTTAAAAGAACACCGTGAAAAGGAACTCTGTTGCAGTGATCTTACTCGCGCACTTTTAACCCTTTGCAGTTCTATGTCGAGCTACACTCAACATAGCATTTCACTTCATTTTATTTTCTAACGATTTAATATTGGCTTTCCAAATTCAGAATGATTTTGTAACATCACCTAAATATCCGTCAGTACCTATAGTTATTGCTATCATTTAAAAAAAGTGAATAACCAACGATAGAAAATGTTGTGAGATTAATTTCATTTAGCTCACTACGAAATTGACAAAATAATTCGGCTGCAAAGGGTTAGCGCGGCGGTCCTTTCAGCGTCAGAAAAGACGCCGTAGCGAAAGGGTTGATGACAAATCATTATAAAAAAGATACTAACTATGGCCAGGTGATTGTGTAGTCGGCGTAGAAGCGTTGTTTGTAGCGACAGCTTCAGCGGGAGGCTGTCCAGGAGGCGTGCTAAATATCGTAGCTAGAGTCTTCTCATCCGGAGGTGGAATCGGGTACATTCCTATAGCCATTTCAACGAGCGATAATCCTAACGACCAGATATCACTTTGCACCGAATAATGCGTTCCTTGAAGTCTCTCCGGCTAAAGATAAAAGAAACCATTGCAATGAGAAATATGTAAAAGTGTTTTATAACAATTGGTAGGAATAGAAGCGTTAACAGTTGCTAATGTTATTAGAATAACAGCCACGTTTATTGTATTGACTCTAGAGTGATTTCCAGAACCGTGGCTGACCTTATGCACGGTGTTAAACTACTTGTAACCTTGCTTTCTTTAATTTGTACTCTTGAAAGACTCATCGGAGGTCTAAATATTTAAGTAACTACCGTATTAGCCCAAATACAACGCGATATTTTTTTAACTAATTGTTAAAAGGGTAGGTGTAGGTAATGTAATGTAGCAACTCTTCTTATTCGTGAATTATTGAATTCTTTTATGAAAAATCAATGGATCGCGTTAAATGCGGATTATTTTTTTTTCTAAATATCTGTATGAAAAATTTCGGTGTCGCGTTAAATTCGGGATCGCGTCATATTCGTGTTAATACGGTATTTAAAATGCTCTTACTTTCCGCTTTAACAAGCTTTTTTCATTTATTGCAATTGTAATAAAAACATATTAGTATGTAAATAAAAGATCATTCTCCACTTACAAAATGTCTCAATTAGTATCCAGAAGAAGTCATCTTGTAAATGAATCTATCTATGAATATCTTACCGACATGTAACTTCGAGTTCCAACAAATGAGTTAGCCATGGAGTCAATCAGTTGACCGGAAACACCGAAGTCGCAGATTTTTATTTCACCCGCGCTATTTACCAAGATGTTACTTGGCTTCACGTCCCGGTGCATAATCGCGTGCTTATCGCGTAAGTAGCTTAAGCCTTTCAAAACCTGCAATAAAAGTATCGTGTTATTCTACATATGCATATATATCATACTTGTTACAAAATATTAATATATCGAATTCCATCAAACAGCGTTTTGAAAACTGAAAGAAAAAGAAGTTGTACTTTCTTTGCATTAATGTACATTAAACAAATTACTCCCTTAAAAAATATGCAAAAGGATTTTGACAATGGTCTCGGTACTTTCAGTAATAGCTGATTCAATTTATTATAGTTTATTGAATGCTTTCTGTAATTTTACTTGCGAATAGTATGACACAATGCTACAGATGGAATAATCTAGTTTCACCCCTAACAATGGAGGACTCCTACTCTCCGACTTTGATTTTAACACTAAAACTACAGTTACAACTAAAACGTATTATTTAAATATACTAAATAAGTACTTGGGAGGAGGAATCAAGAGGTGAAAAAGATGAGCAGTTAAGTAATTTTTGTTTTAAAAAATAGACGCGGAGTAGTTACTATATGGTTCCCCTATCAATTTTGGGAATATTTCAACAAAAATTTGAAAACCGGTCATTTTGACCGCCTTGATACTTTTAGTGTTAATGAGCTTTTGCAAGACGACAGTGCACAGGTCTCTTATGGCGCGTGTGAAATATTAACCGTAGTTACGCAGTAGTTTTAAAGATAGAAGCAATTCAAATTTCCGATTTACGCGCCTTACGATAACGCTACTTCGCAACCGGAGCTGTTGCAACCAAATTCATATTTGTAGAATGTTGACAGGCATGGATTTTAATTACGTATATCTTTAAAACTATTGCGCAACTACAGCTAATATTTTACATACAAGATGACGAAGCTGAATGCTATCTTGCAAAACTTCGTTAAAATAGAAATCGGATAGTTTGAGTACTTCCCTTGTCAGATCATCAAGAACTTTCAGTTTTATTTTGATCTGTATCACCGAAACTGTGCTATACATATTATATGAGAAAATAATCCTCAGAAATGATAATGAAGTGATTCGAATTGAAGGGAAATTTCTAAGCCAAGCAAGCCGTTTATTTGATCACCGCATATGTCCTTGAAAGAGCTCCGTCTGCTACTTTTTCCCATGCGCTCGAGAGCGCGCTGATTGACTTGCCTTTCACTTGCCAGGCGCGTACCTATTGTCACGAGCGTGGTGGCGCATTGGGGCGACATTCGTATCAAACCACTCGTGCTGGAAATACATGCCACGCGTGCGGATCATGGAAATCAAAACGACGTGTGTGGCATGTCGACTAAGGTTATTTGTCGAAGAACAGTTTTAGATCGCACCACGTCGCGTGCAGGGTAAAACAAAAGTATCATTAGTGAAAAAGTATGCTCAGATAAGTCTTCTCGAGCGCACGGGAAGGAGTAGCAGGCGTAGCACTTCCAAGGACACATGCGGCGATCAAATAAGCGGCTTGCCTGATCTAAGCTATGGATCCAATCCTAAGGCCACCATGGCACCCTCGAAATATGACTTTTCTATTTTAGCACGTTGAATGCCATGGGGGTCAGCGGTGACCGGTGCTATTAAATTCAATGAAATTTCGTATTACTTCGAAATTGTAATATTTATGAAATTTCCAATACAGTCAATATTTCAATATGACCGGCGCTGCTGAATTCAATGAAATTTCGTATGACTTTTAAATTGTAATGTTTACGAATTTTCTAATGCATTCAATATTTAAATATTGGCATTAAAAGGGCAAAGTCCTGCTGACTATATAACTACTTGTGTCTTCAAGCTGTCTGCTTTGTAAAGATGTGATTTTAATAGAAAAAGTTTCACTTCAATAATAATGAACACGAGCCTTTAACATCTCAGTAGCCATATTGAATAAAATTCAAAACGACCGATTCGATCAAGCTAGCCATGAAACATTCGTAATACGCCCGCCATTAAAGAAATGAATCTCAAAGTTTACCAACGTCGAAATGTGCATCGGTACTTCGATTTTATTAAAAAGTCCCATGTCATTGCATTAAATGAAGATGCAACCAACGCCTTCGAAAGTCCTGGCAGGGCCTCGAGCATCTTCCGTTCACGTGAACAAGAAGAAGCTCACTGACGAAGAAATAGAAAACCTTCATCACGAACTGGAAACTAACGACCATATGATCCCATTGGCTGCATTATGTGAAAAGCTCAACACAAACGCAGAAACGGGCTTGACCGAAGAAAAAGTTCAAGAACTTCTCTTGGAGATAGGGCCGAATGCTTTGTCGCCACCGAGCGTGACGCCGGAATACATAAAGTTCTTGAAATGTATGTTCCACGGATTCGCTAGTCTATTATGGGGCTGTGCTGCATTGTGCTTTGTTTTATTCGCCGTGAGTTTTCTCTTCGACGAGCCAGAGGGTGGAATCGAATGGCTGGGCTTTATCATCGTTCTGATTTGCTTGATTTCCGGTATATTCGCTTATGTGCAAGAGAGCAAAAACACGAAGGTATGCAATGTACGAGAGAGAAACGTAAATTCTATAAAAAGTCATGTAGAAGACTTATTCTTCGGATAGAAATCGGCTAAAGAAATTATAATTGATTATATTCACCAGACCATGGGAATGGACGGCTGGCTTTTGTTTAACCCTTTTCGGTATGAATTTTGTAAGAAATCGGAAACAGGTTTTAAGATGTTCTTATTAGAAGCTTCCTTTCGATCGACATACAATTGGGGACAAAAGTTTCCGAATGATATTGGCTTTTGTATTTCATGCTATTTCACGTGTTTCATTTGGAATTATAAAAAATCTAGTTACGTACATCGATAGAAAATTTAATGATCTGTAATTCACCGGAAACATCTTTATAAAAAAGTTGTTTATTTTTTTAAATTTAAATTTTACATATTTGTCTAAAATATCGCCCGACAAAAATTTTCGTGGTTCTTGCCGTACCATTTTTTCTGACTGAATGCGCAATAATTAAGAATTCAATTTCTGAAGTAACAATCCATTCCTGATTTCTGATATAGAGGATGAATTAAAACAATATTAATAGCATAGAAAGTAGCAGGAAGAAGCAGCTGAAACCGATCGGCATTTGCTCAGAAAGCTTTCAACTTTGTTTATAAAAAAATTAACGCTAACCTAAGCCAACCTTTTAACCATTTCCTTAGGAAAGGAGAAGGAATACATGGGTCTCATATTTTCTTCATAACAGCTGTAAATTATTAAATAAAAAAAATTACACCGACATATTTTGAAATTTAAAGCATGTCAGACAGTTACCAACATAGAAATAAACGGATCATACGTTTATAGTATGTCTAAAACATAATTTTAGTTCCGGCGCGGAAGCTTTGAGATCGTATATCTCTAAGAATATTGTTACAAAATAAGTTTTATTAGTGAACACATATGGTCTGATATGTCATAAATCAAATGCAACTGTGAGATTTCAATTATCGATGAAAAAGTTTTTGAACTTTTGGCCTGGATTTCACCAAAATCGACGACTGTGCGTCGTGTCGATTCATGTATAAATAATAAATCAGCTAGAATTTAAAACATAAAAAAACTCCCAACCCTTGTCTAACACTCTCTTCCGTATACCCGTAGGTGATGGATTCCTTTAACAAAATGGTGCCAACATTCGCCACGATAATACGAGACGGCATTAAAATGCGCGTAGGAACGGAGGAATTAGTTCCCGGTGACTTGGTATACATTCGTTTAGGCGACAAAATTCCTGCCGATGTGAGAATCATCGAGTGTCGTGGACTCAGAGTGGAGAATTCAAGTATCACAGGTGAAAGCGAGGCATTAACCCGAACAGATTATCCTACCGATAAAAACCCTTTGGAATCTTCAAACGTAGCCTTCTTTTCGTCCTTCGCCGTTGCTGGCGAGGGCAAAGGTATCGTCATCGCAACAGGAGACCGTACGATGATAGGTCGATTAGCAGGTCTCACTTCGCATCTCGAAAAAACAGAGACACCTATCGCCAAGGAGATCAAACACTTCGTGCAAATAATCATCATAGTAGCAATGCTATTCGGTGTCCTATTCTTCGCTCTGTCTTTGTTAATAGAGCCCAATATACTCAAAGCGTTCACCTATCTACTCGGCATAGTGATAGCAAACGTCCCGGAAGTTCTGCTGGTAACAGTAACGACAAGTTTAACGTTGACCGCAAAAAAAATGGCGAATAAAAACTGCTTGGTGAAGAACTTGGAAGGCGTCGAAACACTTGGCTCCACATCGACCATCTGTTCAGACAAGACAGGTACCCTTACGCAGAACAAAATGTCAGTTTCAAATTTATGGTTCGGGCACACCAGATACAACTTCCCACCGGGCGAGAGAATCGGCGTGGAGAAGGATCTTCTAATGGAGAAACCGGCATTCGCCATCATAATTAAAGACGCCACTCTCTGTCTGCGAGCAGAATTCACCACGGAATCCTCTCTGATAAGTCCAATCGAGGAACGAGAAATCATCGGAGACGCGTCTGAAACTGGTATACTTCGATTCTGCGAGCACATTCATCCGACTGAGAAGTTCCGCTTTGCACATCCAAAGGTGGCGGAAATACCGTTCAACTCGACGACAAAATACCAAATGTCGATACACAGAGACGCCAATGGATATATCATGATACTGAAGGGAGCACCGGAAGTTATAATGGATAATTGTACGACGATATTAACTACGGATGGACAAACAAAGGACATGACACCAGCGGATCATGCGGTATCTCGCAGAGCATGCACCGAGATGGGATACCTTGGAGAACGTGTACTGGCCTACTGCGATATTCATTTATCCGGAAATACCTACGGGCCGAATTACAAGTTTAACACAGACTCGCCGAGTGCTTATAATTTCCCAATGAAAGGCTACAGATTCGTTGGTCTGATAAGTCTCCTGGATCCTCCGAGACCTGCTGTACCCGATGCGGTTCAAAAATGTCGCACGGCTGGCATTAAAGTTATCATGGTAACAGGTGATCATCCGGTAACGGCAATGGCGATCGCCAAGAAGGTTGGTATTATCAGTGAAGGTATCGAAACCAGATACGAGAAAGCGATTCTGGAGAACATATCGTATTCGCAAATACCAGAAGAGGCTGACACGGAGGCTGTGATTATAACTGGTTCAGAATTGAGAAACATGGACACCAACGAGTTAGATAACATTATACGGAACTACGAGGAGATTGTCTTCGCTAGGACATCACCACAGCAGAAGCTTCTTATCGTGGAAAGTTGCCAGAGGCTGGGTGAGATAGTTGCCGTGACTGGTGACGGTGTGAATGATTCTCCTGCGTTGAGAAAGGCGGATATTGGAATAGCCATGGGTATAACTGGGTCAGACGTGGCGAAGAATGCAGCAGATATGATTCTCATGGATGATAACTTCGCTTCGATCGTGACTGGTGTCGAGGAAGGTAGATTGATATTCGACAATCTGAAAAAGTCTATAGCGTACACGTTAACGTCCAGTGTGCCGGAGATGTTGCCGATGTTGAGCAGTCTTCTGTTTTCCATTCCATTGCCGTTCGTCATAGAGATGATTCTTTGCGTGGACATTGGAACGGATTTGCTTCCAGCCATAGCTTTAGCGTATGAAAAACCTGAGTCCGATATAATGCGCCGTGCACCGAGAAATCCGGAGTATGACAGACTTGTGAACAAACGTTTGATATCCGTTGCATACGGGCAGATCGGAATGACTCAATCTTTCGCAGGGTTTTACACTTACTTCATGGTTCTCATGTTAAACGGTTTCTTACCAAATAGGTTGTTAGGTTTGAGAATAGACTGGGAGAATAGATCGATAAACGATTTAACGGACTCTTACGGACAAACGTGGACGTACGACACTAGAATGAATGTATTGAACGAAGCGCGCAGCGGATATTTCTTGTCTATCGTGATAACGCAGATGATAGATCTGGTGATGTGTAAAACCAGAGTTAATTCTATCTTCCAGCAGGGCATGGATAATTGGTTTTTGAATTTTTCATTCATTCTTGAAATCGGCTTAACCGCTATTCTGTTGTACGTGCCAGGCACAGAGGTAGTATTGAAGACAATGCCGTTAAAGGCTTATTGGTACTGGCCGTGTTTGCCGCTCGGCATTTTCCTTTGGGTTTACGACGAATTAAGGAGACTGTGCATCCGCAAATTTCCAGGGGGTATTATAGAACGCGAAACGTATTACTAAGTTTAATTTAATTCTCAGGTTTCGTATCTTTCTACAGTACAAGAATACTTTTTTAATTAGATGACGTTCCATACGAGTGATAGATCTTACACCATTGTTCAATTAATTCAATAATTAGCAATTAACACGTTAAGCGCACAGTCCAGCCTGTTTGGCCTTCCTATTCGTTTAGGCCGTGATATCCGACTTCACCGATATACTGGCAGCCGAAAATCTGTTGCTTCGTTGTCTTTTAGAAATGCTTTCTCTTCGGTCAGCTGCCCATAGTTCCAGTAAAGTTTAAAAAATTGTACTTTACTCGTAACGAGATGTAGTCTTATCACTACGATATATGTACAGTAAAACATCGATAAATGCAACACTTCCACATAGGGGGATCCCCCTTGTCGAACCTCGACGCTCGACGAGATAGCAGTGTAGCATGATATCACCCGAACGCATCGGTGAAGCAATACTAATTGGAGGGTTGGCTGTTTTCATATTTTAATTTTTTTTTTAAACCTTTGCTAACGTATTTGTGAGATTTTTCTGATTAACTTGGTGGCAAACACGATATTATAGGATCCTACTCTAATTTAATCCCGGATGAGCCCCCAAAGAATACAGGTACTCGTCTTAGAAAGAACCGAATAGGTTTCCTTCAAATTAAATAATGATATCGTAGCCTAGAAACTTAACTCAGCGTGTGTAATTAAAACAAGACGACCAGCTTTATTAGATATATATAAATATAAAAACAACAAAACTCATTAACATAAATTAACTCTGAAATAACTCTAAACTCGCAAAATCTCGCTCCACTCACGCTTTGTACTTCACTCTCTAGACTCTCAACTCAACTATCTTCCGAAATTCACACTCGCATCCGCCGTCGATACTCTTTTTACAGCATGAATTCTTCGTCTTTCTCACAGCATGCATTCTCTGTTGCACTCATTCATTTTCTCCTCATCCATAGACTAACATTCACGCTAGCCCTTACATTCGTCGCCTTCCAAATCGCGCACTCTAAACTTCCGCACTCGCTTGTATATATTTACTAGATTTAAAAATTCCGGTCCTACAATATAACTTGTACAATATAACATTCACGCTAGCCCTTACATTCGTCGCCTTCCAAATCGCGCACTCTAAACTTCCGCACTCGCTTGTATATATTTACTAGATTTAAAAATTCCGGTCCTACAATATAACTTGGATTATATTTACTTCGTATTTAATATATTTGCTTACCATTCACATAATTCAAAGTATGTCGTGTTTGGTATCATTTTAATCAGAAAAATCTCACAAACACGTTAGCAAAGGTTTCAAAATAAAAATTCAAAATAAAAATCAAAAATGAAAACGGCCGACCATCTAATTAGTAATGACTCAACGATACGTTCGGGCCGCTCCCTCTGTTATCTTGAACCTTGTTTCTTCTGCTGTCTGACTTTTTCTAAGTTCGCGCTCGGCTCGAGGCCTAATGTAAACACAGATTCGACACCGGTACTCCATAAGAGCACTGTTTTGCCCCCGAAATCTGTGCATTTATCGAGCTTTTACTGTACTAGTAAACACATTATTACGAAATGTTGCATTTTTTTCGTAAGAAGTAATCTTTGGGTGCATTCTTTCATGACTTCGAAATTATTTAACCCTCGCCCGACGGATCCTCTTGCGCGGCGGATACCGGATCCACTCGGGCCCATGCGACTTAATTCGCATCGTTCGATTGTGTTTACTCTGCATTGAACCAAACTAAATATAATTTACGCGGATCGAGAGTGGGGATACGTCAATGTAGATGTGCACATGCCTGATTGCGACTTTGAAGCACACTGTGCAACAGAAAACGATCGAGATGGACGAATGAGGACTGAACGCGAATAACGAATTAACCGTGAAGAAGCGCTGAATCAATGGAGATCAAACATCGTTGCATTCATAAATCTCCATTAAAGATCGACGATAGAGTTTAAATACTTTTGCCAATTGGAATAGAAACACGTATCCACCACGGCTCCCACCGAGCGAGAGTTAAAATTTAGTAGTAGTAGATCGTGTCAGTCAACACTGACCCACGCAACCTGAACGAAAACTATACCGTCGCCCAACGGTGACCGACGCGGGCTAACGGAAACTACACTGTCAGTCACCAGTGACTGACATGGCGCTTAACGTGTTAATTTAGTACTTATATAGTCGTGTGAAAAAATAGGTCATGCTCGGATGAAAGCAGATAAGTTGTTGCTCATGTTGTTACTTACCGCAGAAGTAATCGTGCTTAAGATAGGTTCTGGAATTCTTCCTGCTTTCTTTAATATTAAGTCTAACGATCCACCGTCCATGTATTCCATGCATATACTAATTTCTCCGTCGCTATAAGAAAGAAAACGCCATACGATGAAAGATGACTCATAGATACAAGAAATATTATCAGATAAGAAAGATAAAGCATATGTACCTATAGAAGGCACCGTAAAAGCCGACTATATGGGCGAAATTACATTCATGAAGAACTTTCAGTTCTCTAATTATCTGCTTCTTGATAGCGGGTTTCACTTCTAGATGTATTAACTGAAATATAATAAGAATTATCACAATGTGCATTTGATATCGTGCTCGATATGTATAATTAAAAGACATAAATCTCACCTTCCTCGCCATTATTAATCCATACTTTTTATGCCTAACTTTCATAACAACACCGCCATTTCCTGCACCGAGTTCACCAAGTTTCTCGAAGTCCTCGTCGCACAGTTCTCCAACTTTCTCCTTTTGTCCTAAAAAGCTTTCGAGTCGTTTCCTTTGTTCCTCGTCCATTTCTAATTCCTCTAGCCTTTCTTGAATGGCGTCTATGCTCATTTTTCCCATAACTCCACTGCAACGACAATGCGTATCAGTTAGACATACAGATTCGTATAAATTTCAAGAGAAGCGTCAAACGTTTAAACGTATAATATATACTCCGGAGAAAATAGAAATCTGAACAATATAACTTATTTACTCTGGTATAACTGGCGGCTCGGAGTAGGTGGGCAGTGGTGGAACCGGCGGCGAAGGTGACACTGCTGGTACTGGTTCTATCGAGCCAGGTGGTAACGTCAAATTCAATTTGTTTTTCGACATTTGGTAGGTCAAATTAAACGAATACTGTACAACAGGCTACTATTGTACACAAAAGTCCTCGAATGTAATACTGAATTCACAAAGATCAGGCACAACCCACGGATTATACGTTGAAACTTGCGTAACGGCGATACTTTTTTATCCTAGTGTCACACGATCGAATCACAGAACAGGTGTAAATATTAAAATCGTTCTCATCGTTGACTGTCGTTCAAAAATTCAAGGAGTGGTAGGGTCTCACTCGGACCGTCCTTCCAACTGAGCTGTCAAGCTTCGAAACGTCAAAGTCCTTGGTGAACCGTGTGCTTCGATGAACAGCGACGAAACGAATATTTCCGTCCGGTTAATCACTGATCTATCGTCACTGATTACAAACTTCTGCGAATATACATGTTTTTTTGCAAATATTATGCAAATAGAAAGAGGTTATACGAATCTTCCCGGGAACACGAAAGACTGACGCACACGGTGTTCGTTCGAAAAGTTCCTAAAAACGTATTTGAACAACGATGAAGTTCACATTTCACCGAACACAGTCGCATAGTCAACGTACGGATAATTTTGTTAAATATTCATAATTCTTTTGTATTAATTTGTATAACTTATATTAAATACAAATTGCACATTTTCATTATGAAAATAATGTGAAATTATTCGAGTACTTTCATTGATTGTTGTGATTTTGTCGGATTCGTTGGAAGGTTGGCAACACTTCACTTACAGGAAATCTCCTTCTAGTTGGATACGTGACGTCTTTTCCTTCAAAATCGTGCTGTTAAGAGGTACGTATGGCCTGACCTGTAGCGTTTTTCGAATCTGTTTACATCTACCGTTATCCCTTGATAATTGCACCGAAATAGTAATATTCTTAAACATGAGATTACAAATTGTCGATCTAACGGAGAAAGTCTTGAATATCCCTCCGAGAAATGATGTTTGTTGGACTTCAAATACGCGTGACGGCAGGTTGGGCCGCGACACCTATTTAGAGTTACCGATTAATGAAGAACAATTTCTCATCGATTTCATGTAATTTCAGAGCGCAATGGGACGTTACTCTTACGAACCGGCGAACGCGACGAAGTCGTGTAAAGCACGAGGATCCAATTTACGAGTGCATTTCAAGGTAAATACGAGAAACTTTGAAAGTATGTGGGGTCTAACCTAAAAGTTTACAACTGATCTGTTTACAAACCGAGAACTCAAATAATTTAAGGCTTTGAATGTTACGAAAGGTGTATATGCTCGATGCTAGACTTTTCAATTACGTTATTAATTTTGTTTGTTATTAAATGGAGCATTATCATTATACATTTCGTATTATTATGTATTCTTACATAAACAGAATACATGGTGTAATTATTCCACAAGAAATTACTGACGTCCTTTTGTTGTAATAATTTTTTCAGTTTCAGAATTATGAATAATTATCGTTTTCTTTAGAAATAAGTCAAACTGGTAGATTTAACACTTTGACGTTGGGCTATTTGCGTATTTTACATCTGTGGCGAGCAAACAGCTTCCTGCTGCTCCAAATCCATAGATTCAAGTGCCCGTTTATATCCAATCGTATAAATGAATTTGCAGTAGCTTATTTTTTTAGTGGTTGAATTATTATATATACAGTAAGAGTTGAAGACTGCACCGTCAGACACGTGTATTCTATAAAACTGAGATAACAGCCAAGTGTTCCACTGTTGAATGTCGGTTTGTTTCATACTGTAATTTCGGTCTCCCAATACGAAAGTGTTAATAAAATGGAACAGCAATTTTTTGCACTGAATACACAGCTAGCTTTACGGATTGTTTTTTCTTTTGTGTTTCAGAACACACATGAAACAGCACGCGCTATTAAGAATATGCCTCTACGGAGGGCACAGAAATACTTGAAGAATGTGATTGAACATAAGGAATGTGTACCATTCCGTAGGTTTAACGGCGGTGTTGGTAGATGTGCCCAAGCGAAGCAGTTTGGTACCACACAAGGTAAATTAAAAAGTTTCATTTTCAAAATTGTTTTGTAATGTATAGGGAGACGTTAAATTTACAAAAAAATCTGTTGTATGTGAATTCAGGTCGCTGGCCGAAGAAATCAGCAGAGTTTCTGCTACAGCTTTTAAGAAATGCAGAAAGTAACGCAGATTACAGGGGACTCGATGTAGACCATCTTGTGATCAACCACATTCAAGTAAATCACGCTCCGTGTTTGCGCAGAAGAACGTACAGAGCTCATGGTCGTATTAATCGTAAGTACATGTAATTACTTTTTAGATTTTAATAATTCTAGTTTTCGATTTAATCGCACGTGCACTATTTTTCCCCAGCTTACATGAGTTCCCCGTGTCATATCGAAGTAATTTTGACCGAAAAGGAAGACTTCGTCGTCAAAAGCCCCGAGGAGGAACCATCGAAAAAGAAACTCAGTAAGAAGAAGCTTGCCAGACAAAAGGAAAAGATGATGAGGGAATAACTTTGAATAATAGCTCGATATGTACTGTGGAAAAATGAAAATTACACTGTTCTCTAAATTTTCTACTTCATTTAAGTCCTTGTCCGTGTAATAAGTTCTTGTTTCCTGTCAAGTTTCTGGTTTTATTATGCTTTGAAAAATCTTTTAGAGAAACTAATATCAGTCCGAAATTTTAGTAATAAATATGGATAAATGTTATATAGTTTAAATGATATATTGAAAGTTTCGCTAAGCTTATGGTGTTAAGGTTAGAACTTCTAATTAGTGGGATCGAGCACAACCTCCCCTCTCCTCGTCACCTAACAAGATTTTTTTAAAATTTTTCTTTAACACATTGCATGCGGAGAACGTACTTTTACGTTGTTTGCAGTCATTGGAGCACGGGTCTCGTAAAAATACGTGTTTAGTAGATTTATGCTGCAGAGTGGGTATCGTCTATATACGATGGGCGTTATCTATTTAAAAAAGTTTTTTTTTTTTTAAATAATCATAGAGCAATTAAGTGTAAAATAAAAGAACTTTCGTTGAGAAAAACGAAGTAGTTTTCGATTTATTGCGATTTTATTGATTGACCAAAGTGCCGCGATATTCACCAAAAAAACGCGCGTAAGTCGGCGGCGAAGAATTCTCATATTTGGATTAATTCATATTTAAGATTAATTTCAGTTTAATTTATATTGCTTCATATGAAAACTGCATTTCCAGAGTACCGTATTGGAAGAGGGTCACAATTTTTGCCCCGCGTGTATAAAATATTCTGATTTCAAATCAGCGAACCAAAGTTCAAATCCCCGTCACCGCTGAAACTGTTTTCGTAAATAATCATTATTTACGTTGACTAAAAACTTGGTAAACTTTTCACATATACTTTATAATCTACAAAGCGAATTTCCATAAGAAAAAATTGTTTTCTTATCCCAACGTGTTCTACATTCTCACGAACCTTCATAAACAGCTAAAATGTTCGAAATACGAATTTCCCTTTATAAGAAATATCCATTCTACCACGTATATATACGCCATTTACAACGAAAGGGTTAAAAACTTAACGACCACAATTACTGCAGGAAAATCTAAGTTTATATATTTTTTTGTACAATTAACATTGCAGCATTGAGAGTAACGCCAAAGTGTCATCCATAAGAATTGTGTTTTCTTTTGAAAGTACGTTACTTCCATTTCTCCTCACACTTCCGTTTTACGTCTCAAGTGCTATTACCTATGACCATCGTCATAAACTGCAAACATACATGCGTTAACAACGGTTGAATGTTAATAAAACATGGGAAATAAAAAAGTACATTGCAAAATGTCGTGCGTATATATATATATATCAAATAATGACTTGTTTAAATATATCTACATTCCGCATTCGCTATCGGTACATAATATCTGCGTTATTCTAAGGTCGGGACACGTTACCAGATTTGCAATGCTTAAACATATACAGTTATTATAACGTCAAAGCTTTATTTTCATTTCTGTCGTATAAACAAGAATTCGTAGGTATGTATTTTTCATTATTTCATTGTGTTTCCTTTCAAAATACTTCTGTTATCTACTAACTAAAAAAAAAATCAATTATTCTAACTACTAACAATATTTGTCAATTCCCTTTGGATTCGATGCGTCAGATTGGAATTTTTTTGAACTCGTATTAATTATTATTCTTTTTTACAACGATCCACTTATGACTGAAACGAGTGGGTGAATGTACGAGTGCACGCAAGTCGTCTTGAAATGTTGAAAATTCATCGGCGATAAAAATGCATTTATAACTGTACATAGATTCGGGTCTGGCGTCGTTTTCAACCGGTGTCAAGAAAGTGGTTCGCGTGTTGTGTTCGGTAGGAATAGGCACAGCAATCCTCCACCTGTGGCATAGAGATATTTGTCATTAGTTTTCTTTTTCGAAAATTTCAATACTAACCCTTAAATGCATGATTTTTTTGCATTTTTAAATTAATTTTTTTAGGTTCATAGTCTTAGGAAATGAGAACGAATAATCGAAAAGAAATTCTCTTTATTTTGTATATTTCTCATAGTTGGAAGAATGCAACTATGAACCTTTATGTATAATTCTGGAAATTGAGTATTTTAGATGTGGAAAAATTAACATGTTGCAAATTTACAACAGCATGCATTTAAGTGGTTAACGCTTTATCGGTTGTAGATTTTGTTCAGCAACGTTAGGTTACAGGACTTATTGTAAGTCGTTGGCGACACGTAGGCAATACCCTCCTGCATTATTGATAATTATAGGACATTTATATTAATGATGTCGAAATCCGAGGCAGTTTTTAGTTTGAGCGACGACACTTGAGCTTGCAAGCTCAGATGTGATCCCGTAAACCTAAACCTTAATCCGATTTTCGACTAAATTCCAAAATTACTTCGCAAAATTATGAGCTTTTGTGCTACGAGCCGAAAGTGTTGAGCTTTTGAGCCATTTTCCGAGTTTTTCGCGAAGTTTCGTCAAAATCCGATGAGCTTTTAGTTTGAGCAATCATACTTGAGCTTGCAAGCACAGATTTTAACCTTCAAGATGCCCGAGAGTTATCGGCCGGCGTCACGAAAATGTGACTGCTCAAATACGATCGGAGTTATGTCAAAATCATATGAATCCACGTTCTCGACGTTAATTTTCTCGGAAATTGTTTTTTGAGGGAAGTTTCTTCCCTCTTAAAGTTTAAACCGGGCAGGAACGAATTCGAGCTATCTTCTTAGATATGTTTAATCAATATTTATGCAAAGTTTCATCAAAATCGGAGTGTATAAGTTCCCAAACTTCCCTTGTTAATTTTGGTGTGGCTCATTCACTCTTTTTATCTTCCAACCCGATTTGAATTTGAACTTCAGAACTATTTTCGCGGGACTTCTTTCCAACATCACATAATAGATTATCATATATTGCAAGAAGAATAGTAGAAACTTTCCCTAATAAGCAAGTAGTTCCAACTTTAGAATTCTTTCCGCGTAGATTTTCATATATTTTACGAAAAATAGCAGATACTTTATATAGTAGGCAAATTGTTAAAACGTACCGATTAAAAGTGCAGCAACGATGAAAGTCGGCGCGGGACAGTACATGTCGAGAAGTTGCGCAATAACGATGTTTCCGATAATTCCTCCGAGACGCGCTGCGACCATGGAAATAGCAATTCCGGTCGCACGGAGTTGCGTTGGGAAAACTTCTGTTATCAGACAGTCCAGTGCCGCATTTCCACAGCTTATTACGCCACTGAAGATGGCGGAGACGATCAGGTTGTGATACTTGTTGTACACGAAGTACAACCCGATAGAACACATCCCCGATGAAAGCGTACTAAATACTGTAAATTTTTAATAAATAACTGAATTATAATAAAGATTTTATAAGTTTTCATGTATACAGTAAAACACGAATTATCGTGAATATAGATAAAGATTCATTGTATAATAATTAAACCGATTTAATGTTCTATCATGTAAATGTTTCGTTCCGCTGGAAGAATAAATATTCCAATAATAATTAGCAAATTTCTTGAATGATGTTAAGTGTATAATAAAGTATAAATGACTCATTATTAATTAATGAACATACGTTTGTTACTACTTTAACACTAGGTTTACCGGGCGGGTCGTTTTGACCATTACGAACTTCGTCAGAGAAATTACAGAAGCCGTTTACATTCTTTTTTGCCACTTGCACTGACTTTTATTCATTCAACGAAACGAATATATATCGAAATTCATTTTCTTCAAAGCCTTCTAATTTTAAAGTTCTCTATGTAGTATATATATAGACCCGTGCTGATAGAGATAGGTATATAAGAAATGTCGGTAGAGCTATTGTTAAATAAGAAATACACCGACACAAAAATGGATACCTTCGATTTATAATGACTCATAGAGCGTTAATAATTGTTCATGATATTTAATTAAATGAGTATTATGAAACACACAAGCTGAAAAATAAAATAAAAATTTTTGGAGCCCACTGAAGTCAATACTATTGACTCACAAAGCGTACGTGCCGTTAATTATAAAAATAGTCCGTGAGTGAAAAATGCTTACTTTTTTAAATTGACTAATTTAATTTTTACATTTTATAGTAAGCAAAATATTGAAAAAAATGCATCAACATTACATGTCCATTAGTAGATGATGGAGCTACTTTGACAAAACTAACTGAAAAAAATGAGTTGCCCATCAAAGTTCATAATTGCCAATAAAAATCTGTCAAAACAGAAGTCGAATTATGTCATAACGAAAAATAGATGACTCAACCATAACAGTCTTAAGGCTTTCACGGTTTCGTAATTGATGAGTCATCTCGGTTCTCAGACGGTCACCCTATTGAGGGTTATTTTCTTTTCATTGTTCAACGATTCAACCCACCGTCATAATTAACGGCACATACAAGAAAAACAATGAGAGAAAAGTAACTTTCCTCTTCTAAAGTTGACAGTTGACGTAATATACGATATTTACCGAGGAAAAATTTACGACCAAGACGATCCATTCCTAGAACTGCGACGATATTAGCAGGTATGGCAGACGCAACGGTGATGAGTGATTCCATGAAAACAGAGGCACCAATTTTGTTCGAGCAAACGTTCTCGTCGCTATGAGAGCCTCTGTTAACCACGTAATCGGTAACCTGGCATATCGAGGCGACCTGTTCAGGATGCTCGCGATGAAACTCGTCGAAGCGATTGAACAGCTCGGGGAACCACATCATCAGGCCATAATAACCGATATGAAAGGTGAAGTTGATGATGATCGATATAATGGTGAAGCGTAGAATCGGCGAGATGAAAAGTTGTTTACTGTTGTCCACGATCTCGCCGAGCATTGTCTTGCATTTATTCTTCTCGACCTTATCCTTCACCGGTTCCGGTTGATGGAAATCGTCGAGAATCAATTCTTTAACCTGCGGAATAATGTTTGTCTCGGATCAATACAAATTTGAGAATATTCAGTATTTTTAATTCTTTCGATGTTTGTAGTTGCCAGGAGAACATAAAGGTTTTTATTTAAGATGTTCAATACCTTGCGCTTCGTTAACACTAGATTTACGGAAGCCGTTAACTTGTACAGTAAAACCTCTTTTTGTCCTTTTTTATGCGATTTTCTTTTTGTGCGATTTGTTTTGTGCGATTTTTTTTTATACGGTATATGAATCTCAGCGGTGTTGGCGCCAGTTTAATGTCCTGTCAGTGTACATATACATGTCGTGGACGAACCCTGACTACGTGGACTCCTTGACGACAATGTATGTACACTTCGCGACGTTCTGTTCATTTGTTTTCAACCAATTCATCGCAAGAAGACGCGCGTTTTGGATTACGACGAGTAGCAGTGAATTATTTAATGTGCATTTTGAAAGCTTCTCCATGTATACAATGAAAAATTAAATGTTTTTAAAATATTTCCAGGTCTAATTTAATTTGTTTGAAAGCATTTTCTCATCTATCTCGTAAATAATTGATGTATTTTCTAAGTGCGACTTTTTTTATGCGGTCCCTATCCACCGCATAAAAAAAATTTTAGGTGGTATATCGTACACAGTTGTTTATTATATGTAAGTATTTATAAAATTTCCGAATATGCTTTTGTACGATTTCTTTTATGCGGTCCCTATCCACCGCACAAAAAGAGGTTTTACTGTATATTAATTAAAAATGATTATTATATATTGTTAGTAAATACTTACCGTATAAGAGTCACGCGATTTGCCGGTGTTGACGGCATAAATCCCACGGAAGATGTCGAGAGCCTCCTCATATCTTCCACAGGATAAGAGGTACTTGGGGGATTCGGGGAGCAGCAGAAGTAGCCCCGCGACGATAAACGACGGAGCAGCGCAGATCAGCAGGAAGATTCGCCAAGAGTTGTATGTGAACGCCGGGCTCACGATACCGATGTCGTTAGGGATGATCAACCATGCCAAGCCTGTGAAAGAATTCACACATTGAAGATATTTTAAAGAAAGTATATACCAAATTTTAAAAATTAATTTTCGAGGCTGAAGAAAGTCCTAACGAAAAATCGACAAATATGTCAGAGGTTGTAAAATAGTAGAATAGTAATTGCCAAATAAGCTAAGGCAGTGAAGGAAGTCAGACATTGAAGATGTTTTAAAGAAACTTTATACTAGATTTTAAAAATTAATTTCAGACGCTAAAGAAAGCCCTAACGAAAAGAAAAACGAAAATTATTGCACAGGTTGTAAAATATTAGTACAGTGGTTGCCAACTATGCTAAGCCTATGAAGGAAGTCACACATTGAAGATATTTTAAAGAAACTAATATGTACCAAATTTTAAAAATTAATTTCTGAGGCTGAAGAAAGTCCTAACAGAAAAACACGAAAAATATGTGAGAGGTTATAAAACAGTAGGACAGTGGTTGCCAACTAAGCTAAGCCTGTGAAGGAAGTCACACATTGAAGATATTTTAAAGAAATTAATATGTACCAAATTTTAAAAATTAATTTCTGAGGCTGAAGAAAGTCCTAACAGAAAAAAACGAAAAATATGTGAGAGGTTATAAAACAGTAGGACAGTGGTTGCCAACTAAGCTAAGCCTGTGAAGGAAGTCACACATTGAAGATATTTTAAAGAAACTAATATGTACCAAATTTTAAAAATTAATTTCTGAGGCTGAAGAAAGTCCTAACAGAAAAACACGAAAAATATGTGAGAGGTTATAAAACAGTAGGACAGTGGTTGCCAACTAAGCTAAGCCTGTGAAGGAAGTCACACATTGAAGATATTTTAAAGAAATTAATATGTACCAAATTTTAAAAATTAATTTCTGAGGCTGAAGAAAGTCCTAACAGAAAAAAACGAAAAATATGTGAGAGGTTATAAAACAGTAGGACAGTGGTTGCCAACTAAGCTAAGCCTGTGAAGGAAGTCACACATTAAAGATATTTTAAAGAAACTAATATGTACCAAATTTTAAAAATTAATTTCTGAGGCTGAAGAAAGTCCTAACAGAAAAAAACGAAAAATATGTGAGAGGTTATAAAACAGTAGGACAGTGGTTGCTAACTAAGCTAAGCCTGTGAAGGAAGTCACACATTGAAGATATTTTAAAGAAACTAATATGTACCAAATTTTAAAAATTAATTTCTGAGGCTGAAGAAAGTCCTAACAGAAAAAAACGAAAAATATGTGAGAGGTTATAAAACAGTAGGACAGTGGTTGCTAACTAAGCTAAGCCTGTGAAGGAAGTCACACATTGAAGATATTTTAAAGAAACTAATATGTACCAAATTTTAAAAATTAATTTCTGAGGCTGAAGAAAGTCCTAACAGAAAAAAACGAAAAGTATGTGAGAGATTATAAAACAGTAGGACAGTGGTTGCCAACTAAGCTAAGCCTGTGAAGGAAGTCACACATTGAAGATATTTTAAAGAAACTAATATGCACCAAATTTTAAAAATTAATTTCTGAGGCTGAAGAAAGTCCTAACAGAAAAAAACGAAAAATATTTGAGAGGTTATAAAACAGTAGGACAGTGGTTGCCAACTATGCTAAGCCTCTGAAGGAAGTCACACATTGAAGATATTTTAAAGAAACTATATAATAGATTTTAAAAATCAATTTCAGAGGCTGAACAAAGTCCTAACGAAAATACAAAAAATATGTTAAAGATTATAAAATAGTAGTATAGTGGTGGCCAATCCTGCTATGTATTTTAGAAAGCAATTTCAGAGGTTGAAGAAAGCCCTAACGAAAAATATGTCAGAGGTTGTAAAATAGTACTACAGCGATTAGCATTTTTTTTCAAGATAAACAGTTTTTTTTCACAGACAGACACTAATTTTCTGAAACACTTATAATAATTTTAGAAGAAAATTTCTTTTTTTCTGAAGTTAGAGACACGGAATAATAATACAGTAGTTGCAAGTTTTTTGAAAATGTATTTTTCTACGATCAAAAGACACTAATCTTGTGATAATAATTTGTATTGATTTTAAAAGAATTCTTCCTTTTGTGAAGTTAAAAGACAGAGAATAAATAAGATGGAAACTCACCAGCCACAAAAAGGTTGCCAAGAGTCCAGAAGGCCGCCATGAATGACAACATGGAGCCTCGCTTGGACTTTGGTTGGAACTCAGCAAAGTAGGACCAGATGACGGGTCCACTGCCTCCAAGGCTGAAACGTTTTTAATGTTCACAAAGTTCCAATAAACATACATTAAATCACAATCCATCACCAATTACCAATTTATACTTCATATAAATCAAAGAAGGAAATATCATCGTAATATCGAACTTACGCAGCTCCGTTAAGAAAACGGAAGAACATGAAGAGTTCATAGGACTGGCTGAAGCTTGAGGCGACGATGCAAAGGGCATTCGTGAAGGAGATGGCGATGAGGACCTTTCGACGACCTAGGGCATCCGCTACGGAGCCCCAGGCGTACGCCCCGGCCATCATGCCGATGAAGATGATGGAATTGAGCCATCCCTTGGCTTGGGTATCGAGGTTTAGGTCACATTGTGCACTCGGCAAGATGAAGGACATAGAAATTACGTCCATCTCCTCGCTGGTGCTGACGAACCCACATACTGTGAGCAAGAAGTAGTGGAACTTGCCATAGTCTGAAAGAAGAAGAAGTCTTGTACAGAATGTATGAACGTAGCTGTCTTAAAGATATAAATGTTCTACATCTTTGTGTCGATCGAGATTTGCAAGATGGAACGCTGCAAAATTCGCGAAATCTGTGCAAATTAAGAGTTTAATCTTAATCTTAATAATCTTAATAATTAAAATCTTAATTAAGAGTTTAATTAAGACTTTAATGGCCGCAAATTTACGCAGTTAGACTTCGCCAGGGGCTGGCAATATTTTTAACACTAAACCTACCAGCCGGTCAAAATGACCGGTTCCCAATTTTTGCTACAAATTCTTTAAATTGATAGGGGAGCCATGATTAAATATTCCACTTCTATCTTGTAAAACCTAAGTTAGTTAATTAATCATCTTTTTCACCTTTTGAGTTCTCTTTTCCCACAGTATTTATTCAGTATATCTAAATGTTAGTAGCTATAACATTGGTAGCTTTAGTGTTAAAGAATTAAATTAAAAAAACTTTAAATAAATTCACGAAATAATTGAACATTTTCGAACACACACATTTTTAATAAAAAAACAACAAAAATGAACACAATAATGTAGGATTAGAGCGTAAAGGGAAAGATGTAAGAGCGTTACGGAGATAAGTGCGAGCGAGAGAGAGAGAGAGAGGGAGCAACGAAGGAGCGCTGTGTGTGAGAGAGAGAGTGAAAGAGGGTTGCAAGAGAAAGTGTCTGCGAGATGATGTGTGTGCCTATGTGTGTTGTGTGTGTGGGGTGCAGGACCTTCGAAGGAAAGTGGCTGCGTGGAAAAGCCCAATGTCAATTTGGTAACAGAGTATGATTTTACGAGCAGCGAACCAGCGACAGTGTGATTCTTAGAGTAGCGTTTTGTGTGATTGTTTATAGTGTGTTTTGTATTTTATATTTTACATTTTTTGTCTATTGTAATAAACATTTATTTATAACTCTGCAATAACAATTAACTAACACTACCACTAACAGTTGTTTCGTCTATCGCACACATGTTGTGTGAGCGGCCATTAAAGTGATAAGTCAAAACGTGCCGGGGAATTTATTTTTACGAAAAGATAATTAATTGTATGTTGAGAATTCCCGACCAAGGCGTTTATCGTAACAGAAGCTGTGAATTTATAATAAATATGATTTATATGCGTCTGAAGAATGCCGGATGATATTTTCGATGCAAGTAGAAGCGATCAATATTTGAGGCGGACACATATGAGCGGTGATTTAATTATTTTAATGGCACGAAAGAAAAATTCGTTTGCTTCAGTTAATTATGTAAAAAGAAATATTAAATGCTCCATAATCGAAGGATGAATATTTTGTTTTATGATTTTTCTAAATTATTTTCTTACTTGATTACAACGAAGAAAAAGATGTATGGTTTATTGAATGGAATTGCAATAATTTTCGTTTAAATAGAAAAAAGTATTTTTTATATCAGCTGTAGAAGCACACGCTTATTTGATCTTTTTAGGAAGAAAGTAAGAAATGAAGAGAAGGAAATATTGTAAAAAAAGTAATAAAACGTACCGGTAAGTTCAATAGCCTTTTCAAAGTCAGCTTTTACGTAGGATCCTTTTTCGGGATCTAGGTTCTTGCCCTTCGTTCCGATACCTGGAAGATACAGAAAATTCGAACTATATTATTCAATTACACCCTTCAAAAACAAAAGAAACAAAACTAAATGATACTGTGAATCTCAAAGTTGCAATTAGTATCGTTTTCATTAGGTGTTTCATTCATGCTGCATCACTAAAACACTGTTTTCCAAAAATAACAGAAATTAATCTCCCCTTCCTCACTATTTACGTGAAAACATTTTGCAAAGTTCTTAAGGTTAAGTAAATATCTACCTTGCAAAGTATTTTACTTCTGTAATATTACTAAAACACTGCTTTTTTAAAATAAAAAACGAAATTTAAATAAATTCTGCCTTTGTAAGTAACAAGTGTGGGAATAAAACGTCACAGAAACTAAAATTTTAAAAAGTTAAATAAAATTCACTTTCAAAGAGTAACACAAATTAGCTATGACAAGAAACACCCTTTAAATGAATATTCTACCTACGGGCAAGTTCGAGATCCTTGGAGCCACAGCCGTTTAGCCGCTCGTCTTTTACATCACACTCTGAAACACAAAGCAATATTTTCGATTACCCACATTTTTATTCCTAATCCCTCTTCAAATTTTACCCTGGCAGAAACTTCATTTTGATCACAAATTAAATCTCCCGAAAAGCTCAGTTCCACCTATTGAATCTTTCAAAAAACAAAGTTCCACGTATCGAAACTTTCAAAAACAGAAGTTTCACGTTGGAAATCTTCGAAAACAAAGTTTCACATACTGAATATTTTAAAAAGCAAAATTCCACGTATCGTTTAATTCAAAAACGAATTTCCACGTATTAAATCTTTCAGAAAAAAGAAATTCCACGTATCGGTACTTTCAAAAACCGAAGCTTCGCGTTCTAAATCTTTGAAAATAAAAGTTTCACGTACTGAATAATTTAAAAAGAAAAGTTCCACATATTGATTATTTCAAAAACGAATTTCCACGTAATAAACCATTCAAAAAACAAAATTACACATATCGGAACTTTCAAAAACCGAATCTTCACGTTCTAAATCTTCGAAAATAAAAGTTTCACGTACTGAATACTTTAAAAGACAAAATTCCACGTATTGATTCTTTCAAAACCGAATTTCCACGGCTTAAATCTTTCAGAAATAAAAATTCCACGTATCGGAACTTTTAAAAACCGATGCTTCACGTTGGAAATCTTTGAAGAAACAAAGTTCCACATACTGAATATTTTAAAAAACAAAATTCCACGTACATATATCTTTCAAAAACGAATTTCCACGGCTTAAATGTTTCAAAAAACAAAATTCCACGTATCGGAACTTTCAAAAACCGAAGTTTCACGTTCTAAATCTTTAAAAAACAAAGTTCCACATACTGAATACTTTAAAAAGCAAAATTCCACGTATTGATTCTTTCAAAAACGAATTTCCACGTATTAAATCTTTCGAGAACAGAGTTCCACGCATGGAATCTATCAAAAAAGCTCTACGTATTAAACCTTTGAAAAAACATTCCACATATTAAAACTTGCAAAGAAAGTAAAGTTCCTCTCCGCGATAAAATTCACCACAAACAACGTTGATACCACAGGTTCGTATCTGACAACACCGAATAAAGAACACGAACATCAATTTCTTCACCTTGGCCAAAGAATTCGACGAGCTGAACCATAGCTCGAAAATTTCGTGAAATAGTGTCAGAAGAGTGAAACCAACTGACCGAGGCATCAACCCTCGAAAGTTTCGAGGTCGCAGTGACTCGACCCAGAAACCGTACGGTTTCATTCAAATCGAACTACGACCTGTTGATTCATGGTCTTATCTCTGTCAGAAGGAATTTCGTAGAACTTTATCGTATACCGTAGACGAGGATGTCTAAGGACTACGAAAATAATGTACAGGATGTGTTTCTTCTTCTTCTTTTATACTTTTCGATTTTAATTGCTCGTTTTACGTGAGACATAAATCATCGAGGCTATGATGTATTAAATAATAATTGAAAAAACATTGTACAGAGGAAATGGGGGAGGATTTGAACTCAAGAACACTAATTGCAAGTCCTAGCCTTTACTTTGGGAAATAAGAAATATATTTTAGTTAGTGCGTCTGGAAATAAGTTGTCAATGATAGAGAATTTTTTGCGTTCTCTTTTAGGGTGAAGAAAGAGGTGATTTTAGAAAAAATTTGGAACCGATATTTTGATTGGCTTCGTAGTTTTAGTGTCGATGTTTATGGAATTGTAAAAGGCTTTAAAACAACATTAGTAACATAAAGTACCTCTACTTAATTACATCTTGTTTCCTTAATTCAAATAGTGCACTATGGTAACAATTTTGAACTGTAATATTTATCGAAGATAAATATTTATTATAAGAGTCATCAACTATCTGCACGAGCAACTTCACTGAATTATAATTAACACGTTAAACGCCCCCGATATTTGGCTAGTTTCTTCATTTTTACCGAGGTAAAACTTTTTCTATTAAAATCACGTCATTACAAAGTAGAAATTGCCTCCCATATGCTCTGTTTATGTTAAGACTTTCAGCAGCAGCATTTTTACCAAGTTTAAATTCATATCGGATTACTACTAGTATTTCACTAGTACTTACGTTGCACAAAAAAGCATCTTTTTTTATAGAAATTAGGAGTTTTCCAAAAAAAAATATTCTCAATATCGAGCGTATAATATTATTAATTTTACGGCTACCTATTTACAAAGTATGGCCAAAATGTAACGTATAGACCTAATCCGACGTTTCATATGCATCAATCTAATGCAAAGAAAATAACTGAAACAAGAAAATGTTGCCATTTCAATGAGAAAATAAAACAAACGTACTATGATTGTGCTTTGTGTCGGGTTCACTCTCTACCATTCTACGATGTCGACGCAGTGGGGTGAATCTGGCTTGGTGAAAGAGTCAGATGAGAAATCTTCGTGCTCGACGATAGGCTCTGTTAATGGCTATTAAATCGATGTCGTCGTTCTTGCTGGTGGTTGCTGGATCTCGGCGAAGTCTTCCTGCTGAATCTGCGCTGATCTGCTGCTGCTCGTCGGCGGGGCTAGATTCTGCGCTCACTTGCGAGCTAAAATCCGACAAAACAGAAAGAAAAATAATTTAATTATGTAAGAAAACGATGAACTTGTATTGAAACAGGGAGAAGGAGAAAAAAGGGTAAAAGAAGGAATAAATAACAAAACGAGGAACCATTTGTAGCATCGGATAGTGATACAATTCTTATAGCAGACAAAGTCATGCGAATTAAGAAGATTACTAAGAAGTGCTGTCATCAAGAGATTAAGATATATTTTTTTTAATAATTGTCAATATTATACTTGCAAATTGTGGAAGAAAATTCGAGCATGATTATATATGTTATCGATCAATTAACGTGCACGTGGCTTCGTGATTTCAATGATGTCATGTAATTGCTTTAACGATCGATTAAGAAGTAATCCTTCATTTTAATTTACAGATCAGTCGATAAAAACGTCTATTCTAATGTAATCGCTTCCGAGTACTCGTGAATTGTATGCGTTATTTTAATTGATACATTGAAACGCCTTGAAAACTGTCAATGCTATGGGAAAACGAAACGAATGGGAGTTGTAGGGTTTCGAAGCCGGCGGGAGATAGCGAATGTACTGCAGGGAGCTGACAAGATGTCGCTGCAAACGGAACAACAGAGGACGCCACCGTTTTATTTCAAGTTTCTTGTTCTCTATTTGGCCTTAACTCGTGTGATTATTTCACGTAGGAACTATAGCTTGAAGTGGATTCTGAACAACCGAGGTTATGACATATTAACCCTTTGCGAACGGAGACATTTTTGAAAAATTGAGAAATAATAATTTATTTGGCGACCAAATACCACTGTTTTATCAGAAAGTCAAAGTGTTAATTATAGAAGTTATGAATTGCTGTTTACGTAATCATATTTCAATTTTTAAACTCTAACCGTGTAAACAGGGGCCGATAAACTATAATCAGATTTTTTCTGAGACCACATATATGCGTCCATCGTCTTAAAAGGGTTAAATAACAATGATTCCAAAATTATTCTAGCACAGGGACAAAGATTCAAAGGTGGGCCCAAATCTTGAACTCTGTACTCTTGACAGTATTTGACACTAGAACTTCCGGCATTAAATCTGGCATATTTAAGTACACCGACTACGTACTTTGAAAGAAGATGAGCTAAGAAGCGAAATAATTGGATTTACGCTCTTTTAGATGGACGTAGAATATTTATTCTATAACTCTCCTATAAACTTGGAGAATTTTTAGAAAAAATTCTCTACCATTCGTTTTGACTTGTTTTTTCAGTTGTAGTGTTAACTTGGATTCTAACAAGCTTTTAAAAGCTGGTAGTACATTGGCCACCATTGATGTATATAGAGCAGTGTTTCCCAACCTTTTTTTGTGCTATGCCCCACCTAAGCGTTTTTAAAATTCTTATGCCCCCCAGAAATGTTCTTATATTTATACAATGTATATATTTTTTAAAACAACGAGACTTTTACAACAATTTAACAGTTTGGGTCCCAAGCAGCGCGATCGCGCTGTTGTGATTTTATGTCGAGAAAACCCAGCACATTTCGAGCATTGTGAACAACTGACGGTGCGATACCGATTGTCGAAGTCGCACGCTCAGATTTACTGACCCAAGTACATCACACAGCTGCTTTGTATATAAATAGTACATTTTACAATAGGTAGAATAATACTATAATAATGCAATAATACATTACAAATGAAAATTTTTATTTCATTGTTATCTTCTCAATCATTTTTATCGAACAAAACTTGAAATATTTATAAATTTTACATGTAATAATACATATGCATTTTATAATGTACCGAATTACAAATTAACAATATTTTTGTGTTGTGAACAAACAATTTAAATGAAGTGTAACACTTATAATTTGTAACGTCGGTGTTTATCAAAACATATTGGATGAATTCCTTTTTTACATCGCACGCAAATTAAATGTGATCTTTTTATTGCATTTTTGGTGCTGCAGACTACACATTGTCGATATAAAATAAACAAAGCACTATCGCGCCGCTTGGTATTTCTCGACATAAAATAAAACAAGCGCTATCGCGCTGCTTGTGTCTTTTCGTACTCATTTAGAGAAAGCGCGGTTGCGCTGTTTGGGATTCTTCGACAGTGTTTTTTCAAAACCCCCTGGGACTCAAACGGTTAACGGACGCTTATTTCAAATTAACACCAACGGTGAATACCGAGCGTTATCGCGAAACACTGCAGAAACTGAGATCCCGGCACTAAGCATTTCGCGCCATTCAGAAAAAATGGCGCGAAATACTTACAATTAGTGCCGGCTCAGTATAACCAGTAGTTCAATTCTAACGTCTAACAATGAAATCACGGCTACTAACATGGCGGACAGAAGTTACTTATACCGGAGATTTACCCAGCTCGAGAAGCGGCTGAGAGTCGCCATACGGTTAACTTAAACTCTGGATGAGTCCATTTTCGAATTGCCCCCCTGTGGGGCGTGGGCCCCACGTTGGGAAACACTGACATAGAGTATTAACTGTGGTTATTTGGCAGTTTCAAGCAAGTAGTCAGTTGATCGAATGTTAAAACACGCTATTAACTATGGACATAAAGCCTTAAATCCGTAATTAGCACCTAGAAATTTGAATCTTACATACTTTCCTACATCTGTGTCTGTAGCGCATCCTCAATGGCTAAAGGTCAACTGAAAATTTCAGTTCGAACGCGAGATTTGCATTAGTGAGAACTAAAAATGTAAAAAGAAACATCAAGAGCCCTTGCACACTTGACTTCCCGTAAAAGATTCATGGTTATATACGGTCGGATGAATTTCTACGGTAATCGATCAACAAGCTAAACGTAATTCGCATCTGCAACCGTCGTTTTTACATCGAAACGCATGTTCCTATATAACAGAACGCTGTCACGTGCATCAAATCAATATCCAGAGGTTAAGTACGGTCAATTCGTAATAGTACTGATAATGGGCGTGGGCTGGAACGTTCTGAAAGGCAACGATTTGGAGAGGATAATGGAGACTGTTTACAAAGCGAGTCGCAAGCTGGACGTAATTCGTATCTGCAATCGGAATACTAATATCGTCCTCCTCCTAGCGCGCATGTATCAGCAATTTGATGAAACGATACATTTAGTTGACGCGACATCAGTCTGTTAGAGACAATTTAGTAATATTGTTTAATGAATTATAGTAAACAAGTCGTTTTGTACAACACGTGTAGCTTTATACATGTGCTTCTTTTCGTTATCGTAGGGTGCCCTTTTATTTCTAGGTTATAAATTTCCTTTGTAGAGGGCTCTTCTGTTTCATAACCGGAGTTAACACTAAGGGTGCGTTCGGGGAGTCGCTACGAACGCTGTAAACGCAAACACTACCAACGGCGTTCGCGGAGCCAATAGCGTGATGGCGATAGCAAGCTCCGTGAACGTTCTACAGCGTAGCGTTAGCAGCGATCATCATCGTTTTGTGTGGGGGTTTCGATATTGGTGCTTTCGCGATTAAATTTTCTTGCCATATGATTCAGTGAAATTATCGAGCAATTCATAAAACTAAAACGAAATTCAATTTCCTAAATACATTTATTATTTTTATAACATAGTAAATAAATTATAGATCATGATGTGTCGTTTACGTGATTAGAGAGGATTAAAAGAGTGTAATGCCTTAAAAAAATATTAATATGCTCCGGAATTACACGTGAATTATTCGTATAAAATAAATTCCTCAATTGTTCCAAAAATGTCGTAAGACACTTTCGGATTTAAAATAACCACGGAAACTTCATTCGTTTTTTTTTGTTTTTTACTAAACTTTAGGACCACGTTAACTGTAATATACATTTTATATTTCTTCATGATTTCTATAATATTTCCATTACGTCTACCATATGATTCATTATCGACCTGAGAGCTTTGCTAATTCGAATTTTCCATGCTGAAACAAACAACTTACAGCGTGTGGTGCTATTTGGTGCTGTTCACGGAATACGCAAACGCTACGCAACTGTTACACTACCTCGGAAGAAATAGCGTTGGTTGCGTTCAGTCATGACGTCACACAGCATAAGTAGTGACGTCACGGTAGTGTTTGATTGCGCTACTTTCGAGCTCTGCGAACAGTCTGTAGCGCCAGATAGTGCGAATAGCGACTCCCCGAACGCACCCTAAACCTACCAAGCCGGTCAAAATGACCGGTTCGCAATTTTTTTTAACAATTACCGAAATTGATAGGGGAGTCACGCAGTAAAAATTTCTATCTTATAAAACTTAAGTTACTTAATCAATCATTTTTTTCCATCTCGAATTTTCCTTTTCCAAAGTACTTAATCGGTATATCTAAATCTTGGTAGATATAACGTCGGTAGCTTTCGTGTTAATACTTTCAGCATTTGATTAGAAGTTTTTATCTATAAACAATTCTCAAAAAAAACCTTCAAAATTTGCAACATTTTGTCAATATAAATTTACGTAGTCAATGAAATTACAAATATAATTGCTTTGAAATTGGCGTAAGTGCACTTTCCGCGAAGACATAATATTTAGTTGAAAAATTACACTACAATTTCTCTACTTAATTTTTATATGTGTGGCAACACTGTTAATGACGTCAAAATTTTCGTTCGTTCGCTGGAATTTTGGTACTTCCTCCGTTTAAATTAAAAATGGCATATATTAATATAAAGTTGTAATTAAAGTAATTTAAATGGCATTACCTGAAGAAAAATTGAAATAAAGCCTTTGTATTTTATTTTTTTGACATATTTAAAAAAAATTTCATAAAAAAATTGGTTTGATTCAATTACAATCCCATACTTAATATTTCATAATTGTATGATTTTCGCATTTTGTTTACTTTGAAAGTGGTGTAAGTCCATTTGGGGTCATCAAATGTATAAATTAAATTTAATATTTAAAAAACATAAAATGAGCATATTACATATACCAATATTATTCAAACTATTCAAATACAAACCCTTAAATATCTCCATGTAATAAAAATGGACTTACACCACTTTCAAAGAAAACGGCTCATATATTCAGTAAGATAAATTTTTTTCATTCTTTTTTATATATTCTGTATAAACGTAAATTCGTCAAAAAGACATTTATGCTGGTTATATCCAGGAAGGTACCGGGAATTGTAATGTTATTGTTTCGAATAAAGCATCTTGTCCTATAAATACTAGTTAATTTTTGCAAACAATGAAATATTGTCTATTTAAGCGATTCTTTATTAACCATGTACGGTAAACATTGTAAAGCTTCTTATGGGAGGTAATTCACATTTGCATTTGAAATATTAGTACCATCCTCTTCCCGGCATTTATGGATGTGGAAATTTAAATAATACTATTAAGAATGAAGTACGCGGAAGGCGAGCTTAATTACTTAAACACATCGATGTACCATTTATTCCAAAGGATAATAAATCAAAGATTCTGCAGTTTCATGTCGAGAAACGTCATCGTTTTTCCATATTATTAAAGGTTTTGTGTTGTAAACGTTTTTAATCGTGATCGGTTAGGTTATAAAGCGACTTTCCGGTTGTAATTTGCATCTTCAATCGGAATAATAATACATTTTACGCACGCTGATATGTAATGAAATTATTGCAATTTTATTGCAAATATACGGAAAAAGAGATGGATATCTGCGAGCGACGATTAATATCTCAAGTAATGCCCTTTTGCAAGTTCTGCTGTTTAATGTCACAGAGAAGTGTCATCTTCATTAATTCCTATCAGTAAAATGCCTCATTAATATTATTCCCAGTTACATGGTCAATAAAATTGACATTAAACATTACCCAATGCAGTCAAATTCATTTGAATAAAAATCAATACAAATCAAAATATTTTTCGACACAAAGGTGTAGAATATTTTGAGCAATCGTGCCAATCAAATAATTTGTATGTCTTTAAGTATCGGTACGTGGAATCTAGGAAATTTTAATACCAGAACTACCGACGTTAAATCGATTATATTTAACGCGTTGAATTTCCCTGGGGTCCCCGGTGACCGGCGCTAGTAAATTCAATGAAATTTCGTGACTTTTAAATTGTAATATTTACGAATTTTTCCAATATAGTCAATATTTCAATATTTTCATTAAAAAGATAAAGTCCAGCTGAATATATATCTATTTGTGTTTTTAACACGTTGAATTCCGCTGGGGTCACCGGTGACCGGCGCCATTAAATTCAATGGAATTTCGTATATCTTTTAAATTGTAACATTTACGAATTTCCTAATGCATTCAACATTTAAATATTGGCATTAAAAGAGTAAAGTCCTGCTGACTACGTAACTACTTGTGTTTTCAAGCTATCTGCTTTGTAAAACTGTGATTTTGATAGAAACAGTTTCACTTTTGCAATAATATTGAAACTAGCGAAATATCGGTGGCATTCAACGTGTTAAATATATTAAATAAGTGCTTCAAAAAAAGAAAAATTAGGAGGTGGAAAAATTGACCGATTCAGTCATTTATGTTTTATCAGATGAACGTGAAATATTCTTCTCGTATAAACTTTGAGAGTTTTTGGAAAAAATTGGAAACTAGTAATTTTCACTGGCTGGGTAGTTCTAGTGTTAAGAATCCCATCACTGCGTGTTAATCGCATAGAAAAAATCAGTGTTAAGTGTGTTCTAAACGTTCGAAATAACCGACGCCGTGACTCATGCATATCGCAGAGATAACTTCCGAAGAGGAAGCCGAGAGGGGGCAACCGAACTCGGACCCACTCTTTGGGACTGCGCGGCTCCGTCTCGGTTTATTTAGTTCCTTTGTCATGTACAGGAAGAACCTCGAGCCCGTCACAATATTAATCATTAAGCAATCATTAAGGCATTAAACGGGTTTCAGCAATTTTATCATTCGGCTATAAATCATTGGTTACTTTGATAATAAATCAATGGTTATTTTGATAATAAATCATTGTCGGGAACAAGAGGGACGAGCAGCGATTATGACGTGTAAGGCAAAGATTTACGACGTTTATTAGCAATTGTGCCTATGGCTGTAAAAATTAGCTTAGAAAAGTTATAGATGCTTCGTTTGACGTTTTAGAAATTTTAATGATACTTTTATTTTTGGGTCAGTTTTAATTTAAGGTTGCAATAACAATAAGCTGTCATTCTCATTCTATTTAGGTACCTCTAAATACGATAATAAATTATTTGTAATATACAGCTTTTCTTTATTTCGAATTTGAAAACATTTTGTATTTGTCATTAATAACATTATTGTAATTATTGTTTCTATGTTTACTGTTCAATATTACGAGTTGTTGAAATATAATACGTTATTATCAATCAGAAAGTTAGACCTATCTAGATAATTTTTATTATCTAGGAAAAAGATCATTTTAAAGTGCAACGTCAAAAAAAGTATTAATTAATAACAACAGTGTACAATGTAATTGTGCCTATTCCATTTTCTAATCTGTAGATCAAATTTAACTGTGTAATTCTTTTAAAATAATTCAAGTTTGTAGGATTTATTTAATACTATTTTTCGTTATTTTCATATAGAAAATTATAGATCTGAAATAGCAGAAACATTCGCGATTTGTGTTCGTACATAGCTCGGTTAACGCTACATGAAATTTCGAAGAACGTCCTTGGCTTACAGATGACTGCCATTGCACGTGCACGAGAAGCAGGAGAAGATCATTTTAATTATGACGTGTTCCCACAATTCTTTTATGTGCGACATAACGAGCTTCCACACGTGCCACTTCAGCACATTTTCCTATCACCATCACCTCAACTAATCGGTATAAACAAAATCTTGCAAACCTTGAACGATGAATACACAGTTACGAATCGAAACGATCGAAATACCAGTAATTTAACAAATTACCATCATCAGTGTCATCGCGTTCAAAGAAAGTCAATCTAATGAGCTAATATCAGAACTAATTGCAAGAATTATCAACGTAATGACGGAATATAAAGTGAATAATACAAATTTAAATAATTTTTTATTTTTAATCTCAATGTCTTCGAGTTTTTAAAAAATATCGGAAGTATTGAGCAAAACTTGCAGCATTAAATGTAAAAATATAAAATAAATTTTGAAATGAAAGAAATGAAAAATAAATTTTCTATTTAGAATAAATAACGTGGAAGCAGCTTTGGAGTTGGTGGAGGAAAAAAAGAGAAAAAAAAATGAAGCTTCGACCGTGACAGGACTCGAACCTGCAATCTTCGGATCCGAAGTCCGACGCCTTATCCGTTAGGCCACACGGTCGTTGAAGGGTAGTTTTCCGAAAATGGTATTTCACCAGAAACTGAATTGTCACCCCCGCGATCGTACAAGAGAAATTGTGGTCGATATGTAAATTGTTAGGCTTCTTTTGCAGGTTATTATTGCACATTCAAGTAAACATTATGTGTAAGTTTGTATTTCAAAGTCATAGAGTATAAGCGATAGTAGAAAAACGCTACTTTATATTGGATTGAAATTTTTTCTTGGGCGTTTCTCATCAATAACATTATTACAATTATTGTTTCAGTGGTTAGTGTTTAATATTGAGAATTATTGCAATACAATGCGTTATTATCAACCGGAAAGATAGATCTATCTGAATGATTTTTATTATCTAGGAGAAAGATTGTTGTCATTTTAAATTAGAACGTTAAAGTTAGCATTTTCGTGTTGGTTTTAACAAAATAGTCTCCATTTTCATCTAATTTTCTAATTATTAGTGTTTCATAAGATTTTCATGATAAAGATAATTCAATTGCTTTATAATTTTTGCATAATCTTCGATGTGAACGATTTATAAGGGAGCAATTTCGATTTTCACATTTCAAAAACAGTTACACTTTCCATTTTTAATACTTGAAAATGTTTCACTACAGTAAGTCTTCTGAGTCTCACAAAAAAAATAATTTAACTCTTCAGATCCTCGCAGCAAGACTTCCCCAATTTTTCCAACTATTAAAAATACCTGATTACTAATTACTCAAAAGTGATCAACTAATTGCAGATTCGCATTAACCTCGATAAAAAACCCAACAGTTGTGATAAACCTTCAAAAGACGTTTCCAAAAATCACACATTAAGAAGAAACACAGAAAAAATTACACCACGTACAAAATCTCACTGAAACTTCGTAATTTCAACTCGTCAATTATTCGGCGCATTAAAGTGTTAACGACGAATAAATATTGTAATATTCCACTTCCTGCCGAAGTATTCCGCGATATCATTTCATTAATGACGGAAGGCCGCTGGAAAAGAAGCTTTTCCAGAAAACCCTCGGCTCAATACCTTGACCAGTTACATTACAGACCCTGAAGGCTCAACGACATAATTGCGAGGGAGGCGTGCCGTCGTGGCTTAATGTCGTTCTAGAAAACGACTGAATATTAGCAGACATTGACGGACATCCTGTACCAAATACTCGCTAAATAGACGACATCACGCGCGACTCTTCGGAGCTTTCCGCGGCTACGCACATTACAATCGCTTCGACCATTCCGCGAGTTGATTTCCTCATTTGACGATAGACGTCTTTAAAGAGCAACGTTTCCGAATGTTTCCTGGTCACGGAATACGCTTACATCGGATTGCAATGTTAAAAGTAATTGTGCAGATCTTTTTCAGAGGGAAAGAGTAATAAAGTTTTTCAGTAATTAGAAACCATTCGGCGATTAGAGGTTATGTAACTTTGATAGCTTGGAATGTTAGGATTTTAGGTTATGGTTAGGCATTCTGAAGTAGAAGTAATTTGAATTATGTAAATTAAAATAAGATAAACGAGAAGAATTAAAGATTTCTTTCTTTTGATGCTTTTGATGCATCAGTACACTCTGTTGAGTGGTGATGCGATAATTATAGGGATAAGTAAAGTTCTTTTTACTTTGACAAAATGAGGCAATTAGAGATTATGTAAATTTAACGTTAAATCTATAAAGGTGGATAAAATGGCTTGTTCGGAATGTTTTGTAAGTGTTTCTGATATTTCTGGCGTTCTTTCTTTTTCAATTCTCTGCGTCTATCTTGTAGACTGCAAGGGATTAATCCGATCAAGTTTTTTGCTTCCTTCATGTTTTGTTTTTAACGTACTCGTTTAACGATTTTAAATATGTTGCATTAATCGTTGGAGTTGTTAATAGCTTGCAATGTTGGAATTTTTAGTTATTGTTGTATATTCTAAAAGAAATAATTCATGAACTTATTTGTATTATGCTATTTTGACGCTAACGTTCCTAAACGCACAATTAATTGCACCCATTGAGCAATGATGCGTTAATTATGGGGATATTCGCGAATGGAAGCACATTTTGATGAAACTTCGCAGAATATTAAAATTAATGAAGATAATAACGGCATACTTTAAGAAAATGTAAAAGCAATCTTTTAGGAAAGTGGAAGAAGTAAAGATTATTCAAATCAATAAATATTCCTGCACTGAAAGTACAAAAAGAGCGTATTATATTTTACAGATGTTTATTATTAGTAATAATATATTTCTATAATATTTGTCGATAAGTGTCGAAACCGATAGAGCAAATGCTTTCTTCCTGTGTTTGAGTAATTTTATTAAAATAAGGTGGCGACTTTAGAATAATGAAGGAACCTGTGAAACAATAAACAGTTTGCGATGCCGCAGAGGGATCGCCGCAAGGCACTGGGTGTAATTAACTGCACCGGTTAAATTGTCAATTATCCGTCGTGAAATCGAGTTCAACGATCCGTCCAGTGTATGCACGTACTTGCGGTGCAGAATGCGTTTCACAGGTGCAGCATGCATGCTATATCGTCGATAGCGCGAAAATTTTCCTCCGGGTATCAATGAATTCGTCGCGGAATATGTTAATTATGAATTCGTCAAGGAACATGTTAATTATGAATTCGTCGCGGAATATATTAATTACGAATTCGTCAAGGAATATGTTAATTATATGTATTCGAAAAGAAAATTGTATTGCAGTAAAAACACATGTTAATAATGTCACAGGAATCTTCAGATAAGAGATTTTTCAACCGTCTTATTGTTTTTTGTTTACATTCTGATCCAGTGGTTCTTAACCCCTTGCCCTACGGTTTGTTTTGTGACTGTCTCCGCAATAATTGAGAATTTAATTGCTGACATAAAAATTGATCAGTGATTCTTGATATATCATGTAATTTAACGCAATATTAATGTTACAGAGATAATATTATCTCGTCGCGTCTCATTAATATTTCCAATTTGATAGGTTTCGCAAAACTTGAAAATTTCCTATTCCATTAACCTCCACCACGAGTAACCCAGACCTAACCCAGAAATTGTTCAATGAAAAATTCAAAAGCATGTATTGCTTGTGTCGTTTTCCATATATTATGCAATATAAAATATATATATATTTTAAATATAATATAATATAAATTATATATACACCTAATTCTGTTTTTACACGGTAGATACGTTCCAGACAAAACCGTGTAAAAAAGACATGAAGTATATACATAGAAAAAGGGGATTAGTTCCATACCCTTCAGCCCTGTAAAAAATAGTTAAAATAAATTTATTACAAAATTTATTTTAAGAATATTTTAGATTTTTTAATCGTGCTATATTGAATGAAATCGTGTAAAAACGGAATCAATTTTTTTTTCTAGACCGTGTTAAATCAAAACCGTGTAAAAAAAGACCGTGTAAAAACACAATTGGGTGTATATATATATATATATATATATATATATATATATATATATATATATATATATATATATGTAGTAAATAGAAATATAAATGTTGGAAAATTGTAAGTGTTCCGTGTATTTAAAAAGGTCGAGAACCACTGTTCTAACCAATGACGCAACGTGATTCACCGTTGACTCAAAGTCTAGGAGTGAAACAATGAAAAGAAGAGATTTCGATAGAAACAGATTTCTATATGGAGAAAATCTCAGGCACTGCTTTGTCAGGATTTCAAAATACGACTCGGAATAGTATTTACGAATGGTAATTTGTAAAAATGTTGACTTAAGTACTGCGCAGAGATAAGAAGTCTCAGAGGGGCAAAGGGAATTATTGATTTTCTCTGCCTGATTCTGTATTTAACACGCTGATAGATATTATGAACTGATTTCTATTTAAGGGTTAGCGAGAACGTAATTAAAATTGTGGCCCTTTATGAAAAGAAAGATGACAAAGCGGCAGAGATTAATTTCCCTGACTAATTGGGAGTCCTAATCCAACAATGATATTAAATTTTTGCTTTGTAACATCGAATGAGATAGGTGATGGAGAAAACTTCGAGAAAATTGTTGAAACGTTCTAAAATCTCCAAGGTACACAAATTGAGACTAGGCCACAAAATAACCTTTAAGTCGATAACAGAATTCTGTTTTAAAGTGCACACAATATAATAGCAGATTTTTAATTGGTACATTTTTGTCTTTTGAACACTATTTTTTTTGTATTTCTTTGGCTTTAAACTGCTAACGTCATTTCGTTTAGAATCTACGGTTTTAACACTGGCTTCACCGGGCGGGTCATTTTGACCCATAACAAACTTCGCGAGGGAAATTATAGAAACCGTTTACATCTCTTTCTGACACTTGTACCGATTTTTATCCATTCAATGAGACGAGTATATATCGAAATAGATTTCAGGGCCTTCTAATTTTGAAATTTTGTGTGTCCCGTGTCAGTAGAGATAGGTATATAAGAAATCTCGATAAACCTAGTGTTAACTCCATACCCACCACAAGCCCCTTACATATACCTTCTCTCGTATTTCAGCTATAGGTACAGTCAATGAAGATACATCAACATAAATTACATCAATTCTAGTGTACAATATATATATATTCTCATTTACATACTGTTATACAGTATAAAATTGTACTGCGTATAAAGTGATCTCTAACCTCACTCCTGACTGACCACGTAATCATTTACTGTAGTAAAAACTAACCGGTGTAAAAAGAAAAGAAAAAAGGATACTCATTCCTTCATATAAACGTTTACTAACACATTGAACGCTACCTGTATTTCGCTAGTTTCATGATTTTTGCTAAAGTGAAGCTTTTCCTGTTAAAATCGCATCTTTACAAAGCAGTAATCTTAACACTAAACGTACCGAAAGTTTATGGATACCTGTTCTTAAAGTAGCAAATCTTTTAATCGGTTATGAAGTAACGATGATATTTTTCTGAAAGAAATGCAGGAGATTGGCAATTTAATGCAAGAAGCAACGTACCAAACTGTTTTTACTTAATAATACAAGAAAATGTATCTTCATTTCATTGAACCGGTAATTTGCCGCGTATGGTCCGGTTAGTATTAAACGAGTTTAACACGTTGAACGCCATGAGGGTCACCGGTGACCCGCGCTATTGAATTCAATGAAATTTTATACGACTTTGAAATTGTAATATTTACGAAATTTCCAATACATTCAATATTTCAATATGGACATTAAAAAGGTAAATTCCTGCTGAATATATATATATATTTGTGTTTTCAACACGTTGAGTGCCATGGGGGTCACTGATGACCCGCACTATTGAATTCAATGTTTCTTACAACTTTGAAATTGTAATATTTATGAAATTTCCAATACATTCAATATTACAATATTGACATTAAAAAGGTAGTTTCCTGAGTATATATCTATTTGTGTTTTTAACGCGTTGAGAGCCAAGGGGTCACCGGTGGCCCACGCCATTGAACTCAATAAAATTTTATACGATTTTGAAATTGTAATTTTTATGAAATTTCCGATACATTCAATATTTCAATATTGACATTAAAAAGGTAAAATCCTGCTTAATGTATATCTATTTGTGTTTTTAACACGTTGAGGGCCATGGGGGTCGCCGGTGACCCACGCTATTAAATTCAATGAAATTTCTTATGTCTTTAAAATTGTAATATTTACGAAATTTCCAATACATTCAATATTTCAATATTGACAGTAAAAAGGTAAAGTCCTGCTGTCTATTTATCTATTTGTGGTTTTAACGCTAACGGTATCATATGCGGTTAAATGACAGGTTCAATGATACGAAAATATGTAATTTCTTGTATTACTAAGTAAAGGCAGTTTGGTACGTTGCTTCCTGTATTAAGTCGACAGTCTTCTGCATTTCTTCCAGAAAGGTATCATCGTTATTTCATAACCGATTAAAAGAGTTGCTACGTTAAGAATAAGTAACCGCAAACTGTCGGTACGGTTAGCTTTAAGTTCGCATAGAAATGGAAAATTCATAGGAATACTCGATGAATCTGTTATCCGCAAGCTCAATTGCAATTAGGTTCTGAGTACGAGATCACTTGGTTGCCGTTTGCGATCGCGGATCGAACGATGGAAAAGGAAACGGGGTCAAGCCGCACTCGAAAGCTCTAATCGGTGTGTCAAGCGTGTGGCACTGAAAGTAAAGCGGTTTGTAATTATCGTCAGTCTCGCAAGGACATAATAATCAGTCTCGTTGGCCGACAAATTTGCCAGGGGGGCAGCAGTCACGTCGGTACTGTTCGGAGTGAGGTGTCATAACACTTGTTTTTTTCGTGTCCGTGGTTCGAAAGCTGCCTACAGCAGAAGGACCTAAGCAAATGGCCATAGCTGTTCAAAAATGCAAAAAAAAAATAAATACTTGTTTAGATTACATTCGGATAGGTTGTTTATTTGTCCACGATGCACTCATTAACCTTAGAACTTCCAAAGCAGTCAAAGTGATTGGTTCCGCATTTTTTATAAAATTTCTCCAAAATGGGAGAGCCATTGGGTAGATATTCTACATCCATTTCATAAAACATAGATTTCTGAATTAATAATCTTTTCCATCTTTAGATTCCTCTTTTCTTAATGTAATGTAATTAAAATATTTAAATATAATAGATTTAACGCCGATAGTTCTAGTGTTCGTAGTTTTTAATTGATTCTGTTCAGACGCAACTAAACTTAAGTGATGATATTTTTGTCTTTCTCGACTGCGATGTATTGATCTTTTCGTTTCGAACTTCTGCTTGATCTAAGTTTATGGTACATAGGTTTTTTGTTTTACGTGTTACGGCTGTGTGATATGATTTGTTTGGTAGCAAGGTTTATAAATCAAATTTGGAAGGACAATACTCTTATAATGGTTTAGGATTACTGCTATAATAGTACTTTTATAATAAGTTCAAATCTGTTCAAATCGGTTCAAACCGGATCAAACCGGGACCAAAGATGGACATGTAAAATTTTGAATTTTTTCTCCCTTCAGTCAATCCCGATCAAACCGAATCCAAAGGACATGTAAAATTTTTGAATTTTCTCTCTTTCAATCAAATCGGATCGCAGAACTTTGTAAAATTTTGAAATATTTCTCCCTTCAATCAAACCCGATCAAACCGGATCAACCCAAATCCAAAGAACAAGTAAAATTTTGTAATTTTTTCTCTTTCAATTAAACCGGATCATAGAACTTTGTAAAATTTTGAATTTTTTGTGCCCTCCATCAAACCCTATCAAACCGGATCAAACCCGATCAAACCCGATCAAACCGGGTCAAACTCGATCAATCCGGATCATACCTGATCAAACCGGTTGAAACCGGGTCATAGAACTTTGTAAAGTTTTTGAAATAGATCTCAAGAAACAGTATAACTTTTATTTCAACTATTTTTTTTACATCTTTTGTTGTTTACGACTTACAAGCACGTGTATAGAAAGGGTGGTTCAGACAAAGGGGTTGATATCTCCCTCAAAGTTGAAACCGGGCACAAAGTAATTACAGCTATCTTCTTAGATAAGTTTGGTAAATATTTATTCAAAGTTTCATAAAAATCCGAGTGTGTCAGTTCCCGAGCTTCCCGTGTAAGTGACCATTTTGCAGTCCAAATTTAGAGGACCGCTGACCCCAGATTGAGAACCACTGATATATAGCGACGCTACTGCTTTTTCCTTTAGTAGTAAAACAACGCACTATCATCAAAATTACATTTTTTTTCGAAAGCGATCACTTGCTAAATCATTTTCACATTTATCCAAAATAAATATTCTGATTCTTCAGTGCAGCAAATCATCGTGCTTAAAAATGAGTGGTACACTTTGAGGACTATAACACACTTCAATTCGGTCTGGAAGAGTACTTCAGATGCAAACAATTAACTATCTGTTTTCATTGTACCACGACAAAGGTTTTGTTTTAATTAAATAGTTTAATTTTTATTAAAAAACTTCACACTATTTGAGGTAGAATATTTAATACATTGTCCACTTATTTAAATAGATAAATATAAAACGCAATTTTAATGTACGGATGAACTACGATTCAGCCTCCGGCAGAGATCTCTGGATAATTATAGAATGTAAAAACTTTTTGAATCGTTAATATCAGCGGCCTCAATGAAATTGTGCGTAATGATGAAATTGATAACGACGGGAGTATAATAAAAAAAAGCTACTCCTAAGAACGCACTGTAACAAGTATGCAATGTGATTTTTTACTAACGTTAAAACAGTTGATAATGCTTCCGTGCAAGATTTATAAATAAAATTTTCTATCAATGCGAGTCTTCGGTTTAATAATACATATCAAGTTGGCCGCCGATGTTTATCATCGCGGAAGCGACTTCATAACACGCCGGTAATTGTTTCAATTAGCAAAAATCACCATATGAAATGAAGTTTCATATAGATAGAAACTGCACATACTGCAAAAAATCATAATCGCAATTAAGCGATCATTACTAACATAAACACCTTTTTGTATGATTCGCAAAAATGATGACTTTAAAACAATTTTAAAAATTACATTTACCTAAAGCAACGATACGATAGTTTCATGACATTCCTGTTCCTCTGATTATTTCATTTTTCTAATTAAAAAAAAAACAATCTACGTGGAGTCTGATAAAGATAATGTTTCGGTAAATTCTCTGTCAACTTCGTACAGTACGTGGAATTAACACTATGTCTACCAAGCCGGTCAAAATGACCGGTTCTCAATTTTTTCTCAAAATTATCTAAATTGATAGGAGAGACATTAAGTAAATATTCCACTTCTATCTTATAAAAACTAAATAAGCTAATTAATCATCTTTTTCACCGCTTGGTTTCTCTTTTTCCAAAGTATAGGGTCTTTCAAATTGCGCGGTTGTTTTAAATCTCTGATAAAACACACAATTTGCTCTGATTTCAAACTACTTTTTATTGATAATTTAAGTATCTGTTATGTCATTTATATACAAACAACAATATCGGCCAAATGGCCACCTCTTGCACTTCCACAGATGTCCGCTCTTTTGTTGAATTTTTCAACGACATGTTGGCATAATTGTGGCTCTATCTCACCAATGACACGAATAACTTCATCTTTTAGCTCAGGAATCGGTTGTGAATTGTTTTTATAGGCTTGAAAATTCACGTAACGCCAAAGAAAATAGTCCATCGGTGTCAAATCACGTGACCTTGGCGGCCAATTGACATCACCATTTCATTTTTCACTGAGCGCCCATTTTCATAGAATAATTCAAGAATTTCAACACGTTGTTACATTGTGTACGACGCCATTTTTGTAAATGCCATAAATGTCACTTCGTAAATGAGACAAGACTTAGGCGAATTCACAACGCCCTCTGTGTTTTATTAAAGATTTAAAAAAAACCGCGCAATTTGAAAGACCCTTCACTTGTTCAGTATATCTAAATTTTAGTAAATATAACATCGGTAGGTTTAATGTTAATTCTTATAACAGCGATTCTAATCGTTTATTAACTAATGACCCACCTAAGAATAATTTACTGACTTCAGTTCCCCTTTTTCACTAATTTTTCAATTTAGAAATTTGTCAGTTACATTCCTGGTAGGAATAGGATTAAACGCAAGAGCGATAAAAATATTGTTAAAGCGACAAACTTCCCGCGTGCTAAATTACAGTTGGTAGTTCCACACCCACCTAAAACTGTAAGTACCCAGCGAGATGACCGTAAAGTAGCTAAAGTCGAAATATAAAACAGGAGCAAGGAAGTAAATTGCGGCAAATTAATCTTACAACGAACGTGTAATACTTCATGAAATGTAATTCACTTAATCACGTTCAAAACGATTACGAACGTTAAGAGACGTTACTTGTACTTACATCAAAATTGCGCAAGTCGTTTCGACGAAACTAAAATCCAAGGAACGCCGATTGCGAATGATAAGTCGAGAGGAACAACTGAAGAGACGTTGCACCGTTGTTGAACGCGACGGTCGCACTTTGAAAACGCGGGAAGATTACGAATGTCATAGAGTCTATATCCAAAACGACCGCGACGAGATGTCTTCTCGATTAAACTTGCCGAACGTTTATTTTCCTTGTGCTGACGTGTATGTTGTCTTTTAGGTCGTTTCCTTTGTCGATGAATTTTTATCGACGGTTTAAAATCAACTGCTGAATTACTTATGTCGTTTTAGAGAGAATTCTTATCTGGGACGAGTTTTCTTAATGTCTTTTAGAGACTGCATCACCTTTCGGTGTTCTCTGCTTTCCGGATGTACAAGCGGAAGAACTTTTTGCTTTCGATGTTTGATAACAAAATTATCTTCTTTGGAGAACACGAAAAACAAATTCAGAGTAGCACCTTTTTTAAGATTAAAGTATCAGAATGAATAATGCGAAGAGGTTGAAGAAGTTAAGTGCGGCGTTGAATGACTGATAAAAAATGACGTGGTTTAATAATTTTAAATATATATTTGACAATGTTGTAAAAATATTAGAAAAAGTGTCAGTCGAACTGTGCCAAGTTACTCTTAATACCAAAGATGTAGAACGTTGAACACCCTTGATTTATGTATTGTACCAATGAATGGTACATTAACGATGTATGCAAATGAATCTGACCCTACTCCTATTTAGTATTTCTCGTTACTCTTCAAATTACTAAAAGAAACTGCTTTACAAACCTGACTTAAAGGTCGTTCTCGGTCACATCAACACTACTCTTAATCTATAACAAACGACACGCCTCTAATTATTAATATATTCCTTTTTGTACAATCAGACACTAAAGATCAGTCATTCACGAACGCACCTACCCCTACGTTTAAAGCAACGAGCAACACGTGCAACGATTGAACTGTAACCTTTCTAATTCGTCGACGCGACAGCCAATGAGGGATGGTTTTCCCGTTACACTACGACTCAGGTTCCACGCGCTAACGATCGCAGTTATTAATTCCGGCGAAAAACAAACAAAGAATCGTTTTTCTCTCTCACACGTGATTCTTGCCGAAGGTAGCACAATCTACGTTGCCAGACAGCGTTTAAGTGTTTATCTCAACTCTAATTGCTGATATATTTCTGTTGGTTCAATCAAACACTAAATCAGTCATCCACGAATGCACCTACCTAACTTCTAGGCGACTAGCGATCACAGTTATCGATTTCGGCGAAAAACAAACAAACAATCTTTTTTCTCTCTCTTTGACACGTGATTCTTGCTGAACGTGGCACGAAATACGTCGCAAGACAACATTTAACAGTGTTTGACCCGCGTGAGACGATGCGTGGAAGTGAAATGAGTGTCGGAGCATAGAAGCGCTAAAAGCTACCTGCCATCATCTCCCACTAACGCTAAAGATGCAACATGTGAACTACAAACGGTCCTGTGCACACGTTTCCTAGTTTATCAAGCGGCATGCTGATGACCTTGAAAAGAGATACCCCAGTTCCTTACCTATCATGTATCTAAGGACACGTGATTCTTTCAATGTTTTTTTAATACTTCCTCATTGTCAGAGAGTAATTATGTTCCTGGTCACCGTGAAAACCTGTTGACCTGTACCTCCGTGGAACGAGGTTAGGTTCGATGATTACGATAATGGTGTTGCAACCTATTTTGGTGTAATGGTGGATTGTATGGGAATATCAAAGTTTATTCTATTTTTAACACGTTGAATGCCATGGGGGTCACAGGTGACCGGCGCTATTGAATTCAATGAAATTTCATATGATTTTTAAATTGTAATTTTTACGAATTTGTTAATTCAGCCCCACATTTATTGAGTTCGATTAAATTTATATCAATATGTCCTAATATTTTCTTATAGTACACCTGTTGATAATTATATTACCTAATAATTCACTGTTAAAGCGGCACTACTATGTTATATAATCATTGTGATTGAAAACATGTATATATACTCTCGTGCGTAAGGGCATTTGTATTTATGTGAATAAAAGTTATTATTATTATTAATAATTCAGAATTAAATCCTAAAATAAAAATTTCTCTCTGATTGCTGATATTACGTATTATTGAACGCAATGTTAATAGCATACAAATAAATTCATCACCTCGTGACCGATCAACAGTTTCAATTTAATAGCTTTTTAAAAACTTCAAAATTGACACGGTCAATTTTTTTTTAATTATTTTTTATTAAACTTAGCCCTTTGGTTAGAGTTGCCCTGCGAGCAAATGCAGCGTCCAAATTTCTTTCCCGTTTTATTCCTTACATTCTGACATTTTTATCTCATAGATTGAAGTCAACCACGTTAATCATCAACAGTTCTAATATTAATCATCGACAGTAGTTTGGAGACTACCTCCAAACACGTATCGACAACTTCAAATCTCGGAAACTCGAGTGAAAATAACAAAGTCTAATCGGCCAGTTCGAACTTAAACATCGAAAACGACAAGTGTCATCATTGCAGTGTTCTCTTTCTTTCGTTCCTTTCGAAAAACAACTTGGAAAACTGATAAGATAGTGCAATAGTGTACGAGTGTTTGTACAGCGACAAGAAAACGGAAGTTAAGAGTTCGTGTCTACAGTTTTCGCTTCAGGCGAAATAGATGATGAATGGAAAGAGCGTATTTACCGTGCTAAACTCGGAATACACGTTTTCACGATAAACTCATGTTTCCTTATACATGTTTGTTATGCAAAATGTATTTGATATGACGGCAAACTAAACCTCGCTTACAAAGCTCTTCTTCGAAATGTGTTATTTAGACAATTGTAAATGACATGTAAAATATAACTGTCTTTTAAAAAGAAAAATAGTGGTGAATCGTAAGAAAAGATGTTTTCCATTATTATTCAAACCGCGACAGTGGCACTTTGAAGACTGTAAATATTATTCACTGATTTCTATGATCTTTGAATAAATATTTTCAATGAATTTTAATGAAAAAATACCGGCAAAAATGTCTATGATGAGTTGAGCGTTAAAAGTTGCAATATTCAATGTATCAAAGTTTCTCTTTCTTTCTTTGGTATTTTTACCTACTATTGCAAATAAGTTTAAAATACCAACGAAATTATGATTTATAATAATGTCAGTTAAAAAAAAATTCTCAGAGGTAACGGGCGTTCGAACTCTGACCCTCTGATTGCAAGTTTCATTCTTTACATATATCCATACCCATCCTAACTCCTCGAAGGCTCTCATAGAAATATATAATAAATATAGAAACAATGAATATTGTTTACTGATTTCTTTCATCTGTGAATAAATATTTGCAATAAATTTCAACTGTAAAATAAGCGTAGCGATGTTTATGAAGAGTTAACCTCTAAAAATTGAAATATGCAGCATCTCGAAGGTTCTCGTGAATTCGTATAATAAATGTAGAAACAATGAACATTGTTTACCGATTTCTATCATCTGTGAATAAATATTTGCAATGAATTTCAACTTTAAACTTAATGCACCTATATTAATAAAGTGTTAATAACTAAAAATTGAAATTTTCAATATCTTAAACGTTCTCGTGAATCCGTATAATAAATATGGAAGCAATGAACATTGTTTACCGATTTCTATCATCTCTGAATAAATATTTACAATAAATTTCAACTGTAAAATAAGCGTAGCGATGTTTATGAAGAGTTAGCCATTAAAAATTGAAATATCGAGCGTCTCGAAGGTGCCCATGAAACGAAGAACCATGAAAGGTCGAGGCAAACAACGAAATTGTATAGAGTCTAAATAATGGCATCCGCAGTGCCAGTAACCACGAAACCTACTTGGAGTAATTGAACCTCCTAGCTACATTTTCAAGTGCCAAGATGAATTAATTAATCGTTCAGTGTTTACACCGCCGTCGTAATTGATACTCTTTCTAGTAGCAGAAAGCATTTTATGTAATCACAAAGCGCTCAATTTTTATTGAGCAATTACCCTGGATACGCGCAAACGGCACGGCATTAATATATGACCCAAATTATGCGCTCTTTTACTCATTTTTGGTTGTATGCACTGAACTATTTATGTAAAAAATTATATTACACGCAACGGGATATATTAAAATATTTTAATGAATTTCTTTCTTCAATATTCTTCTTACTGTCTTTTGTATTTCTTAGATTACTTTTTGAGAGATTTTTGAGGCTGAGTAATAAAAAAAATAATAAGTAATTCATTCAGAATTCAAAAACTTCTCGAATGAAACAGTTGAAAAAGATACACGAGTAGGACGAAATGTTTTACACTTATTTTTATGGCTATTATGCAATTATCAATTGATTATAGTAATTATTACTAATTAATTATTACTAAATTACTTCCTTAGTCACTGCAATATTCTTTTTTAAAAGTGCTACATCTTCGCACAAATAAATAACGAAAAGAAAATTTGTAGAAAGTATTTATAAATAAACAAATAAGCGCGACACAAAACTGCTGGTAAATTTTAAGTTTTCGAGGACATGTTGGTTATTTAAAACTTTATTTTCCCATGTCATCGTCTTAATAAAACATTGAAATACCATTCCATATGAAGAGTTGACGGTAACCTTGAAACGACCTTGAAGGAGGAACTTAAAAGATCCGATTACGACAATTCTTTTCGACTGAAAAATTCCAGCCAAAAACTTCGTTACATTTTTTCAAATGCAGTAATTCGGAAGATGACCTGCAAGGTGCAATTTTTCTAATAAAATTATTGCAAAAACGTGAATATAATTTCCTTTTTGTCGAAATAAAAAATCTCCAATCTCGATAAGATAAAAATTATCTTTTTTGTTAAATATAAATACGATAAATGTAATTGACATTCCGCTGGAAAATATACTGCAGAATGTTAAACAGACTTCTGTCTGGCGCCATTACCGCTCGAATCCTACGTCTAGACACTAAAATTTCACTGTCAACGCCAGCCACATGGCATATTTATAACAATCACTCTTATTAAACATTGACTCTATTGTTACAAAACATGATATTAGCTTTTCATGAAGCGTAACCGAAAGAGATCATTTTAGCATGGTGCTTCTCCACTCGTCTGAAACTAACCTAAAAATTTACATTTTAGGTAAAATAATTATCATAGTCTAAGCTCAAAATAATAAATAACAATAACAGCAACAAAAGCCATTCAGCAATCAGAAGGTACTCCAATGACGTCGAGATGTAACGGAAGTATGAAGTTGCCGGTAGTTGGAGACCTAGCCTCTAAAGGACATAATGTCACACTTCCGGAAGATGGAGTAGTTCGCGAGAAATGTACTTTTAAGTCTTCAGAGAATAAGGAGCAGTATTTGGAAGACGTAATTCTACATTTCCTGGTGACAAACGAGAAGAGAGAACGTAATTTTACGTCTTTTTCGTCAGGGACTGCAATTCCTAAGAACGTAAGCTTTCAGGTGTTGGCGGATAATTCAGGTGTTACAAGGATAATTCGCCAGGAAGTGTAGTTTACGTATCTGGCAATTGGAAAAGTAGTTTTGTAAAATCTAGTTTAACATATCAAATCTCTATAATCGAAAAAAAGATATTTCGAAATATGTGGATTACTTATATCTTTGTATATTATTAACCAAATCACAGCCAACGTTTTTGTGACGCGCGCTATAAGTTTGAACCGATCAGTCAGCAATAATTAAGAAGGTTGAAGAATAATTTAAGAAAAAAATGGTTTTTTTTTCATTATGAATGTAAAGATAATATTTAAAGTAATTAGTGAATATTTAATTATAAGAAGTTTCACTATCCTCTTCAAACTGTCTCTTGGTACCAAGAGAGGGAACTTAATTTCTTTGGCAGTGAATGGGCAGTGGAGGCTCGATAACTCGAATTTTCTTTTGCTTCTGAAGACTCTGTACACAATAGCACATTGATAAATGTTTACAACAGAATTTTAAATACATGCTTTCACTTGATTTCTAACCATTTAGTTAGGAAGGAACTTTGTGACTTTCAAAAATTACATTTTAATAGTTTTCGGAGGTAAAAATTGTGTTTACAAATGGAAAAACAATTGAGCTGCTCCAAAGACAATGCGGTTGTCTATTTTTTTTATATTTTCTAATTTTTGCATATTTTAATAGCATGAAGTTTATTCTATTAAAATGTACAAAAATCAGAAAATGTCGAAAAAATTGACTTTACCGCATCGGCTTCTCAGCGACTCAATTCTAACTTATGTTGCCTCACAAACAAGAGTCCATAGACAGTTAAAAAGAGTAAAAACGAGAATATCTAGTCCAAATAAAGTGCCGTGAAAACACAACTACAAAAAATTCAGCCCACAAAATGACACAACACCTATTTTGACATAAGGTTCGCCTCGAGAGGACAAGAAAAAGAACCAGTTCGACGTTTCGGTCGAGCCCGAGGGCCAGGAGTTTACGGAAGACGTAATTTTACGTGTCCGGGAGAAAAAAGATTAAGAAATATAGCTCGGAGCGTGTGCGTCTTCTCTTGACCTATTAATTTGCAGGAGGAAAACAGAATACGACGCGAATGAAAGTACGTAGCCGAGTTCCTCCGGAGAGGTAATATGAAAAATATAAACATACGGTGACCTTGCCGTCACTGGAGCAAGGTTTGTGCCAACTCCGCTTGAAGGTTAATCGAAATTTTTTTTTCAACGTTATTCTCTGCTAAATAATTTCTCCGTGCAATCTCTGGAATTCCACCTCGAGCTATTTACGAATACGAGTTCAGAGATAATTGAATGGCATCGAGGTTTGTTTCGCTGTTGTCGTTTATATTGTCGGTTCCTTATATTGCAATTTATTATCGACTTTTTTTTCGAAGCTCGAAAGCTTGGAGACATAACTACAGAATTTGAGAATTATAGAATCTCTTTTACCGGGCGTTCGTTGAATGTTGAGAAAAGGTTTTATGAAACTGATGGTCTGATTTATTTTGAGAGATTTATGAGTAATTGAATTGCAATTTTTCTGTTGTTTGTTTTAGTATTATTTACTACTACTCTTTATCGATCTAATTCATTGCTACATTGCGAAAGCTTCGAGAAATCTACTTGAAATTAAAAATCGTCAGATTTCCTTTGCAGAGTTTTCAACTGCAATTTGTTTGACCTATTCTTCGTGTCTTTTTAACATCCTGGTCACACGAATCTGCAAAAGTTCGTGAAAACCGTAAGAAATGAAGGAATCAATGAGTTTATTTTGCCATTAATGTTACATTCACCCATTCTTCACCCATCAACTTCACACTTGCATGCCAGAAGTTTGCAAAACTCTCCAACAGCATCGACATCAACAGACTTCTTTCCCAAGATTTTCATAACATCGTCATTCATTCTATCAGCTTTTACCTTCCGTCATACGATTCTTTTTCGATTCCTAATCTAAACTTTCGACCGAAAATACTCGCAAACGTTGGAGTCGTCAACAGACTTCTTTCGCAAGATTTACATAACCTCGTCATTCATTCAATCAACTTTTACCTTCCGTCATACGACTCTTTTTTCGATTTCTAACCTGAACTCTCGACCGAAAACTCTCGCAAACGTTAGAGTCGTCAGCAGACTTTGATCGTCACAGACTTCTTTCGCAAGATTAACATAACCTCGTCATTCATTCTATCAACCTTCTATCGACCTTCCGTCATACGATTCTTTTTTCGATTCCTAACCTAAACTCTCGGCCGAAAATTCTCGCAAACGTTGGAGTCGTCAACAGACTTTGATCGTTAACAGATTTCTTTCGCAAGATTTACATAACCTCGTCATTCATTCTATCAACCTTCTATCGACCTTCCGTCATACGATTCTTTTTTCGATTCCTAATCTAAACTCTCAGCCGAAAATACTCGCAAACGTGGAGGTCGTCTGCAGACTTTGATCGTTAACAGATTTCTTTCGCAAGATTTACATAACCTCGTCATTCATTCAATCAACTTCTATTTTCCGTCATACGATTCTTTTTTCGATACCTAACCTAAACTCTCGGCCGAAAATACTCGCAAACGTTGGAGTCGTCAGCAGACTTCTTTCGCAAGATTTACATAACCTCGTCATTCATTCAATCAACTTTTACTTTCCGTCATACGATTCTTTTTTCGCTTCCTAACCTAATCTCTCGGCCGAAAATACTCGCAAACGTTGGAGCACGTCGCGTGCGAGTTTTTTTGCCAAATAGTCCTGGAATTTCACGACAACGTTGCGAATCGTTTTCTGGCATGATACAATTTTGTCCTCGTAATCAATTGAACAAATTAACGGACAGACTTCTTTCAACCCTACGGAGCACGTGCGGAGTATCAAGATCTTTTAAAGCGGTTTTAACCGGTTACATCCTGAAGACTTCGAGAGCAAACCGATCCCTGGTTACTGGCGACGATGATGACGATTATGACCACCGAGTATCATCAAGAACTATTCAGGACTACTCGAGGCTTTCATGATTTCATGGATGATCGTTTGGTGCACTTTTCTATTGGAAAAGTGAGGACGTTATCAATGATTTGTCGAAGTGGACATTGTCAATGATTTAGCAAAGATTAGTGGTAAAATAGGTGGACATTTTAACAATAGATTTAGCAAAATGATTAAAATGACTTGCTACGAAGTTTTTTGCAAATATTCTGGGAGTTTCTGAAGCTGTTTCTTTTTTAATTCCGTGCATTTATCTTGCAAGCTGCAAGTGATTAACGTTAAAACTGCCGGTGCTTAATTTTCATTTAAAAATTCCTCAAATTAATAGGAGAACTTTGAAGTATATATACCGCGTTCATCTTAAAAAAGATGAATTACTTAATTGATTAACCTTTTCACCTCTTCATTTCTCTTTTTCCAAAGTGCTTATTCAGTATATTTAATACGTTGAATGCCATGGGGGTCACCGGTGACCGGCGCTATTAAATTCAATGAAATTTCGTATGACTTTTAAATTGTCATATTTGCGAATTTTCTAATGCATCCAATATTTAAATACTAGCATTAAAAGAGTAAAGTCCTGTTGAATATATAACTACTCGTGTCTTTAAGGTATCTGCTTTGTAAAGATGTGATTTTAATAGAAGAAGTTTCACTTCTGTAAAAATGATGAAATTAGCGAAATATCGGTGGCGTTCAACGTGTTAAATAAAATTGTTAAGTAAAGTTCTAGCGTTAAATCAATAATAAGTTTGCTTTCTTAATTTCTTTTCTTTTAACCCTTTGATAACTAGCGGCGCATATCTGTGGTCTGAGAAAAAATTTAATTATAATTTATCCCAGCATGTATAGACGATTAAAATTGAAAACTTGAAATACAATTGTTGAATTATGGGTACACAAATAATAATTTATAATTTATATACATTAATAGTCTAACTTTCTGATTAAAAGGTGGTTTTGCACCGCCAAATAAATGATTGTGTCTCAACAATCCAAAATGTCTCCGTCCGCAAAGGATTAACGTAGTTAATTAACATTTTATAATTTATTGGATTTATTGTCGGTAAAATTGTTAACGGAAAGTGTGACAATTTTTCATTCTTCTAGTATTTTCGATTTGTTCGAATTTTGAAATGTGAGATTTGAACCAAGATTTAATGCAAGATCGTAGTATTTTTGCAAATTCTTCAAAAATTGTTATCAGAAATTTGAAAATAATTATTGGAAAAGACTAAAACGAATTACAATAAGAATATTGAATTATTATTAATAAATTGTAAATGCTGATAGATATAAAAGTAAGTAGCAATAAATATTGCTAAACTTTTCGACAAGTAGGTAAATGATTAATTGCAACAAAGTCAACGGCTGCAATCGCTAGAGAATTTAATGTAAAATTAATATAAATCGATACGAGCGGTAGATATTTCATATATGCATATATTAAATGCAAGCTTAAAATAGGTACTTCGATAGGAGTTTAATGTGTGATCAATGATACCAATATCGGCGACAAATACCAATCGCCACCGGCTGACAACTGTTGCTTCGATGTAATGCTCCAAATGCGAATAACAAAAGTTAACACTAAAACTACCGACGTTATATCTACTGAAATTTAAATATACTTTGGAAAAAGAGAAATCAACAGGTGGAAAAGATGATTAACTAACTAATTTAGGTTGTATAAGATAGAAATAGAATATTTACTTCATGGCTCCCCTATTAATTTGGGTAATTTTTAGAAAAAATTGTCACTCGGTCGTTTTGACCGGCTTGGTACGTTTTGACAATTTTGTAGTGAGCTAAATGAAATTAATTTCACAATATTTTCTACCGTTGATTATTAATTTTTTTTAATAATAACTGTACGTACTGGCGGATATTTAGGTGATATTACAGAGTCATAATGAAATTGGAGAGTCGATATTAACACTAGAGCCACCAAGGCAGTCAAAATGACTGGTCCTTACTTTTTTATAAATATTCTCCAAGTTTATGCGATATCCATAGAGTAGATACTTTGCGTCCATATTATGAAATAGAAATTACTGAATTAATCATTTTTGCCATCTTTCGATTCTTCTTTTTCTGCAGTGCTTATTTAACAATAGATTTACGGAATCCGTCAAATTGAAGGGTTCCTACTTGTTTTATAAACATTTCTCAAATTTACACAGACGCTTTACAGTAGATGTTTCACATGTATTTTATAAGACAGTAATAACTTTATGAATTACCATCTTTGCCGCTTCATTCCTATTTTTCTAATAATAATTCTAATAGTAATAGTAGTCTAATAGCAAATCTAGTGTTAATATATTTAAATATCATTGATTTATCGTCGGTAGTTCTAGTGTTAATACGTTAATGCCACCCGTATTTCGCTAGCTTCCTCATTTCCACCGAACCAAAACTGTTTCTATTAAAATCACATCTTTATAAAATAGAAATATTAGAAGTAACAATAGTTACGTACTCAGTAATACTTCACATTTCTAACAGCAATATTTTAATATCGAATATATTAGCATATCCGTGAATATCGCAAATTAAAAATCATAAGAAATTTTATCGAATTCAACAGTGCCGGTCACCAGTGACCCCCATGGCATTCAACGTGTTAAATGGTTAGAAAATGAACCGAAATGAAAAACTATCGAATATAGCTCGACACAGGAGTGCAAAAGGGTTAAAATACCCAGCTAAATAAGAACTCGATGCAAGTATAAAGCTACTCGTGTCGTCGAGAAATATCTAATCGTCATCGTCCAACGAATATAATTCAGTTGCAATGCACAGAGCAGAAACGGAACTTGGAATACGTAGTTCGATGAGAACTTAATGCGAGATTAACAGTATTTATACCATCCATAAACTCATTCCTACCATCAGATAAATATTTAAATGCGATGCATGCATTGAGAATAACAGAAATTAATATATGTATTCTAGTAGGAACTTAATGCGAGGCTAATAGCGGTAAGATCATAAAAAAAAAAATACTGATAGTCATTGCTTAATGAATGTAACTCAGATACCATGAAGTAACAACGGAAAAACTTGAAATATGTCAATCGACAGGAACCTAACGCTTGATCTATCGACGATCAATCAAATATATTGAAAAATGCCAAACGAATAACTTAACACTAAACCTACCAAAATGACTAGTTATCAATTTTTTTTTAAATTTCCTAAATTGATACAGGATACATGTAGCAAATATTCCACTTTTATCTCATAAAACCTAAATTACTTAATTGACCATCTTTTTCACCTCTGCATTTCTAATTTCAAAAGTATTTATTCAGTATATTTAAATAGAAATATAAATAAAAAATTAGAAGACAAGAAATCAAGGAGGCTGAAGACTTCGATCGATTGCGATCTAAAGATGGACGTAGAAAATTGAAAAAGAAGCAGCGTTAGAAATTGCAGAAATGTTTATAAAAAATTCAGAGCAAGTCGTTTTGACCGCCTTGGTAAATCTATTGTTAATACAGCATTAACAGTGTCCGTATAGTCAACCAGTACCGATCGTCATCGTTTCGTGAATTTAATTTAAATGCTACATGTAAAGATAACAAAGTGTAAAATATGAATTTCACTCAAAACCTTATATTTACAAGGCTACTACTAAATATATCACGGAGGAATACCGATAGTCATCATCGTTCAGTGCACAAATCGATTAACTTCACTTTTTGAATTTTTTTAAAAATTCTCAAAGCACTTGATTGAATCCTAACTTCTTATGTTTAGAATAAATTTTCGTAATAATAACGATTAACACCATTAAATGACGAAGTTTGTTTGGCCGTCGAATAATAAATAATTGAATTCAGAAGCCAATCTAATTAAGTCCAAGGCTATTCCACCTTATTCATTTTGTACTTCGTTAGAGGAAAGCTAAATGCGATTATATATTCTACAATGCTTATTTATATTTATATTTTGAAGGGAATTCTGAAAAGGAGTGTATACTATTTCATTACGTTTCTCCACTTTAGGTTTTATGGAGTTAATCGGTTTGTGCACTGAACGGCTCATATGTAACACGTGAAATATTTCGTGGTTATTTAACACCAGAACTTCCAGCTTTAACACGTTCACGGACGGTAAAAATTTCAGTGAGCTGCAAAAATAGACAGTCAAGTATTACACTTCTAACTGCACAGAGAAAAAATAAAATAGTACAAAATGTCACTCAATGAATCACTTGGCCATCACTTTAAACTCCATAATAATTGAAAAAAATTAAGGTTATATAAAATTAAATGAATTATAATTGGCTTTACATTACTATGAAAATGGATGTTACAGCATTCACGTTCGCGAACGTGTTAAATCTATTATATTTAAATATATTAAATAAGTATTTTGGAAAAAGAGGAATCACACGAGGTGAAGAAGTTTCAATAATTCATGTTTCTTAAAAATTAGAGACTAGTCATTTCGACTGCCTTGGTAGCTCCAGTTTTAAAATAACATTAACTGTGCCTAGTTATTAACTGTTAGTCGTCATTCTTTGATGAATGCAATTTAAATGGCATGCTAAGAATAACAAAATATAGAATACGTACTTCAGAACTTAATGTAAAACTAACACTAAAAGCGTCGTGGAAATCTACCGATAATTAACACCTAATAGATGTAACTTAAGTACCGTTCAAGGAATAAGAATAAAATTTGAAACACAATTCAATACGAACATAATACAATCTTAACACTTTACCGACCGCTACTGTTTGAGCATCCTACCCACTTTAAAGGATTTATTTTGGCTTAGAATGTCTAAAGAAAATTACAATCTCTTCGAAAATAACAAATGCTTCTCATCGTCTCCTTAATACAGTTCTACTACAGTAATAAATAACAAATTAGTGATTGTCCTGGGAACCGATTAATAAACTAAAAGTCTAAAAGCGTTGGCGACAAAAAGCCTATGAATAGGCTACCGGTCGATAAAGTGTTAATATCGTCCATATAGTGAACTACCGTTCGTTATCATCCAAGGGAACTAAATATCCGACAAAGAAATTCCAAAATCTGAAATCAACAACCCAAAGGAAACTCGATGCAACCTTAGCAAAATCAAAATCAATAAAAAACCACCAATTTACAGCACCCAACAAGCATAATGCAACTACCTAATAACCAGGGAAACTTAAAACCCGTAGTTCCATCGAAACTGAACATAAGTTTAATTCCTAAGAGTGGCACTCCTGATGCAGCAGATGGAATAGCAAATTTGAAGCTTACCAAAAAGGATAAAATGGAAAATATCAGTGGAACACAACACAGTAAATTTATTTCTATGTTATTAATATTGCGGTAAATTCTAAGATATATCAGGAACCACTGATAAATTTTCATTTTAGCGATTTAATTCTGAATTACTGCACTCACAGTCGCAAAAGTAATCGTAGTGCAAGAGGTTAACACTAGATCTACGAAAGCCGTCAAGTTGACCATTTTCTTTTATAAATAATTCTCAAACGTGTAGAGAAGCAATAAAGTAAATATTTCACGTGTATCTTATAAAACAGAAATTACTTGAATGATCATCTTTGCCTCATGATCCCTCTTTTTTCAAAGTACACATTTAATATTATTCAGAGTAGCAGATTGAACGGCCGTAGAACTAGCGTTAAGCGCCATCGTCGACGATACACCGATCGTCTCTAAGTAAAGGATACAAGGCAGATACGATGCCTGAGTGAATAATAATACATAAAAGGAATAAGAGAACTTACAGTGTGCCGTTTGCCAAGTCTTGAAGTTGCCCGAATTGGGGAACAACCGAGGAGAGATGGAAGAGCGCAAACCTTATATAGGGGGAGGCTGAGAGGCACCAATAACCCCCACTCTGATTTCTGTGCAACGCACACAGACTTATCTGCATCCCGGGAGACGCCGAAGCGTCGATTAAAAAGAGCAAACCGACGAATCGAATCCGAGAATCCTACGCTCTCGTGGAAACGTCACGTCGACGGCGGAACGTCGGCAGATTTTTTAGTACATTAATGTCATCGATGTACGGGGCAAAGTGGACGAAATTTGTGTCAGTCTGTGAAGGTGATACGATTCTCTTAGCACGCTGCACGAAGGAGGAATTAGTTCTCGATGGATTTCTATAGCGATATTGGAACTTAGTCGATGATAAGTTGATCGGTTCTATGAGTTTGGGAGCTTGAAATTTTTCATGAAGAGGAGGATTCGTGTGTTCTTGAAAATATCGTGGTGTTCAGTCTCTTTTTGTAGAGCTGTGCTTATTGGACAGCGATTACTGAGCCGTTGATTTTGAAAGTGGCAAAGGACACTTTAACGTAATGGAAAGTAGTGGTTTTTAACGATTATACGAAATTATTTGTATCCAAGGAAATACAAGTGTCCAAGATAACAAGTCCAAGTATATAATCTCGAAAATTGCCATCGATATTTTTAAGCACGTTGAAACGCAAAGTCATGAATGTTTCGATTAAAAAAGAGAAAAAGTAATGAAGAAAGGAGAAATAAATATAACGAGACTTGTTCAAACACCTCTTAGAATGTACACAATGTAGTTACTGGCGCTAAAACATATCTCGGTGTCGTGAAACGTTTAACGTTAATATACGCAATGATATGCGACTATCGCGCAATCGATTGTCTCATCGTCTGTGTAAGTTCTGTCTCGATCCGTCTGCCGCTACAGAAGCATTCCGTTGCTGCTCCTTTCGCTCCCTTTTCTTCTTCTTCTTCATCTTTTCTATCATTCGGTTTTAAATACTATGGCCATTTTGCTTAGGAGCTATATTTTTAGGTTAGACAATTTTAGAGCCGTCGAGGCTATGATGAAGGATTGGCACTTTAAATTCATCCTTTTGCAAATCAAACTCACCCTTTTGCAAATCAAATTCATCCTTCCGTGGTGAGCGATAAAATATCTGACCGGAGATTCGTCAACAAACTCCTCGGTAGCAAAGTGGTAATTTGTTTCTTACTCAAATTAGGTTAGGTCTTAAAGTTCAATGTTAGTTTTATGGTTATACATCGTTATTAAATGTTGGAACCTGAAAGTATCTGAATTGAATTCGCTGCCAGATTAATAAAAAATGACTCGCGATTACGTGAATCTTCTAATTGTCGTAGCGTTATGATAATACGATTGCTAGGATGGCAGGTGTTGAAATCTTTTTTCAGTTTACAATTCCTAACGTTCGGAGCAATGATAACGTTAACCCCTTGCCATATAACAACGAGTGACATTCGTGATGCGGTTCCAGTAACAGGAAATTTTGTAGTTTCTCAAAAATCATCAAATTGAAAATATGAGTGGAACACAACACGATAATATTATCCCTATGTTGTTAATATTGCTTTAAATTCTAAGATATATTAGGAATCACTGCCATATTTTTATTTTAGTAAAATAATTCTCAATTATTGCGGTGGCAGTCACAAAAGAACTCGTAGGGTAAGGGGCTAAGGAAGTCTATGACATTTTGAAAATATTCAAATCAGGTCAAATACTCTAACCTTAGGGAGCTCTGGTGAGTAAGGAGGTGAAGTTTCGAACTTGCAATCAGTAAACCCGAGTTTAAGTTCTTCTTCACCACTGATAAATTTTCCCGAAATCATTATTTAACAGGTAGAACGCCATCGGTATTTCGCTAGTTTCATAATTTTTATTGAAGTGAAACTTTTTCTATTAAAATCACATCATTACAAAGCAGAAACCTTAAAGACAAAATAGTTATATAGTCAGCACGGCTTTACTTGTTCAATGGCAACATTTAAATATTGAATGTATTAGAAAATTCGTAAATATTGCAATTTTAACGTCATATGAAATTTCATTGGATTCAGCAGCGGCGGTCACCTGTGACTCTCATGGCATTCAACGTGTTAAAAACACAAATAGACATATATTCAGCAGGACTTTATCTTTTCAATGTCAATATTGAAATATTGACTGTATTGGAAATTTCGTAAATATTACCATTTCACAGTCATATGAAATTTCATTGAATTCAATAGCGTGGGTCACCGGTGACCCCCATGGCGTTCACGGGTTAAAACTCGTTTAATAATAACCGTACAAAGCAAAAACCTTAAATACACAAATAGATATATACTCAACAGAGCTTTGCCTGTTCAATTTCAATATTTAAATATTGATTGTATTAGAAAATTCGTAAATATTACAATTTTAACGTCATATGAAATTTCAGTGAATTAACAGCGAGGAAGTATTTTTCGAAGGATTTCTATAGCATTATTGGAACTTAGTCGATTGATCGGTTCTATCAGTTTGGGAGCTTGCAATTTTTATGAAGAAGAGCTAGAAGAGATAGAGAAAATAGTGGTTCTTAACGATTACACGAAATTATTTATATTGAGAAAAATATAAGTATCCACGATAACAAGTTCAAATAAATAATCTCGAAAATTGCCATCGATATTTTTTAACACGTTAAAACCCAAAGCCTGAATGTCTCGATTGAAAAAGAAAGTGAGTTATACCACTTTCAAAATAAATGGCTCAATTTAGTATTGATTTTTGTATTTGGTGCAACGCATGATTTATCGGAATATTCTTCAATGTGCTGCACTACGATGGATAGATGTCTTGTTTGAACTTATTTGGTTCGATGGAATCACCGAGTGCAGCGATTCTCTAATTTCAGAAAGTATTTTTCCAATTCGAGATCATAAAATGTTTTCGTTTTACGATTTTTTTTAATTATATCAATGAAATTAGTAACAACTTGGATGAAATTAATTTTAAAACGGAGCTAAAGTGTTTAAGCTACCAGAACAATTGTAAATAGCTAAATTCAGTAATTAAGTTCGATTACACTTTTACAACCACTAATTGAGTCGCCCAGAAGCCAATACGGTTAAGTTCATTTTTCGAAAGTTTCTAATTTTTTGTAAATTTTAATAGAATGAAGTTTATTCCATTAAAATTTGCAAAAATCAGAGAATATCAAGAAATGGACTTAACCGTATTGGCTTCTGAGCGAATCAATTATAATATTGTTTAGATAAATTAAATTTAATAAAATTTCCTGCAAGTGTACGACATTAGAAAACGAATAAAAATTAATAAATTTGTAGCATTATAATTGTAACCTCTCGTTCTTTACTCCCCACAAATATAAAAAAAACTTATAATATATGTATTATATATTTATTACGTCAGCCACTGTGAATGCGTTAAGAATAAAATTGAATAATTGTATTTATCTATTTTTTCAAATGAATTTGAATAATCAATGTGAATAACTAAGCAAATTATCCAAATGAAATTGCATAATTTGAATTATCCATAAAGACTTGTAAATACATGAAAAATCTTGCAACATAATAACATTTCACTATTGTTACTTAAACATTTGAAAAATGTATATCTCTTGCACAAATACCAACAATAAGGCCAAAAACATTTGTCGAAACGTAAATACAGAGAATAATCTACTCAATTGTTATTAAAGCAATACAAATTTCGCATCTGATAGAAAAATTAGCTAACAACAGTCAACAGTTTAACTCACACAAAATTAAGTCACATTACTGTATTGTTTATTTTTTTGCAAGGAAAACAACGACTATGATTCTCCACGTGCTTTCGACGAATATATGCGTACGCAATGCGTAATTTCGTGATCCTCCGAGTTATTACGCAATCTCTCGCAATCTCAACTTCGTACCCGGACGTGTCATCGACACTGATCGAAATTTCACTAGCAAATTCAGAGTTCGAACTTTTTTTAATCTTGCATCAGAGACTAACAGTATTCACGTAGTTATTTTTTACAAAAGTAGTTGTATAATTTTTCTCCGGACAGAAATATGCGAAGAAACTAAAATTATGATAAATTCGCAGAGATATTCGAGAGAAAAATTTGCCAGAAGCGATGGGATTCGAACTGGGGCCCGTTAATTGTGGGTTCAAGTTTTTGCCGCTATAACCTTCATGGAATTTGTATTATTTTTGAATATAGCAGAATATCGTGACTTAAATAACTGTGAAAATTTAAGTGAATGGAAAATTCAAGTTTTTGCCGCTATATTCTTCATGGAATTTGTATTATTTTTGAATATGGCAGAATATCGTGACTTAAATAACTGTGAAAATTTAAATGAATGGGAAGTTCAAGTTTTTGCCGCTATAACCTTCATGGAATTTGTATTATTTTTGAATATGGCAGAATATCGTGACTTAAATAACTGTGAAAATTTAAGTGAATGGGAAGTTATAAGAAATGCGGTGGAATTTGCAATGAAATGAAATGTTTACGCTGGTAAACTTATTTCGAGATCGCCATTTTGGCTTAACCCATTTGTTACCAAACTTTAAAGTGTGCATTATGTCCTTCTTATTGGGTCGAAAATTTATAGTAAAAGTAAATTTCTTATTAAGTAAAATAAAAAATAATATTATTTTGCACTACCACGAGCAATTTCCGGCAAATTCGAAAACTGATGTCAAACATTTATCATTCTCTAATTCTTCGCAATTGGAAACGCTGGATAGAAATGAGTTAATATTTCAGTTGCCATGATTTCTCGAAGAATTATTGCAATTAATTTTTTATTTCTGAAATGTATTTGTACTATATAGAAAGGAGTTCGAGAATTTTTCAAAATTTCTGTATCGACACAGTTTCTGTAAAATTTCTTTTATCTCGGAAAAGCATAAAACTCCAATTTCTTTCTAAGTTCTCGAAGACCATAGATGGAGATGGGGTAAAATTCTGCATATAAAATTGCCATGCGAAATTTCACAGCGTCACCAAATAACAGACTTGAATTGAAGACACAAGGGAGATCAAGTTCGTTTGAGACGTCTGCAAGTCGCGTCGGTGTGCGTCATCTATATGCGGTTGAACCATAAATCTAAAGAAACTGTCAGAGTGATTTGTTGTACTTTTCTGGATCTACAGTTCTGTCGGCCGTTTTAATTGTATCTCGTTTTCGTCGATCCTCCCAGTTAACACGATCGCTACACGCTCAATGCATGTCTGCCAAGAATTACATAAAGGCAGCAAACTAATTTTACATTTATGCCCATAATTATGAAACGGGTCTGTCAAAATTTTTAAAAAATGAGATTATCAGTTATTTCGTACCACATTATTTTAAATTAAATTAATTCAATGTAATTTTCACGATATTGTCACACATGAACTGTTACTGCTTGTTATTTCAACATTATATGGAATTCTTTTGGTGTTAATTATGAAAGTGGTCTAAGTCAATTCAAACTTTAAAAACAATATTTTCATCTGAAATTCACACAAAATTTCACATTCATAATAAATTTTCATTAATCAAGACTAATAAAATTCTAAATTAAAATGTTGCATAATATAAAAATATTTTTTAACTTATTCAAATGTAGTCCATTAAATATCTCGAAACCAGAAATATATGACTTACACCACTTTCATAATTATGGGCACATTTATAAAGCCACATTTATTTCAATCAGATCAAAATTACAAGTCTTCAAAACTCAATATTGTCATTGATGTGTTTCGCAAAATTGTCAGGACAGTGAGTGTGTCCAGTTACACGTTTTTTTTGAAAATTTTCCTATATTGATAGAGTAGCCATGCAGAAAATGTTTTATCTTGTAAATCCTAAATTTCTTAATTGATCAACTTTTTCACCTCTTGATTCCTCTTTTTCCAAAGTGCTTATTCGGTATATTTAAATAAAATGAATATTTTGGATCCGGTAGTTCCAGTGTTAACGGAACCAAACGAACCTAACCCATATTCATCCGTAAGCGGAATATTCCGCGGACGTCGATCGTCTATTATCATCAGCCGCGGAATATTCCGCCCTATACAAAGATAAACGGCTGCGCGCGAAAGTGCATGGTCTTTTGCCGTATTTACAGCTATAATGCAAATGGGTTAAGAAGTTTTGTTTTTTCAAGATTTTGAAGTTTTCGCAATATTATAACGTAGATTATAGTGTAAATATCGGATGAAACAAAACTTCGTACAAATGACGATGACGAGATTTCGACTTTGTCTATTTTGGAGATGGAAGATCTATGCTCATCGCCACCGGAAGCTCTGCCCAATTGTTTTTATATTTTAAGGTCCAGCTCGTTATTTTGCTACAAATCCATAGCTTGAAACGAGTTCAGAGCCACTGAAAATAACACAATGCTATTCCGTTGAAATTGAACGATTTATAAAGACACGATTGTTACAATTATTCGCTAACAATAAGGTGGCCAAATGTTGCAGAAATACTGGCACTTTCGAATCCTTTGTGACTGTTTTTAAATAATAAATATATTTTTGAATAAATAGTAAGAATACGATCATTTCTGTTATGTGTAAATGAATTGTCAAAATAAATTCGGGTGAGAGAAATCAAGCGATGCGGATTGTTTTTGCACAAGGGCACTAAAGTACTTTGGGTCGGCCCTGCACTTAACCCTCTTGCAGCACTCGTTGCAGTTTTGATATGATACAACTGTAAAAAATGCAACGCATGATAAGAAATGTACAACGGAGCTCATAAAATAGCAGAATGTAACCAGAAATCGATAAATTAATGAATTTATGGAGTTCCGTGTTTACATGGCGAGCAGAAAGCGCCAAAGTCATTTGGAAGTCGCATGTATTTACATACACGTGTCATTTGAAATTTATTTTTCTAAAATCACAAACGAAACCAGGAAAAACGTTATTTGAAACAGCGATATCTATAAAATATGATGCAATATCATTTGTGAATTATAATTATAATTGTTATGTCATAGAGAAATTCCGTACATTTAAAAATTCTATCTTTAACAAGTTGAGTGCCACTGCAAGCGCCAGTGTCCCGCCTCAAACTTCTATGCTGAATGTCAACTTCATCAAGAAAAATCTTCTACGTCGTGCTCGTCATTGTAACAAGGCAATAATGCCAGGTTTTAGAAGGGAGCTCTTATTTAAAAAAAAAGAAAAATGAAAACGACGAATTGGAAAACGTCCTAATAAGTAAAACAGACTCCGACTTGATCTCTCGGCAAGAATACCAAACTCGTCGTGGCGCTCAACTTGTTAATTCCCATGAATCATAATGTAAACTGACTCCCCAGCACTATGATCACGCTACTTCTATTGTTTTTTGCATTTTACACTTCACTTCTGCCTTTTAGAATTTACAATTTTCAAATGAGTACGAAACTGTTAATAAAATATTCTACCTATGGCACGTTCATTACGAAGAAAAATTTCTTCGTTTAATATCCAAACTTAAGCTTTACTTTGAATAAAAAGCTTTATTAATTTTACAAAATTTCAACAAAATTGGCGTCTTCGAATTTACAAGACCTGCCTAACAAAACGGAAGTAATGGCGACTGAAAACAGAACATCGCCTGCTCAAGTATTATAGTAGCCCGAAATTAAAAAATCACCTCCATTTTTTATCAATCTTACTTAAATTTACAACAAAAATTCCTCGAAACTATAGACAGTAGTGTAAGAAAGCATAATACTTGCTCAAAAAGAGGCAGCTTTTGGATTTTTTAAATAATGGGACCCCACTCGAGTCCCCCTACCGTCAATTCTGAGAACTTCCCATACGATTGAGATATTTTACCTTCAGATCTGCTAAACTCTTATAAAACACCAAAGCTTCAGAGAAATTATCATAGTTATGAAAGCTGATAATACAGATGCAACAAGAAACTCTGTGGAAAAAAGCGATGCATCCAGTTTTGTAGAAGAAAAGTGCAAAAGCCAATAGGTTCCGTTGAAATCGTAATTCAACAGATACATTGTTAATTGCGCAGTATCAGTGCCAGTAGCTTCTTCAGTTTGCCAAACTTCAAAGAAACATATATACATATGCCAACGCGGATGATTCGTGCAGAAGGAAACGTGATAACGAAGAGAGTATTTGCTGTAAATCTTACGGCTCAACGAACGACAGATTAGAATCCGGTTTCAATGACTCGTGCGCAGGAGTCTGCTTGCAGTCGTGTATCGTTAATATACTTCGAAAAGTCAACCATCGAAAGGTAAAAGATTGTTTATAAAAATATAAAATATTTTTACAATTATTTTTTACGGTACGAAGAAGAAGTTGGAAAAGTTTAAATATCCTAACGAATTAACACTAAAACTACCAAGGCGGTAAAAATGACCGGTTACTAATGTTTTTGAAAAATGGAAAAATTCTTCAATTTTTTTCTCATAAAATCAAAATTACTTAATTGACCACATTTTTCCCCTTTAAATTTTTCTTTTTTCAAAGTAGCTTTTTTGAAAAATGGAAAAAATGTTCTACTTCTATCTTATAAAATTTAAATTACTTAATTGACCGTCTTTTCCCCCCAAAATTTTTCCTTTTTCAAAGTAGTTTTTTTGAAAAATATTCCACTTCTACCTTATAAAACCTAAATTACTAAATTGACCATTTTTCGCCTTCAAATTTTTCTTTTTTCAAAGTTGTTTTTTTGAAAAATGGAAAAAATATTCCATTTTTATCTTTTAAAACCTAAATTACTTAATTGACCACCTTTTTTACCTCTTACTTTTTCTTTTTTCAAAATACTTATTGAGTACATCTGAATATAATGGATACAACGCGGGCAGTTCGACTGTTAAAAATCCCGTTGAATTCCAATTCTCAATATTATACTTTATATAAATTTACTTCATTAGAAGTAAAAATACCAAAATTATTTTTTTCTTGGAAGTCTAAGGATTCATCTATACAACTGGTCGTAGAGCTTTCAAAGACCTGAAACATTGAGGCGTTTCTGAAATAAATAATAGCATACTTTACGTTGATTCTTACATCGTGGAATTATCGATTTCGAAAAAAGAATCTGCATAACGATTCTTTTCTCCATCCTGCAAGAACAACACACGAGTTTTATATATGAGCCATTTTCTTTGAAAGTGGTGTAAGTTCATTTTTGACAAAAAGTTAGTTATTGATAACAATGAATGCAATTTGCTAGAAGCTTTTTATCCATAAACAGTTCCCCAAAAAAAATCCTTCAAAATTTTCAAAATTTGTCGATATAAATTTATGTAGTTAATGAAATTAAAAAAATATAATTACTTTCAAAGTGGTGTAAGTCCACTTCCCGCAGACATAATATTTAGTTCGAAAATTATACTACATAATTTCTCTACTTCACTTTTAATTAATACTTTAAAAAAGATCTCAGTATAAACTTAAATCAATTTAATATTTAAAAAACATCAAATGAGCGTATTACATATACTAATATCTTTTCACACCATTGATATACAAACCCTTAAATATCTCCATATAATACAAAATGAACTTTCAAAGAAAACGGCGCATATGGAGGCCGGAAAAAGTATCCTGTTTTTGAATATTAATTAGTAACGCTTTAAACGAGACAGTAGTCCTTCGTTGTACAGACTTTATTTGAGGTTAAGCAGCGCCAAGGTGCAGCCTTGTCATGACTTTGACCGTGAAACGTACGAAAGAGGCAAAATTTCATGTGTACACACACAAACGGCCACGCATGGCTGTGATCCATTTACGTGTACGTAGGGATCGAGTGACACATTTAAATTGAGTCTTAAAATCAATGTGCTCAATCAATTATACAGTTCGCGCTTTCGAAATGGCGGGAAACGTTGCTTCAATGGAACTTTTGGCGGTTATCTGTTTGCCGAGAAGTATACAGATGTTCAAAATTGGACGCACGTGTCAGATAATTATAAACAGCTATAAATTGAGATAAGAACTGCATATTTTTATGTAATCCTTTTATAATCTGATAGCACAATTGTTTGTAAATAGGATGTAAGTTTGAGATTTTCTTGTTTTATCGTTATTCTATATTATATTCGATACATGTTGCGAAATTAAATATCGCGATTGATATAAACATCGCTGAAGAAAAATATCGTTTTGACGGAATTTTCTATTAGATATTTTCAAGTTTTAAAAATAGAGTTAGTTCTTTAACACTAGAACTACCACGCCAGTCAAAATTACTGGTCGCCAATTTTTCCAAAAATTATCGAAGTTTATAGCAGGATCGTACATTAAATATTCTACTTCTACTTCGTTAAACACAAATTACGGAATTGATCATCTTTTCCGCCTTCTCATTCCTCTTTTTCCAAAGTACTTATTTCATAAATTAAGACAAAGTAGACTTAACACCGTTAGTTCTAGGAAATTTGTAATTGTAGCCATTTTACTCTCAAAATGCAATTGTCTTCATTCGAAAAAATAATGAAGTTAAAGACAACATTTAATTCAAAACATGTTACTTATACAATTAAGAGCTGAACTAAAAAAAAAGTCACTTTTTCAAATGATAACGCTAACGAAACGCATGCACTGGACAAACACCTGTTTGAGAAACGAAGTTACATGCACGATCTTTTAAGGTTTAGATCCATATTTGTAATTTTATCAGCCTCACGATTCAGTCAGACAACCTGTTTAACCTATATTTCTGTAAACGAGGTCGTTTGTTTGCCAACATGATTATGGTCGTCGACTCCTTTGTCTTGCGTTATCGTGAATTTTTCCAACGAATTAAATATAACGAGACGTATCTAGACACCTCTTAGAACGTTCACAATGTAGTTAAATACCGGCGCTAAACATATCTCGGTGGCTTGAAACGTTTAACGTTAATATACGCAATGATATATGACTATCGCGCAATCGATTGTCTCATCGTCGGTGTAAGTTCTGTCTCGATCCTTCTGCCACTGCAGAAGCATTCCGTTGCTGCTCCTTTCGCGCCCTTTTCTTCTTCTTCACCTTTTCTATCATTCCGTTTTAAATACTATGGCCATTTTGCTTAGGAGCTATATTTTTAGGTTAGGGAATTTTAGAGCCGTCGAGGCTATGATGAAGGATTGGCACTTTAAATTCATCCTTTTGCAAATCAAACTCGCCCTTTTGCAAATCAAATTCATCCTTCCGTGGTTAGCGATAAAATATCTGAGCGGAGATTCGTCAACAAATTCCTCAGTAGCAAAGTGGCAATTTGTTTCTTACTCAAATTAGGTTAAGTCTTAAAGTTCAATGTTAGTTTTATTATTATATATCGTTATTAAATGTTGGAACTTGAAACTATCAGAATTGAATTCGCTGTCAGATTAATTAAAAGTGACTCGTGATTACGAAAATCTTTTTTTAATTATCGTAGCGTCATGATATTACGATTGCTAGGATGGCATGTGTTGAAAACTTTTTTTAGTTTACAATTCCTAAAGCTAGGAGCAACGATAATGTTAAGGAAGTCTATGAAATTTTGAAAATATTCTAAATCTTTTCAAATAGTCTAACTGTAGGGGGCTCTGGTGGGTAAGGAGGTGAAGTCACGAACTTGCAACCAGTGGACCCGAGTTCAAGTCCCCCATCGTCTCTGGGAAATTTTTCTTCAATTATTATTTAATAATAATTTAAATATAATTATTTGATAATTATTTAAATATAATTATCAAATAATAATTTATATATAATTATTTGATAATAATTTAAATATAATTATTTGATAATAATTTAAATACAATTATTCATTAATTATTTAAATATAATTATTTGATAATAACTTCAATATAATTATTTGATAATAATTTAAATACAATTATTCATTAATAATTTAAATATAATTATTTAATAATTATTTAAATAGTATCGTACCATCGACGGTTCAGAGTCAATCTGAAAAAGAGAAAGGGGTGCTGCTATTCTGGATACGGGGATAAGGGGATCATTTTTGTTGAATCGAATCGCTCGATGTAGAATCGTTAAATGTACATAAAGATAATGGTAGTCGTTTTTTCTGGAATCAGCTTGCATCGGAGACAATGAATTTCATGTGAAAAACTAAAAACAGACCGTACATGTCACCTTCGTCACGGGAGAGAAAAGAAACTGCATGATGTCTCATGAGTCACGAGATTTATTTTAAACTGTGCTATCATTTTTCGTTGTGTTACAAAATATTGATCTTGAAACACAATATAGTCCGGGGCACACACTTACGTCTTTACGCGAGAGGAAAAAGTAAGCGGAGAATGTAAAGATGATAAAAAGAAAGCCGTAACTGCTGTTAAAATTAAAATTTCCGTGACTTGTAAAAGATATAAATAATCTTTCACTCGTGAGAAAACAGTGGCAGCTCTTGCGCAAAATACGAATGTTTTTCAATCTCGCATCGAAAATGCAGCAACGTTAGATATATCGATACTTTCGACACTAAATAGGGATGTTTAGTGTTGGCGGGAATTTTGAAATTGAGACAAAAGAACGTATCGAAATAGAAATGGATCAGATTTGAGGGAATCACTTTCAAATACTTTGAAAGATGATGTAAATATATTTGCTCGCATGTCGCATCTTTATAGAAATATTTGGAAAGATAATATATTATTTGCAGTTAATAAAAGTATTTATCGAAATCAACAAAACGAAGACATAATAATTGATACAATCACAAATATGCAAAATCTGCGATTAAAAATGTACATACATAAATGAACGTGTGGTGCATATATCCAGGTTAGGATACAGTATATCATGCATGAAAAATTTCTGTTTCTATATTTTGGCTTTAATTTCAACAATTATTAATTATAGCCGATAATTGAGAAAAAGGCGATGTGTAACTGGCACTAAAGAAAATTTTCCAAAGGTGACAGCGTTCGAAATTAACCTCACACAAACCTAATTCAACCGTAACTCAAACCTAACTCAAACTGAAGCCATTATCTGTAAGAAGTTTCAGTCAAGATTTACAATTTGAAACTATTCAGAAACAACAAAATGGGGAGCTACGGTAGATACGAGGTTGATATTTCAGACCCCCAATCAGTGGGCCCGAAATCAAGTCCCAATTATCTGTGAGCGATTCGATCTAGGTATCTCAAACCGCAGTTTCCACGTGAGATAACTATAGTATTTAAACTCGAAGAATACAAAAACAAGAAAAAAGACAGAAAGTAGTGCCACCAATTCGAACTAAGGCCCACAATTTGGGTCCGAGCCGTGATCCCGTCACTACGATGACTCCCTTACTGAAGTTGCAGCATATCGTGAAACTATACCTGATTTGAATTTAAAGGCTCATTTTCCCAATTAGTGGGCCCAAATTGAAATCGTCATCACCCCTGAGACATTTTTCCTAAGCAGTCGCCCATTATATCACATCCTAGGTAGAAACCTATAACTTACAAGTACCTAGAACTTATAAGTACCTCAAATTGCAGACATTAGGCAAAATAAACCTAGCAATTCAGTCGGATAATGCAAAAAGGAACAGTTGCATCGATAATATTCGCATTACGCATACGAATTTACCAGGGGCATCAACAATTCCAAATCGGACCCACAATTTGAAAAGCTCGTACGTTAATCCTCATCACCAGCATACTTCTGATACTGAAGTTGCAGCATATCGTGAAACTGTGCCTGATTTGAATTTAAAGGCTCGTTTTCCCAATTAGTGGGCCCAAATTGAAATCGTCATCACCCTTGAGACATTTTTCCTAAGCAGTCTCTCATTACATCACATTCCAGGTTGTAACCTACGACTTACAAGTACCTAGAACTTATAGGTACCTAAAATTGCAGACATTAGGCAAAATAAACCTAGCAATTCAGTCGGACAATGCAAAAAGGAACAGTTCCATTGATAATATACGCATTACGCATACTTTTCCAGGGACATGAACAATTCCAAATCGAATAATACTTTTTAGGCTTTCGCGGCCAGAAGGGTTGATACTGGATTTGGCTTCCGGGTTGGAGCCGCGTGCGAAAGACAATAAGGTCCGACGTTTCGCCAGCATTGCAGCTAGCTTCATCAGGGAGTCGAAGACGCTCTGATACTGGTACTCAGTACCAGTTTTCCAGAGTACTGAGTACCAGTATCAGAGCGTCTTCGACTCCCTGATGAAGCTAGCTGCAATGCTGGCGAAACGTCGGACCTTATTGTCTTTCGCACGCGGCTCCAACCCGGAAGCCAAATCCAGTATCAATTCCAAATCGGACCCAAATTTTGAGAAGACCGATCGTTAATCCCCATCACCAGCATACCTCTGATACTGAAGTTGCAGCATACCTACTGCATATCACCCAACTCTATCAATGCAGTTGCAATATGTAGTGCGTCGCGCGTGAAAGTAATGCGAATTATGCACACACACACAATCGCACGTACTTACATGCCATGTTCGCGTGTACATTCTGACTCATCGAGCGTACTGACGTCATCAACGTGCTCGAGGGGCAATCAACCGGCAAGCAGCGTAAAAATCTGTTGTGGATCGTGCGTCACATACTTTTGCTCGCTTGCACTATTGCGTAGGTTGATGCTTGAAGCTGAATGGAGATCGGATCTTAACATTCGATGGAGCTGGAAACGTTTCTATTGCGGTGTTACAATTGTAACCTCCCGCCTTGAGCTTCGTCATTTTGGTTTACATGGAAATTCAAATTTTTAACGTATGAACTATTTAACGGGTTGATGTTAATTATATTCCTCTATAGTACGACTTATTTGCGGTATGTGAAGATCAGTAGGACGATGGCACATTAGGAAATGGAAAAATTGAAATTTTAAGTAACGGATTTAAGTTGATTTTTAAACATTGACAACGAGAACGTCAGGCCTTCGGGCGCCTGATTTTGTTGAAACTTTACATACTTTTAGAGTAAGACGTCCAGATTGTAAATGTACCCTTTTATTGGGGCAGACGGTTAATAGTTTTTAAGATATTTATAATCGAAGTTTCATTGCCATACTTAACCCCTTGCACTATAATAACGAGTGACACGCGTGATGAGGTAACTGGGATAGGAAATCTTCAAGTTCTGCAAAACTGATCAAACTGAAAATATTACTGGGACACGACGCGATAATATTATTTCTATAATATTAATATTATGTTAAATTATGCGATATATCAAGAATCACTGATCAATTTTTATTTTAGCAATTAAATTCTAAATTATAGCGGAAGCAGTCATAAAGCAAATCGTAGGGCAAGGGGTTAAACGTACGTGAAATTTCACTTCCATTTTCAATCAATGAAATGCAGTTAATATGTAAATTTTAATTTTTTGATACTTCATTTAGTTTTTCTGTACAAATCTAGGGCCTTGCCACTATGCCACGGCACCTCTTGGGTTCCATTCTAAAGTTCTGTTTAAGTATGGCAATGAAACTTTAATTCTAAATATCTTAAAAACTATTGATCCTCTGCCCCTATAATGCGGTACACTTATAATCAGGGCAATTTACTCTAAGAGTACGTAAAGTTTCAACAAAACCGACGACCCGAAGGCCTTGCGTGCTCCTTGTAAGTTGCAACGAGTTTCATTATTTCTACGAACTAGGTTGTAATATTTGGCAAAGTTGAGAAACTGACTTTGTAGAGTAAAAACATAGAGACAACTTGTGTTGCATCAAAGTCACAAAGGCTCATAGAGGGTTATATTGGTTTTGAATAATTAAAGTTGTGTTATGTTTAACCTATAACCTTCCGTGATCCCCGTTTGAGGGTTTATTCATTTTCGAAGTCTTTTAAGATTCAATTTAGATACTTTGTTAGGTTTTAAATAGAGTGCCGAGGAAAGGATTGTATCAAACAACGATTCTGGATGTACTTCAGATTGCACAGATTAATTCTGATTTATTTACAGACTTCTACACGCGTTTTCTATTGCTCACAGTTCTATGCAGGAAGTAGTTAAAGTTAAGTAGATGGCTCCACGTTGGAAGCGGTGAATATAAAATGTCACTATTCTAACATACTTGACATGCGTTTGAGATGAAATACGTTGAAAACAGTCTGTTTTGGATATACTTTTAAGTAGTCATTTTCACGAATTAATTTTATTTTTACACTACGATGATACTTTTTCCAGATGCAATCAGACCAAAAAAATTGACAGGGACTGGGTTAATTGAAATGATTTAATTTTTTAACACGAAATTTCTTAGTTTTTGTGTTTAGTTAGATTAAGTTTTTACTCGTTGTATCACGTAATAAGTATTATATTAATTTATATAGAAATTTCTGTATATAGAAATCGAATAATATTCAAGTGAGAATGATCGTAACATTTTAATGGTTGAAAGTGTCTGGTTATTTGAAATACGCGATACCAGATTTGCTCAACGACAATGTTTAATTACACGATTGAGTGTCGTAAAATACAAGGAAATTTTAAATAGATCAATCGTAATTGTGTGTATCCATCAATAAATCTGTCCGCTAGGAGCAAACAGAAGATTTTTTTGCTCGGAATCAGATTGTAAATCACTAACATGTTTGGTGCACTAGATCCCCATTGCAGTTTAAATGCGCCGTTTTATCGCAAAACGCCTTGAATAATATATTTTCCATGATTTCAGGTTTACGTTCATTGTAAGTTTCCTTTAAATAATTCCATCTCAGTCGCAATATTTTAACGTCCATCTATGACAACAGCACTAACGAATAACCCCTCGTTAATAAATATAATAAACATGTTTCAAAAATACGTATAGACACTAGAACTACCAGCGTTAAATCTGTTATATTTAAATACATTAATCTATGACAACATCTATGACTACATCTATGAATACATCTATGACAACAGCACTAACGAATAACCCCTCGTTAATAAATATAATAAACATGTTTCAAAAATACGTATAGACACTAGAACTACCAGCGTTAAATCTGTTATATTTAAATACATTAATAAGTACTTTGGAAAAGAAGGAATTAAATGGCGTGAAAAATGATGAACCCATTTGCATCATAGTTCTAAATACTGCAAGAGACCCACAGTACCGTGCACTTCCGCGCGCAGCAGTTTAACATTGTACGGGACGGAATATTCCGCGGCTGGTAGATAAAAGGTGATCGCCATCCGCGGAATATTCCGCTTGCGAGTTAAGATGGGTTATGAGTAATTTATATTTCAACAGATGAACGTAAAATGTCTATTCTATGACTCTCGTAAAAACTAGGAGAATTTTTGGAAAAAATTGTGTACCAATCATTTTGACTGGTTTGATCGTTCTAGTGTTAAATAATATTTTCAATTTTACATTACATAATATAGATACGAATATGTTAGAATTTTCAAAATTCATTTTAAAGATCGAAAACGTAGCACAAAATTCACTTCTCAAAAAGGAAGTATAAATAGAGAAGCTAGTGGATATGAAGCATTTGGAGTGAACGTTAACATTCCCAAACGATAAAAATGGCGAGTTCAAAATTTTTTCTAAAAAATTCCCAAATTGATAATGGAGCCATTAACTAAGTATTCGATCTTATACGTCTATCTTATAAAATAAGAATTACTTAATTGATCATCTTTTTGATCTCTCGACTACTCTTTTCTCAAAGTAATCAGTTAGTATATTTAAATATTACGGATATAAATTTTAATGTTAAAGGATGAAACTTCCAGGTAATAGGCCTGACTTTGAATCACAAAATTTGTATGGTGATTTTAATATTAATGAAAATAATTTTTACAAAATTGCCATTTAACCCTTTGCACTATGAAGTCACCTCTAGCGTGACAAAACTGTTTTTCTCTAAAATTCCGAAGTCACCTCTGACGTGACTTTTTCTGACGTGATTTTTTCTGAACAATAGTTTTGTTAATATAACATTAAACTTAAAATAACTACAAGCAATTACTTCATACCTAACGTGAGATATAAAAACCACAAAAATTAAATCAGAGTTGGACGAGAACAAATTAGAAAAACAATTATAGTGCAAAGGGTTAACCCTTAATGCTCCAAGTGTGCCTCTCAAGGACCACCGATATGCGGCGCTGGAGTCCAAGTGTACCTCTCAGGCACCACTGATGTGCGGCGCTCTACTCCAAGCGTGCCCTTCAAGCACCGCCGATTTGCGACGCATTACTCAATTATAATTAATATAAATATTGTAATCAAAATTTTTATTACTCCTGAGATGAATGAAGATTGTTTTGAATGACTTTAATATAATTTTTTACACGTCATTGTAGCATTTAAAGTCTGACACTTAAAAACTTGCAAGTCGAAGTATGATGAGAATAAGTTGGAGTTGCCGATCGATATTAATAATATAAAATATTTAAAAATTAATAATATAAAAATATTTTCGTCGTCTCATGGCGGACTGATATTTTCAATATAATAGTTTTTGTAAGATTTCAAAATTTCCTGCTCCATTTACCGCGTGACTAGTGTCACACGTTATTGTAGGTTATGGGCTTAATATATTTAAATATCTTAGATTTATCTTCTGTAGTTCCAGCATTAACACCAAAATGAAATTTATTCAACAAGAAAGAGGCCATCTTTTGTTGCTGCATATTTTTTGTAAAATAGAAAAAAAGTGGTGATTCATTTAGCCCTTTGCACCGAGTACTTTTTACTACGAGCTACCAGCTCCTCCAGGATTATTTACACGGCGCAAGTATACATCTGCGGAAAATTGAAAATCTTGCTTTGTCATTAAAAAATCAGCTGCAACATTTTAAAATTATGTTTTCTAATATAAAAAAAGTTTAAAGTCCACCGGATTTGCCTGCCAACGGATTTTTCAGCTTCTATTACAATGTCGCCCCTGCGGCGACAACGCAAAAGGTTAGATAATAAATGGGACATAAGACGAATGTTTTTATTTTTCATCGTTTCACAGGATCACCGCTGGTTATCGCGTAATAAAGTTTTGAAATGTGGTTTTACTTTAAGCTGAAAAATATAAATCAACAAGAAAAAGGAAAAAAAGAGAGGAAAATATGTCTGAATAAGCAATACCCAAGTAAATGGCCAAATACTGCGAAAGCGTTTGTCTGTGTTTGTTTAGAAGTATCGACACGTTTATGATGAAACAGCAGTTCTCGCGGTAAAATAAAAGTACACCATACAATCATTGTAATGACAGTCTGTGAAATTGGTGTAAACGATGAACAATGAACAGAACACACTATATCCAGCGATATTTGTCATTGAATTAAAAATATTCAGCCACGTTCTGCTGTATGTTGTTACAAATGTTTGGTTAATAAAAGACAGTGACAAGCAAATTTCTTTAGTTTTTCCTGCTGCGTTTATACAAATCTAGATTTCCATCGCACGAGGGGAGAAGATCTCACATGGAAATCACTTTTTGCGATGGAGGTTATGGTGGCAATGAAAAAAGAACTTTGCTTAGACTCATAAATAATGACCTCGAGTTTGAATCTCTTTAGAAATTTTAGAGAAATTTATTTTATAAAACTTTAGTTATATCGTAGCATCGATAGAACGAAATTATTTTTTATATAATGGAAAATATGTTTATGGGATATTATTATCAAATTGAGTTTAATGTTTGAAAGAACATTTATCGAAGGCGGAAATGAGAAAGATAAATGTCATTAATACGAGTTTTCTTTTATACTTCTGACAAAAACGTTTTATTTTGAATATTAATAAATCTTCCAACTGGCATTCAACTGACACGCCATTTGTTGACAGTACAAACAAAAATGACGCTCGACTATCATTTATTTATCGACGAGTGCTGGTGAAAATTTTGAAACGAAACGTTTTTTAAGGTGCGCTAACAGTGATTTTAAGATTATGTTTATTGTACAGCTTTCACTTTTTTTGTCTCGTTTTTTTTTTACTCGTGACGTTCGAAGAATTAAAAATTCAACGCCATAATATTTCCTGATTATGGAATCAAGCGCCGTCCTACAAATTATTTATCAGAGGCCTTGCTATCATTAAAGCAACTACATTGCAACAAATCGTGAAAAAAGAAAAGCATTTAAACTTGTTTTCTCGAGGTTACGGTGGCAATGAGGATATTTTCGATTTCGACTGTTACGGTTGTTTCGTTGAGGCCTTACACTTTCAAATAAATGTGTATCGCAGAGACATAAAATATACAAGAAGCCAAAGCTACATATATCAAATTCCCACTGCAATCACATGGTTCTATTGGTTCTATGGCTTTGGCATCCTGGTTGCAAACACCATAAATATTTATAATTTTAAATTTCATTTCAGATTTACAAATTGCAAATGACTTAATTCTCATTCGCAACAAGACAATTCAAAGCCGAGTCGATTGAGAAATCCTATCATTTAACCTTCAATCGCTCCTTAAAAAAAGTCACACTAAAGTCCCTAGGATCTTTACCGATTCGTAGTCTATTTTCTATTAAAAAAGCAAGATCTTTTTAATTTTGCTTTACAATAACTTTACTGAGGATAATATTTTTTCACTGTCTACAATTTGCCTCGGTTTGGGTCAAATTACATCTCGATTTGGGCAAAAAAAACACCGGGGACGAATGAAGGTTAAATGCCTCCGTCATCAGCATAACCTCAAGGAGATGCTGCCCTCCAGTATTCAGCTTTGATTTTTACGATCATTCCGCCTTAAATTAACAGTCTTATATATTAAGTAATGTAGATTATGCACCATAGAGGTTAGGGTATACATTTACGTCGCAAAAAATTCCAAAAAAGGATGGTGAATCGAACACAAATCCATTACTATTCGGGAATTTCATGTTTATCCCCATCTCTATCATAATTGTGTACCCTTACTATTTTTATTCTCTTAATGCTATCTATTACAATCATTTTGTTTAAAACTTGCAGTTTTAGTAGAATTCTAAACCCTTAAAAGAAGTACGCACAATTTAATCTACATAGCGCTGCAGAAGAATTTTCCAGAAAGATCGATTTTCATTTAAGTTCACCGTATAAAACTGCGAGAACTTAACGCTTGACTTTCGACATTATATTTAATTATTCTGCGTAAGTACCTTGGAAAAAGAGAATTACGATTAATTAAGTAGCTTAAATTTTACAAGATAGAAGTGGAATATTTACTAGATGATGTATTTGGAGAATTTTTAGGAAAAATTGGGAACCGATCATTTTTTAGATAGTTTTTAGTGTTACCATCGTTATTACAGTAACTCCCACAAAGATAATGTTGTGTTTATTGTCTTATTTTTAATAACTTTTAAGTTCTTCATTATATGTATTTTTCTCCCTTATTTATTTAAAATCGCATTAACCACATTAGAGGGTTATTAGCGACTATACTTTAGGTTTCTTATATATATTATATATTTCTTATATATTTTATTATATATGTGAGGCAAAGGAAAAAGAAATGTCGTTTTTTCTACAGTGCGAAAAAGTTTATTTCGTAAAAGAATACATAACATTTATTCCTTCCAATTGCGCACAGTAAACTTTAGTCGCGATAGACTGATCAGGTTTTAATAAGTCATAACGAATCACACCAGACGCATAAAAAGAAACATTTCTTTTAGCTTTACCTAATAATTTCAATTTATAAACTTTATAATTTTATGTGATTCACATACACTATATTTTTAATAATTGATATGTCGTTTTCAAACGTTTCCATCGTGGAAAAATAGAATAAAGCGTTCGTAAAGCCATCGAAGCAAAGAATTTCTAGAACCTACAGCCATTTGCGCATTTAAATGCAATGTAATTTTAAACTTGTCCATTTTTATTGTTCACATTGTACTTTTACAGCACATTACAGAAACTAACATTTCCGATAAAACAAAAGTCTTAAATGCACACGTGGTTCATGGCGTGTGTTCATAAATTCTACATCCGGTACAATACGTTATCCTGAACGTGGCAATAAAACGAACGTTTTGACTGACAAAAAAAACGACTTTTTATCGCAAACTCTTTCTTCCTGTATAAACAGCATCGCAAGAACTATTACGTCGACAATCTATAAGCCGTATCGTTGCAATTAATAGTACCGTGTAACTCGATACTGCCACATCCGGCCTGTGAACGATTTTGTGTAGGGCAGAGAATCGCAAACTGTATCGAATTCTTTTGAACATCAATTTAAATGAACCGTTATTTTTGAAAATATTATAAGTCCATTTTCGAGAAAAGTGTGCTTGCGGTAAATCGACGTGGCTAACTCGTCATTGGTTTCTCATGCCATACCGTACAATGACGACTGAAGTTACCGTTGAATATGATAGTAATTAATTTAGTTTAAAATTTCTAGTGCATTGAATCTAGTAATATTTTATCTCTTTTTATTACTTGTGCAAATATCCCGGATCATTATCACATATTAGCCATACCTTACTTAAGTTTCACTTTCAATTTCTTTTAATTTTTAAAAGTGTGCTTGCGGTAAATTGACGAGTCTAACCCTTTCATTGGTTTTTCATGCCATACCGCACAATGACGACTGAAGTTACCGTTGAATATGATAGTAATTAATTTAGTTTAAAATTTCTAGTGCATTGAATCTAGTAATATTGTATCCCCTTTTATTACTAGTGCAAATATCACGGATCATTATCACATTTTAGTAAGTAATTTCAACAGTATGATTTTAATTAACAACATATATGAATTATAAAATGAAATGAATTTTTATTTAAATAAACATTAAATGGTAATTCCATATACAATTTTTCATGATTGTATCGTATCGGAAGGGCTTCAGTTAGTTTTACCTAAATATTAGGGGGACCGGAAAGTAATGTCGTTTCTCCGGATATTTTTCTCAAAAAACAATTGATTTTTTTCGATCCGGCATTGGAAATTTGCACACTAGATGAGAAAAGGTTGTTGATAACGAGGGTGAATACATCATTCATTAAAAACAAAAACTTGTTACAAATTTATTTGTTTAAATTTAATGTAAAAAAACGACATAACTAACTGTCCAAATTCTGTGATTTTTTTTCTGTGGCCAAAAAAATTGTTTCACTTTTGCGGTAAAATACGAAGAAACTTTTCCTCCGACCCAGTATTATTATAAGCCCATTATTTTTTCCTATCTTAACTCCTTCCTCTATAAAAATGAGTGACGTGCTTGCCGCAGAAAATGAAAAAAAAATAGATATTTTAAAAACCGTGAAAATGGGGAAATCGGTTTAGCGCAACGGCAGAAAATTATTTTCATGCCATTATCCAATTATTAGTATATTTTTTACTGTATCAATTTAAAGCTCAATTATGATAGGGCGCAGTTGAAAAATAAATTTCAATAATATTTTTATATTTTGTTTAGAACGTTTACGAAAGGAGCTTTTAGTTTTCGAAAGTTGACAATATTAAAATTAAATTAGCATTTATGAATATAATTGACAAATTTTTGACAATCGATACTGACATATGAAATTCATTAATCGCACTGTCTTAATCGATTACGTGCATCAATCGCTCCTCGCTTTAACAAAGCACTCCTAAATCCCACAGTATTTTTTGGAAATTTAGTGGCAATAATTAACGACAAAATTCTCTGTCAACTCTACAATATTTATTTTAATAAATAACTCTTCATAAATTTTCTTTCCACGAACTTACTGAACAAGAAACATATAAATAGCAAAAATATAAGCCAAATAGATAAAGTCACCGATGTAAAAATACGAATAAAGTTGTTATGGCATCTGCGTTAATTAACGCTATTAATAATATTCTAGTAATATTTCAATATGTTCATAATATTACAGGAAATACGGTTTGCCACGATATTTAGTTTAATTTTATGTAATGCGTGCCTGGAATATTGTATAAGCTGGCTATGTATCAAAAACCACTGCTTCAAATGCGATTAGATCTGACATGATCGTTCGTACGTGTTACAAACGACCGGTATGATCTATTTCCGCTCGAAATCCACTAGGCTTATTAGCGAATTCTGTAAGCTGATTTGACAATGAATTCACTTTAACTCCGATAATCCGCTGAAATGTGTGCCTCAAAGTAGATAGAGCGAAAAATATTCAACTATTTTCATCCACTATTTAACATATTTTTCGATGCGTAGAAAAATATATTGATATCTGAATTAACATGTGTCTTTTACACATCACAAGTATATCAAATAGAATCACAACAGAGTTACATTGCTGTGGAATTTTTATATTAAGTCGACCAGAACTATATTAATTAATCGCAACTATACCGATCAATTTTACTTTTACTAATTAAACGTAGTAAGAAACGTCCTATAAAGTATCAAAGATTAATTACAATACACCGGAGAACAAAGCTTTGACTTCCACCTGATTTTCAATAAAATCACATCGTTAATATTCCACAGCTCAATAAGAAATCTCCACACGTCGCAAAGTATAAAAACTCAACGTAATAAACCTAGCTCGGAATTCCTGCATCATTTCACATTTATCTCTTCATCCATCTAGCAAGTAATCTTGTAAGTCCCAAAAGTAAATTCATCGATGATCACTGCGCCCGTGCAACTAGCGCGGAACGTGCAAAGTTTAAGTTCGCATCAGGAATAACGAGAAACAGCGGAAAGCTCCTCGAAACGTACGTGATTTACGTGAAAACGTCAAAGTTTCGACTCACCTAATCATAATATCTCGCCTCGAGACAATACCGAACCGGCAGAAGCTCATTCAGCGAAGAGCGCACGCGGTACCTTTTCATACAACACTTCCGGGCAGCACTCTCCTCTCCTTTTTTTCGCTCCACGTTACTATCGAACCTATCGAAGTGTATGCGACTTGGCGAGGCGTCGATAGAGAGATAACTAAATCACTACCGAGGGGGTCACTTCGCGGCGAGTACGTCTGTCAATCTGTTAGTACCACTGCCATCTCAGGGACGTCGCACGGGGCCGCGAAATCAGGCGATTCTCTTCCCCTTCCTTCACCCTCTGCCAGTGAAAAAAAAGGTGCACCTCTCTCGCGACGAATAACTGTCGGTCATTTCGACGCTTCGCAGAACCAATAAAAACCTTTAACTCTATGGGAGATTTTTCTTGTGCGCTGTGTAATTGTATGTCGTTGTCGATACGGAAGCCATCAAATGCAGTATTTTTTAGGAAAAGTTACCGTAGTTCGTCAAATGTCTCTCGAATAGAACAGAGAAGAGCAAAATTAATGGGGGCCTATGGTTGGCGAGGAGGTAAAGGCTCGAATTCGGAGTTAGTGGGCCGCAGTTTAAATTCTGTGTCTCGTCTGGTAGATTTTCAATGACTCGGAATTCACCTAAAACGATAGATCCTAGGAAAAGTTACCGTAGTCTGACAAATGTCTCTCGAATAGAACACAGAAGAGCAAAATTAATGGGGGTCTATGGTTGGCAAGGAGGTAAAGGCTCGAATTGTCAGTTAGTGGGCCTCATTTCAAATTCTCTGTTCCCTCTGGGAGATTTTTCGTACGTGTCGTCAATATTGCAGCATTAACGACTTGTAATTCGTCTAAAATAGTAAGTCCTAGGAGAAATTACCGTAGTAATTCAAATCTCTCTTGAATATGATACAGAAGGCAAAATTAATGGGGGCCTATGGTTGGCAAGGAGTTAAAGGCTCGAATTCGGAGTTAGTAGGCCTCGATTCAAATTCTGTATCTCCTCTGGTAGATCTTCAATGAGTCGGAATTCACCTAAAACAATAGATTCTAGGAAAATTTACCGTAGTCTGACACATGTCTCTCGAATAGAATACAGAAGAGCAAAATTAATGGGGGGCTATGATTGGCAAGGAGGTAAAGGCTCGAATTGTCAGTTAGTGGGCCTCATTTCAAATTCTCTGTCTCCTCTCGTAGATTTTTCGTACGTGATGTGTATTTTTCAACATCAATGACTCGTAATTCTCCTAAAATAGTAAGTCCTAACAGAAATTACCGTATTAATTCAAATCGCTCTCGAATAGAACACAGAAGAACAAAATTAATGGGGGGCTATGATTGGCAAGGAGGTAAAGGCTCGAATTGTCAGTTAGTGGGCCTCATTTCAAATTCTCTGTCTCCTCTCGTAGATTTTTCGTACGTGATGTGTATATTTCAACATCAATGACTCGTAATTCACTTAAAATAGTAAGTCCTAACAGAAATTACCGTATTAATTCAAATCTCTCTCGAATACAATACACAAGAAGAGAACTAACGGGGGGCTATGTTTGGCAAGGAGGTAAAGGCTCGAATTCCCAGTTACTGGAACTCAGTTCAAATTCTCTGTTCTCTCTAAGAGATTTTTCGTAGTAATTCAAATCTCTCTTGAATAAAATACAGAAGAAGAAACTTAACGGGGAGCTATGTTTGGCAAGGAGGTAAAAGCTGGAATTCCCAGTTAGTGGGCCCTAGTTCAAATTCTCCTAAAGCAGATTTAGACTTCTTCTAAAACAATATTTCCTAGGCAAAATTACTGTAGCCGTTAACATCGCAATGCAAAAGAACAAATGTAATGGGCGGTGGAGGCGCGATCACGGTAGTCAAAATTGAAAAATAAAAATTAAATGGAGAAGAAGCGATAGAAATGGTAAAATGGAGACTAGGGTTTACTACGCGAGCGGACTGTCTGGGAGATATGGAAATTTTTTTTTTCTTATTGTTGAGGACGGCTTCGTTTAAGCAGGAATTTCCTCTTTTTTATGTTTGCAGAGGATTTTGTGCAAGACGTTTTTTTTTGTTAGATAGAGAGACATTGATCTATGTAGCCTATTTTGGGGAATTTCCGGAGTTAGACTTTTTCTCTGTCAGCTGATGCCTTCCTTTTCTCGTTTAGGACACTCGAAACAAACTTCACGTTGTAAAGTACGTAGAGCAATGATAGTACTAGCGTAGAAATTTCTCTACTTTAACCGCAGTTATTATTTTGTCTTGGGCCTACATTTTCAAGTGATATTTATTAAATACGTTTTACATTTTTGGAACCAACTACCCTATTGTATATTAAATAATAATTTAGAAAAAATCTCCCACAAGTGATGGAGCTTGACCTGAGCTCCAGTAATCGGGAGTCTGAAACTTTAAACCGCCATAGAAAAATAATTTTAACCGCATTGCACCTATAGAAAGTTATATCATGCCAAATACTACGCGCAATTCGAGCTTCCGTGATGTAGTTTTTTTTACTTAATCTCGTGCGTGACAATTACTGTTTTTATCTTGTTTTTTTTCCACGCAGTAGCGAAGGAAAGCAATTGTTGATACGCTTTTACGATCACGGAACAAGGGAATCGTGGCCGCCGATTTTCCTTGAACCGCTTCCGCAATTCCTTGCGCGCGCACGAACCTTCACTCGAATTCCTGCGTCCGAATTCCGTGTCGAAGTTCTTACGCGGTCAACTTCTCACGTTTTAATCAGCTTTGTTTCAACAATTGCCGATTCGCAAGCGATACGATTTTACGGCTTTACCTCGTGACTCGTGGATAGTTGGAAAATATTTCAGGTTGAACGACAGGAATTGCTGTTGCATGTAGATTTAAACGGAAAATTAGATCGTTGGAATACAAAAGTTATTGCACATATTTCGTGTATAAACATAAAGTTATATAAAAAAAAAATTATTCACATATTATTAGATCTATGAGAAAAAAGGGACAAATTTGATAAAGGGAAATTATCCTGTAATGAAAAAGAAATCCGTTTCTAACCATTTCGGTGCTAATGGGATATATAAGTCCGAAACAAAAAATAGTACAAAAATGTGACTTTCTAAATTTTTAGAGAAACTTTTTTTTTTTAATTAAGGGAAAGTAACTGAGTAATGAGATATTTTTCGTGTACAATGAATTTCTACACAAACCGCATTTTTCAAATTTCTTTGGGACAAATATTACCCAATAGTACTTCATACGTGATAATATTCAAAGTACAGTCGTAGCATAAGGATTAATTAACTGTTTATAATATTTATCACTATTACTAATTTAAAAGATGTATTAAAAAAATTCGTTGTCATTAAATATAAAACGACAGCACCCTAAAAACTTGGCTAATTAAAATTACTTATGGCTATTATTAATCTAAAAAGTGAACCGGAAAAATTCCTTATTGCTAAATATAAAACGTCGATTGCACCCTGAAAACTTACCTAATTGAAATTACTTATAATTATTATTAATCTAAAAAGTGAAACGGAAAAATTCCTTACTACTAATATAAAACGTCGATCGCACCCTGAAAGGTTAACTAATAAAACTTACTTATGATTATTATTAATCTAAAAAGTGAATCGGAAAAATTCTTTACTACTAAATGTAAGGCATCGATCGCACCCTGAAAGGTTAACTAATAAAAATCGTTTATGATTATTATTATTCTAAAAACTTAATCGGGAAAATTCTTTACTACTAAATATAAGACGTCGATTGCACCCTGAAAATTTAACTAATTAAAATTACTTATGGCTATTATTAATCTACAAAGTGAATCGGAAAAATTCCTTACTACTAAATACAAAACGTCGATTGTACCCTGAAAACTAAATTTATGAAAAATATTTATGGCTATTATTAATCCAGAAACTGAATCAGAAAAATTCCTTACTACTAACTGCAAAACGTCGATTGCACCCTGAAAACTTAACTAATTGAAATTACTTATGGCTACTATTAACCTAAAAAGTGAATCGGAAAAATTCCTTATTATTAAATACAAAACGTCGATCGCACCCTGAAAGCTTAACTTATGAAAAATATTTATGCCTATTATTAATCTAAAAAATGAAACGGGAAAATTCCTTGCTACTAAATATAAAACGTCGATTGCACTTTGAAAACTTCGTTCAGCAGTGTAACCTCGTCCCGGATGTTACCATTTGTGACCAGACAAATCAAGAAAAGAATCGATATTTCGTAAGTCGCCTCGGAGTTTATTTCGCGTAAGAAAAAAAAGCTGGCCAAAGGGCCCAGTCTCTGCACCCCTGCGCCCTGCTCGAGTTAAATTACTATAGAAGACTTTATCCACTTTAGGCACCGGCCGTCAGGCAATCATCCTATTGCCGTACCATAGTATCATGAATGACGGTAAGAAAAGCTACCGAGAGTCGGTTGCCACGAGTTCCCCTGAAATATTGTGCGCCGCTCACTCCGACGAATTCCCACGGTCCACTTCGCTGAAAGAAGACAATCTAACGCTGTATTTACAATCCCTCCGAAGATCATCGAAACAATAGCTGTCTTGGCAGTCGTTGTGTTCACTCTTATCTTCATCGGCATCTCTGGATGCTGGGCACGAAGAAAAAAAAAAGAGATACGAGGAGGACAGTACGGTAAAGGTTGGAGTAATTTGAGACTAGATGGGACCAACGGGGGAACTTGCGGGGACATCTTGAATTTCGAACTGAAACTGTAACAAGATATGTTTCTTCTGGGCTTCGATTAGCGATTAAGATGTCGTTAATGAAAGTTAAATTTGTTGATGTGTGTAGCTTGTAGGTTGGTACGGGATATGTTCGATATTGGGCCGGATTGGTGGAAGATTTTTAAATGGCTGGGGTTAAAGCTTTTCTTTGGTAAAGTGTCTAAGTTTTATTTCCTGACGTTCGGCGTATAAATAAATAGTAATGTTTTATGTATGTACTAGTGAAAGATAGCTCGGTCACGTTATTTCGTATCATAAATCTGTACAATGTGCACAACATTTCTAATAAACTGTATTTGGTTTGTGTGTAAACTTCTCCGTTTTGGTTAGAATACCTAAACTTCTCAGTTGAGGGATAAAGAAACGACGAAAATAATAAAGCTTCTTGCAAGTTATAATTATACGATATTTTCGAATATATTAAACTGTAATTGCATTACAATATGTTATGACGATGAGAATAAAAATTCCAATTTCTCAACAGCGCAATTAATTTCACTCAACGATATCGAAAATGACTAAATTACTAATACTGTTACCAAATTAACAATATAATCCAGCAAACGACCTCTAAACATAATATCTTAATACAGTAATCCATTTTTCTTCTTCCTATTAAAGGTTAAGGTACTTCTCATACAAAACAGAAAAATAACTTCCGTCACAGTTAACCTCCAAAGCTAGATGTCGTTTTAGAAAAAAAATGACTTATCACCTATCTACTTTATGCGCAATGAGACAAACTCTCTTTCAATACGCCCAAGAAACATTATAAATAAACACATTCCAAGGCGACAAGTCGTAGACCGTACTTTTTTGCCCGATTGCGCATAATGAGGCGCATATCTCACATGGAATGCAAGAATGCGGCATGCCTACGTCGATGGTGTTCTCGAAGGAATTCAACGCGCTAAATTTTTGCGATTCACGAAGCGTTATCGCGGCTCTCGCCACTTTAAGAAGACTCTTCTAAGATAATGACCCAATTAGATGTCATTTACACGTGAGTCATATCGTCAATTTATCCATGTCCGGCTGCCAGGCTTTAATGTCCCGCGCGCAAGATTATCCACATTTGGTATAGAAAGGTAAACCGCCGCGGGCTAACATCATGCTTGTTAACTGCAACTGATGCTGCACCTGCGAGCCGTGCTTTAAGTGCAAATCGATTTTGCTTATCGTTGGACCACACCGGCTGATTGGAATATTTCAGTATTCTTAACCCCTTGCCGTGCGATTTCTTTTGTGACTACTTCCGCAGTAATTCAGAATGAAATTGGTAAAATAAAGATTGATCAATGATTCTTGATACATGGTGCAACTTAACGTAATATTAATATTATAGAAATAATTTGATCGTACCGCGTCGAACTGATATTTGCATTTTAATAGGTTTTACAAAACTTGAAAATTCCCTAGCCAATTTACTGCAATAAGAGTGTCTCTCGTTATTGTCGGCTAAAGGGTTAATATTGCATCAACTTATACGGTATATCAGAAATCAGTGGTAAATTTTTATTTCAGGAATTAATTCTGAGTTATTACGCATTTAGTCACAAAAGAAATTGTAGGACAAAGCTTACGTTGCCGGACGATTTCTTTTGCGACTGCCTCCGCAATAATTCAGAATGAAATCGGTAAAATAAAAATTGATCAGTGATTCTTGATACGTCGTGTAATTTAACGTAATATTAATATTATAGAAATAATTTTATCGTACCGCGTCGAACTGATATTTGCATTTTAATAGGTTTTACAATTACTTGAAAATTCCCTAGCCAATTTACCGCATCACGAGTGTCCTGCGTTTTTGTACAGCAAGATTAAAACTTTGTAATTTTATGTATCGTTAACTAAAATCTATTTTCTACGTTCTGCCTGATATTAAATTGACAATCTTTCGGAAAAATATTATCATTACTTTATAACAAGACAAATGATCGACCCCGGTAAGAATAAATACACGTAACGTGCCGCTGCAATTAGTGTTAATTTTAGTAAAAAAATCTTCTTTAAGAAGAGGCAACAGGAAAAATTGATATCAGTATTATTACGGGCACAGTACAAAGAAGGGGGGGGGGGGGAGGCTATAGTGGATGTGAAAGTAAACGCTGGGACTCCCAGGTAATGGGCCCAAGCTCAAGGCCCAATCTGCTTTAGGAGTTTTTTACTTTGTGATACGTGCATTATAGATTCCATGGTTCGGATACGTCTTCAAATAGTAATTTAACTATATTAATTAAAACCGAAAAAATCATAAAAAAAGATATCTGGAGGCTATGGTGGGCGTGAAGTTAACCCTTTCGTTATGGGAGTACGCTCCGCCGGGGAGCTGCCACTGAACGCGACACCGAGGTAAAAAAAATGTGCGCATTTCAAAAAAGATTTTTTTTTACATCACTTTCTTGTCGTACAAACATTCCACTGTCGAATACAAAGAAACAGAATCCCGTCTCGACAGCCAAAATGTATTACGAATGTTCAAAATGTACTTTGAATTGGATTAATCCAATGTGGGTCAATATAATCAAGAGATACTTTACAAATACGGTATAATTCGATGCCGACTATAGTCGGCGCTCGTAACGAAAGGATTAAAGGTTCAGAGGGTAACATACATTTGCTAAATAAACTTTCATATCGTATCATATAGAGTTTCATTATATATGGCAAGCATGTGAAACTTGCGGGCCGCATGCGGCCCACAACGTTTGTCTTTGCGACCCGTCAAAACACAGATGGTAACTGTCAGGAAAAAAACATTAATTTTGCCGTTATACTTGTCTTTTTTATTTTCGAAGTAATCCTGTATTTCTATAAAAACTGAAGACTTTATTTTTTTGTGACCCACATAAACTTAGACATTGTTTATTTGGCCCGTGTTAGCCTTTGAGTTTGACATGCTCAGATTATCAATTGGATTTAACACTAGATAAAGTGTCCATCAGTCCATAATATTACTATTAGTGATTCAGAAGAATATTTATTAATTGCAGTTAAATGAGCACAGAATGATATTGTTAGATATTGATTCAAGCTACAGGTGGCTCATCGTCAGCGCGAGGAAGACGATCATTAAAATGCTTGGAATACTTCTGGAGCAGGTTATTTTAGACGGCTCCTATTTTCCATCTGCTTTCTCTGACAAGTGTAATATGGTGACCCAGAATCCAAATAAGAGTTGTACTTTTAGATAATTATTCGTGAGAAGTGATTATCTTCACTTATATTTGTAAAGACAAGATGAATAAAAACGCTTAACTCTTCGCGCGATGTTAATAGCAATATTCCACGTCTACGCCAATGCATCGTTCACTTCGCACTGTCTCAATCTATCTCGAGATGTCTCATTTACTTTCTTCGTTATGCGATTCGATTAGTGTGCGTGACAATTTAGTAAACAGCAAGTTAGATCCGAAACTGCATGAGAGAAGAGACGTGCTCCTTCCAGTGACCAATTAGATCCACATTCCTCTTGAATTCCTTCAGCAGTGCTGCTTTCCAGCATCAGATATTAATTTAAATTCATTTGAAACCGAGCTTTTCGGAAAATTAATCGTTACGATCAAAACTTGATGCTTCTCTGGCACGCATGAAAGAACCACATGAGAATAAAATTCCCCAAAATAAAATTGAAATACCTTCCGTATAAGTTCTGGAAAACTTCTCTCATTTAACACCAGAACTACCAGTGTTTTATCTATTATATTTAAATATAATGAATAGGTACTTTAGAGAAGGCGAATTCGCGAGGTGAAAAAGATGATCAATTAAGTAATTTATGTTTTGTAAGATAGAAGTGCAATATTTACTTCATCGCTCCGCTATCAATTTAGGGAATTTTTCGAAAAAATGCGGTCCCCTCATTTTCACCACGTTAGCAGTTTCAGTGTTAAGTGTACGCTACGATACAATGACTGACTCAAAGAGATGCATATTTATCGATAAATATCCATGCATACTTTACACACAACATTTAATAACTCGAGAGTACATATTTATAACACATTTACTCTGGAATTTGCTGTGTACATTCGCTACCAACAAATGCGGTAATTTTCATAACTCGGTCGGTAAATGTAATTTACATTTTCCTAACCTATTGGTAAACGTACGCATTTACCGGCAACGCATACATCTGACGCCATATATGTATAGTAGTTCATTTATCACAAGCCCGTTGTTTGAAATCCGTTGGAAACTGTTTTTTTTTCAATTTTATGGCATCGCACCATGTAAACACAACAAACATATTCATAACATTCAACAAAGTAGACCAAGATGAAAAAATATACGAAACAATCAGATTCAATTATGGCGGAAGATTCAAACTCCGAAGTTCTGCTAAATAATTCTAACAGGTTTCAAATTTCCATCACCTCTAATACGTTGCTCCTTTAATGTGTATGCGATAACCTCAATGAATCAAAAATTACCTGACACTGTGGGTACTAGATTACATTCTAACTGTATTTAACTATTAATTTAAACACGACAAGTAGGAACAAAGACGAACAAACGATCACCAGACTCCCCAATCGCATTCTTCTTCAGTTAGGCACATCAAGGTCCCAGCTGCTACGATGGATACGCGGATAAAGTCCCAAACTCCCAATTAGTGAACCATCTTCAAATTCCCCTTCATCTCCAACAAATATTTCCTAAATTCCAATTTAATATATCATAACCTCGAATCTTCAAAATCCACTTAAAACTCTAGCTGCTGGACGAAATGAAATACTACCGCTTAACCCTTTGCGGCCCGAATTATTTTCTCAAGTTTGTAGCGAGTTAAATAAAAGTAATTGCACAATATTTTCTGTCGTTGGTTATTCATTTTTTTTTAATGATAGCGATAATTATAGGTATTGCCGGATATTTAGGTGATATTACAAAGTTATTATGAATTTCAACAGTCGATATTAATTCGTTAGAAAATACAATGAAGTGAAAAGCTATGTCGAGTATAGCTCGACATAGGACTGCAAAGGGTTAAACCCCAAACGTAGAACACCAACCGAATCGTGAAGAATCATCGTCAGCAATGTCACGTGGCAAGAAACGATCGGCGAAAATGAAACGTGGAAGAAAACGTACGAAGAAATTGATTTAGACGCGCTTGAATAGCCCGTGACAAAAATAGAGTGATCGATAATTGCCGACATAACTAAGCGTCTAGCGTCTGCATTACCGCGCGAGAGAGGGAGAGAGAAAGAAGGGAGGGCAGAAAACTGGTTCGTCGTCGACTGACGTCGGAGCTCTCGTTTTCTTAGCCACCTAGTATACGCATCCGGTCGAGCGGCACTCGGCAACTTTCCTGCTTCATTCATCGACGCATTCTGTGGCCTTTGAAGGTTGCACCGACAGAAAGGAGCGGGCTGCGCGGGCACGGTCGCGCGCCGGCGATCACAGCCGTGCCGACGTGCACGCCGAATAGTTTCAGTGTGATAAAGGTGAATTCACACCGAATCTTTCGTTTCGTTAGAATTCTAGAGGAATATTAACGGCGCCGCTACGTCGACAGAGTCGATATCACTCCAATCGTTATTTAGAATACTGTAATGTAGTAATGTAAACGAAGGGTTCGAAGAAGGCGACAGAATCGGGGCGCACGAAGGTTCATCGACGTAACGAATACGGCATTCGTTAAGAAGCAGAGCGTTACTGTTATACATCTTTATACACATTATCTTTTCAATAAATTTATTTTACTACAGAATAGGTCGTATTCTGGGATGCAAGAAATCTGCACGGCAGAGCTGCTTTTCGAGAAGCGCCGCCCACTTCGTCCGACCGCACGTCTGGGAAACCCCGATGCCGTAATGCTAAACACTGCTCATGCGCGTAACTTTTGAAACGCGCGTGGCGCATTTTCGTACAGAATTCAAACTTTAAATTCACCCTTTTGCAAATCAAATTCATCCTTTCGAGAAATCAAGTACTTCTACTTAAATATTTTATTTAAAAAACCGCCAAATGTAAACTAGGTAGTAAGGAATCAAAAAGTGATTGCAAAAATTCGTGTTTCCTAAATATTCCACCAAGTCTTTCATCATTGTAGCAGCCATAATCTCTCGCAAACTCTTGTAAATCTGACACTCAAGTTTATATTGACCGGTGGTATCGGTTGTCAGCTCCTGAAAAACACAACAGTAACACGATCCATGGGTACAGTGAATACTATGGATTTCGCTGAGCCGACAAAGAGCCTAACAACATTCTGACGGCTACCGAAAAGGAAGCTCGATTTCCTCGAAGGAACTACTCGCAAAGTGTAAAAGGCGATAGCCTTTTTTGGCAGGAAGACCTAGAGGTCCAGTTTGGCATATACACTATTCTGGAACACCGATTGCGATAAATTTTAAACCTTTAGAATTCTTTTCTCGGCATGTTAGAATTTAAAAGAAAAAATAAATACATTTTACAGCGTGTAAAAGGATGAAAATGCGTAGTTCTAGCTTCTTATCAATCGAATGGGAGAGTTTTTGATGAGTTTGAAAGTATGAGATAAAAAAAATATCAAGAAGGCGCTTGATCCTTTTATTTATCAAAAAGTTATTGGTTTTTAGGGTTTTAAATAACAACACTTTGTTTATAAACTAATGAAATAGACAAAGACTTTATTCTACGAATATATGCAGAGGGTACGTCTTCTCTCTAAAGAATGAAAGTCACAGAGTGAGGTCTAAAAGAATTCTGCGAGGGTCTAAGGACCCTTTTTGGTTATAACATAAAACAGACTGCATAGCTATACAGCTGCAACCTCTTAAGTATTCCAAGAAGTAAATATACTTATTGATTTTTGTATGTTTAAAATATACTATGCTCGTAGAGACACAGAAAACCAACAAAAGTCAGAGTATTAATATATAAAAGTTATAAATTACTATTTGCGTAATCATATTTCAGCGGTTGTTTTTCAATTTTTTAACTCCCACCGTGTATGCATGCTCCGATAAACCATAATCAGATATTTTCTCAGACCACATATATGCGTCAGTCATTAACTATAATTAATCAGTTATCTACGAGAAACATTGTTACTTTGAGGTTATTTGCTGAAGTGGATAATTCACATTTTCAAAGTGCCACTAGCCTGACATCTTCTATCATTAATATCAGTAAACAAATAATAGAACGATATTTCAAAACAAATGTCAACGTCAAAGAAAATGTACTCAAAATTAGAAAGTATCAAAAAATGGACTTAACCGCATTGGCTTCTGAGCGACTCATACAATACTGACAATTCTACATACTGCGCGCAAACGACCCGATGGCCTGTGGCAAGTGTTTCGGTCTGATTCGTCAGACGGATAGAGACATCCGTCTCCCTCACGCATTTTCGATTTCGACGCGCTATTGACAAGAGAGACACGCACATTCGTTGCGTCGTCACGGCAACGACGAAAGAAGTGTTTTGTTTTCGGTTGTCACTCGCCGAGTTCAGATTTCCAGGACCAATATGATGGAGATATAGTGAGGGACCAGAAACAAGGTACTTGAGGGGTAATTTGCTCTGATTCGCCCGACGGATAGTGACATCCATCTCCTTCAGACATTTTCGATTTTGACGCGCTATTGGCAAGAGAGACCCGCACATTCGTTGCGTCGTCATGGCAACGACAAAAGAAGTGTTTTATTTTCGGTTGTCATTCGTCGATCTCAGGTTTCCAGGACCGGCATGGCGGGGATAGGCGGTGCGAGAGCAATTTCCCCTTCCGTCCCAAGTGTCTTGTTTCTGGTCCCTCACTATATCTAGGCGGTGAGAGCGACACTCTTCCCTTACCCCATGCCTCATACCGAATGCCATCATTCTACTTTGCCTACTATAAACATGTTTTATACCGCCATTTTCTTTTTTTCGGTTATTCTAACAAAGAGCAGACTATTCGTGACATAAGCGTCTTGTAAATTTCGTTCTTCTGAAAATTCTTCAATATAAATGAAAGGGTGCCCTTTAGCAGCATAAATTGATGGTACAGTGCAGAGTTCACAATTTGACGACCAATTAAATTAACTTGCCTGCCTCGGCATCACGTATTTATTGCTGTTCATCAGTGACCGAGTCAATCACATACGCAAGCCCACCGTGTGACAAACGCGTCAGGCAGAATCATCGAAACAAAAAGAGTCGAAGCGATAAATAGCGATAACTGAGATGCATTGGCGTAGACGTCTACTCAGAATAACAATTGTTAGCAGTATAAACTAAAGAATTATTCTTTCAGTGCATAGAATTCAAAACAAAATAGTAACGTCTCCGTGAAAAAGGATTGTATCTTAACGTTAAAACTACCGGCGTTAAATCTATCATATTTCAATATATTAACTCTTCATTATTAACCCTATATTAACCCTTGCCCTACAATAACGAGTGACACTCGTGACGCGGCAAATGGAACAAGAAATTTAGTTTTTCAAAAACTATTAAATTGAAGATATCAGTGGGTCACGAGACGGTCAAATTACTTCTATTCTATTAATATTCTGTCAACCCTTTGCACTCCTTTGTCGCCGTAGTGGCGACATTGTGATAGAAGTTGATAACTCTGTTGTCAGGTAAATCCGGTGTATTTTCTATATTTTTTATAATATAAAACATAATTTTAAAATGTATACGCTTCTTTTTAATGGCAAAGTAAGATTTTCAATATCCCACAGATGTGCACTCGCACAATTGTAAATAGTTTTGGAGTAACTGATTGCTCATAGTACAAGTGACTCGGAGTGGAAAGGGTTAAATTATATGGTGTATCGGAAATAAGTGAGAAATACTTATTTCAGGAATTAATTCTCAGTTATTGCATACGTGGTTACAAAAAAAGTTGTAGGGCAAGGGGTTAAATAGGTACTTTGAAAAAGGAGGAATCAGGAGGCGGAAAAGATGATCGATTCCGTAATTTATGTTTTTTAAGATGGGCCTGGAATATTTATGCTACGATTCTTCTATAATCTTGGAGAATTTTTGGAAAAAATTGTACACTAGTCATTTTGACTGATTTGGTAGTTCTAGTGTTAAGAAAATATGTCTAGAAAAAAATTTATTTTAATTTATATCTCACATATGAACCGAGAATATGCAAATGTCACATTATTAACCCTTTGAGGACTACTGACGCATATATGCGGTCTGAGAAAAAATCTGATTATAGTTTATCGAGGCATGTATACACAATTAGAATTGAAAAATTGAAGTATAACCGTTGAAATATGATTGTGCAAATAGTAACGTATAATTCGGATACATTAACCCTCTAACTTTCTGATAAAAAGTAGTAGTTGAACATTCAAAAAAGTCTCCGTCCGCTAAGGAACAGCAAGTGGCCCGATCACTATGTCCTTGTGCTCTTCGATTTATAGGATTTCGACAACTTACAATTTCTGCAGTGCAGATCGTATGAACTTACCTTAATTCCTTCCTGGAAGAGCATCGTGATACATAACGCCGTATTCACCGCCGCCACGACTGGGATGCGCGTATACTTTCGAATTGCAAACAATTCGTGCACCTCTTCGCCGTTTGCTGCAATACCTTCTGTTCTACAAGGAATAATGTGGTGGCAGAGGATACCATGGAACGTTGCACTTATTTGCTCAGTTATCTACAGACCTATTGTTCTTAAGTACAAATAACGACGTAGGAAAGGAATAGGAATAAAACCACGTACAGAAACTGACCGAATTTTTTATCCTGAATGAAGATTAGTTATGTTATAGCAAGTTAGTAAATGTTAAAAGTTGAATTCTAAGTAATAGAATTCACTTGATTTGTATTTGGTTGCAAAAAATATTTTTGAAATAAAAATTTTAGCATAAATTACAGTACTTTGCGAAATTTCAACCAGTAGATTTGAGAAGTAGAAGAAAACATTCATCTTGTAAAACGTAGTATCGTAAAGTTATGAAGAATCGTAGAGGATCAAAGTATAAATAAAAGAGGAAAATGGAAGAAAATACAGGTGTATATATAAGTTAACAAATATGAGTTAACACTAGAATTACCGGCGTTAACATTTGCCCTACGTTTACTTTTGTGACTGTCTCCGCAATAATTAAAAATTAAATTGCTAAAATAAAAATGTGTTAATGATTCCTGATATATGTTAGAATTTAACGCAATATTAATAACATAGAAATAATATTATCGTCTCGTGTTCCACTGATATTTTCAATTTGATCATTTTTGAAAAGCTTCGAAATTTCCTGTACCATCAAACGCATCAGAGTGTCCCTCGTTGTAGAGCAAAGGGTTAAAGAGGAACCCAGACGTGAAAAAGGTTATCAATAAAGTAATTTATATTTTATGAGATAGGGGTGAGATATCTACTGTACGATTTCCTTATAAATTAAGAAAATTCTTACAAAAAACTGAGAATCAGTCATTTTGAGTCCTTGGTAGTTCTAATGTTAATTAGAAGTGCATTATAAATATCCATTTTAATAACTAAGTCAATGCTGAGTTTCCCTAACAGTTTTCACAGTTTTTATCGAAGAATATAGTTACGTAATGGATATACGTAATATTGGAAGATAGGATATCAATAAAACGATCAAATTTGTCGATAACCGAAGAATTGCCGTCGATTTAAAAGGCGATTCCTGCAGCAGGTACAAATGGAAATCGTGATACAGCTTTCACCGCAATTTCGTCCGTGCTATTGGGAAATGTTACGATTTCACGTTACCCATGAAACATTTTATATTTAACGAATTAAATATCAACGTATTGCATGTACTTTAATCTTAGCCTCCAAATGAAATCAGATCCGCGTTCAGCATTTACGCGTTTTATGCAGTTCCGACGCAATTGCTACTCCGTCGGTCACCGATAACCGACGCTGTTATTGGATAGAAGATTATATTAGCGGAACCGGAAAGTAACGTCGTTTTTTTACATTAAATTCAAACAAATAAATTTGTAACAATTTTTATTTTTAATGAATGATATAATCACCCTCGTTATCAACAACATTTTGTCACCTAGTGTGCAAATATTCAATGCCAGATCGATAAAAATTAATTGGTTTGTGAGCAAAATATCTGGAGAAGCAACATTACTTTCCGGCCACCTAATATATTAATTAATATGTCATTGTTCTTTGTGATGTAAGCTAAAATCGGAATTCTTTCTTTTCTTCCTTCTGTGATTTCCGACTTTAACGATTTTGGCCGTTTCTACTGCGACCTATAGTTTCATTTGCATTCCGAAACACTGTAGATACGATAAAAGTATCATGCAGAAAGAGTCAAAATAAGAATTAGCACTTGTTGAGAATACACTGCAATAGGATATTTTACATAATTACATATATTTCATTTGATTTTTGATGTCCAAAACAGTTTTTACAATATATGTATGTCATTGATCAGAGGTTAAAAATCAGAGGTTAAGAATATAAATTGAATAAAAATAGAGAATACATTGAAATAGGATATTTTACATAATTATATACATTTCATTTGATTTTCCATGTCAAAAACAGTTTTTAGAATATATGTCATTGATCAGAGGTTAAAAATGAGAAAGGGCTCTGGCCTGCATAGTAAACTTAAAGTTTCCACATTAATTCTTCTAGTAGATATTTCCTAAATCCCTAGCTAATATGTCAAACCTCAGTGGCTCAATAGCCACCTAAAACTATGGTACTCAGGCTAAATGACAATATCAATTAACACTAACCTACCATGGCGGTCAAATGACCGCTTTCTGATTTTTTCTAAAAACTCCCCAAATTGATACGGCAGTCTTTCAGTAAATATTTCAGATTTATCGTATAAAACAAAAATTACTTAGCTGATCATCTCTTTCACCTCTTCAAATCTCTTTTTCCAAAGTACTTATTTCGTATATTTCAATATAACAGATATAAAGCCTGTAGGTTTAGTGTTAAGTAATTTCCGCTTTGGAAGATGGAACTCGAATATTTAATGCGTAACCCCCTATCAATTTAGGGAATTTTTATAAAAAGTTGACCGGCTTGGTAGGTTAGTGTTAAAATCGAAATACAAAGCAAAAAGATGGCGCCATGTTGAAGTCTAAAGCTCAAACTTCCAGTAAGCAGACTGGAGTTTGAATATCCATCACCTCTGTAAGCCATATCCTAATTTATCATTTGGTATGTCATAACTTCGGCGATTCAGAATTTCTCTAAAGCCAAAGGTCTTAGACAAAAGAAACTCCTCAATTAGAGTCAAAATATACAAAAAGGAAGTGAAAGAAACGACAAGAGTTGAGCCACATGAGCGCCCTGAGACTCAAATCACATTCGATTCCTCGCCGCTTCTAGTAAATATTTCCAAAATATATCATAACCTCAATGGTTCAAAAGCTACCTAAAATTGTAGACTAAATGACAATATCAATTAAAATCATAATACGAAATAAAAAGATAGCGCCATGTTGAAGTCTAAGGCTCAAACCCCCAGTAAGCAGATTGGAATTTGAATACCCATCACTTCTGTAAAGCATATCCTAATTTATCATTTGGTATATCATAACTTCGGCGATTCAGAATTTCTCTAAAGCCAAAGATCATAGACAAAAGAAAGTCCCCAATTAGAGACAAAAAGTACAAAAAGGAAGTGAAAGAAACGACACGAGACGAGCCACACGAGCGCCCCGATACGCAAGCGTCTCGCGAGCCTTTTAACGAACGCTCCGCGGCGCTAACGTAACGGCCGCAGCGTGGCTGGGAACGGTGCCGATACCGAGCGAACTCCGCGTTCCATCGAAAATTCCGTTCGTTCGATTCTCACAGAGAGCGCACACAGGTATTCGCGCTTGTGGCCGTGCACGTGCGCGAGGGCACCCGTGGAAGAAGAAGAGAGGAGGCAAGGGGTTTATCGGCGGCGCCTCACCGAGAGAAGGCAAGTCGAGAGAGAAAAGAGAGAGAGAGAGAGAGGTTAGAAGGAGACGGAGAAAGAACGAGCGGAGAGAGTGCGCTCTCACACACTCGGTAAAAGGCAGAACGAACGGTTAGTGATGGGTTGGCAATCACCTCGAGTCGTTTCCACTGTATGGAGATGACATATACCGATGTTTGGCATTCGGTATCAGATGTTTTGGATGTTGGGGTTTGAAGTGTGAAGAAATGTTCAAACATGAGCTGAATTGAGGATTTGAGGCTTTCACGGCCATCATTATTTAAATGGACAATGGTTTTGAATTTTCGGGTTTGCCGCGTTGAGTGTTGCAAAACATCCGACTTTTCGCCAGCATTGCATCTGATACTGATCACCCTGTTGAAGTCAGCGGATGTTTTCCAACACTCAACGCGGCAAACCCGAAAATTCAAAACCATTGTTCAACATTGAGCCGTTTATGATACGTTAAGCCGAAACGGATTGCGTCATGTAAAGATATTTAATAGAAGAAATTATGATCTCTGATTTTCGATGAGTTTGAATCCTCTTTCCATCATCTTAACACTTAACGGACGGGTCGAATCTGCTCTGTCTTTCCTAGTTTCCGGGCACCCTAATGCAGCATACTAAATATTCATGCAAAAACGTAGATCTACGTGGCCCGTCCTAGGAAGTCAGAATGGAAAAACGTAAATCTACGGGGCCCGTCCGTTAAGTGTTAAGGAATATTATCCCATGTGACGTAAATAATGGTAGTCCAAAGGTTTGGAATCCACCTGCAGCTGTGCAGGTCCTCGGTAGTGACAGAAAGATCTGAAAGTAACGATAAAAGTCCCATAAAAATATGACTAATAGCTAAGAACCCAATAAACCAAAGTCCGAATACAGTTCACAATGCGAGTCACTTATCTCCGAAAGATGAACTTTCAACCTCCTCAACAATAGACCAATATGTACCACCACCTTCCTCATTCTAAATCCATCTACAACTATATCTCCCGTGTGAAATAACCATACCAATTCAAACTCAACTACAAACCTCCCCCAGCACCAAGAACAGCCTCAACCATATCCCTTTCTCACAATCTCCAGAACATTTCTTTCTCACAATACGCATACAGTAACCTCACATTTCAAAGCTCACCCAACTCACTGCACACATACCCACCTAACTTACAAACAGACCAAACCGAACGAATTGCTCAGAATTCTCCAAACATCGAATGGAACTCCCATCGCTACAAACCATGGTCCATTGGTAAGTAGATGGACTCGTGTGCGAGTCGGCGCGCAGTGGTATAGATCGCGTGCCGGAATATGCCGGCAACGAGTGGTGGGGAGAAAACGTGAATGATCCATAGAGAGTCGCGAACCCGTGTGGTCGTATCGTTAACAACGTATTGGTGCATGGCGATCATCGTACAGACGGAACGAGACGGAACAGTGTTGGAGCAACGGGAAACGTCAAAGCAACAGTGGGGATACGACGGGCAGGGAAGTGGGGCGAAGTCTCAGGTTCGGCTTCGGAAATGGCCGCGGGAAAGTAGAGAGCGTTACGTCGTCCGGTGGGCGAGCCAAAGTTTTTCGTGTTCGGTCCTCGTTAACCCGGCACTTCGAGGCGTGTACGATCGACGAATCGTTCGAGGATCATCGTAAAAGTCACGATGTTTTGAGAAACCGAAGGAATCGCGGGAATTCAGCGAGGCATCGCTCTCCGGTGGACGATCATCTCTTGGTGAGATTCGGCGTTCGGTAGACCGGTGTCTCTCGGGAGATCCAGCAGCAGGGGCGGTCGTGCACGAGGATGGCCGGCGACGAGGACAGTGCACCGTCGAACAATGAGATCCTCGGTACGGAGGAAGAGGGGCAGGGTGCGTCAGCGCGGGGGGAACCGCATTCCAGAGTGGGCGGCATTCTGGAATGCGATCCCCTCGGTAACAGGAATTCGCTGAGCGAGCGAGCCTGCAACGACGACGACGACGACGGTTGCGGCGGTGGTGGTAGCGGAGGTGGAGGAGGAGGAGGAGGTGGCGCGATTGCCGACGACGAGGGCGGTCTGTGCCGATATGCTATCGGCACTGCCAACACCGCTGCTATGTCTTTCATCGAGGTTTGTCAGGTAACGACGCTAGATCACCGGTCTTTTGAGATTCCCCTTATTTTCTAACTGTCAAGCAACCTCTCGTTATCTCTCCTTTTTACGCTCTTCCTCATCTTCCTTGAACGCACGCGTTTCACTTTCTGTTTTGTACACGGATCGATAGCCGACGTCCAAACACGAGTTATATGGTGTTTATTGGGATAACATCGATCTAATGACGATTCGGTAGTTTTCATTGAAGTCAATGAAATTTCCAAGCTCTTCATTGCTTCGTTGAGACTTTCGTTCGGTAGTTTTTCTCATTGTATTTGAATTTTGAATCACTCGAGATGACGAGGAATCCTGTCTTTTAGATTCGACTGCAACACGTTTTCCCGCAATTGGTTTCATCCACGCGGTACAGCCACTGTGAAGCTTCCATAGAAACTACGGCGGCATGCCTAGCCAACGACGTGATACGGTATTTGCTGAAGGAAGACATTTATCTTATATCCAGAGATCCGATCTCTCGCAGTATGAGGCACAATGTGTATCAGATGTTGAACAAACACAGTATCCTCTTTGCGAGCATGGTGAATCGTTTAAACGTCGTACCGGACACGGCGTACGAAGCATTCATGGGAGTCGCGGATGAACTTTTTTTGCACGGCGGCATTACATGGGCAAGAATCGTCTGCCTTTACGCATTTACCGGTAAACTCGCACTCTGGGCCCGAGCCAAAAGGATGCACGATTTGAGAAGACAATTGCCATTCTACGTCGCTCGATTTATCGGCGAGAAGGTGGCGCATTTTATCAAAGGATACGGGGGATGGGTAAGCGTTACGTGTTGCCGGGAAATCTTTTAATTCATCCTTTGCAATTTTACGTCGAATTTAAAATGAATTTCGAACTGAAATGCATTCTAGCTAGAATTACCTTCGAGTTGGATTGAATATTTAATGGTTTTGCGATTAATGTATGTTATTCCTTGACAACTAAAGAAATTGCAAAGGATAGAAATTCGTGAGAGTCCCGCGTAATTTGAGATTTTGTAATTATTTATTTTAATTTCGCGATTTTATTGCTTCGCAGGACCAATTATGCATAGAGTATCCAGTTGCGGAGGAGATCAGCGGAGCTGTGTGGAAGAGTCTTTTGATGACGGGTGCCACTCTTGCCGTAGTTGCTACAATTTTAACCGTGACTTCCTGATACCGCAGTCATGTCAGACTTTATACTGCCCTGAGTCGAGTCGCACAGGGTACGTTCTATACGAGACCTTTTAACGTACTTATATTCTACTAAGCTCAAAAAGTATTTTCAAGACTATGCGCTTACGTCGATACTGGGAATGGAATTGCGTGAAACGGAGATGTCGTCTTCGCTGTGTCTTATAAAATGAATACCCGAAACGAAGCTTATTCTTTCCCGGAGATATAAATGATTATTATGTTAATGTCGCTCGGTTTGGAATTATCCTATTTTTTTGTTTTTGTATAACTCTGACAAACGTATATAGTATGAACGAAGAGCAACGATACAAGTTTCCTATTACTTTAATATCTTATAACGACAGCACAACTCAACGGACTAGGTGAAATTAGCGAAGGAAATGTTATTCGATGGTAACACAGAGATATTTGTTTAAAATAATCTCCAACAATGATACTCAAAATTGATGTCTTTAGGTGTCAACGCCAAACGAGAATCTCAAAATTCTATTGAATTTAGGTAGAAACAATCTAAATGTATTTATTTATAATTTATTCTAGGTAGAAAATATATTAAATAATAAATTTTCATTGTGTCAATCAAAGACAACCGTAATAACGCATCGGCAGAACTTGGAATAACGATCGATCGATCGGCAGTAATCGTTGAATGTACCATAATATATTGAAATAGAAGTGAATTTTATATGTGGTAATGTCTAGCATTTCGAAAGAAATTTTCTACAAGTATTCGGAGATAATAAACATTTCTACAAAACATCATTACCTGATTTTTCAATTGATTTACGTACCTCTATTAATTAGAAACGATTTCCAACGCCATCGCGACGGTTATTATACTTCTAACATTATATACCGTTCACAATTACAAAAATTAAATTTCTCATAATTCTTTCATAGTTTTCGCAACCTTCCTCGTATACATCTTAACATTAACATATTACGTATTATCGGAATATTCGGATGTTTCCTTTAAAGTTTATTTTATCGTTATCCTACGTGGTACCTCCTGAATCGTTTTAATCGAAAACTTTCATCGATGCCAAGGAGGCTAGATAATTTTAAGTAACTTATTTCCATGAAACTCATTTAGTCGGTATTTTTGAAAGATATTAATGTAATTAATTTCATCAGCGATCAGACTCGATGTATTATTATTCGATTTATTACTTATAAGATAGGATCGATGTGTTAGGATCATTAATGTTACGAGAACTGTAAAACTATAATATATTTGCAAATAATCAAAAGTAATATCCATATTAAAAATAAAAACTCACTGTCAATGTCATAAACGTCCTTAATTGCATTTATTTATATATGATACAGTACCTTGCAGAAAATTTAAAAAAAAAGGAAAGAAAAGAGAGAGATATTTGTAAGCAAGGTCGTATTATTACCAAACAAATGGATTTTTCAAATGTGAAGTAGTGGTCTCTTACAAGAGGGCCGAGATACTTTCAGTATCTAGAATTATTACAAATATATTCTTCAAATGTCGATATAGTTTTATTTGAAGTATTATACTTAATTCAAAACATAAATACAGTTTTACGTGCTATTCAAAATATATTGTTTTCTTGCTTGATACCAGAGTGCAAGTATCGAAGAACTCAAAAAGAAAAAAAAAAGGAATTTCCTAAAATACACGATAAGAACGGTTGATGTTCTTATCGAATTGCATCTGTTTTACCTTCCAAACGAATGGAATAAGTTTTATCCCAAGTAGCAAACTAAACTTTACGACTCTTCGATATCCTGAGTTACTTGAACTTCGGCATTGTCAAGTCTGCATATTCCACCGATTTCATACATCGAACGAAGGGCAAGTAACGTCGGAATAAACACTTAATTAACATGGAATTTATAGATTTCTCGAAAATGAATAAGTAGACGGATACCAACGTGCAACACTGACTTTCGAGTATAAAAAAAAAAGAAATTAAAGTATAAGTTCACTAACGTTTAGGATTTCACTAATAAAATATTTTACGTAGCCTCTGTACAAGTTCCAATGTTATCTAGAATCTGTACATGTTAGAAATGTGCGGTTATCAAATACACTATCGAACAACTCTACCGAACAATCCTGCCGTTCTTTAAATACGAAATTCTTTTATAGCGTTGAGAAGTTCTATTGCTTGCTTAGCTTGTCATGCTTTAAAGATACGCTCAACCGGCCGGAAAGAAAAAGTCCAGAACTTACATTGACCGCACATATCTTCGGTAAATATATCACGAAGAATGAATGATCGTCGAGAGAAAACTTAACGAACGAACTGACAATAATTATTACCGTAAGACTTCCTCGTTATCGGCTCCCTTTAATTGTATTACGGAAAAGAAAAAAAAGTTTTACTCCCTGATTTATCATTTATGATTTTATGAATTACGTGAATATACAATAGAAAAAGGAAAACCACAAACTAGCGAATAATTTGCTGTGAATATATATCTAACAATTCTCTTACTTCTAATCAAATTTTGTGACTGTACAGAAAACAACTGCAATTTCTTTTTACCTTTCTGTATCTTCCTCTTCAATCCCTAACGTGGATAATAGTAAGAATCAACAATTTCTTTCTTCGATAAATCTTCGAAACTTTCTACTTTAAGTTTGCTAATAGTGATATTACAACTATATATATATATATATATTATATATATCTATAATATATATATATTTATTTATATAATTAATGTATTATGCATTTTATGTATGAATATATAACTATGTAACTGTACAAATGGAACTCTCGTTTCGTTCCCCACTTATATAACAGTAAGTGATCATTGTACCACAGTCATTAACCTTTAATTAGTCGGTTAATGATATATGAAACATATCGTCAGTATCATACAATTAACACCGATGAAAATTAAAACTCGTTCGAAGCGGAATATAATTGTGCTATTTTTTATATAAGTACTTAGGAAATAAGTGACCAAATTTTCTTTTCATCCTTCAGCTTCGACAACTTCCGTCATTTTCCTGGACTTAAGTTTAGTTGAATTTTAAACAAATGAAACTAAGTTGTGATTATTACGAAGGAAACATTTTTCGAAAATGACAACGATACTAATTAAAATATTTTTTTTTGGGAGTAAGAGAACTTTTATCATTATCATGTTCATTATAAGCTGATGACGAATGTGGGAACTTATTCTATTCACCTTGAGAATGTTAAACAGTCGTACGATCAAACGATCTCAGATGATTCTTTCCTGGATTATTAACACGTTGAATGCCACGGGGGTCACCGGTGATCGGCGCGTTATTCAAATCAATGAAATTTTTTACGACTTTAAAACGATAGAATTTACGAATTCGCTACTGTATTCAGTATTTAAATGCTGCTATTAAACAGATCAAGTACTGTCTAATATACAACTATTGTTACCTTTAACATTTTTGCTTTATAAAGATACGGTTTTAATAGAAAAAGTCTCAGTTCAGAAGAAACAATGAAACTAGCGAAATACAGGTAGCATTCAACGTGTTAATCCTGTTCTGTTTTGGTTTCTGTGTAAACAGTATTTTTAATGGTAATTACATTAAATATGAATCTATCACTTGTTAAAACGTCTTAAAAACTGCCAAATTATAAACAAATAGGCAATAATCGAATTTTAGCTAATGCAAAACTTTGCGAGACATTGCAATGAATAATAAATTCGATGAGGTAAAGATTTGCGGATATGTTTGGCAAACCTAGAACTGCAAACACTAGTATTATTTCCATTATTTTTCTAATAAACAACGATACTATATGTTTTTATGAGATAAGCTAACTTCTTCATTGCTTAAGAATGAATCTGGGCATCGAAGAAAATCTATAAAAATGCGTTTGATCTTACGATAGGTTAAAAAAGATATTTGTTAAAACTGTAAGTTATTTCAAATATTCTGTTAAATCTCTGCTTCCGGCAGAAAGTACTTGTTAATTGAAAATTAAGAATTTTGAAAAGTATATCCTCGTGGCTTTCTTTAATCCTTTGCCTTATAAAATCAAGTCTCACCCGAGAAGTAGAAAATGGAATGAAAGAACTTAAGATTCAAAAAATCTTAGTGGAAAATTCCATGGGATGCAATAAAATTAAGTCATATTCCTATGATCAACTATGGCGTACGGAGTTAGAATGTAAATTGTAAGGCAAAGATTTTTCGAGATAAACCATAAAAATTTGAACTATTCGGTCACTTATTTCCGATACAAATGAGTCGCTCAGAAGCGAATAGGTTAAGTCAATGTTTTTTATATTTTTTGATTTTTGTAAATTTTAACAGAATGAAGGTTATTCTATTAAAATATACAATAATCAAAAAATATAAAAAAAAAATGGATTTAACCGCATTGGCTTTTGAGCGACTCAATTAACGTTGAAGTTTTGGCAAAACTATCTAAAGTATAGTTATATTACGATAAATGTTACTTCTATCAGGAGTCTGATGTTTCGAGTAGTTTGAGCAAACGATGCGAGTTTCACGTATCATCGATTCTAAAGTTTATCGATTTCAATTGTAAAAAGCATTTATATATATATATATATATATGACGTACACATTATTTTACACATCATGTAATAGCACATTATTCAATTTTGCTAAAATCGAAGGCAACAAGAACTGAAAGGTCGTAAAGATATTGGACCCCTTCAACTCGACAGTTGTAACCCGATCTTTCAAGATAGCATCGCTATGAAATTGTATAATTAATATTTAATTACAAATATTTCGTTTAGTACCAATACGCAATTGAAAGAATGAGTTTAAAGTACGCCAGTGCGAGTGAACTACTTTCAAAATTAACCCTCTGCCCTACGACAACGAGTGACACTCGTGATGCGATTGATCGAACAGAAAATGTTGAAGCTTCTCAAAAATGATGAAATTGAAAATATCAGTGGAACACGACACGATAATATTATTCCTATGTTATTAATATTGCTTTGAATTCTAAGATATATCAGCAATCACTGACAATCACTGATTTTAGCAATTTAACTTCCAACCACTGCGGAGACAGTCACAAAAGAAATCGTACGGCAAGGGATTAATATCGTATATTCTTCCGATAAGTTTAATCGAACATTCTTAAATGGAAAAAGAAAGCAATGAAATTAAGAAAGAACGAAGGTTAGGTGGTGAAGTTGTATGCATAATACTGACGATACGATCACTTTAATTCAGATTCTCATAAAGATTGGCAGTTATAGCCTGGACGTATCGTTGTCCAAAATAGATCAAATATGTTAAGAAGTTTATCAATTTTATTTGCACCAATGTCCTGGTGATGTTCGATACCCCCCCCCATATTCCCCATCCCCGTGTGAATCCAGTGCACAGGACTGAGAGTAAGAGACAAATCAAGGCAATCTATTTTGATGTCAGCCTTTTCACATACCGTTCAACTCCGGAAAGCACTTTCCCATAAATGTCCAACCGCGATATTTTTCCGAAGTGTCGTACAGTACGATGAAAAGGTACAACGAATGGTTTTATACTACAGCATTTAAAATATATTAAGCAAATATTCGACAAACTTCCGTTTAGTCTGCAAACACACTGCTCGATTTCTTTCTTTTTCCCCCATTTCTTCCTTTCCTATTTATCCTTACGTTTTCGTAGGTTGCGCAGTCTGCGTACAGAGTTCATTCGAGCACTTTGAAAAATGTTTCGTCACTGCAAGGCAATCTCTTACGGAGGATGAAAATCTCGTAGCCGTGTACAGTTATAACGGAGCAAGCACGAATTATTGGTATCAATTGATCGATACAAAAGTTATTTTACATTTCAGCTTGTTTGGTAGTGAGGTTTCTTCAATTTTTAATAAATTCAATAATTATAACGATATACGTGTGCGCTGGCACGGATTATATCGTGTATAAAGTATATCTAACATGAGAATCACTTGGTGACATGCTTCATTTCTTTACTCCTGTCAGCTTTCTTGATTTATCACAGCTGGGGCACGAGTGAGAAGGAAGAAAAATTTGTCTCACAACCCCAAAAAAACAAAGCCGGTACAGCTCACGATTTATTCCATGTAGTCCCACCAATCTTTCTCGTAGCCTTCGTGTACATGTTCTAAAAGCACTTTTCTCCGACTATCACAATATCTTGAAACAAAAATTAACATATGTACAATCGGTATTTCGGCTGGGCTTCAGCGATGCCTGGCGGATAATATCGTTTACTGATTTATTTCGTTAACACGTTGAATGCCATAGGGGTCACCGGTGACCGGCGCTATTGAATTCGATGGAATTTCATATGACTTTTAAATTGTAATATTTACGAATTTTCTAATACATTCAATATTTAAATATTGGCATTAACACTTTAATAGCCGCACGTCTACGCAGTTAAATTTCGCCAGGGGCCAGCAATATTTTTAAAGAATTCAGTTAAAAAAGCTTTATATAAATTCACGAAATAATTAAATATGTGCGAACACACACATTTTTAATAAAAAAAAACAATAAAAATAAACACAATAACGATTAACTAACAGTTGTTCTGGCTATCATACACATGTGAGCGGCCATTAAAGTGTTAAAGGGGTAAAGTCCTGGTGACTATATATCTATTTTTTGTCTTTAAGGATTCTACTTTGTAAAGACGCGACTTTAATAGAAAAAGTTTTACCTCAGTGGAAATGAAGAAACTAGCGAAATACCGGTGGCATTCAACGTGTTAAATGTCATCGTTGGATTTATGGAAATTTGAAAATACTTGGATGAATTGTTTCGTTTGTTTGATTCAGACTATTTGAAAAAGATAAGCCGTGCGGAATGTTTTTTGATTGAATTGCCAGGTTAAGGATTTTACGAATGTAATTAATTCAAACTTACCTATATTTGTCTTGAACCTTTTGTTTAATATCAGCAAGATTTTCACTTGTAATGTCTCTTTCAAGATATTCCGAGAGACGTTCTGTGGTACCTTCTAGATCCTTTTGGTTGTCTTCGAAGATCACAGATTGATTATTTTTTCGCACGTAGTAAGCAAAGACGTAAGTATACATAAGAGTCTGTCTACAGGAACACAAAATATCCACTGCCTTTTTTAAGAATTGTACCTGAAAATGGACAATTTAATGCATCAAATTTTGCAACAAATCTGGGAGTGACTTTCTTTCGACATACGATATTAACCCGAATATAACGCGACACCGAAATTTTTCATAATGATATTTAGAAAAAAAATAACCCGAATGTAACGCGACACCGATATTGTCATAAAGACATTTAGAAAAAAAAATAATCCGAATTTAACGCGACACCGAAATTTTTCATAATGATATCTAGAAAAGAAAATCCGAATTTAACGGAACACCGAAAATTTTCGTAATGATATCTAGAAATGAAAATCTGAATTTAACGCGACAATGAAATTTTTCATAAAAATATTTCGAAAAAAAAAGTAATCCGAATTTAACGCGACAGCGAAATTTTTCATAAAGATATTCCGAAAAAAAATCCGAATTTAACGCGACGGCGAAATTTTTCATAAAGATATTCCGAAAAAAAAATCCGAATTAGCCGCGACGGAAAAATTTGTCACAGCATTTAGAAAAAAAATTAAAATAATCCGAATTTAACGCGTTCCATTGATTTTTCATAGCAGAATTCAATAATTCACCAATAAGAAGAGTAGTTGCATTCCATCACCTAGGCTTCGAATTTACCGCGAGTGAATTTTTTAACCGGAAATAATTAATCGAAAGATATCGCGTTATATTCGGGCTAATACGCTAATTCAATTTTAATTTACCTCGATCCAAGACATGTTATGTTGTTGCATCTCTTCCATCTTTTCTTTAACACTAGCGTATAGTTTATTTTCAAACTTTAACGACTGCATGTGATTCATATATCTATTGCAATAAAACAAATATCTTTGTAACGCAGATCTTGATTTTTCTTGTGCATCCCGTGCTGCTTTAGCCTCTTCCTCGTCGTAACGATTGCAATTGTACCAGCTAGAACCGTGCGGCTCCCATGGTCCAAGACATACCCAACAAAAGTCCGTTTTGCAGTTTTGATTCTTGCAAACCATGTGATTACACCCACCATCCTTTTCGATTGTAACGTTACACTTAGGGCATTCCTTTGTGTTCGCTGCGATCCAATTTGACGTCTCGGAATCGTCGTCACATTTCTTTATCCACTTGCGTAACAGGTGACACTTTACAGGATCATGCCAATTCTCTCCACAGTGGAAGCAAAATGTGTGTCCGCACTTGCAAGTTACAGGTCTGGGTTCTACGTACTGTACTTTTATGGCATTATTACAGTCCGGAGATGGACACCACCTCAACAGCCTATTGCACTGCGAGAAAGAACAATGATCAGCACTTTGTACGAAAAGGAATAATGCGAATAGATAAAGGAATATTTACTTCGACGAAGCTATTTGTTATCAAATGCTGATACTTCAATTTCACTTTAGAATCTTTTACAAGGCGCATAACGCTAGCATCGTCGACTAAAATGTCACAAGCGTGTGCTGCGCATGCAATTGTCTGGCCGACCCCTTCTTCCATAATTTTGGTTGTGAGATATTCTCCCCAGCATCCGGTACAAAATCGATGCCCGCACTCGAGTCCAGTCATCATCTAAGATTGATAAAAATTTTCATTGTTTTTTAGATATGATGATAAAAAGTGCTCTTTAGCTATTCAATTTTGTGCACTTACGGTGGTTGGTTGAATCATAAAACAGATTCCACATTCCTCTGTTCCGTTTGTAGATGTTCTCCTAGACTGTAGATATATATATCATGTATATTCATTCGATTACTTCTCATACGTGAAAATAGTTATTAAACCGTAGCCTTATATTATTATTTACCAGAGAACTCTGCGAAGACCGACTTCTATTTATTAATGGACCCTTCCTAAACGGGTTAATGACTCGTGCTTCCGCGAATAATTTTTCTTGGTCACCATCATAAAAACGTTCCATTAATTTTTCTTTATCCCACTTAAAATGATTTAATAAAATACGTGTAGTCGTTGCTGGTATCTGTAAACAAATTGCAGGGAAAACAGTGAATAAATCTGTACATATTCCTTTCGTTTTCTTTAGTTCTGATCCATAAAATTTTTTAAATTGCTTGTGTACGATTTCTTTCATTTTTTATTTATTAGTTTCTATCGCAAAGAATATCGGGTTATTAGTTTTTCACAAGAAAGCTTCTGACTTTTCTTTTGTATGATATAAACATGGAGATATTAATCTCCAGTAACAAAACGATGTCTAAATGCAAGAAATTACATGTGTAAAAAATATTTTTAACATTTTATCTTTAACAGCATAGTGGAAATATTTTTTGAACGATTAACGTACCTCGACAACGGTGTTTACTTCTTTTATCGAATCAACCATATGCTGTACAATTTCTTCCGTTGATAAAACTTCAAAGGGATAATCGTCCACATCTGTCGCCCGTTCTCGCGGATTCCCAGCTTCTATTTCCATCGCAAAATCAACATCGTCACCGCTGGACTCGTTACCCGAATCCACATCGTCGTACAACGTTTCCTCTTCGGAGTCCATTATTTCCTTGATTTCTTATTGCGATCAGAATGCCAATGTGTCCTTATTTTGCGTATATTGCACCTGTGCACAGGACGTTGATATTAAATTTAAGAACATTTTGAAAACTAACAACGTTCCAGCCTTTCTTCACATTTCCATTCTTTTTTTTTCTCACGTACACTTTCCTCCGTATAATTAAACTACACAAAGTACATTTACTCCGAGAATAATGAAATCACCAGCGACTACATCGTAACAGTCGATCAAAGGTTGGATATTGTACCAAACTCTCGATTACTTTGAAAACCGAACAATCACGTCGTTACGTCCGTAACGACGATCTACTTGACAATTTTCCGTGAAAGGTTTAATATCAGTCAGAATTATTCATCGCACCTGTACCCGCGAAATACTGCCGTAGCGGAACAAGGTGAAAACAGCTTATGTTTCAGCACATGACGTCATCGTTTGTTACTTCCCGAATAAAGCAACGAGCTTCATTACGCGACTTTTACCTACTTATACCTAATATCGTGACACGAAATTCACTAACGCGGCACTGCGCTATTGCTTCTTACTGTGAACGATCGAAGAAATATGAAAATCTATCTACAAAATACACAGTAAGCAGAAATAAAATCAGCTGCCAAAACATCCGAATTGAACTCCGGCAGCTGATGCACTGGATGCTATAACCACGGTAGAAACGTTGAATGAGTTTCCTCCCCGTCAGCCAATCGGAACGCACCTATGTACACGCTGACCAATGGCGTTCTATGTTTATGAAATTGATACTTTATGTTCTTTAGTTTCTACCAAGGCATTATTAAAGACAAAAAAAGGTAGCTCTATGTGAAGCAGCATTACTCGAGTTCCCTTTATTAAGACAAAGCCTTTGTACAGAGATGTATGTCGGGAATAACAATGCCTCGTTATGGGATTTTCCTTTTGTATTTCAATGAAATGCGGTTATATGTAAACAAAAGTTCTAAGGAAACGTCAGACTTTCGGGAATAATGTAAGATCTTTATCTTTTGATAAGGACATGTTTGCTAGATGTAGATACGTTATTTACACTGGGAAAGTCTATAATTAACTTAATTCTCACGATGTATTTTTATTAACATTGTTCGCCTAATACGATAAATTACCGTCAATTAAATCAACAAAATTGGGATAAGTATTTTATACGACTCGATAAAAAAAACTGTTCCGTCTGGAATGATTAAACGTATCAACAGTAGGAACATGGAATTTCAAATAAATATTAACAATCAAGACACTATACGTACACACGAGAGTCGAAATAATCGTAAAATTCATTCAAGAATCTTACAATCGCATAAAAATTTCCAAAGGAAAAGTCCAATTCACCTTCCTTTGATCAACGGAATGAGGTTACATGACTACGGATTCAGTCGATAATCTTAATTCACAAGAGGGTAACACTACACGATAATTGAGAATCTGTCACCGTCTGTATCACGATGCAGCTTTTACGAGATATATATTACCATCCACAATTCGATTTTCAGCCATTGCACCCGGGCATTGTGTTTGTTGTCGAATTAATAAACTACACGAGATAGATCCACAATTTAATCTGAAATCCACCAATTGCCATGGAAAAACGGACGAGCCTATAGCTCTGCAACTGCTGCCACGTCCATAGTGGTGCGTGACACGACTCTTTCTTGAGATCAATTACTGATACTCCGTTATATTTTATCACGTTCACCGTCCGACGACTTCGTACTGACTGCTCGTCGAGTTGGAAATTAGACACAAAATTTCACGTTCAATCGTCCGAGAAAATGCGAATCTCTGAGAAACACGACGACGAAACGTTCCGTCGCCAAGCGCCGTTTCACTGACTCGAGTCAACTGCTTGAAGTACACTTCGTATACAGCGCACAGCTGACGCGCATGGGCGTCTATACGAAGGGCACTTTATTCGATATTTCTACTCATTTCCACTTTAGATTTACTAAAAGTTTCATTATGATTGTACAACTATTTATTTTACAAGTTTTAAATATATTCATAGAAATAGACTGTTTTTCTTATTAAGTCTACGATTCTTGCGAAAATTGTAATGCTTATAATAGGACAGGTTTCGTTCGGAGTAAGATTGCGTACATTAAATCACTTGAGATAAATACAACTGTTGTTATTGGATTAAATAAGAACTTTAGATTATGTGCATGTACAATACTATTAAAATTTTGATTGTTTATTCGAAACGATACATATGCTACGCCACTGTATGAACAGGCGGCAAGTGAAGAAGCTCGGAGCGCTCTGTCAAGTTAACCCCTCGGTGTTGTAAGAGTAAAACTTGTAATGAATGTCGAAGTGAAATAAAGAATTTTTCGTAAAAATGAGTTTGACCAGCTTGAGTGGTTACGTTTTGATGGAGAAGATCGGCTCGGGAAATTACGGGACTGTTTACAAAGCGTGTAAGAAGGTACGTGAACTTTTGGAGCTGCACGTAACATGCATCTACCATATGACATCGGTGTTTTTAGATCGATCTCTCTCGCTCTCTCGGAGTGTATTTTTGTTAAAATTCGAAAGACACGTAAAACACACATGCATTTCCATAAAAATTTATATCAGAATTTAAATCAGTACTGGAATCACAGACTCTAAAAGAAGTTATTCTATCCAATTCTTGCGAAGTGTGTAAAATGTATCGATATAAACATTGGTATCCTAACCTCAATAAAGTTGGACACTTCGGAATTTCAATGACATTTGAATTTTCGAATTCGATACGAGTTGCTATTGTCAATCTGTTCGAAGTGTCTCAGTTTATACATATATATTTCAATATAAAAATTCGGAACGTAAATTTAACAAAGATGTATAATTTACAATCGAAATTGACATCTGGATTGCAGAATTCTGTAATTCATATAGTTCGTACTCCAAAAAGAAACTTTGGATGATCGCGCCAATGTGTTAAATTTTCAAATATATTATTAATATTTCAAATTCTAATTAATAATGAAATATACGATAATGAAATCAATTACAAATCCAGACGTGTAACGAAACATTATCACTATCGTCATAATTATTACCATTATCTACTGCTGGCTTTATCTTTAGGTTTTAACCACTAGGATCATTTCGCCTAACACTTGTAATTTTACGTGGATTCTTCATTATCAGATCATCAGATTATCAGTTTATTTTGAAAGTGGCATAAGTTATTTTCTTTTTAACTTTCTATAATTCGAATTTTTTCTGGTACCTGAGGATAAGTTACACGATAGTATATTAGAAAGTGATAAAATTACAATTTAAAATGATGGATTTAACTTGATTTTTAAACATTGAATTTTAAATGATTGCGTGACTTTTAAGAACTAAATTAGAATATTTGTCAAAGGTAAGAAATTAACTTTAAAGAATAGAAACTTAGATGTGTCTGGGTTACCTCAAAATCGCAAGGGTTAAGTCGAGAGATTTAGGGTGTGCGTTTTAACGCCCTTAAAAAAATTCATGTCAATTTTCGAGAAGATTTACTTGTACTTGCTATTATGGATTCTTATATTTTCCTCGGTATAAATAATTTCGGATAGTCATTAAAAATCATTGTTTTTCATTACGGTAGAGTGGCTTATGGCACTATCAAAATAAACTTCTCATGTTTATAAACTCGAAACTATAACGCCGCAATGCAGTGAGACAGTATCATATGACACAATTCGCGCTTATCGTGCAACTAATAATTCAGTAAAGTAATAGCCTTAATATGATCCCGATGTTAATGCAAATTTGACAACTTTAAATCACTCATGTTAATTAGATACAGAAATTTGAATTTAATGAAAAGTTAATCAATCTTCGCTACCGATATTGGGAATATTGAAACGAGTTGATTATAGCCGATGACAAATAGTGGCACGATTTTCAAAGGACAAATTGAATACGAAAATTGCTTTCGATTACGTGAAATCTTTCGTAAAACGTTGTTAATACAGGTTAAATCTCTTTGTAACGAACGACTTTAGGAAAATTCTTACAATTGTTTCGTAAGAATCGTATTAAACGAGGTTAGGTTCGATATCGTATTAACCGTTGGGCGCCAGGGATTATTGGAAAAATCTCAACGAATAGTATTACGCGAGGTAATAGCGTTTGTTTAATTTGATGTCGAACAATGCTAAGTGGCGTGATCCTGTTTCATTGAAAATGACTAAACGGCTCGCGCCAAGTATTTTTATTTCATGTTTATATGCGTATGCGTTCAATACGAAGAAAAATACGATGGAAGTTGACTCCAATGACGCTAATGGCGCGTTACAATGATCGATTTCAAATGTAAATAGTGCAGTACTTCCGATTAACCTTCATTCGTCCCTGGGGTTTTCTCTTTATCCAAATCGAGATTTACCACTAAACTGCCGAATTTGTATCTATTATATTTAAATATACGAAACAAGTTCTTTGGAAAAAGAAGAATTAAGAGGTGAAACAAATGATCGGTTAACAATAACATGTTGAATGCCATGGGGCCACCGGTGACCGGCGCTATTGAAATCAATGAAATTTCATATGACTTTTAAGTTGTAATATTTACGAATTTGTAAATTCAGTTAATATTTACGCGTTGGTCTCAAAAAGGTAAAGTCCTGCTGCCTATAAATCTCTTTTTGTCTTTAAAGTTTCTGCTTTGTAAAGATGTGATTTTAATAGAAAAAGATTCACTTCAGTAGAAATGAAGAAACTAGCGAAATTCCGGTGGCATTCAACAATTTAAAACTATCAAGGCGGTCAAATTGAGAGGAGCTGCATACGGTAAATATTCTACGTATATCCTGTAAAACAAAAATTACTTAATTGATCACATTTTTCACCTCTTAATTCCTCTTTTTAATAAAAATTAAAATACAAAGTCGGTGGTTTTAGTGTTAAGTAATTTTTATTTTATGAAATAGACGTGGAATATTTACAATATGCCCCCCTCCAATTTAGGGAATTTTTCCAAAAAATTGGAAACTGGTCATTTTGATCGCCTTGATAGATGTAGTGTTAATGATGTAATTTTAATGGCTTTATGAACTACATTTTGTAGTTAAAGTTTTGTTATTATTAAAAATTACTCATATTTTGTCGAAGATATTAGACACATACATTTTCCTATCGAAATATAACTTCTTAAACACCAAACTGATCGACTTCGGCTTCAAAAAATATCAAATTTTATTAAAATATTTACTGTTGCGTATTTTATATTTCGTAATATAAAATCACCGTGCTAAAACGTTTCATGAATATTTCAAACTGTATTTTACAAAATGTCAACATTTCAAGCCGATCATATTTACGTGACTTTATTTTAAATAAAATACGCACTGCAATATTCGATCCTTTCTTATTTGATAAAAGTAATAAAATTGCATTATTTCTCGTACAGTAGAACTTTCATTATCCAAACCATACACATATTTTTCCTAGAATACTATACACATGCATTTCACTATCGAAACAAAACCTCTCAAAAGCGCAATTGATCGAGTTCTATCAAGAAACTGAATTCTGCCGAGATATTGCATGTTACATGTTACTTTATAACTCGAAATATAAAAGAAAAATATATATCTTAAAAAGCTTGCTACATATTTCCGTTTATAAGTTCCACGTTAACTTCGAAAAAGATGTATTTGAAATATTCATTTCCCCCGTCTCGTGAGATCGATCAGTTCAGCTTTTAAGATGCTCATGTATGGACCATGCATCATTGTATTTCTTTCTATAACGATCCAAGCGACCTCTGTTCGAAATAACTAACCTATTAACGGCCAATGTCCCATTTATGAGACCTATCTTTCACGATGAATATGACTAAACGAATAATGAATAACGTACATTGAAAATTTGCAGAATTTTTTGAACACTAAATTACCCGGAATTATTGATACAGCGATAGTATGATCTTCAGGAAACTAATATCGTAGTAGATTTTACAAAGAATTTCTATAATGTTATTAGAGCCTTTAGTAGGTTATGTGGAAAGCTGTGCTTAGTTGTGCGAAGATCGATGAGTAATATAGACATTATTTAATAGTTTTTCTTGGGTGGTATGAAGCACGAAAAGAGAGATCCCACGCATTTAAACGCGTTCTAAGCATCCGTACATAAAGTGAATTTCTTTGGTTCCTTCGTAAATATATAGATTTTTATTTGAGAAAAGTTGTCATTCTTTTATTCGAATTTTTTTATCCTTATTTGTACCCTATTGATTAGTTAGTTAGTTAGTTCTACTGTGATTTTCATTAAAAAGCTTCGGTTGTTCGAGAATATTTGTACAGTTCTCCGCTAATCAACGATATCAATTTCTAGATTTTAAGTCAATTGCAGTATTAATTTTGATATAAAATTCGTAAAAATCCATTACTTCAGTTTTTCCTCAATTTCCCTCAATTTTTGTTCGATATAATGAAAATTCTCTTAAATGGAATAATTTGTATTCATATATTTCGTTATAACGAGATTTATCCTGTATGACGATAGTAATCATTAATTTTCTCTGTTATTGTTTCAAAGTTAATCAATTTCGTTCCCAGGGAGTTCATATATTCCACGTGCATACTCGTATCTAATTTTCTAATAATTAAAACGAATTTTGTTCATAATAATTAAGTCATTAAAATCTAACGTTCCAGTTTGATTTATGACTTCGGTGACGAATACAATTAAACAAATAATAAATAATGTGCGAACGATACTTTCAGAATCTATCTATCGATACAAATCTCGAAACAGCATCGAAAATACTGTTCAAGTATCCACCTGCACGTTTCGATCGTTTAGAACAGTGGTTCTCAAACTCATTTAGCATTTCTTGCGTGAAGGTCTCTTTACAATTTTCCACATTACTCGCAAACTCTTTGAAATTAGCTACAATCAATACACAGGCTGCTGTTACGAAAATTTTGTTGACAAGCAATTATTTATTCAGAAAATGGCAAATTTTAGTCATCAAAGGTACATTCAATTGGATGGATGCATCTGTTTTGCCTGAATCATTATTTTTTTATATTTAAAATTTACATATTTGTTTGAAATATAACGCGACAAAAGTTTCCGAACGATTTATTAATATTTAGTTGATTTTCCCTTATTATCAATAATAGTTTGAAATCTTCTCGGTATACTTTCAATTAGTATTTGGAGGTACGATTGTGATAAGGAATTCCAAATCTGGCATACTTTTGCAAATGAATTATCAGAATTTGAAAACTCTCTGCCCCTCGTCAATCGTCCTACCTCGCTCCTTAGATTTTCTATGGGGTTAAGATATGGGGTTAAGTTGAGATCGTGCAGGCTAAAGCAAAACATTAACTTTTTTATGCTGCAGCCACGTTTTAAGTGGTTTGACTGTATGTTTGTGTTCGCGTGGTGTTGAAACGACCAATCATGTGGCAACTTGTAAATAGTTTCCGGTAACATTGTGTTATGCAATATTTCACGGTATTGTATTTAATCCATCTTGCCATTAACGGTGTCGAGGGCTAACACCATGTCACGAAAAACAACCCCAAATCATTATATTGCCCCCCCCCCCCCTAATTTCACAGTACTTTTTCTGTATTATGCTTCTGTAAGATGCCAAACTGTTATTGACAATAAAGGACCATCGACTAAATCGTTCGGGAACTTTTGTCCAGAACTGTACATGATGGACTTTTTTCTCAAAAACAATATATTGCGATCTACCTATTTAAATTCTGGTATTTAACACATTCAAACTTGAGTAGTAATAATTGACAATGAGGGAGGGGGTTTGAAATCGTGTTAAAATCGTCTCCTGTCGGTTGTTATGGAGAAAAAGTCGCTTCGCGATCGACTTGTTAGCCATCCGTGTCCTAGAGGCCCCTTTACGGTCCCTTAGGGGACCGCGGAGTCCAGTTGGAGAGCCACTGTTTAGAAAATCGAACGTCATTGCACAAATATAACCCGATTAATCTAATCTCCTCGTGATCACTGCGGCGTTATCGGTTCCGTTGCTATTATGCGAATTACGGGCGTGAATGAATTAACGTACGTGCATATATGCGCCTTGGGGTTTGTATAGGTTATGGGGATAACATTTCGAACTCTCAAATTATGTGATACATTGCGCCACCTAACGTTGCAAGTGATATGATCATAGTTGTTGAAGCCGAAAGTAGGAAGACATAGAAATGGGTCGTTTTTTTAAAAGAAATTTCAAAAGTTTCAAAAGAAATTTTTAAAAGTTGTATAGCTCCATTTTTGAAAGAAGCGAGTTTAACGATTAATGGCAGAGAGCTTTTTTTGTAATAGTAGTCCATAAGACGACGGAAAATTTGGTGTAAACTGATTAACACGTTGAATGCCACCCGGTTTTCGATAATTTCACTGTTTCTATTGAAATCAGACTTTTTTTATTATGTAGTAAGGTATTAAATATGTAGTAAGGTACTAAGTGGAAACACACACGTAGCACAAATTAAACAAAACCAGAGTATATGCATTTGGTGATATTTATATGTAGTAATAAGAGTGATGGTAATAATGTTGGTAATAATAATGGTAATAACGTTAATAATAGTAATAAGGGCACAACATCCGTCTCACTAAGGTGGTCAAATCAGACAGCGTAAAAATGCTACGCTTCGGCGTTTGTCGCAAGGCAGATACGTGCTATTCAGGCCCGTACCTACGAAATCCCTTCATCTAAAACAATATTTTTTTGGAAGGGGGCACTATAATTAAACCGTATCTTGATAGAGCAAAAATGTTAAAATGTTTGTAGTCTGTCACTGGAGCGCGGGTCACGTAAAAGCACGTATTTAGTATATTTCTGCTGGAGAGCGGATATCGTTTGACCCATTTACATCCGTGAGCGGAATATTCCGCGGATGCCAAACGTCTTTGTTCAGCAGCCGCGGAACATTCCGCCCTGTACAATGGTAAACTGCTGCGCGCCGAAATGCGCGGTACTGCGGGTCTTCTGCCGTATTTAGAGCTATGATGCAAATGGGTTAAATGCGATGGGCATTACCTATTAAAAAAATGTTTTTTTTTTTTAAATAATCATAGAGTATATACTTAAGTGTAAAAAAAAGTTTCGTTGAGAAGAGGGAACTAGTTTTCGATTCATTGTGATTTTACTGAATGACCAAACTCTCGCGAAATTCAGGAAAAAACGCCCTCTATACGCGTACGTCTGCGGCGAAATGTACCTGCATGCAATGTATTAAGCAGTACAATACGTTTTTAATAGCAACATTTAAATTTTGAATATAGTAGCGAATTCGTGAATATAATCGTTTGAAAGTCGTAAGAAATTTCATTGAATTGAATATAGCCGTCACCGGTGACCTCCGTGGCATTCAACGTGTTAAAACCTCCGTACGAAAACAAATAATGACAAATAGACATAAGAAATTTCACCGAAATGAAACATCCTCAAATAAAAACATTCCCAGAAAACCTTCAAACTCTAAGACTCTAACAATTTAATCACTTACGAAACATTGCCATTCCACATTCCCGTTTCATACCTCCACAAAGAAACCATTTGCGGCATCGCGAATTATAGAATCCTCCTTTCAACGGTTCGAAACCTACCTAAACCTCTCGGATCCCGACGAACGAACGACACCAGAAGCTCGAAAGAAAAAAAAACAAACAAAAGCAACGGATCCCCTACGAGCGTCAACACAGATGCACATGACTGACCTTTCCACCACTTCTCCCTCGTACGATAAAGACCGATGAGAGAGTATTCGATTCATCCTTCTCGCCATGAATTCTAACCTACCGGATTATCGTTCCGACGTATTCGAAATGGCCGAGTTGCGTTCGCTAGAGGAGACAGAGCTGGTTTGATAGTCAGCCAGCGACGAGGTTTGCAGGGAACCTCGAAAGAGAAGTGAGTTATCTCAAGGCGAGTATCGCATGCTATTGTTGGTCGTTTGTAGGATGGATGCCGAGATGTGGTCGCAATCAAATACATACAGAAACGTTTGCTCTCCAAGTCGGCTATCGATAATCTAACGACGGAGATCCATCTGCTGAAGGTTCTGAAGCACGAGCATATCGTCGAGATGAAGGACTTTTTCTGGGACGATCGGTCAGTGCTTATTTTACATTGCTTTCCGTGTGTTTCCTTGTCCTTGATAGGGTTAATCGGGTGGTCTTGTAAGTGGTGTCGTTTTACACTAGGTTTGTTCAAATTTTCCCGCCAAACGGCGCAGCACGCTTGGACTCACGATTAGTGGCCCCGAGTTCAAATCCTCCCCTGTCACCTCCGGGAAATTTTTGCTGCGTGATATTTATATCATAGCCTCGGTGGTTAGGAATCCGCGAGGTTTGTTCAAATTTTCCCGCCAAACGGCGCGGCAGGATTGGACTCACGATTGGTGGACCCGAGTTCAAACCCTCGCCCTTCACCTCTGGTAAATTTTTCCTGTGTGATATTTATATCATAGCCTCGGTGGTCAGGAATTCACGAGGTTTGTTCAAATTTTCCCGCCAAACGGCGCAGCAGGCTTACGATTAATGGGTTCGAGTGCAAATTCTCGCCCTTCACCTTCGGGAAATATTTTCCTGCGTGATATTTATATCATAGCCACGGTGGTTAGGAATGCATGTAAAGTAGTAGGACCTAGTCGAAATAAACCATAGCAGTCGAAGTTGAAAAATACAAAAACGGAAGCGCGCCGGAATGTTCTACGAATGAAAGTAAGGAGGGGGGAATGTTGTATGATTTACAAGTGTCCTGTTGCAAAGATGGGTTGAAAATAGGAAATAGGGCATTTTGTAAGACTTTTTTCACCTGGAAGTCAACGTTAAAAAAAAAAAAGAAAAAAGTTCTTTAGTCCGCAAATATTAACGGATTTAATGATACTAGATTGTTATCTTTGGAGAACTTTGAATCTTGAGGAATCGGTTTACTAGCCAAAAATTGATATGTGTGAGAAATTAGCACAATAAAATAAGTTCCTAGTATATTCGCTCTAGTGAAAGAAAATCAGCGGATTTGATTTTACGTCAACGTCAATGCTGTATTCGTGAAAGAGTCAGTTTATTGAGGCAATACTTTAACGCGTTGAATGCCATGGGGGTCACCGGTGACCGGCGCTATTGAATTCAATGAGATTTCATATGATTTTTAAATTGCAATATTTACGAATTTCTTAATTCAGTGAATATTTACGCGTTTTATGTGATTTTAATAGAAAAAGTTTCTCTTCGGTAGAAATGAATAAACTAGCGAAACACCGGTGGCATTCAACGTGTTAACACATTGAAGACGGATGTCGTGAATTCACGTTTGTTATTTTTCAACCGTTGGAGACGGGTGACGTTAATTCACGTTATTTCAAATTTCACGCAGCGTCGTATAAAAAACTGCAATTATATGTAAATAAAACATTACACCGAAGAATTGTTGTTGGAAACGAACATGCGATGAAGATGTGTGCATTATATAGTCGAATAATAAAGAACCGTTATATTTAATTCAGTGTTATATTTCATTTAATAAGCTGTCAAATTTTAGTGAATATTTTTATTCAGTGAGAATCCACCAGGACGATTGTCTGGGCATATGCGACTACATATTTTAGAGAAAATCGTCAACAGCGGGAGAAAAATATCTATGTAAGACATGTCGTGTATGTAGGGCACAAACAACAAGAGGAGCGAAACTCGATATACACCTAATTCTGTTTTTACACGATAGATACGTTTCCGAAGAATATGTGTAAAAAAAATCGTGTAAAAGATATTGCATCTATGGAAAAATAGAAGATTGGTTCCAGTCCTGCGAAATCAGCAAAAATAATACAATAAACCCTGAGTTTTCAGGTTAGGATCTGAAACATTTTATTTCATAAAAATTGCACGTGTATCATACAAAGTAAATTATCATTTGAAAAGGAAAAAATCATGTCCCTAATTCATGAATACAAAAATTAGGCAAAATAATATGAGTTGCACGTAAAAAGATTTTATTCGTTGTCACTTTCTGACAATAAACGCATACGTTTGCGTAAGACAGCAATATTACTGCTATCACTAGGAACGTTTTGGTTATCGTCTTGGTGCTCCATTGGGGAAATTCTTTCTGTAATCTCTTGAACAAAATTAGGACTAGCCTCCAGTGGTGGCGATGTTTCGGTGGATTTAAGAACGAATGCAGCAATTAATCGTGTTTGTGTTTTAGCTATGCCACAGTAAAGCAAAATTTTCTTCTTAGTATTTAGGTCGATCGTGTTAAATCAGAATAAGTAGTGTAGAAAGAGAATTAAAATATTTTTCTAATTCGTGTTACATCAAAATCGTGTAAAAGAAGTTCGTGCAGAAACAGAATTGGGTGTATTTGTAAATTTTGTGTAGTACCTCTTCATAAGGGAACTTGTTTTCAAGCATATCATACAAAAAAAATACTAGAAGTAGCATCATATATGCTCATACACTTTTAATAACGTTTTATGCTCAATAAATGTTACACTGTGTTTTCGAAATTATCACTTGTTATTTCTATAATTTCAATAAAATATGCGGGAATTCAGGCTATATGCTTTTCATCACATACCGTCTTCAATGTGTTAAAAGGGGACTGCAGGAACGATCCCCAATCGGCTTCCATTTTGTGTCGAAGAATCGGCCGGTTGCAAACGTATCTTTATATAACATTTTTTTTCTTGCTTTCATTTGTAAAACATGTTGATACTATTTGACAGAAAAAAATTGGGTTACAACTGCGTATATCTACATTTAATTATCCAAAAACATGCTTTATCGTGTTTCCAAACTGTTACGTTCCTTTAAACGTACATTTTTAGCACTAAAACTACCGAGGCGTTCAAAATGACCGGTTCCCAGTTTTTTCGAAAAAGTGTCCAAATTAACCCCTTGCCGTAAAACAACGAGTGACACTCGTGATGCGGTAAGTTGGATAGGAAATTTTCTTGTTTTGTAAAACCAATCAAATTGAAAATATCAGCCAGACGCGACACTCTAAAATTATTTCTATAATATCAATGTTACGTTAAATTATACGATATACCAAGAATTATCGATCAATTTTTATTTTACCGATTTAATTCTGAAACATTGCGGAGAAAGTCACGAAAGAAATCGTACGACAAGGGGTTAACAGGGATGCCAGGCAGTAAATATTCCGCTTCTATCATATAAAACTTAAATTACTTAATTAATTATATTTTTCGCCACTTGATTTCTCTTTTTCCGAAGTACTTATTCAGTATATTTAAATATAATAGAAATAACGCCGGTAGTTCTAGTGTTAAAAAGACCAAAAGTAAATTTCGTATTTTTGTTATGACTTTATCATAAACCAATGTTTATTTAACATTTCTTTTCTTATTTTCATTCGTAAAGCATATTGATACTGTTCAAGAAAAAAAAATTGGGGGACAATCGTGTATATCTTGATTTAATTATATAAAAACATGCTTTTCTTGTGTTTGCAAATTGTTACGTCCTTTGAATCGTACATTTTTAGACAGACAAAGAGTAATTGTCTCGTTTATTCACTTTTATTATTTTTCATTATTATCGAGCTGAAAGTACGAGTGTCCTAGAAACTCATTTTAACTACTGTACGCTCTGTAAACTGATAACAATGAGTGGTGCTTTGCTGCAAACTAAAAGTATTTGAAACACGTACAACTAATATACTTTTACTGCGGAAAAATGTCGAAGGTGGTTGACAAATTTTGTTTAACTTGAATCAATCGCAATTAGATTGACCAATCGAATTCACTGAACTGTCGTTGATTCCTGTGCACGAAATTACGCTTATGCGAGGGATGTTCAAAAGGTTCCCATTAAATGTAAATAAAAAGTACGTGAATCGAATAAAGAGCTTTATTTTTCCACGTATGCTCCATTTAAGTTTAAACATTTACCTGATAAAAGAAATCTCAATAAGTTTACAGCCGCGTCAATTAATTAGCGATGAAGCGTTCTGTTTACAAATAATGTAAATTTTCTGGGAACTTACTGAACTCCCTGCGCATGCGTTGTTAGAAAATGGACGTTCAATTGTCAAGAACGTATATGTACGTTCTGGGAAAATGGACGCTTAATTACAAAAATGTACATTCAAAATGAATATAATTCTGCTAAAACATTTTGATTAAAAAAGTGCAATGGTCGTGTACACACGTCTTTGACAAATTTTTTAAACACTAATTTCGTTGCTCTTTTATAACACCTTTGCATTTGGGTGCAAATATCTATGGAAATAATTGTAAAAATAAAATAAAATCTTTTAAGTTAAAACGTTAACTGAGGAATAGTGACTAAACTTAGAAAATAATTTTTAATTAAAATTTGTCAAGTTGTCTTTCGACCCTTTTAATTAAAATAGTATTAAATTGCGCAGGGTGTTTATACAGGTTCTTGGACATTTTTGTATTAAATTATGAAGAGTGTATATTCACGTCCTTGATAAATTTTTTGTTAAATTATAAAGAGCGTGTATACTCGCCCTTGAATAATCGTTGCCCCATTACGAAGGGTGTTCATACACGTCCTCGAAAAGCGAACGCTGAGGAAAGAAAACGTATATATACGACCACATATCTTATATTAAATTTTTATTCACACTTTCGACATAAGGTGTCGCGCTCTACTGAATGTTTCGCAATACTCGAATGCTTCAAACATTTATCTATAAAAAACGATTGGCCATCTTTTAACACCGTCACTAATTTACAGTCATTTACACAAGTTCAACGTATCTTCCTTTGCTCGAACCAAAAGAATTTTTCCTTAGTAATTAAATATTCGAAAGGGCAATCTGAAAATCGAAAGAAATTCAATTTTAAAAGAGTTTAAAATCGAGGTGATCCCAATTCCAAAAAAGTTAAAAATCAAGGAGATTCCATTTTGAAAAAAGATTAAAATCGAAAAGGTTACACTTTAAAAAAATTTCATCGCGGAGATTCCAATTCTAAAAAAGTTTAAAATCGAAAATGTTCCAACTTAAAAAACTTTACATCGAAAAGATTTCAATTCCAAAGAAGTTGAAAGTCACGGAGATCCCATTTTGAAAAAAGATTAAAATCGAAAAGGTTCCACTTTAAACAAATTAAATCGAGGAGATCCCAATTCTAAAAAAGTTTAAAATCGAAAATGTTCCCACTTAAAAAAATTTACATCGAAAAGATTTCAATTTTAAAGAAGTTAAAAATCAAGGAGATCTTAATTTGAAAAACGTCTAATATCGAAAAAATTCCACCTTAAAAAAATGAAAAATAGAAAAAATTCCAATTTTAGGAAAGTTCAAAATCGAAAAGATTCGACTTGAAAAAAGCTCAAGATTTAAAAGGTTCTGATTTAACGGAAAAAAAAAGAAAATTAAACCGTGCAGTTTGATAATTGAATTATTTTGTAAAACGACACGTCTTACGAGGCGGCCCGAAATAAGCCCCGATAAATTCCTCGAAGCACGAAGGTATTCCGAACTGGAGTTATAACGGCGGACGTAGATGTGTATGCATATCGTAATTCAGGCATATAGAGATCACGATGGAATATTGCGACGGTGGAGATTTATCGAGGTTCATAAGCAACGGGTACAAGCTGACCGAAAAGAACTGCCAGAAGATTCTGCAACAACTAGCATTGGCATTGAAACATCTGCGCGAACACAATGTATGCCACATGGATTTAAAGCCGCAGAATTTGTTGCTAATAAAAAAGCCACAAATGACGCTCAAAGTTGGAGGTGCGTTTTATTTTTTCAGTTGAAATTTCTTCTTTACTTTCATTTTTTTATGTTTCTTTTAAAGAAGAACGTATATAATAGATATTTAACCCTCTGCTTTGGATTAAAGCATTTGCTTTTGGATTAAAGACTGTTTTACAAAGGTCACTGATCACCCTTCTTTCTTAATTTTCTTGCCGATAATTCGGGGCATCTTCCAAGAAAAGTATCAAATGAAGGGGAATTTTTGCAAATTCAAAGAAAGGAGGGTAATGGTGGTGACATTTCTAAAAACTACCTAAGCAATGTCTCTAAGGATAGCCATATGCCGTGCGTATGGTGTTTTGGCCCTTGGATTCGTACATAACGTCTGGGTGGCCCTCCATATTTAAAAATGGTTTATGGCACTTTATTCACTATTTAGAGAAGAAGTCTCATAAGAATTGATCCTTGGAAAAAATGTGGCCTCTGTCCCTACAGCTACATACACGGAAAAAAGTACTCTTCAGAATGAAATATGGTTCCGCAAGAATAACGCCTTTCCATGCGCACGTGCCTTTAACCATTAACCTCAAATTATTTCTTGGATGCTAGAAGTATCTGTGTTCTAAAGTCGTCTACCTTTTTAAGGGACATTTTTTCGCGAACACAGATGCTTCTTTCAAAGTCAGGAAAATTGAATGTGTAAAAATGATTTATCTGCTGCTGACCCATCTAATTTCGATATAGAAATTCTTGTTGAAGAAAATTAATAGAATGTTTTTCTATTTATCATATATATATGAGTCGCTCAGAAGACAATGCGGTTAAGTCCACTTTTTCGATCATTTCTGATTTTTGTAAATTTTAATAGGACGAAGTTTATTCTATTGACATTTACAAAAATCAGAAAATATCAAAAAAGGGACTTAACCGCATTAGCTTCTAAGCGACTCATATGTAAGTATTTTCAAGTCTATTAATCCTTTCGCTGTGAGAGCCGTACACAACGGTTCAATGATTCACATGAAAGCGTCGCTTATAATTGTGATCATAATCAGTGTTTACAAAGATAATACAAAACAAGTTGTAGATACTGCAGGGCAACTGCAGTTTCTCAACACCTACGATTTCTATTTTGATTGTGTGCGCAATAACTCAGAATTAATTCCTGAAATCGAAATTTCTCTCTGATTTCTAATATTTCGTATAATTGAATGCAGTATTAATATTATGCAAATAATTTGATCGTCTCCTGACCGACTGATATTTGCAATTTAATAGTTTTCGGAAAACTTCAAAATTTCTTGTTCCATTTATCACGATACGAGTGTCACACGTTATTTCGGACTAAGGTGTCATTTGATATACTCTTTCAAATAGATTTATTAATATATTCAAAAGGGTCAGTCTGTACGCCTGAACACTTCTAAACCTTTGACATTAAAGATGAATCTATAAGTCAGCCGTGCTTAAGCGCTATCTGTACGAAAACTGTGTAACTATTGTTCGATACAGTGCATTAAGATGAACACACCGAAAATCTGCCGGCCATATGTTAATTCTCAGACAATGATGGTCAGCAATAGACATTTTCCAGATGCAACTTTCCCTGCAGTTTCACCTCCCATGGCTTCCTTTCCGCCCCATCCTTGCCCTTCAATTCTTCCTACTAAGAATAAATTAACATTTTGTCCACGTTTTCAGCACCTCATTTTCTAAACGGTGTCATTGTCACGATCTCTAACGTTCCCTTGACGAAAGTGTATTCTTTGTGAATAAGTTATAACAATTCATTTATTTCTTTATGCAATCTCGTTTTTGCTCCTATAATTTAGGTTATTTTTCAATACTGGGGAACATGAACCCTTGTCTTATGATTTCTTTTGTGACTGCCTGCGCAATAATTGAAAATTAAATTACTAAGATAAAAATAGGTTAGTAATTCCTGATATATTTTAGAATTTAACGGCTAATGATAAAATTGGCTGTGATATATTTGAAAACATGGATCTACACATGAACCAACACTGCAATCTTTGCATTCGCATCTTGTTTCCGATCTTTTGCCATTTTTACTGCAAACTACACACCTTCGGCTCCGGTTCTTTCATCAGATGGATGCCGGATATATCCGGCGCTCGTACCGAAAGGGTTAATCATTAGTGTGTGTGAGTGTTATTGTTATTTATTTAAAATCATTAGGGATCCTGACAACATCCACCACTTATCCACGCCTACACATTAGTCATTCAAATTCTATCATTATCCTCGTTAGTCTTATTTAGTCGAATCCTACTACAGATAATGGCAATAATATTGTAAATAATAATGGTCCGAATGATGATAACTATTCGTTTAATGATAACAAAGGTTAGAATTATGTTAATATCCACTTAAATAATGTCAATAACGATATATCTGATGTTAATAACTTGAAAAATGACAGTGTTATTCTTCTGATTAACGATAACCTAAATCAAAGAAATGTTAATAATTAACAGTATGATAAATATAACGATTGGTATGACGAATAAGTCTATCGGAATATAATGATTTTTTGAAAGAATTTTTAGAAAGGTTTGCGAGCCGGTCATTTGGACCGGGTTGGTAGTTTCAGTGTTAAATTATTGATTATAGAATTGCTCACTCCAGTCGTTTGCATTTTTAACCCTAGAAAACAATAACTTAGAAATAATTAATTAGATAAAGTAGAAAAAATTAATCCTTAAATTCGTGAAAAATCCACCACATTAACCTATCGAAATTTGTTTATCCAACAATAAAGTTCCGACATATGTTTTTTTTAGACATTTTATATAATGTTTATAACAATGCATTCTTCAATTTTTACCATTTTAAAGATTTCCTTGTAACTCTATATTTTCTAATAGCATTTTATATCGCGATGAAATAAACAAGCTATTCTTATTTCGCGTATTTTTCTGAAACACTCGGAATTCTTTTTGCGGCAACGAAAGGAATAAAAAGTAGCCAATCAATTGCGAAGAGTATGTATACATACATATGTACGTACATATATACATGAGTACATACATTCCCTGGTAGGAGGGAGGCTGCTATTTACGAAGAGCGTATATGTATCCCCTTAAAAAGTGGCCACTCATTTTTGAAGAGTGTATGTACATGCGCGTTCGCCAAAATGGGTAGTTATTCGTGGAGAGGATACACAGGGCGTCCGATTTTAATGTGAAATATTTTCTGACGTCGTCAATTTATGAGAAAAACGTGTAAATTAATTGAAACAAACACGCCCAATGTATACGTATGCCGGGGTATATTTGATCATTTAATTCTGAAATGTTGCACTTTTAATAATATTAGATTTATTAAAGTCTTTGAAACAACTGGTTTACATGTTTGTCACGGAATTCTTTAACACTGAATTTACCAAAATAGTCAAAAATTCGTAAATAGTCTGAGATTCGCAATGCCGTTTGTATTTCGATTTTATTCGCCTATCTTTTAAATTGTAAGTAATTAAGTCGCCTAAGTACTTTGCCCCTTCATTTTACTTCTTCTAACGCATTTCTCACTAGAACTTCTAAGGCGGTTAAAATGGAAAAATTTGAATTTCTATATTTATATTCGCTTGAAACGCTACTGGAGGATTAAATATTATAATACACTTATAGTAATGATAAATAAAAAATTAACCCTAGATCAACCGTCCATTAGTCCAATATATTTAAAAATTTCGAAAAACAATCGAACTACCGGCGTTGAATTTATCATATTTAAATATATTAACCCATTTAAATACGGCAGAAGACCTGAGTACCATGCACTTCCTTGCACAGCAGTTTAACATTGTGCAGGGCGGAATATTCCGCGGCTGGTGATACTAGACGATCGTCATCCGCGGAATATTCCGCTTACGAATGGAAATAGGTTAAACGAACAGTTTGGCGAGCGAGGAATCAAAAGACGAAAAAGATGATCAATCCAGTAATTTATGTTGTATAAGATAGACGTGGAATATTTATTGTATGTCTCCTCTGGGGGAATTTTTCCAAAAAATTAGAAACTAGTAATTTTGACTGCCTCGGTAGTTCTAGTGTTAAATTTTCTTAGAAGAATTAATTAAAAACAAACATGATTTGTATCGCAAACGAGCCTGAAACAACAATCGTTTCCTTTTGTATGTCATAAACATTCATACTTTTAATTACATCGCAGCGAATGGATTAAGATGTTAATTCTATCTTGGAATCATTCTTTCGAGACAGGGACCGACGTTTTCATTCCGAGGTCTTAACTCCTGTTATATCGTTTGATATGATTGTGCAAAGAAGATTTGTAACTGTAAAGCCCGGGTGAAAGCGTGATAAATCTTTTTTACACATTCCCTTAGACAGGGTGTTCCTTAATCTCCGCAAAGCTTCACCCTTCCAGGGTGGATGTAGGGTGCAAAAATAATTAAAAAAAATATTACGCGGATATGTATCTTGTTTGATAAGTTACAACGAAGATAAAACTCAGCAACGTTGTTGTGAAATGATTTTTTTCGTATTCTTTAAAGATTAACTTAAAATAATGCATTCTGGCCAATTAAGTTTTTTTTATTAATTTGCTCCCTTGCTAAGAGTAATTAGCTAAGGGTATATTCTCCCTAAGCTAAGGGTATATTCTGCTTCCACAAACAACGCGGATTTAATGATATGCAATTTTTTTAAATTTAATTCTTCCTCATTTATTGCAAATCGATTTATTTATTACATTTTCACGATAAAGATTATATCCTGCTACCACAAGCAACGCGGATTTAATGATATGCAATTTTTTCAAATTTAATTCTTCCTCATTTATTGCAAATCGATTTATTTATTACATTTTCACGATAAAGATTATATTCTGCTTCCACAAACAACGCGGATTTAATGATAAGCAATTTTTTTCAAATTTAATTTTTCCTCATTTATTGTAAATCAATTTAGTTATTAATTTCTTATGATAAAGACTGTATCCTGCTCCCCCAAACACCGCAGTTTCAACAATATGCAATATTGTCGAATTTGATTCCGTTTCATTTATTACAAATCGGTCTCATAAATCCAACAACTATAATGCCACTAACATGGCAACTGTAAATTTCGATAATTTTTTATTTTCCCCTAAACATTCCTCAATACTTACAGTTATACCTCGCAAAAACAGATTCGCTTATCTGATTCGCCCGACGGATAGAGACATCCCTCGTTCTAAGGTCATTTTCGATTCTAACGCGTTATTGGCCGCATGAGTCGCACATTCATTGTGTTGTCATGGGAACGACGAAAGGCGTGTTTTGTTTTCGATTGTCATTCGTCGATCTGAGGTTTTCCTGGACCGATATGGTGGGGATAGGCGGTGCGAGCAACACTCTCCCCTTACCCCGTACCTCATACCGCGAGACCTCTCTATTTTTGTGAGGTATATTGCTATTATACAAAAAAATAACAAACCAACATCGGAGAATTTCCCGTTTTTTTTGTTTTAATTCAGCGAATAAAAAGCTAGAAAAATCTTTTGGATCGCAAAGGATTAATGCCTCACTGATTTGAAATACCAGGGGTGACCAACAAGTCTGGTCGATCCCGAAATGATCTTTGGTGGATCACAGCCAGAATACGATTTCAACACTTAAACCTCCTTCCCCATTGTCACTTGTTAGTATACAGGGTATTTCACCTAACTTGACCACCTTAAATATATCGCTTATTTTGTACGATAGAAAAAATGCCAGAGATAGAAAATATTCTGTTTGAAGGCGCCAATACGGTGATGGGCCGAATTTTTTTCTCAAGGTCATTTTTCTCCAGATTTCAAGGTCAGCGTATTTTTTTAAACGCTACTGCATATTTTCATTACAAAAGTCTTATAGCTTATAAAAAAACCAATACTGAAATTGTATTCCATAAAATTTAACTTGCTGAATTTTATTCTTCAATCGGGCACAAACTTATGCAATCACCTAATAGATTGTGACGTATGTTTAAGAAAAAAAAGTTTATTATATATTTACACATGTTGGCCACCCTTTCCTAATACTACCCCACTATATCGATGAATTTGTACCTGTTAGAAATATACAAGAGGTACCCGCATATCATTTGTACTGCGTACGGCACTGCGAATAGGAATTCGGTTTATATTATGACTCTTAAGTGTCGCGGCCGCCCTAGCTCTTTTTGAGTTCATCGTCAGTCAGTTCTCTTCATTCGCCCTACGCGGAAATATTAATTATTCTTTCTCTGCTAAGGTTCAAGTATATATTCCAAACACATTCATTTGTTTACGATTAATTGAACGCGCACCCTGTTTACTCCTATCAGTATGGAATCACAATGACTGGATTATATAGTCTGATGTCAACGTTCCTGCAACGCTCGCTATGACTGGTAAACGGTTATAGTCACTGACTCTGTAATTCTTCTAGTGGGTTGAACCGATGATAGTCATGGACTATTGAAGTCACGGTTGAATGATGATTGTAGCCATGGCCGATGTAACGGTCACTCTGGTCGACTTGCGATTATAGTCATTGTCCGGGCGATGCTCGCGGTTGCAATGATCATAGTCATCGTCGTGGTTCAGTACTATTCTTAGAAAGACATAGAGCAACAATCTATGGGAACTCAATGACTGTGCAGCAAAAGAAAATGTTGGGATTATGCATAAATTCGAGCAGTTCTTGTTTGGCTATGCTTTGTGATAGATTTTCTGCACTTTTTCTATTTACTTGAAATACTGCAACATTGTTTGATGAAGTCAAAGTTATTTTATTAAAATACTGAGACATTGTTTGATGTAGTCGCAGCTATTTTATAAAATGCTGGGACACTGTTTGATGAAATCAAAGCTATTTTATTAAAATGCTTGATGGAGTCAGAACTATTTTATTAAAATGCTGCAACACTGTTTGATCAAGTCAAAGCTATTTTATTAAAATGCTGAGACATTGTTTGATGAAATCAAAGCTATTTTATTAAAATGCTTGATGAAGTCGTAACTATTATATTAAAATGCTGCAACACTGTGTCGTGAAGTCAAAGCTGTTTTATTAAAATGCTGAAACATTGTTTAATGAAGTCTTAAATATAAAGTACAGTAAAACCTCAATAAATGCGCAGATTTCGGGGACAAAGCACTGCTCTTATCGTGTACCGGTGCCGAATCTGTGTTTACATTAGGGCTCGAGCCGAGCGCGAGCTTAGAAAAAGACAGACAGTAGAAGAGACAGAGAGAGCGAGCAAACAAAGTGAGCTGCTCGAAAGTATCTGCGAGGCATTGCTAATGCAACAATAAACTTGTTTATTTATTAATTTTTCTAAATGTAACTTTTCCGAATGCATTTTTGAGATTCTTCTGATTAAAATGATACCAAACACGATGTAGTTTGAATTATGTAAATAGTAAGTAAATTTATTAAATATTAAGTAAATATAATTCAAACTGTATCGTGCTTAGTATCATTTTAATCAGAAAAATCTCACAAGTATGTTAGCAAAGGTTTAAAAAAAATTAAAAATGAAAACGGCCAACCCTCCAATTAGTATTGCCTCACCGGTATATTCGGGTGGTATCATGTTACACAGCTCCCTCGTCGAGCGTCGAGGTTCGCCAAGGGGGGTCCCCCTATGTGGAGGGGATAGTCATGATGCATTTATCGAGAGAAACTTCTGATGCCCTTATCGAGGTTTTACTGTATTGTAAGACTCCGCGCCAGTGAGGCGCCGAGCCGGGCGTTCTCGCGCCTGGCTTTCGTCAAGAGGACACTTTCTCTAGCGAGGGAGGATGACGACCTTCGCCCTTACGGGGCCTTTCGGGGAAAGAGGCCCTTGAAAGACCCAGCACCGAGGGAGGGAAAGCGTCGCGAAAAGAGTGGACGCCTAGGACCTGCCAAGGTCACAACTCGGTCACATAACTTTGAGATATCTTTGAAAATTATACTCTTGCGGAGAGAGGTGATACACGCGGATCCTGACGCTTGTATCATTATATTATATCTGCCTGCGTATCGGAATATTATATTGTTATATTATAATATACATCGTAAAAAAGAGTAAAAGTATATATGTGTATATATGGACAATCACGCACAAATTTTTATGGACCGTTACAGTATATTTTTGTTTATATAATTCTTAAGACTATCACAGAGAAAAACATCGAAACGTTTTTCATCAAAGTTAAATGGTTAGCTGCATGTTTCGCCATTTGAAATATTGTTCTCCTTGAACAGTGTTAAGTATTCGACACAGTTAAAAGATGCCATTTCTATGCGGCTTTATTAGCGTTGCAAAATCGTCCAATGCACAAATATTGCAAACAGCTTCAACAGTTTTAAAAACAAGTTTAAATCCGTCTTCGAATGCTCCATATTTTTCGGCTAATTAATCACCTTTTAACTGGCTCGGAACCGACAAATATAAAATCGTGTAAAAGAAAGAACAAAAGTTATTCAATGATCTGTAACACTCCTTTGCACGACTATTGTTACGAGATGTACTAAATATGAAATGCAAACCGCACGAATTTCTGAGTAGAAGCCAATACATGATGCTAATGAAGTCCAGGGATGACTATAGTCATTCGCCATGAAACGCTTGTTGCCATCGGACTACAGCAATGCGTAGTCACTGTCCGCAGAATGTTCGTTGTGGCTGCACGATGATTGCACTCATCAACGTCCACTATGGTAGACTGATGACTGTGATCATCATTTGCACAATGCTCCTAAATTTTCTTCGCTGTAATGCCCTGTTAGAGATAAATGTTGACGAGCTGCTCGTTAGCTGCTCGTGCACAGTACACTCAACGAAATAGATTATGACACCCTAGGAGATAATACACGAGGAGATAAGATTTCCTAAATTAATTAAATTACACGCACGTCATCTGTCTCGGATAAATATTGTGAACTCGAAAGAACTTATCGTTAATTTAAAAACTCCCATCTTCATTTTCTTCAGCATAGGGTGTCATATTTAATTTTTCTTAGCGTAACATGTTTATAGCGGTGTTCAAAAATTACTTGCAAAAGTTATTTGTTATTGGTATTGATGATTGTTCAAGCTGGTCGATTGTTATAATGTTAACAGATATTTATTCCTCTAATTCAGGGCTAGTGACCCTTTTTATACCTACCGGCCATTTTTGTATCTTCGTTGCTAGCAAAATTTTCTTACCGCCCACCGATTCTGCATTAACTTGAAGGTTTAATAAAAATGTGCAGTTAAATTTATCTTTTTATTTAAAGGAGAAATAAACTTCAGTAATTCCCGCTGGTTAAAAAAAGAAAATAGGTTCGGCACCCGACAAACTCCCTACTGCCCCCCCATAATAGTTTGATTCGCCCGCTACTGGGCGATAGGGACCAGGTTGACTACCCCCTGCTCCAATTCATCCGAACAAATCACTGTACAGTTAAGAGCTCAGAAGATGTCACCCGGGCCCAACGTGAAGGAAGGAACATGAGATCTGCATTCTTTTGAAAATTCATCTTTTCGGGTGTGCACAGTACGATTAGAGTTCATCAGCGATCTATTCGTAGATGACTATAAACTGTAGCGTTTGTTTACTCGCACTGCGAGGGTTTGGGACGCGGATCCTGCAGGCGGGTCCCGCTATTGTTACGTTAGTGAGGATCGTCGATCGCAGTTACATGTAATCTCTTCGTTATCACGATATACAGTAAAACCTCATAAAAGCATCAGAAGTTTCCCTCGATAAATGCATCATGACTATCCCCTCCACATAGGGGAAAATCCCTTGGCGACCCTCGACGCTCGATGAGGGAGCAGTGTAACATGATACCACTCGAATGTATCGCTGAGGCAATACTAATTAGAGAATCGGCCGTTTACATTTTTAATTTTTTTTAAACCTTTGCTAACGTATTTGTGAGATTTTTTTGATTAAAATGATACTAAACACAATATAGTTTGAATTATATTTACTTCATATTTCATAAATTTACTTACTATTTACATAATTCAAACTATATTGTGTTTGGTATCATTTTAATCAGAAGAATCTCAAAAATACATTCGGAAAAGTTACATTTAGAAAAATTAATAAATAAACAAGTTTATTGTTGCATTAGCAATGCCTCGCCGATACTTTCGAGCAGCTCGCTTTGTTTGCTTGCTCTCTTTGTCTCTTCTACTGTCTGTCTTTTTTTAAGTTCGCGCTCGGCTCGAGCCCTAATGTAAACACAGATTCGACACCGGTACTTGAAAAAAGCACTGCTTTGCCCCCGAAATCTGCGCATTTATCAAAGTTTTATTGTAATACATTTTTTATAGTAATTTCTTTAGACATAGCTGAACAATTAATATTAACGTAACAACTATCTGTACTAACGGAGTTCACATGATTACATTTTAAGTCTACTTCTAAAATGTGCTCCAAATCTTCATTTATTGCTCCAAGACATTATTTATCGGAGATTCTTTGTACAGTGTCAACTTTACAGAGGCGTTCTTTAATCTTTTCGCTTTCATGATGGACTATAGTCGCTAATTACAAACTGCTTCTCATATAAGAATGGCAATTACAGTCGCCAGCCACAAAACTATGTTTTTCACTTATCAGTGGCACAACTGCGTGTAAAATGTTTATTCTTTTTAGAAATTAATATAGAAATCTCACCTGCAATTAATTTCGCACATTATTTAAGAAGAAAATTAGAAATGGCAGAGGTTATTGACGCTTTTGTCAAGGTGTGCTCTTCAGCGATGGCGTCCTCACGCGGACAATCGTCGTACCAAAGGGTTAAGAAGCAGGTTAATTCGCCCTCTCTGGTTAACGGGATCCTTTTACAACTCTTATACCGTTATAGGGATGTGGCCAATTAGTGTGACTAATCGTATTTCTCAGGTATAATATTGTATTTTCCAGGTCAGAATAAAATACTGAACTTAATCCTAACCTTTTTTACCTGAGTAATCCGAGTGTACTGTACCGAAATTATATTTACCACGATACCTGTTGTCAGAAATGTCCGCAGCACATGTTGCAAAGTAAGACTTCTTGGAATAGATTGATGTACGGATTAGGTGCATTGTTTTCATTAAGCAACGGAAATTCCAAGTTTTTACGACCTTTTTGAAACGGTTGATCGACTAATTCCTAGTATTTGTGCGATTTTATCAGTTATTCATGCCGTGCCACTTAGTCAAAGTTGAAGAATTATTGAGAAACTACGTATTATAATATTTAAACAGAATTTTATATATTTAAAAAATCGTACGTCAACGAATTTTAGTTTCAGTATAATATTCAAAAAGGTGTAGTATTTCAACGCCCCCTGGTATTTAAAAGTAGACAAAATCGTTGTAAATAAAGTGATCTTCATTAATCTAGAAATACTAGGGATTTTTTTTTCAGTGATTTAAGATATGACGTCAACATTCGAACCGTTATATCGTTCGAATAAATAACCGTCTGTCGCTCACACCTCCTATTTCCGCCATATAGTTCCTGGAAACCTCAAGCTTAGCCGGTAACAACCAAAAAGAAACTTCTTTCGTCGTTCACATAGCGTTCTCTCACTTGCTTCGACGCGGATTATTCGTCATGCATTTGGATTTGAATGTGTGGCTTTTTCGGCCAGCAGCGCGTTAGAATCAAAAATACGTGTAAACCAGGGATGTCTCTATCCGTCTAGCGCAGGGGTACTCAACCCTTTCATACCTACCGCCCATTTCTGTATCATTGTTGGTAGTAAAATTTTCTTATCGCCCACCGATTCTGCATTAACTTAACCCTTTGCACTCCGTTGTCGCCGCAGAGGCGACACTGTAATAGAATAGGACGATCCTATGTCCTGCTACATATAAAACAACTTCATGTTGCGATTAATTTTCTATTTGCTAAATTTCGACTTTGGGGTTTGAAAATGATTCTCCATTTTTACCTGAGTGTCCGTTGACAGTTATTTCTGTCATTTAACCCTTTGCACTCCGTTGTTGCCGCGGCGACATTGTAGTATAAGCTGATAACTCCGTTGTCAGATAAATCCGAGGTATTTCTATTTTTTTTATACTGTAAAACATAATTTCAAAATGTACACGCTTCTTTTTGAATTACAAAGGAGGATTTTTAATTTTCCACAAAAGTGCACTCACACCGTGTAAATAGTTCTGGAGTGGATTGTAGCTCATAGTAAAAATTACTCGGAGTGCAAACGGTTAATTTAGCGCAATTGCAAAGTATTCGTAATTACAGACTGAAGGTTTATTGAAAATATGTAGTTAAATTTATCTTTTGATTTAACCCTTTCGCTTCGAACGCGGAATATATCCGGCATCTATATGATGTGTGTCCTGTAAACATGTAAATACCTAAAAACATGTCAACTGTAATTGGTCTAATGTTTTTGGAATAACTAATATAATTTGGTATAAGTCTTTCCATATTAAAAATGTGAAGAATACGTGCTATATTAGATCAACAATTGTTTTATTAAGCATAGTAATTATTTAATACTTAGAAGAACGTATATATAATACCACGCGCACTGTGCACATTTCTGGCGCGTGCTTCCGTTCGGTGACGACACTTCGGCGGGCTGGAATGCCGAAGCGAAAGGGTTAACCCTTCGCGGTCCGAATTATTTTGTCAATTTTGTAGTGAGCTAAATGAAATTAATTTCATAACATTTTCTATCATTGGTTATTCATTTTTTAAAATTATAGCAACTATAGACACTGGCGGATATTTAGGTGATATTACAAAATCATTATGAAATTGGAAAGTCAATATTAAATCGCTGGAAAATAAAATGAAGTGAAACGCTATGTCGAGTATAGCCCGACATAGGACTGCAAAGGGTTAAAGGAGAAACAAACTTAACACGAGTGATGGGCGCTAGTCAAAAAAAGAAAATAGCTTCGGCATCCGACAAACTCCCTGCCGCTCCCCATAGTAATTTGAATCGCCCGCTGCTGGGCGATAGGGACCAGGTTGACCACCCCTGGTCAAGCGTAGCGTATCTAAAACTTCCGTCATCGTGGGACGCTTCTTGAGTTCTAAAATTTGCAAGGGACACTGGTGCACATTTTTTTTTATTCTAGTCTAAAACTGGAGTAAATAGTTAACCAGTTAACTGCGTTCAACGTGTATCACGTCATTCCAGAATTCTATTGCGATAACCTTTTTAACACTGAATTGTAAACTGTTATCGAATAAAAATATAATCTTTCCACATTTCTTTTTCCTTTTTTCTTCCAAGTTATAATAAAAACAATTTGTCTTGCATTCGACGTGTATACACGCCGCTGTTTCATTTTAATTCCGCATCCGGTAAGAGGTTTTTGAAAGAAATTCTACTGTTAACTGGTTAAATAAATAAAAACAGGCAATGTTTCGTTGCCCTCTAATGTCACTTTCATAATTGTTAGCGAAATATTTAATAACTGTTTGCGGAACACCAGTGTCGCCACCAGCGCGCCATCAGATTTGTTACACCATTTTTGAATGTGACTGTACATTCTCACGCCGACTTCTGTCATTCGACCTTATCGCAACACTGTAATTCGCATCGTAGATCAGATTAATAATGCACACCTCAAATACTCTAACTCTTCGTACTGCAACATTATTTTAACCTATTTTCTTCTATTATCGAAAAAACGGTATTAAGGAACACCCTACTGTATTTACATTCAACGTTTTCAGGCTGCAATATTATTTCTACCGTTCTCCCTTTTATTATTTACGAAAAGAACGACTGCGTTGACAGAACTGACGGCGCGTTGAGAAATTTTCTCCTTTCAGATTTCGGTTTTTCCCAGTACTTGTCAGATTCAGAGGAGAGATGTGGATTACGCGGGACTCCGCCATATATGGCGCCAGAAATGTTGCTGAAGCGCAAATACGACGCTCGTGTCGACCTCTGGAGTGTCGGTGTGATCATGTACCAATGCCTTTTCGGTGCAACGCCATATCCTAACAATAACTTGCAAGAATTGGTCGACAAACTCAAGGAGTGCCGACCTGTCGAGGTGATTGCTTCGTTAATTCATTGCAATTGAATCGTGGGATGCTAATTGACTGTTGTTGCTAACCCGTTCGCTATGACGGTTGAGCTTACCTTGAGAACTTGACAATTGTTTGAAAAGTATGCAGAAAAATGCAGAGGTACCACTTTTGATTTAAGGATGCTTTACTTTTTAGCACGCAAAATAGTAAGTTAAACTTACAATTTGATCGCCATATGGTAGCCCATAAGGCCCCATAAAGTCCCATGAGGTCCCATGAGGTTGCATTAATCGAGATGTTTTAATTCGTGCGGACAGATTTCATAATAACTACACTACCTCCTAATTTAAATCTAATTTAAAAAAAACAATAATTTTTTTCCCTTACTGTTAACACATTGTTGACCGGTCACGAGATAACTCGTGTTTGCCCTTGCATGAGCTATTTGAATTTTGCCACACCAAAAAAATTGCTAAAATATATAGTATATATAAACTATAATACATAGCAGATATGTACAAAGTTTCATTTAAATTCATAATGTATAAGCAAAGAATATTGAAGTTTATTTCAGTTATTTTCAATTACGGAAAAAATAGCCGGGTGACATGAGTTAACTTCTACGTAAAATTGCCGGTCAACAATGTGTTAATATTCAAAATCGTGGAGATGGGGGATTCCGTACCGATTCACAATCATTTTACATTAATAAAAAGTAACTATTTTCGTAGCATCTTCCTTTGTCTTGAAACTTTTTATGAATTTTTCTTCGTTTTATGATTTGATCAGTATGCCTGACCAATCAAACCCACATTCCTTTCGAGTTCCGCTCATGGGCCGTCTTTCCAGCGCCGCGCAGTACGTTCCACGTTCTACGGGCTTCGTATTAACACTAGAATTACCGGCGTGAAATCTGTTATATTTAAATATATTAAATAAGTACTTTGAAGGAAAGGGGAATTCAGAAGTGGAAAAGATGATCGATTCGGTAATTTATGTTTTATGACATGGACGTAGGATATCTATTCTATGACTCTCCTATAATCTTGGAAAATTTTTGGAAAAAATTGTGTACCAGCCATTTTGACTAGTTTGGTAGTTCTAGTGTTAAACAGGCGCCATCTCTGCCCGCCTTGAATATTTCCGTTATTTGTAAAACTGTGAAAAAATGTTACATACAAAACTTGTACGGTATAGAGGGGCGCATATTGTGATACAAACATTTTTTGCGCGGGTAGAGGCGTAGAGGAGACTTCAAGGTCAACTCTATTTTTTTAAATGGAATGGTATATTCTTTTTATCGCTGTGTGATAACCTATGTTGAGGCTATTTCAACGAGCTATCGTGGCAGGCCATGCGAGATTAAATGTCGTAGTAAAATGAATTTTTTTCATATTATTACAACTAATGGAAATATTCATGGTGCACAGTGCTAGCGTCCCACCCTGTGTAAAATCCAGAGTGCAAACGTAAAGATTGCACTCTTTAAAAAAAATGACCGGTACACAATTTTTTTCCAAAAATTCTCCAAGTTTATAGAAACTCATAGAAATAATAAATATTCTACGTCCATGTCAAAGAACATAAATCACCGAACCGATCATCTCTTCCGCCTCTCGATTCCTCTTTTTTTCAAAGTACTTATTTAATATTTTGTAATATGATAGATTTAACGCCGGTAGTTCTAGTGTTAAGATAATAAAAAACGTAGAAATTTCGTCCCGCTACGTATAATGGCATTACAACTTGTAGCAGTGGTTCTCAAATTAAAATGAAAATTCAAGTTGAATGAAAATTTTCCCAAGGCGGAAATCAGTGACTTAACCCTCTATGGGCCCGTGTAACTTTGAAGTAACACGAGACAAATCTAAGCTTTTATTCTTCAAAGTCAGTTTTTTAACTTTGCCAAGTATTCCAATTTGGTTCTTAAAGATTAACAAGTTCTTTACAATTTAATGTTTCAAAATCACGTCAAGTCTACTAATTATAATAGTATTTCTATGATTTTGTAATGTGCCATTGTACAACTGATCTTCAGATGCTACAGAAAATTCGGGCTATAGAGGGTTAACATGAAAACATAAGAGTAAATTAAAATTGTTGGGCCACTTGAGGTTAAGTTCTATCAAAATTGTTTGCTAAACATCCAGTTTCTTCATCGGGTGAATATTCTTCGATCACAGAAGCAGTCCATCCGTTCATTATTTCACAGATCTTCTATTATTTGCCAAATCAGAATTTCCCTTTTATAGTTCTTTCTCAAATTTGATAACAGCATTCTTACAATTCCCTTCTAAATTCGGCTGAACAATTAACCATGTGATACAAGGACGCAAATTTTAATTGGCATTGTAGGAACACCCCTTTATACGGGGTGCTATTACACCTCGCCGTACCATAGCTCACACTGTACTCTCTTAACACGTTGAGTGCCACGTCAGTCAACCGTGACTGACACTGAACTTTCCGTTCAGGCCACGTCAGTCACCACTGATTGACACAACTTTTCGTTCAGGCCGCGACATCAGCGCGCGTGGCCTGACGGGGATTTCCTTATAAAATCGCGTGGCACTCAATGTGTTAAATTTCAACCCCACTTCTTAAACACCCTGTACGTTTATAATTACAATTAAAAACAACCAAGTTCCCCTTCTCCCCGCACCAGCCCCTCCATCGCCAACACATCCCGTAGAAACAGCAACAACGGTATTTATTCAGGGTGTACTAATTGCGTATGAATTTTTAATGAAAAAAAAAAAAGAACACTGTACGCCACCATAACGAGTTTCTGATAAATCAATACCGTGAACCACAGCTACCGAAAGGGTCGCACGTATCAGCACCGTGCAAAGATTTGTTGATGTCACTGTTGAAGCACGATCCAACGGAACGGATCAGTTTCGACGACTTCTTCGCGCACGAATTCCTCGACTTGGAGCATGCGCCCATCAAGGGGAATTATGAGAAAGCTATGAGACTAGTGGAATCTGCTGTCGTAATGGACGATCAGAAGAATACGAAGGAAGCGTTTCATCTTTATTGCCAGGCGCTGCGATACTTTATTCCTCTGCTTGCGAGTAAGAGTTCAACGTGTTGTTTTCATGGTGGATTGAAGTTTGGATTGTTTCGGTGAAGAGCAGGCATGTCCAACCGAAGGTCCGCCGGCCACATGAGGCCCAGTTGCACTTAACCCTTTGCACTCGAGACGTTTCGCAGCATTTTTGGTGAATTTACGCACAAATCAATGTATAAAACTTTTATATTTTAACATTTTGTGTATCTTTACACCTTTGTGAAGATAATTTCGTAAACATTTATCTTTGTAATTTTGCTTTGTATGATATTTTATACAACAATTGCCGAGATGCACGCCTGGTTTGTCGGGGCAAGTATCAAAATAGTATGTTGTTTGATGTCTTTTGCCGGGTTTATTTGTTTGAGAGCAGACTTTGCAATCCTTCCTAACTCCTGTTAGGAATTGAAAACTTTAAATCTAATAGTCCTTTTGCCACGAATGTCAAGTTCGGACTAATGCCGAAAATGCAGTCCGGTTCGTGATTGCGGACTAATTTCAGATAAGAAAATCTTATCTCCATTTAAAGAGGTGTCATTCTACACAACATAAGACTGTACAGAAAGAGGTTAGGAACCGAGTTCAAAGAAACTAAACATAAATTGTCATAGCCGCGCATAGAGTTTCCGCGTAAAACCAAGTGGTGAGTGAGAGTCACCTCTCGAGTGCAAAGGGTTAATAATAATAACTTTATTCACATAAATACAAATGCCCTTACGCACGAGAGTATATATACATGTTTTCAATCACAATGATTATATAACATAGTAGTGCCGCTTTAACGTATACTTAAGGTAAACAACTCATTTGGGCCAGTTTTGTCTCGAGGAAAAAAATCGGGAAAAATAAACCTCGACGAATAAAGGGTTAATACTTTACTGACCGGTAGCCTATGAATAGGCTTTTTATCACCAACGCTTTTAAACTTTTAGTTTATTAATCGGTTCCCACGGCAATTACTAATTTGTTATTTATTATTGGAGTGGAACTGTGTTAAGGAGTCGGTGAGAAGCATTTGTTATTTTCAAAGAGATTGTAATTTTCTTTAGGCAATCTGAGCCAAGATAAATCCTTTAAAGTGGGTAGGATGCTCAAACAATAGCGGTTGGTAAAGTGTTAATATAGATACTTGTTTTTGTATATTAACCCTTAGCGAACGAATGCTATCATATTTGGGACATTATAAATAGTCCAAGAACATCGAATGCCGCCATACAGGCGGTATGACGTGATATTTCAAGAAATCTGTTAGATTCGGCGGTCGTTGCGCACGCAGAAACTAAGGGCGATCGGCAATTGTTTCTTGACGTCGCGCTTAGTAATTGTTTAATTTTTTAATTACATTTTCTATTTTGCATAAATACATTGCAAATCTATAAAAAATAAATTTATAAGTGTATACAAATCTATATATTGCATGCATACATCTATTCGTTTATTTCAACCCCCATTGTTTTTCTGTAATTTTCACTTTAGTATCTTTTTGTATGGACATACCTGTTCATATACTACCTATTATTACTGAAAATTTCCATAAAATCCAATAAAAGCGATATTAACCCCTTGCCTTACGATTTCTGTTTTGACAGCGTGCGTAATACTCCAGAATTAATTCCAGAAATAAAAATTTCTCTCTGACCCTTAACATTTGGCACAACTGACTGCAATATTAATATTTTCGAAATAATTTTACCGTTTTGTGATCGACTGATATTTTCAATTTAATAGTTATTGGAAAACTTCAAAATTTCGTATTCCATTTATCGCCTCACGTGTGTCACACATTCTTGTAAGCTAAGGGGTTAATTATGCACTTTTTCGCGCTCTACTAAAAAAGAAATTAATTTGTTAAAATTCCGCCGATCTACTGGTCATTGTTCTAGAAAATGCACTTGTTCGTTAAGGGTTACAAAATCTAACAAAAATTAAAATATATTTCAAATAAATTATTGAACGTCTATGTATATTGTCTATGAGTTAACAGCGTGTACAGCCATTCCACGGCTATTTTATTATATTATCCTATTTACAACACTCATCGGTGACTTTTTTGAGCAACAGATTTAAAAACTGATTGCGGCTCATTTCGCATTCGCGGAATTTTATTGGCCCAGTGAAGATTTTCGGTTGGACATAGCTGCTGTACAGCAAGCATGTTAAATTCGCGGTCCCCGGGTCACATGCGGCCCATAACAAATATTTTCGGCGCATCGAAACAGAGATATCAAGTGTCAGGAAGAAATCATGAATTTTACCGTTGTCCTTGTTCTTTTATTTTCGAAAGAAATCTACGTTTCTATAAAAATTGAAGTTTTTGTTTTTTTGCGACCAGATAAACTTAAATTTTACTCATTTGGCCCGAGTTAGTCCTTAAGTTTAACATGCATGGTACAGTAAAACCTCGATAAAGGCATCAGAAGTTTCCCTCGGTAAATGCATCATGGCTATCCCCTCCACGTAGGGTGATCCCCCATGGCGAACCTCGACGCTCGACGAGGGAGCAGTGTAACATGATACCACCCGAATATACCGGTGAGGCAATACAAATTGGAGGGTTGGCCGTTTTCATTTTCCATTTTTTTTGAAATCTTTGCTAACGTATTTGTGAGATTTTTCTGATTAAAATGATACCAAGCACGATACAGTTTGAATTATGTTTACTTAATATTTAATAAATTTACTTACTATTTACATAATTCAGACTATATCAAGTTTGGTATCATTTTAATCAGAAGAATCTCAAAAATACATTCGGAAAAGTTACATTTAGAAAAATTAATAAATAAACAAGTTTATTGTTGCGTTAGCAATGCCTCGCCGATAGTTTCGAGCAGCTCGCTTTGTTTGCTTGCTCTCTCTGTCTCTTCTACTGTCTGTCGATTTCTAAGTTCGCGCTCGGCTCGAACCCTAATGTAAACACCGTTTCGATACCGGGAAACGATAAGATCACTGCTTTGCCCTCGAAATCTGTGCATTTATCGAGCATTTACTGTATAGAGTTTCTGAGGTGGGCACCTCTTGCTCACGTTTTTCATGTTTTGGAACGAAGCTCTGCATTTCGTGCAGGTGGATGTACATTAAAAAATGGCAATATGATGAAGTTAGGTGTCTTTCTGTGGATTACTGCCAACGTATTAACGCTAAACGTACCGGCACTTTATGTATACTTATTCTGACCAAAGTCTGTTATTTGACTGGTTATGCAATAACTATTTGTCCGAAAGAAATGTTGGAGATTGTCAATTTTATATAGGAAAAAACGCAGAAAACAGCCTTCGGTTAATAATACAAAAATTTGCATATTTCCATTCCATTGAACCGGTCCATTGACGGCGTACGGTACAGTTAGTGTTAAAACTTTAAGGGCAGCGTCAGCCCCTAAAAACTGGCACTGAATTTTCTGTACAGGCGGCGTCAGGCCGCGGAGACTGACAGTGAATTTTTCATTTAGGTGGTGTCAATCCCGAAAATTTCTTTTCCTCTTACATTTTGGAACATAAACAAGGCATTTGCAACAGCATTGTTTAAAAAAAGTCTGAAAGCTAAATAATCTTCTGTACCATTTTACTGTATTTTTGAATTGCCTGCTATATACACTTATTTGATCAGAAAGATCTTTATAACCAAACTTCTCGCAGATTGATCACCGCTGTTTCCCGCTTGATCGGAATGCAGATTATTAATAAAAATGTGTTAATAAAAATTCACATTTCACGAAGTGCTCGTTCGAAATTTGCGTTAAACTTTTCTCGAGTCAGGTAGTACACGCTGTATGTAAGATTTAGGTATGTAATTAGATACGTGTATGTATACTGTGAGTGTCTCATATTCATTAAATATAATTTGAATTGTTCTTTTGATAAAATCAAAGGAGCTTGACATCATAACCTTCGTTTATATTACAGCATAAAATGACAATCTACACAAATTGACTGATTGTGAGTTTCGTTCAAAAACGTGAATACGCTCGCAAGAGGTCGCGCCATTGTTTATTTCAGGCTTTGAATGTAGATAGACGCAAATATATTATGATTAGTGACGTACAACGCAACTGTTCAATGGACATTCCATTGTTGTATTCTATTACAACTCTTCTCAATTTAAATTTTTGCCAGGCAACTTCTTTATTCGCAATATTAACCCTTACTTTTATTTATACATCAAATACCGCTGCTCTACAGAAACTGCGGAACTCCTTAAACCTATTTATCATTGCAGAGCTTTTTCAAAAATTTATTCATTATATTTTCCGCCAACAGAGTCTTCCGCCTTCCGTTTTGTCGTATCACGCAATTTCTCGTTGCATTTGTCGTTTCATTGACAATGAATCGGCGAATATGGGACTAATACAAAAATACTGAAAAAACAGCCGTGTATCACATTTCTAGATAATGTCGCAGAAATTTAAATTATTTATAAACGCTGCGTATTGCCAAGTGATTGCTGTAGTGCTTTTTAGAACGCAGGATTTTGGAAGACCACCATAACTACTAATATACTACCTCGGTTCTACAAAATTTTTATTTTATTATTATTTGTGGGTTAACAGCAAACCCTTTGGTATTTAGAAGAAAAGAATCGCTCGTAGACAATTACTAAAGAAATAAAAAATACAAAGCGTATTTTAATTCAAATAGAAGCGGTTGAAACAATTATATCTACCATTTAATGTACGTGGAACGCTACTACAGTAATTATTCGAAGTAAAAGGAGGAACTTTATTCATTAAAGTCTTAAAACATGCATCGATTCGTCAAGTAATTTGAATTTAAACATTCAAAGTTTCTACCTTCAGCGAAACCTCTCCAGAAAACATCAATTAGTTGAGAACCCCTGATCACTGCACGTAATTCTTTTCCCGCTTAACAGTAGAACTACTAAAGCAGACGAAATGTCTAGTTTCTCATTTATTATAATAATTCTCCAAATTTATCGAGGAGCTATAGAATAAATAATCGAAATCCATCTTATAAAGCATAAATTATTGAATTAATCAATCTTTCCCACCTTTTGATTCCTCTTTCTCTAAAATGCATATTTAATATGAGCCGTTTTCTTTGAAAGTGGTGTACGTCCATTTTATATTATATGGAGATATTTAAGGATTTGTATTTGAATGGTTTGAAAAATATTGGTATATGCAATACGCTGATTTTACGGTTTTTAAATATTAAATTGATTCGCGTATAATGTGATCGTGCTTTAAGTAATAGTTAAAAGAAATTTATACTTTTGATGACCTCAAATGGACTTACACCGCTTTCAAAGAAAACAGCTCTATACTTAAATATAATGAATTTAACGTCTGCAGTTTTAGTGTTAAATTCACTGAATCTGTGACTAGACGGACAAATTGCAATAGGTCCGTGATATCGCAAAAATAGAGGAACGACCGAGTCCAAGGTAGCGTTCTGAAATGTGCTGAACAGGGTAAAGTGTACAGTGACTGACTAGGAAGGGGGAGAGTGCACTAATGCTAGCCTTTCGCCTAAATAGCACCTTATCAATTTCTTTCTTGTTACGGAACATTAGCGACATCTGGTGGTAAATATGTGAAAGAAATGAGGAATGAGAGATACGTAGAAAAAATTCAGAGATTGCATCTCGTCTCGCGTGTATCGCAAACATTAGAAGTAATCAGATAGACTTGATTTAGTTTCTGATTAGTTTGTGTAGTTCATAACAGCTTAATGGTACGATGCCATTTTGCACATTCATGCTGCTATAAAAATACGCGTATTCTAGGTTAGTTTTCAGTTCTTCGGATGCATACATATGTATGCCTATAACGGAAGTTGTGAAAGTAGTCTATGCAAAATGCTTGGAAGAAGCAAAACTTCTCGGTCATTTTGTGTCGTATCGAATAACATTAAAGATCTGTTCGCATTTTTTATGTTACAAATTGAACCTTTCAATGGGTTTGGTTTGGTAATTGCGTCGTTGGATACAGGGTGGTCCATAAGTTTGTAGATAATTTTAAAAGCTAGTGGTATTTAGTTCACTTAGGAAATTATGGGCCATCCTGTGGTGTTAAATAGTATTAAATAGCTTAAAATCAAACATTAAAATATCGGAAAATCTGAGATAGGCTTTCACTGGCATATTTTAAAATTGTAATAAAAATCAAATGAAGACTTCGATACAACTCATCGCGCTATTCAACCTTCATCCGCCCCTCGGATCTTTTTTTACCCAAATTGAGATTTAATTTGATCCGAATCGAGATAAATTGTACACAGATAACACATATTCTTAAAAGTTATTACAAGGAAAAATTAATAAACAAAAGTTCTTTTCTCCAACACCAGAACTACCGGATTAATATGGTAGATTTAAATTCCGTTACATATATGAAACAGCTACTTTAGAATAAGAGGAATTGGAAGATAGAAAAGATGATCAATTCCGTCATTTGTCTTGTATAAGATATACGTGAAATATTTATTGTACGTCTTCTCCGCGGGAATTTTTCCAAAAAATTAGAAATCAGTCATTTTGACTGGCTTGGTAGTTCTAGTGTTAAATTTTCTTGTAAGAAATAACTAAAAACAAACATGATTTGTATCGCAAACGAGCCTGAAACAACAATTGTTTCCTTTTGTATGTCATAAACATTTATACTTTTAATTCCATCGCAGCGAATGAAGATGAATTGAATTTAGATTATCTAATCTATGGTGCCCTTATTAATTTGGAGAATTTTTATAAAAAATGACGAACCAGTTATTTTGACTGCCGTGGTAGTTCTAGTATTAATGGAAAGTACGGGTGAGAGAAGACCCTAGGGACATTAGTGTTATTTTTTTAAGGAGCGGATGAAGGTTACATCACCAGAATTTACGAAAATCATGCGAAAACATTAAAAACCCGATCAGATGCATTATCGTTACGAATGTCAATTATATTAAGTTGTTTAATAATCATTATTCCAAGCTGAATATTCGCATCCACTTTGTTATTCGTAAAATATATTAGTATCAACATAAATACATTATTTAATAATTATTATTATCCGTACGGATATTTTCTTTCCCATTGTTATTCATGGGGAGCATTAACATCAACATAAATGCATTATTTAATAATAATTATTATACATTGGATATTATGTTTCTCTGCGCTATGAATAAAACATATTAACAACCTGCAGCCCGAATTCTCGGTTGCGTCTAAAAAGTAAATCACACGGCAGGAAATTGGCAAACATGCAAACTGACATAAAAGTTCGGAGATAATTTTTATTTAATAAACATACTTTAATTATAACGTTACTTCGAAGCTGCAGTGGGCAAAAAAAATGGGGTCAGACATACTACCCGAGATATATGTAGTGCTTTTACCTTAATCTCTTCAGAGTTGAATCTTTTATTTCAGGGGTAGTAAAAAAATTAATTTAATTAAATTTTTTTAAATGTTATTTAGGTCAAATGAACATGACAAAACTCAAATAAAACTCAAGAACATAATAAAACTGAAAAATACGAATTTCCAAAATAATGTGCGCTAATGTTACCACTGCTCCTTGAAATTTGTAATTTATGATTAAAGAAATCAAAGTTTTTATTTCATTTTGTTACGTTCTCACAAATAGTATTGAATTTTTGATTAAAAAAAATGAATAAAAATCGCCTATCAATATTTTTATTAATTTCACGGGAGAAAATTGGTTTCTGCGGGATAATAAACCACCTGAATGCTCATATGTGACGCAGGAACTCTGAAGAGGTTAACGACGGATCGGAAATGTTTGACGTCAATATAATTACCTTACTTCATTATGTAAATTGTATTTCAATATCTTCTTTTCGATTACCGACGATAATAGTCGCATTACTACGTAATTTCACTCTTGCAAGTTTCCAAGAAGTTCGGTTACCGTGAAGTTTGGAATCGATAATTATTCGAAGTCAGAAATTCTTGAAAGTCTTCGGAACTTCGGAAGACTTAATAGACTTAACGAGACTTAGAAGTCTCGGAAGTTTTTAAATGCTTGAAACATTATTAGTTCCTTCGCATAAAGAACGTGTAGCAGTATGAGGATTTTAAGTCTGAATTAAAATTATTCCCCGTGTAGTTTAATCGCATTAGAATCTACGGAGAAGTTTTTAAAGTACTTAGCGTCGTCGCGTTTGAAAAATGTTGTAACGAAGGAGTTATTTAAACAGTGAAATAAAAATGGAGATTCTGTAGTCAAAGGAAATAGAAAAGTTGTTTAAAAAATTACGTGGAAACGTACGTCTAATTCTTCTGTTACTTTTCGAAGTCATCAATTTCTTTTAAAAGTCGAACGTCATATTTTCATTATTACGGTGTTACAGCAATTAAAGACAAATCCAACTATTTATGGTAGGTTGACCTTCAAGTGACCTTTCAAGGACAAATAATGGAATTGAAATATGTAGTTGCGGCGTAGGATTTGTAATACAGTGCCCTGACCGATGCCTGAGTATCGGGCGATTTTTTCTGCATGCTTAATTATGATGTAATAAGAATGTTTCCTTCCAAGGTCATCTAAAGGTCAACGTTTTTAAACGACCAATTCCATCCTCTTTATTTGACGAAATCAGTATTTTCTTCGGGCATCCTTCCTCGTATTATTCAAAATAACAGTGATCCTTTGGACTTTCTTATTAAGTATTGTAATTAAATTAATTACAAATCTATCTCAATATTCGTTGAAAATTGTAGGACTAATATTTATCTAACATTGTTAAGAAAAATGAACAAGTTGGTAATTGATTGTAGACGGTAGTTAGACATAAAAAGAACCATCATTTGGTCATAATTTAATAAAGAATAACGTAATATGGAGCATAGATTATATACATCCAATTCTGTTTTTACACGGGTTTGATTTAAACTCTAGAACTACCGGCGTTAGATCCATGATATTTCGATATATTAAATAAGAACTTTGAAAAAAGGGGAATCCAAGAGGCGGAAATATGATCGATTCGGTAATTTATGTTTTTTGAGATGAACGTAAAATATTTATTATCTGACTTTCACATGAAGTTGGAGAATTTTTTGGAAAAATTCTGTACCAGTCATTTTGACTGGTTTGATAGTTCTAGTGTTAACGCGGTCTAGAAAAAAAAAATGATTCCGTTTTTACACGATTTCATTCGATTTAGCACGATTAAAAAATCTGAAATATTCTTAAAAATAAATTTTTTAATAAATTCATTTTAACCATTTTTTACAGGGTTGAAGGATATGGAACTAAACCCCTTTTTTCTATGTATGTACTTCATGTATTTTTTTACACGGTTTTGTCTGGAACGTATCTACCGTGTAAAAACAGAATTAGGTGTATTCTCAATTATCTGCAATAAAAATTACTAATATCACATGAGCAAATTAAATAATAATCCCATGATGATCGGGATTAGGAGTGTTGCTAAAAACGATATATCGGCATCCAGCAGCAAAAAGGGTTAAAACAATTCTACCTCGTGTATCTAAAACGGCTTGAAACTTACGTTAATTAAAAGATATCCTGCACTAATCAGCCGATTTATCGTTATCGTCGGCGTAAATACAAATTCGGGTAAAGATGGAAGGATTTCGCCTACGATTGTAGTCCACCTTTGAAACAACTTCAGTTGCCATAGGTTTCCAAGGTCATCAAAGGTCAAGGATATAGAAAATCTCGAGAGGACGAAAGTGTTTTGCCGATCCTTGGGTATTTGCTTGAATATCAAAACAAGTAATTTTTATTATTCCTTTCAGTAGAAAGAATTTCTATTTGAAAAGTTATAGGCGACTTTTGTATCACTGACACTTTCACATAGAAAGGAATCAAGCTAGGTTATGTTCACCTCAAAACCACTTTCATTTAGACCTGTTTCATTTTTTTTAATATTAATTATTTCGAAAGAAAATTAATTAAGTTGAAAATGAAAAATCTCTCCCTCTCACTCCCCCCCCCCCCCTCCCTCTCTCTGCCCGTCTCTCTCCACCCCTCTCTTTCTTTGCTGCTCTGTCTTTCCTTTCCTCTGTATATAAATAGAGCTAGAAACAGTAATAATAACAGAGAGGGAGCGTTGGATCCTTTTTAATTCAAATCGAAGGGGAAAAATGTTTTACACAGGCACTCTACATTGTATGCAAAACTCTAAAGCAGCTGAAACATATATTGGGTTGGCAAGAAAGTGATTTCGGTTTTTCGCCGATAGCTAACGTTACGTTTGTTTTGAAGGACTTCTGACAATGTTATCATTTTTTGCTTCTGAAAATTGAAAGTTGTCACTTTTGACAGGATTTAGAACACAAATTGTGCTTCGTTTTGTTTGCAATTGTTAGTTTAGCGTGAATTTTAATGTGGAGTGCAAAAACGAACATTTTCGACATATTTTACTTTGTCATTACTTTTTTATACAAACCACATCGAATGCTGAATTGTATCGAAAATAAGTTATGCTGTCAATTTGGTGGGATTACAAAGGTGTTGTGTACTTCGAGATTGCTTCCGAGGGATCAAACGATTGATTTAAATGTTTAGCCTAAAATCGCACCTGGTTCAGCTTTTTCCTGATAAAGACCAGAATTTCTAATGAGAGCGAAATCATAAATTGGTCTAAAAGATGGCAAAAGATCATCGAACAAAATGGAAAATGTATAATTGACTAAAGTTCATACTTTGTTAAAAAAATTGAGTTTCATATCATATTATAAAACCGAAATTACTTTCTTGCCAACCCAATAGTTAGCCCATCACGAGCAACGAGCCACCCTGAAAATAGGAATCGATACATGCAGCATATTAACTGTTTCAATAATACATATAAAGACCATGCTACAATATGCAAAAAAATAGGGGTGTAAAACCTCTACTTTTTACCTAACCTTAACTGCAGGCCAGGAACGCCCGATGCATTCTACTGTGTAGAGTTTTTTTCCGCACATATGTTCGAGGGTTAGCAGCTACGCGTGAGTAAAATAGGCTGCCATAACATCCGTCTACTTTTATTTTTTTAATATTTTTTTTTTTGACATTTTCTCGTCTGCGAAAAATTGAAACTGTTTCGTGATATAGCCGAAAAAGGGATGGAACTTTAGAGGACTAGGGTTGAAATAGAAAAACATCTGTTTTGAACTGGTCAGTCACTGTATGCGGTACCTTAATTAGCACTTGTACCTTCATATAACTGATAATTATGTTCTATAATGTGAACCATTTATATTAAAGTGACATAAAATAGTTTCTTTTTATAGCCCGTTTCCTTCGATGGCCCGAATTTTTTCTGGTATCTAAACCAGATCACGGTAATTTGTTAAATATGCAAATAAGTTATTTAATGATGAAAATCATCGCCATTTGTATACTATAATACAGGCGGCCCTCGACTTTCGCACAATTCGCCATTTCGCACATTTTAAAAATGCAACTTTTTAAAGATTTTTGTCAATACACCTAATTCTGTTTTTACACGGTAGATGCGTTCCAGACAAAGCCGAGTAAAAAAAGACATGAAGTACATGCTTAGAAAAAAGGGAATTAGTTCCATATCCTTCAACCCCTGTAAAAAAATAGTTAAAATAAATTTATTAAAAAATTTATTTTAAGAATATTTAAATTTTTGAATCGTGCTAAATCGAATGAAATCGTGTAAATCAAAATCGTGTTAAATCAAAACCGTGTAAAGAAGACCGTGTAAAACGGAATTGGGTGTATTGCAAAAAACTGTTCTTGAAAAAAAATCAATTTTTAAACAATTGATATTATTATCAGAGGTTTTCTAATATCATAGTATTGCCTACCAGAGGTTACAAAATCTCAACCTTATAAAAAAAACAAATGAAAGCGCTTAAACACCCACTCATTACCTTATATTTATCACTAATAAATAAATATTATAAAATGCAATTTTTAATAATTTTTCAATATGCCTCTACTTTCGAACATTCAACGTTCGCACATAATTGAGGTTCCTGAAATGTGTGCTACATCTTAGTTAATAACATTACAATGTTGAATTCATTTTTTGATAAAATAAAAAA